>CM042695.1:92386110-95386110 GCA_023614405.1 Avena insularis
TCCAATCTAGTACCAAGTGACTCGTGCAGCTGGCGCCAGAAGTGTGAGGTAAATTGGGTACCTCTATCAGATACGATACTCTTGGGAACTCCATGTAGGCACACGATCTTGTCCATGTAAATCTTGGCCAACTTTGCACTCGTATAGGTCATCTTCACCGGTATAAAGTGGGCTACCTTGGTTAAATGGTCGACCACTACCCAAATAGAGTCATATCCTGACCTGGTCCTGGGCAATCCTGTGATAAAATCCATTCCCACTCTATCCCATTTCCAATCCGGCACGGGCAATGGCTGTAGCAATCCTGCTGGCTTCTGGTGTTCCGCCTTCACTCGGCTACATACATCACATAGGGCAATATGCTCTGCGATGTCTCCCTTCATGTTGTTCCACCAGAATCTGTCCTTTAGGTCCATATACATCTTCGTATTGCCCGGATGTATGGAATACGACGAGTCATGAGCTTCCTGCATAATCAACTTCCTTAACTCCAGATCGTTGGGCACACACAAACGATCTCCATACCACAAGGTACCTTGCTCATCCTCGCGGAATTCCCTTGCTCGACCTTCCTTCATCTTCTCCTTAACTTCATCTATCTCTTTGTCTCCCACTTGAGCCTTCCTGATTCTGTCATGAAGCGTTGGTTGGACTTCCATTGTAGCCAAGTATCCTTCAGATACTACCTCCAATCTAAGGTCCTTGAATTGCTTGCACAAATCCTTAGGCAATTCACCAATTGTCAATCCATTGGCATAAACCTTCCTACTCGAGCATCGGCTACTACATTGGCCTTTCCCGGTGGTATTGCAGATTCATATCATAGTCCTTGATAAGTTCCAACCATCTCCTTTGTCTCATGTTCAGCTCTTCGTGTAAATATGTATTTCAGGCTCTTGTGGTGGTGTACACATCACGTTGTTTTCCCATTAAGTAATGTCTCCATACCTTGAGCGCATGAACCACTGACGCTAATTCCAAGTCATGTGTGGGGTAATTCCGCTCATGGTGCTTGAGTTGTCGCGAGGCATATGACACCACTCTCCCATCTTGCATCAACACACTCCCAAGTCCCTGTCGAGAAGCATCACAGTACACTTGGAAATCCTTCTGAAGATCTGGTAAGCATAGAACAGTCGATCACTAGTCGACGCCTTCAGTTCAAGCTAGCTTCACACACATCCGTCCATTCAAACTTTCTCTCCTTCTTCAGAAGTTCAGTCATCGGCTTAGCAATCTTGGAAAAGTTTTCAATGAACCTCCTATAATATCCAGCAAGTCCTAGAAAGCTTCGAATCTCTCCCGCATTCTTGGGTGCTTCCCACTCAGTTACTGCAGTCACTTTGCTTGGATCAATGACTCCTTCTCCGACACTCGTGTCCAAGAAACCCAGATGTTAAGCCGTAATTCACACTTGCTGAATTTGGCATACACCGGTGTTCCTCGCTCTCCATAATCACGCAGATGTTTCTCATGCTCGGCATCATCCTTGGAATATATCAAGATGTCATCAATAAACACTACCACGAACTTGTCCAAGTACTCCATAAATACCTTGTTCATCATGGTCATGAAATATGCCGGGGCATTCGTTAGTCCAAATGACATAACTGTATACTCATATAAACCATACCTAGTAGTGAAGGCGGTTTTTGGTACATCCTCCTTCCGGATCTTCAATTGAAAGTAGCCAGATCGCAGATCAATCTTGCTGAACACCTTTGCTCCTTCCAGCTTGATCAAACAAATCATTTATGTTCGGAGAGGTACTTGTTCTTGATGGTTACCTCATTCAATGACGATAGTCCACCACTAATCTCTTGGTCTTGCTGTCTTTCTTCTCCACAAATGTAGCAGTGCACCCCATGACGACGCACTAGGCTGAATGAATCCTTTTCAGCTGCTCCTTCAACTGCTTTCTTCAATTCCTTCAGCTCATCCACATCCATCTTATATGGTTTCTTTGCTATTGGTCTTGTTCGGCATCAGTCGATAGAAACTCTACTTCTCTGTCAGTGGCATCCCCAGTTCTTCCGAAACACGTCGGGTAATCCCTTATCAGCAGCACAAGATCCATGCTAACCCCTTAAGAGAATTCAGCTTACACCTTCACGGTCGTGCGGTGACTTGAATCTAATCCTCTTACCATCACTGGGTTTTGAGTGAAACATTTCATTGCACAATCTATGTGCCCCCCATGCATAGACATCCAATCCATACCCAGAATGATATCTAACCCTTGTGAATCCAACACTACCAAATGTGCAATGAAGTTGTGTGTTCCAATCCTCACAGTTAAATTGCGGCATCCCGCACTAGCTATCATATCTCCTCCAGGTGAACTCACTCTAAAAGACCTCTTCATAGACTCAGTAGGTAACTTATACTTATCCACAAATGCCCTTGATATGAATGAATGCGATGCACCATCGAAAAGTATAAGTGCAGGGTGAGTGTTGATTGGGAACTTACCAATCACAAGGTCAGGCTCGTCTGGAATCTCCTCCACATTCATGTGGTTCACTGTGGCCTTCTCATTGTTGGTTGGCTTCAGTCCTTTCCTCTCCGGACAGTTGTCAGCATAGTGTCCCTTTTGCTTACACTTGAAGCATGTCACCTCACTAAGATCTTTCTTCACAAAATTGCGATCGCGGTTGCGGTCATGTCCACCGTGTCCTCCAGAGTGGTGAGAGTGTCCTCCCTTGTGGCTGTGGTGACTGCTCCTATGGTTGTCATGACGATGTCCATCGCCTCCATGGTGGTGGCGGTCATGGCTCCCATGGTCATTCCCTCCATGCTTGGAGTACCCATCATATGAAGTGCGAGACTTGTGGTGTGAGCCAGAGTGGTGATTGTTGTTCTTTCTCTTGCGGCTTTCCACCTGCTTGTGCTTCCCTTCCAGGATCCTGGCCTTGTCCATAAGCTCCTGGAAAGTGGGGCAATAAACCACCAATAGCTGTACTGAAAGCTCATCACTGAGGCCATCCAGGAATCTCTCCCTCCTTTTTGCATCAGTGTCAACATCCCCAGGTGCATAACGGGACAGGTTGTTGAACTCCTCAATGTACTTGGCCACGGTGCGATTGGTTTGGCGCAAGTTGCGGAACTCCTTCCTCTTCAGGCTCAGAACTCCCGAAGACACGTGGTTGGTCCTGAAACCTTCCTCAAACATAGCCCAAGTCACGGTATTTAGAGGGTGGGTGATCTGAAATGTGTCCCACCAAGAAGCGGCTGGTCCCTCCAGTAGGTAAGCGGCAAACCTCACCTTCTCAGCATCAGTGCATCCAACAGTTACTAGATCCTTGTTAACGGAACGCAACCAGTCGAGAGCAACCATTGGTTCCGTTGCAGTAGAGAACTTAGCTGGCCTTAACCTCAGAAATCTGGTGAGAGCATCTCCCTGAGGCTGATTGTTTCCATTGTTGTTGTTCTGATTTGCCATGAACTGGGTCATCACTTGGGTCAGCTGTGCCTGAGCTGCCATGAGCTGCTCCAACTCAGTGGGTTGGCGGCGGGGAGGCATCTGCGGTTCAGCACAGGTAAGTTTTGAAAGAATCAACTACGACAATAGGATTCTACCCATGCATATGATCAATCAACAACAAACAATAGCAGACAATCACAAGCAAGCAACACATCAACAAACAAGCGGTCCAGCAACATCCCAGGTGTTATCCTAGCAGTATATACCTACTGAAATAGTTTTGCAAGAGTTGGCAATGGTTAACTAAACAGTTGAGCATCAAAACGACAAAACAGCAATTCTGACAGAACAGTTCTGCTGTGTTCGCGGATTTTTCCGCCTGACTTAAACTCGTCAGAAAATTTAGCCAATTTTTGTGCATATGTTACAGGAAGTTACGCATCAGTCCAATTTTTTTCAGATTTTTCCGAGTTACCAGAAAAATATAAAAAATCGCGCAGTACTGCTGTATCAGCAGAAAACTGCAGCGAAAACAACACAGATAGTAACCAAATTGCCATAACTCTTTCATATAATTTTGCACAAATAATTCCTGGTATATAGCAGTACACAAATAAGCATCTAAACACTCTTAAACTAACACGAACTAAGTATCACAACGATCGAGAATAATCCTAACGAATTTACCTAACGAGGACTAATTGGTGGACTTCTATCTATTGCTTGAAGAGGTTGCGGTAGGTCCTCGCTGTCATGCGTTGACGCTTCGGCTCGCGGTACAACCAGGGCGGCAGAGTGTACACCTCTCCTGAACCATCACTTGAAACGTCAAACTCCACCTCTTCTGGATCCTCCTCTTCTTCTTCATCATCAATTTTCGCAACATCTTCATCTCCTCCACCATCATCGTCTCCATCATCATCATCCTTGTCCTCCTCATCATCATCTCCACTGTCATCATCATCCCCATTGTTGCCATCATCTCCATTGTTATCATCAGAGGGTGGATTCAGCTGTGCTTGGAGAGCGGCAATCTGGGTTGTCATAGCTTCAATAGTTTGATCCCTTTCCTGGACTGTCCCTTGCGTTCTTTGTATGTTCGGTGTTCTCCTGCAGTACCATGAAGATGTGCTATGGTTGCATCTCCGCTATCGGGCATTCTCCAAAACTCCCACAGCTTCATGCAAAGTGTCAATCTCTGTCCTTGGACCACCATACCATTGCTAGTAAAATCTGCAATCTCCTTTATCATCCTCACCTTCTCGCTAGAGCTCCATTCTCCTTTCCATGTCCTCTATGTGCCTCCGGGCAGGCATGTTGTTCCTGTCGCCTGGGTAACCACAATGTTCCCATCTTCATCACGCCTTCCATAGTCACGGTAGGGTGAATCTGCTGGTAGTAGGTGTGGGACTTGATGGCATTGGCGAGACAGGGCTTCATGTATGGCCAAGTTGATTCCAAGTCCCCGATTCTGAGGGTGTTGGTGTAGATCAAGTGCACGGGTTTGGCAAGCGGCGTCTCTGAATATGAAGGTAGTGATCTCCCATGCATCCTCTCCATATCCATAGGTGTACCTTCTTCCCTTGAACATGGGCAGTGGCAATCCCAATGACTGCGAGCTGAGCTAATGCCTTGCAAAGGGCCTTGGTGAATCCATGGTGGCATACTCAGTCCCGACTTCTCCCATCTATCAAGTAAAAGAGGAAAGTGTGAGAATAGCATATGGTAAGAATTTTACGAGTGAAAGGCATAAGATGAAAGAGAGTTAATATAGGCTTTAATAAATCTATGGCTTCCTAATCCAATTCTAGGTCACGATCCTCTGATCGACACACGGCTCGATACCATCTGTGACACCCGGTTCGAAAAGACCGTGGCCTCTATGTGACATGCCAATCCCTGGATCGGTTCATTGGCCCACAATAGAGTAAGATAGATAACATAGCAAAATATCCGTGTATCATAAGTACCGAAGATCTAGAGTACCATTATTACAATAAAAGCTTAGCACAAGCTAGCTCAAATTATTCAGGTAGCAACATAAACGAGTAAATCCTCCATTCTTCAAATTGCCCACAAGTGAACAAGTGTCGAGTGGAGTATCGTGGCCTATAACGATCAATCAGAATCGGAATAACCTGCAGCATGAAACGCAACAGCCCCGAAGGGTCAATACATGGAATGTATGGCAAGTAGAGCTAGTAAATGGAGACAATAATACTAACATCTACATGCATATCTGGCAAGTGGAGCTGTGTCTGGCTTGCATTTGCAAATACATTTGTCCTACTTTCATAAACAGTTTTGAATTTTCTTTGAAAAGATCCCAATTAAGTTAACCTAACAAGATTAAAGCGATTATGAAATTAGAATGAGCGAGAAACATGTCATGGAATCAATATCAAGCAACTCAGTTGTCCATAACCGGGGACACGGCTAATCGATTAGATTATACACTCTGCAGAGGTTAGTACACTTTACCTATGTGACTTGGCCAGCCCAGCTCGTACCACCACTCTCATTCAGGGTGATGATAGGGAGAAGACCAAGAAGAGACTGTTCGGGAAGTAGCTCCTCAATCCCAACGCGCATCGGTCCAACCTACCAAAATTCTACATCTCTGGATACGCGGGTTCGAGTTACCACAACCTACTAAGTCCAACCAACCGCCCATTTCATTATTGGCACATGGTTATACACGTAAGCTACACAATAAAGAAGCCAATCATTCTCTCTTGATACCTGGGTGCCTTTCCGCAATGAAACCACCAAAACTTATCAATACCATCACACCCAGGAGATTCATTGATTAAGTTGTTTTAGTTTTCACAAACCAATACTTTGAGAAAACAAGTATCAATGATGTAACACAGCCCTCGTTCAACATAGCATGGCTAAGCACATCTACAACGGTGGTTCATCTACAAGGAAAGCCCTACCACAATAATAGGACATAGCATAGCGATAGTATCATCCTACACATGCATCTATAAAATACACGACAATGCATTGAAAATAGTAGGACGATATCATGAACAAAGTAGCATCTACTTGCCTTGATTGTAGCGGTCGGAAGAACAATCCACACACGAGCAAGGGTTGCACTCCACACAATCTACACGACACAATTGCATTCATAAACAAACAATTCACAAACATATGCAACAAAGATGATGCATGAATGCAAGAACGGCAAGTGAATTGGTGCTACAGCTGCACCACATAATACTAATACATATTACTACCGAATACATGCATGGAAAATAGATTTGGCGCTAGGAAAACTATTAACCAAAAGTAGAGATCACTACTAGAGCTAGAACTTAAATAATTCACTACCGGTAGTATACTGTTTGTAAAATCCTAGAAAAATTCTACCGCATAGGCATCGCTGATAAGAAACAGTACCAATTGGAATTACTCAAAAAGGAGTTATAAAACATCCCGAGTAATTAAAACACTACAGAAAGCCATTAGACAAATACTGCAGAAGTTTTTAATGTAAGCCTATCTTTTTAATTCACGATGAGATTCCCCTCATTCATACGAGTTCAGAGACATATCACACGCGATTTTTGGAGCTACGAAACTTTTACTACGAATTTAATACTCCGAAAAAGCCATTAACTCATTTGATTAAACTGTACTAAACCTGGCGGTAAAAGTCTGAACCAAAGGTACAGCGAGATTCTACACGACTCACTGAACTCGTGCATATTTTATTTGCAATTTTTGGCCAAACGGTTTAATTTCTACGCAATTTACAAGATTCTATCGAAATCTGCCAACTAATAGGATTAACGAAATTGACCCAGTCAACTGTGTCTGTTTGACTGGTCAACTCATCTGATGACTGGGCGCTGACTGGGCGTCTGACTAGTCAACGCCTGGAGCCTCTGACTAGTCAACGTCTGGAGTGCTGACCAGTCAACGAACGATCTAAGCCGCTGATCTGAGATCTGACGGTGGCTGCTGTCTTACCGGAATTGGACGGCGAAACGAACTCCGGCGAGCTCCGGACGGCGGCAACGATCGGTTCCGGCGGCGTGGTTCTACCTGCACGTACACGCACGGTCAACTATGCCTCCCGGAATAATAAACGCGTGCGCGTACGCGGCGATCTGCAGGGCGCAGTTGGCGGCGGCGGATGGAGACGCGGAGCACGGGAACGGAAAGAGGGCGGCGAGACGAACCCGACAGCGATGGCGGCGATGATGGCGCGGAAGCGGCGGCGGGCGATGACGTGTCGCGCTGAGCGATAATGGCGGCGGAGTTGGCGTGCACGGGAACCGAGGCCAGGGGTGGGGCCTGCCTTAAGTAGTCCCTCGCGTGAGAAAAGAAAGAAAAGAAAAAAAATCTTGAACCGAATCGGTCCGCAGTTGGACTCCGTTTCAGAAAACGGTCCGGATTTTCGGACCGTTTTCCGGCGGTTTACTAAAACGTCCGAGTCTTTTGCATACGAACTCCGATTTGAGCGATTTTTGTGCCTACGGGTTCGTATCGTCGAGGGGAACAACCTTCAGTCGAAGTTTGAGCGAAAGCTCAAACCTACAGGGGTGGTTGTTGCAAGTCCCTCTAAAGCTCCCCGCAGGAACCTCGAAGCGAAGTAGAAACGGGGTTTTGCAAATAGTGTTTCGTCGATCCTCTCTACTCGACGGTAATGCATGGAAAGATATGATGCAATGCCATGAATGATATGCAAGACCAAATCTAAAATTTGGGATGTGACACCCATGCTGGCCAACAACAACACCACGGCCGCCACGCCGGAGAAGGGATCCCCCACGCCTCTAACACGCGCTGAAGTCAGAGCCAACTTAGGCCCAACTAGGCCCAGAACCAACTAGGCCTAGATCGGGCAGCCGAGCTCCGACACGACGTGCCCACCATGCTAACTAAACGCGCCTTCCTTCTGCCACTAACACACGCCAATTGGGTCGTCGAGTTCCGCCGCCACAGCCCCCACCCCACCCGAAGGCTCCCACGACAAGATTACGCACCACAAGAGACCCCGCCTCCTTCATCGGCAGCATGGCTTCGCCGGCTGCGTTCTCTGATGGAGGCAAGGGGATGGAAGGGGGGAGGGGCGCTGGCGGGAGGGAGCTAGGGTTCCCCGTGTCTCCTTAGAGAGGGACACGTCAAACTGGACAATATACTAATGCATCAAACAGATAGTAGCGTCATCGATGTTGTTTTTCTTTTTGAAGGTGTTGCTTGATACTCGGTACTTCGATTGCTAAGAGCGTGCTAGGAAAACTTCAGATGACGCAGCGATTGCGGGTCATTTTCGCTTCGTCGACGTGTCATCGTCTTTGTTGTTTTTTATTTTATTTTATTTTTTCTAGAAACTTATTCGTGCTGCTGCCGCGGCACTGTCGATGATCCGAGACCTTATATCTTATAATTGTTTTATTTATAAAACAAGACGAAATCATGTTTCAAGTTGACGGTTACTCAGTGATACACGGGCGGAAATTCCTATGAGTTCAGTAAAGGCCGGGCTCGTCATTTTACACACCGTCTTCCACCTCCCATCGATCTCCAGCCAGTCTATTTATAGCCGGACCGACGGCCATCGCCACCAACAAACCAGTTCACGGGCAGGCACCTCTTCGTGAGACCCCACGCGCGCAGAGAGAGAAACAGAGCCGGACATGCAGCGCGTCGCCTCCTCCCGGAGGCTCCTCCAGGCCGCGCTCGCCCCCGGCCGCGCGCATTCCGGCCTCTCCGCGGCCGCCATCGCCGCCGCGCCGGAAAATGGCGTCGGCGCCCCCAAGATGCCGCCGTTCGACTACAAGCCGCCGCCGTACGAAGGGCCGCGGCTGGCGGAGATCGCCCAGAAGCGGGCCGAGTTCCTCAGCCCCTCCCTCTTCCACTTCTACGACCGCCCTGTACGTGTGCACATGCCCCCCCTTGCCACCTCCGATTTCTTCGGAACGAATTATTGATGAGCAAAAATAGAGAAACGTACTGCGATTTCCATCCCCATTTCTATTTTGGAAGGGCATAGTAACGAATCGGGCACCCGATTTGGTGATTTATCTCGACCCCTCGTCTTATTTTATTTTTTTTGGTGATTTTCCCTACTTAAAAACACCCAACACGAACAGTACACGTACCAGTTAAAGTGAACTGCATGTTTGTTTTAATGACAGTATCATTTCTTCAAATGAACGGCGTTCACAAATCTTCTTGCTCTGGAAAGTTTTCTGTTTTTAGTAGTTTTGGCGAGAGAAAAGGCAGTCCATTTGGAAAGCAGTGATCAGTTTATTAGATTTGTCGTTTTTGGTATATTCAGTTAGGAAGGCCATTTTACCATGAACAGTGGTCTTATGCGAGGTGCGGTGATTGGTGGGATTTAGGAATCGTAGAGCAAAGATTCCCAAAAAGGGAATCGCAGAGCTAAGATCTGTCTCATCGTATCCTTGGGAATCTTCAAAGGAGTAGCCACAAAGTTCTGCACTGCATGCGCCACACCATTGGATCTACTTCTCTGCACTCGTGTAGCTACAACTGCAGGTTTTATTGGGACCTAATGAATCAGGCATGAAAAATTGTGGTCGTATCTTATGTGACGAGTTGGCACAACTAACTCCTGTGCGAGTCTGCAAGATCCTACATCTCTGGCTTGGCCACTAATACTGATAAAGAATGTGATCACTGCAACTTACTGTTTTGAAACTGCACATGCTTTGCCCAGAGTAAATAAAATACGTCCAAGATAGGATATCTGCAGATAGCACCGAGCTGTGTACCTACCATGCTCACCCACCAAGATTGGAGCTCATGTGTACCTACCATGCTCAGACCAACATATATATCACGTTTAAAATATATTTTTATGCAAATACATATCTCATTTTACAAGATACAAAGAAAATTCATAAAACAATTTTGTCTGGTAGCTCTTTGAGATCCCCTTGAACTTTTGAAAATAAAGCTAGCTCATAAGTTCTTGAAAAGAGTGGAATAGGAAAAAGGATGAACCATTATCATCTGTTCTTCAGTACCGAGATATGTCTCGGTAGTTTGTGTTAGATTCAATGTAACAACTTGACCAGGACAGAGTGTAGTTTGATGATTCAATGAGGAAAGCTAGTATCATGCAATGCAAAAGTTTACAAATTGTTCTTCGAAACTTCAGCACTGAAAATTGACCATTTTAGCATGCAACAATCATTGCAGTTGAACATTGTCGATGGAAAGATGCAGTACCTGTTCGATGAGGATGGTCGCCGCTACCTTGATGCTTTTGGTGGCATTGCAACCGTTTGTTGTGGGCACTGCCATCCTGATGTGATTGAAGCCATAGTCAACCAGGCAAAAAAGATACAGCACTCCACAGTTCTGTACCTGAATCATGCGATTGCAGACTTTGCTGAGGCTTTGGCGTCCAAAATGCCTGGTGATCTGAAGGTACTTCAAGCCTAGTGAAACCTTAAACATTTCTGTACCTGAATGTACTTTGGAATTTTATGACTTAAGTATAATGTATGTCGGATACACATAGATTGTTTTGGTTGGTTCAACCTCATGTGAAATTGCTCTTCTCTCTTCAGGTTGTTTTCTTCACAAATTCTGGCACGGAAGCAAATGAGCTTGCGCTGATGATTGCACGGCTTTACACCGGCAGCCATGACATTATTTCTCTTAGGAATGGATACCATGGGAATGCAGCTGCAACAATGGGGGCTACTGCTCAATGCAACTGGAAATTTAACATTGTTCAGGTAAGTTTCTATATAGCTGTTAGTTTTACTCCATTACATAAGAACACAGGATCAGTAGCTTTACAATAATTTTAAAAAACCCAGAAATTGCGTATTTATTTATTACACAAAAGTATAAGACGATAATATTTGCTCATTTACAATGTGTATCCAGACGGGAGTGCACCATGCTCTTAATCCAGACCCATATAGAGGTGCATTTGGTTCAGATGGACCGAAATATGCCAAGGATATTCAGGAAACCATTGAATATGGGACTACAGGGAGAGTCGCTGGTTTCATTTCAGAAGCCATACAGGTACGCCGACATCAACGCCTATCATGTTCAAGAGTGAGTATTCTTGAAAATAACAATTGGAATGTTCTTCTCCGCAGGGAGTTGGTGGAATAGTGGAATTGGCACCAGGATACTTGCCTGCAGCCTACAAAATGGTTAGAGATGCTGGTGGCCTCTGTATCGCTGACGAAGTTCAGGCGGGAGTTGCACGGACTGGAAGCCACTTCTGGGGATTTGAAGCGCAAGGTGTCATCCCAGATATAGTTACCATGGCAAAGGTGAATAACTTCTCCACATTTCTCATACTAAAACATTTCATGCATTCCATGATCCCTCCTTAGTGTCAGCTCACCAGTGTTCAGCGAGTCAAACTACAGGCTGACATGTTCCTGTCATTCCTGTTCAGGGTATAGGGAATGGCATGCCGATAGGAGCCGTCGTTACGACGCCTGAGATTGCTCAGGTGCTAACCCGCAGAAGTTATTTCAACACCTTCGGTGGTAACCCTGTCAGCACCGCTGCCGGCCACGCCGTTCTCAAAGTACTGGAGAAGGAGAAGCTCCAGGAGAATGCGCTTGTTGTTGGCTCCTACATGAAGGAACAACTTAACATGCTGAAAGAGAAGCATGACAGTGAGTGCTAGCTAGACATAATCACGTCACAAACACATTACCTCGAGGGTATCTTTGTTGCTTACGTTTCCACTTTTGCAGTCATCGGCGATGTTAGGGGGAGAGGCCTTCTTCTCGGAGTCGAGCTAGTGACTGATCAGCAGAAGAAAACCCCGGCGAAAGCTGAGATCGCGCAGGTCATGAACCACATGAAAGGTGATTTACATGGACCGCATGTGTCGTCGAGCTCTGTCAGTGTGTCTGAGCTTCAGGATTCTGAACTAGATACAGAAGTAGCAACATTTGGATCTGATTTGAGTTTCTCCTTTCTTTGGACAGATATGGGTGTGCTGGTGGGGAAGGGCGGTTTCTATGGCAATGTGTTCAGGGTAACACCTCCGTTGTGCTTCACCAAGGAGGATTCCGGTAAGATCTGCTGTTCTATTGCCAATGCATGGCCTGTGTAGCGTACATCTCGATTTCTGATCGAACAACTTTGCAACGCAGACTTCTTCATCGAGGTGATGGACATTGCGCTGTCGAAGCTGTGAAGAGCTGACACTGCACGCATTAAGACTTTAGCATGGGATCCATATCCATAAATAAGAGACGATCTATGAGACAGCACCTCGTTGTCTCGTGATCCGTCTTGCAAACCCGTGATGCAGCTTCGGCCTTTATCCGTATACATTTCTTGAACATTATTCAGCTTGTCAGTCTGATCAGTTAGTTACTGTATGTGACCAATAAGTTCTTCGTATTCAGATGTGTCACATGTTCCCGCTTTTGTGATACCTCCTGGATTTCATAAAACAAAGTGTCACTACTCACTTCTGAAATCCCAGATAATATGGAAATGTGAATTCGCCAGCATTAATTACACAGAAAATGTTTGTGAATCAGCAGAGATGAACCATGACAAACAAAGGTTTGAAACATTATAGTCAGCATGTCGAAATGATGAACCGAACCAGCAACGATGAACTGAGACAAAAAATAGTTCAAACGAATCATTGCAGTAATACTCTGCCATCTCTTCCAGAATGCACATACGCCTGAACTGAAATAGCAAGGACGGACCGGGACAAATAATGGTTGAAACGAATCATTTACAGCAATTATACTCTACCATCTCTTTCAGAATACACATACTCTGACAGCAAGATTAAACAATGTAACCAATATGACCTGGGCAGATATACAGCAAATGTACAAACCAAACGACAATAGCTAGTAGCTTGATTTGAGAAACCTATTTCTTTCCACCGATCATAGGCTGACCACCGCCCTTTGGATTAGGCATGTTCGTCGATCTGCTCATCTTGCCTCCAGTACCGAAACTCTTCACGTCAATCAAATCACCAAACAAATTGTCTGGCATGTAGTAGGGTTTAGCTGCAGCTGCTGGTGCTTCTTTTGGTCTTTGGTTTCCATTCATTCGAGCGTCTGGGACGATGGTGAGGGCATTGTTTGCATGAGAGACAGAAGAGCTGTGCTGTTGCATAGGATTGGTGTTGGGGGTTGGAGATGGCACATGTTGCATCCGTGGAGAAGCATACGGTGATGACGGGGCTGGATAGGTAACTGTTGAGGCAACAGGAGGACTCGGCATTTGGTATGTGGCAGGCTGAAAAGGATTTACAGAGTTGGAACTTGTAGGCATGGCCCACGGTGGTGCCGGATAGCTAGATGAATACTGTTGTGGAGGCTGGGATGGACCAGTCTGTGCACTTTGGGCCCAGGGTGCAACATAATTGTTGTATGGAGTGTACCCCTGATTTATTGGATATGCCTGGTGGTTGGAAGGGTAATGTTGCCCATTCGGTGCAGCAGGCTGATAATTCGGTGGTAGTTGTGACCCATTTGACATTGCAGCCTGCTGACTGTCATTTTGGTTCTGAGTTGAAGAATCTGTAGAAGCTTCAGGAGGACTGTACAAGGTAAGGCTTAGAAGGTCGATCATATCCTGCTCTTTTGTTCGAGTAACACTGACAGGAGCTGATTCAACAGGAACCAGTGCATTGCTCGCAACAGAAGATGAGGCTTCAGAAGTTGCATCATCAACAGGTATAAGAGCATGATCACCAACACTGGATGATGCCTCGTCGCTACTTATCACAGATTTGTTCTTCCTACAGATTAAACGAAGTATCATAAATAATTAATTAGGATCAGAAATATGCAGATTGCCCATCAAAGGTTACTAACAAGTACCTTTTGGCTAGCTGAGCAAACTCATCATCTTCATCATCTTCAATAGGGGGCTCATTATGTGCAATTGGAGGTGCAGATGGTTGTGGCATTGGATCCCCTCTGGGTAACTCATCTCTCCTTGGTGTTTCAACTGGCAAAGGAGCACCAGAAGCAATTGCATTGTGTTTTGCAAGTACACTTTGTAAGCGATCATTTATTTCTAAGCCTTGTTTCAGTAGCTCCTCATTCCTAAACAACGACACAAAAAGTCAAACATTACATTTGGTGTCAGTGTGGCCTGCACTGCACTTTCATGTAGAGATTTTTTTTCTATAAAGGGATTATATTCATCTCTAGAAGATACTTTCATTTAGATAGCTTGGAACTGAAAAATGTGTAGCATGCTTATGCCGTGCATGCTAGTGTTGGATAGGGAAATATATGAAAACACTGCAGTACACTAAGATAGGGAAAATGTATGTCTGTACAATCTGAGAGAGATGAGCTTACCCTGTTGAACTGACAAATCCCATGAGCTTTTGTTGGTTTGAACGACTTTGGCTGACAAGCTCTGTAACAATTTCATCTTTAACAGCCTGACGTCACAAAAACAAAAAACTGAATTGGTTATTTCATTAATAACTATACTATAACTATTCATATAATTTTTCTTATGAACGTTGTGTTTACCATGCGATCAGCAGGATTCAAAGCATTCACCATATCACTCAGTAATTCGGTTGCATCTCTAATATTATCCAAATCCCCTGAACTGGAGCAAAGACATAGGTCATAACGATTAAATGCATTAATAGAAGAGAGAGCTGAAACAGAAAAAAAAAAGCTAAATGAGCTGAATAGTAGAGAAGAAATGCAACCTCAGAGTTTCGACATCAGATGACATTCTGTCATTTAGACTTCCAGTAGGATATGTAGGTGAACCATAGGGCAGAGAATGATGTGTTGCAGGAGGAGTAAATATTGGAGGGGCATCTATAGGACGACGTGGGAACATCACTCCTGACCTCTGTAACAGATATTGGGTTAGCTAATGAGCAAATTCCAGTAGTTTATCACCAAATTCGTAAAAGCAAAACAATTATTGAGCTACTCATACTTCAAACATTTCTTTCAGGTCATGTTCTCTGCTTAGCATCAATGCATGAGTACTGGATTGATTATGTTGCAATATGAGAGCGTTTACATTGGAATAAAAGTTTCAGCATACCTTTAGCTCAATGTATGACCAGTAATATTGAGGATATTTCCCCCCAGGTCCACCAAATGCTTCTTGCCATGAGTCCAGAAGTATCAATACCTTATCCTTCACTTGCATATCATGCTGGTTGGATATTCAAAAAACGAACATCCCAAAACAAATTAGCATTGTGTTTGAATTGGCACAAAAAATGAAAGAAATAGAAGACAATGAGTGAATGAGACAGAAATGCAGATTAGACACAGAACCGCAAAAATTCCAATGCCAATATATGATCCATGCATTGCGGATGAATAGCAAATATGAATGCTACCATGATAAGCAACAACAGTTAGCAAGTTAATCTGAAGAACAATGATTGTTCAGCTAAAACACCAAATTGAGTCGCAAAACAACAGCGCTGACCAAAACCAGACCAACCACAGATAATGCCATACAGGGTTCTTATGTACTAAAGAAAGATCCAAATCCACATTAATTTAGAGTGTAACAGGCATGTCCGACTGGATAATACATAACCTCCATTCAGAAAGTTCTAAATGACATGAAAAAATTATCAGTAGTAGTATAAATGGTTGGTCATTAAACAAGCATACAGAAAATGATGTTCCAAATGCCCGTATGTAAGCTTGATATATTTGCTAGTTAAACATCTGTATACTTGTCTCGGAAAATTTAAGCAACATGATAATAGTAAGGAGAGGAGTTGGAAGGGGCAAATGAGGGTATACCTTCTTCTGGACAATTTTAACCATTTCTTGTAAAATATGCTGCTCAACAACTTCAAAATGAACATATTCACCACAGTTCTTCATCATTGTTTCCAACAGCTGCAATGATTATTAGATACCAATGTGAAAAAGAACATTACAGAAAACTACCAATGGTAACGCATATTATAATAGTATACGAACCGTCAAAGTGAAAAACTGGACTTTCGGGTCCTTATTCTGTAGCCGCTTCTTCACTGCTTTTACCACATCTTTTGTTTGCCTGATTCAGAATTTCAAATATATTAGCACCCGGTAAAGTAAAGCTTATTTGCAGATACGTAAGTTAATCTGGACATCAACCCATCTATACATTTAAACAAATAAAACATAGTTAACAGTTTTTCTTTTGTAATAAATAAATCATATGCTATTCTATAAATTCATTAGACATCCTCCCATATGCACTGAAACAAGGAAAAACATAGTTACAACATTGTTTCAGAGTTCAGTAGTTATACGATCGTATGCTAGATGAGATGCAGCCTCATGCACCATACAAATGCAAATGAATGCCTGACTTGAACGTAGATAAGAAATACCTCAACAGAATTGAACTTCAACCACGTTTCTATCATGAACAACTGTGATACGGTTTAGATCTGAAAAGGCGCTCTTCAACTGCCTAGGAATCAAAACTAGACGAGAAGTTTCCCGGTGCTATCATCGACTTAATCCATAATACTTCTTGATGATGAATGACAAGCAAGCTACTATGCAACATTATGGTGCCCTATAAATTTGTTTAGCAATTCACTGATGCTCTGTGCAAATTTTGTTATAATCGATCTGACATCTCAGTCAGAAGCTCGAACCCGTGAGGTCAAGCTGCAGGTTCTCAATTGAGAATTAAGCCAAGTTTTCTTCAGACGTGCCACCCCAAGCTAAAGGTAACCGACCGTTTATTAGTACTTACAAGCCCTTATTATACTACTAGTTCTCACAACATAGTAACCACTACTAGAAAACCATCCTAGGTAACAGGCTGGAGGCCACGCCGTACCAATCATCTCAATCCAACTTCAACTCGGTACTAAGAATTTCCCTACATAACTTCCATCAATCTGGTAATAAGAATCCCCAACTTCAATTTGATTCATTAACAAGAATTCCCAAATTGGCTTGAAATTTTGACCCCCAATCAGCTGGGTCAACGCCCCCCGAACCAAAACCCCGAGCAGCAGCGCCGCGACAAGAAGCAACAAGAAAGCAACAAAAAATTCGGCGGACGAATCGCAAATCCCTCCAGCCGTAATTCCTGCTCCGCGGCAAAATACCAAAAAAACAAAATAGCCATAGCGGCCGGCAAGCATGCGGTACGAGGTGGGGGAGAGGCGATGAGGAGTCACCATCGGTCGGCGTTGAGGGTGTCGCAGATTTCGAGGTTGACGGCCCAGTCGGGCCCCTGCAGGAGGTGGCTGGTGGCCTTGTCCACCCTCGACGTCGCCGGCAGCCGCCCCGCCGGCCGCTGCCCCGTGCCCCCCACCGGGTACATCGCCGCCGGAGACGCGCGCGCGACCTCACGACCTCGCGAATTCCTCTCGGCAGCCAATCCGGGGGCGGCGGCTGACGGCTTTGGGAATCGTTCGCGGTACGGAGCTCTAAAGATTCCTCCGATTTTTCCCCCCCGCGCTTCCTTTTACGAGGAGAGACGGACGGGGAGAGGGCGAGGCGAGGAAGGGCAGCTGGACCAGCCGAAATTGGAAGAGGCGAGGCGACGAAAGCCGCGTTGCGTGTGCGTGTGCGCGTCCGTTATCCACCCGGGACCCGCGCGCGGCACGTGCATGACGGGTGGGCCCCGGCGTCCGCGTGGCGGCGGTTCCGCGCGATGGCTGTGGCCTGGACGGTACCCAAACCGGTTTGGGTTTAAGCGGGTTTTCTCTCCTCCGTCGTCGTCACGGGGGTTTATCCACTGACGGCGGTTAGTTGTTGTAAATGTACTTTCCATATCTCTGTGATGATCTTTGGACCGAAGAAAAGTACTACAGGACGTTTAGTGATTGGTTAACGCCGGGACAGTCAAGATCCGCATAGTAGTCCCAAACTTCGCATTTGTTTGGCACCTTGTCAGCCACACCAACGTTGCAGCACTTAATGGCTAAAGCTCGTCTAGAAGTTCCCCGTCAAATCACAGCCAGATGTCAAACTATGGAGATTTGCCTTGATATCCAAACCAATTGCTATACATGGAAAGATATCATGAGATCTCAACCGAGATTGCATATAAGGCAGTTGATGACATTGCCTTTTCGGCACACATCACAAACTGACTCATCATGTTTATTAGAGAAAGCAAGATTATTATTCCTAAAAACTATAATTGGGAACAAAGGGTGTCCAAGGCGCCAATGCCGCCGTGCGGATGATGTTTACTTGCACTAAGGACTTGTTTTGTCATCGTGAAAGTGAAACTATGTAGAGGATAAAGACCGCCCCTACTCCTTTTGTGAAGAAGAGTTTTCCATGTTCCCTAATCATTTACGAAGAAGAAGCTTGGGTGAATTTCAATGGAAGTATCATTATTCAAAACAAGTTTAGATGCATAACCAAAGCTTTTGGCGGCTTTCGAAACATGCAAGATATTATTGAGATGAATAGGAAGATTAAGGGTATGAAAATATGTATGACCAATATGTTGTATTTTCATACCTTGTCCACTAGCCATTTGGACTTTCTCATTCCCGGAGTAGAGATCACGAATCGTGATCTTGTCAAGCTCGTTGGTGATGTGGTTAGTTGCCCTAGTGTCAAGATACCAATTGGTATCGACACCGTAGGATGCGTCAAAAATCGATGCGTTCCCCTATGGCTCGGGTGTGACAAAATTGAGGTTGAACCGCTTGAAGAACCTATAGGCCGGATGTCTGGCTTTGCGGCAGATCTAGCACGGAGGGATGTTGTATCGAACTCGATTGCCTTGGCCTTGCGATGTGTTGTTGTTGTAGTTGTCGCCATTGCAAGAGTGGGTGTTGCCACTTCTCTGGCCACGGCCGCTATAGTTGCCCTGGTTGTTGCACCCATCAAAGTCGCGACCACCACCGCTCTTGCGTCGGTTACCTCCATAGATATAGTGATAGCCTATGTCACCATACCCACCTTGAGAAGCGAGATTGGTGGAGAAGTCTGTGCCATCGGTGTTGGCATTTTGCGCCTATAGACATGCTTCTACTGCCAAAAACATGGCATACACCTCGCTCAATGAGATGCCTTGTTCTAAGCATGTCGATATTGCCTCGACGAGTGGATTATACTCTACATCCATCCCATTGAGGATTGCGTTGATGACATCATCGTCATCCATCTTGTTGCCGACAAGTGCCAGCTCATCCGTCAAGGCCTTCACCTTGTTGAAGCAGACGCAGCCACACATCTCTCATTCTCTCTCTTCTTAGATCATTGAGAGCCCGCCATAGACCCATGACATGTGCACGCGACTGTGAGGTGTACATCTCCGTGATCGATGTCCAATCATCATGCTTTTGTCTGGTATTATTTTGAGACCTGCACAAACAACTTGAAGGAGAGCGAGCTAAGAACATAACATAGTACTTGTTGGTCCTTCTCATTCCAAGTCTCATAGGCTAGATTTACCACCTTGACGATGTCCATTTTGTCGAAATTGTCTCTCTCAATCGAGAGATCTTCGGGTGGTGCCTGGATTGAGCCATCGAGGTACCCAAATAGCCAAGCACCTCGTATCGCCAGTAGAGCAATGACCTTTCACAAGAGATAGTTGCTACTCGTGAGCTTCTCCTACATGGACTAGCCGAGATGGTTCCCGGTTGATGGATTGGTTGATGTTGACATTGTTGAAAGGATCGTATGGGCACCTAGAGGAGGGGGGTGAATAGTTGCTACTTCAAATTTTCTTCTTTTTCAAATTAAGGTTTGACAATAAGGTAAATTCTCTAGATAATGCAACTATGATAAATTTACCTATATGACAATTATGCAAGAGCTACCACAACACAAAGTAGTAACAAGTAAGTAAGGTGCGGTAAAGGATAGAGGTAAGTGGGCCGGAGACACAAGGATTTGTTTCCGTAGTTCCTTCCTTTTGAGGGAAATGTCTACGTTTGGAGGGGTGGTTTCAAACCACCAGCATACGAGAGGCCTCCCTTGTTCTCCGATGAATCTCACCCCAACAGGATCGATTCACCTTCCACTATATCGGCAACCTTCAAGGTGGAAGCCGGCACCATTACAAGTTTGGGGCACACATCCACAACTTAATCGGAGGCTCCCAAATACAAGCAAGCTGTCAAAGCAATCAAAGACAAGCTTGTAAGAACAAAAACAAGAGCTAGGGTTTCCAACAAAACACTAGAGCAAAGGGGCCCTCAATGAAATGAGGGGGAAATGAAGATCTCTTTTGGTGAAGTAGTAGATCGGGGCTTCCTCCTTCGATTCCCCAAAGGTCAAGGACTTTGGGTGGTTGGATGAGGAGATCTTGAGGATTTGAGTGGCTCCAATGGACTCCAATGGTGGGCAATGACTTTAATGAGCTGAGCACTTTGTCCCAAGGTAGGTGGAGGGGTATTTATACCCCTCCACAAAATCTGACCGTTGATGCATTTATTGCAGCAGTAGTACCGGAAGTTCAAGCGGTACTACCGGAGAACTCCGGTACTATCGGACCACCTTTTTTCAAACTGCATCAAGTCCTGCTCCCAGCGGTACTACTATTGTTGCTACCGGAAAGCGGTAGTACCGCTTGAGGCAACCGGTACTACCGGACCTGGAGAAATCAGCACTTTTCCATACGAAAACTCTCTGTCATGCCTGGTAGTAAAATGACGTACTACCGCATTTTTCTACCAGCAGACAAGCTTTTACAACGTACAAAACTCTCACACGCCAGTAGTAAAATGCGGTACTACCATTTTGCTACCGGCATGACAACTTTTGTAACGTACAAAAAGTCTCTGTCACGCCAGGTAGTAAAATGCGGTACTACCGCATTTTGCTACCGGTGCAGAGAGAAGCTTTTTGTAATGTACAAAAAGTCTCTGTCACGCCAGGTAGTAAAATGCGGTACTACCACATTTTAGTACCGGAGCAGGCAGAAGCTTTTGACAAGCTGTAAAAAAGCTTCTGTCACGCTAGGTACTAAAATGCGGTACTACCGCTTTTTAGTACACACACAACGAGACTTTTGACGTTAGTCACTTGCTACATGCTGGTCGGTAGCAAAAGCGGTACTACCGCTTTTTGGTACCAGCCTTGACAGACAGTTTTTGAATGTTTGCAAACCTTTTTAATGTACCTGTGACACACTTAGCAAATCATTAGTCCAATATGTGTGTTGTTATCAAATACCAAAATCACTAGGGATAGCAAATGCTCTTTCAATCTCCCCCTTTTTGGTGTTTGATGACAACACACATTTTGCAGGGAAATCTAGTGATGACAAGATGTAGATGGGGCTCCCCCTAGATATGTAGAAACAAGCCCCATACATTCTAACAAGCTAACTGAGAGAAGAAGTCGCACATAGAGGACATACCTTTGCTAAATAACATGTGATGACCAATATTGACTAGGAATGAGGAATGTCATCACATAGGATGGATCCAACAAGAATAGCCATAATACACACAAGATGGATCCGTATGATAACCACATAGTCTTAACATACATAGCACAAATAGTTAGGTTCACACATAGTAAGTCACACATAATAAGAGGCAACCAAATAAAGTTCACAAGCGAATAAAATCAAAGGCAAGAACGAGCTTGTGACTTTCCCTCGCAAATCTCCCGCATACCTAATGTGCAACTTCTCCCCCTTTGGCATCAAGACGCCAAAAAGGGACAAGAGCAACACTAACGCCCCGGAGATCACTCATCATCATCATCAACGTCGTCCCATGCAGCACCATGAGGTGGAGGGGCACGGAAGGAGGAGGTGGCATCATCTTCCCAGTTGTTGTGCTTGGAGATCCATTGGTCTTCTGGGGTAATGTTGTTCTCGGAGCCCTTGGAAGTAGTCAAGCCTTGAGCCTCCATCATTTCCTTCTGACGAGCACATGCCTTCTTGGCATAGACATGGGCCTCGTACAGGCGTTTCTGATTGTCCACTTGGAGGCAGAATATCTTCTTGAGTTTGGCCTCAAACCTCTTAGCCCAAGATGGCTGTGCGGGCTGGCGACGAGAGACCACAAAAGCAGCACCCTGTGGTGCATCAGCAGCATCACCTGAGTCCTCCTCAACCGGGTTCCCATCCTCATCAACAATCTGACCATCCGCATTGCGGGGTTTGAGATGGGTCTTGATCAGCAGATTCTTGTGGCGATGAGTGGCAAGACGAAGATGAGGCAAGTCACGGGCAATTTTAGGGCACTTGCTAATGATGAGAGCCATGATGTATGGAGCAAAAGGAGGCACCCTCCTCTGAAAAGTGGCGTAGACCATCTCATTCCAGATAACATCCATCACATCCATAGGTAGGCCAGGGTCACGGTGGTGATAGGTGGCCATCATAATATCCACCATGTAAGCATGAATCTCATCAACATTCCCAGCACGAGGGGCGATGGTCTCGCGAAAGATGCGGTGCAAGATGTCATAAGTAGGAAGGAGCCCTTTGATCTTACCAGGGATCCCGCGCCCCCGGATGTACAGTGGGGCAAGCCTATCTTTCTTCATGGGATAGTCATTGGCATGGCACTGAAATCCAACGGGAACATCCTTGCCGCGGTCTTCGTACCCGAGGATAGCCCCAAACTCAGCCAACATTGCTTCCTTGACAACACCCTCGGCCATCCAAGTGAGAGTCCTAGTAGCATTCTTGGCAAAGTGAATGGTTGCATAGAACTGAGCAATGAGCATTGGATCATAGTTGCACCGGAACTCCATAATAGGAAGCAAGCCAATGTTGGAGCAAATGTCAAGGGCCTCACCAAAGTAGTTTAGATTCTTCCTCACATGATTCATCTCGATCCATTTTTGAGGAACCACAATTTTGTCATCTTTCATGAGAATCTCATGGTACACCCGCTCTTGAAAGTCCGTGTAGAAGAGGTTGTTTTCCCGAGCATAAGTGCGAGCCGCCCCATACGGACTGACCACCCGCAGAGCATGTAATTCTGTCTTAGAGATATCAGACAACAGCTTTGGCCTAGATGGCCCGGAACTTTGACTCTTGCGAGGACCAGAGGGAGGAGGAGGTGGAGGAGCTTTACCACGACCAGCACTTTGCTTGACCCCCTTACCCCCACGACCACGAGTTGTTGGCAGTTTCAGACGGGCACTAGGTTGAGGCATGACCTCCTCTTCAGACTTAGTCTCAGATTCTGACTCATAGTCCTCGATCTCATAGTGAGCTTTGGAGTGCTTGCGATCCCAGAACCCCACTGTGAAAGAGCAGGGAGATAGCAGAGGGGTAAGGGCATAAGAACCTGGGTCAAACGGAGGATTGAGTTTAGTGTTTTAAAAAATTTGCTGCCGATCTTTGGTAGTACGGACACCTGCACAAGCGGTAGTACCGTAAAAGATTCGGTACTACCGCCCATTACAAAGCAGATCTGAACTAAGATCCAAGTATGGGCAACAAATTTGTTGTAAAACACGATTTCCATCGCCAAGTGATAGATCCGATAAATAGCACGATACAACCTCAAGAATGCGAGTTTTAACCAAGAATCGAAGTTACCCTAGATTCAATGGAGAAAACAAGTAAGAAGATGAGGAGGCGGTAATCTGGTGTCCATGACGGTGGGGAAGAGAGAGGAGCCCGCAGGGAGGCCGAATCCAGTGTGGATCCGGGAGAGGGAGGGACGGGCGGGCTTCCTCCGGCGTCGTCTTGCTCTGGTGGTGGCGCTGGTGAGGAGTGGAGACAAGGGATGAATGAGGCACTGAGGGGTGCCTGTCCCCCGTCTCTAGTCTTAACCGACGCCAAGAAGCTAGTACGTTCCACAGGCGGTAGTACCCAGTGATAATGCAGGTGTAGTAACCGCTCTGGGAAGTTTTAGGCGGGAACACGGAAACACCGAGCGGTAGTACATGAGTAACTTCCGGTAGTACCATTAGGCGGTAGTACCGCATATGAGATCCGGTAGTACCGTTACCATCAGGACAAAGAGCCAAGATACAGAAAAATGGAAGATTCTTGTGCAGAGTAGATGGGTTTTATTGGATAAGAGTGGCCTGGGTTTAGAGAGACACGCGGATATGGGCCAATGCACTCAAAGAAAAACACCAAAAACATATGGAGAGCCAAATATGAGTGCATGACCAAAAGAATCAACACCAACTAGAGGATGACAAACATGAGTAAGAACCAATTCAAAAAATGACAAACACGAGTAAGCACATCAAACTCTCGATTGAGAGGGGGCGGTGGCCTAGGCCACCATATTTGAGTATACCCGGCTTGGCACCACGAAGATATATCTTGGGTCCATTACCGAAACTCATCATTGAGCTCACATATCACAACATGATATTAAGAGGAATGATGATTTTTTTTTAATTTGCGCATAATGGGGGGAGGGATGGTCCAATCAATTAGGACCGCACTCCCCCTATTTCCATGCCTACATCTAAACCAAACAAGGGTCGAGTATTAGGTGAGAGTGCAAGATAATCAAGTCAAACTCCTAGAATCTACGATATTTAGTTCATTCCTCAAGTAGTAAAACCTTGCTTCATCAAGTGGCTTCGTGAAAATATCGGCAAGTTGATCTTTGGTTGATACATAGGATAGATCAATATCACCTCTAGCAACATGATCTCTAATGAAGTGATGTCGAATCTCAATATGCTTTGTCCTTGTGTGATCCACCGGGTTGTATGCAATCTTGATGGCACTTTCATTGTCACATAGAAGAGGCACTTTGTCACACTGGACACTGTATTCCTTTAAAGTTTGCCTCATCCATAGCAATTGGGTGCAAGCACTAGCAGCAGCAACATACTCGGCTTCGGCAGTGGAGAGAGATATACAATTTTGCTTCTTAGAAGACCAAAATACCAAGGATCTACCAAGGAATTGGCAAGCCCCGGATGTTGATTTTCTATCATCCTTGTCTCCCGCCCAATCCGAGTCCGTGTATCCACAAAGAGCGAATTGACGAGGTTTAATCTCGTCAATGCCCATTGTTATGGACTTGGGTTTTGGAGAAGATGGGGATGCTGGAGATCGTGGCACGGTTAACAGACAAGCAACCAGGGGACACGAGATTTACCTGTGTTCAGCCCCGGAGAAAACCCTACTCCTGCTTACGCTCTTGATTACTGCAGAACCAAGGTTCTGGTCTGTGATTTGATCTGGAGTGGAGGTGCGTGTGCGAAAGTATGAGTCGAGAGCTCTAGGACGTGCCCTCCTGGCCTTTATATAGACTTAGGCAGGTCTCGGGCATAGTCCTAGTCGGTTACAAGTTCTGGGGTTTTACCCCTTCGAATTTCCTATCTGTGCTAGTCTTGTTCTCCAAGGACTCGAAGGCGTCATGGGCCTTGGCCACCCGAAAATCTTCATGGGCCGGCGTACATCTGCCGTGGGCCTTCCTTGGGCTGGACCAGGTATGCTGAAGTCACACACCCGTAGGGTATAACCATGTCAGTAGCCCCCGAGTGATCGGTCGAATCGTAGATTCGACGGAGGACTCTTCAATCCTTCGGGTGCAACTAGGTAGTAAATGTATATGCGCGTAGGGATTTGTTGATGCATGTGCCTGACTCAC
Source organism: Avena insularis (assembly GCA_023614405.1). Taxonomy (NCBI): domain Eukaryota; kingdom Viridiplantae; phylum Streptophyta; class Magnoliopsida; order Poales; family Poaceae; genus Avena; species Avena insularis. The sequence continues at coordinate 92,412,018 of CM042695.1, forward strand.
CCGACGGATCAGGGTCAGTTAACTGTCTTAGGACGAAACAACATGATCTTTATCAGGTTCGAGTCCCTCAACCCGGACCTGGAACATATGCTGGCGTAATTCAACTCAGGCCGCGAAGGACTTACAGGAGTGGAATTCCAGTGATTTTATTTGGTGTACCCAACGCGTCCGTCAGGATTTTTCATCACGCCTGTTGGCATGGATTTACACTAGCAGAGCGCAGTCAGGTGCGTTGTCAGGCCATCAGATGATATCTGCAGGTCTTATCTTTGCGTCGCAGATGCAGCATCCGAACATTTATCACCACGGAGGTGCTTCGGGTGGCCAAGGAGACTGTCGCTCACTCAGCGTTTTGTTGGGGTAGAGTTGCCAAAAAAGTTTTTGTATGTTGATCCGAAAGATCGCATTCGAAAGTTTTATAGGGAGCGCGACCAGCGCTCCCTATGGGAGTAACCCTCGAGTGTCTGTTCGAGTCGTAGACTCGAGCGGAGACTTTAGTTCAAGCATTGCTCAGTTGTTTAGTCCGTAGGACTCGGAAATTTTCGGATGCTTAAATCCAGCGCTCCCTATGGGAGTAGCCCCCGAGTCCATAGTGGAGTCGTAGACTCGACGTAGGGCTCAGAGAAGTGCTTTGTCTTCATTTGTCTTTCGGGTGCGCGGCCAGCGCTCCTGATAGGAGTAGCCCCCGAGTATTTAGTCGAATCGAAGATTCGAGTGAGTACTCTTAGCTATGGAGCCGAAGTTTGTGCTAGTATAGCTTTTGATGACGTCAGTGCTGACGATCGATGACCTCAAGCGTCTGCTACGCCAGAGATGACTTGGCTGAACGAAGCGTGGGTCCCACTTGCTGACTTTGAATTGACCGGTCACGCGCGGCGTGGAGATAATTACGGTGTCTCCTCGATTTCCGCGCGTAGTGGACGGCGTGGTAACAACGGTTCGTTGTGATGCTGACACGTGTACGGCCAGATCTACCGTTGGCGTTAGGTCTTCTCGATGGACGGCCAGCGTGCGTCGTCTTCGCTGTTATAATCCTTGGTGAAATCGTGGTTTGTTTTTCACCGCACCAGTTCATCTGTTCATTGCCTCCTTGTTCTTGAGCTATTCTTGGTGCGCGCTGAGAGTTTCTTCCACATTTCCTTCGTTCTTTCTTCGTTGGCAACGCCACCACCGCCGTAGCGCCATGGGGAAAGCGAAGAAGTCTTCATCTGTGGTTGGGGCCAGCGCCGCCGGAGGCAATAAGGGCACCACCGCTGCTCATGTCACCGATGGTGGCTGGCGGCGGTCAGAGACGCGGGAGAGCGATCTCCGCAAACTGCATGAGCGGGGTCTGATCCCGCAAGATACAACGGCCGTGAGACTCCCCGGCAATGAGGTAATCCCCCGTCCCCCACTTGGGTACCGGGTTATGTTTGTTGCCTTTGTGATTCGCGGGTTTTCTTTTCCGGTCCACGACTTCCTCCGTGGACTGCTCTTCTTCTATGGGGTTCAACTCCATCATCTGTCTCCCAACTCTCTTCTCCACATTGCGTGTTTCATCACTCTTTGCGAGTGTTGGCTTGGCATTGAGCCGCACTTTGGCCTCTTCCGGAAGCTTTATTCCGTGAAGAGGCAATCTGGTTCGGATGGTGTGTATCCCATTGGGGGTTTCATCATCTCCCTCAATCCCAATTTTCAATTCTTTTCCTTTTCCATGTCCGAATCTGTCCAGTACTGGCGGAGGCGATGGTTTTACATCTGCGACTCCGTTTTGCCTGGGCAAGATTTTGGTCTTGTTCCTTTTGACCCCTCCCAATTGATTGAGAAGAAAAGATCCTGGAAAAACCAAATCCTGGACGGTGAAGTGGCGGAGGTAGAGGCCCTTTATCGTCGGGTGGAGGATCTCCAATTGATTCCAGAGAAAGAGGTGAACGGCGTGGACATCATCCGGACTTTTCTTGAGTGTCGGGTGCAGCCTCTCCAAGCGAGGGCGCACCCGATGTTTCTTTATTCTGGTCGCCGTGATCCGACGAGGGTTTCGAGTGAGAAAATCTCCGAGGGGGATCTTGACAAGGATCTTCACGTGCTGCTGAAGTTCAAGGCCGGAGAAGAAATCCTGGGGAAGTCGCTGACTCCTCCCTTTTCTTCGACGTTGGTCGTGCCGAAGGTGTAGATTTGTGCACGTAGTGCTCCCCCTTTTTTGTTGGGTGTGTATTTGTTTCCTTTGTTTGCTAACAAAGTTCCTTCTCGTCTTGTAGAGCTTCAAAGTGCCGGGCATGGTACCACCACTGCCCGAAAGGTATCCGAATGCCCCGGACAACAAAGTGGTTGATTCCGTGTCCGAGCTTCCTTCGGCGCGATCTCCGGCGGAGGATGCCGACGAGTCGAGTGAGGATCATACGCGCAAGCGATCACGGAGCTCGAGCGAGTCTTCGGATGCCTCGACTCCTCCGACTCCCAGAAATCCTCTGGGCCTTGAGCGTCACAGTGATGGTCATGGAGCTTCTTCCTCTCCCCTTCCCGCCATTCCTGTGCGGGCTGTTGCGCCGCACCCGCCAGCAAAGCGGAAGAAGGAGGAAAAGAAGGAGGAGAAGAAGGAAGAGAAGAAAGAGGAGAAGAGGGCCCGAAGGGCTTCTCCTATCTTCGATCTGAGCGCATTGGGCTCGTAAGTTTTCTTGTTGTACTGTTGTCCTTCATGATTTTTTGCACCTGTGTTGATTGGTTCATATGCAGGCAATCCTCCCACGACTCTAGTGATGGTGCGCGGGAGATGATGGGGGAGTCGAACATTGCGTCGCCTCCTCCTCAGACTGTGGCGACTTTGGGTGGCGCCGCTCCAGAACCTCCTGTGCGGGAGGTGCTGGTGGTTGCGCCTCAGAATTTCGCAGGCGGGGCTTCGGGATCGCCGACGGAGCATGTGAGTTTTCTGCTTCATATCACGGGGGAGCCCCCGAGTGTCTTCGTGTGCTGATGTTGTTTTTTGGGCGTAGCCCCCAAGTCCTGTTCTTACTGCTAGTGCCTTTTTCTGCAGCCTTTTGTACAGGAGGCCAAGCGGCTGGTGGAGGAGCGCCTGGCGCTGGAGGCGAAACTTCGACAGCTTCAAGGTATCCTTCTGCCTTTTAGTACCTCTCTTGTTTATCCTGGTCCTATTCTTTGACACTTGCTTGTCTCAAATGCAGAGGAACATAACGACTCTCTCCGTGAGGTTGATGCTCTTAAAAAGAGCCTTGTCCAATCGGAGCAGAAAGTTGAAGCTGCCGTCGGCGCGAAAGAGCGCCTTGAGCTAGAGCTGTCGAAGGCAGCCGAAGCAAAGGAGCGTCTGCAGCAGGAGGCCGCAGACCGTGAGGAGCAGCTGGCCACCGTTGCGGCTGCTCGTGAAAAGGAGGTGGCGGCGAAGCTCATGGCTGCTGCCAAGGCTGTTTCGGGTGAGTGCTAGTTTTGCACTTGTTGCTTTTTCGTCGGGTCTTCTTCTACGCTGCCCTTCTTCATGTTTTTCTTCATTTTGCTCTCAGATGCTGCAGGCATCGAGTTCGACCGCGGTGCTTTGGAGCACGGGAGTGCTCTAGATGATGCCACTGTGGCGGTCGAAGACCGCTGCAGCACCGTCGTCAACTCCCTTCCCAAGGCGAAAGAGGTCCTTGGTCGCTTCTACCAGGAGCTTTTCCTGAAGGGCGCAGCCCTTGGTGATGTGGACGCGCTGGCAGAGGCTCTGTCAGCCGAAGCGCCTGCGGCGTACAAGCGCAAGCAGAAGGGGATCGGCGCGTCCGTCGGGCTGGCGATGGCCTTGGCGGCTGGAGCGGAGCTGGACTTGCCCCAGATCACGTCTCGGATGCCGACGGCTGCGGATGGATCCGAGGTAGCCTTCGCTGCCTACTCCACTCGCTGCAGACGATATGGGCCCAAGCTCATTGACTTGCTGTCTGAGTACGCACTACGGCAGCAGGGCGAGGCCAAAGCTAGGCAGTCTGGCTCCGAGGCGACTCAGTGTCCTGCTCCTTAGGCATAGTAGACGTAGGGTAGTGTGTAGTCTACTTTTGTTGTAAATATCTTGAGGAGTATCTTCTTTGTGCCACGTAGTGGCTTTATATATTCAATGAATTTTCTCTGAGTTGTTCTCCATCCTTGGCTGAATGTCTGTGTTCCTTTCTTTTGCTGTCGTTCTAGGTTCCTTTGGGTGCTGACCCTGTTGACGCCCCATCCGCAACGCCGTTGCGTCCATCCTTGGATAAGTCTTCGCAGCTTACTTTCCTTCGGGATCGCGTGCGCAGTTTGGAGAGGGAGTTGCTCGTGCTACGCGGCCGGGCCGACGTTTGGAAATCCAAGGCGGATCGTGGCGCAGCCAGAGAGGAGTACTTGATGGCGGAGCTGGGTCGGCTGTCCGAGCAACTGCAGTGTAAGTTGATCCTTCTTTCGGGCTGTAGCTCAGTTCTTCGGATGAGCCCGCTGGCCTTATTCTTGTCTTGTGCGGTTGTCGCAGGTGCAAATCTTGCTCCGAAGGAAGAAAAAGAGCGTGTCACTGTTCGCGTCAACTGCTTGACTCAACAGGACATGGAGGCCGGTGGTTTCTTCTGGATGGACCGTGATTGTGCCATAGCCTTGGCGACGATGCAGGATCGTGTTCATCAAGTTTTGCGGGTGCTCGGTCAAGTGCAGACGTCGCTTGCCTCGGTGCTGCACGTCATGTTTCCTTTAGATGTCGTGCCGACGACCCTTGCAGGTCTTCTGTCGAAGTTTCGGAGTGCCAGCAATGTCAAGGAGCTGGTGCGGCAGCAGCTCGCCGCAGGAGTGAAGGCTGCTTTGTCTCTTGTGAGGCTGCACCAGCCTGACGTCGATTTGGCTGCTGTGGCGGCTGGGCCACCTCTTCGACCGGATGGCGGCGAGTGGGACATGCGTCCACATTACGCCGCTGTAAGGCAGTATGCCGAACAGGTTGTAGATTTGTTTGAGCAGCGTGCCCAAGTTATTCTTCAACATAGGTAGTGCCTGTAAAAGGAGAGAGATGTAAAGTTTGTATATTTCGGCTGGGCACGTTGTGCCTTTTGTTGTAAAGATTTGTTTGTTTGTGAGCACGTAGTGCTTTGATCAAGTGTGTGTCCTTTTCGTTTGCCTGACGTTTGTCAGCTACTCAGGTGTACATGTTTAGTCCTCAATCGATGAAATCGTGAGGTGGGGGAGCCCCCGAGTGCGTTTTGTCCTCAGCCGATGGGATCGTGAGGTGGGGGAGCCCCCGAGCGCGTTTTGTCCTCAGTCGATGAAATCGTGAGGTGGGGGGAGCCCCCGAGCGCGTTTTGTCCTCAGTCGATGAAATCGTGAGGTGGGGGGAGCCTTCGAGCGCGTTTTGTCCTCAGTCGATGAAATCGTGAGGTGGGGGGAGCCCCCGAGCGCTTTTGTAGCATATAGTAAATATGCAGGAAATAGTGAACCGAAGCTTTGGGGCGGGACACTTAGCTTTATTTATATCGTAATGAAGGAAGTACATTGTTCGGCTGAGTAGCCTTGGCTGAAAGCCTTATAGGGGTAGTTTGCTACGGATAGAATCGTCGCAGGTGCGCGATGTTCCATGGGTTGGAGTATGCGACTCCAGACTTCACGTGCTTGAGGCGGTAGGCGCCACCTGGTATCACTTCGGTGATGACGTAGGGTCCTTCCCATGGTGACTCGAATTTATTCGGTCGCTTTTGCTTGAGTCGTAAGACGAGGTCTCCTTCGACGAAGGACCTTGGACGCAGCCGACGGATGTGGTAGTTGCGGAGACTCTGCTGGTACACCGCTGGATCGAAGCTTGCTATGTCTCTTGCCTCGTCGAGTGTATCGGCGACATCTTCGATCAGCCGTGGATTCGTCTTATTTATGGCGACGACCCGTGGGGCCTGGTGGCGTACTTCGGATGGTAACACGGCTTCGGCTCCGTGTACCATGAAGAACGGTGTGTAGCCGGTGGCGCTGTTTGGCATAGTCCGTAAGCTCCATAGGACGGATGGTAGCTCTTTCGTCCAGTTTCCAGTTTTGTGTTCGAGGGAGCTCATGAGGCGCTTCTTGATGCCAGCGCCGATTAGGCCGTTGGCCCTTTCCACTTGTCCGTTCGTTTGCGGGTGTGCCACTGAGGCATACGTGATGTTGATCCCGAGGCCTTCGCAAGTCACGAATTCTTCGGAGATGAAGTTTGACCCGTTGTCCGTGATGATGCTGTGCGGTACGCCGAACCTATAGACAATGGATTTGAAGAACTTGACGGCAGTTTTGCCTTTCTGGTTGGTGACCAGCATGGCTTCGATCCATTTGGTGAACTTGTCGACTGCGACCAGGAGGAAGACGTGTCCCCCTTTAGAGGATTTTGGCAGTTTGCCAATCATGTCGAGGCCCCATTGAGCAAAGGGCCAAGCTATTGGTATGGGTCTGAGCTCGGACCCGGGTGCGTGCGGTTTGTCGGCGAACCGTTGGCACCCGTTGCATCTTCGGACGATGTCCTTTGCGTTGCTCATGGCCGTTGGCCAGTAGAATCCTGCTCGTAGAGCTTTGGCGACAAGGGAGCGACTGCCTGCGTGGTGGCCGCAGATGCCCTCGTGGATGTCTTGGAGGATGGTTTTGCCGTCATCGATGGTGACGCATCGTTGTAGTACACCCGTGATACTGCGCTTGTACAACTCGCCATTGATAGTGGTGAAGGCCTTTGACCGACGAGATATGCGCCGGGCATCTGTCGGGTTGTCAGGCAGTTCTCCATGTAACAGGAACTGGAGGTATGGGCGCGTCCAAGTTTCTTCGACTGCCGTGACCTGCATCAGGTTGACCATGGCAACTTCGGTGTCCAACTTTTTGGGTCCCTCATGACCTTCAGGTAGCGTAGCCCCCGAGTGTTCTGCTTCTTCGGGTGATCCCTTGGGGAATTTCCGCTTGATGGATGGCACGCAGATCTGTTCGAGGAACACACCTGGTGGCACCTTTGCACAAGTGGAGCCAATGTTGGCGAGCCTATCGGCTTCCTCGTTGCTCTCTCTTCCGACGTGTCGAAGCTCGCAGCCGTCGAATTCTCCTTCGAGTGCGTTATAGAGCGCGCGGTACGCGATCATGTTTTCGGCGTGTGTGTCGCACTCATTCATCGTCTGTTGGACGACGAGGTTGGAGTCACCGTAGATGACCAGGCGCATTGCGCCGCATATCTTTGCCATCCTCATGCCGTGGATGAGGGCTTCGTATTCAGCCTCGTTGTTGGAGGCTCTGAATTTCATCCAAAGAACGTACTTCATCTTGTCACCTTGCGGGGAGGTCAGTATGACCCCTGCCCCTGCTCCTGCTTCGCGCTTGGAGCCGTTGAAGTGCATTGTCCATGATGACATATGCGGTGTGTCCGCATTGCAGCTCCATCCAGTGCACCAGGAAGTCCGGAAGGACTTGAGATTTGATTGCGTGTCGCTTTTCATAGACGATGTCCAAGGGTGACAGTTCGATGCCCCACAGGGCCACCCGTCCTGTGGCCTCTGGATTATTCAGGATGCTGTTCAAGGGTGCCTCGTTGATGACCATCACCTGATGCTCCTGGAAGTAATGGCTCAATTGTCGAGCCGTCATGAACACGCCGTTGGCTAGCTTTTGGTAGTGAGGGTACCTCTGCTTTGTTGGTGTCAGTACCTCGCTGAGGTAGTAAATTGGTCGTTGGACTCCATGGGTCTTGCCTTCTTCGGGTCGTTCGACCACGAGTACTGTGCTGACCACCTGATGTGTGGCTGCTATGTACAATGAGGCTCGCCTCCTTTGGCGTGACCAAAGCAGGCGAGGTGGAAGGAGCCGCTTGAGGCTTTTGAATCGTCGTCGGCTTCTTCCTGTCCACTCGAACTTATGCGCTTTACAGCTGGTAGAATGGTAGGGCCTTCTCGCCCATGCGGCTGATGAACCTGCTTAACGCCGCGACTCGTCCTGCGAGCTGCTGGACACCCTTGAGGTTTTTCGGCTTCTCCATCGTCATGATGGCTCTGATTTTCTTCGGGTTCGCCTCAATTCCTCGCTGAGAGATGAAGTATCCGAGCAGCTGACCCGATGGGACGCCGAAGGCGCATTTTTAGGGGTTGAGCTTGATCCTATAGCATTCAAGAGTGTCGAACGTCTCGTGGAGATCGTCGATAAGTGTCCTTGCCTCCTTGGTTTTTATTACTATATCGTCGACATAGACTTGGACGTTGCGACCGATCTGGTCCTTGAGGCAGGCCTGCATGCATCGCTAGTACGTGGCACCTGCGTTCTTTAGCCCAAAGGGCATTGTATTGTAGCAGAACACTCCAAACGGTGTGATAAACGCCGTTTTCTCTTGATCTTCGACCTTGAGTCGAATCTGGTTATAGCCTGAGTAGGCGTCGAGGAAGGAGAGTTTCTCGCAACCTGCCGTCGAGTCGATGATCTGATCGATCCGAGGAAGAGGAAAGTGGTCCTTTGGTCAATGTTTGTTTAGTGACGTGAAGTCTACGCACATCCGCAGGATGTCCGTGTCCTTTTTTGGAACCATCACCGTATTTGCCAGCCACTCGCTTTCCTTGATTTCCCGTATGAAGTCTGCTGCGAGTAATCTATTGATTTCCTTGCCGATAGCTTCGTGGCTCCGGCGATCTTGGATGGGACCGCTTGGCGGCTTGGTGTGCGGAAGACATTGAGTGCGTGCTCGGCGAATTCCCTGGGAACTCCTGGCATGTCCGCGGGACACCAGGCGAAGATTTCCCAACGCTCACGGAGGAATTCGACGAGCGCGCCTTCCTATGCGGAATTGAGGTCGCTGGCGATCAGCGCCGTCTTGGAGGCATCCGTCGGATGGACCTGCACCTTCTTGGTGTTGACGGTGGAGTCGAAGGACATGTCAGGTGCGTTCTGCCTTGTGACTGGGGGTAGCCCATTGTCCGTTGCCTCGCGGAGCCTTACAAGCTCGTCTTGCATGCCGAAAGACTGGGAGATTTTGTTGAAATCCCTGTCGCATTGGTCCGATCGGGTGAAGCTCCCGTGGACTGTGATGACGCCCCTTGGTCCTGGCATCTTCAGTAGTAGGTATGCGTAGTGTGGTACGGCCAGGAACCTTGCGAATGCTACACGCCCCAGGATGGCGTGGTATTGCGACGGCCAGTCCACCACTTCAAATTCCAGTCGTTCCTGCCGAAAGTTGTCCGGTCTTCCGAAGATGACGTCGAGCCCTATTTTGCCCAAGGGGAATATGCCCTTCCCTGGGACGATGACGTGGAACGTTGTGTCTGATTGTTCCAGGCTGCATTGTGGGATCCGCATTGCTGCTAGAGTGCTTGCGAACATCAGATTGATGCCACTGCCGCCGTCCATGAAGACGCGACTCATCTCGAAGCCTCCGATCTGCGCCTCGGCACCAGGCAGCATGACCTAGGCGAGGATCCGCAAGGGTGGTCCGCGCGAGTGAATGTGATGCAGGACTCCGATCCGCTGAGGTACTCAGGGATTGCAGGTGGAGTTGTCACAGCCAGGTTGATTTGTCGGGTGATTTTCTTCTGCACCCTATTTGTGGGGCGTCCCTTTTGGATCATGTTTAGTGCTCCCTTTGGTGGAGGGTACGCGACCCCGACGTTGTTTTGCGCTGGTGCGACTGGCTGATGTGGACCTCCAATAGGTGGTGGTGGAGGAGCTCCGAGTGCTATTTCTCCTTGTACAGGTGCATTTCCAAACGCAGGGATTGGGGCTTGTTGCCTCATCTACACCATGCTTTCGCTGAGTTTCTAGAACTCGCGGCAGTCCTTGAGCATGTGGCTGGCCTTCTTTTTGCCATCTTGTTTGTCGATGTAGAAGTGGATGGTGCACGGACCCGAAAGTTTGTCGTATGTAGAGGGTCCGTTGTCGCGGTCGTGGTGTTGCCACGACTGTGCTGGGCGTCCATTATCGCGGGTGTTTCCGCCGCGGTACCCTCCGCTGTTGCGGCTGTTGTCGTTGCGGCGGTCGGCGTAGCCGGCCGCGACCATGTCAGGTTCGTCGCGGTCCTCGTATATGCACGATCTCCTCTTGCTGCGGCGTTCGCGTCTTCGTCCGTAGTCATCCTCTTCATCTGACTGCGCTTTGTGGATCGATCTTATTGCCATGGATTGGCAATTTCCATGAGGTGGTCGAGCGTCTTGGGCTTGACACGCCCAAGTTCCTCCTTGAAGTCTGGGCGCTTGACGCCGTCCCTGAAGGCGTCGATGGCCCTCTCTTCGGAGATGTGTGCTGCGGAGTTCTTGGTTGTAGACCAGCGTAGTATGTACGAGCGAATAGATTCGCCCGTTCTTTGAGTGCAGGCTCGCAATTCTTCGATTGAGGCGGGCCTCTTGCTAGTGCCTTTGAAATTTCGGATGAAGCTGTAAGCGAGCTCTTCCCAGCTTCGGATGGATCCTGATGATAGGCTGCTCAGCCAGACTCGTGCCGCGCCCGTCAGCTGCAGCTGAAGGCATTGCATGGCGGTTTCTTTGTTGCCTCCATGAAGCTTGACGGATGACAGATGGTCGCTGAGCCAGGATTTTGGATCTTGCGTGCCATTGAACTTCGGAGTATCCGAAGGAAGCTTGAAGTTGCGTGGCATCTGTGTTCGCCGAACAGATCTGCTGAAGCATCAAGCCCCGCAAAGTTCTCCTTCGTCTTCATCCATCTCAGATTCAGACGAGCATGCGCGTTTGGCGCGTGCTTTGTCGATCTTGCGCTGTGTGAGCTTGTCTCTGGCATCGTAGTCGCGTTTATGATGATGCGAGCTCTTCTTCCTTCAAGGAAGATTGTGCTCCTCTTCCTCTTCGGATGAGGGTGTGGGGCTCCGGTCGCGCCTGGCCGGAGCTTTCTTCTTCGGCTCCGCAGGAGCGTCTTCGTGGAGCGCAGCTCCGATTAGTCCTAGTCCAGTAAGTGCGGACCTATGCATGGCCCTTTTCGGGTCCCCCTCCGGAGGTGGGTGAGCCGCGAGATACACGGTGGATGCCATGATCGCAGCCTGTGGCGTCTTCGGGATGATGTTGCCGTCGGCATCCATATCCATGAACGATGTGTGGAGAGTTCGGGTCACGTCACGCCGCTCCTTGGGATCCATGTTTTCCACCCGCGAGCGGTTCTTGTTTCCCTGGTTTCCGTTTGTGCTAGATCCGGGTGCCATGGCGGAGAGCGCAGCTCGTCGCGCGCTAGACTCGGAGGCTACTTGCTTGCGTTTGTCGAGCGTCTCCTGCATCTTGACTTGCTTCTTGTGCTCCTCGATGAGGAGGTAGTGGTATGCCATCAGTAGGTCGCGCGGGGCGTCCGCAGGTAGGACTATGTCGCCTGCGACGGCACGGCGTGCTTGGACCCATCCTTCTTTGCTAAGTTGGATGGCGTGGCCGTTGTTTTCCCTGTTGGGTGGGGGGGATTGGCTTCTTCTGTTTTCGCCGTTTCCGCCGTTTCGGCTGGGCGGCGGATGAGGTGTCTCCTCGTCACCTTGGATGATTGCGGTAGCAGATAGCGCTTCAGATTGGTCATTCTTTGCCGCAGCTTCGGATCCGGAACCGTAGGTCCCTCATCCGAAGGTGGATCCACCAGGTCGGTGTTACAATTTGCCGCCGTCGTAAAACTCATCTGTTGATGGTGACGTGCGTAGCACGGGGTGTGGAGCCCACGAACATGGCCTGATCGATGGCACGGGCACCCGCCGTGAGACGGAGGTGCGGTTTGACCCACCAGGCGAAGCTCCCGAACAAAATTTCGAGTCCGTCGCCTACGGGCTCGAAATCCTTCATGGTGGCCGGCGCGTGGGCGGTGAAGTCGAAAGCGCCAAAGAGGAGATGATTCTCCGTCGCCGCGGAGTTGTAGATCGATCGGGTCGGGACCGTCACGACCGCACAATCAGCAGCCCCTTTTCCCACAGACGGCGCCAATTGACGAGGTTTAATCTCGTCAATGCCCATTATTATGGACTTGGGTTTTGGAGAAGATGGGGATGCTGGAGATCGTGGCACGGTTAACAGACAAGCAACCAGGGGACACGAGATTTACCGTGTTCAGCCCGGAGGAAAACCCTACTCCTTATGCGCTCTTGATTACGGCGAACCGGTTACAAAGGATTCTGATTTGATCTGGCGTGGAGGTGCGTGTGCGAAAGTATGAGTCGAGAGCTCTAGGACGTGCCCTCCTGGCCTTTATATAGACTTAGGCAGGTCCTGGGCATAGTCCTAGTCGGTTACAAGTTCTGGGGTTTTACCCCTTCGAATTTCCTATCTGTGCTAGTCTTGTTCTCCAAGGACTCGAAGGCGTCATGGGCCTTGGCCACCCAAAAATCTTCATGGGCCGGCGTACATCTACCGTGGGCCTTCCTTGGGCTGGACCAGGTATGCTGAAGTCACGCACTCGTAGGGTATAACCATGTCACGAATGTTGAGCCTTGAGGGTACCAAAGACCATAAAATGGGGTATGAACTAAATATCGAAAGATTCTCTTGACCGCCATTAAATGGCTTTCCTTAGGAGCCGCTTGATATCTTGCACACACACCTACACTCAACACAATATCGGGTCTAGATGCACAAAGGTAAAGCAAAGAACCAATCATAGACCGGTATACCTTTTGATCCACATCTTTACCATTTGGATTTTGTTCTAGATGAGTCTTTGTTGCCATGGGAGTTGGGGCTCCATTCAAATCTTGCATTTTGAATCTCTTGAGCATATCTTGAGTATACTTTTCTTGATTGAAGAATGTTCCTCCTCTAACTTGCTTGATCTCAAAGCCAAGAAATACTTTCAACTCCCCCATCAAGGACATCCGGAACCTACTAGTCATAAGCTTTGAGAATTCATCATTAAAAGCTTTGTTAGATGAGCCAAAGATAATATCATCAACATATATTTGGCATACAAAAAGCTCCCCATTGACCCTCTTAGTAAAAAGAGTGGGATCGATTTTCCCAACCTCAAAGCCACGGTCAAACAATAACTCTCTAAGGTGCTCATACCACGTGCGTGGGGCTTGCTTGAGCCCATAGAGCGCCTTATCAAGTTTGTAGACATGGTTTGGGAAGTTGGGGTCCTCAAAACCCGGGGGTTGCTTAACATATACCAATTCATTTAAAGGACCATAAAGGAATGCACTTTCTACATCCATTTGTTGCAACTTAAAGTTATGATGTGCCGCATAAGCAAGAAGGATACAGATGGACTCAAGGCGAGCCACGGGTGCATAAGTCTCTCCATAATCAATGCCTTCAATTTGGGAATAACCTTGTGCAACCAATCTAGCCTTGTTCCTTACAATAATCCCATGCTCATCTTGCTTGTTCTTGAATATCCACTTTGTTCCAATAACATTGCGGCAATCCTTTGGCTTCTCAACTAACTTCCATACTTTGTTTCTCTCAAAGTTGTTGAGCTCTTTGTGCATAGCTTCTAACCAATCCGAATCTTCAAGAGCTTCCCACACTTTCTTTGGTTCAATCATGGAAATGTGAGCTTGATGTTCACTGAACCTCTTCAATTGTGCTCTTGTGGAAATTCCTTTCCTTAGATCTCCAACAACATTTTGGAGGGTGTGGTCTCTTATTTCCAACATTCTTTCCTTTCTAGCTTCGCGACGAGCGTGGATCTTCTCATTGTTTCTTGGAGGTCCCTCTACATCATTTTGATCCTCGTCTTGACCATAAACTTGACCTTGAACATCATTGGAGTCATCCTCAACATTGGGAGGCACGGATTGACCTTGGTCTTGATCAAGTGCTCTTCTAGCCTCAATTTGAGCTCGTCTCAAAACAGTTTGGATGGATCTTCCTTGAAAAATTGACTTGGCACCACTTGACAACCCATCGAAAGGACCAAGCTCCCTTTGATTAGAGTTCACACATTGATCACTATGTTGAGGGTCCACATCTTGTCTTTGGCTTGAGTCAATGTCCTCATCGGTAGATGGAGCATGTTCCTATGGCATCCTGAGGCATTTCATCATCTGCATCACAAGCATCAACACGCCCCCCTTGGGGACCATCATATTCTTCGAAGGTCACACTACAAGATTCTATGACGGCTCCGGAGAGCTTGTCATAGATTCTATAAGTGTGAGATTCGAGACCATAGCCAACAAAAATACCCTCTAATGCTTTAGACTCAAATTTAGACAAACGAACACCTTTGATGAGATAGAAACACTTACAACCGAACACCCGGAAATAAGATATGTTGGGCTTGTTACCAGTGAGTATCTCATATGGAGTCTTGTTGATTTTCTTGCGGAGGTAGAGCCGGTTTGAAGCATGGCAAGCGGTGGAGACGACTTCGGCCCAGAAGTTGTATGGAGATTTAAACTCCGCCAACATGGTCCTAGCCATCTCAATAAGAGTCCGCTTCTTCCTTTCGGCCACACCATTTTGTTGAGGGGTGTATGCAGCGGAATATTGATGTTTAATCCCCTCATCACTAAGAAAATCATTCAAGGTGTAGTTCTTGAACTCGGTGTCGTTGTCACTTCTTATAATCAACACGGGAACATTGTGTTGCCGTTGAACCAAGTTGATGAAGTCGATAAAAGTCTTTTGAGTTTCACTCTTCAACTTGAAGAAATAAACCCAAGAGTATCTTGAGAAGTCGTCAACAATCACCAAACAATATTTCTTCCCTCCAAGACTTGCATGAGATGGAGGACCAAATAGGTCCACATGGAGGAGTTCCAAGATCTTGTTAGACTTGATTTGGTTCGTGGGCTTGTGAGGAGCGTCATGCATCTTCCCTAGAACACATGCCCTGCAAACACGATCTTTGGCAAAGGAAACATTTTCTTTTAGTCCAACAATATGGCCCTCTTTGTGGAGACTTTGCAAAGTTCTCATATTGACATGGGCTAGTCGGCGGTGCCATAGCCAACCCATATCGGCCTTTCCGTATAAGCACATCGGACCTGTAGTGGCTTGCCCCGAAAAGTCCACCACATACAAGTCGTTTTCGACGTACCCAACAAAGGCGACCTTGAGAGACTTGCTCCACATGAGGACCACAATATCATCATCAATAAAGACGACAAAGCCCATCTTTCCAAGAGCGCGGACAGAAAGTAAATTGTATCCAAGGGTTTCAACAAGCATGACGTTCACGAGTGTAATGTCGTGAGCCACCACAACCTTGCCGAAACCCATTATCTTAGACTTTGACTTGTCGGCATATGTGATAGTGATTTCATCTTCATTTGACACCAAGTCCTTGACCATAGACGATCTTTCGGTCATATGATTTGTGCAACCACTATCGATCACCCATTTTGATCCTCCGGAAGCATAAGTCTACAAAAGATCAAGCTAGTTTTTAGGTACCCATTTTTCAATGGGTCCTCTTTTGTTAGCAACAAGGGTCTTGGGAACCCAAATAGACCAAGCAATATAACCATCATAAGGGCCAACGTATTGTGCATACACACCACCATAATGATCACGCATTAGAACATAGTGAGGGTTAGCACTACCCGCAAAGTCATCATGGGACATGGTTTTACCACTTGTGGTCTTACACTCCACAAGGGTCTTGTTGGTCACTTGTGCGGGTATGTCCTTCTTCTTCTTGTTGTTCTTCTTCTTTGTTTTGGAGACAAAACCAATGCCCCCTTTATCACCACTACGCCTTTGCTTGCTCAAAAGATCATCAACAGACTTGTTGCCTTGTGGAAATGTGGCCTTAGCAAGCTCTCCCTTCAACCTAGCATTCTCTTCGAGAATAGTTGTGCTACTAGATGGAATGAAGTTACTAGGTGAAGGAATATTGGCCAATTGAGTTTGAAGTGTTTCATGGGACTTTGTGAGTGACAAGAGTTCACTCTCCAAGGCCTTGTGGGCCTTGTTGAGCAAGCTAAAATCCTCGGCAAGTTTTTCATGAACCACACCAAACTCAATCTTGTCCTTTTTAGCACATTTGTATTTAGCAATAGCATGATCACGCTCTTTGATGAGTTTGTTAACAATAATGTCATTGGCCTCATCAAGCCCTTCAAGCATTGACTCAAGAGACAACCTAGTCTCTTGTTCTTCTTCTAGAGCATTTCTCAAAGCCTCTAGTTCAATCATATGTTCATGCCCAAGTTTACATCTAACATCTAGAAGCTCTTGAGTATGGGAGAGTTGATCTAAGATGTTCCCAAAATGTAGCTTAGCATCACCTTCTAGGTTAGTCATGAACTCATCAAAGGCAATTAATTCCTTTTTAACATCAAGAGACATTTCATCATCACATTCATCATTATCTAATTGAGTAGAGTGGGATGATGATGATACCTCCGTTCCTCTTGCCATAAGGCAAGTGACGTTCTTGGTGGAGGAGTTCTCATTTGGAGAATCGAAGAGTGAGAGTGTCGGAGTAGAGGTGGTGGCTAGAGCAGCCACACCATGCGAAGTTTCATCTTCATCATCTTCATTGTCGGAGGAGTATTCTTCATGAGTGATCAAGACAATTTCTCCCGACTTCTTGTTGACGGGATTCTTCTTGATGAAGGGTTTCTTGTAAGGTCCCTTGAGAGTCTTCTTCAACACAAGCTTACCACCGTTATCCTCTCTCTTCTCATAGGGACAGCTTGCCACAAAGTGATAGCAGTCACCACAATTAAAGCAAGTTCTCAACCTAGTGGTATTCTCTTTTTTCCCATTTGGATTGCTTCTTCGTTGCATTTCCATCTTGGCCTTGGCGGGGTTCTTCCAAAAGTTCTTTGCATAGAAAGCCATATATTGACTATGAGCAATCTTGACGTCATCGGGATGGTCCAAGGAGAGGCCTTAATCACTATCATCTTCATCTTCAAAGTCCACAACTTTGGCCTTCAAAGCAACATTGACCACATTGCTCATACCGAGGGCACGAGCACGGGCATCTTTGGCATTCTTGGCGGCGACCTTGAAAGCGGCCATCGCTTGCATAACTTCATTTGAGGTCATGAGATGATAGTTGTGTCTTTCCTGTAAGCTCTTCAAGTCGGTGGGCTCAAAAGGCATGAGTGCACTCACATATTTCCGTTTTATCCATGCATCATCCACATGTGAGGCACCCACATTTCTAAAAGCGGTGGCGGTGGTCTTGAGCCTTCGATACATGTCTTTGTGATCTTCACCTTCTTTCATGTAGAAACCTTCGGCTTCATTGCTTAGAGCATCATATCTGTTCCTCCTCATACTCTAATTTCCAACAAACAACACAGTGAGAGCATCCCAAGCTTCCTTGGCAATGCTAAAGTGATCAATGTGTGGGTAATCCTTTGTTCCCAATCCTTGTTGAATCATATGCAAAGCAGTGGCATTGAGTTGACTATTGACAACCTCTCTTCTTGTCAAGTTGTTTGGATCCCTAATAAAGAGTCCATGCTCGATGATGTTCCATAATTCAATGCAAGAGCTGCGCATATGAGTCCTCATTAGTGATTGCCATTGAGCAAAAGTAGCAGACTCTTCTAGCTTAGGTGGGTCACCTCTATTGTACACATGAGGGTGAGGGATGGGAGGATCGGGGGAGTACCAAGAATCACGGTGCTCACCCTTCCCCCCATCAAGTCGTGTGGAGGAGTTAGCATTGTCTAGTTTGTCCCCTACCACCATACCCTCGGGGGATACCGGAGTATTCCCTTTAGGTACAACGGATGGTAGTTCCTCTTGAGGAGATGGGGGTGATGAGCCATCTTTGTCTTTAAGAAGTTGCTCAAGCATCTTCTTGACTTTGTTGACCAAGGAAGAGCTCAATCTTGTTTCCAAGTTTCTGAGATCTTCCATGGTCACCGGAGTCGACTCACTACCACCATCCCCTTCTTGGCTACCCATATTCTCTTAGGCGGTAAAGCCCGAATAAAGAGACGAGGCTCTGATACCAATTGAAAGGATCGTATGGGCACCTAGAGGGGGGTTGAATAGGTGCTACTTCAATTTTTCTTATTTTTCAAATTAAGGTTTGACAATAAGGTAAATTCTCTAGATAATGCAACTATGGTGAATTTACCTATATGACAATTATGCAAGAGCTACCACAACACAAAGTAGTAATAAGTAAGTAAGGTGCGGTAAAGGATAGAGGTAACCGAAAAGTGGACGCGAAGACACAAGGATTTGTTTCCCGTAGTTCCTTCCTTTTGAGGGGAAGTACGTCTACGTTTGGAGAGGGGGTGGTTTAAAACCACCAACGCCACGAGAGGCCTCCCTTGTTCTCCGATGAATCTCACCCCAACGGGATCGATTCACCTTCCACTATATCGGCAACCTTCAAGGTGGAAGCCGGCACCATTACAAGTTTGGGGCACACATCCACAACTTAATCGGAGGCTCCCAAATACAAGCAAGCTGTCAAAGCAATCAAAGACAAGCTTGTAAGAACAAAAACAAGAGCTAGGGTTTCTAACAAAACACTAGAGCAAAGGGGCCCTCAATGAAATGAGGGGGAAATGAAGATCTCTTTTGGTGAAGTAGTAGATCGGGGCTTCCTCCTTCGATTCCCCAAAGATCAAGGACTTTGGGTGGTTAGATGAGGAGATCTTGAGGATTTGAGTGGCTCCAATGGACTCCAATGGTGGGCAATGACTTTAATGAGCTGAGCACTTTGTCCCAAGGTAGGTGGAGGGGTATTTATACCCCTCCACAAAATCTGACCGTTGATGCATTTATTGCAGTGGTAGTACCGGAAGTTCAAGCGGTACTACCGGAGAACTCCGGTACTACCGGACCTAATACCGGAACACCCTTTTTCAAACTGCATCAAGTCCTGCTCCCAGCGGTACTACTATTGTTGCTACCGGAAAGCGGTAGTACCGCTTGAGGCAACCGGTACTACCGGACCTGGAGAAATCAGCACTTTTCCATACGAAAACTCTCTGTCACGCCTGGTAGTAAAATGCGGTACTACCGCATTTTGCTACCGGCGCAGACAGAAGCTTTTTGCAACGTACAAAAACTCTCTGTCACGCTAGGTAGTAAAATGCGGTACTACCACATTTTGGTACCGGCGCAGACAGAAGCTTTTTGTAACGTACAAAAAGTCTCTGTCACGCCAGGTAGTAAAATGCGGTACTACCGCATTTTGCTACCGGCGCAGACAGAAGCTTTTTGTAACGTACAAAAAGTCTCTGTCACGCCAGGTAGTAAAATGCGGTACTACCGCATTTTGCTACCGGCGCAGACAGAAGCCTTTTGCAACGTTCAAAAAGGCTCTGTCCTGAGCAGTACTAAAACGCGGTACTACCGCATTTTAGTACCGGAGCAGGCAGAAGCTTTTGACAAGCTGTAAAAAAGCTTCTGTCGCGCTAGGTACTAAAATGCGGTACTACCGCTTTTTAGTACCTGACACGACAGAGACTTTTTGACAGTTAGTAACTTGCTTCTGTCTGGTCCGGTAGCAAAAAACGGTACTGCCGCTTTTTGGTACCGTGCCAGGCAGACAGTTTTTGAATGTTTGCAAACCTTTTTAATGTACCTGCGACACACTTAGCAAATCATTAGTCCGATATGTGTGTTGTTATCAAACACCAAAATCACTAGGGATAGCAAATGCTCTTTCAATTGTGAAGGAGAAGAATATACATATGTTTAGGAAGAAGATGGCCCTAATATCATATAAAAACTATTGGGGTTAAGTGTATGCCTCTAACAGAGACACGTCCATGTTAATATAGCATCACAATTAGAAGATATTAATTCAGTCAGATACTAAGAGATTTTCCTTGATATCCAAGCTAACTATACATGTAAAGATACCATGAGATATCAACCACAAAGTTTTGCATGTAGCAACTTGACCGGGAAGCGTTACATCCATCATAAGGACCAATTGATCTCTTAGGCCTCATTCATCATGGTTTACCTGTGAGTTTTCTTTATTGAATTTCTCCATTGAATTGCCTCGGTAGGCCTAAATTAGATGATCAACCTTTACCAATCCCCTACATAAGATCACCGGGTGTATGAATCCAATACACATAACACCAAGCCCCTTATGACTATACATGGGATAAGTAGAACATAAAACTCTCTTTTTTCTAAACGGGATAAGACCTCGAAAGGCCTGAAAACAACATCAAGCGATACAAAAAATTACATGAAGGACCCCAAAAAAAAGAAAATAATAACAAAGTCCTTAACTTTTGCAAACAAGATCTCAAGATAGAAAAAGGAAATACAAGAAGGTTCATCATCTTCACCGCAGGAAACCAACGATCTCTAGATCCGAGCATCGGCATGTGAGACCCTGGCGCACGTCTTAACAGGATTGATAGTATACCCATACCAACAAGTTACAACTTCTTTTTCGGATCTCATTTCAAAGAAACTCTAGGTTAAGCGTGCTTGGCCTGGAGCAATCTGAGGATGGGTGACCGACCGAGAAGTTGTTCCTGGATGTATACGAGTGAGAACAAAGTGCGCAAAATACACTAGTCTTGGTCTATGGGGCCAATATAGAGATCCTAGTAACCTGCCAGGGGTGACAGCCGTCAGTCCGGAGAGGCTGGGGTGTTACACAACAACACCCCCAAGAATGGCACCACTTGGGGAGAGATTGGTGTGAACTCCCAAATCAAGATCGAAGAAGATCCACCGCATCGATGTATCCGCCTGGAGGAAGAAGAGGCACGAGAGACCACCGCACTCGAGCTAAGAGTGTCTTCTTTTGCCATGGATAGCAATGACACACAACTGCCGCCACTTGGGACCTCCGAAGAAAAAAAGCAACTTCGGTCATGCGCGACGCCACACACACGTACACACCCTGCCGAGCTCCAGATCAACAAACGTCAGGTTTCTTCTCTTCCTCTTGTCCATCACCACTATCACAAGGAAGAATAATCGATACCTTGAGATCTTTGCGCCGCCTCTAGCCCTTACCATGAGAGCACCAGGAGTAGATCGAGACAGAGCACCTCGCAACCACATCTCGCTTGAGGCCCTAGCGACCAAAGCTAAACCTAGACTACTACTAGTATCTTCAGCTCTCCTCTCAACCATCTTCGACCGGCAGCACCGCCGGACAACTCTCAAGGAGAAACGAGGGCTGGAGGGAGGGGTGCTAGTAAGCAGCCGCATGAACATAAGTCTCATAAGACTCATGGAGGGACTATAGGAGGTGTAGTAATGCCCGACAAATAATCTGGTCAGGCCACCCACGCGCGTCACGTAACTAGTATGGCCAATGTTCTGACGTAACAAACATCATCCCTGGTTTTTTTTCTCATGTACTCCCACATCTTATAATATAAGACGTTTTAGCAAGTTGTTTTACCTTTCCAACATGGCTTATATTATAGATTGGAGGGAGTAAATTCCATCTTAGTCTTTAATCTGTTGTGATGCATACAAAACTGAGGCCCCGTTCGGATCGAAGGAATCCAAAACGTAGGGTCAGGAAAAAATGTAGGAATTAAAAATGATAGCAAGTGCAAAACATTGGAACCTGAAACGTACACTACTGGAAAAACCATCTTCGGTTCGATCACTGGAAGCCCAGCAGTCCCGACCTGCCACGAACCGCGACTAGTGCTAGCACTAGTCCCGGTCCGTGAGGCCCCCAACGGCTAGAAATGGCCATAAACATTAGTCTCGGACCGGACCAGATCATTAGTCCCGGTCCATAATACGGCCCGGGACTAATAAGCTGGAGCGGGGCAACAACTCTTTTCGGGGACTAATAGTCTCGGGTCGTATCACGGCCCGGGACTAATTGTCCATCACTATATATACAGCTCCCTGGCCAGCTGTCCTAAAGCATATGGTGGCCATTTTTCTCAAAAAAAAACAAGAGAGTTCATGCCATTTTTTTCTCAAGATTTGTCAAGATTTAGTTTACAACACCTAAATCCAAAGCTTTAAAAGGTTAGAACTTCATTCTTTCATCTCTTATTGCTACTTTAGCTCTATATAATGCTCTAGAAGTATAGAGATATGGATCAAATGCATGCATGCTCTAGAAGTAGCTAGAAGGATTTTGATATGTATGTGTAACAAATTTTGATTAGGCACATAGTTACTGAAAATTGAAATATGTAATTTTAGAGTTTCAGAGCTTAGAATGGAATGAGGTTTTCACTGATAGAACAATAATAAAAAACTCCACATTTATCATGTTGATTGTTTTCTCCAATTCACAAATTGGTGCATGTAAATTTTTCAAAATTCAAAATTAATGCTCTAGAAGCTCTCAATATAACTTGTAATAATTTTATCATGTTGTGTAATGGTTTTTGATATACTTTTACTATAATGCAGATGGTCCGGAAATGGATGTACAGTCTTGACCGGCCTCTGGCGAGTTCATTAATGGCGTGCATGAATTCATCCGTGTTGCTGATGCAAACAAGCACAATGGTTTTATATTCTGTCCATGTAATGGATGTAGGAATCAGAAGAATTACTCTGACTTAAAAACCCTTCACAGCCACCTATTGAAGTTCGGCTTCATGCCCAGTTATAATTGTTGGACCAAGCACGGAGAGAGAGGGGTTATAATGGAAGACAATGAAGAAGAGGAGGAGGATGACAACTATCATGGTTTCCCTGAGTACAGAGATACTTCCATGGGGGATGCTGAAGGGGAGGATGAAGAAGAGACACATGATGAACCCGCTAATGATCTTGGTCGGACCATTGCCGATGCACGAAGAGATTGTAAAACTAAAAAGGATAGGGAGAAGTTCAATCACATGCTAGATGATCACAAAAAGTTGTTGTACCCAAATTGCGAAAATGGTCTGAAAAAGCTGGGCAGCACACTGGAATTGCTGCGATGGAAGGCTGAGTGTGCTATACCTGACTCCTCATTTGAAAAGTTGCTGAAAATGATGAATAATATGCTTCCAAAAGATAATGTATTGCCACAAGACATAATGGGCAAAGAAGGTTGTCTGCCCTCTAGGTTTAGAGGTTCAGAAGATACATGCATGCCCTAATGACTGCATCCTCTACCGCGGTGAGGAGTATGAGAATTTAGATGCATGCCCGGTATGCACTTCACTTCGGTATAAGATTAGACGAGATGACCCTGGTGACGCTGAGGGCGAGCCCCCCCAGAAGAGGGTTCCTGCGAAGGTGATGTGGTATGCTCCTATAATACCACGATTGAAACACTTATTCAGAAACAAAGAGCACGCCAAGTTGTTGCGATGGCATAAAGAGGAACGTAAGTCAGACGGGATGTTGAGACACCCCGCTGATGGGTCGCAATGGAGAAAAATCGATAGAAAGTACCCGGACTTTGCAGATGACGCAAGGAGTTTAAGGTTTGGTCTAAGTACAGATGGCATGAATCCCTTTGGGGAGCGAGCTCGATCCACGGACTGCTCGTGACTCTATGCATCTATAACCTTCCTCCTTGGTTGCGCATGAAGCGGAAGTTCATTATGATGCCAGTGTTGATCCAAGGTCCGAAGCAACCCGGCAACGACATTGATGTGTACCTAAGGCCATTAGTGGAAGAACTTTTACAGTTGTGGCACGAACCCGGGATACGCGTGTGGGATAAGCACAAGTAGGAAGAATTTAACCTCCGAGCATTGCTTTTCGTAACAATCAATGATTGGCCTGCTCTTAGTAACCTTTCAGGATAGTCAAACAAGGGATACAATGCATGCACACACTGTTTAGATGAGACTGCAAGTATATATTTGGAACATTGTAAGAAGAATGTATACAATGAGCATCGTCGATTTCTTTTGGCCAAGCATTCCTTAAGAAAGAAAGGCAAGCATTTCAACGGTCTGGCATGTCACCAGACGAAGCCTAAGGAGCGTACTGGTGCTGATATATTTGATATGGTCAAAGATTTGGATCAACTGGTAACCTTTGGAAAGGGTCTTGGAGGAAAATCTGTTCTGAAAGACGCTGAAGGACACACACCCATGTGGAAGAAGAAATCTATATTTTGGGAGCTACCATATTGGAAATTCTTAGAGGTCCGCTCTGCAATCGATGTGATGCATGTGACGAAGAATCTTTGCGTGAACCTGCTAGGCTTCTTGGGCGTGTATGGGAAGACAAAAGATACGGAAGCACAAAGGACCATCAACGTATGAAAGACCCAGATGGCCTGCATCCAGAATGGTTTCAAGATCATGCCAGCTACGCTCTTACCAAACAAGAGAAGGAAATATTTTTTGAATGCCTAAGCAGTATTAAGGTCCCGTCTGGCTTCTCGTCGAATATAAAGGGGATAATAAATATGGCAGAAAAAAGTTCCAAAACCTAAAGTCTCATGACTGACACATGATTATGACGCAAATGCTTCCGATTGCATTGAGGGGGATTCTACCAGATAATGTTCGAGTACCCATTGTGAAGCTATGTGCATTTCTCAATGCAATCTCTCAGAAGATAATCAATCCTGAAGATCTACCACGGTTACAGAATGATGTGGTCCAATGTCTTGTCAGTTTTGAGTTGGTGTTCCCACCATCCTTCTTCAATATTATGGCCTTTTCTTTGGTTCACCTGGTCGAAGAGATCTCTATTCTCGGTCCTGTATTTCTACACAATATGTTTCCCTTTGAGAGGTTCATGGGAATCTTAAAGAAATATGTTCGTAACCATGCTAGGCTAGAAGGAAGCATCTCCAAGGGCTATGAAACAGAGGAGGTCATTGAATTTTGTGTTGACTTCGTTCCTGACCTTAAGCCGATTGGTCTTCCTCAATCGCGGTATGAGGGGAGACTGAGTGGAAATGGTACTCTAGGAAGGAAATCAATAATATGTAGAGACGGACATTCTTACACCGAAGCACATTACACCGTTCTACATAATTCTATCTTGGCAGCCCCATATATCGAGGAACACAAGAAAATCTTACGCTCCAACAACCTTGGAAAGTATGACTCTTGGATTAGAGATGAACACATGAAGAGTTTCGGCGGTTGGTTGCAACATCTCATCAAAAACAACACCTTTGGAGATCAGCTATACTTGTTGTCTAGGTCACCATCTTCGACTATATCGACTTTCCAAGGGTACGAGATAAATGGGTATACATTTTACACGATAGCCCAAGATAAAAAGAGCACCAACCAAAACAGTGGTGTTCGCTTTGATGCAACAGACAACAATGGGTCAAAGACCACATATTATGGTTACATAGAGGAAATATGGGAACTTGACTATGGACCTACTTTTAAGGTCCCCTTGTTTCGGTGCAAATGGGTCAAGATGACGGGAGGAGGGGTTGAGGTAGACAAGAAATACGGAATGACATCGTTGGATCTCAACAATCTTGGGTACTTAGATGAACCATTCGTCCTAGCCAATGATGTGGCCCAGGTTTTCTATGTGAAGGACATGTCTACCAAACCTAGAAAACGAAAAAATAAGAAAAATAATACATCAGACGATGAGCCAAAGCGCCACATAGTTCTTTCAGGAAAAAGAAACATCATGGGAGTGGAGGACAAGACAGACATGTCAGAAGATTGTGATAAGTTTCATGAAATTCCGCCCTTCGCGGTGAAGTATGACCCAAGCATCATGTTAATGAATGAAGATGCTCCATGGATACGACGGGATCAGAAAGGAACACACGCGAACAAATGATATGTAATAATTGTAACATTTTATGAGTTAAGATGTTCCATGCATGTGTCCTTTTTATAGTGTTGTCTGCAAACAATCTTGAGTGTGTTAGTCCCATTTTGTGGCTAGACCGGGACTAAAGGAGGGTCTTTAGTACTGATTCATACTTACCATTAAGATCTGATCTCCAAACGCGTGATGTCACAATTAGGGAGTGCCTCTATGACCAGTTTCTCGGAGATGCCGGAGGACTGGGCTCCATCGGCATCTCCCTGAAACTGGCCGTAGTGGTGTCCCTGCTCTCAAAAACCATCTTGCAGCTTGTAACTTCTCTAACTAGATCAATACGCCTGGGAGCTAACTAATTTCACATATTAGGGAGTGCCTCTATGACCAGTTTCTCGGAGATGCCGGAGGACTGGGCTCCGTCGGCATCTCCCTGAAACTGACCGTAGTGGTGTCCCTGCTGTCTAAAACCATCTTGGAGATGTCTCACACTGGCTGGAGGACTGGACTCACAAGGATGCCTATTTATAGTACAAGCAGCTCGGCATAATATCGACACTCACGACATAATGTCGACACTCATCCCTATTATTAGTGCCGACTCATCTTTAGTCCCGGTTGATGTCTCCAACCGGGACTAAAGGTTTATCTTTAGTCCCGGTTGGTGACACCATCCGGGACAAGGTACAAGCCGAACGACATAATATCGACACTCACCAGGGCCGGCTCTATACTTTGTGGGGCCCTTGTGCGAAGGTGACGTATGGGCCCTAAGTTTAATGTATATGTAGACATATGTAAAAATAGAGATATATATGTATATACATTCAATCACAAAATATTTAAATTAACATCAACAATTGCCTTTAAACCGTAGAAAATACAATAGTTATGAACTTACTTTTGCAAAACTTGAAGCTATTTAGTTACTTACCGTCACCCAAGGATTGCTCATTGACCTCATGATCGGCATTTGAATGACAATCATCATCTTGTCTGGGTTCAGAATCTTAACTTTGATTATCATCGTTGACATCAACATTACTTGTTGCCAAAAATACCTTTTTAAAACATCTTTTTGTGATTAAATCAGTTCAATCTCTTGTTTTCTTGTATTACTTTTCCTAGCGCCCGACCGTACGCTTTCGGCTAAATAAAGAATTGAATACATTACCTAAATAAAGAATTAAAGATAGAATCCTAAAAACTCCACAATTAGCTCATCATTTATTTAATTTACAGCAGATGCAATTGCAGAAATAGATGCATTATCAGATCCATGAATTAAACATCTAGAAAAAAAGGGCAAGAGACAACCGAAACCAGACAAGGATTAGAATATAAATTTAATTTACCATGCATAATCGCTAGGTTTCTAGGAAGGCTGGAAGGGCCATGTGAGGCCGCGCGTCAGGTCTCTGTAGGCTGCAGCGTGCAGCAACTCAGCCTGCAGCGATAGTGATTCTTGGCGTTGGCGACCAGCAGCACCGCAGCAGAGATGAGAGATCAATCCACATGGATCAGAATCGCCTCCGCGTCGTTGTATCCTAGTCGGGATTCAGGCAGGGGACATCGGATCGATCGCTGGAGCTGGGGCATCGCGTGCGCTCGCGTCTAATTAGAAGATCAATCGGCAATTGGTAGCTAGGCTAGGCCTTCCATTTAACATTTTTTAGATGTATAAAGTATATAGTATATAGAAATATGTAGATATGGGCCCCTTTTTGCATGGGCCCTTGGCCATTGCACAAGGTTGCCATATGCCTAAGCCGGCCCTGACACTCACCCCTATTATTAGTGTTGTCTGCCCCAGTCTGCCGCAATCCCTTCAGTCGCGATTGGTTTCTCCAACCGGGACTAAAGATGAACCCTCTCTTTATATAGGCATTTTCCTCTATTTATTAGGTAACACTCAAGACATTTATTAATATTAAAAACCGGGACAAATCGGGACTAGCTAACACTCAGGACTAAAGCCGCCCCCTTTAGTCATAATCATGCCTAGTCCTATAGTACGCAGCTTCAGGGTCTTCATCGTCATCGTCATCATCATCGTCATCGTCACCTGTCACTCCGGGGATCCTCAGCCCATCCATGGCATATACCAGGGGCCATTCCAGCCTCGGATTCACGGCGGGCGGAGAGGTCTCTGAAGACGATGCTACCGCCGGGACGGCGTGGGGCCTGTGGCGGGTGGACTCGTGGGCACCGTAGGCGAGGATGGTCTCCCCCGGCGATGTAGCGCATCACTCTAATGATAGTACGGTTCGCCCACCATAGACGGCGACCGGCTTCGTTGTGGTTCACCGGGGGAGGGCCATCACCCTCGTACCTGGCGAGCTCCCTTTCCCGCCTATTAGCAAAGAAGGCATTCCAGGTGTCGTAGTTGTCGGGATCCCACTGGGGATCCATCCGCTGCTCCGGCGTGAGCTCGTGGTAGAAGTGGTTTGTGATGGCGCTGGCGTCACGGAACCTTGAGGGACGGGAGGGACAGAACCCTCCGGCAAAGATCCGACCCGGTATAAGCAGGTGGGGAGAAGGGTAGTTAGAGGCGCACAACGCCTCGGTCTCCTCGAGGGTCAGAAATATAGAGGGAAAGGGCGGGAAAACTTGGCGTGAAGCTTTGGGAAATGGCGGGAAATATCTTTAATCCCGGTTAGTGACTACATCCGGGACTAAAAGCTCTCGTAGAAAGGAAAGGGCGGGAAAAACTTGGCGCGAAGAGGTGAGAAATGGCGGAAAATATCTTTAGTCCCGGTTTGTGACTACATCCGGGACTAAATGGATATTATATTAAGATTCATTATATTTTTCTGATAATAATAGACATATTATTTGTGTTATTTGGATTATTACAATAAAAGATATGATTTTCCAAAGTTTTTATATTTGATTTGAATTAAAAAAATAAAATTTACAAATGAAATAATTTATAAATGATCCAAACAGATAAATGGATATTATATTAAGATTCATTATATTTTCTGATAATAATAGACATATTATTTGTGTTATTTGGATTATTACAATAAAAGATATGATTTTCCAAAGTTTTTATATTTGATTTGAATTAAAAAAAGAAAGTTTACAAATGAAATAATTTATAAATGATGCAAACAGATAAATGGATATTATATTAAGATTCATTATATTTTTCTGATAATAATAGACATATTATTTGTGTTATTTGGATTATTACAATAAAAGATATGATTTTTCAAAGTTTTTATATTAGTTTTGAATTAAAAAACAATTAAAAAAAACAAATAGTCGCGGGTCGTGGCTGGACTCGGGACTAAAGGGTGAGTGAAAAAGCGAAGCGGTAGAAAAACCTTTAGTCCCGTGGCTTAGCTCAGCGACTAAAGTGGTCTTTAGTCGCGCGTTAAGCCACGACCCGCGACTAAAGACCCTTTAGTCGCGGGCGGTGGCTTAGCCCGGGACTAAAGATCCGTCCCTTTATATTCTGGCGCCAGCGACAACACTTCGCATTTCTCATCGACGACGAAGCACAGACGACGAAGACGAAACACACAGATCGACGAAGCGTGAGGTGTCATCGATTCGCCGCCGATTCATGCCGCTGGCCGCCGCCTTCTCAGGTAAGATGTGGTTCTCCAGGACGTGGCGCCGCTTCGAGCCGCCCTTGCCAGCTGCAGCGCCTGCCTGCGACGTCGGTTAGGGAATGAAACGAGAGAGAGGGAGCGAGTGAGGCCAGAGAGGAGGAGAAGGACTGGCCATGCGAGGCGGCGGCGAGGCCGGCGAGGGCCGAGAGGTGGCGAGGAGTCGCGTCTGAGGAAGGACGATGTGGTGGACTACCTTGAAGCCTTGTTGGGTGGCCAATGGGAGAGAGAGGAGAGATGGGCCTGGTTGGGTCGAACTGCTTTTTTCAAAAAATTTTCTTTTTTCTGTTTTTCCTTTTCTCTTTGTATTTTTTAAATACAAATCTGTTTTATATTATTTTTTAATTATTGTTTTAATTATAATTAGCTAGGATTAGGATTATATTGTTAGTTAGGGTTATTTTTTAAATTATAATTAGCTAGGGTTATTGTTATAATTATAATTAGCTAGGGTTATTTTTTTAATTATTGTTTTAATTATAATTAGCTAGGGTTATTGTTTTAATTATAATTAGCTAGGGTTATTTTTTTAATTATTGTTTTAATTATAATTAGCTAGGATTAGGATTATATTGTTAGCTAGGGTTATTTTTTAATTATTGTTTTAATTATAATTAGCTAGGGTTATTTTTTAAATTATTGTTTTAATTATAATTAGCTATGGTTATTTTTTTAATTATTGTTTTAATTATAATTAGCTAGGGTTATTTTTTTGTTTTAGTTATTAGCTATGATAATATTGTTTTACAACAATTAGTATTATTGTTTTAGTGATTTTTTTTGTTTTATTTATTAAGATTAGAATTAGGATTAGGGTTATTTTTTTGTTTTAGTTATTATGATTATGATTATATTGTTTTACGACAATTAGTATTATTGTTTTTCTAACCCGTTTAACTCTCTTTTTGTTATAGATAATTAAGTCATGGATCCATCCGAAGATCCTGGTCGCATTGGTGAAGGTTTTCTTCAGGGCATGATAAGAGGTGAAATTCCTCTTATTACTACCGGCGCCGAAGATATTTTGCTCGAGGAAGAGATATCCTCATATCTGAATCCATCCGGTGATGGACTAGAGGAAAACCAAATTTACCAAGGGGAAGACCAGATGGACGAAGGGCAAACAAATAACAACAATAATGATGGCCCCTCGACAGGATCCGGCGAGGTACATATATATATATATAAAGTCTCGTGTTACCTCTATTCATTAAGTGATCTAGATATATATTAATCACTTTCTCTTCTTATTTTAACCCACCGGATCGAAGCAATCGACAGCTCGAACGAAACGAGGGCCGAACAAAAAGTTGGATGGTAATCAGAGGTTCACCATCGAAGAAATAGATGATGATGGTGAACCGATTGCTCCAGAGAAGCACCGGAGGATGTTTATAAATCAATGCGGGGTGCTTGTTAGGGACAACCTGCCGATCACCATCGAAGAATGGAATAAGTCAAAGAAAGCCGGTGAAGAATCCAACAACTATGTCACCGATGATGCCAAAGATGACCTTTGGCAGAAGCTCATAGAGCATTTCATACTACCTCCAGAGTATGAGGAATTTGAGGTAGATCGTATTACCCCAAGGCTGGGTGGGCTTGAAAATAGAGCGAAAGTCAAGGAGTGGGCACTAAGCAAGATGGCTGAACTGTACCGAAACCACAAGAAAATTTTATACGCGAAATATGTCGCGAAAAAGAAAACTCCAGACTTCAAAGGAGTAAACGAGAAGTTGAGAGAACAGTGGCCCGATTTTGTACAGTACAAAAAATATGATAAAGCAAAGGCAAAGTCGGCAAAGTCGGCAAAGAACACGTTAAATGCTGCCAACAAGAAATACCATCATAAAATGGGGACAGGTGGCTACAAGAGTGCCATCCCTAAGTGGGAAACTATGGAGAAGGATATGAGGGCTAGAGGCGTCACTCCTGCATGTATGGATGGCCCGAGAGGTCAAAGCACCAGTGGTGCAGGCACGGGGGATCCTTGGACCCAGAAACAGGGAAGACATTATTTCATGATAAAATTCTAAAACCCTCCCAAGACCTTATTCAAGCAATGAACGATGCTCAATTGGGATTGTTCCGTCCCGAGAGAGAGAACGATGAGCTGACACGCGCCCTAGGGAATCCTGAAAAGGGAGGACGAACACGAGGCAAAGGAGCCGATGTCTCGTGGAAGAAAGGGTTTCCTCTGTATGATGCCAGTTACAGAAGCCGTCAGAGAAAGAAGGACCGGGAGGCAGACCGGATCTCTAGGGTAGAGCAGGACCTAGCTGATCTGAAGAACCTCATGCATGAAATTAGCCAAAGGCCGCCGTCGTCAACTCACCCGCGGTCTGATGATCCTGCATTGGATCTTAGCCAACGAAGAAGCAGCATGGCTTCCACGGAGGTCCGTGCTGATGATCAAGCACTGCTGGATGATGCACCGGCTCCTCACTACCCCGTGGATGATGTCAGAGAGAGATG
This sequence comes from Avena insularis, assembly GCA_023614405.1. Lineage (NCBI taxonomy): Eukaryota > Viridiplantae > Streptophyta > Magnoliopsida > Poales > Poaceae > Avena > Avena insularis. The sequence goes on from CM042695.1 coordinate 92,443,552, forward strand.
GCACAATGTGAGCTACATCAGCCAATGAACAACCTGTCCTTCAAGGTGGCGATCGGCACTGCTTTACCTTGTCTACCTGGAGCACTCCACCATTCACTTCCGATTCCACCAGGCTATGCTCGTGTCACGGTGGATGACATAGTGGAGGATTTTGCGGACCTAGAGATTGAAATCGCTACGCCTGAAGGCCTTACGAAACTAGGAGATGTCAAGCGCAACATAATTCTATGGAATAATAAGTACATCAAGTTTCCAGGCTCGGCGCCAAGGCCACCGACTCCAAGGAATCCAAATCCACCCCGCATCGAATATCGTCAACCTCCAAGTCCACCCCAACCCGATTATCGCCAACCTCTAAGTCCACCCCGCCCCGCTGACGATCGCCGCAGCAGAAGTACATCAACTCGATCTCCGCCTCCGCCTCCGTGCAATACTACTACCTCGTCGAAGAAACGGAAGTTCGACGGTCCCCCGCGCCCCACATCGAAGAAAGGTCAAACGCCGAAGATAGTCGATATCCCGCCGGCTCTTCCAAAGAGACCTTATGACAAGACCGACGAGGAAACTAACGCGGATGTGGCTGCCCAAGTTAAGGCGCATTTTGCACCCAAAAAGCCTGAGCCAAAGCCGGTATATAACGAAAAAACAAAAAAGTGGGCTAAGTCCTTTCTTGAGCAACCATCCCAGATATCGATGAATCTGGAATCAGACTATGACCGGGAGATTATTAAGCAAGCACAGAAGAAAAAAATCACAAGTGCAAAAAGCGGGAAGCAAGTTGCCCAGCTCGGAGCACAAAAGAATCAATCGGTCGCCCCGCTCAAAGTCATTTCAGACCTCGACAAGGCCTTTAGAGCTGAAATGGATATGGACATGCAAATAATGGACCCTAGAGCCCGTAATAATGCTGCACTTATGGGAATCACTGTATCGGAGGCCAAAGCACTTACTAACGAAGCAAATATGTCTCTTGGTCAATATTTAGGCTATGAAGATATACCAGTGGGTCAGATAGTACGGCAGTATGTCCAAGAGCAGCCTCTAGTCAGTAATGAGGAGCTCGCGCGTCTATCCACACATATGTGAAATCTGCATGAATGGTACATGTCGCAAGCAGAAAAAAGCATCATAAAGATTGGTTTCCGATGGATGTTAGAAAGGAGCATCACTTCAAACCATACTCGATACAGGTTCAAATGACCGAACTGTTTCAGTTATACAACCAGCGCGCCCTCGACAAATCTATTATTGGTTGCTACTGTCTATAAGTTATTTATTTCTATAATTAAGTTTGTAGCTTTAGCTCGTTCATTGCATTTAATATATTATCCTAACTATATATTCTTTTGTATGATGATATTATATTCCGCAGAATGAAGATGCTTGAATGCAAAAGAGCTAGAAGATACGACGTTGGGTTCATTGACCCATATATCATTAATGAATATACGTTAAAAAACACCCCAAAGACGTGGAGAAAGACCTGTCCAGGTTCTTAACCGAGCATAATTTTGTTAAGGAAATACTATTTCCTTACAACTTTAAGTGAGTGTTTATATCTTATACACATTTTATTTTTGCTTACTGGATGAGCTATGCATGTATGCTTATGTAAATGTCCGTAGATTCCAATGGATCTTGCTAAACATTCAAGTTGACAACTCCCTAGTTGAAGTCCATGACTCATTAAGTTAGGACCAAGAGAAGTGGAGCGACATGAAAGCAATGCTCCATAAGTAATTTCAATCATTATCGCATTATATCGTCCTCTTTCATTCATTTCCTAATATCAAGTATCTAATAACTCCTTTGTTCATTTTCTTTGTCGAGCAGGTGTTGGACACGGTTCAGACAGAAAATACCAGGTCCATCCAAGGAGGAGCTAACTTATAAAATGGCGAAGAGTTTACAGCAGCCACCAGGAACTCATTTATGTGGATACTACGTCTGCGAGTACATCCGAGAGTTGACCAGTGAGCGAAAAATTGACTCACATTATATTTATGATTTGCGGGAGAAACTAGAGCCAGACCAGCGCATAAGAGCAATTCAAGAGGAGCTGGCGGGATTTATGATGAAGGAAGTCCTTGATGTACATGGAGAGCATTATGCGAATGGCGTGGAACTCGATTTGCCTTAGTCATCTCCATGTAGCTCATATGATATATATATATATATATATATATATATATATTCATCAATGACCATGTAATTTCAAAACATTTTTTCCTTTTGATATGATTGATTATATGTATGCTTGCAAGGGATCGATCTTATATAAATGCATCGACGTGTAGTGTGTATGTAGTACCGTATAATATGTCTACTGAAATATATGTTTGTTATAGTGAAACACAAAACGAAAAAGAACAAAATGGCAAAAAAAAAAGAAATACACAATCTCTGCCGCGGCAGAGAAATGTGGTGTTTCTCTGCCGCGACATGAAATTTTTTAGTCCCGGGTGGTGTTACAGTCCGGGACTAGAGGGTTTCCGCCCCCCGCGACGCTGAAACAGCCACGTGGCTATTATCAGTCGTGGGCCATTGCGAGCCGGGACTAGGCCTCTAGTCCCGTTTTCGCAGTCCAGGGTCCAAAACCGAAACTAGAGCCCGTTGCGGCTCGGAAATAGAGGCCTTTTTCCACCAGTGGTAGGAAAACACCACCAAGGCCTGTTCGGAACGGAGGAAAGTGAAGCATTTGTTTTACTATTTTTTTATTTGGCTACAAGGGAATCCTCACGTGGATAGACTAGCTTTTTGACTTGGGTTCTGTGCTAACTGTCATTGCTGGAGTGCCTCGTCTCGGGCATCTGCGAAAAAATGAGCTCGTGGTAGATGTTTAAAATCCTACGATTTCAAGCAAAACTACAGGAAACGTTTCCTTTCCTATGGAATGGGTGCACCTTGTTCCTTTGTTCCGAACACCCCTGAAGGAAAAAATTCCTAAGGAAAGCAAACCTCCAAAATTCCTTTGCATTTCCTATATACCGAACAGGGCCTGAACAATGTGTTTCGTTAATGAAGACATGAAGTTGAGAGAGGACCCCTCTGATATTTATTTTTATTATCTTGGTAGCTTTCTTGATGTATGTTGACTACAATCGTGGAGATCGGTCACGGAGGCATGTGCAGTGCCAATGTACTTGCTTTTTCGTTGAACCGCACTCAAGCATATACGTAGAAACACGGCATCTAAATTTGGGTTCCAGTACACAAATCGACAAAGTCATACGTCCATATCTCTGCCAACTAGTCAAAAAGGACCTCAAGTTCTCCACATCCAGCATAATCTGATTCGCGCGGCGGCCACGTAGCCGTCCTTTCCAGGCTTTCCATCCAGCGAGGGCCAGGCAAAAGAATTCCCTCCACTCGCCCCTATGGCGTATGGCGCGGCTTGATTTTGAGCTGTATTGAGAGAATCGGATAGATTATAGATTTAGGGATGCCGGCTTCCAGCCGTGTCCATCATACAAAAAGTAATCAAACATTTAAATACTTTAATTTTTATATTCATAGACACTTTAATTTTTACATTGAAAGAAAAACTAACGCCTACTGTGGCCGAAGGCGTTGCTCTTGCCAGGAGGGCGGCGCGGCAGCGGCGGTGGTGGCGACGGCCCTATGGCAATATTTCAGAGGTCAAACAGCGAGTTGTATCTTGCTAGCTGCGTGTCGGCTTGCTCCTTTGCTCGGTCGCGTCTCGCATGCAAGTCAGCGTCGTCGGGTTCTCTGCGCGACGCATAGAGGAACCGCCTGTGGAAGTCGTTGAGTTCTTACATCCGGCGGTGCTCCAGCAGAAAAATTTCACGGAAGATGTCCCACCTATACGGCTTGCCGGTGGTCCGGTAAGCCGGCCCATGGGGTATTGGCGGCAGCAAAAGCCCTCGTTCGCACGCCGAATACGACGGTTGGTTACCCGTTGTTCGAGTGGCTCCTCGGACTCTGGGTCGAAACTGGCCCATCCCAACTCGTCGGTGTTGGCTATGCCGGAGTCGTCGGAGTCGATCCACTCCATGTCGGAGCACTCCGAGTCGGTGTGATTGGGTTCAGGGAGAGGCGGAAACGGGTGCCACGGCTCTCCGGCAAATAGTGGGTGAGGCGGGGAACCACGGCGGCCAGGCATGGCTATGCGCCGACCCTACTGGCAAAAGCAGCACCTCTGTCCGCCTTCCTAGATATAGCTGGAGAGGCTGCGAGGTGTGGTCATGGTGTAGATCTGCAATGGCCGACGCGCCTATATATAGCGAGAAAAGGACGAGAAGGCCGGGCGAAAAAGCGGTGAAAAGACGGAAAGGGCATGGCAGAAGAACACGCTGTCGAACAATTCCGTGCCGCGTGACCGGTGACAGGATGACGCTCGGGAGATGAGCCGTTTATCTTACAGCCATAACTGGCTCGCGTCGGTTTTATCTCCATCCGACACCCCGCTAGACCACTGTGGGTTGGGTTCAGCCTAGGAACGCCAATTAAGAAAACTGCCCGCGTCGGCGTGAAAAAGATTGGAACCGGCTTGAACTACGATTTTGAATGCCGGTACCCTATAGCCCTTTAAGGGTCCAGAGTGAAGATGTCTTAAGCCGATTAAGGCCATTATGCATAATAAAGAACACCGCGTCGTACGTTGCTGGTTGGATAGAGCATCCAGCCGCCGTCATCACGCGTTTATGTCAACTAATCTATTGATTGATGGATCGCTTAATCAGAATGATTGACTAATCAAACTTGGAAACTGAACTCAGGGCAGAGGACGTTGACTCCATGAACAGACTCTCGACGGGAGAACGACAGGTAGCAAGCACGACACGGGGGGGACGCACGACTGGTGGCAGAAATTCGAGGAAGTTTATGGCGATGGAATTGGCTGCTTTCGGTCAGTGCATGCGTACGACTGCCCCTGGCCGCCAAAGCTGAACGAAACGTGTCTGACGCGACTTTTCGGGACCTCGACGTTTTTGCCTTGTATCGGGGGATCATTTTGGGAGGGATCGAAAGCCTGTCCGGCCCAACGTGCATGCATGAGTAGATGCTGCAATACTTTGTACACCCGGCCCGGCCCAGGTTAGCTCAAGTCGTGGGCCATGGCTTTTTAGACAGGGAGATGTTCTCTGCCCAAAGCGTTGCAGACATTCCCCCGACAAGAAAAGAAGTGCAATCTTCAAGAGGAGGAAAGGAGAAGCAAAAAAAGGTGACATTGTCAGTCATTCCCACGAACAAAGTGTTGCAGAGTATATTATCTTTAAGAAAGGTGCTTTGTGCATTCCTTTGGACCCTATTGGCGATAGCGTTGACGTCTCAAGTGCAAATCATGATGGTGTCGTGCTTTGATCATCGGTGCATCTAGTCGCTAGAAATATTAATCATGCTATAAGCTCCACGATGGTCTCTTGTGCAAGCAATCAAAGAATGGGTGAAACCAGGATAAAAACTAATAAATGGCCAATATGGTCGAGGGGGTGAGACAAAACTGTAGGTTCTCATGATACAAACATTTTTACACATGGTAGAAACACTAGACCATGTCTACACAAATACTCGGTCCATCAAGTGTGGTACAGACCCGGACAAGTGTGGCACAGACTAAAAATCTATCCATTTGAATCATGTCTTCAAAGAAGTGGCGTCAACTGCGTGTGGTAGACCCCCAATTTTCCGAGCTTAGTACTTCTAGACCTGATCCTTGCAAAATGTTGGAGTGAGAGCTCGATCAACCCTTTTGTTGCTCCTTTCTTGTATTGACTAGCCTCTTTATTGAAAGGAGCACCAAAAAAGATTGGCCAACTTTTGACTCCCTCTTGAGATTAGTAAAGATCAATTGCATGTGGTATCATCCTGACATTAAATATACTACCTTAACTTATATATGGAAGGTTCATGTCATTTGATGCTACCAAACTTCATAGAGTGACAGAGCTATATATGATGTCAAAGTGACATCATAAAAACTTGGAGCACACCATTGTGCCAGCTATGAATACACTATTTTACCTCATAAATACTAGATAATGACCTCACTAGAGCAGTTTATCACATACGATGAAGAAAATAGTCATCTCTTAATTTATAGGTGATGAACCCATCGCTAAGGGAAGGAAACCTTCTGTTTCTTCATTATATTTATTTTAACTAAACAAAAATCCAACATGGAAACTCAAAGAGAAGGTTGACATCACCCTATTGTATGCCGTAAGGGCTAATTATGTCTTTGCACGTCATTTGCTTGAATTGATTGAAAAAACTCAAATATAAGATATGAACATAGAGAAGTAAAGAAACCCTTTTGAGGCATATATCATTGATAGAGGAAAAATACTAGCCTGAAAACCCGCAAAGACGTCGCTCGTCAGCGTGACTCGGGTGTCCCGACTCCCCACCAAGCTAGTTGTACTGCCGCCATAAATCTAGGCTCCTCCTTGGTGGCGGCGGGACATATTCTGTTGCTCTCCTTAGGAGGGGGGGGGGGGTGTTATCCTTGGTAGCGGCAACTCTCAAACACCGTGGCATGGTGCACTAGCGAACCTTTTAGGAGGCCAATTTGGCAATGCCCCCTACTCAATTAAAATTTACACGTTACTACTTAATATTTACTATTTTTGACCATACAAAACATAAAATTCTTCAAGTTAACGCCCTAGGTTTCCATCTAATGTATTTTGGTCCCTCGTACAATTATATTCAACGTCCTCCATTGGCATGGTGGTCTCCAGCGCCCATTTGTGGCACAAGACGCTCTATGGCGACCTGCATATGTTGTGGTGGCGTGGTCCTTATCTGGTGGTGTCGCAGTTGTTTAGCTGACACTCAGTGGTCATGTGCAACGTCAAGGTGGTGCGACTCGGCCTCCCTTGGCATGGCGCTTTTGTAGCCGTGGTGTGACTATGTCCGAGTGCCTTGAGTGGGCATGTTTATAATGATTTTCACTCGACTTTCCGTAATTAAATTGATAATTCTCTTCTTCTTGATTGATAAAAAAGGCAAGTCTTTTGTGTTGTTTAATTTTTCACTCATTTATGAAATCACTAATGAAGTCATACAATTGGAAGGTAGATCACGTAAAAATGAGATTTCACACTGTTTCATTGCAAAATAGATGTCTAGGCGCAAGTTTGTAGATCAACTTCTGCAAACATCTTGAACAGTCCACATAAGATTGATGGTAATTTCTTGTGTGAATTATTTCACAAACACAAAACCATTTTTTCTGTTTGACTTATGCCAACTAATGGGGTTCAAGCTTTCGAGTAGTACATAGAGTCTATACTATGAAAAAAACTGTACAGTACTTTGCACGATACATGTTTGCAAGTAGTATACATACATATACTTGCACTTGTAATGGTGAGACTCTCGCCATGCACACTAAAGTACCACGAGTCTTACCTAAATAAAAACAAAAGGACCACGGGTCACGCGTGGCGGCGATTGATTGCTCTGATCAGTTTAATGTACGCTCAAGTCATGCACCGGCCGGCCAACATGCAGTACAGGAGCACCCACATATATATGAAGTTAGTTGCTGCATTTTTTTCTCTCCAATGAAAAGTACGTTCAAAAATTCACTTCCGTTGAAGTTTGGAGAATAAATTCTGGCTAGGCACGCACCAGCAGACAGTGCATAGTGCTCATACGGAGTAGTGTTGGTTGTGCCCTCCTGCTTCCGTAACCACTTTAATTATAGCACTGTGTCGGGCATCATGTTCTTTCACCAGAAATGACAAGCCACCTTAACTGGTACAAATTACTACTTTTGTATTTTGCGCCTTATTGCGAGCGTACGGATAAGAGACGGTGTATCAGCTGGAAAGTTTACCAAACAAAAAAGAGCCCGAAAATATTTTCATTTTCATAGATCATGCAGGAATTCTAGCTGCTCGCACTAAGAAATTTTATTAGTACTCCCTCCGTTTCTTAGAATAAGACGTATAAATTTAGTCAAAAGTCAAATATTGCAAAGTTTGAACAAATTTTTAGAAAAAACTATAAACCTCTACAGGATCAAATCAATCTTATTAGATACATTATCAAATATATTTTCATGCTATATCAATCTATTATCATAGTTATTGATAGTTTTTTCTATAAACTTGGTCAAACTTTACTCTGTTTGACTTTTGACTAAATTTATAGGTCTTATTCTAAGGAACGGAGGTAGTAACAAGTACTAGTACTATCTACTATACAAAGTTGCTTACTGCTACAAAATATTATGATGAAGGAAGATCACAATAAGCCAATTTCGTACTTGACCTAACATTTCAGCAAAAGAAAAGTACCGATGTAAGGAGTGCATATGTATTGATTAGTTTAGACAAGACATGCAGAGTGTATGCAAAGTTGCTTTGAAGTGTTGGCAAAAATAACTCTAAAGTGTTCTTAGTTCTTGATCCACACGGTATATTTTTCAAAATAAATGGAAGAATTATAGCTGGTCATTGATCCTGGACAAGTGTTTATGCATATATATACTTGTAATGACCTAGTAGCATTCTAGAGTATAGCACAGTTGAAGGGTTGCAGTAACCTCTGGCTCTAATTAAGGCATGAGCATCCATCTTTCAGAATGGGGAAGACGAGACGAAGAACATACCTACTACCTCCATTCCAAAGCTTAAGACTTATATTTTCTTAAAAAGTCAAGCTACGAAAAGTTTGACCAAACTTTTAAAAAATATATAAAAAACTATAATATTATATAGATACCATGTAAAAGTATGTTTCATGATGTATCAAACGGTATGAATTTTATGTTATAAATATTAATATATTTGTCTAAAAACATGATCAAACTTTACATAGTTTAATTTTTTTTTAAAAAAAATATAAGCCTTAAGCTTTGGAACGAAGGGAGTATGAAGCAGGAGCAAATAAGAATGCATGGTACATCATCAAAACATGAAGCCAGAAATATGGAGTTGCATACCTGGCTCTCCGCTTCCAGAACACCAAATAACAGCATGCAGAATTGAGTCAACTGAAACCGCCACACACGGGCGCGCAGGCGAGGCGTGCACGATGGAGAAGAAGGGCACATGCATGCATGGATGGGCGCGTGGCCGGCTCCAGCCCGCCGGGCGAGCAACACCCCAGGAGAGGCGCCCAGTTCGTGGCCGCCACCGGGGACGCCGGCCCCGGCGAGCCGGAAAAGAATGCACGTGCCCTGCTTCTCCACCTCGCGCGCCTCGCCACCATCATCTCCGTCGATCTGCTCGATCGGAAGATAGATCGCGAGCTTAGCTACCCCTGCAATGGCCCTGTGACGATGCGCCCTATATATGCGTGTGTGTGTGTGTATGTCTCCCACTTTTCCACCCGCTATGTAGGTTTTGAAGACTAATTAAAGACCTAGCAGAAGAAGCCCGCTGGTTTGGACGGTGAAAGTTCTTCTCGTCCAGATTATGTAGAGGCCGGAGGCGGAGAGGTTATATGGATCCATGGTCGCGACGGAGAATGAATGGCTGAATTTCTCTAGGGAGGGGCGGACGAACTGTCAGCTGCTAGCTCATATGTAGGCCGGAGGCGTAAAACACTGCTAGCTGTCCTCGGTCGCCTTTTCATCATATCCGTCCAGCCCGATAGATTGACAGCTCCCTCTAATTTTCCATGAAGTTTTTTTTAACTAATAATAATGTTGAATTATATTAGACCATGTCAATATCCCCTCTCTTTGGGACCGACTAGGGGTTTCCTGACATGCCCACTACCTCCGCACGGTCCCACCCGTCAGCGGGGGTTTTGGATTGTCAGCGATCGTGGCGGATTTTTATCTACCCGCCCATACCTACCCCCAAGCTTCCCCTCCCTATCCACCCAAGGCCACCACATCGCACCAAATTCGGACACATCGTCGCCCCTGTTTGGCCGCTGCTGCATAGATCAGGCTACACCGAAGAAGAAATGGTTGCATGCACTGTATTAGGCGGAATGATGTGGCGCGATGGATCAACATTGACTCTACGCCACCAAAGAAGAAGTGGTTTCCGTGGCGAACGACGTGCCACTAGGCATGTGCCCAAGCTCGAGCTTGAACTCGAATTCTCAGGATTGAGAAGGCCTTGCGCGAGTCGGTGCAAACCGCCCTGTGGCTAAGCATTAGGGCTCCAGTGACTCCTCCTGATTGGGAGGAGTTGGAGGCAGAGGCCTACAAGGACATCGCACCGCCACATCCCTAGCCCCAATAAGAGGACGACTAGGTCGGGCCTGGCTAGTGACATGCTCGAGTCGATGAAAACTGTCACGATCGTCGTCGACAATTAGTACTTTGTTTAGGGTCTATTTAGTTAAAATTTGCACTATGTTGTATTTACCCTATGTTAATTAATTAGTTAAAATTTAAATTGGTGTACAATTTATATCTTGTAGGTTTTTTTTTTTAAAAAAATAACCGGTCCGTTTAGGGTGCTCGCACCGTCCCAAGTACACGAATGCCCCCAACCGGACAATATTTGTGGTTGTTGGGACAATACTCCCTTTGGATAGACAGCTGGTGCAATGGTGACCTCATAAAGCGCCTGTGCGCATGCACTTGCAACGTCACGTCGCGCTAATGGAGCGGTGCCATGTGTCGTGGGAACACAGGGCGACCTCGCTCGCTCGCGGAAGGAAGCGAGGAATCAAGAACCGAACTGTTTTGTCTGTCTCCGCGCAAAAAGCAAGCAAAAGCACTCAAGAAAAAAGCGCGAAGAGAGACGACCCAGCATGCATCACCATCCCCTTTGTTCATCACAAAAAAAAATGACGTCCCATGTTATTTTGTTCCCATACACTGGCGCATGCAGGGGCTGCTTTTGGTCCTGTAGCTGGACGGCGACGATCGAGCCCTAGCACGACGGCGACGGCGACGGCCGCGCGCGGGCATCCGTGTAAATCGTGGCTCTGGTTGCTCCGGGGAGAGGTCAAACGATTTTGTACCGGGACTTTGGGTTTTGTTCGATCGCCACTTCGGTAGAGAAAGGTATATTTTGTGTTAGCAGAAGGGATTCTAGTTCTTTAATTAAACCTGCGTTTGGTCAAAATCCACCGTCCGAGCATATATTCGACAACACTAATTCCAGTCTTATATTAATGTTCTTAACTTTCTTTAAATATAAATACATCGTAAAATATTTAAATAGATATATACGAATTTAAATAAATTTAAAGCCATTAATATAGATCGAAGGAAGTAGTATAGTACTCGCCGATCGGTGGATCTGTTATGCGTGATGCTTGATTCTACAGCTGATACAAGGAAACCCCCACCTCTCTCCAGGAAAGTTGAGAGTCGACCCCCGCATCCCCCCGCCGCCCTTGTCCCTCTCGCTCTCCGGCTCACGGCCGTGAGATGATGGATCAGTGGTCAGCAACCCCGGTAGTTGTAGATTAGGTGGTAGTTTTGTGTCGCCGAGATGGCGTGCCGTGATGGCGATCGAGGTAAGCGGGGAGGTCGACAGTCAAATCCTCCCCACCTTGTTCTTCCTCTGCTTCTTGGTTCCCTGCTGGTGGCAAGTGGTGGCGCCGGCGGTGGGGTGGAGGACAAGCATCCCTCTAAATAAGATCTGCCATGGGTGCTTCGAGAAGAACGAGATGGATCCTGCTCGCCCAATCTGATCCCTCCCCTCCGGTGAAGATGCTCTCATGGGGAGAGCCGACGCTGGAGAGGACCACCGCACGCCTGCGTGATAAGATCCGGCCCCCCCTGGTGCGTCGCTGCCCCTATCTTCTTGGCTTGCCGTCCCGAGTCTGTGGCAGGTTCTCTGGTGATGGTAAGTGGCTTCTCCTGGTGTGGTGTCGGCGTGCTACTGCCGTTTTGGCTCTCTGCCTTGCTCTGCTTCTCTTCAGAACCTTGAGCTCCATGGTAGAGATAGGGATTGGAGGGTACAGAGCAGACGAGCAGCTGGGTAGGCGTTGGAGTTCTAGAGCCTTTTCTTCATGGAGCAATTCCTCCAGGTCTAATCCCAAGATCTGGATTTATTTGGCCAAGATGGCCTGGTCAAAGCCGGTGTGCTCCGGCGTTAATTCAACCTCCTCTGAGAGGCCCTATTCGAGCTCGGGCACTGGGGGCTTCGCCGGGCTGGATTTATTTTGTTCCCATACACTGGCGCATGCAGGGGATGCTTTTGGTCCTGTAGCTGGACGGCGAGGATCGAGCCCCAGCACGCACGACGGCGACGGCGACGGCCGCGCACGGGCATCCGTGTAAATCGTGGCTCTGGTTGCTCCGGGAGAGGTCAAACGATTTTTCTACCGGGACTTTGGGTTTTGTTCGATAGCCACTTCGGTAGAGAAAGGTATCTTATTTTAGCCGAAGGATTCTAGTTCTTCAATTAAACCTGCGTTGCGTTTGGTCAAAATCCACCGACCGAGCATATATTCGGCAACACTACCTCCGGTTCATATCACTAGTGAAAACGAGGCCTCTAACACCGGTTCGTACAGGCCTCTAACAGCGGTTCCGGAATCGCTGTTGGGGTTCGGTGTTAGAGCCCTCCCCCCTTTAACAACGGTTCTTATACGAACCGTTGTTAAAAGGTGGCACACGTGGGGCTGCCGCAGCGCTCAGCCCTCTGCCGCGGCAGGAAAAAGACATAAATCTCTGCCGCGGCAGAGTTCTGCCGTCGCCTCGTTCTGGGCGTATTTCTGCGGCGCGGCGGGGATGGGGAGGAGGGAGGGGGAATCGATCATGAGAGGTATACGCATACATCGTCGTCGGTACATACGAGTAAAAGGATAATTAAGCAACTATTATCATACACAAACATCGTCATTGTGGTATTCTCCGTAAACGTTGAAGCATCAAGTGCAGGACAAACACGTTCAAGCATATATATAACGTTCATTTTGGTGGATATCTAAAGAGTTCTCCGCCAGGCGTGACGATCTCATCAAGTATGAACCCCGCCAATTCCTCTTGAATGGCTCGTATGCGGTCAAATGGTAGGAGTTGGTCCCGCGTCCGTTCGATCTAAATATATATGAAGAATAGGGTCAATATATATATAAGAATAAAACTCAACACAACCGATGGTAATAAAATAATGTTGTGTACTTTATTTACTTACTCTAAGTTGTTCTAGTGCGGCTTGGCCCGTCGCACATATCGTGTTGCGAATGAACTCGTAAACATAGTATCCACATAAGTTATTGCCGGGTCCCTGATGCGCGCACTTTACGAGAATAGAGAGTTCAATCAAAATAATAATCAATAAAGCATGATATAATGGAATTGGAAGCAGAATCAAAGAGATACGCAGACCTAGCTAGCTAGTATTACTTACATTTTGGTCTACAAATTTTAGTTCTTCTGACCATTCACCCACAGCCCTTCCCGTGAACCTTTTCCAAACCCTATCCGGCAAAGAAAATGGATAAAGGAGTAATTAATTACTTGTTGTCACAAAAGTTGCCGATCTAGTGCGATAATATGATTGAAATTATCTCTGGAGCATCTCTTTAAAGTCTGCCCATAGCTCTTGGTATTTTCATAACGAGTCCATGACAAGGACTTTTCCTGAGTTAGATTGAATGACTAGCAGAATAAAGTGGATCCTGCGCAAATAACTCATCATCAGTTACACTTAACATCGAGTAAGCCGAAACAGAATATGTACAAGGGAGGGTAACAGTACTCACGAGAAGTTGTAAGGCAATAGTATTTCCCTTTTGGTTTGTTGTCTCAGTAAAGACCTTAGCAAGAAATCTTCTGTTTGCCCGGGTCTGTGTCTTACCACTTCTTCATGAACTCTATTTGGGTCAACGAACCCAATGTCAAAAGGGCCTCCTTTCATGCATTCCATAACCTTTTTTCCTGTATAATAGTATATACATATATGGTGAGCATATATATATATACATGCAATTAATAAATTGAATAAGATGAGATAGAAATTATAGAAATAGTACTTACACACAATAAAGGTTGATGACAGCTGTGTCGAGTTCCTTCTGATTGAATAGAAAATGCAAGTCTTGAATGTTGAAGGCGATCTCGTCGTCTCCGCACAAGAAAATCTGATCTCTTATATGCGCCATGATCCATTCTTCCTTTCTCGTCTTGCAGAAATCAAGGTACCACTTGTGCAATCTTCGCATCTTCGTTGGTAGATTCTTGAGATCCTCTTTCTTGACGAGATTCTTCACATACTTCCATGGCTGTATGGGGTTGACATCGCCTTTGGGCAAGTTGTCTCCCATGATGTTCAAGTATGCAATGTAAGTCATCCCCATCTCATTGGCTTTCTTTGTAGCTCTGCCTCGTAATCATTTACAGGAGGAGCGTTCCGTGTGTCGAACACTTGGAGCGGGGCGCATGATTGGTTTTCCTTCTCTCCGAGCATGGGAACTGTTTTCTGGGGTGTCGCACGACTGCTACTTTCAGTCTCCCTCCGCCTTGCATCCCCCTTCATAATCTGGCGCTCTTAGTCCGGCACAAGTGGGGTTTCAGGTTTCAAAAGATTATTGTAAAACTTCTCCACCATCGCCGGATCTAGTTTCTCCTTTGGCTCGGCCCGTCTAGGTGCAAAGAATTTCTTGACCTCTTCTTCCGAGATCCTATTGGTCTCCTCGTCGCTGCGATTCCACGATAAAACCGGCAATGGCTTGGCGGAAGGCTGCGAGACGTAGTTTCTTGAACTCTTTGGCGTACGGTTTCTTGCGGATTTCTTCGTGGCAGTGCTAGTGATGCTCTCCGTGGCAGTGCTCTTCCGCTTACGCGGAGGAGATGGCTGACGCGCAGGAGATGGCTGGCGCGCCGGAGATGGCTGACGCGTAGGAGATGGCTGGCGCGCCGAAGATGGCTGCCACGCAGAAGATGGCTGAAGCGCCGGAGACGACAGGGGAGTATTCTAATGACTTGGAGACGGTTGAGACAGCTCTGACTGCTGACACTGCGGAGACGGCGGGGGTGCCAGTGGCCTCCAATTTGGAAGCACGGTGTGTTCCTTTTTCCAAAGAATGGTTGTTTTCACTGCAAATTTGAGTTGAGTTTCCCCTTCACCTGTAGCATGGTTAAGATGTGCTTCCTCATATCCCTTCACAACCTCATCCACCCCGACAATAGCATAGCCATCTGGAATCGGTCGGCAGTGGTAAGTTCCACCAGCTACAGGAGGTAAGGCATAGCCGACCGCCACCTTAATGGATAAGCCCATCAATCTCACATGCATCTCAGCGTGTTTGCTCTCCGTGATCTCATCCACGGGGTATCGAGGACCCGCCATTTCAAGTGTGGGATGCACGTTCTCCGTGGAAGCCACACTGCTTTTCCGTGCAGAGTCTGGGCCGCCGGCAGCTTCCAATGCAGGCTCTTCGTGCCGCTGAGATGGGCCGGTAGCTTGCTGGCTCTTTTGTGCATTCACTTGCGCCTGCAGCGCCACAAGTGCATGTTCTATCTGTGTCATCCGCTTTGTACTCTCTTTTTCTTTTCTGTCGCGCCATCTGTAAGAGTCGCCCTACTCGGCAAAACCATCCTTCCACGTCATACCCCTGTGCCTCGTGCAAGTCCAGGGTGTTCTTTTTTACCGATGGCGCGTGTCAGCTGGTCATTCTCTCTGTCGGTATGGAAGGTCCTGGCAGCTATTTCCTCGTATGCAGAGATGAGTTCAGTGACAGGTTTGGCAAGGAGGGTTGGGAAGATACACAATCCCGTTTCTAGGTCCAACCTTGCCCCGATTCCGTAGAACCAAGTCTTTGCACGTAGGTCCCACCCATGTGTCTAGGGTGTGATCCCTCTATCGCGCAGGGCCTTCTCAGCTTCCTCCCACTTAGGCCTCTGAGATATGTAGCCACCTGACCCCATCCTCTAGTGATATTCCTTCTTCTGGGCATTTAGCGTATTGGTTTCTGACCTCTTTGTAGCTATAGCACCTTCCTTGTATGCCACAAATTCGGGCGAGTGAGGTATTATCTTCGCATAATATGCGTCTTCGAAATCTGGAGTCTCGTGAGCTTTGACAAATTTGTTCAATTTTGTCTTACAGTTGCGGAAAGCGTCAGCCATCTTTTTTAGAGTCCACTATTTGACCTTTTCCTTTATAACCGGTTTATTTTCATCCTCCTTTGGCGGAATGGTGAAATTTACCAACAGCGAATTCCAAAGCGTTTCTTTGGATCTTTCATCGACAAAGGTACCGTCGCCCTTCTTTGGCTTATTCCAATATTCAATTATGATTGGGATTTGGTCCCTAACAAGAACTCCAGCCTGACGTATAAATTTGTCTGCGGCCTTCTTGCGCTCCATCGGCCTGCCATCAACACGGACTGCTTCTATCGTGAACTTTGCACGATCTTTCAACCGATGGCTCGCGCCTCGCTTGCTCTTTTTCGTAGAAGAAGATTGTTGCTGGCTGGTCGATCCGGAGGGCTAAAAGAAGAAAGTAGCGTTAATTAATACATGTACATATATATACAAATGAATCGGTGCAAGTCAGCAGAGGCTTAATCCATGCATATACCTCGACGTACTTTGTAATCACTAAAGTGCGTTCACCGGAGTCGTCATCTTCTCCATGACTACTTGAGCTGTCATCATGTCCCTCCAAGTTCAGATATTGTGAGGTGTTCTCATGGATCATGTTCTTCATTATTTCTTCCTCTTCAAGGTTTCTACTGAGTGGATCCATAGTTTCTGAAACAATAATATTATCACACAAATATCAGTAATACATCTATTGAAATGCTCGAGCAAGGATGATGATATGACAGGTTAAAAGTATTGAAATGTAACCCTAATACATGCTTGGTCATTCCAAACCCTAATTCGGAGAAACCCCGGATTCATATGAGAGGGTACATTTAGTTCTTCTAATTACGGCGTCTGGCGGCGCTAGGGCAAGAGCGGGGATGCATGGGGGTCTGCGGGAATGCGTGCGGCTTGCGGGGATGCGTGCGGCTGGCGGCGCTAGGGCTAAACCCTACAACAATATATATACATCGCACAGTCGGGTGTGCGGGGATGCGTGTGGCTGGCGGCGCTAGGGCCAAACCCTACAACGATATATATACATCGCACGGTCGGGTGTGCGGGGATGCGTGCGGCTGGCGGCGCTTGGGCCAATCTCTACAACAATATATATGCATCGCACGGTCGGGTGTGCAGGGATGCGTGCGGCTGGCGGCACTAGGGCCAAACCCTACAACAATATATATGCATCACACGGTCGGGTGTGCGAGGATGCGTGCGGCTGGCGGCGCTAGGTCCAAACCCTACAACAATATATATACATCGCACGATCGGGTGTGCGAGGATGCGTGCGGCTGGCGGCGCTAGGGCCAAACTCTACAACAATATATATACATCGCACGGTCGGGTGTGCGAGGATACGTGCGGCTGGCGGCGCTAGGGCAAACCCTACAACAATATATATACATCGCACGGTCGGGTGTGCGTGGATGCGTGCGGCTGGCGGCGCTAGGGCCAAACCCTACAACAATATATATACATCGCACGGTCGCGCTAGGGCCAAAATACATAAAATTACACACAAAACCATTTATATACATTTATATATACAATATATACATATATGCACCATTTATATATACAAACATACAATATAAAACAAAATACATATAATACATACAATATATACATATATGCACCATTTATATACATATAACACATATAAAACATACAAATAATTAAAACATATATACACACAAACATATATACCGAGGTGGTCGCGGCGGCGAGGGCGGACGCGGCGGCGGACGGCAGGGCGGCGACGGTGAGTGGACATGCGTGGACGGAAGCGGCGGCGGATGGCGAGGGTGGACACGGCGACGTGGATGGATGCGGTGGCGGACGGCAGGGCGGCGACGGCGAGTGGATAGGCGTGGACGGCGACGGCGCAAGCTCCTCTGCTTCTTCCTCTGTTCGATCGATCTGGCTAGGGGAAAGAGGAAGAGGAGGGCACGCTGCGTTATAACCCCCTTTAACACCGGTTCCAACCACGAACCGATGTCAAAGGGAGGGGGATTCGTTTCGCGCCCGCATCCCCCCTTTAACACCGGTTCCAGCCATAAACCGGTGTTAAATGGGGGGTGCATGCGCGAAACGAAATAAATGCCCCCCTTTAACACAGGTTCGTGGCTGGAACCAGTGTTAAAGGGGGCATTTATTTCGTACATTAAATGGGTGGGGGCTTTTTTAATTCAAAAAATAGGATAGAATTTAGAAAATTCATATTTTTTTCATTTCAACTCAGAAAAATATGAATAATATATCATAATTTTTCAGAAAAATAAGATCTATCCATTCATATAAAAACATTTTACAGTTACTGTAGATGAAAATTTTCAAAATTATTAAAACACTTACATATAAATTTTGATTATTCAATCAAAACAAAAATAAAATAGTCAAACCTAAACTTTGAACATAAGAAATATTAATCATCTAAAAAGGAATCTAACCCTATTTTATTAGAGCAAATCATATTTTATTTTGTATTAACATTTTTGAATTGTTTGGATATTTAAATGCCGCATCTTTTGTATACTTTGGAATCTGACAAAACCTTGCTAAACTTGCATTGGATTTTTGATAAAAATAGCATATTTTAAACCTAAAAATGATTTTTGTAAAAAATCATGAGCATCGTATCATGTACCTATAGTTTATATCTGACCCACTTCCTACCGATTTGGCAGGAATTTGTCTTTTCACCAGAGGTGGACGGAAAGGTTTTAGATCCCCCTATTGGTACATTGTCCATATAAGGTGGTCTAGTATTTTTGTAAAATGTGGTGATAGTTTTTTGAATTAGCCATTTGGTGGTTGCTTCACAAAATCGTCTGTTTTTTATGATCGGAAAATGGAAAATGCCTTTTTGGTGCGACAAAATGGAAAACTTCCTCTTGCAACATTGTTTGCCATCCCATGATATACATGTATGCATAATATGGACACATTATCACAAACTATGCCTTGATTCTAGCCATAGCATTGGTCATTTGACCCGAAAGCCAAGAAATCACGAATGAGATAGGTCATTTTGTGAAGTTTTTTTTGAGACATAATCAATATACCAAGTTTGATATTTTTATTACGATAGAACTGGAATTAAAGTACATAATGCAACTAACAATAAGTTACATAAAGCACGACTGAAAATTAAGATACATAAAAGAACTAAAAATTAAGATACATGGTCAGATTAAGTCACAATCGGCCAAACTTGTTTTGGAATGTTGGAGTGATTCAGTCATGCTCCTGCCTACACCTGCAATACTCTCCACTATAGTCGTCATACTCGCCGCGGTCGTCGTCGCTGTCGTCGTCGGGGTCGCCGTAATTGAACCTTGAAGGCTGAGTACGCGTGGGCTGGACTTGAGGGTAGCGCAGATGGGGGTTAAAGTCGGCGACAGTGTCGTAGGCCATGACGCTCTAGAGAGGCCGACCGCGCCACCACAGCCGAAGGCCGGCCTCGTTGAAGTTCGGAGGAGGTGGGCCTTCCTTCTCGTGCCTGGCGAGCGCCCTCTTACGCCGATCCCCGAAGAAGGCTTCCCAAGTCGTGAAATAGTCGGGATGCCATCTGGGATTCCTCCGCTGCTCCGGCGTGAGCTCGAAGTAGTAGTGGTTCGTGATGGCCATCTGGCGCGCCACACCTAGAGGGACAGGAGGAACCGGCACTCCTCCGGCGCTCAACATCCACCGACGGGACGCAGAGTCGACGGCAGGTAGTTCGAGGCGCAAAGCGCCTCCGCCTCCCTGGGGGTTAGTGGTACGATGGAAGCCATGAGAAAGAGTGATGAGGTTGCAGATATGAGTCTAGAGATGTGCAATGACAATGGAGGACAACCCTACATATATATATATATATAGTGAGAAATGGCAGGAAGATAACTGGAGGGAAGAACTGACGGGAAGAAAAATGGCGGGAAGAAATGACAGGAAAAAATGGCTCATTTAATACATATAGTGTTAACAGAAGAAATATGACATTGATTTCCATGTTGGGATACATATGTGTGCCCAAAATGGCTCAATTAATACATATAGTAAATCTTATGATCGCGTCGGCCGTAACCATGGAGTATCATCACCGTTTAACAGGATGGTTGGGTCAGTATTCACTATGAAGGGCGGAATTTCATCAAACTTATTACAATCTTCTGACATGTCTGTCTTGTCCTCCACTCACACGATGTTTCTTTTCCCTGAAAGAACTATGTGATGCTTTGGCTCATCGTGTGATGTATCTGTTTGCTTATTTTTTATTTTTTCGGTTTGGTAGACATGTCCTTCACATAGAAAACCCGAGCCACATCATTGGCTAAGACGAATGTTTTGTCTAAGTTCTTGTCTACCTTCATAAGATTGTTGAGATCCACTGTTGTCATTCGGTACTTCTTGTCTACCTCAAACCTTCCTCCTGTTATCATGACCCATTTGCACCGAAACAAGGGGACCTTAAAATTAGGTACATAGTCAAGTTCCTATATCTCCTCTATGAACCCATAATACATGGTCTTTTGCCCATTGTCTTCTGCTGCATCGAAGCGGACACCACTATTTTGGTTGGTGCTCTTTTTATCTTGGCCTATCGTGTAAAATGTATTCCCATTTATCTCGTACCCTTGGAAAGTACATACAATCGAAGATGGTGTCCTGGCCAACAAGTACAGCTGATCTCCAACAGTGGTGTTATTCGTGAGAAGTCTTTGCAGCCAGCCGCTAAAACTCGCCATGTGTTCACTTATAATCCATTCATCAGACTGTCCCGGGTGTTTGAGGTGTATAAAATTCTTGTGTTCATTGATATAAGGGGGAACCAAGATAGATCTTTGTAAAACCGTGTAGTGTGCCTGATTGAGAGAATGTCCGTCCCTACATATCATTGCTTTACATCCTAGGGTGCCTTTTCCACGCAGTCTCCCCTCATGTCGTGATTCTGGAACACCAATCGCCTTAAGGTCAGGAATAAAATCAACACAGAACTCAATGACCTCCTCTGTTACATAGCCCTAGGAGATGCTTCCTTCTGGCCTAGCACGGTTATGAACATATTTCTTTAAGACTACCATGTACCTCTCAAAGGGGAACATATTGTGTAGAAATACAGGACCGAGAATGGAAATCTCTTCTACTAGGTGAACCAGGAGATGCGTTATAATATTTAAGAAGGATGGTGGGAACACCAATTCAAAGCTGACAAGACATTGGGACACATCTGTCTGTAACCCTGGTAGGCTTTCTGGATCGATTACCTTCTAAGATATTGCATTGAGGAATGCACATAGCATCACAATGGGTACTCAAACATTTTCAGGTAGAATCTCCCTCAATGCAATCGGAAGCAATTGCGTCATAATCACGTGGCAGTCATGAGACTTCAGGTTTTGAATTTTTTCTCTGCCATATTTATTATTCCCTTTATATTCGACGAGAAGCCAGACGGGACCTTGATACTGCTCAGGCGTTCAAAAAAGATTTACTTCTCTGCTTTGGTAAGAGCATAGCTAGCAGGAGTTAAGTGGCATCGTTTATCCTTCTCGTTCTCAGGATGCATAGGCTCTTCAGGGTCTTTCATACGTTGCTGGTCCTGCCGTTCTTCCGGTATATCTTTTGTCTTCCCATACACTCCTAGGAAGCCTAGCAGGTTCACGCAAATATTCTTCGTCACGTGCATCACGTCGATTGAAGAGCGGACCTCTAAGACTTTCCAATAGGGTAGGTCCCAAAATATAGATTGCTTCTTCCACATGGGTGCGTGTCCGGCATCGTCATTCGGAACAGATAGACTGCCAGGACCTTTTCCAAAGATTACTTCTAGGTCCTTGACCATACTAAATACCTCCTCACCGGTACAGAGGACAGGCTTCCTCCGAGGTTCTGCCAGACGTTTGAAATGCTTGTCTTTCTTTTTTACTGGATGCAGGTTCGGAAGAAATCGACGATACCCTAGGTACACAACCTTCTTACATTTATCCAAATATACACTTTCAGTCTCATCTAAACAGTGTGTGCATGCATTGTATCCCATGTTTGTCTGCCCTGAGATGTTACTAAGAGCAGGCCAATCATTGATGGTTACGAAAAGCAACGCTCGTAGGTCAAATGGCTCCCCTTTGTTCTCATCCCACATACGTACACCTGGTTTGGCCCACAGCTGTAAAAGTTCTTCAAATAATGGCCTTAGGTACACATCAATGTCGTTGCCGGGTTGCCTCGGGCCTTGGATGAGCACTGGCATCATAATGAACTTCCTCTTCATGCACAACCAAGGAGGAAGGTTATAGATACATAGAGTCACATGCCGTGTCAGGATCGCAGCTCTGCTCACCAAAATGATTCGTGCCATCTGTAATTAGACCAAACCTTAAGTTCCTTGCGTCACGTGCGAAGTCCGGGTACTCTCGCTCGACTTTTCTCCACTGTGACCCATCAGCGGGGTGTCTCAACATCACGTCTTTCTTACGGTCTTCCATGTGCCATCGCAACTGAAGGGTTTCGCGGCATAGTAAATCAAAATTTTCTACGGATGCGAACAGAGGGAAGCCAAGATCTAATCTAGGAGATGCAAACAACGAGACAGATTGGATTAGATCTTCATACCCTTAAAGATTCGCACAGCAATGAACGCTCATTTAACGTGGGTGATGTAGTCGTACTCGCTTCTCCTCCTCGCGATCCGATCCGATCTAACACCGCAAGTGGTGATGCCTCCGAGAGATGCACACATGAGGCACCTCGATGTCTCCTCCTTCCTCGGTCCAGCAAGTATGGTGGAGAGACGGATTGGATCTACAACGCGACAGCGCGGTGCAAGTGGTGGAGAGTTTCACAGCAGGCTTCACTTGCACGATCGGGAGGAGAGAGAGGGAGGCAGAGGCGGCTAGGGTTGAGGAGGAGGTGTGGAGGGGTGGTGCGCCCCCAGCCCTCTTTATATAGAGGGGTGGGCGGCAGCCCTAGCCCCTCCCCCAAGTCCAAAACCGGCGGCCAAGGAGGAAGAGTGGGGGGCAAGGAACCCCCTTCGGAAGGTCCAATGTGGTTTATCCTTCTTGGTCGGCTGGGCCCCTACGGGCCTTGTGCCCTGGCCCAATGCGCCAGGGCACTCCCTCATAGGCCCATGCCCTCCCCGAAGGTGGGGCCACGTTGGTCCCTTCCGAAGGTTCTAGAAGCTTCCGGTACAATACCGATTAACCCGGAACAATTCTGAACTCGAAAAACTGCACTGCCTTATATGAATCTTATTCTCCGGACCATTCCGGAACCTCTCGTGATGTCCCGGATCCCATCCAAGACACCAAACAAAAACTCATAAACCAATTATCCAATCTATCCTAGCGTCGAGACACGTTAAGTGTGTGACCCTTCGGGTTCGAGAATATGCGGACATGATCTTCTATCAATAATCAACAGCGGGTCCGAAACCCATATTGACTCCCACACATTCATCGATGATCATATCGTATGAACCACGATGCCAGGATTCAATCAATCCCATATATATATTCCCTTCGTCTTGCGATATTTTATTGGCCCGAGATCCGATCGCTTGCAGTCATACCTAGTTTAATCTCGCTCAGCAAGTACTTTACTGCGTTCGTAATCCGATATCACTTTGTGATTAACTCCTTAACCACATGCTTGCAAGCGGTGTTGATATCGACATCGAGTGGGCCCAAGTATATCTCTCCGACTTGGGAGGGACAAATCCCATCTCGATACATACAACCCAATGTACTTTCCGATCACCGAGAGACACCTTTATGATCACCTCTCATAGGATGACGTTTGATGACCTCAAAGCTTTCTTCCGATACCAGGGAGTTGTATTATCTCATGGTCTAAGGAATACAATATTTGACATAAGGAAAGCTTCACAAAGATGAACACGATGACACGATCTAATTGCTTCGCTTAGTTTGGGTCTGTCCATCATATCATTCTCCCAATGATATGATCTCATTATTAATCGACAACTCATGTCTATGATTAGGAAACCTTAACCATCATTAATCAATGAGCTAGTCCATAAAGGCGTACTAGGGACACGGTGTTGTTCAAAAACCACACAAGTATTAAAGTTTCCGCTTAATACAATTCTAGCATGGAATATAAACATTATCATGAACAAGAATTATAATAATAACATCTTTATTATTGCCTCTAGGGCATAATTCCAACAGTCTCCCACTTGCACTAGAGTCAATAATCTAGTTTACATTTGGCAACAATCTCACACCCATGGCACTGAGGTGCTGATCATGTTTTACACGTGGAAGAGGTTTAGTCAATGGATCTGCGACATTCAGATATGTATGTACTTTGCTAATCTTCAGATCTCCATCTGCTATATAATCTCGGATTATATGAAAGTTGCGGTTGATATGCTTGGTCTTTGGATGATATCTTGGTTCCTTAGCAAGTGTTATGGCGCCAGTGTTGTCACACAATATCTCCAGTGGGTCCAATGCACTTGGAACCACGCAAGCTCAGTGATGAAGTTCCTGATCCAAACTCCTTCACTTGACGCTTCTGCAGCAGCCATGTATTCCGCTTCTGCTGTAGATCCCGTGATCACGCTTTGCTTGCAGCTTCTCCAGCTCACAACTCCTCCATTCAAAATATAAACGTATCCTGTCTGAGATTTGGAATCATCCTTGTCGGTGTCGAAACTAGCGTCGACGTAACCTTTTACGACGAGCTGTTCATCACCCCCATAGACTAAGAACATTTCTTTAGTCCTATTTAGGTACTTTAGGATGTTCTTCACGGCTGTCCAAATGTTCCACTCTGGATCACTTTGATACCTTTCGTCAAACTAAGAGCATTGGACACATCCGTCTAGTACACAAAGATGGCATACATGATAGAACCTATGACCGAGGCATAAGGTACTTTGCTCATAGCTTCCTATCATTTATCAGAAGGACACTGAGCCTTGCTCAATATCTTACCTGACAACATAGGCACTGAACCTTTCTTTGCCTTATCCATTCTGAACCTTTTCAGAACTTTGTCTAGGTATGTACTCTGGCTTAAAGCTATCAGGCGTCTTTGTCTATCTCTATAGATTTTGATACCCAATATATATGCAGCTTCACCTAGGTCTTTCATTGAAAAACACTTGTTCAAATAACTCTTCACATCGTTAAGCATGTTAATGTCATTTCCAATAATCAATATGTCATCCACATATAGTACCAGAAATGTCACCGAGCTCCCACTCACTTTCTTGTAGATACAAGCTTCGTAGCAATTTGGAACAAATCCAAAGCTCTTGATCACTTGATCAAAATGAAGGTTCCAACTCCGAGATGCTTGCTTTAGTCCATAAATGGAACGCTCAAACTTGCATACTTTATCAGCATCCTTAGGATCAACAAAACCTTCGGGTTGCATCATATACAACTCTTCATCAATGTTGCCATTGAGGAATGCAGTCTTGACATCCATCTGCTATATTTCATAATCATGAAACGCAGCAATTGCTAATAAAATCCGAATGGACTTAAACATCGCTACGGGAGAGAAAGTCTCATCGTAGTCAACACCTTGAACTTGTCGAAAACCTTTCGCGACAAGCCGTGCTTTATAGACGGTAACATTACCATCCGCGTCTGTTTTCTTCTTGAAGATCCATTTGCACTCAACGGCCTTTCGGTCGCTAGGAGGGTCCACCAAAGTCCATACTTG
The DNA here is from genome assembly GCA_023614405.1 of Avena insularis. NCBI lineage: Eukaryota > Viridiplantae > Streptophyta > Magnoliopsida > Poales > Poaceae > Avena > Avena insularis. The sequence continues at coordinate 92,469,167 of CM042695.1, forward strand.
GTTTTCGCTCATGGATGCCAATTCGGATTTCATGGCCTCTAGCCATTTCTCAGAGTCTGGGCTCATCATCGCTTCCTCATAGTTCGCAGGCTCACTGTCATCTACTAACAAGACAGTTAAGACAGGGTTGCCGTACCACTCAGGAGGGGCACACGACCTTGTCGACCTGCGACGTTCAGTAGCAACATCGTCCGAAGCTTCATGATCCTTATCATTAGCTTCCTCTATTATTGGTGCAGGTGGCACTGGAACAATTTCAGGTGCCGCGCTACTCTCCAATTCAAGAGAAGGTTCAACAACCTCGTCTAGCTCTACTTTCCTCCCACTCACTTCTTTCGAGAGAAACTCCTTCTCAAGAAAGGAACCGTTCTTTGCGACAAACACTTTGCCTTCGGTTCTGTGATAGAAGGTATACCCAATAGTTTCCTGAGGGTATCCTATGAAGACGCATTTCTCCGCTTTGGGTTCGAGCTTGTCCGGCATCAACTTCTTGACGTAAGCTTCACATCCCCAAACTTTAAGAAACGACAACTTAGGTTTAGCACCAAACCACAGTTCATACGGTGTCGTCTCAACGGATTTAGATGGTGCCCTATTTAAAGTGAATGCAGCGGTTTCAATGCATAACCCCAAAATGATAACGGCAAATCAGTAAGAGACATCATCGATCGGACCATATCTAATAGAGTTCGATTCCGGCGTTCAAACACACCATTGCGCTGTGGTGTTCCGGGTGGCGTGAGTTGCGAAACAATTCCGCTTGCTTTAAGATGCGTGAGAAAATCATAACTCAAATATTCGCCCCCACGATCGGATCGTAGAAACTTAATCTTCATTCGATGGTTCTCCACTTCATTCTGAAATTCCTTGAACTTTTCAAATGTTTCAGATTTATGTTTCATTAAATAGATATACCCATATCTACTTAAGTCATCGGTAAAAGTGAGAAAATAGCAATATCCACCGCGCGTCGAAACACTCATCGGTCCACACACATCGGTATGTATGATTTCCAACAAGTCCGTTGCTCGCTCCATCATTCCGGAGAACGGGGTTTTGATCATCTTGCCCATGAGGCATGGTTCGCATGTGTCAAATGATTCAAAATCAAGAGACTCCAAAAGTCCATCAGAATGGAGTTTCTTCATGCGCTTTACACCAATATGACCTAGACGACAGTGCCACAAATAAGTAGTATCATCACTATCTACTTTGCATCTCTTAACCTCAATGTTATGGATGTGTGTTTCATCCCTTTCGAGATTTAGAAGAAATAAACCATTCACAATAGGTGCATGACCATAAAAGATGTTACTCATATAAATAGAACAACCATTATTCTCCGATTTAAATGAATAACCGTCTTGCAATAAACACGATCCAGAAATAATGTTCATGCTCAACGCAGGCACATAATAACATTTATTAAGGTTTAAAACTAATCCCGAAGGTAAAACTAAGGAGAGCGTCTGACGACCATCACATCAACTCTTGATCCGTTGCCAACGCATCGTCACCTCATCCCTCGCAAGTCGCCGTCTATTAGTAGCTCTGTTTGAAGTTACAAATATTAGCAACCGAAGATCAAATACCGCACTACAACGAGGGATAGTAAGGAAAACATCAATAACATGTATATCAAATATACCTTTGGTGGTGCCACCTTCTTGTCCGCTAAGTACTTGGACGATGCCCAAATGACCCTTGTCCTTGCAATAGAAGCACTCGATGTCCGCTTAGGACCAGACTTGAGCTTCTTCTCGAGGGCAACGCGCTTGCCGCCGCCTTTCTTGAAGGGCTTCTTTGAACCCTTACCTTTCTTAAAGGAGGGCTTGTCGGCCATCAACACATGATTATCGTTTTTGATGTCCACCTCCGCAGCCTTCAGCTTTGCGAAGAGCTCGGTGATCGTATCAGTGGAACCAATCTGATTGTGAGTCACTACAAAACTTTTGTAGCTGGGAGGGAGTGATTGCAGAACCCTGTCAATCTTGAGCTCCTCCGAATCTTGCAGTCCAGTTGCTCAAAGGCGTTGAGTGTAGCCCAACATCTTAATGGCGTGCTCACTAACGGAACTCCCTTCCTCCATCTTGCAGTTAAAGAATCTCTCAGAGATCTCATATCTCTCAGAACGGGCCTGAGTCTGAAACATGGTTTTCAGTTCCTCAAGGATCTCAAAGGGCCCGGGATAGTCTTCAAAACGATTTTGAAGGTCCGATTCCATAGCAAACAACATGGTGCTCTTAATCACACCATAATCATCTTTGCGCGACTGATAGACAACTTTCTCATCAGCCGGCGCAGTTGCAGCAGGGGGTTACCTAACGCTTTCTCAAGGACATAGTCCTTTTGACCTCCAGAGAGAATGATTCTCAGATTGCGGAACCAGTTGGTGAAGTTAGACCCATTGTTCTTAAGCTTTTCTTTCTCAGCAAAAACGTTGAAGTTGAAGTTGGACATAGCCATGTGATCTACAATATTTGCAAGTACAAATTAGACTATATTCATGATAACTAGTTCAACTTTTAATCAAATTACTAGATGAACTCCCACTAAATTCAACATCCCTCAAGTTGTTTAGTGAACACGATCCAAATTCACCACACCTAATCCGATCTTCACGAGAAGAGATGTGGCTTCAATGGTGGACAACGAAGTGTCGATCATATCATTCATATGACTCATGCTTAACCTTTCGGTTCATGTGTTCCGAGGCCATGTCTGTACATGCTAGGCTCGTCAAGTCAAACCCAAGTATTTCCGCGTGTGCAAAACTAGCTTGCACCCGTTGTATGTGAGCGTAGAGTCTATAGCCCCCGATCATCCCGTGATGCTTGGACACGACGAACTTTCGCAACGGTGCATACATGGGGAGAACACAGTTTTATCTTGATCTTTAAGTGAGGAATCATCTTATAATGCTACCGTCGCGATCTAAGCATAATAAGATACATAAAAGGATAAACATCACATGCATATAACTTTATGTGACATGGTATAGCCAATCTTCGCGCAATGATCTCCATCTTGTGCGTGCCGGCATGATCTCCATCACTCCACCATGATTGCCTCCACCATAAATAGCAACTACAACTATTGCTAACTACTTAGCGATAAAGTAAAGCTATTACGTGGCGTATAAGAAGTTGACTCGCAGGTCATACACAATTATAAAGACAACCATATGGCTCCTGCCGGTTGTGTACTCATCGACATGCAAGTCGTGAAACATCACAAAACATGATCATCGCATACAATATACACATCACATCTTGGGCCATACCATATCACAGAAAACACTCCCTGCAAAAACAAGTTAGACGCCTCTACTTTGTTGTTGCATGTTTTACGTGGCTTATGGGAGTAGCAAGCTAAGAACGATTCTTACCTACGGAAAGCCACAACGGTGATATTATGGTTGCCAAACTCCGGTGTTAAACCCATGGCAACTATAGTGAGAGAAACAGGCATCCACCAGCCGCATGTGTGGAACAAGCCACACGTCAAGTGCGGAGCCGGTCTCGCGAACGACGTCGCGTAAGGTTGGCCTGGACCGCTTCAATCTCACTATCCCGCGTCATAAGAAGAACACAAACAAGAGGCTTGCAACAGAAAACATCAACGCCGCACAACCATGTTATGCGTTCTACTCGTGAAACACATCTACGCATAGATCTAGCTCGATACCATCAAGGGTTTCGCGGCATAGTAAATCAAAATTTTCTACGGATGCGAACAGAGGGAAGCCAAGATCTAATCTAGGAGATGCAAACAACGAGAGAGATTGGATTAGATCTTCATACCCTTGAAGATTCGCATAGCGGAACGTTCATCGGAACATGGGTGATGTAGTCGTACTCGCTTCTCCTCCTCGCGATCCGATCCGATCTAACACCGCAAGTGGCGATGCCTCCGAGAGATGCACACGTGCGGCACCTCGACGTCTCCTCCTTCCTCGGTCCAGCAAGTATGGTGGAGAGACGGATTGGATCTACAACGCGACGGCGCGGTGCAAGTGGTGGAGAGTTTCTGCAGCAGGGCTTCGCCTACACGCAGTCGGGAGGGAGAGAGAGAGGAGGGCAGCAGGGCGGCTAGGGTTGAGGAGGAGGTGTGGAGGGGTGGTGCGCCCCCAGCCCTCTTTATATAGAGGGGTGGGCGGCAGACCTAGCCCCTCCCCCAAGTCCAAAACCGGCGGCCAAGGAGGAAGAGTGGGGGGCAAGGAACCCCCCCCTTCTAGAAGGTCCAATTAGGGTTTATCCCTTCTTGGTCGGCTGGGCCCTACGGGGCCTTGTGCCCCTGGCCCAATGCGGCCAGGGCACTCCCTCATAGGCCCATGCCCCCTCCCGGAAGGTGGGGCCACGTTGGGACCCTTCCGTAAGGTTCTAGAAGCTTCCGGTACAATACCGATTAACCCGGAACAATTCTGAACTCCAAAAACTGCACTGCCTTATATGAATCTTATTCTCCGGACCATCCCGGAACCTCTCGTGATGTCCCGGATCCCATCCGAGACACCGAACAAAAACTCATAAACCAATTATCCAATCTATCCTAGCGTCGAGACACGTTAAGTGTGTGACCCTTCGGGTTCGAGAATATGCGAACATGATCTTCTATCAATAATCAACAGCGGGGTCTGGAAACCCATATTGACTCCCACACATTCATTGATGATCATATCGGATGAACCACGATGCCAGGATTCAATAAATACCATATATATATTCCCTTCGTCTCGCGATATTTTACTTGCCCGAGATCCGATCGTCGGTACCATCATACCTAGTTCAATCTCGTTCACAGCAAGTACTTTACTCGTTCCGTAATCCGATATCACTTTGTGATTAACTCCTTAACCGCATGCTTGCAAGCGGTGTTGATATCGATTACCGAGTGGGCCCGAAGTATATCTCTCCGACTTGGGAGGGACAAATCCCATCTCGATACATACAACCCAACAGGTACTTTCCGATCACCTGAGAGACACCTTTATGATCACCCTCTCATAGGATGACGTTTGATGACCTCAAAGCTTTCTTCCGATACCAGGGAGTTGTATTATCTCATGGTCTAAGGAATACAATATTTGACATAAGGAAAGCTTCGCAAAGATGAACATGATGACACGATCTAATTGCTTCGCTTAGTTTGGGTCTGTCCATCATATCATTCTCCCAATAATATGATCTCATTATTAATCGACAACTCATGCCTATGGTTAGGAAACCTTAACCATCATTAATCAATGAGCTAGTCCATAGAGGCGTACTAGGGACACGGTGTTGTTCACAAACCACACAAGTATTAAAGTTTCCGCTTAATACAATTCTAGCATGGAATATAAACATTATCATGAACAAGAATTATAATAATAACATATTTATTATTGCCTCTAGGGCATAATTCCAACAGCAACAACTTGGCATGCTCTTTATTTCTGAAGAGACGTTTTAACTGTGGTATTATAGGAGCATACCACATAACCTTGGCAGGAACCTTCTTCCTAGGGGCATCGCCCTCAACATCGCCAGGATCGTCTCGTCTGATTTTATACCACAGCAAAGGTATACCGGCATGCATCCAAATTCTCGTACTTCTCACCGTGGTAGAGGATGCAGTCATTAATGCAGACATGTATCTTCTGCACGTCTAATCCTAGAGGGCAGACAATCTTCTTTGGTTGGTATGTACTGTCGGGCAACTCATTATTTTTTGGAAGCAGATTCTTCATTTTTACCAACAACTTTGAAAATGCGTTGTCAGTCACACCGTTCTCTGCCTTTCGTTGCAGCAAATCCAGTGTGGTACCTAGCTTTTTGTGGCCATCTTCGCAAGTTGGGTATGATAATGTTTTGTGATCCTTTAACATCTGCTCCAGCTTCTCCTTCTCCTTTTTAGTTTCACATTCTTCCTTTGCATCAGTAATGGCCCGACCAAGATCGTCATTAGCGGGCCCATCTGCTGCCTCTTGAACTTCATTATCTAACCCCGTTGCAGTATCATCATATTCATGATACATATTATGATAGTTGTCATCATCCTCTTCTTCTTCGTTGTCTTCCATCATAACCTCTTTTTCTCCGTGCTTGGTCCAACAATTATAGCTGGGCATGAAACCGGATCGAAGCAGGTGGACGCGAATGGTTCTGGTATTTGAGTAGTCTTTCTTGTTCTCAGTGAACACATGGACAACACATAAAACCATTATGACCACGGAGTTGCATTAGCCACAACGATGAAATTTTGGAGGCCCGTAATGTACTCGGAAGTGCGTCAGTCACCGTACATCCATTGCCGGTTCATCTGCATTAATATATAGTATATCAAAAATTAATAGGAAGATGACCATTTATATAGTACATCAATGACACATGAAAGGATAAAGTTGCCGACCTCGACCGAGAAGGAAAGAGCAACGAGAAAACTTATTTCGAGCTCTCGAGCATTTCACCGAACACCTCTTGTGCATAGAAAACACACACAAACTAGCACACCTCTCACCCTCTTGCTATGCTCCAAAATGAGAGAGTGAAAAAATGGAAGAAAGGGGTGGTGCTGTGTGTTATATAGAACACCTAACACGGTTCAATGGCCATGAGGGGTGTTAAGAAGAAGCTGTATTAACCACCTCGAACCGGTGTTAAAGGAGGTGCTCCTTTTTGCTCTATGGACCACGCTGGTACGGACACCCTCCTTTAACACCGGTTCGTAGAAGAACCGGTGTTAAAGCCCATTTCCGACCTCAACCAAAGGCCTCGTTTCCACTAATGTATTAACGTTCTTAACTTTCTCTAGATATAAATGAATCGTAAAATATTTAACTAGATATATACGAATTTAAATAAAGTTGAAGTGATTAACGTAGGTCAGAGGGAGTAGTATAGTACTCGCGGATCGGTGGATCTGTTATGCGTGATGCTTGATTCTACAGCTGATGGACGGTGACCGTACGCACCAGCATTGATGGGTTACCCTACACCGCCGATCGGTCAGGTGCGCGCGTAGCGCAATTCAATGCGGGCGGGCTTCACTTGAATTGCTGCCGCTTGTTTACAGCAGAGCGCAGACACAGAGAAGCCCTACACTTGAGATCTGCACAATGCAAGTTCATCCGCCAGCCGGCCGGCGCGCGCTTGGTAGATCGCCGATCGGATCGGATCGGAGGTCGGAGCCCTACCGCCTGGCCGGTGCCTGGGAACCACGTTGCACCTACCTCTACCTACGCACGCGCGCTACCGGCCGGCCGGACCACACTGACGCCGGCCCGGCCCGGACCATCTCTGACGAGCACTAACCCTTTGGCCCGACACGTTCTCGCTCGCGGCACCGACGGCTGCGTCTTCTCCGATCGGATCGCGCGTGCAACGCACGCATGCGCGTGGTGCACACGAGCTACTAGTATGTGCCATGGGGCGTGGGGACAACGCAGGGCGCGCCAACAATTTCCTGGGCCTGACCTCCGCGACCTAATAATACCAAGCTACTAGTAGCTGGCTTTGCTCGATCAAGGGATCATCGATGGGCGTCGGTCGACCATGCATGCAAGTATACGTTAGAGCGTACTCCTACTCAGACCATGCAAGTATGTACTCGTGTATTACGTACAATTGTACAGGTACAGGCGGCCATTAATTCCCGCCATCTGGCACGCACGAGCGAACGGTCCGGACCGTCGATCAGCCGCGCACGGCCGGCGACACCGACAGATGACTGGCCGCGCACGCTGCAGCCTGCAGCGCAAGACATTCCACACGGGACCGAGCTAGCTACGGCGTGCGGCCGGCCAGGCCAGGCCGGTCGCGCAACTTTCACGCTCGGACCATTCTACTCGACCATCTACCCTACTGTTCACAGAGAACCAAGGATGGATGCATCGACGATGACACACGGCCGGCTGTTGTTCAACTTCACAGAGTACAATTCTGAAAAAGCTACAGCAGCCAACACGCACGATCTCCAACCTACTCGACCACATGGTGTCGCGGCGGCGTACGATCGAAAGAGACCAGTCGAGCTAGCTAGCCTAGCCTATAGCTTGGTGCGACGGACATTAAGAGGAAGTTTTAGCGCCCACGCTAGCGCCAAACAGAGCGGCACACGGGTTTGGTGAGACTCCTCCCGGCGATCGAGATCGGGATCATCGGAAAGCAACGGGACACGGCTCCGCCGTGCCGCCGTACCCGCGGGCAGGAGACCGGGCTACAGTGCGCCGGAACAACGTACGCGACGGGGCACGCTGCTGGCTGGCTAACCAGTTGCGCGTGCCTCCTTCCGTTTCTCTGATAGTGGAAGTGGTACGCACGTTTTAATGGCCGCGCGACCGACGATCGCGACGACACGCGGTGGGTTAATTTTTTCGAGTTCGGCTAGCTAGCTAGGGATGGATCAAGTCAGAGTTTCTGCAAAACGAGTCGTGCCATGCATGCATCTGGATGGATGCAGGGAAAACATGTTGCCCTTGTTACTCTACCGCGACAATCCACCTGCTGCTTCCAGGAGGCGGCGATTATTGCACCTCCACTCGAGTTGGTCGTTTTCACGCCGAAAGCCATAGCGTCGAATGGATATAGTTTTTGAATTGTAAACGGTTCAATTTTTCACTCGCGATTTTAGACCGAGTTTTCAAGCGAAGCAAAAAGGATGACATATTTGAATTTTGTTCGTTCTTACTGGCAAAATCTTGGTCCAAGGTGTTCGACAGAAGTACATTCAAAAAGTTCGGCGATCAAATTATTATAGAACAAGGTAAAATGGTTCGGCGATCAGTCGGCGATGGGGATGGCCTCCTCCGGCGTGTCCGGTAAGACCAAGATGGGCACATCGACGGCGTGGCCGGCCAACTGGTTGGAGGAGGTGAAAGCAGAGCTCGGCGAAGCCATGGGGTCGGAGGCGGTCGGCGCAAAACTTGGCGTGCTAGCGGCGATGACCTCCTGGAGGATGGCGCTGCGGCGCGTCATGTACCAGGCCTTGACCAGTGTGCTCATCGCCGAGGTGTCTTCGTTGCCCGTGAGGAACTGGAGTTCCGTGTTCCTCTTCGTGGCGGCGTAGTTTGCCTTGAGGAAGTCAAACTTGCGGTCTTCGTATCGTCCCGGTACATGCCGAGTGCACGAACGAGCTGCAACGGCAAGACAAAGTGTGTCAGGACATGTATGAACTCGGAATACCTTCATCTAGTGTTCGGCGAAGTACCTTGCTATCCATGCTTTCACCGCTGACGGGTGTGTGGTCCACCTCCTCGAGAATGTTGTGCCACTTGCTACATGTCGAATGGAAGAGGGACGCGGTACATGGACGACGAAGTGTAGTGTATGCCGGAGAGCTGGCGTAGGGAACGTTGATGTCGACGTTGAAGGCCGGAGGAGGGCGAGGTGCGGGGCAGGGGAAGAGCACGTTCGGGTTGAACCCACCGTCAAACTTAGGAGAGGAGGAGTACCTCTGTCGCGGGTTTGGCTGGCTCTCATGAAACATGGACAGCGAGATAGGCAAGAACCCGGTGGGCGAGCCAACGTTTGGCTGGATCCCCAAGTCTTGGCATTGTCTTGAGGGAGGAGCTATCGGCGTCGGTAGCGACATCGCCCGTCTGGCGCTGTGTTTCCCTAAGTAGTGCAGGCCTCGTGGCGCCTTCGCCCCATTCGACCTTGGGTCCCTATCCATGCGGTTGTCCGTTTCGACCTTCCTCTTCTGGACAAGGGCCATCCACTCGGCGTTGGTGATGGTGCTGGTTAGCACTTCGTTGGGAACACCAAGAGGAAGGTGTGAAGCGGCACAACGGAAGTTTTTCCTCAGTAAGAAACCAAGATTATCAAACCAGTAGGAGGAAGGAAACGTCACATAGGTGTTGCAAGCAACGCGGAGACCTGCACAACACAAACTCAAGACTTTGCCCCATCTAGACAGTGAGGTTGTCAAGCTCACCGGTTTGCTGTAACAAAGGATTAAACATACGATGTGGAAGGTAATGGTGGTTTGCAACAAGTAGACAAGTAACAGTGGAAGATGTATCAATGGTAAAGATTGGACCGGTGTCCATAGTTTACTAGATGTGCTCTCCTTAGATAAACAACATGGCATGAAGGGTAAACAAATTACAGCGGGGCAATTGACAGGAACTGAGCAAGGCATAACAATAAAATACTAGTCAGAAAGATCCTATGAGATTCGATTGGGAAATACAGCAAGATACATAGACCGCCATCCAACTGCATCTATGACTAGAAGTCCACCTTCAGGTTATCATCCGAACCCCCTCCAGTATTAATTTGTAAGCAACAGACATCTGCTTTAAGCAAAGTGTGTAAGGTAAACAGTCTACATGTTCCATGAACAAGAGACCGTTGTTTTCTCCCTAGTGGCAACACCACATCTACAACCGAAGAGATTTCTGTCACTTCCTTTGAAAACTAGAGGCATGAACCCACTATCGAGCATAAATACCCCCTCTTGGAGTCACTAGCAACTACTTGGCCAAGATAGCTACTAACAACAGAGAGCATGCAAGATCACAAACAACACAGACATGATAGAATCATAAAGACAAAACCATTAAAAACCAACATAATAATCTCAATATCCATCGGATCGCCGCAAACACAACATGCATGATTACAAATAGATTAGATCTTAATCATGAATGGAGCTCACATGATCTACACATGAAAGCACAAAGGAGGAGATACAACCATCTAGCTACTACATGGACCCATAGTCCAAGGTGGAACTACTCACGCATCATACCGGAGAGAAGGCCTCCGGGATGATCTCCCCTCCGACAGGGTGCCGGGAAGAACTTCAGATCCCCCCGATCTAGGGACGACGGTGGCGGCGGCTACAGAAGGTTTCGTGGAATATTGATCGGGTACTTAGGGTTTAGGCATCGGGGGCTTCTTATAGGCGAGGGGGGAGGCCGAGGAGGCGACCAGGTGCCCCACACCCTACCCAGGCGCGGGGCAGGGCCCACCCGCTCCTAGGGGGGTCTGGGCGCCCTGGCTTGCGTCTCCGTCTCGTCTTCTCGATTCTTGTTCCCCATGGAAAGTTAATGACTTTGGCTTTTGTCCCGTCCAATTCTGGGAATATTGATTTTTCGACTTTCTAGAACCAAAAACAGAAGAAATAGGCAACTGGCACTGTGGCAACTTGTTAATAGGTTAGTTCTAGAAAATATATAAAAACACCTCAAAGTAAGACAAAGCAAATCAAAGTAGATACTAAACAAGCATAGAACATAAAAAATTATAGATACGTTTCCGATGTATCAAGCATCCCCAAGCTTAACTCCTGCTTGTCCCCGAGTAGGTAAGTGATAAAAATAATAATTTTTGAGGTGACATGCACCATCAAAACCAAGATCAAATAATTTGCAAGCATTGAAAGATGGGATCAAAGAACTTTAAACATGTGCATGAAATATGGAGTTCTAACAATAGGACATAGTAACTATGCATGCAACATAAAAGGCTACAAACAAAGATTATGAATAACATGCATTGAAAAACGTTTGTTTGTTTCACATACAGAAAACATAGCATAGTGGCAATCAGGTTGTCCCTCATTGAGTAGCAAATAGATGCATAGGACACCTTCAAAGTTCACAAGGGTGACTAGAAACAAGTAGCACAAGAACAAGTAATATCACAATATGCATCAATCAATAAGCTTTGAGACACTACACACAGAATGACAACTATGCTCTCTTAATGGTGCCTAAAGGTAAAAGGTGGAGACTCAATATAATAGTGAAAGAAAGGCCCTTCACAAAGGGAATCAGGGATTTCAAGTTTCAAAAAGAGCTTCCAAAAAATTATGGTACTTATTAGCTTTCAGCCCTCATTGCCCCTACCATAAGCATCTTGAAGTGATTAAGGTTAAAGTGAACAAAGATGGACCATATGCTTGACGAAGTATAAGTTGGCAATCTCAAGTCCCTTGAATACGAGGGCCACACCTCATGCTACTCAACTTCAGTCACCTGTAAGTTCTTGTCATTGTAAGTATTTGCATATCATAGAGAACCGCTAACAGGGTACCCCTTGCCCATGGTACAGGAGCTATCCCATAACCAAAATGACAAGGCAAGCAGACAATGAGCATCTCAGCAATCTTTTTATTTACTATGTGCATAGCTTTTTATTGAGGATGCTTCATAGATAGCTCACTATGGTGATGCTGCAAGTTTCCACCATGATTAGGCATGGATGGCCCAGGCGTTTCTCTAACACAAAATACAAACTCTATGGACTTACAAGTTCTCTTTATTTCACACCGGTGACATCCATAGACAAGAAAAATATAAGTGCAAGCATATGCAACGTATAAGTGCAAGCATATGCAACATAGATGACACAATGGTTCAAGTGTATTAGGGGCAAGAAAAATAAAGTGTGTCATCAAGTTTGTGAGGGCTTTAATCACCAAGTTTTCACATAGAAAACAGTTTTAAATTGGAAGATAGCTGAAAACAAGAATATACTTGGAATGGTGTAACACACCATGCATAGGAATTTATAGTGGACACTTTGGAAAAATTTGGTTTCTTGGGAGTTGGAAGCATGAGTAGAGCTTACTCATACAAGCGGAGGCTAGCAAAGACTGGGAGCAACCAACTAAGAGAGCAATAATGGCCATAATCATGTAGAGCAACAAAGCATTACTAATCAAAGCATAGAGTGGTACTACAAGTCAAGGACTAAATGATCATATAGGCTATGGTGACTTTTCATAGTCATAACATGGTGTGAGCATGTACCAAGTCAACCCAAACAAAACATCAAAGGAGAATACCACAATACTATGCTTTTGCATGCTAAAACAACGCATAATTTCTTCAAGGCACACTAAGCAATCCCAATTGTTTGGAGCAAAACATGCTACAAAAATAATCACTAAGCATAAGGTCAAAACAACACCTTGCATGTCATGCTAAAGTCTAAGTCATAGTCAATGCATGCTCCTCTTGCACTTCCAAGCAAGAACTTACTACTCCTTAACAACACCAAGCAACTTATTTGCAAAACAACACAGTGAGAACGGGGTCCAAACTACTCAAGCAAACTAAACAACCTAAGCAAGCAAACAAAAACTAAGGCGCTCCAAGAACAACACAACTGTGCATAAAACAATAAAAACAAAGTGTCTAGAAAGACCTGAGCTTTTTATTGATGAAGAAGGGGATGCCTTGGGCATCTCTGATCTTCGACGCTCGTACCTCTTGGATATTTCTTGAGGTGACAACGGGGTGGCATCCCCAAGCGTGAGATTTTTTCCATTCTTCATCTCATTACATCATTCTCTCTCTACACCTGAAATTTTTCTTTCATATAAAACTTTACTCAATCTTCATTAGCAAGATTAGTGTATTTAAAAGATAATAGACCTTTTTGTTTAGCTTTAGAAAGGAAAAAATTTCACTAAAAACACAATCTACTGTAGCAACTCCTTCAAAAAGCTCAATTTTCCCAAAAAGAACTTAAAAAGGAATCAATAAGAAGCAAATGCAAATAATGGCAGAAATCTGTCAAAACAGACCATTAGGTAGAAACCGATTTTTTCAAAAATATTCTGTTGCTCCAATCAAAAAGTGTTGAACTAATGAAAGTTAGCTAACATACTGGGGGATTTATTAGTAAATGTTCAGATCAATCCAACTTAAAGAGACTCCTCACAAATTTTTATGGTGGACGACAAAAATTTGTTTCGGGACAGCAAACTCCCAAAATCTTACTTCCCTCTCATTAGAGGTCATTCTTGGCACAAAAGGCAAACAAAAAGGACAAGGAGAGGTCATTACTGAAGTAATAACTTCCAATACTCAAGGAAATTCTTGGGTTATCTCCCAACAAGTACTTTTTTAACGCCTTTAAGTTAGGCACAAGAAGCAAGAAATCAAGTATTTTCAAATGAGTAAGCATTAACATCAAACCTTGCTTTCAAAGGAGGAGCAAAAAGCAACTTCTCTCTCCTCATAGGGAAGTGTTCAATACCTTTCTTGAATGGAAAATGATATTTAATGGTGCCTTTTTTCATATCAATGATGGCACCAACAGTTCTAAGAAAAGGTCTTCCCAAAGTAATAGGACAAGAAGCATTGTATTCAACATCCAAAACATAGAAATCCACAGGTACATAAGCAGTGTTAACCATAATGAGAACATCATTAATACTCCCCATGAGTTTCTTCTTAGAATTATCATTAAGTGGGACATCCAAATAACAATCTTCCAACGGTGGCAAATCAAGCATTTTATAAATCTTCCTAGGCATAATAGAGACACTAGAACCAAGATCACATGAAGCTTTGAGATCAAAGTCATTCACTTGTATATTAATAATGAGTTCCCAACTATCTTTTAATTTCCTAGGAATAGAAGTTTTCTTTTTTAACTTCTCTTCCTTAATCTTAACAAGAGCATCTGTAATGTGTTTGGTGAAAGCAACATGCATATCACTAGCATCAGGACTTCTAGCAAGCTATTGTAGGTACATAATCACTTCAGAAATTTTGCAACCATCAATATCAAAATCAAACTTATCATCACTAGTAGTAGGCTCGATAGGCTTAGGCATAGTAGGAGGAACAAGGACTACTTATGGTTTAGCGGTGATAGTGCACACACTATTGGTTCTATCAATTTCAGCTTCCCTTTACCATCTTGCATGAAGTTGGGCTAACAGCCTAACATTTTCATCAATAGTAACTTGTATGGCATGAGTAGTGGCAAAGGTATTTTCCATAGTTTTAGGTTTAGCTGCCATTTTATTAATCAAGGAGGACTGAGCTTCAGACAAGGAGGATATATTTTTCTCAACATTTAGAAGATTTTCCTCTATAACCTTATTGAAAGTGGTTTGTTTATTAATAAAGTATTTGCGCATGGTTTCAAGTTTAGAGGGGGCACTTCTAGTACTGTTGTAAGAGCTTCCATAGGAATTGCCATTATTAGGAGGATAAGGCCTATAATTGTTGTTACCACCAAAATTATTCCTATAGGCATTGTTGTTGAAATTGTTGTTTCTAATGAAGTTCACATTAACTTGCTCTTCTTGAGCAACCAAGGAGGATAAGGGAACACTATTAGGATCTAGAGGAGCTTTCCCATTAACAAGCATAGCCATAATAACATCAATCTTATCACTCAAAGAGGAAGTTTCCTCAACCGAATTTACCTTCTTACCATGTGGAGCTCTCTCAACGTGCCATTCAGAATAGTTAATCATCATATTAGCAAGGAGTCTAGTTGCAGCACCCAAAGTGAGGCTCATAAAGGTACCTCCAGCAGCTGAATCCAACAGGTTTCTTGAGGATAAGTTCAAACCTACATAAAAAGTCTGGATAATCATCCAAGCAGTGAGTCCATGAGTGGGACAATTCTTAACCAAAGATTTCATTCTTTCCCAAGCTTGAGCAACATGTTCATTATCAAGTTGTTTAAATTTTATAATGTCACTTCTCATAGATATAATCTTAGCAGGAGGATAGTATTTTCCAATAAAAGCATCTTTGCACTTAGTCCAAGAATCAATACTATTTTTAGGCAAAGATAGCAACCATTCTTTAGCTTTCCCTCTCTAGGAGAAAGGAAAAAAAGCTTGAGCTTAATAATATCTCCATCTACATCCTTATACTTTTGCATCTCACAAAGTTCAACAAAGCTATTGAGATGGGCAGCAGGATCATCAGAACTAGCACCAGAAAATTGCTCTCTCATCACAAGATTCAACAAAGTAGGCTTAATTTCATAAAAGGTAGCATCAGAAGCAGGTGGAGCAATAGGTGTGCTAAGGAAATCATTGTGTTTTGGTGCTAGTGAAGTCACACAACTTGGTGTTCTCAGCAGAGTTCATTTTGACAAAGGTGGGCAAGCCAAAAACAGCAACAGCAGCTAGAGCAGGAACTATTTTTTTTTGGGTTTTTTGAAAAGAGGCAAACAAAACCAAGCAAAAAAAACAAAGAAAACTAAATACAAAGTAAAGAGAAAGGAAGTGAAGGACTCTCCTAGTGAAGACGTCCTTAGCCTCCCCGGCAACAGCGCCAGAAAATAGCTTGATGGTGCCGGTTAGCACTTCGTTGGGAACCCCAAGAGGAAGGTGTGAAGCAGCACATCAACAGTTTTCCCTCAGTAAGGAAGCAAGGTTATCGAACCAGTAGGAGGAAGGAAACATCACACAGGTGTTGCAAGCAACGCGGAGACCTGCACAACACAAACTCAAGACTTTGCCCCAACTAGACAGTGAGGTTGTCAAGCTCATTGGTTTGCTGTAACAAAGGATTAAACGTACGACGTGAAAGGTAATGGTGGTTTGCAGCAAGTAAACAAGTAACAGTGAAAGATGTATCAATGATAAAGATTGGACCGGGGTCCATAGTTCACTAGAGGTGCTCTCCTTAGATAAACAACATGACATGAAGGGTAAACAAATTATAGCAGGGAAATTGACAGGAACTGAGCAAGGCATAACAATGCAATACTAGTCAGAAAGATCCTATGAGATTCTATTGGGCAATACAGCAAGATACATAGACCTCCATCCAACTGCATCTATGACTAGAAGTCCACCTTCAGGTTATCATCCAAACCCCCTTCAGTATTAAGTTGCAAGCAAAAGACAACTGCTTTAAGCAAAGTGTGTAAGGTAAATAATCTACTTGTTCCATGAATAAGAGACCGTTGTTTTCTCCCTAGTAGCAACAACACATCTATAACCGAAGAGATTTCTGTCACTTCCTTTGGAAACTAGAGGCATGAACCCACTATCGAGCATAAATACCCCCTCTTGGAGTCACTAGCAACTACTTGGCCAAGATAGCTACTAACAACGGAGAGCATGAAAGATCACAAACAACACAGACATGATAGAATCATAAATACAAAACCATTAATCTAACCAACATAATAATCTTAATATCCATCGGATCCTCGCAAACACAACATGCATGATTACAAATAGATTAGATATTAATCATGAACGAAGCTCACAAGTTCTATACATGAAAGCTCAAAGGAGGAGATACAACCATCTAGCTGCTACATGGACCCATAGTCCAAGGTGGAACTACTCACACATCATACCGGAGAGAAGGCCTCCGGGATGATCTCCCCTCCGGCAGGGTGCCGGGAAGAACTTCAGATCCCCCCGATTTAGGGACGATGATGGCGGTGGCTACAGAATGTTTTGTGGAATATTGATCGGGTACTTAGGGTTTAGGCATCAGGGGCTTCTTATAGGCGAAGGGGGGGCCGAGGAGGCGACCAGGGGCCCCACACCCTACCCAGGCGTGGGGCAGGGCCCACCTGCACCAAGGGGAGTCTGGGCGCCCTGGCTTGTGTCTCCGTCTCGTCTTCTGGATTCTTGTCCCCCACGGAAAGTTATTGACTTTGGCTTTTGTCCCGTCCAATTCTGAGAATCGGCCTTTCTGGAACCGAAAACAGAAGAAAACATGCAACTGACACTGTGGCAACTTGTTAATAGGTTAGTTTCAGAAAATATATAAAAACACCTCAAAGTAAGACAAAGCAAAGCAAAGTACATGCTAAACAAGCATGGAACATCAAAAACTATAGATACGTTTCCGACGTATCATTTGGTCATGCTCTCCAGCCTCGGCGTCGGCTTCCTCTCCTTTTTCTCCTTTGGTTCGCAGGTGGCGGATCGGGGTTTGACGAAACCCTGGGCGGCATGGTGGTTTGGAGCTCGGCGAAATGGCGGTAGATGTGGGGGAATGGAGAGGAAAGGCGGGAGGGGAAGAAGAAAATGGCGGGATCTCTGCCTCCAGTCGCCGACAGGGTTGACCCACCAGTTTTTTTGCTTTGTCCGGCGTTCCCAGCGCCCCGGGATCGGCCTGAGAACGCCTGATACAAGTTGGGCTAAATCCGAACGAAATCGGCGTCCTGAGAACTAAATCTGTGAATGGTTCTTGTTTAACCGGATATTTTTGGTTGGTTTCACCCGCGGTGCTTGTTAGTTCGGTTACTAACGGGCTGAGTTTGACTATTGGTTGGTTTAGTTTGGTTTCATGTAGGAAATTGTTGGGTATGGTCAGTTATTGGTTCCAGTCCTGAATAGGTTTGACCCATAGTTCTTGTTGGGAAACTGGGCCGGTAGAGGCCCACTCGGTGTGGCCTCTACCAGGCTAGGGTTGGCCCATGTGGGTATCGCATCCCCCTTTAGCCTATAAATAGAGGAACAATCTGTGTACGGGAGTTTACCGAGAGAGTTTTCAATAAAATTCACTTTTGTTCCCTGTGTCATCTACTTGTGTACTGTGTGTGCCTTCTCCTAGTCTTCTTCTCCGGTGTGAAACAGCCTCGGGACCGGCCAGTCGGCAGGGGGTGTTTCAACACGTTATCAGCACGTGTCTCTCCGTCGAGCCTCCGTCAAGCCACCATCGAGCCTGCATCACGCAGGCTTTCGTTGAAGATAACACAAATCTGATCGAAAAATGGATTCGTGTCGTGTTTTCCTTTCAAGATTTGCGTTCAGATCTTAGATCAGATCCCATCTAGGGTACGGAATTTCCTTTCCGGGAGTCGAGCTGACTCTTTGTCGCCGATAATGTCGATTTAATCACTCGGATCAGGAACTTATTGGTATGCGATTGCACTGTTGCCGATCTAAATTTAATTTAGTAGATCAGACTGATCATGTCTATTTTTATTGAGTAGATCGGATCGAATCTACATTTTTTTTTTGCATGTAATTTGTTTGTTTGCAACCGCATACGTACGCGCTTGCAAGATGAAGAGGCCATGGCAGCTGAGGACCGAGCTCGCGCCACGCTGCCCGCTGAAAGTGCCGTCGCTTGCGCCCGCCGCCGCCGCCGCCCCGCTGCCGGGCCAGTCGCCGCCTTCGCTGCCGTCGCCGCCAGCGAGTGAGCCGCCCGCTGCCCGCCGCCGCTGGCCGTGCGCTTCCGCGCCACCGGCCACCAGACGCGCCGCCCGACGGCCGCTGCTCCTGCGCCGCGCCATGGCCGTCGCCTCGTCCGCGCTTCTTCGCCGCCCGCGCAGCAGCTAACAGCGTCATTGCCGCCACATGCCGGCGACGCCCGCGTGCCGTCGCGTCATCGCCCTAACCCGAGCTTCGCCGCGGCTCATCGTCCACCGCTGGCTGCTGCTGCCAGCAGCCGCGCCAGCGTCTTGCCGCCCCGCTGGGCAGCCTTCGCCGTCGCCAGCTATGCCTTGCTTGTAACGTCGCCCATAATCTTGCCGCCCGGCGCCGCCCGCTTGCTACTGCCGCCTGCTTTTGGCCTGTTTTTACACAAGCTTTTGAACTATGTTTTACTATAGTCATTAATTACCGCATGTTTTTAATACTTTGTATATCATAGATAGCTTGCACCGTTTTTACATTAAATTTTGGAACGCCGACATATTTGAATTACTGTATCGATTATCGCATTTATGCAACCGATTACCTGCTGTAATCTTACACACTTTGCATAAATTGCAGATGACCAGAGTCGTCAGCTGCGAGTTCCCGGAGTTGACCCAGGATGGGCTTAACTACCTGACTTGGGCCTCGGACGTTGAGATCGTCCTTGAGGGCCGATACATCAAGGATGCGTTGATTGAGGGGACCCCGACGGCCCCCAGCAAAACCATCCCGGCGGACAACGCCAAAGCCCTGCACTTCCTCCGCCATCACATGTGTGAGACTCTCAAGAACGAGTACATGGCAAAACGGAGTGCTTCTGCCCTTTGGACCGCCCTCAACAAGCGGTTCTCTAGGCTGAAGTACACCATTCAGCCACAGGCGGAGGCAGATTGGATTCGTCTGAGGTTTGCGGACTTCAAGACGGTGGGAGAGTACAACTCCAGGTTGCACCGGATTTGTACTATTCTTCAGATGTGTGGGACCAGTACCACCGATCAGCAGAAGATAGACAAAACCCTCTCCACATTCCATCCGGACAACATCCAGTCCTCGCGAAACTTTCGCCAGGAAGGATTTACGGAATATGCAGCGCTTATTGATGCTCTCCAGGTGGCCGAGGCGCAGGATAATGTTCTGAAAAAGAACTTCTCCGCGCAACCCTTCGCGGGGGGCCCAAGTCATGAGGCCAATGCCGGTGCCTACAAGGTGCGCAAGCCCATCCACAATAAGAGAGGCAAGAAGGGCCCCAACTCCTCCAACCCGGCCAAGCAACGCAAGGCGGGCAAGGGGGAGGCGAGGCCCCAGGACTGCTTCCGCTGTGGCTCCAAGACTCACTTCTCCAGGCAGTGTTTGGCCCCTAAACATGTCGTGGACGCGTTCAAGGCCAACAAGAAGGCGCGCGAGACACATCTTGTCCAGGTTGAGGCACCACTGGTGCCCGGAGAGGCGCCTGTGCAGAACGTCGCGCCCATAGTGGCGCAGGACGTAGCACAAGTGGCAGCACCCTCTCCGGTCCCCACGGACGCCCCTGTGCCCATGGAGGTTGAGCACGTTGTGCCCCCCCCCCCGCCCCGCCTCATCTCGGCACCTTGTCCATGATTATGGCCAACGAAGAGAAGCTCACTGACCTCGAGATACAGGCTGAGCTCGATGGTTTCTTTGCAGAATCCACCTGAGCTCCTTTTGTTGTGATGATTCCTTTTTCGTAATAATCAGATACAATTTTTCGATATGGTTGTAAGCTCTATGAGAGCATAACATTTATTTGTTTTTCGGCGATTGGATGACATTTATTTCATTCATTTATTCCATTATTTGATTATGTGATGTTCTGAAATGTTTATGTGTTTTACTTACTTGATGTGGCAACTTCCTCGCTCCATTATATTAATTAGGCACTATATTTTAGAACGCGTGTGGCGCCCAAATGGAGGAAACGTGCCTTGCGGATAGCGGCACCACCAATACCATCTTGAGAGAAACAAAGTATTTTGAGTCCATTACCAAAAACCCTGGTAACATAATGACGATCGCCGGCTGCGGTCCGAATGTAGTTGGCTCCGGAAGAGCAACTATCATACTCCCAAATGGAACAACTCTGATCATTGAAGAGGCATTGTTGTATCCGGAGTCGACTCGTACTCTCTTAAGTTTTAGAGACATCCGCGCCAATGGTTTCCATGTAGAAACCGATGATGATGAGAATGGAAAGGAGTTCCTACTCATTACCAAGGGCGACGAAAATGGTAAACATGTTGTCGAAAGACTCCCTTCATTAGCTACTGGGTTGTACTACACTAAGATAGTAGCACCACCTATTTACACTACCCTTAATACTGTCTTTAGAAGCTCCGAACTATTCTGCCTTTGGCATGATAGGTTAGGCCACCCCGGTCTTAGGATGATGAGAAATATAATTAACAACTCGAACGGTCATAATGTTGATGTGAAAAATTTCCCGAATCCCGATGATTTCGTGTGCTCCGCATGCGCTACGGGGAAATTGATCATTAGACCGTCCCCCCTAAAGGTGAAGGATGAACTCCCCGCGTTCTTGGAACGCATTCAAGGGGATATATGTGGTCCAATTCAGCCCCTCTTAGGGCCGTTTCGGTACTTTATGGTGCTCATCGATGCTTCCTCTAAATGGTCCAATGTTTGCCTGCTGTCAACAAGGAACCATGCTTTTGCAAAGTTGATCTCCCAGATCATACAAATAAAGTCTATTCGAATGGGCAATGCCGGAGAATTTACTTCAAAGGCATTCCATGATTATTGCATGGCAACTGGAATCAAACTTGAGCACTCCGTACCGCATGTCCACACTCAAAATGGACTTGCCGAGGCATTGATTAAAAGGATTAAATTCATTGCCAGACCACTCCTTCAGGGTTGTAATTTACCAACTACATGTTGGGGACACGCGGTGTTACACGCCGCTAATCTCATCAACTTTCGACCATCGGCCTACAACATCCACTCTCCCATCCAACTTGCGCAAGGGTCGGCACCGAAAATTTCCCACCTCCGTAGGTTCGGCTGCCAGGTATATGTACCTATACCACCACCCCTGCGATCAGCAATGGGACCGCTCCGTAAGTCGGGGATATACGTTGGTTATGAGACTGTGTCCATAATCAGGTTCTTGGACCCCTTGATAGGTGACTGTCACACGACCCGTTTTGCTGACTGCATTTTTGACGAGGATCTTTTTCCGACTTTGGGGGGAGGTAATCAACCCCTGGATGACAAAAGTCGAGAAATCACGTGGAAAGCCACGGGGATCCACGCTCATGACCCGCGAACTATTGAGACTAATAGAGAAGTCCAAAAGATACTAGATTTGCACTCCCTAGCGAATCAACTGCCCGATCATTTTAGTGATTTAAAGACCATGACAAAGTCACATGTGCATGCATGCATGCACCGGAAAGGGTTGAAATACCAAAGAAAAATGGTGGTATACCCGCCCCTGCTCCAAGGCCTAAGAGGACGCGGATTCCGGTTTCTCAAATCCCAAGTATCCGGGGACGCCCGAAGAAAAAGGATAAGAGAGATTTATTACGATGCCTTTGTTGAGGGGAGCGTTGAGACTGGCACGAAATGCGGATATTTCAGTGTACGAAATTCGGACTTGAACTTTCCTATATCGGAAATACCCAAAGTTGTGTGCGCACATCGAGCGGAAAGCTAAAGGACCTAGCTCCTGGATTGGGAAATCCGGTGGAGCAAGAGGATGTGCCTGATGCACTCCATGACGAAATGTCCATTAACTATGTTAATTCGGGCGAGTCATACAACCGAACCATGGAAAATGTCGACGTTAATTTTACCAAGAAAATTGCCTCAATCATAGATCTTGACCCTGAGCCTAACACGCTCGCTGATTGCAAGAAAAGGTCGGATTGGAAAGATTGGCAGAAGGCAATTACCGCTGAATTATTATCGTTAAACAAAAGAGAGGTATTTGGACCTGTTTGTCTAAATCTTCCCCACATTCGCCCTGTTGGCCGTAAGTGGGTTTTTGTTCGAAAGAGAAACGAGAATAATGAAGTAGTGAGGTACAAAGCAAGGCTCGTTGCTCAAGGTTTCACTCAGCGACCAGGTGTCGACTTTGAGGAAACTTACTCCCCAGTCATGGATGGAATTACCTTTAGATACTTGATCTCAATGGCAGTAAACATGGACTTAAAAATGAAACTAATGGATGTTGTCACCGCTTACCTATATGGTAACTTGGATTCGGACATATACATGAAAGTACCAGAAGGTATCCCTGTCCCGAACCAGGATAGAGCAAACAGGAGCTTATACAGTGTTCAGCTTAAGAAGTCATTGTATGGACTAAAACAGTCAGGTAGAATGTGGTATAATCGTTTAAGCGATTTCCTTCATCAGAAGGGCTACGCGAGCAATGAAGATTGCCCATGTGTTTTTATACGGAGATCCCAGGATGGTTTCTGTATTATCTCGGTGTACGTGGATGATTTGAATATAATCGGTACACCTGACGATATTGAGGAAGCGAGTTCCTACCTGATGTCGGAAATCGAGATGAAAGACTTAGGCAAAACCAAGTTCTGCCTCGGTCTGTAACTTGAGCATTCCTCTGCTGGGATTCTAGTTCACCAGTCGGCCTACACCCAGAAGGTGTTGGAACGATTTGGGTTTGAAAAGGCATATCCTTCTAAGACCCCGATGGTCGGAAGGTCTTTGCAGCAAGACAAGGACCCGTTCAGGCCTAAAGAAGAGGGGGAGGAAATTCTGGGACCGGAATTCCCCTACTTAAGTGCAGTTGGCGCATTTATGTACCTCGCAAATTGTACACGGCTGGATATTGCATTCGTCGTCAATTTGCTTGCAAGGTACAGTTCTGAGCCTACCAAGAGGCATTGAAAAGGCGTTAAGGACATCTTTAGGTACATATAAGGGACAAAGGACCTTGGCTTGTTTTACCAAAAGAACCAAGACCTATCTGTTGTAGGCTATGCAGATGCTGGGTACCTTTCGGACCCGCATACATTCAAGTCACAGACTGGATATGTTTTCCTTTGTGGTGGAACAGCAACTTTCTGGAAATCGTCTAAGCAAACTCTTGTGTCGACTTCGACGAACCACTCGGAAATCATAGCATTATATGAAGCATCACGAGAATGTGT
This sequence comes from Avena insularis, assembly GCA_023614405.1. Classification (NCBI taxonomy): domain Eukaryota; kingdom Viridiplantae; phylum Streptophyta; class Magnoliopsida; order Poales; family Poaceae; genus Avena; species Avena insularis. Next base: position 92,493,190 of record CM042695.1, read on the forward strand.
ATGGCTTCGACGAGTAGTCGGTCACATCCAAATGTCATGTGGACTGAACACCGTACAAACCCCAACAATTATCTATGAAGATAATGCTGCTTGTGTTGCACAAGTCCAGACGGGTTACGTGAAGAGCAATCCCACAAAGCATATAAACCTCAAGTTCTTCTATGCACATGAGTTGCAAAAGATGAACGAAGTGAAAGTCTTGCATACTAAGTCGTGTGAAAATCTCGCTGATTTGTTCACTAAGTCATTGCCAGCGTCTTCTTTCGAGAGATGTGTCCGAGGGATCGGCATGATGAGACTTAGGGAGATGCAAGGTTCAGGGGGAGAATCTTCACAAATTCATCGCTGAAATCTTGATCCCGATGATTGAGTGCTTAACTTTATAGTTAAGTGAATTATACTCTTTTTTTCCTTAGTGAGTTTTTATGAAGTTTCTCACATGAGGTTTTTAATGAGGCAATTCGTGCAACATAGCAAGAAGTATACCATGTGCATTTCTCCATATTTTTTCCACTGGGTTTTTCGGAGTTTTAAGCAATGGTTATACAGATAAGATACCCAGGGGGAGTGTTGGGAAACTGGGCCGGTAGAGACCCACTCGGTGTGGTCTCTACCAGGCTAGGGTTGACCCATGTGGGTATCGTATCCCCATTTAGCCTATAAATAGAGGAACAATCTGTGTACGAGAGTTTACCGAGAGAGTTTTTAATAAAGTTTACTTTTGTTCCCTGTGTCATCTACTTGTGTACTGTGTGTGCCTTCTCCTAGTCTTCTTCTTCGATGTGGAACAGCCTCGGTACCAGCCAGTCGGCAGGGGGTGTTTCAACAGTTCTCACCCGGTTGATGAAATTGGTTAACTGCTAGTGGAGTACTTGTCTCCTCTGCTCGGAGTGTATGTGCGGCTGCTCACAGCTCTGGATAATCTGGTGAAGAGTGTGCTGGCTTCACGTACGTGTGTATGTGACTCGCTTTTTGCTCTATTCGACACCGGTGATAGCTAGTATAGCTAACAGAGCTCAACCCGGAAATGTACAGGTTCAACCCATTTGGCCTAATGGTTTTCAAACATTTCCAACCTATGGATTGGCGCTTGGTTCAGTTAAGTTTGGGTGGAAATATCGGACAGGTCTGGCTTTAGTTGGGCTGACAAAATTTTAAAACAGGTTTAGTTTAGGTTGGATTTTCACATTTATTCCTCTGGGTACAGTTGAGGTACGGTGCAGTTATCAAACCATTCTTAGTGGTTGTTTGGATAGTCAGTATTAGGGACGGGTTTTTAGCAAACGAGTTTTTAGCCAATTTTTGGCAAAACCGGTTTTGATATTTTTTCCCAGTACCGAACACCGATCCAGCTAGTCCTACTTTGGTGCCTCGAAAAGAAAGTTCCTTTTCTCCCATGAGCTCATGATGATTGACCTTTGGCTTGCGATTCCTCATGGCCGTTTGCTCCTACCGCCGCACCCACTTCTCCATGGCTTCCCTCGCTCTGAGCCCTCTCCTCCTCCGGGCCTCTGGCCGTCCAGGCTTCATCATCAGAACAGCCGCAGCCACGCAACGCAGAGCTCGGGAGAGTGGTCGGCGCCACTTGCCTTGACGCACGTGTGCTCGACGACTGATGTGAAAGCGGAGGTTCCGGCGCCTCAGCCTGCCGCTTCTCTTCAAGGCGCCCGCCGCCCGGTCGTCATCGTTGAGCAGGACTTGTCTGGCACCGGCAGCAGCGGCAGTAAACACGAGCCACGCGGGATCTTCCAGCACTTTGTTAGAAATAATGGGGCTAATCCATTTAGGCCCATGAGTATTTCAGATTTTCCCTAAATCTCAAAGCCCAAATTTATGGCAGCCCATATGTGTTTGGGCCCATGTTTGTGGCAGCTCACATGGGAGTGTAGTGGGAGCTAAAGTTTAGTCCCACATGGAAAGTTGGAGGAGAGTTGCACCACCTTATAAGGAGGAGTGTTGCACCACTTTGTAAGTAAGTGGAAATAAGAGAGATACACACGCGCGCTCCTCCTCCGACGACGCCGCCGCTCGCACGCACGCTCGCCTCGGCTCGGCTCGTCTCGTCTCGTCTCGTCTCGTCACGACGCGCGCGCGCGCCGCGGGTTGCGGGTTGCGGGTTGCGGGAATCTCGCCGAGCCGATAACCGACCCGAACGTGGACTCGGCCCACGTTCGCCTCCGTTAGGGTTTCCTGAGCCGCTCTATATAAAGTCTTGCGCGGCTACCGCCACAACAACCACCGAAAACCAATCTAGGGTTTTGCCATCCTCTCTACTTGTGCCGTCACCGTAGTCTACTCCATCCCGCTTGCCGGCGTGCACCGGCGGACGGGAGAGCAGGTCTCCGGAACCACTCGCCCTTGTGATCCATGCGGGAGAGGCGAATAAGGTTTTGGAAGCGCTCTGCGATGCTCGAGTTCTCCATCACGGGTCGTCTTCCATCCAAGTCGGTGGTCTGCATACCGCCGTCTTAAATCATCATCTGCTGCGATCACTCTTCCCCAAAGTTTCTACTACGACAACCGAACGGTACGTGCTACGTGATCCTGTTTGGTTATTCATCATGTTCTGCGAGTACATGTTAGGCGGCTGTTTGTTTCCGATCATCCTGTTATTTAGTACATCTAGTATGTTCGAGTTACATGAGCTAGTAGCTGGTTTTGTCATGATTTATATTCTGGAATTAATCGTGGAAATTATGCCTAATATTCCAACAAACCAAAAACCTTATTGTAGGCAATTTCCTGAATTAACAATGGCTGGTTTTACCGATGCCGAGGCGGATAAGTTTACGGTGTGCACTTTAAGAGGTGGCGATACAAGGCCGAGCTTTGGTGACCACGATGAAAGTGTTCCACATCGATAAAAAAACTGAGGGAACTATATCGGCGAGGATCGAGAAGTTCGAGGATGCTAATCTTGTCTTTGTGGGATGTATTCGAGCATTCTTGGCGATGCCGTCTGTGTGATGTGTTTATGCACATAAAAGACGGAAAGGAGCTCTGGATGCACCGGATGCCAAGTTTGGTGCTGCAGATCTTTGGTAGTGAACTGTATATCATGGAGAGCTTTCATGATTTTAAGATGACTAAGGACCTTCCTGTGGTTCAACAAGCTCATGAGATACGATTGCATTGCCAAGCTCGAACTCCTTAAGTGTACCTTACCCGACAAGTTTGTGGCGGGATGCATTATTGCTAAGTTGCCCCTTCATGGAGGAACTTTGCCACAACTCTCAAACACAAGAGGCAGGAGATATCGGTTGAAAATCTGATGGCGTCCTTGATGTTGAGGAGAAGGCTCGGGCTAAGGACACTCTTGAGAAAGGAGAGGGTCTTGCTACGCTAACTTTGTGCGAAGGCAAATCCGTGAGGCAAGAACAAAGGGAACTTCAAACCCTCCTTTAACAAGCTGTAAAGACTACAACCTTCAAGAAGAAGAAGACGAACAGGGACAAGAGTGAACTGTCTTGTTACACTTGTGGAGAGCCCGCCATTTTCCAAGGACTGTCGAGCCTTGCAGACCATGAGAGGAAAAGGCCAAGGATCAACGTCGTGACCGTTAGCAATCTTGATGGGTATGGTAATTTATTTATCGTTCTTTCAGTATTTCAATCACCGTGTTGGTGGCTTGATACGGGTGCTAATGTTCATGTGTGTCTTGACATCTCTATGTTCACTTCTTATCGTGCTCAGATTCATCCGTCCTAATGGGGAATGGATCACATGCTTACATTAGTGGTGTTGGCACGGTGGATCTGAAGTTTACTTCCGGAAGATCGTGCGGTGAGGAACGTCTGAGATGTCCCTACTATGAACAAGAATCTCGTTAGTGGCTCCCTTCTTTGCGTAGATGGGTTTAAGGTTGTCTTAGAGTCTAATAAAGTCGTTGTTTCAAACATGGACAATTTATTGGTAAAGGTTATGAGTTCGGAGGCTTGTTCCGATTTTCACTTTCGAGTTTTGTAATAAATCCGTGAATCATATTTGTGGTGGTGTTAATGATGATACCAGTATTTGGCATTCTCGTTTATGTCACATTAATTTTGGTTTGATATCTCGGATGTCCGCATGAGTTTAATTCGAATTTCACTATTGCCAAAGGTTCTAAGTGCCATAGTTGTGTGCAATCAAAGCAACCTCGAAAGCCTCACAAGGCTTAGAAGAGAGAAACTTGGCACCTCTAGAACTCATACATTCGATCTATGCGAGATGAATGGTGTGTTGACAAAAGGTGAAAAGAGATATTTCATGACGTTAATAGATGATGCTACTAAATTTTGCTATGTTTACTTGTTGCAAACTAAAGATGAGGCTTTAGACTACTTTAAAATCTATAAGGCCGAAGTTGAAAATCAACTAGAGAGAAAGATCAAGCGTCTTAGGTGGGATCGTGGTGGTGAGTATTTTCCCAAAATATTTGATGAATTCATCGAGAACACGGAATTATTCATGAGAGGACGCCTCCTACTCGCCCCAATCAAGCGGGGTTCTTGAGAGGAAAAACCGCCTGTTGGTGACTTGGTGAATTCCATGTTAGCCACTTGCTGGTTTATCAAAGGCATGGTGGGGAGGCTTTGTTGACTTCATGTCATGTCTGAATAGAGTTCCTAACAAGAATAAAGAAAAGACCCCTTATGAGGAGTGGGTTGGGAGAAACCATCACTTTCAGTATTTGCGCTTGGGGGTGTTTGGCGAAGGTCAACATACCGATTCCCAAGAAAGCATAGCTCGGACCCAAGGCGATGGATTGTATCTTTCTAGGATATGCTCCACGGTGTAGGCTATAGATTTCTAGTGGTTAAATCTGAGGTACCTGATATGCATGTTGATACTATAATGGAATCTCATGATGCAACATTCTTTGAGAATATTTTTCCTATGAAAGATATGCATAGCATTGGTAGGATTTCTTCTAAAATACTTCCTGAATCTAGTGCATCTATTGAGAATTCTGAACAACCACATGAGGAATTTCTTGAGAAGGATGACGATGAACCTCTCACGAGGAGTAAGAGACAGAGGGTTGTAAAATCCTTTGGTAATGACTTCATCGTGTACCTTGTGTATGATACTCCCAGATCCATTACTGAGGCATATGCATCTCCTGATGCAGATGATTGGAAAGAAGCTATCCAAAATGAGATGGACTCGATTCTTTCTAATGGAAGTTGGGAATTATCAGAACGACCCTATGGTTGTAAACCTGTGGGATGTAAGTGGGTGTTCAAGAAGAAACTAAGGCCTGATGGTACTATTGAGAAGTACAAAAGGCGTCTTGTAGCTAAGGGCTACACACACGTAAAGAAGCGAAGATTACTTGACACCTATTCACTGTCGCTAGACCGACCACCATTCAGTACTACTATCACTCTGCCTCTTATGGTCTTCGCGTTCATCAAATGGACGTGAAGACAGCTTTCCTTAATGGAGAGTTGGAAGAGGAGATCTATATGGATCAGCCGGATGGGTTTGTGGTAAAAGGTGAAGAGACAAAGGTGTGTAAGTTATTAAAATCTTTATATGGCTGAAACAAGCACCTAAGCAATGGCATGAAAAGTTTGACAGATCTCTACTTTCTGCTGGCTTTGTCATTAATGAGGCTGATAGGTGTGTTTACTATCGTCATGGTGGGGGCGATAGCGTTATATTATGATGGTATGTGGATGACATTATGATCTTTGGTACAAACATGAAAGTGATAAATGAGGTCAAGTCTTTCTGTCAAAGAGTTTTGATATGAAAGATCTAGGAGAGGCGATGTCATTACGAACATCAAGCTTATTAAGAACGAGAATGGGATTACTTTAACACAATCTCATTATGTTGAGAAGGTCTTGAGCCGATTTGGCTTTAATGATGGCAAGACTTCTCCAACACCTTATGATCCCAGATTTGACATTCTGAAAGAATAAGAAGGAACCAACAGATCAGCTGAAATATTCACAAGTTGTTGGTTCTCTCATGTACTTAGCGAGCGCTACAAGACCCGATATCTCTTTTGTTGTGAGCAAGTTGAGTAGGTTCATGTCTACCCCGGGTATTGATCATTGGCATGCACTTGAAAGGGTCATGCGCTATCTATGTGGTACAATGAGCTATGGGATTCACTATTCGGGAATCCTGCTTTGTATGAAGGATATAGTGATTGAATTGGATCTCGGCGTTGATGAACTCTCGCCACGGCGGGTATGTGTTTACCCTTGGAGGTGGCGCGGTGTCATGGAGGTCTCAGAGACAAACCATATTGGAGGTCAACTATGGAAGCAGAACTTCGCTTTGACACACGCCCATCGTTGAGTCGGAATGGCTGCGTGAGCTCTTGATGGACTTGCCTGTGGTTGAGAAACCTGTGCAGGCAATCCTTTTGAATTGTGACAACCAAACTGTTATTGTCAAAGTGAACAATTCTAAGGATAACGCGAAGTCATCAAGACACGTGAAGAGACGTTTGAAATCTGTTAGGAAATTGAGAAACTCGGAGTAATAAGCATTACGTATATTCAAACAGACAAAAACCTGGCAGATCCCTTTACAAAGGGACTATCACGAAATGTGATAGAAAGTGCATCGAGGGAGATGGGGTTGAGACCCATGGATGTCACACCTTAGTGGTAACCCAACCTATGTGATCGGAGATCCGTGAATTAGGACACAGGAAGAACAAGCTAGTGGTTTGGTGAGGAGAGTATTTTGTAACCCTCTATATGAAGATGCATGACTCTCATAATCTGTAAGGCAGGTTGGCAACATGCCTTAATGTGTTCTGTTGGCTTTAATTAGCAAAGATGCCCGTCCTCAGGCATTCTTGAAAGAACACACCTATATGAGCTCGATCAGAACGTCGCGGTCTATGAGATCTGGGTGATCTCTAGTAAACTCATGAAGAGACCAGGGAGTATGACGCATATGCTCCAACCCGCGGGGTAGGCTACTGACAGCCAAGTACTAGTTATGATTCTGAGCAAAATCTATTGGCACCAAACTTGCAATTCAAGGTTCGTCCATTGTTCAAGTTGTTGATAGACGTAGTTCAAGTTTCTAGGCGGAAGTTCAACTTAACAGTCTCTGTTGAAACACTGGTATATAAACAAGTAGCAAGGATTGGCAAATCTTCAAATGGGCATTTGAGATCTGGTGGGGGATTGTTAGAAATAATGGGGCTAATCCATTTAGGCCCATGAGTATTTCAGATTTTCCCTAAATCTCAAAGCCCAAATTTATGGCAGCCCATATGTGTTTGGGCCCATGTTTGTGGCAGCTCACATGGGAGTGTAGTGGGAGCTAAAGTTTAGTCCCACATGGAAAGTTGGAGAGTTGCACCACCTTATAAGGAGGAGTGTTGCACCACTTTGTAAGTAAGTGGAAATAAGAGAGATACACACGCGCGCTCCTCCTCCGACGACGCCGCCGCTCGCACGCACGCTCGCCTCGTCTCGCGAGCCGAGCTTTATTTTGCTGCTCAGGAAAATTGACAGACGTGTCAAACGGTTAGCTTATTCGGGTCGCTCCCGGATCGTGGGCTACTGTAACCGACCCGAACGTGCGTAACGTGGACTCGGCCCACGTTCGCCTCCGTTAGGGTTTCGTAGTCTACTCCATCCCGCTTGTGATCCTGTACGGGAGAGGGCGAATAAGGTTTTTGGGAAGCGCTCTGCGCGACTGCTCGAGTTCTCCATCACGGGTCGTCTTCCATCCAAGTCAGGCGGTGCTGCATACCGCCGTCTTCGTCGCCATCTGCTGCGATCACTCTTCCCCAAAGTTTCTACTACGACAACCGAACGGTACGTGCTACGTGATCCTGTTTGGTTATTCATCATGTTCTGCGAGTACATGTTAGGCTGCTGTTTGTTTCCGATCATCCTGTTGTTTAGTACATCTAGTATGTTCGAGTTACATGAGCTAGTAGCTGGTTTTGTCATGATTTATATTCTGGAATTAATCGTGGAAATTATGCCTAATATTCCAACACACTTGACGGGCACTCCTTGTCCAACGAGAGATCTTCCCAACCTCGTCGTGAACAGGTGCTCCTGGAGCGTGACCACATCATGCCGCCGCTCAGGCCGAACGTCGATGCGGCGCCGCACAGGTAGGACATCGCAGTCTCATAGACATGGACGACTAAGCCATCATGTGGTAGTCTCCCAGTCGACCTAGAGCTCGACGGGTGTGCAAGGTCCACTAGAACCGTGATTTCTGTAATCACGTTTTCATAAAAACACCTATTAGTCGTTTTTTCCAAGACGGGGTTTTCTGGCTTTCTGGAAACTCGGTTTTCCTTAATTGCGTTTTAGTTAGTCCCTCCAAACAGAGTTTTAGGTTGTTAGGTCGTTACCTTGGCTTACGGGAAGCTCGTTCTGCTAAACCTCCGTATCTAAACAAGGCCTTAGCTTTACCGAGAACACGACCGGGGCGAAAACTTGCCGTCCGGATTAAAAAATGATCTGAAAACACCGTCCGGAGTGGAGATGCTTTTATGTCGTGTCTAGAATAGAATCATAGCTCCTGCTAGACTCGCGCGCACGATGCCAGGTTACATCTGCAGTGTGTCGTGGTGTCTCTCTTTCAAGATACTCCTACGGCGATGCAATCTTCCATGACATGAAATCGTGTGATGTCTCGTCAGATTTATATGTGCCGATGTGCACTTATTACCAGTGAAGTTTATAACCCAGGCTTTTGCTATAGTCCCTTCGGATGAATTAAATCCCGGAAGAATAGCTAGTACAATCGGATGAAAACTCAGGCTTTGCTATATAGTTCCTTCGGATGAAGGAAATCCCGGAAGAATAGCTAGTACAATCGGATGAGGACACATCTATGATGAGAATATGTTGACGCGAAGGAATTAGCTCGGCTTTCCATCTCAGCGGTGCTTTTCTGCCCTTGCCTTGGTCCGTCCATTCCAATATAAGATTTTTTTAGATTTTTTTTAAACATATTTATCAAGATATTTTTTAATGTGTAAGTTCACTTAATTTTTCTTCGAATCTACACAGAAAGATCTCTAAATACATGTGTTTTAGAAACAGACTAAAGCATATTATATTTTGTAACAGAGAGAGTATATGACAGAACTCAATATGGTAGCATGCCGTGATGAACTATGATTAACTCATGTGATTAAGACATAAAGATTGCAGCTCCTCCAATTTCATGAAATGAATAGCTGAAAGGATACGGGTAGGCTAACTAGCGCAAATCAAAATTTTCTACCGCGTAAACCAGCATTACTGTTGTCATAGATCACAGGATTACCACTAGACGCGCAGTTGCGGAATTTGATGAAGCGCGTCGAGGCAGTGCAGACGATCTACGACTCCTCCTCGTACTCGTCCCACGAGCAGCTCCCCTTGCGCGGGTCGTCCAAACGCTACAGATGCAGCGCCTCCAAGGTATCCACACATACAGGGTGGAAGCGTCAGACGCCGGACTGCTAGGTCCGCGCGCGTGACACATGCGTGAGGAGTGGCGGCTGGCTGAAATGGTCTAACCCTGGTCAGCTCTCCCCACCCTCTCTTATATAGGTGTCCCTAGTTGGCTTCTACATTAGCAGCCCATTAGTAGCCTAAGCCTGGTTTAATTCGGATCAAATCCTCATTAGGCTTTCAGCCCCTTAAGTGTGTGACCCTATAGGTTCGTATACGTATAGACATGACACAAATACACCTATTCTATCAATAGTTGGTAGCGGTCTCTAGCAAGACGTGCCAACTCCTAAACGTATACAAAGATCATATCGGACGAACCATCATAACGTTTAGTACATGTCTTTTCCTTTGCCTCACCATATTTGGTCTAGCTCCAAGCTGACCTCTCTTTCTCGATACCGTGATTCGGAGTCCCTTTACTAGGTTAACTCTTAACCTTATGTAGCACAGCCATGCATTTCTGGATCCGATCACTCGAGGGCCCAGAGATATCTCTCTCAAGTAGAGAGGGATAAATCTCATCTTGATTGACCATGCCTTGCAGCATGTTTCAGGATAAATCTGAAAGCTACCTTTATAACTACCCAGTTACGGAATAGCGTTTGATAGCTCCAAAGTAGGTCGATCCACATCTCAAGTACATGCGACAATCTCAGGTCTAAGGATTTACAAAACATACACGATTTGTAGAGAGAAAGCTGCAACTAATTGTCAGTCTCAAGTTGGGTCAGTCCAACCGCATGTTCATAACATGTGTCCACATCATTGGTTTGACATCTCCATGTTTATGACTTGCGAAACATAGTCATCAACCAATCGATGTGCTAGTCTAATATTCACGTGTGTCCTCACATGAACTCCGACTAGGGACAACTATTAAATAACCATACAAGTAAAAAGTTTCACAAACAATTTACATAATTGTCAATCAATACAAGTTGCCTGATATGAATATTCAAGGAACATTGCAATAACTCATGGATACATAAGAAATTTAATCATCTCTATGATTGCCTCTAGGTCATATTTTCTTCAATAGCTGGGGAACACCAAGGTCTTAGATCATGAACAAGTCAAAAGTGTTGAAGTACAAATACCTAGTTATAGGTAGAGGCTGGCGATTCTCGAGAAGGGAAAGGGTGTTAGGATGGACTGGCGATTCTCGAGAAGGGAAAGGGTGTTAGGATGGGTACATTGGATTAAAAACATGAGAAGAAGCGTTATTGAGTGCTTATGTAGACGTGCCATCACACATGTGTCTCTGATAAAGTATTCACGTATCCTCTAAAGAAAAAATAAAAGAAAAAAAACGAGAGTTACAAGCAAAAACAAAAATAAAAACCCTAGAGCTAGGGGACCAGCCTATGCGGGGAGCACTTTAGAGCGACTTGGTGCTAAACGAGGGAGCTGGTATTTCACGCCTAATGCGTGCGTTAAGGGGGCATTGTCTAATAGAGCAATCCTGGATGGGCCGGCCTAGTTAATTCTTCGACTCACCTCTTCTCTTGTTCCCTCGTTCACTCTGGCAAGTTTGTTTCTTCAGCTTGTTTTTCTTGTTAATTCTAAACTATTTGTTAGAAGTATAAAAATGTTCAGATTTTATAAATGTTTAAGTTTAAAAATTGTTCACATTCAACAAATTGTTCAAAATTAAAAATTGTTCAAATCTAAAAATATGTTCATACATGGAAAAGAGTTCGGATTTGGAACAAGTTCCAAAAAAAACCGGACCGCGACAAAAGAGACCGGATGAAAAAAACGGAAAAACCAGAAGAAAACACAGAAAAACTGAAGAAACTGGAAAAACCTCCTGCAAAACGGGCCGGCCCACCTCGAGAGGCCGCATGGGCTAGCACACGCACCAAGCGTTGAATAGAAATTGCCGCTAAACGCTCGCGAGATACTATTGGGTTTCCGGTTTCAGTCTGTATGATGCCAATTATAAATGGGTCCATGAAGCCAAGATGGGCCACGTTCAAGTTCGGCGCATAGATTTGGCCCATGCGAACATGAGGGCCATTAAACTAGCAATATGGGTCTCTGACTCTCTGGAACCCTTGCGACGTGCAGATTCTCCTTTTGGACACAATGGGATTACTCCCTCCCACCCATATTACATTTGAATTTAGATAAATCAAAATTAACTAATATGAATCAAATAAAATATTATTTTTCTGGCATACGTATGGATGCAAGACTTAGCACGAAAGCAAACACAAAGCTCATCAGTGTTCACAATACTAAATCCGTAAAGTCGAGAGTGAGACAAGGGAAGGGTAGTCCGGGGTGGGTGTGCATCCGTGCGTGTTATTGGTCAATTAAGTTAGTATAAGAAAACTATAATTCAGCCAAACGAACCTACTCGTCCTGTGGCTGAGCGAGACAGTTCCACGTACGGCGGCTTCTTTTTCACATGGAAGCAGCCAAGCAGGGAGGGGCACCAGCACACGGTCGCCGTTAATCACCCTCGCCGTCTCCGTTGGCGCGCCGCGGTGGGCCCGGTGGGTTGTTTACCGAACTCATAGCGTCAATTCAGTGAAAAATCGCGGCCGTAACGGTGAGTCGGGGCCACACCCGTCTGCCGTCTCCGTCAACGGCCATGTTGACCGACCCAACAACAGGCGCCCCTCCTCCTCACCCTGCGATGCTGCGAGCCAGCCGAGCCTTCCATTCCGCGCTGTCTCATCTCCTGCTCCCAGCCAGCCAGCCTAGCACAGCAGCCGACACCGCGGCGGAGGCGGCGGCGGGACGAAGGCAAGAATCCCGCCCTTTGCTTGCGCCTCAGGTGAGCGGCTTCCCCCCCATCTCCTCTAAGCGCGCTGATGGATCTGGAGGAATCGAACGCGTAGTTTCGTTGATTGGTTCCGCGCCTGTCTGCTCCACCTGTCTCCGCTTTATTATCCGTAGCAGTCAAGGCACGGGCCGAGCCGAGCTACTCTCCCCGCCGGCCGGTACCGGCAACCCCGAGCCCGCCAGCCGTGCCGGTGGCGCCGCCGCGGGGCGGCCTGGTCTCGCATCCGCGCTCGTGCTCGGTTTGGATGATTATGTTAGCTTGCTTCTCCGAGATTTAGCATCCAGCTTTGCGTCGCGCAGGAGCACCAACACGCCATTCTGGTAAAACCCACTAGGCTGTTATATTTTCCCATGTATTGCAATGGCGTTAGTCGATTCTGAGATAGGCTTAGGCGATTCTGAAATAGGCACGTATTCAGATGTGGGGGGTAGCAAGTTTTTTTTTTTGTGTGTGTGGTATTACTCCTTCTGTTGCTCCAGTAAAGTCAGGGGCCGAGTTATGATCCAGACACGCACCAGTGTACTTTCGGTTGGTTTCCGTAGGTAAAATTTGTGTGGATTTTTATACTAGCAATAGCTGTTGAAGCGTATGTTTGGTAAGGTTTCCACCTGTTAGCCCCACCACAAGCCCACAGGTATGCCACAAGATTAAGATTGTTAGGGTTGATCACGGTTCATGTAAGGGCAAGACTCGAAAGAAATCAACATGCATACAAGCTATTGGGAGAGTTGTATCCACACAACTACTTAATGCTTCTGGAATTCTAGATACAACTCTAGATAACCTGCACTGGTGTCATGTAATACAGTACTATAATGTTGTGGGTTGTGTTTATGGGATAGATTGTGCATAGTAATCAATGCTTGTATCTGGTTTGTTATACGTGCCACTTAAACTCTGTTGACAGCCAATTTGTTCTTTATCGACTAAAATGTGTTTGTTGTTAGGGCCTGACATTCTACACTACCAGGACAACAACAACCAAGACTTTTGCCCCAATCAAGTTGGGGTAGGCTAAATATGAAACCCAAACGGAAACTAGAGAAAAGTGCAAGTCAAGCGGAAAACAGTGAAAAGTGCTAGTCAAACAAAAACTAGTGAAAAAAAATTAAGTAAAAAAGAACAAAAGAAGTAAATCAATGTTCGGACACATGGATTGCTGATTTCCATGCAGCCCTATCAAAAACCAAATCTCTAGGGACATTCTACACTACTAGTATTAGTACGAAATTTGTTTGGAAAGCAACTTCGATCTCTTGAAGGTTTCAGGTGTTGATTTCGTGGCGCTCACCCTAGGTAGACAACACTATAAATGATAGACCATGGCTGTGCTGTTGGTCGCTGAATCCTATTATTCTAGAGGAGACATGTTTTCAGTTATATCCCCCTTTATTAACTGTATATGTAGAACACCTAACTGCATAATTGGTTGATTAAGATGCTTGTGTAAAATTTATCAAAACTTTATTTCCAGAATAGCACAAAGACTAAAATGAGATAAGGTCATAAGAGACTAATGCCATTACATTTCAGTAAAAAAAACTAATGCCATTACATTAATCTGGATAAAAACTAAAAGAAATAAGTGGTGCAGTTTGTATATCATTCTGTTATTATTTCAGTTAGGGATGTGCTCCATTGCCATTACATTAATCTTCAGTTTCATTCATGTTTGTTGTTTTCGACGAGTTTATTTATGTTATATGACATGTTTTCTACTCCATTGCCCTTTATTCTGGCCAAAATTATTTTCTTTCTGTATTTCGTGCATTAGTAAGATGAGTTTGGACTAACTTTTTATATCTAAATTTGAGTAATGATCGTTCTTTTGGACCTGTTTCTGTTTGCGCAGAACTGGGTGGCCAATAGTATGTAGGTCAGTGTACAAAGACATACGATACAACAACTATTTCTGTGGAATATGGTCCTTCAAGTCTGAAAGTTATTTAGGTTGCCGTTATGTTGTGAAGAAGATTTGAAAGAGGTCAAGATTGCTTTTACCATCAAACAACTCCAGCTGAACAAAATGGCTCCTAATGGTAATGGAAACCTCAAAGCTGATGTTCAACAAGTAGAATCAAGAACATCAGAAAGTGAAACCGGAGCCACAGGCGTCAATAATATTCCCACTCACGGTGTTTCACGACAGGGAAATGAGCGGACTGGGTTTCTGAACTTTGTGCATCGCTTTTCTGGTCCCCACTTAAGGAAGCTGGGTCCTTCCCCTTCAGTCAAGTTTCGACAGCTCACACTTGCACGGGATGAGTTTTCACGTTCTGTCCATTCTGATAACCATGGTAATCATGAGCATTTCCATTTAATCAGGAAAATTAACTGGGGCCATCTGTGGGTTATGGGTAAGGATTGGATAAGGCAGCCTATGAACATGGCCCTTTTTGTTTGGATTGCTTGTGTTGCCGTATCTGGTGCGATACTCTTCATGGTTATGGTTGGAATGCTGAATCATGCTTTGCCTAGCAAATCACAAAGAGAGACATGGTTTGAAGTGAACAACCAAATTTTGAATGCATTGTTCACACTCATGTGCCTTTATCAACACCCAATGCGGATCCATTACTTTGTACTTTTGTGTCGATGGGACCAAAAGGACATTTTAAGGCTTAGGAAAGTATTCTGCAAAAATGGGACATATAAGCCTAATGAGTGGATGCACATGATGTTGGTTGTAGTCTTTCTTAATTTGAACTGCTTTGCCCAGTATGCCTTGTGTGGTCTCAACATAGGATACCGCAGATCTGATAGGCCTCCTCTCGGTGTTGCTGTGACTATTTCTGTTGCAATTGGTGCTGTGGCATTCGCCAGTGTGTATAATATTGTCAGTCCTCTTGGGAAGGATTATGATGAAGATGCAGAGCTGAGAGAAGCTGATCCAGAAGCACAAACTGAGGTCACCTCAACTGAAGGCACCAAGCCAGCAACTTCACGGAAATCTCTTGAGAGGAGATACTCTTTCCTTCAGAGTGAAGAGCGCCGTTTTGTTGAGAGTAAGCCTGAGTGGGTTGGCGGACTGGCGGATTTCTGGGACAGTATAACCATTGCGTACTTGTCGATTTTCTGCAGTTGCTGTGTTTTCGGGTGGAATGTTCAGAGGCTTGGATTTGGCAACATGTATGTCCACATAGCAACATTTCTGCTGTTTTGCCTAGCTCCATTCTTCATCTTCAACCTGGCAGCTGTCAATATTGACAACGAAATGCTGCGGGAAGCACTGGTGCTCACTGGAATCGCACTTTGCTTTCTTGGTTTGCTGTATGGTGGCTTTTGGAGGATACAGATGAGGAAGAGATTTAACCTCCCTGGGAACACCTTCTGCTGCCGTAACCCCGACGTCACCGATTGCTTCCAGTGGCTGTGCTGCTGTTCATGTTCTCTAGCTCAGGAGGTGAGAACCGCTGATTACTATGATATCGCAGAGGAAAGGTCACATAGAGGAGCGCAAGCAACCGGCGAAAGTCAGCGTGTGATGTCCCCATTGCCTCGTGAGGACGGTTTGCCACTTGTCAAGTCAACCCCTGCTTCGCCGTACAGGAGCAGCACACCTGGTCAGTCCATTTTCATTATGGAGAGTCCATCAGCTCCACGGAGATCATCTGATGCAACCCCTCTTGGCGGTTCACCGACAACAGGCGACAGGGCGATGAAGGCGCCTGCTCCGTCTGTTTTAAACAGAGAAGGTGGAGATGGATCATAGCATGTGGCGACCCAGCGATTCACTTATCACGAGTCTACGTGGTCTCTGTGGAGACAAGCCTGTATATGTGTTGTAAAACAAAACTACCATGTGTCGCCTTTTCCGTCGTCCGCGGCTGATTTTTTTTTGGGTGTGCAATCGCTCCTCCTTAAGAGATGTACAGAGACTCCTATTCCGCTATGTTACGTAATCCTGTAGATTTCTGCAATGCGAACTTGCTTTTGAGGTGAATTATTAGTACTCCTATTTGGCTAGAGAGTTGATGGCTGTGTGATGGTGCTGTTATCAGTCTGTTTCAGTACTTGCAATAGTGTAAAAGTAGCCTGGTCATGTCAAACATATCGTTGATTGCCTATGTTGGTGATCACTAATCACGAGCATACTATGTTTGACATCTTCACAGCATGCGGTGGCCTAACAATTCACCAACTTCTGCAATCGAAACAGGCTTTTGAGGTGAAATGAAGTCATTCGTCCCGGTGGTGCGTGTTCAGTAATATTTGGCCAGAGAGTTTCATGCCTAACTGGTTGCCTCGTCATTTTTTCTGTCAGTCTCTTTCAGGCACTTGCAATAGTAAAAGTAACCTTGCTGCGTCAAACACGCCGTTATTATCCTATTTTTTGCTCACTGATCACGAACATGAGTATCTGTCGACCATTTCGCTTCCAGATTCAGCATCGAAATCTTGATCCCAAGACACGCCACGCACCACGTTTGACATCTTCAGCGCGTCAATCCATTTCACTCCCATCATCTGGCGTTGAGAAACTCGACACACATCTCCGGTACCCTGCCGATCGAGTCAACGAGAGCCACATCCCAACACATATATACACCAAAAGATAGCAGACGAAGATGGCAACCGTCTGTCCGTCCGTCCAGCGGGACCGGTTCTCGTCTCGCTCTCGACGGGAACGGACTTCAACTTCAACCATTTTGACGTAAGAATCCTCCCTGAAGAGAGAACGTGCTGCGCAGGCTGCACGTTTCTGCTTCCCCCCGGGAGGCAGTTTCCCGGAAACTTTTTGGTTCCGGCGACCGACGGTGAGGATCACACCGACTGACTGCTGCTGGTACCCAACCCAAGTTGCCGGTCTCTGACTCCTCCTCGTCGTCGTCGTGGATGTATCGTGTCGGGCATGTGACCTGATACGAGGTACATCTCCTACGTGCAACGCAACGGAGACGAAACATTCAACCATACGTACGTCCTGTTACGAGCTCGATCACGCGTTTGCGCCCCCGTCACCCGAGCATCTTGGGCACATTTGTCGGGAGTCGACGTGTACACGTCGAGCCAAGGTAAAAAAAAAAGGGACAACTGGATTGTAAAATACGAGCGTGAAAGATGACTGGGTAAATTAGGAGAGTACGTAAGTTGCGAGCTCTGCAAGGCATCCTCTAGATTCGTTACTCTCTCCAGTAAGCGAGCGATCGGAGAAGCGGTCAAGCAATCCGACTGTCACTATAGCTCCACATACGCCAAACATTCCATATATAGAATAACCGGCTACTGCGACTTTCAAGTTCCACTGCTGCTCAGGACACGATTCGAGCATATGCCGGTTATTAGCGTATTTGTCTGTCTGACCTATTGAACCGGTCAGCTGATTCAGAACGAAAATGGAGTACTGTTCTAGAACGGTAGGCAGAGATTTAATAAGCATCTAAAAGGAGTGGCAGATGAATAAACAACGCCAAAATTACTCATCATCGTACCCAACCATTAGTACGTACTTTGTTGGGAAGGAAGTACTTTGTTGATTATCAAATCAGCTTTTTAATAAACGTCGAGCACGATATAGACGCACTCACACACTTGCACCACCACCACACAAGCATTCACGCACCTACACACTCACACATACACGCCCACGTATAGATTCATTTAGAAAGCTAAGCACGATGGGATTAATGACGGTATAAAACTTCGGATCGATGATCATAACCTAGAACAATAGAAGGCCTAAAACATGATACGGAGACATTGAAAGTAACCACTAGTTGTAGAACCGTGTGGTTCCCATATGTTGTCTTGGGGTTCCAACAGTGAAGACTTGGTAGGGGAAGATAGCTGGCAACATCAGTGATGTAGTGGTGACCGTCAATGCTGCCTTCTTTTTTTTTTAGAAAAGAATATATATTAATATCATGGAGATACCAATTATATCCGGCCTCTCTAACAACACATGCCCTATCCGGTCTCCATACTGCTGGTGGCTACCGGCAATCGGAACGAGCGGGTCAGCCATTAGACCTTTCTATCCCATGGCCGAACCTAGAGATTGAGCCGACGCCAGGAGCAGCATCGCCGCAGGGCAGCCGCCGCCTCTAGGTCCACACCAGATCCCCTTCTGCTCTTTTGTGCCTCCCATTCGAGCCGCCAGCCTGCGCCACTAGAGCGTCGCCGCCTGCAGCCCGGATCCACCGGCGTAGCTCCAAGGTGCCTATCCCCCGCGTGAAGGAGATCGACGGAGCCCGCGCAAACCGGGAAGAGGGCGCGACAGCAGTGGATGGAGGGAGAGGGCCCGGCGGCGGTCTGCTAAGGTTTGAAGGTGGGCCCCCCGGAGTCGCCTCACGCGAGCGACTCGGGGGCGGCGACTAGGGTTTTTCCCTTGTTAATCTTAAATGTGACTTACGTCTGAGTCTTTTTGCCTCACGATATACCTTGAGACTATAGGCGAATAATTGTCATCCCTTAAATAATCCGACTCTCTTCTCGATCCGATATAAGTGATTCATCCGACTAACTCTTAGTCGATCGCCTCGGTTAACACTTAACCGAGTCGTGCATGGCCATGTTTTCCGAATCATATCATCCGAGAGGGCCCAGAGAATATCTCTCCAAGTGGAGGGGAAAAATCACATCTTGGTTATTCATATCACGCACCTTGATTCTCAGTCGACCCGAACTCTGCCTTTAAAACGGCCAGTTACGGATCAACGTTTGACAGAACCTAAGTCGGTGATCCTCAACTCGAACTGTGCAACAACCTCAGGTCTAAGGATTACATTGATTGAGATATACAAATGACAACTTGTTCGTTATACCTTAATATGGGTCAATCCGACTCGCTAAACTCTTTAGCCGAATCTGTCTAAGTCGGAATAGTACCTCCATGCCCATGACAAGTGAAACTGAGTCATCAACCGACTTTCATATTGGTCTAAGTTATGTGTCCAACACAACCTCGATGACCAAGGATATTTAGTACAAACAACATGAATGTATAGTTCCATAACTAAATCACATATTCAATGATACACATCAGATATTTATACAAGGACAACTTAATATCTTTATGAATACAATAAGAAATATCATCAAACATGATTGCCTCTAGGGCATATTCTCAACATTTCACTTCTCCAGCCTCTGCATCAACTAGGGATGCACACAACCATTAAGCATGAGTACCGGGATTTTTAAACTTGGTTAAACACCAATCCTGGTCCTCAAGATAAATTGCATGAGTATCAGGATAACCTAATCCTAAAGTATAAATAGGAACCTAAATTCGCATCCTAGAGGATTTGAACCCAGGTGTTGGGTTTATACATCCACTCCTCCAACCAGTTGAGCTAGACTCACTTCCTTTAAAATGGAGGGAGGATTTCACTTCCCCGACCTCTGCACCAACTAGGAATGCACACAACCATTAAGCATGAGTACCAGGACTTCTAAACTTGATTAAGCACCAAGCCCGGTCTTTAGGATAAATTGCATGAGTACCAGGATAGCCTGGTCCTTAAGTATAAATAGGAACCTAAATTCGCATCCGTGAGGATTTGAATCCAGGTGTTGGGTTTGTACATCCACTCCCAAAATAGTTGTGCTAGGCTCACTTTAGAATACGGTGGTGATGGCCTTCTAATCCCATAGCGCACTTTTAGTGTTATGTTTGTGATTTGGCGTGGTTTAATACTAGCTAAATATGTATGTTGTTATAGGAGAACACTCTTTTTTATTCATGTTTTTAAACTTTGTTAGCTACTTGTTTCTTCATATTCATGTTTTCAAAATTTGTTAATTACTTGTTCCTTCATATTCCTTTTAAAAAGAAAATTGTTCCTTCATAAACAGAAAATGAATGTCAATTTTTTATTTCTTTATTTTACTCTTGTCTCACATTCTGTGAGGAGATGGGATAATATGAAGGTGGGATGAACCACCAAATCCATGTTAATAGTAAATATTCCCAAAATTTTATAATTATTTGGTTCCTTCATAAACAGAAAATGAATGACAACTTTTTATTTCTTCAGTTTTTCTCCTCTAACTTTTGTGAGAAGATTGATGAGATGAACCACCAAATGAACTTTAATAATAAGAGATAGGATGATTTCTTTTTTGAATAGATGGGATAATCTCATTACACAAAATTGATAAGGGATCACTTAGTATTTCTTTTGTAATCTCGATGGTCAATTGATCATCTACTTTTGAGTGTCATTTTGCCGCCGCATGGCGTGTAGTTAAAGCAGCATTTAACTTATTTTCTCATCAAAGCTTTAGTAATATGTCAGGTAGTTCATCAAAGGGAACTTTAGTAGGTTCTAAAATTTAAACCTAGTTGAAGTGGCTGCTCAATGTTTGTCACTATTGTTTTTTCATAAAGATACCATATTTTGAGATAAAAGGAGCATAAGCTCTCTTCTGCAGGTCATGTACCTTTTTGACAGGAGCGGGTCATGCACTTGTGTATACACTAGGGTCATTCTTAGTTTATCTTTTAACTCCAACATAATAACGAGTTTGTGATGAGATCATGCTCACAGTCGGAGACGACATTTTTAGGGACCCAACACAAGTGGCAGTCCAATCTCCGCAATATAATGTTTCAATCCTACCCATGTTGTCCGAAAAATTGTTTCCTTGCTTTCCAGCTTAGCTCTTTTAGCAGGTTTGTTCCACTATGTGCATGCTAAGTACGGTTTGGCTGTGTATATTCTTGATGTAGAAGGCAAGAACTTTTACATCCTTTGTGTTGTATCCCCAAGATATATGGTGAAGAATCACCTTTCAAAAAGAACTAAGGTACTACATATTTTCAAGTTGCTTGATTTCTCAATTTTATATAATAGCTACTCCTAATAATATCACCGTCATGATTGAAAACTTAAGTAACGACTCACCATTCACCAATATAGAATTTCTTTAAGACTACAATTTTTGGTTTTGTAATGTGTAATTTTAAGTTGAGAAATTTACAAAGGAAATTGTAATTGATGTGTAACGCACGGGAGCATCAATTTTCGAAACAAGTGTTTAATTTAAAAAACATGAGCCACTCCTACTACTTTTTTTTACCACGCAAGGGAAGACCTTACGTATAAATTTTATACTATTAAAAACCCCAAAGAAAGAAAAAAGCACTTTACAGTAAAGTTACATGATATTTACAAAGACTAAATCAGAAAAAAATATAAAGAGAGAAAACTAAGCAAATTAAAAAGAGTTTACTCTAAACCTAAGTGAATCTAAACACTAAAAGAAGTCTAGATATTTTTTTTCACAAAGCTAAAACATCTTATATTTTAAAACGGAGGGAGTACATATTTTTAAGTTTCTTGATTTCTCAATCTTACACAATAGCCACTCATAATATTTCGTTCTATTAATATGTATTCACATATCACTGTCATGACTGAAAACTGAAGTAACGACTCATCAAAATAGAATTTTTTAAAGACAACTTTTGGTTGTGTAATGTCTAATTTTAGTTGAGAAATTTACAAAGGAAATAGTAATTGACGTGTAAGCCCGGGGGCATCATTTTTCGAAACATGATGTGTTTAATTAGAGAAAGATGAGCCATTCCTACTAGTTTTTTATCATGAAACCGTAAGGGAAGCCCCTACAATATAAATTTTATAAGAAAGAAAAATAAATCCACTTTACAGTAAAGATACATGAAATTTACAAAGACTAAATCCGAAAAGAAGAGAGAGAGAAAACTAAGCAAATTAAAATGAGTTCAACCAGGCAGAGATTCGTGCTTTATGAACTAGCTTAATCCTGCAAATAATTAGTTCTAGGTCACAGGGCAAGTGTCCTGCTCGCCGCTAATCACTGTACTGATAGGCTTATAAATTATAAATCAAATCAGCACATTGTGGTTGGCCAAGCTCATGATCCTCAACGACAGGAACAAGTCAGAGAAACGATCCAAGGCCGTCACCTCCTCCACCCACCCAAAATCTTACCCGCCTTCGCAACGCCTCCTCCAAATAGGCCCCGCATGAAGCCACGTCAGCTCTTAAGCGCGCGCCCATTGGTGGGTACCTCTTGTATTAGCACCCGGGTCGCAGCCGCCAGTCAAAGGCCCCCGGCTTTGACCGGTCCACGGTCAATAATTCAAACCTCTATATAAGCCGCAGCCAGTCCCGTCCTGGAGAGTCACCGCTCACCGTCGACCCATCCTGCTCTGCGCGCTCCTCCTCTCGCTTCCTCACGGTCCGCGTCTCCCGCGCCTCCGGTGACCTCGAAGGACGACTGCGAGCTAGCTCCGGTGCACCGCTAGCTGGCCAACTCGGGACCCGTGGCGCTTGCCTTCGCCAACACCTTCTTCTCTGCTGGAGGCTGCAGCGGTGGACCAGCAAGGCAGTCGAATTCCATGGCCATGACGCCGCCGACCTCCTTCCCGCCGGCGTCTCCGTCGTCGTACTTCAACAACATGTCCGCCGGCTTCCTCGACTCGCCGATCCTCCTCACCCCCAGCGTAAGCATCAAGACCTGTGTGTGCAAATGGACGCCGACATATGTGGGTGGCTAAGCATATGCTTCCGTGCGTGTGGCTGACGCTTAATTGCGTGTCTGTTTTCAGTTATTCCCATCGCCGACGACGGGCTCGTTCCCCTTGGAGCCGTTCAACTGGATGGGGACGGCGCCGGAGAACAACAACGACGGCTTGCAGCTGGGAAGCGTCAAGGACGAGCAGCAGCAGCGGCAGTACTCCGGCTTCACGTTCCAGACGACGGCGGAGCCGGTCCCGGCGCCGATGGCCGGAACCAACACGACGGCGTCCTCCTTCCTCCAGTCGTCCATGCCGATGGCTCAACCGGTAAGAAAGCTTATCTGATCAAGATCAATTATATGCATGTAATGCTAAGAGAACGACACCTGCATTATTGCATACGTTGACTCAGAGATAGACGAGCCGGCCGGTGTTTACGGCTTGCAGTATTGGGGCCCACTTACCAGTGAGCCTTAGCCACACTTTCTTCTAGCGAGTAGATTTTTCTGAGGTCACTTCCTGACTTGTTCAAAAACCTTTTTGCCAAGAACAGTAGAACACATGCACATTATCTTTTTGCAGATATATTAAACTTTTTTTTACGTTTTCCTGCCGCTTGATGCTGAGTGCTGACCTTGCAATGACCAAATATGCTGTGTCGTGTCACGTAAACACCTTCTGTCATATTTACAAAATTATTAAGCGGCACAATAGTCAACCTTGTCCCACTCTAGGCTCAAGTCAAAACCAGCGCACCAATCGTGCTTATCCACGTCCGTACGTGATGTCTAACAACGGTATCCCGTTATTATTCCAGGGGCATGACTCGTACACCACCGGCGAGCAGCAACAGCCGTGGAGCTACCAGGACGCGGGCAGCATGGACGGGATGACCACGAGGCCGGCGAGCTTCAGCACGCCATACGAGGCGCCCGATATGGGCGGCAACGGCGGGTACAACGCCCCTGTGTCGTCGTCGGGGTACGGCCGCGTGCAGAGCCGGCGGCCGTCGTCGGACGACGGGTACAACTGGCGCAAGTACGGGCAGAAGCAGATGAAGGGGAGCGAGAACCCGCGAAGCTACTACAAGTGCTCCTTCGCCGGCTGCAACACCAAGAAGAAGGTGGAGCAGGCCCCCGACGGGCAGGTGACCGAGATCGTGTACAAGGGCACGCACAACCACCCGAAGCCGCAGAACCCGCGCCGGAGCTCCGCGCCGGCGTCGGCGTCGTACGCTCCTCCGGACGCGTCGAGCGACGCGCTCTCCGGCACGCCCGAGAACTCTTCCGCGTCCTACGGGGAGGATGAGACCAACGGCGTGAGCTCGGCGCTGTTCGGCGGCGGCGGCGAAGGGTTTGATAGCGATGAGCCTGACTCGAAGAGATGGAGGACGGACGGAGACGCCGAGGGGATGCCGGTGGTCGGGAACCGGACGGTGCGGGAGCCGAGGGTCGTGGTGCAGACGATGAGCGACATCGACATCCTGGACGACGGCTACCGGTGGCGCAAGTACGGGCAGAAGGTGGTGAAGGGCAACCCGAACCCGAGGAGCTACTACAAGTGCACGACGGCGGGCTGCCCCGTGCGGAAGCACGTGGAGCGCGCGTCGCAGGACCTGCGCGCCGTGGTCACCACCTACGAGGGCAAGCACAACCACGACGTGCCCGCCCTCCGGGGCAGCGCGGCCGCCGCCGCGCGCTACCGCGCCGCGCCGATGCAGGCCGCCGCGAGCTACCTGCAGGGCGGCGGCGGCTACTCCAGCCTTCGCCCCGACGGGTTCGGCGCCGGCGCGCCCGCGCAGCCCGCGGACCAGAGCGGGTTCGCCCTGTCCGGGTTCGACTACAACAATCCATCGTACGCGTACTCCGGCATGCAGCAGCAGCAGGTGCAACAGAACGACGCGATGTACTACGACGCCTCGAGGACCAAGGACGAGCCGAGAGACGACATCTTCTTCGAGCAGTCGCTGATGTTCTGATCCAGCTTCGAATTTCAACACCGATCGAAACCAGATGGCAGGAAATGGGTACAAAAGTAGGAAACTTGTTCGTTTTTGGACTGCGTGGGTAGGTCTCCTGTCACGTTTGTTCAGTTATTTTTTGGAGGCCAAAGCCATGGCCTTCAGTAGTTCAGTTAACACTTTGCACAAGAAAGGAACTTAGAAAATATTTGTAGCGTAGGAAATAAGACAGTAGTGTAGTCAATTAATGTTTTTTTCTGGCAGTCTGACTGCCTTTTCTTCTTAGTGAAAAATTCGTTGTAATCATTATTTTTAACAGAAGTTTGAACATATTATTGTCAGTCGATGACTCCATGTATATATCCGCGTCGTTGTGCGAGAGTCAAACAACATTTGGCACGCGCTTCAGCACATGCCCGATCGAAGGAAAGCTAGCAATAGGGTTTGACAGTTGGCCATTCTGCTGGGCATAAACCCGGTCGGGCAGCCGCGAGACAAGCTCGTCGCCGATCTCGGATCCGACTGCTGCACGATCACCGTCGTCCACACGTCGCGCGGGCGCTGGCTTGTGGAATGAGGGGAATTTTCGTGGATTGATTGGACGGCTCTGCTCGGCTGAGAACGGACGACCTGCACTTTTGTTTGACCGAAATGAACCGCTAATTGCTCCGGGGAGTCCTAGATCACACGTCAAGCTGCAAATCCGGTGCAGTGAACATCACCCCTCAGAGCAGGATTTTGTTTGTTTGAAAATTCTACACATCTATTAATAATCATCAATAACGAGCAGCGGTACAAACAAACATAAAAGTAATAAAGATTACAAATAAGACATTAGACCATCTAAGTACAACTATAAACACTAGCGCGAGCCAAGCGTGCGTCTCTGTTCCCGTCCTTCCAAGAGCGGAGCCAGACAAAGTTTGTCAAAACTCATCGTGCTAAAGCCCTAAAGGCTAGAGCACCGGAGCAACAATAATCGTTAAATATGACAACCGTAGATCGAAAGAGACTGATATAGAACCACACTAACGCATTTGAAAAAGATCGGATACTAGAAGATCCGTCGGACAAACGACTTCATGCTCTATCGGAGCTGAGTATAGGGCAGGATCAATTTATTCTGACTTCAAGATGTAGGCTCACCATCCCAGAAAAGAAACTGAGAAACGACATAAATATATTAAGAACGAGAATACTGCCGTCGCGAAAGGTTGTGATCCATCATGCCTCCAAGACCAACGAAAATGGAGCGGACTAGCGGTGCCGCCAGCGAGTGGCGAAACCCTAGATGGGTTTACAGTCGCCGCCTCCCGATCGCATCGATGGATAAACTGTTATGGATATGCCAACATCTATTTTGACCAGGATCTTATGTATCGTGTGTAATCACTAGGGCATATACAATGGTTATATATTAGCAATGCCACATATCATGATTGGTGATGTGGATGAGAGAGAAACAAAAGAGGTTATCTTATCTTAGCTAAGAGATGATGTCTTAGCAACAATCTCTCATCATATATTTAGAATATCTAGTTATTAGAGATAAGAATAAAATAACCTATTGTATATTATATTTTATTTTCATATATAGACTGCAATGGTGAAAAAAGATAAGATGGCCTTAGCAACCTTTATACATGCCCTTAATAAGCAGAAAACGACTACCAAAAGGTCTAGTGATATGTTTTGCGTATTTTGAGTACTAGTGTTTGTGGTCTGGATCTTATATAACTACTTCCTCCGATTCAAATTAATGAACTCTTTTTTTTTCTCTGACTTGACTCAGCTTGACCTACTTGACTCAGCGGTTAGATTTGTCTAGAGTTGGATGTATTTAGTCATGTTTAAATGCTAAATATATCCGAATCTAGATAAATCTAAATCTATTAATTTGTATAGGAGGGCTTAGTGTTCTTGAGATGCATGTGTTGTGTTTCCTTTTCCGGACAGTTAGTTTCGCAAGATGGAACAGTTAATCTTTGGCACAAAAAAAAAAGATGAAACAGTTAATCGTTCTTAACCCCTGTTTTGGTCATGAGGCCGGCATCCAAACAAACGAGTGCAGTACAACGTCCGACAGATGGAGAATAAACAAAGCAACCAAACCCAATCTAAATTCTGTTTGTACAGCTTGGATCTTACTCTACGATCCTATTTTTTTCGATTTTCCCATTGATTTCCGAGCCAAAATGCAAGCTCCACAATGAACTTCCTTAACAGTTCCCATCTTAGGATGATTCAGCAGACCGAACTGATGGAGAACAACCAAAAAGCCTCCTCATCGATCGACCATTTCACCATATTCACAGCGGAAGATCGAAGAAAGAAGCACAAGAAAGAGGAGAAGCGAGACCGCGGAGTCGGAGCTAGTCGGAGCTAGTCCGAGCTAGGGCTCCTCCTCCGCTATGCTCTCCAGCCGCGGCCGCCACACGCCGGCGCGGGCGCTGCTGCTGCGCCGCCGCCGGTGTCCCGTCTCCCGCTTCTCGGACAGGAGCTCCCTCAGGTAGTTGTCCTGCTCCGCCGTGCTCGCCGCCGCGGCCACCGCGCCGCCGCCGCTCTTGCGGTGCCCGTGGCCGTGGCCGTGGCGCCTCTTCGTCTTGGCCGCCGGGCATGCTCCGTGTGCGCCGTGCTGCTTCGGGCGCTTCAGCTCGGGCGCCGTGGTGGTGGGGATGAGGAAGTAGATGCGGCCGCGCCTGAGCTCGGAGTCGGGCGACACGAGGACGATCCTCCTGGCGGCGCCGGCGGAGCCCGCGGCGGTGAGCGCGTGGCTGGGGTGCGCGGCGAGCACGTCGGAGGCGATGAGCGGGCAGGTGAACTCGTCCACGTGGCCGCTCAGGTGCACCACGCGGACCACGTCCAGGGCGCCGCAGGGGAGCATGCACGCCAGGCAGCACCGCAGGCTGTTCCCCATTGCCGCCTTCTTGGCTCCTTCCCTTTGCCGGTGCTCTGCTCCGTGCGCGGGAGCGGACCAACGGGAAGGAGGAGGAGGCGCGCGCGTGGTGGCTGCTGGCTCTGTCTTGTTTGGCTCGGAGACAGTTATGATGAAGGGTGTGGCTTGGGTCGGCCCGGCCTGTCTTGTGTATATATAGAGAGGTGTTGGGGAGGGGAGAGCATCAACTTTGGTGCATGGTGTGAAACGGGTAATGCAACGGGTACATGCACAGTTGCACACTCAACATTACTAAAACATGAAGATTGTTTTTGTGGGGAGGTTTTGGATGCAAAAGCCCGATAATGCTAGACTTACGGATGGAAGTGTTACGGACTGAAGTTACGAACTGACGTGGCGATTGATCATGAAACCGTGTGAGGAAAAATCGGAACCACCACAGCTACAATCCAATCCCGCTGAACCACGTCATGTCCGTACGTTTTATCCGTAATTTTTTTTGTAGGTGTAGCATTACTCGCAAAAGCCAGTAGGGAGCTTTGAATTTAAAAATTCAATCATCAAACAATGGAGGTCGATCTAACGATTACAATTGGAATGGTTATGGCTCTGCAAAAGAAAATATATCACATAATTTTAGGACAAAAGCCTATTCTACATTTGTCATGTTTGAAAAGATATTCCCTTCTTTGCTAGCATATCAAAGCCTTCTTTGCGCAAAAAAAATGTCATCAAGTGTGATGGTTGAAGGTTTATCCCTCCATTCACAATTATTAGATGCTTAGTCTTTTTTATGAAACACGTGAATTTAGAACTTTTTAGTGTGTAGGTTCAATTATTTTGGTCCCTATATAGTCCATATTAAAATATCTTATAATTGTGAACATAGGGAGTGCTATTTTTTTATAAAATTGTGTTGTAATTCCTTTCTTCAATTAAGAAAAATACAATAAATCTATCGATCCCATGACATATTAACATATTAATGGGAAATTCAGGAAAAATATACATGAACAAACATAATAATAAGTGCATTGTTCTTCATTTCGCTTGGTTTGCAATCTCTATCTTTCCTCAAACCACCCCTAGTCTGATGTTTCTATCCAAGTATTGATTCATAAGAGCGTTTTAGTGTACTCTTGTTGTTGGTCGTTACAAACCACTGATGAGACTCAAATATGATTTTAGATCCACTACACGGGTTATTTTTTAACTGAAATACATTCCATAAATAAATGCTTTTATTCAAAAATGTAAACCTAGTTTTATAACTCTGTCTGACCATTGTCACTGTCAAAGGTACTCCCACTTCTAGTTTTATAAGATCCTTGTATTTCTAGATCATTAGTTTGGCCATGAAAATATAAGGGATACACCACAAAAATATATCACCGAGGCCTGTCTAGAACAAAAGAAACACATAAGTACTTTGGAGGATATGATTCCTAAATGAAAAATTCCTATGATACAATTTAAGACAAAGGATTATGAATCTTAGATTCCTTTAGGGCCTCTTTGATTCATAGGATTTACATAGGAATTTTGTAGGATCTGGATCCTATGGAAAAAATTTCCTACACGCGTTTGATTCATAGGAACATATCCCATAGGAAATAATCCTATAGGAATCTAGTAGTGTAAATCCTATGGGAAGAAAATATTAGGTCATACCTCATGGAAAATTCCTTTGCAACAATCAAAGACACTTTATCTTCCTATAGGATTCAAGTATGCATGACATTCCAATTCTATGTCTTTTCTATTCCTACAGTTTTTCTATCCTATGAATCAAATGAGCCCTTATATTCTATGGATTGGGCAATTCCATAGGATTTTTTTCAAGAAAACAAACATGATGCCTTGCCTTGCGTGTACATTTCCTGCATTTTTTCGGCGTGACATGGAAACTGTTGTTTTGATATTTTCATGTAGTTTAATTTCTTGTAGAAATCCAGGATCAATGCCATCTCAATTCACGTGCTTTCTTATTCTCCATTTTCAGTTCATGCGTGTCAAACTGGATCTTGATTTTTATTCGGGTGAAGTCCATAATGATATATTTTTTATGATATATGTAGTTCATATTTCATTCGTGGAATCGATGATCCTTGAAATATGGGTGGGCCTATAATCTGGAGAGAGGTAATACTCCCTCCGTACCAAAATATGGTGCATATAATTTTTAGTCAAAGTCAAACTTTGTAGAGTTTGACCATTTATAAAGAGAAACATATTAATCTTCACAATATCTAATGCATACAACATCAAAGTATATTTCATCATGGTCCTCCTAATATATGTTTGAAATACTCTAGATTTTGATATTTTTTTCAGAACATGCCATAGGGTACAAGTAGCAAATTTGTCGTGAACCATATCCAGCACACATGCAAGACAAAAAAAGGCACCATGCATCATAGCTCTCAACTCCTCTGCCTCAATGGCAGCCCCCCTTTTTTTTGCCGTGACAAAAGATGCCTTTCGGGGAATCTCTCACTAGTTTTTACACGACATCATGAAGCGAAGCCGAAAAGAGTTGCAATTAGCGGGACATCATGCTGGTTCGTGGTGTCTGGTAAACCGGTTGCTGCTAAAAGGTCGTTTCTGAATTCTGAAGCAGGGAAGCTGCTAGGAAGCCTCTTGTCTCCGGCCATCCGTTCCTTCAATGATGGTGAATAATAACCTCGTGTTCATTACTAGTATCCGTTACGATTCGGGCTGAGAACATTCGTAGCAGCAGGAGAATGGCGCCACAGGAGTAACTCTTGATATTCCTCGTTCTTGACGATTCGTTGGAAAAAATCAGGGTGGGGAGTTTCTCTCTTCGATTTGGCCTCCATTTAGAAACCAGAGAAGTCTGGCCCGTTTCTTGATTAGAACTTTATCTGTAATCCTTGAATTTCCCGTTTCTTGGGAGAATTTCTATGTAATCCTTGAATATCCCGTCCCAGGAAACGTGCAGTTGTTGTATCAAGCAAACAGAACGTAGCTGCTATCTACTACTCCAGATTGAATAGACAGGTGTTGAAGCTGGGCACTTTGTGCAGGCAGGCGGCAGTGCCATCATGTCATGGCAGTCCCCAGACCAGACTTCAAAGGCCGGCCAGCCAGCCATCCATCCAGGCAGGCAGGCAGAAGCAGAACCCCAGGACCGGAGACCCGTCAAAAAAGTCGAGTCAGGAAGTTGCCTGCCTGCAGGGAGACACATCGAAGCTAAAAGCTGCTCGAGCACACACCCGCGCCGGCCGGCCGGCGGCCGCCCACAGCCAGCCGGAGACCCCCCCCCCTCCGTCCGGAACTCCCCCGAGAACCGACGCGTGTGCGCGTCGATGCAGAGCGCCTCCCCCCGGCAGGGGCTACGTACGGTGTACCGAAGAATATACTGACGAGACGCGGTCGTTTCGGCACGATTGGCGCCGTACCTACACTATCATCATCGGCCACGGAGAAAATTGCACGAACCACCACCTATTGGTGCTCTAGTTACACAAAACAAACTATACGTGTTTTTTGCGCAAACTACCAATTATACGTGTAATTTATTGCACATAGGTCTTAATCTAGGATAAAGTTGGTTAAATATAAATTTGACGATAGAGTCTCACAAAGAAATGGTGATGCAGTGTGCACGATCTCCGGATATTTTTGTCAAACCGTACATATAGTTGATAAAAAATGTTTTGTAGCTCATTACTTCTCTAATTCTTAAGAAAAACTTTCAGAGATTACCTACGTCAAAGGTTACTAGAATATTTTCGGTTCTAGCCTAGCCTTACAAAAAGTGATAAATACTTTTAACAGATGATCTAAACTGATTAAAACTTTCCCTGAAATTTCTAGTATATCGTTTCAATTATTAAAAAAATTACATAGTTCTTTTATGTCCATATGAACTCTAGCTAAGCAACCTAATACCAGATTTGTACCTCTATGCAACGAATTACATGTATATGTATAGTAGTTGATGGTTTGTGTAAAAATCACGTATAGTTGATGCTTTGTGCAACTGAAACAGCAATAGCAATAGGCGGTGGTTTATGCAGTTTCCTCTCGGCCACGGGTCTCGACTCTCGCGGCGGTACACACGATCTAATTTGGCGGTGACGCGGACCGACCAGCCTAGGCATGCGTAGGATTTATTTCCGGCATGCGGCGCTTTTGGGCGCAGGCGCTTGGGGCGTCGGGTGGAAAAGGCTGGGGCGTGCGCCCCGCGGACGGAACCCGCCACCGGCACTCACGCGCCGGCTGTAGTACACGACGACATGTACCGACGAAGAAAGATCGCGTGCCGTTTCGGCTGTCGGCGCTGGCTCGGCTATGCTATCATGCTACCCACCCGTCTGCTCAGCTACTACTACTTCTTGGAGCTAGTACTGTGGCGTCCTTCTTCCTGTCCCCTCTAGCTCCATTTTATGGCAGGCTTCAGGTCTCGAATCAGGGTGCTGGAAAATTCATAACATGAAGTTCATAGATTGTGTGTGCAAAGAGTATTTGTTCAAACTTTTTGTTCGTCTAAGTGGTGGTTCGGGCAAACGGAGCACCTCTTAGACCCTGTTATAGGTCGGGTTCTCCCTCCTCTAGCCGGTCTCATCGCGTCGAAAGAGGTGGGGATCCTAATCTTTGGATAAAGTTTTCAATAAAAATACTATTTTCATAAGATTAGGTTAGCGTTTTGATAGACATCTTTTTCTTGGTGTCTACATCAATGGAGATGGTATCATCCATAATAAGTGATCTCCGGCCCTTTGTTGACGACGAGGTCTTTTCGACGTTAATGTGGTGTTGTAAGATTAAAGTTTTATAGGTACGGCTTTTTAGATCTTGATTCGCCAGATCGATCATGGTTTTTTTTCTCATGGTTGTCGTGAGGAGGATTATTATCGCAATATTTGTCACGGCTGCTACATCCTCGACAATGGAGATTCGTATTCTCGGCTCCCCTGCGAAGTCGACCAGGTTGTTCGGTTTCTTTTCCCTAGAATACTGGTGGTGGTACTCTTGCCGATGTTGATGGATTAAGCTAATGGTTGTGCATGTGCACGTAGGATTGGCATTGCGGCTCAAATTAGAATTATGGGAGAAACCTTGTTGGTATTTGCATGTATATGGTTCGACATCTGTGTCATGTTTATTCGGGTTGCCTTCAGATAAGTGCAAGATTGTGTAATAGAAGAAGAAGATTTTGAAAACCTTCAAGAGCATCTCCACGAGCGCCCTCCAAAGGGTGGCCGACAAGTGCGCAGATAATGAATTTGGGGAAGCTTGTCCAAACTACCTGTGGTCTGGGCAGGCCCGCCCATATGGCGGCACCCGATGATCATATTTCAAATATAACATTCAAATTAAACAAATTTCATTCGATTTTTGGAAATCTTACATAGATCCAATGAAATTTGACCTAAAACAAACTAAACAAACTTATATTAAGTACTACTAGCGACAAAGCTAGGGTTTGCACTACCACGCACTACTCGTCATCGTCGTAGGAGGGGAGGTACATCCACTCTAGCGCCGACTAGGGAAATTTCCAGGGATGCTGGTGCTGGACAGGCGTCGACAACGGAGGAGGATCCCCTGGGCCAGTACAGTCTCGTGTACGGCTTGGAACGTACCCACCCAGAGCGCCTCCTACTCGAGACGCGCTTGCTCCTGGGACTACACGAGGATGAGGCAGAAAGCCTCATCCTCGTCGAAGCCCAGTGGCATGAGGGGAACCTCCTCGTGCTTGACCTTCACCATGTTGGCGTACAGGGCCCTGTAGTCCGCATTATCGTCCCTCAACTCCTCGCCAGGTATGTCCTCACTACTAAATAGTTCCCGCTACGGCGGCGGCGAGCTAGACTAGCGTGGCGGCGAGCGGATGATCATTCTGTTGCGGTTCTCATAGGGAAGCAAAAATACCAGTATTATTGAACAACCAACATTACTAGGGGAAAGCCTACTCGAGGCGTACCATAAAAGTTATTCAAGGCCCATATAGGATGCGCCTCGAGGCCCGCGCAGCTAGTATTTTTTATCCGAGGTGCATCTAATATACGTCTCGCATATACAGGATATACAAGGCGCATACCAGATGCGCCTCGACTATGTCTGAATGCTGCGCCTCGAGTATGACTGACATATGCGCCTCTAATAGCTTTGCAAATATGCCTCAAATAGTATTTTCTAATTTTAAATTTTACAGAACCACGGTACAGTCCAGAATACACAGTACACAGGTATTATACAGTCCAGAATACACGGTACACAGGTATTATACAGTCTAGAATACAATATAAACATCACATAATTTTTAGAAAGTTGCAATTGGCCAAAACATAGTATAGAACCAACACGAATACAAGTACATCACACATCAACTTGAATTAATCCGCGACATACGAGAGTTCACACATCAACCAACTAGTACATCACTCAAAACACCAAGTTCACATCTCTCGGGGACCGAGTACAAGTTCACCCTGCTTCGCTAACGTCATGAACGTCCCGCCGTCACCATGCTTCGCCCCTAAGTGTTCATCTATCTCCTTGTTGCGCGGTGGATTGCCGCCGTAGAAGAGGACGCGAAGTGCTTAGGGTGCTCCTTCTTCCAACCTGTCATATGTAGCAAAATAAACATAAATAAAAATATACGCGATGATTTAGGTTTAGTGTATTTTCAGAAGTGCAAGCACATGTCTAAAAACCAAGGAGCAAACAAAAATAATACACATGTTATAAACTACTATTAAGGAGCAAACCAAAATATGATCAACTGATTGCTAGAATACTGCATGCTGCATATAAAAAGGTCAAGCATACTACCATTTAGAGATGGATGGGTGATCATTTCTGAGAGAACAAAGGGACAACACTGCATTGGTAGAGAGAGAAATGCAGCAAAGGGAGAATCGAGGAGGCTTTTGCTGCTGATTCCAATGCAAGGTGGAGCAATATTTGAATATTTTGGCATTTTGAATAAAGACACAATTGTCATTTTTGGCTACATTTACTTGTCACTGTTATTTTCATTTGGTTGAAGTGCTAGTGAGCATCTTTAAACTGTGCACTGTTCTACTTGTGTGTGCATGCTCTTGTCCACAGGTGCTCTTGTATGTCAATAAAATCTAGCACACTCTACATCGACATTTCATTCCCAACTATGAAGACCAAGTTTTACACAAGGAGAAGCAAGGCAGAGAAGGAGGAGAGGAAGGATGCTATATGACTTGAGAAGTTGGGTGAGGTAGCAGTGCCAGATGATCCAACAATAGTAGAGCATGAATCCATTTGCCAAGGTTTGTTCAAAAAAAATGCTCATTTGCCTAAAAAAGTTCCATCAAGGTTGCTTCCTGAGTTCAAAGCAGCTAGTTCATTGTTATTGATTAAAAAAGACATAGCATTGCAAAGATAAGATCAACATGCTGAAGAAGAAGAAGGTGAAGTTTGGTGAAGGCAGCAGGTAGAAGAAGGGCAGTTTCTTCTATGAATAAAATACAGCTAATAGAGCTTGACGTGGCTCAGTTCATTGTAGAGCTTCGTTGGGAGACCCCAAGAGAAAGGTGTGATGAGCACATCAGCAAGCTTTCTCTCAGTTATGAAACCAAGGTTATCAAACCAGTACGAGTAAGGAAAAAACTCCAAGGTGTTGCTAACAACTTGGAATCCTGCACAACACAAACTCAAGACTTTGCCCCAACTTACATTGAGGTTGTCAATCTCACTGGTTTGCTGAAAACAAAGGATTAAACGCATAGTATAAAAGGTAATAGTTGCTTGTAGAAAGTAAGCGGTAACAGTGGATGATGTATCAATAATAAAGATTGGACTGGGGTCCACAGTTCACTAGAGGTGTTCTCCTTAAGATAGATAACATGCTGGGTGAACAAATTATATCAGGGCAATTGACAGATTGAGCAAGCATAACAATACAATACTAGACATCATGATTCCTATGAGATTTGATTGTGCATTACAACAATATATATACTGTAATCCAACTGCATCTATGACTAATAATCCTCCTTCAGGTTATCATTCGAACCCCCTCCAGTATTAAGTTGTAAGCAACAAATTATTGCTTTAAGCAATGTGTGTAAAGTAAACAATACAATTGTTCCATGAACAAATGATTATTGTTTTATCCCTAGTAGCAACAACACATCTACAATCTTAGAGATTCCTGTCACTTCCCCAGATTACTAGAGGCATGAACCCACTATCGAGCATAAATACTCCCTCTTGGAGTCACAAGCATCTACTTGGCCAAGATAGCTGTTGGAGATATGCCCAAGAGGCAATAATAAAGTGGTTATTATCATATCTTCATGCTTATGATAAATGTTTACATACCATGCTATAATTGTATTAACCGGAAACATTAATACTTGTGTGATTTGTAAACATAAAAGAGTCCCTAGTAAAGCCTCTTGTTAAACTAACTTGTTGGTTAATATATGATCATGGTTTCCTGATCATGAACATAGAGATGTTATTAACAACAGGGTCATATCATTAGGAGAATGATGTGATGGACATACTCCTATAGTTAAGCGTAGCATAAAGATCAAGTCATTTAATATAGTTCATTTGCTATAAGCTTTCTGATACATAGTAACCTAATTCCTTCGACCATGAGATCATGCATATCACCTTTACCGGAAGGATGCTTTGATGACATCAAACACCACACCGTAACAGGGTGGCTATAAAGGTGGCATTGAGTGTTCGGAAAGTATTGGTTGAGACACATGGATCAAGAGTGGGATTTGTCCATCCATATGACGGATAGATATACTCTGGGCCCTCTCGGTGGAATGTCATCCAATTAGCTTGCAAGCATGTGGCTCTCACAAGGGATCACATACCACGGAACGAGAAAAGAGTACTTATCGATGCTGAGGTTGAACTAGGTATGCAGAGATACCGACGATCATAACCTCGGATAAGTAAAATATCGTGAGACAAAGGGAAATTGGTATCGTATGTAAGTGGTTCATTCGATCGCAAAGTAATCGTAGAAATATGTGGGAGCCATATGAATTTCCAGATTCCTCTATTGGTTATTGATCGGAGAAGTGTCTCGATCATGTCCGCATAATTCACGAACCATAGGGAGACACACTTAAGGATTCGATGTTGTTGAGTAGTTATGGAATGATGAGAAAGAGACCGAATGTTGTTCGGAGTCTCGAATGGGATTCGGGATATCACGAGGAGATCCGGAATGGTCCGGAGAATAAGATTCATATAAGGAAAGTCCCATTTCGGAGTTGGGGAATGGTTCCGGTGTTTTCAACGGGAATGTTCTAGAAGGTTCCGGAATGTCCGGCACTCCGGGGGGGAAGGGTACATGAATGTGTCATTACAAGTTGGAATGATTGCATCATGTACTAGGTGTCATTGCTGTCCAAAATAAAGGTTTTATTCAAATCCTAATTTGAAAAGTCAAACGGCTAGTTTGAAAGTCAAACGGCAAGTTTTGGAAAGAGGAGGAGAAGTGGAAACCGAGTTGGGGAGGGATTCCCTCCTCCCCAAGCCGGCGCACCACCCAAGCCGAGTTGGGGAGGGACTCCACTCCCTCCCCTTGGCCGGCCAGCCCCTCCACCTATATAAGGAGGGGCAGGGCTCCCTCCTAGCACACACAAGTCCCTCTCCTCTAAACCTAAACCCTAGCCACAGCCTAGGGATTTCTCCCAAGCCATCAAGTTAGAGCTTATAATTGCCCTAGCCTCCGGTTTAGAGCCTTCTAATTGGTGTGTCTAAACCCTAGATCACCCAAATCTCTCTCATACTCCACCATACTCGCTCCGGCTTAAGGCGAAGCCCTGCGAGATCTCCCCTCTACTTACGGTACCACGTCGTTGTGCTGCCGGAATCGCGAGGAGGGTGCTACAACCTCCGCTGCCTGCTGGAATAAGGGAGAGGAAGGTCTTCATCAAGTACCGAACGTGTGACCGACTGCGGGAGCGCTGCCGGAACGCAGCGCCGGAAGGATCGTCTACGCGATCTTGAGATTGGAAAGAGTACGACTACATCACCCACGAGAATCTGCTCTCGTTAACCGCTTTGGAATCTTCGAGGGTGAGTTCCTCTATCGACTCGTTGCTACAATCTAGTAGATAGATATTGGCTTGTTTGTTTGCATGCGGTAGAAATTTTTTGTTTTCCATGCTACGAACCCCTATAGTGGTATCAGAGCCGTGTCTATATGTAGATCTGTTGCACGAGTAGAACACAATGGTCATTGTGGGCATTGATGCTTTTATTGTCGATTGCTTCTTGTGTACTTTGCATCTTGCGGTATGTTGGGATGAAGCGGCCCGGGCTAACCTTACATGACATCGTTCATGAGACTTGCTCCACGCTTGACATGCAACTTGTATTGCATAAGTGGCTTTATGGTGCTGTTTCTCCTAGCATAGTTAAGATCCAATTTACAACGGGTGATTAACAATACTAGTATCAATGTTGTGGTTCATGTTCGTAAGTTAGAACGACACTTATTAACAGCCCCAAACCACGTAAAATATGCAAAGAAAATAGAGGCGTCTAACTTTATTTTGCAGGGGTGTGCAGTGATGTGATATGGCCATGATTATGATTATATTTGATGTATGCAATGTTCCTTATTGTAAGTTGGCAACCGGCAGGAGCCATATGGTTATCTTTAATTTCTGTTAAGACCCGCGTGTCTATTCAAAGTAGTTGTAATAGTTGAAGCTGGTGGACGACAACCATGGAGAAGCGTCATTGACCTTGATGCAATGTCGGTGATGATGATCATGTTCGTGCTAGAAGATGGAGATCGGAAGCACAAAGAAGAAAGGCCATATCATATCACATATTATGAATTGCATGTGATGTTAATCCTTTATGCATCTTGTATTGCTTAGTAGACGACGGTAGCATTATAAGATGATCCCTCATGCACATAAATTTCAAGTTCTAAAGTGTTCACCCTTAGTATGCACCGTTGCTAAAGCTTGTTGTTTCGAAGCACCACGTGATGATCGGGTGTGTTAGATTCCGCAAGTGTATACAACGTAAGCAAGCCAGATTTGCTTATGCGGAAGCTAAGGTTTGATCTTGATGAGCCTAGCATATACAGACATGGTCTCAGGAACACGGATCACCGAAAGGTAAAGCATGAGTCATATAGTAGATATGATGAACATGTTGATTGTTCGCCATTGAAGCTACATCAACTCTCGTGATGATCGGTTTTGATGTGGTGGATTTGGTTCGTGTGATCACTAAAACAATGTGAGGGATGTTGTTTTGAGTGGGAGTTCACCTAGATTAATTTAATTATTAATTAGAACTCAATTTATCATAAATTAAATCAAAGTGAATTTGCATATTTGTTGTAGTCATTGTCATCCGCTACCACCTTGGCGCTTAGTTTTAATTGAGATGATAGAACTATAGAATTCTGGTTAGTTACTTTACTTAACTGGTATCGTATTGTTTTGAAGTGTTAATCTAAAGTTTAAAGTCCTATTGCAAACTTTCAAGAAGTTCCTTACTCCATGAAGTTTAATAATTGGTATTAAATCAAGAGTGACAATTCCAAGTGTTAGTGTATGAGTATCGTGTTTGTCTCCATGATTCTTGATATTCAAAGGATTGTCTTAATATCAAGGTTATCTAGGATCTGAAAGAGTTGTTTCAGAAACCATGATGTGTGGAAGATATTGTGATATCTGAAACGAAGTTTTGGTTGCAACATGATAGAGTATAATATGGCAAAGTTCATGTTTCTCATATTTTGATGAGAATTTGCAAAGGGTTGGAGACACTTGTTGTCCTAATCCTCCAAAATGTTTTGGAGAGCAACATTATACTCGTAATTCATCGTTATAAGCTAAAAGTAGCTTGATCATGGACGATTCCATGATAAAGGTGAATATTTGATGTAGGTAAAATGTTTACTACACCAAGAGATTACTAAAGAAAGGAATTTGAAAGCACACCAAACATTTGATGATGGTGATCTACTTCAAAGTGCAAGTCCAAGGACATTGGTATTTAACTATACACCCTTTGGACTATGTGTCATATGTATGACTCCACTGTTGATGTTGATAGATTCTTTCAAACAGAAAAGGAAATACTGAAAGAGAATCTCATAAGTATATGGCAGAAAAGAAAAGACTAGAATTGTTCAGTTTAAGTATATAGAAGATATACATGTTATGGCCATATTCTTTGCTTGTTAAATAATGTGGTTCTTAAGTATTTGATACTGAATTTGTTGGTGTGAATCGTCATACGAAACAACACAATTCATGAACTACAATGGCCTAAGTAACTAGCAAAAGAATATGTGATAATGTTCATCGAGAACAAATAAAGGGTTATTATGTTGCTCGTTAAACATCAAAGCTTGCCTTCAAGATTTGTTTTATCAGGTATTATGAGAACAAAAGGGTTGTTCAAATAATTGCCGTAATCCATAAAAGATGGATGATTCACAAATCTCGTTGGAGAAATCACATCCATAAAACTAGTGCTAAAAATGTCGAAAGACAAATTGATTGAAAGATCACTTAGGAAGTGACATCGCTGTTTAAATTATATTGGAAAGAAAACATGAAGAAACTCCATGTGGATGGAATTTTGGAGTCTTTTGATTTTTGATCATATGACGCTTGTGAAACTTTCCTAGAGATAATTAAAACTTCGTTCATAGGCCAAAAGGGAACGAATGACTAGCTTATTGGAACTTGTACATATTGTTGTATGAAATTCATTATGTGTAGTCAAGAGCGATGGATTTCAACTTCATATGCTTTCTCCGAAAATTTGAGTGAATATATGAATATTTACTTAATAAGGATGAAGTATGAAACATTTGAAAAGTTCAAAGACTTTCAAGATGAAGTACAAAATCATTGTAACAAGAATATAAATAGTTTATGATAAGATCATAAAGGAAGATATTTGAGTTACAAGTTTAGCATAATACCTAAGATTTAAGGAATTGTTCTGTGAATTTGAATGTCCCGAAACACCATAAGAGTATGGAGCGTTCGAGATATGTAATTAAACCTTGTTTGACATGGTAAGATCGAAGGTGTAATACACACAACTGCCATTATATTTTAAAGATTAAAAGCTTTAGAGACTACCGTTTTCCACTGAAAAGAGCTCCATCATAATCCGCTGAAATGACACCATATAAAGTTATGGTTTGGGATAAAACCCAAGTAGTCCTTTCTTAAACATTGGTATGCTATGCATAAGAAAGATGTTTGCAACCAAAATCGGATAAACCTATCTTTGTATTACTGTTAAGTATTCCTCCATAAACACCGGAGACAAAAGTGTTTGTCGCTTAGAACGTCAAGTTTCTTTGAGAAGGAATTTTTCGTGAAAAGATAAGTGGGAGGACAATAGAACTTTGATAAGGTTAAAGGAACCTTAGCTATATGTGCAGAGTTGCACAGCACCGAAAAGTGTTCCAGAAGCAGCAATAATGCTCATGGCTCACGTACCTCAAAGGTTGTGGTCACGGAGATCTAAGTTACTATTAAAACAAGTAGGTCGGGTAAACAATCAAATACCAAGATTTGAGAGTTAAATCATTATTTGACAATAATGATCTGACTACATGCAAAGAAGCGACGATGGGCCCTGACTCCGTCAAATGGCTTGAAGCCATAAAATCCGTGATAGTTCCATACACAAGAAATCAAGTTTTGAACTTGAAGGACCCTCGAGAAAGGTGTAAGACCTTACAATTGTGTTTGGATCTATAAAGAAGTAGACATGGATGTTTCACATCTATGAAATAGTCGACATGTTGGGAAAGAGTTCACAAAAATGTTCAAAGGTTGACTATGACAAGATTTGATCTTTCATAGCGATATTTAGTCTAGACGGATTAATGTAGCAACCACTACATATAATTTTGTTATGTGGTAGTTAAATAAACAAAACAAGTTCTTCTAATAGAAGGGTTACCTAGGACGTGTGCATGACACGGTCCAAAGGGTTTTGTTAAGTCAAAGGATGCTAAATGCATATGCAAACCTCAATGGTTGAAGTAAGCATAGCGGAGTTGGAATCTTCACTATGATGAAACTGTTAAAAGAGTTTAATTTCATCGGAGACAATGAAGATGCTTGCATTTGCAAGAAATTAAGTGGGAGCGCTAAGACATATTTCTAATACATTATGTGGAGGACATATTGTTGATTAGAAATGATGTATCTTTTATTAACACATATTAAGAATTTCATCCTGATGAAAGACTTAGGCAAAACCAAATATTTGGCATCAATAGACGCTAATATGGTTGTCTTAGAAAGTACATAGATGATGTATTGAATGAGTTCAATATAGAAACTACAAGAAAGGTTCTTGTCACACAGAAAGGATTGAATGAGTTCAATATTGATGATATATTCAAGTGTATTGACACTTGGTAAGTGAAACAAAGATTCAAGTATATATTGATACTTGATGTATGAAATCACAAAGAGTATTTATATCAATCATACTGTGATATGTACAAATCCAGATATGTCCTATGCTCTAAATGTTATGAGCATATACCAGAATGATTCATAAGATGATCATTGGACGATAGTAAGGATATTCTTATGATCTTTTGGAAGAACTAAGAGTATATTATTTGTAGAAGTGACAAATAGATGGTTAGTTCATTGTAAAAGTACTACATTGATACTAGTTTTGTCACAAAGTACAAATTAAGTTTATCTCAATCTAAACTAAGGGTGGCACAATATAATGGAAAGTAAGTTCCATAATGGATTTGGATGAGTTCCAAAGTTAATACATTGTGACAGATACTACAACAAAAGGCTAAGTATATGACTGCTATAATAGCAGCCAAAGAGGGCATTTGTGTCAAGTAGTTTGTTATCAAACTAGGTGTAGTTCACAGCGGGATAATACTATGAAGATATATTGTACGACAATATTATCAACATGTTTTAACCCCAAAGAACTAAAGGTCTCACCGAAGGACAAAAATTATACAAAGCCATCTCATTAGAGAATGAGTGATGCGTAGAGACGCAAAGACATGCAATTACACACGGACCTGGAAGTGTCAGATCCGGAGATCAGTTGACCACTGGCAATCGTGTACATACAACACAAGAAAGCCATAGGTGTTGAATACACAAAGGTTTGAAACTAGATTATTGACTCTAGTGCAAGTGGGAGACTGTTGGAGATATGCCCAAGAGGCAATAATAAAGTGGTTATTATCATATCTTCATGCTTATGATAAATGTTTACATACCATGCTATAA
Source organism: Avena insularis (assembly GCA_023614405.1). Taxonomy (NCBI): domain Eukaryota; kingdom Viridiplantae; phylum Streptophyta; class Magnoliopsida; order Poales; family Poaceae; genus Avena; species Avena insularis. The sequence goes on from CM042695.1 coordinate 92,535,987, forward strand.
TTGTATTAACCGGAAACATTAATACTTGTGTGATTTGTAAACATAAAAGAGTCCCTAGTAAAGCCTCTTATTAAACTAGCTTGTTGGTTAATATATGATCATGGTTTCCTGATCATGAACATAGAGATGTTATTAACAACAGGGTCATATCATTAGGAGAATGATGTGATGGACATACTCCTATAGTTAAGCGTAGCATAAAGATCAAGTCATTTAATATAGTTCATTTGCTATAAGCTTTCTGATACATAGTAACCTAATTCCTTCGACCATGAGATCATGCATATCACCTTTACCGGAAGGATGCTTTGATGACATCAAACACCACACCGTAACAGGGTGGCTATAAAGGTGGCATTGAGTGTTCGGAAAGTATTGGTTGAGACACATGGATCAAGAGTGGGATTTGTCCATCCATATGACGGATAGATATACTCTGGGCCCTCTCGGTGGAATGTCATCCAATTAGCTTGCAAGCATGTGACTGGCTCACAAGGGATCACATACCATGGGAACGAGAAAAGAGTACTTATCAGTAACGAGGTTAAACTAGGTATGCAGAGATACCGACGATCATAACCTCGGATAAGTAAAATATCGTGAGACAAAGGGAAATTGGTATCGTATGTAAGTGGTTCATTCGATCGCAAAGTAATCGTAGAAATATGTGGGAGCCATATGAATTTCCAGATTCCTCTATTGGTTATTGATCGGAGAAGTGTCTCGATCATGTCCGCATAATTCACGAACCGTAGGGAGACACACTTAAGGATTCGATGTTGTTGAGTAGTTATGGAATGATGAGAAAGAGACTGAATGTTGTTCGGAGTCTCGAATGGGATTCGGGATATCATGAGGAGATCCGGAATGGTCCGGAGAATAAGATTCATATAAGGAAAGTCCCATTTCGGAGTTGGGGAATGGTTCCGGTGTTTTCAACGGGAATGTTCTAGAAGGTTCCTAATGTCCCAGACTCCGGGGAAGGGTACATGAATGTGTCATTACAAGTTGGAATGATTGCATCATGTACTAGGTGTCATTGCTGTCCAAAATAAAGGGTTTATTCAAATCCTAATTTGAAAAGTCAAACGGCTAGTTTGAAAGTCAAACGACAAGTTTTGGAAAGAGGAGGAGAAGTGGAAACCGAGTTGGGGAGGGATTTGAAGGGTTTCGCAGCATAGTAAATCAAAATTTTCTACGGAAGCGAACAGAGGGAAAGCCAAGATCTAATCTAGGAGATGCAAACAACGAGAGAGATTGGATTAGATCTTCATACCCTTGAAGATTCAGACAATGAACGCTCATAACGTGGGTGATGTAGTCGCATTTCGCTTCTCCTCCTCGCGATCCGATCCGATCTAGCACCACAAGTGGCGTGCCTCCGTGAGATGCACACGCAAAGACTCGGCGCCTCCTCCTTCCTCGGACCAGCAAGTATGGTGGAGAGATGGATTGGATCTACAACACGACGGCGTGGTGTATATGGTGGAGAATTTCTGCAGCAGGGCTTTGCCTACAAACAGTCGGGAGGGAGAGAGGAGGGCAGCAGGGCAACTAGGGTTTGGAGGAAGGTGTGTGTGGGGAGGGGGCGCACCAGCCCTCTATATATAGAGGGGGAGGGGGCGGCCAGCCCTAGCCCCTCCTCCAAGCCTTGGGCCAGCGGCCAAGGGAGGAAGGAGTGGGGGGGGGCTAGGACTCTATCTCTAGTTTAAACGATTTAAACTCTCCCTCTTCTAGAAATTCTATCCCGAGATTTAAACGAGTTAAATCTCTCTAGAATCGGCTGGGCCCTATGGGGCCTTGTGCCCCTGGCCCAATGCGGCCAGGACACTCCCTCATAGGCCCATGCCCCCTCCCGGAAGGTGGGACCACGTTGGCCCCCTTCCGGAAGGTTCTAGAAGCTTCCGGTACAATACCGATTAATCCTAACAATTCAACTCCAAAACTGCACCGCCTTTATATGAATCTTATTCTCCTGACCATTCCGAACCTCTCGTGATATCCCGGATCCCATCCGAGACTCAACAAAAATTCATAAACCAATTATCCAATCTATCCTAGCCGAGACACGTTATGTGTGACCTGGGTTCGAGAATATGCAGACATGATCTTCTATCAATAATCAACAGCAGGGTCTGGGCACCCATATTGACTCCCACACATTCATCGATGATCATATCGGATGAACCACGATGCCAGGATTCAATCAATCCCATATACATATTCCCTTCGTCGGTACCGTCATACCTAGTTCAATCTCGTTCACAGCAAGTACTTTACTCGTTCCGTAATCCGATATCACTTTGTGATTAACTCCTTAACCACATGCTTGCAAGCGGTGTTGATATCGATTACCAAGTGGGCCCGAAGTATATCTCTCCGACTTGGGAGGGACAAATCCCATCTCGATACATACAACCCAATGATACTTTCCGATCACCGAGAGACACCTTTATGATCACCTCTCATAGGATGACGTTTGATGACCTCAAAGCTTTCTTCCGATACCAGGGAGTTGCATTATCTCATGGTCTAATGAATACAATATTTGACATAGGAAAAGCTTCGCAAAGATGAACACAATGGCACGATCTAATTGCTTCGCTTAGTTTGGGTCTGTCCACCATATCATTCTCCCAATGATATGATCTCATTATCAATTGACAACTCATGTCTATGGTTAGGAAACCTTAACCATCATTGATCAATGAGCTAGTCCATAGAGGCGTACTAGGGACACGGTGTTGTTCACAAACCACACAAGTATTAATGTTTCCGCTTAATACAATTCTAGCATGGAATATAAACTTTATCATGAACAAGAATTATAATAATAACATCTTTATTATTGCCTCTAGGGCATAATTCCAACAGTCTCCCACTTGCACTAGAGTCAATAATCTAGTTTACATTTGGCAACAATCTCACACCCATGGCACTGAGGTGCTGATCATGTTTTACATGTGGAAGAGGTTTAGTCAATGGATCTGCGACATTCAGATCTGTATGTACTTTGCTGATCTTCCGGTACCACGCCGTTGTCTTTGGGAATCGCGAGAGGTGCTACAACCTCCTGCTGCTGGAACAAGGAGAGGAAGGACTTCATCGAATAAATGTGACCGACTCATGGAGCGCTGCCGCCAAAAGCGCCGGAAGGATCGTCTACGCGATCTTGAGATCGGAAAGAGTACGACTACATCACCCACGAGAATCTGCTCTCGTTAACCGCTTTGGAATCTTCGAGGGTGAGTTCCTCTATCGACTCGTTGCTACAATCTAGTAGATAGATCTTGGCTTGTTTGTTTGCATGCGGTAGAAATTTTTTGTTTTCCATGCTACGAACCCCTACAATAGCTACTAGAAACAGAGAGCATGCAAGATCACAAATAACACAGACATGATAGAATCAATAATCAATTTGACATTATAGAATCAATAATCAATCTGACATAGTATCTCAATATCCATCGGATCCCCGCAAACACAACATGTATGACTACAAATAGATGATCTTGATCATGAACGGAGCTTACAAGATCTAAACATGATAGCACAAAGGAGGAGAAACAACCATCTAGCTAATGTATGGACCCATAGTCCAAGGGTGAACTACTCACACATCATACCGGAGGCTGGCATGGTGATGAAGAAGGCCTCCGGGATGATCTCTCCCCTCCGGCAGGGTGCCGGGAAGAGCTTCAGATCCCCCTGATCTAGGGACGATGGTGGCGGCGGCTACGAACTGTTTCGTGGAGATTTGATCGCGTGCTTAGGGTTTCTGCATCGAGGTGACTTTATAGGCGAAGGGGAGAGGCAGGAGGCCGGCCAGGGGGCCCACGCCATAGGGCGGCACGCCCTAGGGTGGACCCGCGTGGCCCTATGGTGTGGCCACCCGGTGGCCACCCTTCGACTGCCCTTCGGGCTCTGTGTTCTCTCCGGTAAAATATTATCTTCGACTTTTGTCTCGTCCAATTTCGAGAATATTTCCCAGCTTTTCTGAAACCAAAAATAGCAGAAAACAGGCAACTGGCACTGCGACATCTTGTTAATAGGTTAGTTCCAGAAAATGCATAAAATACCTCAAAGTGTAGACAAAGCATAGAAAAGTTGATATTAAACAAGCATGAAACATAAAAAATTATAGACACGTTTACAACATATTAGAGCTATAGTAGTACTTGTATATGCTTGTAGCAGGATGCATGAATTCTATGTATGTGCTTGTGGCAGGATGATGTGTATGTGTTTGTAGCAGGATGAACTATGAGTAAAATGCATTGCTAGTAGAAAATGGTGCAGCTCCAATCCACCGAATGCCCCAAAGCAAGCCAAAACCTCTTAATCCAAGTGATGCTGGCACAAGTGCATCCATTCACACCAATCTAGTACCATCTCTTATTTTTTGATGGACTGATCACCGAAGTCACGGTAGATGGCCTTGTCCTTGTCAGTGTGGAGGAAGGCCAACATGTTGGGCAAGGCCAGGCCATGAGTAGCTAAAAAGCCAACATGTTGGGCAAGGCTAGGCCATGAGTAGCTCTGGAGGAGAAGGTCTCATCAACAGTAGGTCAAGGAGGAGGAGATCTAGGTGCCAGCAACCAAACTTGATGGCTAGTTACTACTGGGCACATTCCAATTAATGGAAGCAGCCTAGCACCACAAGATCCACTAGGGAAACATATCAAACAAGAGAATCATCAGGATCTTCAACTTATCCTCAAATCATCTTCCTGAATCCATTTGCTAGCAATCAAGGCATATTTTAAATCATTTCCCTAGATAAAATTGCTCTAGGAATCATTTTGGTACATGTTTTGTTATCTATCACAGTGGACAGAACCTATCCAAGAGTAATCTAGTATCATTTCAAGAATATAATCTCAACCACTATCACTGTAGTCCAAGTATAGCCAGCCAGTAAGAAGCGCATCATGTACCATGACCATGCTACTATGCATCCTCCAAAGAGGTACCACATCATCAAGATCTAAGCACAAAAACCACAAGGCTAGATTTTTCATCATTAACTTTAATATACAGAGGCAAGCCATACCATAATTCTACCATCTTCCCAGAAGAGAATCTAGGAATAAAACTCATATGACTTCAGTGTCATAGTGACTAAACTACAAGCACGAGCAAGTTAAGCTTGTAGAGCACATCCACCATAGATAGATCTTTTCCTTAGATTCAACATCTAGAAAGCATTCAACTAAATGATGTCATGTAAATAGTACATATTTGTTGGCCAAAGCAAATTCACTTGCAAATTATACCAAGTTAATTTAAATCCTTTGCCTAGACATAAATTCCAGGAATCATGTATAATTAGAATTCCATCACAGAAAAGCAACATCAAACTATTTTTTTACCATCACCCCAATAAGGATTCAATCCTTACAGGTGCATTTAGGAATCCATCCTAAAGTTTGTTCCCGGTCCATAAAGGAAGCTACTGGAAGTTTCCATTATTAAATCAAATCATATACTTGACTTCCAAGAATTTGGAACTTATTGCCAACTAGTAAATGACACTATGCTTAATAGAGTTATAAAAGGAGTATGGGATTAAACCCAGAACATCATCTGGATCTTACACGATACTATAAAATTATGCGAGGCGCATTTAAACCAATACCACCAAAACACAATGAAATTTACTACCATATTATGCTAACCATTGTAGCATCCGAGAGTTGTCAAAAAAGAGAAGAATAGTAGTTCATGACAATCTTAATTACGGTTAAGAATAGCAGTACAATAAGAGGTAGAGAGAGGGAGTAGAAGAAGGGGACTTACCCGTGGTACTCGCTAGGATCTAGAAGAGCCAGTAGAGGTGGGAATCTGAGACAGAAGCACGACGGCATGGGGAGCACCTAGGGGCGCTGCAACCTGCGCCTAAGCCATCTCCTCCGATGACAGACGTCGGTAGGAGGGTTAAGGGAAAGGGTAATAGAAAGGGGAAGGGGAAAGGGGAGGGGAGGCGGACGGTGGACTCGACGTCTAGCTCGACGACGGAAGGCGGCAGGAGGGGATCAACTGGATCAAAAGAGCGAGGAAGAAACTTAACAATGAACTGGACCGAGAGAGCGAGGTAGAGCCAGTATTGGAGCACCTACCACCACCGGGACCGCCCACCTTACTCGAGGTGCACCTGGTCCGTTTGCGCCTCGAGTAATTCAACTACTTGAGGTGCATATGGGGCTGGTGCGCCTCGAGTAAGTGGGGGAAGCTAGATCTGATCCGTACATGACATATAGGAGACACATCCCTCACATATGCGTCTCTAGTATACAAATATAGAAGACACATGCTTTACCCATGCGCCTTGTATATTTAGGGGAGGTGCATTTGTTTGGGATGCGCCTCCTATAAGCCTGTCTCCTATAGGGTTTCCCTAGTAGTGCAAGATCGAAACCTTCCTAAAATGAGCTCCCTTAAAATAGGAAAGTGTGGAGCAGCCCATGGGGGCCATGCGCCACCCATGATAGGCCATGCTGCCCTCCATGTGCCACACACTAGTGTACCATGGTGGGACCATGTGCCATCCCCCTGGGCCTACATTCGGGCCTTTTATCTCCCAAAACTATTCTGTCAACCTCAATCTCTTCGGGTTTTCTCTTGTGAATTATTCTGATGATCCGGAACCATTCCAGAGGATCTCTCACATACCCATATGCTCTTATTATTCTACAAAATAATATCCTTTAAGCGTGTGACCCCGCAGTTTCGGTGTTTTGTGGACATGAATGTGGAACACTTTTCGAACAATAATCAATAGCGGGATCTAGACATCCATATTATTCCCACATAACCACGAAGTAATAGAGGGAACTACATTTGATATCATGCATCTTTTTGCATTATTATGTATGAAAACCCTGAGTTGAGATAATTAGGTATCCTCGTAATGCAACTCTTGATTACTATATCATGTTGACCTTGTTACTGGCTTATCTTTCTTTTCTCTTGTTCGTACATTCTAGTATCCAATGAATCACATCACTCTATGTCTAGCGAGACTAAGTGATACCCTAATATAGAGTAGGGACAAAAATTATCTCTCCATCGATGGAGGTTCAAATCCCATCTTGGATTATCTTGTGCATCATCATAGTTTCCAACATATCTGAAAAGACAACCATTATGATCACCCGGTGAAAGCTAAGGTTGGGAAGCTATCGGGACATGCCTTCCACTATGAAGGATAAATGATATCATCATGGTATAATGACAAAGTAATATAATAACATCAACGATTTACCAACACAAAGTGATGACGTTCATGTTTTAGTAGATTGCATGACTTGAGTCGGTTCAACATCCTTGTTCAGCCAACAATATTTTCGCCTCTATGAAAAATAGCACACCTCACGACCTTATGCCTTAGTGGCCCAATATTTTAAAATATTCCATATCGAGATCCTCCACTCATCGGAGTTCTCTGATCAACAGGACGTCGACTAGCCATACCATATCTAGAAGAGAACAAACATGATTGATGAAACGATTGTGAATTATTTTTTCTCTAGACTCTCACCCACTCTTGGGCATCAAAATTGTCAAGTTGGAAAATGGTTGGCTCCAGAACAAGGAATTTCAACTTTCTCGCCGGCGGCGAGTGGCAAGGCGATCGACGTACCTCGGTCGATGATGTTGAAGGCAACGCAGGGGACATGGCCAGCTCCAAAGTTGTTGCACGTTGGAGTGAACGATTGCGCAAACATTTGACATACCTCGACGAGAGACGAAGTCTCCCGCGAAGATCGACGGTAGTCCACCGGTGACGGGAGAGACTTGAGATCCTCACTCTCACTCTCATCATCGTCATCATCATCTCTGATGGATAAGCACCGGAACCTATCGTCGAAGGGAGGGAACTCGACATTGCCACTGGCGTCGCCCGAAGTCACCCCTAATGGCTCCATTCACGAACTCCTATGGACCTGCTATGTACTCTAATTGCAAATATACTAGTGATAACAAAGAAAGGAAATATGGATTTCCTAATAAATTTTGTGGAACTAAAAATACTAAATTCTAATGTAATTAGTAAAGACTATGTCAATATTGGCAAAATACAAACCTGACGTCCTTGATAACTTACCCCGGAGTTTAAAATAGCAATTTTTTTTGAAAAGGAAAGGTCCCAAAGGACCTATTGCTGCTTCATTAATATCCAGGCGGTGGTACAAGTTACACAAAGGATCCCAAGAAACATAGAAATTACAAGCTGGTCTTGGAAATACACAGAGAAAACCTCAGAAAGATTTCTAAAAACGCAATCAAGTCCCTCTGCCTCACCACCAAAGTCTGGGGATGGAATCCACCGACGGCCACCGTCTTCATCACCGGGGACTCGGCCACTTGGTACGAAGAGGGTGAAAGGCGCCGCCGCCACTCCATCGAAGTAAGGCCTCCTCAGTTGGAGGTTGAAAGGACGCATCCATGGCGTCACATGATGCCTTTCCATGGCATCGAAGATAAGTGGCCAACATCTGGCCACCGTAGGAGAGCTCAAGGTCGCAGCAGAAATTCCATGCCGCTGGCAAGCTTGATTCTCTCGATCTCCCGCACCAGAACTTCTCCCCTCGCCTCCACGGCCAGCCGGAGAAGAAGGCACAGGTGGCTTGAAAGAACAAGACCTGCAGCAGCGACTGACCTTATTGATGGAGCTGCTGATGGAGATCCTCACCGTTGCATCCGGCTCCGCCCGATGGAGCACCGCAACAAGGAAGAAGACCACCAACAAGAACCAGATCTGGCCAGATAGATCCAGCTTCCTACTCCTGGCATGACGCCAACTACCGGCATAGAGCCAAAACAAAAAAGAAAATCTACAAGAACTAGTCCTAACTACTCCGGCACCGTCCCATGTCCAACTCCAGCCAGCTATTCCGGCGGAGAGGGCATGGTGGCCCGGCCTCTGAAGAAAAAGTCTCAAGGTACTGTAGCAGGAGGAGAGGGGTCGAGGGGGAAAGTGAGTGAGTCCAATTAAAATAGCAATTTAACTTCAGATTATCAAATAAAAGAGAGTAAAAGTATCATAATAAAATTAGTAAAGCAAGTCACGTTTTAACACTAGAGCATGCTCTCAAAAAAAAAAAAACTAGAGCACCCTCATCGTTAATGACAAAAGCTATAGTTGACCTAAGAAGAACTATGATAATGTCAGTCTCCAATCAAATCTTTATTTATTTTACTGTTTGAGCAAGTGGAATCGATACGTCTACAAAACCCAAACTTAAATCATTTGTGGTACATCCTTCAATCCAAGTTAATTGACACGGATCTAGCACCCGTGCGTGTGCGTGAGAGAGAGAGAGAAGGCGATTACGGTCCCTGTCTCCCTTCGGCGGCGCCACCGATTTGTCTCACCTGTTGTGGCCTTATGGTCATGGAGGCATGCTGGATCTCGGTCCTTGTCGATGGGAGGGTTCCGTTTTTTATTTGTTTCTCAGTATGTTTAGGTTTTGTGTCCTACTCATTAAGATGCGGTGGTGGTTGACTTCCTGAAAGTGGAATAAAGTCCTCATGTCTAGCCCCCACTTTGCGTTGCGTCTAGCGTCACCGGAGGACATGTGAAGGTTTGTCTCTGATGAATCTCGTTGGATTCTGTTGGTGTTTCTTCTGATTTACGCTTCTCTTCATCGACGACGGTTGTCGCTCTCGTGCGCTACTTAGCACGGTGATTTCTCGTCTGTCTAGTACAACTCTAGCGAGAACGATGACACGCCTTCGGCTCTTTTGGATGGCCTCTTTTGGATGAGTGTAGTGGTCGTTGTAACTTTTTCATTTAGCATTTCTATTGTTGTTGATAAGTAGATGGACTTTTTGCATAATAATTAAATTAAATGACGCTAATTGAGTTAAAATATTTCCTAAACTCTTTCTAGGTTTAAACGAATTTATGTCAATTAATTTGAATCAGAGGTACTCCCTCCGTTTTAAAATATAAGATGTTTTAGATTTGTAAAAAAGATGAATCTAGACTTATTTTAGTATGTAGGTTCACTCAACTTTGGGATGAATCTACACAATAAAAAAAGTCTAGATTCATTTTCTTTATAAAACTAAAACATCTTATATTTTAAAACAGAGGGAGCAGTAACTATAATTCGGCGTTTACCAAAGAGAAAAAGAACAAACATACGGCGCACAGAAAAACAGAAGCATCTTGTGGAAACAGTGCACGCATTGCCGGAACGTGCAAAGCCACAAGCTCCTGAATTTGACCGGCGCATGCAAGCCAGCGTGCTTGACCGACTCGAGAAGAGCGAGCGACGGATGGCGCCATGGCAGCTCACGTGCAAGGAAGGGAGCCGGGGGAGGAAGCAACCATGAAGCTTCGCGGGCTCGGCCGTGTCTGTGGCAACCACGGCGCCACCACCGACCACCTCGGCAAACCGCCCCCCACAAGATCCAATCTGCCATCTGGGCTCGAGCCTACTGTATATCCCTGCCTTCTTGGACCACACCGCTCGGCCAGGTTGGGCCGAGATTGAGAGAGACCCGCTGCCATGTCGGTCCGTTCACCTCGCTGCCTCTAGGCCCCACCTGGGGCCGCCATGTGGCATCTAGTACTGCAAATTTCTCTGTGCCGTACACTAGGGGACGATTTATTTTGTAGGAAGAAAGTAGCCGTGCAACATGGCCATACGGAACCCCGTCCTTTCGGCCTCCGTAGTCCGTACCGTACAGCCCGGATCTCCATTAATCCACTGCCACTAGCACCTGTGTTCCGTTTAATTAAGCACGATTACTGTGACATTTTTCAGTGGTCCGGGCGATGGCTGGTGAGGGAGACAGCACATTTGGATCTTACCAAAAAAAAATGCAGAATTCAGAAATCTCACGGAGCGGGTCTGCATTGTTGGGGCGCGGATTGACGTCGGGACAGCAGCACGTCTCTCTCTCTCTAGTGCAGCGGTGCAAGGCAATAATGCAAAAACCACTCGAACGAAGCGTGTAGGGAGAAGGGCCAAGGGGAAACCCCGCGGTGCAGTTTTTATTTATCGTACACGACCATGTTTACAGAGCATGCAAAAGAGAACGATGGTCCCTGCACTCTGTAAAGAGCACGCTGATCCCTGCATCTTCTTCATACTCCATACATCCGTTTTCGCTTCTTCCTTCAGCGCCCATTATTTGAGCAAACCCTCGCCAGCATTTGGACGGGGGTGTGGAGGCTCAGTTCTCGTGATCCCAGACCTCGGATGCGCTCTTGTACGGGCCGTGGGTCTTGTTCACGAACAGCTCCTCTCCGGTCAGGACACGCTTCTGCAACACACACACAGGCTCATTCACGTTATTACATCAGACTTAAAACGGTTACTTATTGCTAACTTGACACGTATTGTAGTATAGTAGTTTTATCTCTCTAAGTGCAGAGAGAGTAATTAAGAACTACTAGCTGCCACAGAGCCCACAGTAAGCAGATCAAACGATGCTCTATCTGCAACATAACCTGAGGAAACGACCAGCAACACATAAACTAACAGATGGTCCAACTGCGGCATCTGGATCCTACAGTTCTGTATTACCATATTTAGCGTGACAGATATCTAGGGAAAGAGTAGATCTCATTTCACGTTCAGGTGGGTGGGGAATCAAGCGATGCACTCATGTGCCTTCTGCTCTCCTCGAACGAGGGCAAAAACATTTTGAAACCATGCCAGTTTTAGGACAACAGTAAGTACGAACTAGTACAAGACTCACCTCATCTTTGATGCTGCACAGGACCTGGAAGTCATCCTCAGGGATCTCCCATCCAAACACCTGGATATTCTCCTTGATCCTCTCATCTTTACTGGATTTGGGGATAACACTCGTTCCCCTCTGGAGAGCCCATTTGATGAGCACCTGCCCTGGGGTCTTGTTCAGCTTGTTGGCTACCTGCAGTACCAATGGTTGAATTGAGCTCAACTAATTTAAATAGCTTGAATTGAGCAAAAAAAAATGATTTGTGAATATATATGCACCTTTTCAACAACAGGGTCGTGAGCAAGGTTCTTCTCTGATGAACCCAACGGAGAGTAAGCCTAGAAGTAGCATAAGGAAACCAAGAATATCGTTAAGCGCTTTTCTGTTTGAAAATTTAGAAGGCACGAAGGTATATTTGCATTAGGATGTCTCTTTTTCGGAAGAAATATCTTACAGTGACATGAATCCCGTGCTTCTTGCAGGCCTCGAATATCTTATCGTTCTTCCAGCCAGGGTGCATTTCCATCTGTCAAGTCATCAAAGTAAATAAATGGTCAAAAGTTACTTGCTTATATCTCACTTCTCAGTATGTTGAGAGTTGGACTACTGATCAAGCTTGGAAGTTCGCAACCTGGCATACTGCCGGTGGGATATTTGCAGATCGTAGCAGCCGGTTGAGCTTGGTCACAGTGAAGTTGCAAACACCGATGTCCTTAACTAGTCCATCCTTCACGAGTTTTTCCATTTCCTTCCATACTCCCTCCATGTCAAACTCTAGCACTTCCCCGGCTTCTGGGGGTTGATGTGCCCCATCTTTAAGCCGGAAAGGCCAATGGATCTGCGTTCAATATGCAAGTTAAAGAGTTTTTTGTTCCAAGAAGAATACAGCATTTTTTCAGTATAAAAACACATGTCTTCTGAATTTGCATAAATAAGAACTGAACCAACGATTAATTTGCGTATTGCATAGTTCCTCCCCACAGCACCATGAAGTATTTAATCAGAGTAAGATATGCGTTTAGCGAGGGAACACGCGTTAACCACTCAACTCAACATGAGGCGATATGTAATGGGAACACACAACACACGTGCATGACGGGTATGCGTATTTGGGGTTCATGTTAAGCACTAATTAGAGTGATTTGTGAACAAAATAAGGCATTAGTTATGGTTTCTTACAAGGTAAAGATCAATATAATCCAGCTGTAAATCCTTGAGTGTGTTCTCCAATGCTGGTCGCACCCTCTCAGGAGCCAAGTTTGTGCACCTAAAGCAGACAAACATTGACCAAACTTAAAAAATTCACATATTGGAAAAACACTACAGGATATAGACAGTTAATTGCATTACAGCACACTCTTAAGGCTCTGCACACAGGTACCATATTTTTGACGTCACAAACAAATCTTTCCTGTCAATTCCAGCCTCCATTGCAGCTTTAAGCCCTTTGCCAACCTGAAATCAGCAGAGGATGTTTAGTTAAAGACATGTTCGAGCGCTAGCCTAGTACAGAAACATGATACTGCTTTGATTTATACACCTCCTTTTCTATGCCGTACTGAGCCGCTGTGTCCACATGCCGGTATCCAGCCTGCAGGAACCATGTATTCAGATTATTACAGAGTTTCTACCGGCAACTGTGTCACATGCCTAGGACCAAGAAGCTACGGTAACCATGAACTCAAATTTCCAAAAATCTTGCAGCTTCTTGGTCCAACAGTAGCACGATGTCATGACTATTCTGAATTCAGACACTGCTCGAAGAGAACCGAAGCTACTGAACAATACTTTCCCAGCACGAGGAATTACTGTACCCTGAAAACACAAGCAAAGAGACCAGGAGAATGGCGATCTACCTCTGTGATGGCTGTCTGAACGGAGTGAGCAGTGTCCGATCCAGCTCTCCAAGTGCCTAATCCAACGGCTGGTATAGCATGCCCGCTCTTCAGAACAAAGCGATCTTGCTCCCCCTGCGCCATCGCCTTTGCACTCGCCATGATCTTGCCGCTCAAAAAGCCTCTCTTCAACACTCTTCTGGTGTCTTCTCCTTTCTAGTCTTCTTGGGCAACTTCTTTATTCCACAGTGGAGATCTGTGGGCTTCGCTCTTCAATATATAGGGAGGAACTTCTAGGGAGAGATGCCACGTACACTGGTAGCCATGGACAGATGGCGGGAGATCTCCACCTGTGTGTCACTCGCCATGGTGCATGAAGTACGGGTTGCACTGGAAGAACTCGCCAGAACCCATAGGTGGCCAGCAACACAACAAAAACTATCAGTTAACCGATGGTGCCAGAAATAAACATGCTTACCTGCCGTCTTTCTGGTTGATGCCGAGGAAAGCTTGCTTAGAATGAATCCGGCGTATCTGGCTTCACATAGCAGGCAAAAAGGCTTGATTACAACGATCAGATCTGCCAAAGCTTCTACAGTACCATCACACAGAGTTCTCTTAAGCAGTTAAGCTAAATCTGAATTTACAGCATGATCAAGTTACAACTGACAGCCCTTGCTGCTGCGAATCCGCTAGATAATGATGCTGTTCTCCTTTCATATGTACAGAGTACAGAGTACAACAGTATATTTACTCTAGACAAATGACTAAACGAGAAACTGTGGTAATCTCTGCTTTTTTTATCAAATACAGAATCCAATTCCTTGCTGATTCAAGAGTAAGGCTCAACGTTGTCTTGATCCTATGTGGTTTATGGACATTGAAGGCGCCGTGAAGTAACCAAATCACTTGGTCAGATCACTCGATTGCTCAATATTGCTGCTGCTGCTGCTGTCATCCGGATTCTGAACTTCTGCTCTACCGCCCTCTATCTGGGATACTTCTAGCTGGGATATTTCAGGTGGTGCGAGGATCTCTTCAGAAGGAGGCTGTTCCTTGATTTTTTGTAGTCCGGTGTACCGAGCAAGATCAACCCATTGCTGCAGAAACCAGAATACTTAGTAAGGAGAAAGGCAGAAGTACCAATATGTGTCCCATGAAGGAACGGTCCCAAAATTTTATTTATAAGTTTGGAAAAAAATTGAGATAAATCACAGGCGTACGTTCTTACTTGTGTAAATTTCAAGAGAAAACACAATCGTATGTGGCCTACACAAAAAAGAGAAAATGGAACTCGCACAGAGAAAATAGCCGGCTAGGGACCTTCAGTGTTGTTGTGTTGTGTGTGTAGGCATATTACTTGCTTGAAAGATCAAAACCGATACATGTTACTTCCTAAGATAGCATAGAAGCACTATACATACACTTACGGAAGTTCGAAAGATGCATAGACTAATGAGAGAACTATAACATACTCCCTCTGTTTGGAAATATAAGATGTTTTAGGTTTGTGAATGAGATGTATCTAGACATCTTTCAGTGTCTAGATTCATCTGAACTTATACACTAAAACATGTCTAGATACATCTTCTTCACAAATCTAAAACATCTTATATTTCTAAACGGAGGGAGTACAAATAATGAAAGGATAATGATTACCTCACAATAATATCTTTTTTTTTGCCTGAGTGCTGAGCTAGCAGCATTAGATGAAATGAAATATTGGATGGAAAATTTAATTGGACATTACTCTTCTCCAGTTTTTCTTTATGAAACATTATGCTACTTTGTGCAAAGAACTTGAGAGTGGTCTGTTTGTTCAGTGTAAACAGTTTGAGAGTACAATATGCCACCAGCAACTAGAAAGATGAAGAAGTGATCAACCTGTGTTCCCAAGTATGAGTTGACCGTCCTTGCAACAAAGGACAAGAGACCAGCAAGAAGTGGCTGGTTATAGCGAGTCGCCAAGCTCTCTCCTAGCCGATGCTCCAGTAGGCCAGCAATGATCTTCAGCATAAACGTAAAAAATAGATAAGTTGTCTGAGAACTAAAATAACGGATTAACTGCATTCTGAATTTACTAGATATGGTCTCCTAGTACAGATAAGTCAGTGACTGCAAAATCACTTCCACAAGCTGGTAATGGATCAAATTTTCATTAGGACCTGCTCGAAAGGCAGTAAAGCTTGGTTTAGGTCTACTACACGGAATGGTTGCAAATAAGCAAGAATGTTTCAATTTCCTGTTGAACTGAGACATAAATACAGAGAAGGTTATTTACAAGCACTAATTTCAACAGTGCCTAAGTTATGCCTGGAAATAATGTAGTTACTTCTGTGGCTCAAAAGATCAACATAACTAATCAGGATTGATGACGGTTAGTTAGGGTTCGGATGCCACTCTGGTAGAAAGAGCATATTTGAAGTGGAGATTTCATACTTCCATAACTAAACAGAACCTAGGTCTTTCAACTGAAAGCAATTAAGCTAAGAAAAATTTACCTGGTACCGTAAATTTGCCGATGTTCCTAGAAAGCAACTATAAACAGCTGCTGACTTCAAAATAGGAGCTCTCTTTCGCCCTACTTCTACACTCACTGAAGGTTTCAGCACTCCTCGAACAGCATACAGGAGATCAGAGGAAACTCCAGCCCCAATACTAGAAATAAACCCCACACCAGCAAGTTTCAGACCACCGAATATTACTGCTGCAACCCTCTGGTTTGTATTCCAATTCTGACCAAAGACATTCTTCTGGAACGCATTATCTGGCAATGATCCCAAAAGGCCTTTGACAAAGTCCAAGCTCTGACCAGAGTCATTATCAGCATAAGAAAGCACTGAAATAGTTGGAGCAGGAAGCCACACTGTAAAGAAATCGACAACAGAGCCTCTGACAGTATCAGTGATGACATAGTCAATTTCTTCAAAAAACCGCCCTTTCCGTCTTTCGTACTGTGCTAGAAGAGTGGTTGTAATTGATATAGCCTCTTCAATGGCTAGTCTTTGAAGGAATTTGGGGTCTGCCAACAATCTTTCCCGGAAACCCTGCAGAAGTTATTGACTTAATGAATAAGTGATTCATATTTATTTCTTTACTATTAAAAAGAAGTTGGTGTTGGTAGGTTGTACTTTGACACTTTAAGATCAAACATTGAAACAATCAGGACGGTAGGATCTACATCTAATGGTACGTAGTACCTGGTTAGTTAATTACACTGCTTTGCCACCTATAAGTGAAATTGCCGGTTTCTGTGCTATCTAAAAAAACCATCCTTGCGTTTCGCTTCGGCTTCGTCGCTCTTTGTCCCGTCCAGCGGACAAGTCATCCCCGCCGCTACGCCGAACCCCACGTTTTCATCTCCTCACGACCCCGCCTCCGTCCCCTGGACCTCCCCCGGCGGCGCGCTCCCTTCCCGCCCATCCCCTGCACTCGCCGACCTCCCATCCCCAAATCGACGGCTTCCTACTCCTCTATGACAGGATCCCGCGAGCTCCGACGTCACCTACCACAACCAATTCTACGCGGCCGCGGCCTTCGCCGACTGGGCCAACTCCTCCTCCACCACTGCAATCTCTCGCCTCCAGAACGACTGCCGGAAGGTGTGAATCCAGATAAGTTTATCAACGTTCAAGCGCCCGATTACCATCTCCCATTGAATCCTCCTGATCCCCAACTACCGCCGCCTCAAACCCTGAATCTGAGTTGTGCTACCTTCCTGATCCTTAGGCTAGGCTTTTGAAACCGCATCAGAGCTCGAAGGGTTGCCGTCGTCTAGGTCACGCCTCACAACCGGATATACGTGCAACGTATGCAACCTGAGGCTTTGCCTATGGGACGAACGTATCAGGAGCTGCGTCAGTGAATGCACGCGCAGGGGCCTTCGTACATCCTCGAGCACGCCGTGTCCTTCCTTGACATCTAAGGGGGCTCTTGCTGCTCGTCAAGACTTCGAGGTACAGAAGTAAAGATTAATCAGGATTCACATCTGATTATGGTGATAAAGATGTGGCCATGAATTTTTAATATATTCACTTATCAGGCTAACTCTGTGTTGACTTCTGTCATTTGGTCGGTTTATGGCCAAGGAGTTGACGAATTTTTATTTTTATATATACTTTGCAGTCTCTAAATTCTCTATCTCTATCTGCACTATCGAGAAAAGATTTAGTGTTCCGTCGTCGGCTAATACATCGTCTTCGTCTATCGCACATTTTGTAATTAAGCCGCTGTCCACATCCCCAAAATCAAGCCGACGACCATGTCCCGCAGCCTCAAGGCATCACACAGTCGTGTGCCTCAATGCCGATCCAATCGTGCCACCATCGCCTTTGCCACCCACCTCGCCGGCAACCTGACGCGTCTGGCGGCGGGCTTTTCTCGCTCTCGTGGGCTGCCGCGCTACGGCGAGCAGCCGAGGGCGAGGGATAGCGAGCCAAGGGTTGGGTAGGCGTGGCCCTGGCGGCGATGCGGACCAAGAGCAAGGAGAAGACGGCGACGGAGCGGCCACCGACGTGGGAGGGCATGTGGCTTATGCTGTTAGTGCTCGCGGCCTCGCTTGATCATACATGTATATATTTGGATCTTCCTACTCGTAAGGTATATCGTCTTACCTCTGACCTTTAGGTAATTACACCGGAAACAAAAGGTGTCCTTGTAAACACGAGAATGTTCTTAGTTTTGTTCATGCTTCTTTCACATATAATGAATTTATTTATGATACAGTATGTCTATCTATACCTTAAAACATCATGGCAAAAGTTAAATAAATGGCATTTATTCTGCTACTAACCATCTTTGATATTTTGGAAATCCCTTAGCCTGTGCCATTTCATCAAATGTTGTATCTGCTTGGCAAATGCCGAGCTCATTGACTTTATTTTAAAAAATGCCTTGTGTTGCTTGTTTCTTCAAATTATGCTGCTTATTTAATTCAGGAGCCTATGTGGTTACCAATGTCTACAAGTGAGATTTGTCTTTAGAGATTATAAACTCTTGATTTCTTGGGTTTCTTATAGAGGCACTTTAAATGGACACATTTGGTATAGACTGATATATGAAGACGTCACTATCCTCGCTATTAATTTGGTTTGATAATATGCATGTGATTGGTTGATCGAGAATAGTAGTAATCTAGGATTTTCTTCGCAACCAGATCTTCACACAATTTATAATTTATAGCCTGTGTTAGGATCTAGAGTTACGTAACTCTCTGCTCCAGGCATGTTAGATTGCACGTTCTTAAGAAATATAGTTTTTTATTACATTCATGTTAGAAGATGTATAAGATGAGCAATCTTGCAAGGCAGTAGAGGCCATGGTTATGGAGAAGATGGACCTGCAGTAACATACCATTGGGAAACATCTAAGGCCATTGCTTGAACTTGGCATGGCTAGGGATGGCTTATATCTATCTGCACTGCTTGTATATTTCAACAAATGTATTTCTAGAAACCCTTTTATTGGTGAAATAGAACCGCACAGGTCTAGATTAAAGAAGGACAGGGGCGAAGGGAGAGAATTGGCCAAGAAGTTATTTTTTCCAAAATGTTATTCAAGATATGTGAATTTATTTTTCTCTATCACTTTTTTCAATTTAATGGAATAAAATATTGACATCCGTCTTACATAAATAGTTGTTATGTTGTCATGTACATTAATTTCCTGATAATTTTATTATCGAGGAAGAATAGTAATCTCAATCCACTGTGTTATAATCAACTAACACACAAAATGGTTCTTACTTTTGACCATTTCGCTTATTTTCACCTGTTTACTTATGGAAGTTTGAGACGGAAAAGAGAAGGCAGAGAAGGGGCCTACAGAGGCATGACCTCTGACAGGAGCGATGACGATGGCCGGCCCTGTGGCTTTGGTGCTGCATCGATACTGACAATGGCGCGTAGGGCGGGAGAATGGTGCCGACAAGAGACACACCAGGGCAACCTGTCTCTACATGATGGTTTGATGTGCTTGTTGGTGTCACCCATCAAACAAATTATCTGAAATATGAGCATGTACCTAAACTGGACACTTGGTGCGGTGGCTCTGGACCTACGCACCTGACGCTCGCTCGCTGATTATTGTCGACTAACAGGCAGAGCCAAAGAACATTGCATGGCAACCACATGGCATGCCGACTATAATGTTACCGAAAGGCCGCGGGGATCTATCAAGTCAACTTTGTAAGTATAGAAGTGTCATATGATCTGACACCTTTTCCCCACTCACACGTCTAATAGGTGTTCAATCCAATGCTAAATAGCAGGTTAACAGGCGCACATGTCAAGAACAAAAGTGTTGATTATTTTAGTATGTATTGGTAAAAATAATTCATTGTGTTAGTTTTCTTCCAAAATTGCCAAGTCGTTATCAGATTCTCCACCCTTCAAAGAAGTATACATGACTATTCTTTACTTTTCTGTTTATTTAATTTGTTAAAGTACGCTCATTGTAAATATGGTATGTTTACTGTTTAGTACCGATAGATGAAGTGGGAGCTACATGTGCTTATGTTGTTGCAGACAAGGCTTGGTTCAACCAACTGAAGAACTTGATCCATAGGTCTTGTAAATTGGTTAAGTCACCTGATTAAAGCCTAAGGTATGTAAGCGAAACTATCTCCATAAGTCAATATACATGTTCTCTGTTTTGATGAAACCGACATATTTGCATATAAGTTTCATATGCATATCTTCTAGAGCGGTCTAATGAAAATAGTGAGTGAGCTTCAGTCGCTGCAGGTTCGAAATTTCACACTTCTTGACAACTTTGTATGGTTAAAGGATAAACTTCGACAATTTTTCCACTTCTGCGCTTGTGGTAAATTTCTCTTCTGTTTACTGTACCAATAAAATGAATTTTTCTGGCAACATCAATTCATGTAATTTATGCATAGCTACATATGCATGTTTAATTCATGAATGATGTAGGACCAATGTCGCAAACATATAATGTGCCTTAAATAAGGAATAATATTTCTTTTTGTTATTCATGTTGTATTGGGTTGAGCCAAGGCAAAGTACAAGGAACAAGGGAGCAACACTTGGAAAAGGGAGCCAAAAATACAAACATGTATTGTGCCTGTGTGAGGGGGAGGACAAGCCGGTGAAGGAAGGGTGTGACACAAACAAGAAATAGTTGCTTAAATTGGTTTGGAAAAATGTTTTTGTTGGGTTGATGCAAGAAATGTCTCTCACATGTGTCTCTATAGCATCTATAGACAACGATGCTTGGCAGTTTTTCGGTTAATAGATTTTTCGATGCCAAATGCTTTGTCATCGTTAGTCTAGAAATTGACATATTGATGGTCGGAATATCACGCTGATGGAAAACAAAAATAAAATTGTGTTATATGTTGTATCTTTGTTGCATTGTTGTACCCTTGGATGTAAGATGTCACATATAGACAATTATATGGCATTGGTATTTGGTAGAATCAACAGCCCTTTTAAATTCTATGCAGATGAAAAAAAAATATGTGCGTATGTTGTTGCTCATCCGCATAGATTGATAGAAGTGCCATAGTTTCAGAGTGTAGATAGAGAGGCAGGGAGGAACGGAGATAGAGAGAAGGTGGAAAAGAAGGAAAGATGATAGAACCACGAGCATGACCATTCTACCAATCCAAACTCTATGATATTCTTTAGCTTTGCCACTGAATGTTCATATGTATGATGGTGAAATAAATTTAATGTTCCGTTGCAACGCACGGGCATTTAACTAGTTTATGAATAAGCTTACAGTTGTTATTACGTTTCTAAATCAATAACAATGTGCTTCAAAGTGGTATTTCCAGAAACATCAATCGGATAAAACTAACAATATAGATGGAAAGGGCTAAGGGACAAAGAAAAATAAGGAAATAGTTTTTTACTTGGAATCGGTGAATCAGTTCAGTCATAGCGGGGTATTTCTCAAGGTCAAAGAAGTTCTGCAATATCTCAGGGGAAACAACTCCAAGATCTATGCCTTTCTGAAGATCCTGCAATAGTTTGGTGAAGAGTAGTATTAGTCAACTGATATCAAGTATGATGCTGCCATGATATCAAAACGTTTTGGCTACAGAAAAGTTTTTGCTAATACAGCTCTGACCATGGGTAGTTTCAATAAATACCTGAGGTAAAGCTTCAGGCCTCCTACCAGCAGCATTCATAACTCTAGCAATTTCAGCACGGTCAAAGCAGTTTCTAGTGCAAGGTTTAGCCGCGGAATACCATAAGAAATCAGCAACTGGAATTTCACCTTCCCTCCTTATACTTTGTCTTTCAGGATCAAGAAGTACCACAACTTGGTCTTTCTTCGATATCTTTTTAGATATTCTGGCAGGCACACCAATTCCTCGTGACCCATATATAAGATGGCTCGCACCCGCCACAACAATTAGCATCCCTGAAGGAGCTCTATCTTTAAGTTCTTTCATAATTATCTGAGACATGGTATAGTCATCAACTACTCTTGCCTGTGCTGATAAATATGAGTTTGGACCAAAAGAAGAGTCGCGAGTTGAAGTAATCTTGTCTATCAATGACCGGCCCGAGATAGATGTAAAACCAGAAATGAAGCCCGAGCCTGCTGGAGGAGCATACTCCTTTCTTTCTGTTTTTGATAGACCTCTAATCCCCTCTGCTTGGACAGTTCTTTTCACCTAATCAGTAAGGAATAAATAAATTCTACAAAGTGGAGTAGGATGGAACTTAGAAGGATATAAATTCATGACATATAAAATACAGAAAAGAAAGTCATAGGTTAAAGAGAATTTACACCATAACAGTATAGAAGGAAATCATAGCATGATTTTCCGAAATAGACTAATATGATACTTTACACAACTTGTCTGCCTGCTAAGCACTTATGCAGGATGCAGCAAGCTGTAGAAAGACTGTTTCATGGGATGTGGCACAAGAATTGAAATCTATGGCATGGAATGTAGATTCATCAAGCTTTGCAGGTGTCAAAATTAGAAGACTTGGATAGCTGTTGCAGCATGGTGTTACTAAAGAAATTTGTAAAAAATATCCACATGTTTTCGTATAGACAGTAAACAGAATATTCCAATCACCTGCAGTGGGGTTCCACAAGCAACAAGCTTAATTCCATTATCACGGCAGAAATTCAGAAGAGGTTCATACTCCTGCCAGCGCTCTGCTGGCCAGTGCAACGTGTACTGCTTTAAGATGCTGCCATCAATCCTACATAAAGCATAAGCTTATAAATACTATTCTAAATATGAACTTAAGTCTCACTCAAGAATGCATTTTCATTTGTAGGCGATATACTCAGATTTATGGAAGATGAAATCAATGTTAGGATTCAATAAACTCCTTGCGCATTAAACTGTGATAGGATTACTACGCTGTTAATTAGAAGCAGAGATGTAACTCACAGAAGTTGCATTATTCTTACAATAACGGTTATCCATCTATTAAGTGGACACCAAGTGTATTTCACCTAATGAAGCAAACTTTGTGAACAAAAACTCAAATCGAATAGAGTAGCTCCATAGAAGGGTTCAAGATAATAGCTATTTTAACCATTGCATGTCTGAAAGCAAACAGGACTGGTGCAGAGATGTCCACAGCTCAACATCACTAGTGAGCGTTCCCTATAAAGGTAGAGAAATCCTAAGCTATATCCATTACCCAAACTGATCTGAACCGCCAGAGTTCGAATGAGGTCTACCAATCTGTGAGTGATGGTTCCAAGTGGCACTCTGTTGTTCCGGCATGACCGTCACAATCTTAGTCCCACTGTCTGTCTTACTAGTCGCGGATATGCCAATATGTTCCTACTACTATGTAGTGATAAAACGGAAACTTCTGAAGACTATCAATGATGATGGAATTAGAGTGACCAGAGCTCACTTATGCACATTCAAATCTCCTGTGCCAATGAATCATAACGTGAACCCGTAATGTGCAACAAGAGTCATTTCAATTGTCAACGGAGCTAAACTTCCAGCGTTTTCTTCTTATGTACGGTTGCAAACAGGTAAAGTATGTTCTTCTCGCAAGTAGTAATTGTTTGGATAATTCATCAACTAAAGCGATAAGGGAGAGCAGCACACCTTCCTGTCATGAACTGGTCGAGCTGCTGCTGGAGGTCGCAGGGGAACGCCTCGAGCGCGAGAGCCAGGCCCCTCTCGGTCTCCTTGCAGCGGCCCGCGAGCTTCTTGACGATCTCGAGCTCGAGCACGCGGTCATCGGGGTCGGGCACGAGCTCGGCCTCGCCGAGGTACACGACCTTCGCGGCCGCCAGCTTGTCCCACACCCGTGCCCTCGCGTCCTTCCCCACCGCCTGCGGCTCCCCGATGACGGTCGCGTCGTAGACCCTCGACATGGGCGACTCGTCGGGCTGCTTCTGCTCCGCCGGGGGAGGGGGCGGGGTGGGGGTCGGAGGATTGGTGGTAGGCGGTGGTGGCGACGCCACTTCATCGGCCGCGGTGGCGGCGGAGGCGAGCGGTCGGAGGACGGCGGAGGCGGCGGCGAGCGAGGGGACGAGGAGGAGGAAGTCGCGGCGGGAGGCGGCGGAGGCGGATACGCTGCGGCGGGGAGTGGAGGAGGATTTGGCGGCGCCGGAGGTGAGGGGTATGGCGCGGAGGCGGGAGCGCGGGGACGGGAGGAGAGGTTTGAAGGGGACAGCGTTTCTGGACGGCGAGTTGGACATTCTCGCGGCCGAGCTGCAGTTCTGCTTCGTGGTAGCAGTTAGCAGAGCAGCGATCTCTCAACACTTTTCCCTAGCTTATTTTGTGTGATGGATAAACTCGCTTAAATTTTCCGACCGAAGAATTTTTTTAAAAAATAGAGGTTGAACTAGAGACCACATCGCGTAGCTAGGTATCCAGCCATCCACATCGATAAGATTCCTGATGGACAAGAGGACGAGGGACGCAGGGTGGAGATAACAAACACGCCGATCCGGTCCAGAGGCAAGATTCAACTTTCGTGACAAATAGCACCACGAAATGGAGGCCAAATGGGCATACATGACAGAAGTGGACAACTTGGTTATGGGAAGCCTCTGTGGATAAGCAAATACCAGCCACTAGCTCGTCAGCCAGCTCAGACAGCAAGCGTATGGAAAACGGATTCGTTGTTATACGACTCGCCGAGCAATTAAATTTCACGCAATTGTACACAACTCAGTTGTCATTACAATGAAACCAGGGTGGCAAAACTTAGTGGGAGGACAAGAAAGGTTGTGTCGGTGTCGAAATCGGAGCAAAATAAACAGGTCAAAATCCACTGCTATGCTATTACTGTACACAAAGCTGCGTGGCTGCATCAGTTGCTCCTGTTTGTGAATACTTTAGTTTCCTCTGCTACTTTTCCCCACATATTAGCAAAATGGTCCGAATACGAAACCTGCGTACAAGTATACGAGAAAGATGTTAATCTTTGTTAAACCAATGCAGTTACATATCTCTGTTCTCTGCGTACAAGTATCCGTCAACAACTATGTATTGCAGTTCCTGCAACATTTTTTTCATACTCAAATAGTGCAATAAATATTCATTCATACCTGGTTTACTACAAATCCTTTCAGCATCTCAATAAGGTCCCGGCGCCTATTATTGTCAAACCTTCTAATTTCAAGCATGTTGTTTTCCTGCATTATCATATAATAAAAAGTAAATAAGGGGAAGACATTCTTTTGGATACAGTATGGTTTCAAAATTCAGCAACACACACTCCTAGCATTGCCAAAGTCCTACAAATTAATGGGGCAATTCCACAGAAGAAATCGGCCTGCAGCCATTTTTTGACTCAACAAATGATCCTACACTTCGTACCGTTGTTCTAAAAAAACGAAACATATGTAATGCTCCACTACCAGGATCTTAGCAAACTCACACAAAGACAGACCACCTTCTGGGGTCTCTTAAGTAAAGTAATACATTATCATACAAAATCTAGTATTTACACTTAAAATTCCCGAACAGCCATTTAAATTTTTGGGAGCTCTAAAATAGTTGAACAGACAAAAATTGCGTCTAGACCTCAACACATTACATCTGGATTAGCATGGATAGTTTCACAAACTAAAACTTGCCCCCCCTATGCATTTTTGCCAGCTGTAGCTATGCTGTCATAGATAGGTGCGTCAACAAGAATGGATATAAAAGAGTCCATTGCTACAATATGGTTTCAGCTAAACTATATGCTTTCATAAATATGTTGGTTGATAGCTGAAATGTTGTAATAATTATAAACAATATTTTAGCTACCAACCCACATCATGGTGACAGCAATCCTATATTTTCTTCTGAGTTTCAAAGGCATACTGAATTAAATTGAACAAACTGCTTTTCTAGTTGGTACTTTGTATGCACAAACATAGCAGCAATGCATAAACTACATGAATGTTCACCATATAGCACACAGTTAAACTAGTGTAAAGTGATGTCAGTACTCCCTCAGAGTCTGTATACAAGGCCATGCCTAATTTTGACTAATAATCCGACTAACAAAATATAAGTTATATGTCACAAAGTACATGATCAGAAACACCTCTCAAATATGTATCCAATGACAATTTTTATGGAAAATAAATCCTATTTGATTGGTAAATTTAATGGTCAAAATTATACTCAAAACATGAAGTGCCCTTGTATACAGAGACGGAGGGAGTATAAAAGAAAGGGTGAAGTTATGATGTTTATATCAAGGTTCAAACATATGTTACTCATGCCTAATACTATTTCAAGCCATCACAAGAACTTAGCATAATTATGCTAGCATGTACTGTCTTGGTGAACAGATTTGGTTGAGGAAATGCACAGAGCAATTAAAAACTGTAACTGTGAGCCGATTTTTATTAATAAGCCATGCCAAAAGAAATTTTACTTCACATTTTTTTGGCAGTTTACCTTAATATTTTCATATTCTCTGAGAGCCTGGTTTTTCGCTTCTTCTGTTGTGCTTATTGTTTCTTTCAATCCCTCTATCTTCTGATAACGGGTCCATTCCTGCCCAATACCTTTTGATGATACAGATTCAAGTCTTCCTGCCCTGGTGTGCAAGAAAAATATATCTGCGGACAGACTTTGCACGTGTTGTAAAGCGTTTGAACGATCAGTAAATGCATGATGAACAGATAGCATCATCTCCAAGTACTCGTGGATACTATCCTGCAAAGTCATAAATATTTCACTGTTATAATGAAATACATAAGAAAATTCAAGATATGATACTGATGCCTATTTAACTTTGTGGCATATGCACATACCAGGTGTTGTACAATTTCAGAATTCAATTTTGCCTGAGATCTGCTGAACTTGACAACAGAATTTGCAAAATTATGGATAAGAGCAGCTCGTCTTCTCTGGGAAATACATGTTGTATGCTCCCTTTCAAATTTTGCCAGCTTAATCAATGTCATACCCAGATGAGCTGTAGTTGTTCGAAGATCATCCTGAGATTTAACAAGTGATTCTGCCTACATAAAGTGTAAAATTAGAAGATAGTAATAGTAGTTTTGAAGACCAAAGCATAAAAAAATCCAAAAAAAGTTACACATAAATGGTGAGTGCAACATTCCAAGACTTATTCATCAGATTATAGAAAAGGAAGTACATAAGGTGGGAATAGAGCACGTGTCTATCCCAAGTTCTTAGGTAAAATACCACATAGACTAAACTAACCTAATCATCCATTTGGGTATCCATGAAGGTAAGATGGTCCACAGGAATTTCATTTGGTCGATGGAAGTGTGTGCATCTCTGTTGGCAGCGGCTGGTTCCTCCCGAAGTAAGTAAATACAGGAGCTGACGTGACTCTCAAGAAGAGGAACCAGAAGAGTGCTTCCCTCTCTACACAAATACCTAATTATATATTCAAAGATGAACTGGACCAACTGAGGTCAGAACTTATCAACAACAAATTACATTATCTTGCATGAATCTGGGTCAGAATTTTCTGCTATGACTACCTATGTTGGCAAAAACTAAAACTACCAAATGCCGATAATGTTAAAAATAGTTGAGGATTGTTACCAACACTAACAAATTGAAAAATAGCCCCAGCAGCTTCTGAAACATGAACCAAACTGCCTGTGTAACTTTTGTGGTTATTAAAAACGAGCCACTGTTTAGCTAATTAGCTTGAGGTACTCGAGGAAACCATCTTGCAAACATGAAAACGCTAAGCTCCTACAGTTACCCCTTAAAATCTTCAGATGATTCAAAAGTTCTAAATGGTAGTCTCTCCGTTCCACAATAGAAGCCATTTTAGCAAGCTTATGGGACAGAGGGAGTACATGCATTTATAAAGTGCTAATTGTGTTGCCAATTCATAAACTGCATAAGGAATGAACGATGTGGTGTTATATTCCTGCCCGCGGCGGTGGTTCGATGGCACTCAGACACTCACACACTAAGAAAGATCGGTAATTAGATTTTCCCTATGTGATACAGTATTTAGCAAGTAACAGATTCCTATGAGGTTGCAGTTACTTAGTTAAGTTATATGAGGCTGGTAATCTACTAATTTAGCTTTGGTATACAACCTATAACATATAATGCAAATTGTCCTTAAAGACAGTGATACTCCATCAGAGAAGCAGGAAGATGACAGTGATAGTCCACCAGAGAAGCAAGCAGATGAACGATGTGGTGTTATATTCCTGCCCGCTGCAGTGGTTCGATGGCACTCAGACGCTCACACACTAAGAAAGTTCGGTAATTAGATTTTTCCTATGTGATACAGTATTTAGCAAGTAACAGATTCCTATGAGGTTGCAGTTACTTAGCTAAGTTATATGAGGCTGGGTAATCTGCTATTTAGCTTTGGTATACAACCTATAACATATAATGCAAATTGTCTTTTAACCGACAGTGATGCTCCATCAGAGAAGCAAGCAGATGACAGTGGCCTGTACCTGCTGAGACGTTGTAGTCAGCTGCTGCTGCAAGTCCTGGAGCCTGGACTTGTGTGACAGGAATTCTGTGTCAGTCTCCTCCTCCACAGGCGGTGGCTTTGTTGCGACCAACCCGTTCACGACGGTCTGCCTCAAATCCTTAAACATCCCAAACAAGTCTCTCCCAGCCTTGGCCGGGACCTGCTGAATCGCAGCATTCACCGTGGTAGTCCAGTACCTCGGCGCCTCGCCTTGGAAGGCGGGGATGGCGCCAGGCTCGGTAAGGAAGGTGCGGAGGTGAGGGCTTCCGCCGACGACGGGGTGCGCGGCGAGCCGGCGGAGGTAGCGCTGTAGCGCGGTGCATCGCTGGCTGACGAAGTCGTGTCGCTGCATGACCTGGCCCTCGACGAGGCTCTTGTCGGGCCGGGCCGGCACGAATAGGCCGCGGTGGGCCGCGGCGAGGCGGTCGGCGAGGGCCACGACGTCGCGGAAGCGGCGGCGCACGCGGAACTCGGCGCCGCCGTCCGCGAGGCGGGTGGTGACGAGGTAGGAGAAGTAGCTCCCGGAGCCCGGGATCACGCCGGCGGCCCCCGCGACGGCCTCCGCGTGCTTCTTGGGATCGGACACGGTGATCCGCTCGAACTCGGTGGCCGCTCCGTTGGAGGCGGCTGGGGCGCGGGCAGTGGGGGCCGGCGGGGGGGCTTCGTCGTTGTCGTTGTCGTCGTCGGAATCGAGGAAGTCGTCGATGACGAAGGGCTCGTGCTTGGCTGCCCCGTTGGAACAGGAGACCGGGCGGAGGAGGGGGTCGGTGGAGGGCGAGGAGGAGGAGGAGTCGAGGGCGAGGGTTTCGAGGTCGTCGGAGGCGGCCGGCGGCGAGGGCTCCGCGGCCATCATGGTGGGGGCGCGGAGGTGGTTGGGGTTTGGGGGGATTTAGACGGAGGGCTGGACGCCGAGATAGGGAGATCTGAGATCAACGAGGCGAGGCGAGGCGAGGCGAGGAAGCGATCGGACCAGTCGAGGAGCGGAAGGCGTCCGGACTCCGGAGCTGGGTGGTGGTGTCGCGTGTTCCGCCGCGGGTATGCGTAAGCGAGGGGGTAGCCCAGCGAATCTCGAAGAGGCGGGTGGCCTGAGAGGAGTCAATGCCATGTGGGTCCGGACTATGAATAACAAACCAAAGCCTTATCGACGTCGATATTGTGTTCGTATCAGATGCCACGCGCCATGAAGGTGCTAGGTGTCGATAGCCTTTGCGAAGTCTGAAAACAACAATTATCTCCCCGCTTCCCGTTCAACATCTGCGTCCGTCCCGTCCCGATCGAAGGAAAAAAAAGGTACTAGAGAGATACGTAATTGTTGTTGGTTGACTATATTCATTCCTTTACCGAACATAGTTTGATCAAACTGCGCAGACAGATAACAGTGGTTCAATTGAACTCCGAATGTATCAACAAGGCTAATCCTAGTGTACAGATATAAGGAGTAAAGAACGTTCTGCTCCAAGTTTTTCTTTTATGCGGTAGGTAAGATGGAGATAGAGATAAGATTGTTTTTCTGCCAAAATACTCCAAATTGCACAATTAGTATCCTTTTCAGAATCATCGCGTCCTTATTCTGCAATTGACCGACTCATCAATATTCTGCAATTGGCCAACTCATCATGTAAGCTTGTTGTCTGTCAACGGGTATACAAGCACAACCATTTTAGCCGGTGTCATCGACCAGGTAAGAGCTATGCCAACTAGTACAAAAGCATACCACAAAGATTATTCAAGATAACATCTACTCACTCCGTTTCAAAATATAAGATGTTTTAGGTTTGTGAAGAAAATATATCTATACTTCTTTTAATGTGTAGATTCCCTCCAAACCTAAGTAAACCTAGATACTAAAAGAAGTCTAGATACATTTGCTTTACAAAGCTAAAACATCTTATATTTTAAACAGAGGGAGTATCAATCAATGAGATGAATATATCTACTTCGAGGACTGAAGCAACTCACACTTCAGATTTTCAGCCCATGCTTTTAAATATGATCAGCTTCAGAGTTACAAAATGGATCACACCAGGCTGTGAACACATTTTGTCAATAATGATAACCTCTAAAAAGGCAGACTTGTATTTTACAATCATTCAATCTTAGCTTTGGCATCCAAGATAAACCATTCCTGAGACTAGGCAAGGTATGATAGAACAAAACTACACAATGATGTGCAACATAAGTACTTTTAGCAGGCATGGGAACTCAGTACACAAAATCAGACAATGGAAGTATGCAACATCACCGATAACATTCTTGGTTTATAGGAAAGCTCCGAAACAAAGTTCAGCAAGCAAGACAAAACGCCTTGGTCGTTAGGAATTCAGCATTCTATAAGCCAAAATACAGATAAATTTTGACACAGCTTGGCACGAGTTTGATGGTCCTCAGAGGCCTACCATATCTTGACCAGAACAATTTTTCTTGAATTTATATGGGCAGTCACAAAAAAATAAGACAGGTGATTCCTCATCAAGAGCACTCAAACAGAGGGCAAACCCAAGAAGAATAGCCAAGTGTAGAGCCGTAGTCTAATCCGAGAGTAATAGCAATACTACCATACATCAATTTCCAAAATAACATGAGACCAAGTGCATGCTGATGTAGCACACCATTATCTTATGCCCACATAGGCCACATAATTCAGGTAAGAAAAATACAAATTGTTAGCACTACAGTGCAGCATTGCAATACCACTATACCTATACCTGCACATCGATTTCCAACAAGAGAATAGCTACTCCCTCCGACCCATATTAGTTGACTTGGATTTGTCAAAATTTGGATGAACCTATATACTAAATAGTGTCTAGATTCATCCAAATCTAGACAAATTTGAGTCAACTAATATGGGTCGGAGGGAGTATTATTTTATCAACAAGCACCAGAAAATACTCAAACATTCATTTACCAAGTATCACAAAGTAATCAACAGAGGCATCAAAGTAGTACATTTGTTCAATCCCATCTACAAAACTGATATAGTTAAACATAATACACATATAAAAGTATTTCGAGTCTTAACACTAAAGTTCATCACAGCATGAAACATATAAGATCGAGATAGGTGTGCATATATTGGCAACAGTCGGCGCATCAGTCAAGATCAACAATGAACCAATAGATCTGTAACTAAAGAACGATGAACTGGAGGAAATAGGGCACAGCTACAGCAGTATCAGATCCAGAGCAACTCCAGTGTAAGAAGAACTTCTCGAGCCCAAAAAGCCTACCAGATCTTGTCGCCCGCCGCCTCAAACCCTAGATCCGGGTGCCCCGAGGAACGATAGCAGACCCTGGGCCGCGCTGTTGCCGTTGGCCGCGTCGGCGTCGTCCAGGAAGAGGTCCTCTGGCATGCGGAGCGCGCCGTGGGCGGCGACGATGGCGCCGCCGACGAGCATCCCGGAGATGATGAGCGACGCGACGGGGGTGAAGAAGAAGGCCACGACGGACGCGACGATGAGCCCCAGCAGCGTCTCGCGGTCGGAGAAGGTGCGGCCGAAGAACGCCACGGGCTGGTCGGAGGCGCGGAAGATGTAGAGGAAGCACCAGGCGGAGAGGACCGCCAGGAGGATGAGGAGCGAGAAGGGGTGGGCCAGGAGCGACGCCCCAAGCGCGAAGGCCACCACGGCGGTGTAGTTCACGCGGAAGTAGGTGAGGTTGCGGCGCAGGCGGGTGGTGGCGTCGGAGAGGGAGTCCGGCCGGGAGAAGGCCGAGCGATCGACCATCTCGGCCCACGGGCGCCGGTCGGAGAGCGAGCGCCGCGCCGAATCGGAGATCCGGCTCAGGAAGAGCCGGAACGCCGGCGTGGCGATTGGCGCGTCAGAGGCGGCGGCTGGCGAGCCCGCGGGCGTGGGGTTGGTGACCGGGAGGAGGGGCGGCGGCGTCGGCGCGGAAGCCATGGCGAGCTTTCGGAACAGATCTCGGCGTGCTTTTCCAACAATCGGGAAGGGTTGCTGCAGAAGTGGTGGTTGCCTCTTTGCCTCTGCGTCCTTCCGCTTGGAGTTATTCTTGCTTGGTTTGCTCCGTAGGATCGACGACAGTGCGTTAGACTGTTACGGTCCTACGGAGGTCCACATGTCAGTGTAAAGCTAATTTTGTTCGATGGAGTATTTTGCATGTTTCGTCGGCTGAAAAATAAGTGTTCTTTTTTTTGTGTGTGTCGAAAGGCCCCATGTCACGTCCTTGTGGGTGGCCCGGTGCACCCGCCCCTCTTTCCCGTCACCACCGGTGGCGGCGGGCCTTTCTTCCACGTTCGCAACGTATGATAAGTGAGGCATCCCGTCTAGCGGTGGCGTCGGGTAGCGTGCGAGCAGACAGCGAGCAGAGCTAGTGCGCAAGCGTGCGCAGGCCGGTTGGTATGGTGTGGCGCAGCTGGGCGGAACGGAGGCGGGTTCTCCCTCTCCCGTTTCGACACGCGGATCTAGGCTTGCGGTCTGGTCGTCGGTGAAAAGTGATCGTATGAATATCTAGAGGGGATGAATATGTGCTACTCCAAATTTTAATTCCTTTCTACTTGATATAAAGGTAAATTTTTTAGATATGTAACTAAGGTGAATTTACCTATATGAAAAACTAGCAACTAACAAGATACAAGAAACAAGTAAAGAGCGGTCAAAAGAGGTAGCCGAGAGTGGAGCACGGGAAGACACATGATATGATTTACTGCATTTCCATCCTTTGACTTTTGCGTCGGGTCATCTGCGTCGGACGTGTGAGCGGTACTAAGACCATGACGTCACAAAAGGCCTCATCTTGTCTCCGGTGAATCTCGTCACAATGGCCTGATTGACTTTTCCATTATCGGTACCCTTTGAGGCGGGAACCGGGGCCTTTACAACAAGCTCGGGGCATGCATCCACAATTGAATTGGAGGCTCCCAGGTATCACAACAAGCTGTCACAATAATAGACAGACTTGGCAAGGGTGAAAACAATAACTAGGGTTTCCCAAGAAAATGCTAGAAGCAAATCCCTCAAGTGAATGAGGGAAAAAAATCGCTTTGGTGACGATATAGATCGAGGTATTCTTCCATCGATTTCTCAAAGATCACTGGCTTTAAGTGGTTGGAGGAGGAGATCTAGAAATTTTGGTGGCTCGACAATTAGGGTTCTTGATTGGAGGAATGAGCAGATCGAGGTTGAAGAAGGGAGGGTTATTTATAGCCCCTCCCGAAATGTAGCCATTAGAAGCTGCTGGAGGCAGATAATCCGGTCCAAGTTGGGGGCGGATAATCTAGCCCCCTTAAATATCCGGCCATGGCGAAAAATCCGATCAATAATCCGGCCAAATATTTGCCCCCATTTATGACGCCCGCGTCATAATCCCTTAGTCGAATCTTGGGGAGGCAGATTATGTCCTTCCCCGAAATATCCGGCCCTTGAAAGATCTCCGAGGGGAATATCCTCCCCACCATCCGAGACCTGCGCCCTCTAGGACTTAGAAAAACCGAGGGATAATCACACCCCCACCCCCCCTCGCGAAGCACCAGATTATTTGTCTTGGACAAGTAAAACTTCCCAGATTGCACACAGGCTCTTTTCAATTCTTTTGGGGGAATAGATGCTGCCAACAGGTAAATATGAAACCATCTCGCATCACTCAAAACATTATTAGATTGCCCATAATGTTGTTATCTAACACACAGAACATAAGAGGATAAAGGAATGTTCTTTCAGTCTCCCCTTTTTGTGTTAGATGACAACACTAGAATTTGCAAAAAAAATTAGGCATTATGTTTTTAAGAGATAAAGTAGCTCCCCCTACATGTGTG
The DNA here is from genome assembly GCA_023614405.1 of Avena insularis. Classification (NCBI taxonomy): domain Eukaryota; kingdom Viridiplantae; phylum Streptophyta; class Magnoliopsida; order Poales; family Poaceae; genus Avena; species Avena insularis. The sequence continues at coordinate 92,570,192 of CM042695.1, forward strand.
CATATAAGTAATTTGCATTGGAATACAAATGCACACCATATAGGTTTGAAGCTATAAATGGAGCAAGAAACAAATGTAAGTAATAGGATATATCAATTAAAACCAACAACATATATATGAGAAATAATAATAGATAAGTTGAGACTTGGGATAGAGATCATACCACACATACTAATATAGTCTCAACCATATATAGTAGATAAATCCATAAGTATCACAATACCACAATAACTTAGTTCTCACAAACACAAATAGAAACTGGCAAATGAGTTCAACACTAAGATAAATGGACACAAGTTCAAAGTAAATGCATAAGAGATAGAAATGCTTATGCCCGACCCATGCAAATCCCATGAGTTCCTAATATAACTACTTCTCTCCCTTTGGCATTTAACGCCAAAAAGGGAAAAGAGTGATGCTACAACATCCCTGGAAGATCACTCAGAGCCCTCGTACTCCTCGGATCGTCTTCATCCTCACTCACATCCTTTGGTTCAATGAATATTTCTTGACTTGGTCCGGTGATTGCCTTCTTAGAGAACCTGGCTTTTATTGAGAGAGGTTCAAGTTGGAAGGTTTTACCGAATATATATTGTTGAAGCTTGAGTTGAAATATCTAAATGGCTTGTGCGTGCATTTGCATGAGTGGCACAAATCATGCACGTCATCACACAAGGTTTAAGTCCCTGTAAAAATAATAAACGAAGTAAAAGCAAACGTTTCGGTGTACGAACAGAGTCCATTCACCCAACCGAGAAAAAAAATAAAAAGGTACATGAAAGACTACAAAGAAAAGAATTATAGGTTAGGGAGTTTCAAAGTTATATATAAAAGAAAATAGAGTACAATGGAATATGTAAAATGTAACCCGCTGACCTTAAATTGCCGAGATAAAAAGTTTGAGGGGTTATTTCCCTTCTTTACATCCTCGGCCTCTTGATCTTTGCTCTTTAATGCAGGTGCGTGAATGCAGGCGTGTGCCCGTACTGCACCTTGTCTTATCTAAATTTTCCTTTTTTGGTCCCGTTGAAGTTGGTACGAGCGAGTTATACGAACGGACTCATCCATACTAATGCTCGTTAACTCTTCTAGGAAGTCTTCACGGCTTTTGGGTCTTGTAGCGAGGTCGGTACGGGCAGGCATTACGGATACATCCCGCCATACCAACGCTCGTTAAGCGTGTAATAGCTTTTTTGGAAATTCTTCTTAGTTCCTTATTGTGACGCAGGGTAGTACGTGTGTGTGGTACGGCGGGGTCTACATGTACCACTACTCGTTAAAACTCTTGGAAACTAAAAACAACTTGTTATCTCAAAAAAATCTAAGGACCTGAAATGTTAGTCCAGCATCCAAACAAAACTTACATATATTTATATAGAGAAGTTCTAACCAAGATATGCAATACATGATTAGAGAAATGAACAATTCTATCTTCCGAAAATAGTCCCAAGCCAACTCTAATAGAAAAGCATGCAAAGATACAAGTGCTAATGCAACATGAATACAATTGGACTCAAGACAAAAAAAAAATAAGAAAGACACCTACGAACTTCTGGGTTGCCTCCTGGGAAGCGCTTTTTTAAAACCAAGAAGCCAGGCTGTAATTGCTCCAATATTATTTCAATAGATATCAACTAGAGAATTATTTATTCTTACCTCACGTAGAGTTTTGGAGCGCTTACTCTCATAGTTCGGTCGAAGTAGCACCCGCTTACTGTGCCTCAGAATCTTGTAAACAAATAGGTTCTTTTTTCCAAGTGAAGATGGACGCACCAAGCATGGTGAGCATGCCTCCCTAGATAGCTTCAAAAGGAGGATTAGAGATGATGCAGCCCGTCCTACGACCTCTACTACATCTACTCTCACGAGCTCCCCAAGTGGACCCATGACTCGCGCCCGAGCCAAACTCCTTCAAGCTAAGGTGAACTCGCTCCTCTCCTTGTGTGACTTCGATACATCCTTGGATGGTCTGCTACTTGATACCCATACTTGTGCATCATCAGGTACGAAGAGAAGGACCCACAGGACGGAGGAGCACCAGCAGAAGAGACCAAACACTCTTCGCCATGTACTACGGACACTGCGGCCATGGCAAGACTATTCGCCATCGCCCAACGACAGAAGACCCCAGCGCTAGCCAAATGCTCTCTGTCACCGGTACTACGCCCGAACTGATTACTCACGGAGACTCTGCACTCGCCACGCCACCAACAGAAGGCCCCAGCGCAAGTCCCAGGACGACAAGCGGTACTACCGGGCCAGGAAGCGGTACTACCGGTCGAGCTGGACCGGTACTACCGGACGACACCGAACCTGATCGTGTTAATTCGGCCCAGCGCCTTGTAACCCTCTCCCTATTTCTCTATTTGTCCCCAAAATACCCCTGTTTATGTGGTTGGCCTATATATAGCCCCCACCCTCCTTTGTAAACCCTAGACTTGGATAATAATAGATTAAGGAAACCCTTTGAGGAACTTATATCTATTGGTCTCATGCTCCTACCAAGGAGCACCGGATTATCCACCCCCCTCTTGGATCTTGCCTAGTGCGTTCAAGTTGTACAAGGCCTTGGGTTCTCGGTTTCTCGCCCCCAAGTCGTCAAGATCTCACCAAGCACCTCGTCCCCCGTTGTTGGCGTGGAGAGCGAGCTTCGCCCAACACCGATCCTAGGGATTATGTTGGACCGGTTGCCACCGGCGTGAGTTATCGGCGTGTATCGTGTTTTGTGTGTGTGAGTTCATCGGGTTCTTCGTGTGCGTGTGTTCGCGGATTTCATCCCCTCATCCCTTTCACCGCTTCCCCCTCGACCTCCGTGGAGATTCGTGAAAGATCGGCCCACCCTAAGGGGTTACCCCATAACATATTGGTATCAAGAGCAAGGTTGATCACGAATTTCCCCCCAATTTTTCTTTATCCCCCTTAAAATCGAAAATCCCACCAAAAAGAGCCCCAATTTGCCTTCGGATCGATCTCTGGATTTGGTGAGTTTTTCGTGGTTTTGGTCCATAGATCTGTTGCTTTTGGAGTCGATCTATAGCCCCTGTTGTTCCTAGCCCAGCCTTTCGGTCAGATTTCCCACGAATTTGAGGTTTGTGTCAAGTGGATCTCGTTTTCGTTCTTGTTTTGTGACCAGCGGTACCGATTACTCAGCGGTACTTGCAGATTGCCGTCCGGTACTACACTGCATTTTAAGCGGTACTACCGCCAGTCACAGGAGCTTTTACCTTCCTCTTGACGCCTCACCTTCGTTTGCTGACTTTTCCCTCTTAGCTTGTTCGTGTTTCGCGTGTTTGTCGCCATTTTAACACAAGCTTCCGCATCAAAGTCACCCGTGCTCATCGACACCGCGACACCCGAACATCTTCCCCCACCAACGGTTGCAAGTCGTCAACAATACCAAAGGTATAACTTGCACCACTTTAACAACCCCATATCTTCCTTTGTGTGTATCTATCCTATGAGAGCAACTCATTTTGTATTTGTCTAAGCATTGTGCACTTGCCTTCGGAAAGTGAGAGTGTGAGGCAAAATACAAAAGCTAACATAGTAGCATAGAAAGGGAGAAAAAGGAAAAGAATCAAAAAAAAAGGAAAAAGAGAAAAAGATACATAGTCTCCCAATACAAAGAGAATACCAAGCTTGTAAGCCAAGAAAGAGAGAATAAAGAGTGCACCAAGGCAAGTGCACAAATCTATTGCTTATCCTCTTTTGGCAAACGAGTTGTGGTCTCTCCTTGCGTTGGCACGACAACCGAGCGTAGTCTTCGTTAGGACCTTTTGTGCTCATTTTCATAGTCGTGCTAACCCCGTTTTTCTCCACGTGTGTGTTTTCCGTGTTTTTGTAGATCGTATCCTTTTGCTTTTGATCTTTGGTTCTTCACCACGTAGAACAATAACCTTTTGCTTTGATCGTTTCATTTGGTTTTCCACAATCCTAACCTTCCACCAAAAGCTTTTGAGAGTTGTAGCATATTGGTGTGTGAGTTTCTTGCCCATTTCACTTTGCACGCTATTCGCTCATTTGTGTGGCAATTGATTTGATATAATCTCCAAGGTGAGGTAACGGCTAACTCTTCGCACCATTATTCTCCATATACAACCCTTGTCGGCTTTGCATCATGGACAGGAATGGCGAACCGTCCCAACCACCACCTCCGGAGGACGACACACAATTCATGACAAGATGGGACCATTGGAAGGTCCGAGGAGAATTCAACTACTGTTGTGAAGCTCTCGAGCGGCGCCAGGATGAACAATTTAGCGAGGCCCGTGTGGAATTCAAGAACATTGACAACCGCTTCGAAGAAGTCCGTGGCCAAATGCATGCCATGCAACACAACCTCGGTCATCAAAATGAAGCTCTTGGTCGTGCACTCGCCTCAACGGATGAGAAGCTTCAATGCCTCATTGATGGACTAGCAAGGCCACGCTCGCGCGAATCAAGCTCATCTCGGCACTCCTCAAGTGAATCAAGTGCACCTCACCGTCACGCTTCAAGGCACCGGGATGGACCCGTTCTTCAATCCATGAGCTCTTCTCAAGCGGTACCATCTCCACACGCCGCCAGCGTCAAGCTATGATGGTGACCTCTCCGCAAGACCTCCACGACGTGAAGCGAACCGGCCACAACCAAGGGCACTTGTGATTCAACAAGAGCAACCTCACATGGACCACCAAGGCCATCGCCGTCGACATGTCCCTTCAACAACAAGTGAAGCATCCGAAGAGGACGACCAAGATCACCGTCGACGTGAAGCACTCGAAGATCCTCCAAGGCGTCATCATCGACATGATCGTCCACGTCGGCAACATGATGGTCATGACGAGCCTCCTCCACATCAAGAAGAAGAAGAGCCGCCCATTGCGCATGCGGCTCGACGTCCTCCTTGCCATAGGGCGCAAGACAATGCTCCTCGGCACCACCCACGACAAGAACAAGAGCAAGCTCCCCAAGCTCGTCGTGAGGACCATCAACCTCCTCCTCGTCCTCAACCGCGCCAACAAAACGAGCAAGCTCCCCAAGCTCGTCGCCAAAACCACGTTCCACCACCAAACGCGGCACCTCAACAACCGCAAGAGCAACGCAACCATCACCAAGCAAGACATGAGAGCTCGGATGATGATGATGACCGCCCAAATCATGGCAACCACCGCAACCGGAACCGCAATGGAGAAGAAACTTTCGGAAAGCTCAAATTCACCATGCCCAAGTTCACCGGTTCCAATGAGCCCGAGGAATATCTCTCTTGGGAACTCAAGGTCGATAAGATCTTCCGCATGCACAACTATAGCAATGAGAAGATGATGGCCATGGCATCCCTCGAGTTTGATGAGTATGCCAACCTTTGGTGGGAACAAGTCCAACTCGCTCGCGAAGCAAAAGAAGAACCTCCAATCGCAACTTGGCAAGATATGAAGGCTCATATGAGATCCCGCTTTGTTCCTTCACACTACACGCGTGACCTCTTCAACAAGCTTCAAACGCTTAGTCAAGGGACAAAGACCGTGGAAGAGTACTTCAAGCAAATGGAGCTCAACATGATCCGTGCCAACATTGAAGAACGAGACGAACAAACAATGGCACGCTTCCTCAATGGCTTGAACCATCCCATCAAGCGCATCACCGAGTTCCAAAAGTACAACAACATGGTTGAGCTTGTGCACATCGCATCAAAGGCCGAGCGTCAAGTGCAAGAGGACATCAAGTACAACAAGCCAAAGACGTACTTCACCTACAAGCAAGCACCAACCACTACTCCAACAACACCAAGTGGAAGCTCCTCAAGTACCACCAAGCTTCCTTTCAAGCCAACACTCCCTCAAGGAAAACAGCCCCCAAGTGGCAAACATACAAGGGATGATCAACCATTCAATGGTGAATGCTACAAGTGTGGAGGCAAAGGGCACAAGTCGAATGCATGTGGGAACAAGAAAGTTTTGTTCATTCATGACAACGGCGATGAAGAATACTTGAGGGAGGAAGAGTTTGATGCAAGAGTCAAGGAAGCCATAGCAAGGCAACATTTGGAAGAGGACCAAGAACTTCTTGTGTGTGAGCATGACGCAAGTCCGTTGCTTGTAGTCACAAGGGTCTTGACTACCCAAGTCAATGAGAATGAAGACCAACGCTCGAACATCTTCCAAACTCATGCCGGCATCAATGGGAAGTCCATCAAAGTTGTCATCGATGGAGGGAGTTGCCACAACCTTGCAAGTACGGAATTGTGTGAGAAACTTAATCTCACCCTCCATCCGCATAAACACTGTCACATCCCAAGATTTTCCAAATCTTGTAATGTGAAAAATAAATAATAAAATAAAATTTTGTTGAAAATCAGGGTGAAAAGAAACTTTTGTTTCTAAAAGGAGACTTAAAATCCCATCTTGAACAAACTTTGGTAGAAGTTTGAATTCAACAAAAATCCAAATCAAGGGAAATGCATTCCTCAATGAATGTATCTGGAATTTGAACACTAGGAAAGTAAATCAAAATCCCTAAACCCAAATGGAAGGAAATCATTTCCAAAGTTACCCCAAATCTATGGATTTGATCCATACCAAAAATTGATTATCAAATATTCACAAAGGATCCAGAAAGACCATAGAGATTGGTTCCACTTAGTTTGGAACCATAGACAAAATCTTGTGAATATAATAAGATAAGGGAATTGAAGTTCCAAAGCTAATAAAGCCTTACCAAAAACCCATACCAAATGGTGAGCAATTAATCCTAAAGGGATTTATAAGGATAAACATTTATCAAAGGAAAATAAATTGTTTTGGAAACACTAATATAGATCTTTTAATAAAAGACTTTGTTTTCAAATGAAAAGGTGAGCCAAATTAATTTTGGCCAAGCTTTTGTAATAAAATATTTTGTTTTGATAAAATGAGTAAAGGTTTATTTAAATAAAATAATAAGGATTTAAATATCCAATTTTATTTAAGTAAAAGGCTTTTCCCATTTTAAATGAACACCAAGTATTTTATCACTACTTTGAAATCTTTTATTAAAAGGTTTTGCTTTGATTAAAATGAGCAAAGGTTTATTTAAATAAAATAATAAGGATTTAAATATCCAATTTTATTTAAGTAAAGGCTTTCCCATTTTAATTAAACACCAAAACTTATTTATTTATTTAAATAAGTTTCCAAGTATTCTTTTATTTTTCAAATAAAACCTTCTGGTTTGGTTTTGAAAATAATTGGATTTCAAATGGAAATTTTATTAAATAAATCAAAACCCTATTTTATTAAACTAAAGATCCATTTTATTTAATTAATAAATGGATCCAAAAATAAATAAAAATATTAAATTATTTTGAATTTGGATTATGTTGAAAAACAGAACCAAATTCAAAGTGCAAAGTTGAGTGATTGTTTGAGTTGTTTGAAATTGTTTGAATGTTTGAAATATTGTTTGAAATTCAAAACAGAAAAGAATTAGAAAAGGAAAAAGAATTAGACAGAAAAAATAGAACAGCCCACTCTGGCCCAACTAGCCCAACAGTAGCCCACTTAGCCCACCTGTTCTCTTCCCCGCAGCATCCTTTTCTCACTCAGAAACTGACCCGCTAAGTCAATGACAGCCCGGACCCACTCCTTCTCTCTCTCACTTGCTGACGAGACGACCCCACCTCCTCTTATTTCCCCCGAACCATTTTTCTTCACCGCAGAATTAACCCGTTAAGCAGCTGACTGGTGGACCTCCTCCTCTCTCCTTTTCCCACTGACTGGTAGGCCCGCTATCACTGTTCATCGTCTCCTTCACCCACCCCGCAGCGACCAGTTCTTCTCCCCCGTTCTGCCGTTGATTTCTCCAGCTTAATTCGCCTTAACGCGACCGACGTTACCAGCTTTGATCACGCAGTCTTAAACGCCCATGTCTCCTCTATATTTCCCCTCTGACACCTCGCGCTCGCACGCCCCAGACCGCCTCCAATTTCTCCCCGAGCACCTTCTGCTCCGACGAGGTCCAGTACCGATTCCAGCCAAGTCACACCGCCTCCTGCCTCCCCGAACACACGAGCTCGCTCACCGCATCCTGGCGCGTCTTCACATGCGATCACTCATCTGCGCGCCCAAGGCCGACTCGACAAATTCCCGACGCCAAGCGTCGCTTTTCTCCGGCGAAGCCTACTGGTAATAACAGACCGCCTCTTCCCCTCTCGTTCATGCACCCACCTTCGTCGTGTCATGGCGCATCTGACCGTGCATTTCGTTTGCCTCTGAGTGATCCCTAGTGCCATCCTCGACGACGACTAAGCAAGGCCGAGGCGCAGCTCCACTCCGGCGAGCAATCAAGCTCACTCCAGTGCGCCCCGCGATAAGACGACACTACCTCGAGCTTCCCCACATTCTTGCGAGCACGGTGAGCATGTTCTTTTCCTCCCTCATTTCCTGTAGCACCAGCACCGTCGTCGACCGACAGTTCCGCCGCCGGTAGCCACCGCTCCGCCGCCAGTTTTTGGCCAGGGCAATAGGAACCGTTAGATCTGCATCTAATGGCTTGGATAGAATGACTAACCGAAGGGGTACGCGTTGATCTGAGCCGCACCTGCCCCTTTAAATCCAGCGGTCTGTATCACTCGATCCAGACGAACCGGTACCGACCAATCCCGAAGTGACGCGTGGCACTAGATCTGTTTAAAAAGAAATTTGAAAACAGATTTATTTGCAAACTTCAAACCCTTGTATCTTTGGATCCACACGTCCAAAAATTACAAATTTGATGTCGTTGGATTCAGGAGAACAAGACCTAACCAACCCTACCCTTGGTTTAGCAAATAGTATTTGTTAGATTGGTTGTTTTTGCAGAAACATTTGATTGCTTGTTTAGATTAGAAAAATCATTTAAAAATGATTTTTAGGTTAAAACCTTTGCAAATTGGTTTGTTGTGACCTTACTGACCCTAGGAACCAACCCATCGTTTTGAAAATGAATTTGGAAAAGAATAGAATGGATTACTTGCTTTAATCCATTTCTAGCTAATTAAAAACTATTGATTTGTTTATGAAAATGATTTTTGAGTAAAGAAAACTTTGAGAAAATGTTTTGGACCAAACCTACTGACCCAAAACACCAAGTTTTGCAATAGCAACTCATTTGGTGAAAAACATAAAGTTTTGCCTTGAATAGAAATATTTTCCACCACATAAAATGATGAATGGATTTTAAAGTGGTTTTTGAGCAAAACCCTCTAACCAATGACTTTGCCATTTTGGTAAATGACCAATTTGGAACTTACAAAGTTTAGAAGCCTAGTGGAGACCATCCTTACAATAGAACCAACCTTTGCATGCTTATGCATGACTTAGATTCCATTGCTTTGTGAGTGTGAAATTGTTTGTTTGACTTTGTTTGGAATGTTAGTTGATTTTGTGTTTGCTTGATTGACTTGTAGTGAAGTTAGAAAAGTGTGAGACTAGCAAGATCAAGGAGTGAACCACCATTCCATACCAAAAAGGCAAGTTACACTATCATACAAAAGTCCTACTATTTTCATTATACTTAGTGGATTTTGAAAACATGCATGAAAACAATTTTATACTTATGCTATGCTAAATCCTAATAGGATTCCCTTACATTACTTAGTGAAAACCTTGTAGTTGTACATGCTTAGCCATGCTATATTTTGAAAAGAGATACATGTTGAGATTTTACAAAGTTGAGAAAAGGACTTGTGTTTTATATAATAAAACAAGGACTCAATGAACCACCTAGGTGGAGGATACTTTGAGTTTTGGAGAAGGTGGCAACAAAAGGAACCATTCTATGGCAATCTCTTTGTGTTGTGCTCCAAAAGAAAACCACCTAGGAAACTTAGAGATTGAACATGTTTCTCGTACAGTGGCTTCCGTGTGCAACCACATGCTATTATGGCTCTGGCTTAGTCAACTACATTGGGAAGACCCATGCATTGTCTTCAGTTTACCAGACATGGGGATCTAGAATTGCTTCATGGGTGCTGAAGACAAGCTAGCAATGGTGTATGGGAGGACCTTTTGGAAAGACTTCGTCACATTCTCGATCTGCCGGTACTCCATTTTGGTGAGTACTTATCCAGCGGCCATTGGTGGCGTCAAGACGAGATTGTGTCATGTGGGTAAAGTGTACAACTTCTATAGAAGATAATAAAATCTAAGTACTTAGCCGTGTCCCCGGTTATGGACAATACTGAGCAACTAAAGGCCTGAAGCTATGGAAGATCTCGACATTCTAATTTCTAAAAGAAAACTTTTAAAACTTGATGCACTTGGAGTTCCAAGGAACTCAAGAGATTTTGACAAAACTTGATGCACTTGGAGTTACCAAGAAGCTCAAGAGATTTTGACAAAACTTGATGCACTTGGAGTTACTAAGGTGCTCAAGAGATTTTTTTACAAGGACTTGAACACTTGAGTTTTTATCAAGGAGTTCAAGAGTTTTTGAAAGGAGTTTTGACAAAGGACCAAAAAACCATTTTTGAAAAGATAGGATAAAATATTGCTTTATGCAAATGAGCCTGAAACTCTACTTAGCCAATTATGCATGTAATGATAGGATCCACTCATCTTATATATAGAAGTGAAGCTTGCCAATACAATTCAAATGTATTGACCCTTGTGGCTGTAACTTATTATGTTGCAGGTTTGATTGTTTTTAGTGAAGATTGATTGATTAGGATTACAAAGTCTACAACCAACATCTGCCTGTGGCGCTTTGAAGATGAAGGACCCATGACTATAGTTATTCCGCTGCAATGTAATGTAAATAGCCAATGAGCTATGTTTGATGTAATAAAATTATTTTATTCCTGGTTATAAAGTTGTATTATGACCTTTGTTTCTTGATATTACATCTAAACTGTGGATGCTAGCTATTGATCCAGGGACTAGCATTGTAAACATAGGGGGCTCAATCTTATTAAAGGTTGGGGACCTTACAAACACCCCTGCCATATCCAATGGCTAAGTGACCAAGGATCCGTCAAGATCAAGCACACCGTCTCGGTGACGTTTTCAATTGGGCACTACAAGGACATGGTGGAATGTGACGTGGTCCCAATGACGGTTTGCCATATGTTGCTCGGAAGACCGTGGCAATATGACAAGCCTGCCTTCCATAATGGTCACTCAAACACTTACACCTTCAAATGGCTTGATAAAACTTGTGTGTTGCAACCAATGACTCCTAGCCAAATAATTGCGGACAATGCAAAGGCTTTAGCAAGGGCGCAATACACAAAAACAACTTGTGAGAAGAGTGGTGAGCGAGCGAACCACACCATAGTGAGTGAGAGCTACAAGCCAAACTCGAGTGGAAAAACTAAGAGTGTTCTTCTTGCCACCAAAAGTGAGATGAGAGAAGTGCGGAACAACCCACGCATCTTGCACTATGTCCTTGTATGCAAGGGACTAGCGCAAGGAACTAACAACTTGACAAATGTTCCTCCCTCTTTGATGGCTATTTTGCAGGAATTCCAAGATGTATTTCCCGAAGAGCTTCCTCATGGCCTTCCTCCTCTTCGTGGAATCGAGCACCGCATCGACCTCATACCCGGCGCCCCACTCCCAAACCGCGCCGCGTATCGCACAAACCCGGAAGAGACGAAGGAGATCGAACGTCAAATCAACCAACTCGTCTCCAAAGGTTTGATCCAAGTAAGCACTAGCCCAAGCGCGGTCCCCGTGATCCTAGTTCCAAAAACGGATGATACGTTGCGGTTATGCATGGACTGTCGTCCAATCAATGCTATCACCGTGCGTTATCGACATCCTATACCGCGTCTTGATGACATGCTTGATGAGTTATGTGGAGCCACTATATTTTCGAAAATTGATCTTCGTAGTGGTTACCATCAAATTCGCATGGCCGAAGGTGATGAGTGGAAAACCGCCTTCAAGACCAAGCTTGGTCTCTATGAATGGTTGGTCATGCCTTTTGGCTTATCTAATGCCCCATCTACCTTCATGCGCCTTATGAACCATATTTTGAGATCTCTCATTGGGAAGAGTGTAGTTGTTTACTTTGATGACATTCTTGTCTATAGCAAGTCACTAGAGGAGCATGTTACTCATGTTAAGGAGGTCCTTCAAATCCTTCGTCATGAAAAGCTTTATGCTAATCTCCCAAAGTGCACTTTTGCAAGAGACAAGCTGATTTTCCTTGGTTTTGTCGTGTCTTCTAATGGCATTGAAGTTGATGTCTCCAAAGTAAAGGACATACGAGATTGGCCCATCCCTACAAATGTTAGTGAACTTAAGTTTCCATGGGTTGGGTGGCTTTTTACTGGCTTTGTGAAAGATTTTTCTACCATTGCTTGCCCCCTCAACGAATTGACCAAGAAAAATGTCACGTTCGTTTGGGGCAAAGCACAACAAAAGGCTTTTGATGAGCTCAAAAAGAGACTCACCGAAGCACCACTTCTTGCATTACCGGATTTCACAGAAACCTTTGAGATTGAATGCGACGCTAGTGGTATTGGCATTGGTGGCGTCCTTATGCAAAATGGGCGTCCTATTGCTTACCATAGTGAGAAACTTGATGGCGCACGCCTAAACTATCCCATTTATGACAAAGAACTTTTTGCCTTGGTTCGAGTTCTTCAAGTGTGGCAGCACTATCTTTGGCCCAAAGAATTTATCATCCATTCCGACCATGAGTCGTTGAAGTATCTTAAGGGCCAAGCCAATTTGAGTAAAAGGCACGCAAAATGGGTTGAATTCATGGAGTCTTTTCCTTACATTGTCAAATACAAGAAGGGCAAATAAAATGTGGTAGCGGACGCCTTGTCTCGCAAAAACACAAGCCTTCTTACACGACTCGAAGTAAATGTCTTGGGTCTTGATGACATCAAATCTTTGTACGCGTCCGACCCTTTCTTTGGACCAATATTTGCACAATGTTCAATAGACAAAGGGATTGATGATTTCTATTTGCATAAGGGGTTTCTTTTCAAACAAAACAAGCTTTGCATTCCGAAATCGTCTCTCCAACTTTTGCTTCTTCAAGAGTCCCATGGTGGAGGCCTTATGGGTCACTTTGGCCGTGACAAGACATATGACATGCTTTCCACTCACTACTTTTGGCCAAAGATGAAGCGCGATGTGGAGCGCCACGTCCAACGGTGCACTACATGTAAGCTAAGTCTAAGTCCAACCCCTCTGGTCTTTATATGCCATTGCCTATTCCTCATGCACCTTGGTCGGACATTAGCATGGACTTTGTGTTAGGCTTGCCTAGATCTAAACATGGACATGATTCTATATTTGTAGTAGTGGACCACTTTTCCAAAATGGCACATTTCATTCCGTGCCATAAGACCGATGATGCTTCACATGTAGCAAATTTGTTTTTCAGGGAAATAATTCGGCTACACGGTGTGCCAAGAACAATCGTCTCCGACCGCGACGTAAAATTCATGAGCTACTTCTGGAAGACTCTCATGGCCAAGCTCGGCATCAAGCTCCTCTTCTCGTCTGCCTCGCATCCTCAAACCGATGGACAAACCGAGGTCGTCAATCGAAGTCTTGGCACTCTCCTCCGGGTGTTGATAAAGAAGAACCTTAAAGACTGGGAGGAATGCATTCCACACGCCGAGTTCGCCTACAACCGCGCCAAGCACTCCACCACCATGAGGAGCCCGTTCATGATCATCTATGGCTTCGAGCCTCTCACCGCGCTCGATATCCTTCCACTACCACTTCATGAACGTGCCAATATGGACGTTGTCAAGCGTGCCCAAACAATGAAGAAACTCCATGAAGACACACGAGCTACTATCGAACAACAAGTTCTTCGCCAAGCATCAAGGCTAAACAAGAACAAGAAAGAGATAATCTTCGAAGAGGGCGACCTTGTGTGGATACACTTGAGTAAAGACCGCTTCCCCAAGGAACGCGACTCCAAGCTAAAGCCAAGAGGTGATGGACCATTCAAAGTGCTAAAGAGGATCAACAACAATGCCTATATCATTGATATCCCAACATCAAAGTACCTTGTGAGCTCGACATTCAATGTCAAGGACCTCTCACCCTATCATGGAGAAGATGAAGTTGACAAGGTTGAAGAGTCGAGGACGACTCTTTCCCAAGGGGGGGAGCTGATGCAGCCCGTCCTACGACCGCTACTACATCTACTCCCACGAGCTCCCCAAGTGGACCCATGACTCGCGCCCGAGCCAAACTCCTTCAAGCTAAGGTGAACTCGCTCCTCTCCTTGTGTGACTTAGATACACCCTTGGATGGCCTGCTACTTCATACCCATACCTTGTGCATCATCAGGTACGAAGAGAAGGACCCACAGGACGGAGGAGCACCAGCAGAAGAGACCAAACACTCTCTGTCGCCAGCGGTACTACCAGACCTGGCGACCGGTACTACCGCTCGGCGGCACTACCGCCCCTGCTACCGCCAATGACAGAAGACCCTAGCGCTAGCCAAATGCTCTCTATCACCGGCGGTACTACCGGCCCAGGAACCGGTACTACTGGCTCGCAGACTACCGCTACTCACCGCCACCAACAGAAGGCCCCAGCGCAAGTCCCAGGACGACAAGCGGTACTACCGGGCCAGGAAGCGGTACTACCGCATGACCGGTACTACCGGTCGAGCTGGACCGGTACTACCGGACGACACCGAACCTGATCGTGTTAATTCGGCCCAGTGCCTTGTAACCCTCTCCCTATTTCGCTATTTGTCCCCAAAATACCCCTGTTTATGTGGTTGGCCTATATATATCCCCGCACCTCCTTTGTAAACCCTAGACTTGGATAATAATAGATTAAGGAAACCCTTTGAGGAACTTATATCTATTGGTCTCATGCTCCTACCAAGGAGCACCGGATTATCCACCCCCCTCTTGGATCTTGCCTAGTGCGTTCAAGTTGTACAAGGCCTTGGGTTCTCGGTTTCGCCCCAAGTCGTCAAGATCTCACCAAGCACCTCGTCCCCCGTTGTTGGCGTGGAGAGCGAGCTTCGCCCAACACCGATCCTAGGGATTATGTTGGACCGGTTGCCACCGGCGTGAGTTATCGGCGTGTATCGTGTTTTGTGTGTGTGTGAGTTCATCGGGTTCTTCGTGTGTTCGCAGATTTCATCCCCTCATCCCTTTCACCGCTTCCCCCTCGACCTCCGTGGAGATTCGTGAAAGATCGGGCCACCCTAAGGGGTTACCCCATAACAAGAGATTTACATATAAACTCAAATATTTTACCTTTTATCATAGGGATACAACTCATAGTACTCTTCATTGGTTGCACTATTATGTGGGAACACTTCATAGTTCTTTTCTTTTGTAATAGGGAAAAATATGAAGGTGTCTCTTTCCTCTAGTTCACCACCCTTCCTAGCAAGTTCATCAGTTTTAGAGATATCAAGCCACTCATAAAAAGAAGCATCATCTACAAACATTTTATTTGTAATATGTTGTTGTCGTCCCTGCACATTAGTGTTACAAGATTCTATCTCCAATTCATCATTATTTATTTTCTCCAAATGAATATATAGTCACAAGGCCTACACATAAATTATCTTTAGTTTTAACATAATAAGAATCATTACTAGAGAGATAGGCATCATAAGTTTGTTCATATGAGGCAAAATATTAGTTTCGGGAACTATTGGTTTACATGGCTCCCTCCTCTTTATTATAAGTGCATTACCACTAAGATGTTTTTGACAGTAATTAAAAATATATTCAAGGTTTCACAATTCACTTGTAAAGTATGGCTATCCTCTACCATCATAAGTTCCATGATTTTCCTAAGAATCTATTGAGTACCTTTATAAATTAAATACTCGAATCTGGTACTAAAAGCATCATTAGAAGATATTACAAGATCATTAAAACCATGAGGACATAGAAAACCAAAATACGCAGTTGTCATACAATGATGTCACATTATTGCATATGAAGAACATAAACTTTTGGCGCAGTCATATATATGACCAGACATCCTTCTTACCTCTATATTAGCATCATTAATTTGTTCTTCGAAAAGTGCCTCCTCCTCTAGAGTAGGAACTTCATCCTCTTCCATTGGAAGTTTCTGCATAATATTAGCATCACAATATTTATAGAAATATTCCATCTCTAGTTCCTCACCAAGGTTCCCAAAATCAATGGCTAGGCATGAGGCCTCCTCAGAACAATTATCATTAGTTTGGGCATTGTAATAACTAGCATTGGAAATAGAGACATTATTTGCAAGATTATTATTTGAAGCATACATTTATTTTTCAACCTTGCTTTTATATTCTTTCTTATTATCTAGTGGTTCATCTTTTCAATATTGTTGTTCCTCTTCCTTCTTGCTAAAGTAGATGGTGGCTAGCTCTACGATAGTATTACCTTCAACTTGTTGCAAAGATGCAATATCAAGTACCATCTATTCATTAAAAATATGTTATGGTAAAGGTTCACTAGGTGGAATGGATTCAATATTATCCTTTTGATCATCCTGCAAAAGGTTAGCTCTTGCTATGACGGCTTTCAGCTCGTTACTAATTACTAGAGAGTACTTGTTAGTTATCTCTAATTCCAAGTAATGGTGTATAATGAGTGTGTTTGAATGAGTGCTAAAGTAAACAAGAACAAAGTAAATTACAAGAGTAAACAAGAACATGCAAGTGTGGTTGTGGTGGTGATAATATGGTTAAGGAGTTCTCGAGGAGTGTAGGATACATCGCTAGCATTGGTATTAACTATGAGTAGGATAAATTTATATCTTTTATTATGATATGTGTGGGGAGAGATCCATAATAAGATGTGCCCAGAAAACCATCGGTCATCACATCTCTAAATAACCATCGCAATGATCTTCAGCAACCACCTATGGATCCATTGCAATTAAGGGTTACCCCGTGGATATTGATATGAGCTTAGTGAATCCCTCTTTATCCCCCTTTTCCATATGATAAATCATCAAGCATGGTATGTCACTTCCCGCTGTACACAATTCCATACTTCCAAGGTTAATTCCCTCTCTAGTCCCGAAGGAAAATAATTACATAGTCAACTTCATATAATATCTAGAGAGAGAACTAACACATATTCATAGCACTAAGTTATAGATCATCTTCATTTCATATTATAATATTTCTAGGGTTTCTCCATATCTCCCCAAGAACAAAGGAACTACTCACACATGAAGGAAATCAACATCATGGTAATCATATGGATGGGATATGAGAGTATAATCGAATACAGGTGAAGATCCACACTAGGGTTTGGATTACAACCAAGAAGACAAAGGGGATCGGTGTTGGAGACATTGTTTTTTATGATGATGATGTAGATCACTGTTGATGCCTTCAAGATCAAAGTACCTTCTCCTTTTGAGGAGTGGTGACGGTGGAGATCTTGTGGAGACGACGGCTACAGAGTGTGCAAGGTAGCAGGGCTCCATCGTGGAGGTATGTGGTGAGAGGATGGCTCGCCCTTGACTCATCTCCTCTATATTTAGGCGTAGGATCCCATCCCATGTTGTATATGGCCTAAGGAAGGTTTGGGAACAAACAGGGTCGAATTATGTGAAGAAACACATCTAGAAAGGGCTTTTCCCTGCATCCGGACCCGTGGTACGGGCGGGCGGTATGACCGTACCGGCGGTATGACCGATGGTCGTTATGAGCTCTGAACTTTTTAGTATTTTGGCCGCCATTTTATCATACGGGCTCTTATTGTTGGAGATATACCCTAGAGGCAATAATAAAATTAGTTATTATTATATCTTTGTGTTTATGATAAATGTTTACATTCATGCTATAATAGTATTAACGGAAACATTAATACTTGTGTGATTTGTAAACTAATTAGAGTCCCTAGTAAAGCCTATTTATAATACTAGCTTGTTGGTTAATAGATGATCATGGTTTATGGATCATGAATATTGATATGTTGTTAACAACAAGATCATATCATTAGGACAATGGTGTGATGGGCATACTCCTATAGATAAGTGTAGCATAAAGATCAAGTCATTTCAATAGTTTGTTTGCTATAAGATTTCTGATACATAGTAACCTAATTCCTTCGACCATGAGATCATGCTAATCACCATCACCGGAAGGATGCTTTGATGACATCAAACACCACACCATAACCGGGTGGTTATAAAGGTGGCATTGAGTGTTCGGAAAGTATGTGTTGAGGCACATGGATCAAGAGTGGGATCTGTCCATCCATATGACGGATACATATATTCTGGTCCCTCTCGGTGGAATGCCATCCAATTAGCTTGCAAGCATGTGACTGGCTTACAAGGGATCACATATCACGGGAACGAGAAAAGAATAATTATCGGTAATGAGGTTGAACTAGGTATGCAGAGATACAAACAATGAGACCTCGGATAAGTAAAATATCACGAGACAAAGGGAAATTGGTATCGTATGTAAATGGTTCATTTGATCGCAAAGTAATCATAGAAATATGTGGGAACCATATGAATTTACAGATTCCTCTATTGGTTATTGATTGGATAAGTGTCTCAGTCATGTTTGCATAATTCACGAACCGTAGGGAGACACACTTAAGGTTTCAATGTTGTTTAGTAGATATGGAATGTAAGTAGGGATAACAAATGTTATTCGGAGTCTCGGATGGGATCTGAGATATCACGAAGAGATCCAAAATGGTCCGAAGAATAAGATTCATATAAGGAAAGTCCAATTCCAGAGTTCGGGAATGATTCCGGTGTTTTCACCAGAATTATCTAGAAGGGTCTAGAAGGTTCACCGGACCAGAAGGTGAAGGGTGCATGAATGTGTCATGACTAAGTGGAATGGTTGAATCATGTCCTAGGTCAAAGGGTTGTGCAAATAAAGAGTAAAATCAAACTCCGAAATTGAAAGTCAAAAGGCAAGTTTGAAAAGTCAAACTGGGAAAATGTTTCCTAGTGGAGGAAGAAGAGAATCGTTATCTCCCTCCAACAAAAGCCTAGTAGGAGAGGGAGTTGGGGAAGGATTCAAACTCCCCTCTCCCAAGCTGCCCCTCCCTCTCATAAATAGAGGGAGGGGTCCCTCCCACACAACAACACCTAAGCCGCCATGCTTTCTTTGCTGTCGCCGTCCGCCGCCACCTCGCGACGCTGCCGTCTCACCATCGCCGCCCTAGCCGCCGCCGGCCATGCCTCATCCTCTCCGGCCTCTAAACCCTAGATCGCTAGGGAAACCCTAATTCTCTACCATAACCCGCTCCGGCTTAGGAGAAGCCCTGTCGGATCTTCCCTCTACTTCTGACACCACGCCGTCATGCTGCCAGAATCGCGAGGAGAGAACTACATGAAGGGTTTCGCGGCATAGTAAATCAAAATTTTCTACGGATGCGAACAGAGGGAAGCCAAGATCTAACCTAGGAGATGCAATTAACGAGAGAGATTGGATTAGATCTTCATACCCTTGAAGATTCGCGCATTAAATCGTCGGAACGTGGGTGATGTAGTCGTACTCGCTTCTCCTCCTCGCGATCTGATCCGATCTAGCACCACAAGTGGCGATGCCTCCGTGAGATGCACACGTGCAGCACCTCGACGTCTCCTCCTTCCTTGGTCCAACAAGTATGGTGGAGAGATGGATTGGATCTACAACGCGACGGCGCGGTGCAATTGGTGGAGAGTTTCTGCAGCAGGGCTTCGCCTACACCCAGTCGGGAGGGAGAGAGAGAGAGGAGGGCAGCAGGGCGACAAGGCTTGAGGGGAAGGTGTAGGGGGGTGGTGCACCCCAGCCCTATATATATAGAGGGGTGGGCGCCAGCCCTAGCCCCTCCCCCAAGCCTAGGCCGGCGGCCAAAGGAGGGAGGAGTGGGGGGCAAGGAAACCCCCCCTTCTAGAAGCTCCAAACTAGGGTTTCCCCTTGTTTGGCCGGCTGGGCCCTATGGGGCCTTGTGCCCCTGGCCCAATGCGGCCAGGGCACTCCCTCATAGGCCCATGCCCCCTCCCGACAGGTGGGACCACGTTGGCCCCCTTCGGAAGGTTCTAGAAGCTTCCGGTACAATACTGATTAACCCGGAACAATTCCGAACTCCAAAAACTGCACTGCCTTATATGAATCTTATTCTCCGGACCATTCCGGAACCTCTCGTGATGTCCCGGATCCCATCCGAGACTCCGAACAAAAACTCATAAACCAATTATCCAATCTATCCTCGCGTCGAGACACGTTAAGTGTGTGACCCTTCGGGTTCGAGAATATGCAAACATGATCTTCTATCAATAATCAACAACGGGGTCTGGAAACCCATATTGACTCCCACACTTTCATCGATGATCATATCGGATGAACCACGATGCCAGGATTCAATCAATCTCATATATATATTCCCTTCATCTCGCAATATTTTACTTGCCCGAGATTTGATCGTCGGTACCGTCATACCTAGTTCAATCTCGTTCACAGCAAGTACTTTACTCGTTCCGTAATCCGATATCACTTTGTGATTAACTCCTTAACCACATGCTTGCAAGCGGTGTTGATATCGATTACCGAGTGGGCCCAAGTATCTCTCCGACTTGGGAGGGACAAATCCCATCTCGATACATACAACCCAACAGATACTTTCCGATCACCTGAGAGACACCTTTATGATCACCCTCTCATAGGATGACGTTTGATGACCTCAAAGCTTTCTTCTGATACCAGGGAGTTGTATTATCTCATGGTCTAAGGAATACAATATATGACATAAGAAAAGCTTCACAAAGATGAACACGATGACACGATCTAATTGCTTCGCTTAGTTTGGGTCTGTTCATCATATCATTCTCGCAATGATATGATCTCATTATTAATTGACAACTCATGTCCATGGTTAGGAAACCTTAACCATCATTAATCAATGAGCTAGTCCATAGAGGCGTACTAGGGACACGGTGTTGTTCACAAACCACACAAGTATTAAAGTTTCCGCTTAATACAATTCTAGCATGGAATATAAACATTATCATGAACAAGAATTATAATAATAACATCTTTATTATTGCCTCTAGGGCATAATTCCAACAGTCTCCCACTTGCACTAGAGTCAATAATCTAGTTTACATTTGGCAACAATCTCACACCCATGGCACTAAGGTGCTGATCATGTTTTACACGTGGAAGAGGTTTAGTCAATGGATCTGCGACATTCAGATCTGTATGTACTTTACTAATCTTCAGATCTCCATCTGCTATATAATCTCGGATTATATGAAACTTGTGGTTGATATGCTTGGTCTTTGGATGATATCTTGGTTCCTTAGCGAGTGCTATGGTGCCGGTGTTGTCACACAATATCTCCAGTGGGTCCAATGCACTTGGAACCACGCCAAGCTCAGTGATGAAGTTCCTGATCCAAACTCCTTCACTTGATGCTTCTGTAGCAGCCATGTATTCCACTTCTACTGTAGATCCCGCGATCACGCTTTGCTTGCAGCTTCTCCAGCTCACAGCTCCTCCATTCAAAATATACGTATCACATGCGAGATTTAGAATCATCCTTGTCGATTGTCAAAACTAGCGTCGACGTAACCTTTTCGACGAAGTCGTTCATCACCCATAGACTAAGAACATTTCTTTAGTCCTATTTAGGTACTTTAGGATGTTCTTCACGGCTGTCCAGTGTTCCACTCCTGGATCACTTTGATATCTGCTCGTCAAACTAAGAGCATTGGACACATCCGGTCTAGTACACAGCATGGCATACATGATAGAACCTATGGCCGAGGCATAAGGCACTTTGCTCATAGCTTCCCTATCATTTACCATAGCTGGACACTGAGCCTTGCTCAATATCTTACCTGACAACATAGGCACTGAACCTTTCTTTGCCTTATCCATTCTGAACCTTTTCAGAACTTTGTCTAGGTATGTACTCTGGCTTAAAGCTATCAGGCGTCTTTGTCTATCTCTATAGATTTTGATGCCCAATATATAAGCAGCTTCACCTAGGTCTTTCATTGAAAAACACTTGTTCAAATAACTCTTCACATCGTTAAGCATGTTAATGTCATTTCCAATAATCAATATGTCATCCACATATAGTACCAGAAATGTCACCGAGCTCCCACTCACTTTCTTGTAGATACAAGCTTCGTAGCAATTTGGAACAAATCCAAAGCTCTTGATCACTTGATCAAAACGAAGGTTCCAACTCCGAGATGCTTGCTTCAGTCCATAAATAGAACGCTGAAGTTTGCATACTTTATCAGCATCCTTAGGATCGACAAAACCTTTGGGTTGCATCATATACAACTCTTCATCAATGTTGCCATTGAGGAACGCAATCTTGACATCCATCTGCCATATTTCATAATCATGAAACGCGGCAATTGCTAATAAAATCCGAATGGACTTAAACATTGCTAAGGGAGAGAAAGTCTCATCGTAGTCAACACCTTGAACTTGTCGAAAACCTTTCGCGACAAGCCGTGCCTTATAGACGGTAACATTACCATCCGCGTCCATTTTCTTCTTGAAGATCCATTTGCACTCAACGACCTTTCGGTCGCTAGGAGGGTCCACTAAAGTCCATACTTGGTTTTTGCTCATGGATCCCAATTCGGATTTCATGGCTTCTAGCCATTTCTCAGAGTCTGGGCTCATCATCGCTTCCTCATAGTTCGTAGGTTCACTGTCTTCTACCAACAAGATAGTCAAGACAGGGTTGCCGCATTCACTCGGGGAGAGGCACGCGACCTTGTCGACTGCGACGTTCGATGCGACATCGTCCGAAGCTTCATGATCCTTGTCATTAGCTTCCTCTATTGTTGGTGCAGGCGACACTGGAACAATTTCAGGTGTTGCGCTACTCTCCAATTCAAGAGAAGGATCAATAACCTCGTCTAGCTCTACTTTCCTCCCACTCACTTCTTTCGAGAGAAACTCCTTCTAAAGAAAGGAACTGTTCTTTGCGACAAACACTTTGCCTTCGGTTCTGTTATAGAAGGTATACCCAATAGTTTCCTTAGGGTATCCTATGAAGACGCATTTATCCGCTTTGGGTTCAAGCTTGTCCGGCATCAACTTCTTGACGTAAGCTTCGCATCCCCAAACTTTAAGAAACGACAACTTAGGTTTAGCACCAAACCACAGTTCATACGGTGTCGTCTCAACGAATTTAGATGGTGCCCTATTTAAAGTGAATGCAGCGGTTTCTAATGCATAACCCCAAAATGATAACGGCAAATCAGTAAGAGACATCATTGATCGGACCATATCTAATAGGGTTCGATTCCGGCGTTCAGACACACCATTGCGCTGTGGTGTTCCGGGTGGCGTGAGTTGCGAAACAATTCCGTTTGCTTTAAGATGCGTGAGACAATCATAACTCAAATATTCACCTCCACGATCGGATCGTAGAAACTTAATCTTTCTGTTACGATGGTTCTCCACTTCATTCTGAAATTCTTTGAACTTTTCAAATGTTTCAGATTTATGTTTCATTAAATAGATATACCCATATCTACTTAAGTCATCGGTAAAAGTGAGAAAATAGCGATATCCACCGCGCGTCGAAACACTCATCGGTTCGCATACATCGGTATGTATGATTTCCAACAAGTCCGTTGCTCGCTCCATCATACTGGTGAACGGGGTTTTGATCATCTTGCCCATGAGGCATGGTTCGCATGTGTCAAATGATTCAAAATCAAGAGACTCCAAAAGTCCATCAGAATGGAGTTTCTTCATGCGTTTTACACCAATATGACCTGAGCAGCGATTGCCACAAATAAGTAGTATTATCACTATCTACTTTGCATCTCTTAGCCTCAATGTTATGGATGTGTGTTTCATCCCTTTAGAGATTTAGAAGAAATAAACCATTCACAATAGGTGCATGACCATAAAAGATGTTACTCATATAAATAGAACAACCATTATTCTCCGATTTAAATGAATAACCGTCTTGCAATAAACAAGATCCAGAAATAATGTTCATGCTCAACGCAGGCACATAATAACATTTATTGAGGTTTAAAACTAATCCCGAAGGTAAAACTAAGGAGGCGTCTTGAAGCCATCACATCAACTCTTGATCCGCTGCCAACGCGCATCATCACCTCATCCTCGCCGTCAAGCCTATTCTCGTAGCTCCTGTTTGAGTTACAAATATTAGCAACCGAACCAAAGATCAAATACCCGGGCACTACAACGAGGGCTAGTAAGTAAAACATCAATAACATGTATATCAAATATACCTTTGATGGTGCCACCTTCTTGTCCGCTAAGTACTTGGACGATTGCGCTTCATGACCCTTGTCCTTGCAATAGAAGCACTTTCGATGTCCGCTTAGGACCAGACTGAGCTTCTTCTCTCGGAGGGCAGCAGCGCTTGCTGCCGCCTTTATTGAAGGGCTTCTTTGCACCCTTACCTTTCTTGAAGGTGGGGGGCTTGTTGACCATCAACACATGATTATACTTTTTGATGTCCACCTCCGCAGCCTTCAGCTTTGCGAAGAGCTCGGTGATTGTATCAGTGGAACCAATTTGATTGTGAGTCACTACAAAACTTTTGTAGCTGGGAGGGAGTGATTGCAGAACCCTGTCAATCTTGAGCTCCTCTGGAATCTGCGATCCGCTTGCTCAAAGGCGTTGAGTGTAGCCCGACATCTTAATGGCGTGCTCACTAACGGAACTCCCTTCCTCCATCTTGCAGTTAAAGAACTTCTCAGATATCTCATATCTCTCAGAACGGGCCTGAGTCTGAAACATGGTTTTCAGCTCCTCGAGAATCTCATAGGGCCCGGGATAGTCTTCAAAACGATTTTGAAGGTCCGATTCCATAGCAAACAACATGGTGCTCTTAATCACACCATAATCATCTTTCTTGTTGATAGACAGCTTTCTCATCAGCGGTAGCGATGGGCGTCACCTAACGCATTCTCAAGGACATAGTCCTTTTGACCGCCAGAGAATGATTCTCATTACGGAACCAGTTGGTGAAGTTAGACCCATTGTTTTTAAGCTTTTCCTTCTCAGCAAAAACGTTGAAGTTGAAGTTGGACTTAGCCATTTGATCTACAATATTTGCAAGTACAAATTAGACTATGTTCATGATAACTAGTTCAACTTTTAATCAAATTACTAGATGAACTCCCACTAAATTCAACATCCCTCAAGTTGTTTAGTGAACACGATCCAAATTCACCACACCTAATCCGATCTTCACGAGAAGAGATGTGGTTTCAATGTGGACAACGAAGTGTCGATCATATCATTCATGTGACTCATGCTTAACCTTTCGGTTCATGTGTTTCGAGGCCATGTCTGTACATGCTAGGCTCGTCAAGTTAGACCCAAGTATTTCCGCGTGTGCAAAACTGGCTTGTACCAGTTGTATGTGAACGTAGAGTCTATAGCACCCGATCATCACGTGATGCTTGGACACGACGAACTTTAATAGCAGTGCATACTTGGGGAGAACACAGTTTTTATCTTGATCTTTAAGTGAGGAATCATCTTATAATGCTACCGTCGCGATCTAAGCATAATAAGATACATAAAAGGATAAACATCACATGCATATAACTTTATGTGACATGGTATAGCCAATCTTCGCACAATGATCTCCATCTTGTGCGTGCTGGCATGATCTCCATCACTCCACCATGATTGCCTCCACCACGAATAGCAACTACAACTATTGCTAACTACTTAGCGCTAAAGTGAAACTATTACATGGCGCATAAGAAGTTGACACACAGGTCATACACAATTATAAAGACAACCATATGGCTCCTGCCGGTTGTGTACTCATCGACATGCAAGTCATGAAACATTACAAAACATGATCATCGCATACATTATACACATCACATCTTGGGCCATACCATATCACAGAAAACACTCCCTGCAAAAACAAGTTAGACGCCTCTACTTTGTTGTTGCATGTTTTACGTGGCTTATGGGAGTAGCATGCTAAGAACGATTCTTACCTACGGAAAGCCACAACGGTAATATTATGGTTGCCAAACTCCGGTGTAAATCCCATGACAACTATAGTGAGAAAGCGGCATCCACCACCGCATGTGTGGAACAAGCCACACGTCAAGTGAGGAGTCGGTCTCGCGAACAACGTCAGCGCAAGGTTGGCCTGGACGCTTCAATCTCACTATCCCGCATCATAAGAAGAACACAAACAAGAGGCTTGCAACAGAAAACATCAACGCCGAACAACCATGTTGCGTTCTACTCGTGAAACACATCTACGCATAGATCCGGCTCGATACCATCAAGGGTTTCAAGCATAGTAAATCAAAATTTTCTACGGATGCGAACAGAGGTAAGCCAAGATCTAATCTAGGAGATGCAAACAACGAGAGAGATTGGATTAAATCTTCATACCCTTGAAGATTCGCATGAAACATTAAATCCGGGCGTGGGTGATGTAGTCGCACTCGCTTCTCCTCCTCGCGATCCGATCTAGCACCACAAGTGGCGATGCCTCCGTGAGATGCACACGTGCAGCACCTCTACGTATCCTCCTTCCTTGGTCCAGCAAGTATGGTGGAGAGATGGATTGGATCTACAACGCGACGGCGCGGTGCAATTGGTGGAGAGTTTCTGCAGCAGGGCTTCGCCTACACCCAGTTGGGAGGGAGAGAGAGAGGAGGGCAGCAGGGCGACTAGGCTTGAGGGGAAGGTGTAGGGGGGGTGGTGCACACCATCCCTCTATATATAGAGGGGTGGGCGCCAGCCCTAGCCCCTCCCCCAAGCCTAGGCCGGCGGCCAAAGGAGGGAGGAGTGGGGGGCAAGGACCCCCCCTTCTAGAAGCTCCAAACTAGGGTTTCCCCTTGTTTGGCCGGCTGGGCCCTATGGGGCCTTGTGCCCCTGGCCCAATGCGGCCAGGGCAATCCCTCATAGGCCCATGCCCCCTCCCGACAGGTGGGACCATGTTGGCCCCCTTCTGGAAGGTTCTAGAAGCTTCCGGTACAATACCGATTAACCCGAAACAATTCCGAACTCCAAAAACTGCACTGCCTTATATGAATCTTATTCTCCGGACCATTCCGGAACCTCTCGTGATGTCCCGGATCCCATCCGAGACTCCGAACAAAAACTCATAAACCAATTATCCAATCTATCCTAGCGTCGAGACACGTTAAGTGTGTGACCCTTCGGGTTCGAGAATATGCAGACATGATCTTCTATCAATAATCAACAGCGGGGTCTGGAAACCCATATTGGCTCCCACACATTCATCGATGATCATATCGGATGAACCACGATGCCAGGATTCAATCAATCCCATATATATTCCCTTCATCTCGCGATATTTTACTTGCCCGAGATTTGATCGTCGGTACCGTCATACCTAGTTCAATCTCGTTCACAGCAAGTACTTTACTCGTTCCATAATCCGATATCACTTTGTGATTAACTCCTTAACCACATGCTTGCAAGCGGTGTTGATATCGATTACCGAGTGGGCCCGAAGTATATCTCTCCGACTTGGGAGGGACAAATCCCATCTCGATACATACAACCCAACAGATACTTTCTGATCACCTAAGAGACACCTTTATGATCACCCTCTCATAGGATGACGTTTGATGACCTCAAAGCTTTCTTCCGATACCAAGGAGTTGTATTATATCATGGTCTAAGGAATACAATATATGACATAAGAAAAGCTTCGCAAAGATGAACACGATGACACGATCTAATTGCTTCGCTTAGTTTGGGTCTATCCATCATATCATTCTCCCAATGATATGATCTCATTATTAATTGACAACTCATGTCCATGGTTAGGAAACCTTAACCATCATTAATCAATGAGCTAGTCCATAGAGGCGTACTAGGGACACAGTGTTGTTCACAAACCACACAAGTATTAAAGTTTCCACTTAATACAATTCTAGCATGGAATATAAACATTATCATGAACAAGAATTATAATAATAACATCTTTATTATTGCCTCTAGGGCATAATTCCAACACTACAACCTCTGCTGCCTGCTGGAACAAGGGAGAGGAAGGTCTTCATCGAAAATTTAACGATGTGACCGATCATGAAGGCGCTAGAACGCAGCGTCGGAAGGATCGTCTATGCGATCTTGAGATCGGCAAGTGAACGACTACATCACCCATGAGAATATGCTCTCGTTAACCGCTTTGGAATCTTCAAGGATGAGTACTCTATCGACTCGTTGCTGCAATCTAGTAGATAGATCTTGGCTTGTGTGTGTTCATGCAGTACAAAATTTATGTTTCCATGCTACGAACCCCTACAGTGGTATCAGAGCCATGTCTATATGTAGATCTGTTGCACGAGTAGAACACAATGGTCATTGTGGACATTGATGCTTTTGTTGTCGATTGCTTCTTGTGTACTTTGCATCTTGCGGGATGGTAGGATGAAGCGGCCCGGGCTAACCTTATATGACATCGTTCATGAGACTTGCTCCACGCTTGACATGCAACTTGTATTGCATAAGTAGCTTTGCAGGTGCCTGTTTCTCCCAACATAGTGAAGACTCGATTTACGACGGGTGATTGACAATACTAGTATCAATGTTGTGGTTCTTGTTCGTAAGTTAGAACGACACTTATTGAAAGCCCCAAACCATGTAAAACATACAAAGAAAATTAGAGGCGTCCAACTTTGTTTTGCAGGGGTGTGCTGTGATGTGATATGGCCATGATTGTGATTATATGTGATGTATGCAATATTCCTTATTGTAAGTCGGCAACCGACAGGAGCCTTATGATTGTTTTTTAATTTTGTTAAGACCTGCGTGTTTATTATTCAAAGTAGTTGTAATAGTTGATGCTGGTAGACGACAACCATTGAGCGACGCCATTGACCTTGATGCCACGCCGATGATGATGGATATCATGTTCGTGCTTGAAGATGGATATTGGAAGCATAGGAAGAAAGGCCATATCATATCACATATTATGAATTGCATGTGATGTTAATCCTTTTATGAATCTTGTATTGCTTAGATTGCGACAGTAGCATTATAAGATGATCCTCTCACAAAATTATCAGGTAAAGTATTCATCCTTAGTTAGCACCGTTACCAAGACTCGTAATTTGAAAGCACCACATGATGGTCGGGTGTGATAGAATCAACATGTGCATATAACGGGAGCAAGCCAGATTTGCTCATGCAGAAACTAAGGTTAACCTTGACGAGCCTAGCATGTACAGATATGGTCTCGGAACACGGATCACCGAAAGCTAAAGCATGAGTCATATAGTAGATATGATGAACATGTTGATTGTTCGCCATTGAAGCTACATCATATCTCGTGATGATCGGATTTGATGTAGTGGATTTGGTTCATGTGATCACTAAAACAATGTGAGGGATATTGTTTTGAGTGGGAGTTCACCTAGATTAATTTAAGTATTAATAGAACTCAATTTGTCATAAACTTAGTCTAACCTATTGCAAATATGTTGTAGATCAATGGCGGCCCCTACCATCAATTTTAATGCGTTCCTAGAGAAAGAAAGGTTGAAAAACAATGGAAGCAACTTCGCGGATTGGTTCCACAACTTGAGGATTGTCCTCAGTGCTGGTAATTTGACCTGTGTGCTAGATGCACTACTGGGTGACCCGCCTGCAGCTGACGCTATCGATGAGGTGAAGAATGTTTTCCTCACTCGAAAGAATTAATACTCCATAGTTCAGTGTACTATCTTGTAAGGTTTGAAATCAGAGCTTCAGAAAAGGTTTGACAACTTTGACCCTGATAGCGCGTGGTAGGCGCTTCGTTGGAAGACCCCAAGAGAAAGGTGTGATGAGCACATCAACAAGTTTTCCCTCACTAAGAGACCGAGGTTATCGAACCAATAGGAGGAAGGAAACGGCTCAAAGGTGTTGCTAGCAACTTGGATACTTGCACAACACAAACTCGAGACTTTGGTCCAACAAACAGTGAGGTTGTCAATCTCAGCGGTTTGCTGTAACAAAGGATTAACTGTATGGTGTGGAAGGTAATAGTAGCTTGTAGAAAGTAAACAGTAATAGTGGAAGATGTATCATTGGTAAAGATTGGACCGGGGTCCATAGTTCACTAGAGGTGTTCTCCTTAGATAAACAAACATGGCATGCTGGGTAAACAAATTACAGTAGGGCAATTCATAGGACTGAGCAAGTCATAACAATGCAATACTAGACATTCAAGATCCTATGAGATTCGATTGGGCAATACAACAAGATACATAGACCGCCATCCAACTACATCTATGACTAGTAATCCACCTTCAGGTTATCATCTGAACCCCCTCCAGTATTAAGTTGCAAGCAACAGATCACTGCTTTAAGCAAAGTGTGTAAGGTAAACAATCCACTTGTTCCATGAACAAGAGACCATTGTTTTCTCCCTAGTGGCAACAACACATCTACAACCTTAGAGATTTCTGTCACTTCCCCAGATTAAATAAAGGCATGAACCCACTATCGAGCATAAATACCCCCTCTTGGAGTCACTAGCAACTACTCGGCCAAGATAGCTACTAACAACGGAGAGGATGCAAGATCACAAACAACACAGACATGATAGAATCAATAAGACAAAACCATTAATCAATCTGACATAGTAATCTCAATGTCCATCGGATCCCCACAAACACAACATGCATGATTACAAATAGAGATG
This sequence comes from Avena insularis, assembly GCA_023614405.1. Taxonomy (NCBI): domain Eukaryota; kingdom Viridiplantae; phylum Streptophyta; class Magnoliopsida; order Poales; family Poaceae; genus Avena; species Avena insularis. Next base: position 92,600,768 of record CM042695.1, read on the forward strand.
ATCTTGATCATGAACGGAGCTCACAAGATCTACATATGAAAGCACAAAGGAGGAGATACAACCATCTAGCTACTACATGGACCCGTAGTCCAAGGTGGAACTACTCATGCTTCATACCGGAGGCTGGCATGATGAAGAAGAAGGCCTCCAGGATGATATCCCATCCGGCAGGGTGCTGGGAAGAGCTTCAGATCCCCCGATCTAGGGACGATGGTGGCGGCGGCTACAGATGGTTTCATGGAATATTGATCGGGTCCTTAGGGTTTAGGCATCGGGGGCTTCTTATAGGCAAAGATGCGAGGCTGGGAGGCAGCCAGGGAGGGGCACACCCTGCCCAGGCGTGGCCCAGGGTGGACCTGCGCCTGGGGGGTTGACTGTCGTGGTATTGCCGACGAGTACGCCATGGAGGGGTCCTCACAGTGCATGGTTAGAGACGTGGGGGATGGCAGACGATTGACGGGTACGAGGTTACACAGCTTACCCAGGTTCAGATCCCACGACGGTGACGGAATCCTACTCCTGCTATAAATCACTATAAGGGAAAATACGCTGACTTACAGGGATTGGTTCGCTGTGCGAGGTGCGTCGTAGTCGACACTAGATTGTCTGAGATTGTGCCCTAAAGGCTCCCATAGGCACGACTTATATAGTCGTCAGGTCCTAGGGTTACAGGCAAAGTCCTTGCCGGACAGGTTACAGAGTCCTACACTTCCTACAACTAGTCTAGCGTGTCTTGTACTCCAAGGCTCCGGGTACGTCGGTGTCTCCTCCGTATCCTTCCTTTATCCGGCATGGGCCTCCCTTCTGGATCCATCTAACTAGGCTGCCCAGCAGGCCACGGGCCATGCTACCAACTGTGGGCCACCCGGGTTATCTGGATAGAGGACATGCTATGAGGATACCCATATAGCATATCCCCAACAGTAGCCCCCAGAGAACTCCGAGATCTTGCGTCGTCTTGCCTCCTCATGTTGAATGCTCCGTCTAGATGGATGTCGGCAAATCGTCAAGCAATATCTTGTAGTCCTCCCAAAGAACCCTGCAAGGTTATCTCTGTCTTCAATTTGTAAGTCGGAGAATTACTAAATCTTCCATCATACCCTTCCGTAATCGGATTGGATCCATCCATGCCGGAATCTTCCGATGTGATGGTTCATCTGCCAGTGATAGCTAGGGCGACGTAGATGTAGGTCAGCAACGCCTCGTAACTCACACATGCATAGAATGCAATCATGTCCATTTTTCCATGCGAGCAATACGAACCGCTGGCGGCGACGGTTGGCAACGTGGCGAAATTTCCGTGCATGCTTCCGCACACGTCGTCCACGCATCAACCATTCGATCGCCTTGCACGAATCTTGATGCCGGAGGTTATAAATTGTAACAGTGGTGGAAATTTTACTTTTCACTTCATTCTCCTCTGCATCGTCTTCTTCCTCCAGCGAGCGCCTCCTCGAGCTTTCCGCGCCATTGCAAAAAACCCTAGCTTTTCAACCTTTTCCAATCACCATCGAAACCCTCCAATGGCCAGCAGCAGTTCCACCCCCCTCCATGACGGTGTCAGGCGATGCCGCGGCAAAGTCGGCGAGCACCTTCATCGTGCCCCTAGAGGGTCTGGTGATCCCCAAATCCGCGATGGTCGAAACCACCGGCGGCGACCATAACTCAGTGGCGCTGGAGCTTCTAGAGGAGGAATACGGAACCCATAAGGGAGATTGGCGCGGTTCGGATATTATGTACCGCGACATCAAGGAGCTACTCATCGAGGGTTACCTCCCTACGACTGAGGGGCTCGTCTGGCGGGTGGCACCGGCCGGCGAGGTCATTCCTTCTCCCCAAGCCGGAGAAAAGGTGTACCTCAAAGTCCAACTGGTACGCAGCGTCTCCCTGCCCATCTCCAATTTCTTCCTAGTTGTCCTCAACCATTACCGAGTACAACCTTAGAACCTCTCCCCCAATAGCATCCTCGCGCTTAGAAACTACGCGACGCTTTGTGAGGGTTACTTAGGGATTAGGCCTAGGCTAGATCTATTCATCTACTTCTTTACCGTCAAGCGGGAAGCTGGAGCCAGCAAGGACGAGCTCAGGAACTGTGGTACTATTAGGTTTAAGATCTGGCCTAGCCGGCGCTTCCCCGACATCGTCGGCCATGAATCCTGCAAGAACTGGCAACAGACGTACTTCTACGGCCTAGATATCCCTCTGGCTGGCCGAGAAGTAACATACCCGGACTTCGTCGATGGAGCTGCTGCCGAAGCCTCGACATGGAGATCCCAGGCCTCCCTTCCCTCTAACATTGACGCTTCCCGCGCTATAAGGCGGATAGAGTGGTTCGTAGAGACGGGTCTGATCGGATTGGACCTGGCCATGTGCTGGTTCCTCAGGCGTATCCAGCCTCTGCAGCACCGCTCGAAGTTGATGCACGAGTATACCAACAAGAGGAAGGATAGCCTCCGTATCTCCGAGGACAACTTCTCGAGCGACTCCATCAAGCTCCGCCTCAAGGACATCGTCAAGGTGAAGGATAAGAAGCGTGGCTTCACCATCACCTACGACATGTTCGTAGAGAGCAAGTGCCCAAAGATACATGTTTATGTTCCGTGTATGACATATACTCCAGTTCTTCCGTCTAGCCATTAACATCTCATCTAACACTGTGGGTTTTCACTTATAAACTCAGAGATCTAGAGGAGGATAGCATGGCTATCCAAATCTATGATCCAAAGATGAAGGAAGTCACGGTCGTGTCCGACGATGATGTCCCGTTGGCACGAAAGCGGAAGAGCTCCACCTCTGACGCTGCCGACAGAGGCAAGAAAAAGAAGACGGAGGGTGGAGCCTCCAAGAAGTCCACTACCGCCCTGGAGGCGGAGAAAAGAAAGGTTACTGGGTTCCCCTTTGCCAAAGCACCCCCTGTCGTGTAAGCTTCTTTCTCTCCGACATTGTCCATTGCTTGTCTTGTTCCTATACTTATATTTTTTGCACGTTTCAGGAAGAAGGCCACCACCAGTTTGAAGAAGACCTCCAAAACTTTGGGGGCTTATAGAAATATCAAGGATATTTTGCATCGTGATGTTCACCACGCATCTCCCGCCATCGCCCCTATCACTCCCAGTGTCCATCCTGCGTCAGCTCCGACAAGCTCACAGGCCAAAGATGCATCTGGTCCTTCCGCCATGGAAGTGGACTCAGGTGCCTCCGCGGAGCATGCTGTTGTCGGCGAACAAGCAACACAGGAGAGTGCCGCAACCTATATGGATGAAGCTCTGGCTAAGTATGCCATAGGTAGCGGTAAGGCGGTGGTAGAGGGTGGTACTTCTGCCGAAGGCGGCGCCTCCACACCCAAGACAGCCATAGAGTTTCCGAAGATAGTCTACACCGAGTAGCACTTGGCCGAGTAGCTCATGGCTCCGACATGCGGTCTTGAGGAGCTTCTCCGACAAGCAGACATCTTGCAAGGAAACAGCCTTTCCTTCGGCAAGTTGCTTGCTGAGAGCGCTACAAACCTCAAGATCATCGCACTTGTAAGTTTTATCTGCCTTGTGCATTTCATATGAGTATCCCACTATAGCCCCCGAGGATTTAAACGGAAAACCATAGGTCTTTGCATCTGATTACTCTAAGTGTGACTAAGCTAGAAAACTTCTCATTGTAGCCCCCAAGCATGTAGTTTGAATGAATTATTCCGACTAGATGCTTTTAAGAGTAGCATACGCAGTGTTTGTAAATTTCAATACTGTAGCCCCCAAGCTTCTAGTTGTAACTAAATTAGTTCCGACTAGATGCTTAAAGAAAGACTAAGCATATGACTGAGTTAAAACTTTATACTGTAGCCCCCAAGCTTCTAGTTGAAAACTGAATCAGTTCCGACTAGATGCTTAAAGAAAGATCAAGCATATTGCTAAGTTAAAAACTCTCACTATAGCCCCCAAGCTTCTAGGTGGATATTTATCCGGCTAGTTGCTCCAAGTAGACTAAAGAGCATTAAACCTTCCCTTTCCACAGAATGAGAATGCTCGGAGGGGCGTGGCCAACGAGAAGTACCATAAGATGTGCGCGGACTTGGAAGCTGAAAAGGGTAAAACTGCCTTCTTGAAGGAACAAATCATCAAGAGCAAGCTTATGTTTTTCCTTTCTTTTTCGTATTCCGACTTGGTCTTTGTACCAATCATTCTCCGATTACTCATTGTGTACTATTCTTTCTCTGACTTGCAGAAACCATTGCCAAAGCTAATGATATTGTTGAGCAATCCAAGCATATTGAGCAGCTGGATAGCGAAAACAAGATCCTTAAGCAGGAGAGGAAGGATATGCTGAAGATGCATGAAGATTCCATGAAAGTCCTGCAGGATTCCGCCAACGAGGAGATGAACCGCTTGAAGGAGGAAATCGCGATCCTGAAATATCAGAAGAAAGCTGCTGATGAGAAAAATCAACGCCATCTTGAAGCGCACAGGATCCTTCGACAAGAACGGGACTCCATGGCGGGAACTCTCCAGCAGGCTGAACTTAGCATCTTCAGTAAGTGATTCTCTGCCTTGTACCTCTGTAAGCTGAATACTCTGAACTTTTTGTTTGATTGAACTCATGCTTTCTCTTGTCGGAAACTTGCAGCTCCTATTGACTTAACCCAGTCGCCTCCTCCGCCAAAATAATGCATGGTCCTTGCCGGCAATTTTATAAAGACCGCCATCACGCAGGCCAAGGAGACAGCCAAGCACCTCCAGATCAACATCAAGGCGGTGGATTCCGTGGCAAAGTTCTCGGATATCTTGCGTCGATCCCTCGAGAGTATTGTAAGCTGGAAAGCTTCATGTACCCGGGCTGGCGCGAGGATGGAAATGTCAATGGTGAAGGCACACTACGAAACTGCCGACCTCGACGGGGTGACCTCTGGCATCCCCGACATGGACGACGATGGCCAAAAGATTGATCATGAGGCCATCTTGACGTCACTCGCAGGTTTTGACACCAGAGTCACCGAGTTGGTCGACCAGAACGTCTTTGTGCCCATGAAAACCATCGATGGCGGCAGCCAAAGCTCCTCCGAGCCCCTCAACACCGCTGACTTTGAGGAACAGGACTCTCCTGCTGCGGATGATGCTACGTCCAAGTTGCCTGCGCCAGAGGAATGAAAAACAATATGTAATATTTGTTTCCTTTGGAATTTGTATGAGGAAAAAACAATGTGTTAACTTAAGGCGGAAAACAATGATTGTTATGTCCTTCTACTCAAGAACTGGTTCCAGCATGTATATATTTTTTAAGCAAGTGCTGGCTTATCCATTACTCTGGTTTTTATGCTTGACTTTTCGTGAGTCGGAAGACTCGTTGTCGGAACCATGCGCTTAGGCGATGATGCCCAATGGCACCGTCAATAACCTAAGCACAAAATCGCCGACAATTAGTGCTGAAAGTCACTACTCTAGAATCCACATAAAAACGACAGAGAACGTGTAGACCAGAAAAATTAAGCTAACGCCCATAAGGCAGAATTTTCACAAGTGCAATCGCAAAGCTTGTGCATAAAGGTTTTATACGATCCAAAAATGAACACTAAAGGAGGTAAAAGACTCAGAAATATGAGTGAACCAGAGAGCTTTATTTCATTGATCATATAAGAGGTACACAATAGATAAAAATGCTAAGTATAGAAAGGACATAGCTGTGCTATGTTCCATGGCCGATCAAGCTCCGGGTAGTCATCATCTGGATCACGTCTCTTACACTTATGATCCTTGTTGGGTCTATCCTTTAGTTCACGATTGTCAACGAGGTAGTAAGACCCATTGAGTAGCGCCTTGCTTATGATGAACGGTCCTTCCCATGGCGGGGATAATTTGTGTGACTTCTTCTGCTTAAGTCAGAGCACTAGATCCCCCTCTTTAAACGAGTTATGCCGAACGCGGCGACTATGGTAGCTGCGTAGCTTCTGCTGGTAGATGGTGGATCTTTGGCATGCCAATACACGCTCCTCCTCGAGAAGGTCCACATCTAGGCGTCTGGATTCTTCAGCGTCATCTTCGTCGTAAGAGGCAACTCTTGGTGAATCGTGAAGGATGTCGGAACGCAGGATGGCTTCTGCTCCATATACCATGAAATAAGGGGTGTAGCCGGTGGATCTGTTGGGTGTAGTTCGTAAACTTCACAACACAGATGGCAATTCCTCCGCCCAGGCTCCAGCTGCTCTATGCAGTGGTGCTTCCAGACACGGCTTGATTCCCTGCAGAATTAATCCATTGGCTCGCTCAACCTGACCAGTGGACTGTGGATGTGCCACAGATGCAAGGTCAAGTCGGATGCCCTTCTCCCAACAATAAGCTTCCACTTCTCTGAGTGACAAGTTGCTGCCGTTGTCGGTGATGCTGCTGTGTGGGAGACCAAATCTCACCATTAGATCTCGGACAAACCTAAGGGCAGTTGCCCCATCAAGCTTTCTAATGGGTTTAGCTTCTATCCATTTGGTGAATTTATCAACTGCTACTAGCAGATGCATAAACCCACATTGTGCCGTTTGCAACAGACCAACAATGTCCAGCCCCTAGACTGCAAATGTCCAAGTTATTGGTATTGTTCGCAATTCTTCAGCTGGAACATGTGGTTGTCGGGCATAATACTGGCATCCCATGCATGTCTCAACCAGCTTGTCAGCGTCCAATTTCGCGGTCAGCCAGTAGAATCCTTGCCGGAAATCTTTAGCAACCAACGATCGGGGAGCGACGTGATGCCCGCAATATCCGAGATGGATTTCACGGAGGATTTCAATACCTTCTTACTGGGAAACACACTTAAGGTATACACCAGTAATGCTTCTTTTGTAGAGCTGTCCATTGATTATGGTATAGCCCTTTGATCGATGTACTATTTGCCGTCTTTCGACTTTGTCGCCGGACAAAGTTTTGTGTTCTAGATACTCCATGAACGGTTTTGTCCAAGCCAGAGGGACCTTTGTCACCATGTGAACGAAAGAGTCAGCTCTGTCCGGGTTGTCGATGTCTGCTCCCTTCACGGATGGTGTCCGTAGATGCTCCAAGAAAATTTCAGGCGGAATTTGTTTGCGCCCTGATCCAAGCTTAGACAGTAGATCAGCCGCTTCGTTTTGCTCCCTAGGCACATACTTGACTTTGTAGCCCAAGAAGCTCTTGGCTATCTCGTCCACTTCATCTCGATATGCCGCCATCATAGGGTTCCACGCGTTCCAGGTGCCAGCCACTTGCTAGGCAACAAAGTCGGAATCTCCACAACAAACTATGTGCTTGATGCCAATATCCTTGGCTATGTGTAGTCCGTGAATGAGTGCTTCATACTCCGCCATGTTATTCGTAGCCTCGAAGTGGATCTGCAGAACGTAGTGTAGCTTGTCCCCAGTTGGTGACTGTAGCAGTACACTAGCCCCCGAGTCGTTGAGCAGCTTTGATTCGTCAAAGTGCATCACCCAGTATTCTGGCTTCGGCAATGGGGTAGCATCTGGCATCTCCGTCCAATCTACGATAAAATCCGCTAAGGCTTGTGACTTGATAGCGTCGCGTCTCTTGTAAGTGATCTTGAAGGCGACAAGTTCAATGCCCCACTTCACGACCCTTCCTGTAGCGTCACTGTTGTTGATGATGTTGGACAGTGGAGTGTTGCTCACCACTATAATGGGGTGCTCTTGGAAATAGTGCCTTAGCTTCCGAGAAGTAAGGAATACTCCATAAGCTATCTTTTGGTAGTGCGGGTAACGCTGATTGGACTCCGTCAAGACCTCACTTACATAGTAAACTGGTCATTGAACTCCGTACTCATGCCCTGGTTCATTCCGCTCTACCACGACGACGATGCTGATTACCTGGTTGGTGGCCGCCATGTAAACTAACATAGGCTCGCCAGGCTCAGATGCTGCAAGGATAGGCACCGAGGAAAGTATCTCCTTGAGCTGCTTCAATGTTGCATCTGCCTCGTCCGTCCATGTGAATTTGTCCGCCTTCTTCAGCAACTTGTACAGCCGCAGAGCCTTCTCTCCAAGTCGGCTAACGAACCGACTAACTAATGCAACGCAACCTGTTAGCTGTTGTATGTCCTTTAGGCATGTCAGACTTTTTATGTTTAAGATGGCCTTGATTTTCTCCGGGTTGACCTCGATTCCACGCTGGGAAATGATGAAGCCCAATAATTTGCCGGCTGGAACCCCGAAGATGCACTTCTTGGGGTTAAGCATCATGTTGTATTTCCGGAGATTATAAAAGGTTTCTTTTAAGTCGGAGATTAAGTCGTTTGACTTTTTAGACATCACCGCTATGTTGTCCACATAGGCATGAACGTTCTGACCAATTTGGTCGTGTAGGCAACGTTGCATTATCCGCTGGTACATAGCACCCGCGTTTTTCAGCCCAAAGGGCATCGTGACATAGCAAAACGTGTCATATGGTGTAGTGAACGAAGTGGCCAATTGGTCCAACTTCCTCATCTTGATTTGGTGGTATCCTGAGTATGCATCGAGAAAACACAAAAGTTCCGAGCCAGCCGTTGAGTCAATGACTTGGTCAATGCGAGGCAAAGCAAACGGATATTTGGGACATGCTTTGTTCAAGCCGGTGTAATCAACGCACATTCTTAATTCTTTGGTTCCCTTTTTGGGGACAAGTACAGGATTGGCCACCCATTGGGTGTGAAGGACTTCTCGGATAAAACTAGCCTTAAGTAACCTAGCTATCTCTTTGCCTATGGCACGTCTCTTCTCATATCCAAAGCGTCGTAGAGGTTGTTTCACTGGTTTACATTTTGGATCAATGTTTAAGCTGTGCTCGACAAGTTCCCTAGGTACACCTTTCATGTCGGCAGGTTGCCAGTCAAAGATGTCCCTATTCTCATGGAGGAACTCGACGAGTGCGCTTTCCTATTTGGGATCCAGGTTCGTCCCAATGGCGGTGGTCTTGGAGGCATCGCCTACCACTAGTTCCACCGGCTTGGTCTCGATGGCGGCCTTGAATGCTAGGGCGGAGTCAGAAATCTGTTTCTTCGACGCGGGCATATCTGAGGCATTGACCTTGCTCTGGATCTCCTTGAATTCTTCATTGTAGAGGACAGCTTCTGCATAGGCTGCTTCTCCAATCTCGCAGTCCCGTGCCTTGGTAAAGCTTCTGGATATGGTGATGACACCGTTTGGTCCGGGTATCTTGAGTTTGTTGTAGACAAAGCATGGCTTGGCCATGAAGGTGTGGAATATGTCGCGGCCGAATATGATGTGGTACACGCTCTTGAAGGGGACCACCTCAAAGGTCATGCGTTCTTGGCGGTAATTATTAACATCACCAAAAGCGACCTGAAGTGTGATGCACCCAAAGGACCGAGCCTCCCGACCAGGAACTACTCCGTGGAAGATGGTGTTGGTCCGCCTTAGGTTTGCCTCTGTCAAGTTCATCTTCTGCAGTGTATCCAGGTACATGATGTTGATGCTGCCTCCACTATCCACCATACATTTGGTGAACTCATTATCGTCAATCAAGGGGTTGATGACCATGGCGTATTGGTTCTCCGTAGGGATGAGGTCTGGGTGATCCTTCCTGTCCCAAGTAATTGGAATCTCCGACCAGCACAGGAACTGGGGAATTGGGGGTAGAGTAGCCATCAGTATCCTCATGGAGGTCTTCTGTTGTCGGACGGTGGGGGTGCCAAGGAAAGTGTGGAAAACTGCCGCCTTCTTCTCGAAGGGGTTCTTTCCCTTGCCATCACTCTTGGCGGCGTGTTTGGGGTCAACGTCCTCGTCTATGTCTCTTGAATCCTTGGACTCCTCCTCCTTATTTCCCCCTTGCCCTTGCCTCGCGGTCTGTTCTTCCGACTTCGCTTGTAGCCGGACTCCGGGTCCTCCTTGAGATCGTTGACGAATTTGCAATGGTGATTGGTGTGTGTGGCTTTGCCATTGGCGTCGAGGTGTACGAGGCAAGGCATATCGCGGTACTCCTTGTAGGCCTGGGGAATGCGGCGTGCTTCCGAGGTAGTTTCACTTCCTCGCTGCTGCCCACGACCAGCCCCCCGTCCTCGGCCATGCTGTCCGCCCTCACCTCGCCCTGCAAAGGTCATGGCGACCATGTCGGAGGCTTGCTTTTCTTCTGGCAGATTCTTCCGCTTTGCGTTGTTGTTCCTCTTAGCTTGGGTTGGAATTGCTATTGCCAGCAACGATCCGCGAGCATCGTCATTGACAGCCGCGAACTCACTAGCCAGCTGGATCATCTGATTGAGGTCGAGCTGATGGTTGTCCTGCAGGCGCTTAAACGTATGTCGGAGCAACGTACCGCTTTCCAACCCGTCGATGAAGGCGGACATGGCGGTCTAGGAGTGCACACCTGCACAGGAGTTCTTCATGTCCAGCCAGCGGGAGAGGTAGGCGCGAGATGACTCGTCTTTCTCCTGCACGCACCACTGTAAGTCGCCAACAGTACAGGGACGCTTGTACGTACCCTCGAAATTCTTGGTGAACACTTCTTGCATGTCCAACCAATTGCATATAGATTTCTCTGGCAAGTCATTGATCCATTGTCGGGTCGTGCCCGCCAGCATCAATGGGAGGAACTTGACGGCGATGTTGGGGTTTCCCCCAACGATCTCCACTGTGTTGCCGTAGTCCTGCAACCATGTAGTTGGCTTGGCGGTGCCGTCATAGGGCTTGATGGTCTTGTCAATCCGGAAGGCTTTGGGGTAAACTGCGGTCCGTATCATAGGTCCAAAGCAGCATGGTCCCAGGTATGCTCCATCCCGGTCCTCATGGATCTTGTCTAGACGTGATCTTGCGTCGTATGGCTCCGAGCTTCTTTTCTTCTTTTTGCCACACGGGGATGGGCTGCATGAACTACGCGGGCCTCCTCTGCCATGGTGGCTGCTAGGTGGCGACGGAGGCGGAGGTGGCGGTGGGTTAGACTTCTTGCGATTACCCTCCTGCGATGCCTCACGCTTGTCGCGGTTGCTTGTCGGACGCGGAAGGTCATGGCGTGACCTGCTCTTGTGTCCTTGGTTGCGCTCTCCATCATGACGGGTCTGCTCCATGTTGTCGCGGATGATGATGCCGCTCTGCCTTGGCGACGGCATATCCGTACGATGGTGAGCCTTGGTTTCTTCGCGATGTCAGGGGGAGCGGGGCGGTGGCGATGGGCGACGAGGTTGGGCCTTACCTCCATGGTCGGAGGATATGGGGATAGCATCCTTCCTGTTGCGTGCATTCCTCCGTCTTCGTTCTGACGAACCCATCTAGGACCCGACATCGTGAGGAGATTTATCCCTTGGCGGCTTATGGTGGCTAGACTGGCAGAACGTTGGGTCAGACTCAAGCCTCTGAGAGGTGGCCTTTTCCTGCTGTTTTACTGCCTTGGCCACAAGGTCATAGACCTGCTCCACTGCTTCAGGTGATCTATCCTGCTCTAGAAGGGTCTTGGCGACGGCGAGGTTAAGGAGAGGGGTGGGCATCACGTGCCTGCTTTCACTATCAATGTATGGCTTGGACTGTGCCGGCTTCGAGGGAGCCCATCCTAGGTTTTGTCGTACACCAGGATCGTTGATAACGCGAGCCGGAGCTTTCTTAGCCTTCTGCTGCTGGAGCAGAGTCTTGTACTCGACCTCCATGGCTCTAGCTTTCTCTATTGACTTTTGCGCGTTGGCCAGATCTCGATCTAGCTTTGTGCCTTGCTCTATGATGGTCTGCGCTTCCTCTAGCAGCTGCTGTCGCTTCTCATCAAGCTGGGTTACATTCCGGATATGAGCTACGGTCAAGGGCTCGACGAGGAGATTGCCGTAAATCACTCTATCAGCTGGAGTAACTTGGGCAGCAGCAGACGTGGATGCCGGAGGTGGCAGATTTGTGGTGTTGTTGTTGTTGTTTCTCGGGCCGGTGACGAGTTCCTGCGGCTGTTGCCCTGGGTTAGGCGGAGGGGGCATGACCTTTGCACGATCCTTGTCGGCAGCAACAAGTGGTCCCTTCTCCTTGTCCAGCGCCGTAGGCGGAGCTCGTCCGGGTTGGTCTTCTTCCATCACAGCCCCAATGGTGACAAACACCCCTCGGGGATGTGATGGCCTTGTTAGCTTGATCGTCACGCTGATAATCCTCCTCCATCTCCTGCATAGCTGAATCTAGCTCATCCGGGCTGAGTTCTATCTCTTCCGAGTAAGCGTTGATGTCGGCGTAGAGCGCGTCGAGCATAGAGACGGAGGGTGCCGGGGCTTCATCAAAAATGGGTGATGGCGGGGCGGCGACGTTGATGATGACTGGAGGTGGTGGTGCTGCTGCAGCGATAACGACTAGAGGAGGTGGCGGTGGTGCGGCGACGACCGCTGGAGGAGGTGGTGGTTGCTTAGGCGGGGGTGCACGGGTGCTGCATGGGGTGCCACCTTGGCCTCTGCGTAGCTATTGACGGTGTTCACCATGTTTTCGAAGGTGAGGCATCGAGCGGCCTGCTGTCGCCTTAGCGAATGTCGGAGAAGCGTACCCTGGTCCAGTCCTTCCACAAAGTGATACATAGCATCATCATTGGGATAATGAGCATGATCGGCCCGTATACGGAGCCACCTGTCAAGGTAATCGTGGGGGTTTTCGCCCTCTCTCTGAACGCAACGCGCCAGATCGAAGATGGTTACCACTCTGACGAACTTGGATCTCTGTTGTCCAGACGCACGGATGAAACCGGCGGACTTGCAGCGATCTTCCACCGTTATATCCTGCACAGGGGCGGTTTGGGTGGGCCTTGAATTTTTCCGATCTTTGCCAACAAACTCTGAGGAGAGATCCGACATTGATCCTTCCGCAAACGTGTCCTGCCCGTAGGCGGTCCGTGCGGGTCTTGATGCTCCTCCGACTGCCAGGGAATTAGTGCCCGAGTCGGTTTCGCCGATGAAGAGGTGGATGTCTCCGATAGGAACGATCGAGCACCAGCGTAGGGTTCATCTTCGCCAGGATCCAGAACTCGTCGGAGGGATGATCGGAACATTGACGGAGAAGAGAACGCGACTGATGGCTATGGTTTCACCGATTCTCGCGAAGATCTTGGTCCTCACCCGCTGAAGAGCCTGAAGCTCCTCTTGCCCCACGGTGGGCGCCAACTGTCGTGGTATTGCCGACGAGTACGCCATGGAGGGGTCCTCACACTGCGTGTTTAGATACATGGGGGAAGGCGGACGGTTGACGGGAATGAGGTTACACAGCTTACCCAGGTTCAGATCCCACGACGGTGGCAGAATCCTACTCCTGCTATAAATCACTATAAGGGCAAATACGCCGAGTTGCAGGGATTGGTTCGATGTGCGAGGTGCATCGTAGTCGACACTAGATTGTCTGAGATTGTGCCCTAAAGGCTCCCATAGGCCCGACTTATATAGTTGTCAGGTCCTAGGGTTACAGGCAAAGTCCTCGCCAGACAGGTTATAGAGTCCTACACTGCCTACAACTAGTCTAGCGTGTCTTGTACTCCAAGGCTCCGGGTACGTTAGTGACTCCTCCGTAGCCTTCCTTTATCCGGCATGGGCCTCCCTTCTGGATCAATCTAACTGGTCCGCCCAGCAGGCCACGGGCCATGCTACCAACTGTGGGCCACCCGGGTTATCCGGATAGAGGACATGCTATGAGGATACCCATATAGCATATCCCCAACATTGACCGCCCTGTGAAGCCCCTCCGTCTCTCCTTTGGACTCCGTGTTCTCCTCGGTGAAATATTGACTTTGGATTTTGTCCCTTCCAATTCCGAGAAAAATTCCTTACTAGCTTTTCTGGAACCAAAAACAGCAGAAAACAGGCAACTAGCACTGTGGCAACTTGTTAATAGGTTAGTACCAGAAAACATATAAAAAGAACCTCAAAGTGTGGACAAGGCAAAGCAAAGTAGATACTAAACAAGCATGGAACATAAAAAATTATAGATACATTTCCGACGTATCAAGCATCCCCATGCTTAACTCCTGCTCGTCCTCAAGTAGGTAAGTGATAAAAAGAATAATTTTTTCGATGACATGCACCTTCACAATAAAGATCAAACCATTTGCAAGCATTGAAAGCTGGGATCAAAGAACTCTAAACATGTGCTTGAAAGATGGAGTTCTAACAATAAGACATAGCAACTATTGTTGCAACATGACAAGATACAATCAAAGATCATGAATAACATGCATTGAAAAACGTTTGTTTGTTTCACATACAGAAAACATGGCATAGTGGCATTCAGCTTGTCCCTCATGGAGTAGCAAATAGATGCATAGGACACCTTCAAAGTTCATAAGAGTGACTAGATACAAATAGCACAAGAACAAGTAATATCAACAATATGAATCAATTAGTAAGTCTTGGGACAATGCACATAGAACTAAGAATGGCAACTATGTTCTCATAACTGGTGCCTATGGATAGAAGGTGGAGACTCAATATAATAGTGGAAGAAAGGCCCTTCGTAAGGGAAGCATGGATTTCAAGTTTCAAAAATAGCTTCCAAAAATTATGGTAATTGTTAGCTTTCAGCCCTCATTTCCCCTATCATAAGCATCTTGAAGTGATTAAGGTTAAAGTAAACAAACTATGGAGTATATGCCTGACAAAGTATAAGTTGGCAATCTCATGTCCCTTGAATACGAGGGCCGCTCCTCATGCTACTCAAGTTTAGTTACTTGCAAGTTCTTGTCATAGTAAGTACATGCGTATCATAGAGAACCGCCAACGGGGTACCCCTTCACATGGTACAAGAGCTTTCCTATAACCAAAATGACAAGGCAAGCAAACAATGAGCATCTCAGCATTCTTCTTATTTACCATGGTATATGGTGCTTTTTCTCTCTTTCCTCTTTTCTCAATATATCTCTTTTTTATAAGAAGAATGCTTCATAGATGTCACTATGGTGATGTTGCAAGTTTCCACCATGATTAGGCATGGATTAGGCTAGCAGACGAGGCGTTTCTCTAACACAAAATACATAACTCCATAGACTTACAAGCTCCCCTTTCATTTCACACCGACGACATCCATAGACAAAAGAGCATGATATCAACTGTGTACAAAGTACAAATGCAATGTTGAAAGCGTTCCCCATGAAAACATGGTTCTGCTAATCCCAACATATGAGTACATGCATATACAACATAGATGACACAATGGTTCAAGTTTATTAGGGGCAAGAAAAATAAAGTGTGCCATCAAGTTCATGAGAGCTTTAATCACCAAGTTTTCACATAACAAAATACTTTTTAATTGGAAGATAGCCGAAAACAAGAATATACTTGGAATGGTGTAACACACCATGCATAGGAATTTATAATGGAAACTTTGGAATAACCTGGTTTCTTGGGAGTTGGAAGCATGAGTAGAGCTTACTCATACAAGTGGAGGCTAGCAAAATACTGGGAGCGACCAACTAAGAGAACAATAATGGACATAATCATGCAGAGCGACAAAACATTACTAATCAAAGCATAGAGTGGTACTACAAGTCAAGTACTAAATGATCATAGAGGCTAAGGTGACTTGTTCATAGTCATAACATGGTGTGAGCATGTGCCAAGTCAACCCAAACAAAGCATCAAAGGAGAATACCACAATAACATCCTTTTGTATGCTAAAACAACGCATGATTCTTTCAAGGCACACTAAGCAATCTCAATGACTTGGAGCAAGTCATGCTACAACAATAATCACTAAGCATAAGGTCAAAAAAACACCTAGCATGACATGATAAAGTCTAAGTCACAGTAAAAGCAAGCTCCTCTTGCACTTTTCAAGCAAGAACTTTCTACTCCTTTCCAACACCAATCAACTTATTTGAAACAACACAGCGAGAAAGGGGGTCCATACTACTTTATTCAAGCAAACTAAACAAACTAAGCAAAGAAAACAAAAACTAAGACGCTCCAAGAACAACACAACAGTGCATGAAATAATAATGAAGTGTCTAGAAAGACCTGAGCTTTTTATTGATGAAGAAGGGGATGCCTTGGGCATCCCCAAGCTTTGACGCTTGTACCTATTGGATATTTATTGGGGTGACACCGGGGTGGCATCCCCAAGCTTGAGCTTTTGTCTATTCTTCATCTCATTACATCATTTTCTCTCTACACCTGAAATTTTTCCTTCATACAAAACTTCACACAAACTTCATTAGCAACATTAGTGTACTCAAAAGATATAGACCCTTGGGTTTAGCTTTAGTACAGCAAAAATTTCACTAAAAACACAAGCTACTGAAGCAACTTCCTTTAAAAACCTCAATTCCCCAAAAGAGAACTCAAAAAGGAATCAATAAGAAGCAAATGCAAATAATGGCAGAAATCTGTCAAAACAGACCAGCAGGTAGAAACCGATTTTTTCAAAGACCTTCTGTTGCTCAAATCACAAAGTGTTGAACTAACGAAAGTTATCTAACATACTGGGGGGTTTATTCGTAAAATATCAGCTCAATCCGACTTACATAGACTCCTCACAAAATTTTATGGTGGAGCACAAAAATCTGTTTCGGGACAGCAACTCCCCAAATCTTACTTCTCTCTCATTAAAGGTCATTCTTGGCACAAAAGGCAAATAAAAAGGATAAAGAAAGGTCATTACTGAAGTAATAACTTCCAAGACTCAAGAAAACTCTTGGGTTATCTCCCAACAAGTACTTTTATTTCATGCCTTTAAGTTAGGCACAAGAAGCAAGAAATCAAGTATTTTCAAATGAAGAAGAATAAACATCAATACTTGCAAAGTCTTCAACTATGAAGGGTATCTCATCAAAATGAGTTTTGGAGGATCCCTTCTCATCTCTCTTGGGTTCACTAGTTTCATCAAAAGGATTTTCAGGAACAATCCAATCAAAATTCTTTTCAAAGCTTCATGCATCCCAACAAGCTTAAAGGGTATGGATATCTTAATTTCCTCTCTAGGTTTGGTTTTATCTGAAGTACCCACAACATCTACACATGAGCCTAGCATATTAAAACGCTCAAAGACCTTTTTGGCTTCCTTAGCAACATCATGGAACTCTTTTAATAAAGTTTTAAGGATAAATTCTCTCTCTTCAGCATTCTTTTCTTCTTTTAGTTTTAGGAACAAGATTTGCATCATGGGGTTAAGGCTAACAAACCTAGCCTCCAACATATGAACTAAAGAAGCTGCAACAATTTCATAATTAGGATCAAGTTCTGCTATAGATCTATCATCAATATCCTCATGCTTGCTAACATGATTAAATAATTCTTCAATATTTTCTTTTCCAATTATAGAACCACTACCTATCGGAAGGTCCTTCAGGGTGAACTTGGGGAACAACATGGTGAGCAAGAGCAGGGTGTCAACTAGAGTAGGAACTATTTTTGTGTGTTTTTGATAAAAGAAAGCAAACCAAACTAGACTAATATTTTTGGAGTTTTTGATAAAAAGAAGCAAACAAAAAACAAAGTAAAGAGAAAGGTTGTGGGGGACTCCCCTTGTGAATACGTCCTTAGCCTCCCCAGCAACAGCGCCAGAAAACTTGATGGCGCCCGGTGTTGACGTGGGAGCGCTTCTTTGGAAACCCCAAGAGCAAGGTGTGATGAGCACAACAGCAAGTCTTCCCTCAGTAAGAAACCGAGGTTATCGAACCAGTAGGAGGAAGGAAACGTCTCAAAGGTGTTGCAAGCAACATGGAAACCTGCACAACACACAAACTCAATACTTTGCTCCAACGAACATTGAGGTTGTCAATCTCACCGGTTGCTGTAACAAAGGATTAACTGTATGATGTGGAAGGTAATGATGGTTTGCACCAAGTAAACAATTACAGTGGAAGATGTATCAATGGTAAAGATTGGACCATGGTCCATAGTTCACTAGAGGTGCTCTCCTTAGATAAAAAAACATGGCATGAAGGGTAAACAAATTACAGCAGGGAAATTGATAGGACTAAGCAAGCCATAACAATGAAATACTAGACATAAAGATCCTATGAGATTAGATTGGGCAATACAACAAGATACATAGACCGCCATCCAATTGCATCTATGACTAGAAGAGGGGAGACCGTCGCCATCAACACCATCGTCAAGCTAGGCTTCATTGGGATCATCATCATCATCCACACCATCATCTCCACCAGCACCATCATCATCACTCCGTCCCGCTGTAACAATTGTGTTGGATATTGCTTTTTTTCTTAGGGGAAACTTTCCCGGTGTTGATTACTATTGTAGTTGATGCTTGTGAGTGGAACCATTGGATTATTGTTTATGTTCAGATTGTTATCCATTACCATATCATCTTTGATCTTGATCCATATGATGTCTTGTGAGTAGTTCGTTTTGTTCTTGAGGACATGGGAGAAGTCATGTTGTTAGTAGTGAATCTGTGATGAGTTATTATTCAATGGTTTAGTATTTAAGTTGTGGTGCTATTCTTCTAGTGGGGTCATGTGAACGTCGAGTACATGATACTTCACCATTTATGGGCCTAGGGGAATGCATTGTGTATTTGGCTACTAATTGTGGGGTTTCCGGAGTGACAGAAACGTGGACCCCTGTTAGGATACCTTTGCACAAGGGACTGTAGGATCTCAGAGTTTAAGGCTGTGGTTAGATTTATATCTTAATTACTTTCCTATAGTTACGGATGTTTGCAGGGGGTTTAATCACAAGTATGTATTAGTCCAAGTAAGGTCGGTATGTTAGCACAGGTTCACCCACATAACACTTACAAACACCAGATAAGACTACTCAGCTGCTAGAAGCGAAAGCACTTGACAGAATTTCCATGTGTCCTCGAGAACGTTTGGCCCTTATAAGTATTTCCACCGGCTTGTCCTTTGCTAAGAAAGGATTGGGCCACTTGCTGCGTTTGTTCTTTATTACTTGCTCTTTGTTTTGTTGCCTTATCAAAAAACCACTAAAAATCTGTTTGATAAGTATTCACAGGGATTTCCTGCTCCATACCACTGTTCAGCACCTTCTGCTCCTCGTTGGGATCGACACTCCTATTTATCTAAAGTACTACGATACACCCCCTATACTTGTGGATCATCAAGACTATTTTCTGGCGCCGTTGCTGGGGAGTGAAGCGCTATTGAAGAGTGGAACTGGTAAGGGAAACTTTTACTGTGAGTATTTCTCTTGTTACTGCTTGTTACTTTGTTTCCAATATGTATAACCCACTTGGTTTTCTGTTTGGGAAAACTACTACCACTGCTAGGGTAGAAGATGAACCACCTCCTGTTGAGATAGATCCTTTCAAGATACCTACAAGTATTCCTAATCGTGTTATGGATAATTATTATTTTGGGGACGGAACTGTCCATCCTGGTGATCACTTGCTTTTTATCCATGAATTATGCGGGTTGTTTAAGTGTGCAGGTATCACAACTGAACAGGTGAAGAAGAAGGTACTCTCCATATCCTTGAAAGGGAGAGCTGAAGAATGGTATAAGATGCTGAAGAATGGACATTCCATGGAATGGGAGGAGATGGCATCTCTCTTTTACTCTAAATTTTATCCTCCCAGTGAGATTCATAAGGACAGAAATCTTATATATAACTTTTGGCCTCTTGATGGAGAAAGTACAGCTCAAGCTTGGGGGAGATTGAAGTTACTAATGCTTAAATGTCCTATTCATGAACTCCCTAACAATATTATTCTCATTAACTTTTATGTTAGGCTTTCTCTTCATGATAAAGATTTACTAGATGCTTCGTGTGCTGGATCATTCACACGTATGAAGGAGGAAGCTAAATGGGATCTACTAGACCATATTCAAGATAACACCGAGGCTTGGGAGAATGACAAAGGAAGAAAGTCAGGTATAAACTATGATTATGAATGCATTAAATATTTTATGGGAACTCATGACTTCCGGGATATTAGCAATGAGTTTGGTCTTGATTCCTAAAGTATTGCCAACTGTTTTAAGGCCTTTGCCTCTTACATAGAAATTCCCAAGAAGAAGTGGAATAAGTACCATGCTCCGTATAAAGATGTTAATCATGCTCCCGTTAGAAGTACTCAAGTTTGTACTACTAATCATATTGTGCCTGAACCTCATGTTGAGAAAATGCCTTTCCCAGCTAAGGTAAAGGAGTATTCTATGATCATTAGTGCAAATAACAAAGGTACAATGAAAACTGTGGAGCCTGGTAAGCAATTGAATGTTGAACCTGTAGTAGCTATTGTGAAAGACACTGTCACTAGAAATATAGAGGATGAGCATATTGTCTTTTGTGAAGATGCTTCTAATATTATCTCTCATCCTAGTAAGGCTAGAAAAGTTAGTGTTCCTGTGCTTTCTGTTAAAATTGGTGATCATTGCTACTATGATTTATGTGATATTGGTGCTAGTTCTAGTGCTCTTCCTTATGAGCTTTACAGGGAAATTATGCATGAGATTGGTCCTTGCGAGGTTGAGGACATTGATGTGGTTATTCACCTTGCTAACAAGGAAACCATTTGCCCCATTGGTATTTGATACGTCAAAAACGTATCTATAATTTTTGATGCTCCATGCTTGTTTTGTATCTACTTTGCTTTGCTTTGTCTACACTTTGAGGTGTTTTTATATATTTTCTGGAACTAACCTATTAATAAGATGCCACAGTTCCAGTTGCCTGTTTTATTCTTTTTTTGGTTCCAGAAAGGCAGAAAATCAATATTCTCGTAATTGGACGGGACAAAAGCCAAAGTTATTATTTTCCCCGGAGCAACACAGAACCACAAAGCAGAGCCAGAGGGGGGCCATAGGGTGGCCGCACCCCTAGGCGCGGGCAAGCCCTGGAGGCGCCCACAGGGGGTGTGGGCCCCCTGGACCCTCACCGACCTTGATTCCCGCGCCTATAAGAAGCCTCCGACCCAAAAACCCTAGGGCATCTAGAAGAAATCCACGAAAACCTCCATAGTGCCACCGCCATCGAAAGGAAGATTCAAGGGATAGAAAGTCTCTGTTCCGGCACCCTACCGGGACAGGGAAGTGCCCCCGGAGCCATCTCCATAGATCTCCATCGCCATCTTCATCACGATTGCTGATTCCCATGATGAGGAGGGAGTAGTTCTTCCTCGAGGCTAAGGGCTCTACCGGTAGCTATGTGTTCATCTCTCTCTCTCTATGCATGATCTTGTTATGGTCATGAGCTTTGTAATCAAGTATATCTACCTTGCTACTCAAGTGCTTCAATAGATCTCTTCTCTCCCCATGTGTGTGAAAGTGACCGCGTGCACGCCATGGTGGCACTTAGGTTTGAGTCTACATAAATACTCTTTGTGCTTTAATAGATCTATGCTTTTCCCCACGTGTGTGAAAGTGACAGCGTGCATACCGTGTGTGGGACTTTGGCTAGATTGAATATTTGTTATGAGTTGTATTTGGAGTTGGATGTCTCTATGAAATTGTGGTGTTTTTTGGAACCATCTAGCGCTCAAGGTGATAGTGTGGGGTTATCTAGATTGGGGAAGGCCCTGCCATGGATTAGAGTGTCCAACCGGAGAGTAGTTAAGAGTAGTATCATGAAGAGACGATATTTATATGAGAGAGTGTTCACTAGTGAAATTATGATCCCTAGGCCTTGTTTCTAAACATTGAAACACTGTTTTCTACTAGATCTGTTGCATGTTTGCTTGCTTCCATCAGTTTGCCTTTAGTCTGTTCCTCCACGCCATCAGCTATTTTCTGGCACCGTTACCCCACGTCAACAACAAGTCAAAAGCTCTTTTCTGGCACCGTTACCACTTGTATTTCACTATCTCTTCGCCAAACTAGTGCACCTATATTGGGTGTGTTGGGGACACAAGAGACTTCTTATATCTTGATTGCAGGGTTGCTTGAGAGGGGTAGCTTTGACCACTTCCTCCCTGAGTTCGATAAACCTTGGGTAATCCACTTAAGGGAAACTTGTTGCTGTTCTACAAACCTCTGCACTTGGAGGCCCAACAACTGTCTACAAGAATAGAAGTGCGTAGACATCAAGTTTTTTCAAGCGCCTGCTGCAAGGTAAGGTAAAAGGTACTCACATCCTCCGGTGTGAGTGCTCGAAGTTATTTCCTTTAGATTCTGCAATTTTGTCTTTTTGTTTCTAATTTTCACTAGTTAGGCTTAATGGAAAACAACAAAAAAAATAGAGGGCTTTTTAGTATTTTTCCTAAGTTAGAACTTGAGTGGTTTGAAAAGAAAATTAAAAAACCTATGGAACCTTCTTTGCATGCTAATAGCAAATTTATTAGTATGAATTTTTTGAACACCATTGTTACTAATGGTATGGAAACGTCTAAGCTTGGGGAAGCTAGTTTTTATGAGAAAGATATTTTTAGTTACCCAGCTTTAGGGAAGAAAATTTGCTGTGATGATACTTTATCTCCCATATGTGGTAATTCAAATGATACTTGTGATCCACATACTGAAAGTGTCCCTTTTAAAATACCTATTGAAATTGTTGAACGTGTTATGAACAACTGCTATTTTGGAGATGGAACTGTCCATCCTAGTGATCATTTAGTCTTTATACATGAATTATGCGAGTTGTTCAAGTGTGCAGGTATTTCAATGGACCAAGTTAAGAGGAAGCTATTCCCTTTCTCACTTAGGGACAAATCAAGGGAGTGGTATGAGCTACTAGATGATCCTCATCATTTGGAGTGGAAGGAACTTGAATCTCTCTTTTATTCTAAATTTTATCCTCCTCATGAAATTCATAAAGATAGGAATTATATTTATAATTTTCATCCTGATGAGGGAGAAAGTATTTCCCAAGCTTGGGGGAGATTGAAGTCACTAATCCTCAAATGTCCCATTCATGAGCTCCCTAGTAATGTTGTTATCAATAATTTTTATGCAAGGATTTTAGGACATTACAAGGACTATCTAGATACCTGTTTAGAGGGATCCTTCACAAGTAAGGAGGTCAAGGTTAAGTGGGATCTTCTTGAAACAATTCAAAGCAATACCGAAGGTTGGGATAACGACAAAGGTAAAAAACCAGGTGAAAGGGCATGTATGCCCCCATGTGTGGTTTTGGTAATTAATGACAATCTCTATGGACTAATGTGTAAATTGAGTTTCACTTGTAGGCTTGTCCATTGGCATCACTTGGGCCATGTGTTGGTCTCAAGGTTGGAAGATGAAGAAATGTCCAAGGGCTTTGTGCCCATTGGAATCATGAAGAAAGAAGGAGCTTGAAGGTTGATCAAGACATGTGCAAAGAGTTGCATCAAGATGGATCAACCTCAAGTAGGGATGAAGAAGGGCGAGCTCAAGATGCGCCATCTCTAGAAGATCTCATGCTTGAAGCTTGCCATCCTCATGCTCATGGAATGATGAAGACAAGTTCAAAGAAGAGGTGTCCCCATGGAGTATGGGGGAGCAATTTGCAAGTCTTCATCTTCATCAAGCAAGAGCATCCAAGAAAGGTGTTCCCACTATATAAGAACAAGACGGTCTACATCAAGTTCAAGTGGGATGCTCAAGGAAAAGGTATGTTCTTGATAGGGCTTCTCTTTTGCCGGTCTCGTATTGTTAGTTGGGAGACCGGGTTTAGGATAGATAGCCGTTCTATCAAGAGGGGCTCTCAAGCGGGTGTCTCGTTTGCATTGTTCGGAGAGAGCTCAAACATTTGCATTCATAGCATCATATTTCTTGGTTGTTATTTGGTTCTTGTCCATGAGAGTATCTAGAGATTGTGGTCATCATCATAACAAGCTCTAGTTCATCATCTAAGGATTTCACTTGCATATCTTATTATGTTTTTGATCTTGCGAGTTTTCCGGCTCCACACCTTGGGGGATACTTCACATATATATTCATAGTTTTTTCTCCCAAGGTGATACCCAATATTTCTAATTTTTGTTGGATTCTATTCGTCATTATCTTTCCAACAAAATTGGTTTCATCCCAATCGGAGTTTCCAAGCTCAACTTCTTGTGTTTTGGGTTTTGGAGGTTTTACCGGTTCATCGCTTCTAGAGAGGTCATATATTTCTCAATTTGGTTTTATACTTACATGCTGGACTATTATGTTTCTTTGCCTAATCTTGTAAAACTTTTCGTTCTCTTCAAAACGAGCCCAAGATCATCAAAAACGGAGTCCGGGATCAAAAGTTATTAAAGTTTTCGTGCAATATTGTCCTGTGTTTTTGCTTGAGCGGAAGTTCCGACCCAACCCAAGTTCCGGCCCAAGTTCCGACCCAAGTTCCGGCCAGGTTTAGTAACTTGTGTTTCTATTTGCCGGAAGTTCCGGTGGGAGGCCGGAAGTTCCGGTGGGGGCGCGAATCTGGCCCAAACGGTCAGTTTTTCCTTGTCCTATTTAAGGGGGGCTTCTTCCCCAATGGTTATCTATCTTTTGAGCTCGTCTTTGCCCACCATTGTTGACCGATTTGAGCTCTCTTACTCCCTCTCCCTCCCATGATTCTTACATCTTTTTGAGGGAAAAGTGAGAGGAGATCTACAATCCCACCAAGTCAAATCCCTTCTTTGTGAAGGAATCATTAGGATCTAGATCTTGGAGAGTTTTGTGTTCTCCTCTTGTGTTCTTCCTCCCTTATTCCCCCAATAGCTTTTGTAGCTTTGTTGGAATTTGGGAGAGAAGGACTTGCCCTTGCATTTGGTGCATAGGTTTGAGTTCTACTCTTGTCTTCTTCCTCCCTTATTCCCCCAATAGCTTTTGTAGCTTTGTTGGAATTTGGGGGAGAAGGACTTGCCCTTGCATTTGGTGCATAGGTTTGAGTTCTCCTCGGAGATTCGGCGAGTTCAAGCTTGTGAGCTTGTTTCTCTTGGGTTCCTTGGAACCCTAGACGGTTGTGTGGTTGGATTGTTGACCTTTTGTGGTCTTGTTAACCTTTTGTGGTCTTGTAGCCTTTTGTGGCTTTGTTGTTGGGAGCCTCCAATTGAGTTGTGGAGTTAGCCCCAATCTTGTACGGGTTCGGTGACCGCCCTCAAGCGTCCCATAGTGGAGCAAGTGCCCGCCTTTTGTGGTGCGCACTTGGGAGAATAGGGTGAGCCTTTTGTGGCGTCGGTGAGTTGCGTGCTTCGCATCCCGGTGAGGCCTTGTGTGGCGTTGGGTGAGCATCGAGCCACCACACCTCGAGGTGAGCCATTTGTGGCGTTCGGAGAGCATTGCGCCATCGCACTTCTCCAACGGAGACGTAGCTTCTTTGGAAGTGAACTTTGGGAAACAAATCTTCGTCTCCGCGTCCATCGGTTATCTCTCAACCGAACCCTTTACTTATGCACTTTACATTGTGATAGCCATCGTGCTTGAAGTATTTATACCTTGCTATCACCTTGTTGCTTGTATTGCTTAGCATAGGTTGTTGGTGCACCTAGGTGAACTTAGTGGCTAGGTTTTGTGCTCAATAAATTAAACGTTAGTTTTATTCCGCATTTACTTGAGCCTAAACCGTAATATTTTTAAAAGCCTATTCACCCCCCTCTAGGCGACTTCCTTTGTACTTTCAATTGGTATCAGAGCGAGGTCTCTCGCTTTTAGGCTTCACCGCCTCGAGAGTAAAGATGTCTCCTAGGGGTTTAGTGCACTCTCACACATTTGATTTTGATGGCACACATTATGATGTTTGGCGTACTCGCATGCTTAGTAATTTTTGGGCGATTGACCCTATCATTGAGCGTATTCTAGATATGGGCTTGTCTCCTCCTAAGGATCCCCAAAATCTATCTTTGGAGGAGAAGACAAACTCTTATCTCGAAGCTCAAGCATCTAATGTGCTTGTTAATGTTGTGAGATTTGTAGTTCTTTCCTCAATCATGCCTTTTCGGAATGCTCATGATATTTGGACCAAGCTTCAAGCAAAATATGATGTGTACAAGCTTGATAAGGATGATTGTGTTCCATCCACCTCCGGCCGCGATGAGTTCTCATCCTCTTCCACTTCACCAATATATGAGTTATCTCAAGGTAATGATATGGTGAGTGGTGATAGAACTTGTAATGTAGATAGTGAGATTTCCATTCATGATCCTTTGTCTCTATCTCATTGCAATGGTGTATCTTTGGGCATGAACACTTGTAGTACCACATGTGTTTTACATCCTAGTGTTGATTGCCCTTGCATATCATGTATAAATTCCTTGAATATGTCTCATGATGATATGCTTGCTTTGCCTTGTTGCCATTATGAATGTGCTTCTATTTCCTCTAGTTCTTGTGTTGCTAACCATGTAGAGGAAAGTGAAGATTGTGTGGGCCAAGGTAAGGTTGTCATTGGAGCTTCATGTGTTCCCTCATCATCATCCTCTTCCAATGTTCACTTGTGCCTCATGGCTAAGGGTTCAAAGGTAACCTCTCCTTTGGACTCCAATATATCTCATGATGATGTGAATGTTGATCATATAGAAGTAGATGATGATGTTGTTTCCTTAAAATAGAAGGGGGGGGGCTAGTCCTTCGTGCTCTTCGTCCTAATAAAAATGCTTGCTCTACTTCCATTGAAATCTTGACTTGTGCTATTGAAAGTAGGCAACTAATATATGAGCATGAGGAGAAAATAGATAAAATAAGTAGTCTTGAGCGTGAGTATGCTAATGAAATTGCCAACCTAAATGAAGCTCTTGAAGAGGAACAAACCACTAAGGATTCTCTTGAGGAGGCCTTTGCTCTAGAGCTATCTAGAGTAAAGAAATCTCATGATAGAGAGTTTGAGGTGGCAAGTGCTCTTCAAATTAAAAATGATGAACTTGAAGTTGCCTATGCTAAACTCCTTGAGGATTTTGAGCACCTCAACAATGGCTCTAGGGTCATCAAGGGTGAGCTCATCAAACTCACCGAGTCACATGAGCAACTTAAAGCTTCATATTCTAAAGAGCTTTCCAAGTTGCACTCACCTCTTGCTTTTATTGATGATGCGTGTGCTACTAACTCTATTTCTTGTGAAGCATCTATCTTGAAGGAGAATGTTGAGCTAAAGGCTCAACTTGCTTTGCTAACTAGCAACTATGGGAAATTAGAAGAAAGTCATGCCAAGCTCTCAAGCTCGCATGAGGATCTTCTAGTCTCCCATGGTAGGCTAAGGTTAGCTCATGAGGCCATTGTGTCAAAGGTAACATCTAGTGGGCCTCATGTGGACATTAGCACTACATCTACTCCTAATGCTATATTGCCATGTGCTAGTCCTTGTAATTCATCCTCTCACAACCATGCTAAATCTTGTGATGAATTGCATCATTTGCCTTGTTGCTCTAACAATGAAGCTTCTACTTCCTCTAGTATTGTTGTTGATACTAACCATGTAGAGGAAGTCAAAGAGCTCAAGGATCAAGTCACTTCTTTGAAGAATGACTTGAAAAGGTGTCATGAAGGGAAGACCACACTCAAGAAGATGTTGAGTGTGCGACGTCCCCCAAGTGACAAGAGTGGGCTTGTATTCAACTCCAACACCAAGATCAAGCCCACTAACTCGTTGAAGCACAAGGGGAACAAGAATAAGGGCCAAGAACAAGTGAAGAATCCGGCCAACATTGTGTGCTTCAAGTGCAAGGAAGAAGGGCATCATGTGAGGGATTGCCCATTGAAGAAGAAGCCTCTTAGTGGGAAGCAACGAGGGAAGAGGCCTCAAGCTCCTCCACAAGCTCAAGATGGGCCACTTCCCAAGAAGACTCAAGCTCTTCTTCATGGTGCGGCTCCTCCTAAGAAGAAAGATGGCAAGAGAAGAACTTGCTACATATGCCGCGAGAAGGGGCACCTTTCTTCCTCATGCACCATGGGTATCTCCTCATCTCATCCTATCTTGATTGATGATGCTTATTTTCTTCGTAAGGATGAGATGGGCAATGTGTTTGCCAAATTTGTTGGTGCCCAAAGTGGTGTCAAGAGAAGAACCATTTGGGTGGCCAAACCTATTGTGACTAACTTCTTAGGACCCAACTTGGTTGGGGACCAACAAGCTAAAACTTGATCAATAGGTGTTTTTGGAGGGCATTGAAGACTTGACAACCTTATGAAGATTTGAGGGATCTTCATATATTCCTTCTTATGAAAGTCAAGTTATTTGGGTTATCATGCATCTATTCTATATCCAATGTTCCTCCTTCCGGTAACTTGTGCTTAACTCCTTTACATTTATAGTTACTTGCTCCCTTGTGCATGTGTTGGTTTTGTACCTTGCATGTGTTTGTACATGTTGTGCTTCCCACTTACCTATATTGATCTATGATGTATATTTGTGTATGTTGGTTAGCACACCATGTATTTGCGTTTTGGTTTGGAGCCTTTATTGTTTCTAGTAGGTATCTTATTTGGCTCTTATGAGGGATTAATGGACTATTACGTTTTGGGGGAGTGTCATGCTTGGGCATTCCACAATCCTAAAATGTGTGTACATGAGGAAAACCACTTAGTAGTTTTATTACATGTTTATCTACTCTCTATGTGGTATGTATCTCTCATGAGAATCTTATATTCCATAATGTCCATTAATACCTCTATTTTGTTTTTCTTGCCTCTTGTTGTTATTTCTTGGTTTATCACATTATGGGGGAGTCATATGCTTTGTGCATATTACAAACCTAGAAAATGTGGACATTTGAGGTAGTGCCACTTAGATTTGATATTGAGAATTATCTAGTTCCTATGTGGCACATTTGCTCATACAAGTTCCAATTTACTTAAATGTTTTTATTGCTCATCTTTTGGATCTTGTGTGTGAGAGTGATTCTTGGTATGTGTTTACTCATATTTGGATCTACATATCCTCATGGGAATCACTTGCTTCTATTTAATCCAATCACTAGTGATTGTGTGACTATTTGAAGCAATCAAGAATCTTTCGAAACATCAAGCTTAATTCCTATCTTGTTATATGCTTCTTTGTGTGAATATGATCTTGGATATCCTTGCAAACTACCTCGGGAAAGTTATCCCTATTACTTCTTGTCCTTGGACAATTAGTATTTAATATATGGTAGATTTTATTGATCATATTCACTTTTGCATTTTCTTATTTGTCTTTTCTTTGGTCAAGAAAATGTTTTTCTATTTGCTCCCAAGATTTCCTTGCCTCTTGTGGATCTTCTTATTTTATTTATTTCCCCTTGTGTTTTATTTAGTGTAGGTAGTAGTGATGATATCATTTGTGGGCATTTTGCATTCAAAGGCAAAATTATATATAATGCTCTACTTATGGGGGAGCTCTCCTATATTATCTAGAACATTGTTTTATGCTTCTTGATTTGATCCTTTTTGCTTGGAAGCTCGATCCTTTTTGTGTTGGTACTTTGTGTGCCATCATGAAAAGTGTGAAGAGTTTGTTTTGGTTATTATTTCCTTGCTCTCGTTGGAAGTTGGCTATCTCATTCCGTTTCTCTTGTTTTGCTCTTATAGGATGAGATAAATCCTTGAGTCTTGGTATTTTTGTTATCCTTTTTCTTTGGCTCTTTCGAGTTCATTTGTTGAACTTGTGTTCTTTCATGTGTTGATTTGGCTCTTCGATACAATTTGGACACCTTTTGTCGAGTCACACTTTTGTGTGTGTCTTATTGGTTTACTTGGTGTTTTCGTTCAAATTGTATCTCCTTTTGGTTCTTGAAAGTCTATGCATGCATATTTACTTCTTGTATATATTATGGAATGCTTGCTTTCTTTGATCCAATATATAGGGGAAACTCCACCAAATCCTAATGGGCTAAGATGTGCATGAAATTCAATTTCATATCAATATGCATATATTTGTGTGGGGGCTCTCCTATGTATTGCAGTTTCACTAACTACTTTGGACCCAATTTGTTTGGGGACCATAGTGTACTTAATTGTGTTTTAGGTACATTGGAGATATATATTGGGTGCTTGTATCTTGAACAAGGAAGAAGTGGCGTCTACATGTTAGTTGGATGCAAGCTAGGATGATCAACGAATTCATATCTTCTTCATCCTACCAATTATATCTCGGTAACAAGTATCTATCTCTCATGCATACATATCTTGTTCCCAACCTTGTGTAGGTTGCTTGTTGGCATGAATTTGTGTTCTTCCATATGTAGGATTTCTTGTTTTGGCTTTGAAGAGTTCTCTCTATTGCAAATGTGTGTATGTTGAGATGAGTGCATATAATGGGGACTATACTATATCATGCTCATGATTCACTAATCCCAAATATGTCAATCTAGCAACTTTGTTGCATATCGTTTCCTCAATATCTCCCATGTGCAATAGTGAGTATTTTTGCCAAGTTGATTTCTATCTTGTGATACTTGTTGACTTTCTCCATATATTCCTTCTATACTCTTCTTCCCTTGAGAATAGTTGGGTTGTATGGGGTATGTTGGTGTTTGAAGCTCATTGATGTACAATAAGATATATTTGAGCCCTTGGGCATGCTTTCAAGCAAAACATCTTATTGGTATATTCTTGTAGGGGTTCGTAGCATGGAAAACAAAAAATTTCTATCGCATACAAACAAACAAGCCAAGATCTATCTACTAGATTGTAGCAACGAGTCGATGGAATAACTCACCCTCGAAGATTCCAAAGTGTTTAACGAGAGCAGATTCTCGTGGGTGATGTAGTCGCATTCTTCCGATCTCAAGATCGCGAGACGATCCTTAAAGGCCCCCGCGTTCCTTCTGCCGCGCTGCTGCTCCCGCAATGCCACATCCCACGTCGCCTGGTGACGAAGACCTTCCTCTCCTTGTTCCAAGAAAGGAGGTTGTAGCACTTCTCCTCGCGATTCCAAAGACAACGTGGTACCTAAGTAGAGGGAGATCCCATGAGGCTTCGCCTTAAGCCGGTCTGCAGTATGGTGGAGCTTATGAGAGAGGCTATTAGTGGTCTAGTAATTAGACACACCAATTAGAAGGCTCTAAACCAATTAGAAGGCTCTAAACCGAAATAGCTCTAAACCGGGGTCTAGATCTAGGGTTTAGTTTAGAGGATAGGAAACTTGTGTGTCTAGGAGGGGAGGCCCTGCCCCTCCCTTTATAGGTGGGAGGGCGGCTGAGGGAGGAGTCCTCCCAAGTCGGCCTTGGGAGGCGCCGGCCAAGGGGACTCCTCCCCAAGTCGGTCTCCACCTCCTCCTCTTTTCCCACTTCCCAAAATTGTTGCTTGACTTTCAAACGGGCCGCTTGACTTTTCAATTTAGGATTTAAATAAACCCTTTATTTTGGACAGCAAGAACACCTAGTACATTATGCAATCATTCCAATATGCAATGACACATTCATGTACCCTTCCCTCCGGAGTGCCGGACATTCCGGACCTTCTAGAATGTTCCCGATGAAAACACCTAATCATTCCGCTACTCCAAACGGACTTTCCTTATATGAATCTTATTCGACCATTCCGGATCACCTCGTGATATCCCGGATCCCATCCGAGACTCAACAACATTCGGTCTCTTTCTCATAATACCATAACTACTCAAACAACGTCAATCCTTAAGTGTGTCTCCCACGGTTCGTGAATTATGCGACATGATCGAGACACTTCTAACAATAACCAATAGAGGAATCTGGAAATTCATATGGTTCTACATATTTCTACGATTACATTGCGATCGAATGAACCACTTACATACGATACCAATTTCCCTTTGTCTCACGATATGTTACTTATCCGAGGTTATGATCATCGGTATCTCTGCATACCTAGTTCAACCTCACATCGATAAGTACTCTTTCTCGTTCCCGTGATATGTGATCCCTTGTGACCCAGTCACATGCTTGCAAGCTAATTGGATGACATTTCACCGAGAGGGCCCAGAGAATATCTATCCGTCATGTGGATGGACAGATCCCACTCTTGATCCATGTGTTTCAACCAATACTTTCCGAACACTCAATGCCACCTTTATAGCCACCCTGTTACGGTGTGGTGTTTGATGACATCAAAGCATCCATCCAGTAAAGGTGATATGCATGATCTCATGGTCGAAGGAATTAGGTTACTATGTATCAGAGAGCATATAGCAATTGAACTATTGAAATGACTTGATCTTTATGCTACGCTTATCTATAGGAGTATGTCCACCATATCATTCTCCTAACGATATGATCTTGTTGTTGATAACATCTCAATGTTCATGATAGGGAAACCACAATCATCAATCAACCAACAAGCTAGTGAAGTATAGAGGCTATACTAGGGACTTCAATTTAAGTTTACAATTCACACAAGTATTAATGGTTTCCTTGTTAATACTATTATAGCATGAATGTAAACATTTATCATAAACACAAAGATATATAATAATAACTACATTTATTATTGCCTCTAGGGCATATCTCCAGCTCCCACTTGCACTAGAGTCATCTAATCTAGATTACATGGTAATATACCGAACACCCATGGCAGCTTGGTGTTGGTCATGTTTTGCCCTCGGGAGAGGTTTAGTCAACGGATCCGCCACATTCAGATCTGTGTGTACTTTGCAAATCTTTATATCCCCATCTTGGATATGTTCTCGAATAGCGTGAAAACGCAGCTTGATATGCTTCAGCTTCTTGTGTGACCTTGGTTCTTGCGCATTGGCTATGGCGCCCATGTTATCACAGTAGATAGACATTGGGTCCAGCGACTAGGAACCACACCCAGCTCTGTAATGAACTCTTTCATCCATATCGCTTCTTGTGAAGCCTCCGGCAGCCATGTATTCGATTCAGTTGAAGATCTCGCCACAACGCTTTGCTTTGCACTCCTCCACTAATCGCTGCACCATTCAAAATAAATACGTATCCAGTTGTGATTTAGAATCATCCGGATCGGTGTTCCAACTAGCATCGGTGTAACCATTAACAACGAGCTGTTCATCACCTCCATAAGAAAGAACCATATCCTTAGTTCTTCTCAAGTACTTAAGGATGTTTTTGACACGCTGTCAATGATCCACTCGATCACTTTGATATCTGCTAGTTAGACTAACAGATATGCGATGTCGGGTCTAGTACATAGCATGGCATACATTAGAGATCCTATGGCTGAGGCATAGGAGTCTTACTCATCCTTTCTCTATCTTCCGCCGATGTCGGACTTTGAGTTTTACTCAAGGTCGATATTGAAACATGGGCAAGAACCCTTTCTTGCTATCTTCCATTCCAAACCTCTTTAGAACTTTGTCCAAATATGTACTTTGTGACAATGATATTTGTTCGATCTATCTCTATAAATCTTTATGCCTAATATGTAAGCTTCGCCAAGATCCTTCATTGGAAAACTATTATTCAAATATTCCTTGACACTATTAAGAAGGTCTACATCATTCCCAATCAACAATATGTCATCCACATACAGTATTAAGAATGCTACAGAGCTCCCACTCACTTTCTTGTAAATACAAGCTTCTCCATAAGTTTGTATAAAACCAAAATTTTTGATTACCTTATCAAAACGTTGATTCCAACTTCGGGATGCTTGCTTCAATCCATAGATGGATCGTTGAAGCTTGCATACCTTGTTAGCATCTTTAGGATCGACAAAACCTTTGGGTTGCATCATATACAACTTTTCATCAATGTCTCCATTGAGGAATGCTGTTTTGACATCCATCTGCCATATCTCATAATCATAATATGCAGCGATTGCTAACATAATCCTCACAGACTTTAGCTTCGCTACTGGTGAGAAAGTCTCATCGTAGTCAACTCCTTGAATTTGTCGAAACCCTTTTGCGACAAGTCGAGCTTTATAAACGATAATATTACCATCAGCATCTGTTTTCTTCTTGAAAATCCATTTGTTCTCGACAACTTTCGCCATCCGTAAGTCCACCAAAGTCCATACTTGGTTTTCGCATGGATCCAATCTCGGATTTCATGGCTTCTTGCCATTTATTGGAATCTGGGCTCATCATCGCTTCCTCATATGTCTCGGTCATCGTGTTGTCCACCAACATGACATTCATAACGGAATCATACCAATCTGTAGTGGTACGAGTTCTCGTTGACCTGCGAGGCTCTATAGCAACTTCAACCGAAGTTTCATGATCACCATCATTAGCTTCCTCTCTTATTGGTGCAGGCACCACAGGAACTTCTTCCGGTGCTGTGCTACTCGCAATTTCGAGAGAAGGTTCGACAACCTCGTCGAGTTCTACTTTCCTTCTAGTCACTTCTTTCGAGAGAAATTCCTTCTAGAAAGGATCCATTTTTGGCAACGAAGATTTTGCCTTCGATCTATGATAGAAGGTATACCCAATAGTTTCCTTCTGTATCCTATGAAGACGCATTTTTCCGCTTTGGGTTCAAGCTTGTCCGCTGTAACTTCTTTACATAGGCTTCAGATCCCCAAACTTTAAGGAACGACAATTTAGGTTTCTTCCCAAACCATAATTCATATGGTGTCGTTTCAGCGGATTTAGACGGTGCCCTATTTAAAGTGAATGCGGCTGTTTCTAATGCATAACCCCAAAATGATAGTGGTAAATCTGTAAGTGACATCATAGAACTAACCATATCTAAGAGAGTTCGATTCTGACGTTCGACACACCATTACTGTGGTGTTCTGGCGGTGTCAATCTAAAGTATTCCACATTTCTTCAAATGCTCGCCAAACTCGTAACTTAGATATTCACCTCCACGATCGAGCGTAGAAATTTAATCTTCTTGTTACGTTGATTCTCTACCTCACTTTGAAACTCCTTAAACTTCTCGAAAGTTTCGGACTTATGTTTCATGAAATAGATATACCCATATCTACTCAAATCATCCGTGAAGGTAAGAACATACGATAACCACCGGCGATGCTACACTCATTGGACCACACATCGGTATGTATGATTTCCAATAAGCCCGTAGCTCGCTCCATCATACCGTAAAATGGAGTCTTAGTCATTTTACCCATCGACATGCTTCGCATCTTTCAAGTGATTCAAAATCAAGTGATTCAAGAAGTCCATCGGAATGGAGTTTCTTCATCGCTTCACTCCAATGTGACCAAGACGATTACCACATATAGGTCGAATTATCGCTTGATTTCAACGCTTAGCCTCAATGTTGTTGATATGTGTATTTCCACTATCGAGATTCAATATGAATAGACCATCTATTAAAGGTGCATGTGCATAAAACATTTTACTCATATAAATCGAACAACCATTATTCTCGGATTTAAACAAGTAACGTCTCGCAATAAACAAGATCCCGATATAATGTTCATGCTTAACGCAGGCACCAAATAACAATTATTTAAGTATAAAACTAATCCCGATGGTAGATGAAGAGGTAGCGTCGACCGCGATCACATCAACCTTTGATCCGTTTCCTACGCGATCGTCACCTCGTTCTTCACTAGCTTCCGTTTATTCGCAGCTCTGCTTTGAGTTACATATATGAGCAACCGAACCAAGATCAAATACCGTGCACTACTACGAATACTAGTGAGATACACATCAATAACATGTATATCAGATATACCTTACTTATTGATGTTGACGTTCTTCAAATACGCCAAGTACTTTGGGCAATTCCGCTTCAAAGGACCTTCTCCCTTGCGGTAAAGCACTCGATCGGCTTGGGTCCAGCCTTGGTCCTCTTCGTCGTGGCATCTTTCTTACCACCCTTCTTGAAGTGTCCCTTTGCTTAGACTTGCCTTTCTTGAATTTGGTGGTCTTATTGACCATCAACACTTGGTGCTCTTTCTTGATCTCCACTTGCAGATTTTAACATAGCAAACAGTTACAGCAACTCTTTGTTCATGTTTACGCATGTTGTAGTTCATCACAAAGTTCTTGTAACTTGGTGGTAGTGATTGGAGGATGCGTAAACCCCCAAAGTATTAGGAATCACTATACCCAAACTTTGAAGTTTATTTGCGTGCCCAGACATCTTAAGCACATGCTCACTGACGGAGATACCCTCTTCCATCTTGCAGTTAAAGAACTTTTCAGAAGCTTCATAACTTTCAATTGCCGCATGAGTCTCAAAAATTAATTTGAGATCCTCGACAATATCATATGGGTCTGACTCTTCAAACCTTTTCTGAAGCTCCGATTCTAAACCATACAAGATAGCACACTAAACTATGGAGTACTGATTCTTCCGAGCGAGGTAAACATTCTTTACTTCATCGGTAGCATCAGCAGTGGGTCACCTAGGTGCATCCAGCACATAGGTCAAATTACCAAAGTGAGGACAATCCTCAAATTGCGGAACCAATCCCAAGTTGCTTCCATTGTTTTTCAACTTTTCTTTCTCTAGGAATGCATTAAAATTGATGGTAGGGGCTGCCATTGATCTACAACATATTTGCAATAGTTTAGACTAAGTTTATGACAAATTGAGTTCAAATTAATTAATGAAATTAAACTAGGTGAACTCCCACTCAAAACAACATCCCTCACATTGTTTTAGTGATCACACGAACCAAATCCACTACATCAACACCGATCGTCACGAGAGTTGATATAGTTTCAATGGCGAACAATCATCATGTTCATCACATCTACTATATGATTCATGCTTTACCTTTCGGCGATCCGTGTTCCTGAGGCCATGTCTGTACATGCTAGGCTCGTCAAGATCAAACCTTAGCTACCGCATAAGCAAATCTGGCTTGCTTACGTTGTATTCACCCGCGGAATCAAAGACACCCGATCATCACGTGGTGCTTCGAAGCAGCAATCTTTGGCTACGGTGCATACTAAGGGCGAACAATTTAGAACTTGAAATTTATGTGCATGAGGGATCATCTTATAATGCTACCGCTGCCTACTAAGCAATACAATATGCATAAAGGATTAACATCACATGCAATTCATAATATTTGATATGATATGGCCTTTCTTCTTTGTGCTTCCGATCTCCATCTTCAAGCACTAACATGATCTCCATCATCACCGCATAGCATCAAGGTCAATGACGCTTCTTCATGGTTGTCGCCCACCAGCTTCAACTATTACAACTATTTTGAATAGACACGCGGTCTTGTAAATTAAAGACAACCATATGGCTCGCCGGTTGCCAACTTACAATAAGGAACATTGCATACATCAAATATAATCACAATCATGGCCATATCACATCATCAGACACCCCGCAAAACAAAGTTAGACGCCTCTACTTTCTTTGCATATTTTACGTGGTTTGGGGCTTTCAATAAGTGTCGTTCTAACTTACGAACAAGAACCACAACATTGATACTAGCATTGTTGATCACCCGTTGTAAATTGGATCTTTACTATGCTAGGAGAAACAGGCACCATAAAGCCACTTATGCAATACAAGTTGCATGTCAAGCGTGAGCAAGTCTCATGAACGATGTCATGTAAGGTTAGCCCGGCCGCTTCATCCCAACATACCGCAAGATGCAAAGTACACAAAAAGCAATCTACAATAAAAGCATCAACGCACAATGACCATTGTGTTCTACTCTGGCAATGATCTATATATAGACACGGCTCGATACCATCGTAGGGGTTCGTAGCATGGAAAACAAAAATTTTCTATCGCATACAAACAAACAAGCCAAGATCTATCTACTAGATTGTAGCAACGAGTCGATGGAATAACTCACCCTCGAAGATTCCAAAGTGTTTAACGAGAGCAGATTCTCGTGGGTGATGTAGTCGTACTCTTTCCGATCTCAAGATCGCGTGATCCTTCCGGCTGCCCGCAATGCCGGTCCTGCGCTCGGTACTGACGAAGACCTTCCTCTCCCTTGTTCCAGAAAATGGAGGTTGTAGCACTTCTCGCGATTCCGCAGACAACGGCGTGGTACCTAAGTAGAGGGAGATCCCGAGGCTTCGCCTTAAGCCGGTGTGAGTATGGTGGAGCTTATGAGAGAGGCTATTAGTGGTCTAGTAATTAGACACACCAATTAGAAGGCTCTAAACCAATTAGAAGGCTCTAAACCGAAATAGCTCTAAACCGGGGTCTAGATCTAGGGTTTAGTTTAGAGGATAGGAAACTTGTGTGTCTAGGAGGGGAGGCCCTGCCTCCCTTTATAGGTGGGAGGGCGGCCAAGGGAGGAGTCCCTCCCAAGTCGGCCTTGGGAGGCCACGCCAAGGGGACTCCTCCCCAAGTCGGTCTCCACCTCCTCCTCTTTCCCACTTCCCAAAATTGCGTTTGACTTTCAAACGCCGTTTGACTTTCAATTTAGGATTTAAATAAACCCTTTATTTTGGACAGCAAGAACACCTAGTACATGATGCAATCATTCCAATATGCAATGACACATTCATGTACCCTTCCCTCCGAGTGCCGGACATTCCGGACCTTCTAGAATGTTCCCGATGAAAACACGGAATCATTCCGCTACTCAAACGGGACTTTCCTTATATGAATCTTATTCTCCGACCATTCCGGATCACCTCGTGATATCCCGGATCCCATCCGAGACCGAACAACATTTGGTCTCTTTCTCATAATACCATAACTACTCAAACAACGTCAATCCTTAAGTGTCTCCTCACGGTTCGTGAATTATGCGACATGATCGAGACACTTCTCAACAATAACCAATAGAGGAATCTGAAATTCATATGGTTCCACATATTTCTACGATTACATTGCGATCGAATGAACCACTTACATACGATACCAATTTCCCTTTGTCTCACGATATGTTACTTATCCGAGGTTATGATCATCGGTATCTCGCATACCTAGTTCAACCTCACATCGATAAGTACTCTTTTCTCGTTCCCGTGATATGTGATCCCTTGTGACCCAGTCACATGCTTGCAAGCTAATTGGATGACATTTCACCGAGAGGGCCCAGAGAATATCTATCCGTCATGTGGATGGACAGATCCCACTCTTGATCCATGTGTTTCAACCAATACTTTCCGAACACTCAATGCCACCTTTATAGCCACCCTGTTACGGTGTGGTGTTTGATGACATCAAAGCATCCATCCAGTAAAGGTGATATGCATGATCTCATGGTCGAAGGAATTAGGTTACTATGTATCAGAAAGCATATAGCAATTGAACTATTGAAATGACTTGATCTTTATGCTATGCTTATCTATAGGAGTATGTCCACCATATCATTCTCCTAACGATATGATCTTGTTGTTACATCTCAATGTTCATGATAGGGAAACCACAATCATCAATCAACCAACAAGCTAGTGAAGTATAGAGGCTATACTAGGGACTTCAATTTAAGTTTACAATTCACACAAGTATTAATGGTTTCCTTGTTAATACTATTATAGCATGAATGTAAACATTTATCATAAACACAAAGATATATAATAATAACTACATTTATTATTGCCTCTAGGGCATATCTCCAACAATTCTATGACTTTTTTTTGGGTCTTCATGTGCTTTCTTGAGTATATATCTTGTGTGTGCATGTTTCTTTGTGGTTATATGTCTTTGTGATATTTTCCACCTAAAAATTTATACACACAAGAGAAGATCAATATTTGGTTGTTTTTGCATTTCTTGGAAATCATCTCTTACTTCATTTTGATTCTTCGGTGGTTTCCAAATTATTGTATTTTGTGTGCATTGTTAAATGGTTTTGGAGGAGTTAGGATTCCATGGTTGTGCACATTGTTTCCAAATACAATTACTATAATTGGTGAACAATTTTTGGGGAGCTTCTATAATTCATTTAATAATGCACATGTTCCTTCTTTCTCGTTTCTTGTGGTTTAAATGCTTATGGGGGAGCAAGGATTCCATATTTGTGCATATTGTATTCAATACAAGTATTCTAATCTTTGCACAAACTTTGGGGAGCTTCTCTATTTTTATTTAAACACTCTTTTGGTTGTTGTTCCCTTTTGACATCATTTGATGGTGTTTCAATTGTTTCTTTTGGATCTTTTGATTGCTCGCTTCATTTGTTGAAGCCCTTTTCTTTTCTTTCTTTTCTTTTTGCTTTCTTTGGGTCCTCAATATAGTTTTACTTCCTCCCTAGTTCTCATCATTTGACTTGTGCATATGCACACCTTTGGAGGAATTCTCACTATGTTGACCGTCTACAACTTTTCACCCATTTTGGCAATCGATGCCAATGGGGGAGAAGTTTTGGAGGGTTTAAGGGAAGTTGGGCTTTGCTTTGAGTGTGTTCTTAAGCATTTGCCTCTCATGATCTTGCATCTTTGTGTTTGCTTTGCATGTTGAATATATAGAGGAAACTCAACCAACGGTAACGGTTGGCAATCTATGCAATGAAATTCAAGTTCATCACACATGCATAGATTGTGGGGGAGTTTGCTCTATATATTGTGGTTGTACCAACATCACATACTTGTGTAGTATTTGATGTTGGGGCAACCGCTTTGGTCGTTAATTGTCATATTTAAACCCTCGCTAAGGGATTGTCATCAATTACCAAAATGGGGGAGATTGAAAGGGCATGTATGCCCCCATGTGTGGTTTTGGTAATTAATGACAATCTCCATGGACTAATGTGTAAATTGAGTTTCACTTGTAGGCTTGTCCATTGGCATCACTTGGGCCATGTGTTGGTCTCAAGGTTGGAAGATGAAGAAATGTCCAAGGGCTTTGTGCCCATTGGAATCATGAAGAAAGAAGGAGCTTGAAGGTTGATCAAGACATGTGCAAAGAGTTGCATCAAGATGGATCAACCTCAAGTAGGGATGAAGAATGGCGAGCTCAAGATGCGCCATCTCTAGAAGATCTCATGCTTGAAGCTTGCCATCCTCATGATCATGGAATGATGAAGACAAGTTCAAAGAAGATGTGTCCCCATGGAGTATGGGGGAGCAATTTGCAAGTCTTCATCTTCATCAAGCAAGAGCATCCAAGAAAGGTGTTCCCACTATATAAGAACAAGACGGTCTACATCAAGTTCAAGTGGGATGCTCAAGGCAAAGGTATGTTCTTGATAGGGCTTCTCTTTTGCCGGTCTCGTATTGTTAGTTGGGAGACCCGGTTTAGGATAGATAGCCGTTTTATCAAGAGGGGCTCTCAAGCGGGTGTCTCGTTTGCATTGTTCGGAGAGAGCTCAAACATTTGCATTCATAGCATCATATTTCTTGGTTGTTATTTGGTTCTTGTCCATGAGAGTATCTAGAGATCGTGGTCATCATCATAACAAGCTCTAGTTCATCATCTAAGGATTTCACTTGCATATCTTATTGCGGTTTTTGATCTTATGAAGTTTTCGGCTCCACACCTTGGGGATACTTCATATATATTCATAGTTTTTTCTCCCAAGGTGATACCCAATATTTCTAATTTTTGTTGGATTCTATTCGTCATTATCTTTCCAACAAAATTGGTTTCATCCCAATCGGAGTTTCCAAGCTCAACTTCTTGTGTTTTGGGTTTTGGAGGTTTTACCGGTTCATCGCTTCTAGAGAGGTCATATATTTCTCAATTT
The DNA here is from genome assembly GCA_023614405.1 of Avena insularis. Taxonomy (NCBI): domain Eukaryota; kingdom Viridiplantae; phylum Streptophyta; class Magnoliopsida; order Poales; family Poaceae; genus Avena; species Avena insularis. The sequence continues at coordinate 92,641,933 of CM042695.1, forward strand.
GGTTTTATACTTCCATGCTGGACTATTATGTTTCTTTGCCTAATCTTGTAAAACTTTTCGTTCTCTTCAAAACGAGCCCAAGATCATCAAAAACGGAGTCCGGGATCAAAAGTTATTAAAGTTTTCGTGCAATATTGTCCTGTGTTTTTGCTTGAGCGGAAGTTCCGGCCCAAGTTCCGACCCAACCCAAGTTCCGGCCCAAGTTCCGACCCAAGTTCCGGCCAGGTTTAGTAACTTGTGTTTCTATTTGCCGAAAGTTCCGGTGGGAGGCCGGAAGTTCCGGTGGGGGCGCGAATCTGGCCCAAACGGTCAGTTTTTCCTTGTCCTATTTAAGGGGGGCTTCTTCCCCAATGGTTATCTATCTTTTGAGCTCGTCTTTGCCCACCATTGTTGACCTATTTGAGCTCTCTTACTCCCTCTCCCTCCCATGATTCTTACATCTTTTTGAGGGAAAAGTGAGAGGAGATCTACAATCCCACCAAGTCAAATCCCTTCTTTGTGAAGGAATCATTGGGATCTAGATCTTGGAGAGTTTTGTGTTCTCCTCTTGTGTTCTCCTCTTGTGCGGGTGGAGGCGGCTGGCCGAGGCGGGTGGCGCGGCTCGCGCGGGTGCGGGCGGTCGCGGCGCAGTGAGGTCGGCATGGCGAGGTCGCGCGGGTGGAGGCGGCTGGCCGCGGTGGCGGGAGGGATGCGGCGCCGGCAGCGGGGATGGCGAGGCGTAGGCGCTGGAAGAGGGAGAAGAGAGAGAGGAGGCGGCGGTGGTGCAGCACCTGGCGGCGGGGATCAGCGGCGATGGCGGCCAGGAGGCGCGGCGGCGCCTCGGGAGGCGGGTCGGCGCGCAGGAGGAGGCGATGGCGGCGGGGATCGATCGAGGCAGGGGTCGGGCACGGTTCCCGAGGCCAGGTGGGGTCCTTTTTGTGGCCTCACGCGAAATCCTAAACTGATTCGGTCCGGAGTTAGATTAGAACTCGGAAATCGGTCCAAAATTTCGGACCGTTTTCCGGCAATTCACTAAAACGGCCGCAACTTCTTCGTACGAGCTCCGATTCGGGCGATTCTTGCGCCTACGGATTCGTACAGTCGAGGGGAACAATCTAAAGTCAAGGTTTGGGCGAAACCACTAAACTACAAGGGTGGACAACACGAGTCCTACTAAAGCTTCCCGTAGGAACCTCGTAGCGAAATAAAATAGGGTTTTGCGAATAGCGTTTCGCCGATCCTTTCCACTCGACGGTTTTGCATGGAAAGATATGATGCAATGATATGAATGGTATGCAAGACCAAATATAAAATTTGGGATGTGACAAGACTAACCCCCTTAAGATGAATCTCGTCCTCGAGATTCGGCGTGGCTAGCAAATAGGTGTGGGTAGTCCTCTCGGATGTCATCCTCACGCTCCCAAGTGGCTTCCTCTTCGGTGTGGTGGCTCCACTGTACCTTGGAAAACTTGATTGTCTTGGTACGGGTAGTCCTTTCTGCTGTCTCCAGAATCTTGACCGGTTTCTCCTCATAGGTCAAATCATTCACAAGCTGAACCTCCTCTAGCGGTACAGTGTCTCTCAAAGGTGTATCCACCATCTCCGGATGGCACTTCTTCAGCTGGGATACGTGGAACACATTGTGAACAGCGGATAGAGCCTCTGGAAACTCCAACTGATAAGCAACTTCTCCTTTGCGTGCTAAGACTCGATACGGTCCAACAAATCGAGGTGCCAGCTTACCCTTAATTCCAAATCTCTTGATTCCACGAAGTGGCGATACTCTGAGGTATGCTCTATCACCTATCTCATACACCACTTCCTTGCGCTTGGCGTCAGCGTAGCTCTTCTACCTTGATTGTGCTACCTTCAGCCTGTCCCTAATCAAGGCGACCTTCTCCTCAGCGTCCTTGATCCAATTAGGTCCAAACAACTGACGTTCTCCTACTCCATCCCATAGTAATGGTGTTCGGCATCGTTTCCCATATAGCACATCGAACGGTGACGTCTTGATGCTGGTTTGATAGCTGTTGTTGTAGGAAAACTCAGCATACGGCAAATTCTCATCCCAACTAGAACCATGAGCCAAAGCGCAAGTTCTTAGCATGTCCTCCAAAATCTGATTCACCCTCTCGGTCATCCATCGATGCTGGGTGAAGCTTATGCTAAACTCCAATCTAGTACCAAGTGACTCGTGCAGCTGGCGCTAGAAGTGTGAGGTAAATTGGGTGCCTCTATCAGATACGATACTCTTGGGAACTCCATGTAGGCACACAATCTTGTCCATGTAAATCTTGGCCAACTTGGCACTCGTGTAGGTCGTTTTCACCGGTATAAAGTGGGCTACCTTGGTTAAATGGTCGACCACTACCCAAATAGAGTCATATCCTGACCTGGTCCTGGGCAATCCTGTGATAAAATCCATTCCCACTCTATCCCACTTCCAATCCGGCACGGGCAATGGCTGTAGCAGTCCTGCTGGCTTCTGGTGTTCCGCCTTCACTCGGCTGCACACATCACATAGGGCAATATGCTTGGCGATATCTCCCTTAATGTTGTTCCACCAAAATCTGCTCTTCAAATCCATATACATCTTTGTGTTGCCCGGATGTATGGAGTATGGCGAGTTATGAGCCTCCTGCAGAATCAACTCCCGTATCTCCGGGTCGCTGGGCACACACAAACGATCTCCATACCACAAGGTACCATGCTCATCCTCGCGGATATCCTTTTCCCGATTCTCCTTCATCTTTTCCTTTATCTCCTCTATTTCCTTGTCTCCTACCTGAGCCTTCATGATCCTATCCTGTAGCGTCGGTTGGACTTCCATTGTAGCCAAATATCCTTCAGATACTATCTCCAGTCTGAGGTCCTTGAATTGTTTGCACAAATCCTCAGGAAATTCACCAATTGTCAACCCATTGGCATAAACCTTCCGGCTCAGAGCATCTGCTACTACGTTGGCCTTTCCTGGGTGGTGTTGCAAATTCATATCATAATCCTTGATAAGTTCCAACCATCTCCTTTGCCTCATGTTCAGTTCCTTCTGCGTGAATATGTACTTCAGACTCTTGTGGTCGGTGTACACGTCACAATGTTTTCCCATCAAGTAATGTCTCCATACCTTGAGCGCATGAACCACTGACGCTAACTCCAAGTCGTGTGTGGGGTAATTCCGCTCATGGTGCTTGAGTTGTCGCGAGGCATATGACACTACTCTCCCATCTTGGATCAGCACACTCCCAAGTCCATGTCGAGAAGCATCACAGTACACTTGGAAATCCTTCTGAAGGTCCGGTAGACACAGAACAGGTGCGGTCACTAGTCGACGCTTCAGTTCCTGAAAGCTAGCTTCACACACATCCGTCCATTCAAACTTTCTCTCCTTCTTCAGAAGTTCAGTCATCGGCTTAGCAATCTTGGAAAAGTTTTCAATGAACCTCCTGTAATATCCAGCAAGTCCCAAAAAGCTTCGAATCTCTCCCGCATTCTTGGGTGCTTCCCACTCAGTTACTGCAGTCACTTTGCTTGGATCAACATCGACTCCTTCTCCTGATACTACGTGTCCAAGAAACCCAACGGTGTTGAGCCAGAATTCACACTTGCTGAATTTGGCATACAGCTGGTGTTCCCTTAGTTTCTCCATAATCAGTCGCAGATGTTTCTCATGCTCAGCATCATCCTTGGAATATATCAGTATATCATCAATAAACACCACCATGAACTTGTCCAAGTACTCCATAAATACCTTGTTCATCATGGTCATGAAATATGCCGGGGCATTCGTTAGTCCAAAAGACATAACCGTATACACCTATAAACCATACCTAGTGGTGAAGGCGGTTTTTGGTACGTCCTCCTCCCGGATCTTCAATTGGAAGTAGCCTGATCGCAGATCAATCTTGCTAAACACCTTTGCTCCTTCCAGTTGATCAAACAAATCATTTATGTTCGGAAGAGGGTACTTGTTCTTGATAGTTACTTCATTCAGCGAGCGATAGTCTACTACTAATCTCTTGCTACTGTATTTCTTCTCCACAAACAGAACAGGTGCTCCCCATGACGACGAACTAGGCTGAATGAATCCCTTGTCCAACTGCTCTTTCAGCTGCTTCTTCAATTCCTTCAGCTCATCCACATCCATCTTATATGGTCTCTTTGCTATAGGTCCTGTTCCCGGCATCAGGTCGATAAGAAACTCTACTTCCCTGTCAGGTGGCATCCCTGGCAGCTCTTCCGGAAACACGTCAGGGTAATCCCTAATCACTGGCACAGTATCCATGCTAACCCCCTTAAGAGAATTCAACTTACACCTTCCTGGTCGTACAGCTGACTTGAATCTAATCCTCTTACCATCCGGGGTTTTGAGTGAAACGGCTCTCTGTGCACAATCTATGTGTCTCTCATGCATAGACATCCAATCCATACACAGAATAACGTCTAACCCCTGTGATTCCAACACTACCAGATGTGCAATGAAGTTGTGTGTTCCAATCCTCACAGTTAAGTTGCGGCATCCCGCACTAGCTATCATATCTCCTCCAGGTGAACTCACTCTAATAGACCCTTTCATAGACTCCGTAGGTAGCTTATACTTATCCACAAATGCCCTTGATATGAATGAATGCGATGCACCAGTATCGAAAAGTATAAGTGCAGGGTGAGTGTTGATTGGGAACTTACCAATCACAAGGTCAGGCTCATCTGGGATCTCTTCCACATTCATGTGGTTCACTATGGCCTTCTCGTTGTTGGTTGGCTTCGGTCCCTTCCTCTCCGGACAGTTGTCAGCATAGTGTCCCTTCTGTTTACACTTGAAGCACGTCACCTCACTCAGATCCTTCTTCACAAAGTTGCGGTCACGGTTGCGGTCATGTCCACCGTGTCCTCCAGAGTGGTGAGAGTGTCCTCCCTTGTGGCTGTGGTGGCTGCTCCTATGGTTGTCATGACGATGCCCATCGCCTCCATGGTGGTGGCGGTCATGGCTCCCATGGTCACTTCCTCCATGCTTGGAGTATCCATCATATGAAGTGCGAGACTTGTGATGTGATCCAGAGTGGTGATTGTTACTCTTTCTCTTGCGGTTTTCCACCTGCTTGTGTTTCCCTTCCAAGATCCTGGCCTTGTCCATAAGCTCCTAGAAAGTGGGGCAATAAACCACCAGTAGCTACACTGAAAGCTCATCACTGAGGCCATCCAGGAATCTCTCCCTCCTTTTTGCATCAGTGTCAACATCCTCAGGTGCATAACGGGACAGGTTGTTGAACTCCTCAATGTACTCGGCCACGGTGCGATTGGTTTGGCGCAAGTTGCGGAACTCCTTCCTCTTCAGGCTCAGAACTCCTGAAGACACGTGGTTGGTCCTGAAACCTTCCTCAAACATTGTCCATGTCACAGTATCCAGCGGGTGGGTGATCTGAAAAGTGTCCCACCAAGAAGCGGCTGGTCCCTCTAGTAAGTGAGCGGCAAACCTCACCTTCTCAGCATCAGTGCATCTGACGGTTACCAGATCCTTGTTGACTGAACGCAACCAGTCGAGAGCAACCATTGGTTCCGTCGCAGTAGAGAACTTAGCTGGCCTTAACCTCAGAAACCTGGTGAGAGCATCTCCCTGCTGGTTGTTCCCATTGTTGTTGTTGTTGTTGTTCTGATTTGCCATGAACTGAGTCATCACTTGGGTCAGCTGTGCCTGAGCTGCCATGAGCTGCTCCAACTCAGTGGGTTGACGGCGGGGAGGCATCTGCGGTTCAGCACAGGTAAGTTTAGAAAGAATCAACTACGATAATAGGATTCTACCCATGCATATGATCAATCAACAACAAACAATAGCAGTCAATCACAAGCAAGCAACACATCAACAAACAAGTGATCTAGCAACATCCCAGGTGTTATCCTAGCAGTATATACCTACTGAAATAGTTTTATAAGAGTTGGCAATGGTTAACTAAACAGTTGATCAACCAAACAACAAAACAGCAATTCTGCCAGAACAGTCCAGCAGCGTTCACGAATTTTTCCGCCTGACTTAAACTCGTCAGAAAAATAAGCCAATTTTTGCACATACAGTACAGGAAGTTTCGCATCAGCCCAATTTTTTTCAGATTTTTCCCAGTTACGAGAAAAATATGAAAAATCGCGCAGTACTGCTGTATCAGCAGAAAAACTGCAGCGAAAATAACACAGATAGTAACCAAACTTGCCATAACTCTTTCATAAAAATGTTGCACAAATAATTCCTGGAATATTGGAGTACACAAATAAGCAACTAAACACTCTTAAACTAACAGCAACTAGGTTTCACAACGATCGAGAATAATCCTAACGATTTTACCTAACGAGGACTAATTGGTGGACTTCTATCTATTGCTTGAAGAGGTTGCGGTAGGTCCTTGCTGTCATGCGTTGGCGCTTTGGTTCGCGGTTCAACCATGGCGGCGGAGTGTACACCTCTCCTGAATCATCACTTGAGATCTCAAACTCCACCTCTTCTGGATCCTCCTCTTCTTCTTCTTCACTCTCTGCTGCAACAGCAACAGCTTCATCTCCTCCACCATCGTCGTTTTCATCATCATCATCCTCGTCCTCATCATCATCGTTCCCACTGTCATCATCATCGTTGCCATCATCTCCATTGTCATCATCAGAGGGTGGATTCAGCTGCGCTTGGAGAGCGGCAATCTGGGCTGCCATAGCTTCAATAGTTTGATCCCTTTCCTGGACGGTCCCTTGCAGCTGTTGTATGTTCTGGGCGTTCTCCTGCACAGTGCCATGAAGATGAGCTATAGTTGCATCTCTGGCTATCAGGGCATTCTCCATAACTCCCACAGCTTCATGCAAGGTGTCCAGTTCCTGTCCTTGGGCTGCCATAGTATTGCTGGCAAAATCTGCAATCTCCTTCACCATCATCACCTTCTCAGCTAGAGCTCCATTCTCCCTTTCCATGTCCTCTATGTGCCTTCGACGGGGCGGCATGTTGTTCCTATCGCCCGAGGTAACCACAATGTGCCCATCTTCATCACGCCTCCCATAGTCACGGTAGGGTGAATCTGCTGGCAGTAGGTGTTGGACTTGATGGCACTGGCGAGACAGAGCTTCATGCATGGCCAAGTTGATTCCAAGTCCCCAGTTGCAGTATGTCTTGGTGTAGATCAAGTGCACTGGGTTTGGCAAGGCGGCATCTCTGAATATGAAGGTAGTGATCTCCCATGCATCCTCATCATATCCATAGGTGTACAACCTTCTTCCCTTGAACATGGGCAGTGGCAATCCCAATGACTGCGAGAGCTGTGCTAACTGCCTTGCAAAGGGCCTTGGTGACTCCATGGTTGCATACTCAGTCCTGACTTCTCCCATCTATCAAGTAAAAGAGAAAAGTGTGAGAATAGCATATTGTAAGAATTTACGAGGGTGAAAGGCATAAGATGTAAGACAGAGTTAATATAGGCCTTAATAAATCTATGGCTTCCTAATCCAATCCTAGGTCACGATCCTACAGTCGACACACGGGCTCTGATACCATCCTGTAAGGTACCGCGGTTCTGAAAAGACCGAGGCCTCTATGTGGCATGCCAATCCCTGGATCGGTTCATTGGCCCACAATAGAGTAAGATGAATAACATAGCAAATATCCGTGTATCATAGATAACGAAGATCCAGAGTACCATTATTACAATAAAAGCTTAGCTCAAAGCTAGCTCAAATTATTCAGGTAGCAACATAAATAAAGCAAATCCTCCATTCTTCAAATTGCCCACAAGTGAACAAGTGTCGAGTGGAGTACCGTGGCCTATATCGATTAATCAGAATCGGAATAACCTGCAACATAAAACATAGCAGCCCTGAAGGGTCAATACATGGAATTTATGGCAAGTAGAGCTAGTAAGGAGACAATAATACTAACATCTACATGCATATTTGGCAAGTGGAGCTGTGTCTGGCTTGCAATTGCAAATAACTTTGTCCTACTTTCATAAACAGTTTTTGATTTTCTTTGAAAAGATCTCAATTAAGTTAACCCAACAACATTAGAACAATTATGAAATTAGAATGAGCGAGAAACATGTCATGGAATCAATATCAAGCAACTCAGTTGTCCATAACCGGGGACACTGCTAATCTATTAGATTATACACCCTGCAGAGGTTAGTACACTTTACCCATGTGACTTGGCCAGCCCAGCTCGTACCATCACTCTCATTTTGGGTGATGATAGGGAGAAGTCCAAGTTGAGACCGTTCGGGAAATAGCTCCCCAATCCCGACGCGCACCGGTCCAACCTACCAAAATTCTACATCTCTGGATACGCGGGTTCAGGTTACCACAACCTACTAAGTCCAACCAACCGCCCATTCCATTATTGGCACATGGTTATACACGTAAGCTACACAATAAAGAAGCCAATCATTCTCTCTTGATACCTGGGTGCCTTTCCGCAATGAAACCACCAAAAATTATCAATACCATCACACCTAGGAGATTCATTGATTAAGTTGTTTTTAGTTTTTGCAAAACAACTCGTTTGGAAACAACTTCCAGTGATGTAACCCAGCCCTCGTTCATCATAGCATGGCTAAGCACATCTACCAACGGTGGTTCATCTACAAGGAAAGCCCTACCACATAATAGGTCATAGCATAGCGATAGTATCATCCTACACATGCATCTACAAAATACACGACAATGCATTAAAAATAGTAGGACGATATCATGAACAAAGTAGCATCTACTTGCCTTGGTTGTAGCGGTCGGAAGAACAATCCACACACGAGCAAGCGTTGCACTCGTCACAATCTACACGATACAATTGCAATCATAAACAAACAATCCACAAGCATATGCAACAAAGATGATGCATGAATGCAAGTACGACAAGTGAATTGGTGCTACAGCTGCACCACATAATCCTAATCCATAATACTACCGATTGCATGCATGGAAAATAGTTTTAGCGCTAGGAAAACTATTAAGTAAAAGTAATGCTCCAAACTAGAGCTAGAACTCAAATAATTCACTACCGGTAGTATACTGTTTGTAAAATCTTGGAAAAATTCTACCGCAAAGGCATCGCTGATTAGACACAGTACCAACTGGAATTACTCAAAAAGGAATTATAAAACTTCCTGAGTAATTAAAACACTGCAGAAAGCCACTAGACAGTTTCTGCAGAAGTTTTCACTATAAGCCTATCTTTCTAATTCACAATGAGATTCCCCTCGTTCCACTGAATTCAGGGACATATCATACGCGATTTTTGGAGCTACGGATCTTTTTCTACGAATTTATTACTCCAAAAAGGCCACTAGCTAGTTTGATTAAACTGTAGTAATCCTTGATGCAAAAGCCTGAACCAAAGGTACAGCGAGATTCCACACGACTCACTGAATCCGTACATATTTTATTTGCATTTTTTGGCCAAGCGGTTTAATTTCTACGCAATTTACAAGATTCTACCGAAATCTGCCAACTAAAAGGATTAACGAAATTAACCCAGTCAACTGTGTCTGTTGACTGGTCAACTCGTCTGCTGACTGGGCGCTGACTGGGCGTCTGACTAGTCAACGCCTGGGTGCTGACCAGTCAACGAACGATCTAAGCCGCTGATCTGAGATCTGACGGTGGCTGCAGTCTTACCGGAAACAAACGACGAAACGGATGGCGGCGAGCTCCGGAACGGTGCGGCGATTGGTTCCGGCGTCGGTGTCTTTCCTGCGCGGGTATAAACGGTTTGCGCACGGGACAAGTAAGTCTACGCGACGCGTAAGACGGTGCGCGAGGCATGCGTGCGTGTGTGCGCAGCGTGTGTCTGTAAGCGTGAAAGCGCAATAAGCGCATACGCGTAACGACGCATAAGCAGCGCGGCGACGGAAAGCGGCGAGAAGCAGCGGCGGCGCGCAGCGGCAGCGGCAGCTGGCGCATGGCGCTGTGAGGCGCAGCAAAGCAGCAGAGCAGCGATGCGGCAGCGGCGGCGGGCGATGGCGGCAGAGCGCCTGAGGCGCAGCCAAGGCGGGGATCGATCGAGGCAGGGGTCGGGCACGGTTCCCGAGGCCAGGTGGGGTCCTTTTTGTGGCCTCACGCGAAATCCTAAACTGATTCGGTCTGGAGTTAGATTAGAACTCGGAAATCGGTCCAAAATTTCGGACCGTTTTCCGGCAATTCACTAAAACGGCCGCAACTTCTCCGTACGAGCTCCGATTCGGGCGATTCTTGCGCCTACGGATTCGTACAGTCGAGGGGAACAATCTAAAGTCATGGTTTGGGCGAAACCACTAAACTACATGGGTGGACAACGCGAGTCCTTCTAAAGCTTCCCGCAGGAACCTCGTAGCGAAATAAAATAGGGTTTTGCGAATAGCGTTTTGCCGATCCTTTCCACTCGACGGTTTTGCATGGAAAGATATGATGCAATGATATGAATGGTATGCAAGACCAAATCTAAAATTTGGGATGTGGCACATACATACCGATGTGTGTGGCCCGATGAGTGTAGCATCACGCGGTGGTTATCGTTATGTTCTTAATTTCACGGATGACTTGAGTAGATATGGGTATATCTATTTCATGAAACATAAGTCAGAAACTTTCGAGAAGTTTAAGGAATTTCAAAGTGAATTAGAGAATCAATGTAACAGGAAGATTAAGTTTCTACGATCTGATCATGAAGGTGAATATCTAAGTTACGAGTTTAGCGAGCATTTAAAGAAATGCGAAATACTTTCATAATTGACACCGCTAGGAACACCACAACGTAATGGTGTGTCCGAACATCGTAATCGAACTCTCTTAGATATGGTTCATTCTATGATGTCACTTACAGATTTACCTTTATCATTTTGGGGTTATGCATTAGGAACAGACGCATTCACTTTAAATAGGGTTCCATATAAATCCATTGAAAAGATACCGTATGAATTATGGTTTGGGAAGAAACCTAAATTATCGTTCCTTAAAGTTTGGGGTTGCGAAGATTTTTTAAAGAAGTTATAGCCCGACAAGCTTGAACCCAAAGCAGAAAAATGCGTCTTTATTGGATACCCCAAGGAAACTAGTGGGTATACCTTCTATCATAGATCCGACAGCAAAATCTTCGTTGCTAAGAATGGATCCTTTCTAGAAAAGGAGTTTCTCTCGAAATATGTGACTGGAAGGAAAGTAGAACTCGACGAGGTTGTCGAACCTTCTCTCGGATTTGAGAGTAGCGCAGCACCAGAAGAAGTTCATGTGGTGCCTACACCAATAAGAGATGAATCTAATGATATTGATCATGAAACTTCGGTTGAAGTTACTACGGAACCTCGCAAGTCAACAAGAACTCGTACCGCTCCTGATTGGTATGATCCCGTTATGATTGTCATGTTGGTTTACAACACCGATGACCCTGCGACATATGAGGAAGCGATGATGAGCCCAGATTCCAATAAATGGCAAGAAGCCATGAAATCCGAGGTTGGATCCATGTACGAAAACCAAGTATGGACTTTGGTGGACTTACCGGATGGCCGGAAGGCTGTCAAGAACAAATGTATTTTCAAGAAGAAAACAGATGATGATGGTAATGTGACCATCTATAAATCTCGACTTGTCGCGAAAAGGTTCCAAAAAATTCAAGGAGTTGACTACGATGAGACTTTCTCACCGGTAGCGAAGCGAAAGTCTGTGAGGATTTTTTTAGCAATCACTTCATATTATGATTATGAGATATGGCAGATGGATGTCAAAACAGCGTTCCTCAATGGAGACATTGATGAAGAGTTGTATATGGTACGACCCAAAGGTTTTGTCGATCCTAAAGATGCTAACAAGGTATGGAAACTTCAACGGTCCATTTATGGATTGAAGCAAGCACCCCGAAGTTGGAATCAACGTTTTGATAAGGTAATCAAAAGTTTTGGTTTTATACAAACTTATGGAGAAGCTTGTATTTACAAGAAAGTGAGTGGGAGCTCTGTAGCATTCCTAATACTATATGTGGACGACATATTGTTGATTGGAAATGATATAGACCTTCTTAATAGTGTCAAGGATTATTTGAATAATAGATTTTCAATGAAAGATCTTGGTGAAGCTGCTTACATATTAGGCATAAAGATTTATAGAGATAGATCGAGACGCCTAATATAGCTATCACAGAGTACATATTTGGACAAAGTTCTAAAGAGGTTTGGAATGGAAGATAGCAAGAAAGGGTTCTTGCCCATGTTGCCCAATACGACCTTGAGTAAAACTCAAAGTCCCTTTCTGACGTAAGATAGAGAAAGGATGAGTAAGACTCCCTATGCCTCAGCCATAGGATCTATCATGTATGCCATGCTATATACTAGACCCGACATTGCATATGATGTTAGTTTGACTAGCAGATATCAAAGTGATCCAGGGGTGGATCATTGGGCAGCGATCAAAAACATCCTTAAGTACTTGAGAAAAACTAAGGATATGGTTCTTTCTTATGGAGGTGATGAACAACGCGTTGTTAATGGTTACACCGATACTAGTTGGAACACCGATTCCGATAATTCTAAATCTCAATCTGGATACGTATTTACTTTGAATGGTGTAGCAGTTAGCTGGAGGAGTGCAAAGCAAAGCGTTGTGGCGAGATCTTCAAATGAATCGTAATACATAGATGCTTCAGAGGCTTCTCAAGAGGCGATATGGATGAAGGAATTCATTACAGAGCTCGGTGTGGTTCCTAGTGTGCTGGACCCAATGTCTATCTACTGTGATAACATGGGCGCCATAGCTAATGCGCAAGAACCAAGGTCACACAAGAAACTGGAGCATATCAAGCTGCGTTTTCTTGCTATTCGAGAGCATGTCCAAGATGGTGACATAAAGATTTGCAAAGTACACAAATCTGAATATGGCGGATCCGTTGACTAAACCTCTCCCGAGGGCAAAACATGTCTAGCACCAAACCGCCATGGGTGTTTGGTATATTACCATGTAATCTAGATTAGTTGACTCTAGTGCAAGTGGGAGACTGTTGGAGATATGCCCTAGAGGCAATAATAAAAGTAGTTATTATTATATCTTTGTGTTTATGATAAATCTTCACATTCATGCTATAATAGTATTAACCAGAAACATTAATACTTGTGTGATTTGTAAACTAATAGAGTCCCTAGTAAAGCCTCTTTATAATACTAGCTTGTTGGTTAATATATGATCATGGTTTTTGGATCATGAACATTGAGATGTTGTTAACAACAAGATCATATCATTAGGATAATGGTGTGATGGACATATTCCTATAGATAAGCGTAGCATAAAGATCAAGTCATTTCAATAGTTTGTTTGCTATAAGATTTCTGATACATAGTAACCTAATTCCTTCGACCATGAGATCATGCTAATCACCATCACCGGAAGGATGCTTTGATGACATCCAACACCACACCATAACTGGGTGGTTATACAGGTGGCATTGAGTGTTCGGAAAGTATGTGTTGAGGCACATGGATCAAGAGTGGGATTTGTCCATCCATATGACAGATAGATATATTCTGGGCCTCTCGGTGGAATTTCATCCAATTAGCTTGCAAGCATGTGACTGTCTCACAAGGGATCACATATCACGGGAACAATAAAATAATACTTATCGGTAACGAGGTTGAACTAGGTATCCAGAGATACAGACGATCAGACCTCGGATAAGTAAAATATCGCGAGACAAAGGGAAATCGGTATCGTATGTAAATGGTTCATTCGATCACAAAGTAATCATAGAAATATGTGGGAACCATATGAATTTCTACATTCCTCTATTGGTTATTGATCGGAGAAGTGTCTCGGCCAGTTCCGCATAATTCACGAACCGTAGGGAGACACACTTAAGGATTCGATGTTGTTTAGTAGATATGGAATGTAAGTAGGGAGACTGAATGTTGTTCGGAGTCTCAGATGGGATCCGGAATATCACGAGGAGATCCAGAATGGTCTGGAGAATAAGGTTCATATAAGGAAAGTCCAATTCCGGAGTTCGGGAATGATTCGGGTGTTTTCACCGGAATGATCTAGAAGGGTCTAGAAGGTTCACTGGACCAGAAGGTGAAGGGTGCATTAATGTGTCATGACTAAGTGTAATGGTTTCATCATGTCCTAGGTCAAAGGGTTGTGCAAATAAAGAGTAAAATCAAACTCTAAAATTGAAAGTCAAAAGGCAAGTTTGAAAAGTCAAACTGGAACAATGTTTCCTAGTGGAGGAAGAAGAGAATCCTTCTCTCCCTCCACCACAAGCCTAGTAGGAGAGGGAGTTGGGGAAGGATTTAAACTACCCTCTCCCAAGCTGCCCCTCCCTGTCATAAATAGAGGGGAGGGGGCCGCCCCTTCCACACAACACCACCACCCAAGCCGCCGTCGGCTCGCCGTCGCCGCCCTAGCCACCGCCGACCACGCCTCCTCCTCTCTGGCCTCTAAACCCTAGATCGTCAAGGAAACCCTAGTTCTCCACCATAACCCGCTCTGGCTTAGGTGAAGCCCTGCGGGATCTTCCCTCTACTTCTGACACCACGCCGTCATGCTGCCGGAATTGCGAGGAGAGAACTACAACCTTCGCTGCCTGCTGGAACAAGGGAGAGGAAGGTCTTCATCGAGTACCGAACGTGTGACCGACTGCGGAAGCACTGCCGGAACACAACGCCAGAAGGATTGTCTACGCGATCTTGAGATCGGCAAATGAACGACTACATCACCCATGAGAATCTGCTCTCGTTAACCACTTTGGAATATTCAAGGGTAAGTACTCTATCAACTCGTTGCTACAATCTAGTAAATAGATCTTGGCTTGTGTGTGTTCATGTGGTAGAAAATTTATGTTTTCCATGATACGAACCCCTATAGTGGTATCAGAGCCGTGTCTATATGTAGATCTATTACACGAGTAGAACACAATGGTCATTATGGGCGTTGATTCTTTTGTTGTCGATTGCATCTTGTGTACTTTGCATCTTGCGGGGTGGTGGGATGAAGCGTCCTGGGCTAACCTTACATGACATCGTTCATGAGATTTGCTCCACGCTTGACATGCAACTTGTATTGCATAAGTGGCTTTGTGGGTGCCTGTTTCTCCCAACATAGTGAAGATTCAATTTACAACGGGTGATTTGCAATACTAGTATCTACGGAAGTGGAGATCAAGAAAGAGCACCAAGTGTTGATGGTCAATAAGACCACCAAATTCAAAAGGCAAGGCAAGTCCAACAAAAAGGGAAACTTCAAGAAGAGCGGTAAGAAAGTTACCACGCCAACGAAGAAGACCAAGGCTGGGCCTAAGACGGATACTAAGTGCTTTTACTGCAAGGGAGAAGGTCATTGGAAGCGGAATTGCCCCAAGTACTTGGTGGATCTAAAGAACGGCGACATCAAGAAGAAAGGTATATTTGATATACATGTTATTGATGTGTATCTTTCTAGTAATCATAGTAGTGCCTAGGTATTTGATACTGGTTCAGTTGCTCACATTTGTAACTCGAATCAGGCGCTGCAGAATAAACAAAGACTAGCGAAAGACGAGGTGACGATGCGTATTGGAAATGGATCAAAGGTTGATGTGGTCGCGGTCGGCACGCTCCCTCTTCATCTACCATCGGTATTAGTTTTATACTTAAATAATTGTTATTCGGTGCCTGCGTTGAGCATGAACATTATATCTGGATCATGTTTATTGCAAGACGGTTACTTGTTTAAGTCTGAGAATAATGGTTGTTCGATTTATATGAGTAATATCTTTTATGGTCATGCGCCTTTAATAGATGGTCTATTCTTATTGAATCTCGATTGTAGTGATACACATGTTCATAATATAGAAGCTAAGCATTTGAAATTGAACGATAACTCAACCTATACTTGGCACTGTCGTCTTGGTCAGATTGGAGTGAAACGTATGAAGAAACTACATTCCGATGGACTTCTTGAATCACTTGAAGGATGCGAAGCATGTCTGATGGGTAAAATGACTAAGACTCCATTTTCTGGCATGATGGAGCGAGCTACGGACTTATTGGAAATCATACATACCGATGTGTGTGGCCCGATGAGTGTAGCATCGCGCGGTGGTTATCGTTATGTTCTTACTTTCACGGATGACTTGAGTAGATATGGGTATATCTATTTCATGAAACATAAGTCCGAAACTTTCGAGAAGTTTAAGGAATTTCAAAGTGAAGTAGAGAATCAACGTAACGAGAAGATTAAGTTTCTACGATCTGATCGTGGAGGTGAATATCTAAGTTACGAGTTTGGCGAGCATTTAAAGAAATGCGGAATACTTTCACAATTGACACCACTGGGAACACGACAACGTAATGGTGTGTCCGAACGTCGTAATCGAACTCTCTAAGATATGGTTCATTTTATGATGTCACTTATAGATTTACCTTTATCGTTTTGGGGTTATGCATTAGAAATAGCCACATTAACTTTAAATAGGGCTCCATCTAAATCCGTTGAAATGACACTGTTTGAATTATGGTTTGGGAAGAAACCTAAATTGTCGTTCCTTAAAGTTTGGGGTTGCGAAGCTTATGTAAATAAGTTAGAGCCCGACAAGCTTGAACCCAAAGCAGAAAATGCGTCTTCATAGGATACCCGAAGGAAACTATTGGGTATAGGGGCTACTGACATGGATATACCCTATGGGTGCATAACGTTGGTATACCCGGTCCAGACCGAGGAAGGCCCACGTGAAGACTTGATGCCCACGTATATTTCGGGTGGCCCAAGCCCACCGTAAGTTCGGCTCCTTGGAGGACAAGTCTAGATTAGATAGAATTTCAAAGGGTTCAACCCTAATCTGTATTGACTCAACCTATCCCGGGACCTGGCCTATCTATATAAAGGCTAGGAGGGCAAAACGAGAAGGATATCAACACCTCGTACACACACCTTCATGCCAGATTGCATCTCACAAGACCAGAATCCTCTTCCGGTTCACAGAATCAAGAATGCATAAGCAGAGTAGGGTTTTCCTCCTGGGGCTGAACTGGGTAAACCTCGTGTTCCTGTTGCTGTTATTGCTAACCGTCTCACGACTTCCAGCATCCCCATCTTCTCCAAAACCCAAGTCCATAACAATGGGCATTGACGAGTCGAACCCTCGTCACCTGTGTTTCTACACAATATGTTCCCCTTTGAGAGGTTCATGGGAGTCTTAAAGAAATATGTTCATAACCATGCTAGGCCAGAAGGAAGCATCTCCAAAGGCTATGGAACAGAGGAGGTCATTGAGTTTTGTGTTGACTTTCTTCCTAACCTTAAGCCGATTGGTGTTCCTGAATCTCGGTATGAGGGGAGGCTGACTGGAAAAGTTACACTAGAAATGAAAGCAACGGTATGTAGGGACGGACATTCTTTCAGTAAAGCACAGTACACATTTCTACACAATTCCACCTTGGTGGCTCCGCATATCGATAAACACAAGAATATTCTACGCTCCGAAAACCCGGGTAAGCCTGACTCCTGGATTAAAGTGGAACACGAGGCTACTTTCGGTAGTTGGTTGCATACACATCTCATGAATAACACCAGATCAGTTGTACTTGTTGGCCAGGTTACCATCTTCGACTATATGTAATTTCCAAGGGTACGAGATAAATGGGAATACATTTTACACGATCGCCTAAGATAAAAAGAGCACCAACCAAAACAATGGTGTCCGCTTTGATGCAAGAGATGACAATGGGCAGAAGGACACATATTATGGGTACATAGAAGAGATATGAAAACTTTACTATGGACCTACTTTTAAGGTCCCTTTGTTTTGGTGCAACATGGGTCAAGATGACAGGAGGCGGAGTACATGTAGACGAAAAGTATGGCATGACTATAGTGGATCTCAACAATCTTGAATACATGGGCGAACCATTTGTCCTAGCCAACAGTGTGTCTCAGGTTTTCTGTGTGAAGGACATGTCTACCAAACCGATAAAAAGAAATCATCAAAAGAATATATCGTCCGATGAGCCAAAGCGCCACATAGTTCTTTTAGGGAAAATAAACATCGTGGGAGTGGATGACAAGACCGACATGTCAGAAGATTATAATAAGTTTCATGAAATCCCACCCTTCAAAGTGAACACTGACCCAAGCATCCTGTTAAATGATGAAGATTCTCCAAGGCTACGGCGCAGAAAAAACCACAACACTAGATAGGGATGTTGGTGATGTATGTAATGTATTAAACCATTTATGTAATATCATATCGTGAGTCAACCTTTTATGTAAGGTCGAAAACTTCCTCCTGCAACATTGTTCGCCATCCCAAGATCCACATGCATGCAAAATATGGGTACATCATCACAAACTATGCCACGATTCTGCACATAACATTGGTCATTTGGACCGAAAGCCATGAAAACTAATACATCTTGCTCAATCAAACTGGACGATGACTCCCAGTGCCTGGGCCGCGGGAGGTGAACACCCAAAGAGAAGGAACTATCACACGAGCATAGCTCGGGTGAGATCCCTGAAGAACCTACCAGGTATCAGAGACCCTGACGTCCAACGCAACCATATAGCGACGAACATGCTCGTCCTCCTCCCTGACACGATGTTGTACCACCTCCTCGAGGGACGGCTCCCTCTGCACCGAGCCTATACCACGCGATGACCACAAAGAAGCTCCGGGTCAACGGCGAGACCCGGATTCCTCACCAAGCGACGTGTCCCAGAACGTAGCACCTCCCAGTGCCAGCTCGGCGGAGCCTAGTCTCGGACATGCCCGACGGAGCCGAGTACTCCATCGTTGCCGCCGAGTTCACTATGAGGATGCGGGATGGGCATCCTAAAGTATGTAGTGAGGAATGTGTGTATGTGTGGGTGGCCATGACGGTCGACCTATAAATAGAGGAAAAGGGCGGGAAAACATGGCGTGAAGCGGAGGGAAAGGGCGGGAAAACATGGCGGGAAGTGGAGGGAAAGGGGTTGCGGCAGGCTCGGGCAGACGCTAGCATATTTAGTCCCGGATGGTGTCTCCAACCGGGACTAAATATGAACCTTTAGTCCCGATTGGAGACACCAACCAGGACAAAACATGAGTCCCGGGTGGCAGCACTAATGATAGGGGTGAGTGTCGACATTATGTCATGAGTATCGACACTATGTCATGTTGCTTGTACCTTGTCCCGGATGGTGTCTCCAACCGGGACTAAAGATGAACCTTTAGTCCCGGTTGGAGACACCAACTAGGACAAAACATGAGTCCCGGGTGGCAGCTCTAATGATAGGGGTGACTGTCGACACTATGTCGTGCTACTTGTACTATAAATTGACATCCTTGTGAGTCCTCAGGGATCTCCAATATGGTGTGAGAGAGCAGGGACAACACTACGACCAGTTTGAGGGAGATGCCGGAGGATCGAGTCCTCATGCATCTCCAACAAACTATCCATAGATGCACTCCCTAATATGTGAAATTAGTTAGCATCCAGGAGTATTAATCTAGTTAGAGAAGTTATAAGCTGCAAGATGGTGTGGGAGAGCAGGGACACCACTATGGCCAGCTTTAGGGAGATGCCGTCGGAGCCCAGTCCTCCGGCATCTCCAGAAAGCTGGTCATAGAGGCATTCCCTAATATGTGAGATTAGTTAGCTCCCCGGCACAAGAATAGAACACCATCTTCATAATTCGGGAAAGTCGTAGTAGGAAACTGTCCTTTAGTCCCATTTTCCTATCTAAGACTACGGAATCGGGACTAAAGGCCCCCTTTAGTCCCGGTCCAGCCACAAACTGGGACTAACGCTCAAGAAATTTATTAATATGCAAACCGGTTAATACTGGCTACAACCGGGACTAAAAGCTCCGAGCAGAGGAAAATATCTTTAGTACCGGCAAGTGGCTACAATCGGGACTAAAAACTTCGGTTAGAGGGAAAGGGCTGGAAAACATGGCGTGAAGCAGTGGGAAATGGCAAAATATAATAGTTAATGCATTTTAATTTGAAAATGGCAAAATGGTTAATAGTTTGACAAGTTAGAATAATTATTTTATAAAACAGAAAATGGATTTGGATTCCTTATTCAAATTCAAGCACTTTTTATGTTGAAAGTTTAGTGAGATTTAAAAATATGAAAAAAGATATTAGTTAATGCATTTTATAATTGAAATGGCAAAATGATTAATAGTTTGACAAGTTAGAATAATTATTTTATAAAACAGACAATGGATTTGGATTACTTATTCAAATTCAAGCACTTTTTATGTTGAAAGTTTTCTCAAATTCATAAGTATGCAAACAATAATTTATTTAAATGTTTAAATATTTTGAGAAAACACCCAAATTTAAAAAAGGTCCTAGACAAAAAAACTCCCCCGGCCAATCTGCATGCGTAAATTTTCGGCCCATTAGTCGCGGCATGTGTCATCAACCGGGACTATGCCCATTTTGCACGCGCATACTAAAAAGCGCCGCCCCCTTTAGTCCAGTCTGGTGCCGCACACACCGGGACTAAAGGTCTGGGGGTATATAAATGAGGCCACCGCTCAAGGTCGTTTCTACGCACCACGACACTGGAGGCCATTTCCCCCATCGATGCCGCCAGGCTGCTGAACTTTGCTGCCGCCTTCGCCCCGCGCGACCGCTAGCCTCGTCGGCCGCATGCGCACTAGCTAGCCTCGTCGACCGCCCGCGCCCTCGCCGCCGCCTCCGCCACGTACTAGTGTGCCTGCCACCGTCGCTCCTCGCCATGCCGCCATGCCCGACCGGACGCCTCCGCCCGCCGTCGTCCCCAACCAGCTCGATCCGGCCTTCCGCCTCCTCCCCGCCCGATGTATCGCCCCGCCGCCTCTAGTAATTTTAGTGTAAATTTTAGTTGATTTAGTTTAGTGTAAATTTTAGTTGATTTAGTAAATTTTAGTTGATTAAGTTGATTTAGTTTAGTGTAGCAATACTTGATTTAGTGTGTTGCAAATATTTAGTTTAGTATTATTTTAGTTGATTTAGTTTAGTATTAATTATTTTATGAAGCAAATTGTAGCAATATTTAATTAGTGTAGCAATATTTGAAAGAAATAGAAATAGATATAACATTTTATTATTGTATAGGATTATTGCATTTTTAGTTGCCAATATTTTAGTTGTGTATTTTAGTGTAGAAAATAGGAAATAGAAAAATAGATGTGTAGCAATATTTTTATATATGTGTATTTTAGTGTAGAACATTTTAAGTTATGCATATTTAGTTGCATTTTTAGCAAATATATGTGTAGCAATATTTGTGTGCAAATATTTGTGTAGAAATATTGTGTGCAAAAATAGGATTTTTTGCAAATAGAAATATTGTGTGCATTTTGAAATAATATTGTATGCATCTCGCATTTTGTAGAAACTATGGATCCAACTAATCCAATCCGCAGAGACCAAGCACAAGAAGAGCTTCTCGAGGATATAATCCACGACGTTGATCCTCCCGAGTCTCTCTCGATGTATCTGAACCCATCTGGCGAGGGAGAGGAGGTCGACCAAAGAGAGGGAGAATCCGCCGACTCCGATGATGGAGGAGCCGACATCTCCGATTATGGAGAAGCCGATGGACCCTTAACGAAGATGGGCGAGGTATATATATGATGTCCGGTAATCACTAGATATATGTTGTCCGAGACGAGCTGTATATACCGAGTTGTATACATATTATATTGACGGATGTTTCTTCCTTTACACCTCCACATCGAGCAAAAATTCCAAACAAGGCCCGGCCAAAAAGTTGGATGCGCGTATGAATTATACAATTATGGCGGTATCAGCACTAGGCGAACCGTTGGAACCCCAAAAGGCTTAAACTATATTTAAACAACAATGCGGAATTATGGTTAGGGATCGCATCCCGATCACCGTTCGAGAGTGGCATAAGACCAAAGAGGCGGAAGAGAGTGAGTATGTAACCGAAAGGTACAAAGAGGGTCTTTGGAATGACCTCATGGCACATTTCACGCTGATAGAATGTGAGAGTGATGCCGAGACAACTAAATTGAGAAGATGGCCAAACTATTTCGGAACTAGAAGAAATCATTATGGCAAAAGTATAAAAAAGACAAGAAAATTCCAAAATTTGAAGGCTATCTAGTGAAGGAGCAACATTACTGGGATGCATTTGTGGAGTACAAGAAGTCAGGAGATGCTAAGAAGAAGTCATAAAAAATAAGGAAAATGCTGCGAAAAAGAAATATCACCATCTCCTTGGGCCAGGGGGCTACGCGACTGCCATGCCAAAGTGGGATGCAAAAGAGAAAGAGTTGTGTGATAAAGGGATCATTCTAGAACCAATTCGCGAAGAATGGGATTTGAGGGTAAGAAATTGGTTCCCTGGGCATGGTAGTATGTATGACGAACTTACAGGGACCATGTTTGCAGTGATGGGATTAGGATACCCAGGGATACATGGCTGAAAGTGGTGAAAGAAATTAAAGACGGGATAAAAAAGTTCCATCCTGACAGAGAGAAATACTTGCTGACAAAGTTCCTCGGGAATGATGAATATGGAGGACGAGTATGAGGCCTTGGCCCTAGTTATAAGTGGGAGATTGAGTTTCCCAAAGACCAAGGTACTTATAGAAGCCAAGCGAGAGCAAAGCAGCGACGGGAGGAGGAGGAGGGAGACAGGTTCAACCAGTTGCTAGCAAGAATTGACAAGCAGCATTAGAAGATTGGTGAAATTAGAGGAGTAGCGTGCCTGCAAGATATTGCACACGATATTACCGTTAACCCATCTCAGCGGAGAAGCATCGTGGCTGAATCGAAGGTCCCGTCTGACGATGCACGGATGATAGATGACAGTACCGGTGTGAGACCCAGGCGCATGGCTTAAAAGGATTGATTATACCAACAAGTTGCAACTTATTTTCCAGAAGCTCATCTAAAAAGAACCTCCAGGTTAAGCGTGCTTGGCTGATACGTTGGAAACGTATCTATAATTTTTTATACTCCATGCTTGTTTAGTACCTACTTTGCTTTACTTGTATACACTTTGAGGTGCCTTTTACATGTTTTCTGGTACTAACCTATTAACAAGTTGCAACAGTGCCAGATGCCTATTTTCTGTTGTTTTTTGTTTCAGAAAAGTTAGTAAAGAAATATTCTCGGAATTGGACGGGATGAAGGACAAAGTCAATTATTTTCCGTGGGGAACAAGAAGTCGAGAGGAGAGCCGGAGGGACCGGCCAGAGGGGCCAAACCCCCCAGGCGCGGCCATAGGTGGGCCCGCACCTGGCTAGGGTTTGGTGGCCCTGGCCGCCTCCCGGTCTCGCCCCTTCGCCTATAAGAAACCCCCGATGCAAAAACCCTGAGTACCCGATCAGAAATCCACGAAACCGTCTATAGTCGCCGCCACCATCGTCCCTAGACCGGGGGCATCTGAAGCTCTTCCCGGCACCCTGCCGGAGGGGAGATCATCCCAGAGGACTTCTCTCCGGTATGATTCGTGAGTAGTTCCACCTTGGACTATGGGTCCATGTAGTAGCTAGATGGTTGTATCTCCTCCTTTGTGCTTTCATGTATAGATCTTGTGAGCTCCGTTCATGATCAAGGTCTAATCTATTTGTAATCATGCATGTTGTGTTTGCGGGGATCCGATGGATATTGAGATTATTATGTTGGTTTGATTAATGGTTTTATCTTTATGATTCTACCATGTCTGTGTTGTTTGTGATCTTGCATGCTCTCTGTTGCTAGTGGTTATCTTGGCCAAGTAGTTGCTAGTGACTCCAAGAGGGGGTATTTATGCTCGATAGTGGGTTCATGCCTCTAGTTTCCAAGGGAAGTGACAATAATCTCTTCGGTTGTAGATGTGTTGTTGCTACTAGGGAGAAAACAACGGTCTCTTGTTCATGGAACATGTGGACTGTTTCTTAAAGCAGTTGTTTGTTGCTTGCAACTTTATACTGGAGGGGGTTCGGATGATAACCTAATGGTGGACTTCTAGTCATAGATGCAGCTGGATGGCGGTCTATGTATATTGTTGTATTTCCCAATCAACCTCATAGGATCTTTCTCTGGCTAGTAATTGCATTGTTATGCCTTGCTCAGTTCCTGTCAATTGCCCCGCTATAATTTGTTTACCCTTCATGCCATGTTGTTTATCTAAGGAGAGCACCTCTAGTGAACTATGGACCCCGATCCAATCTTTACCATTGATACATCTTCCACTGTTACTTGTTTACTTGCTGCAAACCATTACCTTCCACACCATACGTTTAATCCGTTGTTACAGCAAACCGGTGAGCTTGACAACCTCACTGATTCATTGGAGCAAAGTCTTGAGTTTGTGTTGTGCAGGTATCCACGTTGCCAGCAACACCTTTGAGACGTTTCCTTCCTCCTTCAGGTTCGATAAACTCGGTCTCTACTGCGGGAAACTTGCTACTGTGCTCATCACACCTTGCTCTTGGGGTTCCAATGAAGTATCCCGCGTCAACACTGGGTGCACGCACCAAGATTTCTGGCACCATTGCCGGGGAATAAAGAAAGAAGCCCCCACGTCAACAAGGCTCCATCAACAAGATTTTTGGTGCCGTTGTCGGGGAGGCTAAGGACGTCTTCACTAGGGGAGTCCTTCACTTCCTTTCTCTTTACTTTGTTTTTAGATTGCTTTGTTTGTTTTTCTTGGTTTTGGTTGCCTCTTTTCAAAAAACCCAAAAAAATTAGTCTAGCTTGGTTTGCTTTCTTTATTCAAAAACACAAAAAATTTAGTTCCTGCTCTAGCTGCTGCTGCTGTTTTTGGCTTGCCTACCTTTGCCAAAATGAACTCTACTGAGAACACCAAGTTTTGTGACTTCACTAGAACCAACAACAATGGTTTTCTAAGCACACCCATTGCTCCACCTGCTCATGATGCTATCTTTTATGAAATTAAGCCTGCTTTGTTGAATCTTGTGATGAGAGAGCAATTTTCTGGTGCTGGTTCTGATGATCCTGCTGCCCATCTTAATAGCTTTATGGAAATTTGTGAGATGCAAAAGTATAAGGATGTAGATGGAGATATTATTAAGCTCAGCCTTTTTCCTTTCTCCTTGAGGGGAAAAACTAAAGAATGGTTTCTATTTTTGCCTAAAAATAGTATTGATTCTTGGACTAAGTGCAAAAATGCTTTTATTGGAATGTACTATCCTCCTGCTAAGATTATTGCTATGATAAGTGACATTATGAAATTTAAACAACTTGATAGTGAACATGTTGCTCTTGCTTGGAAAAAAAATGAAATCTTTGGTTAAAAATTGCCCTACTCATGGACTCACTGCTTGGATGATTATCCAGACTTTTTATGCAGGTTTGAACTTCCCCTCAAGAAACCTGCTGGATTCTGCTGCTGGAGGTACCTTCATGGGCCTCACTTTGGGTGCTGCAAGAAGGCTCCTTGATAAAATTATGGTTAACTACTCTGAATGGCATGTTGAGAGAAATCCGCATGGTAAGAAGGTAAATTCTGTTGAGGAAACTTTCTCTTTGAGTGAAAAGATTGATGTTATTATGGCTATGCTTGTTAATGGGAAAGCTCCTCTATATCCTAATAGTGTTCCCTTAGCCTCTTTGGTTGCTCAAGAAGAGCAAGTTGATGTGAACTTCATTAGAAACAACAATTTCAACAATAATGCTTATAGGAATAATTTTGGTAGCAACAACAATTATAGGCCTTATCTTCCTAATAATGGCAATTCCTATGGAAGCTCTTACAATAATGCTAGAAGTGTCCCCTCTGAACTTGAAGTAATGCTCAAGGACTTTATTAGTAAACAAACCACTTTTAATAAGACTATAGAGGAAAAGCTTTTAACTGTTGAGAAAAATATATCCTCTTTGTCTGAAGCTCAAACTTACTTGGTTAATAAAATGGCTGCTACACCTGAAACTATGGAAAACACCTTTGCTACTGCTCATGCCATACAAGTTACTATTGATGAAAATGTTAGGCTGTTAGCTCAACTTCATGCTAGGTGGGAAAGGGAAGCTGAAATTGATAGAAATAATAGTGTGTGCACTATCACCACTAAACCACAAGTAGCCCCTATTCCTACTCCTACTATGCCTACGCCCAGTGAGCCTACTACTAGTGATGCTAAGTTTGATTTTGATATTGATGGTTGCAATATTTTTGAAGTGATTATGTTCATGCAAAAGCTTGCTAGAAGTTCTGATGCTAGTGATATGCATGTTGCCTTTACCAAACACATTACATATGCTCTTGTTAAGATTAAGGAAGAGAAGATAAAACACAAAGCTTCTATTCCTAGGAAAGTAGAAGATATTTGGGAACCCATTATTAATATGCAAGTGAATGACTTTGATCTTCAAGCTTCATGTGATCTTGGTTCTAGTGTCTCTATTATGCCTAGGAAGATTTATGAAATGCTTGATTTGCCACCATTAGATGATTGTTATTTGGATGTCCCACTCAATGATAATGCTAAGAAGAAACTCATGGGGAGTATCAATGATGTTCTTATTATGGTTAACAATGCTTATGTCCCTGTTGATTTCTATGTTTTGGATGTTGAATATAATGCTTCTTGTCCTATTACTTTGGGAAGACCTTTTGTTTGATCAATTGGAGCCATCATTGATATGAAAGAAGGCAACATAAAATATCATTTTACATTCAAGAAAGGTATTGAACACTTTCCTATGAGGAGAGAGAGGTTGCTTTTTGCTCCTCCTTTGAAAGCAATATTTGATGTTAATGCTTCTTCATTTGAAAATACTTGATTCTTCTTGTTTCTTGTGCCTAACTTAAAGGCGTTAAAGAAAAGTACTTGTTGGGACATAACCCAAGAGTTTCCTTGAGTCTTGGAAGTTATTACTTCTGTAATGACCTCTCTTTATCCTTTTTGTTTGCTTTTTGTGCCAAGAATGACCTCTAATGAGAGGGAAGTAAGATTTGGGGAGTTGCTGTCCCGAAACAGATTTCTGTCCTCCACCAAAAAAAATCGTGAGGAGGCTCTGTAACTAGGATTGAGCTCAAAATTTACGAATAAATCCCCCAGTATGTTGGCTAACTTTAGTTAGTTCAACACTTTTTAATTTGAGTAACAGAAAATGTTCGAAAAAAATTCGTTTCTACCTGCTGGTCTGTTTTGACAGATTTCTGCCATTATTTGCATTTGCTTCTTATTGATTCCTTTTTGAGCTCTCTTCAGGTAAATTGAGTTTCTTTGAAGGAGTTACTACAGTAGCTTGTGCTTTTAGTGAAAATCCTTGCTGTTCCAAAGCTTTGCCAGTGGTATAATATCTTTTGAATAAGCTAATGTTGCTAATGAAAATTGTGTGAAGTTGAAGGAAAAATTTCAGGTGTAGAGAGAGAATGATGCAATGAGATGAAGAATGGACAAAATCTCAAGCTTGGGGATGCCAACATGGTGTCACCCCAAGAAATATCCAATAGGTACAAGCTTCAAATCTTGGGGATGCCCAAGGCATCCCCTTCTTTATCAATAAAAAGCTCAGGTCTGTCTAGACACTTCGTTTTTATTGTTTTATGCACAGTTGTGTTGTTCTTGGAGCGTCTTAGTTTTGTTTTGCTTTGCTTAGTTTGTTTAGATTGCTTTAGTAGTTTGGACCCCCGTTCTCGCTGTGTTGTTTTGCAAATAAGTTTGCTTGGTGTTTGGAAAGGAGTAGTAAGTTCTTGCTTGAAGTGCAAGAGGAGCTTGCATTGACTGTGACTTAGATCTTAGCATGACATGCTAGGTGTTGTTTTAGCATTATGCTTAGTGATTATTGATGTAGAATGTATTGTTCCAAACAAATGAGATTGCTTAGTGTGCCTTGAAGAAATTATGCGTTGTTTTAGCATGCAAAAGCATAGTATTGTGGTATTCTCCTTTGATGTTTTGCTTGGGTTGACTTGGCACATGCTCACACCATGTTATGACTATGACAAGTCACCATTAGCCTCTATGATCATTTAGTCCTTTACTTGTAGTACCACTCTTTTCTTTGATTAGTTTGCTTTGTTGCATTGCATAATTATGGCCATTATTGCTCTCTTAGTTGGTTGCTCCTAGTCTTTTGCTAGCCTCCACTTGTATGAGTAAGTTCTACTCATGCCTCCTACTTCCAAGAAACCAAGTTATTCCAAAGTGTCCACTATAAACTCCTATGCATGGTGTGTTACACCATTCCAAAGTATATTCTTGTTTTCAACTATCTTCCAATTAAAAACTATTTTGTTATGTGAAAACTTAGTGATTAAAGCCCTCACGAACTTGATGGCACAATTTATTATTTGCCCCTAATAAACTTGAACTATTGTGACAACTTTGTTGTATATGCTTGCACTTATAAGTTGGAATTAGAAGAACCGTGCTGTCACGGGGAATGTTTTCAACATTGCACTTGTACCTTGTAGTACTCAATTGATATCATGTTCTTTTGTCTATGGATGTCACCGGTGTGAAATAAAGAGGGAACTTGTAAGTCCATGGAGTTTGTATCCTGTGTTAGAGAAACGCCTGAGCCGCTAGCCTAAGCCATGCCTAATCATGGTGGAAACTTGCAGCATCACCATAGTGACATCTATGAAGCATTCTTATTTTAAAAAAGAGAGACACGTTGAGAAAAGAGGAAAGAGATAAAAAAGCACCATATTCTCATGCTAAATAAGAAGATTGCTGAGATGCTCATTGTCTGCTTGCCTTGTCATTTTGGTCATGGGAAAGCTCCTGTGCCATGTGCAAGGGGTACCCCGTTGGCGGTTCTCAATGATATGCAAATACTTATAGTGACAAGAACTTACCTGGACCCAAAGTTGAGTATGCATGAGGTGTGGCCCTCGTATTCAAGAGGCATGAGATTGCCAACTTATACTTCGTCAAGAATATACTCCAACTTTGCCACTTTAACATTAACCACTTCAAGATGCTTATGATAGGGGCAATGAGGGATGAAAGCTAACTAGTACCATAATTTTTGGAAGCTCTTTTTGAAACTTGTAATCCCTGCTTCCTTTACAAAAAAGCCTTTCTTCCACCATTATTTGAGTCTCCACCTTCTACCTTTAGGCACCATTAAGAGAGCATAGTTGTCATTCTGTGTGCAGTGTTCCAAAGCTTATTGATTGATGTATATTGTGATATTACTTGTTCTTGTGCTATTTGTTTCTAGTCACCCTTGTGAACTTTGCAGGTGTCCTATGCATTATATTGCTACTCTATGAGGGACAAGCTGATTGCCACTATGCTATGTTCTCTGCATGTGAAATAAATAAAAGTTTTTCAATGCATGTTATTCATAATATTTGTTTGTAGCTTGCCATGTTGCATGCATAGTTACTATGTCCTATTGTTAAAACTCCATCTTTCATGCACATGTTTAGAGTTCTTGGATCCCATCTTTCAATGCTTGCAAATGGTTGGATCTTTATTGTGAGGGTGCATGTCACTTCAAAAAATATTCTTTTATCACTTACCTACTCGAGGACGAGCAGGAGTTAAGCTTGAGCACTACTAGGAAAATGGCCTTTAGTGGCGCACCTGGAAACATCATCTGTGGCGCACTAGCAGTGCGCCACGGGCCTTGCGCTACGACTATCTCTCAGCCGTGGCGCATTTGCATGCAGTGTCAGAGATGTGCGTAGCGCAGCGCGCCTTAGTGTGCCACAGATGTTTGGTCAGGTGCGCTACCCCTGGTATCTTCTGTGGCGCACTACCTAGTGCGCCACTAAGCTTCCATAGTGCGCTTTAGGTGTAGTGCGCCACAGAAGGTAGACCATGTGCGCCACAGATGTATTTTTTGTTTTTTTAGTTTCCGAGCCAGATTATATACAATATTACAGCAGATATACACACAGATACAAGATATACAATTATATATATAGATACTCAATATGAAAAACAAGATTGAAAGTAGTAGTTACATTGTCTCATACATGAATACATAGTCTCATACATGAATACATAGTCTAAGTTACATTGTTTCGATCATGTTACAAAGTAGTAGTTGGTGACATGTGAATACATGTGTCGATCGAACAAGTTAGAGCTCGGAAGCTCGCCTAGACATCTAAACTAGCTAGAAACAAACGCGGGATAAATAACCAAAGAAGATAAGCATGATCACCACCGCGACGAACGTGTAGGTCTTCATCCGGTTCCTTGTCCTAACTCCCGCTAGATAGCGCGTGTATCTAGCTTCCGCCTCCGCCATAGTGTTGTACCCTTTGTAGCTATTGCCGCTGAAACGGTGCACCTGTCTCCGACAGTCTTCCCAATCATCGTAGACTCCGGGAACCCGTCCCTTGTACACGATGTACCACGTCATCTATAAGTTGACAATTATAATTAACCGGTGATTGAGAAAAAAAACATATATAATTAAAGTCGCATATGAAGATACACTTATAGAAAGTACTCCTAAATCAAAAAGACCAAACTCAAAAAGCATGCCTCATATATAACTAGGTTGTTCGACACA
The DNA here is from genome assembly GCA_023614405.1 of Avena insularis. Classification (NCBI taxonomy): domain Eukaryota; kingdom Viridiplantae; phylum Streptophyta; class Magnoliopsida; order Poales; family Poaceae; genus Avena; species Avena insularis. The sequence goes on from CM042695.1 coordinate 92,672,300, forward strand.
GGAATATGCTACGATGGAACTGTTCACCAAGTAGGATGCACAACACCTGGACCTGTGCATAGCACAAGGCGAACAATCCCATCGCAGCACATTCACATATAGTGTGCCACGACATTTCAATCATCGGCATTATTCTCGAAAAAGACCAAAGTAACTCAAAAAGCATGCCTCATATATATACATAGGTCGTTGGACACAGGAATATGCTACGATGGAACCGTACGCCAAGTAGGATGCACAACACCTGGACTTGTGCATAGCACAAGGCGTACAATCCCATCGTAGCACATTCACATATATAGTGTGCCACGACATTTCAATCATCGGCATTATTCTCAAAAAAAGAGTAAAGAAAAAAAGAAGGACCAAATTGAGCAAAGGACCAAAGAGTAAGCAAAAAAACCAAGCATTGATTGATATATAATAATAATAAGCAAAATAAGTAAGCGATGATTCATAAACCTAATAAGATAAGTACACTTGTCCACACACACACAAAGGTCATCTATAGTTTGTAACTACAACTAGGCCAACATCAAGCCTTCTGGCTCGGCTTAGGGAACGGGAGGACGCCCTGTCTCGTCATGAACTTCCTATAGTCACCCTGCATCTCTAGGCGATCTTCTATGTCACGGTTATTCGATATTTCCTCCGTAGAAGATCCCCCAAGTCATGACATCACGAAGATGATTGCCCCAAATCTGCCGGATGCGATACATCTCTTGTCTAATATCCGAATCATTGATCTTGGCCTTTGCTTCGCCCACTGCTTGAGATGATCCGCAACGTAGAATTCTGCTGGTCCAGAGGGAACGCCTCATGTGATGGAGTGCGAGTAGGCTTCCTTCTTCTGTTTTCCGGCCGCTTCACGCAGGTGAACTCCGTTACGTGGTTGAAGACGTGCCTGCCGAACTTGACCTTCGTACGCACGAAGGTGGTGCCTTCCGTCGAGGCAAAGCCAGTGAGAGCATCATCCAGAACTTCCTTGATCTTGTCGTAGTTTTTCTTCTTTTCTAGACTCCCCGAGTCGAAATACGTGGCGTGGGAATGCTTCGGCGATAAGGAGATGAGCGTGCAGTGTTCATCTCTGCGCAAAAAATTCAAATGGAATGTGTTGGAAAAAGAATGATGATGATCTAATAAAGCCAATCGATTGGCGAAAGTGAATGACGACTTACTCGGGAAAGTAAGACACGAATGTATTCCTTTGTCTTGTTCGCCACGAGGATCCTTTTTAGGTACGAGGCCCCACGCCGTCGTTCGGGGAACCCAAGAAGCCACGCATGTAGTAGGGGTCCACTATAGCGATGCCCGGTGTGTTCTCTCTAATGATCTGCATGGCCAGGCTGAGAGAAAACTGACGGACCATGGTATAGTGCAGTGGGTACAGGTGGAACATATTGAAGATGTCGTCAAACCACAGGAAGAACAGATCCGCAGGGGCATTGTCGACGAAGCCCAAGCCTGGTGGCACCTTAACCACGAATACCGGGTGCGAGGGATCTTTCTCCGATAGAAGGCGTCTCTCTATCGTCAGCACACCGTCATGCACACTCTGCAATTCCGAACTGGCGAGTTTCCGCAAATTCTTAGGTAGCATGGGCTCACCCGCCACATGAATCCTCCACATAATACCCTCGGGTCTTGGTGGCCCGTCCCGAAACCTGATCGTATTCGGTTGTTGACGCCACCGCTGGCTCGAGCTGCTAGATTTTCTTTTCCGCCTTTTTCCTTTTGGAGAGCGGGCAGCACCACAATCTGAGCACCGCCGCCTATGTAGTGTGTCAGGCTTAGAATAAAGGGCCGTTGGTTGTATCACCGGCTCAGAAGGCGCAAGCTGGAGGCGTCTCCCGAGAACCAAACAGATGCTTGGTGATAGTGGCTTTCTGTGGGGCCACCAGCTAGTTCTTCTTCGCTGCCAAACCGAGTGCTGAAGAAGTGATCATTCCAGTCTTTCGTCCTCGGCGGATCTGCGCCATGTGCATATCATCAACATGATCATCCGACCCACCGCGTGGAGGTGACGGCGAGGGCGGTGCAGGTTTTGCCACCGCTTGTCGCTGGCACGACAAAGTGTCATGTTCTGTGGCGTGATGGCCCCCGCCATCCCCAAACGGATCATGCTCTTTGTCCATAGCAAGAATAAGCCGAAGCAAGTTCTGAGGACAGACGGCTCTTCTTCATCCGCTCCTGGGGGTTGAATGGGAGGTTCTAGGTCGTCACAGCCCCTTAGCACCCGACTAATTTTAACCCTGTGCACGCTATCTGGCATCGGCTTTGAGTGGAACGTGCGCTGCAAGGGTTGAACGATGGTACCCTTGGCAACATCCCTCAGCTCGTTGTTCACGTAGCATAAGAGAGTGCAAGGAACATCCGTCTGCGGAAAACATGTAAGGCGTCGTCAAAGCGAGATGCCATAAGAGTAATAGATGGCATGAAAGGCGGTAATTAAAGCAATTTGTTTACCGTGATGGCGTCGAGATCGGCTAATGTCGGCGCACCGCATATGGCGACGGGCGTGCAAGAGACGGAAGGGCTGCTTGATGGCGCGGTGCTGGCCACCGGTGTATTCTCCCTACCGACGGGTGCTTGGAGCTCCGGTGCCGCCGCGACGATGGCAGGGGGGAACCAACATGTACTCCGGCGCCGCGGTGATGGCAGGGGGAGTCACCAACACTTGCGGCGCCGCGGTGCTAGCGGGCGGAGTCACGAACACGTAGTTCGCCTGATTCGTCGGCGCCGCGTTGTTCGAGTGGCTGCTGACCATGCTTGGAATCGGGCACGGCCCTACTCGACCACCCGCACTCCAGTTTGCTATTGACTCCACCAAGGTAGGCAGGAAGGACGTGAGGGTGATTGCCAGGTTGTCTTGGACGATCTGCGGGATCCGCGCCACTTGTGCCTTAAGTTCTTGAACCTCGCGGTTTTCCTCCTCGCTCCTTCCCGACGGCGCCACATGCGTCCTCGGCGGTGGACCAAAATGATCCACCCAATTCTTACCCCCGAGGCCGGCCAGACGGCCAGCCGACGACGGCTTCTTCGTAACTGGCTCTATTTTCATGTCCCGGTTCATCGCCTCATTAAAAGGGTTATCCCACCGGTGGCCGTCGACCCACGGGATGAGGAACCCTAGGATCCATGACTAGCAACAATTTCCTCCTCCCGCAAAAGAAGTATGATGAATCATTTAGATCATCGATTAGATTGCAATCGTGTTGATCCGTAATTAGATTATACTTACCACAATTTCTCGATTTCCTTCACCGCAGGATCCGCGGTGAGTTGTTTGGTTTTTGGGTCCACATGGTAACGGGCCCTGATGAAGTTCCGAACCTTCCCGGGTTCGAATTTAGCAAAGGGGTTTTCTATCCCCTTGGATCTATACTCTTCGTACTCCTTATTCCATTTGGCCTCCGCGGTTCTCAGATCCACCAGATCCGAGATGGTGATGACCTATATTCATCGCTGCGGCACCTTTCCCCGATTACTATTGGCGGGGCTCTTTCGGATTCACACCTCTCCAACTCCGGAACTGATCTTCGGTGATCTGCGGTCAATCTTCCGGATCTCCTCGAGACTTTTGCCTTCTTTATAGATCTTCTTCTTTATCCGGTTCTCCACCTGGCTGTATGCTCATCTTTGTGAGGGCGGATTTGTTTACTTGCCGTTCCCATGATAATTTGTGTTCGATACTTAGCGGGAACTTGTATCTTGCGTGCAGCTTCTCAAGAGGAGTGTGCGCAAGTGGCCATTATCTTTATGCCGGAGATTCTCGCTGTTGATCGAGATGGTTGTCCGGGTGATCGCCGCCACTTGCCCACCGTACCCTTTGACGACAAGGGCGGGCTCCAAAGGAACATCAGTTGGGCTCACTTCGGTAATTTCCTCCCTGACCATGCCGACCGTGTTCGGGCGCCGGTCCTTCGGCTTCTTCTTCTTCTTCTTAGGAGGGTTTCTACCACTCCCTGTGCCCTCGCCGCCATCAGTGGTTTCATCGTCCGTCGTTCCTTCGGCTTCTTCCTCCACGTCTTCCATCTCATCATCCTCGCTCTCCGAAGGATGGTATTCTTCATCGTCTTCTAGCCGTTGGGCCGCCTCCCAGAATGTCAATTGTTTATTCGGAGGTCTGAGTTCTCCTTCAGCGCTGATGCACTTAGAACATCCAGCATCGTCGTTGTCACACATCTTTGCACTAATAAAAACAAATAATTGGTTAAATGCGGAAAAATCCGGCATGACCTTTGCTAATTTTCTTAAACTAGGAGTGCCCGATTTGCGAACGGAAGTTAATCAACATTCCGGCAAAAATCGTGACTCGTTTCATACAAGAACCTGCATACACGACATAATAAAGTGCTTCATACAAGCACAAGCACAATTTCAAGGTGCTGTTTTCCCAGCACAGATAGTAGTAGAAGCACATTACCACCACAGATAGTAGTAGCCAGAGCAACACTAGGATGGATATAAGGAACAGATAGTAGTAGCAGCACAGATAATAGAAGTAGTAGCAGCTCAAGTAGCATAGAAGTAGTAGTAGCACAAGTAGAAACAACCCAGCACAAACATTGTAATAGCCATTGATGCTAGTTGAGATCTAATGTTAGGATGCTAGTTAAGAAACAACCCAGCACAAACTCTTGCCTGAACTTTTGCTATGAATACATACAGAAACCAGCTAAGCTAGTAATTAAGGCAAGATTTTCACAAGAGTTTAGTACTCAGATTTTTTACAACTTGAATCTTGCTACTTGCTTAAGTATAAAAGTATCAAGCAAAGACCTAACACTACTTTCTAAACCTACTACTACCAATAACACACCATCCATTTCTAGCAAAGCTACTACTACCCGACACGGTATGTATAGAAGCAAAGCAACACCAAATAGGACCTCCTTTTTTACTATTTTTCATTAACTAACATGCTACCAGTTGGTGTATGCCACACAGGCCTGTTTGCTCTCTGTTTCTAGCATGGATTCCCCTCTACACATTGATAACCACATTGATAACCACTTTCTCATAAGGAGCCACCTGAAGCAGGAATCGTGGCACGGAATAAGTACAGAGAAAGGGTCAGTAAGTCGATCCCCCTCCCCCTCTGTGAATCGATCCTGCCTAGAATTTATAGCTTAGATTTAATGATTGTACTGTGTTTCTCAAAAAAAATGTTTAATGCATTTCTGTATTTCTGTAAATACCTATGTATTTCTGTATTTTAAGGGTCAAGAATACCTCCAGATTTCTGATTTCTATAGCCTAGAATTTAATGATCTGTGCATTGATCCTGGCTTCCATTGATTCAACTCCTAAAACTTAAGCTCTGATTTAATGATTGATTGTATTTTGTTGAGGAAATATGAAAGTAGTTTTAGTGTTAATGTTTACTCTAGTGACTCTACTGTTAAATACTCTGAAATACTATTGTACATAAAAGCAGTTGTTACTCTAGTCACTCTACTGTTATATTTTGGAAAACCCTGCCAGTTAAGCTGGCTGATTGGTATCTGCTTAAATTTAACTTAAACTCTGACTGTTCCTAGATCAGTTGGACCTCAAAGCTACATGCAGGATTTTCTCCAGGCTGGTCATGTACCTGGGCATAATACAACAGAAAATTAGGCCTGAGGTTTCATGTGTATGATGGAGAAGTTATCTTATACTATGCAGTAACTAGTAAATACTCGTACTCTTGGCTAGAGTGTTTCGAGAAGGCAACCATATGGTTACGGTGGGCTACACTTGATCCTTTAGAGTTAATATGTTCCTCTGCCTGCATGATTGCTTCTCAACAAGTTTAAGAATTGTACAAATTCACATATTTTCCCAAGTACAATATTTGTTAGGCTTTCTTGTTTTTGTACTAGACCACTTGGTGTTCATGGATTAAAATTTGAGAACTTTTATAAATGTGGAGGAAGATCTGATAGGCAATCTTGTATGGAGGATGTTGTAACAATGTTAGCTTGTGATCTGTCCAATTATTTTTGTCCATAACAAGGTGAATAATGATCTAATCTGGACTCTAAACCACCTAGGTGACATGATTTGTATGTAAACAAGCAAGGTTTCACATAACAGATTTCTATTTTGCAATCCTCTTCAACCTAGCAATCTGGCTTGGTTCAGTCAGTCATTGTGACAAAGTGCACTCCCCATCGTGAGAGAGAGGGGAGAGGAGAGAGGGAGACAGGGGGAGGCGACGCCACCTCGGACGGGCGGATTTGCCACGGGCGGCGGCGCGATCCTCCTCCTCCACAAGCGGCGGGCCTCCTCGTCCTCGAGAGCGCAGCGCAGCGCGGCGGTGGCGGGCCTCCTCCTCCTCCTCGAGAGCAGATTGTGAGCGGCGCGGTGCGTGGTGTCTGTTAGATGGAGCGGCGCAGATTGTGAGCGGCGCGGTTGACTAGTCCAACACACATAGGCGTAGCGCACCCTGGCCAAGTGCGCTACGCTACGCCTATGTGTGTTGGACTACCAGATAAGAGGACGGCCACCCCTTCTGTTAACACTAGTACTGTCATAGCCCACTGGTTCTGCCACTTAGCTCTATTCTAAACTATGAGCACCCAGGTTCGAATTCTGGTGCTCCACTTTTTTATTTTTATTTTAAAAATACTTTTAAATGTTCCAAAAAATGCCCAAAAGTGGTGATTTATGCCATACAAGTTTTGTTTTGTTTTTAAAATACTTTTAAATATTCCAAAAATGCCCAAAAGTAGTGATATATGTCATAAAAGTGTTACAAATATGATTCAAAGTATAACTAAATTTCATAATAATTTGTCCATGAATATTACAATCTTTTTCGACCACGCGTTTTACAATATTTTTTGAGCTAGCATTTTACAATCTTTTTTCCCTTCTTTGTCGCGGTTGAATAATTTAGCCCCGGCACTTTAATGTTTCTTCTTTCGAACAGGCTACCTTTTTTGGGTAGGGTTGTCCTTTTTCTTCTTGTGATGTATGTTGCTGCATCGTAGTCGTTGTCATCTTCAATCTTTGGATCGCCAGATCGGTCAAGTCTTGCTCACATGCACTCCATCCATTCCGATGATGTTTCTTTTCCTCTCCTCACGACAACACGGCTAGGCTTTGTCGGGTCGGTAATGAAAAAACATTGGTCCACTTTGGTAGCCAGTACCCACGGTTCATTTTTCGCGGCCACGTTTGCACCGGTGGCCTTGGATTTGGCTGCTTCGGGTATAACCATGGTTGTGAAATACCGGTCTTCTCTTTCGACGCTATTTGCCCATCTGACACGGAACATTGGCACCTTTTCTCCATAGTAGTCGAGCTCCCAGATCTCCTCGATTCTTTTGTAGAATCTTTCCTTCACGTTGTCATCGGTGTAGAATTCCGACGTTACGCCTGAGTTCTGATAATCACACTTGTTGTCCTTTTCCTCCGTGTAGAATGTGTAGCCGTTGATATCATACGCCTGATAGGTCACCAGGTTTTGCATCGGTCCCTGCGACAAGGTGAATATGATCTTTTCCGTGTCAGAAGAATGCAAGCGCGGGGGTTTATCAAGGAGCGTCTGCCTAAACCAACGCGTGAAATCTGAGTTGTGCTCTTTGATTATTTCTCCCAGCGTCCTCTGTATGCCCCGGTCACTGTACTTCTTCTCGATTAACCTTTTGTGCTTCTGTACCCAAGGATCGACCAGTTCTAAATGCTGTAGCGCGACGCGGTTTGCTCGATCAAAGTCTGCGTCTCGAAAATCGAAGTCTGCATGCAGTATGCGACGACCCTCTCAGTGACCAGATTCGTCGAGCTTGCCAAGGTGTCATTGGACGGAAGACCGGCGTGGTTCTCGATGTTCAGATAATTCGTGCGAAAGAGATGCACTCTTCGCCGTAAAGCCCTTGGCTATGCTTCCATCTGGACGGGACCTGTTGCGAACGTATCCTTTGATGTGTCCGTTCATCCTTTCGAACGCCATCATGCTGCGGAGGAACATCGGCCCGAGTTGTACGATGTCCTCCACGACATGGACCAGCAGATGCACCATAATGTCGAAGAATGCGGGTGGGAAGTAGACCCCAAGCTCACATAGTATCACCACGATCTCCTCTTGTAGCCTTCCGAGCTGATTCACGCCAATCGACTTCCTAGAGATGACGTCGAAAAACTTGCATAGGCCAAATAACGTTTCACGGACGTGCTCGTCCATTATCCCTCTTAGTGCGACCGGAAGTACCTGCGTCATTAGCACGGCACATGAGACTTCATGCCATCGAACCTCTGCTTCGCCTCGTCTAGGTATCTGCTTATCTTGCCGTGGCCGTAAGGAAATTTGACTCCTAGAAGGCACTTGAAAAACTGTTAGATCTCATCCGGCTTAGAGTGAAGCAAGAAGGAGGGCGATATTCGTTCTTCTTGAACTTTTTACCCTTCCGACGACCTTGTGTCGCTCCGACTCATGATCATTGTCATCTTCCTGATCATCGAGTAGTGCATCCTCCGTGAAGCTCCTTCCGATACCCAAGCATATCAGGTCGTCGTGCCTTGCTTTGACCATCTTTCGTCCTATCTCGGCATGTTGATTATGGTGGCGACGGACTCGCACACGTTTTCGTGATATGCATGATGTCGAGGCTATGAGGCGTCAGAGAAACTTCCAAGATGGCAACTCCCGTAAAACAGACCTTGTTTTCCATACCTTCATCACGGCTTGTCTTGTTGTGCCTCTTCGCTTCTTTCCGTGCTTAGGACAATCTTTCCAGTTTTTCAGCAACTCTTCCACTTCTTTGCTGCTCCTACGCCCTCGATTCCTCGGTCTGATTTGCCATCGAACAGGTCTCCACGTTTTCTCCATGGATCATTCTTGCCGAGCCACCTCCGGTGCGCCATGAACACGGTTTTCGATGACCCTGGATCTTTCTCTAGTTGGAGATAGCTTGTGTTATCCATGCACCTAACGCATGCGCAGAATCCTTAGATAACCTGCCCCGAGATATACCCGCAACCTGGATAGTCTTGCACCGTAGTGACCAACGCAGCTCTCATAGTGAAATAATCTTGTGCGACGGCGTTGTAATTATTGGCTCCAGATTCCCATAACGTGGCTAGCTCCTCTTTCAACAGCCCGAGATACAGATTGATGTCGGTACCAGGTTGTTTCGGCCCTTGAATTAGCATAATCATTTGTATGTACTTCTTCTTCATGCACAACCATGGAGGGAGGTTGTACATCCATACAAACACGGGCCAAGTGCTGTGCGTGCTGCTCTGGCTACCGAACGGATTGAGTCCATCGGTGCTCGCACCAAGCCTGATGTTCCTCGAATCTCCACCGAATTTTGGGAATTCGAGGTCCAATGCTTTCCACTGGCTAGCATCTGAAGGGTGCGTCAGTAGCTCATCCTTTTCGGGGTCATCATCATCTCCTGGCTTCTTCCTTTCCGCATGCCATCGCATGAGCTTAGCTTCCTTAGGGTCCACGAAATAGCGCTGCAGACGAGGAGTGATAGGAAAGTATCATACCACTTTTCGAGGTGCTTTCTTCCCTTTCTTGTATCGACTCACGCCGCACACCGGACATGTGGTTTTCTCCGCGTCCTCGCCCCGATAAATGATGCAATCGTTGATGCATACGTGATATCTAACATGCGGTAGATCGAGAGGCCAGACGATTTTCTTGGCATCCTCGATACTAGTTGGACATGTGTTCTCCGGAGACGATCGTGCTGAATGCCATCATATCGTCGAAGCTTGCGTCGCTCAATTTGTGTTTTGCCTTCATCTCCATAGCCTTGAGCGTTACATTCAACCGGTATCATCGGGCCTGCATCCTTCATACAATGGAGTAACGCGTCTTTCTCAAGTTGCGAAGCTTGGCTTTCTCTCTAGCGGCAGCCTGGCGTTACTAAATGCCGCTTGAGAAGCAGCTCTTGCACATAAGGGTCCCGCACCCAGCGACGTTGTTCCATCGTAAATGCCTCCTCGACATCTAGATCATCATCATCCCGGATTCCGCACCTTCACCATCTCCAGAGACTCTTCATCATCTCGCCCGTTCGCCGTGATGATGATGATCATCGTCATGTTGGCCACCTTCACCGTCTCCATCATCTACGCCATCGCTTATCCAACGAGTGTATCCATCCATGAAACCATGGCGGAGCAGGTGCGCCTGCAGATTCCCGAAATCTGGGTCGATCACTCAGTTGAGTTTGCATCTTCTGCACGGACATCTTATATCTGTCTTGTTATTTTGTATCATGTCGGCCGTCGCACATTTCAAAAATCTAGCCACAATGCCTTCGCTCATTATGCGGACCATTTTTTCCTGCACGGTGTACACGGTACAATTTTGAAGTCTATTAGAACCACATAATGAATGCATGCATGCAATGATCGATAGAAAATTTCGGCATGACCTATCCTAAAATTAGGACCTTTGCGAAATGCCAAAGTCTTGCCAAAATGGAAATGAATCAACATTTTGGCAAAACAAATGGCAACTTGTTCACATACAAACACAAGAGAGAGAGACCGATCCATACACACATGAACATATCATTATCCTCTCCATACACACATGCACGAGCATCATCGATACTCTCCATATACACACACATATGATCATCCTCTCCACATACACACATCATGAGCATCGATCATCTACATACATATGAGCACATCATCCATATACACATGAACACGTCCTTACATGGACAACTTACCGAGATGAGAGACCGATCGCGAGAAAGATGGAAAGGAGAGGTGCGCGCGTCGACCGGAGAAGGAGATGAGAGACCAGAGACCTCCTCTATTACTTATGTAACATCCAAAGCAAGTTTTACATGCTAAAAATGGTGAATGGGTGGAGAAATTGAGGTGGGAAGGAGAAGATCCCGACTAGATCTAAGGAGGAAGAAGAAGGGGAAACTGAAGTATGGGGTGGTGGATGTGGTCACACATGTGCACATAAAGTTTTGTCCTAAAAAAATCGACACATCCGTGGCGCACACGGCCCTAGTGCGCCACAGGGAGTACAAACATCTGTGGCGCACCATGCCATGTGCGCCACGGATATTCCTGTGGCGCACTGGCGAAGTGCGCCAGATGTTTGTGGCCGTTCACAGCAGAGGGGCGTGCGGCGCGCGAGCGCACCCCATGTGCGCCATGATGACACTAACAACGTGGCGCACATGACTATAGTGCGCTTCATGATGTTTGGCGTGCGACCAGCAGGCCCTGCCCACACATCTGTGGCGCACTATAGTCATGTGCGTCACGGTTGTTCTAGTTACTAGTAGGGCACTACCCACAGGTGAGCCACGCCTGTTTTAGCCGTGGGGCACTTCAACCATGTGAGCCACGGATGTGCTGATTACCTATAGCCGTTTTCCTAGTAGTGGGGGATGCTGATACGTTGGAAACGTATCTATAATTTTTGATACTCCATGCTTGTTTAGTATCTACTTTGCTTTACTTGTCTACACTTTGAGGTGATTTTTACATGTTTTCTGGTACTAACCTATTAACAAGTTGCAACAGTGTCAGATGCCTGTTTTCTGCTGTTTATGGTTTCATAAAAGTTAGTAAATAAATATTCTCGAAATTTGACGGGACGAAGGACAAAGTCAATTACTTTCTATGGGGAACAAGAAGTCCAGAGGAGAGCCGGAGGGGCCAACCCCACCGGCGCGGCCACAGGTGGGCCCGTGCCTAGCTAGGGTTTGGTGGCCCTGGCCGCCTCCTGGTCTCGGCCCTTCGCCTATAAGAAGCCCCCTATGCAGAAACCCTGAGTACCCGATTAGAAATCCACAAAACCATCTGTAGCCGCCGCCACCATCGTCCCTAGATCGGGGGAGGGGGATCTGAAGCTCTTCCCGGCACCCTGCCGGAGGGGAGATCATCCCGGAGGCCTTCTCTCCGGTATGATTCGTGAGTAGTTCCACCTTGGACTATGGGTCCATGTAGTATCTAGATGGTTGTATCTCCTCCTTTGTGCTTTCATGTATAGATCTTGTGAGCTAATCTATTTGTAATCATGTATGTTGTATTTGCAGGGATCCAATGGATATTGAGATTATTATGTTGGTTTGATTAATGGTTTTATCTTTATGATATTATCATGTCTGTGTTGTTTGTGATCTTGCATGCTCTTCGTTCTAGTGGTTATCTTGGCCAAGTAGTTGCTAGTGACTCCAAGAGGGAGTATTTATGCTCGATAGTGGGTTCATGCCTCTAGTTTCCAAGGTAAGTGACAGTAATCTCTTCGGTTGTAGATGTGCTGTTGCTACTAGGGAGAAAACAACGGTCTCTTGTTCAAGGAACATGTGGACTCTTTACCTTACACACTTTGCTTAAAGCAGTTGTCTGTTTCTTGCAACTTAATACTGGAGGGGGTTCGGATGATAACCTGAAGGTGGACTTCTAGTCATAGATGCAGCTGGATGGCGGTCTATGTATTTGTTGTATTGCCCAATCAACCTCATAGGATCTTTATGGCTAGTAATTGCATTGTTATGCCTTGCTCAGTTCCTGTCAATTTCCCCGCTGTAATTTGTTTACCCTTCATGCCATGTTGTTTATCTAAGGAGAGCACCTCTAGTGAACTATGGGCTCAGGTCCAATCTTTACCATTGAAACATCTTCCACTGTTACTTGTTTACTTGCTGCAAACCATTACCTTCCACACCATATGTTTAATCCTTTGTTACAGCAAACCGGTGAGCTTGACAACCTCACTGATTCGTTGGGGCAAAGTCTTGAGTTTGTGTTGTGCAGGTCTCCACGTTGCCAACAACACCTTTGAGACATTTCCTTCCTCCTTCAGGTTCGATAACCTCGGTCTCTACTGAGGGAAACTTGCTGTTGTGATCATCACACCTTGATCTTGGGGTTCGAACGAAGTGTCCCACGTCAACACTAGGTGCACGCACCAAGATTTCTGGCGCCGTTGCTAGGGAATAAAGAAAGAAGCCCCCACGTTAACAAGGCGCCATCATTGGCGTGGAGCAATTTGAGGATGGGTGACCGACCGGGAAGTGGGTACCGGGTGCACACGAGTGAGGACAAAGTGCACAGAAAAGACTAGTGTTGGTCTATGAGATTTGTCTAGAGATCCTATTGAGCTGTCAAGAGTGACAACCATCGGTCCAGAGAGACCGGGGGTGTTACAAGTGGTATCAAAGCCGATCCTCGTGGTTACATGGGCGTGTGCGGGTCAGTGGCGGACCTGTGTAGCATGGCGCGTGTGGCCCAGAGTGGACACGACATAGCAATGTGTCGGTACTGGACACACAGACGTGTGCCAAGAGGGGACGTTCCTGGCTTATGGTTGATCAACGAGGGCGTCGATCTTATAAGGGTGGGTGTATGTGAGACCCAAGCACATGGATTAATAGGATCGATAGTATACCCATACCAACAAGTTGCAACTTCTTTTCCGGAAGCTCATCTAAAAAGAACCTCCAGGTTAAGCGTGCTTGGCCTGAAGCAATTTGAGGATGGGTGACCGACCGGGAAGTGGGTACCGGGTGTACAAGTGAGGACAAAGTGCATAGAAAAGACTAGTGTTGGTCTGTGGGGTTAATCTAGAGATCCTATTAAGCTACCAGAAGTGATAGCCGCCAGTCCGGAGAGGCCGGGGTGTTACACCCGGCTACTCCGTGGATGGAATCAAGGAGCGGATATCTTGTGAGCTCCATCAGAAGGTGAAGAACATATCCGTGAAGGCGGCGGTCGGATGTGCTTTACCTTGTCCACCTGACGCACGCTGGCATGGCCGTGAGATTCCACCTGGCTATGCTAAAGTCAGGATGGATCAAATCGTAACAGGGTGAGAGTCAAAGGAGCTTGACATCCCTGGACCTGAAGGTAAGAGGACACTCGAAGAAGTACTGGGTGGTATCATTCTTTGGGACAAGAACAACATCAAGTTTCCAGGCTCGGCACTAAGGCCAACACCTCCTCCGAGTCGTCGAAGGTCACTTTCACCTCCAAGAAGCCCACTCCATGATGACTACGACCACCACAACGCGAGTCCATCTTGATCTCTGCCGCAGGGTCAGCCGTCTTCGCCGCCCGCTAAGGACAATAAGCGGAAGCGTGCTCCGTTAATTTGTACTAACCGACGCAGCAGCCCAAAACAAAAAATGTCGCCCCTCCCAAGAGTACCTCATAAGAATCTTCCCATCAGACCTTACGATCGTACTGATGCAGAAACCGCAGCGATCGCAAAGGCCGAATGTGATGCGCATTTTCAAAAGAAGAAACCCGAGCCCGCCCCGGTATACACGGAGAAGCAAAAAGCGTATGTACTTGATTTTCTAAACACAAAATCGCAATATGAGTTGCATCATAAGCCCGATGACTATCTACACACACTTGAGAAGGAAGTGACGAAGAATAAATCAAGTAGAAGTGCAAGCGGGAGCAAATCAGCAAGTAAAGTGCAAGCGGGGAGCAAATCAGCAAGTAAAAGTGCAAGCGGTAAAAGATCAGATGTTCCCCTACTCGAACAACAAGCCAAACAATCGATCCAACCTCTCAAGGTGTTATCCAAAAACGTTCCCCAACCAATAGATATGGAAGCAGCTGCGGAGTTGGCGGCCAGTATGAATGTGAGTGTTGCTGCATTATTAGGTTCCCAAGACGACAAGTTACCCAAGGCTGTTGTAGTCCCTAGATATGTCTCAGGGATGGATTGGTCAGCAAAGAGAAGTTGCAAGAAATGCCAATGCAAATGCGGAATCTCTATAACTGGTTCTTGACAGCCGTAAAGCAGGAGAGAACACTGATCATAGCTAAAGTCCCACGTGAGTACTACTTTAGAGCCGGTGAGGTCCATGTTGAGTTTCTAGAACTATTCTAGTTATACAATCTCGACGCCCTCGACAAATCTATCCTTAGTTGCTATTGTCTATAAGTTGTTGAATTCATTGTCTACATATAATTTGTTTAGTTTTTTAGTTGTTCAGTTCATTGCATGTAATCATTCTCATTATATCCTTTTGTACTCTATTATTATGCAGAATGAAGATCCATGAATGTAAAAGAAGGACACTCTATAGTGTTGGGTTGATTGACCCAGATAAAGTACATATAGATACGCTAATGAGAAAACCCGAGGAGACAGAGGAAAACATTCTAAGGTTTTGAACGGAGCAAAATTTTTGTGACCACATACTATTTCCTTACAATTTCAAGTGAGGGTCTTACTCTGTTGTACACATTTACTTTTGCTTACTCGATGTTAAGTGTAACTGATGAGTTACTGATGAATATATAAAAGTTTGCAGCTTCCACTGGTTCTGCTAGACATTCAAGTTGATAAGGGAAGAGTTGAAGTCATAGACCCATTAAAGAGAAACATGAAAGAGTTCCGCAGCATGCAGGACATGCTTCAGAGGTAATTTTCGCGCTATATCGGTCTTTTTTGTTGATTTTCTGAGATATTAGGTAATGAATAACTCATTCATTCATTTTCTTTGCCGGACAGGGTTTAGAACCAGTTCAAGCGTCAGGTTACGAGTTCCTTTAGTAAGAAGCTGACGTTTACTCCGGTCTCGGTAACTAGTATGTAATATATCCGCGCATCTCTTTATTTCTAGTTTTAATACAATTATGATGCTAGATTATTATTTTGATTAAATTCTATTCTTGTAAAGTGCATGAGGCAGCTACCGGGGACGAATCTATGTAGATACTACGTTTGCGAGTTCATTCGCACGTTTATCACCGAGCACAAAGATTATAGAGTAGACATAAGCAATACATTCACAACATCATTTTATTACCGTCACTTTTTGTTATCATGACTGATATTCATATTGATCTCCTTTTCTTATATAGTTCGAGGGCATGCAGAATCAAGTCCTACCAAACCACACGTACTAGGAATTGCAGATGAACTAGCGGGATTTCTGTTGAAAGAGATGGTACAAGATGCGGGGGAATTTAGTGTGAATAGGCGCTACTGATGATCCCCGACCGTGTAGTCGAATAGACGAGCTCTAGTTCCGGTAATTGTGATCTCCATGTAACTATTAAAATTGTATATATTTGTATGATTGATATCGTAATACAAGTTATCTTATATATGCACGAATGTGTACGATATGTGGTAGCGTAAAAATATTCAAAAACTATTATGAAATAAATAAATAAATAAATAAAAGAATACAAAATAAATTCTCTGCCGCGATAGAGAAAGTACACAAAATACTAACGTGGCATAGAACCACTAGTCGCGATCCGTAACACCAACCGAGACTAATGAGGGTGCACCCGCGTGCGCCGCGGCGGCCACGTGAAGAACCATTTGTTCCGGCCGGTGACCGGGCCAAGACTAATGCCTAGACCTCTAGTCCCGGTTTGTAAACCGGGACTAGAGGTCCCTTCTACACTAGGGCCTAAAATTTGATAATGTCAATATGTGAGTAGTGTCTATTTTACATCACTTGCTGCCCGCAACCATGCCCTAAAATGAATCATCTTTGTCAAGCACAAATAGTTTGGTGTCCTATATCCCAGTTTTTGATGCCCCATGACTTTTTCCAGGTGCCATATTTTACATCACGATGCTCTTAGTGGTGCTATTGATCTGATGATATGCATTTGAGGGAGCGGAGAGTGGGTGGTCTGCATCACGTTCACTGCCACCCTTAAGAATACTTAAATTATTATCTAGCCCTCTATAATCTAATGCTCAGCAACACAAAGAACTACCAGCCTAGTTGTGCTCTATTGCATAATTTGTACTCTCTCCGTTTTAAAATATAAGATATTTTAGTTTTGTGAAGAAATTGAATCTAGACTTGTTTAGTGTGTAGATTTATTCCAAATCTGAATGAATCTATAAACTAAAACAAGTCCAAATTCATTTTCTTCACAAAACTAAAACATCTTATATTTTGAAACGGAGGGAGTACGTGTCTCACATGCATGTGTTTATTGCAATACTTTTGGATCATTTTAGGATGAAAGTCTCATGTACAGTGAATTTACACTCAGCTGCAAGAAACAATAGTGATGACTTTGATTAATGCTAGGTAAACTTTCACTTGATTGAATTTACTCAACAATTTCAACGTGATGGTGTTGATCAAGCGATGCTGGTTGACGTGTGAGACATGTCGGCTGGTTGGTATTCCATTTTTTCCTAGGCTTGTTCTCGCGATGAGCCGACCAAAACCACCATTACATTGTCCGATAAGGTATCCTCTTAGCCCGAACATCTAGCCAACCCATGGGCCATGCTGAGGTTTAACACCCGCTTGCAAAATGAGATCTGTGCGTGGTCATGAGGGTATGGCGACTCTATCATTACTTTCTAGGGGTGGGCTATGTGGTGACTGGCCACCATATGTACTCACATGCCTATTTAGCATTATGCATTTGTACTAATAAAAATCAACCTGTAGCAACCAACAATCATATTGCTAGCAATATAATAATATGTATTTACACTTCAAAATTAATTATGTCAAGAGTTTTCATATTTCTCTGTTATAGAAAATGGATGAAATAGAAAACCAACATTATATATATATATATATATATTGACGTATTTATAATAAAATATCACCGTGAGATGTTAACCTTTTTAAATTTGAATCAAGAGCACATACTTTGCCCATTTAGAAATTTGGATCAAAACCCAACCAAAAATTCCTTCTAAAATTCAGTGACAGTTCCTGAAAATGAATCTTCTCCCCCATAGCTACTTGACGTCAAGTTCTGACCAGAAGCATTGGATGCCATGGTCAAACTTTGCTTCACTCCCCCTCCCTTCTCCCTCTCTTGTGCTTGTGCATCATCTCACCCTTTTCCCTCTCTCTTCCTTGTTGCCGTCCCCTTCTTTGCTGGCGTGCTAGCTCCAGATTGAACGCGTCCGTGAGAACTCCAGCATGGCCAATCCGCGCTCTCGCCACCATGTGCTCCTCCATCAGTCCAGCGCGTCAGGCCATGGGCCCCGCCCTGGAGACCTCGACCTCCCCCAGCTAGCTCTCCATCCCGCCCGCGCTCTGCCCCAGCACGAGATGATTTCCCTAGGCCTAGCGCCTCGCCACCATGGACCCCCACACGGTCGTCGCAGTCTACTCCGACCGAGCAAACTAACTGTGCTAGTGATGTAACCTGATCGTAACAGATGAGTAGTAGTAGATCAATTTATATTCTGACCTAAAGGCTGTACGTATGCCTCTGCGTTTGAAAGCAGCGTCATGGTCATGGCGACCGGTCTTCCCGCGCGCCTGCCAAACGACGCGTCAGGCTGGAGATGCCCAAAGTATCCCCACCGTCGGCCCTTTTCTTTTCTGCGACCCGACCTAAGTAACGTAACCCCACCCCGGCGCTAGGCCGCTAGCTAGCGGCTGGCCTGAGCCCATCCGCCGCGATGAACGACGACGACGACGACGGCGGAGAACACGGAGGCCGTACGTGCTGCCGCTGCTGGACTGGACCAAGGAGCTAGCTCCCGCGTGCAATACATATTTGCTACTTGCCTCCTGTATGT
Source organism: Avena insularis (assembly GCA_023614405.1). Taxonomy (NCBI): domain Eukaryota; kingdom Viridiplantae; phylum Streptophyta; class Magnoliopsida; order Poales; family Poaceae; genus Avena; species Avena insularis. Next base: position 92,690,775 of record CM042695.1, read on the forward strand.
AGCTCGCTTCGATTGTACGTGCAGCTGCATAGGTCATGAACCAACTAAACCGACGCAAATTGCCATGGCAGCACACCAGGCAGCAGGCAGCAGCCCGCCCCGCATGCATGCGTCCACCTCTCATTTCGCCGTACGTGTCGCGCCACCACATACGTCCACGCCATCGTCTAGGCCTCAATAAGAGTCAAGGCTCACATAGCTCAAAAGCACGCCTGGTACATATATACACCGACCAGCAGCAGCTAGCAGGTTCCTTCGTTCTGCCTCCTTCATGGCAAATGCACCCTGCCCCGCATATGCCGTTTGTTAGGCTCGCTCGTACCACGTGACAAAGTGAGACCCGATCCAAATGCCCTCGATCGCCCAGAGCACGCGGACCACGCAGCGCAGCGGCAACCTGCTGCAGGGTCTTATAATCTGCAAACACCACCCCACTGGCGCCTTCTTCTCCCTGGCCGGTCCGAGCGCCAGAGAAGGCTCCGATTTGCCGCGGGGCAGACGGTGAGTCGTCCGCGGTTCGTTCCTCGATCGAGGCTGGGAATAGCTTCTTCTTATTCTGTGAACCTCGGTGCTGCAATTTCAGGTTACTACGACGCCAGTCATCTCTCGCCTCCGTCTGTCGCTTGGCTCCAGGCTCCAGGCTCCAGCGCCTCCTTCCTGAAGCTCCTGGACGAAGATCCTCTCGGTCTCGAGCCCTCTGACGAACGGCCGGCGGCGAAGAACTAGGTAAGTCTCTGCCGCGCCGGTCCTTTTCCCTACGCGCGCCGTCCCTTTTGGTCACTAGCTTAACTATATATATACTACTAGTATTAGGCAAAAAATACTTCTCCATCCTAAAAAATGTCCTAGATTTGTCTAAATTTAGATGTATCTAGAAAATATTAAGTACTACTTTATATAGATACATTCGAATTTTGAAAAACTTGCGACATCCCCTTTTTAGACGAAAAGAGTAGTAAATCATGAGAAAATAAAAAAAAGTGACTTTTATGTGTGCTCCTTATTTACCTGATACTAGTACTAGCTAGCTAGTAAGAAAAAAATCGTTACACAAAAAACGTACTCCAGCACGTCAGCCTAGAAAAGGTAGGAAAAAAGACCCACTCCAAAGAAGGATGGCATGGCCTATAAGTAACATTGTCTCTTTAGGCAAACGGAGTGTTTGATCATATCAATATGGAAAGCGGGCATTTTGACCATGTTAAATCCCAGATTTGCATTATCACTTCTTTTTATTTTAACTAGCTAGTATGGTGGCCCTCGCAAATACGAGGGCATCATCTTTTATTCTAAAAATAAGCTATTAACTATTTAGTTATGCATATCCGTAGCTACATGATGGAGAATAAATAGGTCTATAGACAAGATGTCGAGCTTCTTTGGATTTTCATATATATAGGATTTTATTGAAGGATTAGGGTTCTTAGAGCCTTTTCTGTATAGGGATTTTTGATTTACGTCACATTACCCTTAGTATTTTTCCTATGGATTAAATCGCATGAATTTTAAAATCATAGATTTAGGTATCGAATGAAAAAGGGATTGGGTTGGACATGTGCATAATTTTGTGCATATGAGTTTCATGATTAATAGTTAGATAATTAAATAAATATTTTTATGCTACATGACATATGAGCAATCGTTTGTATATCACACACAGAATTTTAAAATCTAGCTCCCTTATTCTAGTACATTAGTACATGGATTACCTTTATTAATAGTTAGATAATTCGATAAATAGTTCTTAATTAGTCTATATGACATATGAGCGTTGTCGGATATATCACATACATAAATATGACAACTTTCTTATTCTGTTATGTTGTTGTTTTTCAAAAAACCATGTTAAGCTTATTTTCCATGCTATATATGTGTATTTTTATTTTTTATTATATGTGAAACAAATTATCACTACATATGCTTAGATGACCCGGTGGAAATGGTTAAGAATGTGCGTGGGTATGCTTTTATTGTATTTGACATTGCTCGAGCACTTGTATAACTTGGGCCCATTGCTCATGGGTAATTTTGTGACTTGGTGTGTCTAGGCACAACCTTGTAGATCTATTGGCTTTGATTTGTTCGGTTACTATGATGATAGATAGATTTGTTCTTGGTTATGCAAAATTATCAAGATCTACTGGTTGTAGTTTATTAATTAAAAGAATAGTAGGTTGACAATCAGATGTTTTATTTGGTGCTAGAATTTCGAGTAGATCTTTTGTTGACATTATGCTCTAATAATATATTGTCATTTATGTTTTATGGTTGAAGTTAAGATGAACAATTAGAAGGGATATATGTCTAAGGACACTTGTGAAATCTATTGGTTGTGGTATACTTAGAAGAACAACATCCATCATATCGATGGTTGGATGTATTGTTTTTCTTGAGAATTTCTAATAGAGATCCTTTTTACTAAATATAATATTATTATATAACACATATATGCGATAATTCTACATAATGGTCAATTCTTATCACCATTATATTTATTTTGTTAAGGATTAGTCTATATGTCAAGTATCTGAGCACATTAAGCAGACCCTTAATCTTCATTAAAATGGATGATCAAAGGCTTGTAATTTTATTTTTTAATATTTAGAGTTTAAAATATTATTCTTTTCTCACGATTCGTGTGGAATACCCAAGTTCTTTTATCAGTCCAAAGTAAGACATACACCTAGTGAATTGTGCACTGTCGGGTGACAGGAGGCTAGAAAAATAATTTATCAACCTCAAGTTTATAGTTAGGTACTTTAGCTTGCTAGAGTGGTCATTGAAACATGCATCATGTAGGTGGTGGATATTGTTGTGTGTAGAATGAAGGTCTCCTAGTTTCATCCCATATTGGCCCGGCGGTCATAGTATACGCTTCACACACGTAGCTTTAGTTTTCTTTCTCAATAATTTGCTGATGGATGAGGTGTGCCCTATGCCAAAGTGCGTTCAATGATCTTATGGTCCCACATTTTTAGATAGCCTGTGGCTGTATGAAACCATGAGGTGGGTCTAGCTTCTGCATGTTTGGTTTCATCTAAAAAAATCATCGTGATGCGATAATTTGTTAATTTAGTGGAAACCGATATTTGTTTGAGATAAAACTGAATCTTATAGGAATTTTAGTGCCTGATTGAATGCATTGTTCAATGTGTTGTAATAATTTTTGTGACCAACTAAAAAAATGCAATATTAGTTCCTAGATTAAAGAAAATGAATCTTATCATCAGATCAGTTATTTTATGTGTCGACCGAAGAAGTAAAATATTCTTGGACCAAGAATTAGCAAAACCAGCACCTTTTAGCTCGTCATCTATTGTTTCTGTTGTTCTGTTGTAAATTATCTTGAATCATATATCTAAAACCCATAAAAATAGATTGATTGCTTGCTAACCCATGGTTTCAAAGACTAAAACTATTTTAAATCACATGCAACTCTACAGTAATTTTGACGTTTAAAACATGTACTCCCTCCGTTTAGAAATATAAGACCCTTTAGGTTTGTGAAATCGAATGTATCTAGATGTCCTTTTTTCACAAAACTAAAATGTCTTATATTTCTAGACTGAGGGAGTATGTGTGTATTTTTTTAACATTTTATCTATGGTTTTGCATGCAGATGCATTGCACGACCAGCAATGGTGCAAATATGGTTGCGCATTGCGTTGATAATAGAGCTTTCTTGCACCAAATTATTTATTGGCGTGTATGCATGCCATGTGCGGGAATAAGGCTATATAAGGCTCAACTTTGGATTTGGTTTGAGCTGTCCGTGCTCCACACGGACTCCTTTCTTTTTGGAACTGGTGTTCTGCATGGATCTCTGAATAAATTGTGACAGTTAGGCACGCCTTGTAAATCGTGACAGTTAGGCACGCCTTGTACGTGAACAGAACTATAGAAAAAGTAGATCGTACGTGAGACCCTGTTAAATCCTAGCCTTAAATTAAAGATTTCACGGTTAATATAACTTAGGTGCTGTGAATCAATCTGGTGCCTCAAAAAATCTACTTATATTTCTTTTAGTATATATATAATAGATGTGCATTGTTAATTTCCTAGAAATGGTAGTATTTGAACAATAGAAGATAGTTATGACGATATGTGAGAATGCTAAATAAATTCCTTAGGTTTATATTGTCAAACTCCTTGTAACCCTTGGTCTCACCAAAAAAAAGATAGTTAGTGACCATACATTTAGGTTCTCAAATTATGGTGACCAAAGTGAAATCAAGGGACAAGTAGGTAGCATAGATGCATTTTTGAAGTTCACGTCCGTATAACATTGGCCGAAGCTTTGCCCGACTCCAGTGATGGAGTGGCGAGGACGGCAACATGCCTTCGGCTCGTGCTAGTGTTTATAGTCGTTGTTAGGTGGTCCAGTGATCTATTTGTAATTTGTATTACTTTTAGAGCTCTTTGTACTGCTATTGATGATTATAAATAAATTGGTGGAATTTCGCAAAAAAAAAGTTGGACCGAAAACGGTTGAGACGAGCCGCCGGTTTTGATGTAGTTATTCTTGTCTCTAGCAAGGTAATTTGACTGAAAGCACCATTTGCTATCCACTTCACGCCAGCTAAAGGCTTATAAGACACAAGTTCCGCAAAGAACTCTTCGTAACTAGATATTGGATTTGTAATTAAGTAAGCTTATTATTATAGTTTTTGGTGCATGATTATCATTTCACAATGATTTTTTTGAACCATTTTGATAATTTATACCAGTTCGTTTATACTAGTTTTGAGATGATTTTGTAGACCTTACCAAAAGTGCATTTTCGTGTTGTTAAATCAGCTTTTTTTTGTAGGTTCCACGTACTACCTAACATGGACAAATCACACTTGATGTTTCTGGTTGTGGTGTTGATGCTGCAAGCACAACCCAGTTTGTCGGACGATTTAGAAGAAACCATCATTGCCATGCAGCACGCACTTATGTAAGGACCATTTTATTTTTACATCAATACATATTTTTTACTATGATGATGCATGACCATATTTTAGAGGAAACAAAGATATACAACTATACTTATGTGTCGTGTCTCTCGTGCTTTCCCTGGACACAGCGTCCAGAAGCTTCCACATAATGTCAAGGTGTACAACATTGAAGACGACAATGTCCAGATCCAATTAATTGCCAACGGGATAGGCGCTGAATCCACGAGAAACTCTGAGTTGCAGCTTGGGAACCTGAAGCTGCTCCCTGAGCAAACTGGAGCTGCTAGACAGCCTCCCGAGTGGAACGTGCAAGTGCTCGTATACGGAGTCTGGACCGTTGGAGTACTGTCCCGGAGTGACAACCTGTATATCGTTGCATATTGGAGCCGTCACGCTAACTGTTGGAGGGAGCTTAAGAGTAAATTTTTGGATTCACACTCCGAGTCGATAAACCTCGGAGTAACATATCAAGAACTATATGGTGAAAGGTCTGACCTGAGCAAGCTGGCCTTAAGTCAGAGTTCACTAGGTGAGGCCGTGAGAACCCTAGAAACTACTACCGATCTGGTTGAAGTAGGACGAGCCATCACTGTAATGGTTGTCATGCTCAGCGAGACGCAGAGATTTACTGGCATAAGAGATTGCGTGCTCCAAGGGTGGGACGAAGAGGACAATGGGGGGTGCCACCTTACTGAGAAGGATATTGATTTCTTGACTGAATTTGCCCCCATGTCGTGTTACTTGCTGGAAGGGCCAGAGTTCTATGGAGACGGAGTATATGCTACGTTGAGAGATCTTATGGTGAAACATAATTTATCATCACAAGATCTACCTGGAATGTTAGTAGTGCTTATTCGGGGAGATTTTTGCAAGGGTTCAATAAACATGGCTACCCCTATCAATCCACCAGAAATTCTCGCCCCGTGATAAACACTGATATAGGTATATATTTCTTACTTTGTGCTATTTAACTAAATTGGGTAATTCATACACCTGTTTAGCGTCTTTTTGCTTTACAGTTGGATATCTACATATTTGTTTGCTAGTAAAGTCATGTCCTATGTAGTATGTACATGTACGCAGATAATTCCATATCTTAGCCTTCCCACTCTTTTTGAGCAATGCCAAAGGACATGAGTTTGACGGAAATTTTTAATTCGACATGCATATCATAAGACCTATTGATTTCAAAGGGAAATGTAAAACTATCAGTACTGTAGCATATTTGTGTTAGCCATAGAATGTTCCCAAATCCCACAAGTCCAAGAAGGTAACACTCAACAGGCAGCTATGAGAAAGGACATGGATTTGCCAGAAAGTTGAAGTTAAATATGCCTATCACATGTTCAAAAAGAACTGAGCTAGCTGTCAGTAGCATTCCATGGTTGGCTTCACAACAGATTAATTTCAAAAAGAACCTGCGCAACTATGTCCATATATATAGATGGCAACAACAATCACAGGGAGGAAATGAAAGTGGAAATGGAAATTCTAGGATTTTAAGAGCTGAAGAGGTAGAACTGGAAGCTCATCTAGCAAGAACTGTACTTGTTTCAATCCTTAAATTGCCTTTAATTTGTGCTAGCAAATTATTATTTGTATTATTCCCAGTTTTCCACATACACAAAATTATCTTTCAGCAATGATAATTAATAGAAGCAATCGTTTCACATAGTCAAGCATGCGTAATGCTACCTGGTATGTCTTCAATATATCTCTACTAATTGTTTTTGCTCTTTTTCATAGTGGGAGATGAAGCACTCGCCTCAGCATCACTGAAGATCATGAAAAAGGAGAGTTAGCTTTTTGTGGGCAGGGCACGATATTTACTGGACCAATTATATTCCGAGGAGGATCATGTCCTGCTCCAGGTGTTTTTACACAACATATTTGACCATAATGGCTCGGTTTGTTAAATACCTATAATAATCGCTACTTAATTATGCTGGATGTTTTTATGGAGTCGTGTATGGAAATCATAGTATTATTATATACAATCTTACATATACTTAAAACTGTTACGCCCTCCATCTTAAAATAGATGTTTTGGATTTATTAAAATTTAAATAAATCTAGATACTATTTGTTATATGTTGATCCAAATTCTACAAAGTATAGGCCAACTTCTGACGAGTGGAGCGAGGCCCGTCGCCGAAGGCTTGGGCCGAAGGCTTGATGATGATGATTCCGATGAAGTCTAGCTTGATGATGGTGTTGATGGCGACGATCTCCCCTCTCCGGGAAGGAATTTCCTCGGCAGAAATCTGTTTGCCAGAGAGCTCTTTCTCTCTCGGTGTTTTCCGCCCCGTAGAGGCGGTAGAATCTTTCTATGGTCGCTCTCCGTATTTTAGGGTTTCGAGGGGAAGATATAGGCGAGAGGGCGGAGCCATAGGTAGGCCAGGTGGGCCACACCCCCTGTAGGCACGGCCTAGGGGTGGCCGGCGCCTGGGGGTGTGGCCCCCTACCCATCTCCGTCTCCCCTTCTGGCTTCCTTCGTCTTCTGGGAAAAAATGTTTTTCCATAATTTTTCTGATCTTCGTGAAATTGCATTGAAACACCTCTTTTTCTATCAGAATCCTGGCTCCGGCAGTTCATCCTCCAAGAATCATCCAACATGCAAAAATGGATGAAAAGACATAAGTAACACCTCTTAAAATAAAATATATCAATGAATAGAGGCAAATTATGATATAGAATGGTGATGCAAATTGGACATGTCAACTCCCCCGAAGCTTAGACCTTCACTTGTCCCCAAGCGAAAACTGAGCTCAGTAAACATGCCCACAGGTTTATGGAGTGAAGTGTCAATAAAATAATACGGACAAGAAGCATCACACTTACCATTACACAACTCATAGAAGAAAGCAACTCACCATTATATAACTTAGCTTGCAACAAGTACAGGAGTCACAATAGATATGCATAAAGATAGATCATAATTGGAATTGGCAAACTTTGTTCTTGGTCAGAGAACAACTGGCAAACAATTTCACAAATAAAGCTTTTGTAGAAGTTTTCACAACAAGATTACTCTTTGCTCAAACATAAAGGTTTTTCACAATGAAGGCTTTTAAAGAAATACTCAATAGATAAGAGTCTTGTGCAAACAAGGAAGATAAAGAACATGATTGAATAAATCATCATATGAATGCTTGAAGCACAACAACTCAAATGCTTGATGGAGATAGCGAGGAAATAGGTTTACTGACTCAACTTAGAAATGGAAGAAAGGCCCTTCATAGAGGGAAGTAGGGATTTCAAGTTCATAAAGATCTTCCAAAAGATTATGGTACTTACTAGCTTTGAGCCCTCATTGACCCTATCATAAGCATATTGAAGTGATTAAGGTTAAAGTGAACGGAGTATATGCTTGACGAAATATAAGTTGGCAATCTCATGTCCCTTGAGTATGAGGGCCCTCCTCATGCTACTCAACTTTAGTTACCGGTAAGTTCTTATCATTGTAAGTACATGTGTATCATAAAGAACCACCAAAGGGGTACCCCTTGCACATTGTACAGGAGCTATCCCATAATCAAAATAACAAGGCAAGCAGACAGTAAGCATCTCAGCGATCTTTTTATTTGCTATTTGCATAGGTTTTTATTGAGGATGCTTCACAAATTGCTCTCTATGGTTATGCTGCAAGTTTCCACCATGATTAAGCATGGCTTAGGCTAGAGGCCTAGGTGTCGTGGTGGTGGCACGGCAGATGCCATGGGTAGGCTAAAGTATGGGGCCAATGGATGCTAGTGGGATCTGGGGAGGGAAGATGCAACTGATTCTACACTCAAGAGGTTAGGACCAAGATCTTTATTTCTCTTCTCTTGGGCTACAAGTGCTCCTCGAGCTGTATACAGGGAGAAAAGATGAATCTCACCAGCCTAACGATACCAGAATGACTCGATCCTCCCCTCAGGGTCCAAGCCTCCCCTTATAAAGGAGAGCCTTGGGTGCCTTTAGGGCTGACGGGGCAAGCATATTCGAGGAATATGCTTGTCCCAAAATAGTAGTTCGGCGGCCTCCTTTCCCTGTCGCCCTTCTAACAACGGCAAGGTTCCAGAGGACCCCTCCTTCGTGCCTCGGGCTTCAGGACTGTCACCTCCATGACCTCCTTCTGCCCCTCTGACGCTCTGCATCTTTGTCTCTTGTGCTTGGCTCCGCTCAGATTCCTTCTAGCCTGCAGCTAGAGTTTGACCTTGGGTTTCTCCTTCTCCTGCAAGCTTCGTATCATTCGGCCTTACCTTACCTCGCATAACTCGGCTTGTCCTTCACCTGCATCGAGATTACTTGGGCTAACCCGGCCGACCCTCGTAGTAACTCGGCCGGGTTACGCCTTAATACACATATACAGGCTTCTCGCCTTCGTACCTCGGCCGACTTATCCATGATTCGGCCAACCTAGACCGTAACTCGGAAACCAGGCGGGGATTGTACCTTTGTCTTTCCCCGTCTTTGACCTACCCGAGGTCAACCCCCCGACATTAGTCCCCGAAGCTGGTGTGGCCCTGTCGATAGCTTCGGCCGGGTCGTATCAGCTTCATCTTATTTTTCAGTTTTGTTTCCGAGTTATCTCTTCCTCGTCCGGGGTATCCTTGTTCCTTCTCTCGTACACCTTGTCCTACGTGTCACCCCCATCATCGCTCTTCTAGTTTTTTGGTCCCTCTATAGTACTTACTGACAGGCTACAGTTAACTTTGTACCTGCTGCGTCGCCGCTGCGACGCCTCGCGTGCCGTTCCCCTGGGGGATCGTAACGTTCTTCCTTTCTGTGTGGCCGCTGGTGTGGCTCCACTTATCGTCGTGCGTTCGTGCCGCACCCACGATCTACACGGTCAACCGCTACACCCACGATCCCACTACCTCGTTCGTGGCTCGATTATAAAGAGGGGGACGGTGTTTGGGGATTTACTTTTCCCCTTCTCGCTCGTCTTCGTCCTCCTCCTTCCTTCCGCTTGCGCGTCCCCTTGCAGCTCCGCCGCCGCGCGCTCACCAGAGACACCGTCGGTGAGGACTCCACCGCGCCGTTCTCTCTGCCTCGCCTGCGCTCTGTGGCTTCAGCTCCGTCGCCGGTGAGTCCTCTCCGGTCGCGCTGCGTGGATTTTTCCCTATACTCCTCTGTTTCGATTTCGTGCTCGCGCGGCGGTTCCTCTGGTTCTTTGCCATTGTTCTCGTGCAAAGTTCCGACGGGGCCTTGCAGCTCTAAACTCCCCTCCGCCGCCAGTTTTTCTTCCGGCGATCTTTCCGGCGCACTCATGTCTAGTTCGTTTAGCGGCGCTCTGGTAGAGGATGACGACGCTGGCTCTGGGCCCGAGCGAGGCTCGTGGCAGGGCTCTTCTGTTACACGCCGTGAGATCGAGTGGCTCATCCGAACTCGAAGAATTCCCGCCGAGGTCTCTTGCCGCTTACCCGGCAGCGAGTCCTCTCCGGATGTTAGGGAGGGCGAGTATGTGGTTTTTATGTCGCACTTCGCGCGTGGCTTCGGTCTCCCTCTTAGCGATTTCGCTAGAGAATTCCTCGACTACTTCGGCCTTCAGCCGCATCATCTTCCTGCGAATGCTATCGCTTCTCTTTCTGCTTTCATCTCCGCATCGGAGGGATACTTAGCGTCGCTGCACGCCCCGTCGAAGTTCTTCCAGATTCGCTCCAACGTAGTCCCTGACAAATCTCTGCATCCTTCCGAGAAGTCGCTTACCCAATGTGGGGCAGCGTCTATTACACCTCGGAGGAAGTCCGTATTTCCTCGTGTCACCGGGTTAGAGTCGTGCTAGAAGTGGCACAAATCCTTCTTTTATGTCAAGAACAGAGGAGCAGAGGACAAGATTCGGCTCCCTGCATTCTCAATTGGTCCGCCTTCTAAAGTGAACTGGCTCTACAATCCGAGGAAAACCCATGCCTTGGCCGAGGCTTTTGAGATTCGGCTTAAAGAGTTGATCCGCGCCGGGTTATGCGGCGAAGACCTGATGGCTACTTTCATTAGTAGCCGGATCTGCCCATTCCAGAAGCGGACTCACAAGCTGTGCTACATGAGTGGTCCCCTCGACCCTAATCGAGTCTCGACCGTGGAGCTGGACAACTACCTTATCTATAAGCGCGTCCGAGCTATCTTTAAGACAGAGATGCCTGAGGATTGGGCTTGGGGATTAAAACCGTTCACCCGCGATCATCCGCCTCCCGAGGTGAGCTTAATCAACAATGCTATGCTATTCCATTGTTTTTGTAACGGGTTTATCTAACTCTCTTTTTCCTCGTCTTGCAGAGGTTCGCAGAGCAGAAAAATGAGGACGCCGAAGTTCTGCTGCTCCCGTGGCCCGCGGACTGGAGCACCCCGAATACTGGTGAGCCGGACTCCGAGGAGTTCGTCCCTAAGTCGGATCCTGCCCAGGCTCGAGCTCGTGGCAAGACTTCGGCGCACAAGGAGGAAGGTGATTTGGACGAGGTCCAAATTCTTGAGGTAGTTGCCGCCATGCCTATTTCTTATGCATTTCCGGCTTCTACTTTCCCAGCTAATCCGGCCGGTCAGGTTCACGACGCCGAGCCTATTGCTTCTCGACCCCCTGTTACCTTGGGGAAACGCGGGGCTCCTGTTAGTGCCTCGGAAGCGGTTCCCAAGAAACGAATGAAGAAATCCGCTCCGAATCCTCCCAGGCGCAAGACTATGCCTGGGGTCGCCGGGTAAGTTCCTTTTGCTTATATTTCTTGTTTCTCTCTTTCTGTTTTTCATACTGACGATTCTTCTTTCTTATTTTTGCAGTGCTCCGCTTTCTGTTAAACCCGGCGGTCCTAGCATGACTAGCCGCCCGATTCGGCAGCCGTCTCCTCCGCCCGTTGATGATACCAGGATTCCTAGTCCTATTCGTCCTGCTTCTCCTCTAGCTCCGAATACGTCGCCTCTTCGTCGCGACGTGCCTGAGACCCCTTCCATTGACATGGATTCGAATCGGCCCTCCGAGGTTTTTGTCGAACCCGCCGCCCCTTCTATGGGTCCCAGCGCTGCTACTGAGCCTCTATCTACTCCGGCAGTTTCTACAGCCATTCCAGCCTCGGCCGAAAAGGTCGTTATCTCGGCGCCTTCTGCGACCATAACCCCTGCTGCTCCTAAAGACGCCGTCCCCACTTCCGAGGCGTCACTTCCTGCTGATGCCTCCTCTAAGGCGAGAAAAGCTGTTGCCGCCAAGACTTCGTCTTCTCAGAAAGGTCTTGTCGGCTCTTCTCAGCCGAGTATTGCCGACGTGCTGCGTAAGGGAGCTGCGCCTACTAAAGCCCCCGTTGCCTCGGCCGCCGGCACCCAGCTTGCTCTTCATAAGAGCCCTGCGACCGCCGTGGTCGAACAGCCTGTCCGGGGTAAGGTCTTAACTCGGACAGCCAGCGGGAACAGCCTCGGTGCGCTGGTGGAGTATGCCAATAACTGGAACGCCGCTGATCAGTTTGAGGGTAATCCTATGAACCAGCCCTTTCAGCTTTCCGACATCAGCGGCCGTTTTGACCATGCTGCCAAGTTCATCGTTGATACCAACAAGATGAATGAGGTAATTACTGTTTCTCTGAGTTTTAAATTTTTCCTCAGATGTTACTATATGCTCTAGTCCCCGAACTTGCAAGGAAATAACTTGTTATATACGTGGAAGTTTAATGATCTTTGACTTAATTTTATTTCTAGGGTTCTGGAATCCGGCCATCTAGATCCGAGTTAAGTTTTGCTTGACTCGGATGTGCTTTAGCTTTGAATATCCAGCCACCTAGATCCGAATTAAGTTCAGCTTGATTCGGATGTGCTTTAGCTTCGAATATCCAGCCACCTAGATCGGAGTTAAGTCCTGCTTGACTCGGATCTGATTCAGCTTCGAATATCCAGCCACCTAGATCTGAGTTAAGTCCTGCTTGACTCGGATCTGATTTAGCTTTGAATATCCAGCCATCTAGATCCGAGTTAAGTCCTGCTTGACTCGGATCTGATTTAGCTTTGAATATCTAGCCACCTAGATCTGAGTTAAGTCCTGCTTGACTCGGATCTGATTTAGCTTTGAATATCCAGCCACCTAGATCTGAGTTAAGTCCTGCTTGACTCGGATCTGATTTAGCTTTGAATATCCAGCCACCTAGATCTGAGTTAAGTCCTGCTTGACTCGGATCTGATTTAGCTTTGAATATCCAGCCACCTAGATCTGAGTTAAGTCCTGCTTGACTCAGATCTGATTTAGCTTTGAATATCCAGCCACCTAGATCTGAGTTAAGTCCTGCTTGACTCGGATCTGATTTAGCTTTGAATATCCAGCCACCTAGATCTGAGTTAAGTCCTGCTTGACTCGGATCTGATTCAGCTTTGAATATCCATTTACCGTTTTTCCCCATTGCTCAGGTTGCACATGATCGGAGGACTGCCGAGTTCTAGAGGTTGCTTTTTTCGCACCGTAAGCTGGAAGAAAAGTATGAGAAAATCCTTCCGGTGGTAAAGAAAGCTGGTACGTCGATGGTTCCTCTTCGTTACTTTCAACGTTCTTATTTACTTGTCCGCCAGATGCCGGCTTACTTTCTTGGTAAACAGGTAACATTAACAACCTCAATATTCGCCTTGAGAAGAAGGTCAAGAGCTTTGAAGGTTAGTTTCCCTTTTATCTTACATCTTTTCTCTTTTAACATGTGTGCTAAGCTTCCTTATCGCGTTTGTCTCTGGTAAAGCCGAGTTGCAAACCTTTGCAGCGTCGCACCAAGATTGCATGCCCATGCCTGACGTGATGCTGCATTTTTTAGAGCAAAACGCTATTCATTCGGCGCAATTACAAGAAAAAGATGATGAAATAGCTCGCCTACGAGCCGAATTGGATATCCTTAAGCTCTCTCAGAAGTCTGAACTAGAAAAGGTCGACCAAGAATTTTCCGAGGAGAAGAATCGGCTGACTTTGGAGCTGCAGAAGAACAAAGAACTCCTCGAGGCTGCCGAACTGAAAACCCAGGGTTTGAGCGAGGAAATTGCTCGTTTTGAGAAGAGCAAGGTCGATTGGGCCAAAGACCTTCAGATAATGATGAGATACATTCATCGTAAGCTACTCAGCACGGCCGAATTATATTTTTCTTTTTTGTTCCCGCTACCACCTGACACGTTCATGCTTTGCGCAGATCATTTTCCCGAAGCCAAGCCTGTGAGCTCTAAAGCTGTTCTTGCAGCTCGCGTGCGCCGAGGTGACCCTGTTACCGTTGACTCGGAGTATTCAATGGAGGATTACTTGGTTGCCGTTGGTGCCACAGTTGGTCCGATGAAGATTATGGGCCGGGACTTGGTGCAAGCCACTATCCGAGCTTACCATGTACTTTGGCCGAATACCTCGGGGACTCCTGATATCAACGAGGTCAAATTACTGGTGAAAAGACTAATGGCATCTGAGAGGCAATTAAGTATTTGGAGGGAATCCGCTGGGCGTGCTGGTGCCGATATGGCCCTTACTGTTATCATGTCATGGTATGAAGACATCTCTCTTGACATCCTGAGAAACTTGCGCACTGGTTCCCGCTGGGTTGAGGATCCCACTTTTGTTGCTCTTCGGCAAGCTCGCGCCTTCCAACTCGTCGAGTATGCCGACGTGCACACTTGGAATGAAGGGCCGAGTTTTCTTCCAGACCCGGATGAGGAGGTTGCAGTTGAGGATGCCTCGGATAATAACTCGGCTGAGCAAGGGGAAGGTGAGGATGACTCGGCCACATCTGACAGCTCCAGTTCAAGCTCGGACAGCAACGGCGATGCGCGGTCCTCCTCCAAAGGTACCGGGCATTCTACCGCTCGGACTGATGCTCCTGAGCAATCTCGGGCTTCCGCTGAAGTTGCACCTGGGTCCACGGAGGGCGAGGCAACCTCAGCCGAAGTTCTTCCTACGTCGGAGTGCCCCGCACCTGACCAAGTCGCTGCCTCCCCAACGAACAACGCCTAAGTTATTTCTGATCCCTGGCATGCCGGGCGTATGATGTAGGCGAAGCATTTGTCCACTCTCCGTATGATTCAAACTTCTTTTGCTATGTACTGCTGTGACATATACGCTTGTAGTTGTTACCATTTGGTTAAGTGGGTGTCTGCCCGAATTCTTACTTTGTTGGCCCTCTATTTCCTGACCTTTTAGGATTTACTTTCGCCTTTATCTTTTATGATTTATCCAGGCGTGAGCTCTGAATATCATATAATATTGATATGTTCTGAACAGGGATTGACTACTTCGTTGTGACAATATATGGTAATCGCTGAATTATTGTTTATTGTACGAAACCTCGATATGTAAATCAAATTTCAGAAGTATTACAAGACTAATACGGGTGCGCTCAGCGTAAGACTGAGGCAGCGTATGGCAGTCCCCGAGTCGCTGTTTTGGATACCGAGGTTTAAATATTTAATATGAGATTGATATAGCATATGACAATCCCCGAGTCACCGCTCTGGGCGCCGAGGTTTAAATACATAATACGAGATAGATATAACATATGGCAGTCCCCGAGTCACCGCTCTGGGCGCCGAGGTTCAAATACATAACACGAAATAGATATAACATATGGCAGTCCCCGAGTTACTGCTCTGGGTGCCGAGGTTCAAATACATGACATCAAATTGAGATAACATATGGCAGTCCCCGAGTCACTGCTCTGGACGCCGAGGTTCAAATACATGACATCAAATTGAGATAACATATGGCAGTCCCCGAGTCACTGCTCTGGGCGCCGAGGTTCAAATACATGACTGGATCTTGACCTTGAGATACAATGTTATGAGTAAAATGGTCGAAGTAAAGCTACATTCCATGGACGCTTCGTTTCTTCACCGGCTTTGTCCGCCCTGTTCTTTCCGGGAGACTGAATGTCGACTAGATAATAGGCGTCGTTGTGCAACGCTTTGCTCACAATGAATGGTCCCTCCCATGGAGGTGACAACTTGTGCATGTCGGCCGTACGTTGTACCAGTCGGAGGACTAAATCTCCCTCTTTGAATACTCTTGGATTCACCTTCTTGCTGTGATATCGTCGCAGGTTCTGCTGATAAATAGCTGATCGTGACAATGTCAACTCTCTGGCTTCTTCTAGCAGGTCTACAGCATCTTGCCGAGCTATCTCGTTTATCTCCGAGGTTGTATACTGATTAACTCTTGGCGAGTCATATATTATGTCGGCTGGAAGTACGGCCTCTGCTCCGTAAACCAAGAAGAATGGTGTATAACCTGTTGATCTATTTGGAGTAGTCCTGAGGCTCCACAGTACGGCTGGGAGTTCCTCAATCCAACATCCTGCCGACCTTTGCAATGGTTCGACGAGTCGTGGTTTTATTCCTGTTAACACCAGTCCATTAGACCTTTCCACTTGCCCATTGGATGCTGGGTGAGCCACAGAGGCAATATCTAGTCTTATGTGCTTCTCTCGGCAAAATCTGGCGAAAGCTCCTTCTACAAAGTTTGTGCCATTATCTGTAATAATACTGTGCGGATACCCATATCTTAATATAATATCCTTGAGAAATTTCACTGCCGTGGACCCATCGCCCTTTTTTATTGGTTTCACCTCAATCCATTTTGTGAACTTGTCCACCATAACCAATATGTGGGTCATTCCTCCTCGTGCTGGCTTGAATGGTCCCACCATATCTAAACCCCATACAGAAAACGGCCAAGTGATGGATATTGTTTTTAACTCGGCCGATGGCATGTGTATTTTGGTTGCGTATCTCTGACATCCGTTGCATTTCTTAACTAATTCCTTTGCTTCTTTCAATGCCGTTGGCCAATAAAATCCATGCTTGAATGCCTTGGCTACTAAGGCACGAGATGAGGCATGGTGCCCACATTCTCCTTGATGTATGTCTAGAAGGATCTCCTGACCTTCTGCCGAACTTACACACTTCTGCAACACGTTTGTGACGCTCCTTTTATACAGCTCATTGTTTATGACTGTATAAGCTTTTGCTCTCCTTACGGTTTGTCTAGCTAATACCTCATTACTCGGCAATATCGCGTCTTTTAGGTAAGAAAATATGGGTTGCGCCCATAACGGTGTTACTTTTTCTGATGTGATCTCACTGTCTATCTCCATGTTCTCTGCCGACATATATATTTCGGCCTTTCCTATGATTGCGCTTACCTCGGCTGTCCTCCTCTTGGGGGGTTCCGAGTTATACTGTGGATCTACCTCCATTGGCGTGTGATCTTCTGCAGAATTTGCTGGGATAAAGATAGATTCGGATTCTGGTGATGGGATTATTGATGGTTTCCTGAGGTGCTCCAGGGCAATCCCTGGAGGAATTGATTGCCGGGTTGACCCTAATTTTGACAATGTGTCGGCGGCATCATTTTCTGCCCGAGGTATGTGGTGAAATTCACATCCTTCAAAGTATCCACTGACTTTTTGCACATGAAATCTGTATAAAGCCATATTAGCATCTAATGCATCCCAGCTGCCTGATACTTGCTGCACTACTAGATCCGAGTCACCATAGCATAAGATTCGGCGTATGCCAATTTCTTTTGCTACTTTCAATCCATGGACTAGCGCTTCATATTCGGCTACATTGTTGGACGCAGCAAAATGTATTTGTAACACATATTTCAATTGGTCTTTTTTAGGTGAGGTTAACACTATTCCCGCTCCCAAACCATTCCTTAGTTTGGAACCATCGAAATGCATAGTCCAGTAATTTGGATCTGGCAATGGTGGCTCATACTGCACCTCGGCCCAGTCCACGAGAAAGTCGGCGACAGCCTGAGATTTGATTGCATCTCTTCTATCAAATTGTGGAGCGTATGGCGATAGCTCGATCGCCCATTTTGCTATTCGGCCACTTGCGTCTTTGTTGCTCAATATGTCGGCTATGGGTGCCTCACAGATTACTTTGATGGGATGCTCCTCGAAGTAATGTTTAAGATTTTTTGCCGACATATATACTCCATAAGCCATCTTCTGATAATGCGGGTAATTCTGCTTTGAAGTGGATAACACCTCACTTAGATAATACACCGGCCTCTGAATCGACTTACCATCTTCAAGTCGTTCCACTACGACTACAGTACTCACTACTCTGTTGGTAGCCGCTACATAGAGTAACATAGGCTCTTTTGATAATGGAGAAGCCAAAATGGGTGCCGTAACCAACATCTTTTTCAACTCACGAAATGCGAGGTCTGCTTGTGGAGTCCAAATGAATTTATCCGATTTTTTCATCAGCTGATAGAGCGGCAGTGCCTTCTCTCCTAGCCGACATACAAATCGACTAAGCGAGGCCAGACAGCCCGTGAATTTTTGTACATCGTTCAGACATTTAGGCAATTCCATTCTTTCTACTGCTTTTATCTTCGTTGGATTAGCCTCGATACCTCGGCTAGACACAAGGAAACCGAGTAATTTTCCTGCCGGCACGCCAAATGTGCACTTCTCTGGATTAAGCTTCATTCAGAACCTTCTCAAGTTCGCAAAAGTCTGCCGTATATCTTCTAGTAATGTTTTGCTTTTCTTAGTTTTGATGACCACGTCATCTACATACACTTGTACATTTTTTCCTATTTGATCATGCAGGCATTTTTGCATGCATCTCTGATATGTCGCTCCTGCATTTCGCAGGCCAAATGGCATTGTGCGATAACAATAAGCCCCGTACGGGGTAATAAATGCAGTCTTTATTTGATCGGCCGGATTTAACGGTATCTGGTGGAAACCAGAATACGCATCTACAAACGATAATAGCTCACAACCAGCGGTCGAGTCAATGACTTGGTCTATTCTAGGCAATAGAAAAGGATCTTTTGGACACGCCTTGTTCAGGTTGGTGTAATCGATACACATTCGCCATACAATGGCTACATTGGGATCATCTTTCTTCTTTTCTACTAGCACCGGATTCGATAACCAATCCGGGTACAGCACCTCCATGATGAACCCGGCTGCAAGGAGCCGAGCTATTTCATCTCCTATTACTTTTCTCCTGTCTTCGGCGAAGCGGCGGAGAGGTTGCTTCACCGGCCTTGCTCCTGGCCTTACGTTCAAAGAGTGCTCAGCCAACTCCCTCGGAACACCTTGCAGATATTGAGTTGACCATGCAAATATGTCCCGATTCTCACGGAGGAAATTGGTGAGCTCGCTTTCCTATTTAGCATCCAGGCCTGCACCAATAGTAACAGTACGCTCTGGGAACTGCTCATCAATCTGAAATTTCTTCGTCTCTTTAGTCGGCTGAAAAGAGACACTGCCATGTGGGTTGGCCAGCGCCGGCATGTTCAGCTGTGCCGACTGAGCGAGGGCTGCTACTTCTTGAATCCTTCTTTTTTCTCTTGCTATAACCAATGACTCGGCCAAATTTGACCCGGCTGAAGCACACTCCATTGACTTCTTATAATCTCCTGCAACTGTTATCACCCCTTGTGGTCCGGGTAACTTCATCTTCAAATAACTTATATGGCAGCTGCTCATGAATTTGGCCAGTGCGGGTCGTCCGAGTAGAGCATGATAACAACTTTCCAGATCCACCACTTCAAATTCTAAATTTTCTGCTCTGCAGTTATCTCTTGTACCGAATAATACGTCCACTCGGATTTTACCGATGGGCTTGCATGAAAGCCCCGGCACTATCCCATGGAAAGTGGTTCTCGTGGATTGCAGCATGTTCTGCGATATTCCGAGTTTATGCATGGTATCTTTGTACATGATATTGATACTGCTTCCATTGTCAATGAGTACTTTTGAAAATTTCACATTTATGCTTGGTCCAACGAATGTCGGATCCAACACGAGTGCATATGATCCTGGACTCGACATTATTCTGGGGTGGTCCTTTATGCTCCAGGTCACCTCCTGATCAGACCATGGCACATATCTTGGTACTACCGGCATAACCGCATTTACTTCCATATGCCGGCGCTGCACACTCTGCTTGTCTTGCTGTTCCGTTGTGAACACGCAATAAGACTGGTGATGTTCTCTGTAATCATTACGTCCAGTATTTACCGGATTCGTCCTTCCATCCTGGACCTGGTTCATTACTTGATGTACTGCATCTCTCCGATCCGAGTTATCATACCTCGGGGGAGGAGGCGGTAGCATCAGTTGCTGTGTATTTGCTCCAGTTAATTGTGGTTGATGCTGCTGATGTACTTGATGGGGCGCCTGAACTCCTGCGGGGTTCCCCATTGCATTTTTCATCCATGCACGGCTGATCTAACATGGATTCGAACGTGTATTTCGGCCTTTCCTGCCATTGCTTCTTTTGCTCTGGGGTCCACTGCCTTTTTCCTTCATTCCTTGGTGTCCACTGCTGAGGTCCATTCTTCTGCCGTTGAGTTGCTCCATGACTCGGCTGATCTTGTGCTACTGCTTCCACTTGGGCCGTATTATATCTATAATCCGGCCTCTCTTCTCTTCTTCTTCCTCTGAAATCGCGCCTGGATGACCCGACCAATTCTCCTTCATAATGGTCCTGTTGCTCGCGATGATCTGCCGACATTAATTCCGGTTGGGTTGGGTCGCCTAATGCATAGGAGTCTGCTATTCTGATAGTCTCTGCCAGTGTGGTTGGCATATCTCTTTGCAAGCGTTGCCACAACACGCTGGCATAACGGCAGCCTTGTGCGAACCAAGCTATTGCTTGTGATTCGATAACCCCTTCACATGAGTTTATCAGGTTGCACCATCGAGTCAAAAACTCTCTATCCGTTTCATTTGGCCTCTGCTTGCACATGGCTAACTGTTGTGGCCTGTTTGGCCTCTTGTATGTGCTGGTAAAGTTGCTGACGAACATTTCTTCGAAATCTAACCAACAGTTGATACTGCAGGCCGGTAGATTATTCAGCCATACCCTAGCTGGTACTTCCAACATTTGTGGGACATATCGCACTGCCCATCTTAAGTTCCCACCCACTATCTTCACATCAGTGGCATAGTCAATCAACCAGTCTTGTGGCTTGGTACTTCCATTGTATGTTTTTGTGCCTCTTGCTAACTGAAAGTTCGGCACTGGTGGTTCGCCCATGATCCGTGGTCCAAAACATGTCGGGCCTGGTGGACCCTGTTCTTCCAACAACTCGGACCGGTATAGCCGGTCCAGCTTCACTCTTGCATCACTTGCTGGCAAATCTCTGTACATGATTCTGTCCTGCATCCCATAGTGGTTATTTCCACCCTGGATTGCGTATTCCACCTCGGAATAACCATCATTGTACCTTTCATTCATTTGATTGTGGCGAGCTGGCCTCGCTTCTCTTTCCTGCCGAGGTTCATGCCTTGGTTGCGGGTTGAGCGGCATCTCTCTCCTTACTTCGGCCGGGGTCTGGTTTTCATGATTACCTCTCGCGGGTTCTCTTCTGCCGAGATCTCCATTGCCTCGGCCTCCACCGTCTTTTTCCACACGGCCGTGGTTTCTCTCCCCACTGTTACCTCAGCTTGCATTGCCTCTGTTCTCATTTGCCTTTCCAGCCATTGCCGGATCATATGGAACAATTTGCTTGTTCCTCTTCCCTAAGGTTACTGCTTTGTCTCTTCGAGCGTTGTTTCCGGGTGAAGAAGCTGCTGCCGCGGATAAGGCAGGCGCTGCCCCTGCCGAATGAACCATCCGCGAGGCCCCTGGCCTTGCCGGGTTTGTTCTGAGTATTTCCTCATTTTGCTTGTTCGCGATGCGCACCAGCTCATTCACTCTTTCTTGTTGTTTCTGCCGGGCTTCCCCGGTCAACCCCTTTAACTCCAATGCTGCGGCATTTGCCGCTCTCAGGTTCTTCGCCGGGTACTGTACCTCGGCAAACCCAAATCACCTGATTCTGCTCTGTGAGCTTCATGCTCTTTGTTAATGTCATTCATGAGGTTCTTCCCTCTTAATCTTAATTCATCCACCCGCTCGGGTGCGATATCAAGCTTATTATCTTTTGCATATTCTCTCAGGGTCCTGTTCAAGGACTCCCGCAGGGCCGATACTTTTTTGGCCTCTACCAGCACCTTTTGCCTGGTTTCTTCTAACTCTGCCTGAGCATTTGCCGGATCAAGTATCGGCGCTACAGGTGTAGTCAAGTTTTCTATGGTCGCCTGAAGAATGTTCTCTGGCCTTTCCAGAGGTGGCCCTCTCACTCTTGGTGCCTTTGGGGTGGTGTCATGTATCTCGGTCGGGTTTGTCACTGGCGGGATTACCTCAGTGGGTTGTGGCGTCCGCTTGGTGCGCTTTGTGCGCTGCGGGTTCCTGCTTGACCATCGCTGCTCCAGCTTGTGCTCCTGCAGCGACCATCACCTCGACGCTACCTGCAGGATGTGCTTTGGATGGACGGCTTGCTACGTTAAGAGGTGGCTCTCCTGCAACAACAACCTGGTTGGGATAAATGCCGGTGATGTCGACGCCGACGTAAACCTTGTGCTCGCCCAGGCTGATGAAGACACCATTGCGCGGGGGAGTTTTCCCCCTGAAGCTTCCTGCATTGTCGCTGACATAGTCGCAGAGACCAAATCTCTGGACCAAGCCAGAAACAACGCGCTCGCCCGTGTTGATGAATTTTCCCGTCCGGATCATAACTCCAGCTAGCACCGCTGGCCCCACGGGGCGCCTAACCGTGTGGTGGTGGCACGGCAGATGCCATGGGTAGGCTAAAGTATGGGGCCAATGGATGCTAGTGGGATCTGGGGAGGGAAGATGCAACTGATTCTACACTCAAGAGGTTAGGACCAAGATCTTTATTTCTCTTCTCTTGGGCTACAAGTGCTCCTCGAGCTGTATACAGGGAGAAAAGATGAATCTCACCAGCCTAACGGTACCAGAATGACTCGATCCTCCCCTCAGGGTCCAAGCCTCCCCTTATAAAGGAGAGCCTTGGGTGCCTTTAGGGCTGACAGGGCAAGCATATTCGAGGAATATGCTTGTCCCAAAATAGTAGTTCGGCGGCCTCCTTTCCCTGTCGCCCTTCTAACAACGGCAAGGTTCCAGAGGACCCCTCCTTCGTGCCTCGGGCTTCAGGACTGTCACCTCCGTGACCTCCTTCTGCCCCTCTGACGCTCTGCATCTTTGTCTCTTGTGCTTGGCTCCGCTCAGATTCCTTCTAGCCTGCAGCTAGAGTTTGACCTTGGGTTTCTCCTTCTCCTGCAAGCTTCGTATCATTCGGCCTTACCTTACCTCGCGTAACTCGGCTTGTCCTTCACCTGCATCGAGATTACTTGGGCTAACCCGGCCGACCCTCGTAGTAACTCGGCCGGGTTACGCCTTAATACACATATACGGGCTTCTCGCCTTCGTACCTCGGCCGACTTATCCATGATTCGGCCAACCTAGACCGTAACTCGGAAACCAGGTGGGGATTGTACCTTTGTCTTTCCCCGTCTTTGACCTACCCGAGGTCAACCCCCCGACACTAGGCGTTTCTCTAACACACATACATAACTCCATGGACTTACAAGCTCCCCTTTTATTTCACAGCGACGACATCCGTAAACAAAAGATCATGATATCAACTGGATATGTATCCATAAGTGTTGAAAGCGATCCCCGTGGCAACACGGTTCTGCTAATCCCAACGTATAGATGCAAGAATATACAACTTCGATGACACGATGGTTCAATTTTATTAGGGGCAAGAAAATAAGGTGTACCATCAAGTTCGTGAGAGCTTTACTAACTAGTTTTCACATAACAAAATAATTTTTAATTTGAAAGATAGATGAAGCTTGAGAATTTTCTTGGAATAGCAATAATGCTAATAGGTAGATATGGTGGACACAAATGGCACATGTTTGGTTCAAAGGGGTTGGATGCATGAGAAGTATGCCTTCTCAAAACAGGTTTTTGGCTAGCAAGGCTGGGTAGCAAGCAAAAGAGTTGAAGGAAACAAGCAAACCTACAAGTGATAAATCCAAACATGCAATCTTCCTTGAAGACACAAAAGATCTTAAATAAAGAATACTAAGCTTATGAGCCAATCAAGAAAAAAATGATACAAAATACCTATAAGCTTTTTTTCTTTTCCTTTCAAACCCCAAAAAGTGTTGCTACTGACTAGAGATCGGTTTGCCAAAATCAATTTAGATCTACTTGATGCTCCCAAAGTGATACCAATACTGATCAACAAGATCAATTATATAATAGAGATTGCAAACTAAAATAAGAAGTGCAAAAAGTAAAAGATGAAACTTCTCATTAATACTCCATAAAGGCACTCACACCAAGGGATACATAGATAATCAACTAAAGGAGAGATACTTCCACATTGCAAACCAACCTATAAGATAACTTCTCTACCAAAGATATGAATCTACTAAAAAGGTAAAAGATAAAAGATAATGATGTGATATCGCGGCACTCCCCCAAGCTTGGAACAAGCCAAGGGGATGCCAAAACCTGATGACGAATTACTCCTTCGGTGGTGGTGTTCTCTTGATAAGCTCCTCAATCAGTTTTATCAAATCCTCAATCTCGAAGGTCAGAGTACGAATCAAGTCCGGATTTTTCTCAATGCAGTTAATGATCATATCGGACCGAGAGTCCTAGTCCTTGCTATTCTTTCCCCACTCTTCCTTCTTAGTGTGTTCCTTCCCTTCATGGTTAGAGCGATCCAGATCCCAAACCGAGGGCAAGTTCCCTTTGGGCACCTGTTGATATTGTTGCTCATGTATAAGAGTATGGAAGGGATTCTTGGTATGTGGAGGAGGTGACCGTGGAACGAAGACAAGACGTGGAGGTTTCCCTCCTGTAGATATCCGTGCTGTCCTCCTAAGCTTGATAAGATTTTCCACCACTCCAATGCTTGCGATGGTAGCGCGGGTGTCCGGATGCTCGTCCTCCTCCATGTCTTCTTCATCCCATACCAAAATCTCCTCCTCCTTGGGGTTTTGAGGATCGTCTTCCTCGGGCTTCTTGCCTTTGTCGTTGGCAGAGACCATGGTGCTCTAAACTTTGAGAAGATTTCCTGACAGAAACAGATCAAAACGAAAACACGACGAGAACACGATATGCGAACCTCATGGGATTCGGGGGGTTATATATTACGAAGTTTCAAAACATAAGGAACGTACTTGTGCGAAAACGAGGCGGAGACGCAGCTCAGGGGGCTCACGCCTAGGGTGGGTGTGGCCACCCTGGCCTCCATTTCCTCCTCTGTTTTGTTTCGTAACCTTCCGTATGTAATAAAAACATCAAAAATATAAAAATATAGGGTTTTCTCGAACCTTCTGTTTTCACCTCTTTTACCTAATCAAAGACGAACTCTGCAGATTCCTTTTCTCCTTCTCCTGGAAATTCCTTTTCTCACAAGGCATTACACAAACCTCAATGGCAACATTAGTGTAAGCAAAAACAATAAACCTTTAGGTTCACACTTCAACTGAAATCCATCAAAACAAAAGCTACTATAGCAACTCCTTCCAAAAACCCAAAATAATCTGGAAGGGAATCAATATAAGAGGCAAATGCAAACGATGACAGAAATCTGTCAAAACAGACCAGCAGGTAAAGATTGATTTTTTCGTAAACCTTCTGTTGCTCAAATCAAAAAGTTAAAAACTAATGAAAGTTGGGTAACAACTTGGAGAACAAGCATAGAAAAATACAACTCCATCCGAATTACTGAGATCCTTCACGATTTTTTACAATGCAACACAAAAATCTGTCCCAGGACAACCACTTTTCACAACTCCTCTACTTCTCAAAAGTAGTTGATCTTGACACAAAAACCAAAACAAAAAGGATAAGGAGCGGTTATTACTGAGGTAATAACTTCCAAGACTCAACAAAACTATTGGGTTATCTCCCAAGAAGTACTTTTCTTTAATGCCTTTAAGTTAGGCTTGAATTTTTTTAAAGATGCTCACAAAGGAGATATATATCTGAAGTGAAAGGGAGCATCAAGAAGCAAATAACTAACACATTTGAGTCTAACCCACTTCCTATGCATGTGGGTATCATCAGAAAACAAATTGTTGAAACAAAAAGCCACTAGCATAGGAAGACAAAAAAAATGCAACTTCAAAGCTTTCAACATAAAACGGGGAAACTTAACATTATTGAGATGCATAAAACCATGTTTCCCTCTCTCATAATAACTTTCAGTAGCACTTTGAATAAAGTTGACAATATAAATGTCACGGGAAACAACTCTATCATCAGAATGAGCATACTTACATTCATCAAAAAGAGGTCCAAGGTCATAAACTGGATCAATAGAAGCAAGTTGTTCCATCGTGAAATCTTCATTAGGCAAACTATTTCCACAAGGGGCTTTAGCAAATTTGGAAAAGTTAAACTCATAGGAATCTCCATCAAACTTAGTTAAAACTTTTTCCTTTTTACAATCTATAATAGCTCCACAAGTGTTCAAGAAAGGTCTACCAAAAATGATAGGACGAGTTTTACTAGCTGCCGAATTAAGCACTAGAAAATCAGCAGGATACTTAATCTTACCGCAAAGGACTTACACATCTCTTACAATACCAATAGGGAAAATGGTTTCCTTATTAGCAAGGTGAATAACCACATCAATGTCCTCAAGCTCACAATGACCAATTTCATGCATAACTTTCCTATAAATCTCATAAGGCATAACACTAGAACTAGCACCAATATCACATAAACCATAATAGCAATGATCACCAATTCTAACAGAAAGCACATGGACACTAGCTTTTCTAGCTTTAATAGGATGAGAAATAATATTAGAAGCATCTTCACAGAAGACAATGTGCTCATCCTCCATATTTCTAGTGATAAGATTTTTCATAATAGCTACCACAAGTTCAATATTCATTTGCTCATCAGGTTCCACAGTTTTCTTTGTACCTTTATTATTCGCACTAATTATCATAGAGTACTACTTTACCTTAGCTGGGAAAGGTGTTTTCTCAACATAAGGTTCAGGCACAATATGATTAGTAGTACAAACTTTGATGCTTCTAACATGAACATGACTAACAACATCTTTATAAGGTGCATGGTACATATTCCACTTCTTTTTGGGAATTTCTATGTAAGGGGAAAAGGCTTTAAAACAATTGGCAATACTTTCAGAATCAAGACCATACTCAGTGCTAATATCACGGAAGTCATCGGTTCCCATAAAAGATTTTATGCATTCATAATCATAATTTATACCTGACTTTCTCCCTTTGTCATTCTCCCAAGCTTCAGTGTTCTCTTGAATACGATATAGAAGATCCCATTTAGCTTCTTCCTTCATACGTGTGAATGATCCAGCACAAGAAGCATCTAGTAAATCTTTATCATGAAGAGAAATCCTAGAATAAAAGTTATTGATAATAATATTGTTAGGGAGTTCATGAATAGGATATTTAAGCATTAGTAACTTCAATCTCCCCCAAGGTTGAGTTGTACTCTCTCCATCACAAGGCCAAAATTTATATATAAGATTTCTATCCTTATGAATCTCACTAGGAGGATAGAATTTAGAATAAAAGAGAGGTGCTAATTCCTCCCATTCCATGGATTGTCTATTCTTCAGCAACTTATACCATTCTTCAGCTCTCCCTTTCAATGATATAGAGCGTAACTTCTCCTTCACCTGTTCAGTTGTGATACATGCACACTTAAACAACCCGCAAAATTCATGGATAAAAAGCAAATTATTACTAGGATGGACAGTTCCATCCCTAAATAATAATTATCCATAACACGATCAATAATACTTGTAGGTATCTTAAAAGGATCTATCTCAATAGGTGGTGGTTCATCTACTACCCTAACAGTGGTAGTAGTTTTCCCAAACATAAAACCAAGTGGGTTATCCATATTGGAAACAAAGTAACAAACATAAATAAAAAGCAATATTCATAGTAGAAGTTTCCTTTACCAGTCCCACTCTTCAATAGTGCTTCACTCCCCGGCAACGGCGCCAGAAAATAGTCTTGATGACCCACAAGTATAGGGGGTGTATCGTAGTACTTCCGATAAATAGGAGTGTCGATCCCAACGAGGAGCAGAAGGTGTTGACTACTGGTATGGAGCAGGAAATCTCTGTAAATACTTAACAAAGAGATTTTTAGGGGTTTTCTGATAAAGCAAAGAAATAAAGTGCAAGTAATAAAGACAATAAACAATTGTAGCAAGTGGCCCAATCCTTTCTTAGCAAAGGACAAGCCGGTGGAAATACTTATAAGGACTAAACGTTCTCAAGGACACATGGGAATACTGTCAAGTGCTTTCGTTTCAAATAGCTGAGTAGTCTTCTTTGGTGTTGTAAGTGTTGTGTGGGTGAACCTGTGCTAATGTACCGACCTTACTTGGACTAATACATATGCAAGCATCCACAACTACATGAAAGAAATTAAGCTATAAACCTAACCACAACCTTAAACTCTGAGATCCTACGATCCCTTATGCAATGGTGTCCTAACGGGGGTTCAGGTTTCTGTCACTCTGGCAACCCCACAAACTAGTAGCCAAATACACAATGCATTCCCCTAGGCCCATAAATGGTGAAGTATCATGTAGTCGACGTTCACATGACACCACTAGAAGAATAGCACCACAACTTAAATACTAAACCATTGAATAATATCTCAACACAAATCCACTACTAACAACATGACTTCTTCCATGTCCTCATGAACTAAACGAACTACTCATAAGACATCATATGGATCAAGATCAAAGATGATATGGTGATGGATAACAATCTGAACATAAACAATATTCCAATGGTTCCACTCACAAGCATCAACTACAATAGTAATCAACGTCGAGAAAGTTTCCCTAAGAACTATGCAAGATTCAACACAATTCTTACAGCGGGATGGAGTGGTGATGATGGTGCTGGTGGAGATGATGGTGTGGATGATGATCCCGATGAAGTCTAGCTTGATGATGCTATTGATGGCGATGATCTCCCCTCTCTGGGAAGGAATTTCCCCCGTAGAAATCTGTGTGCCGGAGAACTCTTTCTCTCGGTGTTTTCCGCCCCGCAGAGGCGGCGAAATCTTTCTGTGGTCGCTCTCCGTGTTTTAGGGTTTCGCGGGGAATATATAGGCGAGAGGGCGGAGCCAGAGGTAGGACAGGTGGTCCACACCCCCTGTAGGCGCGGCCTAGGGGTGGCACGCGCCCAGGGGGTGTGCCCCCCCTGTGGCCCAACTCCGACTCCCCTTCTGGCTTCCTTCGTCTTTTGGGAAAAAATGATTTTCCGTAATTTTTCTGGTATTTTTCTGATCTTCGCGAAATTGCATTGAAACACCTCTTTTTCCATCAGAATCCTGACTTCGGCAGTTCATCCTCCAAGAATCATCCAACATGCAAAAACAGATGAAAAGACATAAGTAACACCTCTTAAAATGAAATATACCAATGAATAGAGGCAAATTATGATATAGAATGGTGATGCAAATTGGACGTATCGGGGAGGCGACGACGGCGCACAAGGCGGCAATGCACGCGGAGGCTAGGGTTTGAAGGCGGTGGTGATGCTCCGGCTTGGGGAGGCTAACGCCACGACTTGAAGTCTTGAACTATCCTTGGGGTGCCCCTTAGTTCCCTTTTGTAGGCGGCAAGGCCCCTTGGGTCATCCTAAAGCCAGCCCCCAAGTTTGAGCAAGTTGCGCCTTCCTTGATGTGTGTACGTCGCTGGTGGTCTCCCAGCCGATGCACCGACTTGCGCCCTACAGCTATACCGCTTCGTGCCCGCAAGACTAACGTCCTCGGTTTCCACCGTGCCATCTCCTATGGCGCGGATCACCGCTGTCTACGCATGGTCTTCGTCATGTCGCCGGGTTATTCCTCGCCTACTTTGAGCACCTTCGCCGCACTTCACAAGGTAACCTGCAGGGCGACCTCTTGCTATCGCAGGTATGACCGACTACCCCATCGCCACTCTAGACATCCAGCATGACCATCCCAGGTCGATGTTGTTTTCGCCGCCCTCTATGTCTTCATCCACTACAACTTCGCCGCAAGCGTCATCGCCTCATCCTCGACTACACCACCCGATTCTCTACTCTGACAACCGCAGACAACATTGGCATCTCTCCCTTCGCCACTCTACGCCTCGCAACCGCTCTGGAGGCCTCCTCTTCTAGTCTCCCTGACATGGCGACAAGTTCATGATGGTCCCTGCCCCTTGCACACCTGGTACTGGCAACACCGGGAGTGCCTTCGTCCCCGATGCGTTCCCGAGGCTAGCAAGCTCGGATCGACGCCTTGTCTTCATCAGCTTCGACAACGTCTTCTTTGGCATCAACCCCTCTATGACTTCCTCGACCGCATCACAGATGAGTTCTTCTTTGCATACTCGGTTCTGGCAAAACCGGAGTGTGCGTTCTTTCCCGACGTGCGCCTTGTTCTGGAAAAACTATGGCCGCACCTCGTCCTCGACGGCTTGGACTACATCAACTTCGACATCAACATCCTCTATGACTGCCTCGACGCGTCTGTCATCCTCCTCGCGCACTATGCGCATGCGGCTTCACGTGTGGCTACCTCGACATTGGCATCCCCGATACCACGGTGACCCCTCGCACGGCTACCTCGACTAAGGCACTTTCCAACGCTCTCGTCTTTCTCGACATCGGCACAAGGGCTACCACCTCGCTTGAGCATCATTAGCGTCCTCTACAGTCCAAGCTACCGCGACGTGACACCGTCCGCGACATTCCCGCTCCTACTGCAGGGGGATGTCATCCCACTGGTTCTACTTCGGTTTATCTCCAGTCTGATCGTCCGTGACGTTCCAGTTGTTCACGACACTAGGACTACGGGGAGATGTTAGTATTGTACGGACACGGTTATTATGATAGTTTAGGATAGTAAGGACTCTAGCCTAACTTGACTTGTTCTTCAAGATGATCCCCTGTACGTCTATATATATTCGTCCATGAGGCTCAATAATACATCCAACTTATTTCGCCAATAGATCTCTGTTGTTCTACACCTAGCAGTGTTGTATGTTGTACCCGTGGCCATTCTGGGCTTTATTAATTTAAGCACGAGCGGCCTTTCATCTAATAATAATACCTATGAGTAGCGGTTGTCGTATTTGGGACCCATGCCACTAAACAAGATCACATCATGCTTAGAGGGGTGAATGTTGAAACTTAGTAAGGTTTTTACAAATGTTCGAGTAGAATAAGAAATATGATTGGTAATACTACTACCTCCATTCCGATTTATTAGCTATTAGCGTAATTCAAGAAAAAGTGTGAACATAAATTTGGTCAATAAAATGCAAACTATATTTAACAAAAAGTATATCATTAGATTCATGTTCAAAATGTTAGAGTATTGTATGTATATGGTTATTATGATAGTCTAGGATACTTAGGATTTTAGCCTAACTTGACATGTACTCCAAGATGATCCACGTACGTCTATACTCGTCCATGAGGCTCAATAATACATCTAACATATTCCACCAATCTCCCGCTCTATCGTTTTACATGGTATCAGCCTAAACCGATCCCAAACCCTAGTTGTTGCCGGCACGATTCCGCCGCGCCGCCCCACAAAGGTCGATCTCCATGATCTCAGCCGGGGGCCGCGCAACCCGTACGCAGGGTTCGTCGCCGATCCGTGATCGGCTGCCCAGCAAGTCCTTTTTTTTTCCTGATCTCTTGATCAGTTTTATTTTTTGGTTTACCGATCTTAGATCGGATTGCGTCGCCCATCGCCGTCGTCATCGCCGCGCCTCTACTCCGACCATCGGCACCGACGATCTACACCGCGCTTGTGCGCCTTCCCTCTCTACTGCCGCACCTTCCTCGGTAGGGGGTTGCGGCCTCACGGCAGGCTGCCACGCATCACGGACGGCTGCTACGCCTTCCTTAGAAGGCTGCCGCGGCTTCCCTTCTCGGATCCTCTTTGTCGTCATCGTCTGGAACTTCACCGACAACGCCGCCATCGACTCCGATCTACGCGTCATCCATGCCATGGCACATAGGGCGCACCGTCGGTCTGATCAACCAATCCCACGCCTGTCTACGCCAAGCACGTCCCTGAGCACACACTACCACCGATCGAGCTACGGGTTGCCGCTGTGTCGTCCCTTTGGGCCGCAGTGCCGCCACCTTTGGTCCATGTTACTGGCTTGCAACGCGCCTTCCTTGGCGTGTACGTCTCTTGTGGTCTCCCTCCGCTGCACCGACTTGCGCCCTGCAGCTATGCCCCCCCTCGGGTCGTAGCGTCGCCGCACGCATTCTACTTCGTTGTCCCGGTGCATCGACGTCCTCGGATTTTACCGCGCCTACTCCTACAGGCGTGGATCGCTGCCGTCTGCACATGGTCTTCGTCACGTCGCCGGATTTCTTTCTCGTCTACTTCGAGCACCGCCGCCGCACTTCACAAGGTAACCCGCATGGCGGTCTCACGCCGTCACCGGTCCCGCCGACTACCCCATCGCCACTCCAGGCATCCAGCATGGCTACCCCAGGTCGCTGCTGTTTTCGCCGCCTTCTACGTCTTCGTCCACTACAACTTCGTCGTCAGCGTCATCGCCTCATCCCCGACTACACCACCTTCTACTCTACTCCGATAACCGCCGACAGCGCCGACATCTCTCCCTTCGCTGCTCTGCGGTTGCAACCGCTCTGGAGGCTTCCTCTGCTAGTCTTGCTAGCATGGTGACAAGTTCATGATGGTCCCTGCCCCCCCCCCCCCCCGCACCCCTGGTACTGGCAACACCAGGAATGCCACTCCTTTGTCCCCGACGCGTTCCCGAGTCTGGCAAGCTCGGATCGGCGCCTCGTCTTCATCGGCTTCGACAACGTCTTCTTCGGCATCGACCCCTCTACGACTGCCTCGACCGCGTCACCGACGAGTTCTTCTTTGCATACTCGGTTCTATCAAAATCGGAGTGTGCGTTTGTCCCTGACGTGCGCCTAATTCTGGCAAAACTATGGCCACACGTCGTCCTCGAAGGCTCAGATTGCATCGGCTTCGGCATCGACATCCTCGACGACTGTCTCAACGCGTCTCTGTCATCCTCCTCACGCACTATGCGCATGCGGCTTCATGTGCGGCTACCTCAACACTGGCATCCTCGACCCCGACATCGACCACATCGACCCCTCGCAACGGCTACCCTGATCTCGGCACTACCCAACGCTCTCGGCTCCCTCGACATCGGCACAAGGGCTACCACCTCGCTTGAGCATCATCAGCTTCCTCTACAGTCCAAGCTACCGCGACGCGACAGCGTCCACGATGCTCCCGCTCCTACCGCGGGTGGATGTCAGCCCACTGGTACTACTTCGGTTTATCTCTAGTCTGACCGTCCGTGATGTTCCAGTTGTTCACGACGCTACCGCTTTGACTGCGGAGATGTCAGAGTATTGTACGTATACGGTTGTTATGGTAGTATAGAATAGTTAGGACTCTAGCCTAACTTGACTTGTACTCCAAGATGATTCATGTACGTCTATATATACTCGACCATGAGACTCAATAATACATCCAACATATTCCGCCAATCTCCCTCTCTATCGTTCTACACAAAAGATGCTTTCAACAATATAATTTTCATAATATATAATTCATATATTATTGACCAATTTATGGTCAAACTATTTTCTTAGACTTCATATTCGGAACGAAGATAGTACTCCCTCCATCCCAAGGCTTAAGGCCTATATTTTTTTTGAAAAGTCAAACCAACTGAACTTTGACCAAACTTTTAGAAAAAATTATCAATAAACATGATATTTTGTAGACATCATATAAAAATATATTTCATTATCTATCTAATGATATTGATTATGTATTTTGCATATTAATAATTTTTGATAAAAACTTGGTCAAACTTAACATAGTTTGACTTTTCAGAAAAAATATAGGCCTTAAGCCTTGGGATGGAGGTAGTACTAAGTTTGGTGCAATATATATCGTGTGTATAAATCAACCAGTCGATGAGCTCTTCGGCAACAAGCAACCGTTAGAATAGCTAGATGCCCTGTTAAAAAAAAAAGAATAGCTAGATGCTCCACCACCTGATCGATTCATTAAATTAAATCCAATAGCTAGATTGTATCGTGGATTTTGTCCTTAGCCAAAAGCATTGGCGAGAGAGTTAAGTCGATCAGGTAATGAGCTAGCTTATCCTAGTAAGAAGCTTCGCGTACGTGCGCCGTCTCTACTAGAAATAACTTCGGCCACAGCACAGTCTAGATCGAACATGTGCCACCATTATCTGCTGTGCATGGCTGGAGTCCGCCGCTGCATCCTTGTAGTGGTCCTCGGCACTCCTTGTGGGCATATAATGATCTCTAGTAATGACTCTCCACGTGTCCTCGGGAAGGATCTTTGGATACAAGTGCCATTCAGGACTGGCAAAACGAAAAATGATTGAGTTGTTAAAGTGGTACGAAGTACACTGATATGTGATGACCACTAACTTCTGAAAATATGATATAACCAATAAAAGCCGAATAAACATGTCTAGAATGAAATAGCTTGTGAACTAGTACGATGTTAAATCATTAGTCCTATATATGCAATCTACTCCATCCGTTTATAAATATAAAATATTTTAGCTTTATGAAAGGAATGTATCTAGACGTCTGTTAGTGTATAGGTTCATTCCGAACCTGCATGAATCTATATATATTAAAAGACATTCGATTGACAAAGCTAAAATGTCTTATATTTTTGAACGGAGGGAGTATATCCAGAAGCGAATCTATCATAATTGTTTATCATGCTCTTATAGAAGTATTGATATACAGAATATTATAGAACCATTTGGTCATTGATTAGCTTAAGCGGTCGGCTAGTTTTGTTGGACCGAGGAGCTAGCAAATCCACATTTATGCACTTTAGATTGTTAGCATACAATAGAGAAAACCAAATAAGACTTACCCCCTCTCGAAACTCAACCTTGACCTTCCACCCTAATGATGACAAATTGCCCCAAGAATACATTGTCCCTTTATTCCTAAGAGCAAAAAAGAAAGAATTAATAGACGGTACATGAGCGATCTAAACACCTGAATAATAATTACATTAGTTAATAAATCAAAGGCACATAGTAGATACATACCAGTTCCTAGGACGGCAACATGTTAAAACATGGCGGATAAGGCTACAAGGGCCATGCTCCATGCCATTTAGGCTGCATTCGTCGAATGGTTGCGACCATGTGGCACTACCTAGATGGTATTGCCCAAAACAGCGCGGCCTTGGGCGAAAGTACACAATAGTGTCACCAACGACAGTAGGCAACGCTTTGGAAGAGACACACAAGGTCCTTCCTCCTAGGAATATAGTCTTGTCTCCAATGCTTGTTACCGGCCGAGAGAACACTCCCATTGCGATATCCGCGAGCTTGTATGCCATAAGGCCTGAGAGGTACGCATCGGTGTGACCGACCACTATGATCTCCGAGTCACACTCTACTAGATAGAGAGGACTGCAAAGTATCTCCCTGGGGCAAACGGTGATCAACTTTGGCCCGTCCAGCAAATGTGCCCCCATCTCGTAAATGTTTGTATCGCTTCCCTGTTGTGTAACGTTGCTTGCCACGTAGAGTCTGCCTTGTATCTGCGCTGGCCCACGAACCTGTGGAATTGGGGCCATCCAGCTAACCATAGTCCATCGTTCATCTTGGGGCGTAGCAAAGGCCGCATAAGCTAATGTCCTATTGAAGACAAGCATGAGGGTGATACTGCGGCGGCCGCCTGCTGCTTGTGGCATCAAGAAAGTAGCGGAAGTAGAAACAGACCTCAACCTCGGTAACTCCAGTACGGTAGCAAGGGTCTTGAGCGGTGGGAACTCGACGATGTCGTGTGTGAAAGGATTGAGGAGCCGGATCGCCGTGTCCCCGTCCCGCTGGAGGAGGAGGAGGCCGTTAATGGAGTCAAGAACGACGTGGTCCTCAAACAGCGGAAGCCGGACCCGGACGAAGGCCCCGGAGTCGAGGTTGAAGAAACGGATGTGGTCGCCAAGGTCGGGGTGGCCGGGGTAGAGCCCGCGGCCCTCCGGAAACATCATCCAGCGGCGTGGGTGGAACCTCCGGTCAACTACGCCGTGGCCACGCGGGGAGTCGGTGGCCGAGCGCCACTGCGCGCAGACGCAGCGAAAGCGTACGTAGTCGAACAACCAGTCTGCTTGGGCCAGCAAGCGCGACGCGACCAGACGAACCAAATCGTGTTGCAGGGATGCCCATGAAGGATGCGTGGGTGGAGGCGGAGTGGCCGACGGCTGCTTGCAGTTCTCTGTCATCGCAGATGGAGAATATCGCTCCGTCATCGGGATTTCGCTAGACAACGACAACGACGACAACGACGATGACGTGCCGGCGGCAGGAAGGAGAAGTGAAAAGTGAACGACAACGACAATGACCCACCCAAGCTAGGTTGTTGCGCACGGAGATCGATAACGCCAACTCGTGAAGTTTATATAAGGATGAAACGACGTACGCAATGCAAGCTGTCTGATTCGGTGACCGGAGAGAGACCATATTATATTAATTTATTCCTGTAGAGATATCGTGATTCTGCTCGCGGGAAGGTTTCGCATGAGAGTTCAGAGCGGAGAACTGCGCGTGCAACACTGGGACACGTTGGGTGGGCTGGTTGGATTGGAATTTGTTACAGATTCAGACTCATGGAGAACTACTACTCCCTCTGTCCCAAATAGATGTCTCAGATTTGTTAAAATTTAAATAAATCTAGATACTTAGTATATAGATTCATCTAAAATTTAAAAAATCTAAGACATCTATTTTGGAACTGAGGGAGTATATTTTTGCTAGGTTTTGTAAGACATGCATCAGATAATATTTCCTCAGATTTTAATCCCGTGTTGATGTGAATTTGTTACAAATTCAGACTTTTGTCTAGGATCTTTTCTGAAACTAGCATGGTGGCCCTCGCAAAATGCGAGGGCATCACTTCAATATCCTAAGAGTAACTTAGAAATGCTTTGAAGTTTAAAATACGCGTTTAGAAATAGTCTAATTTCGCAGTCATCATAAAGGATGTGCTAGTAAATGTCACACATGTGAGAGAAGCATTTTAACCATCTGACATAGGTAAGTCGTATATAGTCAAGTACAACTTTTAGCTTCTAATAATAAATAGTGTGTCAAGTATGTAACAATGTGGACCAGATGCTTAATCTTAGTAAAACTCAGATGAAAGTTTCATTGTTTGTTTTCTAACTAAATCCCCCGACAATAACATTGTTTGACTGTGGATATTTCTATAATGGTATCATCCTTATTTTGGTTAAAATACATAGCTCATAACCAACTCCAAGCCTCCACTTCCATGCACAGCCGATATGCATGATCTCTCCCTATTGTTAAGGATCGTGCCAATAGGTTACAAATGAATCTAATCTAGATCAATATTTAGCTTCAAAAAATAACCAACGTGTCCAGTATGTGACACTATAGACCAAATGCCTAACTTGGTAAAATTTACATTAAAGACTGGTCATTTTGCTTTATATTTAAATTGGATATTTGTATATGGATGTTAAACTTTCAAATTTATTGTCTTGAAAAATAAGATGGGGTATACGATCGGTCCATGATTTTAGTCTTCTGTCGGTTTACATTGTTTTCACCATCCCGTAAGGTGTCGGGAGGCCAGATACCATCTATCAACCTCTGGTGTGTAGTTTAGGTACCTTGTTTGTTAGGTTCGCATGTTCTTAATGTCATGATGGTACATTTAGACTATGTCCTAGGTAATAAGGTTTACTTACTCCATCATCGGACTTCCAAATCCTTCATGTTGGATTATTAGGCATAATTTTCACGATTAATTTCAGAATATAAATCATGACAAAACCAGCTACTAGCTCATGTAACTCGAACATACTAGATGTACTAAACAACAGGATGATCGGAAACAAACAGCAGCCTAACATGTACTCGCAG
Source organism: Avena insularis (assembly GCA_023614405.1). Classification (NCBI taxonomy): domain Eukaryota; kingdom Viridiplantae; phylum Streptophyta; class Magnoliopsida; order Poales; family Poaceae; genus Avena; species Avena insularis. The sequence continues at coordinate 92,728,496 of CM042695.1, forward strand.
AACATGATGAATAACCAAACAGGATCATGTAGCACGTACTGTTCGGTTCTCGTAGTAGAAACTTTGGGGAAGAGTGATCGCAGCAGATGGCGACGAAGACGGCGGTAGGCAGCACCGCCTGACTTGGATGGAAGACGACCCGTGATGGAGAACTCGAGCAGTCGCGCAGAGCGCTTCCCAAAAACCTTATTCGCCCTCTCCCGTACAGGATCACAAGGGCGAGTGGTTCCGGAGACCTGCTCTCCCGTCCGCCGGTGCACGCCGGCAAGCGGGATGGAGTAGACTACGGTGACGGCGCAAGTAGAGAGGATGGCAAAACCCTAGATTGGTTTTTGGTGGTGTTGTGGCGGTAGCCGCGCAGGACTTTATATAGAGCGGCTCAGGAAACCCTAACGGAGGCGAACGTGGGCCGAGTCCCCACGATCCGGGAGCGACCCGAATAAGCTAACCGTTTGACACGTCTGTCAATTTTCCAACCCGCAACCCGCGTCGCGTCGCGTCGTGACGAGGCGAGGCGAGCGTGCGAGCGGCGGCGTCGGAGGAGAAGCGCGCGTGTGTATCTCTCTTATTCCCACTCACTTACAAAGTGGTGCAACACTCCACCTTATAAGGTGGTGCAACTCTCCTCCAACTTTCCATGTGGGACTAAACTTTAGCTCCCACTCCACTCCCATGTGAGCTGCCACAAACATGGGCCCAAACACATATGGGCTGCCACAAATTTGGGCTTTGAGATTTAGGGAAAATCTGAAATACTCATGGGCCTAAATGGATTAGCCACATTATTTCTAACACTTCATATCTACCCCGTGTAAGCAATGATTATCCCTGCTCCTATTTTCATCAGTTTATTTGTTTCAATGATGGAGTACGATGTTTGTACATGCCTTTGCGAGAAGGGTCGACATCACGAGATAGCATTCAAACATCGCCCAAGATCAGATCACGAAATCATTCTATGATTGATCGAGTTATTCTTCTGCCAACTCTGCCGCAAAAAGGAGCGACTTTCTTCTTCCCCAAAATGACATCTCCACCATCAGGACCAAGCATATGGCTTCTTTGCCCCATGATTTAGGAAGACCGTCAAATAAATTTAGGGAATGTCAGTTAGAGGGTCAGAATTTTGACATGGGCATACCTCGTGGCTTTCAAAACTTGTGAGGTTAGTCAATTTGTGTAGATTCAATTTTATCGATATCTATCAAAACGATATGTAAGAACAAAAAATGTTGAGAATATAGTTGCTGAGTTCGATGGTCTTGACAGAGGTTTTTTATATGGATTCTTAGGCCTTCGTCTCATTTTCTACTGATCATTCAGTTTTATAAATACCCAGCGGAAAAATATTCAAGAATGTAAGATGTAGGGAATAGAGTCGCTGACTTCAATGGACCTTGGCAGATTTTTTTATATGATACAAAAATTTTGGCCTTCGACTCATTCTTTTATCCATCAAGCATTTTTAATAGGTCCATAAGAATGGACTATATTAAAAATGAAGGCACATACACATTTGAAAAGAGCATGTAAGAAAGTTATCAAGGAAACACTTCATATGTTCCATTATTTATTTTAGTCTACTTAGTTTATTCTTTTGGAGTTGATGTTTTGACTCATAGGTGTGTAGATGCACCTATTATGTAAATGCATAAATATATATTTTAATATTGAAAATTCTGATTTTTTTTGCATGTCCGTAAGTACGCAGATGATGACTTATGTTTTGGGTTTTCTTGTTAAGTACGCAGATCCAGTCTTGACCGCCTGGATTTCTTTTTGTATTTGGAGACCGCATGGATATGTTACCGTGTGGTGCTTCCTGGGCATGTACATACGTATACGTAGGAATTAGTCCGTACATCTAGCACTATTGCAGTTTGTAGCCTGTACGATAGCATGTGCCGAGACGTGCGTACTCGTTTGGGACTTATGGCTGGACAGAGGCATGTAGAGTTCAATAACAACTCTAACGATCAGCCTCGTAGATGGAGTTGATTTCCATCGTGACACGGATCGACCTGTAACACACTTTCGTAAATTTTCCACGTGACAGGGACCCGTAGATGGAATCATGGGACATACTTCTCTGTTACGCACTTGCGTAAATAGTAGCCCTAGATTTTAAATCCAACAATTAGAGTAATTTTGATGATGTGGATCAATGTGGTGCCTCAAAACACAATCTTATATTGCTTTTAATATATAATAGATAGATGAACTCAGCTTATATATGTTTTTCTACCGAAATCATTTCTAAGATTTGAAGTCGTTATGAATTATGTATGGATATGCTGGATTCACAAGCAAGGACAATGAGCCGATAATAGAAGCCACTGATTTGCAGTACAGTACAACGACTGCTGGAGAAGGACCATGCATGGCCCCCTAATTTGCACTGCCTATATAACCGTGACATGTACTCCCTTCGTTTGGAAATATACGATGTTTTAGGTTTATGAATGAGATGTATCTAGACACCTTTTAATGTCTAGATTCGTTTGAACCTATACACTAAACCGTGTCCAGATGCATCTCCTTACAAATCTAAAACGTCTTGTATTTCTAAACGGAGGGAGTACTGATTAATAATCCCGCGTCCACTCACGAGGTGGTGATTTAAGCCGTGGAAGGGTTGGTGAGGTGGCGCCAACAATGCTGCTGGTATCAACGGTGGCGGAGGAGGTGTCGGTGATGGCCAGACACCCACGATCGAGTTCATTGCCCTACGAAGCCAACAACGTCACCGGGAACTTCATAGACGTCGGCGTTGACCCTGGCATTTTCTCGTCCTCAGTCCTCATGTGACCATCCAGCATCAACATCATGGTACAGTGACCAACTTTATAAGCTCTTCATCCATAGTATTTGGGTTGTTATAGTTGGGATCTGGGAGATTGATCAGGGTCAAGTGAAATTAGGAACTCCTTGTGGGATCTGCGGTTTGTGGGACTTTGTTGGCAAAAATATACGCACATCCTTATGAGTCAAGCACATTTTAAAGCTCAGGACAAATGTCATGCTTACAAGAAAAATGTATCTCAGTATAAACCAGTTCTGTAGTGATTTATTTTAAACTTCAGTTACATTTGGTCATGAGATTTTTATTTCTTGTGCCGTGAGAACTCCATGAGAGCCCGCAGGTCTCACTTATGCTATGGTATATGCTTGAATTCAGCATACAATGTTTCATTATGTTGATCTTAGAACTTATACAAACTAAAAGTTCCTTTTTTCCGAAATTGGGGGCAAAAGTTTTGCCCCTGTTTATAAATTAATAAGAAGTTTTACAAGAATATAAAGTCTACTCTTCTGGCATGATTTCACCCAACTGCTTAGCACCCACTAGGACCCATAAACGGGATTCTTTGTTAATCTTATCTAGAATTAAAAAAAGTAGGTGCTTGCTTGTTGTGGAAAACCCGAGTATTCCTTTTATTTCGTATCTTCCACGATGTTAGCAAGGTGAGGGAGGAGATAGCCTTCCGGTTTGGTGTTGCGTGCTCCGCCATCTCCGACCACCAAGATTTGATAGTGAGACCCTCACATTGGGTAAGATGGATTGTGTGTATCCCGGTCCACTCGTTTATCAATCCCTAGAGTCTTCTAGTGTTATCTATTACTCAATGAAAATCTATTACTCAAGGACCCCTCTCCCTCTCCCGACCCCGTGCGGCGCCGCCGCTGCCGCACCGGGTCGTTGATCTCGCCCCATCCAAACCACCCCCTCCCACGCGTCCCCCTCCTCTCCGCCGTCGCCAGATCCATCGTCGGACTAAGCTCCAGCGGCACGGCAGCGGCGGGGCCCTATCCCTCGCGCGCTCCCCTTCCATGGTGGCGGCGGCTCGAGTTCCGGGCAACGGCGGCGGCTCTCCAGTGGAACACCAGCAGTGATGGCGAGTGGGCGGCGACCGGTGAGTTCTGGAGGAAGCGGTCCTTGGGCGGCGAGGCGGCGGATGATGGCGAGATCTAGAATTCCTAGATCGTCGACTTCTACGCCTCCTCGACGTCGGCCGGTTCCATCCGGAGGTCTTCCGAGGCCTACTATGCATCACGAGGATGCCCCGGGCGGAGGCCCTGGGGTTGGTGGAGGTGGACATCTTCTCCGTCGAAGGTGGCTGGCTTGCGGCTGGATTGGCGGATCTCGCGATCCGTGTTCCAGTCCCAGCAGCGAGGCGGGAAGACCCAGGTGCCGGTGAAAACCGAGCCATTGACAGGCGATGGCGGCGTTACCACGATGTTACCTTGATGAAGGCATCGCCTTGCACCTTGCGTCGACCTCACTCGTGCTACTCCGGGGGAAGCCCTAAGATCTTCGGGTCGGGCGATGGTGGTCCCATGGTGTCGGTATCATGTTCTCTCCTGGGAGCATCGCCTGTGGAGCAGCATTGGATGGAAGTGGCAGGAGAGGTTGGCGGCTAGCGTGTGGGTGGGGGGGGGGGGGTGCTGCTGCTTGGCACCACGGTGGTGTCGGTGGCTGCTATGGCGAGAGTCTGCGCATCAATCTACATGATGATGCCAACTTGGTGGAAGATTTTGAAGGCGGCGACATCCGGAGCGTGTGCGTGGGCGACGCTCCGTGGATATGATGTGCGGTTCTAGGGCTCCTTTTGCTTGAGTTCGAGTCGCGGCGCCTAGGCACTCCATCTTCTCTTGGCGAGTGGAAACAGTGTGAGTGACCATGGGGCAGGGTCAAAACATGCAGCTAGGTATTTGATAGATCTTGTTGGGAAGCTGAAGATACGGTTATCGTTTTTCCTCAGTGTTTTGTTTTGGCGGTTTCGGTTTATATTGGCGGTTTTGGTTTGTATGATTTTTGTAATGGCTTTTGCCAAACAATGTGGTTCTAATAATAAATAAAGCCTGTGTGCATCGCTTGATGCAGAGGCCAGGGCTCGCTCCCCATTTCGAAAAAAAGAGTCTTCTAGTGTAGCGACAATCCACAAAAAGATGAGAAACCGACTCCGTGGCTTACTTTTATAAAGGGCATAACCCACAATTTGGTCGCCCACGCTTTTGTAGCCTACCCCGCCATCCAAAGTCTACTTTTGCATTGCAAGCCAAGTAAAGAACTTAATTTAGGAGTGTCCAAGCCTTCAAACGATATTGTTCATATTAGAGAGGAAATAGCTCCCAAGAATTGCACTTCATATGTTGATGCCGCCGAATATTGACCATCCTCCATAAGCTTCCAACTACTATCATCTCCCACATTGTCATCAAGGTCCAAAGCTCCATATAGTAAAATTGCGGTCGAACTTCACACTCCTAACCAAAGCATAGTCTCGCATAGCTTGGTGCACCTACCATTTTTTTCTTTTAGAGGACTCAAAAAGTAACAGTGCGATATCAACTGGCTTTCTACCTCCTAACCATGGAGCATGCCAAAATGGAAGTCTTGCATCCATTCCCAAGAGTAATGATAGTGGCGGTGTAGAAAATATTCATATCCTCATTTGTGCAAGGATTTTCGGAGACCACCCAAATTTTTGTGGGTCTTTCTATTCCAACCAAGGCCACCGCAAACAAAGCGTCCTGACAATTTATCCATGTTAAGAATGCCGGAATGCCGCCAAGCTTCTTAGGACAGCAAACGGTCTCCCAATTCACCTTGCATTTTCCTCTGGTGGTTGATTCTTTACTCCGCCCATAGGGAACCCCTCTTCAACTTATTGATGAATTTTATGGTGCCAACCGGAATAATGAGGGATGTCAAGTAGTAGACGGCTTATGATGCAATGGCCGATTTTATAAGAGAGCATTGGCCGACCGTGGTGATGTACTTTCTATTCTAAGTTGAAAGTTTTGAGGCGCATTTATCTTCAAGGCGCATAAATTTTTCCATCAAATAATTTGTTAGAATTTCCTCCTGGTTATACAGAAATTACATCATGTATATATCTAGTCCGCTGCTCATTAATCCCACAAACGCATTACCCAATAGGAATGCAATAGGAATATACTCTCACTCTAATTAATTCTCAAAACCTCACATGGAGTTGTATGTCTAGATTTATAATGATCCTTATTCTTTTTTGGCCTTCTCTTCTGCAAGCACATGATCTATATTCATTGGACTCGCATGATGAGGTCACAAGTGACCGGTTTTACCTTAATAAGGTCTTGTTTGGTGCCGGCGGTTTGTAGAGTTTTTTTGGTGTAATATCCACCGAGGAATCGGTGAAATCACCCCCTTCACCCAATACACTTCCCTCGTCCTAATCCCCTTCCTAATCGATCCCCTTCCCAATTCATACTGTTTGGCTCTGGGCACGCTGTCGCGAGAGCAAGCTGTGCTGCCGCCGCCACGAAAGCTCGATGTGCCCGCGAGAGGAAAAATCGCGACCCGACCTCACTTCTCAGATACTTGTCAACCCGACGTGTTTTTGGGCTTTTACTTTGACTTACACTAGTGCAAACCGGGCTGCCAAACAGGCTAGAGGGTGTATTTTTGAGTAATGGGTCTACTAGCTGGTAAACTACACGAAATTCAATTAGAAACTTGGCTGCCAAACAAGGCCTAAGGTGCATTCATGGCAAATAGAACCGAGGAAGGTTATTGAGGAGTATATATAAAATTCAGCAACTTTCCTATTTTCTATGTGTTTCTATGTCTGCTTAGCCCAATTCACATACGTAATTTGACTGTCGATTATAGTAATAAGATATTTATAGTCATGCAATATCTTTACGCTTGAAGCGGCTGGGTAAGCTAATTTACGATTGATATATGTGCCAATTATGGGTCGCCTTCGTTATGCAAATGGCAAATATCCTTTTTCGGTCATTGTTGTGCAGAAATAAGGGTAAAATGTTGTATTAAAACGGTCTGCTACTTCCCTTTTCCCACTATGCATGCAAATGTAGAAAAATAAATAGTCATATGCACAAACGGCGGGATGGTGGCGATGCCGACCCAGCTCTACTATGTGGACATGTGTTGATCGGGACGGTATCTCTGCGAAAATCCAAGTTGTTAGCATAAAACTACTACACTGATATCTCGAATGATACCGGTTGATATTCCAATCGCAAAAGCTACCACATCGAAATCAAGTTTTTGCAAAAAGCACGCTGGTATGTTGGTATGTGTTTAATCGTGAATTGACACCGAAAGGGAAAAGAAGGCGGGCCCACTTGTAAGTGCTAAGGTGGACTGGACCCACCTGTCAGCCCTATTAAAAATAATCAAAGTATTAAAAATGGGAAAATAAGTGGGACAACGTTGACCCATCCCGGTCCGCGCGTGCACCACCAGTGCCTCCGTCGGCGCATTCCGGCAAGCCCCCGTCGTCGTCCTCCCCTCCCCTATCCATGGTCCATCCACGCTCCGCGGTGACCTCTCGTCCACCCGCGTCCGACGCACGTGGGTCGGCCGCCTCCCCCTCCCCTCTCTCTTCTACGACTGCTTCCCACCCCTCTCTTCGTTCTCTCTAGCCGGCCATGGAAGCCGCTGCGGCGGCCATCCACGCACCCCCTATGAAGATCCCCCTAGCCGCCAGTCGTGAGCTCGCCTGCGTTGATTCCTCGCCTCACCGGAGAGAAGCACCATGCAGGGCGAGGCACGTGCTGGGTTGGGCGATTGAGATGGAGCTCACCTGCGCCAATTCTGCACCTCGCCGAAGAGCTCAGCCGTGCATGTCGAGGCACGCTCTGGCCGGGACAAGGGAAATGGAGCTACGTCGATCCGCGCGGGTGGACGAGGGAGGGAAGGGGAGGGTGGCGGTGGGCTCGCCGGAGTGCGGCAGTAGGGTTGTGTTGGAGATATGCCCAAGAGGCAATAATAAAGTGGTTATTATTATATCTTTGTGTTTATGATAAATGTTTACATCCCATGCTATAATTGTATTAAGAGGAAACATTAATACTTATGCGTTTTGTAAACATAAGAGTCCCTATTAAGACTCTTGTTAAACTAGATTGTTGATTAATAGATGAAAGAGCATGTGGGCCATGTATGGTTTTGATAATTAATAACAATCTTTATGGACTAATGTGTGTATTAAGTTGCATTTGTAGGATTTGTCCATTGGCATCGCTTGAAACATGTGTTGGCTTCAAGGTCGATGAAATGAAAAATAAGATGTGTTGTGCAAGCTCAAAATGCGCCATCTTGCTCTAGAAGATCTCATGTTTTGTTCTTGCCATCATCAATGGTCTTGGATCGATGATGAGGAATCAAGAAAGGCGTTCTATCATGAGAAGATCGAGAACATCTACATCGCGCTCAAGTGGAATGCTCAAGGCAAAGGTATTCCTGATAAGTTTTCCATTTTGCCGGTCTCATGTTGTTAGTTGGGAGACTGAGTTTAGGATAGATAGTCGTACTATCAAGAGGTACTATCAAGAGGGGCTCTCGAGTGAGTATATTGATCATATCGTTTGGAGAGAGCTTAAACCTTCGCATACTTCCATCATCGTATTTGGTTGTTATTTAGATCTTATCATTGTGTGGCACTAGAGCATGTGGTAATATTCATGACAAGCTCTAGTTCATCAAAAATGGATTCCCTTTTGTATCTTATCGCGTTTTTGATCTTGGCGGTTTTCCAGATTCTCACCAAGGAAGGTATCTCACTATAAAATACATGAAGTATTCCCACTTGGTGGTAACTAATATTTTCAACGCAATTGGATTCGGGTCAATCAGAGTTACCAAACTAAAGTTATGACCATTTGAATATTTGCCTATTCCATTTGAAAAATAAAAATAAAAATACTTTGTGGGCCGAGCGGTAGTACCGCGGGCCGCTACTACCCGACCCAGTGCGCGCGTGCGCCGCTTCTGCCTGGCCCGGTGGACCCAGCCGACACTACCGTTCCAGACCGGTACTACTGCCCGGGCAGGCCAGTAGTACCGGCCTGATACGTTGGAAACGTATCTATAATTTTTGATGCTCCATGCTTGTTTATTATCTGCTTTTCTTTACTTGTCCACAGTTTGAGGTGTTTTTTACATGTTTTCGGGTACTAACCTATTAACAAGTTGCAACAGTGCCAGATGCCTGTTTTCTGCTGTTTTTGGTTTCAGAAAAGTTAGTAAAGAAATATTCCCGGAATTGGACGGGATGAAGGACAAAGTCAATAACTTTCCGTGGGGAACAAGAAGTCCAGAGGAGAGTCGAAGGGGCTGGCTAGGGGGGCCAGACCCACCCCAGGCGCGGGGTTAGGTGGACCCGCGCCTGGGTAGGGTTTGGCGACCCTGGTCGCCTCCTGGACTCGCCCCTTTGCCTATAAGAAGCCCCCGATACAGAAACTCTCGGTACCAAATCAGAAATCCACGAAACCGTCTATAGCCGCCGCCACCATCGTCCCTAGATCGAGGGATCTGAAGATATTCCCAGCACCCTGCCGGAGGGGAGATCATCCCGGAGTCCTTCTCTCCGGTATGATTTGTGAGTAGTTCCACCTTGGACTATTGAGTCCATGTAGTAGCTAGATGGTTGTATCTCCTCCTTTTGTGCTTTCATGTATAGATCTTGTGAGCTCCATTCATGATCAAGATCTAATCTATTTGTAATCATGCATGTTGTGTTTGCGGGGATCCGATGGATATTGAGATTATTATGTTGGTTTGATTAATGGTTCTATCTTTATGATTCTATCATGTTTGTGTTGTTTGTGATCTTGCATGCTCTCCGTTGCTAGTGGTTATCTTGGCCAAGTACTTGCTAGTGACTCCAAGAGGGAGTATTTATGCTCGATAGTGGGTTCATGCCTCTAGTTTCCAAGGGAAGTGACAGAAATCTCTTCGGTTGTAGATGTGCTGTTGCTACTAGGGAGAAAACAACGGTTTCCTGTTCATGGAACATGTGGAATGTTTACCTTACACACTTTGCTTAAAGCAGTTGTCTGTTGCTTGCAACTTAATACTGGAGGGGGTTCAGATGATAACCTGAAGGTGGACTTCTAGTCATAGATGCAGTTGGATTACGGTCTATGTATAATGTTGTATTGTCCAATCAAATCATAGGATCTTTCTGGATAGTAATTGCATTGTTATGCCTTGCTCAGTTCCTGTCAATTGCCCCCTGTAATTTGTTTACACTTCATGCCATGTTGTTTATCTAAGGAGAGCACCTCTAGTGAACTATGGACCCCGGTCCAATCTTTACCATTGAGACATCTTCCACTGTTACTTGTTTACTTGCTGCAAACCATTACCTTCCACACCATACATTTAATTCTTTGTTACAGCAAAACCGGTGAGCTTGACAACCTCACTGATTCGTTGGGGCAAAGTCTTGAGTTTGTGTTGTGCAGGTCTCCGTGTTGCTTGCTACACCTGTGTGATGTTTCCTTCCTCCTACTTGTTCGATAACCTCGGTCTCAACTGAGGGAAGACTTGCTGCTGTACTCTTCACACCTTGCTCTTGGGGTTCCCAACAAGACTCCACATCAAAGTACCAAGTTTTCTAGCGCCATCAAGGAGTCATCACGGCCCAGCTCTAGCTGCACCCGCCCTCGCCTGCGCTCTGCTCGCTCGCGTGCGCGTGTTCCCCGCTCGCCTACCGCCTGATCCACTCGTGCGTGCGTGTCTTTCTGGCCCCGCTCTCCCCGCGTTTACCTGCTCGACCAGCGCTTGCTCTATCGCCCGCGCCTTTCCTTGGCTGTTCTCGTGGGGTGCGGTAGTAATAGGGCTTTGCGGTACTACCGGCCTACCCAGGCGAAACAGCCCCAACGGGCTGATTTCTAGCCCCTCCTTTAAATAGCCTCTTTGTACCTTTTTTCTAGTTACTTCTTCCTCTATTTTGCTCAAGTTTTGTCCCATTTTCTCTTATTCTTTGAAGCTTGATTCAATACTTACCCTCCAATGATTCTTGCCCATATTTGAGTGGAAGATAGAGGAGATCTAGATCTACAATTTGACTAAACCAAATCACCTCTTTGTGAGTGAATCATTGGGATCTAGATCTTGGGGGATTTTGTGTTCCTCTTTGATTCTTGCTCTCTTGTTCCCCCAATAGCTTTAGTAGCTTTGTTGGAACTTGAGAGTGAAGGATTGGGGCATCTTTGTGGTGTTCTTGCCTTTTGCATTAGGAGCATCAGTTTGAGTTCTCCTTGAAGGATTTGGTTCGTGATATTCGTTGAAGCTTGTCCCTCTTGGGTTCTTGGAAGCCTAGACGGTTGTGTGGCCTTTGTAGTGTGTTCTTGGGTCCTCCAATTAAGTTGTGGAGCTATCCTCAAGATTTTGGCCTTGGTGGTGTTTATTGGGAGCCTCCAATTAGGTTGTGGAGATTTCCCCAATCTTGTACAAGTTTGGTGACCACCCTCAAGTGTCCCATAGTGAATCGGGTGCTTGCGGTGCGGCGGGTGCTCGGGATAATAGGGTGAGGCCTTTTGTGGCATTGGTGGTCTTAGTACCGCACACCCCTCCAATGAGACGTACTTCCATTGTGGAAGGAACTAAGTAAAATATTGTCGTCCCCGCATTCCTTGGTCATGTCTATACCTGAGCTCTTTATTTATGCACTTTACTTTAAGATAGCCTTCGTGCTTGAAGTAATCTATATCTTGCTATCACATTGTTGCTTGTCTTTCTTAGTATAAGTTGTTCGTGCACATAGGTGAACCTTAGTATATATAAGCTTTGTGCTTAACAAAATAAAACGCTAGTTTTATTCCGCCATTGTTAAGCCCATCTCGTAAAAGTTTTAAAACCGCCTATTTACCCCCCTCTAGGCGTCATCCGTGATATTTCAATAGATGATCATGGACATTGGATGTTATTAATAACAAGGTCATATCATTAGGAGAATGATATGATGGACACACACCCATAGTAAGCATAGCATAAGATCAAGTTATTAAGTTCGTTTTCCTACAAGCTTTCAGATACATAGTAACCTAATCCTTCGACCATGAGATAATGTTAATCACCGTCATCGGAGAGTACTTTGATGACATCAAAGACCACTTCCGTAACTGGGTTGTTATAAAGGTGGCATTAGGTATTATGAAATTATGTGTTGAAGTGCATGGATCAAGAGTGGGATTTGTCAGATAGATATACTCCGGGCCCTCTCGGTGGAATTTCATCCAATTGGCTTGCAAGCATGTGACTAGGTCACAAGGGATGTCATATCACAGAACAACTAAAGAGTACTTATCAGTAACGAGGTTGAACTAGGTATGGAGATACCGACGGTCAAACCTAGGATAAGTAAAGTATCGTGCAACAAAGGGAATTGGTTTCATATGTTAATGATTCATTCGATCACGAAATCATCATTGAATATGTGGTAGCCATTATGGATCTTCGGGTCCCTCTATTGGTTATGGATCCGAGACTCCGAACAACATTCGGTCTCCAACTAATATTCCATATCTACTTAAACAATATCGAACCTTAAGTGTGTCACCCTATGGTTCACGAACTATGCATACATGATCAAGACACCTCTCCGGTCAATAACCAATAGAGGATCTGGAAATCCATAATGGCTCCCACATATTTCAATGGTGACTTCATGATCAAATGAACAGTTAACATACGATACCGATTCCCTTTGTCGCGCGATGCTTTACTTATCCGAGGTTCGATTGTCGGTATCTCTATACCTAGTTCAACCTCGTTACCGACAAGTACTCTTTACTCATTCTGTGATATGACATCCCTTGTGACATAGTCACATGCTTGCAAGCCAATTGGATGACACTCCACCAAGAGGGCCTAGAGTATATCTATCTGTCATATGTATGGACAAATCCCACTCTTGATCCATGCACTTCAATCCATACTTTCAGAATACCCAATGCCATATTTATAACCACCCAGTTATGAAGTGGTGTTTGATGTCATCAAAGCATCCATCCAGTGTTGGTGATTAACAAGATCTCATGGTCGAAGGATTAGGTAACTATGTATTTGAAAGCTTGTAGCAAATGAACTCTAAATGACTTGATCTTATGCTATGCTAACTATGGGTGTGTGTCCATTACATCATTCTCCTAATGATATGATCTTGTTATTAATAACATCTAATGTCCATGATCAAGAAACCATGATCATCTATTAATCAACAAGCTAGTTTAACAAGAGGCTTACTAGGGACTCTTTTTATGTTTACAAAACACATAAGTATTAATGTTTCCGGTTAATACAATTATAGCATGGGATGTAAAAATTTATCATAAACAAAAATATATTATAATAACCACTTTACTGTTGCCTCTTGGGGCATATCTCCAACAGGCTCCCACTTGCACTAGAGTCAATAATCTAGTTCGAAAAAACTTGTGCATTCAACACCTATGGATTTCTGGTGTTGTATATACATGATTGCTAGTGGTAAACGTAATCTTCAGATCTGACACTTCCATGTCCGTGTGTATTTGCATGTCTTTGCGTCTCTACGCATCACTCATTCTTTAATGAGATGACATTGTATAAATTTGGTCCTTTGGTGAAACATTTAGTTCCTTGGGGTTAAACCATGTCAATACAATTTTCATACAATATATCTTCATAGTACTAGCCCGCTGTGAACCACACCTAGTTTAATAACAAACTTCTTGACACAAATGCCCTCTTTTGCTGCTACAATAGCAGCCATATACTTAGCCTTTTGTTGTAGTATTTGTCACAATGTCTTAACTTTGGAACTCATCCAAATCCATTATGGTACTTACTTTCCATTACATTGTGCCACCCATAGTTTAAATTGAGATAAACTTAATATGTATCTTGTGACAAAACTAGTATCAATGTAACACTTTACAATGAACTATATATCCATTTGTCACCTATAAATAACATATTCTTAGTTCTTTCAAAGATCATAAGAATATCCTTACTATCGTCCAATGATCATCTTATGAGTCATTCTGGTATACGATCATAACATTTAGAGCATAGGACATATCTAGATGTGTACATATCACAATATGATTGATCAAAATATTCTTGTGATTTCAATCACCAAGTGTCAATACACTTGAATCTTGATTCAATTACCAAATATCAATACACTTGAATCTTGATTCAATCCTTCCTGTGCGGAAATAACCTTTCTTGTTGTTTCCATATTGAACTCATTTAATATCTTATCTATGTACATTTTGCACAACCATATTAACGTCTCAATCTATCCATGTAGACATCGATACCTAATATTTTGGTTTTGCCTAAGTATTTCATCAAAATGAAATTCTTAACCCGTGTCAATAAAAGATACATTATTTCCAATCAACAATATGTCTTTCACATAATGTATTAGAAATATGTCTTAGCGCTCCCACTTAATTTCTTGGAAATGCAAGCATCTTCATTGTCTCCTATGAAATTAAACTCTTTTAATAGTTTCATCACGGTGAAGATTCGAACTCTATGATGCTTAATTCAATCATTGAAGTTTGCATTCCCTTTTTAGCATCTTTTGAATTAACAAAACCCTTTGTACCGTGTCATGTAGACGTCCTAGGTAACTATTATATTATAAGAAATTTGTTTTGTTTGTTCAACTACCATATACCAAAATTATATGTAGTGGTTGCTACATTAATCCGTCCAGACTAAATATCGCTATGAAAGATCAAATCTTGTCATACTCAACTCCTTGAACATTGTTGTAAATTCTTTACCAACACATCGACAATTTCATAGATCTGAAACATCCATGTCTATTTCTTTATAGATCCAAACAACGTCGAAGCTTGCTAGAAAATGCTGGGTGGGCCATTAGGCTAAATGAGACTAAAATGGACTATTAATAGGCTAACTATATAAGTATATAGGCAGAAAGTCTCATGTGTTGGGTGTGCCATAGCCTAGTTTTGCCCCAACTAAGCTCCACCACTGGATCCAAATACGTCTGAAAGGTTTTACACCTTTTCAGATGGTCTTCCAAGTTCAAAACTTGATTTTTCATGAATGGAAATATCACGGATTTTATGGCTTCAAGCCATTTGATGGGGTTAGGGCCCATCCACGCTTATTTGCATGTAGTCGGTTCATCATTATCAAACAATAATTACTTAACTCTCAAATCTTTAGTATTTGATGGTTTACCTCACCTTCTTGGTTCAATAGGAACTTAGACCTCCGTGACCACAACCTTTGAGGCACGTGACCCATGAGCATTGTTTCTGCCTTAGGGACACTATCCGATGCTACGCAACTCAGAACATATTAGCTTAGGTTCAATAACCTTATCAAAGTTCTATAGTCCTCCCACTAAACTTTTCACGAAAAATACCTTCTCAAGAAACTTGACGTTCTAAGAGAAAAACACTTTTGTCTTCGGTGTTATGGAGTAATATCCAATGGTTATTCAAAATATCCTACAAAGACATGCTCATCCTTCTTTGGTTCTAAACATTTTACTTATGCCTATCATACCAAAATTTAATAAAGGACAACTTGGATTTTATCCCAAACCATAACTTATATGGTGTCATTTCAACGGATCATGATGGAGCTCCTTTTAGTGTAAAAGTGGTAGTCTCTAAAGCGTTTAATGTTTAAAATATAATGGCATTTTTATAAATGACACATTTGATCTTACCATATCAAACAAGGTTACATTACATATCTCGAACACTCCGTACTCCTATGGTGTTCCAGGAAATGCAAATCCATGGAACGATTCCTCAAATCTTATGTGTTTTGCTAAGCTTGTAACTCAAATATCTTCCTTTATTATCCAATCATAACCTCTTTTATTTTCTTGTTAAAATGATTTTCCATTTCATCTTGAAAGTCTTTCAACATTTTCAAATCTTCATACTTCTTCCTCATTAAGTAAATATACACATATATTCACTCAAAATTTCAGAGAAATCATATGAAGTTGAAATCCATCGCTCACAACTTCACATAATGGACTACATACATCAACATGTACAAACTCCAATAAGTTAACCGTTCATTCTTCTTTGGCCTTTGAACAAAGTTTCAATTATCTCTAGGAAAGCCTGACAAGCGTCAATTGATCAAAATCAAAGAATCCAAAATTCCATCAACATGCAGTTTCTACATGTTTTATTTCCAATATAATTTAAATAGCAATGTCACTTCTTAAGTGATCTTTCAATCATTTGTCTTGTGATATTTTTAGCATTAGTTTTAGGGATTTCTATTTTCGTGCCCTTTATTCGTTAGTTGTACTCGCTTTTCCCCAGCCGCTTAACTTTTCCTCACTTTTCCCATCGCCATGTTAAGAAACCCTCGCGGGCGCTCGCGGGGAGGGATGCCGTCAGGTCAAAGGCTTGACAGTTACATGCTGACTGGTGGGACCGCGTTGGGGTGGGTTGGGCGTTGAGCGTTACGTTACGAGGACTCGACCGTTACATGCCTGAACGGTGGGGCCACGTTGGGACGGGTCCTGCATACGTGGTGAAGGGTGGGGCCATGTTGGGACGGGTCTTGCATACATGGTGAAGAGTGGGGCCGCATGGAGACACGTTAGACCGGCCATTCTCGCTCACCCAAAGCATTCGCTTCCTCCCGAGCCTGGAACAACTCCCACCCCACCGTCGTGCCCTCTTACCTTATGTCGTCCTTGGGCCCAGAGCCACCCCCTCCCCCTAGGTGTGGAGCCCACTCCACCTCCGGCTCTGCTCCCGCCCCTGCTAGATCTACCCCTTTCGCGGAACAGTATGCAACACCGGCTGGTGCACCGACCATCCGCGTCGAACACGGAGAAGATTGGGTGGAATCGCAGGGATCTAATGCATGGATTCCATCTGGGTAAGCATTATTTCCCTTTTGTGGGTTGATTATTGGCAGTATTTGAATGTGAATCGCTGGTGGTCAACTAACTGCCTTGCTTTTCGAATAGGATTGATCCAGTGCTAGCGTAATTCGTGGTTGTGAACAATATCTCTCTGCATTTTACTTCCCAGTGGTGGTTGCTACCTCCATAACTCTCAGAGATAAATAAAATCTATTGTAAAATCCCCTGGAGCAGTGGCGATTCAATTGGTTTGCAAGAGTGTTTATAATTATGAAACTCTCGCACGGTCTGAAACTATAATTAACACAACTCTCGCAAGGCTAGAGATTCACTTTCAAATTAAAAAAATTATACAACTCTTAATGTACAAGAGTGTTTATAATTGACACAACTCTTGAACACTTTCAAATTAAAAAAATACAAGTCTTATTGTAAAGGAGTGTTTATAATTGACACAACTCTTGAACACTTTCAAATTTTAAAAAATTATACAACTCTTAATGTAAAAGAGTGTTTATAATTGACACGACTCTTGAACATTTTCAAATTAAAAAAATCATACAACTCTTAATGTAAAAGAGTGTTTATAATTGACACAACTCTTGAACACTTTCAAATTAAAAAATCACACAACTCTTAATGTAAAAGAGTGTTTATAATTAACATAACTCTTGAACACTTTCAAATTGAAAAAATCATACAACTCTTAATGTAAATGAGTGTTTATAATTGACACTACACTTGAACACTTTCAAATTTAAAAAAAATCATACAACTCTTAATGTAAATGAGTGTTTACAATTGACACAACTCTTGAACACTTTCAAATTAAAAAAATTATACAACTCTTAATGTAAAAGAGTATTTATAATTGACACTACTCTTGAACACTTTCAAATTAAAAAAATATATAACTCTTAATGTAAAAGAGTGTTTATAATTGACACTACTCTTGAACACTTTCAAATTGAAAAAATATACAACTCTTAATTTTAAAGGGTGTTTACCATTTTTATAGTGTGAAAAGTGATCCCTAAACTTGCGTATACAAAAATTATAAACCTTTGAACACTGTGAAATCGCACTTAATACGTGATAATGATGTGCTAAGAAAATCTTGAGAGATTATCATTTTCATAGAATATAATGCATAAACTTGCATATGGCAAAAAATATTTGTTTATGGAGTTAAAGCATTGGTGGCAAACTTGTTATTTTGCATGGATAGAGGGTTCCCCCAGACAAATACAGGGGTTATCCTATCCGCTAGATCACAGATGATCAATTAGAGGATCAATGGTTAGTGGGTATGATCCGCGTGACAACTGTCTCGACAAATTAGAGCGTAGCAGCCAAAATGAGCACATGTGTGAGTGTTTGTCACTAAGAGGGTGGGGAAAACTGAATAAAACTTAAAAACCAAGGGCAAAACTAAGTAGAACTTTAAAACCAAGGGCAAAACTGACAAGGGTTTCAAATAGAAAACAAAAAGAGATTTAAAAATGGAAAATGCTTCTTTTATACAATAAAATACATCTTGGCATACATCAAACTATTTGCAAATTCAAATATATATATCAGTTTGACAATTATTGCCTCATTCAGACAAATTATGTTTTGGGGAGAGGCTTGAGTAGAAAGCCATGAACCTTCATAGATAGTAGGTGATTTGAGAAGTGGTGATTTAGGTTAAAACTTGATTTATATACATTTCTTATGGTGGAAGGTCACATAATAAGACTCCCTGGATAGATGCCACTATGTTTTGATCTTTTTGAATTTGTTGTGCACAAAATGACTCAATTAGCTAGCTAAAACTCATTCATTGACTCTCTGCTGACCATCCACCTGAGGGTAAAAGTGAGTATATTGCACACGGCGGTGTTAGTACTGGAGGGAAAAACTGAGTACAATCAAACTGCCAGTGCTACACTTGAGGGTATAACTGCTCACAACTAAGTGGCCAAGTTTAGACATGAGGGGGAAAACATGACGCACAGTACGTGTATCGCGGTGCATGGGGTGGTAGCGGACGCGTGTGGCCGTGCATGGTGGGGCAAGGAAACGTCTCCTCCCTTCACCTTTATAGAGGCCTCCTAACTCTCACTCATCACTCACTCGCTCACTCACTCATGCAACCATCTCCACTGTCCCATCACCTTCTACAAAACCCCAAGAAAACCCCAACCGCGCCGGGGATGGAGAAGAGCAGCGCGGTGGCCATCGTCGCCTCCAAGGCGGCCGATGAGGAGGCCCCCGTCCCCGTATAGGCCCCCGTCGAGGCATTGAAGGCAGCCTCCATCCCTGTCCGGACCCCCGTCCCCGCTTCCGCCGTAGTCGCCGGCGAGGAGGCCCCTGTCCGCGTACAGGCCCCCACCGTTCTCCTGTAGATCCCGCACGGTGGGGACCCCTACGGGGAAAATGATTACATCAGGCCGGAGAACCCCTTAGACACTAGCTTAGCTGACCCATGGTCAGAGGTAACTAGGTTTTTCTCCCCTTCCTTTGTTCTTCCCCCATTCCCATTGTTGGATGCTATATCGTGTATTATTAGGGCTCGGCAGTTCGTATTTTCAATTGTTGGATGCTAGGTATTTTTACAGTAGCTAATCCTCTAGTGTTAGATCTCGTATTTCGATGAATGCCCCTAGTTGGGATCAGTACTAGCACTGATCTGTAGTTGGGATCAGTACTAGTACCGATCTGTAGTTGGGATCAGTATTAGCACCGATCTGTAGTTGGGATCAGTATTAGATTTGGTTTGAGATTTGGGGATTGGGGAATAATCAGGGGATCTCAATCGGTTAATTTATGCAAGTAATAAATCCCGATAATCACGATAGCTCAATCATGTCCTTATTGCAAGCTACTGTTTTTTGTAATAGGTGGATAGCAGCAACGTCTGCAGCGACGACGAGTCCACGGACACTAAGACTCGTCAGGTGCTGAAGAAGTTGAAATCTGACCAGTTCAACGGCTTCTTCGTCAGTGACGTCTACCTGTTCACCTTCTGCACCAGGAGCCTCGCCACCGACTTCTACTCTCTTATGATGCATGTCGAGGACGTGAAGACCTGTGGCCTGTCAAAGAACGTCAACGCCTTCAGGGCCAAGCATAAGGCGCTCGGTTTTCACCTCCGCAACCTACATAAGGTGGCCATGTTGTATGCCCCCGATCAAGCCCAAGGCGCCCAAGGTCAAGGGACTGGGCAGCAGGAAGTGGAGGAAGCGCCAGAGGGAGGAGGCGGAGGCCCTCCTAGTGGAGGCCGTGAGGGGCCAATGATCTTGTGCTGCTGCTGTTGTAAAGCATCTTCTTTTGTTTTGTTGTCTGTGTTGAACTTGTAAGCTACTGCTGCTGAGCAGCCTAATTGTCGAACCTGGTTTAAGTATTGAAGGGTTCGCAACATAGAAAACAAAAATTTTCCTACGATGGGAACAACAAGGTATCAAGATCTATCTACTAGATACAAGCAACGGGTGGATATACATCCATAGAATACATACCCTCGAACACCGAATAGCGTTAACGAGGTTGTACTCATGGATGATGTAGTCGAACGCTTGCCGATCTCAAGATCGTGATGAAGTCCATCTGGTCCAGTCGGTCCAACACCATCAAGTCCAGCACCGCAAAGCAGTGGTGCATCCGTGATCGCACACACGTCCGAGTACCTCGACAACCTCCGTGCCCTCGCTCTAGCAAAGCAGCGGAAGCAACAAATCCTTCCAGAAAAATCCACCGGGAACATGTATCTCGCTGATCCAAGACCATGGGGAAATTCTAAAGGGGGGAGAGAGATATCCTTCACGTGGAGGTGTGAGTGAGAAGTGATAGGAGGGGGTCCTTTTATAGGGGAGGGGGCAGCCCAAGGGGGCATGGCCGCTGGCCAAGGAGGGTGCCCCACCTCTCCCTCATTCATGTGGTGGAAGCTCCATGATACGTTGGAAACGTATCTATAAGTTTTGATGTTCCATGCTTGTTTAGTATCCACTTTGCTATGTTTTGTCTACACTTTGAGGTATTTTTATACACTTTCTGGAACTAACCTATTAACAAGATGCCACAGTGCTAGTTGCCTATTTTCTTCTATTTTTGGTTCCAGAAAGGCAGAAAATCAATATTCTCGGAATTGGACGGGACAAAAGCCAAAGTCATTATTTCCCCGGAGCAACACGGAACCACGAAGCAGAGTTGGAGGAGGACACCAGGGTGGCTGCACCCCCCTAGGCGTGGGCCAGCCCTGGTGGCGCCCACAGGGGGTGTGGGCCCCCTAGAACTCCACCGACCTTGCCTCCTACGCCTATAAGAAGCCCCCGGGGATAAAACCCTAAATCATCCAGAAGAAATCCAAGAAACCCTCCACAACGCCGCCGCCACCGAAGGAGAGATTAGGGGGATAGAAAGTCTTTGTTCTAGTACCCTGCCAGGACGGGGAAGTGCCCCGGGAGCCATCTCCATTGATCTCCATCGCCATATTCATCACCGTTGCTGATTACCATGATGAGGAGGGAGTAGTTCTTCCTCGAGGCTAAGGGCTCTACCGGTAGCTATGTGTTCATCTCTCTCCCTATGCATGATCTTGTGGTCATGAGCTTTGTAATCAAGTAGATCTAACTTGCTACTCAAGTGCTTCAATAGATCTCTGCTCTCCCCACGTGTATGAAAGTGACAGTGTGCATATCGTGGTGGCACTTAGGCTAGAGTCTACACAAATACTCATCATTCTTAGATCTATGCTTTTCCCCACGTCTGTGAAAGTGACAACGTGCACACTGTGCGTGGCACTTAAGATAGGTTACATATATATTTATCACGGGTATATTTTTGAGTTGGTTGTCTTTATGAAATTGTGGTGTTTGTTGGAACCATCTAGCGCTCAAGGTCATGGTGTGGGGTTATCTAGATTGGGAAAGACGGACTTTGAGGAGTGTTGTTATAGCCCTACCATGGATTAGAGTGTCCAACCGGAGAGTAGTCAGGGTAGTATCATGAAGAGAATATATTTATATGAGAGAGTGTTCACTAGTGAAAGTATGATCCCTAGGCCTTGTTTCTAAGTATTGAAACACCGTTTGCATCTAGATCTGTTGCATGTTTTCTTGCTTCCATATTTATTTAAGTTTGCCTTTAGTCTCTTCCACGTCAACAACAAGTCAGAAGCTCTTTCCTGGCACCGTTACCACTTGTATTTCACTATCTCTTCGCCGAACTAGTGCACCTATACACCTGACAAGTGTATTGGGTGTGTTGGGGACACAAGAGACTTCTTGTATCTTGATTGCAGGGTTGCTTGAGAGGGATATCTTTGACCACTTCCTCCCTGAGTTCGATAAACCTTGGGTAATTCACTTAAGGGAAACTTGTTGCTATTCTACAAACCTCTGCACTTGGAGGTCCAACAACTGTCTACAAGAATAGAAGTGCGTAGACATCAAGCTATTTTCTGGCGCCGTTGCCGGGAAGGAAAGGTAAAAGGCACTCACACACGTTACCCCATGACAACAGCAAGCCAGAAAGCTATTTTCTGGCACCATTGTTGGGGAGGTAAGGTAAAAGGTACTCACATCCTCCGGTGTGAGTGCTCGAAGTTATTTCCTTTAGATTATGCAAGTTTTCCTTTTTTGTTTCTTTTTTATTAGTTAGGCTTAATGGAAAACAACAAAAAAAATTAGAGAGCTCTATAGTGTTTATCTTGAATTAGGACATGAAGTGTTTGAAGAGAAAATTAAAAAACTATGGAGATTTATTTGCATGCTAATAGCAATGTTATTAGTATGAATTCTTTGGAAACCATTATTGCTAATGCTATGGAAAAGTCTAAGCTTGGGGAAGCTAGTTTTTATGAAAATGATCTTTTTAGTCCCCCCAACTTTGGAAGATAGCTATTGTATTGCTTATGATGATACCAAACCTCCAATATATGATGATTACAATGATGAATATGATATTTTCAGTCCACCTACTATTGAGGAGAAAATTAATTGTGATTACAATATGCCTCCTCTATTTGATGATTATGGTGATGAGAATAATAGTGATATCTTTTTTTTTGAATTTGCTCCCACTATAATTAATAAGAATGGCTATGCTTATGTGGAGAGTAATAATCATTTTATGCATGTGGCTCATGATAAGAATGTTTTATGTGATAGTTATATTGTTAATTTTATTCATGATGCTACTTAAAGTTATTATGAGAGAGGGAAACATGGTCTTATGCATCTCAATAATATTAAGTTTATGTTGAAAACTTTGAAGTTGCACTTGTTTTGCTTTCCTATGCTTGTTGCTTTGTGGTTTCATGACTTGTTTCTTTACAAGATTCCTATGCATAGGAAGTGGGTTAGACTTAAATGTGTTTTGAATTTGCTTCTTTATGCTCTCTTTTACTTCAATTCATATTTCTTATGTGAGCATCTTCTCAAACTATCAAGCCTAACTCAAAGGCGTTAAAGAAAAGTACTTGTTGGGTAATAAGAAACCAAGAGTTTTATTGAGTATTGGAAGTTATTACTTCTGTAATAAGCTCTTATTATACTTTTTCTTTGCTTTTTTTTGCCAATAATGACCTCTAATGAGAGGGAAGTAAGATTTGGGGAGTTTCTGTCCCGAAACAGATTTTTGTGCTCCACCATAAAATTTCATGAGGAATATTTGTAAGTCGGATTGAGCTAAATATTTACAAATAAATCCCCCAGTATGTTAGCTAACTTCCGTTAGTTCAATACTTTTTGATTTGATCAACAGAAGGTCTTCGAAAAAATCGGTTTCTACCTGCTGGTCTGTTTTGGCAGATTTCTGCCATTATTTGCATTTGCTTCTTATTGATTCTTTTTTGGGTTCTTTTTGGGAAATTGAGATTTTTGAGGGAATTGCTACAGTTGCTTGTGTTTTTAGTGAAAGTTTTGTTGTTCTAAAGCTAAACCCAAAGGTATATTATCTTTTGAATACACTAATGTTGCTAATGAAGATTGTGTGGAGTTTTGTATGAAGGAAAATTTTTAGGTGTAGAGAAAGAATGATGTAATGACATGAAGAATGGACAAAATCTCAAGCTTGGGGATGCCAGCCTGTGTCACCCCAAGAAATATTCAAAATTTATAAGCGTCAAAGCTTGGGGATTCCCAAGGCATCCCCTTCTTCATCAATAAAAATCTCAGGTCTTTTTAGACACTTTGTTTTTATTGTTTCATGAACAGCTGTGTTGTTCTTGGAGCGTCTTAGTTTTTGTTTTTGGTTTTTGTTTTCTTAGTTTGCTTGAGTAAGTTGGTTGGATCCAAACACACTTCTTCTAGAGAGGACACACTCCATTTTCATTGCCTAGCACACTCTAGTTTTCACTCTTATTGTTCTGTGAGTGTTTTCTTTTGCTAGCACTGTGTTTAGCCTTAGTTTTCTTGTGCTTTCAGCTTATAAATTTTTAGTTATTCTTTTTGGATTTATGAGACATGCTCACTGATCTTTATTGATTATTATCTTTGTGGGTTGTTTCAAATAAGTTGATTGGTGTTGGAAAAGAGTAGGAAGTTTCATGCTTTTAGTGGTACAAAAGGGAGCTTGTTTTGGCTGTGGCTTAGACTTTATCATGTCATGCTAGATATTGATTTAACCTTATGCTTAGTGATTATTGCTTTATCATGACTTGTTCCAAACAATTAGGATTGCTTAATGTTCCTTGAAGGAATCATGTGTTGTTTTAGCATACAAAAGCATAGTATAGTGGTATTCTCCTTTGATGCTTTGTTTAGGTTGACTTGGCACATTCTCACACCATGTTATGACTATGAACAAGTCACCATAGCCTTTATGATCATTTAGTCCTTGACTTGTAGTACCACTTTATGCTTTAGTTAATAATGTTTTGTCGCTCTGCATGATTATGGCCATTATTGCTCTCTTAGTTCGTCGCTCTCAGTCTTTTGCTAGCCTCCACTTGTATGAGTAATCTCTACTCACGCATCCAAATCCCAATAAACAAAGTTATTCCAAAGTGTCCACTATAAATTCCTATGCATGGTGTGTTACACCATTCCAAGTATATTCTTGTTTTCATCTATCTTCCAATTAAAAAGTATTTTGTTATGTGAAAACTTAGTGATTAAATATCTCACAAACTTGATGGCACACTTTATTTTTCTTGCCCCTAATAAACCTGAACCATTGTGTCATCTATGTTGTATATACTTTCACTTATATGTTGGAATTAGCAGAACTGTGCTGTCACGGGGAACGCTTTCAACATTGCACTTGTACTTTGTACACAGTTGATATCATGCTCTTTTGTCTATGGATGTCACCGGTATGAAATAAAATGGGAGCTTGTAAGTCCATGGAGTTATATATGTGTGTTAGAGAAATGCCTGGGACGCTAGCCTAAGCCATGCCTAATCATGGTGGAAACTTGCAGCATCACCATAATGACATCTATGATAAGATTGTTGAGATGCCCATTGTCTGCTTGCCTTGTCATTTTGATTATGGGATAGCTCCTGTATCATGTGCAAGGGGTACCCCGTTGGAAGTTCTCTATGATACACGTGTACTTACTATGAAAATAAATTACAGGTGACTAAAGTTGAGTAGCATGAGGAGCGGCCGTCGTATTCAAGGGACATGAGATTGCCAACTTATATTTTGTCAAGCATATACTCCATAGTTTGTTCACTTTAACCTTAATCACTTCAAGATGCTTATGATAGGGGCAATGAGAGCTGAAAGCTAACAAGTACCATAATTTTGGAAGCTCTTTTTGAGACTTGAAATCCCCGCTTCCCTTTATGAAGGGCCTTTCTTCCACCATTATATTGAGTCTCCACCTTCTATCCTTAGGCACCAATTAAGAGAGCATAGTTGCCATTCTTAGTTCTATGTGCATTGTCCCAAGACTTATTGATTGATGCATATTGTTGATATTGCTTGTTCTTGTGCTATTTGTATCTAGTCACTCTTATGAACTTTGAAGGTGTCCTATGCATCTATTTGCTACTCTATGAGGGACAAGCTGATTGCCATTATGCCATGTTTTCTGTATGTGAAACAAACAAACGTTTTTCAATGCATAATATTCATGATCTTTGTTTGTAGCCTTTCATGTTGCATGCATAGTTACTTTGTCTTACTATTAGAACTCCATCTTTCATGCTCATGTTTAGAGTTCTTTGATACCAGTTTTCAATGCTTGCAAATGGTTGGATCTTGATTTTGATGGTGCATGTCACCTAAAAAATTATTCTTTTTATCACTTACCTACTTGAGGATGAGCAGGAGTTAAGCTTAGGGATGCTTGATACGTCGGAAATGTATCTATAATTTTTGATGTTCCATGCTTGTTTAGTATCCACTTTGCTATGTTTTGTCTACACTTTGAGGTATTTTTATACACTTTCTGGAACTAACCTATTAACAAGATGCCAGAGTGCCAGTTGTCTTTTTTTTTCTATTTTTGGTTCCAGAAAGGCAGAAAATCAATATTCTCGGAATTGGACAGGACAAAAGCCAAAGTCATTATTTTCCCGGAGCAACACAGAACCACGAAGAAGAGTTGGAGGAGTACACCAGGGTGGCCGCACCCCCTAGGTGCGGGCCAGCCCTGGTGGCGCCCACAGGGGGTGTGGGCCCCCTAGACCTCCACCAACCTTGCCTCCTGCGCCTATAAGAAGCCCTCGGGGAGAAAATGTAGGGTTCGCAGCATAGAAAACAAATTTTTTCCTACGATGGGAACAACTATGTACCAAGATATATCTACTAGATACAAACAACAGGAAGATGTATAGCCGCAAAGAACATACCCTTGAAGACCGACAAAGCTTAACGAGTTAAACTCGTGGTTGATGTAGACGATCTCTTGCCGATCTCAAGATCGAGAGGAAGTCCTTAGCACCGCAACTTAGCGGCGCATCCGTGCTTGCACACACGTTTGAGGCACCGAGCAACCTCCACCTCCTCGCTCCAGCGATGCAGCGGAAGCACAACTCTTTCTTGCCGAATAGTCACCGGGAACATGTATCTCGCTAGTCCAAGACCATGGGGAATAAATACTAGAGGGGGAGAGAGATCCTTCACGAGGAGGTGTGAGTGAGAGAGAGGAGAGGGGGCTCCTTTTATAGGAGGAGGGGGGCACCCAAGGGGGTGGCAGCCGGCCATGGGGGATGCCCCTCCTTCATTCATGTGGGTGGACACTCCACTCACTCAAATGCTTTTCAATTCCCTCCACTCAAAATCCCACTCAAATTCCCATTAATTTCCACCAAATTTAATGCAAACTCTCATTAAATAAAACTCATTTTATTTATTCATAATTTTGTCAATTACTTTAATGACAAATATTCACATATAACCCCTTGCTAGTATTTCATTTCACATGCAAAAACACTTTCTGCAATTTCACCCAAAAACCTGTTTCGGTATCTAGTGAAATAAATTCCTGCGCTTGTTATTCTTTCCGGCATGAAACTTTTGCTCCAATTGGATGTCGGTGTCTCTTAAGTGTGTCACCCTATGGTTCGCGAATAATGCGGACATGATCGAGACCCCTCTCAGATCAATAATCAGAAGCGGGATCTGGAGACCCATACTGACTCCCAGACATTCAACGATGACTTACTTGTGATCGTCGGAACCTTTTACGCTAGTATCTTAATCCCTTTGTTTCATGATATATTACATGTCCGAGATTCAATCATTGGTATCTCCATACCTAGTTTGATCTCGTTACTGACATGCACTCTTTTCTCGTTCCCGTGATATAACATTCTAGTGATCAAATCACTTGCTTGCAAGCTAACCAATGTGATATCACCGAGAGGGCCTAGAGTATATCTATCCGTCATCGGGATGAACAAATTCCACTCTGATCCATGGGCCTCAACATAACAATTTATTAGTTCTGAATCCATCTTTATAATCACCCTGTTATGGTGTGACGTTTGATGTTATCAAGAAACTCTTCCGGTGTTAGTGATTGACATGATCTCATGGTATAAGGATTAGGATCACTTCGTAAGTTGTTATAGCAATATAAACTCAATGACTTTGATCATAATTCTATACTTCAGATGAATGTTCATCACATCATTACATTAATGTTGTGATCTCGTTATTAACAACATCCAATGTCCATGATCAGGAAACCATGATCATCTTGTTAATAAACGAGCTAGTTTATGAGAGAGGCATAACTAGGAACTTTCTGTTTGTTTATTAAACACACATGCATTAACGTTTCCGTATTAATACAATTATAGCATGCAAAATAAACATCTATCATATACTTGGAATATACATAATAAACACTTTATTATTGCCTACTAGGGCATATTCCCTTCAGTCTCCCACTTGCACTAGAGATAATAATCTAGTTACATAGTGATGAATCTAACACCCATGGAGTTCTGGTGTTGATCATGTTTTTCTCTAGGGAGAGTTTTAGTCAACGGGTCTAGTACATAGAGATCCGTGTGTACTTTACAAATCTTTATATCTCCATCCTTGACATGCTCACGGATGGAGTGAAACCGGCGCTTAATATGCTTGGAATTCTTGTGAGACCTTGGTTCTTTGGCATTGGCAATGGCACCATTGTTGTCACAATAGATCACCATTGGGTCCAACATGCAAGCAACCACAACTAGTTCGGATATGAAATCCTTCATCCAAACCGCTTCCTGAGCCGCTTCAGAAGCAACAACATATTCGGCCTCCGTTGTTGATCCCGCCACCACAGGTTGTTTGGAACTCCTCCAACTAACCACTTCGCCATTCATGAGAAATACGTATCCGGATTGAGACTTAGATTCATCCGGATCGGTGTCAAAGCTTGCGTCAACATAACACTTAGCGACAAGCTCTTCTTCACCTCCATATACAAGAAACATATCCTTAGTTCTTTGCAAGTACTTAAGGATATTATTGACCGCTATCCAGTGTTCCGAACCTGGATCCGATTGGTACCTACTAGTCAAACTAATAGCACGTGCCCCATCCGGTCTTGTACATAGCATGGCGTACATTATAGAGCCTATGGCTGAAGCATAGGGGACTTTGTCCATTATCTCTCTTTCTTCTGCTGTAGCCAGACTTTGAGTCTTACTCAATGTCTTGCCTTGCAATATAGGTAAGAACCCCTTCTTACTTCCGTCCATTTTAAACTTCTTTAAAATCTTGTCAAGGTATGTACTTTGCGATAGCCCTATTAGGCGCCTAGATCTATCTCTATAGATCTTTATGCCTAATATGTATGACGCTTCACCTAGGTCCTTCATTGAAAATTTGTTGTTTAGATAACTTTTAACACTGTTTAAAAGATCTATATCATTTCCGATCAATAATATGTCATCCACATATAATATCAGAAATGCCACATTGCTCCCACTCACTTTCTTGTAAATACAAGCCTCTCCATAAGTTTGGACAAATCCAAACTCTTTGATCACCTCATCAAAGCGGAGATTCCAACTTCGTGATGCTTGCTTCAGTCCATAGATGGATCGCTGAAGTTTGCACAACTTGTTAGCATCCTTAGGATCGACAAAACCCTTTGGTTGTATCATATACAACTCTTCTTCAATATTACCATTGAGAAACGCGGTTTTGACATCCATCTGCCATATCTCATAATCGAAATATGCAGCAAATGCTAACATAATCCTAACTGACTTTAGCATCGCTACGGGAGAGAATGTCTCTTCGTAGTCAACTCCTTGAATTTGTCGAAACCCCTTTGCGACAAGTCGAGCTTTATAGACGGTCACATTACCATCAGCATCAGTTTTCCTTTTGAAAATTCATTTATTCTCCACGGCCTTTCGGTCGTGAGGTAAGTTCACCAAGTTCCAAACTTGATTTTCATACATGGATTCCATCTCGGATTTCATGGCTTCTAACCATTTGTTGGAATCCGGGCTCATCATCACTTCTTCATACGTCGCAGGGTCTTCAATTTCATCAACCATGAAATTCATAACAGGGTTTCCGTACAGCTCGGGAGCTGCACACGTCCTGCCAGACCTTCAAGGTTCGGTAGTACTCTCTTTTGGAGTTTCATGGTCATTATCATTAGTTCCTTATTCAACTGGTGACGCCAACTCCAGAACAACTTCCGGAGCTACGCTACTCGCCATACTTTGAAGAGAAGGTTCAATAACCTCTTCGAGTTCTACCTTCCGACTACTCACGCCTTTCACGAGAAACTCCTT
Organism: Avena insularis; assembly: GCA_023614405.1. Lineage (NCBI taxonomy): Eukaryota > Viridiplantae > Streptophyta > Magnoliopsida > Poales > Poaceae > Avena > Avena insularis. The sequence goes on from CM042695.1 coordinate 92,758,365, forward strand.
CTCTAGAAATGATCCATTCTTGGCAACAAAGACCTTGCCCTCAGATCGGTGATAGAAGGAATACCCAATAGTTTCCTTAGGGTATCCTATGAAGACGCATTTTTCCGCTTTGGGTTCGAGTTTATCCGGTTGAAGGTTCTTCACATAAACATCGCATCCCCAAACTTTAAGAAATGACAGCTTAGGTTTGTTTCCAAACCACAATTCATGCGGTGTCTTTTCAACGGATTTAGATGGTGCCCGATTTAAAGTGAATGCAGCAGTTTCTAGTGCATAACCCCAAAATGACAACGACAAGTCCATCAGAGATATCATAGATCGAACCATATCCAATAAAGTATGATTACGACGTTCCGACACACCATTTCGCTGTGGTGTTCCGGCAGGTGTGAGTTGTGAAACAATTCCACACTCTTTCATGTGAGTTCTAAACTCGTAACTTAGATACTCACATGCACGGTCAGACCGTAGAAAGTTGATCTTTCTATTATGATGATTTTCCACTTCACTCTGAAATTCCTTGAACTTTTCAAAGGTTTCAGATTTGTGTTTCATCAAGTAGATATAACCGTATCTACTCAAATCATCCGTGAAAGTAACAAAATAATGATATCCACTTCGCGCCGACACACTCATTGGACCACATACATCAGAATGTATGATTTCCAATAAATCTGTCGCCCGTTCCATTGAACCGGAAAACGACATTCTAGTCATGTTTCCCATAAGGCATGGCTCAAATGTATCAAATGATTCAAAATCAAGTGATTCCAAAAGTCCATCCGAATGGGCTTCTTCATGCGTTTAACGCCAATATGACCTAGACGGCAGTGCCACATATATGCAGATATATCATCATTAAGTTTAATCCTTTTAGCATCAACATTGTGAATATGTGTAACACTATTATTGAGATCCAATAGAAATAAACCATTCATCATCGGTGCATGACCATAAAAGATTTCATTCATATAAATAGAACAACCATTGTTCTCGGATTTAAATGAATAACCACTTCGTATCAAACATGATCCAGATACAATGTTCATGCTCAGTGCTGGCACTAGATAACAATTATTTAAGTTTATTACTAATCCCGACAGAAAGTGGAGAGGCAGCGTTCCAACGGCGATCACATCAATGCTTGATCCATTGCCGACACGCATCTTGACCTCACCCCTTGCTAGCGGTCGCTTGTTCCGCAGCCCCTGATTCGAGTTACAAATATTAGCAACTGAACCGGTATCAAATACCCAGGTGCTACTGTGAGCACTAGTCAAGTACACATCAATAACATGTATACCATATACACCTTTGTTTTCCTTGCCGGCCTTCTTGTCTGCGAAATACTTGGGTCAGTTGCGCTTCCAGTTGCCAGTCCCCTTACAATAATAGCACTCAGTATCAGACTTAGGTCCAACTCGGGGTTTCTTTTCAGGCACGACAACCGACTTGCCGCCCTTACTTCCCTTCTGTTTACCGTTCTTGTCTTTCTTGAAACTAGTGTTCTTATTGATCATCAACACTTGATGTTCCTTCTTGAACTCCACTTCTGCAGTTTTAAGCATTGACAGAAGCTCAGAGAGAGACTTCTTCATGCCTTGCATATTATAGTTCATCACGAAGCTCTTATAGCTAGGTGGCAGAGACTACAGAACATGATGGATGCCTAAGTCAGTGGGAATCGATATTCCCAAGGACACAAGCTTATCGGCATAAACCGACATCTTGAGTACATGCTCACTTACGAAGCTGTGCTCTTCCATCATGTAGCTAAAGAACTTTTCTAAAGCATTGTAGCTCTCTACAACAGCATGTGTGTCGAAAATCATTTTCAACTCACCCATTGTATCAAATGCATTGCCATTTTCGAAACGCTTTCGAAGTTCCGGCTCTAGCCCATACAATATGCCGCAATTAACTAAGTTGTGGTCCTCCTGACAAGTCTGATAGACATTCTTCTCCTCGTCAGGGGCATCATCGAAAGGTGGGGGGCCTAGCGGCGCTTCTAGCACATATTGCTTTTGTGCAGCAGAGAGGTGAATCCTCAAATTCATGGCCCATTCGGTAAAGTTGCTACCGTTCGTTGCAAGTTTCTCTTTCTCCATGAACACATTGAAATTAAAAGCAGGTGGTGCCATCTACAACAGAATTTGTAAACTTTAGACTAAGTTTATGATAGATTGAGTTCAAGTAATTCACATTAAGAATGAACTCCCACTCAAAAATGACATCCCTCGTGCCTTTTTGGTGATTACATGAACCAAATCCACTACACCAAGTCCGATCATCACGTGAGTCGGTGTAGCTTCAAAGGAGAGCATCAAATGATCATCATGTCTTCTATATGACTCATGCTTAACCTTCTGGTCCGTGTTCCGAGTCCATGTCTGTACATGCTAGGCTCGCCAAGTAAGAACCTTAGTATTCGCGTGTGTAACTGTCTTACACCCGAAATATGGTCATGGATCCAAAAACACCTGATCATCACGTGATGTCTTGGAGCGACGAAAACATAATAGGTGCATACTAAAGGAAGAACACATTGTTATCTTGATATTTAAATGAGGGATCATCTTATTATGATAATAAAATGCCAAACAAGCAATATAAGATGCTATCAAACATCACATGTTTATAAGTGAAATGATATGGTTCCCGCATATGATCTCTATCATGTGCACCGTGGTATGATCACTATCATACCTCTATGTGTAAGGCCAAGGTCTATGGAACTTACACGTTATGTGTGTTGTAATAGTATCATCTCATACTTCTACTTACAACATCACCATATCATAACACTAGCCCAGCAACAATCTAAACTAGACGCCTCTAATTTATCCATTGCAAGTTTCACGTGGCTTAGGGATTTCGAAGATAGAACCGTTCTTACCTACGAACATAGAACCACAACGAGGATAACCAAATTGTTGAAAACTCGTTGCAAATTAGATATTGACTATGGTAGGAGAGACAGACACCCTCTAGCCACTTATGCAAACTAGTTGCATGTCAAGCGTGGAACAAGTCTCATGTGCGAGGAAATGTAAGGTTTGTCCGGGACGCTTCATCCCACTATGCCACCAATATCCAAAATACAACTAAGAAGCAATAACATGATCATCATCACCCACATACTCATATGTGTACTACCCGTGTAAAGCATCTACGCATAGATCCGGCTCTGATACCACTGTAGGGTTCGCAGCATAGAAAACAAAAAATTTCCTACGATGGGAACACCTATGTACCAAGATCTATCTACTAGATGCAAACAACGGACGGATGTAGATCCGTAGAAAACATACCCTTGAAGACCGACAAAGCTTAACGAGTTAAATTCGTGGTTGATGTAGACGATATCTTGCCGATCTCAAGATCGAGAGGAAGTCCTTAGCACCAAAACTTAGCGGTGCATCCGTGCTCGCACACACGTCCGAGGCACCGAGCAACCTCTGCCTCCTCGCTCCAGCGATGCAGTGGAAGCACAACTCTTTCTTGCCGAATAGCCACTAGGAACATGTATCTTGCTAGTCCGAGACCATGGGGAATAAATACTAGAGGGGGAGAGAGATCCTTCACGAGGAGGTATGAGTGAGAGAGAGGAGAGGGGCACCCAAGGAGGTGGCCGTCGTCCATGGGGGCTACTGTCACATCCCAAGATTTTCCAAATCTTGTAATGTGAAAAATAAATGAATAAAATAAAACTTTGATGATTTTCAGGGTGAGAAGAAACTTTTTGAATCCAATTGGAAACCTTCAAAACCTATTTGGATCAAATAAAATCCTGAAGGGATTTAAAAAGATAAACATTTAATAAAGGAAAATAAAAATATTTGGAATTACTATTTTGGATATTTTGGATCTTTAAATAAAAGATTTGGTTTTCAAAAAGAAAAGGTAGATATATAAATAAGGAATTATTCTATAAGCCAAATTAAAACTTGGCCAAACCTTTGAAATAAAAACATTTCTATTTGATAAAAATAGTAAAGGTTTATAAAAGGATTTAATATCCAAGTTTATTAAAAATAAAGGTTTTGCTATTTTAATTAAAACATCAAAACTTATTTATTTATTTTAAACAAGTTTTCCAAGTGTTTTATATCTTCAAATAAAACCTACTGTTTTAGTTTTGATAATATTTTAGATTTCAAAATGGAGTTTTGAATAAATCAAAACCTATTTGAATTAATAATCAAGATCTATTTTATTTAATTATTAAATAGATCCTAAAAAGAATAAAATTATTTGATTTTATTTTTAGGACTTTGGTTTATGTTGTTAAACAGAACCAAATTCAATTGCAATGTTTGGTGAATGTTTGAATTAATTTGAATATTTGATTTGTTGTTTGATTTTCAAAACAGAAAATAGAATTGGAAAAAGATAAAACATTTGGAAAGAAAAAAAATAGAATCGGACTCAGCCCAGCTGGCCAAGCCCAACAAGTCCCAGTACCAGCCCAGCTTCCTTCTCCCCGAAAGAAAATAATTCGCACTCATTTTTGAACCCGCGCAGACACTGACTGGTGGCCCTTTCTCCCTGTCTCTCTCCTTCGCTGACGAAGCAGACCCACCTAGCCAGCTCACCTCCTTCTTCCTCGCGCAGACGACGCCCTGCCGTTGCAGCCATTACTCCGGCGATCAATACGCGTTAATTCATGACCGATTACTTCGCCGTGGATCGCCCATTTAACCGCCTGTGTCTTCTCTCCATTTTCCCTCACGCGCCTCCCTCTCTCTGCCCCCAGGCTGACGGAATTTCGAGCCACACTCCCACTGCTCCGACCATCGTCCCTCCTCGATTCCGGCGAGACCAGCCACCGCCTTGCCTCCCTGACCAAGCACACATACTCCCCACTCCCAGGCGCTTCTTCCTGTACCTCCCATTCACTCGCGGGCACCCCACAACGTCAGCTCCGTGCAACTGACCGCTCCGTCGAGTCTGCCTCTCTCCGGCGAAGTCCCCTGGTAAGCACAGACCGCCCCACGCCTTCTCGTTCACGCTCCCACACTCGCCACATCCTCCTGCATCTGACCATGCTCTTGTCTTGCCTTAGGGCGATCTGCAGCGTCGCCTCCGACCAGGACCAGAGCCGCCCGACGCCGTTCCCCACTCCGGCGAGCGATTACCTCCACGCCAGTGCACCCCTCTACCAACCGGCCATGCCTCGAGCATCACCACGTCCTTGCGATCACGGTGAGCATCCCCACTTCGTTCTTTGCTTCCTAGAACCGTCGCTAAAGCCACCGCCTGACCGTCGCCGCCATCTGCCGCCGCGCAGCGCCGCCCATCGTTGACCAAGCAGTAGCGTCCGTAGGATCTAGATCGGACGAACACGATAGATCACTTAAATGCCGAAGGGGTACGCAACCAGAGCCGCACGATGTTATTTAGATCCAACGCACCGCATCAGTCGATCCGTGCGAACCGGTACCGCCCAATCAAAACGCGACGCGTGGCCAGTATTTGATTTAAAAACATATTTGAAATCAGATTGAGATGCAGATTTGAAAACCCTATAACTTTTGATCCACACGTCCAAAAATTACAAACTTTATATCAATGGAATTAGTGGAACAAGCCCTAGCCAACCATGGATTTTGTTTAGTAAAAAGCCTCTGGTAAAATGTTTGTTTTTGCAGAAACATTTGTATGCTTGTTTAGATTAGAAAAATTATTCAAAAATGTTTTTGAGGTCGAAATCTTTGACAAATTAGTTTGTGGTGAACTTACTGACCCTAGGAACCAACCCAAAGTTTTAAAAATGTATTTGGTGAAGTTTAGGATGGATAAATTGATTTAGCCCATTTCTAGCCAAATAAAAATATTGATTTTGCTATAGAAATGACTTTGGAGTAAAAACTTTGGGAAAATGATTTGGATCAAAACTACTGACCCAAAAACACCAAGTTTTGAGAAACAACAACTTTTGGTGAACAACATAAAGTTGTTGCTTTAATAAAAATATTTTCCACCACATAAAATGATGATTGGATTTAAAATGGTTTTAGACAAAACTCTTTTGCAAATGACTTTGCCACTTTGGGAAATGACCACCTTGAGCCTTACAAAATTTAGAGCCTAGTGGAAACCATCTTTGCAAATAAACTATCTCTTGCATGCTTACATGCATGACTTAGATCCCATTGTTTTATGTGTGTGAAATGTTTGATTGATTATTGGTTTGGAATGCTAGTTGATATTGTGTTTGCTTGATTGATTGTAGTGAAGTTAGAAAAGTGTGAGACTAGCAAGATCAAGGAGTGAACCAACATTCCCTACCAAAAGAAAGGCAAGTTACACTATCATCTAAAGTCCTACTATTTTTCATTATACTTAGTGGATTTTGAAACATGCATGAAAAGAATTTCTAATACTTATGCTATGTTAAAACCTAATAGGATACCCTATATACACCTTAGTGGAAACAATGTAGTTGTTACATGCTTAGCCATGCTATATTTTGAAAAGAGATACATGTTGAGATTTTATGAAGTTGAGAAAAGGACTTGTGTTTCTATATAATAAAACAAGGACTCAATGAACCACCTGGGTGGCCAAGGATACTTTGAGTTTTGGAGAAGGTGGCAACAAAAGGAACCATGTCTATGGCAATCTCTTTGTGTTGTGCTCCAAAAGAAAACCACCCAGGAAACTTAGAGATTGAACATGTTTCTCCAATTGTGGCTTTCATGTACAACCACATGCTACTTATGGCTCTGGCTTAGTAAACTACATTGGGAAGACCCATGCATTGTCTTCAGGTTACTGAAAATGAGTACCTGGAATCCTACATGGATACTGAAGACAAGCTAGCAATGGTGTATGGGAGGACCCTCTGGAAAGACTTCGTCACATTCTCAATCTGCCAGTACTCCATCTTGGTGAGTACCAATCCAGCGGCCACTGGTGGCAACAAGATGAGAGTGTGATATGTGGGTAAAGTGTACAACTTCTGCAGAAGATAGTAAAAATCTAAGTACTTAGCCGTGTCCCCGGTTATGGACAATACTGAGCAACTAAAGCTTGAAGCTATGGGAAATCTCGACATTCTAATTTCTAAAAGAAAACTTTTAAGTAACAACAAAAGACTTGATGCACTTGGGGGTACCAAGGAGCTCAAGAGATTTTGATGAAAACTTGAAGCACTTGGGGTTACCAAGGAGATCAAGAGATTTGGATAAAAACTTGAAGTACTTGGGGGTACCAAGGATCTCAAGAGATTTTGATAAAGACACTTGGTGGATTCCAAGGAGTTCAGAAAAGATTTGCCAAAAGATCAAAACCATTTTGAAAGTTAGGATAAAGTATTTCTTTCTGCAAATGAGCCTAAAACCCTACTTAGCCAAATATGCATGTATTGATAGGATCCACTTATATTCAACATAGTAGTGAAACTTGCCAATACAATTCAAATGTATTGACCTTTGTGGCTGTAACTTGTAATGTTGCAGGTTTGATTGATTTTAGTGAAGATTGATTGATTAGGATTACAAAGTCTACAACCAACATGTTTGCCTGTGGCATTTTGAAGATGAAGGACCCCATGACTATAGTTATTCCGCTGCAATGTAATGTAATAGCCAAATGAGCTATGTAAGATGTAATAAAATTATGTTATTCCTGGTTATAAAATTATATTATGACCTTTGTTTCTTGATATTACATCTTAACTGTGGATGCTAGCTATTGATCCAGGGACTAGCATTGTAAACACAAGGGACTCTACCTTATTTAAAGGTTGGGACCCTTACAGCTACCCCCTCCCCTCCTTCATTCATGTGGGTGGACACTCCACTCACTCAAATGCCTTTCAATTCCCTCCACTCAAAATCCCATTAAATTTCCACCAAATTTAATGCAAACTCTCATTAAATAAAACTCCTTTTATTTATTCAGAATTTTGTCAATTACTTTAATGACAAACATTCACATATAACCCCTTGCTATTATTTCATTTCACATGCAAAAACACTTTCTGCAATTTCACCTGAAAACCTGTTTCGATATCTAGTGAAATAAATTCCCACGCTTGTTATTCTTTCCGGCATGAAACTTTTGCTCCAATTGGATGTCGGTGTCTCTTAAGTGTGTCACCCTATGGTTCGCGAATAATGCAGACATGATCAAGACCCCTCTCGGATCAATAATCAGAAGCGGAATCTGGAGACCCATACTGACTCCCACACATTCAACGATGACTTACTTGTGATCGTCGGAACCTTTTACGCTAGTATCTTAATCCCTTTGTTTCATGATATATTACATGTCCGAGATTCGATCATTGGTATCTCCATACCTAGTTTGATCTCAAGCATCGACATGCACTCTTTTATCGTTCCCGTGATATAACATTCTAGTGATCAAATCACTTGCTTGCAAGCTAACCAATGTGATATCACCGAGAGGGCCCAGAGTATATCTATCCGTCATCGGGATGAACAAATTCCACTCTCGATCCATGGGCCTCAACATAACACTTTATTATTTCTGAATCCATCTTTATAATCACCCTGTTACGGTGTGACGTTTGATGTTATCAAGAAACTCTTCCGGTGTTAGTGATTGACATGATCTCATGGTCTAAGGATTAGGATCACTTCGTAAGTTGTTATAGCAATATAAACTCAATGACTTTGATCGTAATGCTATACTTCGGATGAATGTTCATCACATCATTACATTAATGTTGTGATATTGTTATTAACAACATCCAATGTCCATGATCAGGAAACCATGATCATATTGTTAATCAATGAGCTAGTTTATGAGAGAGGCGTAATATGAACTTTCTGTTTGTTTATTAAACACACATGTATTAACATTTCCGTATTAATACAATTATAGCATGCAAAATAAACATCTATCATATACTTGGAATATACATAATAAACACTTTATTATTGCCTCTCAGGACATATTCCCTTCAGAAAACCCTAAATCATCTAGAAGAAATCCACGAAAACCTCCACAGCGCCACCGCCACCGAAGGGGAGATTCAGGGGACAGAAAGTCTCTGTTCCGGCACCCTCCTGGGACGGGGAAGTGCCCCCGGAGCCATCTCAATCGATCTCCATCATCATCTTAATCACCGTTGTTGATTCCCATGATGAGGAGGGAGTAGTTTTTCCTCGAGGCTAAGGGATCTACCTGTAGCTATGTGTTCATCTCTCTCCCTATGCATGATCTTGTGGTCATGAGCTTTGTAATCAAGTAGATCTAACTTGCTACTCAAGTGCTTCAATAGATCTCTGCTCTCCCCACGTGTATGAAAGTGACAGTGTGCATATCGTGGTGGCACTTAGGCTAGAGTCTACACAAATACTCATCGTTCTTTAATAGATCTATGCTTTTCCCCACTTGTGTGAAAGTGACAGCATGCACACTGTGTGCGACACTTAAGATAGGTTACATATATATTTATCATGATTATATTTTTGAGTTGGTCGTCTTTATGAAATTGTGGTGTTTGTTGGAACAATCTAGCGCTCAAGGTGACAGTGTGGGGTTATCTAGATTGGGAAAGGCAGACTTTGAGGAGTGTTGTTATAGCCCTACCATGGATTATAGTGTCCAACCGGAAAGTAGTCAGGGTAGTATCATGAAGAGAATATATTTATATGAGAGAGTGTTCACTAGTGAAAGTATGATCCCTAGGCCTTGTTTCTAAGTATTGAAACACCATTTGCATCTTGATCTGTTGCATGTTTGCTTGCTTGCTTCCATCTTTATTTCACTTTTCCTTTAGTCTCTTCCATGTCAACAACAAGTCAGAAGCTCTTTTCTGGCACCGTTACCACTTGTACTTCACTATCTCTTCACCGAACTAGTGCACCTATACACCTGACAAGTGTATTGGGTGTGTTGGGGACACAAGAGACTTCTTGTATCTTGATAGCAAGGTTGCTTGAGAGGGATACCTTTGACCACTTCCTCCCTGAGTTCGATAAACCTTGGGTAATCCATTTAAGAGAAACTTGCTGCTGTTCTACAAACCTCTGCACTTGGAGGCCCAACAACTGTCTACAAGAATAGAAGTGCGTAGACATCACTCCACTCACATAAACACACCTCCACTCACAATTCCACTCACATGCATTAATTTTCCACCAAAATTAATGCAAGCTCACATTTAATAAAACTCTTTTATTCAGAATTTTGTTAATTACTTTAATTAACAAACATTCACATAAAACCCCTTACAACATTTCAATTTCACATGCAGAACCAGTTTCAGCAATTTCAACCGAAACGATTCCGGTGTCTAGTGAAATAAATTCCTGCGCTTTCTTTTTCTTTATCTGGCATATCATTTGCTCCGAATGGTGTCGGTATGCCTTAAGTGTGTCACCCTAAGGTTCATGAATAATGTAGACATGATCGAGACTCCTCTCCGATCAATAATCAGCAGCGGGACCTGGAGATCCGTACTGACTCCCACACATTCAACGATAACTTCTGTGATCGTGTGAACCTTATACGCATGTAACTCAATTCTTTTGTCTTTACATGTCCAAGATTCGATCATCGGTATCTCCATACCTAGTTTGATCTCGTTACCGACATGTACTCTTTTCTCGTTCGCGTGATGTAACATTCTAGTGATCAAATCAGTTGCTTGCAAGCTAACTAATGTGATATCATCGAGAGGGCCCAGAGTATATCTATCTGTCATCGGGATGGACAAATTCCTCTCTTGATCCATGAGCCTCAATGTCACATCCCAAGATTTTCCAAATCTTGTAACGTGAAAAATAAATAAACAAAATAAATAATTGTTGAAAATTAGGGTGAAAAGAAACTTTTGTTTCTAAATGGAAACTTAAAATACCATCTTGAACAAACTTTGGTTAATGTTTAAATCCAAACTAAATTCAAATCAAGAGAAATGCATTCTTCATAAATGCATCTGGAAATATAAACACTTGGAGAATAAACCAAAACTCCAAAACCCTAATGGTAGGAAAACATTTCCAAGCTATCTCCAAGCCTATGGATTTGATCCAAATATAAATTTGTCAACAAAACATTTATAAATGATCAAGAATGACAAATAAAATATTATAAAACCATAGAAATTGATTTCAATCAATTTGGAACCAAAGATAAAATCTTATAAATTAAATAAGATAAGGAAATTGAATTTCCAAAGCTAATAAAGCACCTATCAAGAAATCCATACGAAATGGTGAGCAATTAATCCTAAAGATATTTAAAAGGATAAAAAAATATTAAATACGATTTTACAAATTGGAATCACCAAGTTTGGATCTTTAAATAAAAATATATGCATTTTATGAGATAAAGAAAGAAATATTTAATGAGGAATATTTAAAGACCAAATTAAATCTTGGCCTAATCCATAAGAAAATGGAATGAATATAATCCAAGTCCAAATAAATGGATAAAGAATTTGCCAAATAAAATGGCATTAAACAAATTCTATTTCTATTTGAATAAAGACAAGTACCCAAATTAAAATGATTAATAAATCATATTAAAAATATTCCAAATAATTCAAAGTGAATTATTTGACACCCTATTAAATAAATAAAACCTACTGAAAAGATTTGGAAAAATTTAGATTTCAAATGGAGTTTGAAAAATATTATTAAATCTTATTTGAATTAATACTAGAGCCTATTTTAAATAATTAAAAGACCCTAAAAATAATAAATATATTATTCTAAATTTAACTTCAGAATATATTAATAATCAGTATTTGAATACACACAAAGTTTGATTGAAGTTTGAATTCAAATAGGTGTTTGAAATAATTAAACAAAATCAAAACAAAATATTAGAATTGGAAAAGGAAAAAGGAACAGAACAGAAAAAAATTGAGCAAAGCCAAACCAGCCCAGCAGACCCAGTCTGGCCCAGTTAGCCCATTTACCCTTCCCCGCGATAAAAACGATTCGCACCAAGGATTCGACCCACTCACTCGCTGACTGCCTGGACCCACCTCACCTCTCTCTTTTTTCATTGCAGACCCACCGCCACTCCCTTCGTTCTCACCACGACCTGCCCTCTCTTGTTTACGTGCGTTGATTGCGAATGAATTGGCGTAAACGCGTGAGTAAATGTCACATCCCAAAATTTTCCAAATTTTGTAATGTGAAAAATAAATAAACAAAATAAATAATTGTTGAAATTTAGAGTGAAAAGAAACTTTTTGTTTCTAAATGGAAACTTAAAATCCCATCTTGAACAAACTTTGGTTAATGTTTGAATCCAACTAAATTCAAATCAATTGAAATGCATTCTTCATAAATGCATCTGGAAATTTAAACACTTGGAAAATAAACCAAAATCCTAAAAACCCTAAAAGAAGAAAAAACATTTCCAAGTTGTCTCTAAGACCATGGTTTTGATCCATACAAAATTTTATCAACAAACATTTATAAATGATCAAGAATGACAAATAAAAATATTATAAAACCATATGAATTGGTTTCACTTAATTTGGAGCCATAGATAAAATCTTATGAATTTTATAGGATAAGGAAATTGAATTTCCAAAGACAATGAAGCACCTATCTAAAATCCATACCAATTGGTGAGCAAATAGTCCTAAAGATATCTAAAAGGATAAATAAATATTAAATAAGATTTTACCAATTGGAATCACCAAGTTTGGATCCTTAATAAAAAGATATGGATTTTATAAGATAAAGATAGAAATATTAAATGAGGAATATTTAAAGGCCAAATTAAATCTTGTCCTAATCCATAAGCAAATGGAATAAATATAATCCAAATCCAAATAAAATAATGGATAAAGAATTTCCAAATTAAATAAAATGGCATTAACCAAATTCTATTTCTATTTGAATAAAAGCAAATCCTTAATAAGAATGATTATTTTAAATCATGAGAAAATAGTATTTTGGAATTTACCCAAGTGGAATAAAAATTGTTTAATTAACTTAAATAAGATCAAAGGAATCTTCTAAATAAAAAAAATTATGGAATTAAACCCATATATAATTTCATTGGAATAAAGACAAATACCCAAATTAAATAATAAATAAAGCCTTATTAAAAATATTCCAAATGAATCAAGGTGAATTATTTAACACCCTAATAAATAAATAAAACCTACTGAAAAGATTTGGAAAGATTTAGATTTCAAATGGAGTTTGAAGACATTATTAAATCTTATTTGATTAAATGCAAAGGCTTATTTTAAATAATTAAAAGACCCTAAAAAGAATAAAAGATTTATTCTAAATTTGACTTTAGAATGAATTATTAATCAGTATTAAAACCTACTCAAAGTTTGGTTGAAGTTTGGAATTCAAAAGTTGTTTGAATTGATTAATCAAAATCAAAACAGATTAATAAAAATGGAAAAGGGAAAAAGAATCTGTAAAAAAAAACCCAGCCCAACTAACCCCAGGCCCAGACTAGCCCAGCAAGCCCACCTCCCACTCTCTCGCGAAACGTTTTCATACCCGCAACCGTACCCGCACTCCCACTGACGAAGCGGACCCACGCAGCCAGCGCACCATCGTCTACCTCGCGCTGACCCCGCCCCTCTCTCCTTGCTACCGTTTCTGGCCACGATTTAATCCTGTTAATTCGCGTTGAAAGCAGCAATGAATCTTTCCCGTGATCACGCGTACATAAGCTCCTGCCTTCTCTCTCTCTTTCCCCTCACTCGTCGCATCTCCTCCGCCCCAGGGCTGCCCAAATTTTTCACTGCAACATCCACTGCTCCGGCGAGCTTCTTCGTTGATTCTGACCACTCCAGCCACCGCCACTACCCCTGGTTTCCTTGGACCTTCTCGCCAACGTCTCCGGCACCTGTTAGTAGTCTCTGTTCATCCGCGCGCCCCCCACAGACTCGCCTTCGTCAACGACTAAGCGTCGGTGGTGTTTGCCTCAACTCCGGCAAGCAGTAGCCGACGAATCAGCGCACCCCTTACTCTCTGGTAGGTATATTAGAAATCCTAGATCTCTTGCGCCTCCTCCTGACTGATTCCCTCGACTTATTACGCCACAGGAACTCGCCCCCGTCGACGACCGTGCGAGCCCGATCCTGTAGACAACTCCGACGAGCAATTGTCATCAACCTCGTGCGCCCCCTGCCTTCCGACGAGCACGTTGAGCATCATCACTCCACGGCGAACACGTTGAGCATATCCTACCTCTCCCTCTCTTCCTAGATTAACCAGAACGCCGCAGCCCGAGCGTCGCCGCCGCGCACCACCGTCGAGCGCCGCCAGCCCTTGGTCAAATCAGTTTGAGCCGTTGGATCTTGATCGTGTGTACGCGATAGATTGACTAAACGAAGGGGTATGCTTGCTCCTATGCCGCACGATCTGTTTAGATCTAACGCACCGTGTAGGCCGATCCGCGCGAAGCGGTATATACGAATCAGAACGTGACGCGTGTCCCAGAGTTTGTTTTAAAAACATGATTTGTTCTATTAGATGTTCAATTTTGAAAATTGCGTAACTTTCAAACCACACGTCCAAAATTTGCAAATTTTATATCAATGGAATCATCAAGAGAAGTACTTTCCAACCATGCCCTTGGTTTAGTAAATTGCATCTTGTAAAATGATTTTTTTTGCAGAAACTTGTGTAGGCATGTTTGGAATATAAAATTCATTCTAAAATTATTTTGGTGATAAAATCTTTGGAAAATGGTTTTTCTTGAACCTACTGACCATAGAAATCAATTTGTGGTTTCAAAAATGTATTTGGTGAAGCAAAGAATAAATCTTTGAATAAAAGCATTTCTAGCCAAATAAAAATGTTGATTATGGTTTAAAAATGATTTTGGGAGGAAAACCTTTGGGAAATGTTTTGATTTAAAATCTCTGACCCAAACACCTAGTTTTATGATTTAAAAATGTATTTGGTGAACCCTATAAAGATTGTCGCTTTGCTAAAGGCATTTTCAACAACATAAAATATTGATTTGGTTTAAAAATGGTTTATAGGTAAAATATTTTGCAAATGATTTTGCCACTTATATAAAATGACCAATAGGTGTTTTCAAATGTTAATAACCCATTAGGAACCACTTATCCAAATAAACCATCTTTGGCATGCTTGCATGCATTGTTTTGTTTCTATTATTTTATGTGATGTTTGCTTGAATGGTAGATTGAATTCTTGTTTTCTTGATTGAATTGTAGTGGAATTTGAAGAGTGTGAATATTGAAATATCAAGGAGTGAACTTATATTCCCTACCAAAAAGGCAAGTGATGCTTCATACTTTTGTGCCATTATTTTCACTATGCATTAGTGATATTTCTAAAGTAGGACTTGCATGGAATTTTGCTAAGTATAAACTATGCCATGGGAAATCCTAGTAGATGAAACCTTAGTAGAAATTTCCTAAGTTAAGATTCCTACTACTATCATGCTTAGCTTAGCTAGTAGAAAACAAGGGTGGATTATATTCATGCTATGGTATATTTCTAAGTCAAGGACTTGTGTTTTGTTTAATAAAACAACTAAGTGAATAAATCGCCTGGGTGGAATGGAAGGAATGGTTTATGTTGAGTGGTTACACAAGGCCCATTTCTATGATTTACCTTGTGTATCTCACTTGTGGATGGCCACCCAGGAACAAAGAGATTTGAGATGTCAAATGTTGAGAAGCTTCAAGTGCAGCCACTTGGCATTATGGGCTCACGGATCATATAGGTTGCAATAACTTAGCCAAATGGACAGTTGGTGGTAGGGGATTGATAGGTTGGAGCACGTCCATTCTGGTCTAAGGGAAGGCTTCTGAAAGATCTTGTCTTGGTGAAACCAAGTCTTGTGGGGAAAGTGCACCACCTCTGCAGAGTGTAAAATCTAAGTACTTAGCCATGTCCCTGGCAAAGGACAATTTGAGCATCAAGACATGGAAGTTATCAAGAATCTCCTCATCCAAATTTATAAGTTAATAACTTGTGGTTGAACAAGGGTTAAAGGATCACCAATTTCTATTGGGAGATGCCTTGGGCGATTTTGACAAGCAAAAACTTAGTGTTTTCAAATGATAAGGAAAATCTATTTTGAGCAAAGCAAGCCTAAGCTCCACTTAGCCAAATGCATATAGATGATAGTTACCACTATACTACCATAGTATCACTTGCCAATAAAATTCAAATGTATTGACCCTTGTGGCTATAACTTATTATGTTGCAGGTTTGTATGATGTTAGTAAGATGTGTTGATTAGGATTACAAGTCTACAACCAACATGTTTGCCTGTGGCACTTTGAAGATGAAGGACCCCATGCTATAGTTATATTCTGCTGCATTGTAATGAGATAGCCAAATGAGATATGTAATATGTAATAAATTATTTTATTCCTGGTTATAAAGTTGTATTATGAC
Source organism: Avena insularis (assembly GCA_023614405.1). NCBI lineage: Eukaryota > Viridiplantae > Streptophyta > Magnoliopsida > Poales > Poaceae > Avena > Avena insularis. Next base: position 92,774,720 of record CM042695.1, read on the forward strand.
CTTTGTTTCTTGATATTACATCTTAACTGTGGATGCTAGCTATTGATCCAGGGACTAGCATTGTAAACACAGGGATATCTACCTTATTAAAGGTTGGGAACCTTACAGTAAATTCCTCCCCTGACCTGGCCTTCTTAACCGTCTCTTCCCCCTCTCCATTTCCCCTCTGACCCCCTTTCCCCTCCGCCAGCAGGCTGCCTCGAATCGACCTTGCACTGCGGCAAACTTCGACAAGCTCCAGTGAAGATTCCGGCCAAGACGCACTTCCCCTTGCCCCCTCGACCACACGAGCTTGATCGCGAGCATCTCCTGCACCTCCTAGTACTCTCCACTCGCCCCCGCGCGCTCCACAACGTCGGCAACGACGACGACCTCTCGCCACCATCCACTGCATCTACTCCGTCGAGATCTCTAGGTAAACTCCGACCAAGCCTTCCCTCTCACTGATGCTCCTAGACTCGCGACCCTCGTGCGCACCTAACAGCGCCTCTACTTTGTCTTAGCATGGTCCAAAACGTCGCCATCGACGACGTAACTACGACGAGCAATAGCCAGTAACATCATGCGCCCCTGATGCTGAAACTACCACGTCGAGCTTCTCTAACCTCCTGCGAACCTGGTGAGCCATCTCTCCTCCTCCCTTGCTTCCTGCTCCTCCAGAACCGCTGTCAGTAGAGCCGCACCGCCGCTTGTCGCTGGATTGCGCCACCAATCTTTGGTCAGAGCACTGCAGCCGTCAGATCTCGATCGCACGGTTAGGATAGGTTGACTTAAGCGAAGGGGTGCGAGCTTATCTGAACCGTGCGTTGCAGCTTAGATCCAACGCACCAGAGATATCGATCCACGTGAACCGTTATTGGCCAATAGAATCGCTCCACGTGGCAAGTCTTTTGTTTTAAAAACAGAAACTAATCTAATAGATGTTTGATTTTGTAAATTGCATAACTTTTGATCCACATGTCCAAATTTTGCAAATTTTATATCAATGGAATCAGTAAGACAAGTACTTTCCAACCATGCCCTTTGTTTAGTAAATTGCTTCTGGTAAAATGATTGTTTTTGCAGAAACTTGTGTAGGCATGTTTTGAATATAAAATTCTTTCTAAAATTATTTTGATGATAAAATCTTTGGCAAATGGTTTGTTTTGAACCTACTGACCATAGAAACCAACTTGTAGATTCAAAAACATATTTTGTGAAGTAAGAGAATAAAACTTTGAATTAAAGCATTTCTAGTCAAATAAAAATATTGTTTATATGTTAAAAATACTTTTTGGAGAAAACCCTTTGGGAATTTTTTTGATTTAAACTCTCTGACCCCAAACACCAAGTTTTATGATTTAAAAATATATTTGGTGAACCCTATAAAGATTATTACTTTGCTAAAGGCATTTTCAACCACATGAAATATTGATTTGGTTTAAAAATGGTTTATAGGTAAAATCTTTTGCAAATGGTTTTGCCACTTTTATAAAATGACCAATAGGTGTTTTAGAATGTTTATAACCTATTAGAAACCAGTTTTACAAATAAAACAATCTTTTGCATGCATGCATGCATTGCTTTGTTTCTATTATCTTATGTGATGTTGCTTGAATGGTAGATTGAAATATTGCTTGCTTGATTGAATTGTAGTGATTTGAAGAGTGTGAATATTGCAAGATCAAGGAGTGAACTTATATTATCTACCAAAAAGGCAAATGATGCTTCATACTTTTGTCCCATTATTTTCACTATGCATTAGTGATATTTCTAAGTAGGACTTGCATGGAATTTTTGCTAAGTATAAACTATGCCATGGGAAATCCTAGTGGATGAAACCTTAGTAGAATTTCCTAAGTTAAGATTCCTACTACTATCATGCTTAGCTTAGCTAGTAGAAAACAAGGGTGGACTATATTCATGCTATGGAATATTTCTAAGTCAAGGACTTGTGTTTTGTTTAATAAAACAACTAAGTGAATGAATCACCTAGGTGGAATGGAAGGAATGGTTTGTGTTGAGTGGTTATACAAGGCCCATTTCTATGGTTTACCTTGTGTATCTCACTTGTGGATGGCCACCCAGGAACAAAGAGATTTGAGATGTCAAATGTTGAGAAGCTTCAAGTGCAACCACTTGGCATTATGGGCTCTGCCTAGATCATATAGGTTGCAATAACTTAGCCAAATGGATAGTTGGTGGTAGGGGTTTGATAGGTTGGAGCGCGTCCATTCTGGTCTAAGGGAAGGCTTCTGAAAGATCTTGTCTTGGTGAAACCAAGTCTTGTGGGGAAAGTGCACCACCTCTGCAGAGAGTACAATCTAAGTACTTAGCCATGTCCCTGGTAAAGGACAATTTGAGCATCAAGACATGGAAGCTATCAAGAATCTCCTCATCCCAATTTCTAAGTTAAAATCTTGTGGTTGAACAAGGGTTGAAGGATCACCAATTTCTATTGGGAGATGCCTTGGGTGATTTTGACAAACAAAAACTTAGTGTTTTCAAATGATAAGGAAATCTATTTTGATCAAAGCAAGCCTAAGCTCCACCTAGCCAAATGCATATAGATGATAGACTCCACTATACTATCATAGTATCACTTGCCAATACAATTCAAATGTATTGACCCTTGTGGCTGTAACTTATTATGTTGTAGGTTTGTTTGATGTTTGTGAAGTATGTTGATTAGGATTACAAGTCTACAACCAACATGTTTGCCTGTGGCACTTTGAAGATGAAGGACTCCATGCTATTGTTATATTCTGCTACATTGTAATGAGATAGCCAAATGCTATGTAAGGTGTAATAAATTATTTTATTCCTGGTTATAAAGTTGTATTATGACCTTTGTTTCTTGATATTACATCTTAACTGTGGATGCTAGATATTGATCCAGGGACTAGCATTGTAAACACAGGGATCTCTACATTATTAAAGGTTGGGACCTCTACAGATGGTACCAGAGCACTGTGTTGCCTGTAGGATTTGTAACCCTAGGATTGGACAAAACCCCTTAGAAAAATAGGAGTTGTATTTGTTCCAAAACTTATTTACAAACAATCTTGTAAACTCTTTCCTCAACCATTTTGGTTTTGACTCTACATCTCTTCTATTTCAAACTTGATGGATAAAGCCTTCACCATGAGCAAAGGACTTCATCAACTCAAGTGATTTCAACCTTAGTCTCAACAAGGACTTCAACTTGGATATTACTAAGGACTACAAGTGAGACAAGAAATATTGATGAAGACTCGAAGACTAAGGAAACACAACTTAGAAGGAATCATCATCACCATTGAAGTTTTGTGACCAAGACACAAGAATTTCTCCAAGGATACAGAGATCTTGTTCATGAAGAAGCAACCAAGAAGAATGGAATGATCTCAAGTAAACCATATAGTTGGACCACCATATTAAGTTTAGATCAAACACACCAACTTATGTGGTGTAGCAAAAATATTTTTTGCCTAAGAATGTGCTTGAACTTTGTTGTTTGAGTGGAATGTTTGTTTGTGATCGCTTGCACATTGCTTGTGTGAATTGTGATGTGTGTGATTAGAATTATTTCCTTAGAAATATCTTGCCCATTCTAATCCCAATCCAACCCAAACAGATGACTACTCCAAGAGACTCCAACATCAAAGATGGTGACAATAAAAACAACCAAGAGATCAACATGAGAGAACTCATAGTAACCCAAACCCAGTTGAACCAAGTGACAACTCAGATTTTAGCCAACTACAATGAGTTAGACCCAACCATGCAAAGGTTTTTGGAAACCCAAACCCAATTGATGCAAAAGGTGAGAAATCAAATGATCAACATGGGAGACAACTCTTCCCAAGGAGTTTATGACAACAAGGATGTCAAGGATGATATTCTAGAAGGAACTCAAGCTTGCAATGTTTGTGGAGACAAGGATCACACTTCCAAAGAGCATGAAGATCAATGCCCAAATTGTGAAGAGAAACATCCAACTAATCAATGCCCCACATCCCAAGCTACTTGTTTTCTATGTGAAGGAAATAATCATGTCCCTATCCAATGCCCCATCTATACCATAGTTTAACAAAGTAAACAAGATGGAGTGCAACAACAGTTTGTAAACCCTCATGAAGGAACATTTTCTACCAAGGAGGATGAAGGCAAAGTCAAAACTATGCATCATAAGGCCAAATCTAAAGTGACCACAAAGTGTTGCTAATCTTGTGGAGAAGAAGGTCATATCTCTAGTAACTGCCCCAAGAAGAGAGAAAAATTTCCCACCTTTGTGGTGAAGTATGAAGAGCATGAACTAGAAGAACTCCTAGCTTTGGAGAAACCCAAGAAGAAGAAAGACAAAAGCCAAGTGAAATGTTGTCATTGCAAAGAGATGGGACACTATGCCAATGAATGTCCAGAGAAGAAACAAAAATATAAGAAGATTAACCAAGTGTGGTGCAACAACTGCAAAGAGCTAGGCCATTATGTATCAACTTGTCCACAGAAGATACGTGAAGAACTTAATCTTGTCACATGTTACAATTGTGGTAACCAAGGACATTATGCAAGAATTGCCCAGAAACGATGAAGCACAAGATAAAGCCTATGAAGGATCTCAGCCTTGTCACATGTTTCAAGTGTGGAAACAAAGTACACTATGCAGATGTTTGCCCAGAGAGTATCATCAAGACTCCAAGCAAGCCAAGAAGTAATCTAGTTGGAATTTTTTTAAGGGTGGTAGTACCCTAGTTACTTTGAGCCAACTTGTAAACCTCTATCCTTCCCAAATTTCGGGACGAGATTTATTTTAAGGGTAGTAGACTGTCACATCCCAAGATTTTCCAAATCTTGTAATGTGAAAAATAAATAAAAAAATAAATAGTTGTTGAAAATTAGGGTGAAAAGAAACTTTTGTTTCTAAATGGAAACTTAAAATCCCATCTTGAACAAACTTTGGTTAATGTTTGAATCCAAACTAAATTCAAATCAAGAGAAATGCATTCTTCATAAATGCATCTGGAAATATAAACACTTGGAGAATAAACCAAAACTCCAAAACCCTAATGGAAGGAAAACATTTCCAAGCTATCTCCAAGCCTATGGATTTGATCCAAATAAAAATTTGTCAACAAAACATTTATAAATGATCTAGAATGACAAATAAAAATATTATAAAACCATAGAAATTGATTTCAATCAATTTGGAACCAAAGATAAAATCTTATAAATTTATTAAGATAAGGAAATTGAATTTCCAAAGCTAATAAAGCACCTATCAAGAAATCCATACCAAATGGTGAGCAATTAATCCTAAAGATATTTAAAAGGATAAAAAAATATTAAATAAGATTTTACAAATTGGAATCACCAAGTTTGGATCTTTAAATAAAAAGATATGCATTTTATGAGATAAAGAAAGAAATTTTTAATGACTAATATTTAAAGACCAAATTAAATCTTGGCCTAATACATAAGCAAATGGAATGAATATAATCCAAATCCAAATAAATGGATAAACAATTTTCCAAATAAAATGGCATTAACCAAATTCTATTTATATTTGAATAAAGACAAGTACCTAAATTAAAATGATTAATAAATCATATTAAAAATATTCCAAATAATTCAATTATTTGACACCGTATTAAATAAATAAAACCTACTAAAAAGATTTGGAAAGATTTAGATTTCAAATGGAGTTTGAAAAATATTATTAAATCTTATTTGAATTAATACTAGAGCCTATTTTAAATAATTAAAAGACCCTAAAAAGAATAAATATATTATTCTAAATTTAACTTCAGAATATATTAATAATCAGTATTTGAATACACACAAAGTTTGATTGAAGTTTGAATTCAAATAGGTGTTTGAAAAAATTAAACAAAATCAAAACAGAATATTAGAATTGGAAAAAGAAAAAGGAACAGAATAGAAAAAAATTGAGCAAAGCCAAACCAGCCCAGCAGACCCAGTCTGGCCCAGTTAGCCCATTTACCCTTCCCCGCGATAAAAACGATTTGCACCAAGGATTCGACCCACTCACTCGCTGACTGCCTGGACCCACCTCACCTCTCTCTTTCTCGCTGTCAAGCAGACCCCACCGCCAGCTCCCCTTCGTTCTCACCCGCCGATGACCTCGCCCTCTACTGTTTCTACCGGCGTTGATTGTGAATGAATTGGCGTAAACGCGCGACGCTCTCCCAGTACTCTCCACTCGCCCGCGCGCGCTCCACAACGTCGGCAACGACGACGACCTCTCGCCACCTTCCACTGCCTCTACTCCGTTGAGCTCTCCAGGTAAACCCCGACCAAGCCTTTCCCTCTCACTGATGCTCCTAGACTCGCGACCCTCGTGCGCACCTAACAGCGCCTCTACTTTGTCTTAGCATGGTCCGAAATGTCGCCATCGACGACAGCCCGAGAGCACCGGCGTCAGACGCAACTACGACGAGCAATAGCTAGTAACATCGTGTGCCCCTGACGCTGAAACGACCACGTCGAGCTTCTCTAACCTCCTGTGAACCTGGTGAGCCATCTCTCCTATTCCCTTGCTTCCTGCTCCTCCAGAACCTCCGCCAGCAGAGCCGCGCCGCCGCTCGTCGCTGGATTGCGCTGCCAATCTTTGGTCAGAGCACTCTAGCCGTCAGATCTCGATCGCACAGTTAGGATAGGTTGACTTAAGCGAAGGGGTACTGTATGGTTCCCAACATTTAATAAGACAGAGATCCCTGTGTTTGCAATGCTAGTCCCTGGATCAATAGCTAGCATCCACAGTTAAGATGTAATATCAAGAAACAAAGGTCATAATACAACTTTATAACTAGGAATAAAATAATTCATTACATCTTACATAGCTCATTTGGCTATCTCATTACAATGCAGCAGAATATAACAATAGCATGGGGTCCTTCATCTTCAAAGTGCCACAGGCAGACATGTTGGTTGTAGACTTGTAATCCTAATCAATAAACTTCACTAACATCAAACAAACCTGCGACATAACAAGTTACAGCCACAAGGGTCAATACATTTAAATTGTATTGGCAAGTGATACTATGGTAGTATAGTGGAGTCTACCATCTATATGCATTTGGCTAAGTGGAGCTTAGGCTTGCTTTGCTCAAAATAGAGTTTCCTTATCATTTGAAAACACTAAGTTTTTGTTTAACAAAATCTTTCCCAAGGCATCTCCCAATAGAAATTGGTGATCCTTCAATCCCTTGTTCAACCACAAGTTTTTAACTTAGAAATTGGGATGAGGAGATTCTTGATAGCTTCCATGTCTTGATGCTCAAATTGTCCTTTACCAGGGACATGGCTAAGTACTTAGATTTTACACTCTGCAGAGGTGGTGCACTTTCCCCACAAGACTTGGTTTCACCAAGATAAGATATTTCAGAAGCCTTCCCTTAGACCAGAATGGACGCGTTCCAACCTATCATTCCCCTACCACCAACTGTCCATTTGGCTAAGTTATTGCAACCTATATGATCTAGGCAGAGCCCATAATGCCAAGTGGCTGCACTTGAAGCTTCTCAACATTTGACATCTCAAATCTCTTTGTTCCTGGGTGGCCATCCACAAGTGAAATACACAAGGTAAACCATAGAAATGGGCCTTGTGAACCACTCAACACAAACCATTCCTTCCATTCCACCCAGGTGATTCATTCACTTAGTTGTTTTATTAAACAAAACACAAGTCCTTGACTTGGAAATATTCCATAGTATGAATATATATTCCACCCTTGTTTTCTATTAGCTAAGCTAAGCATGATAGTAGTAGGAACCTTAACTTAGGAATTTCTACTAAGGTTTCATCTACTAGGATTTCCCATGGCATAGTTTATACTTAGCAAAAATTCCATGCAAGTCCTACTTAGAAATATCACTAATGCATAGTGAAAATAATGGGACAAAAGTATGAAGCATCACTTGCCTTTTTGGTAGAGAATATAAGTTCACTCCTTGATCTTTGCAATGTTCACACTCTTCAAATCACTACAATTTAATCAAGTAAGCAATATTTTCAATCTACCATTCAAGCAACATCACATAAAATAATTGAAACAAAACAATGCATGCAAGCATGCTAAAGATTATTTTATTTGTAAAAGTGTTTTCTAATAGGTTATGAAAAAATCATTTGCAAAAGATTTCACTTCATAAACCATTTTTAACCAAGTCATTATTTTATGTGGTTGAAAATGTCTTTAGCAAAGTAATAATTTTTATAGGGTTCACCAAATATATTTTCAAATCATAAAACTTGGTGTTTGGGGTCAGAGAGTTTAAATCAAAACATTTCCCAAAGGTTTTCCTCCAAAATTATTTTTAATAAATAAACATTATTTTTTATTTGACTAGAAATGGTTTAAATCAAAGATTCATTCTTTTGCTTCACCAAATACATTTTTGAAACCACAAATTGATTCCTATGGTCAGTAGGTTCAAAACAAACCATTTGCCAAAGGTTTTATCTCAAAAATCATTTTAGAACAATTTTTATATTCTAAACAGCATACACAAGTTTCTGCAAAAACAATCAATTTAACATAAGCATTTACTAAACAAAGCGCATGGTCAGAAAGTACTTGTCTTGCTGATTCCATTGATATAAAATTTGCAAAATTTGGACGTGTGGTTTGAAAGTTATGAATTTTTAAAATTGGAACAACACATAGATCATTTCTGGTTTTAATCAAACAGTCAGGGCCACGTGGAGCTTTCCTATTCGTCTGTACCATTTCGCTCGGATTGGCAGATGCGAGCCGTTAGATTTAAGTTGCATCGTACGGCACAGATTGCTACTTACCCTTTCGTTCACGTTCTATCGCAACGCTACGATCAAGATCCTACGGCTCACACTAGCTCGGTCACAGATGGGCGGCGCTAAGCGACAGCGAGCGGTGGCGCGGTCAGACGGCGGCGGAGCTAGCGATAGAGGAAGCAAGAGAGAGGGAGGAGTGGCTCACAGTGATCGCAGGGGTATGGCAAAGCTCAAGGTGGTCTTCGGGTAGCAGGGGGCGCACGGGTGTCGTCTGAATTCCTCAAGATGCCGGGTAAAAGCGTCAGACGCCGACGTCGGGCGAGGCTACAAGCCGAGAAGGCAAAATAACGGTAGCGTTAGATGTGTAGAAGATTAGGGTGTGCGGGAGCATCACAGAGAAGGGGCGGCGCGGTCGGAGACTACCTGGAGGCGTCGCCGGAGAAAAGGCAGATGGCGGCGCTGCTGGTCGTTGTTGTTGCCGACGCTGGGGTGCTCGCGCAGATGAACGGAAGGTACAGTGAGGTGCGCTAGAGGCTGGGGAAGGTGCTCGTGTGCTCCAGGGGGCAAGGGGGGGCTTGGGCTGGCCGGAATCACCGCGGATGTTCGCCGGAGACCGTGGCGGTGTAAGCGGAAATGTGGACGACCAGGGGGCGTAGAGGTTCTAGCGAGTGAGGGGAATGAGAGAGGGAACGCATGCGCTTTAGTACGCGTGATTACTGGCGTGGATTGATCACTCCATCAATCGGAATTAAACCTCGAATCAAAGCGCAGAGAACGGTCGCGAGGTGAGGGGCGGGGTCAGCGGGGTGAGGAAGATGATTGCATGGCGGTGGGGTTGTTTCGTCAGCGAGGAGAGGCAGGGGAGTGGGGTCCATCGGTCAGTTGCTGAGCGGGTGCAGACGATGGTGCGAATCGTTTCCTCGTGGGGAAAAGAGAGGAAGTGGCTGCTGGGCCTTAGTGGGCTGCCAGATGGGTTGGGTCTGTTTTATATTTTTTTTGTTCCTGTTTCTTTTTCTTTTTCCCATTTGATTTTTCTGTTGTGATTTTGTTTGGTCTAATCAAACATCTATTTGAATTCAAACTTATCTCAAATTTTGTGTGGATTCAAACATTGACTATTTATACATTCTGAAGTCAAATTTTGAATAATCTTTTATTCTCTTTGGGGTCTTTTAATTATTTAAAAGGCCCTTGTTTTAAATCAAATAGGATTTAATAATAATTTTAAACACCATTTAAATTTCTAAATCCTTCCAAATCTTTTCAGTAGGTTTTTATTCACTTAATAGGGTGTCAAAATATTCACCTAGATTTATTTGGAAAAATTTAATATGATTTATAAATCATTTGAATTGGGAATTTGTTTTAATACTCTCCTGTAACCCTAGGCCCCAGTGACTATATAAACCGGCCCTATGGGAGCATTTAGGGCACAACCAATCAATCGTACATCACAATCAACTCGCACAAGCGAACCTCTCTTGTAATCCATTGTAACATCCGGCTTACGCTGATATATTACTGGGTTGCTAGCAGGATTAGGATCCGATCACTGCAGTCGGATCTGAACCTGGGTAAACTTGTGCTCACTGCTCCTGGAACATCCGACGTCTCACACCCCATCCTTCCAACGCCACTAGGACCCCCTATGGCGTACTTGTCGACAATCCGACAACAGTTGGCTCCCACCATGGGGCAAGTGACCTTTGGAGCATTGTTCCAGGCGGAATCTGCACGTGCAGGAATCGGCGAAACAATCGCCATGGGTCGTGTGGTCTACACCAGTGATGTCCCTATCATCCTTCTCGATGAGACTTGGATTACGGCTTCAAAACCCGTGACGACCTACACAATCATGTCAATCAGCGAGATCGATATCTATCTTGGTTTCACTGAACCCGCCCAACCCACCGTTGAGGTGATGACCATGGAAGAAGAAAAATTCGGATCTACTTTGTCCGTAGAGGGGGAAGAGTTCAGGGTCCCAGATAAAATCAAACCCACGCAGCCCACTCCTGTAGTGGAAGAAGAGGTGGAAGAATAATCCAGATCCGATCTCTCTAGCGAGATCGGATACACAAACGAGGAGTACATCTGCTATGGATTCAGTTTTGCTGACATCGAAGTGGATACCAAATTATACAAGTACCTTAAGAACATGAACAAGAAGAAGCACTATTTCGTGTACCACATAAGCACTGGATCCGACTTTGTCGATGCTGGAGCTGGTAGCGACTCGGTCCTAGACGCAATCGAAGAAAACACCAACTTACCTGGCTCCCCAGCAGAGTCAATCACGTCGCAGGAACTTCGAGACTTCGATAAAGAGATGGAGGAGTATGAACAAGAGCACGCCTCCAAGCAAATGCAAGGTGTGCCAGAAACTCCTCCTAGTCCATATGATAGCATGGATGAAAGCTACACCTCGCAGTATGACATAGACATCGGAGATTCCTTTCCTCCGAGATCCACAAACCAACCATGACGGGAAGTACGGATGGAAGTTTATCCCCCAATACCGGACCAAAAGCCGTCTTTGCCACTGGTACGCACGTTAAGGCTACTGGGTGGTCAAAGAAGAAGAACAAGAATCGGACACCGGCAGAGCCGGACGTCAAGGAAACCAACAAAGAAAAATTTGATGAAGAGATCGAGATGGAGAATCAGGATGGAGATCCGATTAATCCCACCCCGATTGATCCTCCTGTGGATGGACACATTGTCACAAAGGGTGCACGCAAAATTTACGGAGATGCACAATTCTAATCCCAACGGCTTCGGATCTTACGCCAGAGGCACTGGAGAAAAAGGCTGCGGACCTGGAAATGCACCGCTTGTTTCTACTCGAAGAGGCTGCGCGCATCGTCGAGATGAGGCAACAGTTAGTCAGTGATCCTGCCAGATACCAGTTAGATTTCAAGCGACATCCAAACAAGACAAGGGGAGGTCCGTTTCTTGCTAACAAGAATCTGGATATCCACAAATATCTACTCAACGGAAAAAGTGGAGAGAATATCCGAGTCTACAGCACGCTAGTGGAAAACACTACTGCAACTCGAGCCATCCTCGCCAACAATCCGTCTCCGCAGCAGGTCTAGCACTGCGTCGTGTTGCTGGACAAAGGATTAAAGCAGCAGAAAATGGCCACATCATTTAGTGGAAAGTTGGCCTCAAAGTACGAGTTTTGCCACACTAGCGCTGACCAAAGCACTGACGTAAGGATTCGCAGGGATACGACTCAACGCTACCGTCCCCGTGGAGAAGAAGATAATTCAAGAACCGGCTCAAACAAATACTCGCAGCCGGCGGATCGAAAGAGTTATTCGGCCATGCCAAAGACGCCATCAGGGCAATGGTTCCTCATCAGGACCATCGTCGGCAAAACAACCGCTATAGAGAAGACCCGGAAACACGCCGCCAGCGAGAGGACCAATATCGGATAAGGATGCCACCACCGAGCCATCCGGCTGGCAACGCCAGACGAATAGATGATCCGGATCGTCCTGAATCTAGTAGGGACGATGCCCGAAGAAACATGCATCGGAGTTAGCATAATGAAGCTCCACCGCCACCACCAAGAAACCCAGCCGGAAATAATCCACCAGGGCCTCCATCACCTCCCAGCAGCTACCATGAGGGATGACGTCGTAGCCATGGGAGCCGCAGGGGCGAAGGCGGCAATGGTGAGAGGAGAAGCAGAAATCCGACTCCACCGCGCAGAAGCCGCGAGCCTCCAAGGCGCAGATCTCTCTCGCCAAACGATGCTCGCCATCGCATTGAATCAAACATAGAAGCGCGGCGGTACAAGGAGGATGATGTGTATGTGGGACCTAAGTGCTTTGGTCCACGTATACGGCAGACCAAATTTCCAATTGAGTTTTGCATTGCCAAACATATTCAACCCTATGACGGTGCAGCTCGGCCATATACTTGGCTCCAGGATTTTTTCCAGGAAACAACCTGGTTGCAGTCCGATATCTACCACTGATGTTGAGGAAGATGGCTCGGTCATGGCTCAATGAACTGCCAGAGAATTCAATTCATAACTGGTATGATATGAAAAGTGCTATCTTTTCAAACTTCGAGGGAACATACAGGAGGCCCTACATAGTCGGAGACTTGCAGCGTTGCACCCAAAGACCCGGAGTAACCTGCCGGGATTACCTCAGATGATGGATCGATACGAAGAACTCCTGCGAAGGAGTAAATGAGCAAACTGCGATAGAAGCTTTTATTACAGGACTTCCAGTCGGACTTTTACGTCACAGGCTGAAGCGTGATCACGTCACATATTTGGGAGAAATGATAGAGACGGCAAGCAAATATGCTGAAACCAATGATGATTCAGAAGGGCTGCTAAATATTCTGGCGAATCCCAATGCAGCCAAACAGCCAAAGCAAACTCAGAAGTGCAAGAACACCTCAGACAAAAAGCCGGATCTGGACAACGCAACTGTTAACGCAACGTTTAGATCCGGAGGACGAGGAGGGCGTGGGGGCGGCCGTGGTAGAGGCCGAGGAACTTCTTGAATCCAAGGCAGAGGAGACCAGCAACCCGGAAGAACCTATACATGGGCCAACATTGCCAATAATCCATGTGTCCACCATTTGGATAGCAATGGAGGATCTACCCACACAAATTCTGAGTGTCGTTTCAATGACGATATCAAGAAAGACGAATCCGCTGGCTATGGAGCCAAGCGATGAAAAGGAAAGAAAAATTTTGAGAAAGGAAAAGAGCCCAAGGAAGATTCCGACATGGAAGAGGCGGAAGTCACAGAACCCAATCCGGATGGAAAGAAAACTTTTCCGACTAAGAAAGACGCATACGTCTGCTTCCTTGGATCCCGACTAGCTAAGGACAAAAGGCGGTTCTTTGTGAGCTCAATGCCACGGTTCTGGCTGTCCCACAGTTCCTGGACTGGTTAGAGGTAACCATCACCTTTGATCGTTCAGATCACCCGAGGAAAACACATCATCGGGGAAAGTACCCTCTGGTCGTCAATCCTTTTATTGATGGCTATGAGTTCTCTAAAACACTCATGGACAGTGGGAGCAGCATTAACATCCTCTACATCGAGACGCTCTACCGCATGAAGCTACACTAGAGTCAATTAAGTTACAGCAGTGTAAATTTCCATGGCATTGTACCAGGGATACATGCAAATTCTCTGGGTGAGATTACTCTAGATGTGACATTCTAAACCCGAGATAATTACCGGACCGAGCCACTCTCTTTTGAGGTGGTACCGTTCAAAAGTGCTTACCACGCCATCTTCGGACGTCCGGCTTACTGGGTGTTCATGGCCTGTCCCTGTTACATCTACAACATGATAAACTTCCAGGTCCAAAGGGCGTAATCACCGTACGAGGAAATCCGAGGAAGACGCGAGAATGCGATGAAGGATCTGCTGCCTTCGCCGAAGCCATGATGCACGCCCAGGAGTACTAGGAGATCAAGAAGACCATCAATCCGTCAAGTTTGTAGTTCAAGGCGTCAGAAGATACAAAGAAGACATCGCTGAGGAAGATGATCCCTCCAAGACGACGAATATAAGGGTAGGCTTAGGCCACACATAGGAAAGCGTGCTCATCGAGTTCCTCAAAGCTAATAGTGATATCTTCGCATGGCAGCCATCTGACATGACCGGAGTACCTAGGGAACTTGCCGAGCACTTTCTTAATGTGTACCTAGACTCTAAACCCGTCAAACAGCCCTTACAATAGTATGGTGATGAAAAGCGCGAAGCAATAGCCAAGGAATTAGCCCGCCTAGAGTTAGCGGATTTCATAACAGAGGTCATCCATACAGATTGGGTGGCAAATCCTGTACTCGTCCCTAAAAAGGACACCATTGATTTAAGGATGTGTGTTGATTATACCGCTTTGAACAAGGCATCCCCAAAAGATCCGTTTCCTTTGCCAAGAATCGATCAAGTTATCAACTCAATGGCAGGGTCGGAATTACTCTGTTTTATCGACGCATATTCCAGATATCACCAAATACCGATGAAAAAGTCAGATCAAATTAAGACGTCTTTTGTCACTCCTTTCGCAACCTTCTGCTACAAAACTATGCCTTTTGGCTTAAATAACGCAGGAGCAACATATCAACGTACCATGCAACATTGTCTCAACGACCAAATCAGACGCAACGTCCACGTATACGTAGACGACATAGCAGTTATGTCCAAAAAGAAGGAAACTTTAATTTCCGACTTGGATGAAATGTTTGCTAGTCTATGAAAATTCAACATGATGCTAAATTCGAAGAAATGTTTATTTGGAATTCCAGCCGGAAAATTGGTAGATTTCATCGTCTCCGAGCGAGGCATAGAGGTGAACCGGGACAAAATCAAGGCTATCTTAAACATTACCAGGCCAACTCGCCTGAAGAACGTATAGCGCCTCACTAGTTGCATTACAGCGGTGATTCGGTTCGTTAGCCGGCGCGGTGAAAGAGCCGCACCTTTGTACAAAATCTTGAAGAAAACGGAAAAATTTGTCTAGACCCCAGAAGCCGAAACTGCCCTGCAAAGTTTGAAAGATCTGCTTTCAAACCCACCAGTTCTCGCAGTGCCAGAACATTAGAAACCTATGTTACTCTACATTGCAGCGACCAACAAGGTCATAAGTGTGGTAACAGTAGTTGAGCGCGAGGAAGAAGGCCACGAGCATAAGGTGCAGCGGCCAACTTATTATCTGAGTGAGGTCCTGATAGAATCAAAGCAACGGTATCCACATCATCAAAAGCTAGCGTATAGAGTGTTCTTTGTATCCAGAAAGTTACGCCCCTATTTTCAAGAGAACAAAATCACAGTGGTAAGCACCGCTCCCCTGCGAGATATAATAAATAACCACGATGCCACATGACGTGTCGCAAAGTGGGGAATAGATCTTGCAGCTTTCGACATTGAGTACAAACCGCGTACAACAATCAAGTCCCAAATTTATCGCCGACTTTGTTGTTGATTGGACAGAAACGGCAGAAAACTCAGGCCCTCCAGACTCGGAATTTTGGACCCTCCACTTCGACGGATCAAAAGCACGAGGAGGCTCGGGGGCTGGCGTAGTGCTCAAGTCACCCCAAGGAGATAAGCTGTTCTATGTGTTGCAAACACAATTCACGGCAACCAATAATATTTCCGAGTACGAAGCACTGCTACATGGAATACGCATGGCCAAAAACATTGGCATATCAAGACTAATGTGTTACAGAGACTTGGATTTAGTTGCTCAGCAAGTATCCGATATCTGCAACGCAAACAAGCACATGACAACATACAAGGCTGTCGTGGATGAACTATCCAAATCGTTCGAGGATTTTGAGGTTCAACACATCCCTCAAGCAGAAAATGAGGAAGCAGATGCACTATCAAGAATAGGCTCTACGCGAAAACAAGTACCGGATGGAGCTTTTCTAGAGCATTTAAGGGTCCCCTCCATAGTCAGATTTGATGAGGACTATCCGACGGAATCCGACTCACCTTTAATAGCAGTTCTGGCTGTAATTCCTAGCTAGACAAAACCCTATCTGGATTTCCCGATAGACGGAAAACTACCCGAAGACGAAGACTTGAGCCGACATATTGTCCGACGAGCAAAATCCTACACTATAATAAATGGTGACCTCTATAAACGGAGTGTTTCTGCGTGTTTCAGAGATGTATTTCTTTGGAAGAAGGAGTGGAAATCTTAAGAGAAATCCATGAAGACGAGTGTGGTCACCATGCTGCAACCAGATCCTTAGTGGAAAAAGCTTTTCGACACGGATTCTTTTGGCTTACAGCTAAGGCGGATGCCGACAAACTGGTCAAAACGTGTAAGGGCCTGTTCGGCAGCACTCCAACTCCCAACTCCACTGCCAGAGCGGGCAGAGCGGTGCCGAACGGATCAACTCCGAGGATCTGAAACCACAGAGCGGAGCAGTCTCTAGTGAAAAATCACGGAGCGACACATTACTCGCTCCTCGTTTAAGGAAAAGCCGGATTTCAGAGAAACTACAAAAATGCCACCGCTAAGTAGACCGAAGCATTATGTGTTTTGTCTTCTCTTGTCTCCTCCCCTTCGTCCTTCACAGAATCACAGCCCAAGCAGGTAAAAAAAAAGAATCACAGCCCAAGGCATAGCCGGCGTGTACAACTATGGCAAGGTAGCCGGCGTGGACAACTTCTTCAAGCGTAGCCGCCGGCCGATTCGCGTGTACCTCCGCCAAATCGAGTCCTCCGACTGCCGAATCAGGTCCTTCCACCGCCGAATCATTCTCTTTCTCGTATGTTCCATGAAATTTGCAGTCCCGATCCTCATCGCCCGGACGGAATCGAGCATGAGCTCCCCGTGATAGGACCTCACCGCCGGCACCACTAGTTCCCTCGGTCGTGTCCTGAACTCAATTGCGATAAGTTGCTCGATTCCAAATCGACCCCGCCCATGTCCACTTCTGTAAAAATATCGGACAGAAAAAGATTACTTTTATCTAAAATAAAATGGGCTCCATCTTTGGTCTAATGGGCTGGTAGCCCATGCTCTCCAGGAGTGGAGCGTGCCGAACGATGATGGCTCCCTTGTCAGGATCGGGAGAGCAGAAATGTCTCGGAGCGGCGCGGAGCGAAGAAAACTTAGGGAGCGGAGGGTTCCCGAACGGGCCCTAAGGGCTGCCAAAAGTACGCTCATCGGGCACATGTTCCGGCTGAACAGCTGCAAACAATCTCTATTACAAGGCCGTTCGCAGTCTTGGGGCTTGATATGGTAGGGCCGTTTCGCACAGTGGCGGAGCTGGCATAGAAGCGTTGGGTTCGGCTGAACCCAACAAAATTCATCCACTCCTCATTGAATTAGTCTTTCAAGTTGCTTATTAGTGGAAGAGTACACGATGAGTAACATAGTTTAACCCAATGAAATTCTGCTGTAGCTTCGCCCCTGGTTTCGCACAGCAAAATGTGGATTTACTCACCTACTAGTGATGGTGGATAAATTTACAAAATGGATTGAGGCTAAACCCATAACAAGTTGCGATGGAGCCATAGCCAGAAGATTCGTCGAGAACATAATCAGCAGATTCGGATATCCGCACAGTATAATTACTGACAACGGGAGCAAATTTTCCATGGGTGAACTTGCCGAATTCTGCGAAAAGCAAGGGATCCGACTCGATATTTCATCAGTCGCACATCCACAAGCCAATTGACAAGTCGAAAGAACTAATGGCCTTATTCTACACGGAATCCGACCTCGCCTCGAGGCACCATTTCATCGGGCCGCGGAGGCTTGGGCGGAAGAATTACCGCCTGTGATATGGAGCTTACGTACAACTCCTAACAAGTCAACCGACTATACTCCTTTCTTCTTGGTCTACAGTGCAGAAGCAGTTCTTCCAAGTGATCTGATTCATCAAGCTCCACGAGTCAAGGCGTATATCGAAGAAGATGCAGAAGTTTCTCAGCAAGATGATCTTGATATAATCGAAGAAGTACGCGTTGTTGCTGAGCAGAGATCTACAGCCTATCAGTAGAAGTTGCGCAAGTATCATAGTCAGACAGTACAAAACCGTTCTTTCAGAAAAGGCGATTTGGTTCTCCGACTTGTGCAAAAGAGAAATCACAAACTTTCCCTAATTTGGGAAGGACCTTTTATGGTTAGCAGAGTTCTGCATAATGGGTCATATTATTTAACCGACATGAGACCAGTCAAGGAAAGACCTGATACTCGGAAAAGGAAGAGAGATGGTGGCAGCACAGATCCGGATAAAATAGACCATCCATGGAATATTGCACAACTACGTCCCTTCTATTCTTAGTTATATTTACTTGTAATCATATATGTACATGTTCAAAGTGAAATAAAGTATTGGTTTCCTCATATTGTTATCTTTGAGATGTTTTTTGCCATCTTATTTCCAAAAGAGCATGTAATTTTTTGAAAAATCCCAGAATGCTTGAAAGTACTTTATGCTCATGTTTGTTCTGGTTACGATTTTTGAATATCTAAAAATTTTACCTTAGGGTACAAAGTTTAAATTATTGTCTATACTTTGATTCTTTATCTGATTGCTTAGACGCGGGCATTTTTCGAGTAATGAGTTGTTAGTACTGGAAGCCGACTTTGTTTCTGAGTTTAAACTGGTTTAGCAATTGCGCTCCATTGCTCGGCAAAGTTTCCGTGCTAAAGGTTGTCCGACCCATGAAAGGGACGAGGCAGGGAACCAGATAAACTGATAAGTATAGGCATAAAAATGCAAAGTGCTTCAGAAAATTTCAAGCACATGCATAAAAAAAGTGCTAACATAGTAAATGCATAAGTTTTTACAGACCAGCACAAAAAAATATTGTATCCATCATTACATTGCCATAAGTTCAAGATAATGCATAGAAATTGTTTATGCTGCAGGCGGTGGTGATGAAGTAGGTGGAGCATTGGAGTCAACAGCAGTGTCGCCCTCGATCTTAGACTCAGAAGCATTGCTGATTTCTGGATCTTGAGGCGAAGGAGGCACGGCAACGAATTAGAAGAATGGCGTCATGTAGTTGGTCATCTCCGCCACCCAACAAGCGTAACCCGCACAAGATTCTTGGATGGACTTGATGTCCTACGGATTACCCTCATCATCATCCTCGGCAATGCCCTTGGTGACGTGCCAAATTTCCATCTCGCTATGATGGCTCATCACCATGGTCAGAGCTGTTCGCGCAGCAGTCCGAGCGTAGGAAATCTTCCAGACCTCAATCAACTTTGGAATCTCCTTAACTTTGTCCCTCACCTCACGCATTGACATTGTGTGCAAGTCGGAAAGCTTGACAGCTTTGCCAGCCTCTTCTAGAGTTTGGCGAAAGTCGAACAAGACATCTCCGACGAGCTTAATGCGCTCGAAGCGAGGTTTAGAAGTGGAAGAGTCGGAAAGATTCAGGGGGCTGGGAAAGAACAAAAAATTCAAAATTCTGCTGAAACGAAAGTCGAAAAACTGAACAACCCAAAAAGATTTGGAAATTTTACCAAGCACGGAGTGATTCCATTCAGCATGCTCCTTGCGGAGGCTGTCTAGTTCACTAGCTGAGGCCTGGGCAAGCTCCCTCTGGATATCAAAGTCCTTGAGATCAGCAAATTCCTTGTCTCGGAGGGTTAGGAGCTTCTCGAGCCTCACAGTCTCGTGATTGCTTGACTCCAGGACCGCGGCTACGGATTTCTCCGATTCCACAGTTAGCTTCTCAAGATTTTCCCGGAGTTTGGCATTTTCAATCTCCAAGACCTTGAAGTTTTCGGCCTGCTGCACCATCTTGCTAGATTGGCATAACAATTCTGCAAAGAAAAAAATATTATTCGGACAAAACAAGTTTGACTATGAAGATAATTGGCAAAGAAGAAGTCGGAAAAATTTACCATCTGCTTCATCTTTCTCAACTTTCAACTTGGAATTCTCAAAGCACAAAGCTTTGATTTCTTTGCGCTTATTGGAAATATTCTTGAGCAGTTCCTGGTTGGAAGATGCAATTTTCTGTAAGTATAAGAGACGGAATACCGTCAGAATGCTACTAAGACTCGAGCTGCAAATTTAGCTAAGTAAAATCACAGCACGAGCCTTGGGGGCTACAATACATCGTTCTTTTGCAACCTAAAAGCATCAACTCAGAAGCCAACGATGTTTATCTGACTTTATGCTTGGGGGATAGAGGATATCATAATAAATGCAAATAAGAATTGGAAACTTACAATGTGTTCCAGGTGCATCTTTTGAAATCTGAGTTTGGTGCTGTGAAACATCTTCTCGGTAAAGGTGAGGGACAGAGCATCCGTCCCTGGAAGTTTGCCAGATGCGACTTTAGCATCCCGGACCAAAGTTTGGTCCAGGAGGCTAACCAGCTTGACGTCTTCCTCCTCTTGGCTCGCTGCCTCTAGAGTCAAGGTTTGCTTCTCAAGACTAGATTGAGCCAGTCTGAGGATCTCTTTCTTTTCTTTTCTCTTGAGGCCAGGGATAGCAGAGTCAACCACCTTATCCATCGTTCCTATGGTCATCACCATGGGATCATTACCCTTGACGGGTTCACCCTTGTTAGTTGCCTGGTCATCAAAGGTGACCAGGGCTTTCGAGATCTTGCCAGCATCAGGGGATGCAGAAGCTCCTTGTGCTGACGTAGTAGTGGATGGAGTCGACGGCGGCACATCAGGGGAGATAACAAGCTTCTGCTGACGCATCTGCTTGCCCGACTTGCTATCCGGATTATCTTGCTCTTCAACACTGATTTAACTCTAGAACACGAAAATCCTAAAATTTAGGTGTGCTCTGGAAAGATAACAAAGGTACAGGAGTACTAAAAATGAAAGGTGAGGTGCTTACTTTTTAGCTACTGGCAGCACTTGGCTACCAGCAGCAACAACTTCCTTCGCCTTACGCTCCTTGGAGGTGGGGCGGCAACTTCTTTCACCTCATCATCCTCCATCACCTCCGGGTCATCTGAAGCATATCCCTCTAGTGGAGCTAGCTCGGACTCGGAGAGTTTCTCGAGCTGTCAAAGTCAAAAAGAAACAGTGAAAATAAAGTCGCAGAAAGAACCAAAAAGAATGACAAAACGCGAAAGCAGAGACGAAATATTTACCGGAGTTAGAGGATGGTTGGTCGTATACATCTTCAGGGAAACTTCCGGAACTTTTCAGTCCACTCTTCCCTTGATCAAATATTGCATGAGGGTCTTGTAATCATTCGGCACGATCCGACTAGAACTAACCCTCATGTTGTCCTTCTTGTCGCTTGTAATCTGGTGCATGAGATGGTCTCCGTGGTGCTGGAGAGGCTGAATCTGGTGCTCCAGCCAGCAGTGGATCAAGTCAGATCTACGGAGACCCTCATGCTTCATCAAAAACTCGATCCGCCTCTTGGCAAGGATCAAAATATCCTACAGCTCCGGCGCCTCCGCGTCCCATGAATCTTGGTGGGGAGCGGCACCGTTGACGAATGCCGGAAGACCTTCCGCCTTTCCCGGAGCCAGAATATCCTTGTGATAGAATAAAGTTCCGGCCCAAGTTTGACGAACTCACTAGCGTTAATCCTAGGATAGATCTGATTCCTCCTAAGGACTAACCTAAGAGTGCCGGTGACATAAGGCACACCAACATTGATGGAATTCTTCCGAGTACCATAGTAGTACCGGAAAAGGGTGAGACTTGGCATAATGCCAAGAAACCCCTTGCACAAAGCAAGAGCACTAAGCTCAAGCAGAGAGTTGGGAGGAAGATTATGGAGTTGCACACCGTAATGGTTGAGGACCTCGACGAAGAAGTCCAGCGGTGGCAAGCTGATGACATGGTCGACGTGAGTGCCGAATAGCACCCTCTCGCCGTCGAGCGGCGCGGGGACGACATGTCCTAAGGCGCTCTGACACGCACCGGCGACGATGAACCACTCATCCTCCATGACTTGAAGCTCCGCAGTATCAATGGTGTTGGGGATCCAAAGACCCTGCATCTTCTTCTCGTCTGCCGCCGACGAACCCGCCACTGCCGCTCCAGAGGTTGAGGCAGAAGCCATAAATCTTGGAGGAAGAAGGGCTGGTGGGGGAAGGAGAGATTTTTTCTCAACGGTGTGCAGATGGGAACTGGTGCGGAGAGCTCGAGGAGTACGAGGAAGCAATGAATGAATCGACGGAGAGGTGAATCTGAGAAGAAGGGTTTTCTCTCCTCTTTATTTGTCTCTGTGTCAAGATCCGTGCGGTGAGACGCGCGATTATCGCCACACATATAGGAGAGGGGGAGTTAGCTTCCTCGTGACTCTTCCGGCCCCTCAATTTTCACGCAGGCACTGAAACGGCGTTCTGTTCCGTAAGGAACGGACCCACCAACGGTCGTGCTGATGGAAATCCTGTCAGTGACAGGACCTAGCCTGTAAAGTTGTCAGTCAGCACGCCGCTAAAAATCTATCTTATGTTTCAAATCAGGCAGGGAAAAAACTAAGGTCAGAGCAAAATATATCTGACTCGATTGACTCGGAAACCTACACTAATGAAAGAATTTTTCGGGAACCCTTCAAGATTCTCAAGATAAAGGAACCATCAAGCTAGACGATTTATCCGACTTCAGATCTTGGAGACTTTCGGGGCCTACTGTTGGGGATATGCTTTCTGGGTATACCCACAGGACTCACTGACTAGGGTGGCCCACCAACGGGTTAGAGCTTTGCTCCACGGGCGGCCTAGTCAGAGAAAGAGGAGGAGCTAGTTCTGGCTACGACAAGGCCCAGAAGAGTTACCGACTTAGGCCTGTAGTATTACTTGTAGTCCAAGCTATACATAGTTACCGACTCTATAACGTAGCCGGATAGGACTCTCCTGTAAACCTAGGCCCCGGTGACTATAAACCGGCCCTATGGGAGCCTTTAGGGCACAACCAATCAATCGTACACCACAATCAACTCGCACAGGCGAACCTCTCTTATAATCCATTGTAACATCCGGCTTACACCGATATATTACTGGGTTGCTAGCTGGAGTAGGATCCGATCACCGCAGTCGGATCTGAACCTGGGTAAACTTGTGCTCACCGCTCCTGGAACATCCGACGTCTCACACCCCATCCTTCCAACACCACTAGGACCCCATATGGCGTACTTGTCGACAATCCGACGACATCGTACAATATATCTTTAGTGTTAGCCTGTTGTGAACCACACCTTAGTTTGATAACAAACTACTTGACACAAATCCCCTCCTTTGCTTCTACTATAGCAGTCATATACTTATCCTTTTGTTCTAGTATCCTTCACAATGTCTTAACTTTGGAATTCATCCAAATCCATCATGGAATCTCCTTTCCGTTACATTGTGCCACCCATAGTTTAAATTGAGATAATCTTAATTTGTATCTTGTGACAAAACTAGTATCATTTTTCAATGAACTATTTGTCTCTTATACAAATGGAATATATTCTTAATTCTTCCAAAAGATTATAAGAATATACTTACTATCGTCCAATGATCATTTTATGATTCATTCTGGTATATGCTCATAACACTTAGAGCATAGGACATATCTGGATGTGTACATATCATGGTATGATTGAGCAAAACATTCTTGTGATTTCACTCATCATGTGTCAAAGCACTTGAATCTTGTTTCACTTATCAAGTGTCGATACACTTGAATCTTGATTCAATTCTTTTCCATGCGACAAGATCCTTTTCTCGTCGTTTCTATATTGAACCCCTTCAATATCTCATATATGTACGTTTGGCATGACCGTATTAGCGTCACTGTCTATCCATGTAGACATTCATGCTAAATATTCGGGTTTTGCCTAAGTCTTTCATCAAAATGAAATTCTTAACCTTTGTCAATAAAAGATACATCTTTTCCAATCAACAAGATGTCCTCCACATAATGTATTAGAAATATGTCTTAGTGCTTCCACTTAATTTCTCGCAAATGCAAGCATCTTCATCGTCTCCTAATAAAAACTCCTTTAACAGTTTCATCACGGTGAAGATTCCAACTATGTGATGCTTACTTCAACCATTGAAGTTTGCATGCCCTTTTAGCATCCTTTGAATTTAACAAAACCCTTTGGACCATGTGTTGTACACGTCCTAGGTAACCATTCTATTAGACGAACTTTGTTTTGTTTATTCAGCTACCATATACCAAAATTATATGTAGTGGTTGCTACATTAATCCGTCCAGACTTAATATCGCTATGAAAGATCAAATCTTGTCATAGTCAACTCTTGAACATTGTCGTAAAAAATTTACCGACATGTCTACTATTTCATAGATGTGAAACATCCATGTCTGTTTCTTTATAGATCCAAATACGACCGATTGGTTTTTACACCTTTCCGGAGGGTCTTCGAAGTTCAAAAAACTTGATTTCTCGTGTATGGAACTATCACGGATTTTATGGCTTCAAGTCATTTGATGCAGTCAGGGCCCATAATTGCTTCTTTGCATGTAGTCGGTTCATCATTGTCAAACATCAATGTTTTACTCTCAAATCTCAGCATTTGATCGTTTATCCGACCTATTTGGTTCAATAGGAACTTAGACCTCCATGACCGCAACCTTTGAGGCACGTGAGCCATGAGCATTGTGACTGCCTCCAGAACATTTTCCGGTGCTGCGCAACTCAGAACATATAGCTAAGGTTCGTTAACCTTATCAAAGTTCTATTGTCCTCCCACTTAACTTTTGAAAAAATTCTTTTTTCAAGAAACTTCACGTATCAAGCGACAAACCCTTTTGTCCTCGGTGTTATGGAGGAATAACCAATGGTTATTCAAAATAACCTACAACGACATGCTCATCCGACTTTGGTTGTAAACATCTTACTTATGCTTAGCATACCAAAATTTAAGAAAGGACAACTTGTGGTTTACCCCAAACCATAACTTACATGGTGTCATTTCAACGGATCAAAATGGAGCTCTTTTCAGTGTAAAAGCGAAAGTCTCTAAAGCTTTAATCTTTTAAAACATAATGGCAATTTTATAAATAACACCTTTGATCCAACCATGTCAAACAAAGTTTTATTACAAATCTCAAACACTCCATATTCCTATGGTGTTTCGGGAGATGCAAATCTAGGTGTTTTGTAAACTTGCAACTCAAATAAATCTCTTTATGATAAAATCATAAATTATTTATTTTCTTGATACACTTGCAACTCAAATGAATCCCTTTATGATAAAATCATAAATCATTTATTTTCTTACAATGATTTTCCACTACATCTTGAAATATTTCATACTTCTTTCTCATTAAGTGAATATTCACTCAAATTTCCGGAGAAAGCATATGAAGTTGAAATCCATTGCTTACGACTACACATAATGGACTACATACATCGATATGTATAAATTCCAATAATTTAGTCGATCGTTCTTCTTTGGACTTTTGAACAAAGTTTTAATTATCCCGAGGAAAGTCTCACAAGTGTCACTTGATCAAATCAAAGACTCCAAAAATCCATGAATATGGAGATTCCTCATTTTTTCTTTCCAATATAATTTAAATGGCGATGTCACTTTGTAAGTGATATTTCAATCATTTGTCTTGCGACATTTTAGCATTAGTTTTTATGGATGTGATTTCTCCAACTAGATTTGTAAATCATCCATCTTATATAGAATATGATAATTATTTGAACAATCTTTGTTCTCATAATACCTGATTTAAATAACGATTATTAAAACAAATCTTGAAGGTAGAATTTGATGTTAACGAGAAATACAAACAACGGCTTGTTTGTTTTCGATGAACATCATCACATATGCTCTTGCTAGTTACTTAGGCCATTATAGTTCATGAATTGCGTTGTTCTATATGAAATTTCATACCAACCAATTTGGTATTCAATACATAAGAACCGAATTGTTTAACAAGCAAAGAATACAACCATAACATGTATATCTTCTATATACCTAAACTGGATATTTCCAGTCTTTTCTTTTCCGCCAAATATATTTTATAGATTCTCTTTCAGCATTTACTTTTCATTTTTAAAAGAATCTATCAACATCAACATTGGCGCCATATACATGACACATAGTCCAAAGCGTGTATATTCAAATACTAATACCTTTGGACTTGCACTTTGAAGTAGATCACCATCATCAAATGATCAGCATTCTTTCAAAATCCATTCTTTAGTAATCTTTTAGTGTAGGAAACACTTTACATACATCTTCAATTCATCCTTATCATGACGACTTTCATGATCAAGGTAATGTAGCTTATGAAGGCGAATCGTGAGTATAATTTTACTTTCCAAAACCCTTTTGGATGATTAGGATGTCTAGCATCTCCAACCTTCACAAATCCTCATCCAATATGAGAACATACATTATACTCTATCATATTGCAACCAAAACATTGTTTCAGATATCGTTATATCTGCCACACATTATGGTTTCTGAAACAATTCCTTTAGCTCCTAGATAAACATGATATTAAAAACAATCAAGAATCATGGAGGCAAAACCAGATACTTAAGATACTAACACTGGAATTGTTACTCTCGATTTAATACCAATTATTAAATTTAATGGAGTAAACAGAGTTTGCTGAAAGTTTGCAATAGGACATTAAACTTTAGATTGACACTCAACACAATACGATACCAGTTCGTAAAGTAAATATCCAGAATTCTATAGTTCTATTATCTCAATTACATCTAAGCATAAGGTGGTGAACAAATGCCAATGACTACAACAAATTATGCAAATTCACTTTGATTTAATTTATGATAAATTGAGTTCTACTAATCCAAATTAGAAATGAACTCCCACTCAAAAACGACATCCCTCGTGTCTTTTTGGTGATTACATGAACCAAATCCACTACACCAAGTCCGATCATCGCGTGAGTCGGTGTAGCTTCAAAGGCGAGCATCCATATGGTCATCATATCAAAACATATGACTCATGCTTAACCTTTCAGTCTGTGTTCCAAGGCCATGTCTGCACATGCTAGGCTCGCCAAGTAAGAACCTTAGTATTCGCGTGTGTAAAACTGTCTTACACCCGAGATATGATCGTGGATTCAAGTACACCCGATCATCACATGATGTCTTGAAGCTACGAAACATTGTCGGTGCATACTTAAGGAAGAACACATTTTTATCTTGATATCTAAATGAGGGATCATCTTATTATGCTAATAAAATGCCAAACTAGCAATATAAGATCCAAGAAAACATCTTATGTGAAAATTGAAATCATATGGTTCTTGCACTTGATCTCCATCATGTGCATCATGGTATGATCGTCATCATTCCTCTATGCGTAAGGCCAAGTTATATGTAACTTACACGTTATGTGTGTTGTAAGAGTATAGACTTATACTTTTACTTACAACATCACCATATCATGACACTAGCCCAGCAACAATCTAAACCAGACGCTTCTAATTTATCCATTGCAAGTTTTATGTGGCTGAGGGATTTTAGAGGTAGAACCGTTCTTACCTACGAACATGGAACCACAACGATGATAATCAAATTATTGACAACTCGTTGTAAATTAGATATTTACCATAGTAGGAGAGACAGACACCCGCAAGCCACTTATTCAAAACTAGTTGCATGTCAAGCGTGGAACATGTCTCATGTGCGAGGACATGTAAAGTTTGTCCGGGCCGCTTCATCCTACCATGCCACCAATATACAAAGTACAAGGAAGAAGTAATAACATGACCATCATCCCACATACTCATGACCACAAGATCTACTTGATCCACCAATATACAAAGTACAAGGTAGATCTACTTGATCTACTTGTTGTTGTTCTACAAACCTCTGCACTTGGAGGCCCAACAAATATCTACAAGAATAGAAGTGCGTAGACATCACTCCACTCACATAAACACACCTCCACTCACAATTCCACTCACATGCATTAATTTTCCACCAAAATTAATGCAAGCTCTCATTGAATAAAATTCTTTTATTTATTTTATTCAGATTTTTTTAATTACTTTAATTAACAAACATTCACATAAAACCCTTACAACATTTCAATTTCACATGGAGAACCAGTTTCAGCAATTTCAACCAAAACGATTCTAGTGTCTAGTGAAATAAATTCTCGCGCTTTCTTTTTATTTCTCTGGCATATAATTTGCTCTGAATGGTGTCGGTATACCTTAAGTGTGTCACCCTACGGTTCGCGAATAATGTAGACATGATCGAGACTTCTCTCCGATCAATAATCAGCAGCGGGACCTGGAGATCCGTACTGACTCTCACACATTCAACGATGACTTCTGTGATCGTGTGAAACTTATACGCATGTAACTTAATCCCTTTGTCTCGCGATATATCACATGTCCGAGATTCGATCATCGATATCTCCATACCTAGTTTGATCTCGTTACCGACATGTACTCTTTTCTTGTTCCCGTGATATAAAATTCTAGTGATCAAATCACTTTCTTGCAATCTAACTAATGTGATAACACCGAGAGGTCCTAGAGTATATCTCTCCGTCATCGGGATGGACAAATTCCACTCTTGATCCATGAGCCTCAACATAACACCTTCGTAACACTGAACCCATCTTTATAGTCACCCAGTTACGGTGTGACGTTTGATGTTATCAAGATACTCTTCTTGTGTTAGTGATTAACATGATCTCATGGTCTAAGGACTAAGATTACTTCGTATGATGTTATAGCAATATAAACACAATGACCTTGATCGTAATGCTATACTTTGGATGAATGTTCATCATATCATTCCAACAATGTTGTGACCTCGTTATTAACAACATCCAATGTCCATGTTTAGGAAACCTTTGATCATCTTGTTAATCAACGAGCTAGTTTATAAGAGAGGCATAACTAGGAACTTTTTTTTGTTCATTAAACACACATGTATTAACGTTTCCATATTAATACAATTATAATATGCAAAATAAACATTTATCATAAATAAGGAATACAATAATAACCACTTTATTATTGCCTCTCGGGCGTATTCCCTTCAAGTACCGTACTATATAATCCTTTATTAGCTGCTTTATCTACATATTTATGGTGTTGGTTAGATTTGCTGCCAGATTGGGAAAATACGAGAGCCAAAAGGAACCATGAATGAAGAGAGAAGATGCTCTAGATTCCCTGCCTTTTTGGGCAAAAATAACAATTGTTAGCGACATATAGGGGAAAAGTCGCACTTAAAAAGGCCAATCATAAAATTAACAAAAAATAAATCTTCCAATTTAGGCGACATGGCGCACGTAACTACCATACGCGCCCCACATGGTCCCACACCACATCCCCCAAAACGCGTTCCCAACAAGCCGGCCCCACAACATGGGGGGTCCTACTACGGGACCCGACTGAATGTGGCCCCACCTGTTATCATGTAACGGGGAGTCCTATTTGTCAGCACGTAACAGCGAGGGTCCACTATGGGACCCACCTGAATGCGGCCCCACTTGTCAGCACGTAATGGCGAGGGTCCACTAACGGGATCTGATAGAGAGTGAGTTTCAGACCGATGTGAGAGTTCCATAATAGGAGCTGGACACAAGTGAGTAAAAACTAAGCGGCTGGGGAAAAGTGAGTACAACTAACAAACTAGGGGCACGAAAATAGAAATCCCTTAGTTTTATCAATGTGATTTCTCCACCTAGACTTGTATATCATCCATATTTTATGGAATTCGATAATTATTTGAACAACCTTTTGTTCTCATAATACCTGATCAAAATAACAATTATTAAAACAAATCTTGAAGGCAACCTTTGATGTTAACAAGAAACACAACAACATTTTTTATGAACATCATCACATATTATCTTGCTAGTTACTTAGGCCATTGCAGTTCATGAATTGTGTTGTCCTACATGACATTTCACACCAACAAATTCGGTATCCAATACCCATGAAACACATTGTTTAACAAGCAAAGAATACAACCATAACATGTATATCATCTATATACCTAATTTGGACATTTCCAATCTTTTCTTTTTCTGCCAAATATTTCTGAGATTCTCTTTCAGCATTGTAGTTCCCTTTTAAAAGAATCTATCAACATCAATGATGACCCACAAGTATAGGGGATCGCAACAGTCTTCGAGGGGAGCCAAAGAATACTCGCAAGCCTTAACAACTGAGTTGTCAATTCAGCTGCATCTAGAAACAGTTCTTGCTCACAAAATTTTACCAGTAGCAACAGTTTGTAGTAGCAACAACAAAGCAATAGTAGCAATAAAACATGAGCAATAATGTGATGGCACATTAGCAGCAAGCGGTACGGTAGGCATAGGGATGGATGGACGGGCGTTGCATGGACAAGTCTAAACATGTAACTTCAAGACCTAGGTCATTGCAAATAAATAAGAACAAGCATCCAAGTACTAAACAATCCTAGGCATGTGCTCCATATATAGTCACACGTGCTCGCAATGAGAACTTGCACAACATCTTTTGTCCCGCCAGCCCGTGGCAGCGGGGCCTCAAGGGAACTACTGGCAATTAAGGTGCTCCTTTTAATAGAGCACCGGAGCAAAGCATTAACACTCCGTGAACACATGTGATCCTCACACCACAGCCATCCCCTCCGGTTGTCCTAATTTCTGTCACTTCGGGGCCTTTGGAACCGGACAATGATATGTGTACACAACTTGCAGATAAGATTACAAACAATACTATCATAATGATTCAATAAGAAGTTCAGATCTGAGATCATGGCACTCGGGCCCTTGTGACAAGCATTAAGCACGACAAGTTGCAACAAAGTCAAATAGCACTAATAGAGATACTAGGCACTATGCCCTAACAATCTTATTCGATTACATGATAGAACTCATCCAATCCCTACCATCCCCATAGCCTATAGCGGGGGATTACTCACTCATGGATGGGGAAACATTGATGGTCGATGGAGAGGCGTTGGTGATGACGATGGCGATGATCCTCTCCAAATTCCCTGTCCCGACAGGGTGCCAGAACAGAGTTTCTGGATCCGAATCTTGGTTTCTAATGGTGGCAGCGGAGCGGAACTATTTCTGGAAAAACGTCGAACCCCCCTCGGTTTTTAGGTCAAGGGGTAACTTATAGGCGCAGAGGCAGCCCGAGGGGGTGCCTGGGATGTCCGCACCCCCTAGGCGCGGCCAGGCCTGGCCCGCGCCTGGCAGGGGTGTGGGCCCCCCAGGCCTCCACTCTGTCTCGTACTCTGGCTCCATGGATCTTCTGGTGAAATAGGATTTTTGGCATATTTTCCGGAATTTTTCCTGATAGTTGATTTTCTGCACAAAAACTAGAAACCAAGGTAATTCTGCTGAAAACCGCGTCAGTACGTGTTAGTTGTATCCAAATAACACAAGTTTAGAGGAGAAACAATTGCAAAGTATTCGGGAAAATAGATACGTTTTGGATGTATCAACTCCGCCAAGCTTAGCTTATTGCTTGTCCTCAAGAAATTCAGTTGAAAATTGAGTGCGATAAAAGAATTTTCACGAACATATTTGCTTCATATGATGTATATATTCTCAGCATAGGAGTGGATACTTAAACCATTCAAATAAGAAGTATGCAACTAAGTCTACTCGATAGTCATTGAAAGATATGAAAAGAAACCAACTCAATAATAATAAGTAGCATGAAACATAAACATAAGCAACATTGCAATGCTCATAACAAGGTATGATAGAGTGGTATATCGCTTTCCTTTTGTTTGTAGAGCACAATATAAATTCCAAGGCACCTCTGAAGTTCAAGTGAAGACTAGAGGTAAAAATATCAGAGATACAAGCATCAAAGTCATGACATAATTAACCAAGTTTTGGAATAAACACAAGAATGACAACTATGCTCTCAAGAAGGTGCTCATAGAATACTTGGTGACTTAACAAGGAAGTGAAAAGGTTTTGAAAAGTTTGAAAGGCTTCCAAATGCTGAAAGTAAGGTACTCACTAGCTTTGAGCTCTCATTGCCCCTATCATAAGCATCTTCATGTGGTTAAGGTGAAAGTGAGGTCCAATTTGAGTTATATGCTTGACAGAGCATAAACTGGAAATCCCATGCCCCTTGAGTACGAGGGCCGCTTCGCATGCTACTCAACTTTGGTTACCTGTAAGTTCTTGTCATTGTAAATACATGCTTATCATAGAGAACCGCCAATGGGGTACCCCTTGCACATGATACAGGAGCTATCCCATAATCAAAATGACAAGGCAAGCAGACAATGAGCATCTCAATGACCTTTTTATTTACTATGTGCATAGATTTTTATTGATGATGCTTCACAGAATGCTCATTATGGTGATGCTGCAAGTTTCCACCAGGATTGGGCATGGCTTAGGCTAGCGGCCCAGGCGTTTCTCTAACACATATATATACTCCATGAACTCACAAGCTCCCCTTTTATTTCACACCGACAACATCCGCAAACAAAAGAGCAAGGTATCAACTGGATATGTATCCATAAGTGTTGAAAGCGTTTCCCGTGAAAGCACGGTTCTGCTAACTCCCAGCCTATCATTTGCAAGCATATAACTTTCATGGACAGGTCACAACGGTTCAGGATTATTAAGTGCGAGGAATAAAGTGTGCCATCAAGTTCGTGAGAGCTTTACTAACTAACTTCCTAAAGACAGTCAAACATTTTATTTGGAAGAAAACAAGGCATATAGAATATGCACTGAAATAGCAAATGATGCTAATAGGTAGGTATGGTGGACACTGTTGGCAATATTGGGTTTGGGGAGTTGGAAGCACAAGTAGAGCTCATACTCAGTGCAAGTGAAGGCTAGCAATAGAGAGGGAGCGACAAACGAGAGAGCAATAATTTTCATAATCATGCTTGCCACAAAATAGGACTAATTATGGCATGAAAGTGATACAAGAACTCTGAGGCAAAATAAATCATCAAGGCTCACTGACTATTATTTAAGCATATGCATGCGTGAGCATGTGCCAAGTCAATTCACATGAAACATTCAGAGGCGGATACCACAATTTCATAACAAAATATGAATAAAACAATGTAAGAAAACATTCATATGACATGTTACAAACTATTAGCAAGCTAGAGATAATCACAAGCAAGCAAGAACTACTAAGCATCCATCAGTAACATACTCCTTACATGAACAGACTAAGCATTCTCACAATGATGAGTACATGTACAAAAATGAAAACAAATAGAGTTTGTTACCATCCTCTTACCACACCTCAAGTTGTCTTAATCTTCATTATTGCCCTTCACTTGTGTGACTTGAATAATAACATGAAACCAAAATCCACCGAGGATGGCTGAACCCTGCAAAGAACTCACAAAACCAAAGAAGAACAACAAATATTTTTGGTGTTTTTGATTTTTTTTTCAAACAAGCAAATCAAACAAAGCAAAATCTTTTTGGATTTTTCTTTCAAGGCAAACCAAAGCTAAAAAGCAAAGAAACAAACCAAGAGAAACAACGAAAATATTTTTGGTATTTTTGTGTTTTGAGAAAGAAGAAACAAAAACCAAAAAGAAAGCGAAACAATGGATATACAAAGAACTTACCGAACATGATATATAGATGAGTGTGTTGTCGGTATACCTCCCCCCAAGCTTAGGCTTCTTGCCTAAGTGGGGCTCAATAGCGCGGGTAGTAATCCCAAGCTGGTGGGTCATCATAGGATTGATCATAGTTAGGCGCTTGCGATGAAGAAGAAGATGCGCCCCAATCAGAGGAGGGCTGCTGGTATGAAGACTCTCCCGAGTTGGAGGGCTGAACCGAATCATCTTTGGCTTCCTCTCCAACATTATCCTCTTGCTGGGAGAGCTCCACCATGTATGTGTCAAACTCCTCCTTTGTGAGCGACCATCCTTGCCTATTATCAAATTAAACAAAGCAGGTGCAGGCAAATAAACTATTTTCTCAGTCCTACCCCCTCTCCAACCACACTTAGAAAAAGATAGTTCATACGGTAAACTTCTCACAGTAGCCCCTAGAGAAACAAAATTATCCTGAACCATGGATTTAAGATGAAGCCTCTCTATGGGGAACCGATAATCTGAATGGTGAGGCTCTAAACCATGGAAAGCTAGCAACCTAGAAGCAATGAGACCTCCAAAAATTACACTCTTCTCGCGATTAGTGGTGAGACGGTAAGCTATCAAAGCACCCAAGTTATAAGATCTATCCCTATTCAAAGTAGCTGCGATAAAAGCTAGATCAAAAGAAGATAACTTTCTAGCAATCTTTCTAGCAAGAACACACTTGGTAATGAAATAGGCAAAATATCTAATGGCTGGGAACTGAATGTTCCAAATTTTATGACCTTCCTTTGAGAATTCGAAACCTTGGAATATCTTAGCATATAAATCCATAAGTAACTTGGGTCTCTCTTTGATCTTCTCACGAGATCCCCACTGAGGCACACTAATTGCTGCCCAGAAATCAGCAAAAGGCAGGTCGACAGCTAGATTGTATATTTTATAATGGATCATGGGATTAGATGAAGACCAAGTAAACTGGAAGTCCTGCACAATATCCATGGTTAGCTTAACATATTGAAGTGGTCACCTTCAACAAAGTGTTCCAACCCTGCATTGGTAATCATAGTTTGGAAATCCTCGAGGATTCCCGCAGTTCTCTTAAATTACTGGCATGGATATATGTAAGGGAAGACTCCTTCCTCACGATGAACTTTCATTGGCTCAGGTACCATAAAATCATATTGATTCAGTGGATATGCACTCATCTTCCTTTTTGAAATCAAACATCAAACCAAGTGATTTCCAAGTTGATAAATGATGAGAAACTACTATAGGAACTTGCTAGAGGGCTACACATGCATCAAAATGAAATCTCTAAGCATAGAACAAGCATGCAAGCTCACACAACCTATCACCTTTAGCAGAAAAATACTCAAGATACAATCTATCAATCACAAATCTAATTGGACAAGTGGAGGAGGCACATACCAAGGAAAATCCCTCCAAAAATCAGCAATAAAGATGGGCTGAGCAAGGAGATTGAAATTTGTGAGCAAGAACAACACGAACTCGAGCTTGAGAAAGTTTTCCGGTGTTTTTCGGAAGAGAGAAAGGAGATGGCTGGGAGGCGGCACCTTGGAGGAGCCTAGGTGGGCCACACCCCAGCCAGGTGCCACCTGGGGGGTGGCGCACCCACCTGGGGTGTGCTGGCTTAGGGTGGCCCCCCTGGGTCACTCCAGGTGTCCCTTTGAATTTTCTGGGATTTTTTGGGAAACTTTATTTTTGGCCAATTTTTAGGGTATGAAAATTGATTTTCTCGCAGAAACAGTTTTTTTAGAAGAAGCAAAAGCAAACAAAGACCAAACTACAGAAGTTCTAAGACACTCTAACAAGCAAACAACTAACAAAACCAAAGCTAGCAAAATAAAAGGCAAAGACTAGGACGGAGAAAAGAAAAAGATAGCAAGTATAACCACAGTGAAAACATTATTTTGTTCATTAAAATCCTTTTGTTAACAAGGTTGATCAAGTATTGTTACCAAAACAATCTTAGATGAAACAAAACTTTGCATTCCACAAGGTGATTATGTTACCTCAAACTTCATAGCAATGGTCCCAATCATAATTGTTTCAAAATTTTCTTGTGGAATGGGACAATATATTTCTCCAACCTTGATGCTCTCAATATTTTCAATGGAATTCAGGCAATAGCTCTTAGCAACCTTCCTGGGGAAATAAACAGTATGCTCTTGAATGTTACTTTTCCTTGATTACAATTGATGACAGCACCTGCAGTATTAAGAAAAGGCCTCCCAAGAATAATAGACATATTATCATCTTCAGGCATTTCAAGCACAACAAAGTCAGTTAAAACCAAGCAATTATGAGCCACTTGAACAGGAACATCCTCACGTATACCAACATGAATAGTAGTTGACTTATCGGCCATTTGCAAAGATATATCAGTTGGTATTAACTTTTCTAGATGGAATCTCTTGAAGAGAGAAAAAGGCATAACACTAACTCCAGCTCCCAAATCAAATAAAGCAGTTCCAACATAATTATTCTTAATAGAGCAAGGAATAGTTGGTATACTTGGATCATCAAGTTTCTTTGGAACCTTACCATTGAAGGAATAATTAGCAAGCAAAGTAGAAATCTCCTCATTAGGAGTCATCCTTTTATTAGAGACAATATCCTTCATATACTTTGAATAAGGAGGCAACTTAATAGCATAAGTCAAAGGAATTTGCAAAAATAAAGGCTTCATCCACTCACAAAACTTGTTGTAGTGTTTTCCTCCTTTGACTTGTGTTTCTTATCTGAAAAAGGCATAGGTTTCTGCACCCAAGGTTCTCTCTCACTACCATGTTTCTTAGCAATAAAATCTTCCTTGGTGTACCTAGTATTCTTAGTGTGCTTTTCAGGTTCTTCCTCAACTTCCTCCTTATCAGGAGCATCATTTTTATCATTACCACTCTCAGTTTCAACATCAAAGATAGATATACTATTAGGATCTATGATGACCCACAAGTATAGGGGGTGTATCGTAGTACTTTCGATAAATAGGAGTGTCGATCCCAACGAGGAGCAGAAGGTGCTGAACAGTGAGCAGGAAATCCCTATGAATACTTAGCAAACGGATTTTTATTGGTTTTCTGATAAGGCAACAAAACAAAGAGCAAGTAACGGAAGTAACGAACAAACGGAGCAAGTGGCCCAATCCTTTCTTAGCAAAGGATAAGCCGGTGGAAATACTTATAAGGACCAAACGTTCTCGAGGACACATGGGAATTCTGTCAAGTGCTTTCGCTTTAAATAGCTGAGTACTCTTCTTTGGTGTTTGTAAGTGTTGTGTGGGTGAACCTGTGCTAACATACCGCCCTTCCTAGGACTAATACATACTTGTGATTAAACCCCCTGCAAACATCCGTAACTACAGGAAAGTAATTAAGATATAGATCTAACCACAGCCTTAAACTCTGAGATCCTACACTCCCTTGTGCAAAGGTGTCCTAAGAGGGGTTCAGGTTTCTGTCACTCTGGCAACCCCACGATTTGTAGCCAAATACACAATGCATCCCCCTAGGCCCATAAATGGTGAAGTGTCATGTAGTCGACGTTCACATGACACCACTAGAAGAATAGCACCATAACTTAAATACTAAACCATTGAAAAATAACTCATCACAGATTCACTACTAACAACATGACTTCTCCCATGTCCTCAAGAACAAGACGAACTACACACAAGACATCATATGGATCAAGATCAAAGATGATATGATAATGGATAACAATCTGAACATAAACAATAATCCAATGGTTCCACTCACAAGCATCAACTACAATAGTAATTAACACCGGGAAAGTTTCCCCTAAGAACTAAAGTAATATCCAACACAATTGTTACAGCAGGACGGAGTGGTGATGATGGTGCTGGTGGAGATGATGGTGTGGATGATGATGATTCCGATGAGGCCTGGCTTGATGATGTTGTTGATGGCGATGGTCTCCCCTCTCCGGGAAGGAATTCCCCCGGCAGAAATCTGTCTGTCGGAGAGATCTTTCTCTCTTGGTGTTTTCCGCTCCCAGAGGCGGCGGAAATCTTTCTGTGGTCGCTTGTAACATCCCAGGATTAGCACCTCGAAATAAAGAGGACCCAGGGTTGTGCATTACATTCATGCATAAGAAAATCCGGGGAATTTTCGCGCAAAACTAAAAGAGCTATAGAGGGATCGAGATCTTTCTTGTTCTGATGGAAACACCAGGACAGGTGCAATGGATTTCGACATGACCTCTATTGTACTTCTGTGTTTGAGGGGAAGGAATTCAAATTTGAATAATCAATTGGTGAATTTGAATCCTAAAAGAATTTGAAATGATAATAATTGTAAGCTAAATTGTAATAGAAAATAAGAGGTGAACTCTCATTTATAAACAAGGTATAATCTTTTATTCAAATAGAAAAGACAGTGGAAATTTAAATAAAAGTACACTACTATAAAACAAATAAATAAAAAATTGAATTACATAAATAATTAACTAAAAATACTTTATTACAATAAGATATATATATTACATTGTTGGCAAATGATATTCTAAAAGAAAAATAAAACAAGTAAATTTTATTGAAAGTAATACAATGTCTTTACAATATTCAAACAGAAAAGAAATTACAATAATATGAAAAAGAAAACCTAAACTAAATCTGGTATCTTCTTCTTCTTTGTTTTATTCCCTGAAAAACAATAGACCAACAAAACATGATAGAAATGAGGGGTTAGTATAATAAATTGCTCTCAGATATCAACCGTGTAATGCACTGTTTTGTCTCCTCATTGAGCTAAGTTGTTTTTAGAAGGGGGAAGTTTCACCAAATGAATAGTATCTGTTCTTATTTCACAATGGCCTTAGTCTATGCATCACAGGCAAGGGGCAAGTTTCACCAAGTAGAGGAATATCCAAAAACAGGGATAAATATCAGAACCAGTCAAGCTCATCCACACCATCAGGTTTCATTCATGGAAACTTTCACCCAAAGGGACCCACTTGACAGCAGCTCACACACCACATGCAACTGATGTGTTGTTAACACATCAGGGAAGGTAGCAACTATAGAAAATGAACACTAGCCATACCAGTACTGCTACTACATCCTTTCCACAAACATCATCAACCCTCCTTTGTTCTTATCAGTTCTCTTTCAAGAACACACAAACCACAGTGAACTAACTTGCCACCAAATAAGAACATCCTTGTTCTTATCTATCTATCCTTTCACCAAACTGATCTCAACAATTAGCATACATAACAGATTCCACAAACTAGTGGAAGAATATGTGGAATCAGGAAGAGGAAGGAGAGGAGAATCTTACCAACAGCAAGAGGAACTGGCCAATAGTAGCACAAGGGGAGGAGGCCAGCAGCAAGGAAAGCAGGCCACCAATAGCATTAGGAGGGCAGAGTAACAAGAAGAGGAGCCAACAACAACACACAAGATAACTCTAATCCAAACCTCACATCCTAGTTAAAGGTCAATCACTTTTCCCTTTGATGCTTGTTCTCATCATAATAAGGAAAAAGGGAGGGTTGTGAGAAAAGGTACTTTCAGAATTGCATACAAGTGGTATACAAAATCATCACCAAGTATTTGGGAAATAATAACATTTGTTATTTTCAAACTAGCCCAATTAACATCATATCATTTCACTATGGAGCATACTACCGTGCACACTCTAATGAGGCACCACAGTAGAGTATCCACCAACAATGGAAGCCATTATAGGGTAAAATGATAACCATAAATGTTATCAAAATCAAGTGCCTCAACCTTTGCATCATTGGCTAGTTCATGAATTTCCTTCATAAAAATCAACCATAGCAACTGATCTTAGACATGAAAATAACATCCATGCACTATTCAGCTTCAGACCAGCATCATTAGCTTATTATCTAGTTTTACTAGATAAGCATACCAAAAAATCACAGTTGCTAGGCTACAGGGCACATTCCCAGAGGGTAGCACCTCTGTACCTAACAGATTCAGAATGTCTTGAGCACTAACTCAAGTCCATTTTCTTAAATCCACAAATCATTTTCCTAAAAAGATTCAGGAATCATTTAAAATGGTTGTTATCATATAGGCAGTGTACTCATATTGGCCACTCAGTTACACTTACTAATCTAACAATCTTATCATTTCCCTAGTCAATCATCTAGGAAATCATTTATCCAGTTATAAAGATATTGGTAGATAAAGAAATTCTACATTGTATATCCCAATTCATATTTGTCCAAGGACATGACTTTGTAAGATATGATCATCAATAGCTCATTAAAAGCCATTTTCAAGCAACCAACATTAAAAAAATTAGATCATTTTCCTAGCTATATGGCTTCGAATCATTTGGGTGTATCAACTCTCTCATATTGACATGCATAGAATTCAGTTGAACATTATGAATCCATAACTTATAAAACAATATATGAGTACCACCACAAGATTAGATTGGCAGTGCCAAAGCATAGCTTACACATATTTTAATTCAATCCCAAGAGCATCACATAGTTCTGTAATAAATCCAAGAAGTTTACTTATATCATTTCCCTGAATATTTACTTCCAGGAATCATTTTTAACCCTAGCTGTCAACATAGATAGTTAAGTTTAGTTCAATACAGACTCCAGATCATCATTGAACCAAAGGTTCAATAACTCAAAGCCTAGTATATTATCATCTTAACCAGCTACCAACTTAACCACATTTTTTTAGCAAAATCATTTGTTCTCTCATCAAACTAACAGCCAAAGATAACTGTACAAGTGACAAATACCAAGTACTGGTAGTGTGAAATTGAGATACCTGTGTGTAAGGTTCCCAACCTTTAATAAGGTAGAGATCCCTGTGTTTATAATGCTAGTCCCTGGATCAATAGCTAGCATCCACAGTTAAGATGTAATATCAAGAAACAAAGGTCATAGTACAACTTTATAACCAGGAATAAAATAATTCATTACATCTTACATAGCTCATTTGGCTATCACATTACATTGCAGCAGAATATCTATAAAGCATGGAGTCCTTCATCTTCAAATTGCCACAGGCAATCATGTTGGTTGTAGACTTGTAATCCTATTCAACACACTTCACTAACATCAAACAAACCTGCAACATAATAAGTTGCAGCCACAAGGGTCAATACATTTTAATTGTATCGGCAAGTTTCACTACTAAGTAGAAATAAGTGGATCCTATCATTACATGCATATTTGGCTAAGTGGGGTTTAGGCTCAATTGCAGAAAGCAATATAGTTTTATCCTATCTTTTCAAAATAGTTTTGATCTTTTGTCAAATCTTTCTGAACTCCTTGGAAAACTCCAAGTGCTTCTATTCCCTTGTTGTCACCATCAAGTTTTACTTTGGGAAATTGGAATGTCGAGATCTTCCATAGCTTCAGGCCTTAGTTGCTCAGAGTTGTCCGTAACCGGGGACACGGCTAAGTACTTAGAATTTTGATCTTCTGCAGAAGTTGTAAACTTTACCCACATGACACAATCTCTTCCTGACGCCACCAGTGGCCGCTGGATAAGTACTCACCAAAATGGAGTACTGGCAGATCGAGATTGTGACAAAGTATTTCCATAGAAGTCCTCCCAATACACAATGCTAGCTTGTCTACCAGGCACCAATGTAGGGATATATTTCCCTTACACAATTCTAGTTAACCTGAAGATGCCAATGCATGGGTCTTCCACTATGTAGTTGACTAAGCCAGAGCCCATTTAGCTTGTGGCTGTACACGGAAGCCACTGTACGAGAAACATGTTCAATCTCTAAGTTCCTGGGTGGTTTTCTTCTAGTGCACATACAAAAATATAGCCATATAAACATGGTTCCCCTTGTTGCCACCTTGTCCAAAACTCGAGTATCCTTGTCCACCCAGGTGGTTCATTGAGTACTTGTTTTATTATATAAAACATATATCTTTTCAAAACTTCATATAATCATATCATGTATCCCATCCCAAATATATAGCAGGGCTAAGCATACTACAACTACAATGTTTTCACTAAGGAAGATATAAGAGTATCCTATTAGGATTTAGCATAGCATAAAATATAGTAGTCCTTATCATGCATGTTACAAAAATCCACTAAGTGTAATGAAAATAGTAGGACATGGATGATAGTGTCACTTGCCTTTTTAGTAGAAATGTTGGTTCACTTCTTGATCTTGCAAATATCACACTCTTCTAACTTCACTACAATTCAATCAAGCAAACACATTTTCAAACCAACATTCAAACAATTTTATCACACATAGAATAATGGAAACAAGGCAATGCATGCAAGCATGCAAAAGATAGTTTTATTTGGAAAAGTGTCTTCTACTAGGCTCTAAACATTTTCAAGCTCACATTGGTCATTTACAAAAGTGGTAAAACCATTTGCAAGAGGTTTCACTCCATAAACAAATTTTATACCAAAGTGATATTTTATGTTTGTTAGGATTGTCTTTTTGCAAGGCAATAACTTTATATGGTTCATAAAATATGTTTTTAAGTCACAAACTTGGTGTTTAGGGTCAGAAGGTTTGAATCACATCATTTCCCAAAGGTTTTACTCAAAATTCATTTCTAAACCGAAAACAATATTTTTATTTGACTAGAAAAGCTCTAACTCCAATATTTATTCCTTAACTTCACAAAATACATTTTTAAATCCATAAGTTGGTTCCTATGGTCAGTAGGTTCAAAACAAACCATTTTGCAAAGATTTCATCTCAAAAATATATCTAGAACAATTTTTATATTCAAAATAAACCTACACAAGTTTCTGCAATTTCAACCAATTTTCCAGAAGCAAAACATTAAAAAAAGTGCATGGTTGCAAAGTACTTGTTCTGCTGATTCCATTGATATAAAATTTGCAAAATTTGGACGTGTAGAACTAAAGTTATGAATTTTGCAAGTTTGCAATTCTAAATAGATCAAATTTCTATTTTAAAACCTGAGTCTGGCCACGTGGCTCATTCCTATTGGTCGGTACCGTTTCGTTTGGATCGAGCTGTTCTGACCGCAGGATCTCACTTAATCGCACGACACAGATCACACGTACTCCTTCGTTTAAAGATTATATCCTAGCCAACGGATCGAGATCCAACAGACACATTGTGTTTGACCAAGGACCGGCGGCGCTAGCGGCGGCTGGCGGCGGTGCACACTCTGGCGGTGAGCTTGCCGACGATTCAGGAAGCGAGGGAGAGGGAATACTGGCTCACCGTGTTCGTGTGGTTGAGGTGAAGCTCGAGGTGAGGTCTGCTTGACGAGGGGCGCTCAGGAACGGAGGGAATTGCTCACCGAAGTTAGTGGCGGCGTCGGGTGTCTCTGGTTGCCGTCGGAGGTGCAGTTTGCGAGCGTGCTAAGACAAACGGAGCACGCGGTTAGTTGCGTACGGGTCTGGGAATCCTAGGAGCATCAACTAGAAGGTTTGGGGCGGTCTGTACTCACCGGGGTGCTTGCCGGAGCGAATGGCAGACGCGGCGGTGCTCAGATGGTGATCCTTGCCGATGATTTGGAGCACGCGCGAGCAAGCTAGTGGTACTGGTAGATGCGCCTGACGATGGGGAGCAGGCTTGCGTGCAGTGGGAGGAGAGGGGCGGCTGGTCGGCGCCGGAATTTGCTGGAGAAGCTCGCCGGAGCAGTGGTGTTGCCGAGAGAAATTCGGGCAACCCTGGGGCGGAGGAGGTGCGGTGAGTGGGGGAAAAGAGAGAGAGAGGGCACGTGCTTATGTACGCATGATCGGGGGCTGTTTAATCGCGGCGTTTACTGCGTATTACGCCGGCAATCAATCGGCAGCAACGGCAGGGGCGTGGTCTTCGCGTGGGTGGAGACGACGAACAGTAAGTGGGTCCTAATTGTCTGCGAGAGAGAGAGAGAGAGAGAGAGAGAGAGAGAGAGAGAGAGAGAGAGAGGTGGGGTGGGTCCAAGTCGTCAGCGATGCTGTGGGTGAGCACGTGGGTGAAAAAGAACAGAGGCAGAGGGGTTCCCGGGTGGGCTCTTGCTGGGCTTGGTTGGGCCAGATGGGTTGGGCCTGCTTCGTTTCATTTTTTTATACTAAACCTTTTTCTTTTTCTATTTTGAATTTCCTGATTTGATTTTCATTCAAACAATTCAAACCCCGAATCAATTCAAACCACCACCAAACTTTGTGTTGATTTTAATTCTGTTTAACAACATAATCCAAAGTCCAAAACAAAATAATTCTTTTATTCTTTTAGGATCTATTAATAATTAAATAAATAGTCCTTAGTCTTTATTTCAAAAAGGATCTAATTTATTTTAAAACTCTATTTGAAATCTAAATAATATCAAAACCTTTTCAGTAGGTTTCATTTGAAAAACAAAACACTTGGAATTCTTATTTAAAATACTTTAGCAAGTTTTAGTGTTTATTTAAAATGGAAAAGCTTTTACTTAAATAAAATTGGATATTAATAAATCCTTATTATTTTATTTAAATATTCCTTTACTCTTTTTATCAAATAAAAATATTTTATTTTAAAAACTTGGCCAAGATTAATTTGGCTCTTTAAAAATAGTCCTTATTTATAATTCTACCTTTGCTTATCAAAACCATATCTTTTTATTTAAAAGATCCAAAAATGGTGATTCCAACTATTATAACTTTATTATTTATTTATCTTTTTAAATCCCTTTAGGATTCTATTTGATCAAAATAGGTTTTGATTCTTCCAATTGGAATCAAAAAGTTTCTTATCACCCTAAATTTCAACAAATTTTTATTTTGTTTATTTATTTTTCACATTTCAATAATTGGAAAATATTGGGATGTGACAGGCTACCACCCTTAAAAGAAATTTCGTCCCAAGATTTGGGAAGGCTAGGGTTACAAGTTGGCTTCAAGGCAACTAGGGTACTACCACCCTTAAAAGAAACTCTCATAGGGTTACATTGATGGTTCACTTGACTATGGGTTCAACACTTGATATCCTGACAAGGAATCCAGATTTGACTCTTCTGAGTTAACTAGTTCCTGACATCCACTTCTTCTATCTCTTCAAAGTTCCCATCCATGTCAATGTGGTTCACATGTCCTTCTAGGTCACATTGGAGTAATTTCCATTGGCTTTTCTAGCATCCTTTTTCTTTTTCTTCTCAGGACAGTGTGATGCATAGTTTCCAAGTTCCTTACAATT
The DNA here is from genome assembly GCA_023614405.1 of Avena insularis. NCBI lineage: Eukaryota > Viridiplantae > Streptophyta > Magnoliopsida > Poales > Poaceae > Avena > Avena insularis. The sequence continues at coordinate 92,819,588 of CM042695.1, forward strand.
ATAGCACTGCAACTGGCTAATGTCTTTCTTCCTGAAAGTGTCATGTTGGTTCTGACCAAGGTCATCTCCATTGTCAGTATCATTTCCATTATTATCACTTCCATTGTGGTTGTGGTGATACTGATGTGGTTCAAAATCTTCATTGCTCTTTTTGAATGAACGCTTCTTTTGTGATGATCCTGAGTGATACTTGATTTTATGCTTCCTCTTTCTATTCTCAACTTGATTCATCTTGTTTTCCAAAATGTTGGCTTTGTCACAGAGTGATTGATAAGTTGGGACATAGGCAACAGCTAGCTGCAGGTTCCACTCATCATTAAGTCCTTCAAGAAATTTCTCCTTTCTCTTAGCATATGTATCAACTTCATCCGGTGCATAGCATGCCAGATTGTTGAATTCTTCAATGTACTCAGCCACACTGAGGTGACGCTGTTTCAGATTGTGGAATTCATTTTTCTTCAAGTGCATCACTCCAGGTGAGATGTGAGCCATACGGAAACCATCCTCAAAAATAGCCCAAGTCACATCCTCAAGGGGAGTGGTGATCTAAAAGTTGTCCCACCATGTTGCTGCTGGTCCTTCAAGCAGAAATGCTGCAAACCTAACTTTTTCTTCATCGGTGCAGCCAACAGTCACTAAGTCCCTATTCACCGAACGTAACCAGTCATTGGCTTCCATTGGATCAGTTGTTCCAGAGAATCTTGCAGGTCTAAGTTTCAGAAACCTGGTGAGCATATCATGAGCTGGAGGATTATTCTGATTGTTGTTGTTGTTGTTGTTGTTGTTTTTCTGATTCTGTATGAACGTGGTCATCATCTGCATCATTCGCGTCTGAGCTGTCATCTGCTGCATCTCAGGAGTGATGTTGTTGTTTTGGTTGGGGTTGGCACGACAGGGAGGCATCTGTTGGTTTGATAGGGATAAGTATTGATGGATAGGTTTTAAGAAGTTCTTACACATAACTCAAAACAACCAAGTTCAATCAAACAATCAACAAGCAACTATCCACTTAACAACTTATGAGCTTAACTCATGAGTTGAAGGAGACAACAAGTTTTCTTGAAATAAATAACTTAGTATAATCATACCTCATAGGTCAATATGATCCATATTCTAACTTGATATCAATGTCTTTGGTAGGCAATCTAGTGTCTCTTGGTTTTCACTTGTAGTCCTTAGTGATGTCTAAGTTGAAGTCCTTAGTGGAACTAAAATTGAAATCATTGATCATGGTGAAGGCTTTGTCCATCAAGTTGAAAAAGAAGAGGTGTAGAATTCAAAAACCAAAAGGTTGAGGAAAGAGTTTACAAGATTGTTTGTAAATAAGTTTTGGAACAAATACTGTTGGAATTATGCCCTAGAGGCAATAATAAAGATGTTATTATTATAATTCTTGTTCATGATAAAGTTTATATTCCATGCTAGAATTGTATTAAGCGGAAACATTAATACTTGTGTGGTTTGTGAACAACACCGTGTCCCTGGTATGCCTCTAACGACTAGCTCATTGATCAATGATGGTTAAGGTTTCCTAACCATAGACATGAGTTGTCAATTGATAATGAGATCATATCATTGGGAGAATGATATGATGGACAGACCCAAACTAAGCGAAGCAATTAGATCGTTTCATCGTGTTCATCTTTGCGAAGCTTTTCCTATGTCAAATATTGTATTCCTTAGACCATGAGATAATGCAACTCCCTGGTACCGGAAGAAAGCTTTGAGGTCATCAAACGTCATCCTATGAGAGGGTGATCATAAAGGTGTCTCTCAGGTGATCGGAAAGTATCTGTTGGGTTGTATGTATCGAGATGGAATTTGTCCCTCCCAAGTCGGAGAGATATACTTCGGGCCCACTCGGTAATCGATATCAACACCGCTTGCAAGCATGTGGTTAAGGAGTTAATCACAAAGTGATATCGGATTACGGAGCAGTAAAGTACTTGCGTGAACGAGATTGAACTAGGTATGATGCAATCGACGATCGAATCTTGGGCAAGTAAAATATCGCGAGACGAAGGGAATATATATATGGGATTGATTGAATCCTGGCATCGTGGTTCATCCGATATGATCATCGATGAATGTGTGGGAGTCAATATGGGTGCCCAGACCCCGCTGTTGATTATTGATAGAAGATCATGTCTGCATATTCTCGAACCCAGCGGTCACACATAACGTATCTCGGCTAGGATAGATTGGATAATTGGTTTATGAATTTTTGTTCGGAGTCTCGGATGGGATCCGGGACATCACGAGAGGTTCCGGAATGGTCCGGAGAATAAGATTCATATAAGGCCGTGCAGTTTTTGGAGTTCGGAATTGTTCCGGGTTAATCGGTATTGTACCGGAAGATTCTAGAACCTTCCGGAAGGGTACCAACGTGGCCCCACCTTCCGGGAGGGGGCATGGGCCTATGAGGGAGTGTCCTGGCCGCATTGGGCCAGGGGCACAAGGCCCCATAGGGCCCAGCCGATCCTAGAGAGTTTAAATCGTTTAAACTAGAGATAGGGTTTCTAGAAGAGGGGAGAGTCCATGCCCCCCACTCCTTATCCTTTGGGCTTGGGGGAGGGGCTGCGCCCCCCTCTATATAAAGAGGGGTGGGGGCGCACCAACCCCCCACACCTCTCCTCCAAACCCTAGCCGCCTTGCTAGCTTTCCTCTCTCCCTCCCGACTGTTTGTAGGCGAAGCCCTGCTGCAGAAATTCTCCACCATATACACCACGCCGTCGTGTTGTAGATCCAATCTATCTCTCCACCATACTTGCTGGTCCGAGGAAGGAGGAGACGTCAAGGTGCTGCACGTGTGCATCTCACGGAGGCACCGCCACTTGTGGTGCTAGATCGGATCGGATCGCGAGGAGGAGAAGCGAGTACGACTACATCACCCACGTTAAACGAGCGTTCATTGTCGAATCTTCAAGGGTATGAAGATCTAATCCAATCTCTCTCGTTGTTTGCATCTCCTAGATTAGATCTTGGCTTTCCCTCTGTTCGCTCCGTAGAAAATTTTGATTTACTATGCCGCGAAACCCTTCAGTGGTATCAGAGCTAGATCTATGCGTAGATGTGTTTCACGAGTAGAACGCAACATGGTTGTTGCGGGCGTTGATGTTTTATGTTGCAAGCCTCTTGTTTGTGTTCTTCTTATGACGCGGGATAGTGAGATTGAAGCGGTCCATGCCAACCTTACGCGACGTCGTTCGCGAGACCGGCTCCGCACTTGACGTGTGGCTTGTTCCACACATGCGGCTGGTGGATGTCAGTTTCTCTCACTATAGTTGTCATGGGATTAACACCGGAGTTTGGCAACCATAATATCACCGTTGTGGCTTTCCGTACGTAAGAATCGTTCTTAGCATCTACTCCCATAAGCCACGTAAAACATGCAACAACAAAGTAGAGGCGTCTAACTTGTTTTTGCAGGGAGTGTTTTCTGTGATATGGTATGGCCCAAGATGTGATGTGTATATTGTATGCGATGATCATGTTTTGTAATGTTTCACGACTTGCATGTCGATGAGTACACAACCGGCAGGAGCCATATGGTTGTCTTTATAATTGTGTATGACCTGCGAGTCAACTTCTTATACGCCATGTAATAGCTTTACTTTATCGCTAAGTAGTTAGCAATAGTTGTAGTTGCTATTCGTGGTGGAGGCAATCATGGTGGAGTGATGGAGATCATGCGGAGCACAAGATGGAGATCATTACGAGATTGGCTATACCATGTCACATAAAGTTATATGCATGTGATGTTTATCCTTTATGTATCTTATTATGCTTAGATCATGACGGTAGCATTATAAGATGATTCCTCACTTAAAGATCAAGATAAAACTGTGTTCTCCCCAAGTATGCACCATTAGAAAGTTAAAGTGTCCAAGCATCACGTGATGATCGAGTGCTATAGACTCTACGCTCACATACAACGGGTGCAAGCCAGTTTTGCACACGCAGAAATACTTGGGTCTAGCTTGACGAGCCTAGCATGTACAGACATGGCCTCGGAACACAAGAACCGAAAGGTTAAGCATGAGTCATATGAATGATATGATCGACATTTGTTGTCCACCATTGAAACCACATCTCTTCTCGTGATGATCGGATTAGGTGTGGTAAATTTGGATCGTGTTCACTAAACAACTTGAGGGATGTTGAATTTAGTGGGAGTTCATCTAGTAATTTGATTAAGTTGAACTACTTATCATTGAACATAGTCTAAATTGTACTTGCAAATACTGTAGATCACATGGCCAAATCCAACTTCAACTTCAACGTTTTTGCTGAGAAGGAAAAGCTTAGAAACAATGGGTCTAACTTCACCAATTGGTTCCGCAATCTAAGAATCATTCTGTCTGGCGGACAAAAGGACTATGTCCTTGGGAAAGCGTTAGGTGACCCCCCTGCTGCAACTGCGCCGGCTGATGAGAAAGTTGTCTATCAGTCGCGCAAAGATGATTATGGTGTGATTAAGAGCACCATGTTGTTTGCTATGGAACCGGAACTTCAAAATCATTTTGAAACCTATCCCGGGCCCTTCGAGATTCTCGAGGAGCTGAAAACCATGTTTCAGACTCAAGCCCGTTCTGAGAGATATGAGATCTCTGAGAAGTTCTTTAACTGCAAGATGGAGGAAGGGAGTTCCGTTAGTGAGCACGCCATAAAGATGTCGGGCTACACTCAACGCCTTGAGCAACTGGAATGCACGATTCCAGAGGAGCTCAAGATTGACAGGGTTCTGCAATCACTCCCTCCCAGCTACAAAAGTTTTGTAGTGACTCATAATCAGATTGGCTCCACTGATACGATCACCGAGCTCTTCGCAAAGCTGAAGGCTGCGGAGGTGGACATCAAGAAGGATAATCATGTGTTGATGGTCAACAAGCCCTCCTTTAAGAAAGGTAAGGGAGCAAAGAAGCCCTTCAAGAAGGGCGGCGGCAAGCGCAATGCTCCTGCTGAGAAGAAGCTCAAGTCTGGTCCTAAGCCGGACACTGAGTGCTTCTATTGCAAGGACAAGGGTCACTGGAAGCGCAACTGTCCGAAGTACTTAGCGGACAAGAAGGCTGGCACCATCAAAGGTATATTTGATATACATGTTATTGATGTTTTCCTTACTAGCCCTCGTTGTAGTGCCTGGGTATTTGATACCGGTTCAGTTGCTAATATTTGTAACTCAAACAGAGCTACGGAATAGACGGCTGACTTCGAGGGATGAGGTGACGATGCGTGTTGACACGGATCAAGAGTTGATGTGATGGCCGTCGGCACGCTCTCCTTAGTTTTACCTTCGGGATTAGTTTTAAACCTTAATAAGTGTTATTATGTGCCTGCGTTGAGCATGAACATTATTTCTGGATCGTGTTTATTGCAAGACGGTTATTCATTTAAATCGGAGAATAATGGTTGTTCTATTTATATGAGTAACATCTTTTATGGTCATGCACCTCTTGTGAATGGTTTATTTCTTCTAAATCTCGAAAGGGATGAAACACACATCCATATCATTGAGGCTAAGAGATGCAAAGTAGATAGTGATAATACTACTTATTTGTGGCACTGTCGTCTAGGTCATATTGGTGTAAAGCGCATGAAGAAACTCCATTCAGATGGACTTTTAGTCTCTTGATTTTGAATCATTTGACACATGCGAACCATGCCTCATGGGCAAGATGATCAAAACCCGTTCTCCGGTATGATGGAGCGAGCAACGGACTTGTTGGAAATCATACATACCGATGTATGCGGACCGATGAGTGTTTCGGATTGCGGTGGATATCGCTATTTCCTCACTTTTACCGATGACTTAAGTAGATATGGGTATATCTATTTAATGAAACATAAATATGAAACATTTGAAAAGTTCAAGGAATTTCAGAATGAAGTGGAGAACCATCGTAACAGAAAGATTAAGTTTCTACGATCCGATCGTGGAGGTGAATATTTGAGTTATGATTTTCTCACGCATCTTAAAGCAAGTGGAATCGTTTCACAACTCACGCCACCCGAACACCACGCAGCAATGGTGTGTCGAGCACGAATCGAACCCTATTAGATATGGTCCGATCAATGATGTCTCTTACTGATTTGGCGTTATCATTTTGGGGTTATGCATTAGAAACCGCTGCATTCACTTTAAATAGGGCTCCATCTAAATCCGTTGAGACGACACCGTATGAACTGTGGTTTGGTGCTAAACCTAAGTTGTCGTTTCTTAAAGTTTGGGGATGCGAAGCTTCCGTCAAGAAGTTGATGCGGACAAGCTCGAACCCAAAGCGAATGCGTCTTCATAGGATACCCTAAGGAAACTATTGGGTATACCTTCTATCACAGAACCAAAGGCAAAGTGTTTGTCGCAAAGAACGGTTCCTTTCTTGAGAAGGAGTTTCTCTCGAAAGAAGTGAGTGGGAGGAAAGTAGAGCTTGACGAGGTTATTGAACCTTCTCTTGAATTGGAGAGTAGCGCAGCACCTGAAATTGTTCCGATGTCGCTGCACCAACAATAGAGGAAGCTAATGACAAGGATCATGAAGCTTGGACGATGCTGCTCTTGAGCGTCGCGGTCGACAAGGTCGCGTGCCCCTCTGAGTGGTACGGCAACCTGTCTTGGTCTTGTTAGTAGAAGACGGTGAACCTCTGAACTATGAGGAAGCGATGATGAGCCCAGACTACGAGAAATGGCTAGAAGCCATGAAATCCAATTGGGATCCATGAGCGAAAACCAAGTATGGACTTTGGTGGACCCTCCTAGCGAGAAAGGCCGTTGAGTGCAAATGGATCTTCAAGAAGAAAAGCGGACGCGGATGGAAATGTTATCGTCTATAAAGCACGGCTTGTCGCGAAAGGTTTTCGACAAGTTCAAGGTGTTGACTATGATGAGACTTTCTCTCCGTGGCGATGTTTAAGTCCATTCGGATTTTATTAGCAATTGCTGCGTTTCATGATTATGAAATATGGCAGATGGATGTCAATCTTGCTTTCCTCAATGGGAACATTGATGAAGAGTTGTATATGATGCAACCCGAAGGTTTTGTCGATCCTAAGGATGCTAGTAAAGTATGCAAACTTCAGCGTTCCATTTATGGACTGAAGCAAGCATCTCGGAGTTGGAACCTTCGTTTTGATCAAGTGATCAAGAGTTTTGGATTTGTTCCAAATTGCTCTGAAGCTTGTATCTACAAGAAAGTGAGTGGGAGCTCGGTGGCGTTTACAATGTATGTGGATGACATATTGATTATCGAAATGACATCAACATGCTTAACGATGTGAAGAGTTATTTGAACAAGTGTTTTTCAATGAAAGACCTAGGTGAAATTTGTCTTATATATTGGGCATCAAAATCTATAGAGATAGACAAAAGGCGCTGATAGCTTTAAGCGGTACATACCTAGACAAAGTTACGAAAAGGTTCAGAATGGATAAGGCAAAGAAAGGTTCGATGCCTATGTTGTCGTAAGATATTGAGCAAGGCTCGGTGTCCATTCTGATAAATGACAGGAAGCTATGAGCAAAGTTCCTTATGCCTCGCCATAGGTTCCATCATGTATGCCATCTTGTGTACTAGACCGGATGTGTCCAATGCTCTTAGTTTGACGAGCAGATATCAAAGTGATCCGAGTGGAACATCGACAGCGTGAAGAACATCCTAAAGTACCTAAATAGAACTAAAGAAATGTTCTTAGTCTATGGGGGTGATGAACAGCTTGTCGTAAAAGGTTACGTCGATGCTAGTTTCGACACCGACAAGGATGATTCCAAATCTCAGACAGGATACGTTTATATTTTGAATGGAGGAGCTGTGAGCTGGAGAAGCTGCAAGCAAAGCGTGATCGCGGGATCTACAATGGAAGCGGAATACATGGCTGCTGTAGAAGCGTCAAGTGAAGGAGTTTGGATCAGAAACTTCATCACTGAGCTTGGCGTGGTTCAAAGTGCATTGGACCCACTGGAGATATTGTGTGACAACACTGGCGCCATAGCACTCGCTAAGGAACCAAGATATCATCCAAAGACCAAGCATATCAACCGCAAGTTTCATATAATCCGAGATTATATAGCAGATGGAGATCTGAAGATTAGCAAAGTACATACGGATCTGAATGTCGCAGATCCATTGACTAAACCTCTTCCACGTGTAAAACATGATCAACACCTCAGTGCCATGGGTGTGAGATTGTTGCCAGATGTAAACTAGATTATTGACTCTAGTGCAAGTGGGAGACTGTTGGAATTATGCCCTAGAGGCAATAATAAAGATGTTATTATTATAATTCTTGTTCATGATAAAGTTTATATTCCATGCTAGAATTTTATTAAGCGGAAACATTAATACTTGTGTGGTTTGTGAACAACACCGTGTTCCTGGTACGCCTCTAAGGACTAGCTCATTGATCAATGATGGTTAAGGTTTCCTAACCATAGACATGAGTTGTCAATTGATAATGAGATCATATCATTGGGAGAATGATATGATGGACAGACCCAAACTAAGCGAAGCAATTAGATCATTTCATCGTGTTCATCTTTGCGAAGCTTTTCCTATGTCAAATATTGTATTCCTTAGACCATGAGATAATGCAACTCCCTGGTACCGGAAGAAAGCTTTGAGGTAATCAAACGTCATCCTATGAGAGGGTGATCATAAAGGTGTCTCTCAGGTGATCGGAAAGTATCTGTTGGGTTGTATGTATCGAGATGGAATTTGTCCCTCCCAAGTCGGAGAGATATACTTGGGCCCACTCGAATCGATATCAACACCGCTTGCAAGCATGTGGTTAAGGAGTTAATCACAAAGTGATATCGGATTACGGAGCGAGTAAAGTACTTCTTTGTGAGATTGAACTAGGTATGGCCATGCGACGATCGAATCTCGGGCAAGTAAAATATCGCGAGACGAAGGGAATATGTATATGGGATTGATTGAATCCTGGCATCGTGGTTCATCCGATATGATCATCGATGAATGTGTGGGAGTCAATATGGGTGCCCAGACCCCGCTGTTGATTATTGATAGAAGATCATGTCTGCATATTCTCGAACCCGAGGTCACACATAACGTATCTCGGCTAGGATAGATTGGATAATTGGTTTATGAATTTTTGTTGAGTCTCGGATGGGATCTGGGACATCACGAGAGGTTCGGAATGGTCCGGAGAATAAGATTCATATAAGGCGATGTAGTTTTGGAGTTGAATTGTTAAGGTTAATCGGTATTGTACCGGAAGCTTCTAGAACCTTCCGTAAGGGGATCAACGTGGCCCCACCTTCCGGGAGGGGGCATGGGCCTATGAGGGAGTGTCCTGGCCGCATTGGGCCAGGGGCACAAGGCCCCATAGGGCCCAGCCGATCCTAGAGAGTTTAAATCGTTTAAACTAGAGATAGGGTTTCTAGAAGAGGGGAGAGTCCATGCCCCCCACTCCTTATCCTTTGGGCTTGGGGGAGGGGCTAGGGCTGCGCCCCCCCTCTATATAAAGAGGGGTGGGGGCGCACCAACCCCACACACCTCTCCTCCAAACCCTAGCCGCCTTGCTAGCTTTCCTCTCTCCCTCCCGACTGTTTGTAGGCGAAGCCCTGCTGCAGAAATTCTCCACCATATACACCACGCCGTCGTGTTGTAGATCCAATCTATCTCTCCACCATACTTGCTGGTCCGAGGAAGGAGGAGACGTCGAGGTGCTGCACATGTGCATCTCACGGAGGCACCGCCACTTGTGGTGCTAGATCGGATCGGATCGCGAGGAGGAGAAGCGAGTACGACTACATCACCCCGTTAAACGTTCCAGGCGTTCGTGTAATCTTCAAGGGTATGAAGATCTAATCCAATCTCTCTCGTTGTTTGCATCTCCTAGATTAGATCTTGGCTTTCCCTCTGTTTGCTCCGTAGAAAATTTTGATTTACTATGCCGCGAAACCCTTCAAATACAACTCCTATTTTTCTAAGGGGTTTTGTCCAATCCTAGGGTTACAATCTACAGGCAACACAGTGCTCTGATACCATCTGTAAGGTTCCCAACCTTTAATAAGGTAGAGATCCCTGTGTTTACAATGCTAGTCCCTGGATCAATAGCTAGCATCCACAGTTAAGATGTAATATCAAGAAACAAAGGTCATAGTACAACTTTATAACCAGAAATAAAATAATTCATTACATCTTACATAGCTCATTTGGCTATCACATTACATTGCAGCAGAATATCTATAAAGCATGGAGTCCTTCATCTTCAAAGTGCCATAGGCAATCATGTTGGTTGTAGACTTGTAATCCTATTCAACACACTTCACTAACATCAAACAAACCTGCAACATAATAAGTTGCAGCCACAAGGGTCAATACATTTGAATTGTATTGGCAAGTTTTACTACTAAGTAGAAATAAGTGGATCCTATCATTACATGCATATTTGGCTAAGTGGGGTTTAGGCTCAATTGCAGAAAGCAATATAGTTTTATCCTATCTTTTCAAAATAGTTTTGATCTTTTGTCAAATCTTTCTGAACTCCTTGGAAAACTCCAAGTGCTTCTATTCCCTTGTTGTCACCATCAAGTTTTACTTTGAGAAATTGGAATGTCGAGATCTTCCATAGCTTCAGGCCTTAGTTGCTCAGAGTTGTCCGTAACCGGGGACACGGCTAAGTACTTAGAATTTTGATCTTCTGCAGAAGTTGTACACTTTACCCACATGACACAATCTCGTCTTGACGCCACCAGTGGCCGCTGGATAAGTACTCACCAAAATGTAGTACTGGCAGATCGAGAATGTGACAAAGTCTTTCCATAGAAGTCCTCCCAATACACAATTCTAGCTTGTCTACCAGGCACCAATGTAGGGATATATTTCCCTTACACAATTCTAGTTAACCTGAAGATGCCAATGCATGGGTCTTCCACTATGTAGTTGACTAAGCCAGAGCCCATTTAGCATGTGGCTGTACACGGAAGCCACTGTACGAGAAACATGTTCAATCTCTAAGTTCCTGGGTGGTTTTCTTCTAGTGCACATACAAAAAGATAGCCATATAAACATGGTTCCCTTTGTTGCCACCTTGTCCAAAACTCGAGTATCCTTGTCCACCTAGGTGGTTCATTGAGTACTTGTTTTATTATATAAAACATATATCTTTTCAACACTTCATATAATCATATCATGTATCCCATCCCAAATATATATCAGGGCTAAGCATACTACAACTACAATGTTTTCACTAAGGAAGATATAAGGGTATCCTATTAGGATTTAGCATAGCATAAAATATAGTAGTCCTTATCATGCATGTTACAAAAATCCACTAAGTGTAATGAAAATAGTAGGACATGGATGATAGTGTCACTTGCCTTTTTAGTAGAGAATGTTGGTTCACTTCTTGATCTTGCAAATATCACACTCTTCTAACTTCACTACAATTCAATCAAGCAAACACATTTTCAAACCAACATTCAAACAATTTTATCACACATAGAATAATGGAAACAAGGCAATGCAAGAAAACATGCAAAAGATAGTTTTATTTGGAAAAGTGGTTTGTACTAGGCTCTACACATTTTCAAGCTCACATTGGTCATTTACAAAAGTGGTAAAACCATTTGCAAGAGGTTTCACTCCATAAACAAATTTTATACCAAAGTGATATTTTATGTTTGTTAGGATTGTCTTTTTGCAAGGCAATAACTTTATAGGGTTCACAAAATATGTTTTTAAGTCACTAACTTGGTGTTTAGGGTCAGAAGGTTTGAATCACATCATTTCCCAAAGGTTTTACTCAAAATTCATTTCTAAACCAAAAACAATATTTTTATTTGACTAGAAATGCTCTAACTCCAATATTTATTCCTTAACTTCACAAAATACATTTTTAAATCCATAAGTTGGTTCCTATGGTCAGTAGATTCAAAAAAACCATTTTGCAAAGATTTCATGTCAAAAATATATCTAGAACAATTTTTATATTCAAAATAAGCCTACACAAGTTTCTGCAATTTCAACCAATTTTCCAGAAGCAAAACATTAAAAAAAGTGCATGGTTGCAAATTACTTGTTCTGCTGATTCCATTGATATAAAATTTGCAAAATTTGGACGTGTATAACTAAAGTTATGAATTTTGCAAGTTTGCAATTCTAAATAGATCAAATTTCTATTTTAAAACCTGAGTCTGGCCACGTGGCTCATTCCTATTGGTCGGTTCCGTTTCGTTTGGATCGAGCTGTTCTGACCGCAGGATCTCACTTAATCGCACGACACATATCACACGTACTCCTTCGTTTAAAGATTCTATCCTAGCCAACGGATCGAGATCCAACGGACACATTATGTTTGACCAAGGACCGGCGGCGGCGCACGCTCTGGCGGTGAGCTTGCCGACGATTCAGGAAGCGAGGGAGAGGGAAGAGTGGCTCACCGTGTTCGCGTGGTCGAGGTGAAGCTCGAGGTGAGGTCTGTTTGACGAGGGGCGCTCAGGAATGGAGGGGATTGCTCGCCGAAGTTAGTGGCGGCGTCGGGTGTCTCTGGTTGCCGTTGGAGGTGGAGTTTGCGAGCGCGCTAAGACAAACGGAGCCCGCGGTTAGTTGCGTACGGGGCTGGGAATCCTGGGAGCATCAACTAGAAGGTTTAGGGCGGTCTGTACTCACCGGGGTGCTTGCCGGAGCGAATGGCAGACGCGGCGGTGCTCAGATGGTGATCCTTGCCGACGATTTGGGCCTTGAAGCAAGCTTAGTGGTCTTGGTAGATCGCTGACGATGGGGAAGCGAGCTTGCGATCGGAGGCGAGGGGCGGTTGGTCAGCGCCGGAATTTGCTGGAGAAGCTCGCCAGAGCAGTGGTGTTGCCGAGAGAAATTCGGGCAGCCCTAGGACGGATGAGGTGCCGTGAGTGGGGGAAAAGAGAGAGAGAGAGGGCAGGCGCTTATGTACGCGTGATCAGGGGCTGTTTAATCGCTGCGTTTACTACGTATTACACCGGCACTCAATCGGCAGCAACGGCAGGGGCGTGGTCTTCGCGTGGGTGGAGACGACGAAAAGTAAGTGGGTCCTAGTTGTCTGCGAGAGAGAGAGAGGTGGGGTGGGTCCAAGTCGTCAACGACGCTGTGGGTGAGCGTGTGGGTGAGAAAGAACAGAGGCAGAGGGGTTCCCGAGTGGGATCTTGCTCGGCTTAGTTGGGCCAGATGGGTTGGGTCTGCTTCGTTTCATTTTTTATACTAAACCTTTTTGTTTTTCTATTTTGAATTTCCTGATTTGATTTTCATTCAAACAATTCAAACCCCAAATCAATTCAAACCACCACCAAACTTTGTGTTGATTTTAATTCTGTTTAACAACATAATCCAAATGTTGGGGATATGCTATATGGGTATCCTCATAGCATGTCTCTTATCCGACTAACCCGGGTGGCCCATAGTCGGTAGCATGGCCTGTGGCCTGCTGGACAGCCCAGTTAGGTGGATCCAGAAGGGAGGCCCATGCCGGATAAAGGAAGGCTATGGTGGAGTCACCAGCATACCCGGAGCCTTGGAGTGCAAGATACACAAGACTAGTAATAGACGGTGTAGAACTCTGTCACCTGTCCGGCTAGGACTTTTCCCTGTAACCCTAGGACCTGGAGACTATATAAGTCGGGCCTATGGGAGCCTTTAGGGCAACAATCTCTCACAATTTAGTATTGTTTTACACACACCTCGCACAGCAAACCTATATCTGTAACTCGGCGTATTGCCATTATAGTGATTTATAGCAGGAGTAGGATTCCGCCACCGTTGTGGGATCTAAACCTGGGTAAGCTGTGTTAACTCGTACCCGTCAACCGTCCGCCTTACCCCACGTCTCTAAATACGCACTGTGAGGACCCCTCCATGGCGTACTCGTCGGCAATACCACGATAGTTGGCGCCCACCCTGGGGCAAGAGGCGCTTCAGGCTCTTCAGCGGACGAGGACCAAGATCTTTGTGGGAATCGGCAAAACCCTAGCCATCGGTCGCGTTATCTTCTCCGGCAACGTTTCGATCGTCCCCCCCGACGAGTTCTGGATCCCGGCGAAGACGAACCCTACGCGGTGTTCGATCGTTCCTATAGGATACATCCACCTCTTCATCGGCGAAACTGACTCAGGCAGTAATTCCCTGGGAGTCGGAGAGCATCAATACCCGCACGGACCGCCTACGGGCAGGACACGTTCGCGGAAGGGTCGATGTCGGATCTCTCTTAGGAGTTTGCCGGCAAAGATCGGAAAGCATCAAGACCCGCACGGACCGCCTACGGGCAGGATACGTTCGCGGAAGGATCGATGTCGGATCTCTCCTCGGAGTCTGACGGCAAAGATCGGAAAAATTCAAGACCCACCCAAACCACCCCTGTGCAGGATATAAAGGTGGAAGATCACTACAAATCCACCGGCTTTGTCCGTGCGTCTGGACAGCAGAGATCCAAGTTCGTCGGCGTGGTTACCATCTTCGATCTGGCGCGCTGCGTTCAGAGAGAGGGCGAAAATCCCCGCGACTACCTCGCCAGGTGGCTCCGTATACGGGCCGACCTGGCCAATTACCCCAATGATGATGCCATCTATCACTTTGTGGAAGGACTGGACCATCGCATGCTTCTATGACATTCTCTAAGGCGGCAATAGGCGTCAGGCCGACTCACCTTCGAAGGCATGGTGAACACCGTCAACAACTACGCGGAGGCCGAAGCGGCAGCTCAGACAGCGTTTGCGCTCATTGACGGAGCCCCTCCGATTCAGCCACCACCACCGCCTCCGGCCGCCATCGTCACAGCAGCGCCACCACCTCCAGTCATCATCGAGGTTGTTGCACCTCCACCGCCCATCATCGAGGAAGTCCTGGCATCCTCCGACTCTGTCATTGACGTACTTTATGCTGATTTCAGTGTAGATTTAGAGGAGATAGACTTCAGTCCAGAAGAGCTAGACTCCGCTATGCAGGAGATGGAGGAGGAGTACTCGCACGACGAGCAAGCTAATAACATCGTCATGTCCCGAGGGGTGTTCGTCACCATTGGGACAGCGATGGATGAAGACCAACCCGGGCAAGCTCCGCGTACGGTGCTGGAAAAAGGGAAGGGGCCACTTATTGCTGCCGACAATGATCGCGCAAAAGTCTTGCCTCCTCCGCCTAAACCAGTGCAGCAGCCGCAGGAACTCGGCGCCGGTCCAAGCAACAACAACACCGCAAACTTGCCGCCTCCAGCATCCACGTCGGCAGCAGCCCATGTTAATCCAACTGATAGAGTGATGTACGACAATCTCCTCGTTGAGCCACTAACCGTTTATCATATCCGGAACGTGACTCAGCTCGACGAAAAGCGCCAGCAGCTGCTGGAGGAGGCGCAAGCCATCGCGGAGCAAGGCGCTAAGCTAGATCGAGATCTGGTCAACGCGCAGAAGTCCATAGAGAAAGCTAGAGCAATGGAGGCCGAGTACAAGACTCTGCTACAGCAGCAGAAGGCTAAGAAGGATCCGGCTTGTGTCATCAACGATCCTGGTGTACGGCGCAACCTAGGATGGGCTCCCTCGAAGCCGGCACAGGCCAAGCCATACATTGATAGTGAAGGCAAGCAGGTGATTCCCACCCCACTCCTTAACCTCGCCGTCGCCAAGACCCTTCTGGAGCAGGATAGATCGCCTGAGGAAGTAGAACAGGTTTACGACCTAGTGGCCAAGGCGGTAAAGCAGCAGGAAAAGGCCACCTCTCAGAGGCTTGAGTCTGACCCAGCGCTCTGCCGATCTAGCCAGTACAAACCGCCAAGGGACAGATCTCCTCAAGATGTCGGATCACGGACGGGTTCATCAGAACGAAGACGGAGGGATGCGCGCAACAGGAAGGATGCTATCCCCATATCCTCCGACCTCGGAGAAAGAGCCCAACCTCGCCGCCCATCGCCACTGCCCCGATCCCCCCGACGTTAGGAAGACTACAAGACTCACCATCGCACGGACATGCCTCCACCAAATCAGTGCGGCATCGTCATCTGCGACAACGCGACACAGACCCGTCACGATGAAGAGCGCCACCAAGGACATAAGAGCAGGTCACACCATCACCCTCCGCGTCCGGCAAGCAACCGCGACAGGCGTGGGGCATCGCAGGAGAGTAACCGCAAGAAGGCTAACCCACCGCTACCTCCGCCTCCGTCGCTGCCAAGCAGTCACCATGGCGGAAGAGGCCCGCGTCGTTCACGCAGCCCGTCCCCTGTTGACAACAAGAAGAAGAACCCGGAGCCATACGATGCACGTTCGCGGATCGATAAGATCCACGAGGCCCGAGAAGGACCATACATGGGACCGTGTTGCTTTGGACCTACAATACGGTCCGCAACTTACCCCAAAGGTTTCCGGATTGACAAGACCATCAAGCCTTATGACGGCACCACCACGCCTGCCACATGGTTGCAAGACTACGGCAACGCGGTGGAGATTGCCGGAGGCAACCCCAACATCGCCGTCAAGTACCTCCCGTTAATGTTGGCAGGAACGGCCCGTCAATGGATCGACGACTTGCCGGAAAAATCTATGTACAACTGGCTGGATATGCAAGAAGCATTCACCAAAAACTTTGAGGGTACATATAAGCGTCCCTACACTGTGGGCGATCTACAGCGGTGCGTGCAGGAGAAAGACGAGACATCTCACGCCTAACTCTCCCGCTGGCAGGATATGAAGAATTCCTGCGCAGGAGTGCACGCCCAGACCGCCATGGCCGCCTTCATCGATGGGTTGGAAAGGGGCACGTTGCTCCGACATAAGCTGGAGCACTTGCAGGACAATCATCAGCTTGACTTGAATCAGATGATTCAGTTAGCTAGTGAGTTCGCAGCTGCCGACGACGATGCTCGTGGCTCTTTGCCGGCAACGGCCGTTCCAACTCAAGCTCAGAGGAACAGCAGTACAAAGCGGAAAACCGCTCCATAAGAAAAGCAATCTACCGACATGGTCGCGATGACTTTTGCAGGACGAGGAGAAGGCGGACAACGTGGCCGAGGAAGGGGAGCAGGCCGCGGGCAGCAACGAGGAATTGAAACCAACTCGGCGCCGCTCCGTGTTCCCCAAACCTACGAAGAGTACCGTGATATGCCGTGCCTCGTACACCTCGACGCCAACGGCAAGGCCACCCATACCAATCGACACTGCAAGTTCGTCAACGACCTCAAGGAAGACCCGGAGTCCGGCTATAAGCGAAGTCGGAAGAACAGACCGTGAGGCAAGGGCAAGGGGAAGAAGGAGGGGGAGTCCAAGGATTCAAGTGACATGGACGAGGACGTTGACCCCAAGCACGCCGCCAAGAGCGACGACAAGGGAAAGAACCCCTTCGCAAAGAAGGCCCCAGTCTACCACACTTTCCTTGGCACCCCCACCGTCCGACAACAGAAGACCTCTCTAAGGATCCAAATGGCAACTCTCCCCCCAGTCCCCCAATACCTGCGCTGGTCGAAGATTCCAATAACTTGGGACAGGACGGACCACAAAGACCTTGTGCCCACGGAGAACCAGTACGCCATGGTCATCAACCCATTGATTGACGGCACGGAGTTCACCAAGTGCATGGTGGATAGTGGAAGCAGCATCAACATCATGTACTTGGATACACTGCAGAAGATGAACTTGACAGAGGCAAACCTAAGGCAGACCAACACCATGTTCCATGGCGTAGTCCCTGGTCGGGAGGCTCGGTCCCTTGGGTGCATCACACTTCAGGTAGCCTTTGGCGACGTTAATAATTACCGCCAAGAGCGCATGACCTTTGAGGTGGTCCCCTTCAAGAGCGTGTACCACGTCATATTCGGCCGCGATATTTTCCACACGTTCATGGCCAAGCCATGCTTCGTCTACAACAAGCTCAAGATAACCGGACCAAACGGTGTCATCACCGTATCCGGAAGCTTTACCAAGGCAAGGGACTGCGAGATCAATGAAGCAGCCGTTGCAGAAGCTGTCCTCTACAACGAAGAATTCAAAGAGATCCAGAGCAAGGTCAATGACTCAGAGATGCCTGCGTCGAAGAAGCAGATCTCCGACTCCGCTCCTGCGTTCAAGGCCGCCATCGAGACCAAGCCGGTGGAACTTGTGGTAGGCGATGCCTCCAAGACCGTCGCCATTGGGACGAACCTGGATCCCAAATAGGAAAGCGCACTCGTCGAGTTCCTCCATGAGAATAGGGACATCTTTGCCTGGCAGCCTGCCGACATGAAAGGTGTACCTAGGGAACTTGCCGAGCACAGCTTAAACATAGATCCAAAATGTAAACCAGTGAAACAACCTTTACGACGCTTCGGAGATGAGAAGAGATGGGCCATTGGCAAAGAGATAGCTAGGTTACTTAAGGCTGAGTTTATCCGAGAAGTCCTTCACACCCGATGGGTGGCCAATCCTGTACTTGTCCCCAAAAAGGGAACCAATGAATTAAGAATGTGCGTTGATTACACCGGCTTGAACAAAGCATGTCCCAAAGATCCGTTTGCTTTGCCTCGCATTGACCAAGTCATTGACTCGACGGCTGGCTCGGAACTTTTGTGTTTTCTCGATGCATACTCAGGATACCACCAGATCAAGATGAGGAAGTCGGACCAATTGGCCACTTCGTTCACTACCCCATACGGCACGTTTTTCTATGTCACGATGCCCTTTGGGCTGAAAAACGCAGGTGCTACCTACCAGCGGACAATGCAACGTTGCCTTCACAACCAAATTGGTCGGAACGTTCACGCCTATGTGGACGATATCGCGGTGATGTCTAAAAAGTCAGGTGACTTAATCTCCGACTTAAAAGAAACCTTTGATAATCTCCGGAAATACAACATGATGCTCAACCCTAAGAAATGCGTTTTCGGGGTTCCAGCGGGCAAATTGTTGGGCTTCATCGTTTCCCAGCGCGGAATCGAGGTCAACCTGGAGAAAATCAAGGCCATCTTAAACATAAATCGTCTGACATGCCTAAAGGACATCCAACGACTAACAGGTTGTGTTGCAGCAGTTAGTCGGTTCGTCAGCTGACTTGGAGAGAAGGTTCTGCCGCTGTACAAGTTGCTGAAGAAGGCGGACAAATTCACATGGACAGACGAGGAAGATGCAGCATTGAAGAAGCTCAAGGAGATTCTTTCCTCAGCGCCCATCCTTGCAGCACCCGAGCCTGGTGAGCCCCTATTAATTTACATGGCGGCAACCAACCGGGTTATCAGCATCGTCGTCGAGGTAGAGCGGAAAGAACCAGGCTATGAGCACGGAGTTCAACGACCAGTTTACTATGTAAGCGAAGTCTTGACGGAGTCCAAGAAGCGTTACCCGCACTACCAAAAGATAGCTTACGGAGTATTCCTCGCTTCGCGGAAGCTGAGGCATTACTTTCAGGAGCACCCAATCACAGTAGTGAGCAAGACTCCACTGTTCAACTTTATCAACAACAGCGACGCTACAGGAAGGGTCGCGAAGTGGGGCATTGAACTTGCCGCCTTCGAGATCACCTACAAGAGACGTGGCGCTATCAAGTCACAAGCCTTGGCGGATTTTATTACAGATTGGACGGAGATGCCAGATGCCACTCCGTTGCCAGAACCAGAGTAGTGGGTGATGCACTTTGACGGATCACAACTGCTCAACGGCTCGGGGGCTGGTGTATTGCTACAGTCACCAAAAGGAGACAAGCTACACTACGTTCTGCAGATCCATTCGAGGCTACAAACAACATGGCGGAGTATGAAGCACTCATTCACGGATTACGTGTAGCCAAGGATATTGGCATCAAGCGCATAGTTTGCTATGGAGATTCCGACTTGGTTGCCCAGCAGGTGGCTGGCACCTAGAATGCGCGGAACCCTATGATGGCGGCATATCGCGACGACATGGACGAGATAGCCAAGAGCTTCTTGGGCTACGAAGTCAAGTATGTGCCTAGGGAGCAAAACGAGGCGGCTGATCTACTGTCTAAACTTGGATCAGGGCGCAAGCAAATTCCGCCAGGAGTTTTCCTAGAGCATCTACGCACACCATCCGTGAAGGGAGCCGACATCGACAACCCGGATAGAGCTGACTCTTTCGTCAACATGGTGACAAAGAACCCTCCGGCTTGGACAAAACCGTTCATGGAATATCTCGAACACGGAACTTTTCCCGACGACGAGGTCGAAAGACGACAAATAGTACGGCGAGCAAAGGGTTATACCATAATCAATGGGCAACTCTATAAATGGAGCACTACTGGTGTATACCTAAAGTGTGTTTCCCAGCTAGAAGGTATGGAAATCCTACGCGAAATCCATCTCGGAGATTGCGGGCATCACGCCGCTCCTCGATCGTTGGTCGCGAAAGCCTTCCGGCAAGGATTCTACTGGCTGACCGCGAAGGCGGACGCCGACAAGCTGGTTGAGACATGCACAGGATGCCAGTATTATGCCCGACAACCACATGTTCCTACTGAAGAATTGCGAACAATACCAATAACTTGGCCGTTTGCAGTCTGGGGGATAGACATGGTGGGGCCGTTACAAACGGCACCATGTGGATTTACGCATCTGCTTGTAGTAGTTGACAAATTCACCAAATGGATAGAAGCTAAACCCATTATAAAGCTTGATGGGGCAACTGCCCTCAGATTTGTTCGGGATCTAGTGGTGAGATTTGGTCTCCCACATAGCATCATCACCGACAATGGAAGCAACTTGTCACTCGGAGAAGTGGAGGCCTATTGCTGGGACAAAGGCATCCGACTTGACCTTGCATCTGTGGCACATTCACAATCCAATGGTCAAGTTGAGCGAGCCAATGGATTAATTCTGCAGGGAATCAAGCCACGTCTTGAGGCACCTCTACATAGAGCAGCTGGAGCCTAGGCGGAAGAATTGCCATCTGTGCTGTGGAGTTTACGAACTACACCCAACAGATACACCGACTACACCCCTTACTTCATGGTATATGGAGCAGAAGCCATCCTACCTTCCGACATCCTCCACGATGCACCAAGAGTTGCCGCCTACAACGAAGATGACGCTGAAGAATCCAGATGCCTAGATGTGGACCTTCTCAAGGAGGAGCGCGTTTTGGCATGCCAAAGATCCGCCATCTACCAGCAGAAGCTACGCAGCTACCATAGTCGCCGCGTCCGACATCGCTCGTTTAAAGAGGGGGATTTAGTACTCCGACTTAAGCAGAAGAAGTCACACAAATCCCCGCCATGGGAAGGACCGTTCATCATAAGCAAGGCGCTGCTCAATGGGTCTTACTACCTTGTCGACAATCGTGAATTCAAGGATAGACACAACGAGGATCATAAGCGTAAGCGACGTGACCCGGATGATGACTACCCGGAGCTTGATCGGCCATGGAACATAGCACAGCTACGTCCTTTTCTACACTTAGCATTTTCTATCTAATCGTGTACCTCTTATATGATCAATGAAATAAAGCTTTTTGGTTCACTCATTTTGCTGAGTCTTCTACCTCCTTTAGTGTTCATTTTTGGATCATATAAAACTTTTATGCACAAGTCTTGCGATTGCACTTGTGAAAATTCCGCCTACGGGCGTTAGCTTAAGTTTTCTGGTCTACACGTTCTTTGTTGTTTTTATGTGGATTCTGGAGTAGTGACTTTCGGCACTTGTTGTCGGCGATTTTGTGCTTAGGTTATTAACGGTGCCGTTGGGCATCATCACCTAAGCGCATGGTTCCGACAACGAGTCTTCCGACTCACGAAAAGTCAAGCATAAGAACCAGAGTAATGGATAAGCCAGCACTTGCTTAAAAAATATACATGCTGAAACTTAATTCTTAAGTAGCAGGATACGATAAACATTGTTTTCCGCCTTAAGATTACATCAACAAAGTTTTTCCCGCGCACACACCAGAGGTGAAACAGAAATTACAAAGTGTTTTCACTCTTTGGGTGCAGGGGACTTGGAGGCCGCATCATCACCAGCCGGAGAATCACCCTCAGCATCGGCGCCGTGGTGAGACTCGGAGGATTCCGGGCTGGCGTTGTCGAGAAAGTTCCTGGGCACGAAGACGTCAACATCTACCAACTCGGCAACCCTAGTATCATACCCCGCGAGTGATGACAGGATGGCTTCATGATCGATCTCCTTGCCGTCATCATCCACGTCGGGGATACCAGATGTCACCGTGTCGATGTCGGCATCTTCATAGTGTGCCTTCACCATAGACAGCGCCATCCTTGCGCCAGCCCGTGCCATGAAGCTTTCCAGCTTGCGACACGCTCGGGGGCTCGGCGCAGAATCTCCGAGTACTTCACCATGGAGTCCGAGGCCTTGATATAAATCTGGAGGGGCTTGGCAATCTCCTTGCCTTGGGCGATGGTGGTGTTGATGAAGTTGCCGGCAAGAATCATGCATTCCTTGTCCGAAGGAGGCGAGCGGGTTAAACCCATATGCGCTAAAAATTCCGACAAAGATTGCATGAGTTCAATAAATTCTAAGTACCCAGACTACAAAAATACAAGGCGGAGGAAAATTACTAAAGATGCTGGCCTTGGCCTGCCAGACGATGTTCGCCAAGGATTCCTTCTCTTGTTGGAGGAGCTTAAACGCCTCGCTATGGCGTAGGTTTTGCTCATCGGCAGCTTGCTTCTGATCCTTTAGGATCGCAAGCTCCTCCTTCAAGCGATTGATCTCCGCAGAGGCGGAATCCTGCAAGGATTTCATAGAATCCTCGTGCATCTTCAGCATCTCCTTCCTCTCCTCCTTCAGGATCTTGTTCTCACTGTCCAGCTGTTGGATATGCTTGGACTGCTCAACAATGTCCTTGGCCTTGGTGACATGTTCTGCAAGTCGGAGAAAGCACAGTGCACAGTGAGTACTCGGAGATTGTGGGCACAAAAATAAGACGGAAATGCGTCATAAGAAAACAGACTCTTGTTTTTGATGATCTGTTCCTTCAAGATGGCGGTTTTACCCTTTTCAGCTTCAAGGTCTGCGCTCATCTTCTGGTACTTGTCATTGGCCATGCCCCTCCGAGCATTCTCGTTCTATGGAAACAAATACAAAGTCAAGTCGTTGTTTAGTCTGCTTGGAGCTTCTAGTCGGAGATTTTCCACCTAGATGCTCAGGGGCTACAGCGAGAGTTTTTAACTTAGCAATATGCTTAGCTTTTCTTTAAGCATCTAGTCGGAGCTAATTCAGTTCTCGACTACAGGCTTGGGGGCTACAGTATAAAATTTTTAACTCAGAAAATGCTTAGCTTTTCTTTAAAGCATCTAGTCGGAACTAATTTAGTTACAACTAGAAGCTTGGGGGGCTACGGCACTGAAAAATATAAACACTGTGTATGCTACTCTTAAAGCATCTAGTCGGAATAATTTCTTCCATCTAAACGCTTGGGGGCTATAGTGAGAGTTCTTTCTAACTTAGTCACTCTTAGAGCATATAGATGAAAAACCTATGGTTTTCTGTCTACATCCTCGGGGGCTACAGTGGGATACTCATACGAAATACAAAAGGTAAAGTGAAACTTACAAGTGCGATGATCTTGAGGCTTGTAGCGCTCTCGGCTAGCAGCTTGCCAAAGGCAATGCTGTTTCCTCGCAAGATGTCTGCTTGCCGGAGTAGCTCCTCAAGACCGCATGTAGGAGATGACGGCACTCCTCCATGAACCATAGTTGTGTTACTCGGCATGAGCGCCGGGTAAACAATCTTCGGGAACTCGAAGGGTTTCTAGGGAGCAGAGGCGCCGCCTTCGGCAGAAGTACCAGCCCCTACCACCGCCTTGCCGCTACCGATGGCATCCTTAGCCGGAGCCTCAGCCATTTGAAGAGCAGCACTCTCCTGTGTCGCCTGCTCGCCGACAACAGCAAGCTCGGTTGAGGCGCCAGAGTCCACTTCCATGGCGGAAGGGCCTGGTGCCTCCTGGACTTGAGAGCTTGTCGGGGCGGAGGAGGGCTTGACGACAGGAGTGGCAGGGGCGATGGCGGGAGAGGAGTCGCGATGCAGCATATCTTTAATATTTCTAGAAGCCCCAAGAGTCTTGGAGGACTTCTTGAGGCTGGTTGTGGCTTTCTTCCTAAAACGTGCAAAACGCATAAGTACAGGAGCAAGACAGATAAATAGACAATGTCGGAGAATGAGAGGTTTACACTAGGGGGGCGCTTTGGCAAACATCCCGGTGGCTTTCTTCTTTTCCGCCTCCAGGGAGGCAGTACTCTTTTTGGAGGCTTCACCCTCCGTCTTCTTCTTCTTACCTCCGTTGGCAGCGTTAGAGGTGGAGCTCTTCCGCTTTCGCGCCAACGGGGCATCGTCGTCGGACACGACCGTGACTTCCTTCATCTTTGGATCATAGATTTGGGTAGCCAGGTTTCCCTCCTCTAGATCGCTAAGCTGTTAAGTGAGAAATCATCGTGTTAGAAAAGATGGTATTGGCAAGACGGAAAAGCTGGAGCAATGTCATACATGGAAAATAAATATCTACCTTTGGGCACTTTCCGTCTACGAACATGTCGTAGGTGAGGGTGAAGCCACGCTTCTTATCCTTCACCTTGACGATATCCTTATGGCGGAACATGACGGGGTCGCTCGAGAAGTTGTCCTCGGAGATCCGGAGGGTATCCCTTCGGTCGCCGGTGTACTCATGCATATACTTCATGCGGTGCTGCAGAGGTTGGATCCGCCTAATGAACCAGCACATGGCTAGGTACAAGCCGGTTAGACCCGTCTCTACGAACCACTCGATCCGCCTTATTGCGCGAGAAGCGTCGAGGTCGGAGGGAAGGGAGGCATGGGACCGCCATATGGAGACTTCAGCGGCAGCCCCATCCACGAAGTCCGGGTACGTTACTTCTCGGCCCGCCAAAGGAATGTCGAGGCCGTAGAAGTACGTCCGCTGCCAGTTTTTGCACGACTCGTGGCCGACTATGTCGGGGAACCGCCGGCTAGGTCGGATCTTGAAGCTTATGGTGCCGCAGTTCCTAAGCTCCTCCCTACTGTGTCCGGCTTCACGTTTGACGGTGAAGAAGTACATAAACAAATCTAACGTAGGCCTAATCCCTAGGTAACCCTCACAAAGTGCCGCGAAGTTGCTAAGCACTAAGATACTATTGGGGGAGAGGTTATGGGGTTGGACCTTGAAGTGATTCAAGACGGACAGAAAGAAGTGGGAGATGGGCAGAGAAACGCCGCGTACCAATTGCGCCTTGAGGTACACTTTCTCTCCGGCTTGGGGAGAAGGCGTCACCTCGTCGGCCGGCGCCGCCCGCCAGGCGAGCCCCTCCGTCGCGGGGAGGTAGCCTTCGGCGACCATCTCTTGGATGTCGCGGTCGGTGATGTCTGAGCCGCGCCAGTCGCCTTTGTGCAAATCTGGTTCCTCTTCTAGAGGCTCTAGCGCCGCCAGATTGTGGTCGCCGCCGGTGGTTTCAATCACCGCCAACGCGGGATGACCAGGCCCTCTGGGGGCACGACGATGGAGCTCGCCGGCTTCGTCGTGGCTTCGATCGATGCCGCCATCGACGGGGAGGAGCTGCTGCTAGCCATGGAAGGAAGCGACTGGTGCAGAGAGAGGCTAGGGTTTCTCGAGGTTTTCCGCGGAGAGCTCGAGGAGGTGTGCGGCTGGAGGAAGAAGACGATGACGCGAGAGAATGGGGTGAAAAAGTGGCAAGTGTCCCACGGTTACTATTTATCTTACTCTGCGTCAAGATTCGTGCAGCCAATCGGACGGTTGTCGCGTAGACGACATGTTCGTGAACGTACGCCGTAATTTCGCCACGTCTCCAACCACCGCCGCCAACGGTTCGCATTGCTCGCGCGGTAGATGAGCCGTCCCATCGAAGATTCTGGCATGGACGGACTTAATCCGACAACGGAAGTGTACGATGGAAGATTCAGCATTTCTCTGACTTACTCATATAAGACGGAGAAACCTTTGCAGGGTTCTTTGGGAGGACTACAATATATTGCTTGACGATTTGCCGACATCCATCTAGACGGAGCATTCCACGGGAAGAGGCAAGATGTCGCAAGATCTCGGAGTTCTCCGGGGGCTACTGTTGGGGATATGCTATAAGGGTATCCTCATAGCATGTCTCTTATCCGACTAACCCGGGCGGCCCAGTTAGGTGGATCCAGAAGGGAGGCCCATGCCGGATAAAGGAAGGCTACGGTGGAGTCACCAGCGTACCTGGAGCCTTGAAGTGCAAGATACACAAGACTAGTAATAGACGGTGTAGAACTCTGTCACCTGTCCGGCTAGGACTTTTCCCTGTAACCCTAGGACCTGGCGACTATATAAGTCGGGCCTATGGGAGCCTTTAGGGCAACAATATCTCACAACTTAGTATTGTTTTACACACACCTCGCACAGCGAACCTATCTCTGTAAATCGGCGTATTGCCATTATAGTGATTTATAGCAGGAGTAGGATTCCGCCACCGTTGTGGGATCTGAACCTGGGTAAGCTGTGTTACCTCGTACCCGTCAACCGTCCGCCTTACCCCACGTCTCTAAACACGCACTGTGAGGACCCCCTACATGGCATACTCGTCGGCAATACCACGACACCAAAGTCCAAAACAAAATAATTCTTTTATTGTTTTAGGATCTATTAATAATTAAATAAATAGTCCTTAGTCTTTATTTCAAATAGGATCTAATTTATTTTAAAACTCTATTTGAAATCTAAATAATATCAAAACCTTTTCAGTAGGTTTCATTTGAAAAACAAAGCACTTGGAATTCTTATTTAAAATACTTTAGCAAGTTTTAGTGTTTATTTAAAATGGAAAAGCTTTTACTTAAATAAAATTGGATATTAATAAATCCTTATTATTTTATTTAAATATTCCTTTACTCTTTTTATCAAATAGAAAAATAGTTTATTTTAAAAACTTGGTCAAGATTAATTTGCGTCTTTAAAAATAGTCCTTATTTATAATTCTACCTTTGCTTATCAAAACCATATCTTTTTATTTAAAAGATCCAAAAATGGTGATTCCAACTATTATAACTTTATTATTTATTTATCTTTTTAAATCCCTTTAGGATTATATTTGATCAAAATAGGTTTTGATGCTTCCAATTGGAATCAAAAAGTTTCTTCTCACCCTAAATTGCAACAAATTTTTATTTTGTTTATTTATTTTTCACATTTCAAAAATTGGAAAATATTGGGATGTGACACCGTGTCACACTTTTGACCTGAGAATAATAGTAATCACAAACCTCTCTACTAATAATAAATTTACAAGCTATCCAATATATTTCATCAACACAATTTCCTCCACTTAGCAATTCAAAGGGAATCAGATCCTCATCATACTAACACTAGGAAAGCGCATTCGTGATACTTAGGATAATCCTATCATCACAGAGAGAAATATGGAGAGGATTCAAGTGGAGAAAAGAAAAGGGAGAACCCCCACTTACCCGTGGTCCTCGCTTAGAGTTGGGAGAGGAAGCAGACCGGCGGTAAAGATTGGCGTGGCAGCACGGGGAGCACCGGTGGCGCTCAACCCGCGCCAAGCCGCGTTCATAGAGCTCACAATGAGGAAGACGACACCACCTCCTCACCGAGGCACTAGGGCGATGCCAGAGGAGCGTCGGAGCACCACATCCTCGGCAACAACACAAACCCTAGCCATCGGAGAGAGAGAAGTGTGGCTAGAAGAGGGCCCAAGGATCGAATCCAGCTGGGCTATTCGATGCAGCATCGTCGACTACCTCCACTTGCAACATGGTGGCGGCCTGATGGCTAGAGATGGTCGGAATCGAGCGGCGACGATGAGGAACTTCCAGTCGCCAGAGAGGGGAAAGAGTGGGTTAGGATGAACAATCTCGAGAGAGAGATAAGGGGGGTACTGGGCCGATGAATCGGTCCAGTGGCAATGGGTTAGGGTTTGACCCCAAGGCCAGTTGGGCCAAGTTGGGTCCAGATGGGCCCATTGGTGGTCCTGGCCCAATTCCAAAGGAAAAATAAGAAAATAAGACATTTATCAAATCAATAAATGACCAAACTACCCCTGAACATAATTTATACTCTAGAAAATATAGAAAAATCCCAAAAAATACATATGATATATCAAAATGACCACAAAAAATAAAATCTACCTAATAAAAATATAATTTTAAGTATTTAAAATAAATATTAAGTGAAATAATTATTAACACTATTAAATCTTAAATGAAATTTTATAAAATAAAACAAAAACCCTAAAAATAAATAAAAAAATCATTTTTGTGTATCAAACTAACTTTACTATTTTATAAAAATACTAACTTAGAGTTTTACAAATAAAACATAAAGAAAATATTTGAAGACACTTAATTCTTTGATGAATTTTATAAAAATAAATATAACACTCAAAAATAAATAAAATTCATTTTTACGGTCTTGAATAAATAGCTTACACTAGAAAAATATTAAATATATTATTATAAAAGTCTTTAATATTTTAAATAATAAATCCGTACCTAATACCTATTTTGTAAGTTCCTTAAAAATAATTGTTAAGTAAGAAATAATTATATTTCTTCAGAAATATTAATACCCTAAAAATCAAATTACTAAAGTTCTAAACCAGAACTAAGATTTATAATAAAACTTAAGTGTAAATTATTAACTTTATAATATATTTTAAAACTTTAAATAAAGATTTAAAACCACAACCTTCAAAATAACTTTATAAGCATTCACTAAAATATAAAGTGAATAATTACACACCTTAGTTATACCTACCATAAATCTAAAACTTAGGAATAATTAAAAGATATTATATCTTAAGTTTACTTACCATTTTAAAAGTTAACTTTACTCTCAAAACTTATAAACAACAGGTCTAATACACCACTTATGTTTTTTTATAGTTAACTTTAGTCGATTTCAATTAAGACATAAAAAAATTCAAGTTCAGACTATTCAAGCAAGCATAAACAACATCAATCACATTCTATCAATCATATTCTAAAAGATATCAGGGTTGTTTAAACCTTAGAAAGGAAATCTTTTCTTCAAATGTTATTCTTTTTGCCACTTCAAAGAATAATCTCATAATAAATTCTTCAACTCTTAACAACTAAAACCAAGGACACTTATGTTAGTCACCAAATGACAATTAAACTTAATCACATTACTTTATACTTTACATGTATATCTAGAATTATTATCACTTAAGTTCCTTATAAAGGTCATTACTTATAAAGTAAAATTTGAAGATAAACCAACTCTTAAAAGAATCACTTGAATTCATTTCACTCAAAGTATTGGGGATTCACTTTGGGAATTTTATAAAATGCATATCATTACTTATGCATAACAACATCTTGCCTCTTTAAACATTAGTCCTTACCGAACCAATGATGTTGATTTCAGATATTGGATCTTATATTGTCTTGAAGACTGTGAGTGCATAATCTTGGAATCACAAAAGGCAAGTTCACACTTGCTCATGTCCTTTTATTATTTTCTGTAAAGTATTTTGCAAATCTAGTGTTATCATCACATGCATTTGAAAAAGGTCCGAAAACACTATTTTCATAATAATGTGATTATCGGTTATTTACCATGAGGTAATAACCTACTATGAAAGTTTGGGTGGTAAAGGAACATATTATCTAGTACTTAACAACCAATGTCGCCAGTGATTCTTGCGCCGTATATCACGCGTTAACCATGAGATTTGGAATGGGACAGAGAAGTCAGCTGTATCTTCTTCCTCTCGCATGAAGCCGGATGTGCAGGTCGTGGCTGTTATCACTCGTAGCATGCATATTAATTGGTAATTCATAGAGGATATCCAGAATATGGGTGGAAACCCTGAACGTCCCACGATAGTTCTGGCATCTAACGGTTTGTACAAACCATTGCCGTAATTCATTATGTGGGCATGGTGTACACCAAGGAGGCATGCGGGGTCGTGAAGGGGGCAGTGATTGGATTGGATCTTAGACTGGGCCACATACCAAGGAAGTATGGACATGGTCATGACTTGGTTGTGCAACAAGTATAAGGTCTCTCATGGGTAAAGTAACACACCTCTGCAGAGTGTAAGAACTGTAACTTGTTACTCCCTGTTCCGGGAAGGAGCTGCGAACGCGGCGGGAAAGGAACTCCATGAAAGTTCTGGTAAACCCGTGAAGGCTGACGGACATAGCTTTTCAGAATAAAAGCAACCTTTGAAGAAATGTTTACGAAAACTTGAATTGCCTACGACCTATGGTCTATGGCTGTAGATATAGTGCTTCAAACACTCCTTTTCTAGTGAACTTGTTGAGTACGCTCATACTCAAAGTATCTTCTTAACCCTTGCTAGGTTCTAAAGCCAGTACAGACAATGTCTACATCAAGATATGCTCCAGGAATCATCATCGAAGGCTAAAGCTCTTCAATGAAGTCAAGAAAGCCAACATATACATAAACCCAAGTGAAGACAAAGTTACTGATTAGATATGAATATAATCTCTAACCATAGAACCTATTTCTGTAGCGTATTGCAATAGCAGCAATGCCAGACCAGTAGTTAAAATACTAGTCTTAATAGTATGATAGTTTTTGAGTTGTTTACCTCTGATTCTTCTTTGTAAGAAGTTTCTTTTTCTCTCTTTATCCTAGAGTGTTCTCTAGATCTTGTGTAAAGAGTTGAGTTGTAACCTATAGTCATGTCTTGGACCTGCTATGTTTCTGTTGTACCACTCTGAGGGATGTAATACTAGTGAACGGTGTTTCATTGGTGTTATGTCAACGACTATAGTGTACTACATCATGCGATGGTATCTTTGGGTCACCTTGATTGGTATTAGAGCATATGCTTTGACCTTAGGATTAAAACCCTTTTAGGAAGATCTATAGGTTGGATAGTGACTATAGGAGCCATCTTATCTAAACCAAATATTCATATGACTTGTGGTAGTATCCACTTGAGGATAATATTGTCACACCTAAGTCGGATGCTTAAGTCATTCTTTCTTAGGAGTTATTAATTTATCTTTTCTCAGTATTGTGCTAGTTAGTGCCTTCTGAAGGATACGTAAACCACCAAGATACTATAGGAAAGCCAATTGGTCACAGTAAAATAGGATCAAGTGTAAGATATCAATTGAAGTAGTCTAAATGGTGTAGCCTAACCCTAGAATTCATGTAAGGCAGTGGGATCTTATGGTTAGTTGATAACCAAAGACAACATAATGAAGACCATTAGAGTATGTATAGTTGTATTGGGTAGTAAATCATGTGGTATTCATTTAAGAATTCTACATGAAGGAGTGAAATTATGTCAAAGATCGATGATCATACTATGAGAAGTAAAGTCATCAGGGTGAGATTAGCTCTTAAATCATGATGAATAGGTAGATAATAATAAGATCATGGTGAGATTAGCTCCGAAACCATGATTTAGGTGTAAGTATGACAAGTACTTAGTGATTTATCGTGGAGTAGAAGTATGAAAATTACATGGTAGAGCTATGATAGAAGTCATAGGTGCCATAATTCAGGATAAAATTTAGTTTTAGGTGTTCAATAGAAACTAATTAGTCATTTGAGTGATCATGTGAGGTTAGTTTACTAATAAGGAAAGGTTGGTTATAGTTAATCTTTCTAAAAATGAGACCAAAGGTTAGTCCAAACCAAATTGAGATCACTTTTCTTAAGATTATCCTATTTGCAATTGAACAATTTGGGTAAATGTTGAGACAAAATATAGTTTGACCCTAAGTGCTAAGTATCACAATATAAACTTATATGTCGTGGTGGTGGCATGGCAGATGCCATGGGTAGGCTAAAGTTTGGGGCCAATGGATGCTAGTGGGATCTGGGGAGGGAAGATGTAGTTGATTCTACACACAAAAGACTAAGGTAAAGATCTTTATTTCTCCTTCCTTGGGCTACAAGTGCTCCTTGAGCTGTGTACAAGAAGAAAGAGAGAACTTTACCAGCCTAACGGTACTAAATGAGCCGATGCCCCTCTCAGGGTCCAAGCCTCCTCTTATAAAGGGGAGCCATGGGTTCCTCTAGGGCTGACGTGGCAAGCATATTTGAGGAATATGCTTGTCCCAATATAGTAACTCGGCGGCCTCCTTTCCGTGTCGCCCTTCTAATGATGGCAAGGTTCCAGAGGGCCCCTCCTGCGTGCCTCGGGCTTCAGGACTGTCACCTCCGTGACCTCCTTCTGCCCCTTTGTCGCTCTGTGCCTTGTCCTTTGTGCTTGGCCCTGCTTAGATTCTCCCTAGCCTGCGACTAGAGTTTGACTGTTGACATCTCCTTCTCCTGCAAGCTTCATATCATTCAGCCTCGTCTCGCATAACTCGGCTTGGCCTTCACCTGTATTAAGATTATTCGGGCTGACCCGGCCGACTTACGCTGTATCCCGGCCGGGTAATGCCTTGCTATCATCGTAAGGGTTCTACCCTTTCATATATCAGCCGACCTCTACAGGATTCGGCCGACTTATACTGTAACTCGGAAACTAGACAGGGAACATCCTTTCGTCTTTCCCCGTCTTTACCCTATCTGAGGTCACCTCCCCAACATTAGTCCCCGAAGCTGGTATGGCCCTGCCTATAACTTTGGTCGGGCCGTATCAGTTTCATGATATTCGCTTCCCATTGTTTCCGAGTTATCTTTTACTCGTTCGAGGTATCTGCATCTCTTCTTGCGTACGCCTCGTCCTACGTGTCATACTCATCATTGTTTCCCTAGTTTTTTGTTCCTCTACAGTGTTTACTGACAGGCTACAGTTATTATTGCGTCTGTCGTGTCGGCGTTGCGATGCCTCGCGTACCGTTTCCATCAGGGATCTTGGCCTTCTATTTCATCGTGTGGTCGTTGGTGTGGTTCCACTTAGTGGTGTGCGGTCGTGCCGCGTACACGATCTACATAGATAACTGCCACACCCTACGATCCCACTACCCCTCAAGTGGCACGGTTATAAAGAGGGGCGCGGGGCTGGGGGATTCACTTTCCCCCTCCGCTTACCTGCGCCCTTCTCCTTCCTCTCGCCTCCGCGCCCGTTCGTGCTTCCGCCGCCGTGCGCTCATCGGGGTCTTCGACGGCAGGGATCTCACCGCACTGCTCCGTCGACCTTGTCCCCGTTCGCTTGCTCCTGCGTCGTCGCCGGTGAGTTCATCTGGTCTTATCGCCTAGGCTCTCCTCTAGATCTCTCTAATTTTCTTTTGTTCTTG
Organism: Avena insularis; assembly: GCA_023614405.1. Taxonomy (NCBI): domain Eukaryota; kingdom Viridiplantae; phylum Streptophyta; class Magnoliopsida; order Poales; family Poaceae; genus Avena; species Avena insularis. The sequence goes on from CM042695.1 coordinate 92,852,685, forward strand.
CGCGACAGTTCCTTCTTTGCTCCGCCACCGTTTTCGCGTAGAACCACGATGGGGCCTTGCAGTTCTAGGTTTTCCTCCGCCGCTAGTTCTTCCTCCGTAAATTTCTCCGGCGACCCCATGTCGAGTTCCGTCAGCGGTGCCCTCATTGAGGATGACGATGCTGCGTCTGGGCCCGAGCGGGGATCGTGGCAGGGTTCTTCCGTCACCCGCTGAGAGGTTGAGTGGCTAATACGAACTCACTGGATTCCTGCCGAGGTAACTTGTCGCTTACCCGGCAGTGAATCCTCTCCAGTTCTTAGGGAGGGCGAATACGTAGTCTTCATGTCACATTTCGCTCACGGGTTTGGTCTCCCTCTCAGCGATTTCGCTAGGGAGTTCCTTGATTACTTCGGCCTTCAGTCGTATCATCTTCCTGCTAACGCTATCGCCTCCCTTTCTGCCTTCATCTCTGCCTCGGAGGGATACTTCAGCCTATGGCCGTCTGTGCATGTTTGGTAAAAGTTCTTCCAGATTCGATCCAACGTCGTCCCAGAAAAATCTCTGCAACCCTCCGAGAAGTTGCTCACCCAATGTGGAGCCGCGTCCATCACACCTCGGAGGAAATCCGAATTTCCTCGCGTTGCTGGTCTAGAATCATGCAAGAAGTGGCATAGATCGTTCTTTTATGTCAAGAACTCTGGGAATGAGGATAGGATTCGGCTCCCTGCTTTTTCTATTGGCACTCCTTCCAAGAAGAACTGGATAATCCGAGGAAGAGTCATGCTCTGGCCGAGGCTTTTGAGATTCGGCTGAAAGAACTGATCCGCTCCGGGCTACGCGGTGAGGATCTGATGACTACCTTCATCAGCAGCCGGATCTGCCCCTTCCAGAAATGCACACACAAGCTCTGCTACATGAGCGGTCCTCTCGATCCCAACCGAGGCTCGACGGTGGAGCTGGACAACTACCTCATCTTCAAACATGTCCGGGCTATCTTTAAGACGGAGATGCCAGAGGATTGGGCCTGGGGATTGAAGCCGTTCACCCGCGAGCATCCCCCTCCCGAGGTGAGTTTACGCCTTTGTGTTTTTCTTCCTAATCGCGTCTGTGACTCTTTTTGCTAATTTTTCTCTTTCTTGTCCTGCAGAGGTTTGGGGAGCAGAAGACTGAGGACGCCGAGGTTTTGACACTCCCGTGGCCCACGGATCGGGATACTCCGGACAGCGGGGAGATGGACTCAGAAGAGTTCGTTCCCAAGTCGGATCTCGCTCTGGCTCGCGCTCGCGGCAAGGCCCCGACCCACGAGGAGGAAGGTGATTCGGACGAGGTCCAAGTTCTAGAGGTAGTTGCCGCAATGCCAATTTCTTATGCATTTCCGGCTTCTACTTTCTCAGCTAATCCGGCCGGTCAGGTTCACAACGCCGAGCCTCTTGCCTCCCGGCCTCCCGTTACCTCGGGGAAACGTAGAGCTCCAGCTGATGCCTCAGAAGCCACTCCTAGGAAACGAATAAAGAAATCAGCCCAGCACCCTCCGAAGCGTAAAACTATGCCCAGGGTTACTGGGTGAGTTACTTTTGTTTGTATTTCTTGTTTCTCTCTCTCTCCCTTCTAACTCGACCTTTTCTATCTTTGCAGGGATCCTCTTTCTGTTAAGCCCAGCGGTCCCAGCATGACGAGTCGTACGACTCGGCCACCTTCTCCTCCGCCTCCTGAGGATACCAGAGTTCCGAGTCCTGCTCGCGTTGATTCTCCTCCTGCTCCGAATCAGACGCCACCTTGCCATGATGCGCCTGAGATTTCTCCTGTTGTTGCCGATACACCTCGGCCCACAGATATTCCTACCGAACCCGCTGCCTCCTCCGTGAACCCCGATGTTTCTGCTGAGATTCCTCTGACCCCCGCAGTCTTTACTGCGACACCAACTCCAGCCAAGGATATCAATATCTCGGCACCCTCAGACACCATAATTCCTCTGGCTCCTAAAGACGTCATTCCAAGTGCCGAGGTAACGGCGCCTGCCAACGCCTCTCCTAAGGCAAGAAAGGTCGTTGTTACCAAGCCTTCGTCCTCTCAGAAAGGACTTGCCAGCTCATCTCAGCCTATAATTGCTGATGTGCTGCGCAAGGGGGTTTCCTCTACCAAGAGCACTGTTACCCCGGCTGCTGATAGACAACTTGCTCTCCACAAGAGTCCGGCGGCGGCGGTTGTTACCCAACATGTCCAAGGTAAAGTTCTGACTCGCACGAAGAGTGGGAATAGTCTCGGCTCGTTGGTCGAGTATGCCAACAATTGGAACGCTGCCGATCCACTCGAGGGTAATCCAAGCAGCCAACCGTTTCAACTCTCTGATATCAGCAGCCGCCTACATCAGGCTGCCAAGATCGTTCTTCAAAGTGACAAGATGAATGAGGTAATTGTTTTTATGGAGTTTTGATTAGTTCTCCGGATGCTATTATATATACTCTAGTCCCCGAAGCTTGCAACCGAATAACTTGTTATTCGCTTGGAAGTTTCATAATGCTTTACTTAGTTCAGTTTTTGTTAGGGTTCGAATATCCAGCCACCTAGATCCGAGTTGAGCTTTGCTTGACTCGGATCTGCTTGAGCTTCGAATATCCAGCCACCTAGATTCGAACTGAGTCTTGCTTGATTCGGATCTGCCTGAACTTCGAATATCCAGCCACCTAGATCTGAATTAAGCTTTGCTTGATTCGGATCTGTCTGAGCTTTGAATATCCAGCCACCTAGATTCGAATTGAGCCTTGCTTGATTCGGATCTGCCTGAGCTTTGAATATCCAGCCATCTAGATTCGGATTAATCTTTGCTTGATTCGGATCTGCCTGAGCTTTGAATATCCAGCCACCTAGATCTAAATTAAGCTTTGCTTGATTCAGATCTGTCTGAGCTTTGAATATTCAGCCACTTAGGTTCGGATTAAGCTTTGCTTGATTCGGATCTGTCGTATGTTCGAATATCTTATCGCTATTTGTGTTGTTGCTTGAGCTTCGAATATCCAGCCACCTAGATTCGAACTGAGTCTTGCTTGATTTGGATCTGCCTGAACTTCGAATATCCAGCCACCTAGATCTGAATTAAGCTTTGCTTGATTCGGATCTGCCTGAGCTTTGAATATCCAGCCACCTAGATTCGGATTAATCTTTGCTTGATTCGGATCTGCCTGAGCTTTGAATATCCAGCCACCTAGATCTGAATTAATCTTTGCTTGATTCGGATCTGCCTGAGCTTTGAATATCTAGCCACCTAGATCTGAATTAAGCTTTGCTTGATTAAGCTTTGCTTGATTCGGATCTGTCGTATGTTCGAATATCTTATCGCTATTTGTTTTGTTTCTTAGGTTGCGCATGATCGGCGTATCGTCGAATTCCAAAGGCTGCTCTTTGCCCATAAAAAGTTGCAAGAGAAGTACAAGAAGGCCATTCCCGTGGTTAAGAAAGCTGGTAAGTTAACGAGTTTTTGCATTGTTCTTAAAATTCTTATTGCTTTGGAAGTGGGGTGTTAGCTGACTTTGCTGGTGAATAGGTAATATCAACAATCTTAATATCCGTCTTGAAAAGAAAGTCAAGGCCCTGGAAGGTTAGTTATTCTTGTTCTTTTACGCATATCTATGTGAATTATGCGCCGGGTTTCTCTTAACCCCTCTGGCTTCGGTATAGCCGAGTTACAAAATTTTGCAGTGTCACACCAAGAATGCATACCCATGCCTGATATGATGCTGCATTTTTTAGAACAAGCCGCCACTCACTCGGCGCAGCTGAAAGACAAAGATGACGAGATAACTCGCTTGTGCGCCGAGGTGGAGTCCCTCAAGCTTTCTCAGAAGTCTGAGTTAGAAAAAGTCGACCAGGAGTTCTCCGAGGAGAAGAATCGGCTAGCTCTGCAATTGCAGAAAAATAAAGAGCTCCTCGAGGCTGCCGAACTGAAGACACGGGGATGAGCGAGGAGATCACTCGCTTTGAGAAAAGCAAGAGTGACTGGGCTAAAGATCTTCAGATAATGCTGAGCTATATTCACCGTAAGCTTCTGACCGCGGCCGAGTTATCCTTTTCCCTTTCTTACTACTGACCAATGCACTTGTGTTTTGCGCAGACCATTTTCCGGAAGCTAAGCCTGTGAGCTCTAAAGCGGTGATTAATGCTCGTGCGCGTCGAGGTGTTCCTGCTGATGCGAACTTAGAATACTCGATGGAAGATTTCGTGGTCGCTGTTGGCGTTGCTGTTGGTCCGATGAAGATTATGGGCAGGGATTTGGTGCAGGTAGCTATCCGGGCCTGCCATGTTCTCTGGCCGAATACTTTTGGGACTCCTGACATTGATGAGGTCAAAATATTGGTGGAAAGATTAATGGCATCTGAGAGACAGCTAAGTCTTTGGAGGGAATCCGCCGGACGAGCTGGTGCTGATATGGCTCTCACAGTTATTATGTCATGGTATGAGGATATCTCCCTTGATACCCTGATAAATTTGCGCACTGGTTCCCGTTGGGTTGAGGACCCAGACTTCGTCGCTCTCCGGCAGGCTCGTGCCTTCCAGCTTGTCGAGTATGCAGACGTGCATATCTGGAATGAAGGGCGAGTTTCCTTCCTAACCCGGAAGACGAGGTCGAAGTTGAGGATGCCTCTGATGATAACTCAGCCGAACAGGGCGAAGATGAGGGTGACTCGGCTACCTCTGGTGATTCCAATTCGAGCTCGGATGGTAATGGCGACGCGCGATCCTCCTCCAAAGGGACTGGGAATTCCACAGCGCAAGCTGACGTTTCTCAACAACCTCGGGCTTCCCCCGCAGTCGCTCCTAGATCTGTGGAGGGCGAGGCAACTCCGGCCGAAGTGCCACCTACCTCGGAGTACCTAGCTCCTGACCAAGTCACTGCCTCTCCAGTTTAAAAAACTCTAAGTCATTTCTTATCCCTGGTATGTCGGGCGTATGATGTACGTCAAACATTAGTCCGTCTTTTGTGCGATATGAAACTCTTTTGCCTTGTGACGCTGAGACATATGTGGTTGTAATTGTTATCACTTTGTTTAAACTGGTCGTGTTTGTCCGAATCCTTGCTTTGGCAGCTTTCAATTTCTTGAGTTTGGAGTGTATATTTGTCTTTGCTCTACCGTAGTTCGGCGTTCAATATTGCCTGACTTTCGATAAGCTCTATAGCGTGACCGCTGTGTTTTGGACTGTTAATCTGGGTGTAGATCTCGAAGGCCGTATTTGGGGAAAATGAAATGGCATCACTCTGGGTGCCGAAGTTTGGTACTCACTCTTGTAAGACAAGATACCCATACTTAGAAATAATATAGGGTAGTCCCCGAGCCATTGCTTAAGGCATCGAGTTTTAATGCATAAACCGAGTTTAGAAACAATATAGGGCAGTCCCCGAGTCACTGCTCAAGACGCCGAGGTATAATACGTAAAACAGAAAATAAAAAACAATATATGGCAGTCCCTGAGCCACTACTTTGGGCGCCGAGGTTCGATACATAAACCAAACTTAGAGACAATATAGGGCAGTCCCCGAGTCACTGCTCAAGGTGCTGAGGTTTGATACATAGCACAAAATCAAAAATAACATATGGCAATCCCCGAGCCACTGCTCAAGGCGCCGAGGTTTAATACATAAACCAAACTCAGAAACAATACAGGGCAGTCCCCAAGTCACTGCTCAAGGTGCCGAGGTTTAATACATAACGCAAAATAAAAAAACAACATATGGCAGTCCCCGAGCCACTGCTCTGGGCGCCGAGGTTTAATACATAGTGGATGCTCCGTCCTGAAGCTCCACTTTACGATGTGTGATAGATGACTCCTATGAGTAAAATGGACGAAGTAAAGCTACGTTCCATGGTCTTTTCGATTCTTCGCCGGCTTTGTCTGCCTTGTTTTTTCCTGGTGACTAAGCATCGATTAGGTAGTACGCATCATTGTGCAATGCCTTGCTCACGATGAATGGTCCTTCCCATGGAGGTGACAGTTTGTGCATGCCGGCCGTGCGTTGCACTAGCCGGAGAACCAAATCTACTTCTTTAAACACTCTGGGATTCACCTTCTTGCTGTGATATTGTCTCAAGTCCTACTGATAGATAGCTGATCTTGATAGCGTCAGCTCTCTGGCTTCATCTAGCAGATCGACATCATCTTGCCGAGCTACTTCATTTACATCAGCGGTTGTATATTGGGTAACCCTTGGCGAGTCATGTATTGTGTCGGCTGGAAGCACAGCTTCTGCCCCATACACTAGAAAAAATGGTGTATAAACTGTTGATCTGTTTGGGGTAGTCCTGAGGCTCCATAGTACTGCTGGTAGTTCCTCAATCCAACATCCTGCCGACCTTTGCAGCGGTTCGACGAGTCGTGGTTTTATTCCGGACAATACCAGTCCATTAGATCTTTCTACTTGCCCATTGGATGTTGGGTGCGCCACAGAGGCGACATCTAGTCTTATGTGCTTTTCTTGATAGAATCTAGCGAAAGCTCCTTCTGCAAAGTTTGTACCGTTGTCTGTAATAATACTGTGTGGGTAGCCATATCTTAAGATAATATCTTTGAGGAATTTTACTGCTGTTGGCCCATCACATTTCTTTATTGGTTTTACTTCAATCCATTTTGTGAATTTGTCCACCATGACTAAGATGTGGGTCATCCCGCCTCGGGCCGGCTTAAAATGTCCCACCATATCTAAGCACCATACAGAGAATGGCCAAGTAATTGGTATCGTTTTTAACTCGGACGATGGCATATGTATCTTGTTGGCGTATCTCTGGCAACCATTACATTTTTTGACCAGTTTTTTGGCCTCTTTCAACGCTGTTCGCCAAGAAAACCCATGCCTGAATGCTTTGGCCACTAAAGCTATGGATGAGGCATGATGACCGCATTATCCTTGATGTATATCTAGGAGGATATCCTGGCCTTCCGCCGAGCTCACACATTTTTGCAACACGCTTGTGACGCTCCTTTTATACAGCTCATTGTTTATGATTGTATAAGCTTTAGCTCTTCTCAGTGTCTGTATTGCCAGTACCTCGTCATTCGGCAAAATCGCGTCTCTAAGGAAAGAAAATATAGGTTGCGCCCATGTTGGTATGATTTTTTCTAGGGTAATCTCGCTATCTATTTCCATATTTTCTACTGACATAATTACCTCGGATTTCCCCATATCCGTCCGTGCATCGGCCGGGTTCATTTTTGGAAATTCGGGGTTACATTCCTTGTCAACTTCCATCGGCACACTATCTTCGCTTGATTTTGTCGGAATAAAAATAGATTCGGACTCTGGTGATGGTGTTATTGATGGTTTCCTCAGGTGCTCTAGGGCGATACCTGGTGGAATCAATTGTCTGGTTGATCCGAGTTTTGACAATGTGTCTGCGGCGTCGTTTTCCGCCCGAGGTACATGATGAAATTCACATCCATCAAAGTATCCACTGAGTTTTTGCACATGAAATCTATATAAGGCCATATTGGCATCTAACGCATCCCAATTGCCTGAGACTTGTTGTACTACTAGATCTGAGTCTCCATAGCACAAGATTCAGCGTATGCCAATCTCTTTTGCCACCTTCAATCCATGGACGAGTGCTTCATATTCGGCGACATTGTTTGACGCGGCAAAATGTATTTGCAACACGTATCTCAGCTGGTCTCTTTTTGGCGAGGTTAAGACTATTCCTGCCCCCAAACCATTTCTTAGTTTGGAACCATCGAAGTGCATCGTCCAATAATTCGGATCTGGTAATGGTGGCTCATATTGTACCTCGGCCCAATCCACGAAGAAGTCGGCCACAACCTGAGATTTGATTGCATCTCACCTATCGAATTGCGAAGCATAAGGTGACAATTCAATTGCCCATTTTGCTATTCGGCCACTTGCATCTTTGTTGCTCAATATGTCGGCTATGGGTGCTTCACAAATCACCTTAATGGGGTGCTCTTCGAAGTAATGTTTAAGTTTCTTCGCTGACATGTACACCCCATATTCCATCTTCTGATAATGTGGGTAATTTTGTTTTGAGGCTGATAGTACCTCGCTTAGGTAATACACCGGCCTTTGTACATATTTATCATCTTCAATTCGTTCCACCACGATCACCGCGCTCACTACTCTGTTCGTGGATGCTATGTAAAGTAACATAGGTTCTTTCGACAATGGAGAAGCCAAGACTGGCGCTGTGACCAACATCTTTTTCAATTCATGAAATGCATTGTCTGCTTGTGGTGTCCAAATAAACCTATCAGATTTTTTCATCAACTGATAAAGTGGTAATGCTTTCTCTCCCAGCCGACATACAAATCGGCTGAGCGAGGCTAAGCAACCTGTGAACTTATGTACGTCTTTTAGAAATCTCGGCAATTCCATCCTTTCCACTGCTTTTATCTTAGTTGGGTTGGCCTCTATACCTCGGCTAGATACGAGAAAACCGAGCAGTTTTCCCGCAGGCACACCGAAAGTGCATTTTTCCGGGTTAAGCTTCATTCGAAACCTTCTCAGATTCGCGAAAGTTTGTCGTATATCCTCCAGTAGCGTTTTGCTTTCTTTGGTTTTGATAACCACATCATCTACATACACTTGTACATTCTTTCCTATCTGGTCATGAAGAAATTTTTGCATACATCTCGTCGTTTCCCCACGTTCATAAGCCAGAATGGCATGGTGCGATAGCAATAAGCCCGTCACGGGTAATAAACCTGATCTTTATTTGATCGGACGGGTTTAACGGTATCTGGTGAAAACCAGAATACGCGTCTACAAATGACAATAGCTCACAACCAGCGGTCGAATCAATGACTTGGTCTATTCTAGGTAAAGGAAAAGGATCTTTTGGACACGCCTTGTTCAGGTTCGTGTAATCGATACACATTCGCCATACAATGGCTACATTTGGATCATCCTTCTTCTTTTCCACTAGCACCGGGTTCGATAGCCAATTCGGATACAGCACCTCCATGATGAACCCGACCGCAAGGAGCCGAGCTATTTCATCCACTATTATTTTTCTCCTGTCCTCGGCGAAGCGGCGGAGAGGTTGCTTCACCGGCCTTGCTCCTGGCCTTACATTCAGAGAGTGCTCAGCCAACTCCCTCGGCACACCTTGCAGATCCTGAGTTGACCATGCAAAGATATCCCGATTCTCACAGAGGAAGTTGGTGAGCTCGCTTTCCTATTTAGCATCTAGGCCGGCACCAATAGTGACAATGCGCTCGGGGAATTGCTCATCTATCTGGAACTTTTTTGTTTCTTTAGTCGGCTGAAAGGAGACACTTCCATGTGGGTTGGCTAATGCCGGCATATTCAATTTGTCTTTGAGCGAGGGCTGCTACCTCCTGAATCCTTCTTTTTTCTCTTGCTATTACCAATGATTCGGCCAAATTTGACCCGGCTGAAGCACATTCCATTGACTTCCTGTAATCCCTTGCTACTGTTATCACCCCTTGTGGTCCGGGTAACTTCATTTTCAGGTAAGCTATGTGGCAGCTGCCCATGAATTTGGCCAATGCTGGCCGTCCAAGTAGAGCATGATAACAACTCTCTAGATCCACCACTTCAAACTCTAAATTTTCTGTTTTGCAGTTATCTCTTGTGCCGAATAACACATCCACTCGAACCTTTCCAATGGGTTCGCATGAAATCCCTGGAACTATCCCATGGAATGTGGTCCTCGTGGACTACAGCATATTCTGCGATATTCCGAGTTTATGCATTGTATCTTTGTACATGATATTGATACTGCTCCCATTGTTAATGAGTACTTTTGAAAATTTCACATTAATGCTCAGTCCGACAAATGTCGGATCTAACATGAGTGCATACGACCCCGGACTCGGCATTATCTTGGGGTGATCCTTTATGCTCCAAGTTATTTCTTGATCCGACCAAGGCACATATCTTGGTACTGCCGGCATAACTGCATTTACTTCCATATGCCGGCGCTGTATACTCTGCTTGTCTTGCTGTTTTGTTGTGAACATGCAATATGATTGATGATGTTCTCTGTAATCATTGCGTCCATTATTTCCTGGATTTGTCCTTCCATCCGAACCTAGGTTTATCACTTGATGCACCGCATCTCTCCGGTCTGAGTTCTCATACCTCGGGGGAGGAGGCGGTAACATCAGTTGATGTGCATTTTCTCCAGTCAACTGTGGCTGATGCTGCTGATGTTCCTGGGGAGGTGTTGCCTGTATGCCCGCGGGGTTACCCATTGCATTTTTCATCCATGCACATTGGCGGGTGGTATGGTTGGCCGGCCTGGCCGGGTTTGATGTGTGAAACTTACACGGCTGATCTAACATAGAATCAAATGTGTACTTCGGCCTCTCCCGCCATTGCTTCTTTTGCTCTGGTGTCCACTGTCTTTTCCCCTCATTCCTTGGCGTCCATTGTTGAGGACCATTCTTTTGCCGTTGACTATTTCCGTGACTCGGCTGATCTTGCACTACTGCTGCCACCTGAGTTGAACCATATCTATAATCTGGTATTTCTTCTCTTCTTCTTCCTCTGAAGTCATTGCGCCTGGATGACCCGGCCACATCTCTTGCATATTGATATTGATGCTCCCGATGATCTGCCGACATTAATTCTGGTTGCGTCGGATCCCCCAATGCATAGGAATCCGCTATTCTGATGGTTTCTGCCAATGTGGTTGGCATATCTCTTTGTAGTCGCTGCCATAGCACACTGGCATAGCGGCATCCTTGAGCGAGCCGAGCTATTGCTTGTGATTCTATAACTCCCTCACACGAATTTCTCAGGTTACACCACCGAGTTAAAAACTCTCTGTCCGTCTCATTCGGCCTTTGCTTGCACATGGCTAGCTGCTGCGGCCTGTTTGGCCTCTTGTAAGTACTAGTGAAGTTGCTAACGAACATTTCTTCAAAATCCAACCAACAGTTGATGCTGCCTGCTGGCAGATTATTCAGCCATACTCTAGCTGGTCCTTCCAACATTTGCGGGACATACCGCACTGCCCATCGTAAGTTTCCGCCAGCTATTTTTACTGCAGTGGCATAATCAATCAACCAATCCTGTGGTTTGGTGCTCCCATTATATGTTTTTGTGCCCCTTGCTAGCTGAAAGTTCGGCACGGCGGCTCGCCCATGATCCGTGGTCCAAAGCATGCCGGACCTGGTGGACCCTGCTCTTCTAACAGCTCAGATCGGTATAGCCGGTCCAGCTTTACTCTGGCATCACCTGACGGCAAATCTCTGTACAAAACTCTTTCCTGCATTCCATAGTGGTTATTTCCACCATGAATCACATACTCCATTTCGGAATAACCATCATTGTATCTTTCATTCACCTGATTGTGACAAGCTGGTCTCGCTTCTCTTTCCTGCCGAGCTTCATGTCTCGGCTGCGGGTTGGGCGGCGGTTCTCTCCTTCCTTCGACCGGGATATTGTTCTCGTGATTCCCTCTTCCGAGTTCTCCTCTTCCGAGATCTCCATTGCCTCGGCTTCCATTGCCTTTCTCAGCACGGCCGGGGTTTATCTCGCCACTGTTACCTCGACTTCCATTGCCTCTGTCCTCATTTGCTTTTTTCGGCTATCGCCGGATCATATGGAACAATTTGCTTATTTCTCTTTCCCGAAGTTACTGCTCTGTCCTTTCGTGCATTATTTATGGGCGAAGATGCTGCTGCCACAGATAAGGCAGGTGCTGCACCAGCCGAGTGAACCATTCGCGAGGCACCTGGCCTCGCCGGGTCTGCTCTGAGCATTTCTTCATTCTGCTGGTTCGCAATGCGCACCAGCTCATTCACTCTTTCTTGTTGTTTCTGCCAGGCTTCACTGGTCAATCCTTCTAACTCTAATGCTGCGGCATTTGCCGCTCTCAGGTTCTTTGCCGGGGTACTGTACCTCGGCAAGCCTAGATCAACTGAGTCTGCTTTATGAGCATCATGCTCCTTATTGATATCATCTATGAGGTTCTTTCCTCTTACTCCCAACTTCCGGCCCGCTCGGCGTCAAGCTTGTTTGCGGGCATATTCTCGCAGGTCTGTTTAAGGACTCATAAGGCCGACACCTTTTTTGCCTCTAGCAGCACTTTCTGCCTGGTCTCTTCTAACTCTGCCTGAGCATTAGTCGGATCAAGTATCGGCGCTACAGGTGTAGTCAGATTATCTATAGTTGCCTGAAGAATGTTTTCTCGTCTTTCCAGAGGTGGCCCTCTTACCCTTGGTGCCTTAGGGGTTGTCTCCTGCACCTCGGCCTGGTTGGCCGCTGAAGGAATTACCTCGGTGGCCTGTGGAGCTGTCTGCTTGGGAGCCACCTGCAGACCCGTCGTCGGATCCCTGCTTGATCCGGCGCATGCTGCTCCTGCCTGGACCCCGGCTGTGACCATCACCTCGACGCTGCTGACAGGGCGCGCTCCGCGCGGACTGTTTGTAGCGCTGAGGGGAGGTTCTCCTGCAACAACAATCTGGTGAGGATAAACGCCGGAGACGTCGACGCCGACGTAGATCTGATGCATGCCCAAGTTGATGAAGACGGCATTGCGCAGAGGAGTTTTTCCCTTGAAGCTGCCTGCGTTGTCGCTGACGTAGTCACAGAGATCAAATCTCCGGACTAAGCCAGAGACAATGCGCTCGCCAGTGTTGATGAAGTTTCCCATCCGGATCATGACTCCAGCTAGCACCGCTGCTGGCCCCACGGTGGGCGCCAACTGTCGTGGTGGTGGCACGGCAGATGCCATGGGTAGGCTAAAGTTTGGGGCCAATGGATGCTAGTGGGATCTGGGGAGGGAAGATGTAGTTGATTCTACACACAAAAGACTAAGGTAAAGATCTTTATTTCTCCTTCCTTGGGCTACAAGTGCTCCTTGAGCTGTGTACAAGAAGAAAGAGAGAACTTTACCAGCCTAACGGTACTAAATCAGCCGATGCCCCTATCAGGGTCCAAGCCTCCTCTTATAAAGGGGAGCCATGGGTTCCTCTAGGGCTGACGTGGCAAGCATATTCGAGGAATATGCTTGTCCCAATATAGTAACTCGGCGGCCTCCTTTCCGTGTCGCCCTTCTAATGACGGCAAGGTTCCAGAGGGCCCCTCCTGCGTGCCTCGGGCTTTAGGAGTTATTAATTTATCTTTTGTCAGTATTGTGCTAGTTAGTGCCTTCCGAAGGAAACGTAAACCACCAAGATACTATAGGAAAGCCAATTGGTCACAGTAAAATAGGATCAAGTGTAAGATATCAATTGAAGTAGTCTAAATGGTGTAGCCTAACCCTAGAATTCATGTAAGGCAGTGGGATCTTATGGTTAGTTGATAACCAAAGACAACATAAGGAAGACCATTAGAGTATGTATAGTTGTATTGGGTAGTAAATCATGTGGTATTCATTTAAGAATTCTACATGAAGGAGTGAAATTATGTCAAAGATCGATGATCATACTATGAGAAGTAAAGTCATCAGGGTGAGATTAGCTCTTAAATCATGATGAATAGGTAGATAATAATAAGATCATGGTGAGATTAGCTCTGAAACCATGATGTAGGTGTAAGTATGACAAGTACTTAGTGATTTATCGTGGAGTAGAAGTATGAAAATTACATGGTAGAGCTATGATAGAAGTCATAGGTGCCATAATTCAGGATAAATTTAGTTTTAGGTGTTCAATAGAAACTAATTAGTCATTTGAGTGATCATGTGAGGTTAGTTTACTAATAAGGAAAGGTTGGTTATAGTTAATCTTTCTAAAAATGAGACCAAAGGTTAGTCGAAACCAAATTGAGATCACTTTTCTTAAGATTATCCTATTTGTAATTGAACAATTTGGGTAAATGTTGAGACAAAATATAGTTTGACCCTAAGTGCTAAGTATCACAATATAAACTTATATGAGGAGGTGTCATATACTACACAACTAAGCCTGAATTCTAGAGATATTATACTCAAATACTATATTCCGGGCTTAGAATATTGTGTGTTATATGTACTACATTTGGATTTATTTGTTTTTCTTGAATCTTCTTGATTGACTAGATCTGTACATGAAGTTTGACTTGGTGTGCAAATGCATGTTGCAACATCCAGTCACTACTTGATGTTATAGACCTAGATAGATTAAGGGAATTCGTGTAAGGGAGTGGCGAATTTCAAAGACCAAAATGAAGACTTACATGAAGAATGAAGCCAAGTGTAAGGATTATCAACACAATTTGAAGGTTGAACCAAGTTTTGATGATTACTAAAGAGCAATAAGAAGGAAGATTAATGTAGAAGATGTATGGGGCAACAAGAAGTAATAAACTTAAGGTTCAATCAAAGTAAGTTATGTTGCTAAGAAGTTAATAAAATAATTGTACCAAGTTCATGGAGGTATCATGAATAAGTGCAAAGAAGTTTTGGAACCAAAATGGTATTCAAGTTCTGACAATTCAGAGTGAATGGATGTTAGAAACCATAGGGTAATACATACACCCTAGGATGGTTCGTAGCTGGTAAATATCTGCAGCTGGTACTTGATCCATAGTCGGTATTCTGATCCATAGTTGGTAATTGTCCGCAGTTGGTATTTGGTTAACTTAGTTAACCAGATCTTCTTAGAAGTTGCATAAAGAGAATAAAATTTGGCCTAAGATAAGTAAGACACAAAGGAGTATAAAAATTGAAAGCGACCGTATTTCGAGACTCTTCGTGAAAATTGACCTATCAAAGTGAAAATGTCCAAATAGTAAGTAAGACAAATAATGCTGAAAGATTCACTTCGGAGATCCACAAATGTGTTGATACACCGTCCAATCTTTCATCAAACCCTAATTAGGCAGAGTATAAGCTGGATAGGGACCAATATTCTATTTATAAAATTAAGAAATACTATGTAGACAGTTTGAAGACTATTAGTAAACCCTAAGGGGGAGAGTAAAAATTAGAAATGAAGGTAATATTATCTGACTTTATGAACAAAGGTTGGAGAAGAAAGATTATCTAAAGCTTAGTAAGGTAAAAGCTTGAAGGGGATAAAAAATTAATTCAAATAGACTAATTCTAAAAGAAGAAAAAACAACTCTTAAATGACATTTAAGAGGGAATAAAGTACATCCAATTGGACATGTGTAGAGGAACAAGAAATTTCAATGGGTATGGGTTAAATGAGTTCAAATCCAATCTTCAAAGGGACTACCAGTATGAACCATCCCATAACAAATCAAAAGTTAGTCTTTTGGCCTCCACTATTGATTAAATTAAAAACCTGTTTTAGTGAGACTTCCAAGAACTTATATAGTATAATCAGGAAGTTTGATAATCAAGTAAAGGAGTTGTATTAGGATACCTAATACGGGCAATGAACTAAATCAGAGACCCCAATTGAAGGATCTTCTAGTAAGGACATAGCCCTAAGGGAATATAGTAAGAGGAACATTAGTGCATTGTAGACAACAAGTTGGACATTGCCAAGTAGGAGGAGAATTCAAGGAAAAAAGTATGGATATGGGATATTACAATTATTCCCATTTGAGATTATCATGGAATTGGGAAGTGTCGTGATCAATACAATGGCAATTCCTTATTCTAAAACATGAGAGTATACGAACTTCAAGGACGAAGTTTATTTTAAGGGGGAGAGTCTGTAACATCCCAGAATTAGCACCAAGAAATAAAGAGGACACAGGGTTGTGCATTGCATTCATGCATAAGAAAATCCGGCGAATTTTCGCGCAAAACTAAAAGAGCTGTAGAGGGATCGAGATCTTTCTTGTTCTGATGGAAACACTAGGACAGGTGCAATGGATTTCGACATGACCTCTATTGTACTTCTGTGTTTGAGGGGAAGGAATTCAAATTTGAATAATCAATTGGTGAATTTGAATCCTAAAAGAATTTGAAATGGATAATAATTGTAAGCTAAATTGTAATAGAAAATAAGAGGTGAACTCTCATTTATAAACAAGGTATAATCTTTTATTCAAATAGAAAAGATAGTGGAAATTTAAATAAAAGTACACTACTATAAAAAAAATATATAAAATTGAATTACATAAATAAATAACTAAAAATACTTTATTACAATAAGATATATATATTAAATTGTTGGCAAATGATATTATAAAATAAAAATAAAACAAGTAAACTTTATTGAAAGTAATACAAGAAAACAATGTCTTTACAATATTCAAACAGAAAAGAAATTACAATAACATGAAAAAGAAAACCTAAACTAAATCTGGTATCTTCTTTCTTCTTTGTTTTATTCCCTGAAAAACAATAGACCAACAAAACATGATAGAAATGAGGGGTTAGTATAATAAATTGCTCTCAGATATCAATAGTGTAATGCACTGTTTTGTCTCCTCATTGAGCTAAGTTGTTTTTAGAAGGGGCAAGTTTCACCAAATGAATAGTATCTGTTCTTATCTAACAGTGGCCTCGGTCTATGCATCACAGGCAAGGGGCAAGTTTCACCAAGTAGAGGAATATCCAAAAACAGGGATAAATATCAGAACCAGTCAAGCTCATCCACACCATCAGGTTTCATTCATGGAAACTTGCACCTAAAGGGGCCCACTTGACAGCAGCTGTAGCATCCCAATTGTCTAACAATTGTAATGCTACTTGGTCTAGTAATACAATGGCTACTTCATATACATAATTGTTGCATCATAATCATATCATGCTCATGTCATCATGCCACCTTGCATTTGAGCATCATATAAAACCCTTTTTATTTGGTTCTTCTCTCATATGCATTGTAAATTGTATTTGCCTCTTGATATTGTATTTGGTTCTTGATATATTGTTTAAATGCCCAAGTTGAGTTGGGGGCATATCTTTTATTCCACTCCACCACCCTTTCTTTCACCACCTTATAATTCCACCATCCCTTTATCCATGAGCTATTATTATATTTTCTTTTGGGTATTTGATCTACCTCATGGGAGATAGGATGGATCTACTTCCACAAATTCTTTTGCTTGGCTTTAATCCATTTTGGGAGTGCATATGAATAATGCCATGTTAAATATTATTGTTTTCACAAGAATAAACATGGCATTAATTATTTTGCATGGGCCATGCAACCATCACCATCTTTTGTCCTCTTTTGGTTTTATTTGTATTTGAGTGAATCATCTTCTCTTCTCTCTCCTTCTCTCAATCTTTTCCATCTTGCTATGCTTCCTTGCCATGTGCATCAAGAACCTCACCCTCACCTTATCTCCTTCACCCATGCATAATCATGTGAGGTCATATCCTTAAAACCCTCCCATCTTATCTCTCCTTATCCATCACCATGTGTCCAACAAACACTCCCCTCTCCATCTCTTTTCACCATCATGCTTGATCTTGTAGGTTACCTAAAACCCTAAGCCCCCTCTCATCTCTCATCTCTCCTCTCCCTAACCCGAGCCACCACCTCATGATCTACCCCTCTTTTCTAAACCGTAGCACCCCATCTAAACCCTAACCCGAGCCCCCTCCAAGCTAACCCTAGTTACCCTCCCCCTCTCTCTACCTTGCTGGACCCACCTGGCCCTCTCTCTCCCTGGTCCAACCCGAGCTCCCCTCCTCCCTGGGTCCCACTCTTCCCTCTCTAGGATACAAGACAATAAGGTGGCAAGAAAGAAACCCTAGCCCTACCTAACCCGAAGCCTCCTCCTTCTCTTTTGCATAAAGGTGACCCCCCCATGTGCCTTCCCCTGCTCGTTCTTATCTACGCCTCCTCTGGCCTCGCCCAGATCTGTCTCGAGCCAGCCTCCCCTCCTCCTTCCTCCTCTCCGACCACCAACGGCCGACGCCGATCACCTCCAGCACCACGTCCCTTCCCTCTTGCAGCCGGTGGCGAGGAGCTGTGGGTGTCGAGGAAGTCTGAGGAGTACCCCTGCTTCACCCTGGACCGCGCCAGCAAGAAGGAGAAGCCCAGGAGCGCCGGTACCAGCGCCGCTCCGACGTGAAACCCTAGCTCCGGCCAGCGAGCCCCGCGCCAGATCGCGACCGCCCCGAGCTCCTCCGACCACACCGACGAGTTCCTGGTGAGCGCCTCGATCTCCTAGACATGGTCCATGTCCTCCTCTCGCCGTAGAACGTCGCCTTCCTCGTCGAAGCCCGCGCGCTGCAGCCCACCCCCGTAGTTGCCCCCTGAACGAAACTTGTAGCCTGTATATCCCTCTTCCTTTTTCGTTTTTGCGGCGGCGCGTTTAGTCCAGCGTAGGCGTCGCCATCGTCGTCGGAAGACCGCCAGATCCGCCACCGTCTGCTTACATCGTGGCCGACTGGCCATTTGTTTATGCAGAGGCCCCTGGCCTTTTTCCCGCCTCAACCCGCGGTCCGTAGAGCCCCACCTGTCAGCCACCCCGTCGTTTTAGCAGAAAACCCCCCCGCAGATCTGAAGGCTAACCGCTCCTGGATTCCCCACGCGTCCCACTGGCGCGCAGCGTGTGGCCTCGAGAATCTTGTGGTCCCACATGTCATTCGCTGAGGCTGGCTTAGCTCGCAGTGAGAAAACTCTGATCCGCCACCGTGTCACCCAGTCAGCCAGGGGCCCACTTGTCACCGACTGCGGCTGGATCTGAGTGAGTGAGAAAATAATTTCTGTAATTCTGTTTCAAATTCAAACTTTTCCAAATTAATTCAAATTCAAATTTCAAATCTGTTTAAATATAAATTAGTCCATAACTTTCAAATGGTTTGGAATTTGAATTCAAACCCTATATGAAAAATGTTTTGTTTTTGAATGTCAATTCAAATCTTTAATCAAATATTTTCAGAATTGATTTAAAATAGTCAACCTTTGACTTTGACTCCTTTCGGCTAATTTTGACTTTAAAATAAATTTAAATTCATAATTCCAAATAATATATGTTTTCAAATCAGAAAAATGTGAGGATTTCAAATATGCCAACCAAAATATATTTTAAACACTTTAAATTTCAAGTTGAGTAAAATTACAATAAAATGCCCTTTTCCTTAATTAATTAATAACTTTTGTTTTATAACTCCAAATTTGACAAATGATATGTCTAAAATGATTAGCTCGACGAGACCTTTTTGTTTATGCATTCCATGTTCTGTTTTGCAGCATGCATCATATAAATATAATGTAAACAGAAACTAATATGAGGATAAAATGTGGCCAAAACTCAATAAAATGATTCATTCTTGTATTCCACACCTCACCCATGCCATGCTACTTTATTGCCATGCAAATTGTGCATCATTCATCATGGCATGATTGTTTGCTTGTCGCATCTATTCATATGCTTGTGCACTTTATTTATGTTGGTCCTTGTTTGTTTGGTTCTTCTTCGAATAGGCGAAAGGGGATATATCAAGAAACCGTGAGCACTACCAGATCCTTCTCTCGCTTCATCGAGCCCAGCAAGCACTACCACATGCTTGCATACATGTAGTACCTATTGCCTCTATCTTATTCTTGCATCATCGAGTCGCGATTGCATTAAATTGAATCCCAAGTATTGCATAGCCTTTACTTTTAAACCCCACCGAAGCTTGTTCCTCCATCCCATGAGCCATTACTACAGGAGTTGTTTGAGCAATGCGAGTCGTAGAACAGCATGTGTAGGGTATGTGAGTGTCTGATGGATAACGAGGTACCTAAACAACTTAACCTGAGTAGTATGGGATAACTAATGAAAGTGGCACCGGTGAGCAATATCTGCTATTTGGTTTTTCATGCTCACTTGTGTCCCGTAGGACCCCGAGTACTTGATTCCTGTTCCTTGAATATTCGCGCTATCCACATCCGGGAGGCTTATGGGACCCCCTGAGCCAGAGCTTGATTCATTCTTATTTCTTAGGGCCACAAACTAGTTTGAGGTTTTATTTACTATCCTGTACTTATGCCATGCTTTACTGCTTTATTTACGATTGTGCGAGGAGCACCTGTACTGTTTAGGACCGTGACACGTTTTTGCTGTATCGACAAGCCCAGTCACATTTTCGGGTTCCCAGTCGTTTACAGCCGTCCCCACAAACCTTGAGTCCATCTCGAAGTCAGCTAACTTTGTTGCGGGTATACTCAATGGGGTGGCCCCCTGAAATATTTCTGAATCTTGTGATTGCTTTGTCGTGAAAGCCTCGTTGGGTTTTGATTTGGTTTTTCCGAGGTTGATCGAGTGTGTGTTGCTATTTGTGCACCCCTGCAGGGTAAAACTTTCTGAAAGCCGTGTCCGCGGTTATGGACGACTTGGAGCACAGTTTCTCGATCATAGACAAGTATAACTAAAGTACCGCTTTTAATTTGACTAAGTAACTGACTAGTAAATAGTGCAACACTCATGGAATGCTTACTAAAACTGCCAACGGATGGGGGGTTGTTCGTCCGCTTCCTCGTTGGTAAGCGAGGAGGAGGATGGATCTGTTACTATTACTTTTATAACTGTTGTTATTAATTCCCGGACATCCGTCTATCTTTGGTTAGGCGGATGGTTAGCGAGTATCTATAGAATTGCTAGGTATTATCTTTTGCTGCAATTGCGTCACCCCAGGTTGTGTCCCCTTTAGAGGCATAAAGACTTGCTGAGTACCCCTAGGGTCTCACACGATAAATTATTTGATTCAGATGAACAGGTGCACTCACAAGATGGATACTGGGTGGAGGAGACGGACGATGTGGACAACGATCATTCGGTGTAGAGATTCCGGGAAGGGGGATCCGTGAGATCTGTGGGCGGGATGTGTTTATTTATGGGGCATCTTATGCCGATTTGCTTCTTATCCGTACTCGGATCTTGTTTGCCGCTTCCGCCTGATGCTCTGATGTTTGATGTATGAGGAGCTATCCTAAACTATTATATCTATCTAGGACATTTGGATCTTGCCGTATGGCGTTGCAATATTTCTATTTCTTTTAGATGGAATGGCTCTGATGTACTGTTGTATGGTGGCTTGCATACATACTCATTTGTGTATGTAGTTGATCCCTTCACTTAGACACGCCCGTTCTTGTCCCGATGTTTGGAAATGGTTGGGACGGCCGAAAGGTCTACCTGTGAGTGGCATTTGGGCCCCACCGTACTATTTCAACCATTTCCGCTCATCCAGGTTTGTAACTAGGAGCGTAATTCACCGAGGTAGTTACAATTGGTATCAGAGCCATCCCGCCCTTCAGGGTCTCAGCCAAATGGTCGTTGTCAGTCTAGCAAATATTTTTTGGTAGCTATGTATACTAGGGAAAAACAAAACGCGAGAGTAGGACTGCTTCCTTTTTCTTCTTACCCACCCACCCACCCTTTTCTGGTAAGGAAGTGTAACGTTTTCAATCCTCTTCTTAAAAGTTCAAACTAGGATTCACGTGTTCTGGGTTTCCGTAGTACCATAGGTTGAGTGTGTGTGTGTGTAATTCCTTGTCTATCTGTTGTATCCAACATGTTATCTTTATCGGCCTTTTGGTTATCAACTGTTGGTACATTCCATACCGACAGGCTTTTGCAAACCGACGCGATCTATCTGATTCGTTGTATACCGCCGCGATCTGTCTTACTCTTTGTTATCCGACGTTATCTTGTTTGGGGTGTTCGTTTCCGTAGTTACCAATCTTTAGGTTCATCGTGAGAAGAAGGGGTTAGGATATGTGTTCTACTTATTCATGTGCGGAGTAATGATTTGAGTGCGGGATGGAGTCGCGACCATACCACTACTCTTATCATTCGCTTTTGTATATTGAATTGGTAAAGTCACTAATCTTGATTCGTTAAGTGATTTTGCGCATCTACTGGTATTTTAATGCCGAAATTTGCGGAAATTTTTTCTTCGATATATCTGTGTACCACACTCCTTTTCAGTCGTGTGCGATATGCTTAATATCTTCTAGGTGCTTTGAACTTTGTTGATATTTTAATATCATCTTAGTAAATTGTATCCTTTAATCTTGGTTAATTCCATCCTGGTACTATTTTGGATTATTATTATTCTCCATTATAGTACTGACTTGTGTTTTATATCAATCACAGGATGGCACCACCACGCCGTTCTGATGAGGACATTCCACCTGAACTGGGGTCCGCGTTGTCAAACATCGCCAATGCCTTGGCAGCAATGCAGCAGAACCAGCAGCGTTTTGAAGAGAGTGTTCGGAGGAATGAGTTTGCTCCGCTACCTCCACCTCCCAAGCGAGGAGACATCAAAAGCTTCCTGAAGTTCAACCCACGCCAATTTGATGTTTCTGATCAACCACTTGATGCTGATGATTGGTTGCGTGAGATGTCAAGGCTACTGGAGACTGCTGATGTTCCTGAGCAAGAATGGGTAAAATGTGCTACTCACCTTCTGAAGGGAGATGCAGCTCTCTTGTGGGAGAATTACCTGAAGGCAAACTGCATTGGTTTTCAGCCTACTTGGGAACAGTTCACTGGAGCCTTCAAAGAGCAGTATCTTTCAGAAATTGTCATGGAGAGGATGAAGGAAGTGTTTCTCAACCTCAAGCAGGGCAATGATAATGTCAATACCTACATCAGGAACTTCATGAACCTTTCTCGTTATGGTGGCGATGAGATCTCTGATGACAAGAAGAAGCAAAAGAGGTTCCGGCAAGGGCTCAATGCATCGATTAAATATGCAATCACACATGCAAGGCCGGCGTCTTTCCTGGAACTTCAGCATACAGCTCTGCAGGAAGAAGCAAGTAGGCAAGTGTTTGAGGAGTCAAAGAAACACAACCGCGAGGCAGCAAGCTCTTCATCTATGTCAACTCCTTCTAAGCGTCGTGTCTGGGTTCCTAACACCCCACCGTCTCTCCCGGCTCCACCAAGACCTTCAAGCTTCGCGGAAAGGCCACCAAACTTCCTCACTGCTGCTCCCAGGGGCTAAAACCACCACTACCCTGGAGCGCCTGGCGGAGTCCCTGGCTACGTTGCTCCACGTCCACCTGGTGCTTGTTACACGTGTGGAGACTCTGGGCATCAAAACTGGAACTGTCCGATGAAAAACAAAGCTCTTCCTCCACCACCTCCAAGATCTGCGGCAAGCTCTCCTTTGGTTCGTGCACCACCACCTCGGGCTCTCAACATCAACACCAAGCCCGGGTCTACTGTTGCTCGTGCCAACTGTGTCAACGCCGCTCAAGCTGAGCATACACCTGGAGTTGTGATGGGTATGCTTCCCGTTAACTCAGTCCCTGCACGAGTTTTGTTTGATTCTGGTGCTTCGCATTCTTTTGTTTCGCATAAGTTTGCGCAAGAGCATGACCTGGCTAGGGTTCCTTTATCACGTCGTATGGTGGTACAATCTCCTGGTTCAAACATGAGGGCTGCTCATATCAGCCATGGCAATCAAATTAAGATTGGTGGCTCTTCGTTCTCGGCATCCTTAATTCTTCTGGGCAATTCTGACATTGATGTCATCTTGGGCATGGATTGGTTGACAGCAAATGCAGGTGTGATTGATTGTGCTGAACGCTCGATTTCTCTGAAGATTCCTGAAGGCCATATAGTCTATTCCCCAAGTCTGACTCCTGCGATCCAGCTTTTCTCTTTGGCGGCTCTAAATGATGATGCTATGGAAGCTATTCAGAGTGTTCCGGTGGTCTGTGAGTTCCCAGATGTCTTTCCTGAAGAGTTGCCAGGTATGCCTCCGAATCGTGAGGTTGAGTTTGTAATTGAGCTTGAACCTGGAACGGCTCCTATCTCCAAGCGGCCTTATAAAATGGGTCCTGCTGAGTTGGCTGAACTCAAACATCAGCTTGATGAACAAGAGAAGTTGGGTTTCATTCAACACAGTACTTCTTCTTGGGGTAGCCCAACAATCTTTGTGAAGAAGCGAGACAGGACTGATAGACTTTGTGTTGACTATCGGGCTCTCAATGCTAAAACCATCAAGAATAAATATCCCCTTCCGCGGATTAATGATCTCTTCGATCAGCTAGCTGGAGCTGTGGTATTCTCTAAGCTCGACTTGAGAAGTGGTTATCACCAAATCAAGATTCGCAAGGAAGATGTTCCTAAAACAGCTTTCACCACCCGCTATGGCCTGTATGAGTACACGGTCATGTCTTTCGGTCTCACCAACGCACCTGCCACCTTCTCGAGGCTCATGAACTCGGTTTTCATGGAGTATCTTGATAAGTTCTAGGTCTATCTGGATGACATCCTAGTCTATTCTAAGTCAAAGGAAGAACATGAAGAACACCTTCGGTGTGTCCTAAACAAGCTTCGTGAGAACCGCTTGTATGCAAAGTTCTCCAAGTGTGAGTTTTGGCTGCCTCAAGTAACCTATCTTGGTCACGTCATCTCTGCCAAGGGCATTGCAGTCAACCCGGAACTCAGAAGACAATTGTTGAATGGCTTCCTCCTGTTAATGTCAAAGAAGTGCGGAGTTTCCTTGGTTTGGCTAGTTATTGCCGTCGCTTCGTTCAGAACTTTTCGAAGATAGTGAAGCCTCTTACCGATCTCCTCAAGAAAGGCAAGAAATACCTTTGGACTCATGCATGTCAAGCAAGCTTTGAGACACTCAAAGAGAAGCTCACTTCCACACCAGTCTTGGTTCCTCCGGATACCTCTAAGCCTTTCCAGATATTCTGTGACGCCTCTTTGCAAGGATTGGGTGCAGTCCTTATGCAAGAAAAACAAGTTGTTGCTTATGCCTCTCGACAGTTGAAGACGCATGAGATCAACTATCCTACACATGACCTCGAGCTCGCAGCAGTTGTCTTTGCTTTGAAACTATGGAGGCATTACTTGCTGGGCAACCATTGTGAAATCTTTTCTGATCACAAGAGTCTGAAGTATATCTTCACTCAGCCTGATCTCAACCTTCGGCAGAGGAGGTGGATTGAAGCAATCAATGATTTTGATTTGACCATAAACTACACTCCGGGCAAAGCTAATGTCATGGCCGATGCTCTCAGCCGCAAAGCTTATGTCAACAACCTCATGATGGAAGAACAACAGCCTCTCTTGTGCGAGGAATTCCGTCAGCTCAACCTTGAAATTGTGGAACAAGGGCATCTCCTGAACCTTCTGGCTACTCCTCTCTTGGAAGAAAAGGTTCGCTCCTTTCAGCGTGGTGATCCGCACACCAAAAAGATCATCTCAAAACTTCAGCTTCCGAAGTATGAGTCCTTCCACGTCGATGATCAAGGCACGCTTTTCTTTGAACACCGGATGTTTGTTCCGAACTACCCGGGTTTGAGAGAGCAAGTTCTCAAGGAGGCGCATGAATCTGTTCTTTCTATCCACCCTGGCAGCACAAAGATGTACATGGACTTGAAAACACAATATTGGTGGCCGGGATTGAAACGATATTGTGCCAAGTATGTCTCGGAGTGTGATGTCTGCCGCAGAGTGAAAGCTGTCCATCAGAAACCTTACGGTCTTCTACAGCCATTGAAACCCCCAGAATGGAAATGGGAGAAAGTAGAGATGGACTTCATCACTGGTTTTCCAAGGTCGCAGAAGGGCAACAATGCAATCTTTGTTGTCATTGACAGGCTTTCTAAAGTGGCTCACTTCTTCCCCGTCAAGGAAACAATTTCTGGAATTCAGTTGGCTGAGCTCTATATCAATAGAATTGTCTCTCTGTATGGGGTTCCGCTTGAGATCAGTTTAGACCGTGGAAGCATCTTCACTTCCATGTTCTGGGAAAGTTTCCAAAATGCTTTGGGAACAAAATTGAACTTCAGCACAGCTTACCACCCTCAGTCGCAAGGACAAGTGGAAAGGATCAATCAGATTCTGGAGGATATGCTTCGTGCTTGCGTCATCTCTTTTGGCATGAAGTGGGAGGAATGTCTTCCTTATGCTGAATTCTCTTACAACAACAGCTTCCAGAAAAGTCTGAAGATGGCACCATTTGAGGCTCTCTATGGCCGCAAATGCAGAACTCCGATTGGTTGGTCGGGTGCAGGAGAAAGAATATGGTTTGGCCCTGACATTGTAACTCAAGCGGAGGAGAAGGTGCACATCATTCTTAAAAATCTGAAGATTGCTCAAAGTCGCCAGAAGAGCAATTATGACAGAAAGCACACGGACATGGTGTATGTCCCTGGTGATCTCGTTTACCTTCGTGTCACTCCCATGAAAGGCACGCACCGTTTTGGTATCAAAGGGAAGCTGGCTCCTAGATACATCGGTCCTTTCAAAATTCGTGGAAGAAGAGGAGAAGTTGCTTATGCTCTTGAGCTCCCGGAAAAACTCAAGGTTCATGATGTTTTCCACATCTCTCAACTCAAGAAGTGCTTCAAGGATCCCGGCAGGACCGTGGATCATGAGCTAATCAATCTCCAAGAAGACCTGTCTTATCAAGAACACCCCACAAAAATCCTTGAGATCGCAGAAAGAAGGACTCGCAACAAGTCCATCAAGTTCTGCAAGGTGCAGTGGTCGCACCATTCCGTTGATGAAGCCACTTGGGAGCGTGAAGATGAGCTCCGTGCCAACTATCCTACCCTCTTTGAGTCTTCTTCTTCTTCCTAGAATCTCGGGGCGAGATTCCTGTTTAGTGGGGGAGAGTTGTAGCATCCCAATTGTCTAACAATTGTAATGCTACTTGGTCTAGTAATACAATGGCTACTTCATATACATAATTGTTGCATCATAATCATATCATGCTCATGTCATCATGCCACCTTGCATTTGAGCATCATATAAAACCCTTTTTATTTGGTTCTTCTCTCATATGCATTGTAAATTGTATTTGCCTCTTGATATTGTATTTGGTTCTTGATATATTGTTTAAATGCCCAAGTTGAGTTGGGGGCATATCTTTTATTCCACTCCACCACCCTTTCTTTCACCACCTTATAATTCCACCATCCCTTTATCCATGAGCTATTATTATATTTTCTTTTGGGTATTTGATCTACCTCATGGGAGATAGGATGGATCTACTTCCACAAATTCTTTTGCTTGGCTTTAATCCATTTTGGGAGTGCATATGAATAATGCCATGTTAAATATTATTGTTTTCACAAGAATAAACATGGCATTAATTATTTTGCATGGGCCATGCAACCATCACAATCTTTTGTCCTCTTTTGGTTTTATTTGTATTTGAGTGAATCATCTTCTCTTCTCTCTCCTTCTCTCAATCTTTTCCATCTTGCTATGCTTCCTTGCCATGTGCATCAAGAACCTCACCCTCACCTTATCTCCTTCACCCATGCATGATCATGTGAGGTCATATCCTTAAAACCCTCCCATCTTATCTCTCCTTATCCATCACCATGTGTCCAACAAACACTCCCCTCTCCATCTCTTTTCACCATCATGCTTGATCTTGTAGGTTACCTAAAACCCTAAGCCCCCTCTCATCTCTCATCTCTCCTCTCCCTAACCCGAGCCACCACCTCATGATCTACCCCTCTTTTCTAAACCCTAGCACCCCATCTAAACCCTAACCCGAGCCCCCTCCAAGCTAACCCTAGTTACCCTCCCCCCTCTCTCTACCTTGCTGGACCCACCTGGCCCTCTCTCTCCCTGGTCCAACCCGAGCTCCCCTCCTCCCTGGGTCCCTCTCTTCCCTCTCTAGGATACAAGACAAGAAGGTGGCAAGAAAGAAACCCTAGCCCTACCTAACCCGAAGCCTCCTCCTTCTCTTTTGCATAAAGGTGACCCCCCCCCATGTGCCTTCCCCTGCTCGTTCTTATCTACGCCTCCTCTGGCCTCGCCCAGATCTGTCCCGAGCCAGCCTCCCCTCCTCCTTCCTCCTCTCCGACCACCAACGGTCGATGCCGATCACCGCCAGCACCACGTCCCTCCCCTCTTGCAGCCGGTGGCGAGGAGCTGTGGGTGTCGAGGAAGTCCGAGGAGTACCCCTGCTTCACCCTGGACCGCGCTAGCAAGGAGGAGAAGCCCAGGAGCGCCGGTACCAGCGCCGCTCCGACGTGAAACCCTAGCTCCGGCCAGCGAGCCCCGTGCCAGATCGCGACCGCCCCGAGCTCCTCCGACCACACCGACGAGTTCCTGGTGAGCGCCTCGATCTCCTAGACATAGTCCCTGTACTCCTCTCGCCGTAGAACGTCGCCACCCTGCGTCGAGCACCCTGCGTCTTGGCGCTCGTCAGCCAGATCACAAGCCACAGCGGCCGGCATTGCAGCCCAGATCTTGCCTGTTCGTCGAAGCCCGCGCGCTGCAGCCCACCCTCGTAGTTGCCCCCTGAACGAAACTTGTAGCCTGTATATCCCTCTTCCTTTTTCGTTTTTGCGGCGGTGCGTTTAGTCCAGCGTAGGGGTCGCCATCGTCGCCGGAAGACCGCCAGATCCGCCGCCGTCGGTCTGCCGCTTCATCGTGACGGCTGGCATTGGTTGTTTGCTGCAGAGGCCTCGGCCTTTCCCGCCTCAACCCGCGGTCCGTAGAGCCCCACCTGTCAGCCACCCCGTCGTTTTAGCAGAAAACCCCCCCGCAGATCTGAGCGCTTAACCCGCACTCCCTGGATTCCCCACGTGTCGCGTCCCCGCTGGCGTGCCCGCGTGTGGCCCTGGAGATGCTGTGGTCCCACATGTCATTCGCTGAGGCTAGCTTAGCTCGCAGTGAGAAAACTCTGATCCGCCACCGTGTCACCCAGTCAGCCAGGGGCCCAGTTGTCACCGACTGCGGCTGGATCTGAGTGAGTGAGAAAAGAATTTCTGTAATTCTGTTTCAAATTCAAACTTTTCCAAATTAATTCAAATTCAAATTTCAAATCTGTTTAAATATAAACTAGTCCATAACTTTCAAATGGTTTGGAATTTGAATTCAAACCCTATATGAAAAATGTTTTGTTTTTGAATGTCAATTCAAATCTTTAATCAAATATTTTCAGAATTGATTTAAAATAGTCAACCTTTGACTTTGACTCCTTTCGGCTAATTTTGACTTTAAAATAAATTTAAATTCATAATTCCAAATAATACAAATAATATATGTTTTCAAATCAGAAAAATGTGAGGATTTCAAATATGCCAACCAAAATATATTTTAAACACTTTAAATTTCAAGTTGAGTAAAATTACAATAAAATGCCCTTTTCCTTAATTAATTAATAACTTTTGTTTTATAACTCCAAATTTGACAAATGATATGTCTAAAATGATTAGCTCGACGAGACCTTTCTGTTTATGCATTCCATGTTCTGTTTTGCAGCATGCATCATATAAATATAATGTAAACAACAACTAATATGAGGATAAAATGTGGCCAAAACTCAATAAAATGATTCATTCTTGTATTCCACACCTCACCCATGCCATGCTACTTTATTGCCATGCAAATTGTGCATCATTCATCATGGCATGATTGTTTGCTTGTCGCATCTATTCATATGCTTGTGCACTTTATTTATGTTGGCCCTTGTTTGTTTGGTTCTTCTTCGAATAGACGCTGAGCAGGGGATATATCAAGAAACCCAGGAGCACTACCCAGATCCTTCTCTCTCTTCAACTGAGCTGCCAGGCAAGCACTACCACATGCTTGCATACATATAGTACCTATTGCCTCTATCTTATTCTTGCATCATCGAGTCGCGATTGCATTAAATTGAATCCCAAGTATTGCATAGCCTTTACTTTTAAACCCCACCGAAGCTTGTTCCTCCATCCCATGAGCCATTACTATAGGAGTTGTTTGAGCCATGCGAGTCGTAGAACAGCATGTGTAGGGTATGTGAGTGTCTGATGGATAACGAGGTACCTAAACAACTTAACCTGAGTAGTATGGGATAACTAATGAAAGTGGCACCGGTGAGCAATATCTGCTATTTGGTTTTTCATGCTCACTTGTGTCCCGTAGGACCCCGAGTACTTGATTCCTGTTCCTTGAATATTCGCTATCCACATCCGGAGGCTTATGGGACCCCCGAGCCGAGCTTGATTCATTCTTATTTCTTGGGGTCACAAACTAGTTTGAGGTTTTATTTACTATCCTACTTATGCCATGCTTTATTGCTTTATTTACGATTGTGCGAGGAGCACAGACTGTTAGGACCGTGACACGTTTTACTGTATCGACAAGCCCACCACATTTTCGGGTTCCCGATCGTTTACCGTCCCCACAAACCTTGAGTCCGTCTCAAGTCACTAACTTGCTATGGGTATACTCAATGGGTGGCCCCCTAAATATTTCTGAATCTTGTGATTGCTTTGTCGTGAAAGCCTCGTTGGTTTTGATTTGGTTTTTCCGAGGTTGATCGAGTGTGTGTTATTTGTGCACCCCTCAGGTAAAACTTTTCAAAGCCGTGTCCGCGGTTATGGACGACTTGGAGCACGCTTCGATCATAGACAAGTATAACTAAAGTACCGCTTTTAATTTGACTAAGTAACTGACTAGTAAATAGTGCAACACTCATGGAATGCTTACTAAAACTGCCAACGGATGGGGGGTTGTTCGTCCGCTTCCTCGTTGGTGTTTAGGAGGAGGATGGATCTGTTACTATTACTTTTATAACTGTTGTTATTAATTCCGGACATCCGCTCATCTTTGGTTAGGCGGATGGTTAGCGAGTATCTATAGAATTGCTAGGTATTATCTTTTGCTGCAATTGCGTCACCCCAGGTTGTGTCCCCTTTAGAGGCATAAAGACTTGCTGAGTACCCCTAGGGTCTCACACGATAAATTATTTGATTCAGATGAATAGGTGCACTCACAAGATGGATACTGGGTGGAGGAGACGGACGATGTGGACAACGATCATTCGGTGTAGAGATTCCGGGAACGGGGATCCGTGAGATCTGTGGGCGGGATGTGTTTATTTATGGGGCATCTTATGCCGATTTGCTTCTTATCCGTACTCGGATCTTGTTTGCCGCTTCCGCCTGATGCTCTGATGTTTGATGTATGAGGAGCTATCCTAAACTATTATATCTATCTAGGACATTTGGATCTTGCCGTATGGCGTTGCAATATTTCTATTTCTTTTAGATTGAATGGCTCTGATGTACTGTTGTATGGTGGCTTGCATACACACTCATTTGTGTATGTAGTTGATCCCTTCGCCTGCCGATTAAGCCGCCCGTTCTTGTCCCGATGTTTGGAAATGGTTGGGACGGCCGAAAGGTCTACCTGTGAGTGGCATTTGGGCCCCACCGTACTATTTCAACCATTTCCGCTCATCCAGGCTTGTAACTAGGAGCGTAATTCACCGAGGTAGTTACAGCAGCTCACACAGCACATGCAACTGATGTGTTGTCAACACATCAGGGAAGGTATCAACTATAGAAAAGGAACACTAACCGTACCAGTACTGTTACTACATCCTTTCCACAAACATCATCAGCCCTCCTTTGTTCTTATTAGTTCTCTTTCAAGAACACACAAACCACAGTAAACTAACTTGCCACCAAATAAGAACATCCTTGTTCTTATCTATCTATCCTTTCACCAAACTGATCTCAACAATTAGCATACATAACAGCTTCCACAAACTAGTGGAAGACTATGTGGAATTAGGAAGAGGAAGGAGAGGAGAAGCTTACCAACAGCAAGAGGAACTGGACAACAGTAGCACAAGGGGAGGATGCCAGCAGCAAGGAAAGCAGGCCACCAACAGCATTAGGAGGGCAGAGTAACAAGAAGAGGAGCCAACAACAACACCACAAGACAACTCTAATCCAAACCTCACATCCCAGTTAAAGGTCAATCACTTTTCCCTTTGATGCTTGTTCTCATCATAATAAGGAAAAAGGGAGAGTTGTGAGAAAAGGTACTTTCCGAATTGCATACAAGTGGTATGCAAAATCATCACCAAGTATTTGGGAAATAATAACATTTGTTATTTTCAAACTAGCCCAATTAACATCATATCATTTCACTATGGAGCATACTACTGTGCACACTCTAATGAGGCACCACAGTAGAGTATCCACCAACAATGGAAGCCATTATAGGGTAAAATGATAACCATAAATGTTATCAAAATCAAGTGCCTCAGCCTTTGCATCATCGGCTAGGTCAGGAATTTCCTTCACAAAAATCAACCATAGCAACTGATCTTAGACAGGAAAATAACATCCATGCACTATTCAGCTTCAGACCAGCATCATTAGCTTATTATCTAGTTTTACTAGATAAGCATACCAACAAATCACAACTGCTAGGCTACAGGGCACATTCCCAGAGGGAAACACCTCTGTACCTAACAGATTCAGAATATCTTGAGCACTAACTCAAGTCCATTTTCTTAAATCCACAAATCATTTTCCTAAAAAGATTCAGGAATCATTTAAAATGGTTGTTATCATATAGGCAGTGTACTCATATTGGCCACTCAGTTACACTTACTAATCAAACAATCTTATCATTTCCCTAGTTAATCATCTAGGAAATCATTTATCCAGTTATCAAGATATTGGTAGCTAAATAAAATCTACATTGTATATCCCAATTCATATTTGTCCAAGGACATGCCTTTGTAAGATATGATCATCAATAGCTCATTAAAATCCATCTGCAAGCAACCAACATTAAAAAAATTAGATCATTTTCCTAGCTATATGGCTAGGAATCATTTGGGTGTAACAACTCTGTCATATTGACAGGCATAGAATTCAGTTGAACATTATGAATCGATAACTTATAAAAAAATATATGAGTACCACCACAAGATTAGATTGGCAGTGCCAAAGCATAGCTTACACATATTTTAATTCAATCCCAACAGCATCACATAGTTCTGTAATAAATCTAGGAAGTTTACTTATATCATTTCCCTGAATATTTACTTCCAGGAATCATTTTTAACCCTAGGTGTTAACATAGATAGTTAAGTTTAGTTCAATACAGACTCCAGATCATCATTGAACCAAAGGTTCAATAACTATCTACCAACTTAACCACATTTTTTTAGCAAAACCATTTGTTCTCTCATCAAACTAACAACCAAAGATAACTACACAAGTGACAAATACCAAGTACTGGTAGTGTGAAATTGAGATACCTGTGTCACACTTTTGACCTGAGAGTAACAGTAATCACAAACCTCTCTTCTAACAATAAATTTTACAAGCTATCCAATATATTTCATCAACACAATTTCCTCCACTTAGCAATTCAAAGGGAATCAGATCCTTATCATGCTAACACTAGGACAGCGCATTCGTGCTACTTAGGATAATCCTATCATCACAGAGAGAAATCTGGAGAGGATTCAAGTGGAGAAAAGAAAAGGGAGAATCCCCACTTACCCGTGGTCCTCGCTTAGAGATGGGAGAGGAAGCAAACCGGCGGTGAAGATTGGCGTGGCGGCACAGGGAGCACCGGTGGCGCTCAACCCGCTCCAAGCCGCGTTCATAGATCTCACAATGAGGAAGACGGCACCACCTCCTTACCAAGGCACAAGGGCGATGCCAGAGGAGCATCGGAGCACCACATCCTCGGCAACAGCACAAACCCTAGCCATCAGAGAGAGAGAAGTGTGCTAGAATAGGGCCCAAGGATCGAATCCAGCTGGGCTATTCGATGCAGCATCGTCGACTACCTCCACATGCAACACGGTGGTGGACTAAGGGTCTAGAGATGGTCGGAATCGAGCGGCGACGACAAGGAACTTCTAGTCGTCGGAGAGGGGAAAGAGTGGGTGAGGATGAACAAGCTCGAGAGAGAGAGAAGGGGGGTACTAGGCCGATGAATCGGTCTAGTGGCAATGGGTTGGGGTTTGACCCCAAGGCCAGTTGGGCCAAGTTGGGTCCAGATGGGCCCATTGGTGGTCCTGGCCCAATTCCAAAGGAAAAATAAGAAAATAAGACATTTATCAAATCAATAAATGACCAAACTACCCCTGAACATAATTTATACTCTAGAAAAATATAGAAAAATCCCAAAAATTACAAATGATATATCAAAATGACCACAAAAATAAAATCTACCTAATAAAAATATAATTTTAAGTATTTAAAATAAATATTAAGTAAAATAATTATTAACACTATTAAATCTTAAATGAAATTTTATAAAATAAAACAAAAGGCCTAAAAATAAATAAATAATCATTTTTGTGTATCAAACTAACTTTACTATTTCATAAAAATACTAACTTAGAGTTTTACAAATAAAACATAAAGCAAATATTTAAAGACACTTAATTCTTTGATGAATTTTATAAAAATAATTATAATACTTAAAAATAAATAAAATTCATTTTTACGGTCTTGAATAAATATATTACACTAAAAAATATTAAATATATTATTAGAAAAGTCTTTAATATTTTAAATAAGAAATCCTTACCTAATACCTATTTTGTAAATTCCTTAAAAATAATTGTTAAGTAAGAAATAATTATATTTCTTCAGAAATATTAATACCCTAAAAATCAAATTACTAAAGTTCTAAACCAGAACTAAGGTTTATAATAAAACTTAAGTGTAAATTATTAACTTTATAATATATTTTGAAACTTTAAATAAAGATTTAAAACCACAACCTTCAAAATAACTTTATAAGCATTCACTAAAATATAAAGTGAATAATTACACACCTTAGTTATACCTACCATAAATCTAAAACTTAGGAATAATTAAAAGATATTCTATCTTAAGTTTACTTACCCTTTTAAAAGTTAACTTTAGTCTCAAAACTTATAAACAACAAGTCTAATACACCACTTATGTTTTTTATAGTTAACTTTAGCCTATTTCAATTAAGACATAAAGCATTTCAAGTTCAGGCTATTCAAGCAAGCATAAATAATATCAATCACATTCTATCAATCATATTCTAAAAGATACCAGGGTTGTTTAAACCTTAGAAAGGAAATCTTTTCTTCAAATGTTATTCTTTTTGCCACTTCAAAGAATAATCTCATAATAAATTCTTCAACTCTTAACAACTAAAACCAAGGACTTTTATCTTAGTCACCAAATGACAATTAAACTTAATCACATTACTTTATACTTTACCTGTATATCTAGAATTATTATCACTTATGTTCCTTATAAAGGTCATTACTTATAAAGTAAAATTTGAAGATAAACTAACTCTTAAAAGAATCACTTGAATTCATTTCACTCAAAGTATTGGGGATTCACTTTGGGAATTTTATAAAATGCATATCATTACTTATGCATAACAGCATCTTGCCTCTTTAAACATTAGTCCTTACCGGACCAATGATGCTGATTTCAGATATTGGATCTTATATTGTCTCGAAGACCGTGAGTGCATAATCTTGAAATCACAAAAGGCAAGTTCACACTTGCTCATGTCCTTTGATTATTTTCTGTAAAGTATTTTTCAAATCAAGTGTTGTCATCACCTGCATTTGAAAAAGGTCCGAAAACACTATTTTCATAATAATGTGATTATCGGTTATTTACCATGAGGTAATAACCTACTATGAAAGTTCTGGTGGTAAAGGAACATATTATCTAGGACTTAACAACCAATGTCGCTAGTGATTCTTGCGCCGTATATCACGCGTTAACCATGATATTTGGAATGGGACAGAGAAGTCAACTGTATCTTGTTCCTCTCGCATGAAGTCGGATGTGCAGGTCGTGGCTGTTATCACTCGTAGCATGCATATTATTTGGTAATTCGTAGAGGATATGCAGCATATGGGTGGGAACCCTCAACGTCCCACGATAGTTCTGGCATCTAACGAGTTTGTACAAACCATTGACGTAATTCATTATGTGGGCATGGTGTACACCAAGGAGGCATGCGGGGTCGCGAAGTTGGCAGTGATTGGCTTGGATCTTAGACTGGGCCCCATACCAAGGAAGTATGGACAAGTTCATAACTTGGTTGTGCATCAAGTCTAAGGTCTCTCATGGGTAAAGTAACGCACCTCTACAGAGTGTAAGAACTGTAACTTGTTACTCCTTGTTCCGGGTCGGAGCTGCGAACGCGACAGGAAAGGAACTCCATGAAAGTTCTTGTAAACCTGTGAAGGCTGACGGGCATAGGTTTTCATAATAAAAGCAACCTTTGAAGAAATGTTTATGAAAACTTGCATTGCCTACGACCTATGGTCTGTGGCTGTAGATATAGTGCATCAAACACTCCTTTTCTAGTGAACTTGCTGAGTACGCTCGTACTCAAAGTATCTTCTTAACCCTTGCTAGGTTCTAAAGCCAGTATAGACGATGTCTACATCAAGATATGCTCCAGGAATCATCATCGAAGGCTAAAGCTCTTCAATTGTAAGGGTCCCAACCTTTAAATAAGGTAGAGTCCCCTGTGTTTACAATGCTAGTCCCTTGATCAATAGTTAGCATCCACAGTTAAGATGTAATATCAAGAAACAAAGGTCATAATATAACTTTATAACCAGGAATAACATAATTTTATTACATCTTGCATAGCTCATTTGGCTATTACATTATATTGCAGCGGAATAACTATAATCTTGGAGTCCTTCATCTTCAAAGTGCCACAGGCAAACATGTTGGTTGTAGACTTTGTAATCCTAATCAATCAATATTCACTAAAATCAATCAACCCTGCAACATTACAAGTTACAGCCACAAGGATCAATACATTTGAATTGTATTGGCAAGTTTCACTACTATGTTGAATATAAGTGGATCCTATCATTACATGCATTTTTGGCTAAGTAGGGTTTTAAGGCTCATTTGCAGAAAGCAATACTTTATCCTATATTTTCAAAATGGTTTTGATCTTTTGTCAAATCTTTCTGAACTCCTTGGAATCCACCAAGTGTCTTTGTCAAAATCTCTTGAGCTCCTTGGTAACCCCAAGTGCTTCAAGTTTTCATCAAAAATCTCTTGAGCTCCTTGGTACCCCCAAGTGCATCAAGTCTTTTGTTGTCACTTAAAAGTTTTTCTTTTAGAAATTGGAATGTCGAGATTTCCCATAGCTTCAAACTTTAGTTGCTCAGTATTGTCCATAACCGGGGACACGGCTAAGTACTTAGATTTTATTATCTTCTACAGAAGTTGTACACTTTACCCACATGTCACACTCCCATCTTGTTGCCACCAGTGGCCGCTGGATTGGTACTCACCAAGATGGAGTACTGGCAGACTGAGAATGTGACGAAGTCTTTCCAGAGGGTCCTACCATACACCATTACTAGCTTGTCTTCAGTACCCATGTAGGATTCCAGGTCCTCATTTTCAGTAACCTGAAGACAATGCATGGGTCTTCCCAATGTAGTTGACTAAGCCAGAGCCATAAGTAGCATGTGGTTGTACATGAAAGCCACAATTGGAGAAACATGTTCAATCTCTAAGTTCCTAGGTGGTTTTCTTCTGGAGCCCAACACAAAGAGATTGCCATAGACATGGTTCCTTTTGTTTCCACCTTCTCCAAAACTCAAATTATCCTTGTCCACCCAGGTGATTCATTGAGTCCTTGTTTTATTATATAAAAACACAAGTCCTTTTCTCAACTTCATAAATCTCAACATGTATCTCTTTTCAA
Source organism: Avena insularis (assembly GCA_023614405.1). Classification (NCBI taxonomy): domain Eukaryota; kingdom Viridiplantae; phylum Streptophyta; class Magnoliopsida; order Poales; family Poaceae; genus Avena; species Avena insularis. The sequence continues at coordinate 92,889,919 of CM042695.1, forward strand.
AATATAGCATGGCTAAGCATGTAACAACTCCATTGTTTTCACTAAGGTATATATATGGAATCCTATTACGATTTAGCATAGCATAAGTATAGAAATTCTTTTCATGCATGTTTCAAAATCCACCTAAGTATAATGAAAATAATAGGAATTTAGATGATAGTGTAACTTGCCTTTTTGGTAGGGAATGTTGGTTCACTTATTGATCTTGCTAGTTTCACACTTTTCTAACTTCACTACAAATCAATCAAGCAAACACAATATCAACTAGCATTCCAACCAATATTCAATCAAACAAATCATCACACATAAAATAAGAGAAACTAAGTCATGCATGCAAGCATGCAATGATAGGTTTATTTGCAAAGGTGGTCTCCACTAGGCTTCTAAACTTTGTAAGGTTTTGTCTATAAACCATTTTTAAATCCATTCATCATTTTATGTGGTGGAAAATGTTTTTATCAAATCAAAAACTTTATGTCTTTCACCAAATAAGTTGCTAATTCACAAAACTTGGTGTTTTGGGTCAGTAGGTTTGATCTAAATCACTTTCCCAAGGTTTTTACTCCAAAACAATTTTCATAACAAAATCAATGTTTTTATTTGGCTAGAAATGGGTTAATTCAAGTTTTTATTCTTAAACTTCACAAAATCCATTTTTAAAACCATGGGTTGGTTCCTAGGGTCAGTAAGTTCACAACAATCCAATTTGTAAAAGTTTCAACCCTAAAAGCATTTTGGAATAATTTTTTTCTAACCTAAACAAGCATTCAAATGTTTCTGCAAAAACAAACATTTTAATAGAGGCTTTTTACTAAACACATTGCATGGTTGGCTAGGGCTTGTTCCACTGATTCCAATGATATAAAGTTTGTGAATTTTGGACGTGTGGATCAAAAGTTATAGGGTTTTCAAATCTGCATCTAAATCATATTCAAACTTTGTTTTAAATCACAGACTGGCCACGCGTCGCGTTCTTATTGGGCGATACCGGTTCGCACGGATTGCGCTCTCTGGTGCGTTGGATCTAAACAGATCGCACGGCTCAGATGCTCCCATACCTGTTCGCTTAAGTCGTTCTGTCTACGCCACAGGATGGGGATCTAACGGCTCACGCGTGTTTGACCAAAAGCTGGCGGCGCAGCGACGGTGGCTGGCGGCGGCGTGGTCAGAGGGTGGCGGTGCTGGTGAAGCAGGAAGCGAGAGAGGGAGGGAGTAGGCTCACCGTGTTCGCAGAAGCCTGGGGAAGCTCAAGGTGTTATTGGTTCGACGAGGGGCGCGCAAGGTTGCGGTTAATTGCTCGCCGGAGACGTGGTCGGCGTCAGATGGTCCTGGAGCTCGTCGAGGGTGGTGCTGTGGTTCGCCCCGAGCGAAAATGAAGACACAGTTAGACGCGCAAGATCAAGGCGAAGCTGCTTGCGTGAAGGATAAGTAGAGGGGCGGTCAGATACTACCTGGGGAACTCGCCGGAGTAAGGCGCAGACGCGGCGGTGCTCAGTTGAAGACGGAGCCGACGTTCTGGAGTGCCCACGAGTGAATGGGAGGTACAGGAAGATGCGCCAGAGGCTGGGGAGTAATCTCGTGTGGTTGGGAGGGTGAGGGGTTGTAGTGGTTCGCCGGAATTAGCTGGGAACGGCGGTCGGAGCAGTGGCGGTGTTGCTTCGATTCAAGGCAGCCTGGTGGCGTTCAGGGCGTGGAGTCTGAGGGGAATGGGAGGTAAGAGGGAGGCTTTTAAAACAGCATGGTCACGGTGAGGGATTAACGCGACATTGAAGCGAATTCAACTGTGACATTATCTTGGGAAGCAACAGTGTCCAGGGAATGGCAGGTGGGGAAGATGACCGTGTGGCTATGGGGTCCACGTGCAGTGAGAGAGAGGGAGAGGAAAAGGGGTCCACCAGTCAGTCGCAGAGTGGGTGAGTTGCGGAGTAAGAAAACGTTTCGCGAGAGAGAGTGGGGTGGGCTCGCTGTTGGGCTTGTTGGGCTGGCCGGCTGGGCTGCTGCGTGTTTCTATATTTTTTTTCTTCTGAATGCTTTTTTTCTTTTTCCAATTCTAATTTCTGTTTTGAAATTCAACAACAAATCAACATTCAAATCAATTCAAACTTTCACCAAACATTGCAATTTGAATCTGGTTCTGTTTAACAACATAAACCAAAGTCCAAAGATCAAAATAATATTTTTATTTTAGGGTCCATTATTAATTAAATAAATAGACCTTGTTTATTAAATCAAAAATAGAATTTGTTTTATTCAAAACTCTATTTGAAATTTAATTATTTTCAAAACCAAATCAGTAGGTTTTAGTTGGAATTAAAGAATACTTGGAAAACTTGTTTTAAAACAAATAAATAAGTTTTGATGTTTAATTAAAATAGTAAAACTTTTATTTTCAATAAACTTGGATATTAAATCTTTATTATTTTATTTAAATCAATCTTTTACTATTTTCCCCAAATGGAAATATTTTATTTCAAAGGCTTGGCCAAAGTTTTAATTTTGGCTATTAAAATAATCCTTATTTGAATTTCTTCCTTTTCATTTTAAAATCAATCTTTTATTAAAAGATTCAAAATAGTAATTTCCAAATATTTTTTTATTATTCCTTTATTAAATGATTATCTTTTTAAATCCCTTTAGGATTTATCTCAACCAAAATAGGTTTGAAGGTTCCCAATTGGAATCAAAAAGTTTCTTCTCACCCTGAAAATCAACAAAGTTTTATTTTATTCATTTGTTTTTTTTTCACATTACAAGATTTGGAAAATCTTGGGATGTGACAATTTTCACTTAAAATAAATCTCGTCCCGAGATTTGGGAAAGCTAGGGTTACAAGTAGGCTCAAAACAACTAGGGTACTACCACCCTTAAAAATTTCAAACAAAATTACATATTGGCCTCCTTGGGATCCTGGGGAAACTCCTCTGGGCAAACATCTGCATAGTGTCCTATTTCCACTCTTGACTCATGGTCCAAGGTTGAGATCCTTCATAGGCTTGTTTAACTTGTTCTTCATGTTTTCTGGAAAATTGCTTGCATAATGTCCTGGTTGTTTGCAATTGAAACAGTTGATATCTTTGAGCTCTTTACGTGTCTCTTGTGGACAAGTTGCTGCATAATGGCCTAGCTCTTTGCAGTTGTTGCACCACACTTGGCCAATTTCCTTATGCTTCTGGTTCTCTGGGTATTCACTGGAATAGTGTCCCATTTCCTTACATTTATGACATTGCACATGGATTTTGTCTTTCTTTTTCTTTTTGGGCTTCTCCAAAGCTAGGAGTGCATCTAGTTCATGTTGTTCATATGTTATCTGATAGGTAGGAATGTCTACATGTTTCTTGGACCTTCTATTGCTCTTTGGAAAATTTTTCTTTGGTCCTTTGAATTGAGTTGTTTTGCTTGGAGGTATAAGTGGTCCTTTTCCTTTGTCATCAACCTTCTTGGTAGATTGGGATCCTTCTTGATTGTTTGCAATCATTTGTTGCATTCCACCTTGTTTCCTTTGTTCCACTATGGAGTAGATGGGGCATTGGATAGGGACATGATTATTTCCTTCACATAGGTAACAAGTAGCTTGAGAGGTGGGACATTGGCCAACAGGATGTTTCTCTTCACAGTTGGGGCATTGATCTCCATGCTCCTTGGAAGTATGATCCTTGTCTCCACAAATAATGCAAGCTGGGGCTCCATCTAGAATAACATTTATGTCATCCTTGTTGTCACAAACTCTTTTGGAATAGTTGTCTTCCATGTTGATCATTTGATCAGTCACCTTAAGCATCAGTTGGGCTTGAGTTTCCAAAAATCCTTGCAGGGTTGGATCTTCCCCACTGGTGTTGGCTATGAATTGAGCTGTCAGTTGGTTCAACTGGTTTTGGGTTGCTATGAGCTCTTTCATGCTGTCCTCTTGGTTGGTGTTGGTGTCATCAACCTTTATGTTGGAGTCTCTTGGAGTAGTCATCTGTTTGGGTTGAATGGAGATTAGAATAGGCAAAAGATCTTCTAAGGAAATAATTCTAATCACACACATCATAATTCACACAAGCAATGTGCATGCAATCACAAGCCAAACATTTCACTCAAACAACAAAGTTCAAGCACATCTTTAGGAAACAAAATATTTTTGTTACACCACATAAGTTGGTGTGTTTAGCTTAACTAAAATATGGTGGTCCATCTATATGGCTCACTTGTGATCTTTCCATCTTTCTTGGTTGATTCTTCTTAGATGAGATCATGGTTTCTTTGGGAAACTTCTTGGTCACAAAACTTCAAGTGAAGTGAACTCCTTCTAGTTTTGCATTTCCTCAGTCTCCACACCTTGAGCAAGATTTCCTTGTCTCACTTGTATTCCTTAGTGGTATCCAAGTTGGAAGTCCTTGGTGAAAATTGCTGAAGATGTTGAAGTCATTAGAGTTGAAGAAGTTGAAGTCATTAGTGTTGAAGAAGTTGAAGTCATTAGAGTTGAAGAAGTCCTTTGCACATGGTGTAGTCTTTGGTCATGGGGTAGGCTTTTCCATCAAGTTGAAATAGAAGAGATGTGGAGTCAAAACCAAAAGTGGTTGAGGAAAGAGTTTACAAGATTGTTTGTAAATAAGTTTTGGAACAAATACAACTCCTATTTTGCTAAGGGTTTTTGTCCAATCCTAGGTTTACAAATCCTACAGGCAACACAATGCTCTGATACCATCTGTAAGGGTCGCAACCTTTAAATAAGGTAGAGTCCCCTGTGTTTACAATGCTAGTCCCTGGATCAATAGCTAGCATCCACAGTTAAGATGTAATATCAAGAAACAAAGGTCATAATATAACTTTATAACCAGGAATAACATAATTTTATTACATCTTGCATAGCTCATTTGGCTATTACATTATATTGCAGCGGAATAACTATAATCATGGAGTCCTTCATCTTCAAAGTTCCACAGGCAAACATGTTGGTTGTAGACTTTGTAATCCTAATCAATCAATCTTCACTAAAATCAATCAACCCTGCAACATTACAAGTTACAGCCACAAGGGTCAATACATTTGAATTGTATTGGCAAGTTTCACTACTATGTTGAATATAAGTGGATCCTATCATTACATGCATTTTTGGCTAAGTAGGGTTTTAAGGCTCACTTGCAGAAAGCAATACTTTATCCTATATTTTCAAAATGGTTTTGATCTTTTGTCAAATCTTTCTGAACTCCTTGGAATCCACCAAGTGTCTTTGTCAAAATCTCTTGAGCTCCTAGGTAACCCCAAGTGCTTCAAGTTTTCATCAAAAATCTCTTGAGCTCCTTGGTACCCCCAAGTGCATCAAGTCTTTTGTTGTCACTTAAAAGTTTTTCTTTTAGAAATTGGAATGTCGAGATTTCCCATAGCTTCAAACTTTAGTTGCTCAGTATTGTCCATAACTGGGGACACGGCTAAGTACTTAGATTTTATTATCTTCTGCAGAAGTTGTACACTTTACCCACATGTCACACTCCCATCTTGTTGCCACCAGTGGCCGCTGGATTGGTACTCACCAAGATGGAGTACTGGCAGATTGAGAATGCGACGAAGTCTTTCCAGAGGGTCCTCCCATACACCATTGCTAGCTTGTCTTCAGTACCCATGTAGGATTCCAGGTCCTCATTTTCAGTAACCTGAAGACAATGCATGGGTCTTCCCAATGTAGTTGACTAAGCCAGAGCCATAAGTAGCATGTGGTTGTACACGAAAGCCACAATTGGAGAAACATGTTCAATCTCTAAGTTCCTAGGTGGTTTTCTTTTGGAGCACAACACAAAGAGATTGCCATATACATGGTTCCTTTTGTTGCCACCTTCTCCAAAACTCAAAGTATCCTTGTCCACCCAGGTGATTCATTGAGTCCTTGTTTTATTATATAAAAACACAAGTCCTTTTCTCAACTTCATAAATCTCAACATGTATCTCTTTTCAAAATATAGCATGGCTAAGCATGTAACAACTCCATTGTTTTCACTAAGGTATATATATGGAATCCTATTAGGATTTAGCATAGTATAAGTATAGAAATTCTTTTCATGCATGTTTCAAAATCCACTAAGTATAATGAAAATAGTAGGACTTTAGATGATAGTGTAACTTGCCTTTTTGGTAGGGAATGTTGGTTCACTTCTTGATCTTGCTAGTTTCACACTTTTCTAACTTCACTACAAATCAATCAAGCAAACACAATATCAACTAGCATTCCAACCAATATTCAATCAAACAAATCATCACACATAAAATCAGAGAAACTAAGTCATGCAAGCAAGCATGCAATGATAGGTTTATTTGCAAAGGTGGTCTCCACTAGGCTTCTAAACTTTGTAAGGTTCAAAGTGGTCATTTTCTAAAGTGGCAAACTCATTTGCAAAAGGGTTTTGTCTATAAACCATTTTTAAATCCATTCATCATTTTATGTGGTGGAAAATGTTTTTATCAAATCAAAAACTTTATGTCTTTCACTAAATAAGTTGCTAATTCACAAAACTTGGTGTTTTGGGTTAGTAGGTTTGATCTAAATCATTTTCCCAAGGTTTTTACTCCAAAACAATTTTCATAACAAAATCAATGTTTTCATTTGGCTAGAAATGGGTTAATTCAAGTTTTTATTCTTAAACTTCACAAAATCCATTTTTAAAACCATGGGTTGGTTCCTAGGGTCAGTAAGTTCACAAAAATCCAATTTGCAAAAGTTTCAACCCTAAAAACATTTTGGAATAATTTTTTTCTAACCTAAACAAGCATTCAAATGTTTCTGCAAAAACAAACATTTTAACAGAGGCTTTTTACTAAACACATTGCATGGTTGGCTAGGGCTTGTTCCACTGATTCCAATGATATAAAGTTTGTGAATTTTGGACGTGTGGATCAAAAGTTATAGGGTTTTCAAATCTGCATCTAAATCAGATTCAAAATTTGTTTTAAATCACAGACTGGCCACGCGTCGCGTTCTTATTGGGCGATACCGGTTCGCACGGATTGCGCTCTATGGTGCGTTGGATCTAAACAGATTGCACGGCTCAGATGCTCCCATACCTGTTCGCTTAAGTCGTTCTGTCTACGCCACAGGATGGGGATCTAACGGCTCACGCGTGTTTGACCAAAAGCTGGCGGCGCAGCGACGGTGGCTGGCGGCGGCGTGGTCAGAGGGTGGCGGTGCTGGTGAAGCAGGAAGCAAGAGAGGGAGGGAGTAGGCTCACCGTGTTCGTAGAAGCCTGGGGAAGCTCAAGGTGTTGTTGGTTCGACGAGGGGCGCGCAAGGTTGCGGTTAATTGCTCGCCGGAGACGTGGTCGGCGTCAGATGGTCCTCGAGCTCATCGAGGGTGGTGTTGTGGTTCGCCCCGAGGGGAAATGAAGACACAGTTAGACGCGCAAGATCAAGGCGAAGCTGCTTGGATGAAGGATAAGGAGAGGGGCGGTCAGATACTACCTGGGGAACTCGCCGGAGTAAAGCGCAGACGCAGCGGTGCTCAGTTGAAGACGGAGCCGATGTTCTGGAGCGCTCGCGAGTGAATGGGAGGTACAGGAAGATGCGCCAGAGGCTGGGGAGTAATCTCGTGTGGTTGGGAGGATGAGGGGTGGCAGTGGTTCGCCGGAATTAGCTGGGGACGGCGGTCGGAGCAGTGGCGGTGTTGCTTTGATTCAAGGCAGCCTGGTGGCGTTCAGGGCGTGGAGTCTGAGGGGAATGGGAGGTAAGAGGGAGGCGTTTAAAACAGCGTGGTCACGGTGAGGTATTAACGCGACATTGAAGCGAATTCAACTGCGACATTACTGGCAGGAAACGGCCGCGGTGTCTGGGGAAGAACAGGTCGCGGGTGGGGAAGATGACCGTGTGGCTGTGGGGTCCACGGGCAGTGAGAGAGAGGGAGAGGAAAAGGGGTCCACCAGTCAGTCGCAGAGTGGGTGAGTTGCGGAGTAAGAAAAAGTTTCGCGAGAGAGAGTGGGGTGGGCTCGCTGTTGGGCTTGTTAATGGGCCGATTGCTGTCACTGTTTCTATATTTTTTTTCTTCTGAATGCTTTTTTTATTTTTCCAATTCTAATTTCTGTTTTGAAATTCAACAACAAATCAACATTCAAATCAATTCAAACTTTCACCAAACATTGCAATTTGAATCTGGTTCTGTTTAACAACATAAACCAAAGTCCAAAGATCAAAATAATATTTTTATTTTAGGGTCCATTATTAATTAAATAAATAGACCTTGTTTATTAAATCAAAAATAGAATTTGTTTTATTCAAAACTCTATTTGAAATTTAATTATTTTCAAAACCAAATCAGTAGGTTTTAGTTGGAATTAAAGAATACTTGGAAAACTTGTTTTAAAACAAATAAATAACTTTTGATGTTTAAGTAAAATAGTAAAACTTTTATTTTCAATAAACTTGGATATTAAATCCTTATTATTTTATTTAAATCAACCTTTTACTATTTTTCCCAAATGGAAATATTTTATTTCAAAGGCTTGGCCAAAGTTTTAATTTTGGCTATTAAAATAATCCTTATTTGAATTTCTTCCTTTTCATTTTAAAATCAAATCTTTTATTAAAAGATTCAAAATAGTAATTTCCAAATATTTTTTTATTTTTCCTTTATTAAATGATTATCTTTTTAAATCCCTTTAGGATTTATCTTAACCAAAATAGGTTTGAAGGTTCCCAATTGGAATCAAAAAGTTTCTTCTCACCCTGAAAATCAACAAAGTTTTATTTTATTCATTTGTTTTTTTTCACATTACAAGATTTGGAAAATCTTGGGATGTGATAGGCTACCACCCTTAAAATAAATCTCGTCCCGAGATTTGGGAAAGCTAGGGTTACAATTAGGCTCAAAACAACTAGGGTACTACCACCCTTAAAAATTTCAAACAAAATTACATATTGGCCTTCTTGGGATCCTGGGGAAACTCCTCTGGGCAAACATCTGCATAGTGTCCTTTGTTTCCACTCTTGACTCATGGTCCAAGGTTGAGATCCTTCATAGGCTTGTTTAACTTGTTCTTCATGTTTTCTAGACAATTGCTTGCATAATGTCCTGGTTGTTTGCAATTGAAACAGTTGATATCTTTGAGCTCTTTACGTGTCTCTTGTGGACAAGTTGCTGCATAATGGCCTAGCTCTTTGCAGTTGTTGCACCACACTTGGCCAATTTCCTTATGCTTCTGGTTCTCTGGGCATTCACTGGAATAGTGTCCCATTTCCTTACATTTATGACTTTGCACATGGCTTTTGTCTTTCTTTTTCTTTTTGGGCTTCTCCAAAGCTAGGAGTGCATCTAGTTCATGTTGTTCATATGTTATCTGATAGGTGGGAATGTCTACATGTTTCTTGGACCTTATATTGCTCTTTGGAAAAATTTTCTTTGGTCCTTTGAATTGAGTTGTTTTGCTTGGAGGTATAAGTGGTCCTTTTCCTTTGTCATCAACCTTCTTGGTAGATTGGGATCCTTCTTGATTGTTTGCAATCATTTGTTGCATTCCACCTTGTTTCCTTTGTTCCACTATGGAGTAGATGGGGCATTGGATAGGGACATGATTATTTCCTTCACATAGGTAACAAGTAGCTTGAGAGGTGGGACATTGGCCAACAGGATGTTTCTCTTCACAGTTGGGGCATTGATCTCCATGCTCCTTGGAAGTATGATCCTTGTCTCCACAAATAATGCAAGCTGGGGCTCCATCTAGAATAACATTTCTGTCATCCTTGTTGTCACAAACTCTTTTGGAATAGTTGTCTTCCATGTTGATCATTTGATCAGTCACCTTAAGCATCAGTTGGGCTTGAGTTTCCAAAAATCCTTGCAGGGTTGGATCTTCCCCACTGGTGTTGGCTATGAATTGAGCTGTCAGTTGGTTCAACTGGTTTTGGGTTGCTATGAGCTCTTTCATGCTGCCCTCTTGGTTGGTGTTGGTGTCATCAACCTTTATGTTGGAGTCTCTTGGAGTAGTCATCTGTTTGGGTTGAATGGAGATTAGAATAGGCAAAAGATCTTCTAAGGAAATAATTCTAATCACACACATCACAATTCACACAAGCAATGTGCATGCAATCACAAGCCAAACATTTCACTCAAACAACAAAGTTCAAGCACATCTTTAGGCAACAAAATATTTTTGTTACACCACATAAGTTGGTGTGTTTGGCTTAACGAAAATATGGTGGTCCATCTATATGGTTCACTTGTGATCTTTCCATCTTTCTTGGTTGATTCTTCTTAGATGAGATCATGGTTTCTTTGGGAAACTTCTTGGTCACAAAACTTCAAGTGAAGTGAACTCCTTCTAGTTTTGCATTTCCTCAGTCTCCACATCTTGAGCAAGATTTCCTTGTCTCACTTGTAGTCCTTAGTGGTATCCAAGTTGGAAGTCCTTAGTGAAAATTGCTGAAGATGTTGAAGTCATTAGAGTTGAAGAAGTTGAAGTCATTAGTGTTGAAGAAGTTGAAGTCATTATAGTTGAAGAAGTCCTTTGCACATGGTGTAGTCTTTGGTCATGGGGTAGGCTTTTCCATCAAGTTGAAATAGAAGAGATGTGGAGTCAAAACCAAAAGTGGTTGAGGAAAGAGTTTACAAGATTGTTTGTAAATAAGTTTTGGAACAAATACAACTCCTATTTTGCTAAGGGTTTTTGTCCAATCCTAGGTTTACAAATCCTACAGGCAACACAATGCTCTGATACCATCTGTAAGGGTCGCAACCTTTAAATAAGGTAGAGTCCCCTGTGTTTACAATGCTAGTCCCTGGATCAATAGCTAGCATCCACAGTTAAGATGTAATATCAAGAAACAAAGGTCATAATATAACTTTATAACCAGGAATAACATAATTTTATTACATCTTGCATAGCTCATTTGGCTATTACATTATATTGCAGCGGAATAACTATAATCATGGAGTCCTTCATCTTCAAAGTTCCACAGGCAAACATGTTGGTTGTAGACTTTGTAATCCTAATCAATCAATCTTCACTAAAATCAATCAACCCTGCAACATTACAAGTTACAGCCACAAGGGTCAATACATTTGAATTGTATTGGCAAGTTTCACTACTATGTTGAATATAAGTGGATCCTATCATTACATGCATTTTTGGCTAAGTAGGGTTTTAAGGCTCACTTGTAGAAAGCAATACTTTATCCTATATTTTCAAAATGGTTTTGATCTTTTGTCAAATCTTTCTGAACTCCTTGGAATCCACCAAGTGTCTTTGTCAAAATCTCTTGAGCTCCTAGGTAACCCCAAGTGCTTCAAGTTTTCATCAAAAATCTCTTGAGCTCCTTGGTACCCCCAAGTGCATCAAGTCTTTTGTTGTCACTTAAAAGTTTTTCTTTTAGAAATTGGAATGTCGAGATTTCCCATAGCTTCAAACTTTAGTTGCTCAGTATTGTCCATAACCGGGGACACGGCTAAGTACTTAGATTTTATTATCTTCTGCAGAAGTTGTACACTTTACCCACATGTCACACTCCCATCTTGTTGCCACCAGTGGCCGCTGGATTGGTACTCACCAAGATGGAGTACTGGCAGATTGAGGATGCGACGAAGTCTTTCCAGAGGGTCCTCCCATACACCATTGCTAGCTTGTCTTCAGTACCCATGTAGGATTCCAGGTCCTCATTTTCAGTAACCTGAAGACAATGCATGGGTCTTCCCAATGTAGTTGACTAAGCCAGAGCCATAAGTAGCATGTGGTTGTACACGAAAGCCACAATTGGAGAAACATGTTCAATCTCTAAGTTCCTAGGTGGTTTTCTTTTGGAGCACAACACAAAGAGATTGCCATATACATGGTTCCTTTTGTTGCCACCTTCTCCAAAACTCAAAGTATCCTTGTCCACCCAAGTGATTCATTGAGTCCTTGTTTTATTATATAAAAACACAAGTCCTTTTCTCAATTTCATAAATCTCAACATGTATCTCTTTTCAAAATATAGCATGGCTAAGCATGTAACAACTCCATTGTTTTCACTAAGGTATATATATGGAATCCTATTAGGATTTAGCATAGCATAAGTATAGAAATTCTTTTCATGCATGTTTCAAAATCCACTAAGTATAATGAAAATAGTAGGACTTTAGATGATAGTGTAACTTGCCTTTTTGGTAGGGAATGTTGGTTCACTTCTTGATCTTGCTAGTTTCACACTTTTCTAACTTCACTACAAATCAATCAAGCAAACACAATATCAACTAGCATTCCAACCAATATTCAATCAAACAAATCATCACACATGAAATCAGAGAAACTAAGTCATGCAAGCAAGCATGCAATGATAGGTTTATTTGCAAAGGTTGTCTCCACTAGGCTTCTAAACTTTGTAAGGTTCAAAGTAGTCATTTTCTAAAGTGGCAAAGTCATTTGCAAAAGGGTTTTGTCTATAAACCATTTTAAAATCCATTCATCATTTTATGTGGTGGAAAATGTTTTTATCAAATCAAAAACTTTATTTCTTTCACCAAATAAGTTGCTAATTCACAAAACTTGGTGTTTTGGGTCAGTAGGTTTGATCTAAATCACTTTCCCAAGGTTTTTACTCCAAAACAATTTTCATAACAAAATCAATGTTTTTATTTGGCTAGAAATGGGTTAATTCAAGTTTTTATTCTTAAACTTCACAAAATCCATTTTTAAAACCATGGGTTGGTTCCTAGGGTCAGTAAGTTCACAACAATCCAATTTGCAAAAGTTTCAACCCTAAAAGCATTTTGGAATAATTTTTTTCTAACCTAAACAAGCATTCAAATGTTTCTGCAAAAACAAACATTTTAACAGAGGCTTTTTACTAAACACATTGCATGGTTGGCTAGGGCTTGTTCCACTGATTCCAATGATATAAAGTTTGTGAATTTTGGACGTGTGGATCAAAAGTTATAGGGTTTTCAAATCTGCATCTAAATCATATTCAAACTTTGTTTTAAATCACAGACTAGCCACGCGTCGCGTTCTTATTGGGCGATACCGGTTCGCACGGATTGCGCTCTCTGGTGCGTTGGATCTAAACAGATCGCACGGCTCAGATGCTCCCATACCTGTTCGCTTAAGTCGTTCTGTCTACGCCACAGGATGGGGATCTAACGGCTCACGCGTGTTTGACCAAAGTCGGGCGGCGCGCAGAATTGGTCGGTGAAGCAGAAGCGAGAGGAGGAGTAGGCTCACCGTGTTCGCAGAAGCCTGGGGAAGCTCAAGGTGTTATTGGTTCGACGAGGGGCGCGCAAGGTTGCGGTTAATTGCTCGCCGGAGACGTGGTCGGCGTCAGATGGTCCTGGAGCTCGTCGAGGGTGGTGCTGTGGTTCGCCCCGAGCGAAAATGAAGACACAGTTAGACGCGCAAGATCAAGGCGAAGCTGCTTGCGTGAAGGAGAAGGAGAGGGGCGGTCAGGTACAACCTGGGGAACTCGCCGGAGTAAGGCGCAGATGCGGTGGTGCTCAGTTGAAGACGGAGCCGACGTTCTGGAGCGCCCGCGAGTGAATGGGAGGTACAGGAAGATGCGCCAGAGGCTGGGGAGTAATCTCGTGTGGTTGGGAGGGTGAGGGGTGGCAGTGGTTCGCCAGAATTAGCTGGGGACGACGGTCGGAGCAGTGGCGGTGTTGCTTCGATTCAAGGCAGCCTGGTGGCGTTCAGGGCGTGGAGTCTGAGGGGAATGGGAGGTAAGAGGGAGGCGTTTAAAACAGCGTGGTCACGGTGAGGGATTAACGCGACATTGAAGCGAATTCAACTGCGACATTACTGGCAGGAAACGGCCACGGTGTCTGGGGAAGAACAGGTCGCGGGTGGGGAAGATGACCGTGTGGCTGTGGGGTCCACTTCAAGGAGAGAGAGGAGAGGAAAAGGGTCCACCAATCCGCAGAGTGGGTGAGTTGGAGTAAGAAAACGTCATGAGAGAGAGTGGGGTGGGCTTGTTGGGCTGTTTGGGCTGGCAATTTGTGCGTGTTTCTATATTTTTTTTCTTCTGAATGCTTTTTTTCTTTTTCCAATTCTAATTTCTGTTTTGAAATTCAACAACAAATCAACATTCAAATCAATTCAAACTTTCACCAAACATTGCAATTTGAATCTGGTTCTGTTTAACAACATAAACCAAAGTCCAAAGATCAAAATAATATTTTTATTTTAGGGTCTATTATTAATTAAATAAATAGACCTTGTTTATTAAATCAAAAATAGAATTTGTTTTATTCAAAACTCTATTTGAAATTTAATTATTTTCAAAACCAAATCAGTAGGTTTTAGTTGGAATTAAAGAATACTTGGAAAACTTGTTTTGAAACAAATAAATAAGTTTTGATGTTTAATTTAAATAGTAAAACTTTTATTTTCAATAAACTTGGATATTAAATCCTTATTATTTTATTTAAATCAACCTTTTACTATTTTTCCCAAATGAAAATATTTTATTTCAAAGGCTTGGCCAAAGTTTTAATTTTGGCTATTAAAATAATCCTTATTTGAATTTCTTCCTTTTCATTTTAAAATCAAATCTTTTATTAAAAGATTCAAAATAGTAATTTCCAAATAATTTTTTATTTTTCCTTTATTAAATGAGTATCTTTTTAAATCCCTTTAGGATTTATCTTAACCAAAATAGGTTTGAAGGTTCCCAATTGGAATCAAAAAGTTTCTTCTCACCCTGAAAATCAACAAAGTTTTATTTTATTCATTTGTTTTTTTTTACATTACAAGATTTGGAAAATCTTGGGATGTGACATCAATGAAGTCAAGAAAGCCAACATATACATCAACCCAAGTGAAGACAAAGTTACTGATTAGATAGGAATATAATCTCTAACCATAGAACATATTTTTGTAGCATATTGCAATAGCATCAATGCCAGACTATTAGTTAAAATACTACTCTTAATAGTATGATAGTTTTTGAGTTGTTTATCTCCGATTCTTCTTTGTAAGAAGTTTCTTTTTCTCTCTTTAACCTAGAGTGTTCTCTGGATCTTGTGTAAAGAGTTGAGTTGTAACCTATAGTCATGTCTTGGACCTGCTGTGTTTCTGTTGTACCACTCTGAGGGATGTATACTAGTGAACGGTGTTTCATTGGTGTTATGTCAACGACTATAGTGTACTACATCATGCAGTGGTATGCTGGGTCACCGCATCGCTGCCCTGGTATTAGGGTTCTATAGGGAAGATATAGGCGAAGGGGCAGAGTCGGAGGTCGGGCAGGTGGTCCACACCTGCCCTAGGCGGCGGGGTCAGGTGGGCCCCCTGAGGCCCATCTCCGTCCCTCCTTCTGGTGGCTTCCTTTGTCTTCTGGTAAAATAATATGTTTTCATATTTTTTGGTATTTTTCTGATCTCCGCGAAATTGCACCGAAACGCCTTCTTTTCCAGACTCCTGTAATCCATCCTCCAAGAATCATCCAACATGCATAAACAGATGAAAAAGCCATAAGTAATACCTCATAATAAGACAAACATCAATGAATAGAGGTAAATTAGGATATAGAAAGGTGATGCAAATTGGGCGTATCAACTTCCCCAATCTTAGACTTTGCTTGTCCCCAAGCGAATACTGAGCTCAGTAAACATGTCCACAGGTTTATGGACTGAAGTGTTGATAAAAGAATACGAACAAGAAGCATCACACTTACCATTGCACAACTCATAGAAGAAAGCAACTCACCATAATATAACTTAGCTTACAACCAAGTATAGCAATCACAATAGAGATGCATAAAGATAAATCATAATTGGAATTGGCAAAATTGTTCTTGGTCAGAGAACACCTGGCAAACAGTTTCACAAAAGCTCCTTGTAGAAGTTTCAAAACAGGAGCACTCTTTGATCAAAAGGTTTTTCACAAGTGAAGGCTTTCAAAGTAATACTCAATAGATAAGAGTTTTGTGCAAGCAAGTAAGATAAATAACATGATTGAATAAATCACCATATGAATGCTTGAAACACAACAACTCAAATGCTTGCTAGAGATAGAGAGGAAGTAGGTTTACTGACTCAACTGGTAACTAGGAGAAAGGTCCCTTTATAGAGGGTAGAAGGGATTACAAGTCATAAAGAGCTTCCAAAATATTATGGTACTTACTAGCTTTGAGCCCTCATTTCCCCTATCATAAGCATCTTGAGATGATTAAGGTTAAAGTGAACAAAGATGGAGTATATGCTTGATGAAATATAAGTTGGCAATCTCATGTCTCTTGAATATGAGGGCCACTCCTTATGCATACTAAACTTTGGGTCCAGGTAAGTTCGTGTCATTGTAAGTATTTGCATATCATTGAGAACCGCCAACGGCGTACCCCTTGCACATGGTATAGGAGCTTTCCCATAACCAAAATGACAAGGCAAGCAGACGATGAGCATCTTAGCAATTCTTCTTATGTACCATGGGAATATGGTGCTTTTTTCTCTCTTCCTCTTTTCTCAATGTGTCTCTTTTTTTATAAGAAAAATTCTTCATAGATGTCACTATGGTGATGCTGCAAGTTTCCACCATGATTAGGAATGGATTAGGCTAGCGGCCCAGGCGTTTCTCTAACACAGGATACAAACTCCATGGACTTACAAGTTCCCTCTTTATTTCACACCGGTGACATCCATAGACAAAAGGACATGATATCAACTTTGTACAGAGTATAAGTGCAATGTTCAAAACGTTCCTCGTGACAGCACGGTTCTGCTAATTCCAACGTATAGATGCAAGCATATACAACTTCGATGTTCACAATGGTTCAAGTTTATTAGGGGCAAAGAATAAAGTGTGCCATCAAGTTCGTGAGAGCTTTACTAACTAGTTTTCACATAACAAAATACTTTTTTAATTCGAAAGGTAGATGAAGCTTGAGAATTTGCTAGGAATAGCAACAACTACTAGGTAGATATGGTGGACACAAATGTCAAAGGTTTTTGGTTCAAAGGGTTTTGGAAACATGAGAAATATGCCTTCTCAAAACAGGTTTTTGACTAGCAAGGCTGGGTAGAAAACAAGAGAGTTGAACGAAACAAGCAAACATACAAGTAATAAAGACAAACATGCAATCTTCCCTGAAGACACAAAGGATCTTAAATAAAGAATACTAAGCTTATGATCCAAGAAGAAAGAAAACAAATGATACAAAATACCTGTAAGCTTTTTCTCTTTTTTTCTCTTTCAAAGTAATGCTACTGACCAGAAATCGGTTTGCCAAAACCAATTTAGAGTTACTTGATGCTCCCAAACTGGTGCCAATGTTGATCAACAAGATCCATCATATAATAGAGATTGCAAACTAAAAATAAGAAGTGCAAAAAGTAAAAGATGAGACTTCTCATTAATATTCAATAAAGGCACTCACACCAAGGGATACATAGATAATCAACTAAAGGAGAGATACTTCCACATGCAAACCAAATTATAAGATAACCTCTCTACCAAAGATATGAATCCACTAAAAAGGTAAAATATAAAAGATAATGGTGGTGATACCGTGACACTCCCCCAAACTTGGAACAAGCCAAGGGGATGCCAAACCTGATGACGAATTACTCCTTCGGTGGTGGTGGTGTTCTCTTGTCATCATCAAACTTCCAAGGCAATGGTTCCCCATCCAAAAAGGATGTCCTTGTCTCCGCAATCCTGAAACTAGCAGCAGAGCTTATGCGATCAAATCTAGCCTCATACTCATAGTTTTGGTTCTGTATGTCATAGAGTTGTGCTTGCAATTTTTGGTGGTCTAACAGAGCGAAAAGATCTCTTCTCGGAGCTCAGCTACTTCCCCCTCGTGCTTGGTGATGAGTTCTAAACTTATCTTGTGAATAATATCCACCACGCCTTCTGCCATCTTCTTGTACCTAAAAACTTCATGTTCCAATGCTTCCATCCTATCTTCTAGACTGCCTTCTCCTTTAGGTCCTTGAAATTCTTTCATCTGTACCTCCCCATCCTTGAGGATCAACTCTTTGGGATGAATCCTCAACTCATACATGTACGGGTTGAGGGCGTCCGCAGAGGAACCCTCCGTGGGTGATCCAGAGGAAGACACTAAGGCTCCAAATATGAGAGTTTTCCTGATAGAAACAGATCGAAACAAAAACATGACAAGAACACGGTGCAAGAACCTCGGGGAACCCGGGGGGTTATATATTACGGAGTTTCAATGCATAAGGAAGGTTTTGATACGGAAAGAAAGCAGAGACGGAGTTCGAGGGGGTCAAACCCCCTCCAGGCGCGGCCAGGCTGGGCCCGTGCCTGGGGTGGGTTTGTCCACCCCGGACTCCGGTTCATCTTCAGTTTCGTCTCGTAACTTCCCTTATGTATTGAAAACATCAAAAATATAAAAAGATTGGAGTTTCACAAACCTTCTGTTTTAACCACTTTTACCTATTCAAAGACGAACTCTGTCGTTTCTGGTGTTTGGTTCTTGATAAATTCTTCCAGAGTCACCATTTGAATGACATACACATGTTCATTGTAAGAATCTCCAGAAATATAATGTTTTAGTCTTTGACCATTAACCACCTGTGTTGTGTCATCCTTCAGACAAGAGATTTTGATGGCGCCTGAACAGTACACTTCCTTGATACCAAAAGGTCCTTCCCATTTGGAGAGTAGTTTCCCTGCAAAAAATTTGAGATGAGACCTATACAAAAGAACTTTCTCACCAACATGGAACTCCCTTTTGAGAATCCTCCTATCATGCCATATTTTTAATTTTTCCTTAAAGAGCCTAGCATTTTCGTAAGCTTCCCCTCTCCACTCATCTAGATTACTTAAATCAAGCAGTCTTTTTTCACCAGCAAGTCTAAAATCTCTATTCAACTCTTTCACTGCCCAATAAGCTTTGTGTTCTAATTCTAAAGGCAAGTGACAAGCTTTCCCATAGACCATTTTGTAAGGAGACATCCCCATAGGATTTTTATAAGCAATTCTATAAGCCCAAAAAGCGTCATTCAACTTTTTAGCCCAATTTTTCCTAGACCTGTTGACAGTTTTCTGCAAGACAGATTTAATTTCCCTATTGGAAAGTTCTACTTGCCCACTAGTTTGGGGGTGATAAGCTGAAGCAATTCTGTGGTTTACATCATACTTAGCGAGAGTTTTTCTAAAACCCCCATGAATAAAATGAGAGCCTCCATCAGTCATGAGATATCTAGGCACACCAAACCTAGGAAAAATGACATCTTTAAGCATTTTCAAAGAGGTCTTACCATCAGCACTGTTTGTAGGTATGGCTTCTACCCACTTTGTAACATAGTCAACAACAACAAGAATATGAGTATACCCCTCTGAAGGAGGAAAAGGCCCCATAAAGTCAAATCCCCAACAATCAAAAGGTTCAATAACAAGAGAATAATTCATAGGCATTTCATTGCATCTAGAGATGTTACCTACTCGTTGGCATTCATCACATGATAAGACAAACTTCCTTGCATCTTTAAAAAGAGTAGGCCAATAAAATCCAGATTGTAAAACCTTTTGTGCAATCCTATCCCCAGCATGATGTCCTCCATAAGCATTGCCATGGCATTTTCTCAATATCTCTTGTTGTTCAAATTCTGGAACACATCTTCACATAATGCCATCTACTCCTTCTTTATAAGTGTGGGTCATCCCAAAAGTAATGCCTTAGATCATAAAAGAATTTCCTTCTATGCTGAGCTGTAAAGGTTGGAGGCAAATACTTGGAAACAATAAAGTTAGCATAATCAGCATACCAAGGACTCTCATGTGGACTTACCCTTATTGCAGCTAACTGCTCATTTGGAAAACTATCATTAACAGGCAAATGGTCAAAAGAAATGTTTTCCAAACGAGATAAATTATCAGCAACAGGATTATCAGCACCTTTCCTATCCACAATATGCAGATCAAACTCTTGCAAAAGCAACACCCACCTTATAAGCCTAGGTTTAGCGTCCTTATTTGTCATAAGGTACTTAATAACTGCATGATCAGTATGAATAGTAACCTTAGAGTTAACAATATATGGCCTAAACTTATCACAAGCAAAGATTACAGCTAAGAACTCTTTTTTAGTAGTAGCATAATTCTTTTGAGCAGCATCCAGGGTCTTGCTAGCATAATGAATAACATTCAGCTTCTTTTCAACACGTTGTCCAAGGACAACACCCACAGCAAAGTCACTAGCATCACACATGATTTCAAAAGGTAAACTCCAATCAGGTGGTTGGACAATAGGAGCAGTTGTCAAAGCCTTCTTCAAAGTTTCAAAAGCTTCCTTACAATCATCATCAAAAACAAAACATACATCTTTTTGAAGAAGATTAGTAAGGGGCTTTGAAACTTTGGAGAAATCTTTAATAGACCTCCTATAGAAACCAGCATGACCAAGAATACTACGAATACCTTTGATATCTCTTGGACAAGGCATCTTCTCAATTGCTTCAATTTTGGCTCTGTCAACTTCAATGCCTCTTTTAGATATCTTGTGTCCAAGAACAATCCCTTCATTAACCATGAAATGGCATTTCTCCCAGTTAAGAACAAGGTTGGTTTCTTCACATCTCTGCAAAAATTTATCAAGGTTGTGCAAACAGTTATCAAAAGAAGTTCCATAGACAGAAAAATCGTCCATGAAAACCTCAACAATTTCTTCACAAAAACCATGAAAGATAGCAGACATATATCTCTGAAATGTAGCAGGAGCATTACATAAACCAAAAGGCATAGGCCTATAAGCATAAGTACCATAAGGACAAGTGAAAGTGGTTTTCTCTTGGTCCTGTGATTTCACAGCAATTTGAGAAAACCCAGAATAACCATCAAGAAAACAAAATTGAGTCTTTTTGGACAACCTTTCAAGCATTTGATCAATAACGGGCAAAGGATAATGATCTTTCTTAGTAACTTTATTAATCTTTCTAAAATCAATGCACATTCTATACCCAACCACTACTCTTTGGGGTATAAGCTCATTATCCTCATTAGGCACAACAGTTATCCCCCCTTTCTTGGGAACACAATGAATAGGGCTAACCGATTGACTATCAGCAATAGGATAAATAATACCAGCATCAAGGAGTTTTCATACCTCATTTCTTACCACATCCTTCATCTTTGGATTTAGACGACGTTGGTTCTCAACAACTGGTTTTCCATCAGGCTCAATATTAATAGCATGCTGCATATAGTAGGAGAAATTCCTTTTAAATCATCAAGAGTATAACCCATAGCTCATCGGCTCTTCAATACTTCCAATAACCTTTCTTCTTCCTTCCCTGAAAGTTTAGAACTAATAATAACAGGATATATTTTCTTATCATCAAGATAAGAATATTTAAGATCATCAGGTAAAGGTTTTAATTCGAAAATAGGATCCCCTTTAGGTGGTAGTGTGGTACCCAAATCTTCCACAGGTAGATTATGCTTAAGCTGTTCTGGCTGACGAAGGAAAACTTCGTCAATCTCATTTCTTTCCTTCAAGAAAACATCACTTTCATGGTCTTCAATGAACTGCTGCAAAGCATTGTTAAGATCAAGAGAAATAGCAGACAGTTGTTCAACCCTGAAATCCTCATCAGGTAGTACATTTTCATAAGGAGTTTTGGAAAATTTGGAAAAATTAAACTCATAAGATTCTCCAGCAAACTTAGTCAAAACTTTTTCCTTCCTATAATCTATGATAGTCCCACAAGTATTAAGGAAGGGTCTACCAAAGATAATAGGATAGGTTTTACTAGCTTCTTTACCAAGTACTAGAAAATCAGCAGGATATTTAATCTTACCACAAAGGACCTCCACATCTCTTACAATACCAATGGGGCAAACTTGCTCTCTATTAGCAAGGTGAATAACCACATCGATGTCCTCAAGCTCACAAGGACCAATCTCATGCATAATTTCCCTGTAAATCTCATAAGTAATAGCACTAGAACTAGCACCAATATCACATAAACCATAGTAGCTATGACTACCAATTTTAACAGAAACCACAGGAACACTATCTTTGCTAACTTTCTTACGATGAGAAACAATATTAGTAGCGTCTTCACGAAGACAATATGCTCATCCTCTATATTTCTAGTGACAAGATCTTTCACAATAGCTACCACAGGCTCAATATCAATAAGCTCATCGGACCCTACAGTTTTCTTTGCGCTTCTTCTAACCACATTAGCCATAATAGAATGCTCCCTTACCTTGGAAGGAAAAGGAGTTTTCTCAATATAAGGTTCAGGCAAAATAGGATCAGCAGTATGATACGTTGGAAACGTATCTATAATTTTTGATGTTCCATGCTTGTTTAGTATCTACTTTGCTTTACTTATCCACATTTTGAGGTGCTTTTTACATGTTTTATGGTACTAACATATTAACAAGTTGCAACAGTGCCAGATGCCTATTTTCTGTTGTGTTTGGTTTCAAAAAGTTAGTAAAGAAATATTCTCGAAATTGGACGGGACAAACGTCAAAGTAAATTACTTTCCGTGGGGAACAAGAAGTACAAATGAGAGCCAGAGGGGACGGCTGAGGGGGCGACCCACCCAGCGCTGAGGCGGTGGGCCCATGATCGGCTAGGGTTTGAGGTGGCCGCCTCGGTCTCGCCCTTCGCCTATAAGAATCCCCGATCGTAAAACCACGAGGACCCCCTGAGGAGGAGATCATCCCGGAGGCCTTCTCCCTGGTATGATTCATGAGTAGTTCCACCTTGGACTATGGGTCCATGTAGTAGCTAGATGGTTGTATCTCCTCCTTTGTGCTTTCATGTATAGATCTTGTGAGCTCCGTTCATGATCAAGATCTAATCTATTTGTAATCACGCATGTTTTGTTTGTGGGGATCCGATGGATATTGAGATTATTATGTTGGTTTGTGTCAACACCCAGATTTTTAATCCTAGATGCCTGTTATGCCATACATCGCAATCCCAGGATTACCATTTTTGCGAGACATAACAGAATTGGATACCACAGTACGTCATCCATTACAAACCATACATAAGGTCTTACACAAATAAGGATCTCATGATCCAGTTCTTAATACAACTCAAGCAGCGGAAATACGTAATAATAAAGGTAACGTAGGCGAAGCTCCATCTTCGGGGTCATAGGCAATGCTGACGATGGGAGATGATCCTAGTTATCATAACCTTCCTAGGGTCCTTCGTCCTGGTACTCCTCTTCATACTCTGGCCACGGGAATAGCCAGGAACAAAGCCCTGAGTACTCTTTTAAGTACTCGCAAACTAATACTAACAAGTGAAGGGGGTTTTTGTAATAGGACACTAAGCTCTAGGGTTGTTTTGCAAAAAAGCCAGATTTACCTCTACTAAGTTCAGAAGCAAGAAACGCTAGTTGAAATTTTATAACACCTAAGTGGGAACTTGTATTTCATATCACAACTCTGTTGTGGTCAAGTCAAAATCTCAATTCATTTCACAAGTCATTTTGAAACATCTGACGGGGGAACAATATGGCCACTCCAATGGTCCATAACCGTGGACGCGACTATTCGAATAGTTTGACACTCTGCAGAGATTGTACACTTTCACCACAACATTTGATACATCCGTCAGGAACAAATCCTGAATTCACCATACTCAGTATGCGGATAATCAATCCTAACCTTTCAATTACAAGCCCTAGTATAAGCACCTCTCCTGTGAGTTTGGCCTCCCAACCATGACCAACTGTCATCTTGGGTACTGCACAGGTGGACAATCTTCACAAGGTAGCCTTAGCTCGGACCTTGGCCGTGAGGGAACCCATACTAAGGTATATAAGTTTCCAGTCAAGCCCTACCCAAATTTTTGGGTATTTTGGTTGTACGGTAAAATTGGAATGGTATCGCATCCAGACAACCATCAGTTTTATAAAGGGCTAAGGCTCATGCCTTAACATTTTCATCATCCAAATCATCTGGTGTTCAGAAACACATGTCAAAACATCTCAGTAGAATGACTCATCATTCTAAGGTTTTCATAACCCTTTTCCACCAAGTATTCCCATCTAAAGTTGATCAAGTTTTATGCTTAGCACTAGCATCTACAAGTGAGGGTGAGTACTAATGAGGGGTGGTAAATAAGTGTAGTTTAACTAAGTTCAATCTCATGCCTTAGGATGACATCAAGATTATCTAGCTTAGGCCAAATTTGATGCTCTTTATGCAACCTTCAGTTATCTTCCTAGAATCTACAAGTCACTTAAGTAGACTCTAAGTAATAGCTTTGATAAAGAAATAAAGTAGAAAGCTTGTAAGTAAAGCTAGGAGGGGGTATCATCAAATATGTCTAACCAAGCATGCTTAGTGCATTGCATAGGTTATCTAACTTTCATAATTGCAAGTGTTAGCTTGCTCAATCAACTAGTAATATTAGACTTGCTAAAGTAGAGTATCTTGCAATTGTTAGCTTGCCTTGTGCAGATCAGTGGTTGAAGTTCTCCTCGGCTTCTTCTTCATAGTATCCTCCTTCCTCCTCGTATCCTTGGTCGGTACTAGCGTCTATGAATAAATACGAGGTACATAGTCACCAAACAATACTTAACTACTTTCAATCATCACACAAAGGGGTTCTATAGATGATCTAGCATCATCACTAACATTACCAGATTAAAGCATTTGTCTTATTTATTTTATTTTTAGAAAAGTAATTTCTACTCATTGAAAAACTACTTAAGATTTAATATTCTCCAACTCAAACATGGGATCATGTTGACACATGTCATCACCACATATTTCAGTACATGAGAATGTGATTCAAAGTGGTGTCACAATTTAATAAGGTTTAACCTTTTATTTTAAATAAAATAAGTGACCACAAATGCCTATGTGGCATTCTTTTATTACTTGAACATTATTTATGTAAGTAAACCCATATATTTTTATATATTCTGAAGGGTATGATCAATTATAATTTTTGAGAGTTGGAATCAACTCAAAAGCTATTATGGTTTAAATTTGAAAAAGTTTGAATGTAGAAAAGCTTCTGCCTTGTTATTTTTACCAAGGTTGATATATAGATCCAAATGTTTTGATTCCAACGGGCTTGGATTCAGCATTTCAATATATTTCTAACAAAATTGGTTTCATGAAATTTGGTTCACTGAATCGAGCTGGGTTGATTTTTGAAACTAGGTACAGAAGTGAGTTTGAAAATAAATATAAAAAGCTAAATTCAAACGAGTGGGCTGCGCGGGAAGGGTTATTGGGCTGGCCCAGAGTCACTCCGTGGTCACACGGTGACAGGGGTCTCTGTCATTGGCTCATTAAGCGCGACGATGCAGGCGATGTGGTGCGTTGGATTAGAATGAAGATCGACGGCTGAGGGTCGTCATTGACGATGAACAGGTCACCGGCAAGCTCGAACCCTAGCGGCTCAGTGGGGGTGCATAGGGGGCATACCGGGGCTCCAGTGATGACGACGAGGCGGGCAAACGACGAAGTAGACGACAGCAAACTCAGGGGTGGTCGCGGCAGCTCCGGGGGTGGACGAAATCAACGGCTCCCTTCTTATCCAGAGACGGCCTACTCCGGCGCAATCCCGGCGAGCTTCTGCTCCTCGTGCTCCGGCTAAGGGGTGGAAGGATCAGTGAGGTGAGGGGAGTGAGATGGTGTGAAGAAATCGAGCGGGGGTCGTCTCCTTTTATAGGCTCGACAGCGAGACCGAGAGGGATGGGCAGACGAGGTGGTGACACGGCTACGGGCGGCTAGAGGAATGGCCGAGGTTGGCGATCGACGGGTGGTCTCCTGGCGATGCTCTAAGGTTTAAATGCGTGTGTAGGGGCGGTGGCAAACGGTCGGGAACGTACGGTGCTCTACGAGGCAGAGGCGGCGAACTCCGCGGCGAGCGGTGGCTACGGGGTACGGGCGGTGAAACGAACATGTTTGGTGGTCTCCTGGGAAGGTGGGGTGCATGTTGGCGGGTGGCGAGGGCTTGAGGTGGTCGGGTTGCGTGGGAACGGCGCGTGCTCTGCGGTGCGTGTCGGCATGGTCGACAGCGGCACGGGTGCGGTGTTCCTGGCTGTTCTGGTCGTTGTCTTCGATCTAGGGCTGGTCGAGAGGGGGCGGTGAGGCACGGTCTACCTCCCAGATAAGGTTGGCATGGCTAGTTCTTCTGCTAGCTTGCTGTCCAGACTGGGGTGACATGGGTGCTCTCGGCCTGCTCACCATTGATGGCATTGGAAAGCTCACAGTGGTGCTAGAGATTAGTTAAGGTTGCTAGATGATCTACTAAGGCTAGTTGTAACCAGAGAGGGGACAAGGTTGGCCAAAACACTACTCAACATAGTGTTTTTGATTTTGTTGATTTGAATCTGCAACCTGTTTGATGAAATGGCCGCATGAACTTAAGTTTTGAATTTTGAAAAGATTTTTGGTGGGTGTGCTAGGCATGTGCTGGTGATACTGTGGATGCTTGGGTTTTGAAAATTGAGCTTGTTTGAGTGGTTTTTGAAATAGTGGGATATTCCCATATGAAATAGATTCAATTTTAAACTATCATTTAAACTAAGCATTTAAATGTTTTTGGATGATCACAAAGTGGGCCTTGGTACCTTATTATGAGTACTATCAAGGGGTGCAAAGATCCATACATGTTTTTGTTAAGTTCTGAAAGTTAGAGATAGCCAAAGTAGGCATGGGAGTTAATTTGGCCAAAGTGACCATTGACTTAATTTGTTTGTTTTGACTTTTTTGTCTTTGGGAAAAGTTTGGGGATTGTTTAGATGATGTTTATTTCACCTAAGAATCATTTACAGGCAAATAAACACGGAACCATGGCAATTCAAAAGAATCCAAATTTTAATGCACACACATATGAATGCTTTCATCTTTTTAATTGGAAAAGTTTTTGTTAACCCTAATTTTGATGATTAGAATTTGATGATCCAAGTTTAGTATATTTGGGGGTTAAAATGCTTTTTGAGTAAAACCTTTGGAAAGTTATTTGATTTAAACTCTCTGACCCTAAACACCAAGTTTTAGGATTTAAAAATATATTTGGTGAACCCTAGAAAATTATTACTTTGTTTAAAGGCATTTCTAATGAGATAAAATGTTGTTTGACTTAAAAATGGTTTATAGGTAAAACCTTTTTGCAAATGGTTTTAATAATAAACACTTGACCATAAAACACTAACATTTGTGTTTAAAAATGTATTTGTCAAACACTAGAAAATATTACTTTGATTTAAATCAATTCTAGCAAAACAAAAAGGATTTAATATGGCCATTTTTCACTAACTTAATATCAAATGGTTTTGCCACTTTTATAAATGACCAATATGTGTTTTATAATGTTTATAACCTATTAGAAACCACTTTTCCAAATAAAACAATCTTTGGCATGCTTGCATGCATTGCTTTGTTTTTATTATTCTATGTGATGGATTGCTTGAATGGTAGATTGAATTTGTGCCTTGATTGAATTGTAGTGAAATTTAAGAGTGTGACTATTGCAAGATCAAGGAGTGGACTTGTATTTTCTACCAAAAAGGCAAGTGGTGCTTCATACTTTTGTCCCATTATTTTCACTATACATTAGTGTTATTTCTAAGTAGGACTTGCATGGAATATTTGCTAAGTATAAACTATGCCATGGGAAAACCTAGTAGATAAAACCTTAGTAGAATTTTCCTAAGTCAAGATTCCTACTACTATCATGCTTAGCCTAGCTAGTAGGAAACAAGGGTGGATTATATTCATGCTATGAAATATTTCTAAGTCAAGGACTTGTGATTTGTTTAATAAAACAACTATGTGAATGAATCACCTGGGTGGAATGGAAAGAATGCTTTGTGTTGAGTGGTTGCACAAGGTTGGCATTAGTGCAGCCACTTGGCATTATGGGCTCTGCCTGGATCATATAGGTTGCAATAACTTAGCCACATGGACTGTTGGTGGTAGGGGTTGATAGGTTTGGAGCGCGTCCATTTTGGTCTAAGGGAATGCTTCTGAAAGATCTTGTCTCGATGCATGCCGAGTCTTGTGGGGAAAGTGCACCACCTCTGCAGAGTGTAAAATCTAAGTACTTAGTCGTGTCCCCGGCAATGGACAATTTGAGCATCAAGACATGGAAGCTATCAAGAATCTCCTCATCCCAATTTCTAAGTTAAAAACTTGTGGTTGAACAAGGGTTAAAGGATCACCAATTTCTATTGGGAGAAGCCTTGGGTGATTTTGACAAACAAAAACTTAGTGTTTTCAAATGATAAGTAAAATCTATCAAGCCTAAGATCCACTTATCCAAATGCATATAGATGATAGATACCACTACACTACCATAGTATCACTTGCCAATACAATTCAAATGTATTGACCCTTGTGGCTGTAACTTATTATGTTGTAGGTTTGTTTGATGTTAGTGAAGTGTGTTGATTAGGATTACAAGTCTACAGCCAACATGATTGCATGTGGCACTTTGAAGATGAAGGACTCCATGCTATAGTTATTTCTGCTGCATTGTAATGAGATAGCCAAATGAGCTATGTAAGATGTAATGAATTATTTTATTCCTGGTTATAAAGTTGTATTATGACCTTTGTTTCTTGATATTACATCTTAACTTTGGATGCTAGCTATTGATCCAGGGACTAGCATTGTAAACACAGGAATCTCTACCTTATTAAAGGTTGCGACCTCTACAGATGGTATCAGATCACTGTGTTGCATGTAGGATTGTAACCGTAGGATTGGACAAAACCCCTTAGAAAAATAGGAGTTGTATTTGTTCAAAACTTATTTACAAACAATCTTGTAAACTCTTTCCTCAACCTTTTTGGTTTTGATTCTACATCTCTTCCTTTTCAAACTTGATGGACAAGACCTCAACATGAGCAAAGACTTCACCATAAGAAAAGACTTCAACATCACCAATGACTTCAACTTTAGTTTCAACAAGGACTTCAACTTGGACATCACTAAGGACTACAAATGAGACAAGAAATATTACTCAAGACTTGAAGACTAAGGGAACACAACTTACAAGGAATCATCATCACCTATGAAGTTTTGTGACCAAGATACAAGAATTCTTCCAAGGAAACCATGATCTCATTTAAGAAGAAACACCTAAGAAGAATGTAATGATCTCAAGAAAACCATATAGTTGGACCACCATACCAAAGTTTAGATCAAACCCACCAACTTATGTGGTGTAGCAAAAATATTTTTTTTGCCTAAAAATGTGCTTGAAACTTGTTGTTTGAGTGGAATGTTTGATTTTGATTGCTTGCACATTGCTTGTGTGAATTGTGATGTGTGTGATTAGACTTCTTCCTTAGAAATCTTTTGCCCATTCTAATCCCAATCCAACCCAAACAGATGACTTCCCCAAGAAAATCCAATATCAAGAATGGTGACAACAACAACCAAGAGATGCACCCGAGGGAAGAACTACTAGTAAACCAAACCCATTTGAATCAGATGACAACTCAGTTTTTAGCCAACAACAATGAGTTAGACCCAACCTTGCAAAAGTTTTTGGAAATCCAATCCCAATTTTTGCAAGGGATGACCACTCAAATGATTAACATGAAAGGCAACCCTTCCCAAGGAGTTTGTGACAATAATGATGTCAATGATCATATTATAGAAGGAACCCAAGCTTGCAATATTTGTGGAGACATGGATCACACTTCCAAAGAGCATGAAGATCAATTCCCAAATTGAAAACAGAAACATCCAACTAAATAATGCCCCACATCTCAAGTGACATGTTTCCTGTGTGAAGGAAATAATCATGTGCCTATCCAATGCCCCATCTATCCTATTGTTCAACAAGTGAAACAAGGTGGAGTGCATCAAAAATTTGGAAACCCCCATGAGGAAACAACTTAGACCAAGAAGGATGAAGACAAAGGAA
The DNA here is from genome assembly GCA_023614405.1 of Avena insularis. Lineage (NCBI taxonomy): Eukaryota > Viridiplantae > Streptophyta > Magnoliopsida > Poales > Poaceae > Avena > Avena insularis. The sequence goes on from CM042695.1 coordinate 92,919,679, forward strand.
AATCTCAGCTTGCACCTCCATGCATTATTATTCACCTTGATGCACAAAAGAGGAAACATAGGTATTATCCAAGGAAACGATTAAGGAAACAAGGAGACTTTCCCACCTTTGAGGTGAGATATGAAGAGCATGAAATAGAAGAACTCCTAGCTTTGGAGAAACCCAAGAAGAAGAAGAATAAGGATATTAGCCATGTGTGGTGCAACAACTACAAAGAGCTAGGCCATTATATATCAACTTGTCCACAGAAGATATGTGAAGAACTCAACCTTGTCACATGTTACAATTGTGGTGACCAAGGACATTATGCAAGCAATTGTCCGAAAAAGATGAGATACAAGACAAGCAAGCCTATGACGGATCTCAGCCTTGTCACATGTTTCAAGTGTGGAAACAAAGGACACTATGCAGATGTCTGTCCAGAGAAGTTTCATCAAGATCCCAAGCAAGCCAAGATGTAATCTAGTGTAAACTTTTTAAGGGTGGTAGTACCCTAGTTGTTTTGAAGCCAACTTGTAACGTCTAGCCTTCCCAAATCTCGGTACGAGATTTCTTTTAAGGGTGGTAGCCTGTCACATCCCAAAATTTTCCAAATTTTGAAATGTGAAAAATAAATAATTATTGAAATTTAGGGTGAAAAGAAACTTTTGTTTTAAAGTGGAAACATCAAACCCCATCTTGAACAAACTTTGAATAAAATTTGAATCCAACTAAATTCAAATCAAGTGAAATGCATTCTTCATAAATGCATCTTGAAATTTAAACACTTGGAAAATAAACCAAAACTCTAAAACCCTAATGGAAGAAAAACATTTCCAAGATACCTCAAAGACTATGGATTTGATCCATATAAAAAAATTTTCAACAAACATTTATAAATGATCAAGAATGATAAATAAATAAAACCATAGGAATTGATTTCATTCAATTTGGAACCTTGGATAAAATCTTATGAATTTAGTAAGATAAAGAAATTAAATTTCAAAGCTAATAAAGCTCCTATCTGAAATCCATACCAAATTGTGATCAAATTAATCCTAAAGAGATATAAAAGGATAAACAAATATTAAAGAAGATTTCTCAAATTGGAATCACCGAGTTTGGATCTTTAAATAACAATATATGGATTTTATAAGATAAAGAAAGAAATAATAAATAAGGATTACTTAAAAGCCAAATTAAATCTTGGCCAAATCCATAAGGAAATGGAATAAAGATAATCCAAATCAAATAAAATAAAGGGATAAAGAATAATCAAATAAAATAAAATGGCCTTAAACAAATTCTATTCCATTTGAATAAAGACAAAATCCCTAAAGTAAATGATCAATTAAATCATGAGAAAGTAATAAATAGAAATTTATCAAAGTGGATTAAAAAGTCATTTAATTAACTTAAATGGAATCAAAGAATATTTTTTTGAATAAAATTTATATGGGATTAAAACTATATTTGATTTTATTTGAATGAAGACAAAATGCTCAATTTAAATGATTAATGAATAATATTAAAAATATTTCCAATAATTAAAAGTGAGGTATTTAAACATACTATTGAATAAATAAAACCTACTGAAAAAGGGTTTAGTGAAAAATTAGAATTCAAATAAAGAGTTTAAAAATATAATTAAATCTTGTTTGAATAAAAACAATTGTCTATTTAAATAAATAACAAACCATGTGTAAATGAAATGATTATTCTAAAAATGGATTTTAAATATATGTTTAAAACAGTACATAAACTTGCTGAAAAGTTTGAAAAGATTTGAAATGAAAGAGGGTTTAAAATCATTCGAATGAAAATCAAAACAGAAAATCTAAATAGAAAAAGAAAAATGAAACAGAACAAAAAAAGGAAAGAAAGCAGCTCATTCTCCCTCTCCCCCGCAGAAAACGATTCATACCAACAGTTAAACCCACACATCGAACGCTTGAGCACTTTCGACCCCACGCCACATTGGCATCTTCTTCCCCACAGCGACGACCACGCCCTCTCCCCCAGCCATTTTTGCCGCCGATTCCTCTCATTAAATTCGCATTAACGATGCCATGAAACCGTCCCCTGACCACGCCCATTTAACCGCCCACGTCTCCCCTCACTTTCCCCTCGGTCGCCAACTCCCCTCTGCCTCCAGGCTGCTCGAAATTTGCTCGGGACCTTCCTCTGCTCCGACGAGCTCCAACTCCGTTTCCGGCCAGTACCTGCCACCCCTTTGCCCCTCGACCACACGAGATTGTTCGCAAGGATTTAAAAATATATTTGGTGAACCCTAGAAAATTATTACTTTGTTTAAAGGCATTTCTAATGAGATAAAATGTTATTTGAATTAAAAATGGTTTATAGGTAAAACCTTTTTGCAAATGGTTTTAATAATAAACACTTGACCATAAAACACTAACATTTGTGTTTAAAATTTATTTGTCAAACACTAGAAAATATTACTTTGATTTAAATCAATTCTAGCAAAACAAAAAGGATTTAAGATGGCCATTTTTCACTAACTTAATATCAAATGGTTTTGCCACTTTTATAAATGACCAATAGGTGTTTTATAATGTTTATAACCTATTAGAAACCACTTTTCCAAATAAATCAATCTTTGGCATGCTTGCATGCATTGCTTTGTTTTTATTATTCTATGTGATGGATTGCTTGAATGGTAGATTGAATTTGTGCCTTGATTGAATTGTAGTGAAATTGAAGAGTGTGACTATTGCAAGATCAAGGAGTGAACTTGTATTTTCTACCAAAAAGGCAAGTGGTGCTTCATACTTTTGTCCCATTATTTTCACTATGCATTAGTGTTATTTCTAAGTAGGACTTGCATGGAATTTTTGCTAGGTATAAACTATGGCATGGGAAAACCTAGTAGATGAAACCTTAGTAGAATTTTCCTAAGTCAATATTCCTACTACTATCAAGCTTAGCCTACCTAGTAGAAAACAAGGGTGGATTATATTCATGCTATGAAATATTTCTAAGTCAAGGACTTGTGTTTTGTTTAATAAAACAACTATGTGAATGAATCACCTGGGTGGAATGGAAAGAATGCTTTGTGTTGAGTGGTTACACAGGGCCCATATTTATGGCTTACCCTAGTGTATCTCACTTATGGAATGCCACCCAGGAACAAAGAGATTTGAGATGTCAAATGTTGAGAAGCTTCAAGTGCAGCCACTTGGCATTATGGGCTCTGCCTGGATCATATAGGTTGCAATAACTTAGCCAAATGGACAGTTGGTGGTAGGGGTTGATAGGTTTGGAGCGCATCCATTTTGGTCTAAGGGAAGGCTTCTGAAAGATCTTGTCTCGATGCATGTCGAGTCTTGTGGGGAAAGTGCACCACCTCTGAAGAGTGTAAAATCTAAATACTTAGCCGTGTACCCAGCAATGGACAATTTGACCATCAAGACATGGAATCTATCAAAAATCTCCTCATCCCAATTTCTAAGTTAAAAAATTGTGGTTGAACAAGGGTTAAAGGATCACCAATTTCTATTGGGATATGCCTTGGCTGATTCTGACAAACAAAAACTTAGTGTTTTCAAATGATAAGGAAAATCTATTTTGAGCAAAGAAAGCCTAAGCTCCACTTAGCCAAATGCATATAGATGATAGATACCACTAAACTACCATAGTATCACTTGCCAATACAATTCAAATGTATTGACCCTTGTGGCTGTAACTTATTATGTTGCAGGTTTGATTGATGTTAGTGAAGTGTGTTGATGAGGATTAAAAGTCTACAACCAACATGATTGCCTGTGGCACTTTGAAGATGAAGGACTCCATGCTATAGTTATTTCTTCTGCATTGTAATGAGATAGCCAAATGAGCTATGTAAGATGTAATGAATTATTTTATTCCTGGTTATAAAGTTGTATTATGACCTTAGTTTCTTGATATTACATCTTACATGTGGATGCTAGCTATTGATCCAGGGACTAGCATTGTAAACACAGGGATATCTACCTTATTAAAGGTTGGGACCTCTACAACTAGAGGCATGAACCCACTATCGAGCATAAATACCCCCTCTTGGACTCACTAGCAACTACTTGGCCATGATAACCACTAGCAATGGAGATCATGCAAGATCACAAACAACACAGACATGATAAAATCATAAAGATAAAACCATTAATCAAACCAACATAATAATCTCAATATCCATCGGATCCCCACAAACACAACATGCATGATTACAAATAGATTAGATCTTGATCATGAACGGAGCTCACAAGATCTATACATGAAAGCACAAAGGAGGAGATACAACCATCTAGCTACTACATGGACCCATAGTCAAAGGTGGAACTACTCACGAATCATACCAGAGAGAAGGCCTCCGGGATGATCTCCTCCGCAGGTGCCGAAGAACTTTAGATACCCCGATCTAGGGACGATGGTGGCGGCGGCTACAGACAGTTTCGTGGATTTCTGATCGGGTACTCAGGGTTTCTGCATCAGGGCTTCTTATAGGCGAACGGGTGAGACCGGGAGGCGACCAGGGCCACCAAACCCTAGCCAGGCGCGGGCTCACCTGCCCCCGCGCTTGGGGTGGGTCTGCCGTTCCCCCCCTGCCCGCCGTCCCCTCCGGCTCTCCTCTGGACTTCTTTATCCCCATGGAAAGTTATTGACTTTGACGTTTATCTCGTCCAATTCCGAGAATATTTCTTTACTAAATTTTCTAAAACCAAAAATAGCAGAAAACAAGCATCTGGCACTATTGCAACTTGTTAATAGGTTAGTACCAGAAAACATGTAAAAAACACCTCAAAGTGTGGACAAGTAAAGCAAAGTAGATACTAAACAAGCATGTAACATCAAAAATTATAGATATGTTTCCAACGTATCAGCATCCCCAAGCTTAACTCCTGCTCGTCCTCGAGTAGGTAAGTGATAAACAGAATAATTTTTGAGGTGACATGCACCCTCACAATAAAGATCCAACCATTTGAAAGCATTGAAAGCTAGAATCAAAGAACTCTAAACATGTGCATGAAAGATGGAGTTCTAACAATAGGACATAGTAACTATGCATGAAACATGGCAACCTACAAACAAAGATCATGAATAATATGCATTAAAAAACATTTGTTTGTTTCACATGCAGAAAACATAGCATAGTGGCAATAAGCTTGTCCCTCATAGAGTAGCAATATAATGTATAGGACACCTACAAAGTTCACAAGGGTGACTAGAAAAAATAGCACAAGAGCAAGTAATAACATAATATGCATGAATTAATAAGCTTTGGAACACTACACACAGAATGACAACTATGCTCTCTTAATGGTGCCTAAAGGTAGAAGGTGGAGACTCAATAATGGTGGAAGAAAGGCCTTTTTGTAAAGGAATCAGGGATTACAAGTTTCAAAAAGATCTTCCAAAAATTATGGTACTAATTAGCTTTTAGCCCTCATTGCCCCTATCATAAGAATATTGAAGTGGTTAAGGTTAAAGTGGCAAAGCTGGAGTATATGCTTGACGAAGTATAAGTTGGCAATCTCATGCCCCTTGAATACGAGGGCCACACCTCATGCATACTCAACTTTGGGTCCAGGTAAGTTCTTGTCACTGTAAGTATTTGCATATCATTGAGAACCGCCAACGGGGTACCCCTTGCACATGGTACAGGAGCTTTTCCATAACCAAAACGACAAGGCAAGCAGACAATGAGCATCTCATCAATTCTTCTTATGTACCATGGGAATATGGTGCTTTTTTCTCTCTTTCCGCTTTTCTCAATGTGTCTCTTTTTTATAAGAAGAAAGCTTCATAGATGTCACTATGGTGATGCTGCAAGTTTCCACCATGATTAGGCATGGCTTAGGCTAGTGGCCCAGGCGTTTCTCTAACACAGGATACAAACTCCATGGACTTATAAGTTCCCTCTTTATTTCACACCGGTGACATCCATAGACAAAAGAACATGATATCAACTGAGTACAACAAGGTACAAGTGCATTGTTGAAAACGTTCCCTGTGACAGCACGGTTCTGCTAATTCTAACTTATAAGTGCAAGCATATACAACAAAGTTGTCACAATGGTTCAAGTTTATTAGGGGCAAAGAATAAAGTGTGCCATCAAGTTCATGAGGGCTTTAATCACTAAGTTTTCATATAACAAAATATTTTTTAATTCGAAGATAGATGAAAACAAGAATATATTTGGAATGGTGTAGCACACCATGCATAGGAATTTATAGTGGACACTTTGTAATAACTTGGTTTCTTGGGAGTTGGGAGCGGATTCGAAATCTCGTTCTTCTCATTTTGGTATATTATACGACTTTTTTCGACATCGTATGCAAAAGTTATGGCCATTTTACCGTGGCATGACTTTTTTTTGCAGAAAAAGTGGAAAATCATGTTTGTTAATTTTCGTAGAAACTATACCATATTACCTACCTACATATGAAATGATTTTATTTTTTGAAGTGTTTACCATTTTCTTTTATTTTTTTAGAAAGCCTAAAAAGGAGATCCACGGGGGGGAGGGGGTGGAGTTGGTGCAGGCCAGTTAGCCGTAGGGCACTAGGACAGAGTGCCCTACGGCTAAGTTGACCCAGCTGCTGCAACACACAGCCCCGTAGCGCACTAGGCCGGAGTGCCCTACGGCTAAGTTGCACATCCGTAGCGCACCTTGACCTAGCGCGCTATGGGTATTTGTGTTGCGGCCACATGTGCCCTGACCCACACATAGGCATGGCGCACCACCCCTATGTGCGCCACGCTTACGTCAGTTAGCCGTAGGGACCCTGTGGGCAGTGCGCCACGCCTATTTTCCCCGTGGGGCACCACTAGCACGTGCGCCACGGATGTGTGGATTACCTATAGTCATTTTCCTAGTAGTGTCTGGCCCGCTCCTGGCAGGGGTGTGGGCTCCCTAGGCCTCCACTCCGTCTCGTACTCTGGCTACGTGGATATTATGGTGAAATAGGATTTTTGGCATATTTTCCGGGATTTTTCCTGATAGTTGATTTTCTGCAAAAAAAACTAGACATTAAGGTAATTCTGCTGAAAACAGTGTCAGTCCGTGTTAGTTGTATCCAAATCACACAAGTTTAGAGGAGAAACAATAGCAAAGTGTTCGGGAAAGTAGATACGTTTTGGACGTATCAATCAACAGTGGCGCCATATACATGACACATAGTCCAAAGCTTGTATAGTCAAAAACTAATGTGTTTAGACTTTCACTTTGAAGTACATCATCATCATAAAATGTTTGGCATTCTTTCGAGTTTCGTTCTTTAGTAAACTTTTAGTGTAGTAAACATTTTACCTACATATTTTATTCATCCTTATCATGAAAATTTTCATGATCAAGCTACTATAGCTTATAACGGTGAATTGCGAGTATAATGTTGCTCTCCAAAACCTTTTGGAGGATTATGTCGACTGATATGTCAGAAACGTATCTATAATTTTTGATGCTCCATGCTTTTTTAGTATCCACTTTGCTATGTTTTGTCTACACTTTGAGGTATTTTTATAAACTTTATGGTACTAACCTATTAACAAGATGCCATAGGGCTACTTGTCTGTTTTCTTCTGTTTTTCGTTCCAGAAAGGCAGAAAATCAGTATTCTCCGAATTGGACGGGACAAAAGCCAAAATCAATATTTTACCGTGGGAGATACGAAGTCCAGAGGGGAGACGGAGAGGTGAATCAGGGCCACCACACCCCCCTAGGAGCGGGTGGGCCCTGCCCCGCGCCTGGGTAAGGTGTGGGCCCTCCGGCCACCTCCCAGCCTTGCCTCTTCGCCTATAAGAAGCCCCCGATGAGAAAACCCTAAGTAATCAATCATACTTCCAAAAAAACCTCCGTAGCGCCACCGCCACCGAAGGGGAGATACGGGGGACAGAAAGTCTCTATTCCGGCACCTTGTCGGGACGGGGAAGTGCCCCCGGAGCCTTCTCCATCGATCTCCACCACCGTCTCCATCACCGTTGTTGATTCCCATGATGAGGAGGGAGTAGTTCTTCCTCGAGGCTAAGGGCTCTACTGGTAGCTATGTGTTCATCTCTCTCTATGCATGATCATATTGTGGTCATGAACTTTGTAATCAAGTAGATCTACCTTGCTACTCAAGTGATTTAATAGATCTCTGCTCTCCCCATGTGTGTGAAAGTCACAACGTGCACGCCATGGTGGCACTTAGGTTTGAGTCTACATAAGTACTCTTTGTGCTTTAATAGATCTATGCTTTTTCCACGTGTGTGAAAGTGACAGTGTGCATACCGTGTGTGGCACTTTGGCGAGATTGAATATTTGTTATGAGTTATACTTGGAGTTGGATGTCTCTATGAAATTGTGGTGTTTGTTGGAACCATCTAGCACTCAAGGTGACAGTGTGGGGTTATCTAGATTGGGGAAGGCGGACTTTGAGGAGTGCTGTTATAGCCCTAACGATGATTAGAGTGTCCAACCAGAGAGTCGTTAAGAGTAGTATCATGAAGAGAGGATATTTATATGAGAGAGTGTGCACTAGTGAAAGTATGATCCCTAGGCCTTGTTTCTAAGCATTGAAACATCGTTTGCATCTAGATCTGTTGCATGTTTGCTTGCTTTAGTCTTTACCTCACCGCCAATCTTCTTTCTGGCACTCACACACGTTCTCCCACGTCAACAAGTCAGAAGATATTTTCTGGCACCATTACCACTTGTATTTCACTATCTCTTCACCGAACTAGTGCACCTATACACCTAACAAGTGTATTGGGTGTGTTGGGGACACAAGAGACTTCTTGTATCTTGATTGCAGGGTTGCCTGAGAGGGAATACCTTTGACCACTTCCTCCCTGAGTTGGATAAACCTTGGGTGATCCACTTAAGGGAAACTTGCTACTGTTCTACAAACCTCTGCACTTGGAGGCCCAACAGTTGTCTACAAGAATAGAAGTGCATAGACATCAAGCTATTTTCTGGCGCCGTTGCCGGGGAGGTAAGGTAAAAGGTACTCACATCCTCCGATGTGAGTGCTCGAAGTTATTTCATTTAGATTCTGCAATTTTGTCTTTTTGTTTCTTGTTTTCACTAGTTAGGCTTAATGGAAAACAACAACAAAATTAGAAAGCTTTATAGTGTTTATCTTGAGTTAGGACATGAAGTGTTTGAAGAGAAAATTAGAAAACCTATGGAATTTTTTTGCATGCTAATAGCAATGTTATTAGTATAAATTCTTTGGACACCATTATTGCTAATGCTATGGAAAAGTCTAAGCTTGGGGAAGCTAGTTTTGATGAAAATGATCTTTTTAGTTCCCCAGCTTTGGAAGATGGCTATTCTTTTGCTTATGATGATACCAAACCTCCAATTTATGATGATTACAATGATGAATATGATATTTTCAGTCCACCTACTATTGAGGAGGAAATTTATTGTGATTACAATATGCCTCCTATATTTGATGATTATGGTGATGAGAATAATAGTGATAGCTATTTTGTTGAATTTGCTCCCACTATAATTAATAAAAGTGATCATGCTTATGTGGAGAGTAATAATCGTTTTATGCATGTGGCTCATGATAAGAATGTTTTATGTGATAGTTATATTGTTAATTTTATTCATGATGCTACTGAAAGTTATTATGAGAAGGGAAACATGGTTTTATGCATTTCAAAAATATTAAGTTTCCCCTCTCTATGTTGAAAATCTTGAAGTTGCACTTGTTTTGCTTTTCTATGCTTGTTTCTTTGTGCTTTCATGCCTTGTTTCTTTACAAGGTTCCTATGCATAGTGTAAGATCCCTCCTTTGTAAAGGAAAGGATCCCTGTGATTGCAATGCTAGTCCCTGGATCAATGCTAGCATCCACAGTTTAAGATGAAGTACACAGAAACAAAGGTCATTATTACATATCATTCCAGAGACAAACATAGTATTTTACAAACTCCATGGCCACAGGCCTAATACAAGAGTTCAAATTATAATAAGATAAATAAGTCTTCATCTTCATGTGACACAGGCAAGCATGTTGAGTGTAGACTCATGACTCCTAATCATCATCAGAATAACCTGCAACATCACAAGTTACAGCCACAGTGGGTCAATAAATTGGAATAGTATTGGCAAGTGATACCTTAGTAGAATATTGGTGGATTATATACTATATGCTTTTTGGCTAAGTGTAGCTTAGGCTTGCTTTGCTCAAAATTGGTTTTGCCTATCAGTTGAAAACACTAAGTTTTTCCTTGTCAAAATCTTTCCCAAGGATCCTCCAATAGACATTGGGGTCCTTCACCCTTGTTCAACCACAAGTTTTACTTAGAAATTGGGATGAGGAGATTCTTGATAGCTTCCATGTCTTGATGCTCAAGTTGTCCAATACCAAGGACATGGCTAAGTACTTAGATTCTTCCATCTGCAGAGGTTGTGCACTTTCCCCACAAGACTTGATTTTCACCAAGACAGGACCTTTCAGAAGCCTTCCCTTAGACCAAATGGACGCGCTCCAACCTATCATCCCACTACCACCAACTGTCCAAATGGCTAAGTTATTACAACCTATATGATCCAGGCAGAGCCCATATTGCCAAGTGGCTGCACTAGAAGCTTCTTAACATTCGGCCTCTCAAATCACTTTGTTCCTAGGTGGCTTTCCACAAGTGAGATACACAAGGTAAACCATAGAAATGGGCCTTGTGTAACCACTCAACATAAACCATTCCTTCCATTCCACCCAGGTGTTTCATTCACTTAGTTGTTTTATTAAGCAAAACACAAGTCCAAAGACTTAGAAATATTTTATCATAGCTTGAATATTTCACCACCCTTGGTTGCTACTAGCTAGGCTAAGCATGGCATATATAAACATCTTAACTTAGAAATTTCTAGCAATTCTACAACTACTAGGATTTCCTAAGCATATCATATAAAGACCAAAAATTATTCATGCAAGTCTAGCAAAATATTTCTAATGCATATTTGAAAAACATAGGAATAAAATCATGAAGCACCACTTGCCTTGGTAGTTTGGAGAGTATCTACAATCCTCACAATCACAATCACTATTTGCACCAAAATCTACACATAAAATGATAGCACCAAATCACATACAAAATAGATACAAGCAAAAATATATGGATGCATGCAATATGATATGTGATGATTTTCTATACTCAACAAGACAAGTGCACAGTACTGATTCATGAACAAGTTAAAAACTTGCCAAACAACCTTTATTTGAACAATAAAACATTTCCCAAATATTTGTTATACATAAAATAGGCCTACACATGTTTCTGTAAATATAACCATTTTAACAGAACCAAAACAGTAAACACATTGCATATATGGAAAGGGCTTTCTCTCCTGATTCCATTGATATAAAATTCATCAAATTTGGACGTGGGAATCAAAAGTTATGAATTAAACAAGTTTAAACATCTAATTGATATAAAATCTGATTTTAAATCAAAGGATTGGCCACGCGGCAGCATCTGATTGGACGATACCGTTTCGCACCGGATCACGCTCGTGCACGGTTGGATCTAACTAATCATGCACGGCTCAGATCTGCCCGTACCTCTTCGCTTAGCTTCTAATTTCACCCACTGGATCTAGATCTAACGGTCCTAAGCAACAGACCATCAAGTGGCGGCACTAGCGGCGGCGACAGGCGGCGACGCGCTCAGTCAGTGGAGGAGCCGGCGAACTAGGTCGCCCGGGAAGGTGGGAGGATGCTCACCAGAATCGCCGTGACAAGGAGAAGCACGACGTATGCTCGGTTGGCGAAGGGGCGCTCGGAGTTGTCGTGGATTGCTCGTCGGAGTAGTCCCTGGCGACGGTGGATTCTGTTTGTCGACGTTGGCGATGCTCTGGGCCGCTCTAAGACGGGAGAAAGGTGACGTTAGATGCACAGGACACTGGGGGTCTCACGCGTATCAAACAGAGGGAGAGGGGAGGCTGGGACTTACGGGAAAAGGTCGCCGGAGTTCGAGCAGAGAGCGGCAGAGCTCAGTCATTGACGTTGCCGAGGCTACAGACCATGCGTGAGCAAACGGAAAGCATCAGTAGGTGCGCACGGAGATGTAGAACAAGCCAGCATGAACCATAGGCAGAGGGGAGTGCGGTGCTCACCGGAATTCGTCGGTGAACTCATCGGAGCAGCGAGGTTGCGGCGAGGAATTCTCGTAGCCTGGGGGCGCTCTGTGTTTGGGGTTTGGGGGAAAATAGAGAGGGGGCAGAGGGGGTTTAAATAGCAAGGTCTTGAGCGTGATTCACTCGAGCATTGATCGTGAATTGAAGCCACAAATCAATCCAGAAACGGCCGAGTGATTTGGGGGAGGAACTCGTCGCCGGGTGGAGACGATGACCATTGCGTCGGTCGCGTTGTCAGCGAGAGAAACAGAGGGGAGGTGGGGTCAGGCGGTCAGTCACTCTGCGGGTTTGATTGCGAGTGAAGAAAAACGATTCGCGGGAGGGGTTATTGGGCTAGGTTGGGTCGAGTTGGGATGGGTTGGGCCAGATTTGGCTGTTTGCTTATTTTTTCCTCTTTATTCCTTTTCTTTTTCTGTTTGATTTTCTAAAAATGATTTTCAAACCCCATTTCAAATCAGTTTGATTTCAAACCTTCTCTGGACTTTTGTATAGTGAATCTTGTATTCAAATAAGTGTCAAAACCTTCTGTTTACTCAAACAAACTTGGTCCTTTGAAAAATAAAATAAAATCAAGCTTTTTTATGAGATGTAAAAATAGGCATAAACATGGTTTTATTTCATACTTTGTATTGAAACTTTATTCAAGCTTTTGAAATCACTTAAGTTTGAACTCAAAACATTACTGAATGAATATTAGTACCTTACTCATTAGCAAGTAGCACAAAGGCTAGAGTATTCATACATGAAATAATGAGCAAAATATGCTCATGTTTTTGAAATGATTTTGAAATGAAATCCTAAGTGATCATGGATGCATGAATGATATGCATGAGTTTTGAAACATGATTTTAGGGATGTTACACATAGGAAGTGGGTTAGACTTAAATTTCCTTTGAATTTGCTTCTTGATTCTCTCTTTTAAATCAATTCATATTTCCTATGTGAGCATGTTTGAAACTATCATGCCTAACTTAAAGGCATTAAAGAAAAGTACTTGTTGGGAGATAACCCAAGAGTTTCCTTGAGTCTTGGAAGTTATTACTTCAGTAATGACTTCTCCTTATCCTTTCTGTTTGTTTTTTTTCGTGCCAAGAATAACCTCTAATAAGAGGGAAGTAAGATTTGGGGAGTTGCTGTCCTGAAATAGATTTCTGTCCTCCACCATAAAAATTCATGAGGAGTTTCTGTAAGTAGGATTGAGCTGAAAATCTACTAATAAATCCCCCAGTATGTTAGCTAACTTTCGTTAGTCCAACACTTTTTTATTTGAGCAACAGAAGATTTTCGAAAAAATCGGATTCTACCTGCTGGTCTATTTTGACAGATTTCTGCCATTATTTGCATTTGCTTCTTATTGATTCCTTTTTGGGTTCTTTTTGGAAATTGAGCTTTTTGAGGGAATTGCTACAGTAGCTTGTGTTTTTATTGGAATTTTTTCTATTACAAAGCTAAACTCAAAGGTCTATTATCTTTTGAATACACTAATGTTGCTAATGAAGATTGTGTGAAGGAAAAAAATTCAGGTGTAGAGAAGGAATGATGTAATGAGATGAAGAATGGACAAAAGCTCAAGCTTGGGGATGACACCCCGGTGTTAACCCAAAAAATATCCAATAGGTACAAGCGTCAAAGCTTGGGGATGCCCAAGGCATCTTCTTCTTCATCAATAAAAATCTCAGGTCTTTCTAGACACTTCGTTTTTATTGTTTCATGCATTGTTTTGTTGTTCTTGGAGCATCTTAGTTTTAGTTTCTAGTTTTTGTTTGCTTAGTTTGATTGAATAAGTTGGTTAGATCACAACACACTTCTTTTGGAGAGAGACCCACCCCGTTATTCATTGCCTAGAACACTCCAGTTTTCACTCTTATTGTTCTGTGAGTGTTCACTTTTGCTGGCACTGTGTTTACCCTTAGTTTTCTTATGCTTTCATCTTAGAACTTTTTAGTTCTTCTCTGTGGATTTGTGAGACAAGTTCACTGATCTTTATTGATTATTATCTTTGTGAGTTGTTTCAAATAAGTCGATTGGTGTAGGAAATGAGTAGGAAGCTTCATGCTTAACTGGTACAAAATGGAGCTTGTTTTGACTATGGCTTAGACTTTAGCATGACATGCTAGTTGTTGTTTTGACCTTATGCTTAGTGATTATTGTTGTAGAATGACTTGTTCCAAACAATTAGGATTGCTTAATGTTCCTTGAAGGAATCATGCATTGTTTTAGCATACAAAAGCATAGTATTGTGGTATTCTCCTTTGATGCTTTGTTTGGGCTGACTTGGAACATGCTCACACCATGTTATGACTATGAACAAGTCACCATATCCTCTATGATCATTTAGTACTTGACTTGTAGTACCACTCTATGCTTTGATTAGTAATATTTTGTTTCTCTGCATGATTATGGCCATTATTGCTCTCTTAGTTGGTTGCTCCCAGTCTTTTGCTAGCCTCCACTTGTATGAGTAAGCTCTACTCATGCTTCCAACTCCCAAGAAACCAAGTTATTCCAAAGTGTCCACTATAAATTCCTATGCATGGTGTGTTACACCATTCCAAGTATATTCTTGTTTTCAGCTATCTTCCAATTAAAAAGTATTTTGTTATGTGAAAACTTAGTGATTAAATCCCTCACAAACTTGATGACACACTTTATATTCTTTGCCCCTAATAAACTTGAACCATTGTGTCATCTATGTTGTATATGCTTGCACTTATACGTTGGAATTAGCAGAACCGTGTTGTCACGGGGAACATTTTCAACATTGCACTTATACTTTGTACTCAGTTGATATCATGCTCTTTGTCTATGGATGTCACCGGTGTGAAATAAAGAGGGGACTTGTAAGTCCATGGAGTATGTATTTTGTGTTACAGAAATGCCTGGGCCGCTAACCTAAGCCATGCGTAATCATGGTGGAAACTTGCAGCATCACCATAATGAGCTATCTATGAAGCATCCTCAATAAAAATCTATGCACATAGTAAATAAAAAGATCGCTGAGATGCTCATTGTCTGCTTTCCTTGTCATTTTCGTTATAGGATAGCTCCTGTACCATGTGCAAGGGGTACCCCGTTGGCGGTTCTCTATGATATGCATGTACTTACAATGACAAGAACTTACAGGTGACTGAAGTTGAGTAGCATGAGGTGTGGCCCTTGTATTCAAGGGACTTGAGATTGCCAACTTATACTTTGTCAAGCATATACTCCATAGTTTGTTCACTTTAACCTTAACCACTTCAAGATGCTTATGATAGGGGCAATGAGGGCTGAAAGCTAACAAGTACCATAATTTTTGGAAGCTCTTTTTGAAACTTGAAATCCTTGCTTCCCTTTATGAAGGGCCTTTCTTCCACTATTATGTTGAGTCTCCACCTTCTACCTTTAGGCACCATTAAGAGAGCATAGTTTCCATTCTGTGTGCAGTGTCCCAAAACTTATTGATTGATGCATATTGTGATATTACATGTTCTTGTGCTACTTGTTTCTAGTCACCCTTGTGAACTTTGAAGGTGTCCTATGCATCTACTTGCTACTCTGTGAGGGACAAGCTGAATGCCACTATGCCATGTTTTCTGTATGTGAAACAAACAAACATTTTTCAATGCATGTTATTCATGATCTTTGTTTGTAGCCTTTCATGTTGCATGCATAGTTTGTTTGTCTTATTGTTAGAACTCCATCTTTCATGCACATGTTTAAAGTTCTTTGATCCCAGCTTTCAATGCTTGCAAGTGGTTTGATCTTGATTGTGATGGTGCATGTCACCTCAAAAATTATTCTTTTATCACTTACCTACTCGAGGACGAGCAGGAGTTAAGCTTGGGGATGCTTGATACGTCGGAAATGTATCTATAATTTTTGATGCTCCATGCTTGTTTAGTATCACCTTTGCTATGTTTTGTCTACACTTTGAGGTATTTTTATACACTTTCTGGTACTAACCTATTAACAAGATGCCACAGTGCCAGCTGCATGTTTTCTTCTGTTTTTGGTTCCAGAAAGGCAGAAAATCAATATTCTCGGAATTGGACAGGACAAAAGCCAAAGTCAATAATTTACCGTGGGCGACAAGAAGTCCAAAGGGAGACGGAAAGGCGAACCAGGGCCACCACACCCCCCTAGGCGCAGTGGTGGCCCTCGCCTCAGCACTACTAGAAAAACGCACTGCTTAAGGCCTTAAGCCCGTGGCGCACTAGCGATGTGCCACGGACCCTCACGGCTATCTACGTTCTTGATGGCGCATGGTGTGCCACGGTTATATCGAGATAGGCGTGGCGCACTACCAGGTGCGCCACAGGTAGGGGTACAAGTGCGCCACGGATGTTTTTTTCAAAAATCAAAAAAAATGCAAAAAACACCCTCGTTTTGAATTGCAAAAGCAATCGGGTCCGCATCGCCGCCGTCGTGTCGCCTCGCTGGAGCATGGTGGCCGTGGACACGACCTACCACCGCAGGGAGGTGCGGGAGGCCGTGGCCATGCTACTCCTCGCCGGCATCGAGGAAGAGAGGGAGAAGGAGGTGTGGCTGGAGAAGGGAGGAGGTCACCGCAAGGAGAAGGAGGTCGTCGGCGGTCGTCGGTGCTCGGTGTCGCTCTTCGTGACTGCAAGGAGGAGGAGGCCGCAAGGAAGTAGGTCGTCGCCGTCGTGACTGCAAGGAGGAGGAGAAGGTCACCGCCGCCACATATATCTGTGGCGCACTATGGTCATGTGCGCCACGGTTGTTCTAGTTACTAGTAGGGCACTGCCCATAGGTGAGCCACGCCTGTTTTAGCCGTGGGGCACTTCAACCATGTGAGCCACGGATGTGCTGATTACCTATAACCATTTTCCTAGTAGTGTGGGTAGGGTGTGGGCCCTACGGCCGCCTCCCAGCCTCGCCTCTTTGCCTATAAGAAGCCCCCGATGAGAAAACCCTAAGTAATCAATCATACTTCCAAAAAAACATCCGTAGAGCCACCACCACCGAAGGGGAGATTCGGGGGACAGAAAGTCTCTGTTCCGGCACCCTGCTAGGATGGGTAAGTGCCCCCGGAGCCATCTCCATCGATCTCCACCACCAACTCCATCACCGTTGTTGATTCCCATGATGAGGAGGGAGTACTTCTTCCCATGTGTGTGAAAGTGACAGCGTGCACGCCATGGTGGCACTTAGGTTTGAGTCTACATAAATACTCTTTGTGCTTTAATAGATCATGTGTGGCACTTTGGATACCATGTGTGGCACTTTGGCTAGATTGAATATTTGTTATGAGTTATATTTGGAGTTGGATGTATCTATGATATTGTGGTGTTTGTTGGAACCATCTAGCTCCCAAGGTGATGATGGATGGTGCTGACATCGAGCACTTTGTTGGAAACCCCAAGAGCAGGGTGTGAAGCAGCAAGCAGCAAGTCTTCCCTCAGTTGAGACCGAGGTTATCGAACCAGAAGGAGGAAGGAAATGTCACACAGGTGTTGCGAGCAACGCGGAGACCTGCAGAACACAAACTCAAGACTTTGCCCCAACAAATCAGTGAGGTTGTCAAGCTCACCAGTTTGCTGTAACAAAGGATTAAACGTATGGTGTGGAAGGTAATGGTTTGCAGCAAGTAAACAGGTAACAGTGAAATATGTATCAATGGTAAAGATTGGACCGGGGTCCATAGTTCACTAGAGGTGCTCTCCTTAGATGAACAACATGGCATGAAGGGTAAACAAAGTATAGCGAGGCAATTGACAGGAACTGAGCAAGTCATAACAATGCAATTACTAGCCAGAAAGATCCTATGAAGTTGATTGGGCAATACAACAATATACATAGACCGTCATCCAACTGCATCTATGACTAGAAGTCCGCCTTCAGGTTATCATCTGAACCCCCTCTAGTATTAAGTTCCAAGCAAAAGACAACTGCTTTAAGAAAAGTGTGTAAGGTAAACAGTCCACATGTTCCATGAACAAGAGACCGTTGTTTTCTCCCTAGTAGCAACAGCACATCTACAAATCAAGAGATTTCATCACTTCCCTTGGAAACTAGAGGCATGAACCCACTATCGAGCATAAATACCCCCTCTTGGAGTCACTAGCAACTACTTGGCCAAGATAACCACTAGCAACGGAGAGCATGCAAGATCACAAACAACACAGACATGATAGAATCATAAAGATAAAACCATTAATCAAACCAACATAATAATCTCAATATCCATTGGATCCCCGCAAACACAACATGCATGATTACAAATAGATTAGATCTTGATCATGAATGGAGCTCACAAGATCTATACATGAAAGTACAAAGGAGGAGATACAACCATCTAGCTACTACATGGACCCATAGTCCAAGGTGGAACTACTCATGAATCATACCAGAGAGAAGGCCTCCGGGATGATCTCCCCTCTGGCAGGGTGCTGGGAAGAACTTCAGATCCCCCGATCTAGGGACGATGGTGGCAGTGGCTACAGACGGTTTCGTGGATTTCTGATCAGGTACTCAAGGTTTCTGTATCGAGGCTTCTTGTAGGCGAAGGGGCGAGACCGGGAGGCGACCAGGTCCACCAAACCCTAGCCAGGCATGGTCCCACCTGCCCCCACACTTGCGTTGGGTCTGCCCTCCCCCCCCCCCCCCCCGCCGTCCCCTCCGGTTCTCCTCTGGATTTCTTGTTCCCCATGGGAAGTTATTGACTTTGACATTTGTCCCGTCCAATTCTGAGAATATTTCTTTACTAAATTTTCTGAAACCAAAAATAGCAGAAAACAGGCATCTGGCACTGTTGCAACTTGTTAATAGGTTAGTAACAGAAAACATATAAAAAGCACCTCAAAGTGTGGACAAGTAAAGCAAAGTAGATACTAAACAAGCATGGAACATCAAAAATTATAAATATGTTTCCAACGTATCAGCATCCCCAAGCTTAACTCCTTCTTGTCCTCGAGTAGGTAAGTGATAAACAGAATAATTTTTGAGGTGACATACACCCTCACAATAAAGATCCAACCATTTGCAAGCATTGGAAAGCTGGAAACAAAGAACTCTATACATGTGCATGAAAGATGGAGTTCTAACAATAGGACATTGTAACTATGCATGCAACATGGAAACCTACAAACAAAGATCATGAATAATATGCATTGAAAATCATTTGTTTGTTTCACATGCAAAAAACATAGCATAGTGTTAATAAGCTTGTCCCTCATAGAGTAGCAATATAATGTATAGGACACCTGCAAAGTTCACAAGGGTGACTAGAAAAAATAGCACAAGAGCAAGTAATAACACAATATGCATGAATTAATAAGCTTTGGAACACTACACACAGAATGACAACTATGCTCTCTTAATGGTGCCTAAAGGTAGAAGGTGGAGACTCAATAATGGTGGAAGAAAGGCCTTTTGTAAAGGAAGCAGGGAT
The DNA here is from genome assembly GCA_023614405.1 of Avena insularis. NCBI lineage: Eukaryota > Viridiplantae > Streptophyta > Magnoliopsida > Poales > Poaceae > Avena > Avena insularis. Next base: position 92,939,183 of record CM042695.1, read on the forward strand.
TAAAAGTTTCAAAAGGAGCTTCCAAAAATTATGGTACTGGTTAGCTTTTAGCCCTCATTGCCCCTATCATAAGCATCTTGAAGTGGTTAAGGTTAAAGTGGCAAAGATGGAGTATATGCTTGACGAAGTATAAGTTGGCAATCTCATGCCCCTTGAATACGAGGGACACACCTCATGCATACTCAACTTTGGGTCCAGGTAAGTTCTTGTCACTGTAAGTATTTGCATATCATTGAGAACCGCCAACGGGGTACCCCTTGCACATGGTACAGGAGCTTTCCCATAACCAAAACGACAAGGCAAGCAGACAATGAGCATCTCAGCAATTCTTCTTATGTACCATGGGAATATGGTGTTTTTTCTCTTTCCTCTTTTCTCAATGTGTCTCTTTTTTTATAAGAAGAATGCTTCATAGATGTCACTATGGTGATGCTGCAAGTTTCCACCATGATTAGGCATGGCTTAGGCTAGTGGCCCAGGTGTTTCTCTAACACAGGATACAAACTCCATGGACTTACATGTTCCCTCTTTATTTCACACCGGTGACATCCATAGACAAAAGAACATGATATCAACTGAGTACAACAAGGTACAAGTGCATTGTTGAAAACGTTCCCTATGACAGCACGGTTCTGCTAATTCCAACTTATAAGTGCAAGCATATACAACAAAGTTGTCACAATGGTTCAAGTTTATTAGGGGCAAAGAATAAATTGTGCCATCCAGTTCGTGAGGGCTTTAATCACTAAGTTTTCACATAACAAAATAGTTTTTAATTGGAAGATAGATGAAAACAAGAATATATTTGGAATGGTGTAGCACACCATGCATAGGAATTTATAGTGGACACTTTGGAATAACTTGGTTTCTTGGGAGTTGGAAGCATGAGTAGACCTTACTCATACAAGTGGAGGCTAGCAAAAGACCGGGAGCAACCAACTAAGAGAGCAATAATGGCCATAATTATGCAATGCAACAAAGCAAACTAATCAAAGCAAAGAGTGGTACTACAAGTCAAGGACTACCTGATCATATAGGCTAATGGTGACTTGTCATAGTTATAACATGGTGTGAGCATGTGCCAAGTCAACCCAAGCAAAACATCAAAGGAGAATACCACAATACTATGCTTTTGCATGCTAAAACAACGCATAATTTCTTCAAGGAACACTAAGCAATCCCAATTTTTTGGAACAATACATGCTACAGCAATAATCACTAAGCATAATGCTAAAACAACACCTAGCATGTCATGCTAAAATCTAAGTCACGGTCAATGCAAGATCCTCTTGCACTTCAAGCAAGAACTTACTACTCCTTTCCAAATACCAAGCAGACAAAGGGTCCAAACTACTAAATCAAACTAAACAAACTAAGCAAAGCAAACGAAAACTAAGAAGCTCCAAGAACAACACAACTATGCATGAAACAATAAAAACGAAGTGTCTAGACAGACATGAGCTTTTTATTGATGAAGAAGGGGATGCCTTGGGCATCCCCAAGCTTTGACGCTTGTATCTATTAGATATTTCTTGGGGTGACACCATGGTGGCATCCCCAATCTTGAGCTTTTGTCCATTCTTCATCTCATTGCATCATTCTCTCTCTACACCTGAAATTTTTCCTTCATACAAAACTTCACACAGTCTTCATTAGCAACATTAGTGTATTCAAAAGATATTAGACCACTGGCAAAGATTTGGAACAGCAAGGATTTTCACTAAAAACACAAGCTACTATAGTAACTCCTTCAAAAAAACTCAATTTACCTGAAGAGAGCTTAAAAAGAATCAATAAAAAGCAAATACAAATAATGGCAGAAATCTGTCAAAACATACCAGCAGGTAGAAACGATTTTTTTCGAACATCTTCTGTTGCTCAAATAAAAAAGTGTTGAACTAACTAAAGTTAGCCAACATACTGAGGGATTTATTCGTAAATTGTGAGCTCAATCCGAGTTACAAAGCCTCCTCATAAATTTATTTGGTGGAGGACAGAAATCTGTTTTGGGACAGCAACTCCCCAAATCTTACTTCCCTCTTATTAGAGGTCATTTTTGGCACAAAAAGCAAACAAAAAGGATAAGGAGAGGTCATTACAAAAGTAATAACTTTCAAGACTCAAGGAAACTCTTGGGTTATCTCCCAATAAGTACTTTTCTTTAACGCCTTTAAGTTAGGCTTGATAGCTTGAGAAGATGCTCACATAAGAACTATGAGTTGAAGTAAAAGGGAGCATCAAGAAGCAAATTCAAAACACATTTAAGTCTAACCCACTTACTATGCATAGGAATCTTTTATGCAAATAATATCACAAAAAACAAAGTGACTGGCATAGGAAGATAAGACAAGAGTAACTTCAAAACTTTCAGCTCAAAGAGAGGTGTTTCAATACCATCAGAACTTCTACAACCATATTTTCCTCTCTCATAATAATTTTCAGTAGCCTCATGAATAGACTCAACAATATAACTATCACATAAAGCAGGCTTTTCATGAGCTACAAACTCATAATTTTTATCAAGCTCAAAAACAGTGGGATTAAAACCTCCACAGGTTTTATCCAAAGTAGATGTTTCAAAATGATCCATAGGAACATAACATTCATCCTCCTTTGGTAAGCATGGGGGACAATCAAATAATATAAGAGGTAAAGAGTTACTCTCATTAGAAGGTAGGCATGGGTAGATCCATTCTTCCTCCTTTTGTTCATCACTCTCCTCCTATTTTTCATCTAATGAGCTTCTAGTTTCAACAATTTCTTCTTCCATAGGCTCCTGCAAGGCATTAGTATCTTCCAAATGTGGAAAACATCTATTAAAATATTCAAGAATATATCCATTTGCTTCCTTGTAATTATCAAAGCAGAATTTAAGTATCTCATAAACCTCATATTCATAAGGTGCATCATCAGTATTTTCAAGCAAATTAGCAAGTTCAAATGCACCCTTGAAGGCAATGAATTCTTCAATTTGTTCCACATCATAAAAGTCATAATTTCCTTTAACATAATAAGATATGGTAACATTATCATTATACTCACATTGAAAAGGTGGGTGTTTATACCTCCTGCAGCAACAAGCTTTATCAAAGTAATAAGTGACATTATAAGTAGAGCACACCTCTCTAGCAATAGTATTCAAATTATCAATTTGTCCCCATTAGTGTTTCCTTTTTGTGACAAACGGTGTTCCTTATAATAATACTTTTGTTCTTCCATGAACCCACCTTGCCAATAAGAACTAGTTCCAAAGAAACCATCCATTGATAGAAAGCATGACCATGCAAGGCAATAACAGACCAGCAACTAGAGCAGGAACTAATTTTTTCTGTTTCTGAATAAAGAAAGCAAACCAAACTAGAATATTTTTTTGTTTTTTTTTGAAAAGAGGCAAACAAAACCAAGCAAAGGAAACAAAGAAAACTAAAAACAAAGTAAAGAGAGAGGAAGTGAAGGACTCCCCTAGTGAAGATGTCCTTGGCCTCCCCGGCAGCGGCGCCAGAAAACTTGATGGCGGGTGCTGACGTCGAGCACTTCGTTGGAAACCCCAAGAGCAAGGTGTGAAGCAGAAAGCAGCAAGTCTTCCCTCAGTTGAGACCGACGTTATCGAACCAGTAGGAGGAAGGAAACGTCACACAGGTGTTGCGAGCAACGCAGAGACCTGCACAACACAAACTCAAGACTTTGCCCCAACGAATCAGTGAGGTTGTCAAGCTCACCGGTTTGATGTAACAAAGGATTAAACGTATGGTGTGGAAGGTAATGGTTTGCAGCAAGTAAACATGTAACAGTGGAAGATGTATCAATGGTAAAGATTGGACCGGGGTCCATAGTTCACTAGATATGCTCTCCTTAGATAAACAACATGGCATGAAGGGTAAACAAATTACAGCGAGGCAATTGACAGGAACTGAGCAAGGCATAACAATGCAATTACTAGCCAAAAAGATCCTATGAAGTTGATTGGAGAATACAACAATATACATATACCGTCATCCAACTGCATCTATGACTAGAAGTCCACCTTCAGGTTATCATCTAAAACCCCTCTAGTATTAAGTTGCAAGCAACATACAACTGCTTTAAGCAAAGTGTGTAAGGTAAACAGTCCACATGTTCCATGAACAAGAGACCGTTGTTTTCTCCCTAGTAGCAACAGCACATCTACAATGGAAGAGATTTCTGTCACTTCCCTTGGAAACTAGAGGCATGAACCCACTATCGAGCATAAATACTCCCTCTTGGAGTCACTAGCAACTACTTGACCAAGATAACCACTAGCAACGGAGAGCATGCAAGATCACAAACAACACAGACATGATAGAATCATAAAGATAAAACCATTAATCAAACCAACATAATAATCTCAATATCCATCGGATCCCCACAAACACAACATGCATGATTACAAATAGATTAGATCTTGATCATGAACGGAGCTCACAAGATCTATACATAAAAGCACAAAGTAGGAGATACAACCATCTAGCTACAACATGGACCCATAGTCCAAGGTGGAACTACTCACAAATCATACTGGAGAGAAGGCCTCCGGGATGACCTCCCCTTCGGCAGGGTGCCGGGAAGAACTTCAGATCACCCCCGATCTAGGGACGATGGTGGCGGCGGCTACAGACGGTTTCGTGGATTTCTGATCGGGTACTCAGGGTTTCTGCATCGGCGGCTTCTTATAGGCGAAGGGGCGAGACCGGGAGGCGGCCGGCCACCAAACCCTAGCCAGGCGTGGGCCCACCTGCCCCCGCACCTGGGGTGGGTCTGCCCCCCTGGTCGTCCCCTCCGGCTCTCCTCTGGACTTCTTGTTCCCCACGGAAAGTTATTGACTTTGACGTTTGTCCCGTCCAATTCCGAGAATATTTCTTTACTAACTTTTCTAAAACCAAAAACAGTAGAAAACAGGCATCTGGCACTGTTGCAACTTGTTAATAGGTTAGTACCATAAAACATGTAAAACGCACCTCAAAGTGTGGACAAGTAAAGCAAAGTAGATACTAAACAAGCATGGAACATCAAAAATTATAGATAAGTTTCCAACGTATCAGGTGACAATGTGGGGTTATCTAGCTTGGGGAAGGCAGACTTTGAGGAGTGCTGTTATAGCCCTACCGATGATTAGAGTATCCAACCGGAGAGTAGTTAAGAGTAGTATCATGAAGAGAGGATATTTATATGAGAGAGTGTTCACTAGTGAAAGTATGATCCCTAGGCCTTGTTTCTAAGCATCGAAACATTGTTTGCATCTAGATCGGTTGCATGTTTGCTTGCTTTAGTCTTTACCTCACCGTCAAGATCCTTTCTGGCACTCACACACGTTCTCCCATGTCAATAACAAGTCAGAATCTCTTTTCTGGCACCGTTACCACTTGTATTTCACTATCTCTTCGCCAAACTAGTGCACCTATACACCTGACAAGTGTATTGGGTGTGTTGGGGACACAAGAGACTTCTTGTATCTTGATTGCAGGGTTGCTTGAGAGGGAATACCTTTAACCACTTCCTCCCTGAGTTCGATAAACCTTGGGTGATCCACTTACGGGAAACTTCCTGCTGTTCTACAAACCTCTGCACTTGGAGGCCCAACAGCTGACTACAAGAATAGAAGTGCGTAGACATCACCGACTAGCGTCTCCAACCTTTGCAAATTCTCATCAAATATGAGAACATATATTTTGCTAAATTATATTCTATCATGTTGCAACCAAAAAATTTGTTTCAGATGTCGCAGTATCTTCCACACATGATGGTTTCTGAAACAATCCTTTCAGCTCCTAAATAACCTTGATATTAAAACAATATTTTGAATATCAAGAATCATGGAGACAAACACGATACTTAAACACTAACACTGGAATTATTACTCTTGATTTAATACTGATTATTAAACTTCACGGAGTAAACAGAGTTTGCTGAAATTTTGCAATAGGACTTTTAAACTTTAAGATTGACACCCAAAACAATGCGATAACAGTTCATAAAGTAACTATCCAGATTTTCTATAGTTCTATTATCTCAATTATAACTAAGCATAAGGTGGTGAACGGATGCCAATGACTACAACAATTATGCAAATTCACTTTGATTTAATTTATGATAAATTGAGTTCAACTTTTAATCATATTATTATTTTAACTCCCACTCAAAACAGCATCCCTCGTGTTGTCTTAGTGATTACACTAACCAAATCCACTACACCAAGAACGATCATCACGAGAGAAGATATAGTTTCAAAGGCAAACAATCAACATGTTCATCATATCATCCATATGACTCATGGTTTACCTTTCGGTATTCCGTCTTCCGATACCATGTCTGTACATGCTAGGCTCGTCAAGGTTAATGTTAGTATCCGCATGTGCAAATCTGGCTTACACCCATTGTATGCACATGTAGAATCTATCACACCCGATCATCACGTGATGCTTCGAAACGACGAGTCTTAGAAACGATGCTTACTAAGGACGAACATTTTATTACTTGATATTTAGTGAGAGTGATCATCTTATAATGCTACCATCACGATCTAAGCAATACAAGATGCATAAAAAGGATTAACATCACATGCAATTCATAATATGTGATATGATATGACCTTTATTCTTGTGCCTTTGATCTCCATCTCTAAAGCACGAACATGATCTCCATCATCACCAACGTGGTGTCAAGGTCAATGGCGTCGCTTCATGGTTATCCATCACCAACAACAACTATTACAACTACTTGGAACAAAGATATTATATGATGAATAGACACGCATGTCTTAACGAATTTAAAGACAACCATCAGGCTCTTGTCGGTTGCCATATTACAATAAGGATCATTGCATACATCAAATATAATCATAATCACATAATGGCCATATCACATCACATGCCCCTGCAAAAACAATTTAGACGCCTCTAATTTTCTTTGCATGTTTTACGTGGCTTGGGGCTTACGCATAAGTATCGATATTACGAACAATAACCACAACAGGGATAAGAGTGTTTTCAAGTGTAGATTGTAAGTTGAATCTTAACTATGGTGGACGAGACAGACACCCGCAAAGCCACTTGTGCAATGCAATTTGGACGTTGAGCGTGGAGCAAGTATCATGTGCGACGACATGTAAGGTTAGCCTGGGCCTCTTGATCCCACCATACCGCAAGATGCAAAGTACATGAAAAGCAAGTGAAAACAAAAGCATCAACGCCCACAAAAACCATTATGTTCTACTCGTGCAACAGATCTACGCATAGATTCGGCTCTGATACCACTGTAGGGTTCGTTGCAGGGAAAACAAAAAAATTCTACCGCAAGAACGCATAAAACAAAGATCCAATCTATGGAAAATCCAAGATCTAATCTACGAGATCGGTGCAACGAGATTGTAGGGAACTAACCCTCATAGATCTAAAGCTTTTAACAAGATCGGATTCTCGTGGTTGATGTAATCGATCACTTGTCGATCTCAAGATCGTGTAGACAATCCTTCTAGCGTCGCGTTCCGGCAGCGCTTCCGCAGTCGGTCACACGTATGGAGTCGATGAAGACCTTCCTCTCCCGGTTCCAGCAGGGCAGCGAAGGTAGTAGATACCTCGGAAACCCAACAGCATGACAGTGTGGTGGTGGAGGAGGATAGATTTTTGCAGGGCTTCGCCTAAGCCGGAGTAGTTGATGGAGGAGAGAGGGCTGGTGGATCCTAGGGTTAGGAGGCATCGGGACAAGGTACTAGGGGGTGCTCCCCCACCCCTCTTTATATAGAGGGGACGACAGCCAAGGGGTTCCCATCCCAAGCTAAGTTCCTCCCAACTTGGCCACGGGAAGAGGTGGGAACCCTCCCACCTTTTCAAACTGGAGTTTGTCCCCTTCTTTAAACTAGGGTTTGACCCTAATTCTTTTGGTAGTCGAATTCGTCCTCTTGGATTTGGTGCGGCTGAACCTAGGGATCCCCGCAACATGCCTCAGCCCAACTGGCCCCTCCTGGGGTGGTGGACCCACTGGTGGTACTTCTAGAACATTCTAGAAGCTTCCGTCAAAATACCAAAAACATTTCCGAACCCCGGAAAATGACTTTCCTTATATGAATCTTATTCTCCCGACATTCCAGATCTCCTCGTGATGTCCTGGATCCAATCCGAGACTCCGAAGAACATTCGGTCTCCAACTCATATTCCATATCTACTTAAACAACATCGAACCTTAAGTGTGTCACCCTACGGTTCACGAACTATGCAGACATGATCAAGACACCTCTCTGTTCAATAACCAATAGAGGGATCTTGAAATCCATAATGGCTCCCACATATTTCAATGATGACTTCGTCAACCACGAGATCCGATCTTGTTAAAAACACTTTCGATCTAAGGGGTTAGTTCTCTCCAATCTCGTTGCACCTATCTCGTAGATTAGATCTTGGCTTTGCTATAGATTGGATCTTGGTTTTATGTGTTATTGCGATAGAATTTTTTGTTTTCCATTCAATGAACCCAACAGGTTGGGCCAGCGGGGGCAGTGGTGCGGGGATGGTCGACCTCGGCGACGGCGGCGAGCCGGGCTTTGGGACGGTGAGGAGCATGCGACATTGTTGGGGCGAGCAAAGGGACTCCCGTTATTTTCTTGTTTATTTTTTTATATTTTGATTATTTTATTTTTATTTTCTATATTTTGTTTTTTAATAGGGCTGAGAGTTGGAGCCCAGACCACCTCGGCAATTTTTACCCTTACAAGTGGGTCTCATTGTCAGTTTTAGTGTCAATTCGTAATAAAACATAGATCGGTGCTTTTTGCAAAAATTTAGTATCGATGTGGTAGTTTTTTACAATTGGGACATCAACCGATATCATTCAAAAAGTTCGAATATCAATATAATAGTTTTATGCTAACAACTCATAAAAATCGCAAGTGAAGTCAAATCCTCTAAGAGCTCTAAGCTCCCTATAATTGAAGAGCCGTGGTTGCTTCATCGTGCTGGTCTAACATGTCTATGTTTTTTCAACCGCATGAGTTAGTGTGGTGCGTGTCGACGTGGGCGTACGTGCCGTGTGGGCGTTTCTGCGGGAACTTCCGTCGGTGGAGATGCCGCTTTGAAGGCTCGCACTCGTTGCACGCTCCCCCATCTCCCTTGTTCCTTCGAGGCGCCCCAGTCCCCCTTGACCCCCCTCTTTCCCCGAGTTCGTTTTAGTCCTGTGAACCGAATCGATCCCCTCATCTCCACCGCCCCGTTTGTGCTGCAACTCCGTCGCTCCACCTGTAGGCCGCCGCCGTCCCAAGCAGCTCCGTCTCCTTAGATTCCTCTGTTCTCCTCACCGGCGCCGCTGCCTAACGCCTCCATCAGACCGTTTCCAAACCTGTTGCGGTTGCGAATGATGGTCCGCCATGAGCGCTGCGGCGGCCTTTATCTCCTCCTCCATGTCTGTTGGCCTACTTTGCCTCCTCTCCTCGGATGGTAACACTGGCTGGGAGCCATTCCCGCTCTCTATGTCACTAGGGAAGGCGCTGACTGTTGCATATGTCGAGGACTCCGCGCCGGTAGCCGAGGGTCACGTGGAAGGGAGGAGACGGCGGCCAACCCTAGCTTTGGGCCGACCCCTCCCATTTTTGGTGCCACCTCTGCCTACATCACCTCCCTACTATCGTGTAATCCCCCGTCCTCATCCGCCTTGGAATGCTTGGTTTACCGATGCTCCTACTCCTACAGGTAATTGCCACGTACTATACTTCTTTCTCTCTGTGATTGTGGCGGTGTTGTATGTACATCACACTTAGATATATGGAAGAGATTGCAAATGATTTGCTAGCTACAACATCTTCACCCTCTTAATTTTATCCATATGTTCCCCTTGCATCTGTTTACAACTGTTGAATCTGTGTTGCCCATAAGCAGTGTAGCTAGGCGTCATCATGCATGATCATACCGTATATTATCCGTAATACACAAATGCTTAGATTGAGGCACTACGGGAAAAAATGTCGCTGTCGTCGCCTCTCTCCTTTGCCGTGTGCCAAAAGTCCCGGAACACGGCAAAGAGAATCTTTGATGTGTGTAAACCAACAAGAACACGGCAAAGGACAGGTGCACGGCAAACAGCAGAAACAGAACACGGCAAAGAAACAAACACGGCAATGGACCGACTAGAACACACGGCAAAGAAAAGAATCACGGCAAAGTCAATAAAGAAACATGGCAAAGTTTTCCTCACGGCAAAGATGTGGGCCCCGTGGCCTCGCAGGGCCACCCGCCGGCAGGGGCTGACGGCAGAATCTTTGCCGTGTGCCCTCGCCGTCAGGTACACGGCAAAGAGAATCTTTGCCGTGAGTTTCCTTCTGTACAAACGGCAAAGAATTTTTTTTCACCTTTTTCTTTTCCTTAATTAGCAAGGCTTTTATTACATATATGTTAGGTGATATTATTTCATAGGATCATGAGAGCACACATATGATCATAGGTTATTGTGGTCTTGATCACTATATACATGCACCCCCCTGATTCCGACGTTCTCGGGGACTTCCTCTGGCGAAACCCTGATGATCTGCGGGCCTCGGATCGTCTACCCCCCTAGACATTCTTCTGACAGGGGTAGCCCGACGTAGCTCTCTCTTGTTTTGTGTCTGACTAGGTCATAGGATGATGTGAAACCATGTTGGTTCACAAGTTGGGGCACTATACGACCCGGTTTCACCTGAACGGGGAGATTCCCCCTTATACAGGTCCATAACCTTTCGCTTCTAGGTTAGAGCGCATGCATGTGAGGGGGGACACATGCAATCACCTATACCAACCTGGCACCACACTCACACACAGATGCTAGGGACACATGCAAGTTTTCATCGATTCCGACGTTCTCGTGGACTTCCTCCGGCGAAACCCTGATGATCTGCGGGCCTCGGATCGTCTACCCCCCTAGACATTCTTCTGACAGGGGTAGCCCGGCGTAGCTCTCTCTTGTTTTATGCCTGACTAGGTCATAGGATGATGTAAAACCATGTTGGTTCACAAGTTGGGGCACTATACGGCCCAGTTTCACCGTAACGGGGAGATTCCCCCTTATACAGGTCCATAACCTTTCGCTTCTAGGTTAGAGCGCATGCATGTGAGGGGGGGGCACATGCAATCACCTATACCAACCTTGCACCACACTCACACACATATGCTAGGGACACATGCAAGTTTTCAGATGATTCCGACGTTCTCGTGGACTTCCTCCGGCGAAACCCTGATGATCTGCGGGCCTCGGATCGTCTACCCCCCTAGACATTCTTCTGACAGGGGTAGCCCGGCGTAGCTCTCTCTTGTTTTGTGTCTGACTAGGTCATAGGATGATGTAAAACCATGTTGGTTCACAAGTTGGGGCACTATACGGCCCGGTTTCACCTGAACGGGGAGATTCCCCCTTATATACAGGTCCATAACCTTTCGCTTCTAGGTTAGAGCGCATGCATGCGAGGGGGACACATGCAATCACCTATACCAACCTTGCACCACACTCACACACATATGCTAGGGACACATGCAAGTTTTTAGATGATTCCGACGTTCTCTTGGACTTCCTCCGGCGAAACCCTGATGATCTGCGGGCCTCAGATCGTCTACCCCCCTAGACATTCTTCTGACAGGGGTAGCCCGGCGTAGCTCTCTCTTGTCTTGTGTTTGATTATGTCATGGGATGATGTGAAACCATGTTGGTTCACAAGTTGGGGCACTATACGGCCCGGTTTCACCTGAACGGGGAGATTCCCCCTTATACAGGTCCATAACCTTTCGCTTCTAGGTTAGAGCGCATGCATGCGAGGGGGGACACATGCAATCACCTATACCAACCTTGCACCACACTCACACACATATGCTAGGGACACATGCAAGTTTTCAGATGATTCCGACGTTCTCGTGGACTTCCTCCGGCGAAACCCTGATGATCTGCGGGCCTCGGATCGTCTACCCCCCTAGACATTCTTCTGACAGGGGTAGCCCGGCGTAGCTCTCTCTTGTTTTGTGTCTGACTAGGTCATAGGATGATGTGAAACCATGTTGGTTCACAAGTTGGGGCACTATACGGCCCGGTTTCACCGTAACGGGGAGATTCCCCCTTATACAGGCCCATAACCTTTCGCTTCTAGTTTAGAGCGCATGCATGTGAGGGGGGACACATGCAATCACCTATACCAACCTGACACCACACTCACACACATATGCTAGGGACACATGCAAGTTTTCATCGATTCCGACGTTCTCGTGGACTTCCTCCGGCGAAACCCTGATGATCTACGGGCCTCGTATCGTCTACCCCCTAGACATTCTTCTGACAGGGGTAGCCCGGCGTAGCTCTCTCTTGTTTTGTGTCTGACTAGGTCATAGGATGATGTAAAACCATGTTGGTTCACAAGTTGGGGCACTATAGGCCCGGTTTCACCGTAACGGGGAGATTCCCCCTTATACAGGTCCATAACCTTTCGCTTCTAGGTTAGAGCGCATGCATGTGAGGGGGGACACATGCAATCACCTATACCAACCTGGCACCACACTCACACACATATGCTAGGGACACATGCAAGTTTTTATCGATTCTGACGTTCTCGTGAACTTCCTTCGGCGAAACCCTGATGATCTGCAGGCCTCGGATCGTCTACCCCCCTAGACATTCTTCTGACAGGGGTAGCCCGGCGTAGCTCTCTCTTGTTTTGTGTCTGACTAGGTCATAGGATGATGTGAAACCATGTTGGTTCACAAGTTGGGGCACTATACGGCCCGGTTTCACCTGAACGGGGAGATTCCCTCTTATACAGGTCCATAACCTTTCGCTTCTAGGTTAGAGCGCATGCATGTGAGGGGGGGCACATGCAATCACCTATACCAACCTTGCACCACACTCACACATATATGCTAGGGACACATGCAAGTTTTCAGATGATTCCGACGTTCTCGTGGACTTCCTCCCGCAAAACCCTGATAATCTGCGGGCCTCGGATCGTCTACCCCCTAGAAATTGTTCTGACAGGGGTAGCCCGGCGTAGCTCTCTTGTTTTGTGTCTGACTAGGTCATAGGATGATGTAAAACCATGTTGGTTCACAAGTTGGGGCACTATACGGCCCGGTTTCACCGTAACAGGGAGATTCCCCCTTATACAGGTCCATAACCTTTCGCTTCTAGGTTAGAGCGCATGCATGTGAGGGGGACACATGCAATCACATATACCAACCTTGCACCACACTCACACACATATGCTAGGGACACATGCAAGTTTTCAGATGATTACGGCGTTCTCGTGGACTTCCTCCCATGAAACCTCGATGATCTCATGGGTCGGATCGTCTACCCCCTAGACATTCTTCTGACAGGGGTAGCCCGGCGTAGCTCTCTCTTGTTTTGTGTCTGACTAGGTCATAGGATGATGTGAAACCATGTTGGTTCACAAGTTGGGGCACTATACGGCCCGGTTTCACCGTAACGGGGAGATTCCCCCTTATACAGGTCCATAACCTTTCGCTTCTAGGTTAGAGCGCATGCATGTGAGGGGGGGCACATGCAATCACCTATACCAACCTTGCACCACACTCACACATATATGCTAGGGACACATGCAAGTTTTCAGATGATTCCGACGTTCTCGTGGACTTCCTCCCGCTAAACCCTGATAATCTGCGGGCCTCGGATCGTCTACCCCCTAGACATTCTTCTGACAGGGGTAGCCCGGCGTAGCTCTCTCTTGTTTTGTGTCTGACTAGGTCATAGGATGATGTAAAACCATGTTGGTTCACAAGTTGGGGCACTATACGGCCCGGTTTCACCGTAACAGGGAGATTCCCCTTTATACAGGTCCATTACCTTTCGCTTCTAGGTTAGAGCGCATGCATGCGAGGTGGACACATGCAATCACCTATACCAACCTTGCACCACACTCACACACATATGCTAGGGACACATGCAAGTTTTCAGATGATTCCGACGTTCTCTTGGATTTCCTCCTGAAACCTCGATGATCTCATGGGTCGGATCGCCTACCCCCTAGACATTCTTCCGAGGTAGCCCGGCGTAGCTCTCTCTTGTTTTTTGTCTGACTAGGTCATAGGATGATGTGAAACCATGTTGGTTCACAAGTTTGGGCACTATACGGCCCGGTTTCACCGTAACGGGGAGATTCCCCCTTATACAGGTCCATAACCTTTCGTTTCTAGGTTAGAGCGCATGCATGTGAGGGGGGACACATGCAATCACATATACCAACCTTGCACCACACTCACACACATATGCTAGGGACACATGCAAGTTTTCAGATGATTCTGACGTTCTCGTGGACTTCCTCCGGTGAAACCCTGATGATCTGCGGGCCTCGGATCGTCTACCCCCCTAGACATTCTTCTGACAGGGGTAGCCCGGCGTAGCTCTCTCTTGTTTTGTGTCTGACTAGGTCATAGGATGATGTGAAACCATGTTGGTTCACAAGTTTGGGCACTATACGGCCCGGTTTCACCGTAACAGGGAGATTCCCCCTTATACAGGTCCATAACCTTTCGCTTCTAGGTTAGCGCGCATGCATGTGAGGGGGGACACATGCAATCACCTATACCAACCTTGCACCACACTCACCACATATGCTAGGAACACATGCAAGTTTTCATCGATTCCGACGTTCTCGTGGACTTCCTCCGGCGAAACCCTGATGATCTGCGGGCCTCGGATCGTCTACCCCCCTAGACATTCTTCTGACAGGGGTAGCCCGGCGTAGCTCTCTCTTGTTTTTTTCTGACTAGGTCATAGGATGATGTGAAACCATGTTGGTTCACAAGTTTGGGCACTATACGGCCCGGTTTCACCGTAACGGGGAGATTCCCCCTTATACAGGTCCATAACCTTTCGTTTCTAGGTTAGAGCGCATGCATGCGAGGGGGGACACATGCAATCACATATACCAACCTTGCACCACACTCACACACATATGCTAGGGACACATGCAAGTTTTCAGATGATTCCGACGTTCTCGTGGACTTCCTCCGGCGAAACCCTGATGATCTGCGGGCCTCGGATCGTCTACCCCCTAGACATTCTTCTGACAGGGGTAGCCCGGCGTAGCTCTCTCTTGTTTTGTGTCTGACTAGGTCATAGGATGATGTGAAACCATGTTGGTTCACAATTTGGGCCCTATACAGCCCGGTTTCACCGTAACGGGGAGATTCCCCCTTATACAGGTCCATAACCTTTCGCTTATAGGTTAGAGCGCATGCATGCGAGGGGGGACACATGCAATCACCTATACCAACCTTGCACCACACTCACACACATATGCTAGGGACACATGCAAGTTTTCATCGATTCCGACGTTCTCGTGGACTTCCTCCGGCGAAACCCTGATGATCTGCGGGCCTCGGATCGTCTACCCCCTAGACAATCTTCTGACAGGGGTAGCCTGGGGTAGCTCTCTCTTGTTTTGTGCCTGACTAGGTCATAGGATGATGTAAAACCATGTTGGTTCACAAGTTGGGGCACTATACGGCCCAGTTTCACCGTAACGGGGAGATTCCCCCTTATACAGGTCCATAACCTTTCGCTTCTAGGTTAGAGCGCATGCATGTGAGGAGGGACACATGCAATCACCTATACCAACCTGGCACCACACTCACACACAGATGCTAGGGACACATGCAAGTTTTCATCGATTCCGACGTTCTCGTGGACTTCCTCCGGCGAAACCCTGATGATCTGCGGGCCTCGGATCGTCTACCCCCCTAGACATTCTTCTGACAGGGGTAGCCCGGCGTAGATCTCTCTTGTTTCGTGTCGGACTAGGTCATAGTATGATGTAAATCCATGTTGGTTCACAAGTTGGGGCACTATACGGCCCGGTTTCACCTGAACGGGGAGATTCCCCCTTATACAGGTCCATAACCTTTCGCTTCTAGGTTAGAGCGCATGCATGCGAGGGGGACACATGCAATCACCTATACCAACCTTGCACAACACTCACACGCATATGCTAGGGACACATGCAAGTTTCCAGATGATTCCGACGTTCTCTTGGACTTCGGCGAAACCCTAATCATGGGTTTTGATCGTCTACCCCCTAGACATTCTTCTGACAGGGGTAGCCTGGCGTAGCTCTCTCTTGTTTGTGGGTTTTATTATGTCATGGGATGATGTGAAACCATGTTGGTTCACAAGTTGGGGCACTATACGGCCCAGTTTCACCTGAACGGGGAGATTCCCCCTTTATACAGGTCCATAACCTTTCGCTTCTAGGTTAGAGCGCATGCATGCGAGGGCGACACATGCAATCACCTATACCAACCTTGCACCACACTCACACACATATGCTAGGGACACATGCAAGTTTTCAGATGATTCCGACGTTTTCTTGGACTTCCTCCGGCGAAACCCTGATGATCTGCGGGCCTCGGATCGTCTACCCCCCTAGACATTCTTCTGACAGGGGTAGCCCGGCGTAGCTCTCTCTTGTTTTGTTGGTTCACAAGTTTGGGCACTATACGGCCCGGTTTCACCGTAACGGGGAGATTCCCCCTTATACATGTCCATAACCTTTCGCTTCTAGGTTAGAGCGCATGCATGTGAGGGGGACACATGCAATCACATATACCAACCTTGCACCACACTCACACAAATATGCTAGGGACACATGCAAGTTTTCAGATGATTCTCGACGCTCGTGGACTTCCTCCTACGAACCCACGATGATCTGCGGGCCTCGGATCGTCTACCCCCCTAGACATTCTTCTGACAGGGGTAGCCCGGCGTAGCTCTCTCTTGTTTTGTGTCTGACTAGGTCATAGGATGATGTGAAACCATGTTGGTTCACAAGTTGGGGTACTATACGGCCCGGTTTCACCGTAACGGGGAGATTCCCCCTTATACAGGTCCATAACCTTTCGCTTCTAGGTTAGAGCGCATGCATGTGAGGGGGGGCACATGCAATCACCTATACCAACCTTGCACCACACTCACACATATATGCTAGGGACACATGCAAGTTTTCAGATGATTCCGACGTTCTCGTGGACTTCCTCCCGCTAAACCCTGATAATCATGGGTTTTGATCGCCTACCCCTAGACATTCTTCCGACAGGTAGCCCGGCATAGCTCTCTCTTGTTTTGTGTCTGACTAGGTCATAGGATGATGTAAAACCATGTTGGTTCACAAGTTGGGGCACTATACGGCCCGGTTTCACCGTAACAGGGAGATTCCCCTTTATACAGGTCCATTACCTTTCGCATCTAGGTTAGAGTGCATGCATGCGAGGTGGACACATGCAATCACCTATACCAACCTTGCACCACACTCACACACATATGCTAGGGACACATGCAAGTTTTCAGATGATTCCGACGTTCTCTTGGATTTCCTCCGGCGAAACCCTGATGATCTCATGTTCTGATCGCCTACCCCCTAGACATTCTTCTGACAGGGGTAGCCCGGCGTAGCTCTCTCTTGTTTTTTGTCTGACTAGGTCATAGGATGATGTGAAACCATGTTGGTTCACAAGTTGGGGCACTATACGGCCCGGTTTCACCGTAACGGGGAGATTCCCCCTTATACAGGTCCATAACCTTTCGCTTCTAGGTTAGAGCGCATGCATGCGAGGGGGGACACATGCAATCACATATACCAACCTTGCACCACACTCACACACATATGCTAGGGACACATGCAAGTTTTCAGATGATTCCGACGTTCTCGTGGACTTCCTCCGGCGAAACCCTGATGATCTGCGGGCCTCGGATCGTCTACCCCCCTAGACATTCTTCTGACAGGGGTAGCCCGGCGTAGCTCTCTCTTGTTTTGTGTCTGACTAGGTCATAGGATGATGTGAAACCATGTTGGTTCACAAGTTGGGGCACTATACGTCCCGGTTTCACCGTAACGGGGAGATTCCCCCTTATACAGGTCCATAACCTTTCGCTTCTAGGTTAGCGCGCATGCATGTGAGGGGGGACACATGCAATCACCTATACCAACCTTGCACCACACTCACCACATATGCTAGGGACACATGCAAGTTTTCATCGATTCCGACGTTCTCGTGGACTTCCTCCCATGAAACCTCGATGATCTCATGGGCCTCGGATCGTCTACCCCCTAGACATTCTTCTGACAGGGGTAGCCCGGCGTAGCTCTCTCTTGTTTTGTGTCTGACTAGGTCATAGGATGATGTAAAACCATGTTGGTTCACAAGTTGGGGCACTATACGACCCGGTTTCACCTGAACGGGGAGATTCCCCCTTATACAGGTCCATAACCTTTCGCTTCTAGGTTAGAGCGCATGCATGTGAGGGGGGACACATGCAATCACCTATACCAACCTGGCACCACACTCACACACAGATGCTAGGGACACATGCAAGTTTTCATCGATTCCGACGTTCTCGTGGACTTCCTCCGGCGAAACCCTGATGATCTGCGGGCCTCGGATCGTCTACCCCCTAGACATTCTTCTGACAGGGGTAGCCCGGCGTAGATCTCTCTTGTTTCGTGTCGGACTAGGTCATAGTATGATGTAAATCCATGTTGGTTCACAAGTTGGGGCACTATATCTCTGCTTTCACCTGAACGGGGAGATTCCCCCTTATACAGGTCCATAACCTTTCGCTTCTAGGTTAGAGCGCATGCATGCGAGGGGGACACATGCAATCACCTATACCAACCTTGCACAACACTCACACGCATATGCTAGGGACACATGCAAGTTTCCAGATGATTCCGACGTTCTCTTGGACTTCCTCCGGCGAAACCCTAATCTGCGGGCCTCGGATCGTCTACCCCCTAGACATTCTTCTGACAGGGGTAGCCTGGCGTAGCTCTCTCTTGTTTGTGGGTTTTATTATGTCATGGGATGATGTGAAACCATGTTGGTTCACAAGTTGGGGCACTATACTACCTTGATTTCACCTGAACGGGGAGATTCCCCCTTTATACAGGTCCATAACCTTTCGCTTCTAGGTTAGAGCGCATGCATGCGAGGGCGACACATGCAATCACCTATACCAACCTTGCACCACACTCACACACATATGCTAGGGACACATGCAAGTTTTCAGATGATTCCGACGTTTTCTTGGACTTCCTCCGGCGAAACCCTGATGATCTGCGGGCCTCAGATCGTCTACCCCCCTAGACATTCTTCTGACAGGGTAGCATGTAGCTCTCTCTTGTTTTGTTGGTTCACAAGTTTGGGCACTATACGGCCCGGTTTCACCGTAACGGGGAGATTCCCCCTTATACATGTCCATAACCTTTCGCTTCTAGGTTAGAGCGCATGCATGTGAGGGGGACACATGCAATCACATATACCAACCTTGCACCACACTCACACACATATGCTAGGGACACATGCAAGTTTTCAGATGATTCTGACGTTCTCGTGGACTTCCTCCGGCGAAACCCTGATGATCTGCGGGCCTCGGATCGTCTACCCCCTAGACATTCTTCTGACAGGGGTAGCCCGGCGTAGCTCTCTCTTGTTTTGTGTCTGACTAGGTCATAGGATGATGTGAAACCATGTTGGTTCACAAGTTGGGGTACTATACGGCCCGGTTTCACCGTAACGGGGAGATTCCCCCTTATACAGGTCCATAACCTTTCGCTTCTAGGTTAGAGCGCATGCATGTGAGGGGGGGCACATGCAATCACCTATACCAACCTTGCACCACACTCACACATATATGCTAGGGACACATGCAAGTTTTCAGATGATTCCGACGTTCTCGTGGACTTCCTCCCGCTAAACCCTGATAATCTGCGGGCCTCGGATCGTCTACCCCCTAGACATTCTTCTGACAGGGGTAGCCCGGCGTAGCTCTCTCTTGTTTTGTGTCTGACTAGGTCATAGGATGATGTAAAACCATGTTGGTTCACAAGTTGGGGCACTATACGGCCCGGTTTCACCGTAACAGGGAGATTCCCCTTTATACAAGTCCATTACCTTTCGCATCTAGGTTAGAGTGCATGCATGCGAGGTGGACACATGCAATCACCTATACCAACCTTGCACCACACTCACACACATATGCTAGGGACACATGCAAGTTTTCAGATGATTCCGACGTTCTCTTGGATTTCCTCCGGCGAAACCCTGATGATCTGCGGGCCTCGGATCGTCTACCCCCCTAGACATTCTTCTGACAGGGGTAGCCCGGCGTAGCTCTCTCTTGTTTTTTGTCTGACTAGGTCATAGGATGATGTGAAACCATGTTGGTTCACAAGTTTGGGCACTATACGGCCCGGTTTCACCGTAACAGGGAGATTCCCCCTTATACAGGTCCATAACCTTTCGTTTCTAGGTTAGAGCGCATGCATGTGAGGGGGGACACATGCAATCACATATACCAACCTTGCACCACACTCACACACATATGCTAGGGACACATGCAAGTTTTCAGATGATTCTGACGTTCTCGTGGACTTCCTCCGGTGAAACCCTGATGATCTCATGGCTCTGATCGCCTACCCCCTAGACATTCTTCCGACAGGTAGCTGTAGCTCTCTATTGTTTTGTGTCTGACTAGGTAATAGGATGATGTGAAACCATGTTGGTTCACAAGTTGGGGCACTATACTACCCGGTTTCACCGTAACAGGAAATTCCCCTTATATGTGTCCATAACCTTTCGCTTCTAGGTTAGCGCGCATGCATGTGAGGGGGGACACATGCAATCACCTATACCAACCTTGCACCACACTCACCACATATGCTAGGGACACATGCAAGTTTTCATCGATTCCGACGTTCTCGTGGACTTCCTCCGGCGAAACCCTGATGATCTGCGGGCCTCGGATCGTCTACCCCCCTAGACATTCTTCTGACAGGGGTAGCCCGGCGTAGCTCTCTCTTGTTTTGTGCCTGACTAGGTCATAGGATGATGTAAAACCATGTTGGTTCACAAGTTGGGGCACCATACGGCCCAGTTTCACCGTAACGGGGAGATTCCCCCTTATACAGGTCCATAACCTTTCGCTTCTAGGTTAGAGCGCATGCATGTGAGGAGGGACACATGCAATCACCTATACCAACCTGGCACCACACTCACACACAGATGCTAGGGACACATGCAAGTTTTCATCGATTCCGACGTTCTCGTGGACTTCCTCCGGCGAAACCCTGATGATCTCATGGGTTCGGATCGCCTACCCCTAGACATTCTTCTCCCGTGGGTAGCCAGTAGATCTCTCTTGTTTCGTGTCGGACTAGGTCATAGTATGATGTAAATCCATGTTGGTTCACAAGTTGGGGCACTATACGGCCCGGTTTCACCTGAACGGGGAGATTCCCCCTTATACAGGTCCATAACCTTTCGCTTCTAGGTTAGAGCGCATGCATGCGAGGGGGACACATGCAATCACCTATACCAACCTTGCACAACACTCACACGCATATGCTAGGGACACATGCAAGTTTCCAGATGATTCCGACGTTCTCTTGGACTTCCTCCACAAACCCTAATCTGGGGTTTGATCGCCTACCCCTAGACATTCTTCCGACAGGTAGCCATGAGCTCTCTCTTGTTTGTGGGTTTTATTATGTCATGGGATGATGTGAAACCATGTTGGTTCACAAGTTGGGGCACTATACGGCCCAGTTTCACCTGAACGGGGAGATTCCCCCTTTATACAGGTCCATAACCTTTCGCTTCTAGGTTAGAGCGCATGCATGCGAGGGCGACACATGCAATCACCTATACCAACCTTGCACCACACTCACACACATATGCTAGGGACACATGCAAGTTTTCAGATGATTCCGACGTTCTCGTGGACTTCCTCCGGCGAAACCCTGATGATCTCATGGGTTTCGGATCGCCTACCCCCTAGACATTCTTTCTCGACAGGTAGCCCATGTAGCTATCTCTTGGTTTGTTGGTTCACAAGTTTGGGCACTATAGGGCCCGGTTTCACCGTAACGGGCAGATTCCCCCTTATACATGTCCATAACCTTTCGCTTCTAGGTTAGAGCGCATGCATGTGAGGGGGACACATGCAATCACATATACCAACCTTGAACCACACTCACACACATATGCTAGGGACACATGCAAGTTTTCAGATGATTCCGACGTTCTCGTGGACTTCCTCCCGGAAACCTCGATGATCTCATGGCCTCGATCGCCTACCCCCTAGACATTCTTCCGACAGGTAGCCATGTAGCTCTCTCTTGTTTTGTGTCTGACTAGGTCATA
This sequence comes from Avena insularis, assembly GCA_023614405.1. NCBI lineage: Eukaryota > Viridiplantae > Streptophyta > Magnoliopsida > Poales > Poaceae > Avena > Avena insularis. Next base: position 92,961,355 of record CM042695.1, read on the forward strand.
GGATGATGTGAAACCATGTTGGTTCACAAGTTGGGAAACTATACGGCCTGGTTTCACCGTAACGGGAGATTCCCTTATACATGTGTCCATAACCTTTCGCTTCTAGGTTAGAGCATGCATGTGAGGGGGGGCACATGCAATCACCTATACCAACCTTGCACCACACTCACACATATATGCTAGGGACACATGCAAGTTTTCAGATGATTCCGACGTTCTCGTGGACTTCCTCCCGCTAAACCCTGATAATCATGGGCTTTTGATCGCCTACCCCTAGACATTCTTCCCGACAGGGTAGCCCAAGTAGCTCTCTCTTGTTTTGTGTCTGACTAGGTCATAGGATGATGTAAAACCATGTTGGTTCACAAGTTGGGGCACTATACGGCCCGGTTTCACCGTAACAGGGAGATTCCCCTTTATACAGGTCCATTACCTTTTGCATCTAGGTTAGAGTGCATGCATGCGAGGTGGACACATGCAATCACCTATACCAACCTTGCACCACACTCACACACATATGCTAGGGACACATGCAAGTTTTCAGATGATTCCGACGTTCTCTTGGATTTCCTCCCATGAAACCTCGATGATCTCATGGGTTCGGATCGCCTACCCCTAGACATTCTTCCGACAGGGGTAGCCAGTGTAGCTCTCTCTTGTTTTGTGTCTGACTAGGTCATAGGATGATGTGAAACCATGTTGGTTCACAAGTTTGGGCACTATACGGCCCGGTTTCACCGTAACGGGGAGATTCCCCCTTATACAGGTCCATAACCTTTCGCTTCTAGGTTAGAGCGCATGCATGTGAGGGGGGACACATGCAATCACATATACCAACCTTGCACCACACTCACACACATATGCTAGGGACACATGCAAGTTTTCAGATGATTCTGACGTTCTCGTGGACTTCCTCCGGCGAAACCCCCGATGATCTCATGGGTTCGGATCGCCTACCCCCTAGACATTCTTCCGACAGGTAGCCCATGTAGCTCTCTCTTGTTTTGTGTCCGACTAGGTCATAGGATGATGTGAAACCATGTTGGTTCACAAGTTTGGGCACTATACTACCTTGCTTTCACCTGAACGGGGAGATTCCCCCTTATACAGGTCCATAACCTTTCGCTTCTAGGTTAGCGCGCATGCATGTGAGGGGGGACACATGCAATCACCTATACCAACCTTGCACCACACTCACCACATATGCTAGGGACACATGCAAGTTTTCATCGATTCCGACGTTCTCGTGGACTTCCTCCCATGAAACCTCGATGATCTCATGGGTTCGGATCGCCTACCCCTAGACATTCTTCCCGACAGGTAGCCCATGAGATCTCTTGTTTCGTGTCGGACTAGGTCATAGTATGATGTAAATCCATGTTGGTTCACAAGTTGGGGCACTATACGGCCCGGTTTCACCTGAACGGGGAGATTCCCCCTTATACAGGTCCATAACCTTTCGCTTCTAGGTTAGAGCGCATGCATGCGAGGGGGACACATGCAATCACCTATACCAACCTTGCACAACACTCACACGCATATGCTAGGGACACATGCAAGTTTCCAGATGATTCCGACGTTATCTTGGACTTCCTCCCACAAACCCTAATCATGGGTTTCTGATCGCCTACCCCTAGACATTCTTCCCGACAGGGTAGCATGGCGAGCTCTCTTGTTTGTGGGTTTTATTATGTCATGGGATGATGTGAAACCATGTTGGTTCACAAGTTGGGGCACTATACGCCTACGCCACCTGAACGGGGAGATTCCCCCTTATACAGGTCCATAACCTTTCGCTTCTAGGTTAGAGCGCATGCATGCGAGGGCGACACATGCAATCACCTATACCAACCTTGCACCACACTCACACACATATGCTAGGGACACATGCAAGTTTTCAGATGATTCCGACGTTGTCTTGGACTTCCTTCGGCGAAACCCTGATGATCTGCGGGCCTCGGATCGTCTACCCCCCTAGACATTCTTCTGACAGGGGTAGCCCGGCGTAGCTCTCTCTTGTTTTGTTGGTTCACAAGTTTGGGCACTATAGGGCCCGGTTTCACCGTAACGGGCAGATTCCCCCTTATACATGTCCATAACCTTTCGCTTCTAGGTTAGAGCGCATGCATGTGAGGGGGACACATGCAATCACATATACCAACCTTGAACCACACTCACACACATATGCTAGGGACACATGCAAGTTTTCAGATGATTCCGACGTTCTCGTGGACTTCCTCCTGAAACCTCGATGATCTCATGGGTTCTTGATCGCCTACCCCCTAGACATTCTTCCGACAGGGTAGCCTGTAGCTCTCTCTTGTTTTGTGTCCGACTAGGTCATAGGATGATGTGAAACCATGTTGGTTCACAAGTTGGGGTACTATACGCTTTCACCAGAACGGGAGATTCCCCCTTATACAGGTCCATAACCTTTTGCTTCTAGGTTAGAGCGCATGCATGTGAGGGGGACACATGCAATCACCTATACCAACCTTGCACCACACTCACACATATATGCTAGGGACACATGCAAGTTTTCAGATGATTCCGACGTTCTCGTGGACTTCCTCCCGCTAAACCCTGATAATCTCATGGGTTTCGGATCGCCTACCCCTAGACATTCTTCCGACAGGGTAGCCCATGTAGCTCTCTCTTGTTTTGTGTCCGACTAGGTCATAGGATGATGTAAAACCATGTTGGTTCACAAGTTGGGGCACTATACGGCCTGTTTCACCGAACGGGAGATTCCCTTATATGTGTCCATTACCTTTCGCATCTAGGTTAGAGCGCATGCATGCGAGGGGGACACATGCAATCACCTATACCAACCTTGCACCACACTCACACACATATGCTAGGGACACATGCAAGTTTTCGATGATTCCGACGCTCGTGGATTTCCTCCCATGAAACCCTCGATGATCTCATGGGTTTGATCGCCTACCCCTAGACATTCTTCTCCGACAGGGGTAGCCCGTAGCTCTCTCTTGTTTTTGTCCGACTAGGTCATAGGATGATGTGAAACCATGTTGGTTCACAAGTTTGGGGCACTATACGTCTGCTTTCACCGAACGGGAGATTCCCTTATATGTGTCCATAACCTTTCGCTTCTAGGTTAGAGCGCATGCATGTGAGGGGGGACACATGCAATCACATATACCAACCTTGCACCACACTCACACACATATGCTAGGGACACATGCAAGTTTTCAGATGATTCCGACGTTCTCGTGGACTTCCTCCCATGAAACCTCGATGATCTCATGGTTTCTGATCGCCTACCCCCTAGACATTCTTCCGACAGGTAGCCATGTAGCTCTCTCTTGTTTTGTGTCTGACTAGGTCATAGGATGATGTAAAACCATGTTGGTTCACAAGTTGGGTCACTATACGTCCCGGTTTCACCTGAACGGGGAGATTCCCCCTTATACAGGTCCATAACCTTTCGCTTCTAGGTTAGAGCGCATGCATGTGAGGGGGGACACATGCAATCACCTATACCAACCTTGCACCACACTCACACACATATGCTAGGGACACATGCAAGTTTTCATCGATTCCGACGTTCTCGTGGTCTTCCTCCCGAAACCTCGATGATCTCATGGGTTTTGATCGCCTACCCCTAGACATTCTTCCGACAGGGTAGCCCATGTAGCTCTCTCTTTTTTTGTGTCTGAATAGGTCATAGGATGATGTGAAACCATGTTGGTTCACAAGTTGGGGCACTATACGTCCCGGTTTCACCTGAACGGGGAGATTCCCCCTTATACAGGTCCATAACCTTTCGCTTCTAGGTTAGAGCGCATGCATGGGAGGAGGGACACATGCAATCACCTATACCAACTTTGCACCACACTCACACACATATGCTAGGGACACATGCAAGTTTTCAGATGATTCCGACGTTCTCGTGGACTTCCTCCCATGAAACCTCGATGATCTACTTTGATCGCCTACCCCTAGACATTCTTTCCGACAGGGTAGCCCAAGATCTCTCTTGTTTTGTGTCTGACTAGGTCATAGTATGATGTAAACCATGTTGGTTCACAAGTTGGGGCACTATACGCCTTGCTTTCACCGAACGGGAGATTCCCCCTTATACAGGTCCATAACCTTTCGCTTCTAGGTTAGAGCGCATGCATGGGAGGTGGGACACATGCAATCACCTATACCAACCTTGCACCACACTCACACACATATGCTAGGGACACATGCAAGTTTTCAGATGATTCCGACGTTCTCGTGGACTTCCTCCCACAAACCTCGATGATCATGGTTTTGATCGCCTACCCCCTAGACATTCTTCCGACAGGTAGCCCATGTAGCTCTCTCTTGTTTTGTGTTTTATTAGGTCATAGGATGATGTGAAACCATGTTGGTTCACAAGTTGGGGCACTATACTACTGCTTTCACCCGAACGGGAGATTCCCTTTATATATGTCCATAACATTTCGCTTCTAGCTTTGTGCGCTTGCATGCGCGGGGGACACATGCAATCACCTATACCAACCTTGCACCACACTCACACACATATGCTAGGGACACATGCAAGTTTTCGATGATTCCGACGCTTTCTGGACTTCCTCCTGAAACCTCGATGATCTCATGGGTTCGGATCGCCTACCCCTAGACATTCTTCCGACAGGTAGCTCAAGTAGCTCTCTCTTGTTTAACCATGTTGGTTCACAAGTTTGGGGCACTATACGACCTGCTTTCACCGAACGGGGAGATTCCCCCTTATACAGGTCCATAACCTTTCGCTTCTAGGTTAGAGCGCATGCATGTGAGGGGGGACACATGCAATCACCTATACCAACCTTGCACCACACTCACACACATATGCTAGGGACACATGCAAGTTTTCAGATGATTCCGACATTCTCGTGGACTTCCTCCGGTGAAACCCTGATGATCTCATGGGTTCTGATCGCCTACCCCTAGACATTCTTCCGACAGGGTAGCCCGCAGTAGCTCTCTCTTGTTTTGTGTCCGACTAGGTCATAGGATGATGTGAAACCATGTTGGTTCACAAGTTGGGGCACTATACGCCTGCTTCACCCGAACGGGAGATTCCCCTTATATGTGTCCATAACCTTTCGCTTCTAGGTTAGAGCATGCATGTGAGGGGGGCACATGCAATCACCTATACCAACCTTGCACCACACTCACACACATATGCTAGGGACACATGCAAGTTTTCGATGATTCCGACGCTCGTGGACTTCCTCCGCTAAACCCCGATGATCTCATGGCCTCTGATCGCCTACCCCCTAGACATTCTTCCGACAGGTAGCCATGTAGCTCTCTCTTTTTTTGTGTCTGACCAGGTCATAGGATGATGTAAAACCATGTTGGTTCACAAGTTGGGGCACTATACGGCCCGGTTTCACCGGAACGGGGAGATTCCCCCTTATACAGGTCCATAATCTTTGCGTGCTTGGTTCGAGGGCAGGAATGGGCGGGGGACACATGCAATCACCTATACCAACCTTGCACCACACTCACACACATATGCTAGGGACACATGCAAGTTTTCGATGATTCCGACGCTCGTGGACTTCCTCCATGAAACCTCGATGATCTCATGGGTTTTGATCGCCTACCCCCTAGACATTCTTCCCGACAGGTAGCATGTAGCTCTCTCTTGTTTTGTGTCCGACTATGTCATAGGATGATGTGAAACCATGTTGGTTCACAAGTTGGGGCACTATACTACTTGCTTTCACCATAACGGGAGATTCCCTTATATACAAGTCCATAACCTTTCGCTTCTAGGTTAGAGCGCATGCATGTGAGGGGGGACACATGCAATCACCTATACCAACCTTGCACCACACTCACACACATATGCTAGGGACACATGCAAGTTTTCAGATGATTCCGACGCTCGTGGACTTCCTCCCTGAAACCTCGATGATCTCATGGGCCTGATCGCCTACCCCCTAGACATTCTTCCGACAGGGTAGCCATGTAGCTCTCTCTTGTTTTGTGTCCGACTAGGTCATAGGATGATGTGAAACCATGTTGGTTCACAAGTTGGGGCACTATACTACGGTTTCACCGAACGGTGAGATTCCCCCTTATACAGGTCCATAACCTTTCGCTTCTAGGTTAGAGCGCATGCATGTGAGGGGGGACACATGCAATCACCTATACCAACCTTGCACCACACTCACACACATATGCTAGGGACACATGCAAGTTTTCGATGATTCCGACGCTCGTGGACTTCCTCCCATGAAACCCTCGATGATCTCATGGGTTCGGATCGCCTACCCCTAGACATTCTTCCGACAGGTGTAGCCCAGTGTAGCTCTCTCTTGTTTTGTGTCTGACTAGGTCATAGGATGATGTAAAACCATGTTGGTTCACAAGTTGGGGCACTATACGACAAGGTTTCACCTGAACGGGGAGATTCCCCCTTATACAGGTCCATAACCTTTCGCTTCTAGGTTAGAGCGCATGCATGTGAGGGGGACACATGCAATCACCTATACCAACCTTGCACCACACTCACACACATATGCTAGGGACACATGCAAGTTTTCAGATTCCGACGTTCTCGTGGACTTCCTCCCGAAACCTCGATGATCTCATGGGCCTCGGATCGCCTACCCCCTAGACATTCTTCCGACAGGTAGCCCGTAGATCTCTCTTGTTTTGTGTCCGACTAGGTCATAGGATGATGTAAACCATGTTGGTTCACAAGTTGGGGCACTATACGGCTTTCACCTGAACGGGGAGATTCCCCCTTATACAGGTCCATAACCTTTCGCTTCTAGGTTAGAGCGCATGCATGCGAGGGGGACACATGCAATCACCTATACCAACCTTGCACCACACTCACACACATATGCTAGGGACACATGCAAGTTTTCAGATGATTCCGACGTTCTCGTGGACTTCCTCCCATGAAACCCGATGATCTCATGGGTTCTGATCGCCTACCCCTAGACATTCTTCCGACAGGGTAGCATGTAGCTCTCTCTTGTTTTGTGTCTGAATAGGTCATAGGATGATGTGAAACCATGTTGGTTCACAAGTTGGGGCACTATACGCCTTGCTTTCACCCGAACGGGAGATTCCCCCTTATACATGTACATAACCTTTCGCTTCTAGGTTAGAGCGCATGCATGCGAGGGCACACATGCAATCACCTATACCAACCTTGCACCACACTCACACACATATGCTAGGGACACATGCAAGTTTTCAGATGATTCCGACGCTTGGACTTCCTCCCATGAAACCCCGATGATCTCATGGCTCGGATCGCCTACCCCCTAGACATTCTTTCCGACAGGGTAGCCCATGTAGCTCTCTCTTGTTTTGTGTCCGACTAGGTCATAGGATGATGTAAACCATGTTGGTTCATAAGTTGGGGCACTATCCTACCCGGTTTCACCTGAACGGGGAGATTCCCCTTATACAGGTCCAGAACCTTTCGCTTCTAGGTTAGAGCGCATGCATGCTAGGGGGACACATGCAATCACCTATACCAACCTTGCACCACACTCACACACATATGCTAGGGACACATGCAAGTTTTCAGATGATTCCGACGCTCGTGGACTTCCTCCCATGAAACCTCGATGATCTCATGGGTTTCTGATCGCCTACCCCCTAGACATTCTTCCGACAGGGTAGCCAGTAGCTCTCTCTTGTTTTGTGTCCGACTAGGTCATAGGATGATGTGAAACCATGTTGGTTCACAAGTTGGGGCACTATACTACCCGCTTTCACCCGAACGGGAGATTCCCCCTTATATAAATGTCCATAACCTTTCGCTTCTAGGTTAGAGCGCATGCATGTGAGGGGGACACATGCAATCACCTATACCAACCTTGCACCACACTCACACACATATGCTAGGGACACATGCAAGTTTTCGATGATTCCGACGCTCGTGGACTTCCTCCCATGAAACCCCGATGATCTCATGGGTCTTGATCGCCTACCCCTAGACATTCTTCCGACAGGGTAGCCCAGTAGCTCTCTCTTGTTTTGTGTCCGACTAGGTCATAGGATGATGTAAACCATGTTGGTTCACAAGTTGGGGCACTATACGGCCTGCTTTCACCTGAATGGGGAGATTCCCCTTATACATGTCCAGAACCTTTCGCTTCTAGGTTAGAGCGCATGCATGCGAGGGGGACACATGCAATCACCTATACCAACCATGCACCACACTCACACACATATGCTAGGGACACATGCAAGTTTTCGATGATTCCGACGCTCGTGGACTTCCTCCCGAAACCCCGATGATCTCATGGGTCTTGATCGCCTACCCCCTAGACATTCTTCCGACAGGGTAGCCCGCGAGCTCTCTTGTTTTGTGTCCGACTAGGTCATAGGATGATGTGAAACCATGTTGGTTCACAAGTTGGGGCACTATACTACCCGCTTTCACCGAACGGGAGATTCCCCTTATATGTGTCCATAACCTTTCGCTTCTAGGTTAGAGCGCCTGCATGTGAGGGGGGCACATGCAATCACCTATACCAACCTTGCACCACACTCACACACATATGCTAGGTACACATGCAAGTTTTCGATGATTCCGACGCTCGTGGACTTCCTCCGAAACCCTCGATGATCTCATGTTCTGATCGCCTACCCCCTAGACATTCTTCCGACAGGGTAGCCCGTGAGCTCTCTCTTGTTTTGTGTCCGACTAGGTCATAGGATGATGTAAAACCATGTTGGTTCACAAGTTGGGGCACTATACTACCCGGTTTCACCTGAACGGGGAGATTCCCCCTTATACAGGTCCATAACCTTTCGCTTCTAGGTTAGAGCGCATGCATGTGAGGGGGACACATGCAATCACCTATACCAACCTTGCACCACACTCACACACATATGCTAGGGACACATGCAAGTTTTCAGATGATTCCGACGTTCTCGTGGTCTTCCTCCCATGAAACCTCGATGATCTCATGGGTTTTGATCGCCTACCCCTAGACATTCTTCCGACAGGTAGCCCATGTAGCTCTCTCTTGTTTTGTGTCTGACTAGGTCATAGGATGATGTGAAACCATGTTGGTTCACAAGTTGGGGCACTATACTACCTGCTTTCACCTGAACGGGGAGATTCCGCCTTATATAGGTCCATAACCTTTCGCTTCTAGGTTAGAGCGCATGCATGCGAGGGGGGACACATGCAATCACCTATACCAACCTTGCACCACACTCACACACATATGCTAGGGACACATGCAAGTTTTCAGATGATTCCGACGCTCGTGGACTTCCTCCGCTGAAACCTCGATGATCTCATGGGCCTCGGATCGCCTACCCCCTAGACATTCTTCCGACAGGGTAGCCCATGTAGCTCTCTCTTGTTTTGTGTCTGACTGGGTCATAGGATGATGTGAAACCATGTTGGTTCACAAGTTGGGGCACTATACGTCCTGGTTTCACCTGAACGGGGACATTCCCCCTTATACAGGTCCATAACCTTTCGCTTCTAGGTTAGAGCGCATGGATGCGAGGGGGACACATGCAATCACCTATACCAACCTTGCACCACACTCACACACATATGCTAGGGACACATGCAAGTTTTCGATGATTCCGACGCTCGTGGACTTCCTCCCATGAAACCCTCGATGATCTCATGGTTCTGATCGCCTACCCCCTAGACATTCTTCTCCGACAGGGTAGCCCATAGCTCTCTTGTTTTGTGTCTGACTTGGTCATAGGATGATGTGAAACCATGTTGGTTCACAAGTTGGGGCACTATACTACTGCTTTCACCCGAACGGGAGATTCCCTTATATGTGTCCATAACCTTTCGCTTCTAGGTTAGAGCGCATGCATGCGAGGGGACACATGCAATCACCTATACCAACCTTGCACCACACTCACACACATATGCTAGGGACACATGCAAGTTTTCGATGATTCCGACGCTCGTGGACTTCCTCCCATGAAACCTCGATGATCTGGGGTTTCTGATCGCCTACCCCCTAGACATTCTTCCGACAGGGTAGCCATAGCTCTCTCTTGTTTTGTGTCCGACTAGGTCATAGGATGATGTGAAACCATGTTGGTTCACAAGTTGGGGCACTATACGCCTGCTTTCACCCGAACGGGAGATTCCCCTATACAGTGTCCATAACCTTTCGCTTCTAGGTTAGAGCGCATGCATGTGAGGGGGACACATGCAATCACCTATACCAACCTTGCACCACACTCACACACATATGCTAGGGACACATGCAAGTTTTCATGATTCCGACGCTCGTGGACTTCCTCCTGAAACCCCGATGATCTCATGGGTTTTGATCGCCTACCCCCTAGACATTCTTCCGACAGGGTAGCCGCAGAGCTCTCTCTTGTTTTGTGTCCGACTAGGTCATAGGATGATGTGAAACCATGTTGGTTCACAAGTTGGGGCACTATACGGCCCGGTTTCACCTGAACGGGGAGATTCCCCCTTATACAGGTCCATAACCTTTCGCTTCTAGGTTAGAGCGCATGCATGTGAGGGGGGACACATGCAATCACCTATACCAACCTTGCACCACACTCACACACATATGCTAGGGACACATGCAAGTTTTCAGATGATTCCGACGTTCTCGTGGACTTCCTCCCATGAAACCTCGATGATCTCATGGGTTTTGATCGCCTACCCCCTAGACATTCTTCCCGACAGGTAGCCCATGTAGCTCTCTCTTGTTTTGTGTCCGACTAGGTCATAGGATGATGTGAAACCATGTTGGTTCACAAGTTGGGGCACTATACGCCTGCTTTCACCTGAACGGGAGATTCCCCCTTATACAGGTCCATAACCTTTCGCTTCTAGGTTAGAGCGCATGCATGTGAGGGGGACACATGCAATCACCTATACCAACCTTGCACCACACTCACACACATATGCTAGGGACACATGCAAGTTTTCAGATGATTCCGACGTTCTCGTGGACTTCCTCCGGCGAAACCCTGATGATCTCATGGCTCGGATCGCCTACCCCTAGACATTCTTTCCCGACAGGGTAGCCCATGTAGCTCTCTCTTGTTTTGTGTCCGACTAGGTCATAGGGTGATGTGAAACCATGTTGGTTCACAAGTTGGGGCACTATACGCCCGGCTTTCACCGAACGGGAGATTCCCTTATATACAGGTCCATAACCTTTCGCTTCTAGGTTAGAGCGCATGCATGCGAGGGGGGACACATGCAATCACATATACCAACCTTGCACCACACTCACACACATATGCTAGGGACACATGCAAGTTTTCAGATGATTCCGACGTCCTCGTGGACTTCCTCCCATAAACCCCTCGATGATCTCATGGGTTCGGATCGCCTACCCCCTAGACATTCTTCCGACAGGGTAGCCCATGTAGCTCTCTCTTGTTTTGTGTCTGACTAGGTCATAGGATGATGTAAACCATGTTGGTTCACAACTTGGGGCACTATACGCGGAGGTTTCACCTGAACGGGGAGATTCCCCCTTATACATGTCCATAACCTTTCGCTTCTAGGTTAGAGCGCATGCATGTGAGGGGGACACATGCAATCACCTATACCAACCTTGCACCACACTCACACACATATGCTAGGGACACATGCAAGTTTTCAGATGATTCCGACGTTCTCGTGGACTTCCTCCCATGAAACCCCGATGATCTCATGGGCCTTGATCGCCTACCCCCTAGACATTCTTCTGACAGGGGTAGCCCAACGTAGCTCTATCTTGTTTTGTGTCTGACTAGGTCATAGGATGATGTGAAACCATGTTGGTTCACAAGTTGGGGCACTATACGGCCTGGTTTCACCTGAACGGGGAGATTCCCCCTTATACAGGTCCATAACCTTTCGCTTCTAGGTTAGAGCGCATGCATGTGAGGGGGGACACATGCAATCACCTATACCAACCTTGCACCACACTCACACACATATGCTAGGGACACATGCAAGTTTTCAGATGATTCCGACGTTCTCGTGGACTTCCTCCGGCGAAACCCTGATGATCTCATGGTTTCTGATCGCCTACCCCCTAGACATTCTTCTCCGACAGGGTAGCCCATGTAGCTCTCTTGTTTTGTGTCTGACTAGGTCATAGGATGATGTAAAACCATGTTGGTTCACAAGTTGGGGCACTATACGGCCCGGTTTCACCGTAACGGGGAGATTCCCCCTTATATACAGGTCCATAACCTTTCGCTTCTAGGTTAGAGCGCATGCATGCGAGGGGGACACATGCAATCACCTATACCAACCTTGCACCACACTCACACACATATGCTAGGGACACATGCAAGTTTTCAGATGATTCCGACGTTCTCGTGGACTTCCTCCGGCGAAACCCTGATGATCTGCGGGCCTCGGATCGTCTACCCCCTAGACATTCTTCTGACAGGGATAGCCCGGTGTAGCTCTCTCTTGTTTTGTGTCTGACTAGGTCATACGATGATGTGAAACCATGTTGGTTCACAAGTTGGGGCACTATACGGCCCGGTTTCACCGGAACGGGGAGATTCCCCTTATATGTGTCCATAACCTTTCGCTTCTAGGTTAGAGCGCATGCATGTGAGGGGGCACACATGCAATCACCTATACCAACCTTGCACCACACTCACACACATATGCTAGGGACACATGCAAGTTTTCAGATGATTCCGACGCTCGTGGACTTCCTCCGCGAAACCCCGATGATCTCATGGGTTCGGATCGCCTACCCCCTAGACATTCTTTCCGACAGGTAGCCATGTAGCTCTCTCTTGTTTTGTGTCCGACTAGGTCATAGGATGATGTGAAACCATGTTGGTTCACAAGTTGGGGCACTATACTACCTGTTTCACCCGAACGGGAGATTCCCCTTATACAGTCCATAACCTTTCGCTTCTAGGTTAGAGCGCATGCATGCGAGGGGGGACACATGCAATCCCCTATACCAACCTTGCACCACACTCACACACATATGCTAGGGACACATGCAAGTTTTCGATGATTCCGACGCTCGTGGACTTCCTCCATGAAACCCTCGATGATCTCATGGTTTCTGATCGCCTACCCCTAGACATTCTTCCGACAGGGTAGCCCATGTAGCTCTCTCTTGTTTTGTGTCCGACTAGGTCATAGGATGATGTGAAACCATGTTGGTTCACAAGTTGGGGCACTATACTACCTTGCTTTCACCTGAACGGGAGATTCCCCTTATACAGTCCATAACCTTTCGCTTCTAGGTTAGAGCGCATGCATGTGAGGGGGACACATGCAATCACCTATACCAACCTTGCACCACACTCACACACATATGCTAGGGACACATGCAAGTTTTCGATGATTCCGACGCTCGTGGACTTCCTCCCATGAAACCTCGATGATCTCATGGGTTCTTGATCGCCTACCCCCTAGACATTCTTCCGACAGGTAGCCCGTAGCTCTCTCTTGTTTTGTGTCCGACTAGGTCATAGGATGATGTGAAACCATGTTGGTTCACAAGTTGGGGCACTATACGGCCTGCTTTCACCTGAACGGGAGATTCCCCTTATACAGTCCATAACCTTTCGCTTCTAGGTTAGAGCGCATGCATGCGAGGGGGACACATGCAATCACCTATACCAACCTTGCACCACACTCACACACATATGCTAGGGACACATGCAAGTTTTCAGATGATTCCGACGCTCGTGGACTTCCTCCCACAAACCCTCGATGATCTCATGGGTTCTGATCGCCTACCCCCTAGACATTCTTCCGACAGGTAGCCCATGTAGCTATCTCTTGTTTTGTGTCTGACTAGGTCATAGGATGATGTGAAACCATGTTGGTTCACAAGTTGGGGCACTATACGTCTTGCTTTCACCCGAACGGGAGATTCCCCTTATATATGTGTCCATAACCTTTCGCTTCTAGGTTAGAGCGCATGCATGCGAGGGGGACACATGCAATCACCTATACCAACCTTGCACCACACTCACACACATATGCTAGGGACACATGCAAGTTTTCGATGATTCCGACGCTCGTGGACTTCCTCCCATGAAACCTCGATGATCTCATGGGTTTTGATCGCCTACCCCCTAGACATTCTTCCGACAGGGTAGCCCAGTAGCTCTCTCTTGTTTTGTGTCCGACTAGGTCATAGGATGATGTGAAACCATGTTGGTTCACAAGTTGGGGCACTATACTACCTGCTTTCACCTGAACGGGGAGATTCCCCCTTATACAGGTCCATAACCTTTCGCTTCTAGGTTAGAGCGCATGCATGCGAGGGGGGACACATGCAATCACCTATACCAACCTTGCACCACACTCACACACATATGCTAGGGACACATGCAAGTTTTCAGATGATTCCGACGTTCTCGTGGACTTCCTCCGGCGAAACCCTGATGATCTGCGGGCCTCTGATCGTCTACCCCTAGACATTCTTCTGACAGGGGTAGCCCGGCGTAGCTCTCTCTTGTTTTGTGTCTGACTAGGTCATAGGATGATGTGAAACCATGTTGGTTCACAAGTTGGGGCACTATACGGCCCGGTTTCACCTGAACGGGGAGATTCCCCCTTATACAGGTCCATAACCTTTCGCTTCTAGGTTAGAGCGCATGCATGTGAGGGGGGACACATGCAATCACCTATACCAACCTTGCACCACACTCACACACATATGCTAGGGACACATGCAAGTTTTCGATGATTCCGACGCTCGTGGACTTCCTCCCATAAACCTCGATGATCTCATGGGTTTGATCGCCTACCCCCTAGACATTCTTCCGACAGGGTAGCATGTAGCTCTCTTGTTTTGTGTCCGACTAGGTCATAGGATGATGTGAAACCATGTTGGTTCCCAAGTTGGGGCACTATACGGCCCGGCTTTCACCCGAACGGGAGATTCCCCTTATACAGTCCATAACCTTTCGCTTCTAGGTTAGAGCGCATGCATGCGAGGGGGACACATGCAATCACCTATACCAACCTTGCACCACACTCACACACATATGCTAGGGACACATGCAAGTTTTCAGATGATTCCGACGTTCTCGTGGACTTCCTCCGCAAACCCCGATGATCTCATGGTTCGGATCGCCTACCCCCTAGACATTCTTCTCCGACAGGTAGCCCAAGCGTAGCTCTCTCTTGTTTTGTGTCCGACTAGGTCATAGGATGATGTGAAACCATGTTGGTTCACAAGTTGGGGCACTATACGGCCCGGTTTCACCGAACGGGAGATTCCCCTTATATGTGTCCATAACCTTTCGCTTCTAGGTTAGAGCGCATGCATGTGAGGGGGACACATGCAATCACCTATACCAACCTTGCACCACACTCACACACATATGCTAGGGACACATGCAAGTTTTCGATGATTCCGACGCTCGTGGACTTCCTCCCACAAACCCTCGATGATCTCATGGGTTTCGGATCGCCTACCCCTAGACATTCTTCCGACAGGGTAGCCCATGTAGCTCTCTCTTGTTTTGTGTCCGACTAGGTCATAGGATGATGTGAAACCATGTTGGTTCACAAGTTGGGGCACTATACTACCTGCTTTCACCTGAACGGGAGATTCCCTTATACATGTGTCCATAACCTTTCGCTTCTAGGTTAGAGCGCATGCATGCAAGGGGGGACACATGCAATCACATATACCAACCTTGCACCACACTCACACACATATGCTAGGGACACATGCAAGTTTTCAGATGATTCCGACGCTCGTGGACTTCCTCCGCGAAACCTCGATGATCTCATGGCCTTGATCGCCTACCCCTAGACATTCTTCCGACAGGGTAGCCCATGTAGCTCTCTTGTTTTGTGTCCGACTAGGTCATAGGATGATGTAAACCATGTTGGTTCACAAGTTGGGGCACTATACTACGGTTTCACCTGAACGGGGAGATTCCCCCTTATATACAGGTCCATAACCTTTCGCTTCTAGGTTAGAGCGCATGCATGCAAGGGGGGACACATGCAATCACATATACCAACCTTGCACCACACTCACACACATATGCTAGGGACACATGCAAGTTTTCAGATGATTCCGACGTTCTCGTGGACTTCCTCCCATGAAACCCTCGATGATCTCGGGTTCTGATCGCCTACCCCCTAGACATTCTTCCCGACAGGGTAGCCCAGCGTAGCTCTCTCTTGTTTTGTGTCTGACTAGGTCATAGGATGATGTGAAACCATGTTGGTTCACAAGTTGGGGCACTATACGGCCCGGTTTCACCTGAACGGGGAGATTCCCCCTTATATACATGTCCATAACCTTTCGCTTCTAGGTTAGAGCGCATGCATGCGAGGGGGGACACATGCAATCACCTATACCAACCTTGCACCACACTCACACACATATGCTAGGGACACATGCAAGTTTTCAGATGATTCCGACGTTCTCGTGGACTTCCTCCCATGAAACCCCGATGATCTCATGGCCTCAGATCGTCTACCCCCTAGACATTCTTCTGACAGGGGTAGCCCAGCGTAGCTCTCTCTTGTTTTGTGTCTGACTAGGTCATAGGATGATGTAAAACCATGTTGGTTCACAAGTTGGGGCACTATACGACCCGGTTTCACCTGAACGGGGAGATTCCCCCTTATACAGGTCCATAACCTTTCGCTTCTAGGTTAGAGCGCATGCATGTGAGGGGGGACACATGCAATCACCTATACCAACCTTGCACCACACTCACACACATATGCTAGGGACACATGCAAGTTTTCAGATGATTCCGACGCTCGTGGACTTCCTCCCATGAAACCCTCGATGATCTCATGGGTTTTGATCGCCTACCCCCTAGACATTCTTCCGACAGGTAGGCATGTAGCTCTCTCTTGTTTTGTGTCTGACTAGGTCATAGGATGATGTGAAACCATGTTGGTTCACAAGTTGGGGCACTATACGGCCCGGTTTCACCTGAACGGGGAGATTCCCCCTTATACAGGTCCATAACCTTTCGCTTCTAGGTTAGAGCGCATGCATGCGAGGGGGGACACATGCAATCACCTATACCAACCTTGCACCACACTCACACACATATGCTAGGGACACATGCAAGTTTTCAGATGATTCCGACGTTCTCGTGGACTTACACCGACGAAACCCTGATGATCTCATGGCTCGGATCGCCTACCCCCTAGACATTCTTCCGACAGGGTAGCCCATGTAGCTCTCTCTTGTTTTGTGTCCGACTAGGTCATAGGATGATGTGAAACCATGTTGGTTCACAAGTTGGGGCACTATACGTCTTGCTTTCACCCGAACGGGAGATTCCCTTATACAGGTCCATAACCTTTCGCTTCTAGGTTAGAGCGCATGCATGCGAGGGGGACACATGCAATCACCTATACCAACCTTGCACCACACTCACACACATATGCTAGGGACACATGCAAGTTTTCAGATGATTCGACGTTCTCGTGGACTTCCTCCCATGAAACCCCGATGATCTCATGGGCCTGATCGCCTACCCCTAGACATTCTTCCGACAGGGTAGCCCGTAGCTCTCTCTTTTTTTGTGTCTGACTAGGTCATAGTATGATGTTAAACCATGTTGGTTCACAAGTTGGGGGACTATACTACCGGTTTTCACCTGAACGGGGAGATTCCCCCTTATACAGGTCCATAACCTTTCGCTTCTAGGTTTGAGCGCATGCATGGGCGGGGGACACATGCAATCACCTATACCAACCTTGCACCACACTCACACACATATGCTAGGGACACATGCAAGTTTTCAGATGATTCCGACGTTCTCGTGGACTTCCTCCCATGAAACCTCGATGATCTCATGGCCTTTGATCGCCTACCCCCTAGACATTCTTCCGACAGGGGTAGCCCATGTAGCTCTCTCTTGTTTTGTGTCCGACTAGGTCATAGGATGATGTGAAACCATGTTGGTTCACAAGTTGGGGCACTATACTACTGCTTTCACCCGAACGGGAGATTCCCCTTATACAGTCCATAACCTTTCGCTTCTAGGTTAGAGCGCATGCATGCGAGGGGGACACATGCAATCACCTATACCAACCTTGCACCACACTCACACACATATGCTAGGGACACATGCAAGTTTTCAGATGATTCCGACGTTCTCGTGGACTTCCTCCGGCGAAACCCTGATGATCTCATGGGTTCTTGATCGTCTACCCCCTAGACATTCTTCTGACAGGGGTAGCCCGGTGTAGCTCTCTCTTGTTTTGTGTCTGACTAGGTCATAGGATGATGTGAAACCATGTTGGTTCACAAGTTGGGGCACTATACGGCCCGGTTTCACCTGAACGGGGAGATTCCCCCTTATACAGGTCCATAACCTTTCGCTTCTAGGTTAGAGCGCATGCATGCGAGGGGGACACATGCAATCACCTATACCAACCTTGCACCACACTCACACACATATGCTAGGGACACATGCAAGTTTTCGATGATTCCGACGCTCGTGGACTTCCTCCGCGAAACCCCGATGATCTCATGGTTCTTGATCGCCTACCCCTAGACATTCTTCCGACAGGGTAGCATGTAGCTCTCTCTTGTTTTGTGTCTGACTAGGTCATAGGATGATGTGAAACCATGTTGGTTCACAAGTTGGGGCACTATACGACCCGGTTTCACCTGAACGGGGAGATTCCCCCTTATACAGGTCCATAACCTTTCGCTTCTAGGTTAGAGCGCATGCATGTGAGGGGGACACATGCAATCACCTATACCAACCTTGCACCACACTCACACACATATGCTAAGGACACATGCAAGTTTTCGATGATTCCGACGCTCGTGGACTTCCTCCAAAAAACCGATGATCTCATGGCCTCTGATCGCCTACCCCTAGACATTCTTCCCGACAGGTAGCCCGTAGCTCTCTTGTTTTGTGTCCGACTAGGTCATAGGATGATGTGAAACCATGTTGGTTCACAAGTTGGGGCACTATACGGCCTTGCTTTCACCTGAACGGGAGATTCCCTTATATGTGTCCATAACCTTTCGCTTCTAGGTTAGAGCGCATGCATGCGAGGGGGACACATGCAATCACCTATACCAACCTTGCACCACACTCACACACATATGCTAGGGACACATGCAAGTTTTCGATGATTCCGACGCTCGTGGACTTCCTCCGCGAAACCTCGATGATCTCATGGGCCTTGATCGCCTACCCCCTAGACATTCTTCCGACAGGGGTAGCCCGCATAGCTCTCTCTTGTTTTGTGTCCGACTAGGTCATAGGATGATGTGAAACCATGTTGGTTCACAAGTTGGGGCACTATACTACCTGCTTTCACCCGAACGGGAGATTCCCCTTATATGTGTCCATAACCTTTCGCTTCTAGGTTAGAGCATGCATGCGAGGGGACACATGCAATCACCTATACCAACCTTGCACCACACTCACACACATATGCTAGGGACACATGCAAGTTTTCAGATGATTCCGACGCTCGTGGACTTCCTCCCATGAAACCTCGATGATCTCATGGGTTTTGATCGCCTACCCCTAGACATTCTTCCGACAGGGTAGCCAGAAGCTCTCTCTTGTTTTGTGTCCGACTAGGTCATAGGATGATGTGAAACCATGTTGGTTCACAAGTTGGGGCACTATACTACCTGTTTCACCTCGAACGGGAGATTCCCCTTATATGTGTCCATAACCTTTCGCTTCTAGGTTAGAGCGCATGCATGCGAGGGGGACACATGCAATCACCTATACCAACCTTGCACCACACTCACACACATATGCTAGGGACACATGCAAGTTTTCGATGATTCCGACGCTCGTGGACTTCCTCCCATGAAACCCTCGATGATCTCATGGCTCTGATCGCCTACCCCCTAGACATTCTTCCGACAGGGTAGCCAGCGTAGCTCTCTTGTTTTGTGTCCGACTAGGTCATAGGATGATGTGAAACCATGTTGGTTCACAAGTTGGGGCACTATACGCCCGCTTTCACCGAACGGGAGATTCCCCTTATATGTGTCCATAACCTTTCGCTTCTAGGTTAGAGCGCATGCATGAGGGGGACACATGCAATCACCTATACCAACCTTGCACCACACTCACACACATATGCTAGGGACACATGCAAGTTTTCGATGATTCCGACGCTCGTGGACTTCCTCCCACAAACCCTCGATGATCTCATGGGTTCTGATCGCCTACCCCCTAGACATTCTTCTCAGGGTAGCCCGTAGCTCTCTTGTTTTGTGTCCGACTAGGTCATAGGATGATGTAAAACCATGTTGGTTCACAAGTTGGGGCACTATACGGCCTGCTTTCACCCGAACGGGAGATTCCCCTTATACAGTCCATAACCTTTCGCTTCTAGGTTAGAGCGCATGCATGTGAGGGGACACATGCAATCACCTATACCAACCTTGCACCACACTCACACACATATGCTAGGGACACATGCAAGTTTTCAGATGATTCCGACGCTCGTGGACTTCCTCCCATGAAACCTCGATGATCTCATGGGCTTCGGATCGCCTACCCCTAGACATTCTTTCCGACAGGGGTAGCCCATGTAGCTCTCTTGTTTTGTGTCCGACTAGGTCATAGGATGATGTGAAACCATGTTGGTTCACAAGTTGGGGCACTATACGCCCGTTTCACCGTGAACGGGAGATTCCCTTATACAGTCCATAACCTTTCGCTTTTAGGTTAGAGCGCATGCATGCGAGGGGGACACATGCAATCACCTATACCAACCTTGCACCACACTCACACACATATGCTAGGGACACATGCAAGTTTTCGATGATTCCGACGCTCGTGGACTTCCTCCGCGAAACCTCGATGATCTCAAGGGCCTCGGATCGTCTACGTAATGGAAATGAAGTTCAGCATCCTCTAGAACCTTATGGTCTATTGCAAAGTTAGTGTTTCCATGGTCTGAATACTAACAAATAGGCAACAAAAAGTTAACTCATTTGAAAGAAAAAATAAAAAGAAAATTAGAAAATAGCATAAGACACACGGCAAAGGACAAAACACACGGCAAAGATGTCCTTTGCCATGTGCCTGCCACAAACACACTAAGGTCCTTTGCCGTGTGTCTCTATCCCTCAGACACACGGCAAATAATTTTTTTCACCTTTAGCAAGGCTTTTATTACATATATGTTTGGTGATATTATTTCATAGGATCATGAGAGCACACATATGATCATAGGTTATTGTAGTCTTGATCACTATATACATGCACCCCCTGATTCCGACGTTCTCGTGGACTTCCTCCCATGAAACCTCGATGATCTCATGGCCTCTGATCGCCTACCCCCTAGACATTCTTCCTCAGGGGTAGCCCGCATAGAGCTCTCTTGTTTTTTGTCTGACTAGCTCATAGGATGATGTGAAACCATGTTGGTTCACAAGTTGGGGCACTATACGGCCCGGTTTCACCGTAACGGGGAGATTCCCCCTTATACAGGTCCATAACCTTTCGCTTCTAGGTTAGAGCGCATGCATGTGAGGGGGGGCACATGCAATCACCTATACCAATCTTGCACCACACTCACACACATATGCTAGGGACACATGAAAGTTTTCAGATGATTCCGACGTTCTCGTGGACTTCCTCCCAGAAACCTCGATGATCTCAGTTTTGATCGCCTACCCCCTAGACATTCTTCCGACAGGTAGCCCATGTAGCTCTCTCTTGTTTTGTGTCTGACTAGGTCATAGGAT
This sequence comes from Avena insularis, assembly GCA_023614405.1. Lineage (NCBI taxonomy): Eukaryota > Viridiplantae > Streptophyta > Magnoliopsida > Poales > Poaceae > Avena > Avena insularis. The sequence continues at coordinate 92,983,005 of CM042695.1, forward strand.
GATGTGAAACCATGTTGGTTCACAAGTTGGGGCACTATACTACCTGCTTTCACCGAACGGGAGATTCCCTTATATAGGTCCATAACCTTTCGCTTCTAGGTTAGAGCGCATGCATGCGAGGGGGGACACATGCAATCACCTATACCAACCTTGCACCACACTCACACACATATGCTAGGGACACATGCAAGTTTTCGATGATTCCGACGCTCGTGGACTTCCTCCCATGAAACCCTCGATGATCTCATGGGCTCTTGATCGCCTACCCCTAGACATTCTTCCCGACAGGGTAGCCCGCGTAGCTCTCTTGTTTTGTGTCCGACTAGGTCATAGGATGATGTGAAACCATGTTGGTTCACAAGTTGGGGCACTATACGGCCTGCTTTCACCGAACGGGAGATTCCCCTTATACAGTCCATAACCTTTCGCTTCTAGGTTAGAGCGCATGCATGCGAGGGGGACACATGCAATCACCTATACCAACCTTGCACCACACTCACACACATATGCTAGGGACACATGCAAGTTTTCGATGATTCCGACGCTCGTGGACTTCCTCCCAAAACCCCGATGATCTCATGGGCCTTGATCGCCTACCCCTAGACATTCTTCCGACAGGGTAGCCCATGTAGCTCTCTTGTTTTGTGTCCGACTAGGTCATAGGATGATGTGAAACCATGTTGGTTCACAAGTTGGGGCACTATACGCCCGGTTTCACCTGAACGGGAGATTCCCTTATATGTGTCCATAACCTTTCGCTTCTAGGTTAGAGCGCATGCATGCGAGGGGACACATGCAATCACCTATACCAACCTTGCACCACACTCACACACATATGCTAGGGACACATGCAAGTTTTCAGATGATTCCGACGCTCGTGGACTTCCTCCGTAAACCCTGATCTCATGGGACTTGATCGCCTACCCCTAGACATTTTCTAGAGCGCGATGCATGCAAGTTCAGATAAGGGGACACATGCAAGTTTATGGTCTAGTGCAAAGTTCAGATTTCTATGGTCTCAATACTAACAAAAAGCCAAGAAAGATTTCACTTAAACATAAAATAAATACAAATGAAAGAAAAAACAATAAGAAAATTAGAAAATAAGACACACGGTAAAGGAGAAAACACACCTGCAGCAAAGATGTCCTTTGCCGCAGGTCCTTTTAGGGTACACATCGAAAGCTCTTGTCGTGTTCCACTGGTTGGCACACGGCAAAGGCATGCTAGTAGATAATGCCCAGCCCGCCTCCCGCCTTATCCTCTCCCCACAGCCACCCGCCTCCCCACACCCGACCTCGCCGATCCAGCCACACGCCATCAGCTTCACACACACATTGCTGCCAAGCTGCTGCTCTGGCTCCTCCTCCACCCGGTCCACCCCCACTCCATCCGCTACCATCTGTCGCCCATCAGCCTCGGCCCCATCCACCTCCGCTGGCCACCACCGCCTGCCTCGGGAGGGCGTGCCCACCTCCGCCAGTCCCGCCCCTCCACCCACCGGCTGCCACCCCATCACCACCGGTATGTAGTATATGCATGTATGTGTAGCTAGGTAGTATGTATGTGTAGCTAGTATGTATGTGCATGTGTAGTATATGTATGTGTAGTAGCTAGTATATGTAGTGTAGCTAGTATGTATGTGTAGTATATGTATGTGTTGCTAGTATGTATGTGTATGTGTATCTAGTATGTATGTGTATTATATATATGTATGTGTAGCTAGTATATATATGTATGTGTAGCTAGTATGTATGTGTATGTGTAGCTAGTATATATATGTATGTGTAGCTAGTATGTATGTGTAGTATATATTTGTAGTATATATATTGTTAGATATATATAGCATGTATTTGTCCCATGTATTTGTTACATATATGTATAGTAGTATGTATATATGTTGTTTCATATATGCATGTGTATAGTAGTAATTTAGGAATTATGTGTAATTTTTTGGCATGTCTATAGTAGTAATTTAGTAATTTTTCTTCATGCAGGGATATGTGTCGAGTCCGAGGGTGGGGTTGTCGGCGAGGGTCATTTTGGCGGGAGGGTCGAGCATCTTCTTCACCTCTCGATCACGCTCAAGGATAAAATCTATTCTCCTATTTTGCAAATACCTAGGGTTATTTTCGTAGATCACCAAGTCCTGTCATGCTACCTAGGCTGTTTTTCCGGCCGTAAGGGTTACGTGGATAAATATGCATTAGTGGTCTCGCATATTATGAAGCCGTAACTCTTACGGCATTTATCGACAAATCGGGCGGATGCGTAGTTGGGTATGTTTTCCTTGTTCTACGCCAGTCCGAGATAGGGATTTTGCCGCGCCCCTGTTGTTCTCCTGATGCACATCCTCTTGGCTTTTTGCCGAGACGCATCGGGAGAGCAATGGGAGGTGCCGCCAAAATTTCGTGTCGGATCGGGTAGAGCAGGAGAACATACTCAATTCACGGATCCGGCTTGCCGATAGGACCCTATTTACCTATTAGAGAGATAGGTGGATATATTTATGGCGAAATATATGTTTGCTAAATTAACCGAACTAATACCGGATTTATTTATATGGTATGATTAATTGAAAGCATTATATGTCGTTTTTGGTAATGATTAGAGGATGGAGAATCGTGACTGGATGTATGATGGCTATGTCGTAAGAAGTGGGACTTTACCTCGTAATGGCAAGAAAGGCCGAGGACTTTGTGAACTGGCATTTGCCATCCCCAAAGCACTCTCCAAGAATTTTCTTCTCTCAGGTAAGATGCAAGAACCTGAATACACATTCAAGGATGATGTGAGTACTCACCGCTTCAATTACGGTTCACACCATCCTATAAGACTTGGACATTCCATGGTGAAAAGTTATTAAACGTGGTAGGAGGAGTCACCAGGTCACAGCAGTCAACAAGGAAGAATTTGATGCTGGTTTTGATAGGTGCATAGAAAACTTTGTGAATGCTAATGCACTGAAGCCCTCATGTAGAGGCGAGACACCTCAGAGGCGGAGACAAGTGAGGAGCCGAGGAAAACACGCAAAGTACCACGAGACTTTGTTTGCCTCCACGAGACCTCTTCATGCACATACAGATGTTACCTAACCGATGCCATAGCTCGCCTTTTGGCCTTCAAGAGCCACAGATGAACTGGACCAAGAGAGGACTTTGATGATATGCTTGCCGTTGTTAAGATTCTCGAAAGGGCACCTCTTGCCGGAGAACTTCTACTATTCACCAAACTCCTCCATGACCTTAAGATGTCATATGAGCCGATACACGCTTATCCTAAAGGATGCATGCTATTCACAAAGGAGCATGCTAAGACAAATTATTGTATCCGCTGCAAATCCTCTAGGTACTTTGAGGTCGATCCCAATGGTGATGGTCGAAGAGGCGACCGGTTGCCTAAACACGGTATCTTCCAATCATACCGAGGCCCAGCCGACTCTTCATGATCGAGATATCGCCTAAAGGAGATGCAAAGGCGTAGAAGGGAAATGATACCTCTCTAGACAATATGATACATCCAACGGATGGTAGTGCATGGAAGAACTTTGTCAATAAATATCCTGATAAAGCCGGTGACAAGAGGAGCGTAGCGCTGCCATATCAACCGATGGGTTCAATCCATATGGCATGTCGGCTTCCAAGATATAGTTGTTGGCCAAAGGTTTTTTATTCCCCGAACCTCCTTCAAGGCTCGCATGAGATCGCAGAACATGTTTGTTCTCGATGATAATCCTGTACGAAATACCCGGTAAGAACATGAATGTGTATCTAGAACCCATGGTGATGACTTGCTTCGTGGCTGGGAAGGTCGGGGGATCCTAACATTTGACGCTCAAACAACGAGCACTGACATGTATGTTCCGTACCATACCTCGTGATGACCTACCAGCAGGCGTGTTGTTCTCATGTTGGTGTACACATGGGAAGTGGCTCTTGCCCAGGTGCATGCAATTTTTGACTTTCTTCCGGTTGTCAAGGAGGTAAGTATTCGCTTTGATGAACATCGACAAAGGGTCTTGAGTCAATCATCCATATAGGAGTGACAAAAAGAGGTTCAAGAAAGGTCGGTTGTCCATGATCCAAAGCCACGCCTAAAGACCGGAAAGGAAATCAAGGTGAGTTAGAAGCTCTCCAACAAATCTCAGATGGGAATGGTTTTACGTGGGATATGGGGATACACACCGGTGGACTCCACACATTCCGTGCTTATGGAAGCTCCCTTTACTTCTGAGGATCTTGAGCTCCCCGTGCATAACATTGATGTAATCCACACTGGAAAGAATACTCTATGGTGAGGCCCTTGGAGCACCATAATGCAAACCGAGGAAGACGAAAGATAACATCAAGGGAAGCTCGAATTGATCAAGAAGCATTGTGCGATAGGGCCAAAGTTGAACATGCAAGCCACCGAACCAAAGGCAGTAAAAGGTGGTCTAAGCCAAAAGTGCCCTTTTCTCTACCGCCCAAAAAAGCCCCAAAGAAGGGAGAGATCTTCCAGCGGATCGCGCAAAGTTTGTTTTTCTCCCCGATGGATTATGCGCTATTTGGATGAGGTCGGTCCAACATGGAAATGTTAGAGTACAAGGGGCTCAAGAGTCATGACTACCAATGTATGGCTTGGAGCGGATAATAATGCCGGTGATGATTCGAGGCTATGTCGATTTGGAGACTTGGCGGAATGTAGTCATCGAGGGTTGAGCTTTTTCTTCCCACGATTGATAGGGAGTTGGGAATAGTAAAGTGTTTGAGAAAAAGCTACATGAAATGCACTTTTAGAAAGTTGCTTTGCGATCTAGAGATGCTCCTTCCGCTGTGGTTCTTCAATCCGATGCAACATATGATCTTGCATCTCATGCGATTTAGGCTTTAAAGGGGACCCGTGTGTGGGCTCAAGCAGCGATTTCCTACCGATGAGAGAAACAAAGAAGCTTCGTAGAAGAAAACGGGCAATAAATGCAAGATCCGAGGCATCCATAAGCCGAAAGCAGTCCCCAACGAGGAGGTTGCAAACTTCACCACAAAGCACTATGATGCCAACATTCCCACAAAGCACAACCCAAGAGCTTCGTTATAATGCCGCCAACCCTCAAGATGTACCCAATCTTAGCATCTTAGATTGGGCTAGAGTAACCAAATCAAGTGGCACAAAGAGGTTAGCAATAAGAAAAACTTGAGCGGAGTTGAATCCACTGTATGTCTTGAACAATTATGGAAGAAGTGAAGCCGTACATACGAAGGTAAGTGATCACCATTTAGTTTTCCACAAACATTCATCGCTAACTCGTGCCTCAACTCTCTTTTTAAATTGTTATAGGCGATTTATTCAAGAGTGCACATTGGAAGAATCCAAATAGGGAGCCTAACCCTCAAGAGGAGCGGGGTGATCTTTGCCGATAAGGGTGGTGGTTTCACTTTAAATTAAAATTTGGTTCTGCGTGGTTTGCGTCCTATTCGAAAGCCAACTTATTTGTCGGGGCGCGACTTCTTGTGATAAACTTCTTATGCTAAACTTCTCGCTCTAACTTGTAAGGCAATAACTGACAAAGAGATGCAACCCGAATAAGAAATATTGCGAGGGCTTTAACGCATTCATTTATTGATACCAATGCATTCTGATGCTTATGACGTGAATGGTATCGCTTCCATAAACCCATGAATACACAACTAATGAAGCCGCCCAACAGGAAGACAAACAAATAGCGGGGTCTTTTGTGAAAGGCTCGGATGGCCTCTCTAGTACTATGGAAGAGTCGAGGGTATATATGAGCTGAATTACGGTTTTGGCAAAAGGCTAAATCTGCCAGGTATTCAAATGTCATTAGTTCGACCCTGCATAAGGTGAAAACAGAGGATCCTGAAATTGGATCGTTGAAGATTAGAGAAGAAACTCCGCTTATGCGAGGAGATGATGTTTACATTTTGGATACTTTCGGGCCTTCCAAGTATTCTATCTCTTCCGTACCCATGCACAAACCCACGACAAAACGCGTCTACACGGAATTCGGGATGTTGTGATGACGGTACCGACATCGTAATAGAGCCGCCCTTGCCAAACAAGGATGATTACCGCCGCCCTAAGACCCCTGACAAATGATGGCGAAGTTTTATCAAGAAGAAGGGCTCCCCTTGCAATTCACTATCGACTTAAGCTAGGTCCTCGCCCACATGGTGACATGGTCAGAGATGATGAGCAAGAAGAAGCTGGGGAGGAAGAGACCTTTATGCAAGATGAAGTTGAGGAGGTTCACAACCAACAAGATGTGAGTTTGCTCGAGTATTCCATGTCGCAGTGCCTTGACATGGAAGCGATCCATAGGGACCACCTCGAGGTTTCGTGGATGATTATTGCGTGGCGGAAAATGATAGCGATAATGAAACCTCGTCTAATTCATAATCGACTCGGTGACGATCACAGTCATGCATGTAGTAGTAACAAAATCTTTGTAGTAGTGTTTTATATGTAATCCAGCCAAGACTAAGACTACAAATAAAATTTCTTTCCTTTTATTCTTTTGTATTTTGTAAGAACTCTATTCTAACAACAATAAAATTTCTTTCCTTTTGTCTTTGTATTTGTAAGACTTCGTATCCCCAAAAGTCGAGAGGACAAGTATTTTTGAGATTCCATATAGCATGGGGATGTGGCGGTGGCAAGCCCAAGAAAGGATTCTCGATCCGACGACGATTCCTTCGGTCGTTGCCAGTGAGAAGACGAATCCTTTCCTTGGCTTATCGGCGTCTCATACCCATGCTATATGGATCGTAAATGTTCTCTTCTTTCGTCTTTCTTGGAAATACGAATATAGATTATCTAGCGTGACTTAAATGGAATAGATTAGATAGCCCTAAAAGTCGAGAAAGGAAAAGACATTACTTCACTATTAGAGTATAGCATGGGCGACATTGTTATAGAATCATTGAAATGGTTTCTTTCCTTTCATATTTGGAGAAACACAAGGGAAGGCTTCATCTCGTATCCCCAAAATGCGAGAGAGGACGGTATTTTGAGATTCATATAGTATAGCAGCAGGATGTGGCGGTGGCAAGCCAGGGAAAGGATTCTCGATCACGACAGCGATTCGCTAGAAGGAGTCGTTGCGGTAGAGACAGAATCCTTTCCTTGGCTTACCGGCGTCTCATACCCATGCTATATGGATCATGGAGAAATATTTCTCTTCTTTTACGTCTTTGCCAAATATGAATATAGATTAGCTAGCGTGACTTAAATGGAATAGATTAGATAGCCTAAAATTGAAGAGAAAGACATTACTTCACTATTAGGTATAGCATGGCAGAGCATTGTTATATGAATGTCGTGAAATGGTTTCTTTTCCTTTTTGTCTTTGGAGAAACACAAGGAAGGCTTCATCTCGTAGCCCCAAAGTCGAGAGAGGACATGTATTTTCGAGATTCATATAGCATGGGGATGTGGTGATTGCAAGCCGGAAAGGATTCTCGATCCACGACAGCGATTCCTTTCGAGGAGTCGTTGCGTGGAAGAATCCTTTCCTTGGCTTGCCGCGTCTCATACCCATGCTATATGGATCATGGAAATATTTCTCTTCTTCGTCTTTGCCGAATATAGTGTGTTTAAAACTTGAGTATTATTGTACTGTTATGAATCTTGTGTCACTGATGTGTACTAATAAACTACTCTTTTCACTCTGTTTGCGGTGATTGAAAGATGCCGGGGAAAGGAGTTACAAGAAAGCTGAAAAGCTTGGCAAAACTTGTATTGGTGGTTCAAAATATGTCGAAGCAGCCTACTAGTGCTACTGCTAGTGCTCCCGCGCACTTCCTGGCCAGGCGTGGGGCGTCACGAGACTCCTAGTCCCCTCCGGTCTTGAGGAGGATGAGCGGGAAGGAGGCGGGAGGCAGGAGGAGAGGGACTAGGAGGAGGAGGAGCCAGTTCGGCATCGGGAGGATGAGGGGCCTTTTCGGATTACGAGGAGGAGGAGCAGCAGGGAGGAGGAGGATGAGGGGTTTGGGTCTTTACCCTCTGAGGTTGACACGTCCTTGAGGTGGGCGCCTCGGGAGGATGAGGCAGTGCCTTGAGGAGTCGCCTCATGGACCCAAGCCTAGTGCATGGGAGAAGGCTCCATATCGGCGTGGGGTTTCGAGACTCCCCGACCTACCTTATCCCTATGGGGACAAGGTACTCGTGCCCGCTGGGTCGAGGTACATGATTTGACCCTAAACTATAAATTGTAATTTTATCACATACTGACCTTGTCTTTTCATTTTGCAGTGCCTTTCTATATGAGGATGGGATCAAGCCATATCGTGGCTACTCAAGCATCCTTGGAGCCTTGGTTAGAAAGTATTTTCCTGGGATTGTCACTCTCCCAAATGGTTCAAAGGATGTGGCTTGGACTTGGAAGCATTACCACTATGCGAAGATCGAAAAAAGTACACCACCATCGTGGAGAAGGTTCAGGTTTTGTTCGGGTAAGTTTGTTTGCTTGTCATAATTCAATCGCCTTGAGGATGAAATATACTTGAACTCGTGGCTTTGACCCTTTTTCCCTATGTGCATACTTGTAGAAGTTCTTGACATGGACGGACGCATAAAGGGAGTGTTTGATGATTGTTCACGAGCTTGCCAAGAGGAAGGTGCAAGACATGCACTACGAGGCACGCGTGAACTGCCTTCGCAACTGGTTCGGCGATCGCAAGATTTGGATGAACAAGAGCCAAGCCCGGGAGATGCTCTTCGAGTCGTGGCAGTACCTGCAGGTAGTTGCATTTTTGTTTTATTTATTTCTTGACCTTATTATATTTTCTATTGTACTAATATGTGTGTCTTGTGGATGTAGAACCCTCCTCAGTTCGTGGGTAATGACGAGCGGTGCTTCACGGCAATGGTAGCATGGTGGACACACCCCAATTACCTCCAGAAACACGCAGATGCAAAGAAGCGGCGAGAAGAGATGGGGGTGGATCACACCGCCAAGGCAACATCCCCCTTGCCCTTCTTAGGCAAAAAGAGGTGAGAAAATGCTTTATTTGTTCTTGCTTGTAATTTTATTCTTTACTTCGCCCTTTGGAGTCCCCCTTCACTTAACTTCATGCTCTTTTGTGCAGAAAATAAAGACAGGTTAAGAGCCGTCCGTGTTTGCTGTTTGGAAGAAGACACGCACGTTGGACGAGCCTAGGAACGAGAGCCTATGGATGAACGAGGGAGCCAGGCTCCGGGGTGAGAAGTACCCTAAGAAGTACAAGGAGGTGCATGGAGAAGATTCTAACCCTGAGACCACCCCCTTCGACCCCGAGGTCGCCGTGCTGGCGGGAGAAGGCCAGAAGAATGGTCGCCTATGGATCGGTTACGGGTCCGTCGACCCTAAGACCATCCCATCTATGCGCCAGGTCCGGCGTGGTAGGACGAGCGACCAGCCTGCTATAGAGACCATACGGCCTTCGTTGTAGCTCTCGGCGATTCTGGGTATGTTATTCCTTGGTCATCTATGTTTTACTACATGTTTTGTGTTGAAATGTTTATCTAATCGTGGCGACACGACGTAGGAGGAGATGGCCGCTGATAGGGCACGCAGAGAGGCGGCCGAGCAGCGGCAAGAGCAGCGGCAGATGGCCCATCGGCGAGGGTTCGGAGCAACAGGCGATGATGCGTGGATGACACAACAAATGCTTATCAATTCTCAACCAGGGACTCTTCCCACTCCTCCTTTTGCCTTCTCGTGGGTAAGTGATCAAGTGTCTTATTGTCCAATGCTCGCAATTTTCAATCTTGCCTTATTGTCTAATGCTCACAATTTCTAATGCTGCAGATGGACGATGCGATGCCACCGCCTGGTGGGTCTGCGGGTGGATCGAACAACCAGGCGCCACCGTCTTTCACCGTCAACAATCCGTCGGTCGTCCAGAGGCTGAATCGGAGTCCTCCAGGTTTGTTTTCTTATACTTGTCAAATTTAGCCATGCCATCGCATTTGTAGAAATTTTAGCCATGATATGACACTTGTAGAAATTTTAGCCTTGGCATGATACTTATAGAAAATTTAGCAATTCCATGACACTTGTAGGAAATTTAGCCTTGCCATGATACTTATAGCAAATTTAGCAATTCCATGACACTTGTAGATAATTCTATGCCATTGTCAAAATTTTATCCATGCTATGACACTTGTAGAAATTTTAGCCTTGCCATGACACTTATAGAAATTCTAGCCTTGCCATGGGACTTGTAGATATTCGTGATTTTACTTGTCATATTGATGTAATTTGCCATGAGACTCGTCAAAATCCCATGTTATTGCCATTTCCATCAACTTGCCTAGAAACTTGTACATATTGATGATTTTACTTGTCATATTTATATACTTGTCTTCAACTTGTAGGATCTCACGATGGAGCATGAGCTTGTGGAGCACTCGGAGTTGATGGTCTTGTGGGTGGCAAGAATAAACTTGTAATATTTATAGTTTAGGGATTGTGCACTTGTTGGTTATGCACTTGTGTAATAAACTTGGTCTTGTGTGATATTTGGTAGTGTTTGTGATGATATTATGATCATACTTGTGATATTTTGGTGTTGGCGATGCATTTTGGTATTGGTGATGCTTATATTATTGTTGTTCGATGCAATTTGGTGTTCCTGATGATCTGTATGATCATATATATGTATATTCTATGTTTTGAATTGTAGGAAATGAATGGAAATAATTTTTTTTTGAAAAAACAGGGCTGCTTTGCCGTGTGTATACACACGGCAAAGTGCCAAATGGTCACTTTGCCGTGTGTATACACACGGCAAAGAAGCCACGTGTAGCCCACCTGTGTGCTGCTGAGGTTATACACAGGGTCTTTGCCGTGTGCGCTATGCCAAAGGCACACGGCAAAGGATGAACTTTGCCGTGTGTCACCACTGAGAGGCACACGACAAAGGGGAAGACATAGCAAAGGGCAATACACACGGCAAACCATGAACACACGGCAAAAACAAAAGCACACGACAAAGAACACACACACGACAAAGGAAAGACACACAGCAAAGGTAGGACACACGGCAAAGATCAAAGGCACACGACAAAGGTCATACACGGCACCGATCTGTTGGCTCCGTCAGATGGACGGAACCGTCAACTACTTTAGTGTGCCGTGTGTGATCAGAAAACACACGACAAAGGGTTTGCCGTGTTCCGGGCGTCAAGACACACGGCAAAGGCTCTTTGCCGTCCCGATCGTTGTCGTGTTGCTTTTGCCGTGTGTAAGCACACGACAAAGGGTTTGCCGTGTTCCGGGGGGCCTTTGCCGTGTGGATACACCCACACGGCAAAGAACCTTTCTCCCGTAGTGAGGGATCCAAATCCACACAGGAATTGGGTGATCCCCACGTCACCCAAATCCCCAGTTAACCCCCTCTTAATCCCACCAACCCCCATTTGTGATTTGGCCTGTTCGGTTAAGCCCCAGAGGAACCATGCGTTGAATATATATGTTACATGTACCATTGTATTGTACCCATTATTCTGCTCTATCAACTCATGAAATTTTGATTGAATTATAATAGAATCACAAACTATAAAGCATATACAAAAACTTGGCTTCTCATGTTTTCCACAATCCAAAATGCTTGGCATTTCATACATGAACTACTAGATCTTCTGGAGGTTTCAGGAAAAAGAACATATTCCTTTTCACATTGGTTAAACTCATGTTTGCATAAAAAATTCTACACTCTATAGGAGAGGTTTTCCAATAACATTTCTGATGGAGGTAGCAACTGCAACCTGTGCACCCCGAGTCTTCTGTCATCACACTACCTATCTTTCTCCATTACGTGTCCATGATATTTCTAAAATCATCTCCACACACAAAAGATTCAAATATGATTATGAGAGATACTCATGGAATCTCTTTCAGAAGACAAATACATATGTTTTTAAAAGAGATCATTTGCTTGAATATTGGTCCTCGAAAACAGATAAGGACACATAGGATATTTGTATGCAGGTCCAAGTGAATGAACAAATAATTGACTTGTTGATTGGAAAATAGAAGAGAAAGAAAATGTTGGACATTCCGTTTATCATATTGTCATCCTCCTCCTCCTCTCTCTCTTCCTAATGCGATCCCTCATTCTCAAATACATTTCAAGGCTAAAAAGGAAAAAAAAGCTAGTTACCAGTAGCAAATCAGCACGGTTGAATAGAGATCATAGACAAAATAGACAGTGTATAAACATAAGGCTCGTACCTCTCAGCCTAAACAAGATAAACACATGAACACATTCTTATGAAAAAGTTCGGATACAGCTAATTATCTATCCCAAAGTACAGGACCATAGAAGAAAAAGGGTTCTAGCATAAGTGAAACTAAGAGGCACGGCTAGCATCAAAACTAGTAATCCAAGAAGAGTGCTCAGCATAAACTAGCACACAAATAATTAACTCTACTGCAATTCAAAAAAATATTATTCCATGTGTTTTAAAGTCGGTGTTTACATGCATCTAGCCCTGAAGAAAATTTAACTGACTTCATATGTAAAAAGAAACTAATGACGTAATAATTCTCAGGTTACTTCTCCAATAAAAAAAATGTAAGTACGTAATAATAAGAAAGAGCCTACTACTTCATAAGTAACATCTTCCGTCTACTCAATGAGAGCAATTGGGAGCTCATAAAAAAGTAACATTTCAATACTCACTCTGATCTATATTAATAGTCTCAACTTTGTTTAGATACGAATGCATCTAGCCTAAATAATTAACTAGATACATATACGAACTTAGAAAAAGTTGAGGCCATTAATATGAATCGGAAGGAATACTAGGATTCCATGTTTTCTTTAACTAGTCATATCAAAAGGAAGAAAAGTTCTCAACTTAGAAAGTAATCGTCTACTGCAGCGAGCTAAGCAATACATATGCGAATCGAAGCAGCCAAACTTAGATTAATACAGGCAGTAAAAATAATCATCCGGAATTACATTGTATATGACTACAACCACCTGTAAGTAAAATGTCAGTACATCATCATCCATTTGAGGGTACATTATGCTCTATTTTCTCAGGTAAGTTTAACTGACTTCACCTGTGGAAAGAAACTAATGCCGAATAATTCTCAGCTTAGGGCATAGATCGACAGAGTGCTCAACATAAACTTGCTAGAGAAAATACAGGTATCAATCGTTGAATCTTGCATGAAAATCTAGGTACCAGTAGTCTTCTAGTACAAGGTAGTTCGATTTAACTTTGACACTTACAAACTAGCTGTGGTTAAAAGGGTCAGGAAACGAAAAATCAGATGATACTGGTACTTGGAGAACCACGCCGTCAAAATCCATGGCCGCAGCGAACGTAACCTGCCACTACTGTGACATCTCCTAGCTCCGCAAGAAGACGAACAGGCAAGAACCTTAGGAACTATGGAGGGGGAGGGAGGAGGAAGGGAAAGTGATTACCTGTGCGAATCCACCGCAGATGGAGAGGACGCCAGAGGTGTCCAGGTTGCCGCCGAGCTTGCAGGGAAGTGGGGAATCCGGGTCGATCTCAGGCCGCTCGATTGGAAAGGAGGAGCAAGATAGAAGCACACGCATTTGATTAGCTGGATTGTCTGCGCCGCCGCCGGCACTTCTCCCCCTCCGCCGTCATCGCCGGCGGCGGCCAATCCAAATCACGCGAGAGAGAAATAAGGTCCGGCCGAGCTAGAAAGATTGGAGGGTCTGTTACCGGCTCCGAGGATTCGTTCCACGGGACGAGGGTCGATGTTATTTTCCCTGCGAAAATGAATGGGATCGGGGTGGAATAGGACAGGGTAGAATTTCGGGAGGGCTTAACCGAACAAGCCACAAGAGAAGGCCGGGATAAAACCATCGCGGGTCCGATCCCGGCTGACCCACGGGGATTTTGCCCCAATCCCGGCCTGGATGGGATGAAACGAACAAAGCCTCAGAGGTGGAGTGATAAGCAAACGCGGATAGAGCCGGAGAGGAGAGGGAGCGGCGACGGCGGGAGGCGAGCACGGCTCGGTACGCGGAGGCAGCGATCGAGACGGCGAGAGGCCGTGAGTGAGTCCCAACTCCGAAGCGGCCTGCGTGTGGGCCCTGGGGTGCCCACGGGACAAGAGGGATGAAGGAGTGCAAGTCCACCCCATGGGCACATGGTAGGTGGAGATACACTTAGGGTGTGTTTGTTAGCCTGGGTGAGTCCAGAATTCCCATCTCATCCCATACAAGCTGACCCTAGCTAAGTTGAGCTGAGATTTTCATATGTGTTTGGCAGCCTGTGTCTGTTGAGATATGATGAATAGAGATGTTGTTTGGTGGGCTATGTCTGTTAAGATATGATGAATAGAGATATTGTTTGGTGGGCTGAGTCTGTTTAGCTATGCTGAACCCAGACTTTGTTTGGTAGAGTGCACGTGAGTAAGATGTGATTGCCATGACTTGGTGCGATGACCACACAAACATTTTCAAATTTCAACCATTACGTCATAAATTCAAAACACAAGCAAGTATATACATCATAAATTCAAAACACAAGCAAGTATATAGCACAAAGTTACCTCAACATGATATATTACCAAGGCTCACTTGAGCACATAATTCAGCATGTCTACAACACCAAAAGCTAACATAGAAAATACGTCCAAATTACCAAGTCCGTATCATATAATATATAGTAGGCATTACAAAATATATAGATTTTCAAGTTGCATCAACTCACAACAACTCAAACTAGATCCGGATTTTTGGCTATGATACGCTTGAATGAGGCTTCACGAACATCCGCTTCCATTTTCATGAAATTAAGGCCTTTACCCTTATGCTCCGTCAAATAATCCAAAACAGCCAACCGTTCATCCATGTCGAAATTGGTAAGGTTCATAACCGTTTTGCACAAATCAGGGTGTGTTTTGGTATGGCAAGTATTATTGATAGCACCAGCCACATCACGCAATGCATCAGACATGTTGTTTACCTGAACTGCATCTTCGTCACTCAAAACCCTCTTCCTCTTTTTATTATTTGTTGAGCCAGAAGGTGAAGGAGTAGTTGCTCCGAGGCCTTGAACTCCAAAGTTGATGGGGATTTCACCTTGCACAAAACCTTCACCATTGGTTTCTCCACCCTCCAAATCAATAGGTTTTTCTAGACTTTCAACTTCAATGGGTTTCCCCAAAGGCTCATTAGATCCCATTGCGAACTTTCATGTGGCTAGCTTATTGGAAAAGCAAGCTTCCATGTATTCATAGTTCACAAGTGGCGTGTTCAAGAATTCAGCATCCTTAGGAGTATCCTACAGATATCATGAACAAAAATATATTTCAGCAGCGGGTCGGAGCTAGGCGGGGCAGCGGTGGTCGTCCTGGTCTGGCAGGGCAGCTGGTCGTCCTGGTCCGGGGGGGTGGCGGTGGTCATCTTGGTTCGGCGGGGAAGCTGGTCGGCGGTGGCGGGTCGGAGCTTGGCGGGTCAGAGCTA
Source organism: Avena insularis (assembly GCA_023614405.1). NCBI lineage: Eukaryota > Viridiplantae > Streptophyta > Magnoliopsida > Poales > Poaceae > Avena > Avena insularis. The sequence goes on from CM042695.1 coordinate 92,998,445, forward strand.
GGGAGGAGCAGCGGCTGGGGAGGAGCAGGGGAGAAAGGGAGGAGCAGCGGCTGGGGAGGAGCAGGGGAGAAAAGGAGGAGTGGCGGCTGGGGAGGAGCTTGGCGGCGGTGGATGGGTTGGCGGCTAGGGAGGCGGATGGATTTGGGAACGGGTCGCGACTCGCGAGGGAGTTTCCCTACCGCGGGGCCAAGCGGGAATTTTTTCGCGGACACGCGGGGCATAATTTTTCGCGTCAACTCAGCCAGGCTCACATGCGAACCTCGTTTTTTGCTTCTCAATCTGGCCAGGCCGATAGCCGTTTTCCGCACAAGGTGAGCTTAACCCTGTGAGTTTACCCGGTCTAACAAACACGGTATTTACTGATAAAAGTGGGATGAGGTTAGATTGTCTAGGTTGGCCCAGGCTAACAAACACACCCTGCCGTTTGATCTCCGGATTTAAATCCCTAGTCCGGCCGTCCCAACGAGTACCTCTTGTGTAGCCATTTGAAGTTGAAACATAGTCTCTGATCACACCATCCCAACGAGATTCCCACGGTGACGACGCGAGATGGCCAAGGTTGGGCCGACAAAGAGACGGAGGAACTCCGACGCGAAGCCGGCGACGCCCCAAGAGTTGGTCACCCTCGTGGTGATGGACGACGAAGGGCGCAAGATCACCCTCACCATGCGAAGAACCGACGAGCTGCAGATCTTGATAGAATACTACTACTCCATAGTTCCCATAGCAAACAACGGCAAGGGGGTTTTCATGCGCCAACACCTCGGCCAACGGGTCGGCAACGACAAGGAGGCACCTCGGGATCCGTTCAGCGGCAGCCCGTTCGGCGGCCTGCACACGCCGGCGGACCTCGGGGTGAAGGACGGGGACGAGATCCACTTATACTTCGTCCCGGAGGTCGATCTTGTAACACCGGCACTAGTGCAGAACGACCCATTGGTCCCGGTTGGTAAGGGGCTTTAGTCCCGGTTATCCAACCAGGACGGGGCAATCGGGTCTAAATCCCGAACCTTTAGTCCCCGTTGCCCCACCAACCGGGACAAAAGAGCGTACACGTGGCCGCTGCTCCGTGCGAGGGGGGGGAGGAGCAACCGTCCGGTTTAAATACTGACCGACAAATAACTTTCTGCCAGCGTAGATTTGACACATTTCTCTGCCGCGGCAGAGAATTCATTTTGGCAACTTTTGTTGCCGCGGCAGCATTTTGGCCACGTTTTGTGCTGCGGCAGAGAATTCATTTATGTTGTTTTATTGTTTATTTATTGTTTTGTACTCATCAATAAAGGAACCATTATATTACACAAGATCATCATGACAATATTATATTCGATACACGGATCGAGTTCATGAACTACATACAAAAGTTACTCATTGTACAATCCCTATTGTCTATATACAGCCAAATAGTATTCCTCTTTTGGGTTTAGGACTTCTGCATCCAAGAATCCCGCCAATTCCTCCTGAATTGCTCGTACGTGATCCTTTGGCAGAAGACCGTCCCGTAGACGTTCGATCTGATTTAAAAAAGGAGTCAGCCTATACGAATGAAACTAAACACAATTTGATTGTAATTAAAAACTATATAAATTGTTTACGTACGTGGATTTGCCCTAAATTTCTGCCCTTCTCATTGCACGTCTGCCGGATGAACTCGCAAACATAGTATCCACATAGATTGTTACCTGGTCCCTGCGTCAGGCACTTTACGAGAACATAGTTCAATCAAAATAATAATCAAGCATGATAATAACTGTATCAAAACTAGAATCAAAGAGATGCGCGGATATAGCTAGTGGTGCTTACATCTAGTGCTTCAAATATAAGCTCTGCTTTCCAAACATCCCTAGCCTTGTTGGTGAACCGTTTTCAAGCGCTGCACGGCAAAGAAAACGAATAAAATAAGTTATTAATTACTTGATATCATAAAATTCACGAACGTTGCCGATATAGTGTCGTAATGATTAGAATTACCGTTGGAGAAGCATCTGCATGTCCTTCCACTGCTCAAGGGGTTTATGTTTCGAGTCCATGACTAGTACACGCCCTTTGTCAATTTGAATGATTAACAGAATATAGTGGAAGCCGCGAATGCATAACTAATCAATTATATACTTAACATCGAGTAAGCAAAATAGAAAGTGTATACAAGACAATAACACTCACTCGAAGTTGTAAGGAAAAAGTATTTCCCTTCTGATTTCTTGAAACCTTAACGCGTGTACTATATTATCCTCCATATCCTGGGGGCTTGTTTTGAGATTAGCTTGATGAACCCAATATGGGTCAATGAAGCCAATGTCATAGATTTGTCCTCTGCTGCATTCGAGAATCTTCATTCTGCATATTACAGTATGATTATATACATGCAATAAACAAGGTGAGATAGCTGGAGACTAAATTAATTACAGAATTAGTACTTACAGACAATAGGCACTGATGATCGATTTGTCCAAGGCGTCTTGATTGAATAATTGAAATAGTTCATCAAATTCAATTGATATCATGTCATCTATTTCTTTCCCATAATGCTTTTTTGTAACCTTCAACACTATCCAGTTAGCCCCGGACTTTGTGGCATGCATGTACCAGTTATGCAATCTTCGCATTTTTGTTGGAAGATTATTTACCTCCTCAGGTTTGACGAGAGGTTTGCTATACTGGTATTTGTATGCTACTTCACACACGGGGAGGTACTCTAACTGGGATAAGTACTGGGCAATACTCATACCTTGAGCAGCGGCAGCTTCTCCGTATTGTGCAACTACCTCTGGATCATACTGCTCTTCGACCACATATTTTCTCGACCCCACATTGGTATGGGAAATCACCTTGAGAGGGGCGCAAGATTGTTTTGCTTGTTCTCCGAGCTGGGCAACAGATTTCTCGATTGCATCAGTACTGCTCTTCGAGGCTTGTTGTGCCTCATGTGACTTGAGAATAGAACGCTCATAGTCCGATGACAGCTTTGGCTCGGGTTGATGAAGAGTCTTTAGCATTTTCAACACTCTGGCTTTTTCTTCTTTGGTGCTAGGGAACTCTGGCTCTTTCGGCCGCCTCAGCTTAGCGAAAAACGTTGTCGTTTCCGCATCAACGATCGTCGTAGTCTCCTCTTCAGTATAGTCATAAGCTCTCTTGAGAGGAACCTTTGGTACTTTTGGAAGAGGCTCTTGTTTACGTTTCGGCGATCGCTTACCACGACGCAGAGTAGCGGTACGCTTACGCTTTTTATCCTGAGGCGCCGGCGATGGCTGCGCTAGAGATTGGTGAGATGACAGAGCCGGGTGAGGCGACAAAGACGGCTGCCGCGGCGGCGACAACCTCGCTGGAGACGGGTGAGGCGGCGGCGAAGATGGCCTTGGCGTGTGATTTTGAAGCACGATACATTCCTTTGGCCATAGAATGGTGACGTTTGTTGCGTCTCCTAGTTCAGTCACATCCCCTTCACCTGTAGGGTAGTAAAGCTTCAAAACTTCAAAGGTGGGCATGATTTCATCCACCCCTACAACAGCGTAGCCCTATGGAATCGGACGACAGTGGTAAGTTGGTGTGGGTCCAATTGGTAAGGCATAGCCGACCACCACCTTCATTGATATGTTCACAACTTTGACATGTAGCTCGCAGTGTGTCATCTATGTGATATCATCCACTGGGTAGCCAACAGGATCCATCGTCGGTGCACCATCGTCATCGCCATTGTCATCACCTGGGACCTCGGTGGAAGCCACACTGCTTTTTTGATTATTCGATAGGCCGGTAGCATTGAATGCAGTGTGCTGCTGAGATGGGCTGGTAGTACTTTGCTCTTTAAGCGCGTTAATTTCATCTTGTTGTTGCTTTATTCGTTCTTCAATTATACGCATTCGCTCTTTTTGAATATCTGCTTCAACTTCCGCCCTGTCCTTTCTCCTCTGACGGCTTCTATTAGGATATTTCTTCCTCTCTTCGGGAAACTCAGTCCTCCATGGTTTGGAGCCGCTTGTGCCTCGTGTTCGTCCATCATGTTCCTTATTTCCAAGGGCGAGTGTGAGCTCATCATTCTCTCTATCGGGAATGAATTCCCCATCTTTAACAGGCTTTACTGCTTTTCTCATATTCTCGATTAGCAAGGGGTCTTATTTATGTCGTATGTTATATATACACTTCCCTTCCGAGTCCAACGTGCCCCCATGCCCGTAAAACCAATTCCTTGCACGTTCTACCCAATAAATGCATCTCTGGGGTGATCTTTTTAGCACGCAGTTCATTCTCAAGTTTCTCCCACTTAGGAATGCCAGCCCTGTAGCCACCTTGCCCCATGGTATGGTGATACTTCTTGTTAGCAGCATTCAGCTTATTCGTTGCAGCCATTTTCTTAGCTTTTTTGATGTCTTGTATTTCACAAACTCAGCCCAGAATGGTTTTATCTTCTCAAACTGAATATTCTTGAAATCGGGAGTCTTCTCTTTCACGACATAGTCAAGGTGCAATATTTTCTTCCAGTTGGTGAAACACTGGGCCATCTTCTTCAAAGCCCACTCCCTGACCTTATCCTCCATGGCTCTCCCATGTTCTAAGGCGTCCTCAACTAGATCCTTCGCATTTGGATCCAGCTCTATCTTCGGTAGTTTGAAATTAACCATGAGCCTCTTCCACAGTAAATCTTTGGTGTTGTTAGGGACAAATAAACATGTTCCCTCTTCTTCCGCATTAGCAGGCCTATTCCAATTTTGAATGGTGATCGGGATTAAGTCCCTAACGATTACTTCGCATTGTGCCACAAATTTGTTTGCGACAACTTCGGGAGCCGTCGGTTTGCCGTATTTAGCGATATCTTCGATCCTGAACCTCTCATGGTCTCCCAACTTTTTGGTTGGGCCTCGGCTGCTCTTTTCAGTAGATTTCTTCGATCCGGAGGGCTAAAAGAAGAATGTCGACACTTACGAAATAATGTCGACACTCACCCCTATTATTAGTGCTGACTCGTGTTAGTGCCGACACTTACGAAATAATGTCGACACTCACCCCTATTATTAATGCTGACTCGTGTTTTGTCCCGGTTGGTGTCTCCAACCGGGACTAAAGGTTTATCTTTAGTTCCGGTTGGAGGGATTTTGGCATAGTGTCGACACTTACGAAATAATGTCGACACTCGCCCCTATTATTAGTGTCGACTCGTATTTTGTCCCGGTTGGAGGTTCATCTTTAGTCCCGGTTGGAGGGATTTCGGCAGGCTGGGCCAGGCAGCACTAATGATAGGGGTGAGTGTCAACATTATGTCGTGCGGCGTGTACCTTGTCCCGGATGGTGTCACCAACCGGGACTAAAGATGAACCTTTAGTCCCGGTTGGAGACACCAACCGGGACAAAACACGAGTCAACACTAATAATAGGGCTGAGTGTCGACATTATTTCGTAAGTGTCGACACTATGCCAAGCTGTTTGTACTATAAATAGGCATCCTTATGAGTCCAGTCCTCCAGCCAGATTGAGGCATATCCAATATTGTTTTCGAGAGCAGGGACACCACTACGACCAGTTTCAGGGAGATGCCGCCGGATCCCAGTCCTCCGGCATCTCCAAGAAACTGGTCATAGAGGCACTCCCTAATATGTGAAATTAGTTAGCTCCCAGGTGTATTGATCTAGTTAGAGAAGTTACAAGCTGCAAGATGGTTTTCGAGAGCAGGGACACCACTACGACCAGTTTCAGGGAGATGCCGCCGGATCCCAGTCCTCCGGCATCTCCAAGAAACTGGTCATAGAGGCACTCCCTAATATGTGACCGCGCGCGTTTGGAGATCAGATCTTAATGGTAAGTACGAATCGGGACAACTTCTTCATAGTCCCGGTTCAGCCACAATACGGGACTAACACTCAAGACATTTATTAATATTAAAAACTGAGACTACAAAACCGGGACTAAAGGCCCCCCTATATATAGTCCTGGTTAAGCCACAAACCTCGAAAGATATCCTTCGGTGAAGCCACAAACCGCGAAAGACATGAACTAGAGTTACATAATATGAGCATGAACTTCTTGGCATATGTCCTTCCTTATGATCGCTTCAGACGTAACCATGGAGCATCTTCTTTACTTAACGGAATGCTTGGGTCAGTTTTCACTGTGAAGGGCGGAATTTCATCAAACTTATTATAATGTTCTGACATTTCTGTCTTGTCCTTGATTCCCACGATGTTTCTTTTTCCTGAAATAACTATGTGACGCTTTGGCTCATCATATGATGTATTCGTTTGCATATTTTTTTCTTTTTTTTGGTCTAGAGGACATGTCCTTCACAAAGAAAACCTGAGACACATCATTGGCTAGGACGAATGGTTCATCTCTATAACCAAGATTGTTGAGATCCACTATCGTCATTCCGTATAACTGGTCTATCTTTACCCCTTCCCCATTCAGGTTGACCCATTTGCGGTGAAACAAAGGGACCTTAAAAGAGACTCCATAGTCTAGTTCCCATATCTCCTCTATGTAACCATAGTATGTGTCCTTTTGTCCATTCTCGTCTATTGCATCAAAGCGGACACCACTATTTTGGTTGGTGCTCTTTTTATCTTGGGCGATCGTGTAGAATGTATTCCCATTTATTTCGTGCCCTTGGAAATTCAATACAGTAGAAGATGGTGACGCGGCCAACAAGTATAGCTGATCTCCAACAGTGGTGTCATTCAAGAGATGTGTCCGCATCCAACCACCGAAAGACTTCATGTGTTCATCTGTAATCCATGATTCAGGCTTCCCCAGGTTTTTGGAGCGTACAATATTCTTGTGTTCCTTGATATACGGAGCTGCCAAGGTGGAATTATGTAGAACTGTGTAGTGTGCTTTAGTGAAAGAATCCCCGTCTCTACATATCATTGCTTTCTTTCCCAGCGTGACTTTTCCACTTAGTCTTCCCTCATGCCGCGAGTCAGAAACACCATTCGGCTTAAGGTCAGGAATAAAGTCAACACAAAACTCAATGACCTCCTCTGTTCCATATCCCTTGGAGATGCTTCCTTCTGGTCTCGCACGGTTATGAACATATTTCTTTAAGACTCCCATGAACCTCTCAAAGGGGAACATATTGTGTAGAAATACAGGACCGAGAATGGAAATCTCTTCCACTAGGTGAACCAGGAGATGCGTCATAATATTGAAGAATGATGGTGGGAACACCAACTCAAAACTAACAAGACATTGTACCACATCCTTCTGTAACCTTGGCAGAATATCTGGATTGATTACCTTCTAAGATATTGCATTGAGGAATGCACATAGCTTCACAATGGGTACTCGAACATTTTCCGGTAGAAGCCCCCTCAATGCAATCGGAAGCAATTGCGTCATAATCACGTGACAGTCATGAGACTTCAGGTTTTGGAACTTTTTCTCTGCCATATTTATTATTCCCTTTATATTAGATGAGAAGCCAGACAACACCTTGATACTGTAAAGGACTTCAAAAAAGATTTCCTTCTCTGCTTTGGTAAGAGCATAGCTGGCACGACTTAAGTGACGCCCTTTATCCGTCTTGTTCTGTGTATGCATGTTCTTTGGGTCTTTCATAATTTGTTGGTCCTCCCGTACTTCTGGTGTATCTTTTGTCTTCCCATACACGCATAGGAAGCCTAGCAGGTTCACGCAAAGAGCGGACACGCAACACTTTCCAATATGGCATCACGTCGATTGAAGAGCGGACACGCAACACTTTCCAATATGGCAGCTCCTAAAATATAGATTTCTTCTTCCACATGGGTGCGTGTACTGTAGCGACGTTGTTCGGAACTGATTGACCGCCGGGACCCTTTCCAAAGATTACTTCTATGTCCTTGACCATACCAAATACATCATCACCAGCAGGGAGTTCAGGCTTCTTCCGGTGATCTGCCTCACCTTTGAAATGCTTGCCTTTCTTTCTTATGGGATGATTGGTCGGAAGAAATCGTCAATTCGCCAGGTACACAACCTTCTTGCATTTATGCAAATATGTACCTTCAGTCTTATCTAAACAGTGTGTGCATGCCTTATATCCCTTGTTTGTCTGTCCTAAAAGGTTACTAAGAGCAGGCCAATCATTGATGGTTACGAATAGCAACCCTCGTAGATCAAATGGCTCCTGTTTGTTCTTATCCCACGCACGTACACATGGTTTGCCCCACAACTGTAAGAGTTCTTCAACTAATGGCCTAAGGTACACATCAATGTCGTTGCCCGGTTGCTTCGGGCCTTGGATGAGAACTGGCATCATAATGAACTTACGCTTCATGCACAACCAAGGAGGCAGGTTGTAGATACATAGAGTCACGGGCCAGGTGCTGTGACTGTAGCTCTGCTCCCCAAAAGTATTCATGCCATCCGTACTTAGACCAAACCATAAGTTCCTTGCGTCACCTGCAAAGTCTGGGAAGTCTCTCTCGATTTTTCTCCACTATGACGCATCAGCAGGGTGTCTCAACTTCCCGTATTTCTTACGGTCTTCTTTGTGCCATCGCAACAACCAGGCATGCTCTTTGTTTCTGAACATGCGTTTCAACCTTGGTATTATAGGAGCATACCACATAACCTTAGCAGGAACCCTCTTCCAGAGGGGCTCCCCCTCAATATCACCAGGGTCATCTCGTCTGATCTTATACCGCAATGCATTACATACCGGGCATTTATCTAAATTCTCATACTCCTTACCGCGGTAGAGGATGCAATCATTAATGTATGCATGTATCTTTTGCACATCTAATCCTAGAGGACAGAGAGTCTTATTTGCTTCGTAGGTACTCTCGGGAAGTTCGTTATGTTTTGGAAACTTCGGCTTTATTATTTTTAGCATCTTTTCAAATGAGGAGTCAGTTAGACCACACTCTGCCTTCCATCGCAACAATTCCAGTGTGGTACCGAGCTTTGTGCTGCCATCTTCACAATTTGGGTACAACAATTTCTTGTGATCTTCTAATATGCCCTCTAACTTCAACTTCTCATTTTCTGTTTCACAATCTCGCTTTGCATCAGAAATGACCCTACCAAGTTCATCAGCCGGCTCATCTGATGCCCGTTCTTCACCTCCTTCCTCTCCATTGTCTTCCATTGCAGTATCACTGTATTCAGAAAACATATGATGATAGTTGTTATCATCATTTTCTTCTTCACCATCTTCCATCATAACCCATCTTTCCCCATGCTTGGTCCAGCAATTATAGTTGGGCATGAAACCTTTCATAATCAGGTGGCCACGAATGATTTTCGAGGAAGAGTACTCCTTGTTATTCCGACAATGAACACATGGACAACGTATAAAACCATTCTCTTTGTTTGCCGTAGCCACATCGATAAATTTATCCACGCCTTTCATATACCCGGGTACGCGCCGGTCACCGTACATCCATTTCCGACCGTTCATCTGTATCAAATAAGTAAGTTTATCAAAAAAAAAAGAACAGGACATCATAAATAGTGAAATGACCAATTCACATCGACACATGCATTGTATCAATGACAGAGAAAAGATAAGATTGCTAACCTCGATCGAGGAAAATAAAGAGGAGAAAGCTCAAGTGCGTCTCGGACACCTTCTATATTTTTGTTCTATGAGAAATTGAATGGGATCATTCACTCAAACATTTTATCAAACACCTTGAATGCATGCATAGGAAAAAAAACTAACACACCCCTCACACCTTCCACCAAGAAAAAACAGAGTGGAGGCAGAGAGCTGAGGCATTGCATTTATAGAGGACGGGAGCATACGTCCCGGTTTATAACACAAACCGGGACTAAAGGCGTATGCTCCCCTACCAAACGGGACGCATGCCTCTGGGCCCCATGTCCGCTTGAACCGGGACGATGCTACGAGTTCGAAAAAGGGGACTGCAAAAAAGGTCTACCTCACCATGCGAACAACTGACAAGATCCAGGTCCTGATGGACTACTACTACCACACCGTGCCGACTGGACCGTGGGGTGGTCGTTTTTTTCGCTATGGCCTTCCTCTATCGTATTGCAATACGATGATACTAGCTGATTATAAGATTAAGGACAGCGACGAACTCGTTTATTTCGCTGCTAGCCGTCCTTTCTACGACTCCTTGTAATAAATCGTTTAAAGAATTACTATGCCAAAGATCCTTGTAATTTTGCTTGTTGGAAGTTCAGTGAAAAATGTATGCTTCATATTTTAAGCTGCTGAAACATGTACTCCGCAGGGGCCAGGTGCCGTGCCAGGTGCCTTCCTTTCTACTCCAAAGCAGGGGCCAGGTGCCTTCCTTTCGTCTAAGGGAGAAATCCTTGTACTGGTTCTTTTGGTTACTATTATAAGGAGAGTTTAACCAGAGCAAAGATCAGGTCGTATAGAATTATTTTCCCTATTAAATCGTGGCAAATCGCAAGATCTGTTTCCTAATTTCCTCTCTCTCACCGTGAGTTGGTTCCTCTTTTCTCTCTTTGCATGCAATGTGTGTCTCGATTTCTCTTCCCCCGCCCAACTGCCCATTATCCCCGCATGCACATGCATAGCCAACAGCAGCTCCACGATTACTCCTCCTTCTTGCTCCTTCCGGTAGGGACTATAAGGCCCGAGAGTTTTTTTAAAATGTTAAAAATTATAAGTCGTCTCGCATTTATTAGTCTCTCTCCTCCAATGCACGCTCTTCTTTTTCTCTATCTTTTCTCATGCATGTGTAACTATTGGTGCATGTAGTAATCAAGAGGACGAGTTATTGATTTTCTTAATCCTATCAATATGGTCCATAGGTCTTATAATCCCTAACAGAGGGAGTACTTTTCTGTCCACCTTCCCGCATGCGCCATGGAAGACCAATTGAAGCCCTACTAATTACTGCTCCACTGCCGAGTTTTTAGGTCCTAAGGCTAGTACTTCCTCCGTCACGGTTTGGAAGGCGTTTTAGAGAGATTGTTGGGATCTAGGTGCGCGCTGATTGGGACCAGATTTATAAAAATAATATGCAAATTCGCCGGGAGAAAATAGGCTTATTAATTATTTGACGTCAATTACTCAATGTAAAAGAGGAGTTTATGCGCATGTATTGGTAGAGTTGCATGCAATAATTAATTCCTTGACTGTATGGAGCAGGAAGTGAAAAGAAAAAATGGGGACATTAATTCTATGATTAAGTCTAACGTGCCTAAAAGGAGAGGAGTTTTGAAAACGCATGGTTTTGTAAGACACACTTCAAACCGTGACGGAGTTAGGCTACATGCATATGTGTACTCGTCTAGATTATTATATTTATAGTAGAAAATAATTTAAGTTGGTAACATGCAATGTCATACTCCCTCTGTCCTAAATTACTCTGCGTTTTAGGTTTGATCAAAGTCAAACAAGTTAAAACTTGACTAAACATTTTCGACAGAATAATAATATCTATAATATTAATTGTATATAATATAAAAGTATGTTTTATGGCTAGTCTAACTATATTTATTATATATTTTAGATATTGATATTTTTTCTTATATTCGTAGTCAAATTTTATGAAGTTTAACTTTGACTAAACTGAAAACGCAGAATAATTTGGGACAGAGAGGGTATTAATTAGGCTGTAGCCTCACTTTGCATTGATATGTGTGACGTTATAGTAACATACTCCTTTCGTTTGGGATTATAGATCATGCACGGGTAACTAGGTTGCCAATTTGATAAAAAAATATAAATAGAATAACACAAAAAGTATATCATTAGAAACTTTAGATGCTATATTTTTAATAGTATAATTTTATGTTATATAACTTATATTTTATTAGTCAAATTAGCGATCTAGTTATACGCGTAGGACCTATAATTCCAAACGGAGGGAATAGCTAGTTACTATATCTATCTCTTTCCTCATTAAACCATTGCCACATAAGCAAAAGTGCTGAGTTGAACTCTTAGTTACTACTCCATCTGTTTGGGATTATAGGTCCTACACGTATACCTAGGTCGCTAATTTGAGTAATAAAATATAAGTTATATAGCATAAAAATTATAAAATTAGAAAATACAGTATCTAAATTTTTTAATGGTATAATTTTTGTGTTATTTTACTTATATTTTGTTGGTCAAATTGGCAACCTATAGATAACCGTGCGTGACCTATAATCCTAAACCGAGGGAGTACTGAAGTTATGCCCACTATAACCAGACTAAATGTTTAGGAGGGGTAATTTCGAAAAAAAAACTAGATAAAGCACACCCCCGCCTTACGCTTAAGCATTAAGACAGAGGGAGTACTACTAGAGCATCTCCACTCGTCGGTGACACCTAGACCATTTTCCGGCGCTAAATAGCACACAATGGGGGGGGGGGGGTATTTCGGGTTGGGGTCCGCCGAGTCCCAGCCAGGATCCTAGCTGCGCTAGCCCTGAGCCGGTGATTTGTGCAAATTTCAGCTAGTTTTGGCAGAATTTTAACACAAAATCTCACATAAACAAATTTAATCACATAGTTCAGTCATTGTTCGTCGAGTTTTGACATAATTTTGAGACAAATAATTCAATAAAACAAGCAAATAGTTCAACAAAGCAAGCTCAAACTCTTTACGGGTGTCCCACCAGTTCATCTTGTGGTTGTTAATGCACCTGCGGGTCTCGGATCTCCTGACGTATGGTGACAAATGTAGCCCACGATGCTGGCACGTGGTGATCAAGCTCTGTAAGAGGAACCTATCTAAAATATGGTTCCTCCTTCTCACTCTCAAGCATTGGCTTCACCCACTCGCTCTCAATGATCGAGTTATGCAAAATTACACATACATTCATCACCTCCCACATATGTTCTTGCGATCAGGTCAGAGCGGGGAATCAGACAACTGCAAATCGAGATTGGATCACACTAAATATCCGCTCTACATCCTTTCGGCAAGCTTCATACTCCTTGGCAAAGTTGGATTACTTGCTAATAAGAAGGCTTAAAAAGTCTTCACAAATGTTAACCATCTTGGATAGATGTCATCTGCCAGGTGGTATGCCTTGTTGTCGGGGACGGATCCAGGAATTTAACTTCCATTGTACAAACTTCAAGCAACATAGAACATAAAAATGAAAATGGTACTCCCTCCGCCTAACTTATTAGCCATGGGAACTGTGTTAATTTAATTTTACAAAAGAATCTCTTTAATTTAAATTCGGTTGCTAATTCGTCAAATCAAACCATCGTCTTCCTCGCTGCTATCCGCAACTCCTTGTAGGGGTTCGTAGCATGGAAAACAAAAATTTATATTGCATGAACACAAACAAGCCAAGATCTAATCTACAAGATCGGTGCAACAAGTTTGTAGAGTACTAACCCTCGTAGATCCAAAGCGTTTAACGAGATCGGATTCTCGTGGTTGATGTAGTCATTCACTTGCCGATCTCGAGATCGTGTAGACGATCCTTCCGGCACTACGTTCCGGCAGCGCTCCCGTAGTTGGTCACACGTACGATACTCGATGAAGACCTTCCTCTCCCTTGTTCAGCAGGCAGCGGAGGTTGTAGATCCTCCTCGCCATTCCAACAACATGACGGTATGGTGGTGGAAGTAGAGGAGAGATCCCGCAGGGCTTCGCCTAAGCCGGAGCGGGTGTGGTGGAGTAGAGAGAGACTCGACAACTAGGGTTTAGAGGCCGAGGGGTAGATGTGGCCAGCTGCTAGGGTTTAGCTAGACCACGGCGGTTTAGAGGAGGGGAACTATGGCGACGACGACTAGGGAGGAGGAAGCCGACCTAGGGTTTTCATTGACTCCCCAAGGGGGTGCCCTACCCCTCCTTCTATAGGTGGGATGAGCGGCTAAGGGAGGGGAGTCCTCCCCCAACTCCCCTTGGTGGCCGGCGGCAAGGGAGGGAGGGGATACCTTCCCTAGCTAGGTTTCCTCTCTTCCCTCCACTAGGCAATCATATTGGGGTTTGACTTTTTCAATCAAATGCGAGTTTTGAGTCTCTTCCCATTTCCCAGCCAAGTGACCTATGGTATGATGCAACCATTATACAATGTCATGGCACATTCCAAGTATCCATCCCCCCGGGGTGGTGGACCTTTCCGAACCTTCTAGAAGCTTCTGGTGAAAACACCGAAAATATTTCCGAACCCCAGAATTGGACTTTCCTTATATGAATCTTATTCTCCGAACCATTCTGGATCTCCTCGTTCTGTCCCAGATCCTATCCGAGACTCCGAACAACATTCGGTCTCTTACTCATGATACGTATCTATAATTTTGGATGTGCCATGCTTGTTTGTATCTACTTTGCTTTGCTTTGTCTACACTTTGAGGTGCTTTTACATGTTTTCTGGTACTAACCTATTAACAAGTTCCACAGTGCCAGTTTCCTATTTTCTACTGTTTTTTTGGTTCCAAAAAAGTTAGTACATAAATATTCTCGGAATTGGACGGGACAAATGTCAAAGTCAATTACTTTCCGTGGGGAACAAGAAGTACAGAGGGGAGACGGAGATGCGGGCCAAGGCAGCCAGACCCCCTAGGCGCGACCAGGGGTGGGCCCGTGCCTGGGAGGGGTGTGGCCCCTCTGGTCGCCTCCTCGGCCTCCCCCTTTGCCTATAATAAGCCCCCGATGCAGAAACCCTGAGCACCCGATCAAATCTCCACAAAACTGTCTGTAGCCGCCGCCACCATCGTCCCTAGATCGGGGGTATCTGAAGTTCTTCCCGGCACCCTGCTGGAGGGGAGACCATCCCGGAGGCCTTCTCTCCGGTATGATGCGTGAGTAGTTCCACCTTGGACTATGGGTCCATGTAGTAGCTAGATGGTTGTATCTCCTCCTTTGTGCTTTCATGTATAGATCTTGTGAGCTCCGTTCATGATCAAGGTCTAATCTATTTATAATCATGCATGTTGTGTTTGCGGGGATCCGATAGATATTGAGATTATTATATTGGTTTGATTAATGGTTTTGTATTTATGATTCTATCATGTTTGTGTTGTTTGTGATCTTGCATGCTCTCTGTTGTTAGTAGCTATCTTGGCCAAGTAGTTGCTAGTGACTCCAAGAGGGAGTATTTATGCTCGATAGTGGGTTCATGCCTCTAGTTTCCAAGGGAAGTGACAATAATCTCTTCGGTTGTAGATGTGCTGTTGCCACTAGGGACAAAACAACGGTCTCTTGTTCATGGAACATGCGGACTGTTTACATTATACACTTTGCTTAAAGTAGTTGTCTGTTGCTTGCAACTTAATATTGGAGGTGGTTCGGATGATAACCTGAAGGTCGACTTCTAGTCATAGATGCAGTTGGATGGCGGTCTTTGTATATTGTTGTATTTCCTAATCGAATCTCATAGGATCTTTCTGACTAGTAATTGCATTGTTATGCCTTGCTCAGTTCATGTCAATTGCCATGCTGTAATTTGTTTACCCTTCATGCCATGTTGTTTATCTAAGGAGAGCACCTATAGTGAACTATGGCCGCCTCCTTGGCCTCCCCCTTCGCCTATAAGAAGACCCCGATGCAGAAACCCTAAGCACCCGATCAAATCTCCACGAAACCGTTTGTAGCCGCCGCCACCATCGTCCCTAGATCGGGGGGATCTGAAGTTCTTCCCGCACCCTTCTAGAGGGGAGATCATCCCAGAGGCCTTCTCTCCGGTATGATGCATGAGTAGTTCCACCTTGGACTATGGGTCCATGTAGTATCTAGATGGTTGTATCTCCTCCTTTGTGCTTTCATGTAAAGATCTTGTGAGCTCCGTTCATGATCAGGATCTAATCTATTTGTAATCATGCATGTTTGCGGGAATCCGATGGATATTGAGATTATTATGTTGGTTTGATTAATGGTTTTGTCTTTATGATTCTATTATGCCTGTGTTGTTTGTGATCTTGCATGCTCTCCGTTGTTAGTAGCTATCTTGGCCAAGTAGTTGCTAGTGACTCCAAGAGGGAGTATTTATGCTCGATAGTGGATTCATGCCTCTAGTTTCCAAGGGAAGTGACAATAATCTCTTCGGTTGTAGATGTGTTGTTGCCACTAGGGAGAAAACAACGGTCTCTTGTTCATGGAAAATGTTGACTGTTTACCTTACACACTTTGCTTAAAGCAGTTGTCTGTTGCTTGCAACTTAACACTGGATGGGGTTCAGATGATAACCTGAAGGTGGACTTCTAGTCATAGATGAAGTTGGACGACGATCTATGTATATTGTTGTATTTCCCAACCGAATCTCATATGATCTTTCCGACTAGTAATTGCATTGTTATGCCTTGCTCAGTTCCTGTTTCAATTGCCCTGCTGTATTTTGTTTACCCTTCATGCCATGTTGTTTATCTAAGGAGAGCACCTCTAGTGAACTATGGACCCCGGTCCAATCTTTACCATTGATACATCTTCCACTGTTACTTGTTTACTTGCTGCAAACCATTACCTTCCCGACCATATGTTTAATCCTTTGTTACAGCAAACCGGTGAGCTTGACAACCTCACTGATTCATTGGGGCAAAGTCTTGAGTTTGTGTTGTGCAGGTCTCCGCATTGCTAGCAACACTTGTGTGAAGTTTCCTTCCTCCTTCTGGTTCGATAACCTCGGTCTCTACTAAGGGAAGACTTGTTGCTGTGCTTATCACACCTTGCTCGTGGGGTTTCCAATGAAGTCCTCTCTGTTAGGCAACAAGTTTTCTGGCGCCGTTGCCGGGGACGCTAAGGATGTCTTCACAAGAGGAGTCCTCCACTTCCTTTCTCTTTACTTTGTTTTTAGTTTGCTTTGTTTCTTTTGCTTGGTTTTGTTTTCCTCTTCTCAAAAAACCTAAAAAATTAGTCTAATTTGGTTTGCTTGCTTTATTCAAAAACACAAAAAAATTAGTTCTCTAGTTTCTACCATGTCTGGTTTTGGACCAACCTTTATTTCCCCTATGGTAGAAATCTCCACTTTTAAGCAAAAAAGTGAAGAAAGTTTTTAAGAAGCTTGGTCTAGAATCTCTACTTTACAGAGGGAAACTGAGCCTAAGGTGAGCCTTAGCTTGGTTATTGATAGTTTTTACCACGGTATTGCTCTTTGTTATAGATATGCTTTGGATGTTGTGGCTGAGAAATATATTTTGCTATGTACTAAGGTTGAAGCTTTTGATGCCATAAAGAAATTAATCATGATTTATGGTACACCTGGCAAGTCTGATTCTTCTTTCACAAATATTTTTGCTACGTTGAACACTCTTGAGACCGGTATTGCTGCTATGAATAGTTGCTTTCACATGCTTAGGGCTTACCATGATTATGTTCCCATAAATTTTGAGCCTTCAAAGTTGTTTCCCACAATCAAATTCTCAATAAACACTACACTTTTTGATGCTCGATGTGATATCATGTCTGAATTTTGCCTCATGCCTAAAGATATTTACGATTCCTTGAGTCTTTGGGGGATTACTGAAGGAGGAGAGGAAATATCTCTTACCAACAATGGCACTATATTACCCATTGGAATAGCTGAAGGTGTGTTTACAAAAATCTCAGGGAAAATGGTGACTACTGATTATCTTGTTATTGAATGTGTAGGCAAAGGACAGATCACACTTGGAAGATCTCTACTAAAACACCTTGGGGCAGTAATAGATGTGGGAAAAGGCATCATGCATTTTGTTCCTCCAGTAAGCAATCATATCTTTCCTAAAGAGAATAAGAAAGATCAGAAAGGAAAGAACAAGAGGGGTAATGCTTCTTCATTTGAAAATACTTGATTCTTCTTGCTTCTTGTGCCTAACTTAAAGGCGTTAAAGAAAAGTACTTGTTGGGAGATAACCCAAGAGTTTCCTTGATTCTTGGAAGTTATTACTTCGGTAATGACCTCTCCTTATCCTTTTTGTTTGCTTTTTGTGCCAAGAATGACCTCTAATGAGAGGGAAGTAAGATTTGGGGAGTTGCTCCCGAAACAGATTTATGTCCTCCACCAAAAAAATTCGTGAGGAGTCTCTATAACTCGGACTGAGCTCAAAATTTGTGAATAAATCCCCCAGTATGTTATATAACTTTCATTAGTTCAACACTTTTTGATTTGAGCAACAGAAGATGTTCGAAAAATCAGTTTCTACCTACTGGTCTGTTTTGACAGATTTCTGCCATTATTTGCATTTGTTTCTTATTGATTACTTTTTGGGTTCTTTTTGGGAAATTGAGCTTTTTGAAGGAAGTAGCTTGTGCTTTTAGTGAAAAGCCTTTCTGTTCCAAAGCTTTGCCAGAGGTCTAATATCTTTTGAATACACTAATGTTGCTAATGAAGATTGTGTTAAGTTTTGTATGAAGGAAAAATTTCAGGTGTAGAGAGAGTATGATGCAATGAGATGAAGAATCGACAAAAGCTAAATCTTGGGGATGCCACCATGGTGTCACCCCAAGAAATATCCAAGAGGTATAAGCGTCAAAGCTTGGGGATGCCCAAGGCATCCCCTTCTTCATCAATAAAAAGCTCAGGTCTTTCTAGACACTTCGTTTTTATTGTTTCATGCACAATTGTGTTGTTCTTGGAGAGTCTTAGTTTTCGTTTGCTTTTCTTAGGTTGTTTAGTTTGCTTGACTAAAGTAGTTTGGACGCTCGTTCTCGCTGTGTTGTTTTGCAAATAAGTTGCTTGGTGTTGGAAAGGAGTAGTAAGTTCTTGCTTGAAGTGCAAGAGGAGCTTGCATTGACTGTGACTTAGACTTTAGCATGACATGCTGGGTGTTGTTTTGACCTTATGCTTAGTGATTATTACTGTAGCATGTCTTGTTCTAGACAATTGGGATTGCTTAGTGTGCCTTGAAGAAATTATGTGTTGTTTTAGCATGCAAAAAGCATAGTATTGCGGTATTCTCCTTTGATGCTTTGTTTGGGTTGACTTGGCACATGCTCACACCATGTTATGACTATACAAGTCACCATAGCCTCTATGATCATTTAGTCCTTGAACTGTAGTACCACTCTATGCCTTGATTAGTAATGCTTTATTGCACTGCATGATTATGGCCATTATTGCTCTCTTAGTTAGTTGCTCCCAGTCTTTTGCTAGCCTCCACTTGTATGAGTAAGTTCTACTCATGCTTCCAACTCCCAAGAAACCAAGTTTTTATAAGTGTCCACTATAAACTCCTTTGCATGGTGTATTACACCATCCAAAGTATATTCTTGTTTTTAGCTACCTTCCAATTAAAAACTATTTTGTTATGTGAAAACTTAGTGATTAAAGCCCTCACAAACTTGATGGCAAACTTTATATTCTTTGCTCCTAATAAACTTGAACCATTGTATCATCTATGTTGTATATGCTTGCACTTATACGTTGGAATTAGCAGAACCGTGTTGTCACGGGGAACGTTTTCAACATTGCACTTGTACTTTGTACTCAGTTGATATCATGCTCTTATGTCTATGGATGTCACCGGTGTGAAATAAAATGGAATTTGTAAGTCCTTGGAGTTTGTATCCTGTGTTAGAGAAACGCCTGGGCCGCTAGCCTAAGCCATGCCTAATCATGTTGGAAACTTCCAGCATACCATAGTGACATCTATGAAGCATTCTTCTTATTAAAAAAGAGACACATTGAGAAAAGAGGAAAGAGAGAGAAAAAGCACCATATTCCCATGGTTAATAAGAAGATTGCTGAGATGCTCATTGTCTACTTGCCTTGTCATTTTGGTTATGGGATAGCTCCTGTACCATGTGCAAGGGGTACCCCGTTGGCGGTTCTCTATGATATGCAAATACTTACAATGAAAAGAACTTACAGGTGACTAATGTTGAGTAGCATGAGGTGTGGCCCTCGTATTCAAGGGACTTGAGATTGCCAACTTATACTTCGTCAAGCATATACTCCATCTTTGTTCACTTTAACCTTAATCACTTCAAGATGCTTATGATAGGGGCAATGAGGGCTGAAATCTAACAAGTACCATAATTTTTGGAAGCTCTTTTTGAAACTTGAAATCCCTGTTTCCTTTACAAAAAGGCTTTTCTTCCATCATTACTTGAGTCTCCACCTTCTGCCTTTAGGCACCATTAAGAGAGCATAGCTGTCATTCTATGTGCACTGTTCCAAAGCTTATTGATTGATGCATATTGTGATATTACTTGTTCTTGTGCTATTTGTTTCTAGTCACCCTTGTGAACTTTAAAGGTGTCCTATGCATCTATATTGCTACTCTATGAGGAACAAGCTGATTACCACTATGCTATGTTTTCTGTATGTGAAACAAACAAACGTTTTTTAATGCATGTTATTCTTCATCTTTGTTTGTAGCTTGTCATGTTGCATGCATAGTAACTATGTCCTACTGTTAGAACTCCATCTTTCATGCACATATTTTGAGTTCTTTGATCCCAGCTTTCAATGCTCGCAAATGGTTGGATCTTTATTGTGAGGGTGCATGTCACCTCAAAAATTATTCTTTTATCACTTATCTACTCGAGGATGAGAAGGAGTTAAGATTGGGGATGCTTGATACGTTGTAAACGTATCTATAATTTTTTATGTTCCATGCTTGTTAGTATCTACTTTGCTTTGCTTTGTATACACTTTGAGGTGCTTTTACATGTTTTCTGGTACTAAACTATTAACAATTTCCATAGTGCCAGTTGCCTGTTTTCTGTTGTTTTTGGTTCCAAAAAGTTAGTAAAGAAATATTATCGGAATTGGACAGGACAAACGTCAAAGTCAATTACTTTCCCTAGGGAACAAGAATTACAGAGGGGAGACGGAGAAGGCAGGGCAGCTGCACCCCTAGGCGTAGCGGCAGTGGGCAGCCCGTGCACAGGAAGGTGTGGCCCCTCTGGCCGCCTCCTCGGCCTCCCCCTTCGCCTATAATAAGCCCCCGATCCAGAAACCCTGAGCACCCGATCAAATCTCCACAAAACTGTCTGTAGCCGCTGCCACCATCGTCCCTAGATCGGGGGATCTGAAGTTCTTCCCGGCACCCTGCTGGAGGGGAGACCATCCCAGAGGACTTCTCTCCGGTATGATGCGTGAGTAGTTCCACCTTGGACTATGGGTCCATGTAGTAGCTAGATGGTTGTATCTCCTCCTTTGTGCTTTCATGTATAGATCTTGTGAGCTCCGTTCATGATCAAGATCTGAACTATTTATAATCATGCATGTTGTGTTTGCGGGGATCCGATGGATATTGAGATTATTATGTTGGTTTGATTAATGGTTTTGTCTTTATGATTCTATCATGTTTGTGTTGTTTGTGATCTTGCATGCTCTCCGTTGTTAGTAGCTATCTTGGCCAAGTAGTTGCTAGTGACTCCAAGAGGGAGTATTTATGCTCGATAGTGGGTTCATGCCTCTAGTTTCCAAGGGAAGTGACAATAATCTCTTCGGTTGTAGATGTGCTGTTGCCACTAGGGACAAAACAACGGTCTCTTGTTCATGGAACATGCGGACTGTTTACATTATACACTTTGCTTAAAGCAATTGTCTGTTGCTTGCAACTTAATATTGGAGGGGGTTCGGATGATAACCTGAAGGTGGACTTCTAGTCATAGATGCAGTTGGATGGCGGTCTATGTATATTGTTGTATTTCCTAATCGAATCTCATAGGATCTTTCTGACTAGTAATTGCATTGTTATGCCTTGCTCAGTTCTTGTCAATTGCCATGCTGTAATTTGTTTACCCTTCATGCCATGTTGTTTATCTAAGGAGAGCACCTATAGTGAACTATGGACCCCGGTCCAATCTTTACCATTAATACATCTTCCACTGTTACTTGTTTACTTGCTGCAAACCATTACGTGCCACACCATACGTTTAATCCTTTGTTACAGCAAATTGGTGAGCTTGACAACCTCACTGATTCATTGGGGCAAAGTCTTGAGTTTGTGTTGTGAAGGTCTCCGCGTTTCTAGCAACACCTGTGTGACGTTTCCTTCCTCTTTCTGGTTCGATAACCTCGGTCTCTACTGAGGGAAGACTTGCTGATGTGCTCATCACACCTTGCTCTTGGGGTTTCCAACGAAGTCCTCTCTGTTAGGAAACAACTCACATTCCATATCTACTAAACAACATTGAATCCTTAAGTGTGTCTCCCTACAGTTCGTTAATTATGCAGACATGATCGAGACTCCTCTCCGATCAATAACCAATAGAGGAATCTGGAAATTCATATGGCTCCCACATATTTCTACGATGACTTCGTGATCAAATGAACCATTTACATACGATACCAATTTCCCTTTGTCTCGTGATACTTTACTTATCCGAGGTTTGCTCGTCGGTATCTCTGCATACCTAGTGCAACCTCGTTACTGATAAGTACTCTTTACTCATTCCTGTGATATGTGATCCCTTGTGATCTAGTCACATGCTTGCAAGACAATTGGATGATATTCCATCGAGAGGGCCCAGAGTATATTTATCCGTCATATGGATGGACAAATCCCACTCTTGATCCATGTGCCTCAACACATAATTTCAGAATACTCAATGCCACCTTTATAACCATCCAGTTACGAAGTGGTGTTTGATTTCATCAAAGCATCCATCTGGTGATGGTGATTAACATGATCTTATGGTCAAAGGATTTTGGTTACTATGTATCTGAAATCTTATAGCAAGTGAACTATTTAAATGACTTGATCTTATGCTACGCTTATCTATAGGAGTGTGTCCATCACATCATTATTCTAATGATATGACCTTGTTATTAATAAATCCAATGTTCATGATCAAGGAACCATGATCATCTATTAATCAACAAGCTAGTTTAACAAGAGGCTTTACTAGGGACTTCTTGTTGGAATTTGATGAGTTTTAGGTTGTTGGCCCATTAGACAAATTTTGAAATTCTCTTTGGCCCATTTGTGCATGGCAGCATATGGCTGTGCTAGTGGTGATAAAGTTTAGTCCCATATTGCTAGTGGAAGGGGAGTTGGACCACCTTATATAGTAGAGTGTTGCACCACTCACTAAGGTGTGACAAGGAGAGAAGCCCTCGCGCACTCCTCCTCGTACGCCGCCCGCCTCGCCTCGTCATGATGCACGCGCGCCGCGGGTTGCAGGAATCTCGCCGAGCCGAGCTTTATTTTTGCTGGTTGGAAAACTAATTATGAGTCATTAACGGACGCGTTAATTACAGCCATTTCCAGTTTTTATGGACGTGGGCTGTTACCGACTCAGACATGGGTTGTGTCCCACGATCTCCCTGACCTGCACTATATAGAAATAATTATGAGTCATTAACGGACGCGTTAATTACAACCGTTTCTAGTTTTTATGGACGTGGGCTGTTACTGACTCGGACGTGGGCTGTGTCCCATGATCTCCCTAACGTGCACTATATAAGCGTCTACGCTAAACCTAATCGGTGATAAATCCACACACGCGCCTACCTCCAGAACCTTGCGCCGCCGTCTTCGTCTTCCCCATCCCGGCTTGCGGCGTGCATCGCAGATCGGGACAGTAGGCCTCCGGAACCCCGCTCTTGTGAACCTGTACGGGTGAGGGGCGATTAGGTTTTTGGGGAGCGCTCAAGCGCGACTACTAGCAACCACGACGTCGTCCGATGACGAGTTCCCGAACGACGACTTCTTTTCGGACGTCAGCGACCTCTTTGGCAACCTCAAAATGGGCGACAACTCTGCTGCTACTACTGCCGCAACTGCATCGTATGTGTTTCCAATCTCTCTCTTTCGGGTTTTGCTAGAGTTTATAGGTCTAGCGTTTGGCGTAGATGTGATAGGTTTATCTTGTATAGATGTAATCTATTCATCTACTTTGTTGATCTGCATGGTTGGTTTTAATACCGTCTGTATGATCATGCTTTATCAGTTTATTATTCGGATTAAATCATATGGATTATTTCTTATATTTTCAACAACCAAAAAACCTGATTATAGGCAACTGAATTCCACTGGTGTAGCCGCGGCTACTAGGCCGCCTCCTTTGATGGCATGCACTATAAGAGATGGCGCAAGAGAGCAGTCCTCTAGTTTGAAAACCTAAACTGCTATAGCGCCACTCTTGGCAAGCCTGGAGGAGAACTTTCTACTGAGCAGGAAGCGACCTTTAAGAAAGCCGATACCATGTTTATGGAGGCTTTGTTCAGTGTTCTTAGGGACAACATTGCTGACCCGTATATGTCATTTGATAATGGCAAGGACGCATGGGAAGCGCTCGAGGCCAATTTTGGGGTCTCGGACGCTGGCACTGAGTTGTATGTCATGGATCAATTCTATGACTACAAGATGGTTGATGAGCGCTCCTTCGTTGAGAAAGCTCATGAGATACAATAACTTGCCAAAGAACTTGAGCAGTTCAAGTGTTCCTTACCGGACAAATTTGTGGCCGGTGGAATTATTGCCAAGCTTCCTCCCTCGTTGAGGAATTTTGCTACTTCTCTGAAATATAAGAGACAAGAGTTTTCCGTTATGGATCTCATTGGGTATTTACATGTGGAAGAGAAGGAGAGAGCAAAGGACAAAACTGCTCGAGGATTTGAGGAAAGTTCTACTGCCAATTTGGTGCAGAGGAAAAACTTCCAATCCCACAAGTTCAAGAATAAGAACAAAACTAAAGAAATGGGGAAGTTTGATGGCAAGAACAAGGCCACGCACTCAACCAACTTCAAGGAGAAAAATAATAAGAGGAAAGGCTCTTGACACGTCTGTGGTGATCCTGATCGTTGGACTCCTAGCTGTCCTAATCGCTTTGACAAGCGTCAACATGGGAACACCGGCAAGGCCGCTAATGTTGTTATTAGCGATACTGAGATGAAGGATGTTGGGTACGATATTTTACCTACTATCCTTTTAGTATGTCAATCTCCTGATTGGTGGATAGACATGGGTGCTAATACACATGTATGTTCTGATATTTCCATGTTTTCCTCTTATCAGGTCTTAAGGACTTCTTCCGTACTGATGGGAAACGACTCACTTGCTTCTGTTCATGGTGTTGGTACAGTAAATCTGAAGTTTACTTTGGGGAGGACCATATAGCTAAAGAATGTGCAAGACGTTCCCTCCATCAATAAGAATCTCGTCAGCAGATCTCTTTTATGTCGAGATGGTTTTAAGTTGGTTTTTGAGTCCAATAAATTTATAATTTCCAAGTATGTACAATTTGTTTGAAAGTGTTATGAGTGCGGAGGTCTGTTCCGCTTTTCTCTGTCAGACTCATGTACTAAATTTATTAATCATGTTTGCAATGATAATGAGTACAATGTTTGGCATTCATGACTCTGTCATATTAACTTTGGTTGCATGATGCGGCTAGACAATATGAGTTTAATTCTGAAATTTACAACTGTCAAAGGTTCTAAGTGCCAAGTTGTGTGCAAGCAAAGTGATACGTCGGAAATGTATCTATAATTTTTGATGTTCCATGCTTGTTTAGTATCTACTTTGCTTTGCTTTGTCCACACTTTGAGGTGCTTTTTATATGTTTTCTATTACTAACCTATTAACAAGATGCCACAGTGCCAGACTGCCAGTTGCCTATTTTCTTTTGTTTTTGGTTCCAAAAAGGCAGGAAATGAATATTCTCGGAATTGGACGGGACAAAAGCCAAACTCAATATTTTACCGTGGGGAACACGAAGCCGGAATACGAGACGGAGGATACTCACCAGGGGGCCACACCCGCTAGCCACACGGGTGGGCCCACCACGCTCCTGGGGGGTGTAGCCGCCCTAGTGGCCCCCCTGCCTCGCCTCTTTGCCTATAAGAAGCCCCCGATTCCTAAACCCTAAGCACCCGATCAACATTCCACGAAACCGTCTATAGCCGCCGCCACCATCGTCCCTAGAACGAGGGGATCTAAAGCTCTTTCCGGCACCCTGCTGGAGGGGAGATCATCCCCGAGGCCTTCTTCTTCATCATGTCAGCCTCCGGTATGAAGTGTGAATAGTTCCACCTTGGACTACGGGTCCATGTAGTAGCTAGATGGTTGTATCTCCTCCTTGTGCTTTCATGTATAGATCTTGTGAGCTCCGTTCATGATCAAGATCTCATCTATTGGTAATCATGCATGTTGTGTTTGCGGGGGATCCGATGGATATTGAGATTACTATGTCAGATTGATTAATGGTTTGATTCTATCATGTCTGTGTTGTTTGTGATCTTGCATGCTCTCCATTGTTAGTAGCTATCTTGGCCAAGTAGTTGCTAGTGACTCCAAGAGGGTGTATTTATGCTCGATAGTGGGTTCATGCCTCTATTTAATCAAGGGAAGTGACAGAAATCTCTAAGGTTGTAGATGTGCTGTTGTCACTAGGGAGAAAACAACGGTCTCTTGTTCATGGAACAAGTGGATTGTTTACCTTACACACTTTTCTTAAAGAAGTTGTTTGTTGCTTGCAACTTAATACCGGAGGGGTTCGGAAGATAACCCAAAGGTGGACTTCTAGTCATAGATGCAGTTGGATGGCGGTCTTTGTATCTTGTTGTATTGCCCAATTGAATCTCATAGGATCTTTATGTCTAGTATTGCATTGTTATGCCTTGCTCAGTCGTGTCAATTGCCCTGCTGTAATTTTTATACCTAGCATGCCATGTTTGTTTATCTAAGGAGAACACCTCTAGTGAACTATGGACCCCGATCCAATCTTTACCATTGATACATCTTCCACTGTTACTGTTTACTTGCTGCAAACCATCATCACCTTCCACACCATATAGTTAATCCTTTGTTACAGCAACCGGTGAGATTGACAACCTCACTGTTAGTTGGGGCAAAGTCTTGAGTTTGTGTTGTGCAGGTTTTCACGTTGCTTGCAACACCTTCGAGACGTTTCCTTCCTCCTACCGGTTCGATAACCTCGGTTTCTTACTGAGGGAAAACTTGCTGCTGTGCTGCATCATACCTTGCTCTTGGGTTTTCCTGGCGAAGCGCTCTCAGGCGCCATCAACAAGTTTTCTGGCGCTGTTGCCGGGGAGGAAAGGTAAAAGGCACTCACACACGTTACCCCACTGCAATAGCAAGCTAGAAAGCTAGTTTTCTCGCGCCGTTGCCGGGGAGGCTAAGGACATCTTCACAAGGGGAGTCCTCCTCAACCTTTCTCTTTACTTTGTTTTTGGTTTGCTTAGTTTATTTTGTTTGGTTTTGTTTGCCTTTTTTTATCAAAAACTCCAAAAAAATTAGTTTAGTTTGGTTTGCTTTATCTTATTAAAAACACACAAAAATTAGTTCCTGCTCTAGCTGCTGCTGCTGTTTTTGGCTTTCTCCACGTTTGCCAAAATGAACTCTGCTGAGAACACCAAGTTGTGTGACTTCACTAGCAAAAAAAACAATGATTTCCTTAGCACTCCTATTGCTCCACCTGCTCCTGATGCTACCTTTTATGAAAATAAGTCTGCTTTGTTGAATCTTGTGATGAGAGAGCAATTTTCTGGTGCTAGTTCTGATGCTGTTGCTGCCCATCTCAATAACTTTGTTGAACTTTGTGAGATGCAAAAGTATAAGGATGTAGATGGAGATATTATTAAGCTCAAGTTGTTTCCTTTCTCCCTGAGAGGAAAAGCTAAATAATGGTTGCTATCCTTGCCTAGAAATAGTATTGATTCTTGGATTAAGTGAAAAGATGCTTTTATTGGAAAGTACTACCCTCCTGCTAAGATTATATCTATGAGAAGTGATATTATGAAATTTAAACAACTTGATAATGAACATGTTGCTCAAGCTTGGGAGAGAATGAAATCTTTGGTTAAGAACTGTCCCACTCATGGACTTACTGCTTGGATGATTATCCAGACTTTTTATGCAGGTTTAAACTTCTCTTCAAGAAACCTGTTGGATTCAAATTGGAGGTACCTTCGACCATCACCTTGGGTGCTGCAACGAAACTCCTTGATAATATGATGGTTAATTATTCTGAATGGCACACTGAGAGAGCTCCACATGGTAAGAAGGTAAATTCTGTTGAAGAAACCTCTTCTTTGAGTGATAAGATTGATGTTATTATGGCTATGCTTGTTAATGGAAAAGCTCCTTTAGATCCAAATAATGTTCCCTTAGCCTCTTTAGTTGCTCAAGAAGAGCAAGTTGATGTGAACTTAATTAGAAACAACAATTTCAACAATAATGCCTATAGGAATAATTTTGGTAGTAACAACAATCATAGGCCTTATCCTCCTAATAATGGCAATACCTATGGAAACTCCTACAACAATGCTAGAAGTGCCCCCTCTGAACTTGAAGTTATGCTCAAAGACTTTATTAGTAAACAAACAACTTTCAACAAGACTGTGGAGTAAAAGATTTTAAATGTTGTGAAAAATATTTCCTCCTTGTCTGAAGCACAAGCCTCTTTGATTAATAAAATGGCTGCTAAACCTAAAACTATGAAAAGTACCTTTGCTGCTAATCATGCCATACAAGTTACTATTGATGAAAATGTTAGACTGTTAGCCCAAATTCATGCTAAGTGGGAAAGGGAAGCTGAAATTGATAGAAACAGTAGTGTGTGCACCATCACCACCACCCATATGGATACCACTAAACAAGAAGTCCCTATTCCTCCTCCTACAATGCCTAAGCCTAATGAGTCTACTAATAGTGATGCTAAGTTTGATTTTGACCTTGATGGTTGCAATATTTCTGAAGTGATTATGTTCCTACAAAAGCTTGCTAGAAGTCCTAATTCTAGTGATATGCATGTTGCTTTCACCAAACACATTACAGATGCTCTTGTTAAGATTAAGGAAGAGAAGTTAAAACAAAAAGCTTCTATTCCTAGGAAAGTAGAAGATAGTTGGGAACCCATTATTAATATGCAAGTGAATGACTTTGATCTCAAAGCTTCATGTGATCTTGGTTCTAGTGTCTTTATTATGCCTAGGAAGATTTATGAAATGCTTGATTTGCCACCTTTGGAAGATTGTTCTTTGGATGTCCCACTTAATGATAATGCTAAGAAGAAACTCATGGGGAGTGTTAATGATGTTCTCATTATGGTTAATAATGCTTATTCCCTTTTGATTTCTATGTTTTGGATGTTGAATACAATGCTTCTTGTCCTATTACTTTGGGAAGACCTTTTCTTAGAACTGTTGGTGCCATCATTGATATGAAAGAAGACACCATTACATATCAATTTACATTCAAGAAAGATATTGAAAACTTCCCTATGAGGAGAGAGAAGTTGCTTTTTGCTCCTCTTTTGAAAGCAAGGTTTGATGTTACTGCTTCTTCATTTGAAAATACTTGATTTCTTGCTTCTTGTGCCTAACTTAAAGGCGTTAAAGAAAAGTACTTGTTGGGAAATAACCCAAGAGTTTCCTTGAGTCTTGGAAGATATTAGTTCAGTAATGAACTCTACTTATCCTTTCTGTTTGCTTTTTGGTGCCAATAATGACCTCTAATGAGAGGGAAGTAAAATTTGGGGAGTTGCTGTCCTGAAATAGATTTCTGTCCTCCACCATAAAAATTTGTGAGGAGTCTCTGTACGTCGGATTGATCTGAACATTTACGAATAAATCCCCCAGTATGTTAGCTAACTTTGGTTAGTTCAACACTTTTTGATTTTAGCAACAAAAGGTCTTCGAAAAATTGGTTTCTACCTGCTGGTCTGTTTTGACAGATTTCTGCCATTATTTGCATTTGCTTCTTATTGATTCTTTTTGGGTTCTTTTTGGGAAATTGACCTTTTTGAAGGATTTGCTACAGTATCTTGTGTTTTTAGTGAAAAGTTTTGCTGTTCTGCAGCTAAACCCAAAGGTCTATTATCTTTTGAATACACTAATGTTGCCAATGAAGATTGTGTGAAGTTCTATATGAAGGAAAAAATTCAGGTGTGGAGAGAGAACGATGTAATGAGATGAAGAATGGACAAAAGCTCAAGCTTGGGGATTCCACCCCGGTGTCACCCCAAGAAATATCCAAGAGGTACAAGCGTTAAAGCTTGGGGATGCCCAAGGCATCCCCTTCTTTATCAATAAAAAGCTTAGGTCTTTCTAGACACTTCGTTTTTATTGTTTCATGCACTGTTGTGTTGTTCTTGGAGCGTCTTAGTTTTCATTTGCTTTACTTAGTTTGCTTAGTTTGCTTGAATAAAGTAGTTTGGACCCCCGCTCTCGCTGTGTTGTTTCAAATAAGTTGATTGGTGTTGGAAAGGAGTAGAAATTTCTTGCTTAAAAGTGCAAGAGGAGCTTGCATTGAGTGTGACTTAGTCCTTGACTTGCAGTACCACTCTATGCTTTGATTAGTAATGCTTTGTCGCTCTGCATGATTATGGCCATTATTGCTCTCTTAGTTGGTTGCTCCTAGTCTTTTGCTAGCCTCCACTTGTATGAGTAAGCTCTACTCATGCTTCCTACTCCCAACAAAACAAGTTATTCCAAAGTGTCCACTACAAATTCCTATGCATGGTGTGTTACACCATTCCAAGTATATTCTTGTTTTCATCTATCTTCCAATTAAAAAGTATTTTGTTATGTGAAAACTTAGTGATTAAAGCTCTCACGAACTTGATGGCACACTTTATATTCCTTGCCCCTCATAAACTTGAACCATTGTGTCATCTATGTTGTATATTCTTGCACTTATACGTTGGAATTAGCAGAACCATGTTTTCATGGGTAACGTTTTCAACATTGCACTTGTACTTTGTACACAGTTGATATCATGCTCTTTTGTCTATGGATGTCGCCGGTGTGAAATAAAAAGGGATCTTGTAAGTCCATGGAGTTATGTATTTTGTGTTAGATAAACGCTTGGGCCGCTAGCCTAAGCCATGCCTAATCATGGTGGAAACTTGTAGCATCACCATAATGAGCAATATGTGAAGTATCCTCAATAAAAACCTATGCAAATAGCAAATAAAAATATCGTTGGGATGCTCATTGTCTGCTTGCCTTGTCATTTTGGTTATGGGGTAGCTCCTGTACCATGTGCAAGGGGTACCCCATTGTCGGTTCTCCATGATACACATGTACTTACTATGACAAGAACTTGCAGGTGACCAAAGTTCAGTAGCATGAGGTGCGGCCCTCATATTCATGGAACATGAGATTTCCAACTTATACTTTGTCAAGCATATACTCCATAGTTTGTTCACTTTAACCTTAATCACTTCAAGATGCTTATGATAGGGGCAATGAGGGTTGAAAGCTAACAAGTACCATAATTTCTGGAAGCTCTTTTTGAAACTTGAAATCCCTGCTTCCCTTTATGAAGGGCTTTCTTCCACCATTATTGAGTCTACACCTTCTACCTTTAGGCACCAGTTAAGAGAGCATAGTTGCCATTCTTAGTTCTATATGCAGTGTCCCAAAACTTATTGATTGATGCATATTGTTGATATTGCTTTTCTTGTGCTATTTGTATCTAGTCACTCTTATGAACTTTGAAGGTGTCCTATGCATCTAATTGTTACTCCATGAGGGACAAGCTAAATGCCACTATGCCGTGTTTTCTGTATGTGAAACAAACAAACGTTTTTCAATGCATGTTATTCATGATCTTTGTTTGTAGCCATTCATGTTGCATGCATAGTTACTTTGTCTTATTGTTAGAACTCCATCTTTCATGCACATGTTTAGAGTTCTTTGTTCCCAGCTCTCAATGCTTGCAAATGGTTTGGTCTTGGTTTTGATGGTGCATGTCACCTCAAAAATTATTCTTTTATCACTTACCTACTCGAGGACGAGCATGAGTTAAGATTGGGGATTCTTGATACTTCGGAAACGTATCTATAATTTTGATGTTCCATGCTTGTTTAGTATCTACTTTGCTTTGCTTTGTCCACACTTTGAGGTGCTTTTTATATGCTTTCTGGTACTAACCTATTAACAATATGCCACAGTGCCTGTTGCATGTTTTCTTCTCTTTTTTGGTTCTAGAAAGGGAGAAAATCAATATTCTCGGAATTGGACGGGACAAAAGCCAAAGTCAATATTTTACCGTGAACAAGATTAATACGAGACGGAGGAGACTCACTAGGGGGCCACACCCCCTGGCCGCGCGGGTGGGCCCACCCCGCGCCTGGTGGCCCCTGCCTCGCTTCTTCGCCTATAAGATGCCCCCGATGCCTAAACCCTAAGCACCCGATCAATATTCCACGAAACAGTATGTAGCTGCCACCACCATGCTGGAGGGGAGATCATCCCGAAGGCCTTCTTCTTCATCATGTCAGCCTTCGGTATGAAATGTGAGTAGTTCCACCTTGGACTACGGGTCCATGTAGTAGCTAGATGGTTGTATCTCCTCCTTGTGCTTTCATGTCTAGATCTTGTGAGCTCCGTTCATGATCAAGATCTCATCTATTTGTAATCATGCATGTTGTGTTTGCGGGGATCTGATTCAGGCTGTAGGTGGGAATGGGCTACCCACGGCGTCGCCAGCCCATCCCACCTATTTCCCTATAGCGGAGAACCATCAACGATCCATATTTTCTCACAGACATCCACGGCTCGTCCGCTACCGCCGCCACGCCATGTCGCGATCCTCCTCCTTGGCGATGGGGTTGGGTGTGATGCCTAGGGAACCACCTCCCCATCGCCGTTGCCTCCCCCTGCTCGCCCTCCTTCCCCTCGCATCCCCGGTCGCGCGGCCAACTCCGCGCCGCCCCAGATCCTGCTACATCAGTCAACCTCCCCCGTCGACGGCCCCATCACATCCATGCCTTCGACCACGGAGCAAGGAGGCCAGGCGGTCGGGGATTTGGGTCAGGATCCAGTGGGTGGCAACTCTGGAGGGATGGATACAACATGGCCTTCGTCCAAGAAGAAGATGAAGAAGGTAAATCGCTCTCTCCCTCTTGCCTGTGATCTATGAGATGGGATCTTGTTGTTGGATGATCGTTCCAGAAGATGTGATCCGTGAGATGGGATCTTGATGGCAAAAATTGGTTTGCATGTGTGTCTTGTATGTTGATTTTTTCTGAATCTATGGCATAACTAGATGTGGCATATGGTCTCTGAATTAAAGCTGCACTATATCCCATATTCTCATATATCTTAGCTAGCTAGTTAGCCGATCTCTTGAATTGGTCACTGGTGTGTAGTTCTGATCTGTACATAAATTTTGTCCCTCCCCTGACCAATGCCATGTTTATTTATTTACTTGTTGCCTTGAGAGTAGTTGTTGCATGCTCCATCTAAGACAGTAAGACTTAGGTAGGGAACCCAGACCAACCAAAGTAGAAAAAAACTCAGCTAAACAGAATGACAAATCAATAAGATGGGCACTTACAAAGTTGCAAAGAAGAGTAGGATTCTCTGGGAATCATACAAGGTGAGCCGACTAAATTTTTTGCCCCTTCCTTCGGCAGAGTCAGCTAGAACAGGCGTGGAGCCGGTATATTGTGGAGGGACCATAGTTTTATTCTGCGCTAGCAGCAACTTAAGCTACTCCAACTGAGAAGGCACAACTGCAGCGAAGGAAATTCGAAGAAATATAAACACCAATGGTTCAGCGGCCATTGCTGTCAAATGCCAGCTGCGGTAGTGCAGTACAAGAAAAAGACAATTATAGTGTTCCAATCAGAAATTAACTATGTAAATATTACACTTAAAGAAGATGTACCGGATCCAAAACGATTTTCCCCAAAAACAGTAGTAGGGTACAAGAAGAAGAAAGCTATAGTGTTCTTATTCGGAAATTAACTGCATATGGCCATAGAAATTAAATGTGTATGACCATAAAAAAATATCCCCTGGATTGTTTATAGGAAGCTAGTATGTTTATAGGATTGTGCGCATGGCCGTATCTAATTAAAGCCGCAATATCCCCTGGAATTTATCTTTTAGGACCATGATTGCTGAGTAGATGTTTTATTGAAACATCAGTAGTAGAAATTAATCCTTTTCTACACATAATTCCTTCGGTCTGTCAATTGTATACTGAATTCTATCTTACCATCTCCTTCCAGGAATTAGAGTACTTTCAGCATGCGGGCAGATCATAAAGATACATACATTCAACTGAGTGTAGATATAGTCAAGTATACTCACATTAACATTCTTTGTACTGCACATGCTACTGATACATATATTCGAATACTTGAATTCATCCTGCTGAATATGGATCTTCAGTAGCATGTTGCTTCTTAGAATTGTCACATTGCACCTAAGCAGTGGCTACACTGATGTTCCATTCATACTGTTTACATGTTTGTTATCCGCAGGAGTCCGACAAGGCCTATGGAGAGGTGCAGCGGTCTAACATAATCCCTATAGTTTTACACAGCTTCACTACATGGATCAATGGCTGGGCAGATGTGCATGCGATGCCGTCTGGAACAGGAGATTCATGGTGTGGGTTGAGGACAATGTCCAAGATGACCTAGACAAAATTGTCAGTTTGAAATTTAAATTTGAAACCGATAATCCTGTAATAATATTATGATGCTTGTACTGACGGCTTTGATGTGACCTTGTCTGAAGCTGGTTGCTCTTTCTTACGTTCATGTTATTTGCGTGAGGAACATGGCTGGCTATTTTGGTGAGAGAACCCGCCAGCCATGGCTGGCTATTTACTGTTTCCTAAAACCTTTGCTTGGCCTGTTTCAGAAATAGGAACATGGCTGGCTATTTCCCGTTCCCTGGCTATTTCCGTGAGGAACATGGTTGGCTATTCCCTATTTCATGTGACAGTAGCGAGGTTTCATGGCTCGTGGGTTTAGGTGGGCATGTGGATGCCCGCTACCATGAGCAGGATTAAAAAGACTGAATCTTCAATCCCCATTAAATTATAGGACACTGGTGGGTAGATGGTGGGTAGCCGTGGGCATGTCCACTTACAGGCTGAGATCCGATGGATATTGAGATTACTATATCAAATTGATTAATGGTTTTGTCTTATTGATTCTATCATGTCTATGTTGTTTGTGATCTTGCATGCTCTCCATTGTTAGTAGCTATCTTGGCCAAGTAGTTGCTACTGACTCCAAGAGGGGGTATTTATGCTCGATAGTGGGTTCATGCCTCTATTTAATCAAGGGAAGTGACAGAAATCTCTAAGGTTGTAGATGTGTTGTTTCCACTAGGGAGAAAACAACGGTCTCTTGTTCATGGAACAAGTGGATTGTTTACCTTACACATTTTTCTTAAAGCAGTTGTCTGTTTCTTGCAACTTAATACTGGAGGGGGTTCAGATGATAACCTAAAAGTGGACTTCTAGTCATAGATGCAGTTGCATTACGGTCTATGTATATTATTGTATTGCCCAATCAACCTTATAGGATCTTTCTAGCTAGTAATTGTATTGTTATGCCTTGCTCAATTCCTGTCAATTGCCTTGCTGTAATTTGTTTACCCTTCATGCCATGTTGTTTATCTAAGGAGAGCACCTCTAGTGAATGATGGACCCCGGTCCAATCTTTACCATGATACATATTCCACTGTTACTTGTTTACTTGCTACAAACCATTACGTTCCACACCATACAGTTAATCCTATGTTATAGCGAACCTGTGAACTTGACAACCTCACTGATTCGTTGGGACAAAGTCTTGAGTTTGTGTTGTGCAGGTCTCCACGTTGCCAGCAACACCTGTGTGACGTTTCCTTCCTCCTTCTAGTTCGATAACCTCGGTCTCTACTGAGGGAAACTTGTTGTTGTGCTCCATCACACCTTGCTCTTGGGGTTCCAATGAAGTGCTCCACATCAACACTTGGTGCATGCATCAAAGATTGCTGGCACCATTGCTGGGGATTCTACTTCAACCTCTTCCTCCCCGTGAAGCACCATCAAGATTTCTGGCGCCGTTGCCGGGGAGGCTAAGGACATCTTCACTAGGCGAGTATGGACATCTTCACCATTAGTTTGCTTTGTTTCTTTTGCTTGGTTTTGTTTGCCTCTTTCCAAGAAACCCCAAAAAAAGTTAGTCTAGTTTGGTTTGCTTGCCTTATTCAAAAACACAAAAATTAGTTCCTACTCTAGTTGCCACCCTGTTCTAGCTCACCATGTTCCTCCCCAAGTTCACCCAGAAAGATCTCGCAATAGGTAGTGGCTCATAACTGTGAAAGAAAATATTGAAGAATTCTTTAATTATGTTAGCAAGCATGAGGACATTGAGGATAAATCTATAGCAGAGCTTGCTCCTAATTATGAAATTGCTTCAGCTTCTTTAGTTCATATGTTGGAGGCTAGGTTTGTTAGCCTTAACCCCTTCACACAGTTCTTGTTCCTAAAACTAAAAGAAGAGAAGAATGCTGAAAAGAGGGAATTCATCCTTGAAACTTTATTTAATGAATTCCATGATGTTGCTAGGGAAGCGAAAAAGGTGTTTGAGCGTTTCCATATGCTAGGCTCAGATGTAGATGTTGTGGGTAATGTCTGATAAAACTAATCCTAAAGAGTAATTTAATATACCCATACCATTTAAGCTTGTTGGAATGCAGAGGCCTTTGAAAAGAATTTTGATTGGATTGCTCCTGAAAATCTTTTTGATGAAAGTAGTCGACCAAAGAGAGATGAGAAGGGATCCTCCAAAACCCATTTGGATGATATACCCTTCATAGTTGAAGAATTTGCAAGTATGCATGTTAATGCTTCTTCATTTGAAAATACTTGATTCTTCTCGCTTCTTGTGCCTAACTTAAACGCGTTAAAGAAAAGTACTTGTTGGGAGATAAACCAAGAGTTTCCTTGAGTCTTGGAAGTTATTACTTCAGTAATGACCTCTCCTTATCCTTATTATTTGCTTTTTGTGCCAAGAATGACCTCTAATGAGAGGAAAGTAAGATTTGGGGAGTTGCTGTCCTGAAACAGATTTCTGTCCTCCACAAAACAAAATCCTGAGGAGGCTCTGTAACTCGGATTGAGCTCAAAATTTATGAATAAATCCCCCAGTATGTAAGCTATTTTCGTTAGTTCAACACTTCTTGATTTGAGGAACAGAAGATGGTCGAAAAAGTTCGTTTCTACCTTTTTGAGCTCTCTTCAGGTAAATTGAGTTTCTTTGAAGGAGTTACTTCAGTAGATTTTTTTTAGTGAAAATCCTTGATGTCTAAAGCTTTTCCAGTGGTCTAATATCTTTTTGAATAAACTAATGTTGCTATTCAAGATTGTGTGAAGTTTTGTATGAAGGAAAAAATTTAGGTGTGAAGAGAGAATGATGCAATGAGATGAAGAATGGACAAAAGCTCAAGCTTGGGGATGCCACCATGGTGTCACCCCAAGAAATATCCAAGAGGTACAAGCGTCAAAGCTTGGGGATGCCCAAGGCATCCCCTTCATCAATAAAAAGCTCAGGTCTGTCTAGACACTTCTCTTTTATTGTTTCATGCATAGTTGTGTTGATCTTGGAGCATCTTAGTTTTCATTTGCTTTTCTTAGTTGTTTCGTTTGCTTTAGTAGTTTGGACCCCCATTCTCGCTGTGTTGTTTTGCAAATAAGGTTGCTTGGTGTTTGGAAAGGAGTAGTAAGTTCTTGCTTGAAGTGCAAGAGAAGCTTGCATTGATTGTGACTTAGACTTTAGCATGACATGCTAGGTGTTGTTTTAGCATTATGCTTAGTGATTATTGTCGTAGCATGTCTTGTTCCAAACAATTGGGATTTCTTAGTGTGCCTTGAAGAAATTATGCGTTGTTTTAGCATGCAAAAGCATAATATTATGGTATTCTCCTTTAATGTTTTGCTTGGGTTGATTTGCCACATGCTTACACCATGTTATGACTATGACAATTCACTATTAGCCTCTATGATCATTTAGTCCTTGACTTGTAGTACCACTCTTTGCTTTGATTAGTTTGCTTTGTTGCATTGCATAATTGTGGCCATTATTGCTCTCTTAGTTGGTTGCTCCTAGTCTTTTGCTAGCCTCCACTTGTATGAGTAAGTTCTACTCATGCCTCCAACTCCCAAGAAACCAAGTTATTCCAAAGTGTCCACTATAAACTCCTATGCATGGTGTGTTACACCATTCCAAGTATATTCTTGTTTTCAACTATCTTCCAATTAAAAACTATTTTGTTATGTGAAAACTTAGTGATTAAAGCCCTCACGAACTTGATGACACATTTTATTCTTTGCCCCTAATAAACTTGAACCATTGAGGCAACTTTGTTGTATATGCTTGCACTTATAAGTTGGGATTAGCGTAACTGTCACATCACGGGAACGCTTTCAACATTGCACTAGTACTCTTTGTACTCGTTGATATCATGCTCTTTTGTCTAGGGATGGGACCGGTGTGAAATGAAGTGGGAACTTGTAAGTCCATGGAGTTTGTATTCTGTGTTAGAGAAACGCCTGGGCCGCTAGCCTAAGCCATGCCTAATCATGGTGGAAACTTGCAGCATCACCATAGTGACATCTATGAAGCATTCTTCTTATAAAAAAGAGACACATTGAGAAAAGAGGAAAGAGAGAAAAAAGCACCATATTCCCATGGTACATAAGAAGAATTGCTGAGATGCTCATTGTCTACTTGCCTTGTCATTTTGGTTATGGGAAAGCTCATGTACCATGTGCAAGGGGGTACCCCGTGGCGGTTCTCAATGATATGCAAATACTTACAGTGACAAGAACTTGCCTGGGCCCTAATTTGAGTATCCATGAGGTGTAGCCCTCATA
The DNA here is from genome assembly GCA_023614405.1 of Avena insularis. NCBI lineage: Eukaryota > Viridiplantae > Streptophyta > Magnoliopsida > Poales > Poaceae > Avena > Avena insularis. The sequence continues at coordinate 93,036,816 of CM042695.1, forward strand.
TTCAAGGGACTTGAGATTGCCACCTTATACTTTGTCAAGCATATACTCTAGCTTTGCCACTTTAACCTTAACCACTTCAAGATGCTTATGATAGGGGCAATGAGGGCTGAAAGCTAATAAGTACCATAATTTTTGGAAGCTCTTTTGAAACTTGTAATCCATATTTCCTTTACAAAAAGGCCTTTATTCCACCACAATTTTAGTCTCCACCTTCTACCTTTAGGCACCATTGAGAGAGCATAGTTGTCATTATGTGTGCAATGTTCCAAAGCTTATTAATTGATGCATCTTGTGTTATTACTTGTTCTTGTGCTACTTGTTTCTAGTCACCCTTGTGAACTTTGAAGGTGTCCTATGCATCTATATTGCTACTCTATGAGGGACAAGCTAATTGCCACTATGCTATGTTTTCTGTATGTGAAACAAACAAACGTTTTTCAAATGCATGTTATTATGATCTTTGTTTGTAGCTTGCCTTGTTGCATGCATAGTTACTATGTCCTACTGTTAGAACTCCATTCTTTCATGCACATGTTTAGAGTTCTTTGATCCCAGCTTTCAATGCTTGCAAATGGTTGGATGTTTGTTGTGAGGGTGCATGTTCACCTCAAAAAATTATTCTGTTTATCACTTACCTACTCGAGGACGAGAAGGAGTTAAGCTTGGGGATGCTGATACGTTGGAAACGTATCTATAATTTTTGATGCTCCATGCTTGTTTTGAATGTACTTTGCTTTACTTGTCTACACTTTGAGGTGCTTTTTACATGTTTTCTGGTACTAACCTATTAACAAGTTGCAACAGTGCCAGATGCCTGTTTTCTGCTGTTTTTGGTTTCGAAAAAGTTAGTAAAGAAATATTCTCGGAATTGGACAGGACGAATGACAATGTTAACAACTTTCCGGGGGGAACAAGAAGTCCAGAGGAGAGCCCGAGGGGCCAGACCCCCCCCCAGACGCAGGTGGGTCCTAGCCCATGCTTGGCTAGGGTTTGGCCGCCCTGGCGGCCGCCTCGGTCTCCCCCTTCGCCTATAAGAAGCCCCCGATGCAGAAACCCTGGGTACCCGATCAAATATCCATGAAACCGTCTGTAGCCGCCGCCACCATCGTCCCTAGATCGGGAGGGATCTGAAGCTGTTCCCGGCACCCTGCCGGAGGGGAGATCATCCCGGAGTCCTTCTCTCCGGTATGATTCGTGCATAGTTCCACCTTGGACTATGGGTCCATGTAGTAGCTAGATGGTTGTATCTCCTCCTTTGTGCTTTCATGAATAGATCTTGTGAGCTCCGTTCATGATCAAGATCTAATCTATTTGTAATCATGCATGTTGTGGTTGCGGGGATCCGATGGATATTGAGATTATTATGTTGGTTTGATTAATGGTTCTATCTTTATGATCCTATCATGTCTGTGTTATTTGTGATCTTGCATGCTCTCCGTTGCTAGTGGTTATCTTGGCCAAGTAGTTGCTAGTGACTCCAAGAGGGAGTATTTATGCTCGATAGTGGGTTCATGCCTCTAGTTTCCAAGGGAAGTGACAATAATCTATTCGGTTTTTAGATGTGCTGTTGCTACTAGGGAGAAAACAACAGTCTCTTGTTCATAGAACATATGGACTGTTTACCTTACACACTTTGCTTAAAGCAGTTGTCTGTTGCCTGCAACTTAATATTGGAGGGGGTTCAGATGATAACCTGAAGGTGGACTTCTAGTCATAGATGCAGTTGGATTACGGTCTATGTATATTGTTGTATTGCCCAATCAACCTCATAGGATCTTTCTAGCTAGTAATTGCATTGTTATGTCGTGCTCAGTTCCTGTCAATTGCTTCGCTGTAATTTGTTTACCCTTCATGCCATGTTGTTTATCTAAGGAGAGCACCTCTAGTGAACTATGGAACCCGGTCCAATCTTTACCATTGATACATCTTCCACTGTTACTTGTTTACTTGCTGCAAACCATTACCTTCCACACCATAAGTTAATCCTTTGTTACAGCAAACCGGTGAGCTTGACAACCTCACTGATTCGTTGGGACAAAGTCTTGAGTTTGTGTTGTGTAGGTCTCACGCGTTACCCAACACACAGTGACGTTTCCTTCCTCCTTCTGGTTCGATAACCTCAGTCTATACTGAGGGAAACTTGCTGCTGTGCTCCATCACACCTTTCTCTTGGGGTTCCAATGAAGTTCTCCACATCAACACTTGGTGCACGCATCAAAGATTGCTGGCACCATTGCTGGGGATTCTACTTCAACCTCTTCCTCCCCGTGAAGCACCAAGAGTACTTTTCAAATGAATTTGATTTATTCTGTATGGAACATGGTATTATACATGAGAGGACGCCTCCCTACTCACCTCAGTCAAATGGGTTGTCCGAAAGAAAGAACCGTACTCTAGCTGATTTGGTTAACGCCATGTTAGATACATCGGGTCTTTCCAAGGAATGGTGGGGGGAGGCGCTAATGACTGCATGTCATGTCCTAAATCGTGTTCCCATAAAGGATAAAATCATGACTCCATTTGAGGAATGGGAATAAAAGGCTTAAACTCTCTTACTTATGAAATTTGGGTTGTTTGGCGAAAGTCAATATTCCAATACCCAAGAAGTGAAAGCTTGGACCAAAAACTATGGATTGTGTTTTTCTAGGATATGCTTTTCATAGCATTGGCTATAGATTTTTGATAGTAAAATCTGAGGTATCCGACATGCATATTGGTACAATTATGGAGTCGAATGATGCGAATTTCTTTGAGGACATCTTTTCTATGAAAGGTATGTCTAGCTCATCAAATCAGGAGATGACTAGTTCATCTAGTCAGGTATTTTCTATAATTCCTAAACCCACTATGCCGATAGAACACTGATAATCCTGTGGAGGACGACAATGTAGCTCCCAAAAGGAGCAAGATACAAAGGACTGCAAAGTCATTTGGTGATGATTTCATTGTGTACCTTGTGGATGATACTCCCACTTCTATTTCAGAAGCTTATGCATCTCAAGATGCTGACTACTGGAAGGAAGCTGTCCGAAGCGAGATGGACTCCATCTTAGCTAATGGTACTTGGGAAGTCACGGATCGTCCTTATGGGTGCAAACCTATAGGATGTAAGTGGGTGTTCAAGAAAAAGCTTAGACCTGATGGTACTATTGAAAAGTACAAGTCACGTCTTGTGGCTAAGGGTTATACCCAAAAATAAGGTGAAGACTTCTTCGATACCTACTCACCTGTAGCTAGATTGACCACTATTCGAGTACTACTATCCTTGGCTGCCTCACATGGTCTTCTCGTTCATGAAATGGATGTTAAGACAACTTTTCTAAATGGAGAGCTAGATGAGGAAATTCATATGGAGCAGCCTGACGGATTTATAGTAGATGGTCAAGAAGGAAATGTGTGTAATTTAGTGAAGTATTTGTATGGTCTTAAGCATGCTCCTAAGCAGTGGCACGAGAAGTTTGAAAGAACTGAAGGAAATATGCCCTGAGAGGCAATAATAAAGTGTTTATTATGTGTATTCCAAGTATATGATAGATGTTTATTTTGCATGCTACAATTGTATTAATACGAAAACATTAATACATGTGTGTTTAATAAACAAACAGAAAGTTCCTAGTTATGCCCCTCTCATAAACTAGCTCGTTGATTAACAAGATGATCAAGGTTTCCTGATCATGGACATTGAATGTTGTTAATAACGGGATCATAACATTAGTGTAATGGTATGATGAACATTCATCCGAAGTATAGCATTACGATCAAAGTCATTGAGTTTATATTGCTATAACAACTTACGAAGTGATCCTAATCCTTATACCATGATATCATGTCAATCACTAACACCAGAAGAGTTTCTTGATAACATCAAACGTCACACCGTAACAGGGTGATTATAAAGATGGGTTCAGTACTAATAAAGTGTTATGTTGAGGCCCATGGATCGAGATTGGAATTTGTTCATCCCGATGATGGATAGATATACTCTGGGCCCTCTCGGTGATATCACATTGGTTAGCTTGCAAGCAAGTGATTTGATCACTAGAATGTTATATCACGGGAACGAGAAAAGAGTGCATGTCAGTAACGAGATCAAACTAGGTATGGAGATACCGATGATCGAATCTCGAACATGTAATATATCGCGAAACAAAGGGATTAAGATACTAGCATAAAAGGTTCCGACGATCACAAGAAAGTCATCGTTGAATGTGTGGGAGTCAGTATGGGTCTCTAGATCCCGCTTCTGATTATTGATCCGAGAGGGGTCTCGATCATGTCCAAATTATTCACGAACCGTAGGGTGACACATTTAAGAGATACCGACATCCAATTGGAGCAAAAGTTTCATGCCGGAAAGAATAACAAGCACAGGAATTTATTTCACTAGATACCGAAACAGGTTTTCGGGTGAAATTGCATAAAGTGGTTATGCATGTGAAATAGAATTCTAGCAAGGGGTTATATGTGAATGTTTGTCATTAAAGTAATTGACAAAATTCTGAATAAATAAAAGAGTTTTATTTAATGAGAGTTTGCATTAAATTTGGTGGAAATTGAATTGCAAGTTTGAGTGGGATTTTGAGTGGAGGGAAATGAAGAGGTTTTTGTGAGTGGAGTGTCCACCCACATGAATGAAGGAGGGGAGGGGGAAGCCCCCATGGCCGGAGGCCACACCCTTGGGTGCCCCCCTCCGCTTATAAAAGGCACCCCTCTCCCTCTCTCTCACTCACACCTTGTAAGATCCCTCCTTTATAAAGGAAAAGGATCCCTATGATTGCAATGCTAGTCCCTGGATCATTGCTAGCATCCACAGTTTAAGATGAAGTACGCAGATACAAAGGTAATTTATTACAGCCATTCCAGAGATAAACATAGTCTTTACAACTCCAAGGCCACAGGCCTAACACAAGAGTTTGAATAAGTAAATAAATGAAAGTCTTCATCTTCATGTGCCACAGGCAAACATGTTGAGTGTAGACTCATGACACCTAATCCTCATCAGAGTAACCTGCAACATCCCAAGTTACAGCCACAGTGGGTCAATACTTTGGAATAGTATTGGCAAGTGATACCTTAGTAAAATTTTAAGTGGACTAGATACTATATGCAATTTGGCTAAGTGTAGCTTGGCTTGCTTTGCTCAAAATAGATTTTGCCTATTAGTTGAAATCACTAAGTTTTTCTTTGTCAAAACTTTTCCCAAGGAACCACCAATAGACATTGAGGTCCTTCACCCTTGTTCACCCACAAATTTTTACTTAGAAATTGGGATGAGGATATTCTTGATAGCTTCCATGTCTTGATGCTCAAGTTGTCCATTGCCATGGACTTGGATAAGTACTTAGATTTTTCCATCTGCAGAGGTTGTGCACTTTCCCCACCAGACTTGGTTTCACCAAGACATGACCTTTCAGAAGCCTTCCCTTAGACCAAATGGACGCGTTCCATCCTATCATCCCACTACCACCAACTGTCCAAATGGCTAAGTTCTAACAACTTATGTGATCCAGGCAGAGCCCATATTGCCAAGTGGCTGCACTAGAAGCTTCTTAACACTTGGCCTCTAAAATCTCTTTGTTCCTGGGTGGCTTACCACAAGTTAGATACACAAGGTAAACCATAGAAATGGGCCTTGTGTAACCACTCAACATAAACCAAACCTTCCATTCCACCCAGGTGTTTCATTAACTTAGTTGTTTTATTAAGTAAAACATAAGTCCAAAGACTTAGAATTATTTTCATCATAGCATGTATATTTCACCAACCCTTGTTTTCTACTAGCTAGGCTAAGCATGGCATAGATAGTAACTTAACTTAGAAATTCCCTAGCATTTCTACAACTACTAGGATTTCCCAACATGGTATATAAGCAAAATAGTTGCATGCAAATCTAACAAAATATTTCTAATGCTTAGTAGAAAACATAGGATAAAAAAATATTCATGAGTACCACTTGCCTTGGTAGTTGGGAGAGTAGCACTCCTCACAATCACAATCACTAGCACCAAAATCTACACAAATATTGGTAGCAACAAATTACACACAAAACACATACAACCAAAAATATATGCATGCATGCAAGATGATATATGATGATTTTTAAAATTCAACCAAGCAAGTAAATAGTAATGATTCACTAACAAGTTAAAAACTTGCCAAACAACCATTTCTCAAACCCTAAATTATTTCCAAAACATTTTATAAACTCTAATTAGTCCTACACAAGTTTCTGCAAATAAAACCTTTTTAACAGAAGCTAAACATTAAACACATTGCATATTCTAAAAGAGCTTGCTCTCCTGATTCCAACGGTATAAAATTTGTCAAAATCTAACGTGGGAATCAAAAGTTATAGCCCAATCAAATTTGAATAACAATCAGATTCAAATTCAGTTTTTAAACTCTAACAGCTGCCACGCGGCGCTATCCTATTGGCGCGTACCGGTTCGCACAGATCGGTTGACGCAGATCGTTGGATTAAAGTGATCGCGGACGGCTCGTTAAGTGATTCTGTTGCACGCGTTAGATCTAGATCTAACGACTCTTGATCTAATAACCAAGGTCTGGCGGCGCGCGGCGACGGCGAGCGGCGGCGCGCTCGGTCTACTGCATCACGGTGGATACAGAGAGGGCTGGGGTTAGTGGAAATGCTTACCAGACTCGCAGCGACGCACTGAAGCTCAACGTGGTGGTATCTTGGCAAGGGACGCGCAGTAGTGGCCGTGGGATCTCGTCGGAGTGGATGACAGAGTCGGGCTCAGGTGGACGGCGACTTTGGCGACGTTCTGCTCCGCCCTAACACAAACGGAGGGCATCAGTGGGTGCGCATAGGTCAGGTGAACAAGTCAGCGTCAAAGGGAAGACACGGGGCGGTCGGTTTTTACCTTAATCTCTCGCCGGAGTTGGAGACGGCGTCGGATGCTCACGGTGCTCGTCGAAGTCGAAGCTCTGGATCACAAACAGACGGACAAAGGGGATCAGGAGGTGCGCAAGGAGGTTGCAAAGCTATTCGTATGAACCAGAGAGGAAGGGGCGCATGAGGTTTACCAGGATTGGTCGCCGGAGTAGGTTCTGTCTGCGGCGGTGCAAGGACGAATACTGGCAGCCTGGTGGCGCTTCTGTCTGGCTTTGTTGGGGGAAATGGCCGCGAGGGGGAGAGGTTTATGTAGCCGGAGCTGGGCGTGGAGTTACTCGTGGAATCAATGGGAATCAACGCAGCGGCGGATCGGCAATGGCGTGGCGTCAGCGCGCGTGATTGACGAAGACGACGACGTGGTCAAGGGTCCACTTGTCACCGAATAGAATAGAGAGGGGGTGGGGTCCGGGCGTCAGCGACTCTGTGGGTGCGTCTGCGCGTGAGAGAGGGAGAGAGGGAACCCGGGTGGGCTAGCTGGGCTGGATCTGTTGATGGGCTCAAACCCTGGCGCTGGCCTTTTTCCTTTTCTTTATTCCTTTTCTATTTCTGATTTGATTTTCTGGAATGATTTCAAACTCAAATTGAATTCAAATCTTTTCAGGAATTTTGTAGGGTGCAACATTCATATTTCTGGGCATAGAAACATGTGGTCTCTCTTTTCAAGCTTGGTTCTTTGGAATAAACAAAATAAACAGTGCTATAGCACTTGATTTGGAAATGTTTTGAAAATGGTTTTGAAACCATATTTGTTTTATATATTTTTGTCCAAACTCCACACTCAATCCAATCAACAAGGAAGCAAACAAACTTGGTTTAAAGCACTATGCTCTCAAATGAGGATGGTCATTTGATTTAAGTTTGCTCACATAAAATGATAGCACTATGTGCTTCTGTTTTCTTGAAAATGTTTTGAAAATGATCTCAAAATTATATGCATGCATGAATGATATGCAATCTTTGAAATAATGATTTTAGGGGTGTTACACACCTCCTCGTGAAGGATCTCTCTCCCCCTCTAGAATTTATTCCCCATGGTCTCGGACTAGCGAGATACATGTTCCCGGTGGCTATTCGGCAAGAAAAGAGTTGTGCTTTCGCTGCATCGCTGGAGCAAGGACGCGGAGGTTGCTCGTTGCCTCGGACGTGTGTCCGAGCATGGATGCGCTGCTGATTTGCGGCGCTAGGACTTCCTCTCGATCTTGAGATCGGCAAGAGATCGTCTACATCAACCACGAGTTTAACTCGTTAAGCTTTGTCGGTCTTCAAGGGTATGTTCTCTACGGATATACATCCGCCCGTTGTTTGTATCTAGTAGATAGATCTTGGTACATAGTTGTTCCCATCGTAGGAAAATTTTTGTTTTCTATGCTGCGAACCCTATAGTGGTATCAGAGCCGGATCTATGCGTAGATGCTTTACACGGGTAGTACACATATGAGTATGTGGGCGATGATGATCATGTTGTTGCTCCTCAGTTGTAATTTTGGATATTGGTGGCATAGTGGGATGAAGCGTCCCGGACAAACTTTACATGACCTCGCACATGAGACCTGTTCCACGTTTGACATGCAACTAGTTTGCATAAGTGGCTAGCGGGTGTCTGTCTCCCCTACTATAGTCAATATCTATTTTGCAACGAGTTGTCAACAATTTGGTTATCCTCGTTATAGTTCATGTTCGTAGGTATGAACGGTTCTATCTTCGAAAGCCCTAAGCCATGTAAAATTTGCAATGGATAAATTAGAGGCATCTAGTTTAGATTGTTGTTGGGCTAGTGTTATGATATGGTGATGTTGTGAGTAGAAGTATGAGATGATACTCTTACAAAACACATAACGTGTAAGTTCCATAGACCTTGGCTTACACATATAGGTATGATAGTGATCATACCACGATGCACATGATAGAGATCAATGCGGGAACCATATCATTCCACTAATAAACATGTGATGTTTGATAGCATTTTATATTGCTTGTTTGGCATTTTATTAGCATAATAAGATGATCCCTCATTTAAATATCAAGATAAGAATGTGTTCTTCCTTTAGTATGCACCGATTATGTTTTCGTCGCTCCAAGACATCATGTGATGATCGGGTGTTCTTGGATCCACGACCATATTTCAGGTGTAAGACAGTTACACACGCGAATACTAAGGTTCTTACTTGGCGAGCCTAGCATGTACAGACATGGCCTCAGAACACAGACCAAAAGTTTAAGCATGAGTCATATAGTAGATATGATGCCCATTTGATGCTCGCCTTTGAAGCTACACCGACTCACATGATGATCGGACTTGGTGTAGTGGATTTGGTTCATGTAATCACCAAAAAGACAGGAGGGGTGTCGTTTTTGAGTGGGAGTTTATTTGTAATGTGGATTAGTTGAAATCAATCTATCATAAACTTAGTCTAAACTTTACAAATTCTGTTGTAAATGGCACCACCTGCTTTTAATTTCAATGTGTTCATGGAGAAAGTGAAACTTGCAATGAACGGTAACAACTTTACCTAATGAGCCATGAATTTGAGGATTCTCCTCTCTGCTGCACACAAGCAATATGTGCTAGAAGCGCCGCTAGGCCCCCCACCTTTTGAGGATGCCCCTAACAAGGAGAAGAATGTCTACCAGACTCGTCAGGAGGACCACAACTTAGTTCATTGCGGCATATTGTATGGGCTAGACCCGGAACTTCAAAAGCGTTTCGAAAACGGCAATGCATTTGATACAATGGGTGAGTTGAAAATGATTTTCGACACACATACTGCTGTAGAGAGCTACAATGCTTCAGAAAAGTTCTTTAGCTGCATGATGGAAGATCACAACTCCGTTAGTGAGCATGTACTCAAGTTGTCGGGTTACACCGATAAGCTTGTGTCCTTGGGAATATCGATTCCCATTGACTTAGGCATCCATCGTGTTCTGCAGTCTCTGCCACCTAGCTATAAGAGCTTTGTGATGAACTATAATATGCAAGGCATGAAGGAGTCTCTCCTCGAGCTTCTGCCAATGCTTAAAACTACAGAAGTGGAGATAAAAAAGGAACATCAAGTGTTGATGATCAATAGGAACACTGGTTTCAAGAAATACAAGAAGGGAAAACAGAAGGGAAGTAAGGGTGGCAAGCCGGTTGCTGTGCCTGAAAAGAAACCCCGAGTTGGCCCTAAGTCTGATACCGAGTGCTACTACTATAAGGGGACTGGCCACTGGAAGCGCAACTGCCCCAAGTATTTGGCAGACAAGAAGGCCGGCAAGGCAAACAAAGGTATATATATGATATACATGTTATTGATGTGTACTTGACTAGTGCTCGCAGTAGCACCTGGGTATTTGATACCGGTTCAGTTGCTAATATTTGTAACTCGAATCAGGGGCTGCGGAACAAGCGACCGCTAGCAAGGGGTGAGGTCAAGATGCATGTCGGCAATGGATCAAGCGTTGATGTGATCGCCGTCCGAACGCTACCTCTCCATTTGCCATCGGGATTAGTTATAAACTTGAATAATTGTTATCTGGTGCCTGCACTGAGCATGAACATTGTATCTGGATCATGTTTGATGCGAAGTGGTTATTCATTTAAATCCGAGAACAATGGTTGTTATTATATGAATGAAATCTTTTATGGACATGCACCGATGATGAATGGTTTATTTCTTTTAGATCTCGATAATAATGTTACACATATTCATATTGTTGATGCTAAAAGGATTAAACTTAATGATGATATATCCACATATATGTGGCACTGCCGTCTAGGTCATATTGGTGTTAAACGCATGAAGAAGCTCCATTCGGATGGACTTTTGGAATCACTTGATTTTGAATCATTTGATACATGTGATCCATGCCTTATGGGCAAGATGACTAGAACGCCGTTTTCCGGTTCAATGGAACGGGCGATAGATTTATTGGAAATCATACATTCTGATGTATGTGGTCCAATGAGTGTGTCGGCACGAGGTGGATATCGTTATTTTGTTAGTTTCACGGATGATTTGACTAGATACGGTTATATCTACTTGAGGAAACACGAGTCTGAAACCTTTGAAAAGTTCAAGGAATTTCAGAATGAAGTGGAAAATCATTGTAATAGAAAGATCAAATTTGTACGGTCCGACCGTGGAGGTGAGTATTTAAGTTACGAGTTTAGCACTCACATGAAAGAGTGTGGAATTGTTTCACAACTCACACCTGTCGGAACACCACAGCGAAATGGTGTGTCGGAACATCGTAATCGTACTTTATTGGATATGGTTCGATCTATGATGTCTCTGACGGACTTTCCGTTGTCATTTTGGGGTTATGCACTAGAAACTGTTGCATTCACTTTAAATCGGGCACCATCTAAATCAGTTGAAAAGACAACGTATGAATTGTGGTTTGGAAACAAACCTAAGCTGTCATTTTTTAAAGTTTGGGGATGCGATGTTTATGTGAAGAAACTTCAACCGGATAAACTCGAACCCAAAGCGGAAAAATGCGTCTTCATAGGATACCCTAAGCAAACTATTGGGTATTCCTTCTATCACAGATCCGAGGGCAAGGTTTTTGTTGCCAAGAATGGATCCTTTCTAGAGAACGAGTTTCTCGCGAAAGGTGTGAGTAGTCGGAAGGTAGAACTCGAAGAGGTTATTGAACCTTCTCTTCAAAGTATGGAGAGTAGCGCAGCGCCAGAAGTTCTTCCGAAGTTGGATTTACCTGTTGAAGAGGGAACTAATGATAATGATCATGAAACTCCGAAAGAGAGTACTACCAAACCTCGCAGGTCTAGCGAGCGTAGCCCGAGCTCTGAAACCCTGTTATGAATTTCATGGTTGATGAAATTGATGACCGTGCGACATATGAAGAAGCGATGATGAGCCCGGATTCCAACAAATGGTTAGAAGCCATGAAATTCGAGATAGAATCCATGTATGAAAATCAAGTTTGGAACTTGGTGGAATTACCTCACGACCAAAAGGCCGTGGAGAACAAATGGATTTTCAAAAGGAAAACTGATGCTGATGGTAATGTGACTGTCTATAAAGCTCGACTTATCGCAAAGGGGTTTCGAAAAATTCAAGGAGTTGACTACGATGAGACATTCTCTCCCGTAGCGATGCTAAAGTCAGTTAGGATTATGTTAGCAATTGCTGCATATTTCGATTATGAGATATGGCAGATGGATGTCAAAACCGCGTTTCTCAATGGTAATATTGAAGAAGAGTTGTATATGATACAACCAAAGGGTTTTGTCGATCCTAAGGATGCTAACAAGCGTGCAAGCTTCAGCGATCCATCTATGGATTGAAGCAAGCATCACGAAGTTGGAATCTCTGCTTTGATGAGGTGATCAAAGAGTTTGGATTTGTCCAAACTTAAGGAGAATCTTGTATTTACAAGAAGTGAGTGGGAGCAATGTGGCATTTCTGATATTATATGTGGATGACATATTATTGATGGGAAATGATATAGATATTTTAAACAGTTAAAAGTTATCTAAACAGCAAATTTTCAATGAAGGACCTAGGTGAAGCGTCATACATATTAGGCATAAAGATCTATAGAGATAGATCTAGGCGCCTAATAGGGCTATCGCAAAGTACATACCTTGATAAGATTTTAAAGAAGTTTAAAATGGACGGAAGTAAGAAGGGGTTCTTACCTATGTTGCAAGGCAAGACATTGAGTAAGACTCAAAGTCCGGCTAAGACGGAAGAAAGAGAGATAATGGACAAAGTCCCCTATGCTTCAGCCATAGGCTCTATAATGTACGCCATGCTATGTACAAGACCGGATGTGGCACATGTTATTAGTTTGACTAGTAGGTACCAATCTGATCCAGGTTCGGAACATTGGATAGCGGTCAAGAATATCCTTAAGTACTTACGAAGAACTAAGGATATGTTTCTTGTATACGGAGGTGAAGAAGAGCTCGTCGCTAAGTGTTATGTCGACGCAAGCTTTGACACCGACCCGGATGACTCTAAGTCTCAATCCGGATACGTATTTCTCATGAATGGCGGAGCGATTAGTTGGAGGAGTTCCAAACAACCTGTGGTGGCGGGATCAACAACGGAGGCCGAATATGTTGTTGCTTTGGAAGCGGCTCAGGAAGTGGTTTGGATGAAGGAGTTCATGTTCGAACTAGGTATGGTTGCAAGTGCGTTGGACCCAATGGTGATCTATTGTGACAACAATGGTGCCATTGCCAATGCCAAAGAACCAAGGTCTCACAAGAATACCAAGCATATTAAGCGCCGGTTTCACTCCATCCGCGAGCATGTCAAGGATGGAGATATAAAGATTTATAAAGTACACACGGATCTCAATGTAGCAGATCCGTTGACTAAAACTCTCCCTAGAGCAAAACATGATCAACACCAGAACTCCATGGGTGTTAGATTCATCACTATGTAACTAGATTATTGTCTCTAGTGCAAGTGGGAGACTGAAGGGAATATGCCCTGATAGGCAATAATAAAGTGTTTATTATGTGTATTCCAAGTATATGATAGATGTTTATTTTGCATGCTATAATTGTATTAATACAGAAACATTAATACATGTGTGTTTAATAAATAAACAGAAAGTTCCTAGTTATGCCTCTCTCATAAACTAGCTCGTTGATTAACAAGATGATCAAGGTTTCCTGATCATGGACATTGGACGTTGTTAATAACGGGATCACAACATTAGTGTAATGGTATGATGAACATTCATCCGAAGTATAGCATTACGATCAAAGTCATTGAGTTTATATTGCTATAACAACTTACGAAGTGATCCTAATCCTTAGACCATGAGATCATGTCAATCACTAACACCGGAAGAGTTTCTTGATAACATCAAACGTCACACCGTAACAGGGTGATTATAAAGATGGGTTCAGAACTAATAAAGTGTTATGTTGAGGCCCATGGATCGAGATTGGAATTTGTTCATCCCGATGACGGATAGATATACTGTGGGCCCTCTTGGTGATATCACATTGGTTAGCTTGCAAGCAAGTGATTTGATCACTAGAATGTTATATCACAGGAACGAGAAAAGAGTGCATGTCAATAACAAGATCAAACTAGGTATGGAGATACCGATTATCGAATCTCGGACATGTAATATATCGCGAAACAAAGGGATTAAGGTACTAGCGTAAAAGGTTCCGACGATCACAAGAAAGTCATCGTTGAATGTGTGGGAGTCAGTATGGGTCTCCAGATCCCGCTTCTAATTATTGATCCGAGAAGGGTCTCGATCATGTCCACATTATTCACGAACTGTAGGGTAACACACTTAAGAGACACCGACATCCAATTGGAGCAAAAGTTTCATGCCGGAAAGAATAACAAGCGCAGGAATTTATTTCACTAGATACCGAAACAGGTTTTCGGGTGAAATTGCATAAAGTGGTTATGCATGTGAAATAGAATTCTGGCAAGGGGTTATATGTGAATGTTTGTCATTAAAGTAATTGACAAGATTCTGAATAAATAAAAGAGTTTTATTTAATGAGAGTTTGCATTAAATTTGGTGGAAATTTAATTGCAAGTTTGAGTGGGATTTTGAGTGGAGGGAAATGAAGAGGTTTTTGTGAGTGGAGTGTCCACCCACATGAATGAAGGAGGGGAGGGGGCAGCCCCCATGGCCGGTGGCCACCCCCTTGGGTCCCCCCTCCTCCTATAAAAGGCACCCCTCTCCCTCTCTCTCACTCACACCTCCTCGTGAAGGATCTCTCTCCCCCTCTAGAATTTATTCCCCATTGTCTCGGACTAGCGAGATACATGTTCCCGGTGGATATTTGGCAAGAAAGAGTTGTGCTTCCGCTGCATCGCTGGAGCGAGGAGGCGGAGGTTGCTCGGTGCCTCGGACGTGTGTGCGAGCACGGATGCGCTGCTGATTTGCGACACTAGGACTTCCTCTCGATCTTGAGATCGGCAAGAGATCGTCTACATCAACCACGAGTTTAACTCGTTAAGCTTTGTCGGTCTTCAAGGGTATGTTATCTACGGATATACATCCGCATGTTGTTTGTATCTAGTAGATAGATCTTGGTACATAGTTGTTCCCATCGTAGGAATTTTTTTGTTTTCTATGCTGCGAACCCTACAAGAACTTTAACTGCTGAATGCTTTGTTGTAATTGAAGCTGACAAATGTGTGTACTATCGCCATGGTGGGGACGAGGGAGTTATTATGTGTCTCTATGTAGATGACATGTTGATATTCGGGACCAACCTTGCTGTTATCGAGGAGGTCAAAGAGTTCCTATCTCGCTGCTTTGACATGAAGGACTTGGGAGTGGCTGATGTAATTCTAAACATCAAGCTACTAAAGGATGACAATGGTGGGATTACACTACTTCAATCTCACTATGTGGAAAAGATATTGAGTCGCTTTGGGTATAGCGGATGTAAGTCTTCTCCAACACCTTATGATCCGAGTGTGCTACTTCGAAAGAATCGAAGGATTGCTAAAGATCAGTTGAGATATTCTCAAATTATTGGCTCACTCATGTATTTAGCCAGCGCTACTAGACCTGACACCTCCTTTGTTGTAATCAAACTGAGTCGATTTGTGTCAAATCTTGGAGATGATCATTGGCATGCTCTTGAAAAAGTTTTGCGCTATTTGAAAAGCACTACGAGTTATGGTATTCACTATACTGGGTATCCACAGGTACTTGAGGGTTATAGTGATTCAAACTGAATATCTGATGCCGATGAGATTAAGGCCACGAGTGGTTATTTGTTTACACTTGGTGGTGACACTGTTTCCTGGAAGTCTTGCAAGCATACCATCTTAACAAGGTCAACAATGGAAGCAGAACTCACAGCATTAGACACAACCACTGTTGAAGTAGAGTGGCTTCGTGAGCTCTTTATGGACTTACCTGTGGTTGAAAAACTAATACCCGCGATCCCGATAAACTGTGATAATCAAACTGTGTTCGTCAAAGTAAACAGTTCTAAGGATAATATGAAGTCATCAAGGCATGTGAAGAGGAGATAAAAATCTGTCAGGAAACTAAGAAACTCCGGAGTTATTGTGTTGGATTATATCCAAACATCTAAAAACCTGGCAGATACCTTCACCAAGGGTTTATCACGCAATATGATAGATAATGCATCAAGGGAGATGGGTTTGAGACCTAGGATATGAGTTGATCCCAGTGGCAACCCACTCTATGTGATCGGAGATCCCGTGAATTAGAGCCAGGAGATAAGCTATTGTTCAGATGAGAGGAGAGTATTGACATATTATATTTACATCTCCATAAAGATGCAATACTCTCTTAATCTGCATGGCAGGTTGATATTTATCCTAATGTGTTCCAAGTGGCTTTTATAAGCGGAGATGTTGTCCTGCAGAACATCTCTTGAGGAACACACCTATGAGTCTGACTGTCAAACGTCATAGTCCATGAGAGTTGGGTGCTCTTTAATAAACTCATGAAACGCCCTAGAGTATGACACATAAGCTCCAAACTGCGGGGAAGCCAACGGCGGCCCTGTACCGGTCTAGATTTTGTGTGAAACTAGCACGCAGAAAACTTGTAGTTCAAGGCATAGTCCACTATTCAAGTTGCTAGCTAGTGTAGCATGAAGTTTAACGTGGAAGTTCAACTTAACAGTCTCCACTACACACCGGTATATAAAACAATGTTCTGGAATAAAAGTGATGTGATGTGCCAATGAGACTTTGTGGGGGATTGTTGGAATTTGATGAGTTTTGGGTTGTTGGCCCATTAGACAAATTCTGAAATTCTCTTTGGTCCACTTGTACATGACAGCATATAGTTGTGCTAGTGGTGCTAAAGTTTAGTCCCACATTGCTAGTGGAAGGAGAGTTGGACTATCTTATATAGTAGAGTGTTGCATCACTAACTAAGGTGTGACAAGGCGAGAAGCCCTCGCACACTCCTCCTCCGACGCCGCCCACCTTGCCTCGCCACGCCTCGCCTCGTCACGACACGCGCGCGCCGCGGGTTGTGGGAATCTCGCTGAGCCGAGCTTTATTTTTGCTGGTTAGAAAAACTAATTATGAGTCATTAACGGACGCGTTAATTATAGCTGTTTCCATTTTTTTATGGAAGTGGGCTGTTACCGACTCGGACGTGGGCTGTGTCCCACGATCTTCCTGGCCTGCACTATATAAGCGTCTGCGCTAAACCTAATCAGTGATCAATCCACACACGCCGCAACTGCATCGTATGTGTTTCCAATCTCTCTCTTTCGGGTTTTTCTAGAGTTTATAGGTCTAGCATTTGGCGTAGATGTGATAGGTTTATCTTGTATAGATGTAATCTATTCATCTACTTTGTTGATCTGCATGGTTGGTTTTAGTACCGTCTGTATGATCATGCTTTATCAGTTTATTATTCAGGTTAAATCATATGGATTATTGCTTATATTTTAAATAATCCAAAAACCTGATTCTAGGCAACTGAATTCCACTGGTGTAGCCGCGGCTACTAGGCCGCCTTCTTTTGATGGCATGCACTATAAGAAATTGTGCAAGAGAGCAGTCCTCTGGTTTGAAAACCTAAACTTCTATAGCGCCACTCTTGGCAAGCCTGATGGAGAACTTTCTGCTGAGCAGGAAGCGACCTTTAAGAAAGCCGATACCATGTTTATGGCGGCTTTGTTCAGTGTTCTTAGGAACAACATTGTTGACCCGTATATGTCATTTGATAATGGCAAGGACGCATGGGAAGCGCTCGAGGCCAATTTTGGGGTCTCGGACGCTGGCACTGAGTTGTATGTCATGGATCAATTATATGACTACAAGATGGTTGATGAGCGCTCCGTCATTGAGAAATCTCATGAGATACAATCATTTGCCAAAGAACTTGAGCAGTTCAAGTGTTCCTTACCAGACAAAATTTGTGGCCGGTGGCATTATTGCCAAGCTTCCTCCCTCGTTGAGGAATTTTGCTACTTCTCTGAAATATAAGAGACAAGAGTTTTCCGTTATGGATCTCATTGGGTCTTTACATGTGGAATAGAAGGCGAGAGCAAAGGACAAAACTGCTCGAGGATTTGAGGGAAGTTCTACTGGCAATTTGGTGCAGAGGAAAAACTTCCAATCCCACAAGTTCAAGAATAAGAACAAAACTAAAGAAAATGGGAAGTTTGATGGCAAGAACAAGGCCATGCACTCAACCAACTTCAAGGAGAAAAATGATAAGAGGAAAGGCTCTTGACACGTCTGTGGTGATCCTAATCATTGGGCTCCTATCTGTCCTAATCGCTTTGATAAGCGTCAACATGGGAACACCGGCAAGGCCGCTAATGTTGTTATTAGCGATACTGAGATGAAGGATGCTAGGTACAATATTTTACCTACTATCCTTTTAGTATGTCATTCTCCTGATTGGTGGATAGACACGGGTGCTAATACACATGTATGTTCTGATATTTCCATGTTTTCCTCTTATCAGGTCTTAAGGACTTCTTCCGTGCTGATGGGAAACGGCTCACTTGCTTCTATTCATGGTGTTGGTGCAGTAAATGTGAAGTTTACTTTGGGGAAGACCGTATAACTAAAGAATGTGCAGCACGTTCCCTCCATCAATAAGAATCTCGTCAGCAGATCTCTTTTATGTCGAGATGGTTTTAAGTTGCACTACTAGGAAAAGGCCTATCAGTGGCGCACCATTTTGGAACTTCTGTGGCGCATATGGTATACGCCACTGTTATCTCGCCACTGAAGTGTAGTTCTGTGGCGCATATTGAAATGCGCCACAGAAGTCTCAAAAACTTCTGTGGCGCATATTGCCCAAATGTGCCACAGAAGTCCCAAACCAGATCTCAAACTTCTGTGGAGCATATTGGCAATATGCGCCACTGATGTTTTTTTCAAAATTCAAAAAAAAAACCAGCCAGATGTGGCCGGAGTATCTGGCCGGAGCGGGAGGTGGGTGGAGGGTGGAGGAGGAGGGTCGCTAGAGTAGGAGGAGTAGGAGGAAGGGTTGCCGGAGTAGAAGGCCGCCGATGTAGGTGGAGTAGGAGGGGAGGGGTCGCCGGAGTAGAGGGGTCGCCATAGTAGGAGGAGAAGGAGGCCGTCGGTGGAAGAGGAGGAGTAGTAGGAGGAGGAGGAGTAGGAGGAGGAGGAGGCGGTGGAGGAGGTGTCGCCGAAAGTGGTGGAGGCCATGGACGGAGTAGGAGGAGGAGTTGGCCGGAGAGTGGAGAAGGAGGAGGAGAGGAAGAGAATTAGAGGAAGAAGGGGAGGAAGAGAAGAAGAGGAGGAAGAGAAGGAGAGGAAGAGAAGAAGTGGAGGAAGAAGGGGAGGAAGAGAAGAAGTGGAGGAGAGGAGTAAAGGGGAGAAGGATAAAAGAGAGGAGGAGGGCACCACAGAAATTCAAAATTCGAATCCCAACACTTCTGTGGCACATATATGAGAAATGCGCCACAGAAGTTTGTCCCCCTTTTTTATTTTTTTGCAGGAAAAAATCTTCTTTCTGCCATAACTTTTTACTCTTTTTGAATTTGGGGAAGCTGTAAAACTTCAACGGCCTCCGGCCGTTGAAATCGAGTAGAAAATTTCGAGACGATCATTTTGGTATATTAAACTTTTTTCCGACATCGTATGCAAAAGTTACGGCCGTTTTACTGTCCCATGAACTTTTTTTGCAAAATACATCAAAATTCATTTTTTTCAATTTTCCCTACAACTATACCCCAAAATACAACTAAATCTTCAAGGAAATTTTTTTTTTATTTTTTATCATTTTCATTTATTTTTTACAAAGGTTAAAAGGCGATCCACGGGGGGTGGGGGTGAAATCTGTGTTTCCATGTTCTGTGGCGCATATCTATAGGTATACACCATAAAACTTTGGTCAACTGAATCCTGTGGTGGGTCCTACCCTCACTTTCTGTTGTGCATATGTCCATATGCGCCACAGAAGTTGGAACTTCTGTGGAGCATTTTTCCTATATGCGCCACAGAAGTGTGAAGATTTCTGTGGCGCATTGTCTGAAATGCGCCACTGGACAACTTTTGTGGCGCATGGTCAGAACCATGCGGCACAGAAGGTCTGTCTATCTATAGCTGGTTTCCTAGTAGTGTTGGTTTTTGAGTCCAATAAATTTGTAATTTCCAAGTATGTACAATTTGTTTGAAAGGGTTATGAGTGCGGAGGTCTATTTCGCTTTTCTCTGTCAGACTCATGTACTAAAGTTATTAATCATGTTTGCAATGATAATGAGTACAATGTTTCGCATTCATGACTCTGTCATATTAACTTTGGTTGCATGATGCGGCTAGACAATATGAGTTTAATTCCGAAATTTACAACTGTCAAAGGTTCTAAGTGCCAAGTTGTGTGCAAGCAAAGTGATACGTCGGAAACATATCTATAATTTTTGATGTTCCATGCTTGTTTAGTATCTACTTTGCTTTGCTTTGTCCACACTTTGAGGTGCTTTTTATATGTTTTCTATTACTAACCTATTAACAAGATGCCAGCTTTGATGATTGCGAGCTCAAGTACATCTCTCGCTCTAGCAATGAAGAAGCCAATACACTAGCTAACATAGGGCCCACTTGTGCACTATACCACCTGGTGTCTTCCTGAAGCAGGATCAATGAACAATCCATCAAGGTCAAAGTATCCGCCAATCCTCCAGAGTCAACAACACCCTCGGGGGATACGCCACCTGTCAACTCTGAGACACCCGCAACAACGTAGGACCAACTTGCACCGCATAATCGGTGGAGGTAATGCTCATAGATCCAACATGGACGCACATGTACATTTAAAATCTGGTGCATTAGGGAACTGTTAGAAGAACCAAATTAGGCACGACACATCGCTCATCACTCGAAGGCATTCACAGTAATCAATGGAGAGATCTACAAGAGAAGCATAACCAACATCCTCCAAAGGTGTGTTGCACCCGAAGAGGACATGAGAATCCTACTCAACATCCATGAGGGCATCTGTGAACATCACACCGGCAACCACGTACTAGTCGCAAAGGCTCTTAGGGTAGGATTTTATTGGCTCACTACAATGCAAGACGCCAAATACATCATCACCAAGTGTGATGCATGTCAAAGGTTTGTGGAAAATCCACACGCACCCGCTGTGGAGATAAAAGGACGATCCCTCTCGCCTGGACCTTCGCTCAATGGGGCTCGACGTGGTGGACAAACTTTAGAAATCGTCCCATAGAGGCCATGTCTACCTTCTCGGCGTAGTCGACAAGTTCACCAAGTGGATTGAAGCAATGCTTGTCACCAATCAAAGTGGCACTTAGGTTGTGAAATTCATCTAGTCGATAATCTGTAGGTTTAGGGTGCCTCATAGTATCATCACTTACAATGGTTCCAACCTCACTTTGGGGGAATTCCAAGATTTCTTCAAGGAGATAGGGGTAAACATCAGCTACACCTCGGTCGCGCACCCGCAAACTAATAGTCAGGTTGAGAAGGTCAACACTCTTGTCTGCGATGGCCTCAAGAAGCGACTCCTACGACCCTTTCAGAGATCATGTCAGGTATGGCCTGAGGAGCTACCCTTGATGCTATGGAACATGCGAACAACCCTGAACAACACCGTGGGATACATGTTGTTATTCATGGTGCACGACACAAAATATATTTTGCCAGCGGAAGTCATATACAACGCCCCACTGGTCATCGCCTATAGCGAAGCCGATTCCAGGATGCACTTGAAGACAATGTCGACATACTTGATGAGGCATGCAACATTGCATCTTCTCGTTCGACTGTCTACCAGCAGAGTCTCTGCAACTACCACAGTTGTCGGGTGCTCCCTAGGTCCTCCAAAGGAGACCTCATGTCGTGGCTCAAGTAAAAGGTCCATATAAAGCTAGAGCCCCCTTGGGAAGGAACCTATGTCATCATAGAGGTGATACCAGGTGGCACCTAAGTCCTCAAGGAAATGAAAACTAGATTCGCATACTCCAACCCCTGGAATGTCACATAGCTATGTCGTTTCTATTCTTAGGATTTTTTACCTTTCAATAAGGCTACTTAGCCAGACTACTCAGCCAAAACATGTAACTACTACCTACTATCAATAAAGATAAGTTTCCCTCTACTTAGGGTTGATTCCTTTTTATTATCACAATCGACTCCTGGGGGCTACTCCTCTTTGGGTAACTTAAACATGATGCTGAATCCACGCACATAGGAACCTCATACGCGACAGATTGAGTAGCTCACTCTGCCTAATGTTGAATTCTTGAAAACTCCAACCCAGTTGCATCCCAACTTCAGGTTAGCAAGTTACTGAGACTAAAGGCATCAGGCTAATGAAAGGGCCTAGCATACGATGCATCGAGTCAACTCATACAGCAACGAAAACACTAATTACAACAAGCCGAAAAGAATATATTCTTTATACAGTACATATACTTTACACATATTTAAACTTTTGAATATTAAACTTTTTTTCCGACATCGTATGCAAAAGTTACAGTCGTTTTACTGTCCCATGAATTTTTTTTTGCAAAATACATTGAAATTCATTTTTTTCAATTTTCCCTACAACTATACCCTAAAATACAACTACATCTTAAAGGAATTATTTTTTTGAATTTTTTTATCATTTTCATTTATTTTTTACAAAGGTTAAAAGGCGATCCACGGGGGGTGGGGGTGAAATCTGTGTTTCCATGTTCTGTGGCGCATATCTATATATGCGCCACAGAAGTTGGAACTTCTGTGGCGCATATATAGGTATACGCCATAAAACTTTGGTCAACTGAATCCTGTGGTGGGTCTTACCCTCACTTTATGTTGCGCATATGTCCATATGCGCCACAGAAGTTGGAAACTTCTGTGGAGCATTTTTCCTATATGCGCCACAGAAGTGTGAAGATTTCTGTGGCGCATTGTCTGAAATGCGCCACTGGACAAATTTTGTGGCGCATGGTCAGAACCATGCGCCACAGAAGGTCTGTCTATCTATAGCTGGTTTCCTAGTAGTGTTGGTTTTTGAGTCCAATAAATTTGTAATTTCCATGTATGTACAATTTGTTTGAAAGGGTTATGAGTGCGGAGGTCTGTTCCGCTTTTCTCTGTCAGACTCATGTACTAAAGTTATTAATCATGTTTGCAATGATAATGAGTATAATGTTTGGCATTCATGACTCTGTCATATTAACTTTGGTTGCATGATGCGGCTAGACAATATGAGTTTAATTCCAAAATTTACAACTGTCAAAGGTTCTAAGTGCCAAGTTGTGTGCAAGCAAAGTGATACGTCGGAAACGTATCTATAATTTTTGATGTTCCATGCTTGTTTAGTATCTACTTTGCTTTGCTTTGTCCACACTTTGAGGTGCTTTTTATATGTTTTCTAGTACTAACCTATTAACAAGATGGCACAGTGCCAGACTGCTAGTTGCTTGTTTTCTACTGTTTTTGGTTCCAGAAAGGCAGAAAATCAATATTCTCGGAATTGGACGGGACAAAAGCCAAACTCAATATTTTACCGTGAGGAACACGAAGCCGGAATACGAGACGGAGGATACTCACCAGGGGGCCACGCTCGCTAGCCGCGCGGGTGGGCCCACCACGCTCCTGGGGGTGTAGCCACCCTGGTGGCCCCCTGCCTCGCCTCTTTGCCTATAAGAAGCCCCCGATTCCTAAACCCTAAGCACCCGATCAACATTCCACGAAACTGTCTATAGCCGCCGCCACCATCGTCCCTAGATCGAGGGGATCTGAAGCTCTTCCCGGCACCCTGCTAGAGGGGAGATCATCCCGGAGGCCTTCTTCTTCATCATGTCAGCCTCCGGTATGAAGCGTGAATAGTTCCACCTTGGACTGCGGGTCCATGTAGTAGCTAGATGGTTGTATCTCCTCCTTGTGCTTTCATGTATAGATCTTGTGAGCTCCGTTCATGATCAAGATCTCATATATTGGTAATCATGCATGTTGTGTTTGCGGGGATCCGATGGATATTGAGATTACTATGTCAGATCGATTAATGGTTTTGTCTTATTGATTCTATCATGTCTGTGTTGTTTGTGATCTTGCATGCTCTCCGTTGTAAGTAGCTATCTTGGCCAAGTAGTTGCTAGTGACTCCAAGAGGGGGTATTTATGCTCGATAGTGGGTTCATGCCTCTATTTAATCAAGGGAAGTGACAGAAATCTCTAAGGTTGTAGATGTGCTGTTGTCACTAGGGAGAAAACAACGGTCTCTTGTTCATGGAACAAGTGGATTGTTTACCTTACACACTTTTCTTAAAGAAGTTGTATGTTGCTTGCAACTTAATACCGGAGGGGTTCAGATGATAACCCAAAGGTGGACTTCTAGTCATAGATGCAGTTGGATGGCGGTCTTTGTATATTGTTGTATTGCCCAATCGAATCTCATAGGATCTTTATGTCTAGTATTGCATTGTTATGCCTTGCTCATTCGTGTCAATTGCCATGCTGTAATTTGTATACCTAGCATGCCATAATTGTTTATCTAAAAAGAACACCTCTAGTGAACTATGGACCCCGATCCAATCTTTACCATTGATACATCTTCCACTGTTACTATTTACTTGCTGCAAACCATCATCACCTTCCACACCATACAGTTAATCCTTTGTTATAGCAACCGATGAGATTGACAACCTCACTGTTAGTTGTGGCAAAGTCTTGAGTTTGTGTTGTGCAGGTTTCCTTGTTGCTTGCAACACCTTTGAGACGTTTCCTTCCTCCTACCAATTCGATAACCTCGGTTTCTTACTGAGGGAAAACTTGTTGCTGTGCTGCATCATACCTTGCTCTTGGGTTTTCTAGGCGAAGCGCTCTTAGGCGCCATCAACAAGTTTTCTGGCGCTGTTGCCGGGGAGGAAAGGTAAAAGGCACTCACACACGTTACCCCACTGCAATAGCAAGCCAGAAAGCTAGTTTTCTGGCGCCGTTGCCGGGGAGGCTAAGGACATCTTCACAAGGGGAGTCCTCCTCAACCTTTCTCTTTACTTTGTTTTTGGTTTGCTTAGTTTATTTTGCTTGGTTTTGTTTGCCTCTTTTTATCAAAAACTCCAAAAAAAATTAGTTTAGTTTGGTTTGCTTTATCTTATAAAAAACACACAAAAATTAGTTCCTGCTCTAGCTGCTGCTGTTTTTGGCTTGCTCCACGTTTGCCAAAATGAACTCTGCTGAGAACACCAAGTTGTGTGACTTCACTAGCAAAAACAACAATGATTTCCTGAGCACTCCTATTGCTCCACCTGCTCCTGATGCTACCTTTTATGAAAATAAGTCTGCTTTGTTGAATCTTGTGATGAGAGAGCAATTTTCTGGTGCTAGTTCTGATGCTGCTGCTGCCCATCTCAATAACTTTGTTGAACTTTGTGAGATGCAAAAGTATAAGGATGTAGATGGAGATATTATTAAGCTCAAGTTGTTTCCTTTCTCCTTGAGAGGAAAAGCTAAATAATGGTTGCTATCCTTGCCTAGAAATAGTATTGATTCTTGGATTAAGTGCAAAGATGCTTTTATTGGAAAGTACTACCCTCCTGCTAAGATTATATCTATGAGAAGTGATATTATGAAATTTAAACAACTTGATAATGAACATGGTGCTCAAGATTGGGAGAGAATGAAATCTTTGGTTAAGAACTGTCCCACTCATGGACTTACTGCTTGGATGATTATCCAGACTTTTTATGTAGGTTTGAACTTCTCTTCAAGAAACCTGTTGGATTCAGCTACTGGAGGTACCTTTCTGACCATCACCTTGGGTGCTGCAACGAAACTCCTTGATAATATGATGGTTAATTATTCTGAATGGCACACTGAGAGAGCTCCACATGGTAAGAAGGTAAATTCTGTTGAAGAAACCTCTTCTTTGAGTGATAAGATTGATGTTATTATGGCTATGCTTGTTAATGGGAAAGCTCCTTTAGATCCAAATAATGTTCCCTTAGCCTCTTTAGTTGCTCAAGAAGAGCAAGTTGATGTGAACTTAATTAGAAACAACAATTTCAACAATAATGCCTATAGGAATAATTTTGGTAGTAACAACAATTATAGGCCTTATCCTCCTAATAATGGCAATACCTATGGAAACTCCTACAACAATGCTAGAAGTGCCCCCTATGAACTTGAAGTTATGCTCAAAGACTTTATTAGTAAACAAACAACTTTCAACAAGACTGTGGAGTAAAAGCTTTTAAATGTTGTGAAAAATATCTCCTCTTTGTCTGAAGCACAAGCCTCTTTGATTAATAAAATGGCTGCTAAACCTGAAAACATGAAAAGTACCTTTGCTGCTAATCATGCCATACAAGTTACTATTGATGAAAATGTTAAATTGTTAGCCCAACTTCATGCTAAGTGGGAAAGGGAAGCTGAAATTGATAGAAACAGTAGTGTGTGCACCATCACCACCACCCATATGGATACCACTAAACAAGAAGTCGCTATTCCTCCTCCTACAATGCCTAAGCCTAATGAGTCTACTAATAGTGATGCTAAGTTTGATTTTGACCTTGTTGGTTGCAATATTTCTGAAGTGATTATGTTCCTACAAAAGCTTGCTAGAAGTCCTAATTCTAGTGATATGCATGTTGCTTTCACCAAACACATTACAGATGCTCTTGTTAAGATTAAGGAAGAGAAGTTAAAACAAAAAGCTTCTATTCCTAGGAAAGTAGAAGATAGTTGGGAACCCATTATTAATATGCATGTGAATGACTTTGATCTCAAAGCTTCATGTGACCTTGGTTTTAGTGTCTCTATTATGCCTAGGATGATTTATGAAATGCTTGATTTGCCTCCTTTGGAAGATTGTTATTTGGATGTCCCACTTAATGATAATGCTAAGAAGAAACTCATGGGGAGTGTTAATGATGTTCTCATTATGGTTAATAATGCTTATGTCCCTGTTGATTTCTATGTTTTGGATGTTGAATACAATGCTTCTTGTCCTATTACTTTGGGAAGACCTTTTCTTAGAACTGTTGGTGCCATCATTGATATGAAAGAAGGCACCATTAAATATCAATTTACATTCAAGAAAGATATTGAACACTTCCCTATGAGGAGAGAGAAGTTGCTTTTTTCTCCTCTTTTGAAAGCAAGGTTTGATGTTACTGCTTCTTCATTTGAAAATACTTGATTTCTTACTTCTTGTGCCTAACTTAAAGGCGTTAAAGAAAAGTACTTGTTGGGAGATAACCCAAGAGTTTCCTTGAGTCTTGGAAGATATTACTTCAGTAATGACCTCTCCTTATCCTTTTTGTTTGCTTTTTGGTGCCAATAATGACCTCTAATGAGAGGGAAGTAAAATTTGGGGAGTTGCTATCCTGAAATAGATTTCTGTCCTCCACCATAAAAATTTGTGAGGAGTCTCTGTACGTCGGATTGATCTGAAAATTTAGGAATAAATCCCCCAGTATGTTAGCTAACTTTGGTTAGTTCAACACTTTTTGATTTGAGCAACAAAAGGTCTTCAAAAAATCGGTTTCTACCTGCTTGTCTGTTTTGACAGAATTCTGCCATTATTTGCATTTGCTTCTTATTGATTCCTTTTTGGGTTCTTTTTGGGAAATTGACCTTTTTGAAGGATTTGCTACAGTATCTTGTGTTTTTAGTGAAAAGTTTTGCTGTTCTAAAGCTAAACCCAAAGGTCTATTATCTTTTGAATACACTAATGTTGCCAATGAAGATTGTGTGAAGTTCTATATGAAGAAAAAAATTCAGGTGTGGAGAGAGAATGATGTAATGAGATGAACAATGGACAAAAGCTCAAGATTGGGGATTCCACCCCGGTGTCACCCCAAGAAATATCCAAGAGTTACAAGCGTCAAAGCTTGGGGATGCACAAGTCATCCCCTTCTTTATCAATAAAATGCTTAGGTCTTTCTAGACACTTCGTTTTTATTGTTTCATGCACAGTTGTGTTGTTCTTGGAGCGTCTTAGTTTTCGTTTGCTTTACTTAGTTTGCTTGAATAAAGTAGTTTGGACCCCCGCTCTCGCTGTGTTGTTTCAAATAAGTTGATTGGTGTTGGAAAGGAGTAGAAAGTTCTTGCTTAGAAGTGCAAGAGGAGCTTGCATTGACTATGACTTAGACTTTAGCATGACATGAAAGGTGTTGTTTTGACCTTATGCTTAGTGATTATTTCTGTAGCATGACTTGTTCCAAACAATTGGGATTGCTTAGTATGCCTTGAAGGAATCATGCGTTGTTTTAGCATGCAATAGCATAGTATTGTGGTATTCTCCTTTGATGTTTTGTTTAGGTTGACTTGGCACATGCTCACACCATGTTATGAATATGAACAAGTCACCATAGCCTCTATGGTCATTTAGTCCTTGACTTGCAGTACCACTCTATGCTTTGATTAGTAATGCTTTGTCGCTCTGCATGATTATGGCCATTATTGCTCTCTTAGTTGGTTGCTCCTCGTCTTTTGCTAGCCTCCACTTGTATGAGTAAGCTCTAATCATGCTTCCTACTCCCAAAAAACCAAGTTATTCCTAAGTGTCCACTACAAATTCCTATGCATGGTGTGTTACACCATTCCAAGTATATTCTTGTTTTCATCTATCTTCCAATTAAAAAGTATTTTGTTATGTGAAAACTTAGTGATTAAAGCTCTCACGAACTTGATGGCACACTTTATATTCCTTGCCCCTCATAAACTTGAACCATTGTGTCATCTATGTTGTATATTCTTGCACTTATACGTTGGAATTAGCAGAACCATGTTTTCATGGGTAACGTTTTCAACATTGCACTTGTACTTTGTACACAGTTGATATCATGCTCTTTTGTCTATGGATGTCGCCGGTGTGAAATAAAAACGGATCTTGTAAGTCCATGGAGTTATGTATTTTGTGTTAGATAAATGCCTGGCCCGCTAGCCTAAGCCATGCCTAATCATGGTGGAAACTTGTAGCATCACCATAATGAGCAATATGTGAAGCATCCTCAATAAAAACCTATGCAAATAGCAAATAAAAAGATCGCTGAGATGCTCATTGTCTGCTTGCCTTGTCATTTTGGTTATGGGGTAGCTCCTGTACCATGTGCAAGGGGTACCACATTGGCGGTTCTCCATGATACACATGTACTTACTATGACAAGAACTTACATGTGACCAAAGTTCAGTAGCATGAGGTGCGGCCCTCGTATTCATGGGACATGAGATTTCCAACTTATATTTTGTCAAGCATATACTCCATAGTTTGTTCACTTTACTTAATCACTTCAAGATGCTTATGATAGGGGCAATGAGGGCTGAAAGCTAACAAGTACCATAATTTTTGGAAGCTCTTTTTGAAACTTGAAATCCCTGCTTCCCTTTATGAAGGGCCTTTCTTCCCCCATTACTGAGTATACACCTTCTACCTTTAGGCACCAGTTAAGAGAGCATAGTTACCATTCTTAGTTCTATATGCAGTGTCCCAAAACTTATTGATTGATGCATATTGTTGATATTGCTTTTCTTGTGCTATTTGTATCTAGTCACTCTTATGAACTTTGAAGGTGTCCTATGCATCTATTTGCTACTCCATGAGGGACAAGCTGAATGCCACTATGCCGTGTTTTCTGTATGTGAAACAAACAAACGTTTTTCAATGCATGTTATTCATGATCTTTGTTTGTAGCCATTCATGTTGCATGCATAGTTACTTTGTCTTATTGTTAGAACTCCATCTTTCATGCACATGTTTAGAGTTCTTTGTTCCCAGCTCTCAATGCTTGCAAATGGTTTGATCTTGTTTTTGATGGTGCATGTCACCTCAAAACTTATTCTTTTATCACTTACCTACTCGAGGACGAGCGGGAGTTAAGATTGGGGATTCTTGATACTTCGGAAAAGTATCTATAATTTTGATGTTCCATGCTTGTTTAGTATCTACTTTGCTTTGCTTTGTCCACACTTTGAGGTGCTTTTTATATGTTTTCTAGTACTAACCTATTAACAATATGCCACAGTGCCTGTTGCATGTTTTCTTCTGTTTTTGGTTCCAGAAAGGGAGAAAATCAATATTCTCGGAATTGGACGGGACAAAAGCCAAAGTCAATATTTTACCGTGGACAAGATTAATACGAGACGGAGGAGACTCACTAGGGGGCCACACCCCCTGGCCGCGTGGGTGGGCCCACCCCGTGCCTGGTGGCCTCCTGCCTCGCTTCTTCGCCTATAAGAAGCCCCTGATGCCTAAACCATAAGCACCCGATCAATATTCCACGAAACTGTCTGTAGCCGCCGCCACCACCATCGTCCCTAGATCAGGGGGATCTAAAGCTCTTCCCGGCACCCTGCCGGAGGGGAGATCATCCCGAAGGCCTTCTTCTTCATCATGCCAGCCTCCGGTATGAAATGTGAGTAGTTCCACCTTGGACTACGGGTCCATGTAGTAGCCAGATGGTTGTATCTCCTCCTTGTGCTTTCATGTCTAGATCTTGTGAGCTCCGTTCATGATCAAGATCTCATCTATTTGTAATCATGCATGTTGTGTTTGCGGGGATCTGATTCAGGCTGTAGGTGGGAATGGGCTACCCACGGCGTCTCCAGCCCATCCCACCTATTTCCCTATAGCGGAGACCCATCAACGATCCTTATTTTCTCACAGACATCCACGGCTCGTCCGCTACCGCCGCCACGCCATGTCGCGATCCCCCTCCTTGGCGATGGGGTTGGGTGCGATGCCTAGGGAACCACCTCCCCGTCGCCGTTGCCTCCCCTGCTCGCCCTCCTTCCCCTCGCATCCCCGGCCGCGCGACCAACTCCACGCCGCCCCAGATCCTGCTACATCAGTCAACCTCCCCTGTCGACGGCCCCATCACATCCATGCCTTTGACCACGGAGCAAGGAGGCCAGGCGGTCGGGGATTTGGGTCAGGATCCAGTGTGTGGCAACTCTGGAGGGAAGGATACGACATGGCCTTCGTCCAAGAAGAAGATGAAGAAGGTAAATCGCTCTGTCCCTCTTGCCTGTGATCCGTGAGATGGGATCTTATTGTTGGATGATCGTTCCAGAAGATGTGATCCGTGAGATGGGATCTTGATGGCGAAAATTGGTTTGCATGTGTGTCTTGGATGTTGATTTTTTTTGAATCTATGGCACAACTAGATGTGGCATATGGTCTCTGAATTAAAGCCGCACTGTATCTCATATTCTCATATATCTTAGCTAGCTAGTTAGCCGATCTCTTGAATTGGCCACTGGTGTGCAGTTCTGATCTGTACATAAATTTTGTCCCTCCCCTGACCAATGCCATGTTTATTTATTTACTTATTGCCTTGAGAGTAGTTGTTGCATGCTTCGTCTAAGACAGTAAGACTTAGGTAGTGAACCCAGACCAACCAGAGCAGAAAAAATCAGCTAAACAGAATGACAAATCAATAAGATGGGCACTTACAAAGTTGCAAAGAAGAGCATGATTCTCTGGGAATCATACGAGGTGAGCCGACTAAATTTTTTGCCCCTTCCTTCGGCAGAGTCAGCTAGAACAGGCGTGGAGCCGGTATATTATGGAGGGACCATAGTTTTATTCTGCACTAGCAGCAACTTAAGTTGCTCCAACTGAGAAGGCACAACTGCAGCGAAGGAAATTCGAAGAAATATAAACACCAATGGTTCAGCGGCCATTGCTGTCAAATGCCAGCTGCGGTAGTGCAGTACAAGAAAAAGACAATTATAGTGTTCCAATCAGAAATTAACTATGTAAATATTACGCTTAAAGAAGATGTACCGGATCCAAAACGACTTTCCCCAAAAACAGTAGTAGGGTACAAGAAGAAGAAAGCTATAATGTTCTGATTCGAAAATTAGCTGCATATGGCCATAGAAATTAAATGTGTATGACCATAAAAAAATCCCCTGGATTGTTTATAGGAAGCTAGTATATTTATAGGATTGTGCGCATGGCCGTATCTAATTAAAGCCGCAATATCCCCTGGAATTTCTCTTTCAGGACCATGATTGCTGAGCAGATGTTTTATTGAAACATCAGTAAAAGAAAATAATCCTTTTCTACACACAATTCCTTCGGTCTGTCAATTGTACACTGAATTCTATCATAGCATCTCCTTCCAGGAATTAGAGTACTTTCAGCATGCGGGCAGATCATAAAGATACATACATTCAGCTGAGTGTAGATATAGTCAAGTATACGCATATTAACATTCTTTGTACTGCACATGCTACTAATACATATATTCGAATACTTGAATTCATCCTGCTGAATATGGATCTTCAGTAGCATGTTGCTTCTTAGAATTGTCACATTGCACCTAAGCAGTGGCTACACTGATGTTCCATTCATACTGTTTACATGTTTGTTATCCACAGGAGTCCGGCAAGGCCTATGGAGAGGAGCAGCGGTCTGACATAATCCCTATAGTTTTACACAGCTTCACTACATGGATCAATGGCTGGGCAGATGTGCGTGCGATGCCGTCTGGAACAGGAGATTCATGGTGTGGGTTGAGGACAATGTCCAAGATGACCTAGACAAAATTGTAAGTTTGAAATTTAAATTTGAAACCGATAATCTTGTAATAATATTATGATGCTTGTACTGACGGCTTTGATGTGACCTTGTCTGAAGCTGGTTGCTCTTTCTTACATTCATGTGTATTTGCGTGAGGTACATGGCTGTCTATTTTCGTGAGAGAACCCGCCAGCCCCGGCTGGCTATTTACTGTTTCCTGAAACCTTTGCTTGGCCGGTTTCAGAAATAGGAACATGGCTAGCTATTTCCCGTTCCCTGGCTATTTCCGTGAGGAACATGGCTGGCTATTCCCTGTATCATGTGACAGCAGCGAGGTTTCATGGATGGTGGGTTTAGGTGGGCATGTGGATGCCCGCTACCATGAGCAGGATTAAAAAGACTGAATCTTCAATCCCCATTAAATTATAGGACACTGGTGGTTAGATGGTGGGTACCGTGGGCAGGTCCACTTACAGGCTAAGATCCGATGGATATTGAGATTACTATATCAGATTGATTAATGGTTTTGTCTTATTGATTCTATCATGTCTATGTTGTTTGTGATCTTGCATGCTCTCCATTGTTAGTAGCTATCTTGGCCAAGTAGTTGCTAGTGACTCCAAGAGAGGGTATTTATGCTCGATAGTGGTTCATGCCTCTATTTAATCAAGGGAAGTGACAGAAATCTCTAAGGTTGTAGATGTGTTGTTTCCACTAGGGAGAAAACAACGGTCTCTTGTTCATGAAACAAGTGGATTGTTTACCTTACACATTTTTCTTAAAGCAGTTGTCTGTTTCTTGCAACTTAATACTGGAGGGGGTTCAGATGATAACCTGATAGTGGAATTCTAGTCATAGATGCAGTTGCATTACGGTCTATGTATATTGTTGTATTGCCCAATCAACCTTATAGGATCTTTCTATCTAGTAATTTTATTGTTATGCCTTGCTCAGTTCCTGTCAATTGCCTTGCTGTAGTTTGTTTACCCTTCATGCCATGTTGTTTATCTAAGGAGAGCACCTCTAGTGAACTATGGACCCCGGTCAAATCTTTACCATGATACATATTCCACTGTTACTTGTTTACTTGCTGCAAACCATTACGTTCCACACCATATAGTTAATCCTATGTTACAGCAAACCTGTGAGCTTGACAACCTAACTGATTCATTGGGACAAAGTCTTGAGTTTGTGTTGTGCAGGTCTCCACGTTGCCAGCAACACCTGTGTGACGTTTCCTTCCTCCTTCTGGTTCGATAACCTCGGTCTCTACTAAGGAAAACTTGTTGTTGTGCTCCATCACACCTTGCTCTTGGGGTTCCAACGAAGTGCTCCACATCAACACTTGGTGCATGCATCAAAGATTGCTGGCAGCATTGCTGGGGATTCTACTTCAACCTCTTCCTCCCGGTGAAGCACCATCAAGATTTTTGGCGCCGTTGCCGGGGAGGCTAAGGACATCTTCACTAGGGGAGTCCTTCACTTCCTTTCTCTTTACTTTGTTTTTAGTTTGCTTTGTTTCTTTTGCTTGGTTTTTTTTGCCTTTTTCCAAGAAGCCCAAAAAAGTTAGTCTAGTTTGGTTTGCTTGCCTTATTCAAAAACACAAAAATTAGTTCCTACTCTAGTTGCCACCCTGTTCTAGCTCACCATGTTCCTCCCCAAGTTCACCCAGAAAGATCTTGCAATAGGTAGTGGCTCCATAACTGTGAAAGAAAATATTGAAGAATTCTTTAATTATGTTAGCAAGCATGAGGACATTGAGGATAAATCTATAGCAGAGCTTGCTCCTAATTATGAAATTGCTTCAGCTTCTTTAGTTCATATGTTGGAGGCTAGGTTTGTTAGCCTTAACCCCTTCGCATAGTTCTTGTTCCTAAAACTAAAATAAGAGAAGAATGCTGAAAAGAGGGAATTCATCCTTGAAACTTTATTTAATGAATTCCATGATGTTGCTAGGGAAGCAAAAAAGGTGTTTGAGCGTTTCCATATGCTAGGCTCAGATGTAGATGTTGTGGGTATGTCTGATAAAACTAAGCCTAAAGAGGAATTTAATATACCCATACCCTTTAAGCTTGTTGGAATGCATGAGGCCTTTGAAAAGAATTTTGATTGGATTGCTCCTGAAAATCTTTTTCATGAAAGTAGTAGACCAAAGAGAGATGAGAAGGGATCCTACAAAACACATTTGGATGAGATACCCTTCATAGTTGAAGAATTTGCAAGTATGGATGTTAATGCTTCTTCATTTGAAAATACTTGATTCTTCTCGCTTCTTGTGCGTAACTTAAACGCGTTAAAGAAAAGTACTTGTTGGGAGATAAACCAAGAGTTTCCTTGAGTCTTGGAAGTTATTACTTCAGTAATGACCTCTCCTTATCCTTTTTATTTGCTTTTTGTGCCAAGAATGACCTCTAATGAGAGGAAAGTAAGATTTGGGGAGTTGCTGTCCTGAAACAGATTTCTGTCCTCCACCAAAAAAATTCGTGAGGAGGCTATGTAACCAGGATTGAGCTCAAAATTTACGAATAAATCCTCTAGTATGTTACCTATTTTCGTTTGTTCAACACTTTTTGATTTGAGGAACAGAAGATGGTCGAAAAAGTTCGTTTCTACCTGCTGGTCTATTTTGACAGATTTCTGCCATTATTTGCATTTGCTTCTTATTGATTCCTTTTTGAGCTCTCTTCAGGTAAATTGAGTTTCTTTGAAGGAGTACTTCAGTAGATTTTGTTTTTAGTGAAAATCCTTGCTGTCTAAAGCTTTTCCAGTGGTCTAATATCTTTTGAATAAACTAATGTTGCTATTGAAGATTGTGTGAAGTTTTGTATGAAGGAAAAAATTTAGGTGTGAAGAGAGAATGATGCAATGAGATGACGAATGGACAAAAGCTCAAGCTTGGGGATTCCACCATGGTGTCACCCCAAGAAATATCCAAGAGTTACAAGCGTCAAAGCTTGGGCATGCCCAAGGCATCCCCTTCTTCATCAATAAAAAGCTCAGGTATGTCTAGACACTTCTCTTTTATTGTTTCATGCACAGTTGTGTTGTTCTTGGAGAATCTTAGTTTTCATTTGCTTTGCTTAGTTGTTTAGTTTGCTTTAGTAGTTTGTACCCCCGTTCTCGCTGTGTTGTTTTGCAAATAAGGTTGCTTGGTGTTTGGAAAGGAGTTTTTAAGTTCTTGCTTGAAGTGCAAGAGGAGCTTGCATTGACTGTGACTTAAACTTTAGCATGACATGCTAGGTGTTGTTTTAGCATTATGCTTAGTAATTATTGTTGTAGCATGTCTTGTTCCAAACAATTGGGATTTCTTAGTGTGCCTTGAAGAAATTATGCGTTGTTTTAGCATGCAAAAGCATAGTATTATGGTATTCTCCTTTAATGTTTTGCTTGGGTTGATTTGGCACATGCTGACACCATGTTATGACTATGACAATTCACTATTAGCCTCTATGATCATTTAGTCCTTGACTTGTAGTACCACTCTTTGCTTTGATTAGTTTGCTTTGTTGCATTGCATAATTGTGGCCATTATTGCGCTCTTAGTTGGTTGCTCCTAGTCTTTTGCTAGCCTCCACTTGTATGAGTAAGTTCTACTCATGCCTCCAACTCCCAAGAAACCAAGTTATTCCAAAGTGTCCACTATAAACTCCTATGCATGGTGTGTTACACCATTCCAAGTATATTCTTGTTTTCAACTATCTTCCAATTAAAAACTATTTTGTTATGTGAAAACTTAGTGATTAAAGCCCTCACGAACTTGATGACACATTTTATTCTTTGCCCCTAATAAACTTGAACCATTGAGGCAACTTTGTTGTATATGCTTGCACTTATAAGTTGGGATTAGCAGAACCGTGCTGTCACGGGGAACGTTTTCAACATTGCACTAGTACTCTTTGTACTCCGTTGATATCATGCTCTTTTATGTATGGATGTTATCGGTGTGAAATGAAGTGGGAACTTGTAAGTCCATGGATTTTGTATTCTGTGTTAGAGAAACGCCTGGGCCGCTAGCCTAAGCCATGCCTAATCATGGTGGAAACTTGCAGCATCACCATAGTGACATCTATGAAGCATTCTTCTTATAAAAAAAGATACACATTGAGAAAAGAGGAAAGAGAGAAAAAATCACCATATTCCCATGGTACATAAGAAGAATTGCTGAGATGCTCATTGTCTGCTTGCCTTGTCATTTTGGTTATGGGAAAGCTCCTGTACCATGTGCAAGGGGTACCCCGTTGGCGTTTCTCAATGATATGCAAATACTTGCTGAGATGTTTCTCAATGATACGCCAGGGCCCTGTTGGCCGCATGCCGCATACCCGTAGCGCACATAGGGGTGATGCGCTACGGTTGTTGGGGATAGCCATAGCACACATGAGGCAAGTGCGCTACGCCTATGTGAAGCCCCCTCTGCTCCTTAAACGGGCATAAACTTCCGTGGCGCACTCTGGCATATGCGCCACGGATGTGATTTTTCCCTGTGGCGCACTGGGGCCATGTGCGCCGCGGATGTGTCGACCTGCACAAACATATATGTGATCATGTGATCATCTCCACCACCCCACACTTCACTTTCCCCTTCTTCTTCCTCCTTAGATCTAGTCGGGATCCTTCTCCTTCCCACCTCAATTTCTCCACCCATTCACCATTTTTATCATGTAGAACTTGCCTTGGATGTTACATAAGTAATAGAGGAAGCTCTCCTCTCTCATCTCCTTCTCCGGTCTTGTGCGCACCTCTCCTTTCCATCTTCTCGCGATTGGTATCTCATCTCGGTAAGTTGTCCATGTAAGGATGTGTTCATGTGTATATGGATGATATGGTCATATGTATGTAGATGATCGATGCTCATGATGTGTGTATGCAGAGGATCGATATGGTCATATGTGTGTATATATGGAGAGTATCGATGATTCTCATGCATGTGTGTATGGAGAGGATAATGATATGTTCATGTGTGTATGGATCTCGGTCTCTCTCTCTTGTGTTTGTATGTGAAAAAGTTGCCATTTGTTTTGACAAAATGTTGATTCATTTCCATTTTGGCAAGACTTTGGCATTTCGCAAAGGTCCTAATTTTAGGATGGGTCATGCCGAAATTTTCTATCGACCATTGCATGCATGCATTCATTATGTGGTTCTAATAGACTTCTAATTGTACCGTGTACACCGTGCAGGAAAAAATGGTCCGCATAATGAGCGGAGGCATTGTGGCTAGATTTTTTAAATGTGCGACGACCGACATGATACGAAATAACAAGACGGATATAAGATGTCCGTGCAGAAGATGCAAACTCAACTGGGTGATTGACCCAGATTCCGGGAATCTGTAGGCGCACCTGCTCCGCCATGGTTTCATGGATGGATACACTCATTGGATAAGCGATGATGAAGACGATGGAGACGGTGAAGGTGGCCAACATGACGATGATCATCATCACGGCGAGAACGGGCGAGATGATGAAGAGTCTCCTGGAGATGGTGAAGGTGCGAGGCATCGAATAATGATGATCTAGATGCCGGAGGAGCAGACGACGATGGAACAACATCAGGCTGGGTGCGGGACCCTTATGTGCAAGAGCTGCTTCTCAAGCAGACGAGTAACGCCAGGGCTGCTGCTAGAGAGAAAGCCAAGCTTGCGCAACTTGAGAAAGACGCGATTACTCCATTGTATGAAGGATGCAGGCCCGATGATACCCGGTTGAATGTAACGCTCAAGGCTATGGAGATCAAGGCAAAACACAAATTGAGCGACGCAAGCTTCGACGATATGATGGCATTTTGGCACGATCGTCTCCCGGAGGGGAACACATGTCCAACTAGTATCGAGGACGCCAAGAAAATCGTTTTTCCTCTCGATCTACCGCACGTTAGATATCACGTATGCATCAACGATTGCATCATTTATCGGGGCGAGGACGCAGAGAAAACCACATGTCCGGTGTGGGGCGTGAGTCGATACAAGAAAGGGAAGAAAGCACCTCGAAAAGTGGTATGGTACTTTCCTATCACTCCTCGTCTGCAGCGCTATTTCGCGGACCCTAAGGAAGCGAAGCTCATGCGATGGCATGCGGAAAGGAAGAAGCCAGGAGATGATGATGATGACCCCGAAAAGGATGAGCTGCTGACGCACCCTTCAGATGCTAGCCAGTGGAAATAATTGGACCTCAAATTCCTAGAATACGGTGGAGATTCGAGGAACATCAGGCTTGGTGCGAGCACCGATGGACTCAATCCGTTCGGTAGCCAGAGCAGCACGCACAACACTTGGCCCGTGTTTGTATGGATGTACAACCTCCCTCCATGGTTGTGCATGAAGAAGTACATACAAATGAGTATGCTAATTGAAGGGCCAAAACAACCTGGTACCGACATCAATCTATATCTCGGGCTGTTGAAAGAGGAGCTAGCCACGTTATGGGAATCTGGAGCCAATACTTACGACGTCGTCGCACAATATTATTTCACTATGAGAGCCGCATTGGTCACTACGGTGCAAGACTATCCAGGTTGCGGGTATATCTCGGGGCAGGTTATCCAATGATTCTGCGCATGCGTTAGGTGCATGGATAACACAAGCTATCTCCAACTAGAGAAAGATCCAGGGTCATCGAAAACCATGTTCATGGCGCACCGGAGGTGGCTCGGCAAGAATGATCCATGGAGAAAACGTGGAGACCTGTTCGATGGCAAATCCGAGACCCGAGGAATCCGGAGCGAGGAGCAGCGAAGAAGTGGAAGAGTTTCAAAACTGGAAAGATTGTCCTAAGCCCGGAAAGAAGCGAAGAGGCAACAAGACAAGCCGCTGATGAAGGTATGGAAAACAAGGTCTGTTTTCTCGAGTTGCCATACTGGAAGTTTCTCCGCACGCCTCATAGCCTCGACATCATGCATATCACGAAAAACTTGTGCGAGAGTCTGGTCGCCACCATAATCAACATGCCAGGTAGGACGAAAGATGGTCCGAAAGAAAGGCACGACCTGATATGCTTGGGTATCCGGAAGGAGCTTCACGGAGGACGCACTACTCCTGATGATCAGGAAGATGACGATGATCATGAGTCGGAGACGACACAAGGTCGTCGGAAGGGTAAAAACTTCAAGAAGAACGAATATTACTGCCCTCCTTCTTGCTTCACTCTAAGCCAGGATGAGATCAAACAGTTTTTAAAGTGCCTTCTAGGAGTCAAATTTCCTTACGGCTACGCGGGAAAGATAAGGCACCTTGGCAAGCTCAACGGATCTGGTCACCGAGAGGGTCGTCGCATACTGCATGCAGACTTCGATTTTCGACGCGCAGACTTTGATCGAGCAAACCTCGTCGCGCTACAGCATTTAGAACTGGTCGATCCTTGGGTACAGAAGCACAAAATGTTAATCGAGAAGAAGTACAGTGACCGTTGACGAGGTTTGATCTCATCAATGCCCATTGTTATGGACTTGGGTTTTGGAGAAGATGGGGATGCTGGAGATCATGGAACGGTTAGCAAACAAGCAACACGGGGACACAAAGTTTACCCAGGTTCAGGCCCCCGGAGGGAAAACCCTACTCCTGCTTGTCTGCTCTTGATTACGGCGGAACCGAAGGTTACAGGGATGCGCAGATGCAATCTGGCGTGGAGGTGTGTATGCGAAAGTATGAGGAGGAGATCTAGGTCGTGCCCTCCTGGCCTTTCTATAGGCTTAGGCAGGTCCCGGGCATAGACCTAGTCGGTTACAAGTTCTAGGGTTTTACCCCTTTGAATTTCCTATCTACTCTAGTCTTGCTCACCAAGGATCCGAAGGCGTCATGGGCCTTGGCCACCCGAAAGTCTTCATGGGCCGGCGTATATTAGTCATGGGCCTTCCTTGGGCTGGACCAGGTATGCTGAGATCATGTACTCGTGGGGTATAACCATGTCAGTAGCCCCCGAGTGTTCAGTCGAATCGTAGATTCGGCTGAGGACTCTGCAATCTTTCGGGTGCAACTATGTATTTCAATAGTTCCTGTGCAGGGATTGTTGATGCGTGTGCCTGACTCACCCGACGGATCAGGGTCAGTTAACTGTCTTAGGACGAAACAACACGATCTTCTTCAGGTTGGAGTCCCTCAACTCGAACCCGGAACATATGCTGGCGTAATTCGACTCAGGCCGCGGAGGACTTACAGGAGTGGAATTCCAGTGAATTTAATTGATGTACCCAACGTGTCCGTCGGGATTTTTCATCACACCTGTTAGCACGGGTTTTTACTAGCAGAGCGTAGTCTTGTGCGTTACTAGGCCATCAGATGATATCTGTAGGTCTTATCTTTGTGTCGCAGACACAGCATCCGAATGGTTATCACCGCGGAGGTGTTTCGGGTGGTCAAGGAGAACGTTGCTCACTTGACGTTTAGTTGGGGCAGAGTTGCCGAAAAGTTTTTGCATGCTGATCCGAAGGATCACAGTCGAAGAATTCATAGGGTGTGCGACCAGCGCTCCCTATGGGAGTAGCCCCCGAGTGTCTGTTCGAGTCGTAGATTCGAGTGGAGACTTTAATTCAGATGTTGTTCAGTTGTAAGTCTGTGGGACACAAAAAAATTTGGATGATTAAATCCGTCCTCCCTATGGGAGTAGCCCCCGAGTCCATAGTGGAGTCGTAGACTCGACGAAGGACTCGAAGTAACAGTTCGCTTCTATGCATCTTTTGGGTGCGCGGCCAGCGCTCCTGATAGGAGTAGCCCCCGAGTAATTGGTCGAATCGTAGATTCGAGTGAGTACTCTTAGCTTTAAAGCCGAAGAAATTGTAGTTGTTGCTAGTGTAGCTTTTGATGAGTTAGTGCTGACGATCGATGACCTCAAGCGTCTGCTGCGCCAGAGATGAATTGACTGGACGAACATGGGTCCCACTGTCTAACCTTGAATTGACCGGTCACGCGCGGCATGGAGATAATTATGGCGTCGCCTCAATTTCCGCGCGTAGTGGACGGCTTGTTAGCGACGGTTCGTTGTGATGCTGACACGTGTATGGCCAGATCTGCCGTTGGCGTTAGGTCTTCTCGATGGACGGTTGTCGTGCGACGTCTTTGTTGTTATAATCATTGGGGAAAGATGTAGTTTGTTTTCACCGCATCTATTCTTGTTTTCACTGCCTCCTTGTGCTCTAAGAGTTCTTGCTGTGTGCTGCAATATCCTTGCACATTTCCTTCTTCCCTTCTGCGCTCTCACCGCCGGCGTCGCCGCACCGCGATGGGGAAAACGAAGAAGTCATCATCTGCGGCTGGTACCAGCGCCGCCGGAGGGAATAAAGGCGCCACCACTACCCGTGTCACCGATGGTGGTTGGCGGCGATCAGAGACGCGGGAGAGTGACCTCCGCAGGCTTCGCGAGCGGGGCTTGATCCCGCAGGATAGGGAGGCCGTCAAACTCCCAGGCAATGAGGTAATCCCCCGTCCCCCCGCTGGGTATCGGGTTATATTCCTTGCCTTCGTTATTCGCGGGTTTTCCTTCCCAGTCCATGACTTCCTTTGTGGGCTGCTCTTTCTCTATGGCATCCAACTGCATCATCTTTCCCCCAATTCTCTTCTTCACATTGCTTGTTTTATCACCCTCTGCGAGTGCTGGCTCGGCATCGAGCCTCACTTTGGCCTCTTCCGGAAACTCTATTCCGTGAAGAGGCAATCTAGTTCGGATGGTGTGTATCCCATTGGGGGTTGCATCATCTCTCTCAAGGCCAATATTCTTTTCTTTTTCCATGTCCGAATCTGTCCAGTACTAGCGGAGGCGATGGTTTTACATTCGCGACTCCACAGTGGCTGGGCAGCATTTTGGTCTTGCTCCTTTCGACTCCTCCCAAATAATCGAGCCGAAGAGGTCCTGGAAAAACCAGATCTTGGATGGCGAGGTAGCGGAGATAGAGGCCCTCTACCGTCGAGTGGATGATCTCCAGTTGATTCCGGAGAAAGAAGTGAACGGTGTGGATATTATCCACACGTTTCTCGAGCGTCGGGTGCAGCCCCTCCAGGCTAGGGCGCACCCGATGTTTCTTTATGCTGGGCGCCGTGATCCGACGCGAGTTTTGGCCAAGAAGCTCTCCCAGGGAGATCTCGACAGGGCCCTTCGTACGCTGCTGAAGTACAAGGCTGGAGAGGATATCCCGGGGAAGTCGCTGACTCCGCCATTTTCTTCTACGCTGGCCATTCCATAGGTTTAGATTCGTGCGCGTAGCGCTTTTGTTGGATGCATGTTTATTTTCTCTTGTTTGCTAACAACCCCTCTTCTTTTCTGTAGAGCTTCAAGGTGCCGGGCATGGTTCCGCCATTGCCCGAAATCTTTCCGATGCTCCGGATAATGATGTGGTGGATTCCATGCCTGAGCTGCCGTCGGCACGATCTCCGGCTGAAGAGGCCAACGAGTCGAGCGAGGACCACACTCCCAAACGATCGCGGAGCTCCAGCGAGTCTTCGGATGTTTCGACTCCTCCGACTCCTAGGAATCCTCTGTGTCTTGAGCGTCATAGTGATGGGCATGGAGGCTCTTCCTCTCCTATTCCTGCTCTTCCTGTGCGGTCTGTAGTGCCGCACCCACCAGCGAAGCGGAAGAAAAGAAGGAAGAGAAGAAGGAAGAGAAGAAAGAGGAGAAGAGGGTCCGAAGGACCCCTCCTGTCTTCAACCTGAGCGAGCTTGACTCGTAAGTTTCCTCTGCACTGCGTTTTCTTTACTGTTTACTTTGCTCTTGTACTCATTTGTTCGTGTGCAGGCACTCCTCCAATGACTCCTCTAGCGATGGTGCTCGGGAGATGATGGGGGAGTCAAAAGTTGCGTCTCCTCCTCCTCAGATGGTGGCGACTTCTGAGGGCGCTGCTCCGAACCCTCTTCTGCAGGAGGTGCAGGTGGTTGCGCCTCAGAACTTTGCCAGCGGACCTTCGACGTCGCCATTGGATCATGTAAGTCTCCTGCCACGGGGGGAGCCCCCGCGCGTTTGTAAAAGAGTTTTCTTGTTTTGATCTTCAGGTCTCGGGGGACTCGGGGGGAGCCCCCGAGCGTTTTCGTGTGTGTCTTTTGCTTCTGTTATTTTCTGTTGGGCGTAGCCCCCGAGTCCTTTTTCTGACTGGTAGGTCTTCTTCCTGCAGCCTTTTGTGCAGGATGCCAAGCGACTGGTGCAGGAGCACCTGATGCTAGAGGCCAGCCTCAAACAGCTTCAAGGTACTGTTATGCCTTTGATGTTTGCTTCTTCGTGTATTCTTGTCCTGTTATCTGACACTTGTAGTATTTGGGTGCAGAGGAGCATAACACTTCCCTCCGTGAGATTGAT
This sequence comes from Avena insularis, assembly GCA_023614405.1. Lineage (NCBI taxonomy): Eukaryota > Viridiplantae > Streptophyta > Magnoliopsida > Poales > Poaceae > Avena > Avena insularis. The sequence goes on from CM042695.1 coordinate 93,080,417, forward strand.
GCTCTCAAGAAGAGCCTCGGTCAAGCGGATAAGAAGGCCCAGGTCGCTACTGGTGCGAAAGAGCGCCTCGAGCTGGAGCTGGCCACTACGACGGAGGCTAAGGAGCGCCTGCAGGGGGAGGCCACGGACCGCGAGGAGCAGCTTGCCACTGCTGCGACTGCGCGTGAAAGAGAGGTGGCAGGCAAGCTCATGGCTGCTGCCAAGGCTGTTTCGGGTGAGTATCTTCTTTTGCCCCTTTTGTTTTTCTTGTCTTTCTTTTGGGTGCTTTCTTCATTCCTTTTCTTTATTGTCTCAGATGCCGCAGGCATCGAGTTTGACCGCAGCGCTCTGGAGCACGGGAGTGCTCTAGATGATGCTACTGCAGTAGTCGAAGATCGCTGCAGCACCGTCATCAGCTCACTTGCCAAGGCCAAGGAGGTCCTTGGCCGCTTCTACAAGGAGCTTGTCCCCAAGGGCGCGGCTCTTGATGATGTTGACGCCTTGGCGGAGGCATTGTCACCCGGCGCTGCGCGCATAAGCGCAAGTAAGGGCATCGCCAGCGTCCGTCGTCGGCGATGGCCTTGGCGGCTGGAGCGGAGCTGGACCTTCCCCAGATCACCTCCCGGATGCCGACGACCGCGGATGGATCCGAGGTAGCCTTTTCTACCTATTCTGCTCGCTGCAAGCGATATGGGCCCAAGATGATTGATCTGCTGGCCGAGTACGCGCTACGGCAACAGGGGAAGCCAAGGCGAGGCAATCCGGCTCTGAGGCGACTCAGGGCGCCGCGTCTTAGGCGCTGTAGCTGTAGGACAGTTTATAATTTTCTTTTGCTGTAATTATTTTGAGGAAACAAAATCCCTGTGCCACGTAGTGGCATTTATCCACTCAATGAATTTTGTTGAGTCGTGTTCTTCGTCGTCTAAGTGTTTATGTCCTTTTCTTTTCTGCTGCTCTAGGTTCCTTCGGGTGCTGATCCCGTTGACACCTCGCCTGCAGCGCGGCTGCGGCCATCTTTGGATGATTCGTCACAACTTGCTTTTCTTCGAGACCGTGTTCGTAGTCTTGAGAAGGAGTTGCTTGGGGTGCGTGGTCACCCCGATGTTTGGAAGTCCAAGGCAGATCACGGTGCAGCCAGAGAGGAGTATTTGATGGCGGAGCTGCTTCGACTGTCTGAGCAGCTGCAATGTAAGTTGTTCTTTGTTTCGAGCTGCAGCTCAGTTCTTCGGATGTGCCTGCTGACCTTGTGTCTTATTTTGGTGCGGGTGTCGCAGGTGCTAATCTTGCTCCAAGGGAGGAAAAAGAGCATGTCGCTGTTCGGGTCAATTGCTTGACTCAGCAAGACATGGATACTGGCGGGTTCTTCTGGATGGATCGTGACCGTGCTATGGTCCTTGAGACGGTGCAAGATCGTGTGCACCAAGTTTCGCGGGTGCTTCGTCAGGTGCAGACGTTGCTTGCGTCGGTGCTGCATGTTATGTTTCCTTTGGATGCCGTGCCAACAAACCTTGCTGGTCTTCTGTCGAAGTTTCGGAATGTGAATAATGTCAAGGAGTTGGTGCGGCAACAGCTCGTCGCAGGAGTGAAGGCTGTGTTGTCCCTTGTGAGGCTGCATCGCCCTAATGTAGATTTGTCTGCTGTAGCGGCTGGGCCACCTCTTCGGCCGGATGGTGGTGAGTGGGACATGCGTCCGCATTATGCGGCTGTAAGGCAGTATGCCGAACAGGTCATAGATTTGTTTGAGCAGCGTGCTCAAGTTATTCTTCAGAATAGGTAGTACCTGTAAAAGAGATAGATGTAAAATTTGTATGTACGTGTCTGGGCGCGTTTTGCCCCTTTGTTATAAAGATGCAATTGTTTGTTTGAGCACGTAGTGCTTTGTTTGCGCACGTGTCCTTTTCGTTAGCCTGACGTGATCAGCTACTCAGGTATACACGTGTTATCCTCAGTCGATGAGATCGTGAGGTGGGGGGAGCCCCCGAGTGCGTTTGTAGCATGTAGTAAAGGTGTAAATAGTAAAACAAAATTTTCGGGGCGAGACACTTAGCTTTATTTATATCGTAATGGAGGAAGTACATTGTTCGGCTGAGTAGTCTTGGCTGAATAGCCTTATTGAAAGTAAAGGGGTAGATAGCTAGGGGTAGAATCGTCGCAAGTGCACGATGTTCCATGGGTTGGAGTATGCGACTCCAGACTCCACGTGCTTGAGGCGATAGGCGCCACCTGGGATGACTTCTGTGATGATGTAGGGTCCTTCCCATGGTGACTCGAATTTCATCGGTCGCTCTTGCTTGAGTCGCAAGACGAGGTCTCCTTCGACGAAGGACCTTGGGCGCAGCCGGCGGCTGTGGTAGTTGCGGAGACTCTACTGGTACACCGCTGATCGAGCTGCTGCTACGTCTCTTGCCTCGTCGAGTGTGTCGACGGTGTCTTCGAGTGCAGCCGTGGATTCGGCTTCGCTATAAGCGACGACCCGGGGGGCCTGGTGGCGTACTTCGGCTGGTAGTACGGCTTCGGCTCCATGCACCATGAAGAACGGCGTGTAGCTGGTGGAGCTGTTTGGCGTAGTGCGCAAACTCCATAGGACGGATGGTAGCTCTTCCGTCCAGGCTCCGCCCTTTCGTTCGAGTAGGCTCATGAGGCGCTTCTTGATGCCAGCGCCGATTAGGCCGTTGGCCTTTTCGACCTGTCCATTCGTTTGCGGGTGAGCCACTGACGCGTATGTGATGTTGACCCCGAGGCCTTCGCAGAAGTCTTGGAATTCTTTGGAGATGAAGTCCGATCCATTCTCGGTGATGATGCTGTGCGGTACGCCAAACCTGTAGACAATGGATTCGAAGAATTTGATGGCGGTCTTGCCCTTTTGGTTGGTAACCGGCATGACTTCGACCCACTTGGTGAATTTATCGACTGCGACCAGGAGGTAAACGTGCCCCCCTTTCGAGGACTTTGGCAGTTTGCCGATCATGTCGAGGCCCCATTGAGCAAACGGCCAGGCTATAGGTATGGGTCTGAGCTCTGAACCGGGTGTGTGCGGTTTGTCGGCAAACCTTTGGCACCCATTGCATCTTCGGACGATGTCCTTTAGACGCTTCATGGCTCTGGTCAAGAGAATCCAGCTCGTAGAGCTTTGGCGACAAGGGAGCGGCTGCCTGCGTGATGGCCGCAGATGCCCTCGTGGATGTCTTGGAGGATGGTTTTCCCGTCACCGATGGTGACGCACCTTTGTAGTAATCCCATTATACTGCGCTTGTACAGATCGCCATTGATGATGGTGAAAGCTTTTGACCGGCGAGATATGCGCCGGGCATCCGTTGGGCTGTCAGGCAGCTCTCCGTTTATCAAGAACTGGAGGTACGGTCGCGTCCAAGTTTCTTCGACTGCCATGACCTGCATCAGGTTGACCATAGCGACCTCTGTGTCCAGTTTCTCGGGTCCTTCGTGTCCTTCGGGCAGCGCAACCCCCAAGTGTTCTGCTTCTTCGGGTGATCCCTTAGGGAATTTTCGCTTGATGGATGGCACGCAGATCTGTTCGAGGAACACACCTGGTGGCACCTTTGCGCAGGTGGAGCCGATGTTGGCGAGTCTATCGGCCTCCTCGTTGCTTTCTCTCCCAACGTGCCAAAGCTCGCAGCCGTCGAATTCTCCTTCGAGTGTGTTGTAGAGCACGCGGTACGCGATCATGTTTTCGGCGTGTGCGTCACACTCGTTCATCGTCTGCTGGACGACGAGGTTGGAGTCACCGTAGATGACCAGGCGCGTTGCGCCGCAGATCTTTGCCATCCTCATGCCGTGGATGAGGGCTTCGTATTCGGCCTCGTTGTTGGAAGCTCGGAATTTCATCCGGAGGACGTACTTCATCTAGTCGCTGGGAGGTCAAGATGACTCGCCCTGCTCCAGCTTCACGCTTGGAGCCGTCGAAGTGCATCGTCCATGACTGCGACATGTCTGGGGTGTCTGGCAGCTGCAGCTCCATCCAATGTACAAGGAAGTCCGGGAGGACTTGAGATTTGATTGCGAGTCTCTTCTCATAGACGATGTCTAGGGGTGACAGCTCGATGCCCCATAGGGCCACGCGTCCAGTGGCCTCTGGGTTATTCAGGATGCTGTTCAGGGGTGCTTCGTTGACGACCATCACCTGGTGCTCCTGGAAGTAATGGCTTAGCCGTCGAGCCGTCATGAACACGCCGTAGGCGAGTTTCTGGTAGTGAGGGTACCTCTGCTTTGTTGGCGTCAGTACCTCGCTAAGGTAGTAGATTGGGCGTTGGACCCCATGGGTCTTGCCTTCTTCGGGTCGTTCGACCACTAGCACGGTGCTGACCACCTGGTGTGTGGCTGCTATGTACAGCAGCAGAGGCTTGCGCTCCTTTGGCGTGACCAAAACGGGTGAGGTGGAGAGTAGCCGTTTGAGGCTTTCGAACGCATCATCGGCTTCGGGCGTCCATTCGAATTTATCTGCCTTGCGTAGCAGCTGCTAGAATGGCAGGGCCTTCTCGCCCATGCGGCTGATGAATCTGCTCAACGCCGCTATTCGTCCTGTGAGCTGCTGGACACCCTTGAGGTTTTTCGGCTTCTCCATTGCCATGATGGCCCTGATTTTCTTCGGGTTCGCCTCGATCCCTCGCTGAGAGATGAAGTACCCAAGTAGCGGGCCCGATGGGACGTTGAAGGCGCACTTTTCGGGGTTGAGCATGATCCTGTAGCGATCGAGGTTATCGAACGTCTCGCGGAGATCGTCGGTGAGCGTTCTTGCCTCCCTGGTTTTGATGACTATGTCGTCGACATAGACTTGGACGTTGCGACCGATCTGGTCCTTGAGGCATGCCTGCATGCATCGCTGGTACGTGGCACCTGCATTCTTTAGCCCGAAGGGCATTGTGTTGTAGCAGAACACTCCAAACGGTGTAATAAACGCCGTTTTTTCTTGATCTTCGACCTTGAGTCGGATCTGGTTGTAGCCTGAGTAGGCGTCAAGGAAGGAGAGTTTCTCACATCCTGCAGTCGAATCGATGATCTGGTCGATCCGAGGAGGAGGGAAGTGGTCCTTTGGGCAGTGCTTGTTCAGCGACGTGAAGTCCACGCACATCCGCAGGATATCCGTGTCCTTCTTGGGAACCATCACTGTATTTGCGAGCCACTCGCTTTCCTTGATCTCCCTGATGAAGTCTGCGGCGAGTAGCCTGTTTATTTCCTTCCCGATGGCTTTGGCCCATGGCTCGGACAGTCTCCGGATGGACTGCTTGACGGGCTTGGTGTCTGGAAAGACCTTGAGTGCGTGCTCGGCGGATTCCCTGGGAACTCCTGACATGTCCGCAGGACACCAGGCGAAGATTTCCTAGCGCTCACGGAGGAATTCGACGAGCGTGCTTTCCTATGCGGGGCTGAGGTCGTTGGCGATCAGTGCCATCTTGGAGGCATCCGTCGGATGGACTTGCACCTTCTTTGTGTTGACGGTGGAGTCGAAGGACATGTCAGGTGCGTTTTGTCGTGCGACTGGGGGTGCCCCATTGTCCGTCACCTTACGAGCACCTCCTGCATGCCGAATGATTGGGAGATTCTGTTGAAATCCCTGTCGCATTGGTCCGATCGAGTGAAGATCCCGTGGATTGTGATGACACCCTTTGGTCCTGGCATCTTAAGTAGCAGGTATGCGTAGTGTGAGACAGCCAAGAACCTTGCGAATGCTACACGCCCGAGGATGGCGTGGTATTGTGATGGCCAGTCCACCACTTCGAATTCGAGTCACTCGAGTTGGAAGTTGTCCGGCTTGCCGAAGATGACGTCGAGCCATATTTTGCCCAGGGGGAATATGCCCTTTCCTAGGACAATGCCATGGAACGTTGTGTCTGACTGTTCCAGGCTACACTGCGGGATCCGCATTGCTGCTAGAGTACTTGCGAAGATCAGGTTGATGCCGCTGCCACCGTCCATGAAGACGCGACTCATCTCGAAACCTCCGATCTGTGCCTCCAGCACCAGGGCAGCATGACCTGGGCGATGGATCTGGTAAGGGTGATCCGAACGACTGAACGTGATGCAGGACTCCGATCCGCTGAGGTACTCAGGGATGGCGGGTGGAGTTGCCACGGCCAAGTTGATCTGTCGGGTGATTTTCTTCTGCACCCTATTCGTGGGGCGCCCCTTCTGGATCATCAGTGCTCCTTTCGGCGGGGGATACACGTTCCTAGCGTTGTTCTGTGCTGGTGCGACTGGTTGGTTCGGGCCTCCTATAGGTGGCAGTGGAGGAGTTCCATGCGCTATCTCACCTGGCGCGAGTGCGTTCCCGAATCCAGGAAGTGGAGCTTGCTGCCTCATCTGGACCATGCTTTCGCTGAGTTTCTGGAACTCGCGTCAGTCCTTGAGCATGTGGCTTGCCTTCTTCTTGCCATCCTGCTTGTCGATGTAGAAGTGGATGGTGCATGGACCCAAAAGTTTTTCGTATGCTGAGGGTCCGTTATCGCGGTCGAGGCGCTACCACGACTATGCTGGGCGTCCTCCGTCGTGGAAGTTTCCTCCATGGTATCCTCCGCTGTTCTTCGCCTGGTATCGGGTCCATCGCGATCGTCGTAGACGCGCGATCTTCTCTTGCTACGACGCTCTCGTCGTCGGCCGTAGTCGTCCTCTTCTTCCAATTGTGCTCGGTGGATGGAATCTTCGCCGTCAGCCCACCTGTTAGCGATGTCCATGAGGTGGTCGAGTGTTTTGGGCTTGACGCACCCGAGTTCCTCCTTGAAGTCTTGGCGCTTGACGCCGTCCCTGAAGGCGTCGATGGCCCTCTCTTCGGAGATGTGCGCTGCGGAGTTCTTGGTGTTGGACCAGCGTAGTATGTATGAGCGAATGGATTCGCCCGTTCGTTGAGTGCAGGCCCGCAACTCTTCGATTGAGGCGGGCCTCTTGCAGGTGCCCTTGAAGTTTCGGATGAAGATGTAAACTAGCTCATCCCAACTTCGGATGGACCCTGAAGATAGGCTGCTGAGCCAGATCCGGGCCGCTCCTGTTAGCTGCAGCTGAAGGCATTGCATGGCGGTTTCCTTGTTTCCGTCGTGCAATTTGACGGATGACAGGTGGTCGCTGAGCCATGCCTTTGGGTCTTGTGTGCCATCGAACTTCGGAGTATCCGAAGGAAGCTTGAAATTGCGCGGCATCTTTGTTCGTCGAACAGATCTAATGAAGCATCGGGCTCCGTAGAGTTCTCCTTCATCTTCGTCCATCTCGGATTCAGACGAGCATGCGCGCTTGGCTCGCGCTTTGTGGATTTTGCGCTGTGTGAGTGCGCCCCTGGCATCGTAATCGCGGTTGCGGTGACGCGAACTCTTCTTCCTTCGAGGAAGGTCGTGTTCCTCTTCTTCGGATGAAGGGGTGGGGCTGCGGTCGAACCTGACCAGAGCTTTATTCTTTGGCTCCGTGGGAGCTTCCTAGTGGAGCACGGCTCTGACGAGTCCGAGTCCGGTGAGTGAGGACTTGTGCATGGATCTTTTCGGGTCCCCCTCCGGAGGTGGGTGGGCCACGAGGTACGCAGTGGCTGCCATGATCGCAGCCTGCAGCGTTTTCAGGATGACGTTGTCGTCGGCGTCCATCTCCATGAAGGATGTGTGGAGGGTTCGGGTCACCTCACGACGCTCCTTGGGATCCATGTTCTCCATCCAAGAGCGGTGCTTGTTGCCTTGGTTGCCGTTCGAGCTGGAGCTGATGCCCATGGCGGAGAGCGCGGATCGTCGCGCGCTGGACTCTGAGGCTGCCTGCTTGCGTTTGTCAAGCACCTCCTGCATCTTGACCTGCTTCTTGTGCTCCTCGATCAGGAGCAGATGGTAGGCCATCAGCAGATCCCAGGAGGAGTCTGCAGGCAGGACTATGTTGCCTGCTACGGAGTTGCGTGCCTGGGCCCATCCTTCTTTGCTAAGGCAGATGACATGGCCGTTGTTTTCCCCTTCGGCTGGGGGGGGACTGGCTTCTTCTATTCCCGCCATTTCGATCTGGCGGGTTAAGTGTCGGGTTGGGCGGCGGTTTGGTCGCCTACTGGTCTACGTCGCTCTGGATGACTACGGCACATTGGTAGCACTCGTAGATTGGTCTGCTGCTGCCGCAACTTTCGGATCCGGAACCGTAGGTCCCTTCATCCGATGGCGGATCGCATAGGTCGGAGTTGCAGCTGCTGCTGTCATAGGAATCATCTATTGATGATGTTGTGCGTAGCACGGGGTGCAGGGTCCATGAAGCGGGCCTGATTGATGGTAGGGGCACCCGCTCAGGGAGGCGGAGGGTGCCAGTTTGCCCCACCTGGAAGCAGAAGCTCCCGAACAGGATCTCGAGTCCATCGCCTACAGGCTCGAAGTCCTTCATGGTGGCCGGTGAGTGGGCGGTGAAGTCGAAAGCGCCGAAGAGGAGGTGACTCTTCGTCGCCGCAGAGTTGTAGATCGATCGGGTTGGGACCGTCACGATCGCACAATCAGCATCCCCAGTTCCCACAGACGGCGCCAATTAACGAGGTTTGATCTCATCAATGCCCATTGTTATGGACTTGGGTTTTGGAGAAGATGGGGATGCTGGAGATCATGGAACGATTAGCAAACAAGCAACACGGGGACACAAGGTTTACCCAGGTTCAGGCCCCCGGAGGGAAAACCCTACTCCTGCTTGTCTGCTCTTGATTATGGCGGAACCGAAGGTTATAGGGGTGCGCAGATGCAATCTAGCATGGAGGTGTGTATGCGAAAGTATGAGGAGGAGATCTAGGTCGTGCACTCCTGGCCTTTATATAGGCTTAGGCAGGTCCCAGGCATAGACCTAGTCGGTTACAAGTTCTAGGGTTTTACCCCTTTGAATTTCCTATCTACTCTAGTCTTGCTCTCCAAGGATTCGAAGGCGTCATGGGCCTTGGCCACCCGAAAGTATTCATGGGCCGGCGTATATTAGTCATGGGCCTTCCTTGGGCTGGACCAGGTATGCTGAGATCATGTACCCGTGGGGTATAACCATGTCAATCGGGGCACACAGAGGACGCAGGGAGAAATAATCAAAGAGCACAACTCAGATTTCACGTGTTGGTTTAGGCAGACGCTCCTTGATAATCCCCCGCGATCGCATTCTTCTGACACGGAAAAGATCATATTCACCTTGTCGCAGGGACCGATGCAAAACCTGGTGACCTATCAGACGTATGATATCAACAGCTACACATTCTACACGGAGGAAAAGGACAACAAGTGTGATTATCAGAACTCAGGCGTAACGTCGGAATTCTACACCGATGACAACATGAAGGAAAGATTCTACGGAAGAATCGAGGAGATCTGGGAGCTCGACTACTGCGGAGAAAAGGTGCTGATGTTCCATGTCAGATGGGCAAAGAGCGTCGAAAGAGAAGATCGGTATTTCACAACCATGGTTATACCCGAAGCAGCCAAATCCAAGGCTGCCAGTGCGAACGTGGCCGCGAAAAATGAACCGTGGGTACTGGCTACCAAAGTGGACCAATGTTTTTTCATAACCGACCCGACAAAGCTTAGTCGTGTTGTCGTGAGGAGAGGAAAAAGAAACATCATCGGAATGGATGGAGTCGCCAACGAGTAAGACTTCGACCAGTACGACGATCCAAAGATTGAATATGACGACGACTACGATGCAGCAACATACATCACAAGAAGAAAAAGGACAACCCTACCCAAAAAAGGTAGCCCGTTCGAAAGAAGAAACATTAAAGTGCCAGGGCTAAATTATTCAACCGCGACAAAGAAGGGAAAAAAGATTGTAAAATGCTAGCTCAAAAAATATTGTAAAACGCGTGGTCGAAAAAGATTGTAATATTCATGGACAAATTATTATGAAATTTAGTTATACTTTGAATCATATTTGTACCACTTTTATGACATATATTATCACTTTTGGGTATTTGGAATATTTAAAAGTATTTTAAAAACAAAACAAAACTTCCATGGCATATATCACCACTTTTGGGCTTTTTTTGGAACATTTAAAAGTATTTTTAAAATAAAAATAAAAAAGTGGGGCACCAGGATTCGAACCTGGGTGCTCACAAGTTTAGAATAGAACAGCCCTTCCATCTCTTGCACGCCCGTCACCGTAAGCGGTGCATCGACATTAGCCGATCTCGACGCCATCATGGTAAACAAATTGCTTTACCGCCTTTCACGCCATCTATTACTCTTATGGCATCTCTGACGACGTCGTACATGTTTTCCACAGACGGATGTTCCTTGCACTCTCTTATGTTACGTGAACAACAAGCTGAGGGATGTTGCCAAGGGTACCATCATTCAACCCTTGCAGCGCACGTTCCACTCAAGGCCGATGCTAGATAGCATACACAGGGTTAAAATTAGTCGGGTGCTAAGGGGCTGCGACGACCTGGAACCTCCCATTTAACCCCCAGGAGCGGATGAAAAAGAGCCGGCTGTACTCAGAACTTGCTTCGGCTTATTCTTGCAATGGCCAAAGAGCATGATCTGTTTGGGGACGGCGGGGGCCATCACGCCACAGACAACGGCCACCGTCGTGCGGCGACAAGCGGTGGCAAGGCCCTCACCCTCCGTCACCTCCACGCGGTGGGTCGACGATCATGTTGATGATATGCACATGGCGCAGATCCGACCGAGGACGCATTTAAGACCGGAATGATCACTTCTTCAACACTCGCTTAGCAACGAAGACCTAGCTGGTGGCCCCACAGAAAGCCACTATCACCAAGCGTCTTGGTTCTCGGAGATGCCTCCAGCTTGCGCCTTCTGAGCCAGCTGATACAACCAACCGCCCTTTATTCTAAGCCGACACACTACATAGGGTGGCGGTGCTCGATTGTGCCTGCCCGCTCTCCAAAAGGAAAAAAGGGCAGGAAAAGAAAATCTAGCAGCTCGAGCCAACCGGTGGCGTCAACAACTGCGAATCCGATCAGGTTTCGGGATGGGCCACCAAGACCCGAAGGTATTATGTGGAGGATTCATGTGGCGGGTGAGCCCATGCTACCTAAGAATTTGCGGAAGCTCGCCAGTTCGGAACTGCAGAGTTTGCATGACAGCGTGCTGACGATAGAGAGACGCCTTCTATCGGAGAAAGATCCCTCGCACCCGGTATTCGTGGTTAAGGTGCCACCAGGCTTGGGCTTCGTCGACAATGCCCCTGCGGATCTGTTTTTCCTGCGGTTCGACGACATCTTCAATATGTTCCACCTATACCCGCTGCACTATACCATGGTCCGTCTGTTTTCTCTCAGCCTGGCCATGCAGATCATTAGAGAGAACACACCGAGCATTGCTATAGTGGACCCCTACTACATGCATGACGGCTGCTTGGGTTCCCCCGCCGAACGATGTATCGTGGCCTCGTACCTAAAAAGAATCCGCGTGGCGAACAAGACAAAGGAATACATTCTCGTGCCTTACTTTCCCTAGTAAGTCGTTATTCACTCGCCACCATCGATTGGCTTTATTCGATTATCATCATTCTTTTTCCAACACATTCCATTTGAATTTTTTGCGCAGAGATGAACACTGCACGCTCATCTCCTTATTGCCGAAGCATTCCCACGCCACGTATTTAGACTCGGGGAGTCTAGAAAAGAAGAAAAACTACGACAAGATCAAGGAAGTTCTGGATGATGCTCTCACTGGCTTTGCCTCGACGGAAGGCACCACCTTCGTGCGTATGAAGGTCAAGTTCGACAGGCACGTCTTCAACCATGTAACGGAGTTCCCTGGAAGCGTGAAACGGAAGAAGGAAGCCTACTATGCACTCCATCACATGAGGGCGTTCCTACTTGACCAGCAGAATTCTACGCTGCCAGATCATCTCACAGTGGGCCGAAGCAAAGGCCAAGATCACTGATTCAGATATTAGACAAGAGATGTATCGCATCCAGCAGCAGTTTGGGGCAATCATATTTCGTGATGTCATGACTTCGGGGGGGATCATCTATGGAGGAAATATCCTGAATAACCGTGACATAGAAGATCGCTAGAGATGCAGGGTGCCTATAGGAAGTTTATGATGAGACAAGGCGCACTCCCGTTCCCTAAGCCGAGCCAGAAGGCTTGATGTTGGCCTAGTTTTAGTTACAAACTATAGATGACCTTTGTGTGTGTGTGGACAAGTGTACATGCTACTATACTTATCTTATTAGGTTTATGAATCATTGCTTACTTCTTTTGCTTATTATTATTATATATCAATCAATGCTTGGTTTTTTTTCTTACTCTTTGGTCCTTTGCTCACTTTGGTCCTTCTTTTTTTCCTTACTCTTTTTTCGAGAATAATGCCGATGATTGAAATGTCGTGGCACGCTATATATGTGAATGTGCTACGATGGGATTGTGAGCCTTGTGATATGCACAAGTCCAGGTCTTGTGCATCCTACTTGGCTCACGGTTCCATCGTAGCATATTTCTGTGTCCAACCACCTATGTATATATATGAGTCATTCTTTTCGAGTTATTTTTGTCTTTTTCGAGAATAATGCCGATGATTGAAATGTCGTGGCACAATATATATGTGAATGTGCTACGACGGGATAGTTAGCCTTGTGATATGCACAAGTCCAGGAATTGTGCAGCCTACTTGGCTAAATGTTCCGTCGTAGCATATTCCTGTGTCCAACAACCTAGTTATATATGAGGCATGCTTTTTGAGTTTGGTCTTTTTGATTTAGGAGTACTTTCTATAAGTGTATCTTGCTTTGCGACTTTAATTATATATGTTTTTTTCAATCATCGGTTAATTATTATTGTCAACTTATAGATGACGTGGTACGTCGTGTACAAGGGACGGGTTCCCGGAGTCTACGATGATTGGGAAGACTGCCGGAGACAGGTGCACCGTTTTAGCGGAAATAGCTACAAAGGGTACAACACTATGGAGGAGGCGGAAGCTATATAAACGCGCTATCTAGCGGGAGTTAGGACGAGGAATCGGATGAAGACATACACCTTCGTCGCGGCAGTGATCATGCTTATCTTCTTTGGTTGTTTATCCCGCGTTTGTGTCTAGCTAGTTTAGATGTCTAGGCGAGCTTCCGATCGAGCTCTAACTTGTTCGATCGACACATGTATTCGTATGTCACCAACTACTTTGTAACTTGATCGAAACAATGTATAACTTATGTATTCATGTATGAGACTTATCTATATGTATTTGTTTCAATCTTGTTTTGCAAATTGTGTATTTATATATATAACTGTATATCTTATATCTGTGTGTATATCTGTGTGTATATCTGCCTATATAATCTGTATTGTATATCATCTGGCCCTGAATTTTTTTAAAAAAAAAATACACCCGTGGCGCACATGGAACAGCTTCTGTGTCGCACTGCAACTAAAGCGCACTGCTGCTAGTGGCGCCGCATCGCAAGCGTCGCGCCACGTAAGATCCAAATCGTAGCGCACCTGCCAACATATCCGTGGCACACTAGCAGGTGCGCTACGCCTATCTCGACATAACCGTGGCGCACCAGGCAGTGCGCCATGGCTAGGAGATAGCCGTAGCGGAAGGCCCGTGGCGCACCCCTAGTGCGCCACAAATGATATTTACAGATGCGCCACAGACGACCGTTTTCCTAGTAGTGAGATAGTGGGTTCATGCCTCTAGTTTCCAAGGGAAGTGACAATAATCTCTTCGGTTGTAGATGTGCTGTCGCTACTAGGGAGAAAACAACGGTCTCTTGTTCATGGAATATATGGACTGTTTACCTTACACACTTTGCTTAAAGCAGTTGTTTGTTGCCTGCAACTTAATACTGGAGGGGGTTCAGATGATAACCTGAAGGTGGACTTCTAGTCGTAGATGCAGTTGGATTACGGTCTATGTATATTGTTGTATTGCCCAATCAACCTCATAGGATCTTTCTAGCTTGTAATTGCATTGTTATGCCTTGCTCAGTTCCTATCAATTGCCTCGCTGTAATTTGTTTACCCTTCATGCCATGTTGTTTATCTAAGGAGAGCACCTCTAGTGAACTATGGAACCCGGTCCAATCTTTACCATTGATACATCTTCCACTGTTACTTGTTTACTTGCTGCAAACCATTACCTTCCACATCATACAGTTAATCCTTTGTTACAGCAAACCGGTGAGCTTGACAACCTAACTGATTCGTTGGGACAAAGTCTTGAGTTTGTGTTGTGCAGGTCTCCACGTTGCCAGCAACACCTGTGTGTCGTTTCCTTCCTCCTTCTGGTTCGATAACCTAAGTCTCTACTTAGGGAAACTTGCTGTTGTGCTCCATCACACCTTGCTCTTGGGGTTCCAACGAAGTTCTCCACATCAACACTTGGTGCACACATCAAAGATTGCTGGCACCATTGCTGGGGATTCTACTTCAACCTCTTCCTCCCCGTGAAGCACCAAGAGTACTTTTCAAATGAATTTGATTTATTCTGTATGGAACATGGTATTATACATGAGAGGACGCCTCCCTACTCACCTCAGTCAAATGGGTTGTCCGGAAGAAAGAACCGCACTCTAGCTGATTTGGTTAACGCCATGTTAGATACATCGGGTCTTTCCAAGGAATGGTGGGGGGAGGCGCTAATGGCTGCATGTCCTGTCCTAAATCGTGTTCCCATAAAGGATAAAACCATGACTCCAAATTGAGGAATGGGAATAAAAGGCTTAAACTCTCTTACTTACGAAATTGGGGTTGTTTGGCGAAAGTCAATATTCCAATACCCAAGAAGTGAAAGCTTGGACCAAAAACTGTGGATTGTGTTTTTCTAGGATATGCTTTTCATAGAATTGGCTATAGATTTTCGATAGTAAAATCTGAGGTATCCGACATGCATATTGGTACAATTATGGAGTCGAATGATGCGACTTTCTTTGAGGACATCTTTTCTATGAAAGGTATGTCTAGCTCATCAAATCAGGAGATGACTAGTTCATCTAGTCAGGTATTTTCTATAATTCCTAAACCCACTGTGCCGATAGAACACTCTGATAATCCTATGGAGGATGACAATGAAGCTCCCAAAAGGAGCAAGAGACAAAGGACTGCAAAGTCATTTGGTGATGATTTCATTGTGTACCTTGTGGATGATACTCCCACTTCTATTTCAGAAGCTTATGCATCTCAAGATGCTGACTACTGGAAGGAAGCTGTCCAAAGCGAGATGGACTCCATCTTAGCTAATGGTACTTGGGAAGTCACAGATCGACCTTATGGGTGCAAACCTATAGGATGTAAGTGGGTGTTCAAGAAAAAGCTTAGACCTGATGGTACTATTTAAAAGTACAAGTCACATCTTGTGGCTAAGGGTTATACCCAAAAAGAAGGTGAAGACTTCTTCGATACCTACTCACCTGTAGCTAGATTGACCACTATTCGAGTACTACTATCCTTGGCTGCCTCACATGGTCTTCTCGTTCATGAAATGGACGTTAAGACAACTTTTCTAAATGGAGAGCTAGATGAGGAAATTTATATGGAGCAGCCTGACAGATTTATAGTAGATGGTCAAGAAGGAAATGTGTGTAATTTAGTAAAGTCTTTGTATGGTCTTAAGCATGCTCCTAAGCAGTGGCACGAGAAGTTTGAAAGAACTGAAGGAAATATGCCCTGACAGGCAATAATAAAGTGTTTATTATGTGTATTCCAAGTATATGGTAGATGTTTATTTTGCATGCTCTAATTGTATTAATACGGAAACATTAATACATGTGTGTTTAATAAACAAACAGAAAGTTCCTAGTTATGCCTCTCTCATAAACTAGCTCATTGATTAACAAGATGATCAAGATTTCCTGATCATGGACATTGGATGTTGTTAATAACGGGATCACAACATTGGTGTAATGGTATGATGAACATTCATCCGAAGTATAGCATTACGATCAAAGTCATTGAGTTTATATTTCTATAACAACTTACGAAGTGATCCTAATCCTTAGACCATGAGATCATGTCAATCACTAACACCAGAAGAGTTTCTTGATAACATCAAACGTCACACCGTAACCGGGTGATTATAAAGATGGGTTCAGAACTAATAAAGTGTTACGTTGAGGCCCATAGATCGAGAGTGCAATTTTTTCATCCCGATGATGGATAGATATACTCTGGTCCCTCTCGGTGATATCACATTGGTTAGCTTGCAAGCAAGTGATTTGATCACTAGAATGTTATATCACGGGAACGAGAAAAGAGTGCATGCCAGTAACGAGATCAAACTAGGTATGGATATACCGATGATCGAATCTCGAACATGTAATATATCGCGAAACAAAGGGATTAAGATACTAGCATAAAAGGTTCCGACGATCACAGGAAAGTCATCGTTGAATGTGTGGGAGTTAGTATGGGTCTCTAGATCCCGCTTCTGATTATTGATCCGAGAGGGGTCTCGATCATGTCCGCATTATTCACGAACCGTAGGGTGACACACTTAAGAGATACCGACATCCAATTGGAGCAAAAGTTTCATGCCGGAAAGAATAACAAGCGCAGGAATTTATTTCACTAGATACCGAAACAGGTTTTCGGGTGAAATTGCATAAAGTGGTTATGCATGTGAAATAGAATTCTAGCAAGGGGTTATATGTGAATGTTTGTCATTAAAGTAATTGACAAAATTCTGAATAAATAAAAGAGTTTTATTTAATGAGAGTTTGCATTAAATTTGGTGGAAATTTAATTGCAAGTTTGAGTGGGATTTTGAGTGGAGGGAAATGAAGAGGTTTTTGTGAGTGGAGTGTCCACCCACATGAATGAAGGAGGGGAGGGGCCAGCCCCCATGGCCGGCGGCTACCCCCTTGGGTTCCCCCCTCCTCCTATAAAAGGAACCCCTCTCCCTCTCTCTCACTCACACCTCCTCGTGAAGGATCTCTCTCCCCCTCTAGAATTTATTCCCCATGGTCTCGGACTAGCGATGTCACATCCCAAAATTTTCCAAATTTTGTAATGTGAAAAATAAATAAACAAAATAAATAATTGTTGAAATTTAGGGTGAAAAGAAACTTTTTATTTCTAAATGGAAACTTAAAATCCCATCTTGAACAAACTTGGG
Source organism: Avena insularis (assembly GCA_023614405.1). Taxonomy (NCBI): domain Eukaryota; kingdom Viridiplantae; phylum Streptophyta; class Magnoliopsida; order Poales; family Poaceae; genus Avena; species Avena insularis. Next base: position 93,097,406 of record CM042695.1, read on the forward strand.
TAATGTTTGAACCCAACTAAATTCAAATCAAGTGAATTGCATTCTTCATAAATGCATATGGAAATTTAAACACTTGGAAAGTAAACCCAAACCCTAAAACCCTAATGGAAGGAAAACATTTCCAAGTTATCTCTAAGCCTATGGATTTGATCCATATAAAAATTTGTCAACAAATATTTATAAATGATCAAGAATGACCAATAAAAATATTATGAAACCATATAAATTGATTTCATTCGATTTGGAACCATAGATAAAATCTTATGAATTTAATAAGATAAGGAAATTGAATTTCCAAAAATAATAAAGCACCTATCTAAAAATCCATACCAAATGGTGAGCAAATAATCCTAAATACATTTAAAAGGATAAATAAATATTAAATAAGATTTTACAAAGTGGAATCACCAAGTTTGGATCTACAAATAAAAAGATATGGATTTTATAAGATAAAGATAGAAATATTAAATGAGGAATATTTAAAGACCAAATTAAATCTTGACCTAATCCATAATAAAATGGAATAATTATAATCCAAATCCAAATAAAATAAATGGATAAAGAATTTTCCAAATAAAATAAAGTCGCATTAACCAAATTCTATTTCTATTTTGAATAAAGATAAAATCCCTATTAAGAAATGATTAATTAAATCATGGGAAAATAATATTTGGAATTTACCCAAGTGGAATAAAAGTTGTTTAATTAACTTAAATAAGATCAAAGAAATCTTCCAAATAAAATTTATGGAATTAAAACTATATTTAATTTCATTGAAATAAAGACAAATACCCAATTTTAAATGATTAATAAATCATATTAAAACATTCCAAATAATTCAAGGTGAATTATTTGACACCCTAATCAATAAATAAAACCTACTGAAAAGATATGGAAAGATTTAGATTTCAAATGGAGTTTGGAAATATTATTAAATCTTATTTGAATAAATGCAAGGGCCTATTTTAAATAATTAAAAGACCCTAAAAAGAATAAAAGAAATATTCTAAATTTGACTTTAAAAATATATTAATAAATAGTATTTGAAAATACTCAAAGTCTGGTTGAAATTTGAATTCAAATGGATGTTTGAATTGACTAAACAAAATCAAAACAGAATAAAAGAATTGGAAACAGAAAAATAAACAGGAGAGGAAAAAAATAAAACAGAGCAGCCCAACCAGACCTGGCCCACTAAGCCCAACATCAGCCCACCCCTCTATCCCCGAGAAAAGCGATTCGCACCGTTGGTTTGACCTGCCCCCTCGCTGACTGCCTGGACCCACTCCTCCTCTCTCTCACTCACTGACGCCAGACCCCACCTGCCAGCTCACCTTCTTCCCCGCCACGACCTCTTCTCCCCCAACCCCGCTGTCGTTGCTGCACTAATTTCTCTGCTTAAATCCATCTTAATGCCGCGATTGTTCCTCGCCGTGACCATGCCGTATTAAACGCCTACTCCTCCTCTTTCATTTCCCCCAGACATCGCCTCCCCACTGCCCCTAGGCTGCTCGAATTGGTCCACACACTGCCGCGGTCTCCGACGCACTTCGGCGGCGATTCCGGCCAGCCTCCATCGCCCCTCGCCTCCCCGTTCACACGAGCACGATCCCCAGACTCCTGCGCATCTCCCAGTGGCCTCGACTTGCCCGCGCTTGACCCACAGCATTGGCAACGACGACAACCAGCAGCGCCACCGTCTGCTCCAACTCCGGCGACCCTTCCTGGTATCTACTGACTTCCCCTCTCCCTCTCTTTCACATGCACATACTCCCCACTCTCCAGTGCATCTAACAACATGGTTTACTTGCTCTCTTGTGCTCTGTAGCGTCGCCCTCGACGACAACTAACCGCAACTGACGCTGTCTTGAACTCCGGTGAGCAATTACGTTCGCCCTCGTGTGCCCCTGTCCATCCTGCGGCCACCTTGAGCATCACCGCGACCCCGCGAACCCGGTGAGCCCCTCCATTCCTCTTCTCGCTTCCTAGATTCACCGAACCACCGCCACCAGACACGCCGCCGCCACTCGCCGCCGCCAGCGCCGCCAACTGATGGTCAACCACCTGTGAGCCGTTAGATCTTCATTTGATGGCTTAGATAGATTGACTAATCGAAGGGGTATGCGCTGATCTGATCCGTGAAATTCAGTTAGATCCAACGCACCACACAACACGATCCGCATGAACCGTTTTCGACGAATCAGAACAATCCACGTGGCCTAGCTTCTGTTTTAAAAACAGGAATGAAACTATTAGATGTATGATTTTGAAAATTGCATAACTTTTGATACACATGTCCAAATTTTGCAAATTTTATATCAATGGAATCATAAAGACAAGCCCTATCCAACCATGCACTTTTTTAGTAAATTGCTTCTCTTAAATTGGTTGTTTTTGCAGAAACTTGTGTAGGCATATTTTGAATATAAAATTCATCCTAAAATTGTTTTTGTGATAAAACCTTTGGGCAAATGGATTGTTTTGAACCTACTGACCATATAAAACAACTTGTGGAGTTAAAAGTATATTTTGTGAAGCTAAAAGATGAATCTTTGATTTAGAACATTTCTAGTCAAATAAAAATAATGTTGTTATATTAAAAATGTTTTTGGAGAAAAACCTTTGGGAAATGTTTTGATTTAAACTCTATGACCCTAAACAGAAAGATTTATGATTTTAAAACACATTTTGTGAACCCTATAAAAATTATTACTTTGCTAAAGGCAATTTCAACCACATAAAATAATGCTTTGGTTTAAAAAGGGTTTGTAGGTAAAATCTTTTGCAAATGGTTTTGCCACTTTTATAAAATGACCAATAGGTGTTTTAGAATGTTTATAACCTATTAGAAACCACTTATCCAAATAAAACAATATTTAGCATGCTTGCATGCATTGCTTTGTTTCTATTATTTTATGTGATGATTGCTTGAATGGTAGATTGAAATATTGCTTGCTTGATTGAATTGTAGTGATTTGAAGAGTGTGAGTATTGCAAGATCAAGGAGTGAACTGATATTCTCTACCAAAAAGGCAAGTGGTGCTTCATGATTTTATTCCTATGTTTTTCAACTATGCACTAGAAATATTTTGTATAGGGCTTGCATGAGTATTTTGATCTATATGCTATGCTTGGGAAATCCTAGTAGTTGTAGAATTGCTAGAAATTTCTAAGTTAATATGCTTATCAATGCCATGCTTAGCCTAGCTAGTAGCAACCAAGGGTGATTATATATTCATGCTATGAGGAAATATTTCTAAGTCTTTGGACTTGTGTTTTTGCTTAATAAAAACAACTAAGTGAATGAAACACCTGGGTGGAATGGAAGGAATGGTTTGTGTTGAGTGGTTACACAAGGCCCATATCTATGGTTTACCTTGTGTATCTCACTTGTGGAAAGCCACCCAGGATTAAAGGGATTTGATATGCCAAATGTTAAGAAGCTTCTAGTGTAGCCACATGGCATTATGGGCTCTGCCTGGATCATATAGGTTGCAATAACTTAGCCATTTGGACAGTTGGTGGTAGTGGGATGATAGGTTGGAGCGCGTCCATTTGGTCAAAGGGAAGGCTTCTGAAAGGTCCTGTCTTGGTGAAAATCAAGTCTTGTGGGGAAAGTGCACAACCTCTGCAGATGGAAGAATCTAAGTACTTAGCCATGTCCCTGGTATTGGACAACTTGAGCATCAAGACATGGAAGTTATCAAGAATCTCCTCATCCCAATTTCTAAGTAAAAACTTGTGGTTGAACAAGGGTAAAGGTTCACCAATGTCTATTGGTGATTCCTTGGGAAAGTTTTGTCAAAGAAAAACTTAGTGTTTTCAAATGATAAGGAAAATTTATTTTGAGCAAAGCAAGCCTAAGCTCCACTTAGCCAAATGCATATAGATGATAGACTCCACTATACTATCACTTGCCAATACAATTCAAATGTATTGACCCTTGTGGATGTAAATTATTATGTTGCAGGTTTGTTTGATGTTAGTGAAGTTTATTGATTAGGATTACAAGTCTACACCCAACATGACTGCCTGTGGCACTTTGAAGATGAAGGACCCCATGAGCATGTTATATTCTGCTGCATTGTAATGAGATAGCCAAATGAGCTATGTAAGATGTAATAAATTATGTTATTCCTGGTTATAAAGTTGTACTATGACCTTTGTTTCTTGATATTACATCTTAACTGTGGATGCTAGCTATTGATCCAGGGACTAGCATTGTAAACACAGGGATCTCTACCTTATTAAAGGTTGGGACCTCTATAAGCGAGATACATGTTCCCGGTGGCTATTCGGCAAGAAAGAGTTGTTCTTACGCTGCATCGCTGGAGCGAGGAGGCGGAGGTTGCTCGGTGCCTCGGACGTGTGTCTGAGCACGGATGCGCTGCTGATTTGCGGCGCTAGGACTTCCTCTCGATCCTGAGATCGGCAAGAGATCGTCTACATCAACCACGAGTTTAACTCGTTAAGCTTTGTCTGTCTTCAAGGGTATGTTCTCTATGGATATACATCCGCCCGTTGTTTGTATCTAGTAGATAGATCTTGGTACATAGTTTCTCCCATCGTAGGAAATTTTTTGTTTTCTATGCTGTGAACCCTACAGTGGTATCAGAGCGGGATCTATGCGTAGATGCTTTACACGGGTAGTACACATATGAGTATGTGGGCGATGATGATCATGTTGTTGCTCCTCAGTTGTAATTTTGGATATTGGTGGCATAGTGGGATGAAGCGGCCTGGACAAACTTTACATGTCCTCGCACATGAGACCCGTTCCACGCTTGACATGCAACTAGTCTGCATAAGTTGCTAGCGGGTGTCTGTCTCCCCTACTATAGTCAATATCTATTTTGCAACGAGTTGTCAACAATTTGGTTATCCTCGTTGTGGTTCATGTTCGTAGGTATGAACGGTTCTATCTTCGAAAGCCCTAAGCCATGTAAAATTTGCAATGGATAAATTAGAGGCGTCTAGTTTAGATTGTTGTTGGGCTAGTGTTATGATATGGTGATGTTGTGAGTAGAAGTATGAGATGATACTCTTACAACACACATAACGTGTAAGTTCCATAGACCTTGGCCTTACACATATAGGTATGATAGTGATCATACCACGATGCACATGATAGAGATCATATGCGGGAACCATATCATTCCACTAATAAACATGTGATGTTTGATAGCATTTTATATTGCTTGTTTGGCATTTTATTAGCATAATAAGATGATCCCTCATTTAAATATCAAGATAAGAATGTGTTCTTCCAAGACATCACGTGATGATCGGGTGTTCTTGGATCCACGACCATGTTTCAGGTGTAAGACAGTTACACACGCGAATACTAAGGTTCTTACTTGGCGAGCCTAGCATGTACAGACATGGCCTCGGAGCACGGACCGAAAGGTTAAGCATGAGTCATATAGTAGATATGATACCCATTTGATGATCGCCTTTGAAGCTACACCGACTCACGTGATGATCGGACTTGGTGTAGTGGATTTGGTTCATGTAATCACCAAAAAGACACGAGGGATGTCGTTTTTGAGTGGGAGTTTATTCGTAATGTGGATTAGTTGAAATCAATCTATCATAAACTTAGTCTAAACTTTACAAATTCTGTTGTAGATGGCACCACCTGCTTTTAATTTCAATGTGTCCATGGATAAACAGAATCTTGCAACGAACGGTAACAACTTTACCGAATGGGCCATGAATTTGAGGATTCTCCTCTCTGCTGCACAAAAGCAATATGTGCTAGAAGTGCCGCTAGGCCCCCCACCTTTTGAGGATGCCCCTGACGAGGAGAAGAATGTCTATCAGACTCGTCAGGAGGACCACAACTTAGTTCATTGCGGCATATTGTATGGGCTAGAGCCAGAACTTCGAAAGTGTTTCGAAAACGGCAATGCATTTGATACAATGGGTGAGTTGAAAATGATTTTTGACACACATAATGCTGTAGAGAGCTAAAATCCTTCAGAAAAGTTCTTTAGCTGCATGATGGAAGAGCACAACTCTGTTAGTGAGCATGTACTCAAGATGTCGGGTTACGTCGATAAGCTTGTGTCCTTGGTGAAATGGATCGTATGGGCACCTAGAGGGGGGTGAATAGGTGCTAACCAATTTTTAATACTTTTTCAATTTTAGGCTTGACACAAAGTAAATTATCTAGATATGCAACTACGAGAATTTCCCTATATGTAATCCTAACTACTAAGCACGTAAAGAGAGGAGCGAGGAAACCGTAGTGGAGCACGCGGAGACACAAGGATTTGTTTTACCATAGTTCCTTCCTTGTTAAGGGAAGTACATCTGCGTTGGAGGGGTGGGCGGTTCTAACACCACCACGCCACAATAGGCCTCACCCTATTCTCCGATGGATCTTGCCACGAGAGGCCTGATCCACCTTCTCCACTATTGGATCCCTTCGAGGTGGGAACCGGTGCCTTTTACAACACTATCGGAGCACACACCCACAACCGAATTGAGGGCTCCTGAGATGACAACAAGCTGCCACAAGAACAAGGTTTATCAATATAAACAAAAACAAGGATCTAGGTATTTGCAAGAAATACTAGATCTGTGGTTCTCCAAATGAATGGAGAGGAGATGAAGCGCTTGATTGATGATGATGAAGATCGAGTTCTCCTCCTTCGATTCCCCAAGGGACGGGGACTTTGGGTGGATCTAGGTCGAGCTCTCTTGGATGAAGGTTGTAGATCAGATCTCGTCTTTTTTGAATAAATCAAGAGCTCTGGCAGGAGGGGGAAGGCTGGCATAAATACCCCCTCCCCAGATCTGTCCGTTGAACAACTTTGGGGGCGGATTATCCGCCCCCTCTCTGGGGCTGGCGCCTGCGTGACTTGGTGAAGATCTTGGGAGGGCGGATAATCCGGCCCCCTCCTAGGGCGGATTATCCGGCCAGGCCGGAAAGTCCGGCCAACACTCTGCCCCCTCTCTGGGGCTTGTGCCTTGGCGGTGAGCAAGGGGGCGGACAATCTGGCCCCCCCGAGGGGCGGATTATCCGGCGGGGCCGGAAAATCCGGCAAAAAATCCGCCCCCTTCTGGGGCTTGCGCCTGCTAGGGAAGAGGGAGGGGCGGATTATCTGCCCCTGGTGGGGGCGGATTATCCACCCTCCAAAGGCAGAATCCTTCTCCCTTTTTCTTAGAGAGAGCTGCAACACTTCAACACACATCAAATAATCCTTGATATTGTTATCTAACACACAAAACACTAGGGATTATAAAATGTTCTTTCAATCTCCCCCTTTTTGGTGTTAGATGACAATATTAGGATTTGCAATGAAACCGGCTAATGCCACCTTAAAAATGAAAGACTCTCCCCCTAGATGTGTGCATATTTAATATTTACATTTGAATACAAATACACACACTAGAGAGAACACAACTTTCATAGCAAAGATAATTGAAATAGGGTGGGTTGGGAAACAAGGTCATACCACCGAGATGTGATTATAGGCAAAGAGGATAATTAGCTTGATAGTATCCAAGCACATCCCAACAAAATTGATGCATACATTAGATAATCCCATGATTCCATATGCCATCAAATGTGCTCAATAGATAACTCCAGAATTCCATGAATACCAAACATAGTACCAAACATAGTGGAGCATGACATAGTCTTACATAATCCAAGCACAAATAGCAAATAAGTTCACGCTAAAACGAGCACAAGAAAGCAAATAAAAACAACGGAAAGACAAGTGCTTGCGCCCGACCCTTGCAAATCCACGACACCTAATAGAACTACTTCTCCCTGTTTGGCATTGAAACGCCAAAAAGAAAGAAGAGAGATGTGAACGCCCCTGAAGATCACTCAAATTGATCAACAAACTGAGATGGTATTACACACCCAAATTTGCAAGAATCAAATCAAACAAAAGCCAAAGTTGAGTGTGTTTTCCATAAGTACAAGAGATATGCAAGAAAGTCCAAAGAGAACCATTAGAAACCAACTCTTCTCAAGGAAGAGGGTGGTGGCCGAAGCCACCATGTTGGAGCGCATGGCATGACACCGCGAAGATGTATCTTGAGTTCAAAACCAATGCTCATCGATGACCCTCATATCACAAAATGATATTAAGGGAAATGATTTTACTTGCTTTCGGCATTATGGGGGAGGGTTGGCCCAATCAATTAGGACCACACTCCCCCTATGTCTATGCCCGCATCTAAACCAAAATCATGAAAAATAGCAAGTGAGTGTGCAAGGGTAGTCAAGCCAAGCTCCTTGAATCTATGATATTTAGCTCATTCCTCAAATAACAAAATCTTGCTTCATCAAGGGGCTTCGTGAAAATATCAGCAAGTTGGTTCTTCGTGCTCACAAAAGATAGGGCAATATCACCACGAGCAAAATGATCCCGAATGAAGTGGTTGCGAATCTCTATATGTTTTGTTCTTGTATGCTGCACGGGATTGTAAGCAATTTTGATAGCACTTTCATTATCACATAATAGAGGCACTTTGTCACAATTGACACCATATTCCTTTAAAGTTTTCCTCATCCATAATTGTAAGATCCCTCCTTTATAAAGGAAAAGGATCCCTGTGATTGCAATGCTAGTCCCTGGATCAATGCTAGCATCCATAGTTTAAGATGAAGTACACAGAAATAAAGGTCATTATTACAGTCATTCCAGAGACAAACATAGTCTTTACAACTCCATGGCCACGGGCCTAGTACAAGAGTTTAAATAAGTAAATAGATAACAAGTCTTCATCTTCATGTGCCACAGGCAAACATGTTGAGTGTAGACTCATGACTCCTAATCCTCATCAGAATAACCTGCAACATCACAAGTTACAGCCACAGTGGGTCAATACATTGGAATAGTATTGGCAAGTGATACCTTAGTATAAATTTGGTGGACTAGATATTATATGCAATTTGGCTAAGTGTAGCTTAGGCTTGCTTTGCTCAAAATAGGTTTTGCCTATTAGTTGAAATCACTAAGTTTTTCTTTGTCAAAAACTTTTCCCAAGGAACCACCAATAGACATTGGGGTCCTTCACCCTTGTTCACCCTCAAATTTTACTTAGAAATTGGGATGAGGAGATTCTTGATAGCTTCCATGTCTTGATGCTCAAGTTGTCCATTACCATGAACATGGCTAAGTACTTAGATTCTTCCATATGCAGAGGTTGTGCACTTTCCCCACAAGACTTGATTTTCACCAAGACAGGACCTTTCAGAAGCCTTCCCTTAGACCAAATGGACGCGTTCCAACCTATCATCCCACTACCACCAACTGTCCAAATGGCTAAGTTATTGCAACCTATGTGGTCCAGGCAGAGCCCATATTGCCAAGTGGCTGCACTAGAAGCTTCTTAACATTTGGCCTCTCAAATCCCTTTGTTCCTGGGTGGCTTTCCACAAGTGAGATACACAAGGTAAACCATAGAAATGGGCCTTGTGCAACCACTCAACATAAACCATTCCTTCCATTCCACCCAGGTGTTTCATTCACTTAGTTGTTTTATTAAGCAAAAACACAAGTCCAAAGACTTAGAAATATTTTTCCATAGCATGAATAATTCACCACCCTTGGTTGCTACTAGCTAGGCTAAGCATGGCATAGATAAGCATCTTAACTTAGAAATTTCTAGCAATTCTACAACTACTAGGATTTCCCAAGCATAGCATATAAGCAAAAATATAACCATGCAAGACTAGCAAAATATTTCTAATGCATAGTAGAAAACATAGGGATAAAGATATCATGAAGCACCACTTGCCTTGGTAGTTTGGAGAGTAGCTACACTCCTCACAATCACAATCACTATTGGCACCAAAAGCTACACATAAAAATCATAGCAACAAATCACATACAAAATAAATACAAGCAAAAAAAATATATGGATGCATGCAATATGATATGTGATGATTTCCTAACTCAACAAGACAAGTGCATAGTACTGGTTCATAAACAAGTTCAAAAATTGCCAAACCACATTTATTTAAACACTAAAACATTTCTTAAATAATTTATATACACAAAATAGGCCTACACATGTTTCTGTAAATAAAACCATTTTAGCAGAAGCAAAACATTAAACACATTGCATATTTGGAAAGGGCTTGCTCTCCTGATTCCATTGATATAAAATTCATCAAATTTGGACGTGGGGATCAAAAGTTATGATTAAAACAAGTTTGAACATTCAATAGATTCAAATCCTGATTTTAAATCTGAACCCTAGCCACGCGTCATGTTCTGATTGGTCTATACTGCTTCGCACGGATCGGTCGATTCAGGCTGTTGTATTAAAGTGACCGCGCACGGTCCAGATCTAAGCGTACCGTTTCGTTAAGTGATCTATTCCTATGCGCTAGATCTATATCCAACGGTCATCGATCAAGCGACCACGGATGGGCGGCGCTGGTGGCGGCGTGCTCTGTCTATGGTGGCGCGGCGCTACAGGGGGTTCTGGGGTCGTCGAAGGCGCTTACCAGACTCGCGACGATGTACTGAAGCTCAACGTGGCGACGGCTTGACAAGGGGCGCGCTGCAATGGCCGTGGGAGCTCATCGGAGTTGATGACAGCGTCGGGCTCGGGTGGACGGCGACGTTGGCGACGTTCCTGGTCACCCTAGCACGAATCAATTGTATCAGGGGGTGCGCAAGGCTACGGCGAACACGTTCGTGTGAATCAGAAACGAAGGGGAACACGGGGCTCACCGAATTTAGTCGCCGGAGTCGAAGATGTCGTCGGGACCTTGCTGTGCTTGATGGAGTCGTCGACCTGGGGCAGTATAGGACGAACTAGAGGTGTCAGTAGGAGCGCAAGGGGGTTGCAAAGCTGTTCGCATGAACCAGATAAGAAGGGGCACACGGAGCTCACCGAGATTGGTCGTCGGAGTGCATCTGTTCAGCGGCGGAGTGGCTCGAATTCGTGCAGCCTGGTGGCGGAGTGGTGGCGCTAGGTGAGGGGAAATGAGCAGCGAGGGGAGGGGGTCTTATAACCAGAGCGGGGGCGAGGATCACGCGCAGAATCAATGGCAATTAAGCCCGCAGTGACTGCGGCGAGGTAACGGCAGAGCGAGCGCCTCGGCCGCGCGTGATTGACGACGACGACATGGTCGCAGGGTCCACTTGTCAGCGAATGAAACAGAGAGGAGGTGGGGTCCTTGCGTCAGCGACTCTGTGGGTTTGTCTGCGAGTGAGAGAGGGAGAAGGGGGAACCCGAGTGGGCTTAGTGGGATGATTCTGTTGTCGGGCTAGAAAGGTGGCGCCGGCCCTTTTCTAATTCTTTTCTCCTTTTCTTTTTCTGTTTGCAATTTTCAGGAATCAAATTCAAATGATTTCAAAAGTTGTTTGAATTCAAATCTTTTCAGGATTTTTGTAGAGTGCAACACTCACAAATCTGGGCACAAAACCAAGTGGTCACTTTGAATTGGCCTGGTCACTTGGAATAAAATAAAATAAGCATTGCATAGCACTAGTTTTAAATGGGTTTTGAAATTGGTTTTCAAATCATATTTGTTTTGAAACTTTAGTTTAAATCCTAGCAATCTAGCAATACAATCTAGGAGTAATAAGACAACAAGGTTTGGTTCAATGAACAACAATCTCTCATTGGAGAGTAGCATTTGTTTTAAATGTTGATCACATAAAATAATGAGCTCATATGCTCCTGTTTTTGAATTGGTTTGTTTGAAATGAATTCTACATGATCATGAATGCATGGATGATATGCATGAGTTTGAAACATGATTTTAGGGATGTTACAAATCTAACCCCCTTAAGGTGAATCTCGCCCTCGAGATTCAGATTGGCTAGCAAATAGGTGAGGGTGGTCTTTCCGAAGATCATCTTCTCTTTCCCATGTTGCTTCTTCTTCGGAATGATGGTTCCACTGCACTTTGTAGAACTTGATAGTCTTAGTCTGTGTGACTCTTTCTGCAGTCTCAAGAATCTTGATAGGTTTCTCCTCATAAGTGAGATCACTCTCCAATTGAACCTCTTCCAAAGGTATGGTATCCTTCAAAGAAGTTTCTTCCATTTCTGGATGACATTTCTTAAGCTGAATCACATGAAACACATTATGAACAACTGACAGAGACTCCGGTAATTCAATCTCATAAGAAACTTCTCCTTTACGACTCAGAATCTTGAATGGTCCAACATATCTTGGCGCCAATTTTCCTTTGACTCCAAACCTATTCACTCCACGGAGTGGTGACACTCTAAGATAAGCTCTATCACCAACTTCATAGGTGACTTCTCTACGCTTAGGGTCTGCGTAGCTCTTCTATCGGGACTGTGCTATCTTCAATCTTTCCTTAACCAACTTGACTTTCTCTTCGGCTTCTTTGATTAGTTCTGGTCCGAACAGACTTCTTTCTCCCACACCATTCCATAGCAATGGGGTACACTTTCTCCCATAGAGAAACTCAAATGGTGCCATCTCAATACTGGCTTGATAGCTGTTATTGTAAGAGAATTCTGCGTAAGGCAGACTTTCATCCCAACTGGCTCCATAGTCTAGGGCACATGCCCTCAACATATCTTCAAGAATCTGATTAGTCCTTTCTGTACATCCATCGACGAGGATGAAAAGCGGTGCTGAATTCCAACCTCGTTCCCAATGACTCATGTAATTGCCTCCAAAAATGAGAGGTGAATTGGGTTCCTCTATCTGACACAATACTCTTGGGTACTCCATGTAGACATACAATTCTACTCATATAGATCTTGGCTAACTTAGCACTTGTATAAGTTGTCTTCACGGGTATGAAATGAGCCACTTTAGTTAGGCGATCCACTACTACCCAAATACAATCATATCCTGACCGGGTCCTTGGCAATCCGGTAATGAAATACATACCAATCTTGTCCCACTTCCAATCAGGAATAGGTAGTGGTTGAAGCAATCCTGTTGGTTTCTGGTGTTCCGCCTTCACTCTACTACATACATCACACAAAGCAATATGTTCGGCGATGTCCTTCTTGAGATTATTCCACCAAAATCTTTCCTTCATATCCATGTACATTTTGGTGTTACCCGGATGAATGGAATACGGTGAGTTGTGTGCTTCTTGTAAAATCAGTTTCCGAAGCTCCGGATCTTGTGGAACACAGATACGTTTTCCATGCCATAAAGTACCCTATTCGTCTTCATAGAATCCTTTGGCTTTTCCCTTGCCAATCTTTTCCTTAATCTCTTCAATTTCCTTATCAGTCTTCTAGGCTTCTTTGATCTTGTCCAACAAAGTGGGTTGAACATCCAAAGACATGAGATGTCCTTCAGGCACAATCTCCAATCTGAGATCTCTAAATTGAGCACACAAATCATCTGGAAATTCTCCCTTAGTAAGGCCATTCACAAAAACTTTACGGCTTAGCGCATCTGCTACAACATTTGCTTTACCGGGGTGGTATTGCAAACTCAGGTCATAGTCCTTGATGAGTTCTAGCCATCTTCTTTGTCTCATATTAATTTGTTTCTGGGTGAAGATATACTTCAAACTCTTGTGATATGTGAACACTTTACAACGCTTTCCCAAAAGATAGTGTCTCCATGTTTTGAGCGCATGGACAACAGAGGCTAACTCTAAATCATGAGTAGGATAGTTCACTTCATGAGTTTTGAGTTGTCTCGAGGCATAAGCCACAACTTTTCCTTCTTGCATAAGTACTGCACCCAAACCATGATGAGATGCATCACAATAAACTTGGAAATCCTTCTCCAAATCTGGCAGACATAAGACCGGTGCTGTCACAAGTCTCTTCTTCAATTATTGAAAGCTGAGTTCACAACCTTCAGACCAGGCAAATTTCTTGTCTTTCTTTAGCAATTCTGTCGTAGGCTTAGCTACCTTGGAGAAATTCTCAATGAACCTTCTGTAGTATCCTGCTAAGCCAAGGAAACTGCGAACCTCTTTCACTGACTTGGGAGATTCCCATTCAGTAACAGCTAAAACTTTGGTAGGATCAACTGCTACTCCATCTCCTGACACAATGTGCCCAAGAAATCCAACTTCATTCAGCCAGAATTCACACTTGCTGAATTTGGCATACAGTTTATGCTCTCTAAGCTTCTCAAGTATCAACGCAAATGTCCTTCATGTTATTCTTTGCTCTTGGAGTAGATCAAAATGTCATCGATGAAAACGACAACAAATTTATCAAGAAATTCCATGAATACCTTGTTCATCATATTCATGAAGTATGCTGGTGCATTGGTCAAACCAAATGGCATCACGGTATACTCATACAATCCATACCTTGTGGTAAAAGCTGTCTTAGGTATGTCTTGTTCTCTTATCTTGAGCTGGAAATAACCTGACCGGAGATCAATCTTTGAGAACACACAAGCTCCTTCTAGCTGATCTAACAAGTCATTTATTCTAGGCAAAGGGTATTTGTTTTTGATAGTCACTTCATTGAGTGAACGGTAATCTATGCATAAACTTTGACTTCTATCTTTCTTTTCCACAAACAAAACTGGTGCTCCCCAAGATGAAGAACTTGGTTGAATAAATCCCTTCTGCAACTGTTCTCCAAGTTGTTTCTTGAGTTCTTTCAGTTCATCAACTGACATCTTGTACGGTCTCTTTGCTATTGGTCCAGATCCTGGTAGCAAATCAATAAAAACTCCACATCTCTATCTGGTGGCATTCCCGACAATTCTTCCGGAAACACATCCGGATAATCACTCACAATTGGCACATTGTCTATGCTAACCCCCTTAAGAGAGTTTAGCTTACTCCTTTTTGATTCAAAGTTGGTCTTGAATCTGATCCTTTTATTTTCTGGAGTTGTGAGTGATACAGTATGGTTGGCACAATCTATCACTCCCTTGTGCTTAGTCATCCAGTCCATTCCCAAAATGACATCCAATCCTTGGGAATTTAGGATTATCAAGTTAACGGGAAACTTATATTTCCCAAACTCTATGACTAGATCATGGCATCCCGAGTTCACTATCATTTCTCCACCAGGAGAACATACTTTTATAGGACACCCAATAGTTTCTACCGGTAGTTCATTTCTTTCAACAAATGCTCTTGATATTAATGAATGAGATGCACCAGTATCAAAGAGAACAAATGCTGGAACAGAATTGAGTTTGAACTTACCAGCAACAGCATTAGGATCCTCGTAAATTTCCTCCACATTGATGTGGTTCACTTGTCCCTTATGAAAAGGGTTGGGCTTGTTGGGTCATTCAACTTTCTTTTCTGGGCATTCATTTGCATAATGCCCCATCTTCTTGCACTTGAAGCACTCAACCTGACTAATATCCTTCTTGACAGGCTGGCTTCCACTACCACTGCCACTTCCACTACCACTGTGGTGGCTCTTATATCCACCCTTGTGGTTTTTGTACTTGTCATTGTCATGACTACGGTGATGCTTGTTGTCATGATGACGGTTGTGGTTGTGGTGTTTGTTGAATTTCCCATTCTTGTGGGATCCTGAGCTTCCACTATCATCATAATGGGAACGTTTGTGAGACGATCCCGAGCTGTGCTTGTCAGAGTGGTTTCTTTTCCTACTCTCAACTTGCTTCATCTTGTTCTCCAAAATAGCAGCCTTATCACAAAGAGACTGATAAGTGGGAACATAGGCCACTGATAGCTGCAGGTTTAGTTCATCATTCAACCCCTCAAGGAACTTTTCCTTCCTCTTAGCATCAGTGTCAACTTCATCTGGTGCATAACGCGCTAGATTGTTGAACTCTTCAATATATTCAGCCACGCTACGGTGTCGCTGCTTCAGATTATGGAACCCTTTCTTGTTCAAACTCATCACTCCGGATGAGATGTGAGCAGTACGGAAACCATCTTCAAAGATAGCCCATGTCACACAATGGGAGTGGTGATCTGGAAGTTATCCCACCAAGTAGCTGCTGGTCCTTCCAACAGGTGAGCTACAAATCTGACTTTTTCTTCATCAGTACAGCCAACTGTTACCAAGTCCTTGTTCACAGAGCGTAGCCAATCATTGGCCACCATAGGATCAGTTGTTCCTGAGAACTTTGCTGGCCTCAATCTCAAAAACCTGGTAAGCATGTCAAAACCCGGTGGGTTGTTGTTGTTGTTGTTGTTGTTATTGTTGTTATTATTGTTGTTGTTGTTCTGGTTCTGGATGAACGTAGTCATCATCTGCATCAGCTGAGTCTGAGCTGTCATCATTTGCTGCATCTCAGGGGTGATGTTGTTGTTGTTGGGTTTGGGGTTGGCACGACGGGGAGGCATCTGTGGTTTGTTCAATAGAGATAAGAATGAGATACCCATAGATGCTAACATGCACATTACAACACATAAACAATCACCAAACATGCATCACAATAATAAAGGTTCAACAACAAGATAACAAGTTTACAAAGTAAACACACCAATAGCAAGCCATCCACATGTTGGATGGTCATTGCGACTCAAATAAAGCATGATAAATAAATGATAAATGAGTAGTCATCACTACTCATCGGCATCAACCTCCTCCTCAACAAATGTAAGACCTACATTCTCCATAGCGGTCTTGTATTCCTTGACATTGGTGGTCAAGGTCTCTACTTTGGCTTTGAGAGCCCTCTTCTGAGAACAAAGCCTCTCAATCACAGTCTGCTGATGCTCGAGCTCTAAGTCCTTGTTCTCCAGTTCTGCAGTCATGTCTCGAATCCTCTTGTTCCTATCCTGGACTCGCTTCTCTTGACTCTTGAACTTTCTGTCCTGACTCTCGAACTTTGCCTCCATCTCCTTGACTATCTCATCTTGCTCCGCGAAGAGCTTGTCATTCTCACGAAGCTGCACCTAGAGTTCGTCATTGCTGAGCATGACGTTGGTCCTATTAGTGTCCACGTGCCTAAGAAGAACCTCTAAGTCCTGGAGGTATAGGCGAATCGGCTCTGCTGTCTCCCTCGAAGTGTCCTCGAAGTCGATGGCCTATCCATCCTCATCACGTCTACCGAAGGCGTGGAAGTGAGTACCTCTAACCTGTCGAGAGTGTCTCCCTAACAGACGTCCAATCAAGTCCTGCATGACTACCTCTAGGCCTCTCTCCTTGTCATCGTGCATGAGCTTGAAGATGATAGCCTCCATGGTAGGCTCAGTCTGGCGTCCGGGCTGATTGACCTTGAAGCCCCAAAGGTCTTTCCTCTCAAACTTGGTGAGGGGAAGCACCATGATGGTAGGAAGAGGGAGATTGAGCAAGGTAGTGAGCTCAATAATACGAGGACCAAAACGAGTTCCCTGGAACTCTTCAACAGTGCTGATGGTAACATTAGGCATCTATTTAATAAGATAGAAAAGTTAGAATCAACCAAATTTTAAGACAAGTCACAAGAAAAGACATCACATGCATAACTTTGGAATTCAAAACACACAAGTCATGGCATACATGAAACCATTACAAAACATCCAAGGTTCAACTTATTTCAAGCAACATTTGGTAAATAAGGTGATAAGTGTGGTGGTACAACTAACGAAGTATGCTTACAATCCTATCTCACTTGCCAAGTTGGCTAACACAATATTTCTAGAAGCAATCAGTCTATCTTGAGCACATGACTCCATTACTAAGTCTATAATGTCTCCTCTTAAAGTTTGGTTGGTAGCTTCCAACTCTTGGGTATGTTTCTTTTCTTCCTTTAGGTCATTCTGGATGTCGAGCATCCTGCACTTGACTCTATCACCAAGTTCTTTGATGGTCTTCCAAGCTGCATCCCTTGCTAAATCAAAGAATGTAGTGTGCACCACTGAATTGGTGAACATGCAGAATCCTGATTCTTTGTGGTTGTCTTCCTTGTTTTTATACAAGTGAAGTTGCACCCACCAGTACTCAACTCCTTCATCCATCACAGGAAAACCTTTGTACACAGCTGCACCATGTATTCCCATTGTAACCATGAGGTCCTTGAGAGCCTTGGGGAATTCTGTCTCACATTCCAAAGTCATGGTCATGAGTGGTCCTTTCCTTACGGCTTCATTGATGGAGTTCATCTACAAATAGAGATGAGAATGAAGATTAGAAAAGTTTACGAGAAGAATAGACAAGTGTGGAAGTTGTTGAATTTTTTTTCCTTAGTGGTTTCCAATCCTAGGGTCATAATCCTACAGGCAACACAGTGCTCTGATACCATCTGTAAGATCCCTCCTTTATAAAGGAAAAGGATCCCTGTGATTTCAATGCTAGTCCCTGGATCAATGCTAGCATCCACAGTTTAAGATGAAGTACACAGAAACAAAGGTCATCATTACAGTCATTCCAGAGACAAACATAGTCTTTACAACTCCATGGCCACAGGCCTAGTACAAGAGTTTAAATAAGTAAATAGATAACAAGTCTTCATCTTCATGTGCCACAGGCAAACATGTTGAGTGTAGACTCATGACTCCTAATCCTCATCAGAATAACCTGCAACATCACAAGTTACAGCCACAGTGGGTCAATACATTGGAATAGTATTGGCAAGTGATACCTTAGTATAAATTTGGTGGACTGGATACTATATGCAATTTGGCTAAGTGTAGCTTAGGCTTGCTTTGCTCAAAATAGGTTTTGCCTATTAGTTGAAATCACTAAGTTTTTCTTTTTCAAAAACTTTTCCCAAGGAACCACCAATAGACATTGGGGTCCTTCACCCTTGTTCACCCTCAAATTTTACTTAGAAATTGGGATGAGGAGATTCTTGATAGCTTCCATATCTTGATGCTCAAGTTGTCCATTACCATGAACATGGCTAAGTACTTAGATTCTTCCATCTGCAGAGGTTGTGCACTTTCCCCACAAGACTTGATTTTCACCAAGACAGGACCTTTCAGAAGCCTTCCCTTAGACCAAATGGACGCGTTCCAACCTATCATCCCACTACCACCAACTGTCCAAATGGCTAAGTTATTGCAACCTATGTGATCCAGGCAGAGCCCATATTGCCAAGTGGCTGCACTAGAAGCTTCTTAACATTTGGCCTCTCAAATCCCTTTGTTCCTGGGTGGCTTTCCATAAGTGAGATACACAAGGTAAACCATAGAAATGGGCCTTGTGTAACCACTCAACATAAACCATTCCTTCCATTCCACCCAGGTGTTTCATTCACTTAGTTGTTTTATTAAGCAAAAACACAAGTCCAAAGACTTAGAAATATTTTTCCATAGCATGAATAATTCACCACCCTTGGTTGCTACTAGCTAGGCTAAGCATGGCATAGATAAGCATCTTAACTTAGAAATTTCTAGCAATTCTACAACTACTAGGATTTCCCAAGCATAGCATATAAGCAAAAATATAACCATGCAAGACTAGCAAAATATTTCTAATGCATAGTAGAAAACATAGGGATAAAGATATCATGAAGCACCACTTGCCTTGGTAGTTTGGAGAGTAGCTACACTCCTCACAATCACATCACTATTGGCACCAAAATCTACACATAAAAATCATAGCAACAAATCACATACAAAATAAATACAAGCAAAAAAAATATATGGATGCATGCAATATGATATGTTATGATTTCCTAACTCAACAAGACAAGTGCATAGTACTGGTTCATAAACAAGTTCAAAACTTGCCAAACCACATTTATTTAAACACTAAAACATTTCTTAAATAATTTATATACACAAAATAGGCCTACACATGTTTCTGTAAATAAAACCATTTTAGCAGAAGCAAAACATTAAACACATTGAATATTTGGAAAGGGCTTGCTCTCCTGATTCCATTGATATAAAATTCATCAAATTTGGACGTGGGGATCAAAAGTTATGATTAAAACAAGTTTGAACATTTAATAGATTCAAATCCTGATTTTAAGTCTGAACCCTAGCCACGCGTCATGTTCTGATTGGTCTATACCGCTTCGCACGGATCGGTCGATGCAGGCCGTTGGATTAAAGTGACCGTGCACGGTCCATATCTAAGCGTACCGTTTCGTTAAGTGATCTATTCCTATGCGATGGATCTTGATCCAACGGTCATCGATCAAGCGACCACGGATGGGCGGCTCTAGCGGTGGCAACTGGCGGCGGCGTGCTCTGTCTACGGCGGCGTGGCGCTACAGGGGGTTC
Source organism: Avena insularis (assembly GCA_023614405.1). Taxonomy (NCBI): domain Eukaryota; kingdom Viridiplantae; phylum Streptophyta; class Magnoliopsida; order Poales; family Poaceae; genus Avena; species Avena insularis. The sequence goes on from CM042695.1 coordinate 93,117,453, forward strand.
TGGGGTTGTCGAAGGCGCTTACCAGACTCGTGACGATGTACTGAAGCTCAACGTGGCGACGACTTGACAAGGGGCGCGCTGCAGTGGCCGTGGGAGCTCGTCGGAGTTGATGACAGCGTCGGGCTCGGGTGGACGGCGACGTTGGCGATGTTCCTGGTCACGCTAGCATGAATCAATTGTATCAGGGGGTGCGCAAGGCTACGGCGAACACGTTCGTGTGAATCAGAAACGAAGGGGAACACGGGGCTCACCGAATTTAGTCGCCGGAGTCGAAGACGTCGTCGGGACCTTGCTGTGCTTGATGGAGTCGTCGACCTGGGGCAGTATAGGATGAACTAGAGGTGTTAGTAGGAGTGCAAGGGGGTTGCGAAGCTGTTCGCATGAACCAGAGAAGAAGGGCGCACGAAGCTCACTGAGATTGGTCGTTGGAGTGCGTCTGTTCCATGGCGGAGTGGCTCGAATTCGTGCAGCCTGGTGGCGAAGTGGTGGCGCTAGGTGAGGGGAAATGAGCGGCAAGGGGAGGGGGTCTTATAGCCAGAGCGGGGGAGAGGATCACGCGCAGAATCAATGGCAATTAAGCCCGCAGTGACTGTGGCGAGGTAACGGCGGAGCGAGCGCCTCGGCCGCGCGTGATTGATGACGCAGCGTGGTCGCGAGGTCCACTGTCGTGAATGAAACAGAGAGGAGGTGGGGTCCTTGCGTCAGCGACTCTGTGGGTTTGTCTGTGAGTGAGAGAGGGAGAAGGGGGAACCCGGGTGGGCTTAGTGGGTTGATTCTGTTGTTGGGCTAGAAAGGTGGCGCCGGCCCTTTTCTAATTCTTTTCTCCTTTTCTTTTTCTGTGCAATTTTCAGGAATCAAATTCAAATGATTTCAAAAGCTGTTTGAATTCAAATCTTTTCAGGATTTTTGTAGAGTGCAACACTCACAAATCTGGGCACAAAACCAAGTGGTCACTTTGAATTGGCCTGGTCACTTGGAATAAAATAAAATAAGCAGTGCCATAGCACTAGTTTTAAATGGGTTTTGAAATTGGTTTTCAAATCATATTTGTTTTGAAACTTTAGTTTAAATCCTAGCAATCTAGCAATACAATCTGGGAGTAATAAGACAACAAGGTTTGGTTCAATGAACAACAATCTCTCATTGGAGAGTAGCATTTGTTTTAAATGTTGATCACATAAAATAATGAGCTCATATGCTCCTGTTTTTGAATTGGTTTGTTTGAAATGAATTCTACATGATCATGAATGCATGGATGATATGCATGAGTTTGAAACATGATTTTAGGGATGTTACAATAACAATTGAGTACAAGCACTTGCAGCAGCAACATATTCAGCTTCGGTGGTTGAGAGTGAAATACAATTATGTTTCTTTAAAGACCAACACACTAGAGACCTGCCCAAGAATTGACATGCACCAGAGGTTGATTTCCTATCATCTTTGTCACCAGCCCAATCTGAATCAGTGTAACCACAGAGAGAGAAACTTGAACCCTTGGGATACCATAACCCAAAAATTGGGGAATGAACCAAATATCAGAAGATTCGTTTGACCGCCACTAAGTGGGTTTCTTTAGGAGCGGCTTGGTACCTTGCACACACTCCTACACTTAACACGATATCGGGCCTAGATGCGCAAAGGTAAAGGAGAGAGCCGATCATTGATCGGTATACCTTTTGATCCACGTCTTTACCCTTGGGATTGAGCTCAAGATGACACTTTGTTTGCATAGGAGTAGCAACGCCATTGAGACCCGTCATCTTGAATCTTTTGAGCATATCTTGGATGTACTTAGCTTGATTAATAAAGGTTCCCTCTCTAAGTTGTTTGATCTCAAATCCAAGAAAGAACCTCAGCTCACCCATCATGGACATCTCAAACCTGTCAGTCATAAGCTTTGAAAATTCATCGTTAAAAGCTTGGTTAGTAGAGCCAAAAATAATGTCATCTACATAAAGTTGGCATACAAAAACCTCCCCATTAACCTTCTTAGTAAAAAGAGTGGGATCGATTTGCCCAACTTCGAATCCACGGTCTAGCAAAAGCTCTTTAAGGTGCTCATACCACGCACGTGGGGCTTGTTTAAGGCCATAGAGCGCCTTATCGAGTTTGTAGACATGGTTCGGAAATTTGGGGTCCTCAAAACCCGGGGGCTGCTTGACGTATACTAACTCATGTAGAGGACCATTAAGGAAAGCGCTCTTAACATCCATTTGTTGTAATTTAAAATTATGATGGGTTGCATATGCAAGAAGGATACGGATGGACTCAAGACGAGCCACGGGAGCATAAGTCTCGCCAAAATCAATTCCTTCTACTTGAGAGAATCCTTGAGTCACGAGACGTGCTTTATTCCTCACAACAATGCCATTTTCATCTTGTTTGTTCGTGAAGATCCACTTGGTACCGATAACATTGCGGCAGTCCTTGGGTTTCTCTACGAGCTTCCAAACTTTGTTGCATTTGAAGTTATTTAATTCTTCATGCATTGCAACAACCCAATCGGGGTCTTCCAGAGCATCAAAGACCTTCTTCGGTTCAATCATGGAAATGTGAGCTTGATGATCACAGAAGCTTGCAAGTTCTCTTCTAATAGATACCCTTCTTCGTAAATCACCAACAACCTTGTCAAGAGTGTGACCCCTTAGTTCAAGGTTCCGATCAGCACGAGCCTTGCGATGAGCCTCAGTGTCCGTATTATTTCTAGAAGGAGTTGATTCTGTATTTGTATCCTTGTCTTGATCACTGCCTTGCCCTTGATCTTGATCTGAGTTAACACCAGAAGATTGCTGCTGAGTTTGTTCTTCAGGGCTGGATAATCCGCCCCTTGGAGGGGCCGGACTATCCGGCCTGGGAGGTGAAGCACCAGAGCCTTCTTCTTGAGAGTGCCTGATAGGAGTTGGAGAACCAGGGTCGGATAATCCGCCCTCGGGGGCCGAAGAATCCGGCCTGGAAGTTTCTAAGCTGTTGTCTTCTCCTCCGGATCCCCTGGAACAATTTGGAGTTCCTGGGGCGGATTGTCCGCCCCTTGGAGGGGGCGGATAGTCCGGCCTAGGACTACCAACTTGTCCAGGGGACAGAGATCTTCAGCAGGTTGCGGTGTTGGTGCAGAATTTTCTCCAACAGTAGGAGCTTGTTGATCTTGTGTAGATGAGGGATCCACATGAGTGGAGCATTGTCCTTCCTGATCCGCCACAAGGGGTTCCTCAATGGGGCGGAAAAATCCCACGCCCATTCTTCTTATGGCATCTTGGGGTATTTCAACATCTGCATCACAAACATCGACTTGCCCTACAAAGGAGCCGTTATTTTCATAACTCCACACTACAAGATTCTACAACAATCCCAGTGAGCTTGTTGTAGACTCTATAAGTGTGGGATTTGGCACCGTAACCAACAAAAATACCTTCTAAAGCCTTGGACTCAAATTTTGACAAACGGACACCTTTAATAAGAAAGAAACACTTACACCCGAATACCCTGAAGTATGAGATGTTGGGCTTGTTACCGGTAAGTATTTCATATGGAGTCTTGTCCAAAATCTTTTGGAGGTAGAGCCGGTTCGAAGAGTGACAAGCAGTGGATATAGCTTCAGCCCAAAAATTATAAGGAGACTTGAATTCAGCCAACATTGATCTTGCCATATCCATCAAAGTCCGGTTCTTCCTCTCGGCTACACCATTTTGTTGAGGGGTGTACGCAGTGGAATATTGATGTCTAATCCCCTCTTCGCTAAGAAACTCATTCAAAGTGTAGTTCTTGAATTCGGAGCTGTTGTCACTTCTTATTGCCAAGATAGGAACATTGTGTTGATGTTGAACTTCATTGGCAAAGTCAATGGCAGTTTGTTGAGTCTCACTTTTTAGCTTGAAGAAATAGACCCATGTATATCTTGAGTAATCATCGACAATGACCAAGCAATATTTCTTCCCACCAAGATTTGCATGAGAGGGAGGACCAAATAAATCCACATGAAATAATTCCAAGATCCTCTTTGATGACACAATAGTCTTCCTCTTGTGGGGAGAGTCATGCATTTTTCCTTCAACACAAGCCCTGCAAACAGGATCTTTGGCAAAGGAGACATTGTCTTTTAGTCCAAGGATGTGGCCACCCTTCTGGAGACTTTGCAAAGTTCTCATGTTGACATGGGCTAAACGGCGATGCCAAAGCCAGCCCACGTCGGCCTTTCCGAATAGACACATCGGACCCGAAGTGGTTTTCCCCGAGAAGTCCACCACATACAGGTCATTTTCGACGTATCCAACGAAAGCGACCTTTGGAGACTTGCTCCACAAGAGTACCACCAAATCATCATCTATAAAAACAGCAAAACCCATCTTTCCAAGGGCACGAACAGAAAGAAGGTTGTAACCGAGGGTCTCAACAAGCATGACGTCCATGAGAGAGATATCGTGGGCAACCACAACCTTGCCAAGACCCAATACCTGAGATTTATACTTATCACCATAGGAGACTGTGATATTATCATGATTTGGACACATCTCCGTGATGATCTCCTTGCTTCCGGTCATATGACTAGTGCATCCACTATCCAGCACCCATTTCGACCCACCGGGATCATAGCCCTGCGAGAGAATTACTTCTTGGTTTTAGGTACCCATTTTTCAATGGGTCCTTTCATGTTAGTAACAAGGGTCTTTGGGACCCAAATAGACCAAGCAATATATTCATCAAAGGGACCGACATAATAAGCATAAACATCGCCATAATCATCACAAAAGAGTTCATATTTTGGATTGTGAGACCCTGCAAAACCAATATTGTTAGTCTTGTCTTTTGTGACATTCTTCTCAGCGGTGCTTGTCTTTGATTGCACATTCTTGGACTTGTTCTTCTTGGTTTTCTCTTTCTTGGACTTGGTGACATACCCAATTCCCTCTTTACCATGATTTGACCTTTGCTTGCCAAGGACTTCATCAATCACACCTTTGTCCTTGGGAGTGATGTCCTTGATCACTTCTTTTTCCACACTAACATTTTCCGTGACTATATGTTAAGTTGGATGAGCTAGGGGCATCATATTTGGCCAATCGACTTTGAAGCTGATCATGTGACTCATTGAGAATGGAGAAATCGTTTTTCAACGTCTTGTGAGCATTGTCAAGTTTCTCCAATTCCTCGGAGAGTCTATCATGAGCAGCCCCAAAGTCAATCTTTTCCTTCTTTAACTTCTTTGCTTTGGTGACTGCATTGTCACGTTCCTTAACAAGTTTAGTAAAAATTTCTTCATGTGACTCTTCAATAGACTCAAGCCTCTCTTCAAGAGAGACCCGAGCCTCTTCTTCTTATTCAAGAGCATTTTTTAAGGATGCAATTTCCATTGCATCATCCCTTTCAATTCTGCCCTTTTCTTCGAGGAGTGCTTCGTTTTGGGCCAGCTGATCCATAAGAGCTTCAAAACGAACTTTGTGCTCACCTTGCAAGTTAGTGTAGAAATAATCCAAAGCAATAATCTCTTCTTTAACCTTAAGACTAGTAGGATCATCCATGTCAATCATAGCCTAAGGAAAAGAAGAGTTAGAAGTCGTTACCTCAGAGCTTCTTGCATTGAGACAAGTAGCATTCTTGTTGATGATGGTTTCATTCGGAGAGTCTAAGATATATGTTGATGTAGATGTGGTGGCTATAGCAGCCACCTCTTGAGAGCTATCGTCCTTGTCCTCATCTTCACTTCCCGATGAATATTGTTCTTGAGCCACTAGAACAATCTTCGGTTGCTTCTTGAAGGGAGCATTCTTCTTTACAAACAGTTTCTTGCGTGGAGCCTTTGACTTGTCCTTGAAAATAAGTCTTCCTCCATTATCTTCCCTACTTTGATATGGACACTCAGCTACAAAGTGCAGCCGGTCACCATAATTGAAGTATGTTCTCATCTTGGGACCATTTTCTTTTCTTCCATAGGATCCACTCTTGCGTTCTAGTTCAGCTTTAGCCTTGGCTGGATCTTTCCAACAGTTTCTTGCATAAAGAGCCAAGTATTGTCTGTGTATCCTTTTTATATCCTCGGGACAGTCCAGACCTTCTACGGCATATTCATCATGATCAATCACACTAGTATTCAAGGCCATGTTGACCCCCTTTTGCATCCCCATAGCTCGAGCACGAGCATCTTCGGCATTCTTGGCAGCCACTTTGAAAGCGGCCATTTCTTGCATTACCTCATTGGATGACATGAGATGATAGTTATGCCTACCTTGGAGACTTTTCAAATCCGTGGGCTCAAATGGCATAAGAGCACTGACATACTTGCACTTGATCCAAGCATCATCAACATGAGCTGCACCGTGGTTTCTGAAGGTTGTGGCTATTGCCTTGAGCCTCCTATACATGTCCTCGTGGTCTTCTCCATCCAACATATAGAATCCTTCAGCTTCGTTGCTCAAAGCATCATATCTATTCCTTCTCATACTTTCATTTCTGATGAAGAGCTCGGTGAGGGCATCCCAAGCTTCCTTAGTTGTGCTAAGATGCTGAATGTGTGGCATGTCTTTGTCACCCACACCAAGTTGTATCATGTGTAGAGCTGTAGCGTTGAGTTGGCTATCAACAATTTCTCTTCTTGTGAGATTGTTGGTGTTTCCCACATGAAGACCATTTTCTATGATTTTCCACAACTCAATGGAGGAACTGCACACATGAGACTTCATAAAAAATTGCCATTGAGAAAAAGTAAATGCAGAAAGTTTGGGTGGATCACCCCTATTATGTATATGTGGGTGAGGGATAGGTGGATCAGGGGAATACACATGAGAAACCTCATTGTATCGATCCTTACCGCTATCCTTTTTCGAGGAGGAGCTCTTGCTAGTATCATCACCAACCACTTCGTTATCTTTGGAAACAGTTTTACCTGTTTCCTTGGATTGTGGAGTGGTATTCTCAGAGTTAGATGGAGGTGATGCTGCGGATGTGGAGAGACGCATTATTTGACGCATCTCTTGCATCTTAGCCTCCATTGAACTCACCAAGGTTGTTTCCAACGTCTTGAGATCATTCATGGTGACTACCTCCGGAGCATCACTCCCATCTACCTTGGAACCCATACTTCTCTTAGGCGGTTAAGCCCGAAATAAGAGTCGAGACTCTGATACCAATTGAAATGGATCGTATGGGCACCTAGATGGGGGTGAATAGGTGCTAACCAATTTTTAATACTTTTTCAATTTTAGGATTGACACAAAGTAAATTCTCTAGATATGCAACTACGAGAATTTCCCTATATGCAACCCTAACTACTAAGCACGTAAAGAGAGGAGCGAGGAAACCGTAGTGGAGCACGCGGAGACACAGGGATTTGTTTTACCGCAGTTCCTTCCTTGTTAAGGGAAGTACATCTGCGTTGGAGGGGTGGGTGGTTCTAACACCACCACGCCACAATAGGCCTCACCCTATTCTCCGATGGATCTCGCCACGAGAGGCCTGATCCACCTTCTCCACTATTGGATCCCTTCGAGGCGGGAACCGGTGCCTTTTACAACACTATCGGGGCACACACCCACAACCGAATTGGGGGCTCCCGAGATGACAACAAGCTGCCACAAGAACATGGTTTATCAATATAAACAAAAACAAGGATCTAGGTATTTGCAAGAAATACTAGATCGGTGGCTCTCCAAATGAATGGAGAGGAGATGAAGCGCTTGATTGCTCATGATGAAGATCGAGTTCTCCTCCTTCGATTCCCCAAGGGATGGGGCCTTTGGGTGGATCTAGGTGGAGCTCTCTTGGATGAAGGTTACAGATCAGATCTCGTCTTTTTCGAATAAATCAAGAGCTCTGGCAGGAGGGGGAAGGCTGGCTTAAATACCCCTCCCCAGATCTGGCCATTGAACAACTTTGGGGCGGATTATCCACCGCCCACTAGGGGCGGATTATCCGCCCCCTTGGGGAAACTCCGTCCCAAGGGCGGATTTTCCGGGGGAAACTCCGCCCCCTCTCTAGGGCTGGCGCATGTGTGACTTGGTGAAGATCTTGGCGGGGGGATAATCCGGCCCCCTCCTGGGGAGGATTACCCGGCCAGGCCGGAAAGTCCGGCCAACACTCTGCCCCCTCTCTGGGGCTTGCGCCTTGGCGGTGAGCAAGGGGGCGGACAATCCGGCCCCCCCGAGGGGCGGATTATCCGGCGGGGCCGGAAAATCCGGCAAAAAATCCGCCCCCCTTCTGGGGCTTGCGCCTGCTAGGGAAGAGGGAGGGGCGGATTATCCACCCTCCAAAGGCAGAATCAAAGAATCCTTGATATTGTTATCTAACACACAAAACACTAGGGATTATAAAATGTTCTTTCACTTGGGAATATCGATTCCCATTGACTTAGGCATCCATCGTGTTCTGCAGTCTCTGCCACCTAGCTATAAGAGCTTTGTGATGAACTATAATATACAAGGCATGAAGGAGTCTCTCCCCGAGCTTCTGTCAATGCTTAAAACTACAGAAGTGGAGATCAAAAAGGAACATCAAGTGTTGATGATCAATAGGAACACTGGTTTCAAGAAAGACAAGTAGGGAAAACAGAAGGGAAGTAAGGGCGGCAAGCCGGTTGCTGTGCCTAAAAATAAACCCCGAGTTGGCCCTAAGTCCGATACCGAGTGCTACTATTGTAAGGGGACTGGCCACTAGAAGCGCAACTGCCCCAAGTATTTGGCAGACAAGAAGGTCGGCAAGGAAAACAAAGGTATATATGATATACATGTTATCGATGTGTACTTGACTAGTGCTCGCAGTAGCACCTGGGTATTTGATACCGGTTCAGTTGCTAATATTTGTAACTCGAATCAGGGGCTGCGGAACAAGCGACCGCTAGAAAGGGGTGAGGTCAAGATGCGTGTCGGCAATGGATCAAGCGTTGATGTGATCGCCGTTGGAATGCTACCTCTCCATTTGCCGTCGGGATTAGTTATAAAATTGAATAATTGTTATCTGGTGCCTGCACTGAGCATGAACATTGTATCTGGATCGTGTTTGATGCGAAGTGGTTATTCATTTAAATCCGCGAACAATGGTTGTTCTTATATGAATGAAATCTTTTATGGACATGCACCGATGATGAATGGTTTATTTCTTTTAGATCTCGATAATAATGTTACACATATTCATATTGTTGATGCTAAAAGGATTAAACTTAATGATGATATATCCGCATATATGTGGCACTGCCGTCTAGGTCATATTGGCGTTAAATGCATGAAGAAGCTCCATTCGGATGGACTTTTGGAATCACTTGATTTTGAATCATTTGATACATGTGAGCCATGCCTTATAGGCAAGATGACTAGAATGTCATTTTCTGGTTCAATGGAACGGGCGATAGCTTTACTGGAAATCATACATTCTGATGTATGTGGTCCAATGAGTGTGTCGGCGCGAGGTGGATATCGTTATTTTGTTACTTTCAAGGATGATTTGAGTAGATACGATTATATCTACTTGATGAAACACAAGTCTGAAACCTTTGAAAAGTTCAAGGAATTTCAGAATGAAGTGGAAAATCATTGTAATAGAAAGATCAAATTTCTACGGTCCGACCGTGGAGGTGAGTATCTAGGTTACGAGTTTAGCACTCACATGAAAGAGTGTGGAATTGTTTTACAACTCACACCTGTCGGAACACCACAGCGAAATGGTGCGTCGGAACATCATAATCGTACTTTATTCGATATGGTTCGATCTATGATGTCTCTGACGGACTTGCCGTTGTCATTTTGGGGTTATACACTAGAAACTGTTGCATTCACTTTAAATCGGGCACCATCTAAATCTGTTGAAAAGACAACATATGAATTGTGGTTTGGAAACAAACCTAAGCTGTCATTTTTTAAAGTTTGGGGATGCGATGTTTATGTGAAGAAACTTCAACCGGATAAACTCGAACCCAAAGCAGAAAAATGCATCTTCATAGGATAACCTAAGGAAACTATTGGGTATTCCTTCTATCACAGATCCGAGGGCAAGGTTTTTGTTGCCAAGAATGGATCCTTTCTAGAGAATGAGTTTCTCGTGAAAGGTGTGAGTAGTCGAAAGGTAGAACTAGAAGAGGTTATTGAACCTTCTCTTCAAAGTATGGAGAGTAGCGCAGGGCCAGAAGTTCTTCCGGAGTTGGCTTTACTTGTTGAAGAGGGAACTAATGATAATGATCATGAAACTCCAAAAGAGAGTACTACCAAACCTCGCAGGTCTAGCAGGGCGCATGCAGCTCCCGAGCTGTCCACAAACCCTGTTATGAATTTCATGGTTGATGAAATTGATGACCCTGCGACGTATGAAGAAGAGATGATGAGCCCGGATTCCAACAAATGGTTAGAAGCCATGAAATCCGAGATAGAATCCATGTATGAAAATCAAGTTTGGAACTTGGTGGAATTACCTCACGACCGAAAGGCCGTGGAGAACAAATGGATTTTCAAAAGGAAAACTGATGCTGATGGTAATGTGACTGTCTATAAAGCTCGACTTGTCGCAAAGGGGTTTCAACAAATTTAAGGAGTTGACTACGATGAGACATTCTCTCCCGTAGCAATGCTAAAGTCAGTTAGGATTATGTTAGCAATTGCTGCATATTTCGATTATGAGATATGGCAGATGGATGTCAAAACCGCATTTCTCAATGGTAATATTGAAGAGGAGTTGTATATGATACAACCAAAGGGTTTTGTCGATCCTAAGGATGCTAACAAGGTGTGCAAGCTTCAGCGATCCATGTATGGATTGAAGCAAGCATCACGAAGTTGGAATCTCTGCTTTGATGAGGTGATCAAAGAGTTTGGATTTGTCCAAACTTACGGAGAAGCTTGTATTTACAAGAAAGTGAGTGGGAGCAATGTGGCATTTCTGATATTATATGTGGATGACATATTATTGATCAGAAATGATATAGATCTTTTAAACAGTGTTAAAAGTTATCTAAACAGCAAATTTTCAATGAAGGACCTAGGTGAAGCGTCATACATATTAGGCATAAAGATCTATAGAGATAGATCTAGGCGCCTAATAGGGCTATCGCAAAGTACATACCTTGATAAGATTTTAAAGAAGTTTAAAATGGACGGAAGTAAGAAGGGGTTCTTACCTATGTTGCAAGGCAAGACATTGAGTAAGACTCAAAGTCCGGCTACGACGGAAGAAAGAGAGATAATGAACAAAGTCCCCTATGCTTCAGCCATAGGCTCTATAATGTACGCCATGCTATGTACAAGACCGGATGTGGCACATGTTATTAGTTTGACTAGTAGGTACCAATCGGATCCAGGTTCGGAACACTGGATAGCGGTCAAGTATATCCTTAAGTACTTACGAAGAACAAAGGATATGTTTCTTGTATACGGAGGTGAAGAAGAGCTCGTCGCTAAGTGTTATGTCGAGGCAAGCTTTTACACCGACCCGGATGACTCTAAGTCTCAATCCGGATACGTATTTCTCATGAATGGAGGAGCGATTAGTTGGAGGAGTTCCAAACAACATGTGGTGGCGGGATCAACAACAGAGGCCGAATATGTTGTTGCTTTGGAAGCGGCTCAGGAAGCGGTTTGGATGAAGGAGTTCATGTCTGAACTAGGTGTGGTTGCAAGTGCGTTGGACCCAATGGTGATCTATTGTGACAAAAATGGTGCCATTGCCAATGCCAAAGAACCAAAGTCTCACAAGAATTCCAAGCATATTAAGCGTCGGTTTCACTCCATCCGCGAGCATGTCAAGGATGGAGATATAAAGATTTGTAAAGTACACACAGATCTCGATGTAGCAGATCCGTTGACTAAAACTCTCCCTAGAGAAAAACATGATCAACACCAGAACTCCATGGGTGTTAGATTCATCACTATGTAACTAGATTATTGTCTCTAGTGCAACTGGGAGACTGAAGGGAATATGCCCTGATAGGCAATAATAAAGTATTTAGTATGTGTATTCCAATTATATGATAGATGTTTATTTTGCATGCTATAATTGTATTAATACGGAAACATTAATACATGTGTGTTTAATAAATAAACAGAAAGTTCCTAGTTATGCCTCTCTCATAAACTAGCTCGTTGATTAACAAGATGATCAAGGTTTCCTGATCATGGACATTGGACGTTGTTAATAACGGGATCGCAACATTAGTGTAATGGTATGATGAACATTCATCCGAAGTATAGCATTACGATCAAAGCCATTGAGTTTATATTGCTATAATAACTTACGAAGTGATCCTAATCCTTAGACCATGAGATCATGTCAATCACTAACACCGGAAGAGTTTCTTGATAACATCAAACGTCACACCGTAACAGGGTGATTATAAAGATGGGTTCAGAACTAATAAAGTGTTATGTTGAGGCCCATGGATCGAGAGTGGAATTAGTTCATCCCGATGACGGATAGATATACTCTGGGCCCTCTCGGTGATATCACATTGGTTAGCTTGCGAGCAAGTGATTTGATCACTAGAATTTTATATCACGGGAACAAGAAAAGAGTACATGTCAGTAACGAGATCAAACTAGGTATGGAGATACCGATGATCGAATCTCGGACATGTAATATATCACGAAACAAAAGGATTAAGATACTAGCGTAAAAGGTTTCGATGATCACAAGAAAGTCATCGTTGAATGTGTGGGAGTCATTATGGGTCTCCATATCCCGCTTCTGATTATTGATCCGAGAGGGGTCTCGATCATGTCCGCATTATTCACGAATTGTAGGGTAACACACTTAAGAGACACCGACATCCAATTGGAGCAAAAGTTTCATGCCGGAAAGAATAACAAGCGCAGGAATTTATTTCACTAGATACCGAAACAGGTTTTCGGGTGAAATTGCATAAAGTGGTTATGCATGTGAAATAGAATTCTAGTAAGGGGTTATATGTGAATGTTTGTCATTAAAGTAATTGACAAAATTCTGAATAAATAAAAGAGTTTTATTTAATGAGAGTTTGCATTAAATTTGGTGGAAATTTAATTGCAAGTTTGAGTGGGATTTTGAGTGGAGGGAAATGAAGAGGTTTTTGTGAGTGGAGTGTCCACCCACATGAATGAAGGAGGGGAGGGGGCAGCCCCCATGGCTGGCGGCCACCCCCTTGGGTGCCCCCCTCCTCCTATAAAAGGCACCCCTCTCCCTCTCTCTCACTCACACCTCCTCGTGAAGGATCTCTCTCCCCCTCTAGAATTTATTCCCCATGGTCTCGGACTAGCGAGATACATGTTCCCGGTGGCTATTCGGCAAGAAAGAGTTGTGCTTCTGCTGCATCGCTGGAGCGAGGAGGCGGAGGTTGCTCGGTGCCTCGGACGTGTGTGCGAGCACGGATGCGCTGCTGATTTGTGGCGCTAGGACTTCCTCTCGATCTTGAGATCGGCAAGAGATCGACTACATCAACCACGAGTTTCACTCGTTAAGCTTTGTCAGTCTTCAAGTGTATGTTCTCTACGGATATACATCCGCCCGTTGTTTGTATCTAGTATATAGATCTTGGTACATAGTTGTTCCCATCGTAGGAATTTTTTTGTTTTCTATGCTGCGAACCCTACAAGAACTTTAACTGCTGAAGTCTTTGTTGTAATTGAAGCTGACAAATGTGTGTACTATCGCCATGGTGGGGACGAGGGAGTTATTATGTGTCTCTATGTAGATGACATGTTGATATTCGGGACCAACCTTCCTGTTATCGAGGAGGGCAAAGAGTTCCTATCTCGCTTCTTTGAGATGAAGGACATGGGAGTGGCTGATGTAATTCTAAACATCAAGCTACTAAAGGATGACAATGATGGGATTACACTGCTTCAATCTCACTATGTGGAAAAGATATTGAGTCGCTTTGGGTATAGCGGATGTAAGTCTTCTCCAACGCCTTATGATCCGAGTGTGCTACTTCGAAAGAATCGAAGGATTGCTAAAGATCAGTTGAGATATTCTCAAATTATTGGCTCACTCATGTATTTAGCCAGCGCTACTAGACCTGACATCTCCTTTGTTGTAAGCAAACTGAGTCGATTTGTGTCAAATCCTGGAGATGATCATTGGCATGCTCTTGAAAAAGTTTTGCGATATTTGAAAAGCACTGCGAGTTATGGTATTCACTATACTGGGTATCCACGGGTACTTGAGGGTTATAGTGATTCAAACTGAATATCTGATGCCGATGAGATTAAGGCCACGAGTGGTTATTTGTTTACACTTGGTGGTGACACTGTTTCCTGGAAGTCTTGCAAGCAGACCATCTTAACGAGGTCAACAATGGAAGCAGAACTCACAACATTAGACACAACCACTATTAAAGTAGAGTGGCTTCGTGAGCTCTTGATGGACTTACCTGTGGTTGAAAAACTAATACCCGCCATCCCGATGAACTGTGATAATCAAACTGTTATTGTAAAAGTAAACAGTTCTAAGGATAAGATGAAGTCATCAAGGCATGTGAAGAGGAGATTAAAATCTGTCAGGAAACTGAGAAACTCCAGAGTTATTGTGTTGGATTATATCCAAACATCTAAAAACCTGGCAGATCCCTTCACCAAGGGTTTATCACGCAATATGATAGATAATGCATCAAGGGAGATGGGTTTGAGACCCAGGATATGAGTTGATCCCAGTGGCAACCCACTCTACGTGATCGGAGATCCCGTGAATTAGAGCCGGGAGATAAGCTGTTGGTCAGCTGAGAGGAGAGTATTCACATATTATATTTACATCTCCATAAAGATGCAATACTCTCTTAATCTGCATGGCAGGTTGATATTTATCTTAATGTGTTCCAAGTGACTTTTATAAGCGGAGATGTTGTCCTACAGAACATCTCTTGAGGAACACACCTATATGAGTCTGACTATCAAACGTCGTAGTCCGTGAGAGTTGGGTGCTTTTTAATAAACTCATGAAAGGCCCTAGAGTATGACGCATAAGCTCCAAACTGCGGGGAAGCCAACGGCAGCCCTGTACCGGTCTAGATTTTGTGTGAAACTAGCACGCAGAAAACTTGTAGTTTAAGGCATAGTCCACTATTCAAGTTGCTAGCTAGTGTAGCATGAAGTTTAATATGGAAGTTCAACTTAACAGTCTCTACTACACACCGGTATATAAAACAATGTTTTGGAATAAAAGTGATGTGATGTGCCAATGAGACTTTGTGGGATTGTTGGAATTTGATGAGTTTTGGATTGTTGGCCCATTAGACAAATTCTGAAATTCACTTTGGTCCACTTGTACATGGCAGCATATAGTTGTGCTAGTGGTGCTAAAGTTTAGTCCCACATTGCTAGTGGAAGGGGAGTTGGACCAGCTTATATAGTAGAGTGTTGCATCACTCACTAAGGTGTGACAAGGCGAGAAGCCCTCGCGCACTCCTCCTCCGACGCCGCCCACCTTGCCTCGCCACGCCTCGCCTCGTCACGACGCGCGCGCGCCGCGGGTTGCGGGAATCTCGCCGAGCCGAACTTTATTTTTGCTGGTTAAAAAAACTAATTATAAGTCATTAACGGACGCGTTAATTATAGTTGTTTCCAATTTTTTATGGACGTGGGCTGTTACCGACTCGGACGTGGACTGTGTCCCACGATCTTCCTGGCCTGCACTATATAAGCGTCTGCGCTAAACCTAATCGGTTATCAATACACACACGCGCCTACCTCTAGAACCTTGCGCCGTCGTCTTCGTCTTTCCCATCCCGGCTTGCAACGTGCACCGCAGATTGGGACAGTAGGCCTCCGGAACCCCGCGTCTCGTGAACCTGTACGGCTGAGGGGCGATTATGTTTTTGGGGAATGCTCAAGCACGACTACTGACAACCATGACGTCGTTGTCCGACGACGAGTTCCCGAACGACGACTTCTTCCCGGATGTCAGCGACCTCTTCGGCAACCTTAACATGGGCGACAACTCTGCTGCTGCTACCGCCGCGGCTACTGCCGCAACTGCATCGTATGTGTTTCCAATCTCTCTCTTACGGATTTTGCTAGAGTTTCTAGGTCTAGCGTTTGGCGTAGATGTGATAGGTTTATCTTGTATAGATGTAATATGTTTAGCTACTTTGTTGATCTGCATGGTTGGTTTTAGTATCGTCTGTATGATCATGCTTTATCAGTTTATTATTTGAATTAAATTATATGGATTATTGCTTATATTTTAATTTCAACACTTTTTACATGTTTATAAATCACTGGGTATTTCTGGCAGAAATTTGCTGCGACAAGCCTACTACTCATCAACTTGCATATCCTCAATCGATGAGAAGTTCAGGCCAGAGTGTTTGCCACCGAAGGCGAGCAGTCTGGAATTGCACCGGTGGTGACAATACGGTCTGGCCATGTCCTTTGACTCAGAAATAGAAGAAAACGTATTGCGCGAGGCATCGTGGCAACTGGTGACTCCAAGCGCATGAACCGCGGTTCTGTATTTACCCGTATTACTTCTACTTTTTATTGGCGACGAAATTCTCGAACACGTGGCACAAAAGCTCTAGATGGATACAGGAAATAATTGCTACGCCGACGGCCGGCTTCCGTTGGCACAGCGCCAAATTGCCGTCGGCACAGGCTGTGCCGACGGTGGCCGTCGGCGTAGCCCCCTCGGCATACGTTCTCGTCGGCACAGCTCCTCCCCCTCGGCACAGCGTCTTCCAGCGGACCCTGCGTGTCAATCAACGGCCGTTTTGACTAACGGTTCAGCCTGGAGCTACGTCGACGGCCAAGCCGTCGGCACAAGAATATTTGACTCCTCAATCTCCCGCTTTAATCATTTTAACACTATTTATAGTTAATAATTAATTAAATTGAAGTCTTAGTCAAAGCTCCCGTTCGGTCATCCATCCTAGCATTACTCCAGCTCTAGCACGCTTAACTTCCTCGTTCCTTCAGAATCTCTTCCCGCAAAGCAATTTACTCATTATTGTCAATACTAGGATATCAGTCCCATTAACTATTATATCGTCATGTCATATGGTTGTATTTTTTGAAATTACAAGCAATTATTTAAGTAAACAACAATGAATAAGTAAAAATATTATTGAATTCAAATAAAAATATAATGATTTTATTCTTTTTTGTATTTTTTATTTAATATGGAATAATTAATATCTTTAAATCTGTAAATCGGAATTCGGCAAATAATATGTCTAAATTGATTATAAAAATGAGAGGAATCCAAATATGATATCAATATCAACTTATCACAAACTAAGCCGTGATTCTTATCATAATTTCATTTGCCCGTTTAAAACGGCACGCATAAAGATTCTTAGCTCGGGACTGAGACTCGCTAAACTTGAAGTGGATCTATGATGAAACAACATATTTTGAACCTAAAAATGATTTTTGTAAAAAATCATGAGCATCCGATCATGTACCTGTAGTTCATATCTGACCCACTTCCTACCGATTCGGCAGGAATTTGTCTTTTCACCAGGGATAGACGGAAATGTTTGAGATCCCTCTGTTATGAAATCATACATGTAAGGTGGTCTAGTATTTTTGAAAAATATGACGCTAGCATTTTGAATTAGCCATTTTGTGGTTGCTTCACAAAACCGTCCGTTTTTTGCACTCGGTAAATGGAAAACGGATTTTTGGTGCGACGAAAAGGAAAACTTCCTCCTGAAGCATTGTTTGCCATCCCATGATGCATACTTATGGATAATATGGACATATTATCACAAACTATGCCTTTATTCTAGCCATAACATTGGTCATTTGACCGGAAAGCCAAGAAACCTCGAACGAGATAGGTCATTTTGTGAAGGTTTTTTTGAGACATAATCAATATACCAAGTTTGATATTTTTCTTTCTAACTATGTCACATAATATGACACCACACGAAAGTTTCGTGTTGTTTGGATCATTTTTGAATTTATAATGCCCGTTTTAAACCATCGTTATACTTTGTCGAAGGACGCACATGAAGATTCTTAGCTCGGGGCTGAGACTCGCTAAACTTGAAGTGGATCTATGATGAAACAACATATTTTGAACCTAAAAATAATTTTTGTAAAAAATCATGAGCATCCGATCATGTACCTGTAGTTCATATCTGACCCACTTCCTGCCGATTCGGCAGGAATTTGTCTTTTTCACCAGAGATAAACGAAAATGTTTGAGATCCCCCTGTTATGAAATTATGCATGTAAGGTGGTCTAGTATTTTATAAAAATGTGACCGTAGCATTTTGAATTAGCCATTTGGTGGTTGCTTCACAAAACCGTCCATTTTTTGCACTCGGTAAATGGAAAACGGCTTTTTGGTGCGACGAAAATGAAAACTTCCTCCTGAAGCATTGTTCGCCATCCCATGATGCATACTTATGCATAATATGGACACATTATCACAAACTATGACTTCATTCTAGACATAACATTGGTCATTTGACCCGAAAGCCAAGAAACCTCGAACGAGATAGGTCATTTTGTGAAGGGTTTTTGAGACATAATCAATATACCAAGTTTGATATTTTTCCTTCTAACTATGTCACATAATATTACACCACGCGAAGGTTTCATGTTGTTTGGATCATTTTTGAATTTATAATGCCCGTTTTAAACCATCGTTATACTTTGTCGAAGGGCGCACATGAAGATTCTTAGCTCGGGGCTAAGACTCGCTAAACTTGAAGTGGATCTATGATGAAACAACATATTTTTAACCTAAAAATGATTTTTGTAAAAAATCATGAGCATCCGATCATGTACCTGTAGTTCATATCTGACCCACTTCCTAACGATTCGGCAGGAATTTGTCTTTTTCACCAGGGATAGACGAGAATGTTTGAGATCCCCCTATTATGAAATTATGCATGTAAGGTGGTCTAGTATTTTTGAAAAATGTGACGGTAGCAATTTGAATTAGCCATTTGGTGGTTGCTTCACAAAACCGTCCGTTTTTTGCACTCGGTAAATGGAAAACGGCTTTTTGGTGCGACGAAAAGGAAAACTTCCTCCTGAAGCATTGTTCGCCATCCCATGATGCATACTTATGCATAATATGGACACATTATCACAAACTATGCCTTCATTCTAGCCATAACATTGGTCATTTGACCCGAAAGCCAAGAAACCTCGAACGAGATAGGTCATTTTGTGAAGGGTTTTTTGTGACATAATCAATATACCAAGTTTGGTATTTTTCCTTCTAACTATGTCACATAATATGACACCACGCGAAGGTTTCATGTTGTTTGGATCATTTTTGAATTTATAATGTCCGTTTTAAACCATCGTTATACTTTGTCGAAGGGCGGACATGAAGATTCTTAGCTCGGGGCTGAGACTCGCTAAACTTGAAGTGGATCTATGATGAAACAAGATATTTTTAACCTAAAAATGATTTTTGTAAAAAATCATGAGCATCCGATCATGTACCTGTAGTTCATATCTGACCCACTTCCTACCGATTCGGCAGGAATTTGTCTTATTCACCAGGGATAGACGAAAATGTTTGAGATCCCCCTGTTATGAAATTATGCATGTAAGGTGGTATAGTATTTTTGAAAAATGTGACGGTAGCATTTTGAATTAGCCATTTGGTGGTTGCTTCACAAAACCGTCTGTTTTTTGCACTCGGTAAATGGAAAACGGCTTTTTGGTGCGACGAAAAGGAAAACTTCCTCCTGAAGCATTATTCGCCATCCCATGATGCATACTTATGCATAATATGGACACATTATCACAACCTATGCCTTCATTCTAGCCATAACATTGGTCATTTGACCTGAAAGCCAAGAAACCTCGAACGATATAGGTCATTTTGTGAAGGGTTTTTTGAGACATAATCAATATACCAAGTTTGATATTTTTCCTTCTAACTATGTCACATAATATGACACCACGTGAAGGTTTCATGTTGTTTGGATCATTTTTGAATTTATAATGCCCGTTTTAAACCATCGTTATACTTTGTCGAAGGGCGGACATGAAGATTCTTAGCTCGGGGCTGAGACTCGCTAAACTTGAAGTGGATCTATGATGAAACAAGATATTTTTAACCTAAAAATGATTTTTGTAAAAAATCATGAGCATCCGATCATGTACCTGTAGTTCATATCTGACCCACTTCCTACCGATTCGGCAGGAATTTGTCTTATTCACCAGGGATAGACGAAAATGTTTGAGATCCCCCTGTTATGAAATTATGCATGTAAGGTGGTATAGTATTTTTGAAAAATGTGACGGTAGCATTTTGAATTAGCCATTTGGTGGTTGCTTCACAAAACCGTCTGTTTTTTGCACTCGGTAAATGGAAAACGGCTTTTTGGTGCGACGAAAAGGAAAACTTCCTCCTGAAGCATTATTCGCCATCCCATGATGCATACTTATGCATAATATGGACACATTATCACAACCTATGCCTTCATTCTAGCCATAACATTGGTCATTTGACCTGAAAGCCAAGAAACCTCGAACGATATAGGTCATTTTGTGAAGGGTTTTTTGAGACATAATCAATATACCAAGTTTGATATTTTTCCTTCTAACTATGTCACATAATATGACACCACGCGAAGGTTTCATGTTGTTTGGACCATTTTTGAATTTATAATGCCCGTTTTAAACCATCGTTATACTTTGTCGAAGGGCGGACATGAAGATTCTTAGCTCGGGGCTGAGACTCGCTAAACTTGAAGTAGATATATGATGAAACAAGATATTTTTAACCTAAAAATGATTTTTGTAAAAAATCATGAGCATCCGATCATGTACCTGTAGTTCATATCTGACCCACTTCCTGCCGATTCGGCAGGAATTTGTCTTATTCACCAGGGATAGACGAAAATGTTTGAGATCCCCCTGTTATGAAATTATACATGTAAGGTGGTATACTATTTTTGAAAAATGTGACGGTAGCATTTTGAATTAGCCATTTGGTGGTTGCTTCACAAAACCGTCTGTTTTTTGCACTCGGTAAATGGAAAACGGCTTTTTGGTGCGACGAAAAGGAAAACTTCCTCCTGAAGCATTGTTCGCCATCCCATGATGCATACTTATGCATAATATGGACACATTATCACAACCTATGCCTTCATTCTAGCCATAACATTGGTCATTTGACCTGAAAGCCAAGAAACCTCGAACGATATATGTCATTTTGTGAAGGGTTTTTTGAGACATAATCAATATACCAAGTATGATATTTTTCCTTCTAACTATGTCACATAATATGACACTACGCGAAGGTTTCATGTTGTTTGGATCATTTTTGAATTTATAATGCCCGTTTTAAACCATCGTTATACTTTGTCTAAGGGCGGACATGAAGATTCTTAGCTCGGGGCTGAGACTCGCTAAACTTGAAGTGGATCTATGATGAAACAACATATTTTGAACCTAAAAATGATTTTTGTAAAAACTCATGAGCATCCGATCATGTACATGTAGTTCATATCTGACCCACTTCCTACCGATTCGGCAGGAATTTGTCTTTTTCACCAGGGATAGACGAAAATGTTTGAGATCCCCCTGTTATGAAATTATGCATGTAAGGTGGTATAGTATTTTTGAAAAATGTGACGGTAGCATTTTGAATTAGCCATTTGGTGGTTGCTTCACAAAACCGTCTGTTTTTTGCACTCGGTAAATGGAAAACGGCTTTTTGGTGCGACGAAAAGGAAAACTTCCTCCTGAAGCATTGTTCGCCATCCCATGATGCATACTTATGCATAATATGGACACATTATCACAACCTATGCCTTCATTCTAGCCATAACATTGGTCATTTGACCTGAAAGCCAAGAAACCTCGAACGATATAGGTCATTTTGTGAAGGGTTTTTTGAGACATAATCAATATACCAAGTTTGATATTTTTCCTTCTAACTATGTCACATAATATGACACTACGCGAAGGTTTCATGTTGTTTGTATCATTTTTGAATTTATAATGCCCGTTTTAAACCATCGTTATACTTTGTCGAAGGGCGGACATGAAGATTCTTAGCTCGGGGCTGAGACTCGCTAAACTTGAAGTGGATCTATGATGAAACAACATATTTTGAACCTAAAAATGATTTTTGTAAAAAATCATGAGCATCCGATCATGTACCTGTAGTTCATATCTGACCCACTTCCTACCGATTCGGCAGGAATTTGTCTTTTTCACCAGGGATAGACGAAAATGTTTGAGATCCCCCTGTTATGAAATTATGCATGTAAGGTGGTATAGTATTTTTGAAAAATGTGACGGTAGCATTTTGAATTAGCCATTTGGTGGTTGCTTCACAAAACCGTCTGTTTTTTCCACTCGGTAAATGGAAAACGGCTTTTTGGTGCGACGAAAAGGAAAACTTCCTCCTGAAGCATTGTTCGCCATCCCATGATGCATACTTATGCATAATATGGACACATTATCACAACCTATGCCTTCATTCTAGCCATAACATTGGTCATTTGACCTGAAAGCCAAGAAACCTCGAACGATATAGGTCATTTTGTGAAGGTTTTTTTGAGACATAATCAATATACCAAGTTTGATATTTTTCCTTCTAACTATGTCACATAATATGACACTACGCGAAGGTTTCATGTTGTTTGGATCATTTTTGAATTTATAATGCCCGTTTTAAACCATCGTTATACTTTGTCGAAGGGCGGACATGAAGATTCTTAGCTCGGGGCTGAGACTCGCTAAACTTGAAGTGGATCTATGATGAAACAACATATTTTGAACCTAAAAATGATTTTTGTAAAAAATCATGAGCATCCGATCATGTACCTGTAGTTCATATCTGACCCACTTCCTACCGATTCGGCAGGAATTTGTCTTTTTCACCAGGGATAGACGAAAATGTTGGAGATCCCCCTGTTATGAAATTATGTATCTAAGGTGGTCTAGTATTTTTGAAAAATGTGACGGTAGCATTTTGAATTAGCCATTTGGTGGTTGCTTCACAAAACCGTCCGTTTTTTGCACTCGGTAAATGGAAAACGGCTTTTTGGTGCGACAAAAAGGAAAACTTCCTCCTGAAACATTGTTCGCCATCCCATGATGCATACTTATGCATAATATCGACACATTATCACAACCTATGCCTTCATTCTAGCCATAACATTGGTCATTTGACCTGAAAGCCAAGAAACCTCGAACGAGATAGGTCATTTTGTGAAGGTTTTTTTGAGACATAATCAATATACCAAGTTTGATATTTTTCCTTCTAACTATGTCACATAATATGACACTACGCGAAGGTTTCATGTTGTTTGGATCATTTTTGAATTTATAATGCCCGTTTTAAACCATCGTTATACTTTGTCGAAGGGCGGACATGAAGATTCTTAGCTCGGGGCTGAGACTCGCTAAACTTGAAGTGGATCTATGATGAAACAACATATTTTGAACCTAAAAATGATTTTTGTAAAAAATCATGAGCATCCGATCATGTACCTGTAGTTCATATCTGACCCACTTCCTACCGATTCGGCAGGAATTTGTCTTTTTCACCAGGGATAGACGAAAATGTTGGAGATCCCCCTGTTATGAAATTATGTATCTAAGGTGGTCTAGTATTTTTGAAAAATGTGACGGTAGCATTTTGAATTAGCCATTTGGTGGTTGCTTCACAAAACCGTCCGTTTTTTGCACTCGGTAAAAGGAAAACGGCTTTTTGGTGCGACAAAAAGGAAAACTTCCTCCTGAAACATTGTTCGCCATCCCATGATGCATACTTATGCATAATATCGACACATTATCACAAACTATGCCTTCATTCTAGCCATAACATTGGTCATTTGACCCGAAAGCCAAGAAACCTCGAACGAGATAGGTCATTTTGTTAAGGGTTTTTTGAGACATAATCAATATACCAAGTTTGATATTTTTCCTTCTAACTATGTCACATAATATGACACCACGCGAAGGTTTCATGTTGTTTGGATCATTTTTGAATTTATATTGCCCGTTTTAAACAATCGTTATACTTTGTCAAAGGGCGGGCATGAAGATTCTTAGATCGGGGCTGAGACTCGCTAAAATTAAAGTGGATATATGATGAAACAACATATTTTGAACCTAAAAATGATTTTTATAAAAAATCATGAGCATCCGATCATGTACCTATAGTTCATATCTGACCCACTTCCTGCCAATTCGGCAGGAATTTGTCTTTTTCACCAGGGATAGAAGGAAATGTTTGAGATCCCCCTGTTATAAAATTATGCATGTAAGATGGTCTAGTATTTTTGAAAAATGTGACGGTAGCATTTTGAATTAGCTATTTGGTGGTTGCTTCACAAAACCGTCCGTTTTTTGCACTCGGAAAATGGAAAACAGGTTTTTGGTGCGACGAAAAGGAAAACTTCCTCCTGAAATATTGTTCGCCATCACATGATGCACATTTATGCACAATATCAACACGTTATCACAAACTATGCCTTCATTCTAGCCATAACATTGGTCATTTGACCCGAAAGCCAAGAAACCTCGAACGAGATAGGTCATTTTGTTAAGGTTTTTGAGACATAATCAATATAACAAGTTTGATATTTTTTCTTCTAACTATGTCACATAATATGATACCAAGCGAAGGTTTCATGTTGTTTGGATCATTTTTGAATTCATAATGCCCGTTTTAAACCATCGTTATACTTTTTGAAGGGCGGGCATGAAGATTCTTAGCTCGGGACTGAGACTCGCTAAACTTGAAGTGGATCTATGATGAAACAACATATTTTGAACCTAAAAATGATTTTTGTAAAAAATCATGAGCATCCGATCATGTACCTGTAGTTCATATCTGACCCACTTCCCTACCGATTCTAAGAGAATTTGTCTTTTTCACCAGGGATAGACGGAAATGTTTGAGATCCCCCTGTTATGAAATCATACATGTAAGGTGGTCTAGTATTTTTGAAAAATGTGACAGTAGCATTTTGAATTAGCCATTTGGTGGTTGCTTCATAAAACCGTCCGTTTTTTGCACTCGGAAAATGGAAAACGGCCTTTTGGTGCGATGAAAAGGAAAACTTCCTCCTGAAACATTGTTCGCCATCACATGATGCACAGTTATGCATAATATCGACACATTATCACAAACTATGCCTTCATTCTAGCCATAACATTGGTCATTTGACCCGAAAGCCAAGAAACCTCGAACGAGATAGATCATTTTGTGAAGGTTTTTTTGAGACATAATCAATATACCAAGTTTGATATTTTTCCTTCTAACTATGTCACATAATATGACACCACGCGAAGGTTTCACATTGTTTGGATCGGTTTTGAATTTATAATGCCCGTTTTAAACTATATATAATGTTTTATATTTTACTTAATTTTTGTTTATAAATGTGTAATATTTGAGTGTAGATAGATAGATTTTTTTTTGCAAATTTTGATATATTATTTGTATTTTTCTGAATTATAATGATTTAGTTATGATTTTTCAAAAAATAATGAAAAGGGAAAAAAATCTGGAGGCCTATGCCAGACCAAACAAAAAATTTCAAAGAGCTGTGCCGACGGCCAGGCCGTCGGCACAGATTGGCTGCCTAACGCTGTTTTCGTCCTCGTGTCTGAACTGGGGCTACGCCAAGGGCCACCGTCGGTACAGACCTCGCTACTACGCCGATGGCCACACTATACCGAGGGCTACCTCCATATCATCTACGCCGACGGCCAGTATTCACGCCGACGGCCGGCTTGGTTTGGCTGTGGAAGGCAGCTACGCCGATGGCCTCGACGTATGGCGCGCCCGACTTTTTTTTTAATAGCAGCTGGCTATTTAAGTGGAGAGATATCAGGTACAAGTTAGCTCCGGTTTTGCAGCCGCGTCTTAGTATTGCCGTTTGATCTCCGGATTTAAATCCCTAGTCCGTCCCAACGAGTACCTCTTGTGTAGCCCATTTGAAGTTGAAACACGGTCTCTAATCACACCATCCCAACGAGATCCCCACGGTGACGACGCGAGATGGCCAAGGTTGGTCCGACGAAGAGACGGAGGAACTCCGACGCGAAGCCAGCGACGCCCCAAGAGTTCGTCACCCTCGTGGTGACGGACGACGAAGGGCGCAGGTTCACCCGCACCATGCGAGCAACCGACCAGCTGCAGGTCCTGATGGACTACTACTACTCCATGGTGCCCATAGCAAACAACGACAAGGGGGTTTTCATGCACCGACGCCTCGGCCAAAACGGGTCGGCAACGGCAAGGAGGCACCTCGGGATCCGTTCAGCGGCAGCCCGTTCGGCGGCCTGCACACGCCCGCGGACCTCGGAGTGAAGGACGGCGACGAGATCCACTTCTACTTCGTCCCGGAGGTCGAGCTTGTAACACCGGTGCTGCAGGACTTCAGAGGGCGAAGGTTCACCCGCACCATGCGGAGAACAGAAGGGATGCAGGGGCTCATGGATTTCTACAACGACATGGTGCCCGCCGCCGCAGCCGCCAACGGTGGCATATTCCTGTATCGCGGCGAACGTATCGTGGGCGACCAGACTCCGGATGATCTGCAGCTCAAGCACTGGGATATGATCTACTTCGTTCCCAGGCGTCGGAACGATGTGGTGGAGGAGAAAGCCGACAGTTTTCTGACTATCCATGTGAACGATGCTACGAGTTCGAAAAAGGGGACTGCAAAAAAGGTCTACCTCACCATGCGAACAATTGACAAGATCCAGGTCCTGATGGACTACTACTACCACACCGTGCCGACTGGACCGTGGGGTGGTCGTTTTTTTCGCTATGGCCTTCCTCTATCGTATTGCAGTACGATGATACTAGCTGATTATAAGATTAAGGACGACGACGAACTCGTTTATTTCGCTGCTAGCCGTCCTTTAATTTCAATCTCTCTCTTACGGATTTTGCTAGAGTTTCTAGGTCTAGCGTTTGGCGTAGATGTGATAGATTTATCTTGTATAGATGTAATATGTTTAGCTACTTTGTTGATCTGCATTGTTGGTTTTAGTACCGTCTATATGATCATGCTTTATCAGTTTATTATTCGGATTAAATTATATGGATTATTGCTTATATTTTAATTTCAACATTTTTTACATGTTTATAAATGACTGGGTATTTCTGGCAGAAATTTGGTATTATGTACCAGAAATATTTTTTTTTTTTGATATGATAATTAGAGGGAGGGCCCAAAATTCTAACTTCGCCCTGGGCTCCTAAAATCTCAGGGCCGGCCCTATGAAAAATAATTTAAGTTGGTAACATGCAATGTCATATTAATTAGGTTGTAGACTCACTTTGCATTGATATGTATGATGTTACAGTAACATAGCTAGTTACTATATCTATCTCTTTTCTCATTAACTCATTGCCACATAAGCAAAAGTGTTGAGTTGAACTCTTAGTTAGTACTGAAGTTACGCCCACTATAACCAGCCTAAATGTTTAGGAGGGGTAATTTCGAAAGAAACTAGATAAAGCACACCATGTGCCTTACACTTACGCATTGAGATGGAGAAAGTACTGCTAGAGCATCTCCACTCGTTGGTGACACCTAGACCATTTTCTGGCGCTAAATAGTGCACAAGGGGGGATTTCGGGTTGGGGTCCGCCGAGTACCAGCCAGGATCCTAGCTGCGCTAGCCCTGAGCCAGTGATTTGGGAAAATTTCAGCTAGTTTTGGCAGAATTTTAACACAAAATGTCACACAAACAAATTTAATCACATAGTTCAGTCATTGTTCGTTAAGTTTTGACATAATTTTGAGACAAATAATTCAACAAAGCAAGCAAATAGTTCAACAAATCAAGCTCAAACTCTTCACGAGTGTCCCACCAGTTCATCTTGCGGTTGTTGATGTACCTGTGGGTCTCGGATCTTCTAACGTATAGCGACAAACTAAGCCCACGATGCTGGCACGTGGTGATGAGGCTCTGCAAGATGACCCTATCTAAAATATGGTTGCTCATGCTCGCTCTCAAGCATTGGCTTCACGCACTCGCTCTCAATGATCACGTTGTGCAAAATCACACATACATTCATCACCTCCCACATATGTTCTTGCGACCAGGTCAGAGCAGGGAATCAGACAACTGCAAATCGAGATTGGAACACACTAAATATCCGCTCTGCATCCTTTCGGCAAGCTTCATGCTCCTTGGCAAAATTGGAATACTTGCCGAGAAGAAGGCTTGAGAAAGTCTTCACAAATCTTAACCATTTTGGATATATGTCATCTGCCAGGTGGTATGCCTTGTTGTCAAGGACAGATCCAGAAATTTAACTTCGGGTGTACAAACTTCAAGCAACACCGAACATAAAAAATGAAAATGTTACTAACTCCGACTGAATTATTGGCCACGAGCACTGTGTTAATTTAATTTTACAAAAGAATCTCCCTAATTTAAATTTGGTTGCTAATTAGTCCAAATCAAACCATCGTCTTCCTCGCTGCTATTCGCAACTCCTTGTAGGGGTTCGTAGCATGGAAAAACAAAAAATTTCTATCACATGAACACACAGAAGACAAGATCTAATCTACGAGATCGGTGCAACAAGTTTGTAGAGTACTAACCCTCATAGATCCAAAGCGTTTAACGAGATCGGATTCTCGTGGTTGATGTAGTCGTTCACTTGTCGATCTCAAGATCGTGTAGACGATCCTTCCGGTGCCACGTTCCGACAGCGCTCCCGCAGTCGGTCACATGTACGATACTCGATGAAGAACTTCATCTCCCTTGTTCCAGCAGGCAGCGGAGGTTGTAGATCCTCCTCGCGATTCCAACAACACTACCTTGTGGAGGTGGAAGTACAAGAGAGATCCCGCAAGGATTCGCCTAAGCCGGAGCGGGTGTGGTGGAGCAGAGAGCCTTGACAAGTAGGGTTTAGAGGCAGAGGGGTAGAGGTAGCCGGCGGCTAGGGTTTAGCTAGACGGCGACGGTTTAGAGGAGGGGCACTAGGGCGGCGGCGACTAGGGAGAGGGTATCCAACCTAGGGTTTTGGTTGACTCCCCAAGGGGGCGCCCTATCCCTCCTTCTATAGGTGGGATGATCTTCTAGGGGAGGGGAGTCCTCCCCTAACTCCCCTTGGTGGCCGGCGTCAAGGGAGGGAGGGGATACCTTCCCTAGCTAGGTTTCCTCTCCTCTCTCCACTAGGCAATCATGTTGGAATTTGACTTTTTCAAACTCATGTTTGACTATTTAAACTAGAGTTTGATTTATCTCTTCCCATTCCCAGCCAAGTGACCTATGGTATGATGCAACCATTGTACAATATTATGGCACATTCCAAGTACCCAATCCCCCCTGGGTGGTGGACCTTCCAGAACCTTCTAGAAGCTTCTGGTGAAAACACTGAAAACAATTCCGAACCCCGGAATTGGACTTTCCTTATATAAATCTTATTCTCCAGACCATTCAGGATATCCTCGTGATGTCTCGAATCCTATCCGAGACTCCGAACAACATTCGGTCTCTTACTCACATTCCATATCTACTAAACAACATCAAATCCTTAAGTGTCTCTTCCTATGGTTCATGAATTATGCAGACATGATAGAGACTCGTCTCCGATCAATAACCAATAGAGGAATCTGGAAATTCATATGGCTGATATGTCATAAACTTATCTATAATTTTTTATGTTCCATGCTTGTTTAGTATCCACTTTTCTTTGCTTTGTCTACACTTTGAGGTATTTTTATATGTTTTCTGGAACTAACCTATTAACAAGATGCCACAGTGCCAGTTGCCTGTTTTCTGTTGTTTTTGGTTCCAGAAAAGCCAGAAAATGAATATTCTCGGAATTGGACGGGACAAAAGCCAAAGTCAATATTTCACCGAGGAGAACATGGAGCCAGAAGACGAGACGGAGGAGGGCCATGAGGGGCCCACAACCCCTGGCCGCGCGGCCAGGCCTGGCCCGCTCCCGGGGGGTGCGGCCGCCTCGGGCACCCCCTCGGTCTCCCTCTTTGCCTATAAGAAGCCCCCGATACCTAAACCCTAAGTACCCGATCAGATCTCCATGAAAAAGTCCATAGCCGCCGCCACCATTGTCCCTAGATCGGGGGAATCTGAAGCACTTCCCGGCACCCTGCCGGAGGGGAGAGATCATCCCGAAGGCCTTCTTCATCACCACGCCAGCCTCCGGTGTGATGCGTGAGTAGTTCCACATTGTACTATGGGTCCATACAGTAGCTAGATGGTTGTTTCTCATCCTTTGTGCTACCATGTTTAGATCTTATGAGCTCCGTTCATGATCAAGGTCATCTATTTGTAATCATGCATGTTGTGTTTGCGGGGATCCGGTGGATATTGAGATTACTATGTCAGATCAATTAATGGTTTTATCTTATTGATTCTATCATGTCTGTGTTGTTTGAGATCTTGGATGCTCTCCGTTGTAGTAGCTATCTTGGCCAAGTAGATGCTAGTGACTCCAAGAGGGAGTATTTATGCTCGATAGTGGGTTCATGATACGTCCAATTTGCATCACCATTCTATATCATAATTTGCCTCTATTCATTGATATGTGTTTTATTATAAGGTGTTAGTCATGTATTTCCCTTTGTTTTTGCATGTTGGATGATTCTTGGAGGATGAACTGCAGCAGTCAGGATTCTGATGGAAAAAGAGGTGTTTTGATGCAATTCCGCGAAGATCAGAAAAATACCAGAAAAATATTAGAAAATTATATTTTCCCAGAAGACGAAGGAAGCCAGAAGGGGAGGCGTAGCTATCCCACAGGGGGCCCACACCCCCCAGGCGTGGGTCCCCCTGCCCCGCGCCTGGAGGAGGTGTGGCCCACCTGGACGGCCTCCGACTCCTCCCTCTCGCCTATATCTTCCTCTCGGAACCCTAATACCAGGGGAGCGACCACAGAAAAATTTCCGCCGCCTTTGCGGGGTGGAAAACACCGAGAGAGAAAGAGATTTCCGGAAGACAGATTTCTGCTAGGGAAATCCCTTTTCGGAGAGGGGAGATCGTCGCCATCAACACCGTCATTACGCTAGACTTCATCGGGATCATCATCATCATCCACACCATCATCTCCACCAGCACCATCATCATCACTCCATCCCGTTGTAAGAGTTGTGTTGGATCTTGCATTAGTTCTTAGGGGAAACTTTCCTAATGTTAATTACTATTGTAGTTGATGCTTGTGAGTGGAACCATTAGATTATTGTTTATGTTCAGATTTTTATCCATCACCATATCATCTTTGATCTTGATCCATATGATGTCTTGTGAGTAGTTCGTCTAGTTCTTGAGGACATGTGATAAGTCATGTTGTTAGTAGTGGATTTGTGTTGAGATATTATTCAATGGTTTAGTATTTGACTTCTGATTCAATAGACCCCTCAAGGAAAGAAACAAAAATTCAGGCACGATCGAGGGCTGGGATGGGCAGATACCCCTTCGCGCCTGGGGGTAGGATTGGCATACAGAAAGGTTAGATCACGCGCGTAGAGCCCGCCAAAGCCCGTACGGGCCCGAAGAGGATCAGTACGCGAGTATTCTGCGACGCGATGTGGATTCCCGTCGTCCAACTCAGCAGTCTGACGTGGCAACACGTCTACGTGGTTTGCTGGGCCGCATTTCTGTTCCAACCGGCGGGCCGTTTGTGTTGCACGCGCGGATAAGAGCGGGGGTTCGCGATACATCGGGAAGGCGCACTCCCTATTCACCAACTGGCGGGAAATAGCAGCACCCCCGTCACCTCCGACGCGGTGCACGTCTAACACCACCCACACAGGACTGTGTCATCATGACACGTGCAGGCCGGACGCGTGCACCATTCTATCAGCGCCGAAGTGTCATTGAATTGTCAATCGACTTAATAGAGCATCCAATCGGTCACATCATTACAGTTCTCTGTCTGCCACGTGTGCACAAAAATTCTCTGAGAAGGCAGATCGCACAGTAGGGGAGAGGACGGTGAGGTGCATAATAATGGTCTGCCTAGCCTTTTTGACTATCTACCTCCACTCGTCACTAGCGCCCTCCTCCCTTTCTTCTTCCTCCTGCTCATCCCGCTCCTGCTTCCTCCCTCTGCGCAGGCATGGCTCCCTCTTGGAAGCGTGCCACGGTGACAATGCACGAGGAGAGAAAAGAGAGAGCTCTCCGCGATGCTTTATGCACTGAAGAGTCACAACATATGCTCATGGATGTGCCCGCAGGAGAGGGATCCTCCGGGTAGGTCATGTACTTCTTCTCCTTAATAGTGTTATCCATCATTCTTCTTCTCCTTAATCATCACGTACTTCTCCTTCTTCAGAGCCGTCAGTTCACCGGCAGACATGTTCGCCTAGATCCCCGGATCAGCGAGGTAAACACTGTACACTGGGGTTTTTGCGACTAGGATTTGGGGTTTTTTCTCCTGGATCTTTTCCACACCGCCCATTTCTGCATAAAGCTCGATGCTATAATGATACGTTACTGTTGTTCCCGTTCTATGATAGGACTAAAACCACATATTCTTTGTCCCAAGAAAAGAAGCCAAAACTCATCAATCAGGTGGATGATTGGCTTAATGCACGAATAATCAGCCACAAGGAGAACATGCAAACACAAGAACTGGAATTAGAACGGCTCAAATTATCTATGGATACCCTTACTGAGGAGCGCGATGAGCTGAAAAGGGACAACGCTGCTTGGAAGAAACTGCATAAGAAGATCCAAGCCTCGAACTGACTGAATACATCCATCAACGAGGGGCTCTCAAAGGATAATGTGAGGCTAAATGATGATAATGTTGATCTCCGTATCGAGAACATGAACCTGCTTCGGAAGCTCGAGGCTTCGCTTAGTGAGTAGTTCAAGATCAGGCAGGACATGCTCGTACGTCGCCTACGACTTGAAGATATTGAGGACGAAAACAAGCAGCTCCTCGCCAGGCTATGACTGTAATGTAGCAGACTTTCCTCGGTGTTGCTCTTTTGAATTGAACTATGTGTTTCTATTTTGCAATTGTAAACTGAACTATCCGAACAATGAGTTGCAACAGGAGAAACCTTTTGCGTAGTCCGAAAACTACCTGCTTTCCTGTTGTTTCTATCTACTGGGTGGGACCATGTTGGACAAGTGTCAATTTTTTTGTAAGAAAACCTTAAACTTAGATATTACACACACTCAACCGTGCATTAAAATTCAAATTGTGTATTCCAAACTCAACTTAAAATAGTTGCAAAAGGAGGTAGCCACGATCGGAAAAGAGTGGGTGGGCCACTGGCGGGGGTCCGCGGAGAGAGAGAGAGAGAGAGTGAGATTCGTCAAAAAAAAAGAGAGAGAAATTGTTGGCGAATGGGGCCACCGTGCGCGTGATAACCGTGCATGTACCATGGGCGTGTCCGAGGCGCACTGTGCGCGTGTGAACTTTGTAGTACCGTACGCATGTCCGCGGTGCACTATGCGAGCAGGTGCGCGTGCGTATGCTACTGAACCGTACACGTGTGAACTGCGGGAGCACGAAACGTCGGCCTCTCACCATATAGAGCCCATCCCTCTGTCTCTCTCTGCCTCCCCTCATTCACTCAATCACGCCACCGCTTTCCAACTCCCCCTAGGCCCCTAAACACTACCCTTTCCCACTCCTCTCTCTCCGCCGACCAGGAAAAAACCATCTCTCCTTCCGCTTCCTCTCCACTTCCCATTCCGATGATGGAGCACCCATCCGACGCTGTCGCCGCAACAAAGGAGAAGGCCGTGACGCTGGTGTTAGCCACGGAGGAGGCCGCTAGAGCCATGAAGGAGGCACAAAATTCCGCAAGGGAGGCAATCACAGCCGCAGCGGATGCGAAAGATGAAGCGAAGGCCATTGCTGAAGGGCGGCCCATCGGCCCCTCATTGGCTCCCGCCGCTATCAGTACATGTGCGTACAATCTTGGGAAGCAGTCGCAGGATGACGACGAGGAGGTCGAGCTCATCATTAGGCCGCTGCCGTCGGCCTTCAACGAGAACATCGTCGATGACGAGGAGGAGGTAAGTTCCAATTACTAACTATTAAGCTTGGGGCCTAGGGTTTTCACTTAGCGTCAGATTTGTTTGTTATCTATTACGATTGATGTGTAATTAATGGATATGTGGATTATTGCTAGCTAGGGTTCGATTATGGACAAAATCGTTTAATATTTGTGGATCTGTGGATTATTGCTAGCTAGGGTTCAATTATGGACAGAATCGATTAATATTTGTGGATCTATGGATTGTTGTTTTCATTTCTATGGATTAATGCTAGCTTATTGACAGACGAAAGTGGATTATCTGCTTGATCCCTTGATTACTTTCTGTTATTGCTAGCTGGAGACTGTTATCTGTTGCTTCCTTTGTTAAGCATTCAATTTTAGTTGCAGTCTCTACATATTTGCTTCACATGTGTATTTTGCATATTTTAGCAGGCTACTGATGATGTTGACAGTGATGTCGACTCATGTCAAAGGAAGACCAGGGCCACTCTCAACAACCTTAAAGCAGGGGGGTTCGACCGGTTCTGGAGTGAACCTTGGATTGATGGCATGAACAGGTGCCCCTTCTGCAAAAGGAGCATAAAGATGGACTTCCAAAGCATCCTGCAGCATGCTAAAGGCTATGGATCTGCCATGTCAAAGTTGGGGAAACTGTCAATGTCCACGGCTTCATGGCCAATCACATGGCCTATGGCATCTTCCTCAGGAACAAACTAAACCGAGCTATCGAGCTCGGTCGTGTGCCTGCTCCCAAGCCCAGTCCACCGAAGGTTCCGGGTATGGGCAGCAGGAAGCAGAGGAAGCGGAACCGGGAGGAGCGGGACCGGGAGGAGGCGGCAAGGAGGCAGTGATGTACTGATGTGCATTTTTGTGTGTGCTACTGCTGGTTTAAGCAGCATGCTTTTGTTTGAACTATGTTTATGTTGGCTGCTTAGCAGCATTTGTGTTGAGCGTCTGCCTTATCAAGTTTGTGTTGAACCTTGCTTAATTAGTGTTATGTTTCTACATTTTAGATGCTTAATTAGTTTGTGTTGGACCTTGCTTAATTAGTTGCTTGTTATGTTTCTACATTCTAGATGCTTACTATCTACATTTGTTTTTGTACATGCTGGTGTGTGGTGGGATTTCCTATTTCGGAAAGGTTCAAGGGAAATAGTTAAGCAATTGAGAAATAGATGCTGGTATAGATTTGCTACCAAATTGGGAAAAAAGGAATGAATGAGGTGAGCCTGGCAGAGATAGACAGAAAGTGGTGCATGGATTTGTTCCAGAAGAGAGAGAGAGAGAGAGAGAGAGAGAGAGAGAGAGAGAGAGAGGGGAGAGAGGGAGAGAGAGAGGGTTCTAGTATTTGTTGCCAAATTGGGCTGGCTAGTTGCGTTGCCCTATTGTAGCCTTATTTTGCTCTTTCCC
This sequence comes from Avena insularis, assembly GCA_023614405.1. NCBI lineage: Eukaryota > Viridiplantae > Streptophyta > Magnoliopsida > Poales > Poaceae > Avena > Avena insularis. Next base: position 93,152,698 of record CM042695.1, read on the forward strand.
TTTTCATATGGTTTTTGATTTACAAACAAGCCTGTTTTGTCCGCTCCTCAAACACATCTACAATTTCTTCAGCGTACTGCGCCACAGCCGCGTAATGTGGATGCATATCCCACGCCATGCCTCTCGCAGGGGAAGGAGGTCAAGCCGCTATCTCCGCGAGGTCAACATCGCGACGACGCAGTCGAACAAGCAACATGGCCGCCTTCACGCCCGCCACTAATTGATGACGCACCAACTCCTTGACATGGCTTGTGTCGCAAAACTTTCCAAGAAGACCTAAGAAGCTAGAGAGGGCCGAATCCAAGGGGAACATTGTCGCCCAAATTGCCGCAAGCGACAATCTTGCTCGCCTTAGCACTCAAAGCACTTGATGGACGCGGTCTTGCACCATCGCAAGGACGATCGCTCGATCACGGTCCATCTAGAAGAAACTGCCGGCCTCCAGCTCTTGTTGCATCAAGCAATTCATTTGAATATCCACGTGCTCCTTCTCTTCCTTTGGAAGCATTTCACAACTACACAAAGCAACGGGTGAGCTAAAATAAAAATTGGGACACTCGAGGAGGCAACGGTTCAAGAGGACTCACATTGGAGTTTCTCACCCATCTGCCGAAACTCTTCAAACAAAAACTCTTCTCTGGCAATGGCTCGCTCAGCCTTGGACTTCCACACATCCGCTTGACCACGGATGCTAAGGATCTCCTTCTCCAAACTTCACACGCAGTCACCAAAAATGGCAACTGCGACGACTCGCTTAATGACAGGCGAGTGCCGGCCACAGGAGAAGGTGTAACTTCCGGAGCAGCACCCGAAGGACCCTAAGGGTGCACATGAAAACATCAATATCACAAACATTTTACAATAGTCGAAAGATGCATTCATATACAAATAAGGCCACTACGTGGCAGAGTGACACTTGTTCATTCAAAAGACATTACATATGCAAAAGGGAGAAAGCTCAAACTAGGCAAGCTACAAAGCAGCAAGGGCCTAAGCGCCAGCACCCGGAACAGCTTCAGATCCAGACTGCCTACTCTTGGTTGCTCGCTGCTAATCCAACGAGTAGTCATCCAAGAGATCTACCAGCTTAGGCCCAAAATGCTTGCAGCAGGAGGTGAAGGTGGAAAATGCTACCTCAGAGCCATCCGCCACCGTCGGCATCCTGTACGTGACCTGCGTTAGATCCAGATAGGCTCCAAACGCCATCGCCATTGCCAGCCCCATAGCAGCATCGACACCCTTCTACGTGCGCTTGTACTTCGCAGGACAATCATCTGCCAGAGCCTCTGCAAGGGAGTTGACGTCCTTGAGGGTAGCGCCCTTGGGGTTGAACTCCTTATAGAAGCGAGTGAGCGCCTTCTTGGCTTTATCGAGCGACTCCACGGATGAGGTACAGCGATCGAAGATCGCTGCAACGGCATCCCCCAGAAGATCACCATGCTCTAAGGCGTCACGATTGAACTTAACACCTGAAGCTTCTGCAAAGAAAACGACAAACTCATCAGATGAGGAGGAAGAAATCGCAATCGAAGCATTCAACACTCAAAATAATTGCAAGGTGACCTACCAGAGATAGCCTTGGTAGCAGTCATAAGATTTTCAGCCATGGCCTTCTCCCGCGTCACTACGACGGCCGCGAGCTGCTGCTCACGGTCTTCAGCCTCTTTCTGCTGATGCTCGAGGGACTCTGCAGCATCCTTCGCCTATTTCTCCACTTTTCCAAGACTCTTTTCGAGTGCGTCCAGCTTGCGAAGAGCATCGTTGTTCTCATCTGCAGCATGGGGAAGCAAAGGGTGAATACAAGGAAAACTTTGGAGGACTCGAAACAAAGCAAAAGAAACCTGCGCACCTCGGAGGTGCTTGAGCTCGCCTTCCAACAAAAGGTGCCGCTCGATCAGGCGGTTGGCGTCACGCACAAAAGGCTATGAAGAAAACAACAAGCTTGTTGAATAAAAGGGCTCGGGGTCTCCCCTCATGGAAAAGAGGAAAGACACTTACGTGGTCTGCTGTGGACTATGAAGGTTTTGCTATCATCTTCCGCATAACGAGTGCATGAGCCTCCCGCCTCGAAGAGCTCGAATCCTCGTCATCGGAGTTGGCCACCATCTTGGGAAACGAAGACATCGGCTTCGATTCCGCGATCATCTCTTTGGCTTCCTCATCAAGGGACTCCTCCGAGTGATGACAACTAGCACTTACAAAGAACCAAATCAACAACAAGATAATGCTTATCACATCAATAAAATGACAAGATTTGACCAGAGCAACTCACGATGGTATGTCTGACAGGTTGAAGACAGGAGCCTCCTTATCTTTCTTCTTCTTCTTCTTCTTATTCTTCTTCTTGGCCGGCGGCTGCGGAGCCATCGCACGGATAGGCACAACCAGGATAGGGACGGAGGTCGCACCCTCATCCTTGCCGTGGTGCTCGAGGAAGGAAGGACCCTTCAGCTTCGATGACGTCGCTCCATCCGAAGTTTCGCTTCGTGACCTATTTCGAGTCTGCCCTTTGCTCGGCTCAGGGGCTTCCACGGAAGGAGACTGCACCGGGGGATGCTCGGATTCAGACTTTGCTTCTTCCTGGTCTGGCACATCCGTGTACTTCTCACGTAGAAGGGGCACCATCCCCGCTACCTTGAGGCCCTGCAAATTGAAGACAAGAGATGCAACATTATAAGTACCGATAACAAACAACAAACACTCGAAAATAGCGCTACGCGCAACTACAAGTTTCACCTGGGGGACGGTTTTATTGGCACTGAAAGGGGCAATCAAGGACTTCCCCGGGAGGTCCTCATCGGCTTTGTACTTCAGCAGTGGCCGAAGAGCCTTATCAAGGTCACCCGAGGACATCTCCTCAGGCAATACCCTTGTCGGGTCGTTGGGGCCAGCATACAGAAACATTGGGTGCGCCCTCGCTTGGAGTGGCTGCACCCGACGCTTGAGGAAGGTGCGGATGATGTCGACATCGTTGACCTCTTTGCCGGCCACCAGCTCGAGAGCTTCCACCTGCTTGTAGAGCTTCTCCACCTCTTCGGATTCACCCTCCAAGAGGTCGTTCCCCCACGACCTCTTTCGGATGATCTCTTGGGTGGAGTCGAAGGGGGCGAGCCCATAATTATAACCATCCAGCCAGATGTTGTGGATTTAGAACCACTTCTTGCGCCATTGCTGGACGGACTCACAAAGGGAGAAAGAGAAGAATTGGATAGTGGAACGAATAGAAATTCCGCAGCCACCCAGTGGATAGACACCACCGGTGCCAGATTGCCTCTTCACGGAGTAGAGTCTCCGGAAGAGGCCAAAGTGCGGCTCGATTCCGAGCCATCACTCACAAAGGGTAATGAAACAAGCGATATGGAGGAGAGAATTGGGAGACAGATGGTGAAGATGAATCCCATAAAAGAAAAGAAGCCCACGAAGAAATTCATGGACGGGAAAAGAGATACCTCGGATGATAAAGGCGTAGAACATAACCCGAAACCCTTCGGGTGGGCGTGGGATTACCTCTTGGCCTGGAAGGATGGTGTCCTCCTTAGTCATTGAGATCAGGCTGGCCTCACGCAGTTTGCGCAAGTACGACTTACGCATCTCCGTGCGCCACCACCTGCCGTTGGTGGTGCGGATCAGAGCAGCGGCTTTCTTCCCGGCGCCAGCGGCGCTTAAACCCGCTGCAGCGGATGATGCCTTCTTGGACTTTCCCATTGTGGAGCAGCGACTGCGGCGGTGCGAATGAAGAAACGCCGAGGGAAAAACGCGGAGGATGTCCAGTGCGCGATGAGAGCAAGAGCTCAAGAAATGGTGGCAATGGCAAACTAGGAGAGGCAAATGGTGAAGGGTAAAAAACTTCCCTGTTTCCCCACGCTATAAAAGGGGCGAGGATGATGAAGCAGAGCCATCGATTCAGAATCCCTAGCGTCTGCCCCAGATCTCATCGTCCACGTGTCAGCACCAAACTGAACCATCGCCATCATGATGTCCACTACATGCGAAAATTGAGGAGACGCCATAATTTTCGCCATGTTGCGTGACTAGTCAAATTCAAGTCAGATGGTGGGACCCACGATCATCCGTTGCATCGTCTCTACTGCCGCAGATGGTTGAGCTCACCAATCATCATCAATGACGTCACCAAAGCGAAGACAGCAACGGCTCGAAGATTTCGACTGAGCATAAAGCACTTACTCGAGTCTACGACTCAACCAAGTACTCGGGGGCTACTCCTATCAGGAGCGCTGGCTGTGCACCTGAAAAATTATAACAGTAATAGCACCTCAAAAAGATCTTAGAGTCCTATGTCGAGTCTGCGACTCCACTACGGACTCGGGGGCTACTCCCATATGGAGCGTTGGTCGCGCATTCGAAAAAATGTGACATTCGAACAGATAATGGAAGCAAGTGCAAATGACTGAACTAAAGTCTATGTTCGAGTCTATGACTCGAACAGACACTCAGGGGCTACTCCCATAGAGAGCGCTGGTCGCGCACCCTATGAACTATTCGAGTGAGATCCTTCAGATCAAGTACGGCAAAAATCTTTTTGACAACTTTGCCCAAATTAACGCTAAGTGAAAAACAGTCTTCTTGGTCACCCGAAACACGCCCGCGGTGATGAAACTTCGGATGATATGTCTATGATGCAAAGATAAGCCCTACATATATTGTCTGATGGGCTGGTAACGCACCAGACTGCGCTCTGCCAGTAAATTTCCGTGTCAACAGGCACGATGAAAAATCCTGATGGATGCATTAGGTACATCACCTGAAAAACACCAGGATTCGACTCCTATAAGACCTCAACGGCCTGAGTCGAATTACACCAACATTCGTTCCGTTTTCGAGTCCGGGGACTCAAGTCTGATAAAGATCGTGTTGTTTTGTCCTATGACAGTTAACTGGCTCTGATCCGTCGGGTGAGACAGGCACACGCATCAACAATACCTATGAACTAAACATTTTTTCCCTAAAGACAAGTTCAAATACAAAGCACCTGAAAGATTATAGAGTCTTCAATCGAATCTGCGATTCGACTGAACACCCGGGGGCTACTGACATGGATATACCGTACGGGTGCATAACGTTGGTATACCTGGTCTAGCCCAAGGAAGCCCCACGTGAAGACTTGCAGCCCAGGAAGATTTCGGGTGGCCCAAGCCCATGGCGAGTTTGACTTCTTGGAGGATACGTCTAGATTAGATAGAATTTCAAAGGATTCAACCATAATCTGTAACCGACTCGACCTATCCCAGAACCTGGCATATCTATATAAAGGCTAGGAGGGTACAGCGAGAAGGATCTCAACACCTCATACACACACCGCCACGCCAGATTGCATCTGCGCACCCCTGTAACCTTCGGTTTTGCCGTAATCAAGAACATACAAGCAGGAGTAGGGTTTTCCCTCCGGGAGACTGAACCTGGGTAAACCTCGTGTTCTCGCATTGCTTGCTTGTTAACCATCTCGCGACTTCCAGCATCCCAATCTTCTCCAAAACTCAAGTCCATAACAATGGGCATTGACGAGTTGAACCCTCGTCAGTGGCCTTTGTAAAAATGGTCAAGTTGGGATCCTAGCCCCGGCCGACAGAAATACTCGTCCATAATCATGATCATAGCCATTTCTAAATCATCATCATCGTCTTCTTCCTCCTTCGACGATTCAAAGATCGTCTTCCTCAACCTCTTCATCTACAATCGAAGATCTACGTTGAAGCCGGTTCAAAACCAAAACAAAAAAACTCACCTAGTTATTTCGTCGAACACTTCATGGACAAGAAGGTGAGAACCGCGACCGGCGGAGTTGAGCCGACACATAGGGGTGACATGAACACCGGGGTTATGCGATGACCGTAAGTTGACGTATATGCCATAGAAGAGCCGGTTTGTTGGTCATCGGTCGATTAATAGGATCACCACGGCCGGAGACTACACTGTGGGAAAATAGGTTGGGCCCCTCGGTTCCAACTCTGTTGTGGTCAACGACGTTTCATTCTCTGATGCCTTTGTTTCCAAACAAATGGATCGAAACGGCTATGACCTGATTCCGGCTAGGCAGCCAGCAGCGAGCGACACATAGTAGGGGAGAAGGGCGGTAGAGGGTATGGGCTCTCGGCGGGGGCAACAAGTGGTCACCGGAGTGAACGCCGGTGGGGATGGGCGACGCGGCGTCGAAGGTGTGCACGCGGGTGGAGGCGTGGGATTTATGCCACGGGGTTGCTGCTGAGTATTCTTTAGGATTCACGGAGGCCTTAATTACTCCTAAACTTTGATAGTCCTTTAAAGACTTTACAACTTCGGCTAGGTGCACAATTTCTAGAGATGCTCTAATATCCTTACTGCTAGCAAACTCTCTCGAAATAAACTTTCGCCCCGCTTTATAAATAGAAAGGAAATTCTGCGCCACAGGCGCCTGCCAGTTATGTGGTGTATGGCGGCACGTCCATCGCGGATTTAACGGCCACGATCGACGCGGGCGGGCGGCAGGAGGTTCTCGTACACGTCGCGAAAGAAAACTGATCCCCCACTTCCGTCGCAACCCAGTCCCACATGTCATTGGCTCTGTAGTCTTTCCCCTTCCCGACCGTTTCGAAGCGAGGGCGGAGCAAAAGCGCAGTTCGTCGGCATCGTCCTCTCCGCTGATTTTGCGCCATTCCTCGTTGATTCCGCGACGAATCCTGGCCGATTGGCGGGCCTCCGGCGAGTTGTCCGGTGGATAGTTCGCGAGCGCAGGTGTGGCCCTCCTCCTCCCTCTCTCTCTCGCTCCATTTTGTTCCTGCTCGAGTTCCCGAACGTAGCAGCAGTTGACGCTCGTCGTTTGTTCTCTTTTCAGCACCGAATCTTGCACGCTTGGCGAGCCTCCGGCGAGTTTTCCGGCGTCGAAACTGCGAGCGTAGGTATGGCCCTCCTCGTTCCTCTCCCTTACTCCATCTCCTCTTTGTTCTATGATGCTCTGTAGTAGGAATGGTTTAGTGGCGTTGGGGCTCGTCGTGTTTTTGTGTTGCGGCTTGGGTGGGGTGGTGGCGGGGACATGATTCGGTCATCGTACTTGCCGACGGAGGCGCGTCTCGTATGTGTAAGGGATGGGGCCGCCGCCCTCTTCCTTCCTTTCTGATGGATTTCTGTCGCCGTCAAAAACCCGGCGGGGACATGATTCGGGCGTCGTACTTGCCGACGGAGGCGCGTCTCGTGTGTGTGTAAGGGATGGGGCCGCCGCCCTCTTCCTTCCTTTTCTGATGGATTTTTTTCGCCGTCAGAAACCCGGCCACACCTCTTCCTTTCTGTCGTCCCATTTCATCCTTGTTTTATTTCGCTTGTCATTTAGGAATGCCATAATTGTTGTTTTGTGTTTCTGTATGTGTGTGGTGGTTGTTGGGAGGGGATGGGGGCACCGTATTTGGCGGCTGAGCAATGCCTGATTCTTGTCATTTAGGAATGCCATAATTGCTGTTTTGTGTTTCTGTATGTGTGTGGTGGTTGTTGGGAGGGGATGGGGGCACCGTATTTGGCGGCTGAGCAATGCCTGATTCCGATGGATTTAAGCTGTGGATGTCTATGTTGGTGTTAATGGGCTTGTTCTGTTTGGGAGCATTGTAGGTGGGTTTCGAGTTCAGGCGGCAGTGTATGTCGTGGTTAGTAAGTTTTTTATAGGCTGATGTTGTGGCTGTGTTTCCGGTACTGTATGGCGTGATTTTCGGTGAAGGTTTGTGTGATGTTATATGGACGGCTAAGGCGATGCGGTGCATTTCCTGGTTTCAGTTGTGTAATGCCCATGGTATGAATGTGTAGAGGTGGTGTGATGTGTACTGGTCTGCTGTGTCCCGCAGCATTGTGCTGCAATCTGTATATTTAGTGCCATCATTTTTTGTTGATGTTTTCAATGGTTCTGATTTTTTCTTACTTGTTGTTCTGTTTTGCAGGAGGTGCAATGGCACCTAAGAAGAGGAAAGCAGTTGGAGCTCCTATTGATGATGGTGATGGACATCGTGCGACGAATAAGCGTATTCGTAACAGGGCTTCGCCCTCTGCGTTTGTTAAGATATATGAAACATTGACGGTCGACCAGAAGGCAGCGGTGATTACGATGGAGCTTGATTGCATGCTTGATATCAAATGTTTCTACCTGCATTCTGGTTTGATCAAGTGGCTGGCGAGTTTGTATGATCCTAGTAGTCATGAGTCTTTCATCCCTGGTCACGAAAGGATCCCGTTGGATGATCGTTTAGCCTTCCGCACCCTCGGTTTACCCATTGGTAGCGAGGAGGTTTTTTATGGTGTCGATTCTGATGCTGAAGCTAGTCTGGGTCCTACATTGTTTCCTGATGATGTGTCCACCCCTTTTGTTTCTCGGGTGTGCGAGCTTTTGATGGAAATGACTGCTTCAGATGATAAATTCAAACAACTGTATTTGATGTTCCTTGTTTCCACAATCCTTAGGCCTACGACGAGGAACCGTGTCAGCAACAGGGTCTACCGTGTGATGGTAAGGTTTTTCTTTTTAATTGTTTTTTCACTGGTTTGCAATAGTGGATAACTTATTCACATCTCTGTGGATAACTTTTAGGTTTTAGTGTGGGTCACTTTTTGTATTATCTATGGGTAACTTATCTATGCATGATTTTTTATCCTTTTTTGCTTTATGTTACATGTGCTTGTTTAGTGGATAACTCTTATTGCACTACTTGGGTCATTTCAGCAAAGCTTGATGGGTAAGTTTATATATGTTTATGTTTTGTAGGCGAATATCGACAATGTGACTAACCTAAACTGGTGCAAGTTCGTGGTCGACGAACTCCATAATGCACTTTCTGAGGGGAAATTTAACAAGGGTTGTCTGTTCCATCTGCAGGTATATTCATGTAATGTAAAATTTATTTATTGTTAGATATACTTGTGTTCTTTTATGGTCGGAAGTGATAAAATTTTTATTTGTGTTTTATGTTTCTGTTTTCTTATCTTCGTGCAGCTACTGTATGTTGACTCTCTTGATACTAGCGGCCTAGACATTGATCTTCCAGAGGGTCGTTACGCAGTCAACAGCTGGTCTGTTGAGAATATTGACAAAGTGTTGGCTGCTGATTTGAACCGAGATGGAACGTATGGCAAGCTCGGGGTATATTTTTGTCTTTCTTCTTACCTTTTGTTTCATGTTTTCCTCTCCATCTTTTTATCTTTTATGTTTGCTACTTAATACTCATTTTTATTGTTACATGTGCAGCTCAAACCTGAGTTTGGTGTTAATCATTCGTTGTTTAGAGGTGTCGAAGGTTTTGATAGGTGGTTCAACATTAAATCCCACCCAGCTTGCACCAATCAGGTGTGTTGTCGGCCATTAGTTTTCACTAGCTAACATAAATAAATCATGTCTTTTAAATATACAATCTAAGTTTCTCTTTCCTTATTTTGTTCTTTGATGGGTAACTTTAGGTGTATGTTATGGGTAACTTTAGTTACATTGTCTGGGTAACTTTTATGCTACTGCATGGGTAACTTTATATGTTTCAGTTGGGACTTTTGTTATGCTAAGTTTTCTTTTGTGTGTCACTTTATATTGTTTTGCATGTTTTACTTTTTTTATGTCATGTTTGGCATTATTTTTCGATTAGTTTTCACTAGCTAACATAAATAAATCAAGCTAAGTTAGTCTTTCTTTATTCTGTTTTTTGTGTGTAACTTTAGCTGTATGTTATGGGTAATTCTAGTTTCACTATGTGGGTAACTTTTGTGCTACTGCATGGATAACTTTATATGTTTCAGTGTGTAGCGAAGTTTTGTTTTGTTGTCACTGTTATATTGTTTTGCATGGGTTACCATTTTTATGTCATGTTTGTCATTCTTTAGATTTTTATGTCGTAATTTGTGTACTTTTTTTTCAGCATAGATCACAGATTTCCAATCTGATTGGCAGGTTTGCATCTGATATTGTTGGAGCGCTGAGCTCGCTTGTACAAGGATGGACAACCCTTCAAGGGGAGGGGGTGTCTGAGATGTCAGATCAGTTTGTTGGTGTTGCTGCTGATATTGTTAGCAGTATGTCGTCCCCAATCCCTGCTGGTGGAGTTATTACACGCGCTGCAGGTGGTCGTGGGAGGGGTGCGGAGGCCAGACGTTTCAGGGCAGCACAGAAATCTGTTGCCCCTGCTATGGGCTCTCCAAGTGGCCGTGAGAAGGGTGTTCAAGATAGAGCTCCGGGGTCTCTGAAAATATCTGATATTCCCCAAATGGATGCAGACTTTCCTGATAATGATGATGACAGCGATGACAAAGATATGGACAATTATATTTTTGTTCAGAGGAATGGAGAGGGCCAGTCTTCACGCTCTGCCGCGGCTCTTTCTCCCCGTCCTACGCCTGTTGTTTCTGATTTGATGCCACTGCTGGAGCTGACAGCTGACCGTGATATTACTCGCATTGAAGGAGGAGTCAGCGGTGTAAATGTTGCTGATGCGCCGGTTGGTGATCCATCTGCAGCTGCTGTTGTGTTTGATGAATCTTCTCTAGATGTGACCAACGCTCTTGTTGACACCTCTACAGCTGCTGTAGCAGCACACCGCGTAGTTATTGATGGCGGTAAAGGTCTTGATGTGCCTGTTAAGAAATTCTACAGGCGCACAAAGAAGAAGTCCCATATGGTTCAGTCTACTGCTAAAAATGATGAAGTGCCGGTATTGGCTGATGTTCTTGTCGAGAATCCCAATGATGGGAGAAATAAAAGGTTACAGTCTGCTGGGTCCATTGACAAAGCCATAAAAGCTATTGTTTTGGATGAGCTTTGCATCACCCTTGATGAGGCAGCAGCTGTGATGGTTGGTGTTCCCAAATCAAAGGAGTCGTCATCTAAAGTGTACGAGCCATTTTTTACTGTTTTGTTAGTTTTGTTTATGGATTACTTTTTGTGTCTATGTTGGATAAATTTACCTGTTCTGTATGGGTAACTTTATATATACTTTGTGGGTTACTTTTATTTACTTTGTGAAGTTTTTATCCTTTTTGTGTTTATGATGTATATTTTTTGGTGGATTACTTATGTGTGTTTGCATGGGTAATTTTCTGTTTTTGTTTAGGAATGACGCTCCAAAAAAGAAGCCAGTCGTGTTGAAGAAGAAATTGGATCCTGTGAGGTCATCTCCCCGTTTAGGACGAAAATGCTATGATCCTATTGTCGATGCCCCTCCAGAAGCTGTATCCACGGTGTCGGTGGCCCCTCCAGAAGCTGTATCTACTGTGGCCCCTCCAAAAGCTGGATGCACGGTGTCTGTGGCACCTCCACTTTCCGACGCTGGTGATGTTAGTGCTGTTGTAAGTTCGGTTCCACTAGTGTTTGTTGCCACTGAAGCTGTCACTACTACAGCATCCAGGGTTTCGTATGATATGACTGGTTTTGTGAATGCGTCAACACTCTTTGAAAACTATGTGCCGCCGACCGTTCATGCTGATATGCAGTCGCAAGGAGAACCATCTCAAGTATCAGACGGTATATGTTTCTGTTACCATTGTTTTAAGATACTCATTATTCTTTATCATGTATAATTTTGTGGTGTGTGTGTGCGGGTAACTCTTGCTTGTAGCTATGTGTCACTTTTGTTATGACTGGTGGGTAACTTCTGTGTTGAACATATCTATATTTTGTGTTCTCAATCTGTCATGTTAGTGTGTGTTGTGTTGAATGTGGGATCCTATTTAGTGATATGAAATGGTTTAGTATAGTGTTCACAGGGGGAGGGGGTAACTGTGTGCTATTATGTGTGTTTGCTATTTTGTTCAAACATTTTTTGTGGTGAAATATATGGGTTACTTCAGTTATAGCAATGGATAAGTTTACTGTCAACATATGGGTCACTCTACTGAAAGCATGTGTGTAATTTTTAGTGTTAATTTTCTTCTTTGCATCATACCTTTAGCCTGTGGGGTGGAGTGCGCAGCATCCTCATCATTGTCGTTTCCTCCTCCCTCATCTAACCCTGGTGTGATATAGGTTGGTTCCTCAATTGTATGTCCTTTTGCTTGTCCATATTTGTGTGCAGTATCAATGCTGTTACTCACATTATGAACATGGTGTGATCCATCCCCTGTAATATAGCAAAAAACAGCAGTCAATATGAGCTTTGTTTATAGCTCATGTGGGTAACTTTATAACCAAAGTGTGGGTAACTTTTATTGTGTATAGTGGATCACTTTAGCTCATATGTATGGGTAACTTTTTTGTAGGCAGTGGCTGCTGCACATTCTTTTTCCAAACCTAATGTTACTGTGTTGTGTTTAGTGATATGAAGTGGTTTAGTATAGTGTTTATAGTGGGGTAACTGTGTGCTATCATGTGTGTTTGCTATTTGGTTCAAACATTTTTTTGTGCTTGTGAAATATATGGGTTACTTCAGTTATAGCAATGGATAAGTTTACTGTCAACATATGGGTCACTCTACTGAAAGCATGGGTCATTTTTAACTTTTTTGGTGGATAACTTTAAATATTTTATGTGGGTTACTTTTAGTCTTTTGGGTTGATAACTTTAACTATTATATGTGGATAACTTTTTGTGTTTTGGTCTGATAACTTTAACTATTAAATGTGGATAACTATGTTTTTGTATGTGTAAGGGTCCCAACCTTTAATAAGGTAGAGTCCCCTGTGTTTACAATGCTAGTCCCTGGATCAATAGCTAGCATCCACAGTTAAGATGTAATATCAAGAAACAAAGGTCATAATACAATTTTATAACCAGGAATAACATAATTTTATTACATCTTACATAGCTCATTTGGCTATTACATTACATTGCAGCAGAATAACTATAAGCATGGGTCCTTCATCTTCAAAGTGCCACAGGCAGACATGTTGGTTGTAGACTTTGTAATCCTAATCATCAAACTTTACTAACATCAATCAAACCTGCAACATACAAGTTACAGCCACAAGGGTTAATACATTTGAATTGTATTGGCAAGTGATACTATGGTAGTATAGTGGAGTCTATCATCTATATGCATTTGGCTAAGTGGAGTTGAGGCTTGCATTGCTCAAAATATATTTTTCCTTATCATTTGAAAACACTAAGTTTTTGTTTGACAAAATCATTTCTCCTAATCAAAGATTGAAGATCCTTTAACCCTGGTTCAACCACAAGTTTTTAACTTAGAAATTTGGATGATGAGATTCTTGATTGCTTCCATGTCTTGATGCTCAAATTGTCCTTTACCAGGGACATGGCTAAGTACTTAGATTTTTACACTCTACAGAGGTGGTGCACTTTCCCCACAAGACTTGGTTTCACCAAGACAAGATCTTTCAGAAGCCTTCCCTTAGACCAAAATGGATGCGCTCCAACCTATCAAACTCTACCACCAACTATCCATATGGCTAAGTTCTTGCAACCTATATGATCCAGGCAGAGCCCATAATGCCAAGTGGCTGCACTTGAAGCTTCTCAACATTTGACATCTCAAATCTCTTTGTTCCTGGGTGGCCATCCACAAGTGAGATACACAAGGTCAACCATAAACATGGGCCTTGTGAACCACTCAACCAAAAACCACCAAGCAATTACCATTCCACCCAGGTGATTCATTAACTTAGTTGTTTTATTAAACAAAAACACAAGTCCTCAGACTTAGAAATTTTTCCATAGTATGAATGTATAATCCACCCTTATTTTCTATTATCTAAGCTAAGCTTGATAGTAGTAGGAATCTTAATTTAGGAAATGTTCCACTAAGGTTTAATCTACTAGGTTTTCCTATAGCAAGGTTTATACTTAGCAAAATTCCATGCAATTTTTACTTAGAAAAATCATTAATGCATAGTGAAAGTAATGGGACAAAAAGTATGAAGCATCACTTGCCTTTTTGGTAGAGGGTATAAGTTCACTCCTTGTCCTTGCAACAATCACACTCTTCAAGTCACTACAATTCAATCAAGCAAGGCACAAACTCAATCTACCAATCAAGCAAAACATCACATAAAATCATAGAACTAAGACAATGCATGCAAGCATGCCAAGGATTGTTTTATTTGGAAAAAGTGGTTCCTAATGGGTCATGAACATTTGAAAACACCTAATGGTCATTTTATAATTGGCATAATCATTTGCAAAAGGTTTCACTTTATAAACCATTTTTAAAACAAGGTATCATTTTATGTGGTGTAGAAATGTTTTTACTAAGGCATTAACCTATAGGGTTCACAAAATACATTTTCAAATCATAAAACTTGGTGTTTGGGGTCAGAGAGTTTAAAACAAAACATTTCCCAAAAGTTTTCTTCCAAACCATTTTTAATAAATAAACTATATTTTTATTTGACTAGAATTGGTTTTAAATCAAAGAATCATTCTTTTTCTTTACCAAATACATTTTTGAAACCACAAAGTGTTTTCTATGGTCAGTAGGTTCAAATCACACCATTGGCCAAGAATTTTATCCCCAAAATCATTTTTGAACAATTTTTATAATCTAAACAAGCATACAAATGTTTCTGCAAAAACAAACATTTTTCCAGAAGCTTTTTACTAAACAAATGGCATGGTTGGCTAGGGCTTGTTCCACTGATTCCATTGATATAAAGTTTGCAAATTTTGGACGTGTGGATCAAAAGTTACAAGGGTTTCAAATTTGCAAATCAATCTGGTTTCAATTTCTGTTTTAAAACGAACTGGTGCCACGCGGCGTGTTCTGATTAGTCCATACCGTTTCGGTTGGATCGAGTACTCTGGTGCGTTGGATTTTAAACAGATCGTGCGGTGCAGAGCTATTCGTACCCTTTCGATTAGTGGATCTATCGTGGCGCTTGGATCGCCATCTAACGGCTATCGTCGCATTGACCAAGCTCTGGCGGCGCTCGACGGCTGCGTGAGGCGGCGACGGTCAGACGACGGCGAAACTGGCGATGCAGGAAGCGAGGAAGGAAGGGAGTATGCTCACCGTGTTCGCAGTAGCGTGGGGAAGCTCAACGTGTTGTTGCTTCGACGAGGGGCTCACAGGGTAGTCCTGACTCGCTCGCCGGAGTTGTACTTCTCTTCGGGTGCGGTCAGATGTTGTCGGAGGTGAGCGTCTGGGGCGCAAGCGAGAGAAACAACGCATCAGGAAGATGCACACGAGTTCAAGGTTCACGAAAACACTCACCAGTGAGCAAAGGCGCGACGAGGTCGCCCGGCTATGGCTCACCGGAGTTGGGCTTATCGTCGGTGGCGCTCGATATGGGCAATGAGGCTGCAAGGCATGTGCGGGCAAGCTGGCGCTATGGGGAGGTTCGCCTGGAGGTGGGGAGAAAGCTCGGGTGCGTCAGAGAGCAAGGGGGCGTGGGCTGGCCGGAATTGCCGTGGTTGTCCGTCGGAGACAGGGAGGTTGTTGCCAGCAATGAGGGCAGCCTGAGGGCAGAGAGGTTCGGGCGAGAGAGGGGAAAGAGAGAGGAGGGGGAGACGCTTTATCGTGCGTGGTTGCAGGGCGGGGTTATTGCGCCATTAATCGAGAATTAAGCTCGCGAATTCAACGCAGAAACGGGAGAGAGGGGGAGGAGGAACTAGTCGCGCGGTTGAAGACAGGTGAGCTGGCGGTGGGGTCCGCTTGGCAGCGTGAGAGAGAGAGAGGGAACGAGGGTCCACCAGTCATTGGCTTAGTGGGTTTCTTTCGCGGTAAGGAAAACGTTTCGGGGGCGAGGGAATAGCTGGGCTGACTAGGCTGGGTCGTTTTGCTCTATTTTTTTCTGTTCTGAATCTTTTTCTTTTTCTCTTTTGATTTTCTATTTTGAAATTCAAACAATAAATCAAACATTCAAAACAATTCAAACATTCACCACACTTGTATTGAGTTTTGGTTCTGTTTAACAACATAAACCAAAGTCCAAAACAAAATAAAATAATTTTATTCTTTTTAGGATCTATTTAATAATTAAATAAAATAGTCCTTAATTATTAATTCAAATAGGTTTTGATTCATTTAATAAAATCTCCATTTGAAAACTAAATATTATCAAAACCAAATCAGTAGGTTTTATTTGAAAATAAAAGATACTTGGAGAACTTGTTTAAAATAAAATAATATTTTTGTTTTAGGGTCCATTAATTATTAAATAAAATGGGCCTTAGTTATTAAATCAAATAGGATTTGTTTTATTAAAATCTTTATTTTGAAATCTAAAATAAAACCAAAACACTTCAGTAGGTTTTATTTGAGAATATAAAATACTTGGAAAACTTATTTAAAATAAATAAATAAGTTTTAGTGTTTATTTAAAATGGGAAAAGCCTTTACTTAAAAAAAATTGGATATTAAATCCTTATTATTTTATTTAAATAAACCTTTACTATTTTTATCAAAACAAAACATTTTATTTCAAAAACTTGGCCAAGGTTTAATTTGGCTCTATAAAATAATCTTTATTTATAAATCCACCTTTTCTTTTGAAAACCAAATCCTTTTATTAAAAGATCCAAAATAGTAATATTAAATATTTTTAAGTTTATTGTTTATTTAATTTTTTAAATCCCTTTAGGATTTTATTTGATCCAAATAGGTTTTGAAAGTTTCCAAATGGATTCAAAAAGTTTCTTCTCACCCTGAAAATCAACAAAGTTTTATTTTATTCATTTATTTTTCACATTACAAGATTTGGAAAATCTTGGGATGTGACAGTATGCATGCTGGATAACTTTTTTGCTCATACTGGTTTGCAGCTTCTTGTCTTTTTGTATTGTTTTTCTGATAATTTTGAATGTTTTACTGTTTTTGGTTCCATTTTTTATGGTTGTTAATATAATCTCTCATTTTTTCCTTTGTAGCTCAAAACGACGAAGCTGGTAGACCTGCCACTGTTGATCTGTCTTCTTCTGGATTAGTACCTGCATCAACATTGTTCTCTGCCCCTATCCAATCGCCTGTGTCCTCGGCTGATTTTATTGATCCTTCGTCTTTGGATGATACTGTCACGATTGCTAGTTTTCCGGATGGTTCTCCTCAGCAACCAGCAAATGCTGCAACACCCTTTATTCCCGTGATGTTGGTCCCTGATCATGGCACTCATCAAGTCAGCACAACAACTTCTTTGGTGAATTATGTTCCTGTTGTTGTGTCGTCTATAGCTGTACCTTTTGATGGTGTCTCAGTTGCTGCTGGCCCGTCTGTTGCTGCTACGCCAAGATCTGGCTTTACAAGTGCTGAATGGTTTGCTGCATCTGGTACTGGTGATCATGCCGGAGATTTCTTCGACGTTTTTGAAGCTGAAGTCGTTATCCCGCTGTCGTGGGCACCCTCCACTTCAACTGGTAAGCATTCCACACGATGATTTTTGTATTTCAAATTCTTTTATTATAGTTTATTTGTTAATTATTATGTGTTGTCTATTTATGCAACCAATGTATCATTAATTCTTAATAACTCTGTTTTTTTGTCTGTGTTTTTGTGTGCTGTTTTTTTCATTTTCTTCCTTCCTTGCTCCTTCCTTTTGCTCGACACATCTAGAATTTATCAACATAAACAGCGGGAAAAATAATGGCGGAGGCGAAAATGATGGACCGGATGGCTCTATCTAAGACAGTTTCCCACCTGAAGTAGGATGAAGATTCGTAGTTGATGAATTTTGTTACCGCGATGGTGCGCTTTTGATGTTATTCCTAGGGTGATCGTATTTATGTTCTGAATTTGGAGTATGTAGTATATTTATGTAATATGTTTGTGTGATACTTTTGTTGACAATGTGTTTGTGTCGTTATATGTAAATTATTTGTGTTATATGTTCCATGTGTGCTGAATTTACTTTATTTATACTTTTGCCTTTTTATATTCATTGTTTGAGGTGATTAAACATGTGGGAGTCTTTTCCCATCTGGTGTTCGCCCTTTTTTCTGTTTTTTCATTTGGAAGTTTCTTTGTTCTTTTTATCTTTTTTCTAGCTAAGAACAAATTAGCTGATTCGGATAAGGGCAGAATTTATATGAAGCAAGAAAGTGATGTTATCTCTCTTGATGATCTAGTAGCTGAAAAGGCAAATGATGATTCAGACTGCCACATAATTGGGTCTCGGAAAGGTACTATGTTCTATCTTTTATTGTTTTATTTAGGTTCTGTTTATTAAGTTGCTTTGTACCTTCAGATCTTGTTTTAAATATGTCTTTTCTATGTTTTAATGTACTCTGGTTTCCTGTTTTTTATTGCAATTGTACCAGATTACTGTACTTCGGCTAGTAGCACTGGTGGACATAACTTCATTGCTGAGAGTGTTACTCCGGCTACGTGCATGCGCACTGTGAGATTTATTCATCCTTCCAATGCTCTTAAGCCGCCTTTTCTGTGCACAACAACAACTGAGCATGAAGACTCCATATATGAGAAAGTTATTGTTCACCGCAAGGATGAAGTTAGGTCAAGGATCAGAAGGTATATAATTCTTTTTCTTTTTTGATGTGGGTAACTTTTAGCCTTTTTCATGGATAACTATCTCATAATACTGTGGGTAACTTGTACAATGTTTGGTGGATAACTTTTTTTTGTCTGTACCTGTTCTTTTTATGCGTGTTTTTATGTGGGTAAGTTTACCTTTATTATATGGGTAACTTTAGGTTTATTGTGTGGACAACTCTTACTGTTATTGGTTGGTTACTCTTTCCATGCCATGGTTTGTATTATGTCTCGTGGTATTTATTTCAATGTATGGTGGATCACTTGTTCCTATTTTATTTGGACAAGCACTTACACTATTTGTGTTTTTGTTTTTGTCAAATTGTTAATGCATGTTTTTTGGGTCACTTTCACTGCTTATGGTGGGTAACTTTTATATGTATTATCTGAGTAACTTTTTAAATTTGATATTTGTATATCTTTTTTAGTTCTGTTTTTCTATGCATTATTATTTTAATCTAGCCTCTCGTGTTTCTGTTGTAGGTCAAGAATTTTACACATTGAACCGATGTGGGTAAATACTGAAGAACTTGCTGGCAGTGTGATGCCGGGTGGCCATCTTTCTAACACCGTGTGTGACATTTCTATTTCTGTCATGCAAGACACTTGTCCAAAAAACAAAGTCATTTTTCCCTACATTGTGACAAGGTATTTAATGGAACGGAAGTTTAACTGCAGGCTTTTGTTGACGCACTTCAGGAAAGATGTGTTGTACAAGCTCAGTCACAAAGATCTTGTATGTGTATTTCTGTCCTTGGTCTTATGCTCTTTTCCTTTTTTTATTCGGGTAATTGTTGTTTATGTAGGTGTATCACTATATAGTTATATACATGTTTAACTGTTTTTTACATGTTATGCATGCTATTGTCTTATTATCTTTTGTTTTTTGTTTTTTGCAGTTATCTTTCCCTGTTCTTCAGGAGCTTGGTAAAAAAAAGTGCTCTATGGGGCATTGGTACATGATTTCGCTCAATATGCCTGCAAAAAGGTTTGAGATTCTTGACTCTCTTCGTGGACCAACTAATTTGGATATGATCGAGCACGTGAACCAGCTTGTGGATGCAATTAAAACAATGTACCGTGTGAACTACTCTGATTCAAGACGACAGATTGATGATTTCGAGCTTGAGTATGTTCCTGTACCGAAGCAAGAGACCGGGTCAGTGTTATTGTTTTGCAATCTTTTTTCCATCTGCCATTTTTCTCCATAATTATTATTTGTTGGTTCATCGCTCACTATTTCTTTGTTTTCATTTTACTCTGTAGTACTTGTTGTGGATTTTTCATGCTGAAGTATCTAGAATTATGGAATGGTAGTGTGGTTCCTGCCGTCTATCAAGAGCCGATCCTAGCGTTCAGGAAGATTCTTCCAACTAAGTGGTTTGAGCACGAGCGCAACAGCCTATTAAATTGGAGGAGTTTGTTGGACGACAACATGCTTTGAGGTAACTTTTTTATAGCAGACAATTTATTGTGTTTTACTTCTTTTGAAACTTTAATTGTTGTTTTTTGGGTGACATAATTATTCCATACACTTGCATAAACTTGTGGTTTACTTGCTCATCTTA
The DNA here is from genome assembly GCA_023614405.1 of Avena insularis. Lineage (NCBI taxonomy): Eukaryota > Viridiplantae > Streptophyta > Magnoliopsida > Poales > Poaceae > Avena > Avena insularis. Next base: position 93,172,649 of record CM042695.1, read on the forward strand.
TATTTATTGGGTTTTACTTCTGTTTGATTTGTGTTGATTACTGTAGTTTTTTTGATTTGTGTTGATTACTGTAGTATATCATTAGATCATTATGTCTTATATATATGCGGAATTTTGTTGGTAACTTAATTGTTAGTTTGGTGGGTAACTTATGTGTAATCTTTTGGGTATGTTCTGAACAAAATGTTTTGGTAATTTGTGAACAAAACTTGTGTGTAACTTCTGAACAAAACAGTGACATAATGATTTCATACACTTAAAAGACCATAAACATTACAATTTTATAGGGATTCCATATTCATTGCATTCATTTACTTTATTTACAATGATTAATACACCATCTTAGCATAGTTTATTTCATGGCTATGATTACGTGCTTCAATTGGGGTATCCCTGTAGCTTCAGCTTTTCCTTGCAACCTTTGATGGTGTGTTCTGTTGATTGGCAGAAGCTGCATTTCTTCCTTTTCTTTGCAGCAAGATCCAGTGGATTTTTGTTTGCAATTTCTTGTGGGAGTCCTTTTGTGTTTGAAACTGGCGGGTTCTGTATATGCTGTGTAGATGACAGTTAGATCTTGAGTTGGTTGACTGTTGGGCAAAAGTTGTATTGCTGCTTGTCTTCCGCTTCCTTGATGCAGATGTGATGCTTTTTTCTGGATGCAAGGGTGCATCTTGAGCTCTGTATGATGGCATTGTTATCGCTGCCTCTTCTGCTTCTCTTGCTTTCTTTTGATCTTGTCTTGTCATGACATCTAGCTCTTGCTTCATTGCTTTCAAGTGTGTTCGTACTATTTTCTTACCATCGTCCGTCTTTACAGCCACATTTGCTACCTTAGTGAACTCGTCTCTTAGTGTCGCAAACACCATCAAATTGCGTTGTTCTACTGGCATTTCTCTCAGTTTTGGCTTTTCGCTGCCACCTGTTTCGCCTAACACTGCTGCTGCATCCCAAGTCCACCTTTTCAATATGTATGTTTTTGGGATGTCGTAGACTCTAACCTCTGTCATCACCTTAAGTATATGGCAGCAGATCATACCGTCTCTGTCAAACTTGCAGCACTCGCATGTGTACACGTTGTTGTTATAGTTCCCGTGCACCTTATAAACTCGAGTTCCGTACAAAGGCACAGGACCACCTATAGGAGCTAGATCAAACTCGTACCCACCGATGTGCCTGCACTCGTAAGACGCGGACTCTTGCATCTCAGATTGAAACTTGTAGAATATGTTCCGTGTGTAGAGCTTTGCCATTTTGTGCTCCATAGGGTTACGAGACCAGAATGGTGTAGGGGTTCGTAGCATGGAAAACAAAAATTTTCTATCGCATACAAACAAACAAGCCAAGATCTATCTACTAGATTGTAGCAACGAGTCGATGGAATAACTTACCCTCGAAGTTTCCAAAGTGGTTAACGAGAGCAGATTCTCGTGGGTGATGTAGTCGTACTCTTTCCGATCTCAAGATCGCGTAGACGATCCTTCCAGCCATCGTTCAAGAGCGCCTCCCGCAGCCGGTCACACGCTCGGTACTGACGAAGACCTTCCTCTCTCCTTGTTCCAGCAGCGGAGGTTGTAGCACTCTCGTGATTCCTGCAAGACAACGGCGTGGTACCGAGGTAGAGGGAAATCCCAGGCTTCGCCTTAAGCCGCAAGTAGTATGGTGGAGATTAGGAGAGAGGCTATTTGTGGTCTAGTAATTAGACACACCAATTAGAAGGCTCTAAACCAATTAGAAGGCTCTAAACCGCTGGCTAAAGCAATTAGAAGCTCTAAACCAACACGGCTCTAAACCGGAGATTAGAGGTGGAAACTTGTGTGTGTAATGAGGGGAGCCCTGCCCCTCCTTATATAGGTGGGAGGGGCTGGCGCGCCAAGGGGAGGGAGTGGAGTCCCTCCCCAACTCGGCATTGGAGTTGGCCGCCGGTTGGAGGAGGTCTCCCTCTCCAACTCGGTTTCCCTCTTCTCCTCCTCTTTCCACTTTCCAAAACTTGCCGTTTGACTTTCAAACTAGCCGTTTGACTTTTCAATTTAGGATTTAAATAAACCCTTTATTTTGGACAGCGAGAACACTTAGTACATGATGCAATCATTCCAATATGTAATGACACATTCATGTACCCTTCCCTCCGAGTGCCGGACATTCCGGACCTTCTAGAATGTTCCCGATGAAAACACCGAACCATTCCCCAACTCAAACAGGACTTTCCTTATATGAATCTTATTCTCCGGACCATTCCGGATCACCTCGTGATATCCTGGATCCCATCCGAGACTCCAACAACATTCGGTCTCTTTCATAATACCATAACTACTCAAACAACGTCAATCCTTATGTGTCTCCACGGTTCGTGAATTATGCGGACATGATCGAGACACTTCTCCGAACAATAACCAATAGAGGAATCTGGAAATTCATATGGCTCCCACATATTTCTACGATTACTTTGCGATCGAATGAACCACTTACATACGATACCAATTTCCCTTTGTCTCACGATATGTTACTTATCCGAGGTTATGATCGGTATCTCGCATACCTAGTTCAACCTCATCGATAAGTACTCTTTTCTCGCTCCGTGATATGTGATCCCTTGTGAGCCAGTCACATGCTTGCAAGCTAATTGGATGACATTTCACCGAGAGGGTCCAGAGTATATCTATCCGTCATATGGATGGACAAATCCCACTCTTGATCCATGTGTTTCAACCAATACTTTCCGAACACTCAATGCCACCTTTATAGCCACCCTGTTACGGTGTGGTGTTTGATGACATCAAAGCATCCATCCGTAAAGGTGATATGCATGATCTCATGGTCAAGGACTTAGGTTACTATGTATCAGAAAGCATATAGCAATTGAACTATTGAAATGACTTGATCTTTATGCTACGCTTATCTATAGGAGTATGTCCATCACATCATTCTCCTAATGATATGACCCTGTTGTTAATAACATCTATATGTTCATGATCAGGAAACAATGATCATATATTAACCAACAAGCTAGTTTAACAAGAGGCTTTACTAGGGACTCTTATTTTAGTTTACAAATCACACAATTATTAATGTTTCCGGTTAATACAATTATAGCATGGTATGTAAACATTTATCATAAGTATGAAGATATGATAATAACCACTTTATTATTGCCTCTTGGGCATATCTCCAACAGTCTCCCACTTGCACTAGAGTCAATAATCTAGTTTCAAACCTTTGTGTTTTCAACACCTATGGCTTTCTGGTGTTGTATGTACACGATTGCTAGTGGTTAATCGATCTCGGATCTCGACACTTCCAGTCCGTGTGTAATTGCATGTCTTTGCGCCTCACGCATCACTCATTCTCTAATGAGATGGCTTTGTATGATTTGGTCTTTCGGTGTGACCTTTAGTTCTTTGGGGTTAAAACATGTTGATAATATTGTCGCACAATATATCTTCATAGTATTATCCTCAGTGAACTACACCTAGTTTGATAACAAACTACTTGACACAAATGCCCTCTTTTGCTGCTATAATAGCAGTCATATACTTAGCCTTTTGTTGAAGTATCTGTCACAATGTCTTAACTTTGGAACTCATCCAAATCCATTATGGAACTCACTTTCCATTATATTGTGCCACCCTTAATTTAGATTGAGATAAACTTAATTTGTACTTTGTGACAAAACTAGTATCAATGTAGTACTTTTACAATGAACTAACCATCTATTTGTCACTTCTACAAATAATATACTCTTAGTTCTTCCAAAAGATCATAAGAATATCCTTACTATCGTCCAATGATCATCTTATGAATCATTCTGGTATATGCTCATAATATTTATAGCATAGGACATATCTGGATTTGTACATATCACAGTATGATTGATATAAATACTCTTTGTGATTTCATACATCAAGTATCAATCTATACTTGAATCTTTGTTTCACTTACCAAATGTCAATACACTTGAATATATCATCAACATTTGAACTCATTCAATCCTTTCTCGTATAAGAACCTCTCTTGTAGTTTCTATATTGAACTCATTCAATATCTTGTCTATGTACTTCTGGCACAACCATATTAGCGTCTATTGATGCCAAATATTTGGGTTTTGCCTAAGTCTTTCATCAGGATGAAATTCTTAATATGTGTTAATAAAAGATACATCATTTCCAATCAACAATATGTCTTCTACATAATGTATTAGAAACATGTCTTAGCGCTCCCACTTAATTTCTTGCAAATGCAAGCATCTTCATTGTCTCCGATGAAATTAAACTCTTTTAACAGTTTCATCATAGTGAAGATTCCAACTCCGCTATGCTTACTTCAACCATTGAAGTTTGCATATGCTTTTTAGCATCCTTTGAATTAACAAAACCCTTTGGACCGTGTCATGCACACGTCCTAGGTAACCATTCTATTAGAAGAACTTGTTTTGTTTATTCTACTACCACATAACAAATTATATGCAGTGGTTGCTACATTAATCCGTCTAGACTAAAAATCGCTATGAAAGATCAAATCTTGTCATATACAACCTTTGAACATTGTTGTGAACTCTTTCCCAACATGTCGACTATTTCATAGATGTGAAACATCCATGTCTACTTCTTTATAGATCCAAACACAACTGCAAGGTCTTACACCTTTTTCGAGGGTCCTTCAAGTTCAAAACTTGATTTCTCGTGTATGGAACTATCACGGATTATATGGCTTCAAGCCATTTGACGAGTCGGGCCCATCATTGCTTCTTTGCATGTAGTCCGCTCATTATTCTCAAATAATGATTCAACCTCAAATCTTGGTATTTGATTGTTTACTTGACCTACTTGGTTCAATAGAAACTTAGACCTCCGTGACCACAACCTTTGAGGCACGTGAGCCATGAGCATTATTGTTGCCTCCTAACACTTTTCGGTGCTGCGCAACTCTGCACATATAGCTAAGGTTCCTTTAACTTTATCAAAGTTCTATTGTCCTCCCACTTAACTTTTCACGAAAAATTTCCTTCTCAAAGAAACTTGACGTTCTAAGCGACAAACACTTTTGTCTCCGGTGTTTTATGGAGGAATACTTAACAGTAATACAAAGACAGGTTTATCCGACTTTGGTTGCAAACATCTTTCTTATGCATAGCATACCAATGTTTAAGAAAGGACTACTTGGGTTTTATCCCAAACCATAACCTTATATGGTGTCATTTCAGCGGATTATGATGGAGCTCTTTTAGTGGAAAACGGTAATCTCTAAAGCTTTTAATCTTTAAAATATAATGGCAGTTTTATGAATTATACCTTTGATCTTACCATGTCAAACAAGGTTCAATTACATATCTCGAACGCTCCATACTCTTATGGTGTTTCGGGAAATGCAAATCCACGGACCGATTCCTTAAATCTTAGGTATTATGCTAAACTTGTAACTTAAATATCTTCCTTTATGATCTTATCATAAACTATTTATATTCTTGTTACAATGATTTTGCACTTCATCTTAAAATTCTTTGAACTTTTCAAATATTTCACACTTCATCCTTATTAAGTAAATATTCATATATTCACTCAAATTTTCGGAGAAAGCATATGAAGTTGAAATCCATCGCTCTTGACTACACATAATGGATTTCGTACAACAATATGTACAAGTTCCAATAAGCTAGTCCATCGTTCCCTTTTGGCCTATGAACGAAGTTTTAATTATCTCTAGGAAAGTTTCACAAACGTCATTTGATCAAAAATCAAAAGACTCCAAAATTCCATCCACATGGAGTTTCTTCATGTTTTCTTTCCAATATAATTTAAACAGCGATGTCACTTCCTAAGTGATCTTTCAATCAATTTGTCTTTCGACAATTTTAGCACTAGTTTTATGGATGTGATTTATCCAACGAGATTTGTGAATCATCCATCTTTTATGGATTACGGCAATTATTTGAACAACCCTTTTGTTCTCATAATACCTGAAAACAAATGAAGGCAAGCTTTGATGTTTAACGAGCAACACAATAACCCTTTATTTGTTTTCGATGAACATCATCACATATTCTTTTGCTAGTTACTTAGGCCATTGTAGTTCATGAATTGTGTTGTTTCGTATGACGATTCACACCAACAAATTCAGTATCAAATACTTAAGAACCACTTTGTTTAATAAGCAAAGAATATAGCCATAACATGTATATCATCTATATACTTTAAGCTGAACAATTCTAGTCTTTTCTTTTCTGCCACATATTTATGAGATTCTCTTTCAGTATTTCTGTTTGAAAGAATCTATCAACATCAATAGTGGAGTCATACATATGACACATAGTCCAAAGCGTGTATAGTTAAATACCAATGTCTTTGGACTTGCACTTTGAAGTAGATCACCATCATCAAATGTTTGGTGTTCTTTCAAATTCCTTTCTTTAGTAATCTCTTGGCGTAGTAAACATTTTACCTACATCAAATATTCACCTTCATCATGGAATCGTCCATGACCAAGCTACTTTTAGCTTATAACGGTGAATCACGAGTATAATGTTGCTCTCCAAAACCTTTTGGAAGATTAGGACAACTAGTGTCTCCAACCTTTTGCAAATTCTCATCAAATATGAGAACATGACTTTTGCCATATTATACTCTATCATGTTGCAACCAAAACTTCGTTTCAGATATCTCAATATCTTCCACACATCATGGTTTCTGAAACAACTCTTTCAGATCCTAGATTACCTTGATATTAAGACAATTCTTTGAATATCAAGAATCATGGAGATAAACATGATACTTATATACTAACACTGGAATTATTACTCTTGATTTAATACCAACTATTAAACTTCATGGAGTAACCGGAACTTACTGAAAGTTTGCAATAGGACTTTTAAACTTTAGATTAACACTTCAAAACAATACGATACCATCAGTTCAAAGTAACTAACCAGAATTCTATAGTTCTATCATCTCAATTATAACTAAGCGCAAGGTGGTAAACGGATGCCAATGACTACAACAACTATGCAAATTCACTTTGATTTAGTTTATGATAAATTGAGTTCTAATTAATAATTAAATTAATCTAGGTGAACTCCCACTCAAAACAATATCCCTCACATTGTTTTAGTGATCACACGAACCAAATCCACCACATCAAAACCGATCATCACGAGAGTTGATATAGCTTCAATGGCGAACAATCAACATGTTCATCATATCTACTATATGACTCATGCTCTACCTTTCGGTAATCCGTGTTCCTGAGGCCAAGTCTGTAAATGCTAGGCTCACAAGATCAAACCTTAGCTACATAAGCAAATCTGGCTTGCTTACGTTGTATTCACCGCTGAATCAAAGACACCCGATCATCACGTGGTGCTTCAAGCGAAGCTTTGGCAACGGTGCATACTAAGGGTGAACACTTTAGAACTTGAAATTTATGTGCATGAGGGATCATCTTATAATGCTACCGCTGCCTACTAAGCAATACAAGATGCATAAAGGATTAACATCACATGCAATTCATAATATGTGATATGATATGGTTTTCTTCTTTGTGCTTCCGATCTCCATCTTCAAGCACGAACATGATCTCCATCATCACCGGCATAGCATCAAGGTCAATGACGCTTCTTCATGGTTGTCGTCCACCAGCTTCAACTATTACAACTATTTTGAATAGACACGCAGGTCTTAATGTAAATTAAAGACAACCATATATTCTCGCCGTTGCCAACTTACAATAAGGAACATTGCATACATCAAATATAATCACAATCATGGCCATATCACATCACTGCACACCCCTGCAAAACAAAGTTAGACGCTTCTACTTTCTTTGCATATTTTACGTGGTTTGGGGCTTTCCATAAGTGTCGTTCTAACTTACGAACAAGAACCACAACATTGATACTAGCATTGTTGATCACCCGTTGTAAATTGGATCTTTACTATGCTAGGAGAAACAGCACCATAAAGCCACTTATGCAAAACGAGTTGCATGTCAAGCGTGGAGCAAGTCTCATGAACGATGTCATGTAAGGTTAGCCCGGGCCGCTTCATCCCAACATACCGCAAGATGCAAAGTACACAAAAAGCAATCTACAAAAAAAGCATCAACGCCCACAATGACCATTGTGTTCTACTCGTGCAACAGATCTACATATAGACACGGCTCTGATACCACTGTAGGGGTTCGTAGCATGGAAAACAAAAAATTTCTATCGCATACAAACAAACAAGCCAAGATCTATCTACTAGATTGTAGCAACGAGTCGATGGAATAACTTACCCTCGAAGTTTCCAAAGTGGTTAACGAGCAGATTCTCGGGTGATGTAGTCGCATTTTCCGATCTCAAGATCGCAGAGACGATCCTTCCAGCGCCACGCTCCGCAGGCTCCCGCAGGGTCACACGCTCGGTACTGACGAAGACCTTCCTCTCCTTGTTCCAGCAGCAATGGAGGTTGTAGCACTCTCTCGTGATTCCCAAAGACAACGGGCGTGGTACCGGAGGTAGAGGGAAATCCTGCAGGCTTCGCTTAAGCCTAAGTAGTATGGTGGAGCTTATGAGAGAGGCTATTAGTGGTCTAGTAATTAGACACACCAATTAGAAGGCTCTAAACCAATTAGAAGGCTCTAAACCGCTGGCTAAAGCAATTAGAAGCTCTAAACCAAAACGGCTCTAAACCGGAGATTAGAGGTGGAAACTTGTGTGTGTAATGAGGGGAGCCCTGCCCCTCCTTATATAGGTGGGAGGGGCTGGCGCGCCAAGGGGAGGGAGTGGAGTCCCTCCCCAACTCGGCATTGGAGTTGGCCGCCGGTTGGAGGAGGTCTCCTCTCCAACTCGGTTTCCTCTCCTCCTCTTTCCACTTTCCAAAACTTGCTTTGACTTTCAAACTAGCCGCTTGACTTTTCAATTTAGGATTTAAATAAACCCTTTATTTTGGACAGCGAGAACACTTAGTACATGATGCAATCATTCCAATATGTAATGACACATTCATGTACCCTTCCCCTCCGGAGTGCCGGACATTCCGGGACCTTCTAGAATGTTCCCGATGAAAACACCGGAACCATTCCCAACTCTGAAACGGGACTTTCCTTATATGAATCTTATTCTTCGGACCATTCCGGATCTCCTCGTGATATCCTGGATCCCATCCGAGACCAACAACATTCGGTCTCTTTCTCATAATACCATAACTACTCAAACAACGTCAATCCTTAAGTGTGTCTCCCACGGTTCGTGAATTATGCGGACATGATCGAGACACTTCTAACAATAACCAATAGAGGAATCTGGAAATTCATATGGCTCACACATATTTCTACGATTACTTTGCGATCGAATGAACCACTTACATACGATACCAATTTCCCTTTGTCTCACGATATGTTACTTATCCGAGGTTATGATCGTCGGTATCTCTGCATACCTAGTTCAACCTCGTTACTGATAAGTACTCTTTTCTCGTTCCCGTGATATGTGATCCCTTGTGAGCCAGTCACATGCTTGCAAGCTAATTGGATGACATTTCACCGAGAGGGTCCAGAGTATATCTATCCGTCATATGGATGGACAAATCCCACTCTTGATCCATGTGTTTCAACCAATACTTTCCGAACACTCAATGCCACCTTTATAGCCACCATTACGGTAGGTGTTTGATGACATCAAAGCATCCATCCGGTAAAGGTGATATGCATGATCTCATGGTCGAAGGAATTAGGTTACTATGTATCAAAAAGCATATAGCAATTGAACTATTGAAATGACTTGATCTTTATGCTACGCTTATCTATAGGAGTATGTCCATCACATCATTCTCCTAATGATATGACCCTGTTGTTAATAACATCTCTATGTTCATGATCAGGAAACAATGATCATATATTAACCAACAAGCTAGTTTAACAAGAGGCTTTACTAGGGACTCTTATTTTAGTTTACAAATCACACAAGTATTAATGTTTCCGGTTAATACAATTATAGCATGGTATGTAAACATTTATCATAAGTATGAAGATATGATAATAACCACTTTATTATTGCCTCTTGGGCATATCTCCAACAAATGGTGGGTCCATGAGAGTTGTTTTTGCCTCTGCCTTCTCCTCAGCATTGTTTATCTTGTCTTGGATTGCCATGTACTGCTTTAGGAAGTCGAATATCGAGTTTTTGGGGTTGATGTACCTCTTTAGGACCGCGTTAAAGCCCTCGCTCCTTGCCGTGGTTTGAAGGAAGGGAAGAAAGCATGCATGAAGTATGTCGGTACCCAGCATTTTCTCTCCTTCCATATTGAAAACAGATCTATGTTATCTTTCACTCCATAGAGATTTATCATATCCATCCAAAAAAATTCAAATTCTTCTGGTGTTAGGCTGTTATTCACGCAGGCATTGTATGCTTCTAGCAGTTCTGGGTTTTTCCCCATGAAAGGGCCAATCCTCTCAGTTGCGTTTTGCATGACGTGCCACCTGCAGTTCCTGTGTATAGCATTAGTGAACACAGCTTTAATGGCCTCTTTCATTGCAGTGTCTTGGTCTGTTATTACGCTCTTTGGCTGTACGCCACCCATAGCTTCAAGGAACATCTTGAATAGCCACACAAAGCTATTTTTCAGCTCGTTTCGCACAAAACCGCATCCAAGTTGAATCGACTGACCATGGTTATTTATGCCGATAAACGGAGCACATGGCATCTTGTACCGGTTTGTGAGGTAGGTGGTGTCAAACAAGATGCAGTCAGAAAATGACTTGTATGCTCGTCGTGCTGCTCCGTCGACCCAAAAGATGCTCTCTACACGACACTCTTCATCGAGCGATATCTTGACGAAGAAATGTGGATCATCTTTTTGTATTTTTGCAAAGTATTCCAATGTGTCCTGCATGTCATGATTGTTATGCTCATTGCGGAACTTGTCCCTCAGGTTGGAGATGTCCTTAGCTATGTATGGCACCTCTGATAGGCCGCCATAGAACAGTGCCATTAGCTGCATTTGCCGGGACATCGGTATGTTGCATGCGTGCAGCATCCTCAAGAATACTTGTTCCTCTAGTGGTATGTCGCGGTGGGAGCGCAAGAACCTTGTGAGCGACGGTTTGAGGATCAGTGGGTGATTGTGTTCGTCATCAAAATCTTTGACGTGATACCATGCGTCTTGCCTCTTTAAATACATGCATGCTTTGCAGCCAGTTCTAGGATGTGTGTTATACTTTCTTGTTGGAACCACGGATTTTGGGTTTTGGCTGATTTCTGCTTCTTTCTTCTTATGGGGTTTGCCAACGCATGTGCACACAATGTTCACCCTGTCGTACTCACCATCGTCTGCAAAATGTCCCCAGTCAATTCTGATTCCAAACCCTTTTCTCTCTGCATATGCCCGGTAGTGTTCTTTAGCATACTTGAAGCTTTCAAAGCGCATCCCATGTGTTGGTGCATGTGGGGTGGAGTGCGCAGCATCCCCGTCATCGTCGTTTCCTCCTCCCTCGTCTGACCCTGGTGTGATGTAGGTTGGTTCCTCAATTGTATCTCCTGTTGCTTGTCCATATCTATGTGCAGTATCAATGCTTTCACTCACATTATGAACATGGTGTGATCCATCCCCTGGAATATATCAAAAAACAGCACTCAATATCAGCATTGTTCATATCTCATGTGGGTAACTTTACAAGTAAAGTATGGGTAACTTTTATTGTGTATAGTGGATCACTTCAGCTCATATGTATGGGTAACTTTTATTGCTGCACATTCTTTTTCCAAACCTAACATGTAATGCAGTCTGTAAGTTAATTCTCCTTTTGTTGTTCAGCACAATTAATTCTGAATGGTAATATGTTTTTTGTAAGACCATTGTGCTTTTGTGGTGTGTGTGTGTGGATAACTCTTGCTTGTAGCCATGTGTCACTTTTGTTATGACTGGTGGGTAACTTTTGTGTTGAACATAACTATATTTTGTGTTCTCAATCTATCATGTTAGTGTGTGTTGTGTTGAGTGTGGGATCCTATTTAGTGATATGAAGTGGTTTAGTATAGTGTTCATAGGGGGAGAGGGTAACTGTGTGCTATTATGTGTGTTTGCTATTTTGTTCAAACATTTTTTATGGTGAAATATATGGGTTACTTCAGTTATAGCAATGGATAAGTTTACTGTCAACATATGGGTCGCTCTACTGAAAGCATGTGTGTAATTTTTAGTGTTAATTTTCTTCTTTGCATCATACCTTTAGCCTGTGGGGTGGAGTGCGCATCATCCTCATCATCGTCGTTTCCTCCTCCCTCATCTGACCCTGGTGTGATATAGTTTGGTTCCTCAATTGTATCTCCTTTTGCTTGTCCATATTTGTGTGCAGTATCAATGCTGTGACTCACATTATGAACATGGTGTGATCCATCCTCTGTAATATAGCAAAAAACAGCAGTCAATATCAGCTTTGTTTATAGCTCATGTGGGTAACTTTATAACCAAAGTGTGGGTAACTTTTATTGTGTATAGTGGATCACTTTAGCTCATATGTATGGTTAACTTTTGGTAGGCAGTGGCTGATGCACATTCTTTTTCCAAACCTAATGTTACTGTGTTGTGTTTAGTGATATGAAGTGGTTTAGTATAGTGTTTATAGTGGGGTAACTGTGTGCTATCATGTGTATTTGCTATTTGGTTCAAACATTTTTTTGTGCTTGTGAAATATATGGGTTACTTCAGTTATAGCAATGGATAAGTTTACTGTCAACATATAGGTCACTCTACTGAAAGCATGTGGATAATTTTTTAGTGTTTATTTTCTTCTTTGCATCATACCTTTTTGACGAGGAACTTGAACAATTGCATTCGTGTTTGTTGCACTGTATTCTTCTTCCTGCTCTTCTTGTTGTCCAAGGTCGATATTAAGGTCGAAAACCATGATTTCTTTCTGCAAGATCAAACATGAATTTCATTACAGTTATATGTAGGAACTAATTTTTTCATTTTCTATGCAGATGGTGTGCCAGAAGCTGATTCAGTAGAGGAAATTTTATACAATGCAGCAATTCATAAGTTTTGATAGTCAAATTTGTGTCAGATTTAGAAGAACATTGATGCCTCAAATCTGTAGCAAACATTGTAGAAATCGAAAAAATCTCTGTGTTTTTCACAGATCAGGAGTAAGATCAAGTTTAGGTTTTAAAGGATCTATGTGCATTGTTTTTGCTGAAACAAGCAGAATTTTCAGATGTTTCTATAGGTTTAGCAGAACGAAATTACCTCTGTTCAGGTGGGTAACTTCATATCAAGGTTTAGCTGAAAATTTCTATGTCCTTTTTGAAGAGGTTGAGGAGGAAGGAAGAAGGGGGATCGATCTAGCTGATGGAGGAAGGAAGAGATCGAGGACGACAGGGGGCGAGGGTGAGTCTTTTTGTTCTGTTTTGTCTCCTTTTTCTTTCTTGAGGGGGAAGTTGATGCTGGGGAGGAGATATCTGCCGGGAGAGGTGGTGCCAGCTGGGTTGGTCACGCGTCGTGCATGACTGTACGGATGCGCGCGGTAAGAAGAGGTCAGAGGAAGGAATCGCGGGGGGGGGGGGTGGGTGGAATCGGACCGGTGCCCGCCGGATGCGGGAAATCTGGCAGGCGCCAGCCCCCTAGTCGCGTCCGTATAAATAAAGCCACATCGGCCAAACTGATACAAGGTGATGGGAGAACTCCTTACAAAGCAGATCAAGATAAACACATGAAAGACCACAACTTGCCACCAAAGACAACCACCCGAGAGTGGGGAGAACCGGCGCTCCACAACGACGCCCCCAAGAGAGTAACGATGCACACCGCCGCCGCCGCCAAGACCGAAAGTCAAGGGTTTTCACCCGGAGCCTAAACACGGAGAAGGTAGCCGCAGCGGCGCCCCCAAGAGGGTCACGATACCCGCAGGCATCGCCGTCGCTGGTGCCGAAGCACTGAGCTTTCGCTCGGAAAAACCTTCAAGCCGCTCCGCGTCACCCGCCCACGCTTGTTGTCCTCGAGTCTGGCCTCCGACACACGATCTGGGTGCTGCCGAAGCCAAAACATCGCCAACACCGAAGTCCCCCAATTTCCGCTCCTCGCCACCCACATGACCAAAGAGGAGGACCACCACCACCGCCACGTCGCTCGCCGAAGAGCCTCGCGCGCAGTCCACCTTCCGGGGCCGCCGCCCCGGCGTCCATGAACTCGAGCCAAGTCTCCAACCAACATCACATCGCGCCGACGGCAAGGAGGGCAGGGTAGATCAGGCACAGACCTGCCAGAACCGAGCCACCCGACAGTCTAGGGGAGGGGAACAACCCTCCATCACCCATGGTGATTGCCGTCCGGACGCAGCAGTAGTACCGACTAGGCCTAGATCAGGCCCGGCCAAGCCGGCCAAGCCTAGATCAGGCCCTGTCAGCGCCGCCGCCGCACTGCTGCAGCCAGGCCGTCAGCGCCTACGTCCACTGCAACCCGTGCTGATCTACTAGTGCTGCCGATGTACAAGCTAGGCCGCCATGTCTCGCTGCCGGAGCCTCCGCTATGCTGCTGCTGAAGCGCCCGCCGCTGAGCTGGGCGCCGGCCGAGCCAGACGCGCCGCCGGGGGAGGGACCGCGGTCGCGACGCCTGGGGACAGCCCTCCACAGATGCGCCGCCTGCCGGTCGAGCTCGTCGCCCCGCCAGTCCTCACCGCCGCCAGGGGCCGCCGCCCGCGAGGGAGCCACCGCGTCGGGTAATGGAGGGCCTGCCGCCGCCGGCCCCGTGCGGTCTTTGCCGGGCGGAGCTCGCCGGCAGCGACAGGGGAGGGAACGGGGAGGGAGGGGGAGGAGGCGGCCGGCCAGGGGCGCGCCTCGGTCGCCCTCGCGGGGACGACGCGAGACGCCAAGGGAGACGCGAGACCAGCTAGCTTTCACTAGTTTTGTTTCTATGAGCTCTCCATCTGAGTGTTTTAGCCCCTGCGCTACTACTGCTAGCAAACTAATTGCGCATGTTGCGGTGAATCGATCGGCTGTCGCATTCTATCTTTTTTTTTTTCGAAACCCAGTACAGACACAACGCTCATGAATTCATACATATACTCACTTCTGAGAACGTATCGTATCCTACCTAGTACTTGTCTAGGTGAGTCGAGTATAGCACGAGTCCCCTTCAAAATCAAGCCAGTACGATTCCGTTTCGTATCAGGTTCTAGGTAGCGACGTACTAGGTACTGATTGCCTGTGTTTTCCTCTATATTTTGATGCGATCGATCATCATCGGACGACACACCTAACAATGGACATCGTCCAAGTAGGAGCAGGATCACACGCACGCTAGTCGTCGAAGCAAGCAATGGACATCCACACGGACGTGCTAGTGGAGATCCTGCTGCGGCTCTCGCCGATCTGCCGGCGGCGGCTCCGGCTCGTCTGCCGGCTGTGGCGCGACCTGGTCCAGGAGCGCACCCCCAAGGCACAGATCGGCCCGGCCAGGCCCCTCATCGACACGGAGTCCTGTCGTACATACATCGTCGACGACGTCCAAGGGCGCGGCAGATGCACCCCGCTGTGGACGGCGGGCCACGAAGCGAAATACAGGGACATGCAGCTGGTGGGCACCTGCAACGGCCTGCTGTGCCTGTGCGACAACTACAAGCCCGGCGGCCCCATAACCTTGCTCAATCCGGCCACCGGCGAGGCTCTGGCCCTCCCGCCGGTCCCGGGCGCCGGCCGGTTCACGCGCCCCAAGAGTGGCTGGCATCAGGCGTACGGCTTCGCGTACCACTCGGTCACGGGGCGGTACAAGATCGTGCGCTTCCCGTGCGAGGAGGACAGGGTGCAGGTGTTCGCGCTGGGGGAGGCGTCGTGGAGGGACGTGCCGGTGGCCGCTGGCGCGAGATGCAGGCTCGACGCCGGCGTCGTCGGCCTAGACGGGGCGGCGTACTGGGTCGCCGTCGACGCCGGGAAGGGGACCGAGAGGATCATGTCGTTGGACCTCGAGGACGAGTGCGTCGTGTCCACCGAGCCGCCGCCGGAGCGCATCTGCCACCTGGCCGAGGTGCGCGGGAGGCTGGCCGCCGTCATTAGCGACGGCGTCATGGCGCATGAGAAGGTCCAGGTGTGGGTTCTGGAGGGTGAGACTAGCAGGGTGGAACGGCGAAGGTGGTGGAATCATCGGTACAGCGTGCAGCTGCCAAGAGCAGGACTACAGGAGTATCCGTCGCGGACGCCGGGGCAGCGGCTCGCGCGGCCACACCTGGGTCATGGCATGTCCACCATCCTGACGCACGGGACATGGTGCGGCCAAGGGCTGGTCCTGTATCAGCACACGCCCACAACCTCTACGTGCACTAGTACTACCGTGGAGTGGAAGCCACGGCCGTTGTTAGGCTGCAACAACTGGGGCCGGATTTATCGGACGTTCGCCTACACGGAGACCACGGAGCCGCTCAGTGCGTACAAGATTTGGACTTAATGTGGCGACCGCAATCGTCTCGTCGGAGCAGAAGGTATATGATGTGGTGCTGAAGCAGGCCGTGTTGCTGAGGCGGTAGTTGTGATAGCTCTGTACCAACCTAATTTTCCTATGATGCAGAATATCAGTGCTTCTCCGTCAACTGCACAACCAAACCCAAAGCCAAAAAAACAATCTGAATCAAGCAGGAACAAGGCTTCACCTACTTCCAGCAGCAATGCAAGATTCGACAGATTCACTTTCAAGCATCGTTGATTGTTTTTCGTGTTTTAGAGAATGGAAAGTTTCGGTCGATGAGTGGGTCAGTACAACTCCCTTAGACAATGCAATGCTCTGTAACACTTGCAGTTCAACCCTCTTCTCCCATGCACAGGGCCGGCTCTGACCCATGGCCAACATGGGCGGCGCCCTAGGGCCCATGCCTGATGGGGGCCTATGATTTGCATGCTCCTTTATTAGTCAGTTGTTTGGTTTTGGGTTAAAAAAATCAGTTAAAAGGCCTAGCATAGAGAAATAATGGACTAAACCAAATCAAGAATCGATCTCCCGTTTAGTCTAATTCGTGTTCGCCTGTTTGTATCCCTAATTTCCTACTATCGTCTATTCAACTGCGGACTGCCCTAGCCGCCCTGATCTAGATTGGAGATCGCCAATTCGTCATTGCCTATTGGGAACTAGAATTGATCATTTGAACTTGTGAATCCATATGCATTCCTTTCCGCTCCTCATTGCCTTTTCTCTGTTGTCCTGGCCCCTGGTATGTTCAATCGCCACGGAATCCGACTGCAATGTGAGATTAGGGACTTGGAGTTTTAGTTTTAAGTACTATTTAATTCCTTCACAATTATAGGTGTCCAAATGTTGCCTGAAGAACATAAGTCCTGCGTTGAGAAAATAAATTAAAAATCAATAATCGGTTTATTGAATCACAAAGAGGTGCTTTAAAATAAGTATTTTCTGGTCAACTAGTAGTTTTGATACCAACGCCAATAATCAATTGCAAGAATTGATTCGGGAGAAGATGATTTTGCGGCAACAGGTTATTTAACTACTCTTTTATTTTCTCTGTCACTATATGACATGGTTTAAGTGCTTAACAATCATGTTTATACATCTTAAACTAATAATGTGTTGTCGGATGTTAACTCTTAATACTTTGCAGGTAAAAATAGCCATTCATACTTATTTATATATTAATATATACGTGTGCATATATATAGCTTTATAAGGGCCTATGTTGTCGATCTCGCCCTAGGGCCCTTCAAAACATAGAGCCGGCCCTGCCCATGCAGAGTCGCAATGATGCTTGATGTGTTGTGGAAATGCCATACTTACATGGACAACACGATTAATGTGAAACCGTTAAAAAATGTACTCCCTCCGTCTGCAAGTAAGTGTACTTCTAGCTTTTGCCTAAGTCAAACATAATTAAATTTGACTAACTTTATAGAGAAATATAAGAACATATATTACATCAAATTGATATATTATGAAACTAGATGTAAAAATAAATCTAATGGTATTAATTTAGTGTCATAAAAATATTGATACGTTGTCCTAAAAAGTTAGTCAAACATAGTAAAGTTTGACTTAAGACAAGGCTAGAAGTACACTTATTTACGGACGGAGGAAGTATGCCCCATTGCAACTCACGGGCACGTTTGCTAGTGCAAACAAAATCATGCACTGATTTGGAAATAAAATTAGTGCACTAAAACATGTTTTCTTTTATTGGAAGCAAATTAAACAGCGTGAAATAAATCAAGAGAGAGTTTGATAGATTAATTAGTTGGAAGAAGTAAATAATTTTGTTTCCAAATTTGAAAAATTGAACTGGTTTCCCCTAAATCCAGCGCAAACCATTGTTTCCATTGTCTTATGGATTTCTTTCATAGTATTATAGACATGGAAACTACCTAGAGTATTTTCTGTGTCTTAATCAGGGCCTTAATAATTCCTGATCTAAGGGATGAAGATGACTTTTTAGGGACGAGCGACAGGATCAGGAGTGATCCTCAGAATCGGTTATTTATGTAGCAAATCGTAAATTTTATACAGAAAATTAACTTCCTTAGGACCACCTTACATTAGCCAATCAAAATCGCTAATCCCATGGCAGAGTGTACCATCCATCCCTAGCAGTACTTCCTCTCGCCTACAAATAGCCTGCTAACTGCACCATAGGCGATGTGAACACGAAAGAGACAGTATAACTGCATAGAAATCCTGGCACACTAAAGAGCAACATGGGCACCAACTCATTAGTGATCCTCGTGGCCTGCTTGTTGTTTTGCATTGCCTACGAAGGTATAGTATTCTGGATGCCAAAACAAATCACCCTGCCGTAATTGAGAATCAGATTGTCTAAGTATCTCAATCTACTCTTCCTTTTTCATGTGCTCACGCAGGAAGTGCAGGTGCTCCACGAGCAGCCTGCAGGACTTCGGATCTCGCCGTCAGCACGGACACTTACCCGGATCCGGGAGGAAGACCGGAGTACTTCGTGAGGGTGGCGAACACTTGCGCCTGCACGCAACGGAACATAAAGCTGGCGTGCCCAGGGTATAACTCGTCCATCGTGGTCTACCCGGCCAGCGCCATCACGCCGGACCGCGACGGCATGCTCTGCACCCTCGTCGGCGGCGGACCCGTGGAGCATGGTGGGGAGGTCTACTTCTACTACGAATGGAGCACCAAGTTCAGCTTTGAGCCCGTCTCCTCCACCCTCCACTGTTAGATAATTGCGATTAAATGATATTATGATCTTATGAAAAAAATGTGTTTCCTTAGGTGACAAAAAGATTTTTGTTTAGACATGTAATTTGATACAAGTTTTAGAGTGGTTAGCATTTTTAATAACCCTCCACATGCCTCGATTTAACCGTGAAAAATGTGGCGGCACAAATTCGACAAAAAGAGACGAAAAAAATAGTGTGGGACTAACAAAATTAAGATGGGATCGGAACAAAAAAAACTGTGTTATTTTTGTTAATTAGAAGTCGATCGTTCCGGTGCACACGTTTAAAATCCATATTTCTCCCTGAAAAAGACATCAAATAGCCAACCGATCCCTCACAAGGCCAGCACCGCTCCTTAGTCTCTCCACCGATCCTAACGCCCTCCGCCGAGGGACGAAGCTTCATACAAATAATTGGGCAGGCCAAGCTAAATCGAATTAGTAAACCGTAACGTGGAATAAGTTTGACCATCAGGCATGGAATTACATATTAGAAAATCAGCCTTATTCCAATCGAATATGCTTTTAAAATCTTCGATGCAATCTTCATACTTGTATTTGTTGTAGAGAATTTTAGTTCTGAGTTATGAGATGATGCTGCGAAGTGAAATTTGATGAAATACGTACTAACTCCATTCCTGATGGTCGGTGTGCCATACGGGCAAGGTCGCCGGCTCGCTGCTGCTAGCACTTAGCTACTTGCATCTGATGTTCGGGGGCTGGACGCCCTCTTCGGTTCGCCGCTGCTAATCACTGCTGGATTTCGGAGACTCGCCTTTAGCCAGATCGAGGGCTCGAGGCTGCTGATGCAGTGGTTGCTAGGAGCCCGAGACAACGAACTGAATTAAGGGTGCTGAAGGGGATGTATAGATTTTTTCTAAGGGTCACGGGAAACAGTGCGCTGCAGTGCTGCTGGTGGGCTGGAGTTACGTGTAGATATGTTTAGTTTTGCTCCAAAGCTGGGCGGGTGGCCCAGTTTGTCCCTCACATAGCTCCGCCAGTGGCCGTGGCCCCAACGCCGCTCGATCACCTCCCGCAAACGACCATAGCCGCAGTCTCCCTCGATCCTCTATTGTGAGCACATCTCGCCAACGACTGTAGCCACCGTCGCCGCCATCCCACTCCTCCGCTCCGCTCGACCGCTGCGTCGCTGCCTCGATCTGCTTCGAAAGTGAGGGGCGCACGGTGAC
Organism: Avena insularis; assembly: GCA_023614405.1. NCBI lineage: Eukaryota > Viridiplantae > Streptophyta > Magnoliopsida > Poales > Poaceae > Avena > Avena insularis. Next base: position 93,192,982 of record CM042695.1, read on the forward strand.
GGAGGCCCTCGTATGATTGTCAAATCAGGAACGCACACACATCACCTATATTCTAAAATCTGAATTAAAGGCCAATAGATTCTATGTCAAAGTTTGATAAAAGTAATCAACAGTTAATCAACGGTTAGAAAAAAATCACAGGCAACAGAATTGGATGGAACTCGGCGGAACGAAAAGTTTCGCCCAAATCACCGTAAAACTTGGTTATTGTTTATAAGTATCATTCGGAATAATAAATAGTGTTAATGAGTTGTTCTCTTTTCTAACATGCAGGTTGAAGATAATATTATATTGCAGTATAGATTCGACAGACTGAAAAACCCAACAGCAGATCCGAAGCCAAAAGAAAATGCGCCCAGAAATAATGGAGTGGGAAGTTCAAACAAAAAAACAGCTAAAATGGTACAGGAAGAAAGGATGGAGGCAATGATGGAGCGAATGGTATAGCAAATGATGAAGAGTATGGAGACAGTGATGGTACAGAAAATGATGAAGAGGATGGAGGCAATGATGGAGCGAAAAATGAAGAGGATGATGGACATATATGCAGAGGTGACATGACATTCCTTTAATCTCCTTATTAATTTTCATTGCTATTTGATTCCTAAACTATAGACTGTTTTTTAGAAACTTGTCGCCAAGTTAAACAAGGAGGGCGTAATATACAAAAGCACTGCAGCTTCTGTTTCCAACTCAACTGGAGAGGAGGAAGACAAAGGGTCATATGAGAATGGAGCTGCATTAAAGAATTTTGGTATAAGAAAGACACCGTATCCGCTGAAGTTGATCAGATAATTAATGAAATCGTAAAATTCATAAATAAAAATAGAAAAATGGTGATGTGACAACAGAAGTTGAAAGAGGCAAGAATCCGTGGAAAGCTCCACTAGGCAGCACATCTTATAATCCTGAACAAATCGATGATCTAAAAGTGTCTAAATCAGTGTCGTCAGAGCTACCGACGTAAATTTACCAATCAAGCAAGATCAACTGTAACAATCAAGATGGAGCAACTGCTTCGGATGATTCTAGGAGCGCCGATAGTCAAGTTGTTGCATGCGATAAGTCGAAACGGAAGCGAAAAATACAAGAAACACTCCACTAGGCAGCACATCTTATAATCCTGAACAAATCGATGATCTAAAAGTGTCTAAATCAGTGTCGTCAGAGCTACCGACGGAAATTTACCAATCAAGCAAGATCAACTGTAACAATCAAGATGGAGCAACTGCTTCGGATGATTCTAGGAGCGCCGATAGTCAAGTTGTTGCATGCGATAAGTCGAAACGGAAGCGAAAAATACAAGAAACAATAAAAAGTTATGTAGGATTTGAATCCCGAAAACGTCGTGGAACTAAGAGAGGTACTGCCTTTTTTTCTTGTTGTAATATATGTTGTGCACCGACATTCTATTTATTTGCTGCATAGATTTTTTTGATAACAAGAATGAGGATCAATCTGGGTTGACTGATAAGCAGATAGCAGCAGTCGTTAGTTTTGTTGAAAACGCTTCAAAGAGCAAGTCACATGGTGAAAAAGTTTTTTATCAACATCAAAATAGAAGTATCGACACTTTAATCCAGCTTAAAGTAGTTCTAGACCATCAGTGGCTTACCGATCCTAAGTTTCATTTAAAATGTGTATGTCACAAACATCTATTATCAGTTTTTAAGATTCAATTGGTTAGTTTGTTCCAGGTAATTGATGCTTGCATTGGAGATTTATCACTCTGTGTTGGGCATGACGAGTACATATTCACAACAGTTAGGACAACATTCCTCTTAAATCAAGTCAAAAAAGGGCGAAAATAAAGAAGTCAAAGCATAACATGAACTATGTGATAGAACAAAAGTGGATCAATTGGTCTAGTTAGTTATGACCGAATATTTTTCTCGTGATAAGATAACCATTTTTTATTTGCAAGTTATCAATACGCGTAATAATTTTGAGAAATCATTCTTGATTTTGTCATTTTAATGCAGGCCTATTTCCCGCTTAATATAGACAATTCGCATTGGACGATAGTTGTCATGCACGCACCGAAGAAATAATTCCAAGTTCTTGACATGACATACCTTAGTCGAGAACTTGAAAAAAAAATCGGTGCGTGCATGACAACTAGGAAATAGGCATGCATTAAAAATGACAAAAGCAAGAATGATTTCTCAAAATTATTATGCATGTTGCTAACTTACAAATAAAAAAGTGGTTACCTTATCAATATCCGTCCATAACTCGACCAATTGCTCCACTTTTGTTCATCACATAGTTCATGTTGTGTTTTGACTTCTTCACTTTTGCCCTTTTTTACCTAATTTAAGAGAAATTTTGTTCTAATTGCTGTGAATATTTTCCGGTCATGCCCAACACGGAGTGACAAATCTCCAATGCAAGCATCAATTACTTGGAACAAGCTAACCAATTAAATCATGAAAACTGATAATACATGTTTGTACATATGTACGTTTTAATGAAAACTTACTGGATCGTTATCCACTGATGATCTAGAACTACTTTAAGATGGATTGAAGTGGCAATACTTCCATTTTGATGTTAATAAATAACTTTGTCACCATGTGACTTCTTCTTTGAAGCGTTTTCAACAAACTAACGACTGCTGCTATCTTCTTATCGGTCAACGCAGATGGGTCCTCATTCTTGTTATCAAACAAACCTAAGCAGCAAATAAATAGCATGCCAGTGCACAACATATATTACAACATGAAAAATAAATGGATGGCAGTAACTCTCTTAGTGCCACGACGTTTTCGGGATTCAAATCCTACATAACTTTTTAGTTTTTCTTGTATTTTTCGCTTCTGCTTCGACTTATCGCATGCAACAACTTGACTATCGACGCTCCTAGAATCATCCGAAGTAGTTGCTCCATCCTGAGCGTTACCATTGATCTCGCTTTGATTGGTAAATTTCCGTCGGTAGCCCCGACGACACTGATTTAGACACTATTAGATCTTCGATTTGTTCAGGATTATAAGTTGTGCTGCGGAGTAGAGCTTTCCACGGATTTTTGCCTCTTTCAACTTCTATCGTCACATCACCATTTTCCCCATTTTTATTTATGGACTTTATAGTTTCATTAATTATCTGATCAACTTCAACTTTAACAGGTACGGTGTCTTTCGTATATCAGAATTCTTTAATGCAGCTCCATTCTCACATGGCTATTTGTCCTCCTCCTCTCTAGTTGAGTTGGAAACAGAAGTTATAGTGCTTTTGTATATTACGCCCTCCTTGTTTAACTTGGCGACAATTTTTTGAAAAACATAGTTTATAGTTCAGGAATAAAATAACAATGAAAATTAATAAGAAAATTAAAGGAATGGCATGTCACCTCTGCATATATGTCCATCATCCTCTTCATTTTTCGCTCCATCATTGCCTCCATCCTCTTCATCATTTTGTCTACCATCACTGTCTCCATACTCCTCATCATTTGCTATACTATTCGCTCCATCATTGCCTCCATCCTTTCTTGTACCATGTTAGCTTTTTTTTGTTTAATCTTCCCACTCCATTATTTCTGGGCACATTTGCTTTTGGCTTCAGATCTTCTGTTGGATTTTTCCAGGTTGTTGAACCTATACTGCAATGTAATATTATCTTCAACTTGCATTGTTAGAAAAGAGAACTACTCATTAATATTATTTGTATTCCGAATGATACTTATAAACAATAACCAATTATTTAATAGATGACTAATTACCACAACACCTTGACCCAGGCCATTGTCGCAGTCAAAGTCATCCCTTATCATAGCAGCATCCTTCGTCCAATTCACATTATTGGTTGCAACGACAATTATGTATTCAGAATAAATGGATCACATATTGGCTTGACCTTTTCCAAATAACCGTACTGCATGAAAAATAGTAGAAATCAGTGATATATATTATTTAACATTTTAAGTGCGCAATGAATGAAGTGTAAGTGGCGATACATACCTGCAGTATTGATAAGTTACCCCTAGGCCACTGTCTAATTACTTTGTACCTAGCTTCAAGCTTCAAATATACCATGAGATGCTCAAGCAAAAACTGACACCAATTAATCTTGGACATACTGTCTAAATCCTCAACCAATGCCCAGTATTCTCTAGGTACATTATATTTTCCTATTAGGGCCAGCACTGTCCCAAGCAGAACTAGGGATCTTCGGAAGAAGTCATCGTCCACGGATTTACTGGTCACAATCTCATTATTTAGTTCATCAATGTCGATGTTCCCTATTTCTGCGCTGAGAAAACATGCCGGAATGCGTGTCTTGGCATCATCCCCTTGTTGCTCAATTATTTTCATACCAGAAAATCCAATGTTCCGTAAGCCATATATGCACTCGACATCTAACCGAAAATTTACCTTTGTTCCGTGGTAAAATAAATTTGCTATAATTATCAAACATCTCTAGCATGCATTGTAACAGGACAGAGCACATTTTTATACGAGGAATTTGCAACATGGGCCAAAGATTTGTTAAGAGAAATTTTTCAATGGCGCAAACTATAGGGCGATCGAGCTCGTCCATGCTGTCGTACAAAAAAGATGATTAAGTATGAAACTTAAATTTGAATCTACTATAGTAATCAAGATTAACCTCTGACCTATAAGGAATACCGTGCAATCACACACCCCAGACTAGTTTTATTCACTGTATTTGTATTTTTAAATCTAACAAGCCAAAGATGTGGCTCGTGGGGAGAACAAATGCAATCTGAGCCTGCTCCATATTTTATTCTAACATCATGTTGCATGCAGATACATGTGCAATTACGTAAGGACGACCTGATCTGGCCTAGCGCCCCCATCGACATCTGGCCGCGAATTAGACGGCCATGTTTGGCAACTAAACATATGCGCATGCTTGAATCACTCCACGCTTGATGCATCTACTAGCTTAATGCAGATCGAAAAGAACTAATCACGTAAACTAATCAAGATTAGAACCTAAGACATCTTACCTGGTGATGGCGACGGTGACCACTGACCACAAACGGCCGATCTGGAGCAGTGACCGCACGCCGGGTCGGTGACTCCTTGTTGGGGCGTGGATAGGGACGACGTGGGAGGCGGAGCTAGGTAGGAGATGGGATGCGTTTTACGAGAGGCTGGAGGCGGCACTATGGTGGAGGTGGGAGGCGGCGTGACCTAGTAAGGGGCCTCGTAGGTCGTGGACACGCAGGACTCGGCGTGATCGTCGTAACTTGCCACCGATACGTGCACTCGGCGCCGTGCATGCACGTTTTAATGTTGCCACACGGCCCAGTTATTAAGGCCGCGAAGTTAATAAGGCCGCGTCGGTAGGACTTACAGTTGTTTAGTTTTAAATGTAAATTTGAAAATCGTAAAGATTGAAAAATTAATACTCCCTCCGACCCAAATTAATTGACTTGGATTTGCCTACATTCAGATGTATCTAGCACTAAAACATGTCTAGATACATCCGAATCTAGACAAATCGAAGTCAATTAATTTGGGTCGGAGGGAGTATTCATTTGTAAGAACTAAAATACTAACATGTACCACAATTTTGAGGTGATTTCAAAAAGGGTCAAGAAAATCGAGTTGTTTAAAAAGCTAGCATAATTGAACCCGAAAGGTGTGTTTGTAATTCTTTATTTTTTTTTGAACTTCACAAAAACCCCTCAAATTTACTTCACATGCGAGATGGTCAAAATATGAACTTCACAAAAACCCCTTAAAAAAAGTCCATTGGTCAACCTTCGTACGAAAAAAGCTAGGGGTAGATTTACGGAGGCCATAAACTAGGGCGGTTTCGCTGGAAAATTTAACCGCAGAAGCGTCGGAATCCCACTAAAATTTGCATCTGACCCTACCATATGTCCACAACTATGGTGCAATGTCCGTAGATGCAATGAGTATCTCTCGGGTGTGACCGTCCTCCCACGCATGCCTTGGAACTCACTGAAGCTCTAGACCTATAGGAGGAATCTTCCGCTACGAGTCAAACGGACGGAAACTGGTGGAAACTTGAGCCCAACCTTGGTTTCCCATGTTCCTACGGACTAAATGAACCTGAACAAACAAAAAAGTCCATTGGCCAACCCTCATACGGAAAAATCTAGGGGGTAGATCTACGGGGCCTAGAAACTACGCCTCCATCGATGGGAACAATTGGCATGGAGGAAATGGACGTGATCACCAAGGCAACAAGAACCCCATCAACACAAATGATAAGGACGTCAACCAGATACTGTGCTATAATTGTAAGAAGTGGGTACACTTTGCAAGAGACTGTCTAGAAATGAAGAAGAATGGTGGAAGCTTTAATGAGAACCAACCCAATCCGTTTCATAAGGGACATGTGAACCAGGTCGATGTGGAAAAAGCATTTGAAGAGCCAACTATAGCAAATACTAAGTTTTGACCAACACTTCGTCAAATTTTGTTTTTTAACACTAGTGCATCGCATTCATTCCTATCAAGAAGACATCAGTAATTTGGTGGCTTGCCAATAGACTTCGAGGCAGGAGAACCCTCAAGAACCAACCCCATAAGACCATTATTTTTAAGGTTGGTAGCCCCCCCTCTAGTCTACCCTAGACCTAAACCCTTTATTTCTAGCCTTCTCGAATCTCGAGGACGAGATTCTTTGAAGTGTGGTAGTTTGTAACATCCCAAAATTTTCTAAATTTTGGAATGTAATTCAAATAGCTTGTTTGAATATTTGAGTCCCCAAAAACTTTTTAGAATGACTCCTTTCTTTTATTAAAGCCTAAAACCCCCATTTTCCAAAGTTAGCATCTAATTATTTTAGCGAAAATGGCACTCTAGTTATTTCATTGTTAGTCAAAAACAGATTCTATAAAGCTTTTAGTGTGTGGCGTGATTTTACAAAATTTTATAAAGTAATTTTACTCAATTTGGATTTGTAAAACTAAAACTATGAAATGATTTATAAAACAGATATAAGAAAATATTTCAAACAAAAAAAGGGCAAGACGACCCAATTGGGCTGGTCCATTGCTTCCTACGCCTCTCTATTCTCCGCGCATGCAGCGCCCAGCAGCGCAGCTGCAGTCTGAGCAGCCCAGCGCCGGCCAAAACCTGGAACTACATCCCCTCCCTCCACTCACTACCTCGTCGGCCCACACCGTCAACCTGACCCCACCTATCAGCTCTTCCTCCTTCCTCCCGAACGCCTAGTCACCAGATGTGGTCCAATCCATCCTCCAACATCCCCCTCCTACATATCCGGTTATCGCCTTCTTCTCTTTTACGATGGGATGCAAGGACGCACTTTCTTCCATCGCCTCCACCAACGACCGGTGGTGGCCGACTGGGAGTTCGTCGGGAGCTCGCCGGGAGCGGTGGGTGAGGAGGGTTGACTGCATCGGGGATAAATGTGATGGTGGTGGAAGGAGAATAGGATGGGTATTTCCTTCAATCGACCGACCTGTCAGTCTCCACCTCATCCGGCTAAAATACACCGTACAACTATACGTACATATGCCCGTACGAGTCGACCTCTCACCCAGAACCCACTCAAAACAAACCCGGAACCCAGTTTCATAGACAAAAAGTGCTCTCGGGGGTGGCGGATACCGAAGCAAGAGTCTTGGATCAGAATATGTACATATTGGGGCCAAACTTTCGACAAAAAAATAAAGGGTGCATATATATCGATGTTCGAGATGTTAAATATGTTTAGGCGTATATTCTTTATACATGTATTTACTTGTATTTTCCCTATTGTGACAATATAGAGTAATACTCCACTTGGACAGGTACTAGACATTGTAACAAACTCCTGGGGTGTTTCCGCGGTATATCAACACGGAACCGATGCAAGGCAACGCATCGTTAGAGCTAGGTTTTCTGTCATGGTATTAGAGCTTGCTCCTCTACCGATCTAGCCGCCTCAAATTTTTCGCCGCCGCCGCAGCTTTTTCTGCCGCCGCCTCATACAGCCGCCACCATTGTCTATGGTCGCCGCTGCCCAAGATAAACCCAACACCAAAAGCCTTTGCCGCCACCGTAGACCCTCTACTGCCGCCGCCCACAAATCCAAAAACACTAAAAACCTTGCCACCGCTGTAGAACTCCTACTACCACCGCCAACAACCCTACAACTCAAACCCAATACCGTCGCCGCAATCTTGCCACCGTGCTCAAATACCATACAAACTTCTGCTGCGATCTCACTTGTCAGCGCCGCACGTCGCAATGGCTTCGTCTTCCTCCGTGACCTCGCTGGCTGCTGCCCTTGGTGCGCCCCCAAGCCAGCTTCTCACTCAGGAGAATTCCCTTGTGTGGAAAGCACTTGTGGTGGCTGCCCTCCGTGGCGCTCACGTGATCAACCTGGTTAACGGAACCGAAAAAGCTCCTACTACAAAGATCAAGGCTGAATATGATAGTGGAAAGAAGATATCCATTGAAAACCCCGACTACATCACATGGATTACTCGTGATCAACAAGTTCTGTGGTATATCTTAAACTCTCTATCACCTGATCTGATTTCTGAAGTGATTGGTCTGAACACATCTACTGAGGTATGGAAGTTCCTTGATACCCTCACCATGACACCATATCGCTCTCGCACTCAGCAACTACGATCTGCCCTCATGACACAAAAAAGGGGATCTCTCTGCCGAAAAATATCTCACCAAGATGAAGACCTTGGCCTCAGAACTTGCAGCTGCAGGAAAACCACTTGATGATGATGAACTCATTTGGTCTATCATGCATGGCCTTGGATATTCCTATAACACACTAATGGTAGCCATCAATGGAAACCCTAGCACCACTCTTTCATATTATGTAGTCAACTCCAAGCCTTTAATCAGATGCATAAGTTAGAGTATGGTCGGGAGGTTTTTGTTTCCTCTGCCAACATGGCGCATCGTGGGGGTGGTAAGTCCCTGCCACCACTCCAAGGTGATCATAGACGTCATGATTACTATGAGGATGATCATGCTCGCCGAGACAGACAGGATGATGACCATGGTCACCATGATAGATATGATGATGATCGTGTCCGCAGGGAAATGTATGATGATCGTCGTGGAGGTGGTGGTGACCATCGTTATGACGATCGCTCACGCCACCGTGATGATGATGGCGGCCAACACCGTGATGATGGTGGTCGAGAGGATGGTAGACGGCATGATGATGGTCGACGCCATGGCCATGCTCCTACACCCTATGTCAATGTCACTTGTTAGATATGCAAGATTCATGGTCATCCTGCAAATGATTGCTGGTGGAGGTTCCAGAATAATCGTGATCGCCGTGATGATGATCGTGGTGACAAGAGTGCCAACATGGTTGCCAACATGGCCTCCTATGGTGTTGACACAAACTGGTACTCTGACACTGGTGCTACAAATCATGTTGCTAATGAGATGAGCAAGCTCTCCTTCCAGGGAAAGTACACAGGACATGATCAAGTCCACACGGAAAATGGTAATGGTATGCAAATCTATCATATTGGTCATTCGATGTTGGACACTCCCCATAGCTCTTTACATCTTAAAAATATTCTTTATGTTTCAGATGCTTCAAAAAATCGTCTTTCTGTTCATAAGCTTACACTTGATAATGATGTCTTTCTTGAGTTTCGCCCATATTTTTTCTTGATTAAGGATCAGGCCACAAGGAGAATTCTCTTTAGAGGTCCGTGCCATGATGGTCTCTACCCGCTAGTGCCTTTGTTTATCGGGTCCTCTAAGCAAGCCTTCTTTATAATAAAACTGTCTTATTCTACATGGCATCGCCACTTGGGATATCCATCATCCTTTGTGGTGCAGCAAATCCTTAGGAAACATCATATTTCGCATTCGCCTGAAATAAATCCATACATATGTGATTCTTGTCAACTAGCCAAGAGCCATCAGCTACCATATCCAGTCTCTACTAGTGTTTCCACTTTCCCTTTTGAGCAAGTGTTTTTTGATGTATGGGTACCAGCACCTACTTTTGTAGGCAAACATTCATATTATGTAAGCTTTATTGATGATTTTAGCAAGTTCACATGGATATATTTGCTTAAAATGTGTTCTAATGTTTATCAAGTTTTTCTCAACTTTCCGCAACTTGTTGAGCGAAAGTTTGACAGAAAAATTATTACTATGCAAACTGATTGGGGTGGTGAATATGTAAAACTCCATGGTTTCTTTCAAAATATTGGTATTACTCATCATGTCTCCTGTCCTCATGCCCATCAACAAAACAGTTCAGCAGAACGCAAACATCGTCATATTTTTAAAGTAGGACTTGCTCTTCTTGCAAATGCATCCATGCCTCTCAAGTTTTGGGATGAAACTTTTCTTACAACTACTTTTCTCATCAATCTTCTTCCTAGAAAAGTTATAAACTTTTCCACTCCCGTTGAACGTCTCCTTGACACTAAACACAACTATGAATCTCTAAGAGTCTTTGCTATGCTTGTTGGCATAATCTTCGTCCCTATAACAAACAAAAATTGGCTTTTCATTCCACCAAGTGTGTTTTTTTGGGTATAGTCCTAGTCATAAGGGTGCCAAGTGTCTAGATACTAAAACATGCCGTATCTATATTTCTCGAGATGTAGTTTTTGATGAAAATGTTTTTCCTTTGCTGATCTTAATCCCAATGCTGGAACACGCCTCAAGAAAGATATTCTTTTGTTACCTTCTAACAATGGGGATACACACATTGATGATCATATGAATATGCATATTATACCTAATGTTGATCCAACTCCTATAGACAATGTGGTTGCAGGAGATGATATTATATTGCAGCATGAATCAGCAAGAAATTCTGGAGAAAACGGTGAAGAAATGAGCAGAAACGGTGCAAATACACACTCAGAAAATGACAGAACAGCTGACTATGTCCTAGGTAGCAATCCCGAAACAGATCCGCCTATACCAAGTAGCAACCCGAAAACAGATGTGCGTGTGCCTAATCCCGACGTCTCCCGCCTGTCATCGCTTTCACACCCCATGCTAGACGCGTCGTCGCCGCGGTCCCCACCCTCGAACGTGACCCGGTTCCCGCCCAGCAGCTCTGCGCACGTGGACGTGGACGTGACACCGGCCGGGTCCGCCCGCTGTCCCTTGCTCCGCATCAGGACGACGCGAGCAAGCGCCTGGACGAGACACCGGCAGGATCCCCTTCACCGTCCCCTGCTATGCGTTAGGATGACGTTAGTGGATCTGATTCCTCCATAGATGATGCAGATACTTTCAGCCCTAGTTCGGGATCCTCTGTGCCACGATCTCCATCGCCTCAACTTGCACCACCAGAACCTCGTACACGACGGGTATCCGCAACCCCAAACAATATACTAACGATACCATTCGTTATGGTTTGCTTTTGTCTACAGGGGAATCAACATCACTTTCAGAAGCTCTCTCTCATAATTGTTGGAACAAGGCTATGAAAGAAGAATATGATGCTTTGCTAGAAAATAAAATATGGCACCTTGTACCTCCAAATTCAACAAAGAATCCCATTGATTGTAAATAGGTGTATCGTATCAAGAGACATGATGATGGCACAGTTGACAGATACAAGGCACGTCTGGTTGCAAAAGGGTTCAAAAAAAGGTATACCATTGATTATGAAGATACTCGTAGTTCAGTTGTGAAAGCATCCACTATTAGACTTATTCTTTCAGTGGCTGCCTCTCGTTGCTGGAGTTTGAGGCAGTTAGATGTCAAGAACGCATTCCTTCATGGTGTTTTAGAGGAGGAAGTTTATATGAAACAACCTCCAGGTTTTGAAAATTTTGGAACTCCTCACTGTATATGCAAACTTGACAAGGATCTCTATAGTCTCAAACAAGTTCCTCGAGCATGGTATTCCAGACTCAGTACAAAGCTGCAGTCCCTTGGGTTTGTTCCCTCTATATAAGATATCTCACTTTTCTTTTACAAAAAGTCAGGTGTTATGATATTTGTTCTAATCTATGTTAATGACATTATTGTTACTAGCTCATTTGATCAGGCCATCTCTCTGCTGCTACATAATCTAAAGGATGATTTTGCTCTCAAAGATCTGGGAGATCTCCATTTCTTTGTGGGAATTGAGGTAAAAAAAGTCAATGATGGTCTACTTCTTACATAGGAAAAATATGTCACTGATTTGATTGTGAGAGTTGGCATGAAACAGTGCACTCCATGTCCTACAACTTTGTCTTCCACTAATAAGTTGTCGCTTCATGAAGGGACACTTCTTGGCCCTTTTGATATTACTGAATATAGAAGTACTCTAGGTGCTTTGCAATATTTGACATTGACAAGACCTGATATCTCTTTTTTGGTGAACAAAGTGTGCCAGTTCTTACATGCTCCAACAACCTCTCACTGGACAGCTGCCAAGGGAATATTGAGATACATTCAAGGAACTATAAAAGTTGGGCTTGTTTTTCAGAAGTCTTCTTCAAGTCTGCTTAGTGCTTTTTCTGATGAAGATTGGGCAGGCTGCCTTAATGATAAGGGATCCACAAGAGGTTTTGCTATATTTTTTGGACCAAATTTAATATCTTGGAGTGCCAGAAAATAAGCAACAATGTCAAGGTCAAGTACTGAGGCTGAATATAAAGCATTAGCCAATGCCACAACTGAATTAATATGGGTTGAAGCTCTCCTTGGTGAACTAGCTGTTTCACTAAAAGAAAAGTCATACTTGTGGTGTGATAACTTGGGAGCTACATACTTGTCAGTGTTTTATGCAAGAACTGAACACATTGAGATTGATTTTCATTTTGTCAGAGAGAGAGTTGCAAGCAAACTGTTGGATATTAGGTTCATATCTCCAAGGATCAAATAGCAGATGAATTTACAAAGGCATTGCCTGTACGAGATCTTGATGATTTTAAGCGTAATCTCAACCTTAGACAAGGTTGTGATTAAGGCGGTTGTTAAATAGGTTTAGGTGTATATTCTTTATACATGTATTTCCTTGTATTTTTGGTATTGTGACAATATGGAGTAGTACTCTATTTGGACACGTACCAGACATTGTAACAAACTCCTGGGGTGTTTCCCCGATATATCAACACGGAACCGATGCAAGGCAACACATCGTTAGAGCTAGGTTTTCTGTCACGAGATATAGACAACATAATTGTATCAGGACAACATCGATGCCGGATTTGTACTGACCTAAGCCAAGGTACCCGTCGATCTAAAATAACATAATTTCGCCTCCCTTCGCACATCGAATCAATTTGCACATGGAGATGGAATTCGGGGTTTTGCGTGTACCCAGAGTTTGGTCTTCCTTCTCACAGCAATACCGAAGGTCTCTGTGACGTCCAGACCTTCAGGCGTGACACCACAGGGCAACTCCCAATCAAAGTGGAACAGGAGACTAGCGAGTGCTAGCTCCATGTTGGCCATCCCCAGTGACGTGCCGGGGCACATCCTTCGGCCAGCCCCGAACGGGAGGTACTCGAAGTCGGCGCCCTTGAAGTCGACGACGTTATTCTCAAACCTCTCCGGCCTAAAGGTTTCAGCATCGCTCCAATACCTATCGTCCCTCCCGATCGCCCACACGTTCACCAACACCTTGGTGCCCTTTGGAATGTCGTACCGCATCACCCGGCACGTCTCTCCACACTCCCGCGGCAGCAGGAGCGCCGCCGGAGGGTGCAGCCTCAGAGTCTCCTTGATCACCAGATTCAGGTAAGCCAGCCTCACCCTTCCGATATCGTCCTCGATTAACTTGTCTTGCCCCTTGAAGGCCTCCCTCACCTCCGCTTGGGCCTTACGCAGGATTCGTGGGTTTTTCATCAGCTCCGACATTGCCCATTCTATTGTTGTTGATGATGTCTCGCTTCCGGCAGCAAAAATGTCCTGCGGTTGCTTACCACAAATAAGTGCTACTAAATATAATTAAGCAGTGTCAGCTGTCAGGATGGCTGGGAGGATTGGATCATACGAAAATGACGGTGCTGATGATCTCGGTGGTGAGTTCGAACTGGAGCCCGCCGACCTTTTGAAGCTTGAGGAGGACGCTGAGCAGATCCTCGTCTCTCTCCGTTGCGCCGGTGCGCCCTTGTATGATGCTCTGCAGGATACAGAAGATGTTCCTCTGGCACTTCCTCATGTCCCGCGCCGCCGCGCTGAAGCGGCGCACCAGCCGCGACGACGGGTAGAGGTCGGCGAGGTTGAAGCCGCCGGTCAGCCGCACCGCCTCATCGAGCTCGTGCAAGAATTCGTCGCTGTGGTCGCACCTCCCGCCGATGGCCGCGCGCACAACGACGTCGTTCACCATGCGGCAGATCTTCTCGCTGAGGTTGACGGCGTGGCCGTCGCGGCACTCGGCGGACACGGACCGGAGGAGCCGCGCCACCTCGTCCTCCCGGATGGGTCGGAAGGAGAGCACGCGGCGCTGGTTTAAGAGCTCCAGAACGCACACCTTGCGGAGCTCGCGCCAGCGGTCGTTGTAGGGGGAGGAGAGGATGCCTTGCCCGCCGCAGCTGATGATGTCGAGCGTGGCGCTCAGGTGGCGGCCGGCGAAGGTGGCGTCGTGGGTCTTCATGACCTCCCTCGCGGCCTCCGCGGAGGACACCACGAGCGTGGGCACGGCGCCGAGTCGGAGGAGCATGAGCGGACCGTGTGTGCGGGAGAGCTCGCGCATGGCCTGGTGGGGCAGGTCGCTGAAGCGCGACAGCAGGAGGTGGTGCAGGCTGCCGACGAGCGGCAGCTGCCATGGGCCGGGAGGCAGTCGGAGCGCGCGTGTCGGCGATGTGTAGCGGCGGATGATCAGCTTGAGCAAGACAGAGAAGAGGAAGAGTAGTAGTGCGAGCGTGGTGAAGCCCATTTTGGTCAACTGAACCGCGGCTGATGAGGGAAAAAAGATTTGAGTGGGCTGATATATAATGAATTAATCATTGAAGACACTCTATCATAGGTACTGTACTTAAAAATTCGTGGACGGGGCTTGATCCGTACAGCACGTACGTGGACGGGGCTTGATTCGTAACAGGACCTAAATTTCATGTCAGGTCTGCGTAGAGATGTTGAATTAAAAAACTGCATATAGACACTGACAGGTCAAGAACGGATATGGTTCTCGCGCAAAAAGAATCGATACTGTCTCGTGAGACTCGTGAGACAGGATCACCCGAGAGTAACAGTAATGCTACACCTATGGATTAGGTGGAGAGAAAACAGTATTATTGCCGGAGTAACGTATGTTGTCGGCAACTGAGAGCACGTTTATTTAGCGGGTCACTCGTACATATCATGGCCATCGAGCCTCTATCACATATACTCCCTCCATTGTCTTGAATAAGATGTATCTAGACACATTTTAGTATCTAGAACCTATACACTAAAAGGTGTCTAGATACATTTCCTTCACAAACCTAAAACATCTTATATTTCTAAACGGAGAGAGTACCTTTCACTAAAACCACATATCACGACACATACGTCTATCCTTAGAGCATCTCCAGCATACGCTCTAAATTTGGCGATGTAAAAACGATTTGCAACGTGCACTACTAGGAAAACGTATGTTCGTGGCGCACCTGAAAAGGCCTTCCGTGTCACACTAGCAGTGCGCCACTAGCCTCGCGGTGCGGCTATCTCCTAGCCGTGGCGCACTGTATGGTGTGTCAGGTTGTGTCGAGATAGGCGTGGCGCACTACCAGGTGCGCCACGGGTAGGGGTACAGGGTGCGCCACGGATGTGTTTTTCAAAAAACAAAAAAAAATATAAAAAACACCCTCGTTTTGAATTGCAAAAGCAATTGGGTCCGTGCATCGCTGCCGTCGTGTCACCTCGCCGGAGCATGGTCGTGGCCACGACCTACCACCGTAGGAAGGTGCGGGAGGCCGTGACCGCTCTAGTCCTCGCCGGCGTCGAGGTGGTAGGAAGGGAGTGGTTGGAGAAAGGGAGGTAGGAAGAGAGGGAGGAAGAGAGGTCGGTGAGGAGAAGGATGCCGCCGTCGCCCGTTGTCACTGCGAGGAGGAGAAGGCCGCTGTTGTGCTGCCGTCACTGCAAGGAGAGGAGGAGGCCGCCGTCGCGCCGCCGTAGAAAGGACGCGGCCATGCAAAGAGAGAAGGAGGCCGGAGAAAGGACGCCGAAGCAAGGTGGCCAGAGAGAGGAGAAGGGGAAGGAAAAGGAGAAGGAAGAAGGAGAAGGGAGAAGGAAGAAGGAGAAGGGAGAAGGAAGAAGGAAGGAGGAGAAGGGAGAAGGGAGAAGGGGGAAGGAAAAGGGAGAGAGAAAGGTAGGTGGGCGGGGTGGGGATTCAAATTTTGAATCCTGCCCAACTTACTCGTAGCGCACTAGGTGGTGGTGCGCTACGGGTAAGTTGCCCTTTATTTATTTCTGTAGGAAAAAACGGTCATTTGACCGTAATTTTTTACTTTTTTCGAATTTTGAAAATCTAAATAATCGCTAAACGACCGAAGATGATTGCGAGCGGATGCGAAATCTCGTTCTCGTCATTTTGGTATATTATACGTTTTTTTCGACATCACATGCAAAAGTTACGGCCATTTTACCGTGTCATGACTTTTTTTGCAGAAAACATGGAAACTCATGTTTGTTAATTTTCCTAGAAACCAAGTTATTTCAAAGAGTCCACTATAAATTATCAAGAAACCAAGTTATTCCAAAGAGTCCACTATAAATTCCTATGCATGGTGTGTTACACCATTCCAAGTATATTCATGTGTTTATTTATTTTTCAAATTAAATTTTTGTTATGTGAAAATTAGTGATTAAAGCTCTCACGAACTTGAAGGCACATTTTATTTCTTGCACTTAATAAACCTGAACCATTGTGACTGTCTTATATGCTTATATTCTTGCAAGTTGTAAGTTGGGAATTAGCAAAACCATGTTGTCATGGGGCATGCTTTCAACATTGCACGTATTCTATTTAGTTGATATCATGTTTTTTTTTGTTTATAGATGTCGATGGTGTGAAATAAGATGGGAGCTTTCAAGTCCATGGAGTATGTATATGTGTTAGAGAAACGTCTGGGCGGCTAGCCTAAGTTATGCCTAATCATGGTGGAAACTTGCAGCAAAACCATAGTGGCATTCTATGAAGCATCCTCAATAAAAAACTATGCAAATAGCAAATAAAAAGATCGCTAAGATGCTCACTGTTTGTTGCCTTGTTATTTTGATATGGGATAGCTCACGTGTCATGGGGCAAGGGATACCTGATACGTCGCAAACGTATCTATAATTTTTTATGTTCTCTGCTTGTTTAGTATCTATTTTGCTTTGCTTTGTCTACACTTTGAGGTATTTTTTATATGTTTTCTAGGACTAACCTATTAACAAGATGTCACAGTGTCAGTTGCCTGTTTTCTGTTGTTTTTTGTTCCAGAAAAGTCAGAAATGAATATTCTCGAAATTGGACAGGACAAAAGCCAAAGTCAATATTTTACCGTGGGGAACACGGAGCCAGAAGACGAGACGGAGAAGGGCCTCGAGGAGGCCACACCCCCTAGCCTGGCCCGCACCGGGGGGTGCAGCCGCCTAGGACACCCCCTCGGCCTCCCTCTTCGCCTATAAGAAGCCCCCGATACCTAAACCCTAAGTATCCGATCAATCTTCAACGAAACAGTCAGTAGCCGCTGCCACCATCGTCCCTGGATCGGGGGGATCTGAAGCTCTTCCCGGCACCCTGCCGAAGGGGAGAGATCATCTCTGAGGCCTTCTTCATCACCATGCCAGCCTCCGGTATGAAGCATGAGTAGTGCCACCTTGGACTAACGGTCCATGTAGTAGCTAGATGGATGTTTCTCCTCCTTTGTGCTACCATGTTTAGATCTTGTGATCTCCGTTCATGATCAAGATCATCTATTTGTAATCATGCATGTTGTGTTTGCGGGCATCCGATGGATATTGAGATTACTATGTCAGATTGGTTAATGATTCTATCTTATTGATTCTATCATGTCTCTGTTGTTTGAGATCTTGCATGCTCTCCGTTTCTAGTAGCTATCTTGGCCAAATAGATGCTAGTGACTCCAAGAGGGAGTATGTATGCTTGATAGTGGGTTCATGCCTCTATTTAATCTGGGGAAGTGACAGAAATCTCTAAGGTTGTAGATGTGTTGTTGCTACTAGGGAGAAAACAACGATCTCTTGTTCATGGAACAAGTGGATTGTTTACTTTACACACCTTGCTTAAAGCAGTTATCCGTTGCTTGCAACATAATACTAGAGGGGGTTCGGATGATAACCTGAAGGTGGATTACTAGTCATAGATGTAGTTGGATGGCGGTCTATGTATCTAGTTGTAATGCCCAATCAAATCTCATAGGATCATGAATGTCTAGTATTGCATTGTTATGCCTTGCTCTATCCTATCAATTGCCCCGCTGTAATTTGTTTACCCAGCATGTTATCTTGTTTATCTTAAGGAGAACACCTCTAGTGAACTATGGACCCCGGTCCAATCTTTACCATTGATACATCTTCCACTGTTACTGTTTACTTTATACAAGCCACCATTACCTTCCATACCATACAGTTAATCCTTTGTTTTCACCAAACTGGTTAGATTGACAACCTCACTGTTCGTTGGGGCAAAGTCTTGAGTTTGTGTTGTGCAGGTTTCCAAGTTGCTAGCAACACCTTTGAGTCGTTTCCTTCCTCCTACTGGTTTGATAACCTTGGTTTCTTACTAAGGGAAAACTTGTTGTTGTTCTCATCATACCTTCCTCTTGGGGTCTTCCAACGAAGCTCTACAATGATCTGAGCTACACATCATCAAGCTATTTCTGGCACCGTTGTCGGGGAGGCTAAGGACGGCTTCACAAGGAGAGTCCTTCACAACCTTTCTCTTTACTTTGTTTTTGTTTTGCTTAGTTTGTTTTGCCTTGTTTTGTTTGCCTCTTTTTTATCAAAAACTACAAAAAAAATTAGTTTTGTTTGGTTTGCTTTCTCTTATCAAAAACACACAAAAATTAGTTCTTCCTATAGTTGTCACCTTGATCTAGACCACCATGTTGATCCCTAAGTTCACTCTGAAAGACCTTTCAATAGGTAGTGGCTCTATAATTGGGAAAGAAAATACTGAAGAATTCTTTAATCATGTTAGCAAACATGAGGATATTGAGGATAGATCCTTAGCAGAACTTGCTCCTAATTCTGAAATTGCCGCATCTTCTATAGTTCACATGTTGGAGGCTAGGTTTGTTAACCTTAACCCCATGATGCAAATAATGTTTCTTAAACTAAAAGAAGAGGAGGATACAAAAAAGAGAGATTTTATTCTAGAAACTTTGCTAAAAGAGTTCAATGATGTTGCTAAGGAAGCCAAAAAGGTCTTTGAATGTTTTAATATGCTAGGTTCTTGTGTAGATGTTATGGGTACTTTATAAAAGTTGGATAAAACCAAACCCAATGGAGAGGAAATTAAGATACCCATACCTTTTAAACTTGTAGGAATGCATGAAGCCTTAGAAAAGAATTTTGATTGGATTGTTCCTGAAAACCCATTTGATGAAAGTAGTGAACCTAAGAGAGATGAGAAAGGATCCTCTAAAAATCATTTGGATGAGATACCTTTCCTAGTTAAAGAGATTTCGAGGATTGATGTTAATGCTTCTTCATTTGAAAATACTTGATTCTTGCTTCTTATGCCTAACTTAAAGGCGTTAAAGAAAAGTACTTCTTGGGATATAATCCAATCGTTTTATTGAGTCTTGGAAGTTATTATTCTGTAATTACCACTCCTTATCATTTTTATTTGATTTTTGTGCCAAGAATAACTTCTAATGAGAGGGAAGTAAGATTTGGGGAGTTGCTGTCCTGAAACAGATTTTTGTGCTCCAGTGTAAAAATTCATGTAAAATATCTGTAAGTCGGATTGAGATGTAATTTTTTGAATAAATCCTCCAGTTTGTTAGATAACTTTCGTTAGTTCAACACTTTTTGATTTGAGCAACAGAAGGTTTTTGAAAAAATCGGTTCTACCTGCTGGTCTGTTTTGATAGATTTCTGCCATTATTTGCATTTGCTTCTTATTGATTCCTTTTTGGGTTCTTTTTGGGAAATTGAGCTATTTGAGGGAATTTATATAGTAGATTGTGTATTTAGTGAAAGTTTTGCTGTTTTAAAACTAAACTCCAAAGGTCTATTATCTTTTGAATGCACTAATGTTGATAATGAAGATTGTGTGAAGTTTTGTATGAAGGAAAATTTTCAGGTGTAAAGGAAGAATGATGTACTGAGATGAAGAATGGACAAAATCTCAAGCTTGGGGATGCCACCCCATGTCACCCCAAGAAATATTCAAGATTTACAAGCGTCAAAGCTTGGGGATGCCTTGGGCATCCCCTTCTTCATCAATAAAAATCTCAGGTCTTTCTAGACACTTCGTTTTTTTGTTTCATGCATAGTTCTGAGTTGATTGGTGTTGGAAAGGAGTAGGAAGTTCTTGCTTAGTAGTACAACAGGAGCTTTCTTTGACTATGACTTAGACTTTATCATGTCATGCTAGATGTTGTTTTGACTTTATGCTTAGTGATTATTGTTGTATCATGACTTGTTCCAAACAATTAGGATTGCTTAATGTGCCTTAAAATAATCATGCGTTGTTTTAGCATATAAAAGTATAGTATTGTGGTATTCTCCTTTGATGCTTTGTTTGGGTTGACTTGGCACATGCTCACACCATGTTATGACTTTGAACTAGTCACCTTAGACTCTATGATCATTTCGTTTTTGACTTGTAGTACCATTTTATGCTTTGATTAGTGATGTTTTGTCGCTCTGCATGATTATGGCCATTATTACTCTCTTGGTTGGTCGCTCCCAGTCTTTTGCTATCCTCCACTTGTATGAGTAAGCTCTACACATGCATCCAACTCCCAATAAACCAACTTATTCCAAAGTGTCAACTATTAATTCCTATGCATGGTGTGTTACACCATTCCAAGTATATTCTTGTTTTATCTATCTTCCAAATTAAACTTGTTATGTGAAAGTTAGTGATTAGAGCTCTCACAAACTTGATGGCACACTTTATTTTTCTTGCCCCAAAATAAACTTGAACCATTGTGTCATCTATGTTGTATATGCTTGCACTTATATGTTGGAATTAGCAGAACCATGCTGTCATGGGGAACGCTTTCAACATTGCACTTGTGCATTGTACCCAGTTGATATCATGCTCTTTTGTTTGCGGATGTCTTCGGTGTGAAATAAAAGGGGAGCTTGTAAGTCCATGGAGTTATGTATGTGTGTTAGAGAAACGCCTGGGCCGCTAGCCTAAGCCATGCCTAATAATGGTGGAAACTTGCAGCATCACCATAGTGACCAATCTATAAAGCTTTCTTCTTATAAAAAATAGATATATTGAAAAGAGGAAAGAGAGAAAAAAGCACCATTTTCCCATGGTAAATAACAAGATTGCTGAGATGCTCATTGTCTGCTTGCCTTGTCATTTTGATATGGGATAGCTCATGTATCATGTGCAAGGGGTACCCCGTTGGCGGTTCATTATGATACACATGTACTTAGTATGACAAGAACGTAGTTGTGACTAAAGTTGAGTAGCATGAGGAGCGACCCTCGTACTCAAGGGACATGAGATTGCCAACTTATACTTTATCAAGCATATACTCCATAGTTTGTTCACTTTAACCTTAATCACTTCAAGATGCTTATGATAGGGGCAATGAGAGCTAAAAGCTAACAAGAACCATAATTTTTGTTAGCTCTTTATGAGAATTGAAATCCCTCCTTCCCTTTTATGAAGGGCCTTTCTTCCACCTTTATATTGAGTTTCCACCTTCTATCCTTAGGCACCAGTTAAGAGAGCATAGTTGTCATTCTTAGTTCTATGTGTATTGTCCCAAAACTTATTGATTGATGCATATTGTTGATATTGCTTGCTCTTGAACTATTTGTATCTACTCACTCTTATGAACTTTGAAGGTGTCCTATGCATTTATTGCTACTCTATGAGAGACAAGCTGAATGCCACTATGCCATGTTTTCTGTATGTGAAACAAACAAACATTTTTCAATACATGTTATTCATGATCTTTGTTTGTAGCCTTTCATGTTGCATGCATAGTTACTTTGTATTATTGTTAGAACTCCATCTTTAATGCACATGTGTAACACCCCGGTTCTGAAAAGACCGTGGCTTCTATGTGACATGCCAATCCCTGGATCGGTTCATTGGCCCACAATAGAATAAGATGAATAACATAGCAAAATATCCGTGTATCATAAATAACAAAGATCCAGAGTACCATTATTACAATAAAAGCTTAGCCCAAAGCTAGCTCAAATTATTCAGGTAGCAACATAAATAAAGTAAACTCTCCATTCTTCAAATTGCCCACAAGTGAACAAGTGCCGAGTGGAGTACCGTGGCCTACATCGATTACTCAGAATCGGAATAACCTGCAACATGAAACATAGCAGCCCCGAAGGGTCAATACATGGAATGTATGGCAAGTAGAGATAGTAAAGGAGACAATAGTGCTAACATCTACATGCATATTTGGCAAGTGGAGATGTGTCTGGCTTGCATTTGCAAAACTTTGTCCTACTTTCATAAACAGTTTTTGATTTTCTTTGAAAAGATCCCAATTAAGTTAACCCAACAATATTGAAACAATTATGAAATTGGAATGAGCGAGAAACATGTCATGGAATCAATATCAAGCAACTCAGTTGTCCATAACCGGGGACACGGCTAATCGATTAGATTATACACCCTGCAGGGGTTAGTACACTTTACCCATGTGACTTGGCCAGCCCAGCTCGTACCATCACTCTCATTTTGGGTGATGATAGGGAGAAGTCCTAGAAGAGACCGTTCGGGAAGTAGCTCCCCAATCCCGACGCCAAGACCGTCCAACCTACCAAAATTCTACATCTCTGGATACGCGGGTTCGGGTCACCACAACCTACTAAGTCCAACCAACCGCCCATTCCATTATTGGCACATGGTTGTACACGTAAGCTACACAATAAAGAAGCCAATCATTCTCTCTTGATATCTGGGTGCCTTTCCGCAATGAAACCACCAAAAATGATCAATACCATCACACCTAGGAGATTCATTGATTAAGTTGTTTTAGTTTTTGCAAACCAACTCATTTAGAAACAACTTTCGGTGATGTAACCCAGCCCTCGTTCATCATAGCATGGCTAAGCACATCTACCAACGGTGGTTCATCTACAAGGAAGGCCCTACCACATAAAAGGTCATAGCATAGCGATAGTATCATCCTACACATGCAACTACAAAATACACGACAATGCATTGAAAATAGTAGGACGATATCATGAACAAAGTAGCATCTACTTGCCTTGGTTGTAGCGGTCGGAAGAACAATCCACACACGAGCAAGCGTTGCACTCGTCACAATCTACACGATACAATTGCATTCATAAACAAACAATTCACAATCAAATGCAACAAAGATGATGCATGAAGGTATGCAAGGCAAGTGAATTGGTGCTACAGCTGCACCGCATAATCCTATTCAATAATACTACTGATTGCATGCATGTAAAATAGTTTTAGCGCAAGGAAAACTATTAAGCAGAAAGTAATGCTCAAAACTAGAGCTAGAACTCAAATAATTCACTACCGGTAATATACTGTTTGTAAAATCTTGGGAAAATTCTACCGCATAGGCATCGCTGATTAGAAACAATACCAATTGGAATTACTCAAAAAGGAATTATAAAACTCCCCGAGTAATTAAAACACTGCAGAAAGCCACTAGACAGTTTCTGCAGAATTTTTCACTGTAAGCCTATCTTTTTAATTCACGATGAGATTCCCCTTGTTCCACTGAATCCAGGGACATATCATACACGATTTTTAGAGCTACGGATCTTTTTCTACGAATTTATTACTCCGAAAAGGCCACTAACTAGATTGATTAAACTGTACTAAACCTTGCTGCAAAAGCCTGAACCAAAGGTACAGCAAGATTCTACACGACTCACTGAATCTACACATATTTTATTTGCAATTTTTGGCCAAGCGGTTTAATTTCTACGCAATTTACAAGTTTCTACCGAAATCTGTCAACTAAAAGGATTAACGAAATTAACCAGTCAACTGTGTCTGTTGACTGGTCAACGCATCTGCTGACTGGGCGCTGACTGGGCGTCTAACTAGTCAACGCCTGAGTCTGACCGGTCAACGACCGATCTGAACCGCTGATCTGAAATCTGACGGTGGCTGCAGGCTTACGAGGCGCTGGCGGCGCAGTTCAGACGGCAGCGGCGCCGGCGAGGCGGGCGCGGGCGCGCAGGCGCGGGCGCTGCAAGGTGGCGGCGCGGCAAGCGGCGTGCGCGGCAGCGGAGGCGCGTGGTGGCGCGGCGGCGAGGTGGAGGCGGCCAGCGCGGTGGAGAGGAGAGGGAGGCGCGCGGCGGCGGCGTTACCTGGCCGGCGGCAGGGAAGAAGGGCGACGACGGCGGGGCGGAGCCCTGGCGGCGGCGGCGCGAGGCCGAGGGGGAGGCGGGGTCGGCGGCGATCGCGGGAGGCGGCGCGGGTGTCGAGGCCGAGGTGGGGGCGGGCGATCGCGGGTAGGGCGGGGGCACGGGTCCCGAGGCCGGGGTGGCCTCTTATGTGGGGCCCTCTGCGGGTCCTACTCCGATTCGGCGTGAAGTTAGAAAAGAACTCGGAAAATCGGCCCGAAAATTGGCCCGTTTTCCGTCTTCTAAATAAACGGCCGTAACTTCTCTGTACGAGCTCCGAATCGAGCGATTCTTGCTCCTACGGTTTTGTAAAATCGAGGGGAACAATCTAGGGTCAAGGGTTGAGCGAAACGACTAGGCTACAAGGGTGGACAACGCAAGTACTACTAAAGCCTCCCGTAGGAGCCCCGTAGCAAAATAGAATAGGGATTTGAAAATAGCGTTTCGGCGATTCTTTTCAATCGACGGTTTTGCATGGAAAAGCATGATGCAATGATATGCAAGACCAAATCTGAAATTTGGGATGTGACAACATGTTTAGAGTTCTTTGATCCCAGCTTTCAATGCTTGCAAATGGTTTGATCTTGGTTTTGATGGTACATGTCACCTCAAAAATTATTCTTTTATCACTTACCTACTCGAGGACAAGCAGGAGTTAAGCTTGGAGATGCTTGATACGTCAGAAACATATCTATAATTTTTTATGTTCCATGCTTGTTTTATATCATTTGTCTTATGTTTTATCTACTCTTTGAGGTATTTTTATACACTCTCTGGAACTAACCTATTGACAAGATGTCATAGTGCCAGTTGCCTGTTTTATGCTATTTTTGGTTTCAGAAAGCTAAAAAATGAATATTCTCGAAATTGGACGGGACAAAAGCCAAAGTTCATATTTTCCCTGAACGATACGGAAAATTGAAGACAAGACGAAGGAGGACAATAGGGTGGTCACTCCCTAGGTGGGCACGGGCCTACCCTAGCCGCGCCCATAGGGGGTGTGGGCCCCCTGACCCTCCACCGACCTTGCCTCCTTCGCCTATAAGAAGCCTCCAACCCAAAAACCCTAGATAGTCGACCAGAAAGCCACGAAAAGTTCCACAGCACCGCCGCCACCGAAGGGGAGATTCGGGGGATAAAAAGTCTCTGTTCCGGCACCCTGTCGGGATGGGGAATTGCCCCCGGAGCCATCTCCTTCGATCTTCACCACCATATCCATCGATCTCCATCGCCATCTTCATCACCGTTGTTGATTCCCATGATGAGGAGGGAGTTGTTCTTCCTCGAGGCTAAGGGCTCTACCGGTAGCTATGTGTTCATATCTCTCTATGCATGATCTTGTTGTGGTCATGAGCTTTGTAATCAAGTAGATCTACTTTCCTACTCAAGTGCTTTAATATATCTCTAGCTCTCCCCACGTGTGTGTAAGTGACAGCGTGCATACCGTGGTGGCACTTAGGCTAGAGGTTACATAAATACTCATCGTGCTTTAATAGATCTATGCTTTTGCCCACGTGTGTGACAGTGACAACGTGTGCACCGTGTGTGGCACTTAAGCTAGATTACATATATATTCATGAGTTATATTTGGAGTATGATGTCTCTATGAAATTGTGGTGTTTGTTGGAACCGTCTAGCACTCAAGGTGACAGTGTGGGGTTATCTAGATGGGAAAGGAGGACTTTGAGGTGTGTTGTTATAGCCCTACCATGGATTAGAGTGTCCAACCAGAGAGTAGTTAAGAGTAGTATCATTAAGAAAAGATATTTATATGAGAGAGTGTTCACCCGCAGTCGCCCAAAGCTGCTCATTCGTTTCTCGGACAACGAGGAGCTCCCTCTCCACACGCTCCCTGGCGGCAAGTCGCTCCGCCGACTCGCGCTGTAGGCCCTGCGCAACCATGGAAGCATCAGTAACGAAATTCCTAAGTGCCTAGCCGCTGAAATTTAGTGACTAGCCACTCGGGGAAAAATTCCTAAGTGCCTAGCCGTTGAAATTCAGCGACTAGCCACTCGGGGACTGGGCAGCGAAAAATTACTAAGTGCCTAGCCGCCGAAATTCAGCGACTAGCCACTCAAGGACTGGACAGCGAAAAATTCCTAAGTGCCTAGCCGCTGAAATTCAGCGACAAGCCACTCGGGGACTAGGCAGCGAAAAATTCCTAAGTGCCTAGCCGCTGAAATTTAGCGACTAGACACTCGGGGACTGGACTTCAAAACCAATAAGGATCCGACCGATGAAATTCAGCGGCCCGATCCTCGGGAACTGGACATACCTGGATGGCAGCACCTAGCATGCCGTGAAGCTCCATTGCATCCACCGACGGGAGCACGAACGGAGTACGCCCGCGGTGCTGCTCGACCTCCATGCCGACGACCTCAGGCACCTGGCTCGATGGCACTGACGCACTCACCGCAGAGGCCTTTGCTACAAAACGAGGGAATGTCACTACCGCGGCTCCCGCGCCATTCGAGGTCGGGCCCGTTGCCCCGACCGACGCCATGGGCTCCACCCACTGCGACTCCGCGTCCACTGTGGCCTTCGAGGCCGCGTCCGCTCCAATCGGAGCTTCGCTCGGGGCGGCCGCCGGTTCGCCCGAAATCATGACGACCTCGTCGCCCTTTGCCCTCTTTGCGCCTTCAACAGGCGCCTCGACTTCGTCGCCCTTCCTCTTCTTCGAAGGGTCGACTAGTGCCTCCGCGGCACCCAACGGGACCTTGGCCACCGAAGGGTGACCTATTTTCTTCACCCCACTCCTGCAAAACAATGGTATCAGCAAACTCGCTAGTCGGATATGAATTGATAGGAGAACAAAAAACTCAGGAATACTCACTTGGCGACTAGGATAAAACGCAGGCCAGTACGAATGCTGCCCGGCTTCTCCAACTCTGGCCCCAGTTTTTGACTGAGGCCCGTCTCGAACACGCTCTGTGCCTAAGACACCGACGGCTTCTTCGAGGACGAGGCCGCGGCAGGAGGATCGGCGGCGATCTCCACGGGTGCTCCCCTCGGTGGCAAGGTTCCCGCGGTTGGAGCTGCCCCGAGCCCGGTGACTAGGACGAATGGTGGCGGCAGCGATGCCAACAGCACCTCGCCTTCTACAACGGTCGCGTCGTCCGCTGTGGTCGCGTGCGCCGGTGCGTCGTCCCTAGCTTCCTCGGTCGCACTGGTAGCATCGGAGCTACTCGCGGACCAAGGCGGTGATACCGGCTTAGCCGGCCTCTTCTTCTTTGGTGGCGGTGGTTTCTTCTTTGATGGCGTTACGTCATGTTGCGAGGTATGCTCGGGGAGCTCTTCATCATCTTTGTCGTGAGCCTCGAGGCTCTTGCTGGCCTCGAGTTTGCGGACCGTGGGTGCGGCAACTTCCACGGCCTCGTCGCCACCGTCGTCATCATCGTTGTCATCGTCGCCCCCGTCACTTCTGATTCCGCCCTTGTCGGGCAAAGACTCGCTATCATCCTCGGTGGACTCGTTCTCGTCGTATGCGGGTGGAAGCCAACCTTCCACCACTTGGAACAACTGCAACAACAAGATACGATTAGCATGAATCGGGAGTGCAAATCTGCGACTGCGAAGTGTACAGGAGAGAAAAGACTTATTGTCGGAGCCTTGCACCTCGCGGTGTAAGGGGCGACACCGGCCTTCGCATCGAGATATTCTGCCTCGGTGATCTTCTTCAAGGCCAGGGTGTAATCATTGAGCCTCCACTCGTCATGGAAGGACTTCGTCGGGTCGTCCTTACCCGTGTACTCGTGCATATAGTGGGCGCGACTGGCCAGAGGCACCAGTCGCCGCCCAAACCAGCAATTGTATAGATTAATGGTCTGGAGGCCATTCTTCTTCAGGTTGCGGATCGTCTGCAGCATCTCGTCGACGACCATCCGCTGGTCCAGCGGGAGCTTGGTAACTTGGAGCCGACGCGGCTCGGGCCGGTCGGCGGAGTACATCGGAAGCCCCACCTCGTCGTCCGACGGCGACTCGATGACGTAGAACCAATTCTTCTTCCACTCATTCGTTGCCTTCTTTGGCAGCATCAGGTCGAAGAAGGAGGTCTTCGACTTCAACTGAAACGTGAGGCCGCCCGCGGCCAGCATCGGGTCGCCTGCTTCTTCACGTCTGATCCTCCCATGGAATAGATCTTGCCACAGGGGGAAATATGGCCGACAGCCCAGGTAGCACTCGCAAAACGCCACAAAAATGGCGAGTTGCTTGATACTGTGCGGACCTAGGTCTAACGGCTGGATGTCGTAGTAGGTGCAGAAGCGGCAAAAGAAGAGGGAGGTGGGGAATCTGAGCCCCCTCTCCAGGTGTCTGGTGAAGCAGATGAACTCCCCCTCATGTGGATCCGGCACCACCTCTCCGGCCGCGGGGATGCGCCATCTCCCGGCGCGGAGGATCCCCGCCTCCTCGAATGATTTTAACAGCACCTTCGTGCACTTGGATCTGCCCCATGGCTCCGCCGAAGGCGCCATCGGTTGGAGGACCTAGGGCTATGGGTCGCTCTAGGTCACTCTGGTCGCTACGAAGGAACAGAAGACTAGGGATGCGCGAGGTCGAAGGAAGTGTGGGAAATGATCGGCCTTCACCTGTCACTCTCCTTATATAGCGCTTGCTACCCACCATCTTCGGGAGGCCGTTACCGCGTGGTGATTACGCCGATATTACCGTTGGATTACCCAACGACTAGTTTGACTAGTGTTGATAGTCCAACTTCATCTACTCGACTCGCCGGATTCAGCGACTCAACAACTCGCCGACCAGATCGCCTTAGCTGCGATTCGACTGCTCACCTACCCATTCGCCATACTATGATTAGACTGGTCACCGTTATTGCGACCAAGACAACAAGTTCCCTCTTTCATTTACCGAGTCCACTTTCGATTCTACTGGGCGTCCAAATTGGACCCGCATACTCCGACTGCCAATGAACACCTGTGACGAATCCACGACGGTCTCGGGGACTACTGGTGGGGATATGCCGCATGTGGTATACCCAGTAGGAAGTTTACTATTGGCCCAAGCTGCCAACGAGTGGGCCTGCAGGACGGCGACTGGATCGAGACTTAACAAGAAGCCAGGCCACTGGAAGTCGGAGGACCAGGAGCGTAGCTAGGCCCAGTCGGATTAGGTCAAGTACCCTTAGAATCCTTAACTAATTCGGTTGTAGATCTGTAAACCCTAGCGAGGTGAGCCTATATAAACCTCCCTAGGGTACGCATATAGGACATGTTCCATCATACACCCCCTACGACTCGCCGCCTAGTCGTCGAGCTCGCCCTTTGTACTCTCTCATCAATACAATCTAGCAGCAGTAGGTCTTTACCCTCTGGGGGGCCGAACCTGGGTAAACCCTTGTGTCTTCGCCCTCATCTCGCACCGTAGATGGATGGCCTCCCTTGCCCCTCGTTCTACTACTCGATGTCGATTGCAGCATCTGCTATGGCCATTCCCACGACATGTGTTGTTTGAGATCGTGTATGCTCTCCGTTTCTAGTAGCTATCTTGGCCAAGTATATGCTAGTGACTCCAAGAGGGAGTATTTATGCTCGATAGTGGGTTCATGCCGCTATTTAATCTGGGAAAGTGACAGAAATCTTTAAGGTTGTAGATGTGTTGTTGCTACTAGGGAGAAAACAACGATCTCTTGTTCATCGAACAAGTGAATTGTTTACTTTACACACCTTTCTTAAAGAAGTTATCCGTTGCTTGCAACTTAATACTGGAGGGGGTTCGGATGATAACCTGAAGGTGGATTACTAGTCATAGATGCAGTTGGATGGCAGTCTATGTATCTTGTTATAATGCCCAATCAAATCTCATAGGATCATGAATGTCTAGTATTGCATTGTTATGCCTTGCTTTGTCCTGTCAATTGCCCCGTTGTAATTTGTTTACCCAGCATGTTATGTTGTTTATCTTAAGGAGAACACCTCTAGTGAACTATGGACCCTGGTCCAATCTTTACCATTGATACATCTTCCACTATTACTGTTTACTTTCTGCAAGCCACCATTACCTTCCACACCATACAGTTAATCCTTTGTTTTCAGCAAACCGGTGAGATTGACAACCTAACTGTTCGTTGGGGCAAAGTCTTGAGTTTGTGTTGTGCAAGTTTCCAAGTTGCTAGCAACAACTTTGAGTCGTTCACTTCTTCCTACTGGTTTGATAACCTTGGTTTCTTACTGAGGGAAAACTTGTTGTTGTGCTCATCATACCTTCCTCTTGGGGTCTCCCAACGAAGCTCTACAGTGATCTGAGCTACACATCATCAGTACCCCATTGGTGGTTCTCTATGATACACATATACTTACAATGACAAGAACTTGCTTGGGACTAAAGTTGAGTAGCATGAGGTCTCGGTACTCGTACTCGAGGGGCGTGAGATTTTCAACTTATGATTTGTCAAGCATATAACTCATATTTTCCCTCACTTTAACCTTAATCACTTGAAGATGCTTATGATAGGGGCAATGAGAGCTCAAAGCTAATAAGTACCATAATTTTTGGAAGCTTTATAAAACCATTTAATCCCTACTTCCCACTGTGAAGGGCCTTTCTTTTTACTTTTTGTTGAGTCTCCATCTTCTATCTTTATGCACCAGTTAAGAGAGCATAGTTGTCATTCTGAGTTCAATGTGCATTGTCCCAAAACTTGTTGATTAATTCATAATTCTGGTATTGCTTGTTATTAAATTATTGTATCTAGTCACCCTTATGAACTTTGAAGGTGTCCTATGAATTTATGTTTTGCTATTCCATGAAGGACGTGATGAATACCACTTTTGCTATGTTTTCTATATGTGAAACAAACAAATGTCTTTCAAAGCATTATTCATGATCTTTTGTTTGTGTAGCCTTTTATGTTGCAACATAGTTGCTATGTCTTATTGTTAGAAATATATCTTTCATGATTATGTTTAGAGTACTTTGATTCCATATATTAATGCTTTGCAATACTTTGATCAAGATTGTGATGGTGCATGTCACCTAAAAAATTATTCTTTTTATCACTTACCTACTCGAGGATGATCAGAAGTTAAGCTTGGGGATGTTGATACGTTGCAAACGTATCTATAATTTTTTATGCTCCATGCTTGTTTTGCACCAACTATCCTATGTTTTATCTACACTTTGTGGCATTTTTATGAATTTTATGGAACTAACATATTAACAAGTGCCATAGAGCCAGTTTTCTATTTTCTGTTGTTTTTGGTTTCATAAAAACTTGTAAAGAAATATTCTCGGAATTATATGAAACAAAATCCAAAGTTCCTATTTTTATCGACACGATACGGAGCCCGAAGGACAGGGGGAGACGCACCCCTGGGCGGCCACACCTAGGCCAGGCGCGACCAGGAGGGCGTGCCGCCCTAGGGTTTGTGTGCCCCCTGGTGCTCCACCGACCTTTCCCCTTTGTCTATATAATCCCCCCTAGACAAAAACCCTAAATACCAGATCATAATTCCACGAAAAGTTCCACGGCGATGCCGCCACCAAAGACGAGATTTGGGGGACAGAAGTCTCTGTTCTGGCACCCTATCGGGACGGGGAATTGCCCTAGAGCCATCTCCATCGACTCCACCGCCATCTTCATCGCCGTTGCTGACTCCCATGATGAGGAGGTAGTAGTTCTCCCCCGAGGCTAAGGGCTCTACCGGTAGCTATGTGTTCATCTCTCTCTCCCATGGTGTGATCTTATTGTGATCATGAGCTTTGTAATCTAGTTGAATAAGTAGATGCTACTCTTTGTCTATTATGCTACTCAAGTGCTTTTATTAATGTGATCTCTGGAGACACCTTGTACCATGTGTGTGAAGGT
Organism: Avena insularis; assembly: GCA_023614405.1. Lineage (NCBI taxonomy): Eukaryota > Viridiplantae > Streptophyta > Magnoliopsida > Poales > Poaceae > Avena > Avena insularis. The sequence continues at coordinate 93,225,208 of CM042695.1, forward strand.
GACAGTGTGCGCACCGTGTGTGAGTCTTAGGCTAAAGATTACAGAAATACTTATCATGAGTTATAATTTGAGTTGGATGTCTCTATGAAATTGTGGTGTTTGTCTGGAACCATATAGCGCTCAAGGTGACAATATGGGGTTACCTAGATGGGGAATGTGAACTTTAAGGTGTGCTTTTATAACCCTACGAGGTGAATTGGTGTTCGTTATCCAACCGGAGAGTAGTTCAGGGTAGCATACTAAAGAGAAGATATTTATGTGTTCAATTATGTTATCATTGTTGAGAGTGTCCACTAGTGAAAGTATGATCCCTAGGCCTTGTTTCTAAGCATTAAAACACCGTTTACAACCAGTCCTGCTATATGTTTGCTTGCTGCCATTTTTATTTCAGATTGCAATTACCATTTATAATCATCCATATTACTTGTATTTCACTATCTCTTCGCCGAACTAGTGCACCTATACACCTGACAAGTGTATTGGGTGTGTTGGGGATACAAGAGACTTCTTGTATCTTAATTGCACGGTTGCTTGAGAGGGATATCTTTGACCTATTCCTCCCTGAGTTCGATAAACCTTGGGTGATCCACTTAAGGAAAACTTGTTGTTGTTCTACAAACCTCTGCACTTGGAGGCCCAACATTGTCTACAAGAATAGAAGCGTGCGTCACTACTAGGAAAATGGTCGTCTATGGCGCACCTAAAAGGACCATCCGTGGCGCACTAGTGGTGTGCCACGGGCCTGCGCTTGACTATCTCTAGCCGTGGCGCCTTTGCGCGCCACGGTTATGTGGAGATAGGCGTAGCGCACCTGCTAGTGCGCCACGGATATGTTGGCAGGTGCGCTACGTCTTGTATCTTTTGTGGCGCACATTGCAGTGCGCCACTAAGATACGCAGGTGCGCTTTAGTTGCAGTGCGCTACAGAAGCTGTGCCATGTGCGCCACGGGTGTCTTTTTTTAATTTCATGATATACAATACAGATTATATAGGAAGATATACACACAGATATACACATAGATATAAGATATACAGTTATATATATAAATACACAATTCACAAAACAAGATTGAAACAAATACATATAGATAAGTCTCATACATGAATACATAAGTTATACATTGTTTCGATCAAGTTACAAAGTAGTTGGTGACATGCGAATACATGTGTCGATCGAACAAGTGAGAGCTCGGAAGCTCGCTTAGACATCTAAACTAGCTAGACACAAACGCGGGATAAACAACCAAAGAAGATAACCATGATCACCGCGACGAAGGTGTAGGTATTCATCCGGTTCCTCGTCCTAACTCCCGCTAGATAGCGCGTGTATCTAGCTTTCGCCTCCGCCATAGTGTTGTACCCTTTGTAGCTATTGCCGCTGAAACGGTGCACCTGTCTCCGGTAGTCTTCCCAATCATCGTAGACTCTAGGAACTCGTCCCTTGTACACGACGTACCACGTCATCTACAAGTTGACAATAATAATTAACCGGTGATTGAAAAAACATATATAATTAAAGTCGCATATGAAGATACACTTATAGAAAGTACTCCTAAATCAAAAAGACCAAACTCAAAAAGCATGCCTCATATATAACTAGATGTTCGACATAGGAATATGCTACGATGGAACTGTCCGCCAAGTAGGATGCACAACACCTGGACCTGTGCATAGCACAAGGCGGACAATCCCATCGCAGCACATTCACATATATAGTGTGCCACGACATTTCAATCATCGGCATTATTCTCGAAAAATACCAAAGTAACTCAAAAACATGCCTCATATCAGGGGCGAAGGACCCCTTTGGGCAAGGTATGGCAGCTTCCCTACCTTAATTTCTGCAAAAAAAATCGCATATATATACACTTCTATTCGACATACATACAATTTCCTGCAAAGTACGATGAATTCTGAAGAAAAAACTACTTCCTCGACCCATATTAGTTGACTCAAATTTGTCTAGATTTGAATGAATCTAGACACTATTTAATATATAGATTCATCCAAATTTTGACAAATCCAAGTCAAGTAATATGGTTTGGAGGGAGTACTAGAAAATGGCTACGTAAGAGGGGATTCGGCCGTACTAGACCTTTGCTGGGCCACGCACTAAGCAGCAGTAGCCCCTGATCCGTGTGTGCGCGTGTGGCTGGTGCCCCTCCGTGTCTTGGCCCTTGTGCAGTATCCGAAGCCAACAAGTCTAGGACTCGAGCGACGAGCAGGCATGTGCGCCGCCGTCTTCTACTGATCTACTCCCCGCCAGCAAACCTGCTCGCCGATCCGGCCGCCCTCTCTCTAGTCCTCCTCCAACCTTCTCATCTTCTTAAATTCTCAATTCTCAGTCTCATGGTGCACGGTTTTACCCAGCTAGGTGTCGTGGTATTGCCGACGAGTACGCCATGTAGGGGTCCTCACAGTGCGTGTTTAGAGACGTGGGGTAAGGCGGACGGTTGACGGGTACGAGGTAACACAGCTTACCCAGGTTCAGATCCCACAACGGTGGCGGAATCCTACTCCTGCTATAAATCACTATAATGGCAATACGCCGAGTTACAGAGATAGGTTCGCTGTGCGAGGTGACTAGAAAGTCTAAGTTATCGTGCCCTAAAGGCTCCCATAGGCCCGACTTATATAGTCGTCAGGTCCTAGGGTTACAGGGAAAAGTCCTAGCCGGACAGGTTACAGAGTCCTACACCGTCTATTACTAGTCTTGTGTATCTTGCACTCCAAGGCTCCGGGTACGCTGGTGACTCCACCGTAGCCTTCCTTTATCCGGCATGGGCCTCCCTTCTGGATCCACCTAATCGGCACCAGAGCCATGGGCCATGCTACCGACTATGGGCCACCCGGGTTAGTCGGATAAGAGACATGCTATAAGGATACCCATATAGCATATCCCCAATAGTAGCCCCCGGAGAACTCCGAGATCTTGCGTCGTCTTGCCTCTTCCCGTGGAATGCTCCGTTTAGATGGATGTCGGCAAATCGTCAAGCAATATCTTGTAGTCCTCCCAAAGAACCCTGCAAGGTTTTCTCCGTCTTCTACGAGTAAGTCGGAGAAATGCTGAATCTTCCATCGTACGCTTCCGTTGTCGGATTAAATCCGTCCGCGCCGGAATCTTCGATGGGACGGCTCGTCTACTATGTCAGTTATGACGACGTAGGCTATAGGTCAGCGACGCCTCGTAACTCACACATGCAGAGAACGTAATCATAGCCGATTTTCCCGCGCGAGCGATACGAACCGTTGGCGGCGACGGTTGGAGACGTGGCGAAATTACCACGCACGTTCACGTACACGTCGTCTACGCGGCAACCGTCCGATTAGCTGCACGAATCTTGACACAGAGTAAGATAAATAGCGGCCGTGGGACACTTGCCACTTTTTCACCTCATTCTCTCGCGTCATCATCTTCTTCCTCCAGCCGCGCGCCTCCTCGAGCTCTCCGCGAAAACCTCGAGAAACCCTAGCCCCACTTCCTGCACCAGTCGCATCCTCTCCTTCCTCCATGGCTAGCAGCGGTTCATCTCCATCAATGGCGGCGTCGAGCGAAGCCGCGGGGAAGCCGGCGAGCTCCGTCGTCATGCCCCCAGAGGGCCTGGTTATTCCCGCATCGGCGGTGATAGAAACCACCGGCAGCGACCATAACCTGGCGGCGCTGGAGCCCCTGGAAGAGGAGCCAGACTCGCACAAAGGCGACTGGCGCGGCTCGGACATCACCAGCCGCGACATCCAAGAGATGGTCGCGGAGGGTTACCTCCCTGCGACGGAGGGGCTCGCCTGGCGGGCGGAGCCGGCCGGCGAGGTGACCCCTTCTCCCCAAGTTGGAGAGAAGGTATACCTCAAGGCGCAATTGGTACGCGGCATTTCTTTGCCCATCTCCCACTTCTTCCTGTCCGTCTTAAATCACTTCCAGGTCCAACCCCACAACCTCTCCCCCAATAGCATCCTAGTCCTTAGCAACTTCGCGGCACTTTGCGGGGGTTACCTAGGGATTAGGCCTAGGTTAGATCTGTTTGTCTACTTCTTCACCGTCAAACGTGAAGCCGGACACAACAAGGAGGAGCTTAGAAACTGCGGCACCATAAGCTTCAAGATCTGACCTGGCCGGCGGTTCCCCGACATTGTCGGCCACGAGTCGTGTAAGAACTGGCAGCGGACGTACTTCTACGGCCCTGACATTCCTTTGTCGGGCCGAGAAGCGACGTACCCGGACTTCGTGGATGGAGCCGCCGCTGAAGTCTCCACATGGCGGTCCCATGCCTCCCTTCCCTCCGACCTCAACGCTTCTCGCACAATAAGGCGGATCGAATGGTTTGTAGATACGGGTCTGACCGGCTTGGACCTAGCCATGTGCTGGTTCATCAGGCGGATCCAACCTCTGCAGCACCGCGCGAAGGTCATGCACGAGTACACCGGCGACCGAAGGGATACCCTCCGGATCTCCGAGGACAACTTCTCGAGCGACTCCGTCAAGTTCCGTCTTAAGGACATCGTCAAGGTGAAGGACAAGAAGTGTGGCTTCACCCTTACCTACGACATGTTCGTAAACGGAAAGTGCCCAAAGGTAGGTATTTATTCTCTGTGTATGACATTACTCCTGTTTTTCCGCCTTGCTAATACCATCTTGTCTAACACGGTGATTTCTCAATTAACAGCTTAGCGATCTAGAGGAGGGTAACCTGGCCGCCCAAATCTATGATCCCAAGATGAAGGAAGTCAAAGTCGTGTCCGACGATGATGCCCCGTTGGCGCGAAAGCGGAAGAGCTCCACCTCTGACGCTGCCGACGGAGGCAAGAAAAAGAAGACGGAGGGTGGAGCCTCCAAAAGGAGTACTGCCGCCCTGGAGGCAGAAAATAAGAAAGCCACCGGGATGTTTGCCAAAGCGCCCCCCCTAGTGTAAGCTTCTTATTCTCCGACATTGCCTTGTTTATTTGTCTCATGCCTGTACTTATGCATTTTGCACGTTTCATGAAGAAAGCCACAACCAGCCTCAAGAAGTCCTCCAAGACTCTTAGGGCTTCTAAAAATATCAAGGATATGCTGCATCGCGACTCTTCCCCCGCCATCGCCCTGCTACTCCTGCCGTCAAGCCCTCCTCTGCTCCGACAAGCTCCCAAGCCCAGGAGGCACCAGGCCCTTCCGCCATGGAAGTGGATTCTGGCGCCTCTACCGAACTCGCAATTGTCGGCGAGCAGGCGACACAGGAGAGCGCTGCCCTTCAAATGGCTGAAGCTCCGGCTAAGGATGCCATCAGTAGCGGCAAGGCGGTGGTGGTTGTTGGTACATCTGCCGAAGGCGGCGCCTCTGCTCCCCAGAAACCCTTAGAACTGCCAAAGATTATCTTCCCGGTGCTAACGCCGGGTAGCACAACTACGGTTCCTGGAGGAGTGTCGTCATCTCCGACGTGCGGTCTTGAGGAGTTACTCCGACAAGTAGACATCTTGCAAAGCAACAGTGTTTCCTTTGGCAAGCTGCTGGCCGAGAGTGCTACAACCTCAAGATCATCGCACTTGTAAGTTTTATTTTACCTTTTGCATTTCATATGAGTATCCCACTGTAGCCCCCGAGGATGTAGACGGAAAACCATTGGTTTCGCATCTATATGCTCTAAGAGTGACTAAGTTAGAAAAAACTCTCCCTGTAGCCCCCAAGCATTTAGATGGAATGAATTATTCCGACTAGATTCTTTAAGAGTAGCATACACGGTGTTCATAATTTTAAGTGCTGTAGCCCCCAAGCTTCTAGTTGTAACTGAATCAGTTCCGACTAGATACTTAAAGAAAAGCTAAGCATTTTTCGAATTTAAAACTTCATACTGTAGCCCCCAAGCTTCTAGTTGAGAACTGAATTAGTTCCGACTAGATGCTTAAAGAATAGCTAAGCATATTGCTAAGTTAAAAACTCTCGCTGTAGCCCCCGAGCACCTAGATGGAAAAATCTCCGACTAGGGGCTCCAAGTAGACTAAACAACGACTTGACTTTGTATTCGTTTCCCCAGAACGAGAATGCTCGGAGGGGCATGGCTAATGATAAGTACCAGAAGATGCACGCGGACCTTGAAGCTGAAAAGGGTAAAACCGCCATCTTGAAGGAACAGATCATCAAAAACAAGAGTCTGTTTTCTTTTTGCACATTTCCGTCTTACTTTTGAGCCTTCCTTCTTCAAGTACTCGCGGTGTACTGTGTTTTCTCCGACTTGCAGAGCATGTCGCCAAGGCTAAGGATATTGTCGAGTAGTCCAAGCACATACAGCAGCTGGACAGCGAGAACAAGATCCTTAAGAAGGAGAGGGAACAGATGCTGAAGATGCACGAGGATTCCATGAAAGCCCTGCAGGATTTCGCCTCCACTGAGATCAATCGCTTGAAGGAGGAGCTTGTGATCCTAAAGGATCAGAAGCAAGCTGCCGATGAGCAAAACCTTCGCCATAGCGAGGCGTTTAAGCTCCTCCAACAAGAGAAAGAATCCTTGGCGGACGTCGTCTAGAAGGCTAAGGCCAGCATCTTCAGTAAGTATCCTCCGCCTTGTAGCTCTGTAATATGGATACTTAGAATTTTTGAACTCATGCAATCGTTGTCGGAATTTCCAGCGCCCCTGGATTTAACCCGCTCGCCTCCTTCGGACAAGGAATGCATGATTCTTGCCGACAACTTCATCAACACCGCCATCTCTCAAGCTAAAGAGATCGCCCAGCCCCTCCAAATCTATATCAAGGCCTCGGACTCCATGGTGAAGTACTCGGAGATTCTGCGCCGAGCCCCCAAGCGTGTCGCAAGCTGGAAAGCTTCATGTGCACGGGCTGGCGCAAGTATGGTGTTGTCCATGGTGAAGGCACACTACGAAGGTGCCGACATCGACACAGTGACCTCTGGTATCCCCGACGTAGATGATGATGGCAAGGAAATCGATCACGAAGCCATCATGTCATCACTCGCGGGTTATGACACCAGGGTTGCCGAGTTGGTGGACGTTGACGTCTTCATGCCCAGGAACTTCATCGACAACGTCAACCAAGATTCCTCCGAGTCTCATCGTAGCACCGACGTCGAGGGTGATTCTTCGGCTGGCGATGATGCGGCCTCCAAGTCTCATGCTCCCAAAGAATGAAAAACACTTTGTAATTTTTGTTTTACCTTTGGCGTGTGCACGGAAGAAACTTGGTGATGTAACCTTAAGGCGGAAAACAATGGTGGTCGTATCCTGCTACTTAAGAATTAATTCCCAATATGCATATAGTTTTTAAGCAAGTGCTGGCTTATCCATTACTTTGGTTCTTATGCTTGACTTTTCGTGAGTCGGAAGACTCGTTGTCGGAACCATGCACTTAGGTGATGATACCCAATGGCACCGTCAATAACCTAAGGACAAAATCGCCAACAATAACTGCCAAAAGTCACTACTCCAGAATCCACATAAAAACAACAAAGAACGTGTAGACCAAAAAACTTAAGCTAACGCCCGTAGGCGGAATTTTCACAAGTGCAATCGCAAGACTTGTGCATAAAGGTTTTATATGATCCAAAAATGAACACTAAAGGAGGTAAAAGACTCAGCAATATGAGTGAACCAAAGAGATTTATTTCATTGATCATATAAGAAGTACACAATTAGATAAAAAATGCTAAGTGTAGAAAGGACGTAGATGTGCTATGTTCCATGGCCGATCAAGCTCCGGGTAGTCATCATCCGGGTCACGTCGCTTACGCTTATGATCCTTGTTGGGTCTATCCTTGAGTTCACGATTGTCGACAAGGTAGTAAGACCCATTGAGCAGCGCCTTGCTTATGATGAACGGTCCTTCCCATGGCAGGGATAATTTGTGTGACTTCTTCTGTAGGGGTTCGTAGCATGGAAAACAAAAATTTTCTATCGCATACAAACAAACAAGCCAAGATCTATCTACTAGATTGCAGCAACGAGTCGATGGAATAACTCACCCTCGAAGATTCCAAAGTGTTTAACGAGAGCAGATTCTCGTGGGTGATGTAGTCGTACTCTTTCCGATCTCAAGATCGCGTAGACGATCCTTCCGGCGCCACGTTCCGGCAGCGCTCCCGTAGTCGGTCACACGTTCGGTACTCGACGAAGACCTTCCTCTCCTTGTTCCAAAGAAAATGGAGGTTGTAGCACTCTCCTCGCGATTCCGTGACAACGGCGTGGTACCGAAGTAGAGGGAGATCCCCAGGCTTCGCCTTAAGCCAAAGTAGTATGGTGGAGCTTATGAGAGAGGCTATTAGTGGTCTAGTAATTAGACACACCAATTAGAAGGCTCTAAACCAATTAGAAGGCTCTAAACCAAATAGCTCTAAACCGGGGTTTAGATCTAGGGTTTAGTTTAGAGGATAGGAACTTGTGTGTGTTAGGGGAGGCCCCCTCCCTTTATAGGTGGGAGGGCTGGCCAAGGGAGGGAGGAGTCCTCCCCAACTCGGCCTTGAGGTGGGCGCCGCTTGGGAGGAGGAATCCCTCCCCAACTCGGTTTCCACTTCTCCTCCTCTTTCCACTTTCCAAAACTTGCTGCTTGACTTTCAAACTAGCCGTTTGACTTTTCAAATTAGGATTTAAATAAACCCTTTAAATTGGACAGCAAGAACACCTAGTCCATGATGCAAGCATTCCAACTTACAATGACACATTCATGTACCCTTCCCCCTCCGAGTGCGGACATTCAGGACCTTCTAGAATGTTCCCGATGAAAACACGGAACCATTCCCCAACTCCGAAATGGGACTTTCCTTATATGAATATTATTCTCGGACCATTCCGGATCTCCTCGTGATATCCTGATCCCATCCGAGACTCCGAACAACATTCGGTCTCTTTCTCATAATACCATAACTACTCAAACAACGTCGAATCCTTAAGTGTGTCTCCCTCCGGTTCGTGAATTATGCGGACATGATCGAGACACTTCTCCGAACAATAACCAATAGAGGAATCTGGAAATTCATATGGCTCCCATATTTCTCTGATTACTTTGCGATCGAATGAACCACTTACATACGATACCAATTTCCCTTTGTCTCACGATATGTTACTTATCCGAGGTTATGATCGTCGGTATCTCGCATACCTAGTTCATCCTCGTTCTTGATAAGTACTCTTTTCTCGTTCCGTGATATGTGATCCCTTGTGAGCCGGTCACATGCTTGCAAGCTAATTGGATGACATTTCACCGAGAGGGCCAGAGAATATCTATCCGTCATGTGGATGGACAAATCCACTCTTGATCCATGTGTTTCAACCAATACTTTCCGAACACTCAATGCCACCTTTATAGCCACATTACGGTGTGGTGTTTGATGACATCAAAGCATCCATCCAGTAAAGGTGATATGCATGATCTCATGGTCGAAGGAATTAGGTTACTATGTATCGAAGCATATAGCAATTGAACTATTGAAATGACTTGATCTTTATGCTACGCTTGTCTATAGGAGTATGTCCACCATATCATTCTCCTAACGATATGATCTTGTTGTTGATAACATCTCAATGTTCATGATAGGGAAACCACAATTATCAATCAACCAACAAGCTAGTGAAGTATAGAGGCTATACTAGGGACTTCAAATTAAGTTTACAATTCACACAAGTATTAATGTTTCCTTGTTAATACTATTATAGCATGAATATAAACATTTATCATAAACACAAAGATATAAAATAATAACTACATTTATTATTGCCTCTAGGGCATATCTCCAACAGTCTCCCACTTGCACTAGAGTCATCTAATCTAGATTACATGGTAATATACCGAACACCCATGGCAGTTTGGTGTTGGTCATGTTTTGCCCTCGGGAGAGGTTTAGTCAACGGATCCGCCACATTCAGATCTGTGTGTACTTTGCAAATCTTTATATCCCCATCCTGGATATGTTCTCGAATAGCGTGAAAACGTAGCTTGATATGCTTCAGCTTCTTGTGTGACCTTGGTTCTTGCGCATTGGCTATGGCGCCCATGTTATCACAGTAGATAGACATTGGGTCCAGCGCACTAGGAACCACACCCAGCTCTGTAATGAACTCTTTCATCCATATCGCTTCTTGTGAAGCCTCCGAAGCAGCCATGTATTCCGATTCAGTTGAAGATCTCGCCACAACGCTTTGCTTTGCACTCCTCCACTAAGCGCTGCACCATTCAAAATAAATCATTATCCAGTTGTGATTTAGAATCATCCGGATCGGTGTTCCAACTAGCATCGGTGTAACCATTAACAACGAGCTGTTCATCACCTCCATAAGAAAGAACCATATCCTTAGTTCTTCTCAAGTACTTAAGGATGTTTTTGATCATTGTCCAATGATCCACTCTGGATCACTTTGATATCTGCTAGTTAAACTAACATATGCAATGTCGGGTCTAGTACATAGCATGGCATACATTAGAGATCCTATGGCTGATGCATAGGAGTCTTACTCATCCTTTCTCTATCTTACGCCGATGTCGGACTTTGAGTTTTACTCAAGGTCGATTGAGCAACATGGGCAAGAACCCTTTCTTGCTATCTTCCATTCCAAACCTCTTTAGAACTTTGTCCAAATATGTACTTTGTGACAATGATATTTGGCGTTTCGATCTATCTCTATAAATCTTTATGCCTAATATGTAAGCTGCTTCGCCAAGATCCTTCATTGAAAACTATTATTCAAATACTCTTTGACACTATTAAGAAGGTCTACATCATTCCCAATCAACAATATGTCATCCACATATAGTATTAAGAATGCTACAGAGCTCCCACTCACTTTCTTGTAAATACAAGCTTCTCCATAAGTTTGTATAAAACCAAAACTTTTGATTACCTTATCAAAACGTTGATTCCAACTTCGGGATGCTTGCTTCAATCCATAGATGGACCGTTGAAGCTTGCATACCTTGTTAGCATCTTTAGGATCGACAAAACCTTTGGGTTGCATCATATACAACTCTTCATCAATGTCTCCATTGAGGAATGCTGTTTTGACATCCATCTACCATATCTCATAATCATAATATGCAGCGATTGCTAACATAATCCTCACAGATTTTAGCTTAGCTACTCGTGAGAAAGTCTCATCGTAGTCAAATCCTTGAATTTGTCGAAACCCTTTTGCGACAAGTCGAGCTTTATAAACGATAACATTACCATCGACATCTGCTTTCTTCTTGAAAATCCATTTGTTCTCGACAGCCTTCCGCCATCCTAAGTCCACCAAAGTCCATACTTGGTTTTCGTACATGGATCCAATCTCGGATTTCATGGCTTCTTGCCATTTATTGGAATCTGGGCTCATCATCGCTTCCTCATATGTCTCGGGGTCATCGGTGTTGTCCACCAACATGACATTCATAACGGAATCATACCAATGCAGGTGGTACGATTTCTCGTTGACCTCCGAGGCTCTGTAACTTCAACCAAGTTTCATGATCACTATCATTAGCTTCCTCTCTTATTGGTGCAGCACCACAGAACTTCTTCGGTGTGCTACTCGCAATTCGAGAGAAGGTTCGACAACCTCGTCGAGTTCTACTTTCCTTCCAGTCACTTCTTTCGAGAGAAATTCCTTCTCTAGAAAGGATCCATTCTTGGCAACGAAGATTTTGCCTTCGGATCTATGATAGAAGGTATACCCAATAGTTTCCTTCGGGTATCCTATGAAGACGCATTTTTCCGTTTTGGGTTCAAGCTTGTCCGGCTGTAACTTCTTTACATAGGCTTCGCATCCCCAAACTTTAAGGAACGACAATTTAGGTTTCTTCCCAAACCATAATTCATACGGTGTCGTTTCAACGGATTTAGACGGTGCCCTATTTAAAGTGAATGCGGCTGTTTCTAATGCATAACCCCAAAATGATAGCGGTAAATCTGTAAGTGACATCATAGAACGAACCATATCTAAGAGAGTTCGATTACGATGTTCAGACACACCATTACGCTGTGGTGTTCCCGGCGGTGTCAACTGCGAAAGTATTCCACATTTCTTCAAATGCTCGCCAAACTCGTAACTTAGATATTCACCTCCACGATCAGAACGTAGAAATTTAATCTTCTTGTTACGTTGATTCTCTACCTCACTTTGAAACTCCTTAAACTTCTCGAAAGTTTCGGACTTATGTTTCATGAAATAGATATACCCATATCTACTCAAATCATCCGTGAAGGTAAGAACATAACGATAACCACATGATGCTACACTCATTGGACCACACACATCGGTATGTATGATTTCCAATAAGTCCGTAGCTTCCATCATACCGTAAAATGGAGTCTTAGTCATTTTACCCATCAGACATGCTTCGCATCTTTCAAGTGATTCAAAATCAAGTGATTCAAGAAGTCCATCGGAATGGAGTTTCTTCATACGCTTCACTCCAATGTGACCAAGACGACAGTGCCATATATAGGTCGAATTATCGCTTGATTTCAAACGTTTAGCCTCAATATTGTTGATATGTGTATTTCCACTATCGAGATTCAATATGAATAGACCATCTATCAAAGGTGCATGTGCATAAAACATATTACTCATATAAATCGAACAACCATTATTCTCGGATTTAAACAAGTAACCGCCAAATAAACAAGATCCCGATATAATGTTCATGCTTAACGCAGCACCAAATAACAATTATTTAAGTATAAAACTAATCCCGATGGTAGATGAAGAGGTAGTGTCGACCGCGATCACATCAACCTTTGATCCGTTTCCAAGATCGTCACCTCGTTCTTCACTAGCTTCCGTTTATTCTGGCTCCTGCTTCGAGTTACAAATATGAGCAACCGAACCAAGATCAAATACCTGCACTACTACGAATACTAGTGAGATACACATCAATAACATGTATATCAGATATACCTTTCTTCTTGATGTTGCCGTTCTTCAAATCCGCCAAGTACTTTGGGCAATTCCGCTTCGAGGACCTTCTCCCTTGCAAGAAAAGCACTCAAGATCGTGCTTGGTCCAGCCTTGGTCTTCTTCGTCGGTATGGTAACTTTCTTACCACCCTTCTTGAAGTGTCCCTTCTGCTTAGACTTGCCTTTCTTGAATTTGGTGGTCTTATTGACCATCAACACTTGGTGCTCTTTCTTGATCTCCACTTCTGCAGATTTTAACATAGCAAATAGTTCGCAACTCTTTGTTCATGTTCGCATGTTGTAGTTCATCACAAAGTTCTTGTAACTTGGTGGTAGTGATTGAGGATGCGGTAAACCCCAAAGTATTAGGAATCACTATACCCAAACTTTGAAGTTTATTTGCGTCTGCACATCTTAAGCACACGCTCACCGACGGAGCGCCCTCTTCCATCTTGCGCTTAAAGAACTTTTCAGAAGCTTCATAACTTTCAATTGCCGCATGAGTCTCAAAAATTAATTTGAGATCCTCGACAATATCATATGGGTCTGACTCTTCAAACCTTTTCTGAAGCTCCGATTCTAAACCATACAAGATAGCACTGAACTATGGAGTACCGATTCTTCCGAGCGAGGTAAACGTTCTTTACTTCATCGGTAGCATCACTGCAGTGGGTCACCTAGCGGTGCATCCAGCACATAGGTCAAATTACCACCGTGAGGACAATCCTCAAATTGCGGAACCAATCCAAGTTGCTTCCATTGTTTTTCAACTTTTCTTTCTCTAGGAACGCATTAAAATTGATGGTAGGGCTGCCATTGATCTACAACATATTTGCAATAGTTTAGACTAAGTTTATGACAAATTGAGTTCAAATTAATTAATGAAATTAAACTAGGTGAACTCCCACTCAAAACAACATCCCTCACATTGTTTTAGTGATCACACGAACCAAATCCACTACATCAACACCGATCATCACGAGAGTTGATATAGTTTCAATGGCGAAAAATCATCATGTTCATCATATCTACTATATGATTCATGCTTTACCTTTCGCGATCCGTGTTCCTGAGACCATGTCCGTACATGCTAGGCTCGTCAAGATCAAACCTTAGCTACCGCATAAGCAAATCTGGCTTGCTTACGTTGTATTCACCGGAATCAAAGACACCCGATCATCACGTGGTGCTTCAAGCAGAAGCTTTGGCAACAATGCATACTAAGGGTGAACACTTTAGAACTTGAAATTTATGTGCATGAGGGATCATCTTATAATGCTACCGCTGCCTACTAAGCCATACAAGATGCATAAAGGATTAACATCACATGCAATTCATAATATGTGATATGATATGGCCTTTCTTCTTTGTGCTTCCGATCTCCATCTTCAAGCACCGAACATGATCTCCATCATCACCGCATAGCATCAAGGTCAATGACGCTTCTTCATGGTTGTCGTCCACCAGCTTCAACTATTACAACTATTTTGAATAGACACGCAGGTCTTAATGTAAATTAAAGACAACCATATGGCTCTCCTGCGGTTGCCAACTTACAATAAGGAACATTGCATACATCAAATATAATCACAATCATGGCCATATCACATCATCGCACCCCTGCAAAACAAAGTTAGACGCTTCTACTTTCTTTGCATATTTTACGTGGTTTGGGGCTTTCAATAAGTGTCGTTCTAACTTACGAACAAGAACCACAACATTGATACTAGCATTGTTGATTACCCGTTGTAAATTGGATCTTTACTATGCTAGGAGAAACAGGCACCCGCAAAGCCACTTATGCAATACGAGTTGCATGTCAAGCGTGGAGCAAGTCTCATGAACGATGTCATGTAAGGTTAGCCCGCTTCATCCCAACATACCGCAAGATGCAAAGTACACAAAAGCAATCTACAAAAGCATCAACGCCCACAATGACCATTGTGTTCTACTCGTCCAACAGATCTACATATAGACACGGCTCTGATACCACTGTAGGGGTTCGTAGCATGGAAAACAAAAAAATTCTATCGCATACAAACAAACAAGCCAAGATCTATCTACTAGATTGCAGCAACGAGTCGATGGAATAACTCACCCTCGAAGATTCCAAAGTGTTTAACGAGAGCAGATTCTCGGGTGATGTAGTCGTACTCTTCCGATCTCAAGATCGCGTGACGATCCTTCCAAACACGCCCAAAGCGCTCCGTGGTCGGTCACACGCTCGGTACTCGACGAAGACCTTCCTCTCCTTGTTCCAGGCAGCGGAGGTTGTAGCACTCTCTCGCGATTCCGGCAGACAACGGCGTGGTACCTAAGTAGAGGGAGATACTGCAGGCTTCGCTTGCTCAAAGTAGTATGGTGGAGCTTATGAGAGAGGCTATTAGTGGTCTAGTAATTAGACACACCAATTAGAAGGCTCTAAACCAATTAGAAGGCTCTAAACAAAATAGCTCTAAACCGGGTTTAGATCTAGGGTTTAGTTTAGAGGATAGGAACTTGTGTGTGTTAGGAGGGAGGCCCCGCCTCCCTTTATAGGTGGGAGGGCGGCCAAGGGAGGAGTGGAGTCCTCCCCAACTCGGCCTGGTGGGCGGCCGGCTTGGGAGGAGGGAATCCTCCCCAACTCGGTTTCCACTTCTCCTCTTTCCACTTTCCAAAACTTGTTGCTTGACTTTCAAACTAGCCGCTTGACTTTTCAATTTAGGATTTAAATAAACCCTTTATTTTGGACAGCGAGAACACTTAGTACATGATGCAATCATTCCAACTTACAATGACACATTCATGTACCCTTCCCCTCCGGAGTGCCGGACATTCCGGGACCTTCTAGAATGTTCCCGATGAAAACACCGGAACCATTCCCCAACTCAAACGGACTTTCCTTATATGAATCTTATTCTCCGGACCATTTCGGATCTCCTCGTGATATCCCGGATCCCATCCGAGACTCAACAACATTCGGTCTCTTTCTCATAATACCATAACTACTCAAACAACGTCAATCCTTAAGTGTGTCTCCACGGTTCGTGAATTATGCGGACATGATCGAGACACTTCTCCGAACAATAACCAATAGAGGAATCTGGAAATTCATATGGCTCCCACATATTTCTACGATTACTTTGCGATCGAATGAACCACTTACATACGATACCAATTTCCCTTTGTCTCACGATATGTTACTTATCCGAGGTTATGATCGTCGGTATCTCTGCATACCTAGTTCATCCTCACATCGATAAGTACTCTTTTCTCGTTCCCGTGATATGTGATCCCTTGTGAGCCAGTCACATGCTTGCAAGCTAATTGGATGACATTTCACCGAGAGGGCCCAGAGAATATCTATCCGTCATGTGGATGGACAAATCCCACTCTTGATCCATGTGTTTCAACCAATACTTTCCGAACACTCAATGTCACCTTTATAGCAACCCTGTTACGGTGTGGTGTTTGATGACATCAAAGCATCCATCCAGTAAAGGTGATATGCATGATCTCATGGTCAAAGGAATTAGGTTACTATGTATCAGAAAGCATATAGCAATTGAACTATTGAAATGACTTGATCTTTATGCTACGCTTGTCTATAGGAGTATGTCCACCATATCATTCTCCTAACGATATGATCTTGTTGTTGATAACATCTCAATGTTCATGATAGGGAAACCACAATCATCAATCAACCAACAAGCTAGTGAAGTATAGAGGCTATACTAGGGACTTCAAATTAAGTTTACAATTCACACAAGTATTAATGTTTCCTTGTTAATACTATTATAGCATGAATATAAACATTTATCATAAACACAAAGATATAAAATAATAACTACATTTATTATTGCCTCTAGGGCATATCTCCAACATCTTCTGCTTAAGTCAGAGTACTAAATCCCCCTCTTTAAACGAGTGATGCCGAACGCGGCGACTATGGTAGCTGCATAGCTTCTGCTGGTAGATGGCGGATCTTTGGCATGCCAAAACGCGCTCCTCCTCGAGAAGGTCCACATCTAGGCCTTTGGATTCTTCAGCGTCATCTTCGTTGTAGGCGGCAACTCTTGGTGCATCGTGGAGGATGTCAGAAGGTAGGATGGTTTTTGCTCCATATACCATGAAATAAGGGGTGTAGCCTGTGGATCTGTTGGATGTAGTTCATAAACTCCACAGCACAGATGGCAATTCTTCCGCCCAGGCTCCAGCTGCTCTATGTAGCGGTGCCTCAAGATGTGGCTTGATTCCCTACAGAATTAATCCATTGGCTCGCTCAACCTGACCATTAGATTGTGGGTGTGCCACAGATGCAAGGTCAAGTCGGATGCCTTTGTCCCAGCAATAGGCCTCCACTTCTCCGAGTGACAAGTTGCTTCCATTGTCGGTGATGATGCTATGTGGGATACCAAATCTCACCACTAGATCTCGGACAAACCTGAGGGCAGTTGCCCCATCAAGCTTTCTAATGGGTTTAGCTTCTATCCATTTGGTGAATTTGTCAACTGCGACAAGCAGATGCGTAAATCCACGGTGTAAATGCAGAACGGTCCCACCATGTCTAGCCCCCAGACTGCAAACGGCCAAGTTATTGGTATTGTTCGCAATTCGTCGGCAGGAACATGTGGTTGTCGGGCATAATACTGGCATCCTGTGCACGTTTCAACCAACTTGTCGGCGTCCGCCTTCGCGGTCAGCCAGTAGAATCCTTGACGGAAGGCTTTCGCGACCAACGATCGAGGAGCGGCGTGATGCCCGCAATCTCCGAGATGGATTTCGCGTAGGATTTCCATACCTTCTAGCTGGGAAACACACTTTAGGTATACACCAGTAGTGTTCCTTTTGTAGAGTTGCCCATTTATTATGGTATAACCCTTTGCTCGTCGTACTATCTGCCGTCTTTAGACCTCGTCGTCGGGCAAAGTTCCGTGTTCGAGATATTCCATGAACGGTTTAGTCCAAGCCGGAGGGGTCTTTGTCACCATGTTGACGAAAGAATCAGCTCTATCCGGGTTGTCGATGTCGGCTCCCTTCACGGATGCTGTGCGTAGATGTTCTAGGAAAACTCCTGGCGGAATTTGCTTGCGCCCTGATCCAAGATTAGACAATAGATCAGCCGCCTTGTTTTGCTCCCTAGGTACATACTTGACTTCGTAGCCCAAGAAGCTCTTGGATATCTCGTCCACTTCGTCGCGATATGCCGCCATCATAGGGTTCCGCATTCGGTGCCGACCACACCGGGCAACCAAGTCGGAATCTCCACAGCAAACTATGCGCTTGATGCCAATATCCTTGGCTACACGCAGTCTGTGAATGAGTGCTTCATACTCCGCCATGTTGTTTGTAGCCTCGAAGTGGATCTGCAGAACGTAGTGTAGATTGTCTCCTTTTGGTGACTGTAGCAATACACCAGCCCCCGAGCCGTTGAGCAGCTTTGATCCGTCAAAGTGCATCACCCAGTACTCTGGTTCTGGCAATGGAGTGGCATCTGACATCTCCGTCCAATCTGTAATAAAATCCGCCAAGGCTTGTGACTTGATAGCGTCGTGCCTTTTGTAGGTGATCTCGAAGGCGGCAAGTTCAATGCCCCACTTCGCGACCCTTCCTGTAGCGTCGCTGTTGTTGATAATGTCGGACAGTGGAGTCTTGCTCACTACTGTGATTGGGTGCTCCTGAAAGTAATGCCTCAGCTTCCGCGAAGCGAGGAATACTCCATAAGCTATCTTTTGGTAGTGCGGGTAACGCTGCTTGGACTCCATCAAGACTTCGCTTACATAGTAAACTGGTCGTTGAACTCCGTGCTCATAGCCTGGTTCCTTCCGCTCTACCACGACGACGATGCTGATAGCCCGGTTGGTTGCCGCCATGTAAATTAACAGGGGCTTGCCAGGCTCGGGTGCTGCAAGGATGGGCGCTAAGGAAAGAATCTCCTTGAGCTGCTTCAATGATGCATCTGCCTCGTCCGTCCACGTGAATTTGTCTGCCTTCTTCGGCAACTTGTACAGTGGCAGAGCCTTCTCTCCAAGTCGGCTGATGAACCGACTAACTGCTGCAACACAACCTGTTAGTCGTTGGATGTCTTTTAGACATGTCGGACGGTTTATGTTTAAGATGGCCTTGATTTTCTCCGAGTTGACCTTGATTCCGTGCTGGGAAATGATGAAGCCCACCAGTTTGCTGGCTGGAACCCCGAAGACGCACTTCTTAGGGTTGAGCATCATGTTGTATTTCCGGAGATTATCAAAGGTTTCTTTTAAGTTGGAGATTAAGTCGTTTGACTTTTTAGACATCACCGCGATATCGTCCACATAGGCGTGAACGCTCCGTCCAATTTGGTCGTGAAGGCAACGTTGTATTGTCCGCTGGTAGGTAGCACCTGCGTTTTTCAGCCCAAAGGGCATCGTGACGTAGCAAAATGTGTCGTATGGGGTAGTGAACGAAGTGGCCAATTGGTCCGACTTCCTCATCTTGATCTGGTGGTATCCTGAGTATGCATCGAGAAAACACAAAAGTTTCGAGCCAGCCGTCGAGTCAATGACTTGGTCAATGCGAGGCAAAGCAAACGGATCTTTGGGACATGCTTTGTTCAAGCCGGTGTAATCAACGCACATTCTTAATTCATTGGTTCCCTTTTTGGGGACAAGTACAGGATTGGCCACCCATCGGGTGTGAAGGACTTCTCGGATAAACTCAGCCTTAAGTAACCTAGCTATCTCTTTGCCAATGGCGCGTCTCTTCTCATCTCCGAAGCGTCATAGAGGTTATTTCACTGGTTTTCATTTTGGATCTATTTTAAGTCGTTTCGGAAGTTCCCTAGGTACACCTTTCATGTCGGCAGTTGCGTGCAAAGATGTCCCTATTCTCACGGAGGAACTCGACGAGCGTGCTTTCCTATTTGGGATCCAGGTTCGTCCCAATGGCGACGGTCTTGGAGGCATAGCCTACCACAAGTTCCACCGGCTTGGTCTCGATGGCGTCCTTGAACGCAGGAGCGGAGTCGGAGATCTGTTTCTTCGATGTGGTCATCTCTAAGTCACTGACCTTGCTCTGGATCTCCTTGAATTCTTCACTGTAGAGGACAGCTTCTGCAACGGCTGCTTCATTGATCTCGTAGTCCCTTGCCTTGGTAAAGCTTTCGGATACGGTGATGACACCGTTTGGTCCGGGTATCTTGAGCTTGTTGTAGACGAAGCATGGCTTGGCCATGAACGTGTGGAATATGTCGCGGCCGAATATGACGTGGTACACGTTCTTGAAGGGGACCACCTCAAAGGTCATGCGCTCTTGGCGGTAATTATTAACGTCGCCAAAGGCTACCTGAAGTGTAATGCACCCAAGGGACCGAGCCTCCCGTCCAGGAACTACGCCATGGAACACGGTGTTAGTCCGCCTTAAGTTTGCCTCCGTCAAGTTCATCTTCTGCAGTGTATCCAGGTACATAATGTTGATGCTGCTTCCACTATCCACCATGCACTTGGTGAACTCCACGCCGTCAATCAATGGGTTGATGACCATGGCGTACTGGTTCTCCGTGGGCACAAGGTCTGGGTGGTCTGTCCTGTCCCAAGTGATTGGAACCTCCGACCAGCGCAAGTACTGGGGAACTGGGGGGAGAGTAGCCACCAGGATCCTTAAAGAGGTCTTCTGTTGTCGGACGGTGGGGGTGCGAAGGAAAGTGTGGTAGACTAGGGCCTTCTTAGCGAAGGGGTTCTTGCCCTTGTCATCGCTCTTGGCGGCGTGCTTGGGGTCAACGTCCTTGTCCATGTCACTTGAATCCTTGGACTCCTCCTCCTTCTTCTTCCCCTTGCCCTTGCCTCGCGGTCTGTTCTTCCGACTTTGCTTATAGCTGGACTCCGGGTCTTCCTTGAGGTCGTTGACGAACTTGCAGTGTCGATTAGTATGGGTGGCCTTGCCGTTGGCATCGAGGTGTACGAGGCACGGCATATCGCGGTACTCTTCGTAGGTTTGCGGAACGCGGAGTGGCGCCGGGTTGCTTTCACTTCCTCGCTGCTGCCCACGGCCTGCTCCCCTTCCTCGGCCATGTTGTCCGCCTTCTCCTCGTCCTGAAAAAGTCATGGCAACCATGTCGGTAGATTGCTTTTATTCTGGAGCAGTTTTCCGCTTTGTACTGCTGTTCCTTCGAGCTTGAGTTGGAACGGCCGTTGCCGGCAAAGAGCCACGAGCGTCGTCGGCGGCAGCTGCGAACTCACTAGCTAACTGAATCATCTGATTCAAGTCAAGCTGATGATTGTCCTGCAAGCGCTTCAGCTTATGTCGGAGTAACGTGCCTCTTTCCAATCCATCGATGAAGGCGGCCATGGCGGTCTGGGCGTGCACTCCTGCGCAGGAATTCTTCATATCCAGCCAGCGGGAGAGGTAGGCGCGAGATGTCTCGTCTTTCTCTTGCACGCACCGCTGTAGATCGCCCACCTTGCAGGGACGCTTGTATGTACCCTCAAAGTTCTTGGTGAACGCTTCTTGCATGTCCAGCCAGTTGTAGATAGATTTCTCCGGCAAGTCGTCGATCCATTGACGGGCCGTGCCCGCCAACATTAACGGGAGGTACTTGACGGCGACGTTGGGGTTGCCTCCGGTAATCTCCACCGCATTGGCGTAGCCCTGCAACCATGTGGCGGGCTTGGCGGTGCCGTCATAGGGCTTGATGGTCTTGTCAATCCGGAATCCTTTGGGGTAAGTTGCGGACTGTATACCAGGTCGAAAGCAACGTGGTCCCAGGTATGGTCCTTCTCGAGCCTCGTGGATCTTATTGATCCGTGAACGTGCATCGTATGGCTCCGTGTTCTTCTTCTTCTTGTCAACAGGGGATGGGCTGAGTGAACGACGCGGACCTCCTCCGCCATGGTGACTGCTTGGCAGCGACGGAGGTGGCCTTTTCCTACTGCTTTACCGCCTTGGCCACTAGATCATAGACCTGTTCCACTGCCTCAGGCGATCTATCCTGCTCCAGAAGGGTCTTGGCGACAGCGAGGTTAAGGAGTGGGGTGGGCATCACCTGCTTGCCTTCACTGTCAATGTATAGCTTGGCCTGTGCCGGCTTCGAGGGAGCCCATCCTAGGTTGCGCCGTACACCAGGATCGTTGATGATGTGAGCCGGAGCCTTCTTATCCTTCTGCTGCTAGAGCAAAGTCTTGTACTCGGCCTCCATTGCTCTAGCTTTTTCTATGGACTTCTGCGCGTTGACCAGATCTCGATCTAGTTTAGCGCCTTGCTCCGCGATGGCTTGCGCTTCCTCCAGCAGTTGTTGGCGCTTCTCGTCAAGCTGAGTCACGTTTCGGATATGATCAACAGTTAGTGGCTCAACAAGGAGATTGTCGTACATCACTCTATCAGCTGGGGTAACATGGGCTGCTGCCGACGTAGATGCTGGAGGTGGCAAGTTTGCGGTGTTGTTGTTGCTCGGACCGGTGCCGAGTTCCTGCGGCTGCTACACTGGATTAGGCGGGGGAGGCATGACTCTTGCGCGATCATTGTCAGCAGCAATAAGTGGCCCCTTCCCCTTATCCAGCGCCGTAGGCGGAGCTTGCCCGGGCTGGTCTTCATCCATCGTTGTCCCAATAGTGACGAACACCCCTCGGGACATGACGGTGTTATTAGCTTGTTCATCGCGCGAGTACTCCTCCTCCATCTCCTGCATAGCGGAGTCTAGCTCTTCTGGACTGAAGTCTATTTCCTCGAAATCTGCACCGAAATCAGCATAAAGCGCGTCAATGACAAAGTCGGAGGGTGCTAGGACTTCCTCGATGACGGGCGGTGGAGGTGCAACGGCCTCGACGATGACTGGAGGTGGTGGCGCTGCTGCGACGATGGCGGCCGAAGGCGGTGGTGGTGGCCGAATCAGAGGTACTCCGTCAATGAGCGCAAGCGATGTCTGAGCTGCCGCTTCAGCCTCCGCGTAGTTGTTGACGGTGTTCACCATGCCTTCGAAGGTGAGGCGTCCTAACGCCTGTTGCCGTCTTAGAGAATGTTGGAGAAGCGTGCCGTGGTCCAGTCCTTCCACAAAGTGATAGATGGCATCATCATTGGGGTAATTGGCCAGGTCGGCCCGTATACGGAGCCACCTGGCGAGGTAATCGTGGGGGTTTTCGCCCTCTCTCTGAACGCAGCGCGCCAGATCGAAGATGGTAACCACGCCGACGAACTTGGATATCTGCTGTCCAGACGCACGGGCGAAGCCGACGGATTTGCAGTGATCTTCCACCTTTATATCCTGCACAGGGGCGGTTTGGGTGGGCCTTGAATTTTTCTGATCTTTGCCGGCAAACTCCGAGGAGAGGTCCGACATTGATCCTTCCGCGAACGTATCTTGCCTGTAGGCGGTCCGTGCGGGTCTTGATGCTTTCCGATCTTTGCCGGCAAACCCCGAAGAGAGATCCGACATCGATCCTTCCGCGAACGTATCCTGCCCGTAGGCGGTCCGTGCGGGTCTTGATGCTCCTTCGACTCCCAGGGAACTAGTGCCCGAGTCGGTTTCGCCGATGAAGAGGTGGATGTCTCTGATAGGAACGATCGAACACCGTGTAGGGTTCGTCTTCGCCAAGATCCAGAACTTATCGGGGGGACGATCGGAACGCTGCCAGAGAAGAGAACGCGACCGATGGATACGGTTTCACCGATTCCCGCGAAGATCTTGGTCCTCGCCCGCTGAAGAGCCTAAAGCGCCTCTTCCCCTATGGTGGGCGCCAACTGTCGTGGTATTGCCGACGAGTACGCCATGGAGGGGTCCTCACAGTGCGTGTTTAGAGACGTGGGGTAAGGCGGACGGTTGACGGGTACGAGGTAACACACTTACCTGTGTTCAGATCCCACAACGGTGGCGGAATCCTACTCCTGCTATAAATCACTATAATGGCAATACGCCGAGTTACAGAGATAGGTTCGCTGTGCGAGGTGACTAGAAAGTCTAAGTTATCGTGCCCTAAAGGCTCCCATAGGCCCGACTTATGTAGTCGTCAGGTCCTAGGGTTACAGGGAAAAGTCCTAGCCGGACAGGTTACAGAGTCCTACACCGTCTATTACTAGTCTTGTGTATCTTGCACTCCAAGGCTCCGGGTACGCTGGTGACTCCACCATAGCCTTCCTTTATCCGGCATGGTCCTCCCTTCTGGATCCACCTAATCACGTCAGGCCATAGGCCATGCTACCGACTATGGGCCACCCGGGTTAGTCGGATAAGAGACATGCTATGAGGATACCCATATAGCATATCCCCAACACTAGGGCTTCTTCTCATCTCAATTATAATTTCTAATTCTCCTTCAAAATATAGATTATGCTTCTTCCCATTAATGGCCTCTAGGCTCGACGTATTTGTGGTAGAGATGGACAAGAAGGGAAAGAAACCTGAAGTTTCAAAGGGGACAGGTATAATTTCTGATTTTATGGTCAATTGAACTATTGAATCAAATTTGAATTTGTGGTCAATTGATTATTCTTTTACCATTGTAAAATTGATACAATTTTGATTTTTTGCATCATTTTTTTTGATGCTTTAGAGTTTGCCCGACCTTAAATTTTTTCGTCCTTCGCCACTGCCTCATATATAACTCGGTTGTTCGACACAGGAATATGCTATGATGGAAGTGTTCGCCAAGTAGGATGCACAACACCTGGACCTGTGCATAGCAAAAGGCGAACAATCCCATCGCAGCACATTCACATATATAGTGTAACACGGCATTTCAATCATTGGCATTATTCTCGAATAAGACCAAAGTAACTCGAAAATAATGCCTCATATATAACTAGCTAGGTCGTTGGACACAGGAATATGCTATGATGGAACCGTAAGCCAAGTAGGATGCACAACATCTGGACTTGTGCATAACACAAGGCTTACAATCCCATCACAGCACATTCACATATATAGTGTGCCACGACATTTCAATCATCGGCATTATTCTCGAAAAAGACCAAAGTAACTCGAAAAGAATGCCTCATATATAACTAGCTAGGTCGTTGGACACAAGAATATGCTACGACGGAACAGTTAGCCAAGTAGGATGCACAATTCCTGGACTTGTGCATATCACAAGGCTAACTATCCCGTACTAGCACATTCACATATATATTGTGCCACGACATTTCAATCATCGGCATTATTCTCGAAAAAGACAAAAATAACTCGAAAAGAATGCCTCATATATATACATAGGTCGTTAGATACAGGAATATGCTATGACGGAACCGTGAGCCAAGTAGGATGCACAAGACCTGGACTTGTGCATATCACAAGGCTCACAATCCCATCGTATCACATTCACATATATAGTGTGCCACGACATTTCAATCATCGGCATTATTCTCGAAAAAAGAGTAAGGAAAAAAGAAGGACCAAAGTGAGCAAAGGACCAAAGAGTAAGCAAAAAAACCAAGCATTGATTGATATATAATAATAATAAGCAAAAGAAGTAAGCGATGATTCATAAACCTAATAATATAAGTATAGTAGCATGTACACTTGTCCACACACACAAAGGTCATCTATAGTTTGTAACTACAACTAGGCCAACATCAAGCCTTCTGGCTCGGCTTAGGGAACGGGAGGACGCCTTGTCTCGTCATGAACTTCCTATAGTCACCCTGCATCTCTAGGCGATCTTCTATTTCATGGTTATTCGGGATATTACCTTCGTAGATGACCCCCCCCGAAGTCATTACATCACGAAAGATGATTGCCCCAAACTGCTGCTGGATGCGATACATCTCTTGTCTAATATCTGAATCAGTGATCTTGGCCTTTGCTTCGGCCCACTATTTGAGATGATCTGGCAGCCTAGAATTCTGCTGGTCAAGTAGGAACGCCCTCATGTGATGGAGTGCGTAGTAGTCTTCCTTCTTACTGTTTTTCGGCTGCTTCACACAGGGGAACTCTGTTACGTGGTTGAAGACGTGCCTGCCGAACTTGACCTTCGTACGCACGAAGGTGGTGCCTTCCGTCGAGGCAAAGCCAGTGAGAGCATCATCCAGAACTTCCTTGACCTTGTCGTAGTTTTTCTTCTTTTCTAGACTCCCCGAGTCGAAATACGTGGCGTGGGAATGCTTCAGCGATAAGGAGATGAGCGTGCAGTGTTCATCTCTGCGCAAAAAATTCAAATGGAATGTGTTGGAAAAAGAATGATGATAATCTAATAAAGCCAATTGACGGTGGCGAGTGAATAACGACTTACTCGGGAAAGTAAGGCACGAGAATGTATTCCTTTGTCTTGTTCGCCACGAGGATTCTTTTTAGGTACGAGGCCACGATACGTCGTTCGGCAGGGGAACCCAAGCAGCCGTCACGCATGTAGTAGGGGTCCACTATAGCGATGCCCGGTGTGTTCTCCCTAATGATCTGCATGGCCAGGCTGAGAGAAAACAGACGGACCATGGTATAGTGCAGCGGGTATAGGTGGAACATATTGAAGATGTCGTCGAACCGCAAGAAGAACAGATCCTTAGGGGCATTGTCGATGAAGCCCAAGCCTGGTGGCACCTTAACCACGAATACCGGGTGCGAGGGATCTTTCTCCGATAGAAGGCGTCTCTCTATCGTCAGCACGCCGTCATGCACACTCTGCGATTCAACTGGCGAAGCTCGCAAATTCTTAGGTAGCATGGGCTCACCCGCCACATGAATCCTCCACATAATACCCTCGGGTCGTGGTGGCCCATCCCGAAACCTGATCGGATTCGTAGTTGTTGACGCCACCGGCTGGCTCGAGCTGCTAGATTTTCTTTTCCTGCCCTTTTTTCCTTTTGGAGAGCGGGCATGCACCGCAATCTGAGCACCGGCCGCCCTATGTAGTGTGTCAGGGCTTAGAATAAAGGGCCGGTCGGTTGTATCAGCTGGCTCTGTAAAGGCGCAAGCTGGAGGCGTCTCCTGAGAACCAAACAGACGATTGGTGATAGTGGCTTTCTCTGTGGGGCCACCAGCTAGGTCTTCGTTGCTAAACTGAGTGTTGAAGAAGTGATCATTCCAGTCATCGTCATCCTCGGCCGGATCCTGTGCCATGTGCATATCATCAACATGATCATCCGACCCACTGCGTGGAGGTGACGGCAAGGGCGGTAAGGGGGCCTTGCCACCGCTTGTCGCTAGCACGACAGGCGGTGCTGTTGTCTGTGGCGTGATGGCCCCCGCCATCCCCAAACGGATCATGCTCTTTGGCCATTGCAAGAATAAGCCGAAGCAACTTCTGAGGACAGCCGACTCTTCTTCATCCGCTCCTAGGGGTTAAATGGGAGGTTCCAGGTCGTCGCAGCCCCTTAGCACCCGACTAATTTTAACCTTGTGCACACTATCTTGCATCGGCCTTGAGTGGAACATGCGCTGCAAGGGTTGAACGATGGTACCCTTGGCAACATCCCTCAGCTCGTTGTTCACGTAGCATAAGAGAGTGCAAGGAACATCCGTCTGCGGAAAACATGTACGGCGTCGTCAGAGATGCCATAAGAGTAATAGATGGCGTGAAAGGCGGTAAAGCAATTTGTTTACCGTGATGGCGTCGAGATCGGCTAATGTCGAGGCACCGCATACGACGACAGGCATGCAAGAGACGGAAGGGCTGCTTGATGGCGCGGTGCTGGCCGCCGGTGTATTCTCCCTACCGTTGGGTGCTTGGAGCTCCGCTGCCGCCGCGACGATGGCAGGGGGCACCAACATGTACTCCGGCTCCGCGGTGATGGCAGGGGGAGTCACCAACACTTGCGGCGCCGCGGTGCTAGCGGGCGGAGTCACGAACACATAGTTCGCCTGATTCTTCGGTGCCGCGTTGTTTGAGTGGCTGCTGACCATGCTTGGAATCGGACACGTCCCTACTCGACCACCCGCACTCCAGTTCGCTATTGACTCCACCAAGGTAGGCAGGAAGGACGTGAGGGTGATTGCCAGGTTGTCTAGGACGATCTGCGGGATCCGCGCCACTTGTTCCTTAAGTTCTTGAACCTCGCGGTTTTCCTCCTCGCTCCTTCCCGACGGCGCCACATGCGTCCTCGGCGGTGGACCAAAATGATCCACCCAATTCTTACCCCCGAGGCCGGCCAGACGGCCAGCCGATGATGACTTCTTCATAACCGGCTCTATTTTCTTGGCCCGGTTCATCGCCCTGTTAAAAGGGTTATCCCACTGGGTGTCCGCCGTCGACCCCTGGGATGAGGAACCCTAGGATCCATGACTAGCAACAATTTCCTCCTCCCGCAAAAGAAGTAACAGTGAATCGTTTAGATCATCGATTAGAATGCAATCGAGTTGATCCACGGTAATTAGATTACTTACCACAATTTCCTCGAATTCCTTCACCTCAGGATCCGCGGTGAGTTGTTTGGTTTTTGGGTCCACATGGTAACGGGCCCTGATGAAGTGTCGAACCTGCCCGGGTTCGAATTTCGCAAAGGAGTTTTCTATCCCCTTGGATCTATACTCTTCGTCCTCCTTATTCCATTTGGCCTCCGCGGTTCTGTATCCACCAGATCCGAGATGGTGATGACCTATATTCATCGCCTGCTGCACCTTTCCCCGATTACTATTAGCCAGGGCTCTTTTGGATTCACACCTCTCCTTGAACTCCTGGAACTGATCTTCGGTGATTTGCGGGTCAATCTTCTGGATCTCCTCGAGACTTTTGCCTTCTATATAGATCTTCTTCTTTATCCGGGTTCTCCAGCTGGCCAGGGCGGTGCTCATCTTTGTGAGGGCGGATTTGTTTACTTTGTTCCCATGATAATTTGTGTTCTGATACTTAGCGGGGAACTTGTATCTTGCGTGCAGCTTCTCAAAGAGGAGTGTGCACACGTGGTCATTATCTTTATGTTGGAGATTCTCGGTGTTGATCGAGATGGTTGTCCGGGTGATCGCCGCCACTTTCCCACCGTACCCTTTGACGACAAGGTCGGGCTCCAAAGGAACCCATGTTGGGCTCACTTTGGTAATTTCCTCCCTGACCGTGCTGACGGTGTTCGGGCGCCGGTCCTTCGGCTTCTTCTTCTTCTTAGGAGGATTGCTACCACTCCCTGTGCCCTCGCCGCCATCAGTGGTTTCATCACCCGCCGTTCCTTTGACTTCTTCCTCCGTGTCTTGCATCTCATCATCCTCGCTCTCCGAAGGATGGTATTCTTCATCGTCTTCTAGCCACTGGGCCGCCTCCTAGAATGTCAATTGTTTATTCGGAGGTCTGAGTTCTCCTTCAGCGCTGATGCGCTTAGAACATCCAGCCTCGTCGTTGTCACACATCTTTGCACTAATAAAAAATAAATAATTAGTTAAATGCACGGAAAAATCCGGCATGACCTTTGCTAATTTTCTTAAACTAGGAGTGCCTGATTTCTGCGGAAACGGAAGTTAATCAACATTCCGGCAAAAATCGGGACTCATTTCATACAAGAACCTGCATACACGATATAATAAAGTGCTTCATATACAAGCACAAGCATAATTTCAAGTGCTACAATTATATCACCACAGATTATATCAACTGTCATTGACAGCAAATATGACAGCAAGTATGACAGCAAGTATGACAACAAATATGACATCAAGTATGGATTATATGACAGCAAGTATATGATAGCAAGTATGACAGCAAGTATATGACAGCAAGTATGGATTATATGATAGCAAGTATATGACATCAAATATGACAACAAATACCAAGCAAATATGATAGCAAAAGTACTTGTTAATAAGCAATGCTAGTAAAATAGATTTCTAGTTGCCTAGAGAATAGATTTAACAAGCACTACTTTAACAAGATTTAACAAGCACTGCTAAAACAAGATTTAACAAGCACTGCTTACATGCCTAAGATAGTTGCTGCTGATTTTATTTATGATCTATTGATATTGTCATAGTTTGTTGTTGCTACTACTATCACCAGGTTTTGTTCTTGTTCTATTGTACTACCAGTTGCTCCTTATTTTCTATTATGGCAGATGGCAACCATGGCAGTATGCAAAAAAAACCTGTTGCAACCATGGCAACCATGGCAGTATGCAAAAAAACCTATACCTAGCTAATGGTAGATCCTATACCATTATCCGAGAGCTAGTGTTCTCTG
Source organism: Avena insularis (assembly GCA_023614405.1). NCBI lineage: Eukaryota > Viridiplantae > Streptophyta > Magnoliopsida > Poales > Poaceae > Avena > Avena insularis. The sequence goes on from CM042695.1 coordinate 93,255,090, forward strand.
ATAATGTTCTCTTATCAGATAATGCTCATTTCATAAAAAAAAACCTCATAGCCTAGGAACAACAACCTGTTTAGTGTCCAGTGTTCTAATTTCTAACCTGCGCTGTTCAGTGTTCAGTGTTCTTATATGATAACTACAATGTCCAGTGTTCTGATCTCTAACATGCACTGTCAACAACCTCTAGAATGCCTAGGAACACTATAGAGCTAAATTGATCTAAATTAATTGGTTAACAACCTCATAGCCTAGGAACAAAAACCTCATAACCTCATAACTGCAGAACATATAACGTGCACTATCAACAACCTCATAGCCTAGGAACACTGCCTAGGAACCTACAATGTTCAGAGTTTATATATAACCTGCACTATCAACAACCTCCTACAATTTACATCTGCACCCTAACCTCCTAGAAGATCAAGCACATCTGTGGTGGTGTGTAAACCCTAATCTGAACCCTAACATTGTCGCCGAACCCTACTCTGAACCCTAATCAGAATGGATGCAGCGAGAGGGGAGAGAGGGAGAGAGGGGGAGAGGGGGATAGGGGAGAGGGTGATGCTCACCTCCGAGACAAGGACGACGACAAGTGCGCGGACAATGACAGCCTTCTCCTTCACTGACTGCGCGGCGGCCTCCTCCTCCTCGAACGTGCGGCGATCTCCTCCTCCTCCTCCTCGAACGTGCGGCGGTCTCCTCCTCCCCCTAAGATAGGCGGCATCCTCCTACGAGCTCCTATGGTGTGGCGGCAGGCGCAAGTACGGTAGGCGGCGGATCGAGGCGGTGCGTTGGCAGATCGACTCCTCGGCGCCGGCGGTTCTCGATCTGTTTGATGAGGGACGGGAGAGGGACTCACGTGCAGTTGACCTGTCAGCGCAGTTAGGCGTAGCGCACCCTTAGCAAGTGCGCTATGGTTATCTATAGCGCACTTGCTAGTGGTGCGCTACGCCTAACTGCGCTGACAAATCAGATAAGAAGGCGGCCATCCCTCTTGTTATCACTAGCACTTTCTTATCCCACTGGTTTCGCCCTTGGCTCTATTTTGATCATGTGAGCACCCAAATTCGAACCCTGGTGCCCACCTTTTTTGGTTTTTATTTTAATAGTACTTTAAAGTGTTAAAAATAATGCCAAAAGTATCTAAACTATATAAAATATTTGTTATATGTTTTATATGTTAAAAATGGTACATATATATCATAAATGTTAAATAATAATTTGTCCATTAGTAATATGCCATCCATATGCATCATTACAATCTTTTTTGACCACGCGTTCTACAATATATTTTGAGCTAGCGTTTTACAATCTTTTTTCCCTTCTTTGTCGCGGTTGAATAATTTAGCCCCGGCACTTTAGTGTTTTTTCTTTCGAACGGGCTACCTTTTTTGGGTAGGGTTGTCCTTTTTCTTCTTGTGATGTATGTTGCTGCATCGTAGTCGTCGTCATCTTCAATCTTTGGATCGCTGTACTGGTCAAAGTCTTGCTTGTTGGCGACTCCATCCATTCTGATGATGTTTCTTTTTCCTCTCCTCACGACAACACGGCTAGGATTTGTCGGGTCGGTAATGAAAAAACATTGGTCCACTTTGGTAGCCAGTACCCACGGTTCATTTTTCGCGGCCACGTTCGCACCGACGGCCTTGGATTTGGCTACTTCGGGTATAACCATGGTTGTGAAATACCGGTCTTCTCTTTCGACGCTCTTTGCCCATCTGACACGGAATATCGGCACCTTTTCTCCACAGTAGTCGAGCTCCCAGATCTCCTCGATTCTTCCGTAGAATCTTTCCTTCACGTTGTCGTCAGTGTAGAATTCCGACGTTACGCCTTAGTTCTGATAATCACACTTGTTGTCCTTTTCCTCCGTGTAGAATGTGTATCCGTTGATATCATACGCCTGATAGGTCACCAGGTTTTGCATCGGTCCCTGCGACAAGGTGAATATGATATTTTCCGTGTCAGAAGAATGCAATCGCGGGGCATTATCAAGTAGCATCTGCCTAAACCAACGCGTGAAATCTGAGTTGTGCTCTTTGATTATTTCTCCCTGCGTCCTCTGTATGCCCCGGTCACTGTACTTCTTCTCGATTAACCTTTTGTGCTTCGCATCAAGGATTGACCAGTTCTAAATGCTGTAGCGACGAGGTTTGCTCGATCAAAGTCTGGCGTCGAAAATCAAAGTCTGATGCATCGATGCGACCCTCTCGGTGACCAGATCCGTCGAGCTTGCCAAGGTGCTGCTGACGGGAAGACCGACAGTGGTTCTCGATGTCTAGATAATTCATGCGTAAAGAGATGCACTCTTCGCCGAAAAGCCCTTGGCTATGCTTCCATCTGGGCCAAGGCGAACGTATCCTTTGATGTGTCCATTCATCCTTTCGAACGCCATCATGCTGCGGAGGAACATCGGCCCGAGTTGGACGATGTCCTCCATGACATGGACCAGCAGATGCACCATAATGTCAAAGAATGCGGGTGGGAAGTAGACCTCAAGCTCGCATAGTATCACCACGATCTCCTCCTATAGCCTCCCGAGCTGATTCACGCCAATCAACTTCCTAGAGATGACGTCGAAAAACTTGCAGAGGCCAAATAACGTTTCATGGACGTGCTCGTCCATTATCCCTCTTAGTGCGACCGGAAGTACCTGCGTCATTAGCACGGCACAGTCGTGAGACTTCATGCCACTGAACCTCTGATTCGCCTCGTCTAGGTATCTGCTTATCTTGCCCGCGTAGCCGTAAGGAAATTTGACTCCTAGAAGGCACTTGAAAAACTGTTTGATCTCATCCTGGCTGAGAGTGAAGCAAGAAGGAGGGCAGTAATATTCGTTCTTCTTGAAATTTTTACCCTTCCGACGACCTTGTGTTGTCTCCGACTCATGATCATCGTCATCTTCCTGATCATCAGGAGTAGTGCATCCTCCGTGAAGCTCCTTCCGGATACCCAAGCATATCAGGTCGTGCCTTGCTTTCAGACCATCTTTCGTCCTATCTGGCATGTTGATTATGGTGGCGACCAGACTCTCGCACACGTTTTTTGTGATATGCATGATGTCGAGGCTATGAGGCGTGCGGTGTCTTGGTATTGCCGACGAGTACGCCATGGAGGGGTCCTCACAGTGCGTGTTTAGAGACGTGGGGTAAGGCGGACGGTTGACGGGTACGAGGTAACATAGCTTACCCAGGTTCAGATCCCACGACGGTGGCGGAATCCTACTCCTGCTATAAATCACTATAATGGCAATACGCCGAGTTACAGAGATAGGTTCGCTATGCGAGGTTGTATGGATCAATACTAAGTTGTGCCCTAAAGGCTCTCATAGGCCCGACTTATATAGTCGCCAGGTCCTGGGGTTACAGGGAAAAGTCCTAGCCCGACAGGTTACAGAGTCCTACACCGTCTATCACTAGTCTTGTGTATCTTGTACTCCAAGGCTCCGGGTACGCTGGTGACTCCACCGTAGCCTTCCTTTATCCGGCATGGGCCTCCCTTCTGGATCCACCTAATCCAGGGTCACCACAGGCCATGCTACCGACTATGGGCCACCCGGGTTAGTCGGATAAGAGACATGCTATGAGGATACCCATATAGCATATCCCCAACAGTAGCCCCCGGAGAACTCCGAGATCTTGCACCGTCTTGCCTCTTCTCGTGGAATGCTCCGTCTAGATGGATGTCGGCAAATCGTCAAGCAATATCTTGTAGTCCTCCCAAAGAACCCTGCAAAGGTTTCTCCGTCTTCTATGAGTAAGTCGGAAAAATGCTGTATCTTACATCGTACGCTTACGTAGTCGGATTAAATCCGTCCACGCCGGAATCTTCGATGGGACGGCTCATCTACCATGTCAGTTATGACGACGTAGGCTGTAGGTCAGCGACGCCTCGTAACTCACACATGCAGAGAACGCAATCATATTCGATTTTCCCGCACGAGCGATACGAACCGTTGGCGGCGACGGTTGGAGACGTGGCAAAATTACCGCACACGTTCACGAACACGTCGTCTACATGGCAACTGTCCGATTGGCTGCACGAGTCTTGACGCAGAGTAAGATAAATAGTAACCGTGGGACACTTGCCACTTTTTCACCCCATTCTCTCACGTCATCATCTTCTTCCTCCAGCCGCACGCCTCCTCGAGCTCTCCGCAGAAAACCTCGAAGAAACCCTAGCCCCTCTCTGCACCAGTCGCATCCTTCCCGTCCTCCATGGCTAGCAGCAGCTCATCCCCGTCGATGGCGGCGTCGAGCGAAGCCACGGAGAAGCCGGCAAGCTCCTTAGTCGTGCCCCCAAAGGGCCTGGTTATTCCCGCGTCGGCGGTGATTGAAACCACCGGCGGCGACCACAATCTGGCGGCGCTAGAGCCTCTGGAAGAGGAGCCAGATTCACACAAAGGCGACTAGCGCGGCTCGGACATCACCGGCCACGACATCCAAGAGATGGTCACCGAAGGCTACCTCCCCGCGACGGAGGGGCTTGCCTGGCGGGCGGCGCCGGCCGGCGAGGTGACACCTTCTCCCCAAGCCGGAGAAAAGGTGTACCTCAAGGCTCAGCTGGTACGCGGCGTTTCTCTGCCCATCTCCCACTTCTTTCTGTCCATCTTGAACCACTTCAAAGTCCAACCCCATAACCTCTCCCCCAATAGTATCCTAGTGCTTAGCAACTTCGCGGCACTTTGTGAGGGTTACCTAGGGATTAAGCCTAGGTTAGACTTGTTCGTGTATTTATTCACCGTCAAACGTGAAGCCGGACATAGTAGGGAGGAGCTTAGGAACTGCGGCACCATAAGCTTCAAGATCCGACCTGGCCGGCGGTTCCCCGACATCATCGGCCACGAGTCATGCAAAAACTGGCAGCGGACGTACTTCTACGGCCCCGACATTCCTTTGGCGGGCCGAGAAGTGACGTGCCCGGACTTCGTGGATGGAGCTGCCGCTGAAGTTTCCACATGGAGATCCCATGCCTCCCTTCCCTCCGACCTCAACGCTTCTCGCGCAATAAGGCGGATCGAGTGGTTCGTAGAGGCGGGTTTGACCGGCTTGGACCTAGCCATGTGCTGGTTCCTCAGGCGAATCCAACCCCTGCAACACCACACGAAGTTCATGCACGAGTACACGGGTGATCGAAAGGATTCCCTTCGGATCTCCGTGGATAACTTCTCGAGCGACTCCGTCAAGCTCCGTCTGAAGGACATCATCAAGGTGAAGGATAAGAAGCGCGGCTTCACCATCACCTGCGACATGTACGTAGACGGCAAGTGCCCAAAGGTAGGTATTTATTTTCTGTGTATGACATTGCTCCAGTTTCCCCGTCTTGCCAATGCCATCTTATCTAACACAGTGATTTCTTAATTAATAGCTTAGTGATCTAGATGAGGACAACCTGGCTGCCCAAATCTACGATCCAAAGATGAAGGAAGTCACGGTCGTGTCCGACGATGATGCCCCATTGGCGCGAAAGCGGAAGAGCTCCACCTCTGACGCTACCGACGGAGGCAAGAAAAAGAAGACGGAGGGTGGAGCCTCCAAAAAGAGTACTGCCGCCCTAGAGGCGGAAAAGAAGAAAGCCACTGGGATGTTTGCCAAAGCGCCCCCCCTAGTGTAAGCCTCTCATTCTCCGACATTGTCTTATTTATCTGTCTTATTCCTGTATTTATGCATTTTGCACGTTTCAGGAAGAAAGCCACAACCAGCCTCAAGAAGTCCTCCAAGACTCTTGGGGCTTCTAGAAATATCAAAGATATGCTGCATCGCGACTCCTCCCCCGCCATCGCCCCTGCTACTCCTGCCGTCAATCCCTCCTCCGCTCCGACAAGCTCCCAAGTCTAGAAGGCACCAGGCCCTTCCGCCATGGAAGTGGATTCTGGCGCCTCTACCGAACTCGCTGTTGTCGGCGAGCAGGCGACGCAGGAGAGCGCTTCTCTTCAAATGGCTGAAGCTCCGGCTAAGGATGCCATCGGTAGCGGCAAGGCGGTGGTGGGAGCTGGTACCTCTGCCGAAGGCGGCGCCCCTACTCCCTAGAAACCCTTCGAGTTCCCGAAGATTGTTTACCAGGCGCTCACGCCGAGTAACACAACTCTGGTTCCTGGAGGAGTGCCGTCATCTTCGACGTGCGGTCTTGAGGAGCTACTCCGGCAAGCGGATATCTTGCGAGGAAATAGCATTTCCTTTGGCAAGCTGCTAGCCGAGAGCGCTACAAACCTCAAGATCATTGCACTTGTAAGTTTTACTTTACCTTTTTCATTTCGTATGAGTATCCCACTGTAGCCCCCGAGGATGTAGACAGAAAACCATAGGTTTTGCATCTATATGCTCTAAGAGTGACTAAGTTAGAAAAAACTCTCATTGTAGCCCCCAAGCATTTAGATGGAATGGATTATTCCAACTAGATGCTTTAAGAGTAGCATACACAGTGTTCATAATTTTCAATGCTGTAGCCCCCAAGCCTCTAGTTGTAACTGAATTAGTTCCGACTAGATGCTTTAAAGAAAAGCTAAGCATATTGCTAAGTTAAAAAACTTTCGCTGTAGCCCCCGAGCGCCTAGATGGAAAATCTCCGACTAGGGGCTCCAAGCAGACTAAACAACGACTTAACTTTGTATTTGTTTCCACAGAATGAGAATGCTCGGCGTGGCATGGCCAACGACAAGTACCAGAAGATGCGCGCAGATCTTGAAGCCGAAAAGGGTAAAACTGCCATCTTGAAGGAATAGATCATCAAAAACAAGAGTCTGTTTTATTTTTGCACATTTCCGTCTTACTTTTGTGCCCATAATCTCCGAGTACTCACTGTGTACTTTGTTTTCTCCGACTCGCAGAACATGTTACCAAGGCCAAGGACATTGTCGAGCAGTCCAAGCATATCCAGCAGCTGGACAGCGAGAACAAGATCCTGAAGGAGGAGAGGAAGGAAATGCTGAAGATGCACAAGGACTCCATGAAAGTTGCAGACTCGCCTCATGGAGATCAATCGCTTGAAGGAGGAGCTTGCGATCCTAAAGGATCAGAAGCAAGCTGCTGATGAGCAAAACCTTCGCCATAGCGAGGCGTTTAAGCTCCTCCAACAAGAGAAGGAATCCTTAGTGGACACCGTCTGGCAGGCTAAGGCCAGCATCTTCAGTAAGTGTCTTCCGCCTTGTAGTTCTATAGTATGGATACTTAGAGTTTATTGAACTCATGCGATCTTTGTCAGAATTTTTAGCGCCCATGGGTTTAACCCGCTCGCCTCCTTCGGACAAGGAATTCATGGTTCTTGCTGGCAAGTTCATCAATACCGCCATCGCCCAAGCCAAGGATATTGCCAAGCCCCTCTAGATTTATATCAAGGCCTTAGACTCCGTGACTAAGTACTCAGAGATTCTGCGCCGAGCCCCCGAGCTTGTCGCGAGCTGGAAAGCTTCATGCGCACGGGCTGGCGCAAGGATGGCGCTGTCTATGGTGAAGGCACACTATGAATATGTCGACATCGACACGGTGACCTCTGGTATCCCCGACGTGGATGATGACGGCAAGGAGATCGATCACGAAGCCATCATGTCATCACTCGCGGGTTATGACACCAGGGTTGCCGAGTTGGTGGACGTTGACGTCTTCATGCCCAGGAACTTCATCGACAACGTCAACCAAGATTCCTCCGAGTCTCATCGTAGCACCGACGTCGAGGGTGATTCTTCGGCTGGCGATGATGCGGCCTCCAAGTCTCATGCTCCCAAAGAATGAAAAACACTTTGTAATTTTTGTTTTACCTTTGGCGTGTGCACGGAAGAAACTTGGTGATGTAACCTTAAGGCGGAAAACAATGGTGGTCGTATCCTGCTACTTAAGAATTAATTCCCAATATGCATATAGTTTTTAAGCAAGTGCTGGCTTATCCATTACTTTGGTTCTTATGCTTGACTTTTCGTGAGTCGGAAGACTCGTTGTTGGAACCATGCACTTAGGTGATGATACCCAATGGCACCGTCAATAACCTAAGCACAAAATCGCCAACAATAAGTGCCAAAAGTCACTACTCCAGAATCCACATAAAAACAACAAAGAACGTGTAGACCAAAAAACTTAAGCTAACGCCCGTAGGCGGAATTTTCACAAGTGCAATCGCAAGACTTGTGCATAAAGGTTTTATATGATCCAAAAATGAACACTAAAGGAGGTAAAAGACAGAATATGAGTGAACCAAAGAGCTTTATTTCATTGATCATATAAGAAGTACACAATTAGATAAAAAATGCTAAGTGTAGAAAGGACGTAGATGTGCTATGTTCCATGGCCGATCAAGCTCCGGGTAGTCATCATCCGGGTCACGTCGCTTACGCTTATGATCCTTGTTGGGTCTATCCTTGAGTTCACGATTGTCGACAAGGTAGTAAGACCCATTGAGCAGCGCCTTGCTTATGATGAACGGTCCTTCCCATGGCAGGGATAATTTGTGTGACTTCTTCTGCTTAAGTCGGAGTACTAAATCCCCCTCTTTAAACGAGTGATGCCGAACGCGGCGACTATGGTAGCTGCATAGCTTCTGCTGGTAGATGGCGGATCTTTGGCATGCCAAAACGCGCTCCTCCTCGAGAAGGTCCACATCTAGGCGTTTGGATTCTTCAGCCATCTTCGCTAGGCGGCAACTCTTGGTGCATCGTGGAGGATGTCAGAAGGTAGGATGGTTTTTGCTCCATATACCATGAAATAAGGGGTGTAGCCTGTGGATCTGTTGGATGTAGTTCATAAACTCCACAGCACAGATGGCAATTCTTCCGCCCAGGCTCCAGCTGCTCTATGTAGCGGTGCCTCAAGATGTGGCTTGATTCCCTACAGAATTAATCCATTGGCTCGCTCAACCTGACCATTAGATTGTGGGTGTGCCACAGATGCAAGGTCAAGTCGGATGCCTTTGTCCCAGCAATAGGCCTCCACTTCTCCGAGTGACAAGTTGCTTCCATTGTCGGTGATGATGCTATGTGGGATACCAAATCTCACCACTAGATCTCGGACAAACCTGAGGGCAGTTGCCCCATCAAGCTTTCTAATGGGTTTAGCTTCTATCCATTTGGTGAATTTGTCAACTGCGACAAGCAGATGCGTAAATCCACACGGTGTCATCTGTAACGGTCCCACCATGTCTAGCCCCCAGACTGCAAACGGCCAAGTTATTGGTATTGTTCACAATTCTTCAGCAGGAACATGTGGTTGTCGGGCATAATATTGGCATCCCGTGCATGTCTCAACCAGCTTGTCGGCGTCCGCCTTCGCGGTTAGCCAGTAGAATCCTTGCCGGAAGGCTTTCGCGACCAATGATCCAGGAGCGGCGTGATGCCCGCAATCTCCGAGATGGATCTCGCGCAGGATTTCCATACCTTCTAGCTGGGAAACGCACTTTAGGTATACACCAGTAGTGCTCCTTTTATAGAGTTTCCCATTGATTATGGTATAACCCTTTGCTCGTCGTACTATTTGCCGTCATTCGACCTTGTCGTCGGGCAAAGTTTCGTGTTCGAGATATTCCATGAACGGTTTTGTCCAAGCCGGAGGGATATTTGTCACCATGTTGACAAAAGAGTCAGCTTTATCCGGGTTGTCGATGTCGACGCCCTTCACAGATGGTGTGCATAGATGCTCTAGGAAAACTCCTGGCAGAATTTGCTTGCGCCCTGATCCAAGCTTAGACAGTAGATGAGCCGCCTCATTTTGCTCCCTAGGCACATACTTGATTTTGTAGCCCAAGAAGCTCTTGGCTATCTCGTCCAATTGGTCGCGATATGCCGCCATCATAGGGTTCCGCGCATTCCAGGTGCCAGTCACCTGCTGGGAAACCAAGTCGGAATCTCCACAGCAAACTATGCGCTTGATGCCAATATCCTTGGCTACACGTAGTCCATGAATGAGTGCCTCATACTCCGCCATGTTGTTTGTAGCCTCGAAGTGGATCTGCAGAACGTAGTGCAACTTCTCTCCTTTTGGTGACTGTAGTAGTACACCAGCCCCCGAGCCGTTGAGCAACTTTGATCTGTCAAAGTGCATCACTCAGTACTCTGGTTCTGGCAGTGGAGTAGCATCTGGCATCTTTGTCCAATCTGCAATAAAATCCGCCAAAGCTTGTGACTTGATAGCGTCGCGTCTCTTGTAGGTGATCTCGAAGGCGGCAAGTTCAATGCCCCACTTCGCGACCCTTCCTGTAGCATCGCTGTTATTGATAATGTCGGACAGTGGAGTCTTGCTCACTACTGTGATTGGGTGCTCCTGAAAATAATGCCTTAGCTTCCGAGAAGCGAGGAATACTCCATAAGCTATCTTTTGGTAGTGCGGGTAACGCTGCTTGGACTCCGTCAAGACCTCGCTTACATAGTAAACTGGTCGTTGAACTCCGTGCTCATAGCCTGGTTCCTTCCGCTCTACCACGATGACGATGCTAATAACCCGGTTGGTTGCCGCTATGTAAATTAACAGGGGCTCTCCAGGCTCGGGTGCTGCAAGGATGGGCGCTGAGAAAAGAATCTCCTTAAGCTACTTCAATGTTAAGCCCCGCTTCATCGTCTAACGTAAATTTGTTCGCTTCTTCAAAGAACTTGTGCATGGCGAGCCTTCTCCAAGTCGGACGATTTAACCGACTCGCTGCAACACAACCTGTTAGTCGTTGGATGTCCTTTAGGCATGTCGGACGGTTTATGTTTAAGATGGCCTTGATTTTCTCCAGGTTGACCTCGATTCCACGTTGGGAAACGATGAAGCCCAACAGTTTGCCGGCTGGAACCCCGAAGACGCACTTCTTAGGGTTGAGCATCATGTTGTATTTCCGGAGATTATCAAAGGTTTATTTTAAGTTGGAGATTAAGTCGTTTGAGTTTTTAGACATCACCACGATATCGTCCACATAGGCGTGAACATTCCGACCAATTTGGTCGTGAAGGCAACGCTGCATTGTCCGCTGGTAGGTAGCACCTGCGTTTTTCAGCCCAAAGGGCATCGTGACATAGCAAAACATGTCGTATGGGGTAGTGAACGAAGTGGCCAATTGGTCTGACTTCCTCATCTTGATCTGGTGGTATCCTGAGTATGCATCGAGAAAACACAAAAGTTCCAAGCCAGCCGTCGAGTCAATGACTTGGTCAATGCGAGGCAAAGCAAACGGATCTTTGGGACATGCTTTGTTCAAGCCGGTGTAATCAACGCACATTCTTAATTCATTGGTTCCCTTTTTAGGGACAAGTACAGGATTGGCCACCCATCGGGTGTGAAGGACTTCTCGGATAAACCCAGCCTTAAGTAACCTAGCTATCTCTTTGCCAATGGCGCGTCTCTTCTCATCTCCGCGTCCGAGAGGTTGTTTCACTGGTTTACATTTTGGATCTATGTTTAAGCTATGCTCGGCAAGTTCCCTAGGTACACCTTTCATGTCGGCAGGTTGCCAGGCAAAGATGTCCCTATTCTCACGGAGGAACTCGACGAGCGCGCTTTCCTATTTGGGATCCAGGTTCATCCCAATGGCGACGGTCTTGGAGGCATCGCCTACCACAAGTTCCACCGGCTTGGTCTCGATGGCGGCCTTGAACGCAGGAGCGGAGTCGGAGATCTGCTTCTTCGACGCGGGCATCTCTGAGTCATTGACCTTGCTCTGGATCTCCTTGAATTCTTTGTTGTAGAGGATAGCTTCCGCAATGGCTGCTTCATTGATCTCGCAGTCCCTTGCCTTGGTAAAGCTTCCGGATACGGTGATGACACCGTTCGGTCCGGGTATCTTGAGTTTGTTGTAGACGAAGCATGGATTGGCCATGAACGTGTGGAATATGACGTGGTACACGCTCTTGAAGGGAACTACCTCAAAGGTCATGCGCTCTTGGCGGTAATTATTAACATCGCCAAAGGCTACCTGGAGCGTAATGCACCCAAGGGACCGAGCCTCCTGACCAGGAACTATGCCATGGAACACGGTGTTGGTCCGCCTTAGGTTTGCCTCCATCAAGTTCATCTTTTGTAGTGTATCTAGGTACATGATGTTGATGCTGCTTCCACTATCTACCATGCACTTGGTGAACTCCACGCCGTCAATCAATGGGTTGATGACCATGGCGTACTGGTTCTCCGTGGGCACAAGGTCTGGGTGGTCCATCCTATCGCAAGTTATTGGAACCTCCAACCAGCGCAGGTATTGGGGAACTGGGGGAGTGGCCATCAGGATCCTTAGAGAGGTCTTCTGTTGTCGGACGGTGGGGGTGCCCAGGAAAGTGTGGTAGACTGGGGCCTTCTTTGCGAAGGGGTTCTTGCCCTTGTCATCGCTCTTGACGGCGTGCTTGGGGTCAACGTCCTCGTCCATGTCACTTGAATCCTTGGACTCCTCCTCCTTCTTCCCCTTGCCCTTGCCTCGCGGTCTGTTCTTCCGACTTTGCTTGTAGCCGGACTCCGGGTCTTCCTTGAGGTCGTTGACGAACTTGCAGTGTCGATTGGTATGGGTGGCCTTGCCGTTGACATTGAGGTGTACGAGGCACGGCATATCGCGGTACTCCTCGTACGTTTGGGGAACACGGAGTGGCGCCGAGTTGGTTTTACTTCCTCGTTGCTGCCCGCGGCCTGCTCCCCTTCCTCGGCCACGTTGTCCGCCTTCTCCTTGTCCTGCAAAAGTCATAGCAACCATGTCGGTAGATTGCTTTTCTTCTGGAGCGGTTTTCCGCTTTGTACTGCTGTTCCTCCGAGCTTGGGTTGGAACGGCCGTTGCCGGCAAAGAGCCACGAGCATCGTCGTCGGCAGCTGCAAACTCACTAGCTAACTGAATCATCTGATTCAAGTCAAGCTGATGATTGTCTTGCAAGCGCTTTAGCTTATGTTGGAGTAATGTGCCCCTTTCCAACCCATCAATGAAGGCGGCCATAGCGGTCTGAGCATGCACTCCTGCGCAGGAATTCTTCATGTCCAGCCAGCGGGAGAGGTAGGCGCGAGATGTCTCGTCTTTCTCTTGCACGCACCGCTGTAGATCGCCCATAGTGCAGGGACGCTTGTATGTACCTTCAAAGTTCTTGGTGAATGCTTCTTGCATGTCCAGCTAGTTGTAGATAGATTTCTCCGGCAAGTCATCAATCCATTGATGGGCCGTACCCGCCAACATTAACAGGAGGTATTTAACAGCGACGTTGGGGTTGCCTCCGGCAATCTCCACCGCGTTGCCGTAGTCCTGCAACCATGTGGCGGGCTTGGCGGTGTCATCATAGGGCTTGATGGTCTTGTCGATCCGGAAACCTTTGGGGTAAGTTGCGGATCGTATTGCAGGTCCAAAGCAACGTGGTCCCAGGTATGTTCCTTCCCGGGCCTCGTGGATCTTATCGATCCACGAACGTGCATCGTATGGCTCCGGGTTCTTCTTCTTGTTGTCAACAGGGGATGGGCTGCGTGAACGACGCGGGCCTCTTCTGCCATGGTGACTGCTTGGCGGCGACGGAGGCGGAGGTGGCGGTGGGTTAGCCTTCTTGCTGTTACCCTCCTGCGACGCCCCACGCCTGTCACGGTTGCTTGTCGGACGCGGAGGGTCGTGGTGTGACCTACTCTTGTGTCCTTGGTGGCGCTCTTCATCATGACGGGTCTGCGTCGCGTTGTCGCGGATGACGATGCCGCACTGCTTTGGAGGGGGCATATCCGTACGATGGTGAGCCTTGTAATCTTCCTGACATCGGGGGGATAGGGGCGGTGGCGATGGGCGACGAGGTCGGGCTTTTTCTCCGTGGTCGGAGGATATGGGGATAGCATCCTTCCTGTTGCGCGCATCCCTCTGTCTTCGTTCTGATGAACCCGTCTGTGATCCGACGTCCTGAGGAGATCTGTCCCTTGGCGGTTTGTACTGGCTAGACCGGCAGAGCGCTGGGTCAGACTCAAGCCTCTGGGAGGTGGCCTTTTCCTGCTGCTTTACCGCCTTGGACACTAGGTCATAGACCTGTTCTACTGCCTCAGGTGATCTATCCTGCTCCAGAAGGGTCTTGGCAACGGCGAGGTTAAGGAGTGGGGTGGGCATCACCTGCTTGCCTTCACTATCAATGTATGGCTTGGCCTCTGCCAGCTTCGAGGGAGCCTATCCTAGGTTGCGCCGTACACCAGGATCGTTGATGACGCGAGCCGGAGCCTTCTTAGCCTTCTGCTGCTGCAACAGAGTCTTGTACTCGGCTTCCATTGATCTAGCTTTCTCTATGGATTTCTGCGCGTTGACCAGGTCTCGATCTAGTTTAGCGCCTTGCTCCGCGATAGCTTGCGCCTCCTCCAGCAGCTTCTGGCGCTTCTCTTCAAGCTGAGTCATGTTCTGGAGTAACATGGGCTGCTGCCGATGTGGATGCTGGAGGCGGCAAGTTTGCGGTGTTGTTGTTGCTCGGACCGGTGCCGAGTTCCTGCTGCTGCTGCACTGGATTAGGTGGAGGAGGCATGACCTTTGCGCGATCATTGTCGGCAGCAATAACTGGCCCCTTCCCCTTTTCTAGCGCCGTAGGCGGAGATTGCCTGGGTTGATCTTCATCCATCGTTGTCCCAATGGTGACGAACACCCCTCGAGACATGACGGTGTTATTAGCTTGCTCGTCGCGCGAGTACTCCTCCTCCATCTCCTGCATAGCGGAGTCTAGCTCTTTTGGACTGAAGTCTATTTCCTCTGAATCTGCACTGAAATCAGCATAAAGCGCGTCAATGAAAGAGTCGGAAGGTGCCGGGACTTCCTCGATGACGGGCGGTGGAGGTGCAACGGCCTCGACGATGGCTGGAGGTGGTGGTGCTGCTACGATGATGTCGGCCGGAGGCGGTGGAGGTGGTGGCTGAATCGGAGGGGCTCCGTCAATGAGCGCAAGCGCTGTTTGAGCTGCTGCTTCGGCCTCCGTGTAGTTGTTGACGGTGTTCACCATGCCTTCGAAGGTAAGGCATCATGACGCCTGTTGCCGTCTTAGAGAGTGTCGGAGAAGCGTGCCATGGTCCAGTCCTTCCACAAAGTGATAGATAGCATCATCATTGGGGTAGTGGGCCAGATCGGCTCGTATACAGAGCCACCTGGCCAGGTAATCGCGAGGGTTTTCGCCCTCTCTCTGAACGCAACGCGCCAGATCGAAGATGGTAACCACGCCGACGAACTTGGATCTCTGCTGTCCAGACGCACGGACAAAGCCGGCGGATTTGCAGTGATCTTCCACCTTTATATCCTGCACAGGGGCGGTTTGGGTGGGTCTTGAATTTTTCCGATCTTTGCCGGCAAACTCCGAGGAGAGATCCGACATCGATCCTTCCGCGAACATATCCTGCCCGTAGGCGGTCCGTGCGGGTCTTGATGCTTTCCGATCTTTGTCGGCGAACTCCGAAGAGAGATCCGACATCGATCCTTCCGCGAACGTATCCTGCCCGTAGGCGGTCCGTGCGGGTCTTGACGCTCCTCCGACTTCCAGGGAACTAGAGCCCGAGTCGGTTTCGCCGATGAAGAGGTGGATGTCTCCGATAGGAACGATCGAACACCGCGTAGGGTTCGTCTTCGCCGGGATCCAGAACTCGTCGGGAGGGACGATCGGAACATTGCCGGAGAAGAGAACGCGACCGATGGCTACGGTTTTTCCGATTCCCGCGAAGATCTTGGTCCTCGCCCGCTGAAGAGCCTGAAGCGCCTCTTGCCCCACGGTGGGCGCCAACTGTCGTGGTATTGCCGACTAGTACGCCATGGAGGGGTCCTCACAGTGCGTGTTTAGAGATGTGGGGTAAGGCGGACGGTTGACGGGTACGAGGTAACACATCTTACCCAGGTTCAGATCCCACAACGGTGGCGGAATCCTACTCCTGCTATAAATCACTATAATGGCAATACGCCGAGTTACAGAGATAGGTTCGCTGTGCGAGGTTGTATGGATCGATACTAAGTTGTGCCCTAAAGGATCCCATAGGCCCGACTTATATAGTCGCCAGGTCCTGGGGTTACAGGGAAAAGTCCTAGCCGGATAGGTTACATAGTCCTACACCGTCTATCACTAGTCTTGTGTATCTTGTACTCCAAGGCTCCAGATACGATGGTGACTCCACCGTAGCCTTCCTTTATCCGGCATGGGCCTCCCTTCTGGATCCACCTATACTGGGCCGCCCAGCAGGCCACAAACCATGCTACCGACTATGGGCCACCCGGGTTAGTCGGATAAGAGACATGCTATGAGGATACCCATATAGCATATCCCCAACATGCGGAGAAACTTATTGTATGGCAACTCCCAGAAAATAGACCTTGTTTTCCATACCTTCATCAGCGGCTTGTCTTGGTGCTGCCTCTTTCGCTTCTTTCCAGGCTTAGGACAATCTTTCCAGTTTTTCAGCAACTCTTCCACTTCTTCGCTGCTCCTACGCTCTGGGATTCCTCGGGTCTCGGATTTGCCATCGAACAGGTCTCCACGTTTTCTCCATGGATCATTCTTGCTGAGCCACCTCCGGTGCGCCATGAACACGGTTTTCGATGACCCTGGATCTTTCTCTAGTTGGAGATAGCTTGTGTTATCCATGCACCTAACGCATGCGCAGAATCCTTGGATAACTTGCCCCGAGATATACCCGCAACCTGGATAGTCTTGCACCATAGTGACCAACGCGACTCTCATAGTGAAATAATCTTGTGCGACGGCGTCGTAAGTATTGGCTCCAGATTCCCATAACGTGGCTAGCTCCTCTTTCAACAGCCGAGATACAGATTGATGTCGGTACCAGGTTGTTTCGGCCCTTGAATTAGCATACTCATTTGTATGTACTTCTTCTTCATGCACAACCATGGAGGGAGGTTGTACATCCATACAAACACGGTCCAAGTGTTGTGCGTGCTGCTCTGGCTACCGAACGGATTGAGTCCATCGGTGCTCGCACCAAGCCTGATGTTCCTCGAATCTCCACCGAATTCTGGGAATTCGAGGTCCAATGCTTTCCATTGGCTAGCATCTGAAGGGTGCATCAGAAGATCATCCTTTTCGGGGTCATCATCGTCATCTCCTGGCTTCTTCCTTTTCGCATGCCATCGCATGAGCTTCGCTTCCTTAGGGTCCACGAAATAGCGCTGCAGACGAGGAGTGATAGGAAAGTACCATACCACTTTTCGAGGTGATTTCTTCCCTTTCTTGTATCGACTCACGCCGCACACCGGACATGTGGTTTCTCCATGTCCTCGCCCCGATAAATGATGCAATCGCTGATGCATACGTGATATCTAACATGCGATAGATCGAGAGGACATACGATTTTCTTGGCGTCCTCGATACTAGTTGGACATGTGTTCCCCTTCGGGAGACGATCGTGCCAGAATGCCATCATATCGTCGAAGCTTGCGTCGCTCAATTTGTGTTTTGCCTTCATCTCCATAGCCTTGAGCGTTACATTCAACCGGGTATCATCGGGCCTTCATCCTTCATACAATGGAGTAACCGCGTCTTTCTCAAGTTGCGCAAGCTTGGCTTTCTCTCTAGCGGCAGCCCTGGCGTTACTCGTCTGCTTGAGAAGCAGCTCTTGCACATAAGGGTCCCACACCCAGTCTGACGTTGTTCCATCGTCGTCTGCTCCTCCGGCATCTAGATCATCATCATCCCGGTCTGCTTCCGCACCTTCACCATCTCCAGGAGACTCTTCATCATCTCGCTCGTTCTCGCCGTGATGATGATCATCGTCTTTGTCATCACTTATCCAACGAGTGTATCCATCCATGAAACCATGGCGGAGCAGGTGCGCCTGCAGATTCCCGGAATCTGGGTCAATCACCCAGTTGAGTTTGCATCTTCTGCACGGACATCTTATATCCGTCTTGTTATTTCGTATCATGTCGGCCGTCGCACATTTCAAAAATCTAGCCACAATGCCTTCGCTCATTATGCGGACCATTTTTGCCTGCACGGTGTACACGGTACAATTAGAAGTCTATTAGAACCACATAATAAATGCATGCATGCAATGGTCGATAGAAAATTTCGGCATGACCTATCCTAAAATTAGGACCTTTGCGAAATGCCAAAGTCCTGCCAAAATGGAAATGAATCAACATTTTTCCAAAACAAATGGCAACTTGTTCACATACAAACACAAGAGAGAGAGACCGATCCATACACACATGAACATATCATTATCCTCTCCATACACACATGCATGAGCATCATCGATACTCTCCATATATACACACATATGACCATCGATCCTCTCCATACACACATCATGAGCATCGATCATCTACATACATATGAGCATATCATCCATATACACATGAACACATCCTTACATGGACAACTTACCGAGATGAGAGACCAATCGCGAGAAGATGGAAAGGAGAGGTGCGCGCGAGACCGGAGAAGGAGATGAGAGACCGGAGAGCTTCCTCTATTACTTATGTAACATCCAAGGCAAGTTCTACATGCTAAAAATGGTGAATGAGTGGAGAAATTGAGATAGGAAGGAGAAGGATCCCGACTAGATCTAAGGAGGAAGAAGAAGGGGAAAGTGAAGTGTGGGGTGGTGGATGATCACACATGTGCACAAAGTGGAGCTGGCAAAAAAAAATCGCCACATTCGTGGCGCACTCGGCCCCAGTGCGCCACAGGGATTAGTAACATCCGTGGCGCACACGCCATAGTGCGCCACGGATGTGTCTGATCGTTTTACAGAGCAGAGGGGCATGCGCTTAGGCGTAGCGCACCCCCCAACGTGCGCCACGGGTAACACCAACAGGCGTAGCGCACCTACCCTATGTGCGCTACGGATGTCTGGCGTGCGGCCAACACATATCTGTGGCGCACTATGGTCATGTGCGCCACGGTTGTTCTAGTTACTAGTAGGACACTGCCCATAGGTGAGCCACGCCTATTTTAGCCGTGAGGCACTTCAACCATGTGAGCCACGGATGTGCTGATTACCTATAGCCATTTTCCTAGTAGTGCGTAGACATCAGGCCTCCTTTCGCAGCGAGGTGGGACTAAACTCAAGCATCCTTCACTAGTCATCAGAGGGGTCCTAACATCCCATCCCCCTGAGAAGCCCCTCGGAAAGGCATGACGATGCTGGCTCTGATACCAGATGTTAGCGTCCACTTGGCCAGCCCAACACTTAGCCTACTGGACGTTTATACGCACACAACCCGACAATAAGAAGAGAGCCCACTCCAACCCAAAATCCTGGACCGATGAGAGTAAGGCTAAACTCAAGCAGCCTCCACTAGTCAACATAGGGATCCTAACATCGATGCTAGGGCTGCTGTTGACTAGTGGCGGCTGCTTGAGTTTAGTCCCACCTCACCTACGGAAGGAGGCCACACCCATCTTATAAGGGAGAGATTCCTTCCTTCCTTCCTTCAGTTCGGGCTTTTGGAATGGAGTGGACTCTCTTATTATTATTGGGCCGTGTATGCATAAACGTCTACAACATATGAGTGTTGGGCTGGCCAAGTGGACGCTAACATCTGGTATCAGAGCCAGCATCGTCATGCCTTCCTGAGGGGCTTCTCAAGGGGATGGGATGTTGTTGACTAGTGGAGGCTGCTTGAGTTTAGTCTCACCTCGCCTACGAAAAAAGGCCACACTCAGCTTATAAGAAAGAGATTCCTTCCTCCCTTCAGTCTGGGTTTTTAGGATGAATTAAGATCTCTTCTTATTATTAGATTGTGTGTGCATGAACGTCTAGAATATAGGCCGAGTGCTAGGCTGACCAAGTAAACGCTAACATCCTCGCACTCGTGCCTCTGGCCTGCCTTGCCATAGCGATAAAGCCAAGCGAAGGGGGCAGTTGAGAACTCCACCGGCAGGACTGTTGCTCTGGGCAACAACGGTCCATGGCCGACAGGGGCAGAGGAGGTCCATTCGGAGCTGCTTCCCTAAGCTGTAGCTACATGAATGAGATGTTGTCAAGTATTATATTGGTAAGATGCATGCTAGATTTAGATTATCTTATCTAGTTTTATGATTTATCTTCAACTACACATAATAGTTTAGGTATAAACATAAAAGTAAGCCGACATGAATTTGCTCATTCGTTCTAAATTATTCCAATGTTTAGCAGTAGTTTTTCTTTAGAATTTAGATGAGCTATAGCTCGCCTAGTACAGGAGTAACACAAAACATGAAAACATGAACCAAATGTGCACTTATAATGCCTTCTATGTGGTGTTGGGCTAGTGATCCATAATACAATATGGTAGTATATGGGTGCGCTAATGGAGCTAAAGTTAGTCCCATATTGCTAATTAAGTGAGAGTTGTACCTGGTTATATATATATTAGACTGTTCTACCACTCATTAAGGCATAAGAAAAAGAGCAGCTCTCGCACACTCTTTGTCCGACACACGCTATGGATTGTGGGAATGAGCTGAGCCGAGCTCAAGTTTTAGATGATGTTTACATTTTGCCGTTTGAAAAAATTAACTATATGAGTCATTAACGAGCACCTTAAGCAATTAGCCGTTGTTCGAATTTTCTAGATCGTTGGATGTTGCCGACTCGAACGTGGATTATGCCCCATGACCTTTCTGACCTACACTATATAAACGTATAGCGAACCCTATTTGGTACGCAATGCATCTACTTTTAGAACCTTGCACCGTCGCCTTCATTTTTTTCATTTCTGTTTGCGACGTGCACCATAGATCGGCACAATGGACCTCTAGAACCCGTTTCTCATGAACCTATACGGGTGATGGACGATCGGGTTATTGAGAAGCGCTTTAGCACCACTACTGGCAAGCACGACGTTGTCCGACGATGAGTTTCCTAACGACGACTTCTTCCCAGACGTCAGCGACCTCTTCAGCAACTTCAACATGAGCGACAACGCGAATGATGCTGATACCACCGCGGCTATTGTTGTTGCCACAACTGCTGCTCAGGCTGCACCATACGTGACCGTGAACTTTCTCTTTCGGATTTTGCTAGAGTTTCTTGTACTAGCATTTGCAGTAGATGTGATCGGTTTATCTTGTTTAGATGCAATCTATTTATCTACTCTGTTAGTTTGCATGATCTATTTAATTGTTATTTATATGATCATGATTTATCAGTTATTTTTTTGTATTAAATCATATGGATATTTGCTTATATTTCCAACATTCTTATTTTAATGAAGCAAGTGACATGGTACGAGATCATATGTGCACTTACAATGACTTCCATGCATGTACCAGACATAACACATCAAACCAAAATGGTATCCCATCTGTTTCACATTTAAGTGACTATCATATTTGCATTGTAATTTTTTCAACTTTGTCCACTAATATATACATCATGGACTTCTTTTCCGAAAACACACACATATATAGGAACTTGTATGGGTCGCAGCAACACTAAGATCAATACTTCTATCAACCATGAAAAATGATGAAACATATACATATTTCTCACTATTTCTTCTCTCTCACGGGTTCTTCATTACTTTCAAGCCTAACAACTCGTTGTCGCTCGTAGTTGCATACGTAATCAGCCCTTGCAAATACAATGTAGTTCTATGCGTCCATCTTGCACTAACTTGCAATCAAAACTCTCGCAGATCTCCAATGCAAATAATAGATACATGGGAGCATTTGTGAGAACGTTTCAGAGACTACAAGCTCCAGCCTGAGGTTGTATTTTTTGAACTTATCAAGCAGTTTGATGTACAGTGTTGGAAGCCTCCGTGACAAGTTTGGATTTTCCATCTAAGCAGTTGCTTTCTGCTTTTCACATTTCGATGTTGTTTCCATAGATGGGTCATCAAGAGATGAGAATTTTAGATAAATAAACTCTCTAGTGATAGATTGAATTGTTGGTTCTTTCACAAGTCAGAAGGAAGGTGACGAGGGTTCGACTTGTCAATATCCATTGTTATGGACTTTGGTTTTGAAGAAGATGGACATGCTAAAAGTTGCGAGACGGTTAACAGACATGCAGCAAGGGGACGCGAGGTTTACCCAGGTTCAGGCCCCCGAGGGAAAACCCTACTCCTGCTTGTTTGTTCTTGATTATGATGGAACCAAAGGTTATAGAGTTGCGCATATGCGATCTGGCGTGAGGTGTGTGTATAAGTTGAGAGAGAGCCTCCTCGCCGTGCCCTCCTGACCTTTATATAGATAGGCCAGGTCACAGGGGTAGGTCGAGTCGGTTACAAGTTAGGATTTCACCCTTAAATAATCTATCTACATCCTGGCCGTATTCTCCAAGGAGTCAAACTTGTACTGGGCTTGGGCTACCCGGAGTCTCCTTGGGCAATAAGTCTTGTCGTGGGCCTTCAGTGGGTTAGACCGGGTACCCCAATATGAGGCACCCATAGGGTATATCCATATCAGTAGCCCCAAGTTTTCAGTCGAATCGTAGATTCGACTGGAGACTCTATAATCCTTTGGGTGCTTCTTATTCGAACATGTCTTGAATAAACACATTAGTTCATAGGGATTGTTGATACGTGTGTCTGAGTCACCCGACGGATCAGGGCCAGTTAAATGTCATTGGACAAAACAACACTATCTTCTTCAGACTCGAGTCCTCGGACTCGAATCCGGAGTGATGCTTGTGTAATTTGACTCTGGTCGTTGAGGTCTTACACGAGACGAATTCCATTATCTTAAGTTTGATACCCAACGCGTCCGTCGGGATTTTTCATCGTGCCTGTTGTCACGGTATGTTACTGCCAGAGCGTAGTCTGGTGTGTTACCAGACCAATATCTGTAGGACTTATCTTTGTGTCGTACACATAACATCCGAAGGTTTATCATCGCGGAGGTGTTTCGGGTGACCAAGGAGACCGCTTCTCATTCAACATTAGTTTGGGCAAAGTTGCCAAAAAGATTTTTATTACATGTCATCTAAATAGTTCATAGGGTGTGCGACCGGCGCTCCCTATGGGAGTAGCCCCCCGAGTGTCTATTCGAGTCGTAGACTCGAGCGGAGACTTTAGTTCAATATTTGCGAATGTTCGATTGTCTGTCTGAAGAAAGTATTTTTTTTGAATGCGCGACCAGCGCTTTCTATAGGAGTAGCCCCCGAGTCCGTAGTGGAGTCACAGACTCGACGTAGGACTCGAAGATTTCTTCGAGGCATTTTCACCATTGTAGTTTCTCAGGTGCGCGGCCCGTGCTCCTGATAGGAGTAGCTCCCGAGTAGTTGGTTGAGTCGTAGACTCGAGTAAGTACTTTTTGCTTAGTCGAAAGTTTCGAGCCATTGCTGGCTTTGCGTTGATGACATCATTGCTGACACTTCATGAGCTCAACCGTCTACGGCAACAGAGACGATGCGACGGGATGACCGTGGGTCCCACCTTCTGACGTGAATTTAACTAGTCACGCGTAACATGGGTGAAAGTTACGATGCCTCCTTGATTTCTATGCGTAGTGGGCGGCGTGTTTGCCACGGTTCGTGCGGCTGTTGACACGTGTACGGTGAGATGAGAGGCACGCGTTAGGGCTTTGATACGTCCAATTTGCATCATCATTCTATATCATAATTTGCCTCTATTCATTGATATATTTCTTACTAAGAGGTGATACTTATGTCTTTTCATCTATCTATTTTTGCATGTTGAATAATTCTTGGAGGATGAACTGCCGAAGTCAGGATTCTGATGGAAAAGCGGTGTTTCGATGCAATTTCGCGAAGATCAGAAAAATACCAGAAAAACTACGGAAAATCCTATTTTTCCAGAAGACGAAGAATGCCAAAAGGGGAGGCGGAGATGGGCCACAGGGGACCCACACCCCCCAGACGCGGGCCACCCTAGGCCGCGCCTACAAGGGGTGTGGCCCACCTGGCCCACCTCTGGCTCCGCCCTCTCGCCTATATCTTCTCCTCGAAACCCTAATACATGGGGAGCGACCACAGAAAGATTCTGCCGCCTCTGCAGGGCGGAAAACACCGAGAGAGAAAGAGCTCTCCGGCAGACAGATTTCTGTCGAGGAAATTCCTTCCCGGAGAGGGGAGATCGTCGCCATCAACACCATCATCAAGCTAGACTTCATTGGGATCATCATCATCATCCACACCATCATCTCCATCAGCACCATCATCACCACTCTATCCGCTGTAACAATCGTGTTGAATACTTGCTTAGTTCTTAGGGGAAACTTTCCAGGTGTTGATTACTATTGTAGTTAATGCTTGTGAGTGGAACCATTGGATTATTGTTTATGTTCAGATTATTATCCATCACCATATCATCTTTGATCTTGATCCATATGATGTCTCGTGAGTAGTTCGTTTAGTTCTTGAGGACATGGGAGAAGTCATGTTGTTAGTGGTGGATTTGTGTTGAGGTATTATTCAATGGTTTAGTATTTAAGTTGTGGTGTTGTTCTTCTAGTGGTGTCACGTGAACGTCGACTACATGATACTTCACCATTTATGGGCCTAGGGGAATGCATTGTGTATTTGGCTACTAATTATGGGGTTGCCGGAGTGACAGAAACCTGAACCCCCGTTAGGAAACCATTGCACAAGGGAGTGTAGGATATCAGAGTTTAAGGTTGTGGTTAGGTTTTTACCTTAATTGCTTTCTTGTAGTTGAGGATGCTTGCAAGGGGTTTAATCACAAGTATGTATTAGTCCAAGTAAGGTCGGTACATTAGCACGGGTTCACCCACACAACACTTATAAAACCAAAGAAGACTACTCGGCTATATGAAGCGAAAGCACTTGACAGTATTCCCATGTGTTCTCGAGAACGTTTGTCCCTCATAAGTATTTCCACCGGCTTGTCTTTTGCTAAGAAAGGATTGGTACACTGCTGCAATTTGTTTGCTGTTTTTTTACTTGCACTTTATTTTCTTGCTTTATCAGAAAACCCCTAAAAATCTATTTGCTAAGTATTTACAGAGATTTCCTGCTCCATACCACTAGTCAACACCTTCTGCTCCTCGTTAGGATTGACACTCCTATTTATCGAAAGTACTACGATACACCCCCTATACTTGTGGGTCATCAGGCTTCTGCATCAACGGCTCCGCTTTGTCGTCCTCGTCTTTTTATACTGTGGGGGAAAAAGAGGAGTTTTACCCCTTCGTCATTTGCATTCATCTTCCACCATTGCTGCCATTTCCTGAGCTCGTACTTGCGCTGCACACTGGACATCCTCCGTGTGTTTCCTTCGTCTTTTCTCCGTTCCCATCGTCGTGCTCGCTGTACCACCACGATGGGCAAGCCGAAGAGGAGCTCCTCCGCTGCAGCGGGCTCGAGCGCCGCCGGCGCCGGGAAGAAGGTCGTCGCTCCAAGCCGCACCATCGACGATGGATGGCGGTGGACTGATATGAGGGAGTCAGATTTGCTCAAGCTGCGCGAGTCCGGCCTGATTTACAAGAACAAGGGTGATGCCATCCTTCCTGATCAGGAGGTAACTTTGTGTCCACCCAAAGGGTTTTGGGTTATGTTCTATGCATTCGTTGTTCGTGGTCTTTCGTTGCCCGCCCACGAATTTCTTCGTGGGCTACTTTTCCTATATGGGCTTAAACTTCATCATCTTTCTCCCAATTCTCTTCTCCACATCGCTTGTTTTATCACCCTTTGCGAGTGCTGGTTTGGTATCGAGCCTTACTTCAACCTCTTCTGGAGACTTTACTCTGTGAAGAGGCAATCTGGCACTAGTGGCGTCTATCCACTAGGTGGGTGCGGGATTTCCATCTGCCCCAATGTCTAGTTCTTCTTCTATCTTTGCGAGTCCGTCCAGTAGTGGCGGAAGAAGTGGTTCTACATCTGCGATGTCAAGGTGGACGGCCAGCTATACGGGCTCGCTCCTTTCGACTCCACCCAGAAGATCATCCAAAAGCGCTCATGGTCAAATAGCATCATGGAGGGTGAGTCCGATGAGGTGGATAAGCTCTATCAGCGGGTGGAGGCCCTTCAACTGACTCCAAGCAAAGAGGTCAACAATGTTGATATCATTTGCACCTTCCTCAAGCGTCGGGTGCAGCCGCTCCAAGCGAGGGCGCACCCGATGTTTCTTTACTCTAGAGCCAACGACCCGACGAGAGTTTGTCGGAGGAGATGTCCTCGTCTTACCTCGACAGGGTACTTCGGCCTCTGCTGAAGCACAAGGCCGAAGAGGATCTTCCGGGGAAGTCTCTGACTTCCCCCTTCAATTCCAAGAAAGCAGTCCCTCAGGTGAAAACCTGTAATTGCATGCAATGTTTTTTCGAGTGCTTGTTGTTTGTTATTCTTGACTCATTTCTCCTTTTAACCTCTAGGACTATAAGGTAGCGAGCATGATGCCGCCTCTGCCTGAAAAGTTTGAGGCTGCACCATATGGTGGGGACGTGGAGTCTGAATCCGAGCTCCCACCTGCTCAGTCGCCAACCACCGAAGCACTGAGCGTAGTGAAGGGCTATCTGGAAAGAGATCCCGGAGTGAGAGTTCAGATGGGGCGACACCGCCAACACCGAGGGGTCCTGCCTTCCTCGAGCATCATGGCGGGGATGAGGGTACGACATCCTCCCCCATTGTGGCTGTGCCTGTTCGAGCCATGGCTTCTCAGCTGCCATCCAAGAAGAAGAAGAAGACGAAGGAGAAGGAGGCTCCTGTCTTCAACTTATCTGACATTCCTTCGTAAGTTTCTGGTGTTGTATTGTTGTATTATTGACGTGCTAAGTATTAGCTTGTTGTTGATTTTGTTCCTCGTATATGCTATCAGTAATCCTTCGGAAGAGTCCCTCGAATAAATGTATGGGGAGTTGAAGCCTGCTTCGTCGTTCCCTAAGATAGTGGCCGACTCCGATGACGATAACTCGAGCTCCCTGCGGCAAGGGGCTCGTGCGCTCCTTGTTCGGAAGACAAAAACAAAACCTTCGGATTCTTCAGCTGACCATGTAAGTATTCTGTTGTTTCTTGCGAGTGAGACCCCGAGCCTTTTATTCATCAGGTTTGTTGATTCCCTTGCATCCCTTTGTTCGTGACGCAAATCGCCTAGTCCAGCAGCATCTTGCTTTGGAGGGCAACCTCACGCAACTCCAAGGTGCGTAGGTTTATTCTGTTCGATTGTGAGCGTTGATACAGTATTGCTTGTGTTGATCTTGCTTAATTCTGTAGATGAGAACAATGAGGCCCTCTGCAAGCTAAACGCACTCGAAAAGAGTCTCGGTCAAGCGGAGACCAAGGCAAAAAAAGCTGCAGAGCCTCTCGAGCGCTAGAAAAAGGAGGCCCAAGACCGTGAGGAGCATCTTGCGGCCGCTACGGCTTCACGGGAGAAGGTCGTGGCGGAGAAGCTCATGGTTGCAGCCAAAGCGATATCCGGTAAGCCACCATGTTCCTTTCTAGAGTGCTCTATGTTTCATGTGTGACTCCTTTTGTCTCATCCGCAGAGTTTGCCGTTTCCTGTAGATTTCTTCTGGTGTTACGTTTGATCATAGCATCCTGGAGCATGGGAATACCCTAGCAGATGATGTTGCGGCGATCGAAGATCGCTGCACCACTGCTGTGGGATTGTTCGACAAGGCCAAGGACCTCCTCGACCGCTTCTACAAGGAGATCAACCCGAGGGGCGTCGCCCTTGACGACGTCGACTCTCTCGCAGAAGCTCTGACGGGTGATGCTCCTGCAAAGTATAAGTGGACGCAGAAAGGGGTTGGTGTTGCTATGGGGCTGGCGATGGCGCGCAACTGGACCTCCAGCAGATCACATCTACGATTCCGACAGCGGCGGATGGCACAGAGGTAGCGTTTGCTTCCTTCGCCTCCCGCTGCAAGCATTTTGGTCCAAAGCTGATTGACCTCCTGGCAACGTACTCGCTGGAGCAGCAGCAGGTGGCCAAGGCTAGACAGTCTGGATCTGAAGCTGCTCCGGATGCTGCCGTCTAGGTCGTCAGAAGGCTTTGTAGTGCTTGACTTGGAAACTATGAATTCGTCCCCTCTTGAATTTTCACATATGGTAAATCCTGTTATATAGATGTACACCATTTTTTCATGTGTTTTTCGTATGGGCCCAAATTCAGAGGGCTGTTTTGGATGCTTTATAACTTTGGGATTGAATTCGTGCTGACGGCCTCTATGAATCTCGGCCTTGCTCAATAAACATTTTTTCGATAATGAGTTAATATCAAGAAGACACTTACACTTAGTCTTTCCATCAACATAATGTTCATAGCAAGTCTAGATATAAAAAATATACACAATCAAAAAAAGAACAAAAATAAAACAAAGACCCCGTCGAAATCAATCAGAGAATCGCAATAGCAAGAGGACCACTAGTGGAGACAACACCTAGATTGCAAAAAATTCTCTAAAATCAATGCCTCTAGGAAGATAACAGTAAATAATCACCATCATCGGTCCAACCATCATAGTCAGATCCTAAGTTTTCACCATAGAGAAGGTACATTCTCCAAACAATGCCTTCAACAAGGAAAATGACTGGGAGGCCGACATTGCCAGGTACAACTACCAAAGGTTAGACATAGGGTTTTCACCCTGGAAAACTAAGACCACCAAGAACAAACTCCGCTAGTGTCGCCGCCTCCACTCGCCGAGATCATTGCTGCAACACACCGATCCTCCAACATGCATACTTCTCCCGATTAGGACAATCCAATCTTCTTCTTACATCATCGCCATCACTTAAAGATTTCACTCAATTTGTGCGTGGAGATCCTCTGCCCTCCGATCCACCTTGACATGCCCACCTCCATTAGAACAATGGTAAAAAAATGGGGTGACGAGGCTTGCACTCCAAGGCGGATATTCCGATGTGGTGGAGTTACCTCTAAACCTCGTCATGGCGATCCTCTTCCACACACAACCGTATGCAATGTTGAAGATCTCGATCAGGGCCTCACGAACAGACGAGCTACATCTTTGGATGGCCGTTGCAAGCATCATGCCCCTTGCCTCCGTCACTAAGAACGGCCATGGTTAGAGGGACACGCGCCTCACCAAATTCAACGCCACGGTCCACGCTAGGTTCAACACCACGATTGTGGCTGAGTTCTCTTGAATAACCGACATATCATACCAAGATCCAAATTGGGGGATTGGAGAGGTTGCTATGACAAGGGAAAAGGGAGAAACGAAGAACGACCCGCCACCGCTGGCTGCCGTCGGACAGCCTCCTTGGCAGGGACGAGGTAGGGGAGGAGTGGAGGGAGGTACTAGTGACAGTGGGGAAGATGGGTTCCCCGTGTCGTCCAAGAGAAGGACGCGCGGTTCGGGGGTCCTATTTTTCTATTTTACTTGCGCAATAAACATAGCTGCATTTTTCCTGCTATTGTTTGGAGTATTGATTCTTTTTATCATAATAAAGACCAAAGACAAAATAGGGCCATAATTTCTTTCATTTGTTTGCCAGGTTGCAATTGGCTGTTTGTGCAACAGTAGGTGGCCAATTTAGGAAATGATTTGTCGGCACTGCAGCGCTTAGACGAATGACAATCGGCTTGCAAGAAAAGACGAACAACAGCTGTTCTTGTTGTGGAAACACAAACCAAAGTTGCCAAGATCCTTCCTGTCCTTTTTAATATACTCTATACTAACAAAGCTTGAGAACCCACCAACCAAGAGATTCGGTGGAGGGGGTAGGCAGGCGAAGGCAAAGCAGAGGCAGAGGCGAACCGCGAACCTCGTCCCCGTGTGCAGCTGCAGCTGCAGCAGCAAGGCAAACGGCCACCTTTATTTTTTCTTCTGTTCTTTATAAAAACAAGCCTTCGAGCCGCCACCTTCCCCCGCCCGCCTCCGTACCGAAAGGCCAAACCCCTCCCTCCGCTCCTCCTCCTCGTGACCCTCTCCTGCGGTCCCTCCCTCCCTCCCTCCGCGCTCCTCTCTCTCCGGTCAAACCCTAACGCGCGCACCTACCCATCCATCAGCCTCCTTCCCCATGGCGGCGCCCTCCGTCTCCATCCGCGCCTCCGCGGCGGCGGCCATATCCTCGTCCGCCGCCGATCCCGCCAAGGTATCCCTTACTTTCCCGTACAACACTCTCTCTGTATGTATAGAGGAACCGTAGGGGCTCACGGGGCGCGGTTGGCTGATGTGCATTTCCGCGTCTCGACTTATTAAGATTTCGTTCCCATCGTAATTGCTTGTAAACTCTCGGCATTCGTTGGGGGGAATTCAGCCATCCGGGCAATTTGGAGCTGCAAGACCTCATACGAGCTGACTTGGGTTCAAGTGCTGTGTACGAGAGTTAGGTTCCCTGCTTCTTAGCATCGATTTCATCGAATTTAGCCAAGGGGACGGGACCCTGTTAACTCTCTGAATTGAGAATTGCTGTTTATTTCTGCTTCCAAATCTGGAGTCTATTTTCGTGTTGGTTACATCGTCAGAAGCCGTTATCCTTCTCCCACGATGAACATTATGTTAATGCTGAACTTTTTTTAATTTCTATTTACGGGATTTGGCTGCTGCTGCACAGGTGTCATGCGTGAGGACCACGGATGCAGCTCGTTTTGGCTGCAGCTTCCCATCCATTGCGGCCTCC
Source organism: Avena insularis (assembly GCA_023614405.1). Lineage (NCBI taxonomy): Eukaryota > Viridiplantae > Streptophyta > Magnoliopsida > Poales > Poaceae > Avena > Avena insularis. Next base: position 93,285,446 of record CM042695.1, read on the forward strand.
TATTCGTCGTAAGTGCCTCTTTCTGATGCGTAATTATCATTCTCTTGCATGACTCCATTACCATATTTGGATGTGCTGCATCTAATTCTTGCATACTGATGAAGTGCTAGGAGCATTGAGCCACTCAGAGCGATAGCTACGCAGGCACCGCCTGCCGTCCCACGTAAGTTGTTGGGCTAAGCAAACATTGCAGCTTGCAGTGGCATTTGATGATTTTAGTATAATATTTTAATCCTTTTGTTTTTCTCTGCAGAATATTCGAGTGGGGAGAAGACGAAGGTTGGCATCAACGGTGAGCCTCTTGTGTGCATAATTGGTGCAAAACCTGTTGCAATCTAGATGAGAATGAGATAGATTAATCCTTGCTGGACACTTTTTTTGTCCTGGATGCCTAAGCCATTTTTTTTGTGTTCTGGTATAGTATATCGACCAAATAAAGCAGTTTACGTATTGTCTTATAAGGTCTTCGGAGCGTATCTGAAGTTCTTAGTTTAATGACACTGGGCGCACTGTTACTGTATGCGTCAAAAGTAGTTAAGGTAATAACCCATATGCAATTTTTTACTGCAGGGTTTGGACGGATTGGGAGATTGGTCCTGAGGATTGCAACCAGTAGAGATGATATTGAAGTTGTGGCTGTCAATGATCCTTTTGTTGATGCTAAATACATGGTAAGGAAACTATGCAAATATGAATGCCATATTTTTGCTGTGAGATCTCATGGTTTTGCAATAGTTAGTTATTTACTATTTCGTATTGAGTTGCATGAAACCGTGTTGTACAGGAGACAAGTGTCATATTTTTTGTTTGTGTTTTGTGTGACAAGAGACCTCGTGAGTCTCATGAGTATTTTTTTGTTAGCTTAATATAACCATTATTAGATAATCACCTCTTTCAGATAACTTGATGCACAATTATTCATGGCGCCGTGCACATGTTCTCATCAATCACCTCACCTCTGATGAAATCCTCGCTAGGCATGGGATAGAATATTCTCTCTTTCAGATAACTTGACACACAATTATTCATGACACTGCCTGTGTTTGTCTTGGTAGCTCCAGATGCTCATTCAGTTGTAATGTACATGTACTATCTCTATGTCAATGAATAAGACAATTGTTCGTGCAGCATAGTGATTCACTGTCATTCATCATTGATGTATAGAGAATACACAAAAAATTTGAACGAGCATGTGAAGCTAACAAGAAGCTATACGACACCTATCCATCTAGTGGGGGATTCTCTAGAGTCTGTTGGTGTAAACAGGGGTGCAAAGTAACTGTGTAACAAGGTAGCCAGGAGAGATGGACTGCTTTTTAATTTAATCAGATAATCCCACTTAGTTTGATGCAAAGTATCTTTCCTTTTAGTGCATTCACAATATGCTTCATGTATTTTCACCTTACATAGATGTCGTATGCAACTAGTAATCTCTTCAGTCAATTTTTTATAATGCATTGTCTTGAGCACTTGAGCATTGGTTAACTATCCGATTTTATGCAACTGGGATTCCTATGTATTGTATTAGGTGCAATGACAAGAACCATCCAGTGGGATGATCTGCTCTGGAACTTGACAAATTTAATTCTGACATTACATTATTTCCTTCGCTGTTGGAGCAACAACTCCATCCTTGCATGTGGTCTCACATTTTGTTGTGCTTTTCTTCGGTTTGAAGTTAAATTTTTCCTTTTCCAGGCGTATATGTTCAAGTATGACTCCACCCACGGCCCATTTCAAGGATCCATTAAGGTTGTGGATGATTCAACCCTGGAGATCAATGGGAAGAAAATCACAATCACAAGCAAAAGGTAATTATGCCAGCATTGGGCGATTGCATGCTATATTACTGTGCATTTCACATAAATGGTGTGGTCACTGTGTTGTCTTGAAATAATGACAGAAAGTTTCTTCAACTTTACATTGTGTAAAGGGGTCAAAGTAACATTATTAGTTAATTACTGATTCAGAGTTTAGAGCCCATGTCCTTGCACGTTCATACACACACATGTACAATATCCATGCTAGCGCCATGTTTGCTGTATATATGAAGAGCATGTTCCTTTCTCACTTTGATTCTGAATTTCATATGTTGGTTGTGACTGAACTCTTATTTCTGGGTGTTGGTTGCATGTTTGTTGAAGAATTTTCATCTTTTGTTTCTTGATTTCCAGAGATCCTGCAGATATTCCTTGGGGTAACTTTGGAGCTGAATATGTTGTTGAATCTTCTGGTGTTTTTACGACCATCGAGAAAGCATCGGTACACTTGAAGGTATGTATACCATTTCTTTCGTATTGCCATCTAATTAGCAAATAATATGCCTTTTTTAATGAACACAATGTTGATACTTTTGCTACCTTATTTGTAGGGTGGCGCTAAGAAGGTGGTGATATCTGCTCCATCTGCAGATGCTCCCATGTTTGTTGTTGGAGTAAATGAGATGAGCTATGATCCCAAGATGAATGTTGTTTCTAATGCAAGCTGTACCACCAACTGTCTTGCTCCCCTTGCCAAGGTTCCTTCTTCCACTTTTCCTTATCCCGCTGGTTTTCTTCACTAGTATCTACGTCCTGCCAAGCTAATTGCACAATACAATCACAATTAACTGCTCTGCTGTTAATCTATTCTGCCATCAGAGCAGTTAATCTATTCTGCCATCCTCATGATGCTCATCAACCCTTGTATGCAGGTTGTTCATGAAGAATTTGGCATTCTTGAAGGTCTCATGACAACTGTTCATGCCACGACAGGTTTTCTTTTTATGCTTCGAAACTTGTTGGTTGTCACAGATGATGGTTTTGCAGTCTGGAGTAATTATTACTTTGAAATTGGGCGTCATAATAAGCTTGTTCTTCTGTGTACAGCCACCCAAAAGACTGTTGATGGTCCTTCAATGAAAGATTGGAGAGGCGGACGTGGTGCTGGTCAAAACATAATTCCTAGCTCCACTGGCGCAGCAAAGGTAGCTTGAGATAGACCCATATCATGTGTCTATTAAGTATTAAGATTTTCATTGTTGACTGACCGAGTTCCTGGCAGGCTGTTGGGAAAGTCCTTCCTGAGCTGAATGGAAAGCTTACTGGCATGGCTTTCCGAGTTCCAACACCAAATGTCTCTGTGGTGGACTTGACCTGCCGGCTTGAGAAAAGTGCCTCCTATGATGATGTGAAAGCAGCCATCAAGTATGTACAACCATCTCATTTTTCCATGCACATTTCATTTAACTCATTACATTTCACTGAAGGACTTGTCTTGTTGAGCAACCCATTAGCTTATGTATCAGTAGGTGATAGAATAGTCACCAGTATATTGAATGTTAACGCAATGCTTACAGTCCTGAGCAGAATGTAAGGTTTAGATCCGTATTTATCTGAACTTGTCAGTAAGGAGTAAGTGATGAGAAATTTTGTTGGAAATACAGTTCAGTTTATTGCACCCTTTACGCTATGCAGTCAGTGAAAATAAAAGCCCTACTGTTGCCTAGATAAGGATTGTACGTGTCAGATGTCACTGTGTGCAACACTGCTTTCACTGTAATTGAGCTTAACCATATGCCTGCTGTTTCAGGGCGGCATCAGAGGGCGCACTGAAAGGCATTCTAGGCTACACAGATGAGGATGTTGTTTCCAATGACTTTGTTGGTGATACAAGGTATGAATTTACCTCTACTCAGTATAATAACATAATTTTCTTTGTGCTGGAAAGTTCCTAGAAAATCAGTGTCCCTGGGTTCTCAGGTCAAGCATATTTGATGCTAATGCTGGCATGGGACTGAGTTCTTCCTTCATGAAGCTCGTGTCGTGGTATGACAATGAGTGGGGTTACAGGTGAGCATCTATTTCCCATCGCATCTTTCCTGTTTTCTGATCTTCAGTTAACCACTTATAGAAAGAAGACATTCAGTTAAGCTGTGTATTAATTTGCTTTCATCTTTCTTTTTTTGCTTCAGCAACCGAGTTCTGGATCTGATCGCCCACATGGCTCTCGTCACAGCCAAGCACTGATTAGTCCTCTAATAGTAAAGTAGCCTGTGAAGGCTCTGCAGTTTTGACGGTTTTTTCTGTTCCGTATTTATTGGCCTTTTCGTGTCTTTGAGAAGAAGCAGAAACTGGTACTCGGACCCATTACCTGTCTGTAGCAGTAGACGGATGAAAATGCACCATAGCGTGCTGAGCTTGTGGTGGGAAATGTTGAGCGAATCTCACATATATCGGTGATATGATCTGTTGCTTAAAGAAGCGAAAACAATTGTACGATTTTGTTTCATGTTTTTCACAACTTTAAATGAATTTGTTACTACCAATTTATAAAAACAGGATCGTAGCTACCAGTTTCTGAATATGAGCTTTTGCCTACTGCAACAAAAATAATGCCGTTCTTTTCTCGTTGTCTTCTTGCTGTTCAGAGTCTATGTCATGCAAAAGCTGGCAACCTTGTTTTCATTCCCTGTTTGGGTTGTTCTTACGTAACAGGGTTCAGTGCTCTGCTTGGTGGTGTGTCGGAACTCTTTGCCTACATGTTCACCGTTGGTGGTTGCACGTAGTTCTTCACTTTGTTGCAGGGCGTGCTTTCTCAACACATCATTGTTGCGTGTCTGTGATCTGCTTTCGTCACGCTGCACAAGACTTCCTAGCATATACTCATTCGGTAATTTCTAAGAGCATTTCTAACATGCGCTGTAAAAACACACGGCTGCACCGAATGTGCTAAAAAGCAGCGCGTGGCCTGCAAAGCTTGACTAGGCGCGTGAAAATACATCGCCGCAAACATATTTTGAAAGCAAAATGCAACAAAGATTAAAAAAGCAAATAAAAAGACTGAAAATATAGCTCATTAAAATGATAAACCTAGAACATAGTTCTCATCCTCATTCTACGTCGAAATACTACTAAACAAAAAAATCAAAATCGGATCCATCCTCCATCGAGGATTCCATCGGTGTCGACAAGAGGACGTCAAACCAACGGTCGTCGTCATCGATTGTCTGTGGGCCGTCTTGCTGCGCGAGGATGAACGCCCGGCGCCGTGCCTTGCCGGCCCTTCTCGCCGCCTTGCGCTCCTCCTTCCCTTCGAGTGTAGAAGGTGACCTCGTGGACGTCCTCCGAGAAGTGCGCAACCCACTCTGCCTTGAGCCACTCGTCTTCCTCGGCGTGATAGAGGCACCGCAACCGCGCGTGGTGGAGCCACTTCTCCTCCTCGGTGATGAGGCGCGGCGGACGCTCGAGCATATCCGCCTGCTCGCGCATCTACACATCGTCCCGACGCCACCTCGATGGCATCAAAAGTCGGAGGAGTTCCAGCGGCATGGCGCCATCTCGACGGCGGTGGAAGTGGTGTGGTGGCAGACGCTGAATGTGCGGTGGGGCAGAAGGAAAGAAGAGGAAAAGAAGATGAATCTTCAGCGGCGGTTGGTGTGCGCGCGCAGTCAACGCAGCAAATTTAACGCGCCTATTGCCGCCTTCTCCCGTGCGCGCTATTTCCGCGCGTCTGCTAGAGTGCCTTGACCGACTGCTCGCGCGTGCGTTTTAGCGCTTCTGTTGGAGATGCTCTCGGACCCCACGAACACCATAGGAGGCCTTTTTGGCCGCCGGATGGACGAAATTCCCCAGTCACGCTCCTAGGAGTCCGTTTTTCGCCGGATTGGGCAGAAAATCTATCCAGCGAACACATGCCGAACTCAGCGTGCTGGGGTTCGCCTAGGGATGCCGGACGAAGTGAATAGGAGAGTGGGCCAGCAGTGTCGATGACAGAAGCACATATTCGCCCTCTCGCACACGCAGCCACTTCCCCCCTTGCCGCCCTTTTTGCCGCCAGCATCACCCCTCCCGATGTCGGACGAAGCGAATAGGAGACTGGGCCAGCAATGTCGGTGACAGAAGCACATATTTGCCCTCTCGCACACCCAACCCCTTCCCCCTTGCCGCCCTTTTTGCCGCCAGCACCACTCCTCCATGCTCTACCGCACCACACCTCTAGAAAAATGAACCACCCTCCATTTCCCTTCCATGCCACGTTTTCAATCCGTGGTTCGACATCGCCGGTAGCTTCACGGCCAGCTGCGTGTCCAACATGCCACTAGGTGTTCGGCGTTTTGCCTACTTGGCCATGGACTCCGGCGACGATGAGTTGATGTTTGCCGCATTGATGGATGAAGAAAAAGCCGCATCCACCGATGATGAAGAGCTCATAATGATCCTCATCTACCTAGACAGTCTGTACATGCGGGATGCACATCCACGACACGGCGGCTTGGCGTGAGGACGCTAGAAAAGCAAGTCGAGACAGCAGATGGAGGGCTATTGCATATTGTATGCCGGCTACTTCGCTGATGGTCCATTGCACGACGAGGCGGCATTTTGGCGCCGTTTCAGAATGGGCCAGAAGCTCTTCCTCAAGATTGTGTATGCCCTTCGGCCTCCGGGACTTTGACACCTAATTCAGATGCAAGAAGGACTGCGCCGGCATGGGTTGCATTTCCTCACTCCAGAAGTTCATGGTGGCTATGAGGATGCTCGTATATGTAGCTCCCGATGACACACAAGATGACTATCTATGCATGGCCGAGTCCACCACCATTGATTGTTTCTACAAGTTCTGCCAGACAGTGATTAGAGTGTTTGGACCATTATACTTGAGATCACAAACAGCTGAAGACACAACTCGAATCCTTGCAATCAATGATGTAAGAGGATTTCCTGAGATGCTTGGAAGTATCAACTGCAAGCATTGGCAATGGAAGAATTTCCTGTTTGCTTAGCAGGGAATGTTTAAATGCCACAAAGGAGGTTGCAGTGTGGTACTTGAGGCAGTGTCTACACATGATCTCTAGATTCGATACTCCTTCTTTGATATGGCAGGATCCAACAACGACGTCAATGTCCTGCAGTGCTCGCTTGCCTTCTCCAAGCTTGTTGAGGGTCATGGTCCCCCAATGAACTATGCGATTGATGTCCTGCAAGTGCACATGTTCATCAGAGAATGTTTCCGTGGAAGTATTAATTCCAGTTTTTATATCGATCCCAATAAGGAGCTTCGGCAAGTGCTTTTGGCGGCATTTCTATCACACCCAAGGTGTCACAAGTCTTGAGTGAATTGACCACAGTTGTTTATGGTGGGAGGTTGTGAGTGAAATATATAGGAAACTTGCATAGGAAGCAAATAAGAAATAAATTGCAATAAAGTAAAGACTGAAAATGAGTTTGGAGTTCCTGTAGATGAGAAGTTAGGCGCGGAGAGAAACGGTTCATGGTGATAGTGAACATGCCAAGTGGGTAAAGTGGAATAAGTAATTGTGATATTTCTTATTTGTAAGTGAGTAGGCAAGCAACCCGTTTACCGGCTAGAAGTACTCATGGCCAATTCTTCCTAGTCTTAGTGATCCGTTTGTTTGTTATCACAACAATGGTCAGCACATCAATTAAGGTCTTATGACCAGATCAAGGCTTTAATCTTGATGGTTCCTTGTTGTCCTTGAGTGATGTCATCTCCTCATTAATATCGGCCGTGGCACTCGGGGGTCGCCGATTCACTGGCACACAAGTTCATACCTATGATATCTTTAGATCATGTTACATGGGACCTTAAATTAGATAACAAGCATTAGGCAAACATAAATAATCATTCCCACAGATTAATAATCACTACAACAATCACAAATGGATGGATATAAAGGAGGCACAACACATCTCACCATTTCCCTACATCTCCCACGTCTATGGGGATTTACTCAGACATGAGAGGGAGACAAATCAAAGGCATAATTGTATTGCAAAGGGAAATCATCTCAAAGTTATTGTAGCAAACCACAATAGTATTTGAAGACCAAATAAAATACAAAGCAAAGGTAGATCAAAGTATCAAACCCTAATCTTACAATTGCCAATCTCTCTTTATCTCTCTCTCTCTAAATGATGGTGGGGATGATGATGGAGTGGATGTTGGAGAGGTAGAGATCGTCGAAGAACGAGGGGATGTTCTTCTCTTCTTTCAGATCTAATCTCTTCTCTCTGATGAGTTTTGCGGTGGCTGTGTTCACTTTTTCGTCACCTCTCCTTCATGAAAGTTGCTTCTATTGATATAGCGGAGCCGCTAGCAGGTAGTACGGGCAAACAGTACGGATGCATTCCGACCATACCGCTGGTCATTACGTGCACTGTACGCCTCCAATGAAAGGGGCTCCAATTGGAGATTTGCTTGTTTTGGTGTAATTAGCTCATAAATGCAATTAGATCTTCAATAAATGTTTATTACCTGAAAGCCATCACAAGAAACCAAGGATTCTCTAATTACGACATTATCATTAGTAGAAAAGGCAATCTTTAGTGAAATCCGGCAATAAACAAGAGGAAAGTCAATTGAAAAAGTCATGAAATTGGGAGCTATCAACATCCCCAAGCTTAGCTGTTACTCGCCATCGAGTAACAAAGCTATAATGAATAATAGCGAGGAATTGAATCAAGACAAAAAGACTTACAAGTTCGAGGTTGTATCATATTCCATTGTCTCAATTCCTGCAACCTTGATCATGATCATAGTATATCTGAACAATTGCACTTAAGTTCAATCCTTAGACACAAATAACTTTATAGCTAATAATTCTTAAAGACCCAAATGAGATTGTCAAAAATTTGGCTGGGCTTGTAGATCAAATTTTCTTCAGCGCCTCTCTTGTTATGAGAGTAAAATGCTTTTAAGCGAGGTCGCTTGTGTCAAATTTAAGGGTGCACAAGTAGATGTCAAAAAGAAGGATAACCTTAGAGCTTTTTCATTAACACCCACTTAGAAAACCGTTGCCATCAAACACCTCTTCTTTTCCTTGTTTTTCAAAAACTCTAATTATTCATTTTAGGTGGTGAGGTGATACTAAAGCTCTAGCAAAGTACAAAATAATTTTCAGCTCATATATCTTTTCTCCTTTTCAAGGATTGATGATTGTTTGCTTTTTATAAAATGTTTACACAACCTTTTGAGAATACTAATACTTTTACCCATATAGCGACACAAAATGCCACTTATGTCGTCAATTCATAGCCGAAATCCGGGGTTATACCATAGATCGTTCGTAGGCCAGCGGAGTTGTTAGCATCCCAAAGGTGTGCATGAGAAACATAAGATTGTTTCTTCTTTCTATTTTTAGCAAGATAAAACAGATTTTAGCATCTCCCTCTCCCATCATAAAAATTTCAATCCATCAAACAATTCTTTTTCAAAAGGTGTCATCAAGTCAACGATCAGTATGTGGGGTTGAGTACTACTAAGATTAAGCCCTTAAGACAAAAACATGGCACCAAAGTTGTCAATACACTTTTTCTTATTCTCAAATTTTTTAGACTTGGATCCAAATTGTTGTTTTTCAAACTGATTCTAATTGTCGCAAGTCTTAACCAAAGTAGTTACAAAAACTTTTGAGCTCAATCCTTAAAAGATAACTAGTTACACGCGGAGTAGAACTCAAGTGCAACCGAACAAACATAAAATGTTCAAGAATAAACTTACAGGAAGAGGGAAAACAAAAATGTGATACCTCCTCTTGCTTGCTTGCCCCTTGCTTGAGCCGACTTATCATTTTCATATTTATAGCTGAGTCACTAGGGACCAATAATCTACAGAAAAACCAACAAGAGAAGAGAGAAATTTGCACAAGTGAAGATAAAAGGCTAGTCTATTTTTTTGAATTTTATTTTTATCAATGCAAAACTGAAAGTAAACATGCTCTGGGGTAAAAATAAAACAAAAGGCAAACGAAAGAAAATATGAATGCAAAAGGTGGGAGGATTTTCTCTTCCCAAAGCTTAGGCTCTTGGCCTATCAATAGTTGCCACCATCACCAGGTAGCGGTTGTTGGTACGGGAAGTTCGGGTAGTGGTTCGAAAAACCAGTCATAAATGAAGTGAAATTCTGAGTGAGATCAACTATGTTGGCATTCACATCATGCAACGTATTTTCAATGTTGTTGATGCGATGTACCACCTGGTCAAAATCACTCCTCGGGACATAGTTGAATCCCGGCTGTGTTGGAGGCATACCTTATTGCTGCTGAGGGAAAGGTTGGTTGTGATGGTGCTGCTGGCCATAGTCGTGCCAGCTTCTGGCGTTCTAATCTTCTCCTCCTTGCCCTTGCTGTTGTTGGCCAGCTGCTGTGTCTTCCAAGTTGGGATAACCTCCTGGCTGAGCAATACTCCCTAAGAGGATCAGTATCTGCTAGAACTCCTCCTCTGTGAGGACCCAACTCTGTTTACCTGGCAAACAAAAAGCTTGAAAAAAATGAAGCAAAACCTGGTGGAGTTCACCGTTAGGCTCAAAATAAAACTAATAAGCACGAAGGGAGTGCTGGGGTTTATAGACCCCCATGAATCTGGTGCTAGCCATGTGAATGTCATCAAGTGTCTTACTGCCAGGAACGACCCTTTCATGTGGCATGACAAAATCATTTGTGTAGGAGATCTGAGTGATCAAACCTCCACAACGGATGTCTCTAGTGCAAGCAACACGTTGGCGGCGAAAGTGCTGGATGAGTAGAGAATCCAAGTTTATCTTGTGCTCCATCTCGGGGTGTAGGGACATATGTATTACACTCATTTTGGGCCCTCCCATTGCCCCAACATCTCCTTTCCCAAAAGTAGAATTCACTAAGAAAGTGTGAAAATAATGGACAGTGGGATTTTGAATGGTTGCTCTCTTTTCGCGCAAGAAGTCATTGTTCCTGTGGACAGAAATCTTTTCCCAGGATTGCATAGCCTCCACATGAACATTGTCATAAATTCCAAGTGCTCCGCCATAGGGAAACCCGAAACTATCACAAAATTCATAAAGGTAAGGCTGTAGAGTTGCCCATTGAGCATAAAACTTACAGTGCAATTTCGCTCCTGGGCTTCGAGATCATCATGGAATGATGACAAAAACTCGAACGTGGCGAGCTTGTAGGTGTCGATGGTGAGGTAGGAGAAGGGGATCAAGCCTGCATGCTCAGCCATCTGCTCGAAGTCCTCTAAGAGCCCTTGGTGAGGGAGGATCTCGCATTTTCCCACTTGGTGGGCACAACATCGCGCTTGCTCACCCTCTCGAAGTCTCTGCTCATGTCTATCCTCAAGTTGTCCGCCTCCGAGCGTCTCTTCTTTGAGCCCGGTGGTGCGGAGGAGCCCAAGGCCCCTGCCGCTCCTTTGCCCTTGTGGAGGATTCTTCCAATGTTGTGCATTATGCTACAAAATTTGCAAAGGAAAACATAGGTATCAAGTTTCTGTCATATAAACAAACGATTACAGGCAGTAGTTACTAATCCTAACGCGAATAAAAAATTATCTCAAAATATGATGAACTCATCTAGATAGTCAATGTGAGGAATTTAACCATGGATTTCAGAAAATAAAGCGTGGATCGTATGAGAAACGTACCGATGTGAAGATTCCCCCATGATGAATGCAAGTGCACAGATTGGTTGTAGCTAGTTTCGAAATAAAGATATCGATTCCACAGGGAGCATGAGTCTGAAGTCTAAGAATTTTTGAAATAAATACTGAAAATAGAAATGCTAAATAAAGTTCTAAGTGGCAAGATAAAATGAGAGTATTGTGTAAAAAGGTGTTTTTGGGTTTTTGGTATAAGAGAACAATGAGTAAAGTAAACAAAACTGAATATACAAAATAAGTACCGCGTATGTAAAAGAGATTTGAAACTTCAGTGGCAAAAGGCGTTCTCAGGGATTAGCGGATATGCCACTAGCATTATAAAAGGCTAAGGTAAAGATTATTATCATGAATATTCTCAACTATGTATGTGTGGGAGGAACTCCGTATTTGGACAATTAGGCAGCAACCAGTGCTCACATCATCCTCATAACCACAACAATCAACATCAATTGAATTACTGCGCTATTAAGGGACATAATCCCGCAGGATGCATCCCATGGCATGGATAGTGTTTCATGAGTTTTCTCGATTCCCAAGTTGATACGTAAGGGGTGCCAACAGCTTTATAGTCACTGTAAGTGCTAGCACACCTCCGTCTACCAACAAGTAGTTCCCTCCATCAAGTCCTCACAAGAGGCAAATATTGAGAGGTCAACTTCTCCCAACATCAAGATGAAGACAATCTAACACATGGTTACAACGATGAATATCATAATAAACTTTATATTATTTCAATCTCATGCTAGGGTTTCTCCATCTCCCCAAGAACTAATGATCCACTCAAGACATGGAGGCAATCGACATCATGGCAAAAGTAATGGAATCTATCATAGATGAATAGTACTTGTATAATTACACAACAGGTATAGAAATTACAACAAGATCTAGACAAGATGTAGATGGGATGGATGGAGATGGTGGTGATGCAGCGGTTGATGATGAAGATCGATGACTTAGCCTCCTGGATCTGCGCAGGGCGAAGATGGATCCCCGGTGGATGAGTTCCCCTCCAGATGCCTTCTGGAGGTGAGGTTTTGGCGATTTCTAGGTGTTCTATATGTCGTCTCTCTGATCCAGTTGCATGGGGTGAAACTATTTGAGGAGGCGATGTTGGCGCCAACTATACGGCGGGAATTATATAGCCAAAATATTTCTTCCCGCTGTATAGTTGGTCGTTAATCCTTCTGTGTACTCCAATTTCTTCGGGTTTTCTTCTGGTGTTATTAATATTTCCCAAATAAGCAATTTACATTGTTTTTGGATCCTTTTCACTCTAATATAACTGGTCCAAGAATTGTGTCCATCGTATCCATTATCTGATCTGATCCTGGTGAAAATAAACATAAAAGGTGCACGTGAATGCAGTAAAATACCAAGATACTACCACTATAATGCAAAATAATAATATAAAACATGATGAAATTATGCACTCATCAACTTCTCCAAGCTTAGACTCTTGCTCGTATCGAGCAAGTTTAGCTTAATGGATGTGATTCTCATATTCATGAAGCTGAGTCGATAAAATAAATGAGGTAGTTTGCAGCATGTGTTTATCATAAAGGATACATATAAATAAGTTCATGAATAGTACCTTACTCAAACCATCCGAATAATGCAGGATTCCACACCTTAGCAATTAACAGTTCACAAAAGATCATTATCAACATGATATAAAAGTATTCGGTTCAACCGAATGAGTTATTGAGGTAGTCCCAAGTGTTTTTAGGATTAACATATTCACTTGGGATTTAAAATCTCAAACGTCTCTTTGTCTTACTACAATATAGTGGTATATGCCTATTTGCTCCTTGCACATTCGCTCTTTTTCTTTTTCTTCATCTTCATATTTCTTTTTCTTCTTTCTCTATATATATTCATGCTCACACTTTTATTTAAGTGCTGTGCAAAGGAGCTATCCATAAATTCTAATTCATGTAGAAATTCAAAGTTTAGCGATCTCAATTACCAAATTCCAAATATATATGAAGCATCTTTATAACTTTAGTATTCTACCTCAACTTGTTCTCACTCTAGTTGATAGCACTTATAGTTTCTCCTTTATTCAAGGTTTTCTTTTTCATCTTTATTAATTAGATAATCCCTCCTTTCTATAAATTAAACCATTGACCTACAACATATTGATCAAATTTTCTTTTTATGTTCCGTTAATGCTAATGGTGTGTAAGACTCCTATTGCTATCATCAAGTGCAAGTAAAATTATACTCAAGCCATTCATATATCCAATAAGATAAACTCAAACTCAATAATGCTCCATATACTATAATAAACTTGGAATTTCATAAGAGGGATCAACTATTCCTAAAGGGAATTCTAATGATGCAAACTTTATTTATGAGCTAGAACTAATGCAAAACTAGAATAATAATAAAAACTTGGAATCAAGCCAAGCGGGATCAAATAAGATAGATTACAAGGTCTTAAAGATCTCCCCAAGCTTGGAATCAAGCCAGGCGGGATCAAATAATCCCTCGCAATTATTTGATACTGTGTTTTATTGCAGGTCACTATGGCGCCATGCCACGTGGTATCTTCTCTTCACGGGTCAGCCTGAGACGGAGGGATTGATTGATGGCCTCTAGTTATTTGATGTGCAACTTGTAGAGGAGATTATTCTTCACCATCACTTCCACTTGTTCTTTAATGATCTCATTGTTGTTTTGGAGGGTTTGTATTGCCTTAAGACTCATAGAAAAACCTGCTTCGGTGGTCTGCTTGATATCTTCATAAAGTTTATCAAGATAAAATCGCAGCCACCAAAGATGCCTGGGTGTCCCTGGCGCCTCCTTATCCATCTCTTCAAGCTTCAGCTCGAGGTCCTTCAACTCCTTCCTTTGGCGTTCTTTGTCGGTGTCATAGAACTCCATAGGGGTGGTCTTGACCTCCTCACCTTGCTCGCTATTGCTTCCGATCTCCATGAGAACTCCTCTCCTTGGCTTCTTGAATCCCTATGGATCTATGTGGTGTGTTTTCTTGTAGGATCCGGAAGTAGATTAGTTCCTGGTGATTATGATTAGAGAGAGGCACAATGTTAGTATATAAGAGGGGTCAGAACTCAATAAAGCTCGCAAAAAACACCAAATTCACGCCCAAGAAAAGAATCCAAATAGATTAGGAAAAGAAATCATGGATTTGGAAGAGTCCTGCTCCATAACAACCAACTATACGGTCGCGACCCATATAGTTCTGGTCGTATTGTTGGTTTCGGGCAGATATTTCCAAATATCTCGAACCTAGGTCGGTTAGATTACCAACTAGGAACTGACAAAATGTTTTTTTAGATGAATAAAAGTATAAATAAGAACGAAAATGGGTCGATGATACAGAAGCTTTGACGACCAACTCTACGACGGAAGATTTTTCTCCGGCCATATAGTTGCGTCTGTATAGATACTACACACCAAAAATTATTTTGCGAGGGGTAATGTAGCTTCAGTGACCAACTATACGGCGGGAGATTTTCCTCTGGCCGTATAGTTGCGTCCGTATAGTTACAGAAACCCCTTAAAAGCTTCAGAAAAACAAGAGGAATTCAAAGGCGAAATTTTTAGAGGTAGAAATTACGAAGACAAATCACTTATTAGAGTTACAAAACTTACCTTCCACTTACCGTTTATTTAGTCGGGAGTGACAAGCTCCTCCAACAAAAAGGACTTCTTCTTCTTGGGAGGATTTGACCTTAGCTCATATAATAATTCTTGAAATCGAAAATCGCCAGGACTAAAGATCCTCTCAATAAGATCGGTATCTTGCTGGGCAAATATAGATACTGCATCCACTACCTCTGCTTCTTGTCTCTGCATAATTTGCAACTAAAATTCTTTAAGTAAAAGGATCCAACGGATCAGTCTTGGCTTATGAATCTTCCTCTCAAGGAGTTTTTTTAAACCATCATGATCCGTATGAACTCTTACTTTTGCATCAAAAATATAAGAACAAAACTTATCACAAGAGAAAAATACAGCAAAGAGTTCTCTTTCTTCCTTAGGATAATTCTTTTGAGCACTATTGAGAGTTCTACTAGAATGATGTTTAATATTAAATCTGTGACCTATGTGTTGTCCTAGAGTTACTCCTACAACATCATCACTAGCTTCACATATTAAATCAAAGTCATATCCCATATAGGTGGTTTAATAATAGGGGCATGAGATAAAGCATATTTAAGTTTATCAAAGGCAATAAGGCATTTATCATCAAAGTTAAATCTTATTCCCTTTTGCAATAGATTAGTCAAAGGTTTAGAAATTCCATAAAAATTTCTAATGAACCTTCTATAAAAGCCTACATGACCAAGAAAACTTATTATACCTTCTATGTCCCTTGGTTGTGGCATTCCTTCTATTGCTTCAAGTTTAGCCCTATCTACTTCAATACCCTTACCTGATACTTTATGTACAAGGACTATGCCTTCTTTGACCATAAAATGGCACTTCTTCCAGTTTAGAACAAGATTGGTCTCTTCGCAATGCTGCAAAATTCTACCACTGATTATCCAAGCAACTAGTAACGAAGTTTCATAGACAGAAAAATCATCCATAAATACTTCAATTATCCATTCTATAAAATCTGCGAAAATAGTAGTCATGCATCTTTGAAAAGTAGCTGGAGCATTACATAATCCAAAAGGCATGCATCGGTAAGCATGTAAACCATGAGGACTAATGAAAGTTGTTTTAAGTTGGTCATCAGGATGAACAACTATTTGGGAAAAACCAGAGTATCCGTCCAAGTAGAAAAAATGAGTGTGGTTTGCTAGCCTCTCTAAAGTTTGATCTATGAACGATAAAGGATAGTGATCTTTCCTAGTTTCCTTATTCGGTTTCCTGAAATATATTGATACGTCGGAAACGTATCTATAATTTTTGATGTTCCATGCTTGTTTTGTATCTACTTTGCTTTGTTTTGTCTATACTTTGAGGTATTTTTATATCTTTTCTGGAACTAACCTATTAACAAGTTGCCATAGTGCGAGTTGCCTGTTTTCTTATGTTTTTGGTTCCAGAAAGGCAGAAAATCAATATTCTCGGAATTGGACGGGACAAAAGCCAAAGTCATTATTTTTCTCAGAGCAACACGGAACCACGAAGCAAAGCCGGATGGGGGCACAGGGTGGATGCACCCTCTAGGCGCGGGCAAGCCCTAGAGGCACCCATAGGGGGTGTGGGCCCCCTGGACCCCCACCGACCTTGATTCCTGCGCCTATAAGAAGCCTCCGACCCAAAAACCTCAGGGCATCTAGAAGAAATCCACGAAAACCTCCGTAGCGCCGCCGCCACCGAAAGGGAGATTCGGGGGACAGAAAGTCTCTGTTTTGGCCCCCGGAGCCATCTCCATCGATCTCCACCACCATCTTCATCACCGTTGCTGATTCCCATGATGAGGAGGGAGTAGTTCTTCCTCGAGGCTAAGGGCTCTACCGGTAGCTATGTGTTCATCTCTCTCTCTATGCATGATCTTGTTGTGGTCATGAGCTTTGTAATCAAGTGGATCTACCTTGCTACTCAAGTGCTTCAATAGATCTCTGCTCTTCCCATGTGTGTGAAAGTGACAGCATGCACGGCATGGTGGCACTTAGGTTAGAGTCTACATAAATACTCTTTGTGCTTTAATAGATCTATGCTTTTCCCCATGTGTTTTGTCGTGGTATTGCACGGCAGATGCTGGGGGTAGCTTACGTAGAGGGAGCAAAGCGGCGTAGGAGAATCCGGAAGCGAGATTGGCACACGATGTACCCAGGTTCACGTTCCCTCAGTGGAGGATCGCTACATCCTGCTGTCAATCCAGTATATGATCATAGATTGGTTTACATAGGAGCCGCCGTAGGCGGAGGGAGAGACTCGATCTAGTATAATGTGGAAGAAGATTCCCCGTGGGGGTGCCCCTGGTGACTTTATATATGCAGCCAGTTAGGGTTTACAAGTGACAGTGGGCTTTGTATACAAGTCGCCATCTTGGGCCTCCAGTCGGCGCCAGTCGCCTGGATCCAGTATGCACCAGTCGCCGTATCCGGCGAGTCGACCCGCTCTGCGTTTGGCGATCCAGCTGGCGGTTCCTCCTCATGGGTGTACCCCGATTGGTATTCCCCATCAGTAGTCCCCGAGCGCGTTGTCGATTCGACGCGGGCTTGAGGCAGGGCACAGAGAGTCTTGACGATGGGTCGTGGCGAATCGGCGATGAGCTCCTGAACATAGAAAAGAACCGTGAAGCGGGAGGCGGTCGGCGTGAGCCAGTCGATGATGGCCAGTTGGCGAAAGACGCAGGGTGTCGGTGAAGCCGCCAGTTGCGGCGAGTCCCCGAACATGGAGCGTGCGGAGTCCCCGAGCGCGGTGGGTAGCGAGGTCAAGCGACCGGCGAGTGCCGAGTCCCCGAGCGCGCCGAGTGGCGAGGTTGAGCGATCGACGAGTGGTGCTGTCTGTAGCGCACCGAGTCCCCGAGCGCGTTGAGTACGCGAGGGCGAGTCTGCGGTGGTGAGTCCCCGAGCGTGTTGAGTACACGAGGGCGAGTCCGCGGTGGCGAGTCCCCGAGCGCGTTGAGTACGCGAGGGCGAGTCCACAGTGGAGAGTCCCCGAGCGTGTTAAGTACGCGAGGGCGAGTGTCCGCGGCGGCGAGTCCCCGAGCGTGGAGAGTACGCGAGTGGAGAGTCCACGGTGGCGAGTCGACGAGGGTGAGCCGCGGTCGTGGAACGACGCGTACACGCAGCATGCCTAGGAGTATCCCCGAGGCTCGAGTTGGCTTGTAGAGGCGACTTGAGGCTCTTTAGAGATGCATATTCTAAAAATAGTAGTGGTTGCTGCCGAGCATGGTGAGTGGCGAGGTCGAGCGACCGACGAGCGCCGAGTCCCCGAGCGCGGCGAGTGGCAAGGTCAAGCGACCGGCGAGCGCCGAGCCCCCGAGCGCGGCGAGTGGCGAGGCTGAGCGACCGGCGAGCGCCGAGTCCCCGAGCTCGGCGAGTGATGAGGTCGAGCGACCGGCTAGTGCCGAGTCCCCGAGCGCGGCGAGTGGCGAGTCCCCGAGCGTGGATAGGGACAAGGTCGAGCGATCGGCGAGCGCCGAGTCCCCGAGAGCGGAGAGTGGAGAGAAAGACACCGTTTTGCTAAGAAAGAGAAAAAAGTATGACTGCAATAAGGTGTATTTATGAAATATATTGAACATTTGTAAGACGTGCAGATTGTAGATGTTGAAGAAAATGCACTTTTGCTATGTGGATCGATGGGCAGTATGTAAGGTTTATGCGTGTCTTTTTATGAGTAGGCAGACCTCCAGCATCAAACGCTTGCCGGGTAACAGGGACACGATGCCAGACTGTTGAACCCGGAGACAAGGTCGGTTTTTTGGTACCTAGCCTCACTACTTTGACGGACGCGAATAAACAGCAGACAAAACTGTAACTGATCCCAAGTATGATTTTGGTCCCTGAAAGGGGTCATATGCGACTGCATGGTCGGCTTTGGAGAATAATTGAAGATGCATATATGTTTTGAACCCATAACGTACGAGTGTAAAGAAACTTAGCTGTTTAACATGGCGAGTCCGCGACGGTGAGTAAACATGGCGAGTCCGTGAGGACGAATCCGCGATAGCGAGTTCATGATAGGCGAGTCCGTGAGTATGGCGAGTTCACGAGTAAAATAATTCCATGGAAGACAAGCCAGCAACGGAAGAACCCACGACCTATTGTTGCGGCGCTTGGCAAGCTGCATATTGCGAATCGGTTTCCCGGTACTCGCAAAGAAAAGATAATCCGTAAACATAATAAAATATAATAATTCAAATAAGATTGAGCAGAGCGAGACTGTATCGATCGGATTTCAGTTATCCGCTGCAACGGAGTTCCGTTCCAGCGTTATATCGTCCGAAAATCGATACGCCTTGCTCCAATTGATCAGCAGATTTATAATACTCCCTCCAATGGGGCTCCGGGTTAGCGTTTTTCGTGGACGTTACGAGGCCTGAGATTTCCCAGTGCCCTCGTACCGCACTACTTAGCCATGCCGGTCACTTTTCCAAAGGTTGACTTCTGCGAATAGCGTAACGCTGTTATTACGAGTGCGAGTGGGACAAGACACGAAGAGTAGACTTAATCTTGCGGTAACCGATCTGTTTTATTTCATAGCGGGTGGGGTACATGTCTGGAGTTCTAAGAGTAGAACTTCCGTAAGAGGTTTACATTCCATGGCTGCTTGACGTCGAGTTTTCCATCCCCTTGGACGTTGGTGAGGTAGTAGGCGTCGTTGCCCAGTACTCGCCCGATGGTGAATGGTCCCTCCCAAGGGGGTGAGAGCTTGTGCATGCCTTTTTTGTCTTGGATTAGACGCAGCACCAGGTTGCCTTCCTGAAAAGTGCGAGCCCTTACTCTCCGGCTATGGTAGCGGCGGAGCCCTTACTGGTAGATGGCGGTGCGGGAGCAAGCTAGGCCGCGTGCCTCGTCGAGCTGGTCGACTCCATCTTGGCGTGAGAGCTTGTTTGCGGCCTCCGTATAGTTGACCACCCTTGGTGAGTCATGCTCGAGGTCGGTTGGCATGACTGCCTCGGCGCCGTAGACCATGAAGAAGGGGGTGAATCCTGTCGACCTGTTGACGGAGGTGCGGATGCCCCAGATGACAGAGGGTAGCTCCTCGACCCAGCACCCGGCGGTGCGCTCGAGTGGGACTTGTAGCCATGGCTTCAGGCCATGGAGGATGCTCTGGTTGGCGCGTTCCGCCTGGACATTGGACTCTGGGTGAGCGACTGAGGCGAGGTCGAGTCGAATGTGGTGTTCCTCGCAGAACTCGGCCATGGCTCCTTTGGCGAAGTTAGTGCCGTTGTCTGTGATGATGCTATTTGGGAACCCGTAGCGATAGATGAGCTCGTGTAGGAACTTGGTGGCGGTCTTCCCATCGCACTTGCGGACTGGCTTGGCCTCCACCCATTTTGTGAATTTGTCGACTGCGACTAGGAGGTGGGTGAAGCCAGAGGGGGCCTTCTTGAAGGGGCCTACCATGTCCATGCCCCATACGGCGAACGGCCAGGTGATGGGGATTGTCTTGAGTGCCGAGCTCGCCACGTGGGTCTGGTTGGCGTATTTCTGGCATCCGACGCAACGCTGGACAATGTCGACAGCGTCTGCGTGTGCGGTGAGCCAGTAGAAGCCGTGTCGCATAGCCTTTGCGACCAGAGAGCGGGCGCCGGCGTGGTGGCCGCAGTCGCCGGAGTGGATGTCTTGGAGGATTTTGCGTCCTTCAGCGGGTTGAACGCAACATTGGAACACGCCGGTCACGCTGCGCTTGTGGAGCTCGCCGTTGATGATGCCGAAGGATTTGCAGCAGCGTGCTATCATCCGGGCCTCCGTTTCATCCGTGGGCAGGGTGCCCCCCTCCAGGTAGGCGACGTATGGCGCGTTCCAGTCGCTTGGCTCGGCGATTAGTGCGACCAGGGCTGCTTCTGGTTGCAGCGGGATTACAATGTCGATCTCCCTTGGGAGAGTGACGGAAGGTTTGGTGATGGTGTCGAGGAAGACGCCGATGGGTGGTGCGAGTCGAGCCGAGCCGATGCAAGAGAGTGCGTCGGCCTCCTCGTTCTTCCGCCTGTCGATCCACTCGACGGAGTAGCCTGCGAAGTTTCCACCTAGCTGGTGCACTGCTTGGCGGTATGCCGCCATGGTGGGGGAGACGGCGTCGCAGGTGCCGGCGACTTGCCCGGCGACGAGGTCAGATTCTACGTAGCAGCGTAGGCGATTGACGTTCATCTCCTTGGCGGCTCGCATGCCGTGGAGTAGCGCCTCGTACTTGGCCATGTTGTTGGTGCAGGAGGTGAAGTCGAGGTAGAGGACGTAGCGGAGCTTGTCGCCCTTCGGAGATGTTAGCACGATCCCCTCCCCTGTGTCGTCCGTGTTCTTGGAGCCGTCGAAGTGTAGGCTCCAGTAGTGGAGGTATGGTAGCTTCTCTGGCCGCTGGGCCTCCTCCCAATCGGCGAGGAAGTCTGCGAGAGCCTGCGATTTGATCGCCTTGCGCGGCTCGTACTTGATGTTGTGGACGCTGATCTCGACGGCCCACTTGGCGACTCGCCCGGTCGCTTCGCAGTTGCGGATGATGTCCTGCAACGGTGCCGAGGAGACGACCGTTATTGGGGTCCCTGGACGCATCGCTCCAGGTCCTCGATGGTGGTGGCGCGATATGAGCCGTCGAAGTGCCTAACGAAGGCGTCACGCATTTCCTCCCAGGAGTCGATGCTATCCGCGGGGAGGGTGTTAATCCACTGCCTGCATGCTCCCTCCATCATCAGGGGGGGTAGCGGGCGGCGAGTAGATCGGTGTGGCCGGCGATCCCCATCGCCATGAGGTAGGTGTCCAACCACACGGACGGGTCGTACGATGGGTCGTACTTCTCGATCTCCTTCGGCGCTTTGAAGTTCGCCGGGTATCTTTCGCCTCGGATTATCGGTCCGAAGCACGGGGGCCCCGCTCGGCTCAGCGATCCCCTTGGTTCGCCATCGTGGCGGTTGGTGAGGGTGTGCTGCAGGTCATCAGGCTGACGTGCGCGCCAGCTCTGGTTGTTGATGATGTGGGTGCGGGCATCGACGGGTTGTCCGTTGGCGGCGACGAAGTTGTTCGCCGGCCGAGGGTCATTGGTGGAGAGTGCCGTGTTCGCGGGTCGGTGTTGGAGCTGCAAGGGTTCAGGTGGCGTGCAGTTGAGAGTATTCGCCGCCACGGGGCGGCCGCTCGAGGCCGCTCTGCTGCCTAATGAACGCGAGTACATCCGACCCTGTGAGTCGATGCCTGCGTTTTGTTGCTCAACCGCTTTGGCGAGTAGAGCCCTGGCGTACTGGATTTGCAGGGCGCCTTCCCCAGTGGTTTCGATGTTGTCGACTGCTGCTCGGCCCACGACGAGGTTGTCCATTGGGGTGGAGAACAGCGGGAGGCCATTCACGTCTCGCTCTCGTGAGGAGACCATGATCCTTGGCTGGTCCCTGTGGGGTGCGCGGTTGGGTGGTGGCGGGGTGCCGTTGGCCGTTGCCCCTGGTAGGGGTCGAGCGCTTCCTCCTGGTGGCGCGTTCTCGCAGATCACGCGCTCGGCCACATGGGCCGGGTCGTTCTCATCGTCGAAGTTCAGGGCGCGCCCCTGAATGGTAGGATTCAGGCACGACCTGATTCGGAGTTGGTGGTAGCGCGACAGCTCCTGCGCTGTCACCTGCTCGAGGCGAACTTTTTCGCGCTCGGCTTGTTCCTTGCGGACTACCTCCGCCAGTTTCAGGCTGAGTTCCTCGACCTCCATTGCCGTCATGTTTGGTGGGATCGGCGTGGAGAAGGGGTCTTCCGGCGGGTCGGCGCCAGCGCCATGTAGGTCGCGGCGTGGCGACCATGGTGGGCGCCACTATCGTGGAGGTCGGCGGAGTTCTCCGACCCCGAGTCGAAGTCGAAGATCCCAAGGATGGAGGGGTCCTCGAAGTGTCAACACCCAGATTTTTAATCCCAGATGCCTATTATGCCATACATCGCAATCCCAGGATTACCATTTTTGCGAGACATAACAGAATTGGATACCATAGTACATCATCCATTACAAACGGTACATAAGTTCTTACACAAATTGGGATCTCATGATCCAGTTCTTAATACAACTTCAAGCAGCGGAATACGTAATAATAACGGTAGCGTAGGCGAAGCTCCATCTTCGGGGTCACAGGCAATGCTGACGATGGGAGATGATCCTAGTTGTTGTAACCTTCCTGGGGTCCATCCTCTAGGTACTCCTCTTCATAGTATGGCCATGGGAATAGCCAGGGACAAAGCCATGAGTACTTTTTAAGTACTCGCAAACTAGTACTAACAGGTAAAGGGGTTTTTGGATAATAGGACACTAGGCTCTAGGGTTGTTTTGCAAAAGCCAGATTTATCTCTACGAAGTTCCAAAGCTAATCACAATTTTATAACTCCTAAGTAGGATCTTGTAAATCATGTCACAACCCTGTTGTGGTCAAGTCAAAGTCTCAATTCATTTCACAAGTCATTTTGAAAAGTCTGACGGGGGAACAGTATGGCCACTCCAACTGTCCATAACCGCGGACGCGGCTATTCGAATAGTTTGACACTCTGCAGAGATTGTACACTTTCACCACAACATTCGATACATCCATCAGGAACAAATCCTGAATTCACCATACTCAGTATGCGGATAATCAATCCTAACCTTTCAATTACACGCCCTAGTATAAGCACCTCTCCTGTGAGTTTGGCCTCCCAACCATGACCAACTGTCATCTTGGTACTGCATGTGTGGACAATCTTCACAAGGTAGCCTCAGCTCAGACCTTGGCCGTGAGGGAACTAATACTAAGGTATATAAGTTTCCAGTCAAGCCCTACCCAATCTTCGGGTATTGTGGTTGTACGATAAAATTGGAATGGTATCGCATCCAGACAACCATCAGTTTTGTAAAGGGCTAAGGCTCATGCCTCAACATTTTCATCACCAAAATCATCATTTTGTTCAGAAACACATGTCCAAAACATTTAAATAGAATGATCCATCATTCCAAGGTTTTCATAACCAGTTTTCCACCAAGTATTCCCATCTAAAAGTTGATCAAGTTTTATGCTTAGCACTAGCATCTACAGGTGGGGGTAAGCACTGATGAGGGGTGATAAACTAGTGGAGTTTCAACTAAGTATAACCTTATGTCTTAGGCTGATATCAAGGTTTCTAACTTAGGCCAAATTTTATGCTCTTTATGCAACCTTCACATATCTTTCTAGTATCTACCAATCTCTTAAGTAAACTCTAAGTAAGAGATTTGATAAAGAAATAAAGTAAGAAGCTTGCAAGTAAAACTACGATTGGGTTTCATCAAATATGTCTAACCAAGCATGCTTAGTGCATTGCATAGGTTATCTAACTTTCATAATTGCAAGTGTTAGCTTGCATAGGTATAGTATCAGCTTGCATTGGTCCACTTGGTTAGTAAAGCTTGCCTTGTGCAGAGCAGTGGTTGAAGTTCTCCTCGGCTTCTTCTTCATAGTATCCTCCTTCCTCCTCGTATCCTTGGTCGGTACTAGCGTCTATGAATAAATACGAGGTACACAATCACCAAACAATACTTAACTACTTGCAATCATCACACAAAAGGGTCCTACAGATGATCTAGCATCATCTCTAACATTACAAGGTTAAGGCTTGGTTTAATTCTTTTTATTTTTAGAAAAGTAATTTCTACTCATTGAAAAACTACTTAAGATTTAATATTCTCCAAACCAAACATGGGATCATGTTGACACATGTCATCACCACATATTTTAGTCCATGAGAATATGATTTAAAGTGGTGTCATAATTTAATAAGGTTTTACCCTTTTATTTTAATTAAATAATGTGTCTAGAAATGCCTATGTAGCATTCTTTTATTACTTGAACATTATTTCTGTAAGTAAACCTATATATTTTTATATATTCTGAAATGTATGGTTAAATGTGATTTTTGAGAGTTGGAATCAACTCAAAAGCTATTATGGTTTAAATTTGAAAAATGTTTGAATGCAGAAAAGCTTCTGCCTTGTTATTTTTACCAGGGGTGATCTATAGATCCAAATGACTTGAATCCAACGGGCTTGGATTCAGCATTCCCAAACCTTTCTAACAAAATTAGTTTCATTCAATTTGGTGCACTGAATCGTTCTGGGTTGATTTTTGAAACTGGGTACAGAAGTGTGTTTGAAATAAAATGGAAAAGGTTTAATTCAAATAACTCGGCTGCGCGGGAAAAGTTAACAGGCCGGCCTGCTAAGCGTAGCCTTCTGGCTGCTTATGGCTGTCCCCACACGCCGCTGAGACAGGTGCGCGGTATGGGACGATGTGGGTCGTTCGATCTGATTCTAATCCAACGGCTGGGAGTCATCGTCGACGTTGAGCAACGCCGGCGAGATAGAAACCTAGCGCGGCCAGTGGGGGTTGCTGGGGGCTCACCGGGTGCAAAAGTCGGCGAGGCGGGCGACGGCACGGTCAACGACGGCGAACTCAGGGGTGGTCGCGACAGCTCCTGGGATGGACGAAATCAATGGCCCCCTTCTTCTCCAGAGGCGGCGGGCTCCGGTGAAATTCCGGTGATGCGCTGCTCGCCTTGCTCCGGGACTGAGGTGGGGTGGTTCTGGGTGAGATAGGAGTGGAATGGTGTGAAGAATTCGAGCGGGGGAGTCCTCTATTTATAGTCTCGACGGTGAGACCGAACGGCATGGGCGGGCGACGGTGGCGACATGGCTACGGGCTGCTAGAGGCATGGTCGGCGGTGGCGATCGCTTGGTGGTCTCCTGGCGATGCTCTACGGCTTTAATGCGCTTGTAGGGGCGGTGCGGTTTGGTCTGGAACTCGCGACGCTCTGCGCGACAGAGGCGGCATCTTCAACGGTGAGCGGTGGCTATGCGTCACGGGGCAGCGAACGGGGATGTCTGGCGGTCTCCTGGGTTGGTGGTGATCGTGTATGCACGCGACGAGGGTGGCACACGGTCTGTGGGCTTTGGTCGAGGGTGGCGCTCTGGCGCATGCTCGGCATGGTTGGCAGAGGCACGGGCGTGGCGTTCCTGGGTGCTCTGGTCGGTGTCTTCGAGGCAGGGCTGGTCGAGAGGGGGCGGTGAGGCATGGGTGATCTCCCAGACAAGGTTGGCATGGCTAGTTTCTCTCCTAGCTTGCTGTCTTCACTGGGGTGGCAAGGGTGGCTTCGGCTGTTCACCATTAATGGTTTTTGGCAAGCTCACAGTGGTGCTAGTGCTTGGTTAATCTTGCTAGATGATCTACTGAGCTGGTTGTGAGCTAGATAGGGAACCAGTTAGGCTCAAAACACTGCACACTATAGTGTTTTGATTTTGTTTGATTTGTGTCTGCCAAGTGTTTGATGAAATGGCCCAAGAATTCAAGTTTTGAATTTTGAAAAGATTTTTGGTGGGTGTGCTAGATTGGTGCTGGTGAGTCTACAGATGCTTGGGTTTTGAAAGTTGAGCTTGTTTGAGTGGTTTTTGAAAAAGTGTGATCTTCCCATATGATAAAGATTTAATTTTGAATTGTCATTTAAACTATGCATTTGAAAGTTTCTGGATGATCACAAAGTGGGCCTTGATACCTTGTTATGAGTACATTCAAGGGGTGCAAATATCCAGACAAGTTTCTGTTAGGTTCTGAAAGTTTGAGACAGCCAAAGTAGGCATGGGAGTTAAATTGGTCAAAATGACCATTCCCTTATTTTATTTGTTTTGATTTACTTGTCTTTAGGAAAGGTTTGGGAAATGTTTAGATGATGTTTATTTCATCTAAGCATCCATTTACAAGCAATGGAACACATAAACAAGGTGGTTCAAAAGAATTCAAAATGAAATGCATACACATATGCATGCTTTCATAATTTTATTTAGAAGAGTTTTTGTTAACCCTAATTTTGATGATTAGAGTTTGATGATCCAAGTTTAGTATTTTTGGGATGTTACACGAAGTCTCCGACGTTGCAGACCTGGGTGATGGAACTCGCGGGCGATGCGACGATGATGGATCCGGCGAGTGACGTCGGGGTCGGGTCATGAATCGTCGTTGCGTTGAGGGTCGCTGCCGTCATGGTTTCGCTGGGTGGTCGAGGCGAGGCGGTGGATCGTGCGAACCTAGCTCTTAGAGAGACGGTCGCGTGGCGGCGACTCGCGGATGCGAGCCGAGTCCTCCGAGACAATGACGTCGGTGAGGCCGACAAAGAGGCTGATCGTGCCGACCGGTAGGATCACGCTACGCGTGACAGGTCGCGCCGCCGGGACGTAGCTGCTCGGCAAGATCTGGAGCATCTAGCCGATTGCGATCATGCGGCCGGTGGCGATCGACTCGTTGATGGGCAGATTGGATCTCGCCGCAGAACACTGGCCTGACCGGCCAGGCCCCACGGTGGGCGCCACTATCGTGGTATTGCACGACAGATGCTGGGGGTAGCTTATATAGAGGGAGCAAGGCGGTGTAGGAGAATCCGGAAGCGAGATTGGCACACGATGTACCCAGGTTCACGTCCCCTCGGTGGAGGATCGCTACATCCTGCTGTCAATCCAGTATATTATCATAGATTGGTTTACATGGGAGCCGCCGTAGGCGGAGGGAGAGACTAGATCTGGTCTAATGTGGAAGAAGATGCCCCGTGGGGGTGCCCCTGGTGGCTTTATATATGCAGCCAGTTAGGGTTTACAAGTGCCAGTGAGCTTTGTATACAAGTCGCCATCTTGGGCCTCCAGTCGGTGCCAGTCGCCTGGGTCCAGTATGCACCAGTCGCCGTATACGGCGAGTCGACCCGCTCTGCGTTTCGCGATCCAGCTGGCGATTCCTCCTCATGGGTGTACCCCGATTGGTATTCCCCCATCATGTGTGAAAGTGACAGCGTGCATACCATGTGTGGCACTTTGGCTAGATTGAATATTTGTTATGAGTTATATTTGGAGTTGGATGTCTCTATAAAATTGTGGTGTTTGTTGGAACCATCTAGCGCTCAAGGTGACAGTGTGGGGTTATCTAGATTGGGAAGGCCCTACCGTTGATTAGAGTGTCCAACCGGAGAGTAGTTAAGAGTAGTATCATGAAGAGAAGATATTTATATGAGAGAGTGTTCACTAGTGAAAGTATGATCCCTAGGCCTTGTTTCTAAAGATTGAAACACCGTTTGCATCTAGATCTGTTGCATGTTTGCTTGCTTTAGTTTTTACCTCACCGTCAAGCTGTTTTCTGGCTCCATTACCACTTGTATTTCACTATCTCTTCGCCGAACTAGTGCACCTATACACCTGACAAGTGTATTGGGTGTGTTGGAAACACAAGAGACTTCTTGTATATTGATTGCAGGATTGCTTGAGAGGGAATACCTTTGACCACTTCCTCCCTGAGTTCGATAAACCTTGGGTGATCCACTTAAGGGAAACTTGCTGCTGTTCTACAAACCTCTGCACTTGGAGGCCCAACAACTGTCTACAATAATAGAAGTTCGTAGACATCAAGCTATTTTCTAGCGCCGTTGCCGGGGAGGTAAGGTAAAAGGTACTCACATCCTCCGGTGTGAGTACTCAAAGTTATTTCCTTTAGATTCTGCAGTCTTGTCTTTTTGTTTCTTGTTTTCACTAGTTAGGCTTAATGGAAAACAAAACAAAATTAGAGAGCTTTATAGTATCTATCTTGAGTTAGGACATGAAGTGTTTGAAGAGAAAATTTAAAAACCTATGGAGCTTTATTTGCATGCTAATAGCAATATTATTAGTATGAATTCTTTGGACACCATTATTACTAATCCTATGGAAAAGTCTAAGCTTTGGGAAGCTAGTTTTTATGAAAATGATCTTTTTAGTTCCCCAGCTTTGGAAGATAGCTATTCTATTGGTTATGATGATACCAAACCTCCAATATATGATGATTACAATGATAAGTATGATATTTTCAGTCCACCTACTATTGAGGAGAAAATTACTTGTGATTACAATATGCCTCCTATATTTGATGATTATGGTGATGAGAATAATAGTGATAGCTATGTTGTTGAATTTGCTCCCACTACAATGAATAAGAATGACTATGCTTATGTGGAGAGTAATAATCATTTTATGCATGTGGATCATGATAAGAATGTTTCATGTGATAGTTATATTGTTAATTTCATTCATGATGCTACTGAAAGTTATTATGAGAGAGGAAACATGGTCTTATGCATCTCAAAAATATTAAGTTTCCCCTCTTTATGTTGAAAGTTTTGAAGTTACATTTGTTTTGCTTTCCTATGCTTGTTACTTTGTGCTTTCATGACTTGTTTCTTTACAAGATTCCTATGCATAGGAAGTGGGTTAGACTTAAATGTTCTTTGAATTTTCTTCTTGATGCTCTCTTCTAAATCAATTCATATTTCCTATGTGAGCATCTTTGAAACTATCATGCCTAACTTAAAGGCATTAAAGAAAAGTACTTGTTGGGAGATAACACAAGAGTTTTATTGAGTCTTGGAAGTTATTAGTTCTGTAATGACCTCTCCTTATCCTTTTTGTTTGATTTTTGTGCCAAGAATGACCTCTAATGAGAGTGAAGTAAGATTTGGGGAGTTGCTGTCCCGAAACAGATTTCTGTCCTCCACCAAAAAAACACGCGAGGAGTCTCTGTAACTCTTATTGAGCTGAAAATTTACGAACAAATCCCTTAGTATGTTATCTAACTTTCGTTATTTCAACACTTTTTGATTTGAGCAACATAAGGTCTTCAAAAAAATTGGTTTCTACCTGCTGGTCTGTTTTTACAGATTTCTGCCATTATTTGCATTTGCTTCTTATTGATTCCTTTTTGAGTTCTTTTTGGTGAATTGAGCTTTTTGAAGGAGTTGCTACAGTAGCTTGTGTTTTTAGTGAAAAGTCTTGCTGTTCCAAAGCTTTGCCTAAAGGTCTATTATCTTTTGAATACACTAATGTTGCTAATGAAGATTGTGTGAAGTTTTGTATGAAGGAAAATTTGCAGGTGTAGAGAAAGAATGATGTAATGAGATGAAGAATGGACAAAAGCTCAATCTTGGGTATGCCACCCCGTGTCACCCCAAGAAATATTCAAGAGGTACAAGCGTCAAAGCTTGGGGATGCCCAAGGCATCCCCTTCTTCATCAATAAAAATCTTAGGTCTTTCTAGACACTTTGTTTTTATTGTTTCATGCATTGTTGTGTTGTTCTTGGAGCGTCTTAGTTTTCGTTTTTGGTTTTTGTTTTCCTAGTTTTCTTGAGTAAGTTGGTTGGTTACACCACACTTATATTTACGAGAGACACACTCTGTTTTCATTGCCTAGAACACTCTATTTTTCACTCTTATTGTTTTGTGAGTGTTCACTTTTGCTAGCACCGCATTCAGCCTTAGTTTTCTTGTGCTTTCATCTTAGAACTTTATAGTTCTTGTTTGTGGATTTGTGAGACAATCTCACTGATATTTATTGATTATTACCATTATGAGTTGTTTCAAATAAGTTGATTGGTGTTGGAGAAAGAGTAGGAAGTTTCTTGCTTGAGTAGTGCAAGAGGAGCTTGCATTGACTGTGACTTAGACTTTAGCATGACATGCTAGGTGTTGTTTTGACATTATGCTTAGTGATTATTGCTGTAGCATGTCTTGTTCCAAACAATTGGATTTCTTAGTGTGCCTTGAAGAAATTATGCGTTGTTTTAGCATGCAAAAGCACAATATTGTGGTATTCTCCTTTGATGTTTTGCTTGGGTTGACTTGGCACATGCTCACACCATGTTATGACTATGACAAGTCACCATTAGCCTCTATGATCATTTAGTCCTTGACTTGTAGTACCACTCTTTGCTTTGATTAGTATGCTTTTTTGCACTGCATGATTATCGCCACTATGCTCTCTTAGTTGGTTGCTCCCAGTCTTTTGCTAGCCTTCACTTGTATGAGTAAGTCCTACTCATGCTTCCAACTCCCAAGAAACCAAGTTTTTCCAAAGTGTCCACTATAAACTCCTATGCATGGTGTGTTACACCATTCCAAGTATATTCTTGTTTTCAACTATCTTCTAATTAAAAACTATTTTGTTATGTAAAAACTTAGTGATTAAAGCCCTCACGAACTTGATGGCACACTTTATATTCTTTTCCCCTAATAAACTTGAACCATTGTGTCATCTATGTTGTATATACTTGCACTTATACGTTGGAATTAGCTGAACCATGCTGTCATGGGGAACGTTTTCAGCATTGCACTTGTACTTTGTACTCAGTTGATATCATGCTCTTTTGTCTATGGATATCACCAGTGTGAAATAAAGAGGGAACTTGTAAGTCCATGGAGTTTGTATCCTATGTTAGAGAAACGCCTGGGCCGCTAGCCTAAGCCATGCCTAATCATGGTGGAAACTTGCAGCATCACCATAGTGACATCTATGAAGCATTCTTCTTATAAAAAAGAGACACATTGAGAAAAGAGGAAAGAGAGAAAAAAGCACCATATTCCCATGGTAAATAAGAAGATTGCTGAGATGCTCATTGTCTGCTTGCCTTATCATTTTGGTTATGGGAAAGCTCTTGTGCCATGTGCAAGGGGTACCCCGTTGGCGGTTCTCTATGATATGCAAATACTTACAATGACAAGAACTGACAGGTGACCAAAGTTGAGTAGCATGAGGTGTGGCCCTTGTATTTCAGGGACTTGAGATTGCCAACTTATACTTCGTCAAGCATATACTCCATATTTTTCACTCTAACCTTAATCACTTCAAGATGCTTATGATAGGGGCAATGAGGGCTGAAAGCTAACAAGTACCATAATTTTTGGAAGCTCTTTTTGAAACTTGAAATCCCTGCTTCCTTTATAAAAGGATTTTTTCCACCATTATTTGAGTCTCCATCTTCTACCTTTAGGCACCATTAAGAGAGCATAGTTTTCATTCTGTGTGCAGTGTCCCAAAACTTATTGATTGATGCAGATTGTGATATTACTTGTTCTTGTGCTACTTGTTTCTAGTCACCCTGTGAACTTGAAGGTGTCCTATGCATCTATTTGCTACTCTATGAGGGACAAGCTGATTGCCACTATGCCATGTTTTCTGTATGTGGAACAAACAAACGTTTTTCAATTCATGTTATTCATGAATCTTTGTTTGTATCCTTTAATGTTGTTGCATAGTTACTTTGTCATACCGTTAGAACTCCATCTTTTATGCACATGTTTAGATTTCTTTGATCCCAGCTTTCAATGCTTGCAAATGGTTTGATCTTGGTTTTGATGGTGCATGTCACCTCAAAAATTATTCTTTTATCACTTACCTACTCGAGGACGAGCAGGAGTTAAGCTTGGGGATGCTTGATACGTCGAAATGTATCTATAATTTTTGATGTTCCATGATTGTTTTGTATCTACTTTGCTATGTTTTGTCTACACTTTGAGGTATTTTTATATCTTTTCTGGAACTAACCTATTAACAAGTTGCCACAATGCCAATTGCCTGTTTCTTCTGTTTTTGCTTCCAGAAAGGCAGAAAATCAATATTCTCGGAATTGGACGGGACAAAAGCCAAAGTCATTATTTTCCCGGAGAAACACGGAACCACGAAGCAGAGCCGGAGGGGGGCCATGTTGGAGATATGCCCTAGAGGTAATAATAAATGTAGTTATTATTATATATCTTTGTGTTTATGATAAATGTTTACATTCATGCTATAATAGTATTAACAAGGAAACCATTAATACTTGTGTGATTTGTAAACCTAATTTGAAGTCCCTAGTATAGCCTCTATACTTCACTAGCTTGTTGGTTGATTGATGATGTGGTTTCTTTGTCATGAACATTGAGATGTTATCAACAACAAGATCATATCGTTAGGAGAATGATATGGTGGACATACTCCTATAGACAAGCGTAGCATAAAGATCAAGTCATTTCAATAGTTCAATTGCTATATGCTTTCTGATACATAGTAACCTAATTCCTTCGACCATGAGATCATGCATATTGCCTTTACTGGATGGATGCTTTGATGTCATCAAACACCACACCGTAACAGGGTGGCTATAAAGGTGGCATTGAGTGTTCGGAAAGTATTGGTTGAAACACATGGATCAAGAGTGGG
Organism: Avena insularis; assembly: GCA_023614405.1. Taxonomy (NCBI): domain Eukaryota; kingdom Viridiplantae; phylum Streptophyta; class Magnoliopsida; order Poales; family Poaceae; genus Avena; species Avena insularis. Next base: position 93,318,441 of record CM042695.1, read on the forward strand.
ATTTGTCCATCCACATGACGGATAGATATTCTCTGGGCCCTCTCGGTGAAATGTCATCCAATTAGCTTGCAAGCATGTGACTTGGTCACAAGGGATCACATATCACGGGAACGAGAAAAGAGTACTTATCAAGAACGAGGATGAACTAGGTATGCGAGAGATACCCGATCATAACCTCGGATAAGTAACATATCGTGAGACAAAGGGAAATTGGTATCGTATGTAAGTGGTTCATTCGATCGCAAAGTAATCGTAGAAATATGTGGAGCCATATGAATTTCCAGATTCCTCTATTGGTTATTATTGTTAGAAGTGTCTCGATCATGTCTGCATAATTCACGAACCGTAGGGAGACACACTTAAGGATTCGACGTTGTTTGAGTAGTTATGGTATTATGAGAAAGAGACCGAATGTTGTTCGAAGTCTCGGATGGGATCCGGGATATCACGAGGTGATCCGGAATGGTCCGGAGAATAAGATTCATATAAGGAAAGTCCCGTTTCGGAGTAGCGGAATGATTCCGTGTTTTCATCGGGAACATTCTAGAAGGTCCTAATGTCCGGCACTCGGAGGAAGGGTACATGAGTGTGTCATTACATATTGGAATGATTGCATCATGTACTAAGTATTCTTGCTGTCCCAAATAAAGGATTTATTTAAATCCTAAATTGAAAAGTCAAACGGCTAGTTTGAAAGTCAAACGGCAGTTTTGGGAAGTGGGAAAAGAGGAGGAGAGGTGGAGGCCGAGTTGGAGGAGGGTTCCTCCCCTTGGCCGGCGCACCTCCCTAGGCCGAGTTGGGGAGGAACTCCTCCCCTTGGCCAGCCAGCCCTCCCACCTATATAAGGAGGGGCAGGGCTCCCCTCCTAGACACACAAGTTTCCTATCCTCAAAACTAAACCCTATATCTAGACAACGGTTTAGAGCTATTCGGTTTAGAGCCTTCTAATTGGTTTAGAGCCTTCTAATTGGTGTGTCTAATTACTAGACCACTAATAGCCTCTCTCATAAGCTCCACCATACTCGCACCGGCTTAAGGCGAAGCCCTGCGGGATTTCCCCTCTACCTCCGGTACCACGCCGTTGTGCTGCCGGAATCACGAGGAGAGTGCTACAACCTCCGCTGCCTGCTGGAACAAGGGAGAGGAAGGTCTTCGTCGAAATCGAACGTGTGACCGCAAGGAGCGCTGGAACGCGCTACGGAAGGATCGCCTACGATCTTGAGATCGGAAAGAGTACGACTACATCACCCACGAGAATCTGCTCTCGTTAAACACTTTGGAATCTTCGAGGGTGAGTTATTCCATCGACTCGTTGCTACAATCTAGTAGATAGATCTTGGCTTGTTTGTTTGCATGCGATAGAAAATTTTTGTTTTCCATGCTACGAACCCCTACAAAGGGTATCGAGCCGTGTCTATATGTAGATCTGTTGCAGAGTAGAACACAATGGTCATTGTGGGCGTTGATGCTTTTATTGTAGATTGCTTTTCGTGTACTTTGCATCTTGCGGTATGTTGGGATGAAGCGGCCCGGGCTAACCTTACATGACATCGTTCATGAGACTTGCTCCACGCTTGACATGCAACTCGTTTTGCATAAGTGGCTTTGCGGGTGCCTGTTTCTCCTAGCATAGTAAAGATCCAATTTACAACGGGTAATCAACAATGCTAGTGTCTATGTTGTGGTTCTTGTTCGTAGGTTAGAACGACACCTATGGAAAGCCCCAAACCACGTAAAATATGCAAAGAAAGTAGAAGCGTCTAACTTTGTTTTGCAGGGGTGTGCCGTGATGTGATATGGCCATGATTGTGATTATATTTGATGTATGCAATGTTCCTTATTGTAAGTTGGCAACCGCAGGAATATATGGTTGTCTTTAATTTCTGTTAAGACCATGTGTCTATTCAAAATAGTTGTAATAGTTGAAGCTGGTGGACGACAACCATGAAGAAGCGTCATTGACCTTGATGCTATGCCGGTGATGATGGAGATCATGTTCGTGCTTGAAGATGGAGATCGGAAGCACAAAGAAGAAAGGCCATATCATATCACATATTATGAATTGCATGTGATGTTAATCCTTTATGCATCTTGTATTGCTTAGTAGACGTCGGTAGCATTATAAGATGATCCCTCATGCACATAAATTTCAAGTTCTAAAGTGTTCACCCTTAGTATGCACCGTTGCCAAAGCTTGCTGCTTCGAAGCACCACGTGATGATCGGGTGTCTTTGATTCCGCGGGTGAATACAACGTAAGCAAGCCAGATTTGCTTATGCGGAAGCTAAGGTTTGATCTTGACGAGCCTAGCATGGACATGGCCTCAGAACACGGATCGCCGAAAGGCAAAGCATGAATCATATAGTAGATATGATGAACATGATGATTGTTCGCCATTAAAACTATATCAGCTCTCGTGATGATCGGTGTTGATGTAGTGGATTTGGTTCGTGTGATCACTAAAACAATGTGAGGGATGTTGTTTTGAGTGGGAGTTCACCTAGTTTAATTTCATTAATTAATTTGAACTCAATTTGTCATAAACTTAGTCTAAACTATTGCAAATATGTTGTAGATCAATGGCAGCCCCTACCATCAATTTTAATGCGTTCCTAGAGAAAGAAAAGTTGAAAAACAATGGAAGCAACTTAGAGGATTGGTTCAGCAATATGAGGATTGTCCTCACGGTGGTAATTTGACCTATGTGCTGGATGCACCGCTAGGTGACCCACCTGCAGCTGATGCTACCGATGAAGTAAAGAATGTTTACCTCGCTCGGAAGAATCAGTACTCCATAGTTCAGTGTGCTATCTTGTATGGTTTAGAATCGGAGCTTCAGAAAAGGTTTGAAGAGTCAGATCCATATGATATTGTCGAGGATCTCAAATTAATCTTTGAGACTCATGCGGCAATTGAAAGTTATGAAGCTTCTGAAAAGTTCTTTAACTGCAAGATGGAAGAGGGTAGCTCCGTCAGTGAGCATGTGCTTAAGATGTCTGGGCACGCAAATAAACTTCAAAGTTTGGGTATAGTGATTCCTAATACTTTGGGGTTTACGCATCCTCCAATCACTACCACCAAGTTACAAGAACTTTGTGATGAACTACAACATGCGAACATGAACAAAGAGTTGCGTAACTATTTGCTATGTTGAAATCTGCAGAAGTGGAGATCAAGAAAGAGCACCAAGTGTTGATGGTCAATAAGACCACCAAATTCAAGAAAGGCAAGTCTAAGCAAAAGGGACACTTCAAGAAGGGTGGTAAGAAAGTTACCACGCCGACGAAGACCAAGGCTGGACCTAAGCCTGATACTGAGTGCTTTTACTGCAAGGGAGAAGGTCACTGGAAGCGGAATTGCCCAAGGTACTTGGCGGATTTGAAGAACGGCAACATCAAGAAGAAAGGTATATCTGATATACATGTTATTGATGTGTATCTCACTAGTACTCGTAGTAGTGCCTGGGTATTTGATACTGGTTCGGTTGCTCATATTTGTAACTCGAAACAGGAGCTGCAGAATAAACGGAAGCTAGTGAAGAACGAGGTGACGATGCGCGTAGGAAACGGATCAAAGGTTGATGTGATCGCGGTCGGCACGCTACCTCTTCATCTACCATCGGGATTAGTTTTATACTTAAATAATTGTTATTTGGTGCCTGCGTTAAGCATGAACATTATATCGTGATCTTGTTTATTGCGAGACGGTTACTTGTTTAAATCCGAGAATAATGGTTATTCGATTTATATGAGTAATATGTTTAACGAACATGCACCTTTGATAGATGGTCTATTCATGTTGAATCTCGATAGTAGAAATACACATATTAATAACATTGAAGCTAAACGATTGAAATCAAGCGATAACTCGACCTATATGTGGCACTGTCGTCTTGGTCACATTGGAGTGAAACGTATGAAGAAACTCCATTCCGATGGACTTCTTGAATCACTTGATTTTGAATCACTTGAAAGATGCGAGGCATGTCTGATGGGTAAAATGACTAAGACTCCATTTTCTGGTATGATGGAGCGAGCTACGGACTTATTGGAAATCATACATACCGATGTGTGTGGTCCAATGAGTGTAGCATCGCGCGGTGGTTATCGTTATGTTCTTACCTTCACGGATGATTTGAGTAGATATGGGTATATCTATTTCATGAAACATAAGTCCGAAACTTTCGAGAAGTTTAAGGAGTTTCAAAGTGAGGTAGAGAATCAACGTAACAAGAAGATTAAATTTCTACGTTCTGATCGTGGAGGTGAATATCTAAGTTACGAGTTTGGCGAGCATTTAAAGAAATGTGGAATACTTTCGCAGTTGACACCGCCGGGAACACCACAGCGTAATGGTGTGTCTGAACGTCGTAATCGAACTCTCTTAGATATGGTTCGTTCTATGATGTCACTTACAGATTTACCGCTATCATTTTGGGGTTATGCATTAGAAACAGCCGCATTCACTTTAAATAGGGCACCGTCTAAATCCGTTGAAACGACACCGTATGAATTATGGTTTGGGAAGAAACCTAAATTGTCGTTCCTTAAAGTTTGGGGATGCGAAGCCTATGTAAAGAAGTTACAGCGGACAAGCTTGAACCCAAAGCGGAAAATCGTCTTCATAGGATACCGAAGGAAACTATTGGGTATACCTTCTATCATAGATCCGAAGGCAAAATCTTCATTGCCAAGAATGGATCCTTTCTAGAGAAGGAATTTCTCTCCAAAGAACGAAGTGACTGGAAGGAAAGTAGAACTTGACGAGGTTGTCGAACCTTCTCTCGAAATTGCGAGTAGCGCAGCACCGGAAGAAGTTCCTGTGGTGCCTGCACCAATAAGAGAGGAAGCTAATGATGGTGATCATGAAACTTCGGTTGAAGTTGCTACAGAGCCTCGGAGGTCAGCGAAATCGTACCCACTCCATTGGTATGATTCCGTTATGAATGTCATGTTGGTGGACAACACCGATGACCCCGAGACATATGAGGAAGCGATGATGAGCCCAGATTCCAATAAATGGCAAGAAGCCATGAAATCCGAGATTGGATCCATGTACGAAAACCAAGTATGGACTTTGGTGGACTTACCGGATGGCCGAAAGGCTGTCGAGAACAAATGGATTTTCAAGAAGAAACAGATGTGATGGTAATGTTACATCTATAAAGCTCGACTTGTCGCAAAAGGGTTTCGACAAATTCAAGGAGTTGACTACGATGAGACTTTCTCACCAAGAGCGAAGCTAAAATCTGTGAGGATTATGTTAGCAATCGCATATTATGATTATGAGATATGGCAGATGGATGTCAAAACAGCATTCCTCAATGGAGACATTGATGAAGAGTTGTATATGATGCAACCCAAAGGTTTTGTCGATCCTAAAGATGCTAACAAGGTATGCAAGCTTCAACGGTCCATCTATGGATTAAAGCAAGCATCCCGAAGTTGGAATCAACGTTTTGATAAGGTAATCAAAAGTTTTGGTTTTATACAAACTTATGGAGAAGCTTGTGTTTACAAGAAAGTGAGTGGGAGCTCTGTAGCATTCTTAATACTGTATGTGGATGACATATTGTTGATTGGGAATGATGTAGACCTTCTTAATAGTGTCAAAGAGTATTTGAATAATAGTTTTTCAATGAAGGATCTTGGCGAAGCAGCTTACATATTAGGCATAAAGATTTATAGAGATAGATCGAAACGCCAAATATCATTGTCACAAAGTACATATTTGGACAAAGTTCTAAAGAGGTTTGGAATGGAAGATAGCAAGAAAGGGTTCTTGCCCATGTTGCCCAATACGACCTTGAGTAAAACTCAAAGTCCGACATTGGCAGAAGATAGAGAAAAGATGAGTAAGACTCCCTATGCCTCAGCCATAGGATCTCTAATGTATGCCATGCTATGTACTAGACCCGACATCGCATATGCTGTTAGTCTAACTAGCAGATATCAAAGTGATCCAGGAGTGGATCATTGGACAGCGGTCAAAAACATCCTTAAGTACTTGAGAAGAACTAAGGATATGGTTCTTTCTTATGGAGGTGATGAACAGCTCGTTGTTAATGGTTACACCGATGCTAGTTGGAACACCGATCCGGATGATTCTAAATCACAATCTGGATACGTATTTATTTTGAATGGTGCAGCAGTTAGCTGGAGGAGTGCGAAGCAAAGCGTTGTGGCGAGATCTTCAACTGAATCGGAATACATGGCTGCTTCAGAGGCTTCACAAGAAGCGATATGGATGAAAGAGTTCATTACAGAGCTGGGTGTGGTTCCAAGTGCGCTGGACCCAATGTCTATCTACTGTGATAACATGGGCGCCATAGCCAATGCGCAAGAACCAAGGTCACACAAGAAGCTGAAGCATATCAAGCTGCGTTTTCACGCTATTCGAGAACATATCCAGGATGGGGATATAAAGATTTGCAAAGTACACAGATCTGAATGTGGCGGATCCGTTGACTAAACCTCTCCCGAGGGCAAAACATGACCAACACCAAACTGCCATGGGTGTTCGGTATATTACCATGTAATCTAGATTAGATGACTCTAGTGCAAGTGGGAGACTGTTGGAGATATGCCCTAGAGGTAATAATAAATGTAGTTATTATTATATATCTTTGTGTTTATGATAAATGTTTACATTCATGCTATAATAGTATTAACAAGGAAACCATTAATACTTGTGTGATTTGTAAACCTAATTTGAAGTCCCTAGTATAGCCTCTATACTTCACTAGCTTGTTGGTTGATTGATGATGTGGTTTCTTTGTCATGAACATTGAGATGTTATCAACAACAAGATCATATCGTTAGGAGAATGATATGGTGGACATACTCCTATAGACAAGCGTAGCATAAAGATCAAGTCATTTCAATAGTTCAATTGCTATATGCTTTCTGATACATAGTAACCTAATTCCTTCGACCATGAGATCATGCATATTGCCTTTACTGGATGGATGCTTTGATGTCATCAAACACCACACCGTAATGGGTGGCTATAAAGGTGGCATTGAGTGTTGGAAAGTATTGGTTGAAACACATGGATCAAGAGTGGGATTTGTCCATCCACATGACGGATAGATATTCTCTGGGCCCTCTCGGTGAAATGTCATCCAATTAGCTTGCAAGCATGTGACTTGGTCACAAGGGATCACATATCACGGAGCGAAAAGAGTACTTATCGATGTGAGGATGAACTAGGTATGCGGAGATACCGACGATCATAACCTCGGATAAGTAACATATCGTGAGACAAAGGGAAATTGGTATCGTATGTAAGTGGTTCATTCGATCGCAAAGTAATCGTAGAAATATGTGGGAGCCATATGAATTTCCAGATTCCTCTATTGGTTATTGTTCGGAGAAGTGTCTCGATCATGTCCGCATAATTCACGAACCGTAGGGAGACACACTTAAGGATTCGACGTTGTTTGAGTAGTTATGGTATTATGAGAAAGAGACCGAATGTTGTTCGGAGTCTCGGATGGGATCCGGGATATCACGAGGTGATCCGGAATGGTCCGGAGAATAAGATTCATATAAGGAAAGTCCTGCTTTGAGTAGCGGAATGATTCCGTGTTTTCATCGAACATTCTAGAAGGTCCCGAATGTCCCACTCGAGGGGAAGGGTACATGAGTGTGTCATTACATATTGGAATGATTGCATCATGTACTAAGTATTCTTGCTGTCCCAAATAAAGGATTTATTTAAATCCTAAATTGAAAAGTCAAACGGCAGTTTTGGGAAGTGGGAAAAGAGGAGGAGAGGTGGAGGCCTAGTTGGAGGAGGGTTCTCCCTTGGCGGCGCACCTCCCTAGGCCGAGTTGGGGAGGAACTCCTCCCCTTGGCCGGCCAGCCCTCCCACCTATATAAGGAGGGGCAGGGCTCCCCTCCTAGACACACAAGTTTCCTATCCTCAAAACTAAACCCTAGATCTAGACCCCGGTTTAGAGCTATTCGGTTTAGAGCCTTCTAATTGGTTTAGAGCCTTCTAATTGGTGTGTCTAATTACTAGACCACTAATAGCCTCTCTCATAAGCTCCACCATACTTTTGGCTTAAGGCGAAGCCTCATGGATTTCCCTCTACCTCCGGTACCACGCCGTTGTGCTGCCGGAATCACGAGGAGAGTGCTACAACCTCCGCTGCCTGCTGGAACAAGGGAGAGGAAGGTCTTCGTCGAGTACCGAACGTGTGACCGATCAAGGAGCGCTATGAACGCTGCGCCGAAGGATCGCTCACGCGATCTTGAGATCGGAAAGAGTACGACTACATCACCCACGAGAATCTGCTCTCGTTAAACACTTTGGAATCTTCGAGGGTGAGTTATTCCATCGACTCGTTGCTACAATCTAGTAGATAGATCTTGGCTTGTTTGTTTGCATGCGATAGAAAATTTTTGTTTTCCATGCTACGAACCCCTACAGGCCACAGGGTGGCCGCACCCCCCTAGGAGCGGGCAAGCCCTAGAGGTGCCCACAGGGGGTGTGGCCCCCCGGACCCCCACCGACCTTGATTCCTGCGCCTATAAGAAGCCTCCGACCCAAAAACCCTAGGGCATCCAGAATAAATCCACGAAAACCTCCATAGCGAAAGTCGTTGTTCCGGCACCCTGCCTGTAACATCCCAAAAATATTAAACTTGAATCATCAAACTCTAATCATCAAAATTAGGGTTAACAAAAACTTTTCCAATTAAAAATATGAAAGCCTTCATATGTGTGTGTATTAAAATTTGGATTCTTTTGAATTGCCATGGTTCTGTGTTTCTTTGCTTGTAAAATGATTCTTAGGTGAAATAAACATCATCTAAACAATCCCCAAACTTTTCCCAAAGACAAACAAGTCAAAACAAACAAATTAAGTGAATGGTCACTTTGGCCAAATTAACTCTCATGCCTACTTTGGCTATCTCTAACTTTCAGAACTTAACAGAAACATGTATGGATCTTTGCACCCCTTGATAGTACTCATAATAAGGTACCAAGGCCCACTTTGTGATCATGCAAAAATATTTAAATGCTTAGTTTAAATGACAGTTTAAAATTGAATCTATTTCATATGGGAAGATCCCACTATTTCAAAAACCACTCAAACAAGCTCAATTTTCAAAACCCAAGCATCCACAGAATCCTCAACACATGCCTAGCACACCCACCAAAAATCTTTTCAAAATTCAAAACTTAAGTTCATGCGGCCATTTCATCAAAACAGGTTGCAAATTCAAATCAACAAAATCACAAACACTATTTTGAGCAGTGTTTTGGCCAACCTTGTTCCCTCTCTGGTTACAACTAGCCTTAGTAGATCATCTAGCAACCTTAACTAACCTCTAGAACCACTGTAAGCTGGCCATTGTCATCAATGGTGAGCAGGCCAAGAGCACCCATGTCACCCCAGTGTGGACAGCAAGCTAGGAGAAGAACTAGCCGTGCCAACCTTGTCTAGCATGCAGCCCATGCCTCACCGCCCCCTCTCGACTAGCCCTAGCTCCAAGACAGCGACCAGAACTGCCAGGAACGCCGCGCCCGTGCGGCTGTCGACCATGCCAATGCGCACCGAAGAGCACGCACCGTTCCCACGCAACCCGACCACCTCGAGCCCTCGCCGCCCGCCAGCATGCACCCTACCTTCCCAGGAGACCACCAGACATGTTCGTTTCACCGCCCGTACCCTGTAGCCACCACTCGCCGTAGAGTTCGCCGCCTCTACCTCGTAGAGCACCGCGCGTTCCCGACCATTTGCCACCGCCCTCGCCAGGAGACCACCCGTCAATCGCCAACCTCGGCCATGCCTCTAGCCGCCCGTAGCCGTGTCGCCACCGTCGCCTGCCCATCCCTATCGGTCTCGCCGTCGAGCCTATAAAAGGAGACGACCCCCGCTCGATTCCTTCACACCATCTCACTCTCCTCACCTCACTGATCATTCCACCCCTTAGCCGGAGCACGAGGAGCAGCAGTTCGTTGGAATTGCGCCAGAGCAGGCCGCCTCTGGAGAAGAAGGGAGCCGTTGATTTCGTCCACCCCCGGAGCTGCCGCGACCACCCCTAAGTTCACCGTCGTCGACTTTGTCGTTTGCCCGCCTCGCCGTCGTCACTGGAGCCCCGGTATGCCCTCTATGCACCCCATCGAGCCTCTAGGGTTCGAGCTCGCCGGTCACTTGTTCATCGTCGACGACGACCCTCAGCCGTTGATCTCACTTCTAATCCAACGCACCACACGCCTGCATCAGCCGTGTTTTTTGAGCCACTGACCAAGAGACCCTGTCACCGAGCTCAGCCATGGAGTGACACTGGGCCGGCCCAATAACCCTTCCCGCGCAGCCCACTCGTTTGAATTTAGCCTTTTCTATTTATATTCAAACTCAGTTCTGTACCTAGTTTCAAAAATCAACCCAGCTCGATTCAGTGAACCAAATTTCATGAAACCAATTTTGTTAGAAAGATATTGAAATGCTTAATCCAAGACCGTTGGATTCAAATCATTTGGATCTATAGATCAACCTTGGTAAAAATAACAAGGCATAAGATTTTCTGCATTCAAACATTTTTCAAGTTTAAACCATAATAGCTTTTGAGTTGATTCCAACTCTCAAAAATCACATTTGACCATACCTTTCAGAATATATAAAAATATATGGGTTTACTTACAGAAATAATATTCAAGTAATAAAAGAATGCCACATAGGCATTTCTAGTCACTTTATTTGATTTAAAATAAAAGGTTAAACCTTATTAAATTGTGACACCACTTTAAATCACATTCTCATGTACTGAAATATGTGGTGATGACATGTGTCAACATGATCCCATGTTTGAGTTGGAGAATATTTAATCTTAAGTAGTTTTTCAATGAGTAGAAATTACATATCTAAAAATAAAATAAATAAGACAAATGCTTTAATCTTGTAATGTTAATGATGATGCTAGATCATCTATAGAACCCTTTTGTGTGATGATTGAAGGTAGTTAAGTACTGTTTGGTGATTGTGTACCTCGTATTTATTCATAGACGCTAGTACCGACCAAGGATACGAGGAGGAAGGAGGATACTACGAAGAAGAAGTCGAGGAGAACTTCAACCACTGCTCTGCTCAAGGCAAGCTTATACTGATACTTATGCAAGCCAATACTTGCAAGCCTTACTAATCAAGTTGACCTATGCAAGCAAATACTTGCTTGTTACCATGCCAACTATATGCCTTAAGCATATGTGATCATGCCCACTTGGTAACCCAATCCTAGTTTTACTTGCAAGCTTTCTACTTTATTTCTTTACCAAAGCTATTTCTTAGAGTTTACTTAAGTAACTGGTAGATTCTAGGAAGATAATTGAAGGTTGCATAAAGAGCATTAAATTTGGCCTAAGCTAGATAATCTTGATGTCATCCCAAGGCATGAGATTGAACTTAGTTAAACTCCACTTGTTTACCACCCATCATTAGTACTTACCACACTTGTAGATGCTAGTGCTAAGCATAAAACATGATCAAATTTAGATGGGAATACTTGGTGGAAAATGGGTATGAAAACCTTAGAATGATGAGTCATTCTTCTGAGATGTTTTGACATGTGTTTCCGAACACCAGATGATTTTGATGATGAAAATGATAAGGCATGAGCCTTAGCCCTTTATAAAACTGATGGTTGTCTAGATGCGATACCATTCCAATTTTAGCGTACAACCACAATACCCAAAAACTGGGTAGGGCTTGACTAGAAACTTATATACTTTAGTATGCGTTCCCTCGCGGCCAAGGTCTGAGCTGAGGCTACCTTGTGAAGATTGTCCACCTGTGCAGTACCCAAGATGACAGTTGGTCATGGTTGGGAGGCCAAACTCATAGGAGAGGTGCCTATACTAGGGCGTGTAATTGAAAGGTTAGGATTGATTATCCGCATACTGGGTATGGTGAATTCAGGATTTGTTCCTGACGGATGTATCGAATGTTGTGGTGAAAGTGTACAATCTCTGCAGAGTGTCAAACTATTCGAATAGCCGCGTCCGCGGTTATGGACAGTTGGAGTGGCCATACTGTTCCCCCGTCAGATGTTTTCAAAATGACTTGTGAAATGAATTGAGAATTTGACTTGACCACAACAGAGTTGTGGCATGAGATACAAGTTCCCACTTAGGTGTTATAAAATTTCAACTAGCTTTTCTTGCTTCTGAACTTAGTAGAGGTAAATCTGGCTTTTTTCAAAACAACCCTAGAGCTTAGTGTCCTACTACAAAAAACCCCTTCACTTGTTAGTATTATTTTGCGAGTACTTAAAGAGTACTCATGGCTTTGTCCCTGGCTATTCCCGTGACCAGACTATGAAGAAGAGTACGAGGATGATGGACCCTAGGAAGGTTACAACAACTAGGATCATCTCCCATCGTCATCATTGCCTGTGACCCCGAAGATGGAGCTTCGCCTACGCTACCTTTATTATTATTACGTATTTCCGCTGCCTGAGTTGTATTAAGAACTAGATCATGAGATCCTTATTTGTGTAAGACCTTATGTATGGTTTGTAATGGATGATGTACTGTGGTATCCAATTATGTTATGTCTCGCAAAAATGGTAATCCTGGGATTGCGATGTATGGCATAACAGGCATCTGGGATTAAAAATCCGGGAGTTGACAAGTTGGTATCAGAGCCATCCTGACCATAGGAAACCCTAGTTAGACTGGACGTTTGAATCAAAAACTTAGTTTCGAAACCAAAGGAAGCAAATATTTACAAAAACTTATTCCCATTCTTACCACCTTGATTCTTTCATGAAAATTCATGTTCCTCAAAAACTCTTGCAAAATACCTAAAATTTAACACACTTGATCACTCTACTAACTTACTCATCCTATATTCTTATAGATGGACGTAAAGTATAGCAAATTTTATCAGTTGGGGAATGGAGGAGACCAGCTTTCGGAACTTCTGGAGCGTCCGCACCCCGAGTTCTTCGGAGCTCAGCTCAATGATCAAGGAGGATAAGATCTGTAGTGGCTAATTGTTGCAAGTCTCCGAGGAAAGATTGAACCTCCCACTGCCGAGGGAATTCAGTTCACCTTAAGAGAGAACAACTGGCTCGATGGACTTGCCAGGGCCATGCAGGAAGCTCTTGCCCGTCTGTGTGGGCAGAGTATCAACCAGATCAAGGGTACCCGCTTTGAGTTTTGTCCAAGGCGTGATGCTATGGGACAGCCACTGGAAGCCCCATACCACCACGAGATGAAGACCCAGTTGGACGACCTTAGCTTCATGATGTACCATCGTCAGCAGGAATTGGACAATTGCCATGACTACTCCAACCACAAGTCCGCCATCATCAAGACAAAGGATCAGACCATCGCCATGTTAGCAAAGGATCGCAAGTCTCGCCGTCGTCAGCTCGACAAGAAGGAGTGCATCATTGCCCGTCTTCGCCACCGTATCTCGGATTTTGAGGAGACCATCCACGAGAGAGACATGCAGTTGGAAGAAAGGGAGAATGCCGGAGAAGACCTTCGTGGAGACCCCTACTCCTATCTCAGCGATGATGATGATTTTCTGGAGGATCAGGCTATGGACTTCTTCACCGATGAGGATGATTTCGCCTTCATCAACGACGACGAGGATGATGAGGATGACGACTACACCTACTCCGAGGAGTAGTAGCACTTGAGCACTAGCGTAGTGAGTTGTATTCGGTCCCACTGTATCGTAGTTTCCAGAATGGTTCTTAAAACCATCTGTTTTTCTTGTTTTGTGGTGTGTGTTTGTATTGTGTGCTATGAATGAATGAAAAGCAAGTTGTTATAAATTCTGAGTTAAACATTCACAACTTTTCAAAATCCCAGAACCTTAGAAATTTCCCTCTTTTCCCATGATTTATCTCAATCCTCAGATGCCATGCGGAGGAAGTGGTTCATCCCCGGACCCGATGTTGCAGATCCTGCAAATGTTGGTTTCTGACCGCGAAGCCGAAAGAGCCGAATGTCAAGCCAACCTAGCCACCCTTTAGCAGATAGCTCAGCTAGCCCACAACAATCAAGGCTAAGGAAATCAGGACAACCATGGATCTAAGCTCAAGAATTTCCAGAACACCAACCCACCTGTTTTCACTAAGTCGGAAGAACCCTTAGACACAGATGATTGGCTGCAAACCATGGAAAACAACCTGGAAGTCGTTGGAGTGGAAGCTAACGAGAAAGTTCTGTTTGCCACCCACTATCTAGTCGGAGATGCAAGAGCATGGTGGAATAGCGTTCGTGCAATGACCGGAGGACAGATGATGACCTGGGAAGAATTCAAGGTCAAGTTTAGCAGAACCCATGTGCCACCGGGTTTGATCAAGAGAATGAGAGATGAGTTCAGAGAACTGAAGCAAGGACGGATGACCATAGTGGAATACCGTGACAAGTTCTTGTCATTAGCTAGGTATGCCCCGGATGATATCGACACCGAAGCCAAGAAGAAAGAGAGATTCCTGAATGGTCTGCACGATGAGATGCAGACTGTATTGGTCAATATCCCCTTTGCTGATATTGAATCCCTTGTCGACTCTGCCATCCAGATGGAAGGAAATATCAACCAAGCCAATGAGAACTACAAGCGTCACATGATGCATCAGCCAGGAACCCATCAGACCCCAAAGTATCGCCCTAACCCATCTCCAGGATTTGCCCCGAGAACCAACAGACCCCCGATGAACCGTCCGACCTATCCCAACCGTGGAAACCCGAGGCCCGGAGGAAATCACAACAACCTCGGCAACTCTGGCAATTTCAACCGTGCACCACCCAAGTTCAAGAACAACAATGCTACCGCCAACACCAACACTGCCCCGAGGACTGGAAGCAATGATGTGCCTATTGCAGCAAAGGACAAGTCGCAAGCGACTTGTTATGGCTATGGAAATAAGGGTCACTACTCCAATGAGTGCCCCAAGAAGAATGCCATAGCCCCCAATGCCAATGCCCCAGCTCAGCAGCAGCGTCGTGTCCAGCCAGGAAGAAGGTTTGCCCCAGGGAACTATCTCAACTGCAACGGCCGTATTTTGCTCATGCATGCTGAAGAAGCCCAGGAAGCGCCAGACGTCATGCTGGGTATGTTTTCTGTTAATTCAGTACTTGCTAGAGTGTTGTTTGATTCTGGTGCATCGCACTCATTTGTCACCGAAGAATTTACATGCACTAGTAAGATTCAACCAACCAAATTGAAGCATGTTATGATTGTTCAAATCCCCGGTTCAACCACCAAAGCTAGGAAAATTTGCAAAGCTATCCCTATCCGAATCCATGGCATAGATTTTTATGCTAATCTGATAGTACTCGGAACTAAAGGTTTGGAAGTAGTACTAGGAATGGATTGTATGTCCAAACATAAAGGATTGATTGAGTGTGCTAAGAAAGCCATAACCATGACCAGTACCGCTGGAATATCAGTCGAGCATATATCTGAAATCTTACCTTGCCAATTCAAGTCCAACAAGAGTATAGCCCAACCTACCATTGACCAAGTCTGGATAGTCTGTGAATACCCTGATGTATTTCCAGATGTTTTGCCCGGTATGCCCCCAGATCGGGATATCGAGTTTATCATTGAACTAATCCCTGAAATAGGACCCATAGCTCAGAGACCATATAGTATGAACCCGTCTGAATTAGAAGAACTGAAGAAGCAACTCGATGCCATGCTAGAAATTGGACTGATCCAAGCAAGTGCGTCACCATGGAGATCACCTGTCTTGTTCGTGGACAACAAGGATGGAGGAAACCGTTTGTGTACGGATTATCGGAAGTTGAATGATGTCACTATCAAAAACAAATACCCATTGCCCAAGATAGAAGATTTGTTTGACCGGTGCCAAAGTGCTTTCTAAGATTGATCTTAGAACTAGCTATCATCAACTAAAGATTCGTGTAGAGGATATTCCCAAGACTGCCTTTACCACCAGATATGGATTATACGAGTATACTGTCATGTCTTTTGGATTAACCAATGCCCCCGCTTATTTCATGAATCTCATGAATAAGATTTTTATGGACTTCCTGGATAAGTTTGTCGTTGTTTTCATCGATGACATTCTAATTTATTCCAAATCAGAAGAAGAACATGAGCTACACCTAAGGACCATTCTTGGAACCCTTAGAGAGCATCAGTTGTATGCCAAGTTTAGCAAATGTGAATTCTGGTTACAGGAGGTAGGATTCCTCGGCCACATTGTATCAGCCGGAGGAATTGCCGTTGACCCTGCAAAAGTGAAAGATGTCGAAGATTGGCAAGCCCCAACCGCTCAAACCCAAGTTCGTGCATTTCTCGGATTGGCGGGATACTACCGCAAGTTCGTAGAAGGATTCTCGAGTATCGCCAGACCCATGACCCAATTGCTGAAGAAAGACAAGAAGTTTGAATGGACGGAAAAATGTGAAGCGAGATTTCAAGAACTCAAGAGGAGATTGATTTCAGCCCCAATCATAATCATGCCGGATATCACGAAGCCCTTCGACGTGTATTGTGATGCATCCAAGATCGGTCTCGGATGTGTGCTAATGCAAGAAGGCAAAGTTATATCTTATCTATCTCGACATCTGAAACAACATGAGCAGAATTACCCAACCCATGACCTCGAACTCGCAGCCGTAGTTCTAGCCCTAAAGACATGGAGGCATTACCTGATGGGAAACCGTTGTGAGATCTATTCGGATCACAAGAGTCTGAAGTATATATTCACTCAGAAGGACCTAAATATGAGACAGAGAAGGTGGATTGAGCTAATCAAGGATTACGACCTGGACATTCACTATCACCCCGGTAAAGCCAATGTGGTAGCAGATGCCCTTAGCAGATTGCCGTGCCGCTTGAACTCCATGATTTTGAAGGAGCAACCAAGCTTGATAAAGAGATGGAAGGTTTTCGAATGGAATTAGCGAGTGAAGGATTTTTGGCTAGCATAGAACTTCAACCCACTTTGATCAGCCAGATCAAAGAGGCGCAGAAAGGAAATGCTAGTATCGACGAAATCAAGCGTCGTTACAAGTACAGACAAAGTACCCGAATTCATCGAAGACGAAGAAGGAGTGTAGCACCCCGGGTAAAACCGCTACTAGAAAATCGTGTGTTATTTTTATTCATGCATCATCGTGACATCATCATGTATATTTTTGCCTTTGAAAAACATTTTCATTAATGCCTATTATGTTTTCTACAAACACTCCGTCTTTATTTCAAATTATAAAAGCCGGTATTCCGAATATTTTGTTTTGTCTAAAAACTATTTATAAAAGTATTTTATATAATATATCAAACAACTATATAAATAAAATAAAATAAAGTTTTATAAAACCTGTGGAGGAGTCAGCTAGCCGCCAGGCCCAAAAGCCCAGCAGCCAGCCAACTACCACCCCACTGAAACCCTAGATCCCTACCTGTCCAAACCCTAGACACACACTACACCAGTCCCCGCCGCCGGACCCACCCACACAACCCGCACGCAGCGCGCGCCCTAGGTCCCTGCCCAACACGACACACAACACACGCGCACACCCCAGCGATCGCCCACCCCGTCACGTTTTCCTACCCGTCAACCGGCCCCACTCCCTCACTCGGCAGGCCCACCCTCGCACCCCCGCTCCTCCTCTCGACTTCTTCCTCCCTCCTCCCGTGCGTCCACCGCCGCCCTCTACCTTCCCCGACCCTCTCTGCTCGTGCTCCACCACCCTCCTCCGCCCGTCCGCGACCCCCCATCCTCGCTCTCTTTCCCGAGCCGTCTCCTCCCTCGCGTGAAACCACCATCGCCCTAGCCCGCATCGATCCCTGCCGCTCGCCCTCCTCCTTCGCCAGTCGTCCCGTGAGCCCCTCTCTGGCCCGGCCTGCTCCTCCCTCGCCCCTCTCCGGCCGCCTCGCACCCAGCTCGACCCGGAGGCGCGCTGCCGCAGCCGCCTCTGCAGCCACCTTCCCGGCCCGTGTCTGGCTCGCCGGAGCCGCCACCGCGTCACCGCCTAAGGGCGCCGCCTCCCCGCGCGTCGGCAGCACCGCCTCCTCTGGTGCTCCTCCCTCTGCTCGCCCCTCGTCTGCCTGCACTAGGCCGCAGGCACCCGCCGCCGCTGTCGCCGACGAGCAGCGCCTCCTATGAGCCCCGCAACGCCTTGCCGCCCGCATGTCGGTTGCAGCTGCCAAGCCCGCCGCTCCGCCCTCTGCCTCGCGCGACCTCCGCCATTCGAGCCTGCCATCTCGCACTGGCAGGGCGCGTTTTGCGTCGTGACTATCCCTGTACTTGCTGCTGCCCGTGTCCCTGCCTCCTCATGAGCAAAGCCCGTTCTTCCAAGTCGTCCTCATTGGCCCCTTCCTGGTGATGTGGCGTTTGTGTTTGTGTTGTCGCCGAAGTTCAAGACCGACACCGATCATCGAGCTACAACCCCGAATACATGGATATGAAGCCAAAGTTGGTGCCATAAGTTCTCCGACTTGGATTCCTAAGTTCTTCGACATGGATCTGATGGCCGAGACCCCGATCTTCGAATCCTAAGGCGCCGAGTGTGCCGGCATGGACCCTCAAGATCTCCATCATGGAACCGAAGACCGACCCCCCGAACCCTCGGAACCCCAAGATCGCCATCCGATGTGTGACCCCTATCCGAGACCCCTCATATTTTATAATTTATGATATTGATCTTGATGCATATTAAATGAACATGTTTGCATACATATTTTGGGTGTTTGAGGGTATCTAGATGATTCACCTAAATTAAATATGGAGTCCATATGTGGGCTTTTCTAGTCTTATATTGGCCCCGTTTAAATTTGCGTAGCGAACCGATGCCATGTTTTGTCGTGATAAGACAACAATTAAATTGCGGGGTATCTAAACAACATGAACCTAATAATTAATTGTCGGGACCCCGGTTCCGCTTAATTGCCTAATTGCATCGCATCCTTGCCATGTCATACATCATACATGCATCATGACCGATCTTCTGCCGTAGTAGTAAATATTGCATCCGGTGTTTGTGCTAGTGCTTTGCTTCTTCATGGATTAGGCCGATGAGTTGATGCGAGTGTCGACCCGATCTTCGGATGAATCTTCGGCAATGTTTTCCAGGTGAGCATTCTCCCCCTTTCTAACTATTTTACATTTCTAGTCTTTATTTCCTCCTGTTGATCTATTGCTATCTGTATTACGATGCTCTAGTTTTCGTACCCGCGATATCCTTTGTAGCCTTATATTACCTTGGACACATCCTATTACCTGTTGTTTGGTAGATAGTTGGACTTGCGTGTCGTAGTTTCTTGCTCAAGTGTTGTTGCGTGTCGTCAAGCACCACAGTTGTTGGAAGACTGCCATATGCTTTATGTTGGAGATGATTATAACTTTAATTACCGTTTAAGAACTAAAATGGAAGTAGGTAAATAATGCAGAGGCACAGGTGGGCAATAGATGTTATTTGGTTTTTAACCGTCCACTTGTGTCCCGTAGGACCCCGAGTACTTGATACCTGTTCTTTGAATATTTGCACTATCCAGAGCTTGAGTCATATTTATTTCTTGGGGCCACAAAGTAGTTTGGGGCTTTATTACTATCCTGTACTTATGCCATGCCTTACTGCTTTATTTACAATTTCACGTGGAGCGCCTGTACTATTTAGGTAAGCGGAGTGTTTTCGTGGTATCGACAAGCCCAGTCACACTTTTGGGTTCCCAGTCGTTTACAGCCATTGACGCAAACCTCTGGGTCCGTTCCGGAGCCGGCCAACTTCGTCGCGGGTGAAAGGACTATATCTTCCCATGATGTTTTTTGGTGTTAAATGACAATCCCAACCGTGTTTTTAACTGTGCTCTTGAGTTTTAGGGGAGACGTCGTTGTTGTCTCATTCTATTGTGATGGATGCTCTCTTGTGATCTTTGGAAGACGGTGGCCTTTTTAGTCTTCTCCTAGTTTCCTTCTGGTTGATGTTTTTAGGTCACCGTACTATTAAGAGGGGGTCCATGTTGGAAGGCTGTGGGAAATCACTTGTTCTTGCACAAACCTATATGCACCGCCACAGCCATCCCATTATTCCGTGAGAGAGAGCGTTTTCCTGTTCAGGGGCCTTTGTGTCTCACCGAACTTCCGGTCATAGACCGGAAGTTCCGCTCAAACCTTTTTCTGCGGGCTGTTCTACAGTTTGTTCCGACGCTAGTTCCGCCCAAGTTCCGGTGGCGGTTCAGTAACCTTCTGTTTTGAAGTGTGCTATTTGCCGGAACTTGGCCGGAACTTGCTCGGAACTTATCCTGGCAAAAGTTTTTGAGCGGAACTTCCGCCTGAAGGCCGGAACTTCCGGTCAGACTCGCTTCGCGACCCAAAAGTTCCGCCCCTTGTTCCGCCTAAGTTCCGGTGAAGGCTCAGTAACCTTCTGTTTAGAAGTGTGCTATTTAGCCGGAACTTGATCGGAACTTGGTCGGAAGTTCACCGGAACTTCCGGTCCGTTTTGACCGGAACTTCCGACTACGCTTCTGGAGCGGGCGTCAACGGTCTGATGAACGTTGGAGCCAGGCTTAGGCGGAACTTCCGGCCTCTCACCGGAACTTCCGGTGAGGTCGCGGGGGCTGTAACGGTTCAGTGCGAGGGGGTCCTATTTAAGGCACCCCTCTTCTTCCTCCCACCCTCTCTCGAATTTTTCTCTCTCCTCCATTAATGCTTGAGCTTCACCTCACTAGATCTCTCTCTCTAGCCACTCAAATGACCTGATCTTTTGAGAGGTGAGGGAGGAGACCTAGATCTACACTTCCACCAAAGAAGAATTGATTTCCCCCACCCATCCTTTGTGGATCTTGTTACTCTTGGGTTTCTTGGAACCCTAGACGGTGTAGGGCATCCCCAGAGCTGAGGCATGTGTTGTAAAGCTTCGAGGTGTCGTTGAGGGCCTCCAATTGAGTTGTGGAGCCTCCCCCTCAACCTTGGTGTAAAGGTTTCGGTTGGCGCCTTCAAGGTCACCGGTTAGTGGATTGTGAGGCCTCCTTTGTGGGGGAGCTCACCGGAGAAGAAGGTGAGGCCTTTGTGGCGCTCGGGTGACCTTGTGTGGCCCCGACACCTCTCCAACGTAGACGTAGCTCCTTGGGAGTGAACTATGGGAATTACATCTCCGTGTCCCCTCGCCGGTTACTTCGTTCCCTTCCTTTACTCCTCGCTATTTACTGTTTTTGTGGTTTGTGTTCATTTTCTTGCATTTAGGTTGCTCACTTAGTTGCATCTCTAGATAACTTCCTTTCTCGTTGAGCCTAAAAGTGTGAAACAAATTAAAATTGGTAGACGCCTATTCACCCCCTCTAGTCGTATCAAGTCGGTACTTTCAATTGGTATCAGAGCCCATGCTCTTACTTCGGGCTTTACTGCCTAAGAGACTATGGCCGACGAAGGGGGTAGTGAAACTGAAAAAGCCAAGAACTTGGCCACTATGGATGACCTCAAGCAATTGGAGTCATACATGATGTCCAAGTTCGAGGAAATGATGACTCTCTTGCAGTCTCTCAAGCCAAACCCGATGGTTTCTATTGACACACCCCAATCCAACGAGGTTCCTCCCTCCTGTAACACCCTCAGAATCGGCCCTATGCAAGTTTCAGCGATTCCCGCCAAACGCGCATAGAAACGATTCAAAGGTGCCCACCAGACACTTTCGTGCGGGTGGAAAACGAAGTAATACCATTACACAATAGTCCACGATGGAACCCACAGAACAGATATATACAACAACGACTCGAAGAGCCAAGAATACAGATATACAATACAAAGATCCAAATCACCTGGAAAACGATACAGCGTCCGAGTACGGACAAGATGCAAATTGAGCTAAGAGCCCTGAAGAATAACCAATGGCGTCCATAACCCTGCACAGGCCAAGCCGGAAGGGTAACCCTGCTAACGACGTCGATCTCAAAACCTGCTTAAACAAAAGGGGTGCCGACAAAGGGCAAAGGAAAAAGAGAGAGCGGTCAGTACTGAGGCCAGTACACGGCGAGACTAGAATTCGGCGGTCCTCGCCTACATAGGTATGGTGGACTGAAGCGGCAGCGCAACATGTACTAAACAACCTATAGAGACTCGATATAACTGTCGGCTATCAGAGAGGGATAAGAAAGACCTATTCGGAACCATCCTGATACTACCACCAAACATACCCATCCTGGTATTTCCCCCTCGACACCAAACGAGGAAGTCAACCGAGGAACTCACACAGTTGGCAGTTTTATTTATTCAGTTATCGTTGCAGCAATTACTAGTCAAGTATAGATAGTCATCCTGATAAAATAAGCAAGGCAGTTTTATTTAACCATTCCGTTGAAGTTGACACTTACTAGTCAAATACAATTAGCATGAGATATCCCAAACCCAGCTTGTTGGTACTTTTATTTAGCCATTCCGCTGCAGAAGCTGATTACTAGTCATATCGGATACAAGTCAAATTATAACAAAACTTTAGTTATAGTTGTCTATGATCGAGAACTGTGCTCCAAGTCGTCCATAACCATGACACGGCTTTAAAAGATTTAACCCTAGGTGCACCCAAGTATCCACACGCACTTCGACCCTTTTTGCCCGATCAATTAACATACACCCATCGGTATGTCGGCGGGGCCTAAGTCATGACGTTTCCCAGACCCAACGCAAGTACATGGGGGCCACCCCACTAAGTCTACCCGCAACGAAGTCGGCCGGTCTCCGAGACGGACTCAGGGTTTGGGTGGACGGCTGTAAACGACTGGGAACCCGAAAAGATGACTGGGCTTTTCGATACAGCGAAAACGTGTCCCGATCCTAAACAAAGACAGGTGCAAGACATCGCACAATTTAAATAAAGCAAGAAAGCATGGCATAAGTACAGAATAGTAATAAAACCTCAAACTAGTTGTGGCCCCCACAATACTTTGAAATCAGGTACTAATCGATGGGTGCCCACACATCCCACATGTGGTTAGCGCGCCGATCTCTAACAGTGTCAAGAACTCGGGGTCCTACGGGACACCAGTGAGCGGTCGGAAACCAAATATTGTCTATCACCCACCGGTGCCTATGCATTACCTACTTCAATTTTAGTTATTAAACAGTAATTAAAGTCTTGATCAACTCCAACATTAAACATGCGGCAACACTCCAACAACTGTGGTACTTGACGACACACAACAGCACTTGAGCAAGCGACTACGACGCGCAAGTCCAACTATCTACCAAACAACAGGTAATATGATGTGTCCAAGGCAACATAAGGCTGCAAGGGATATCACGGGCACGAAACTGGAGCATCGCAACACAGATAGCAATAGATCAACAGGAGGGAATAAAGACTAAAAATGCAAAATAGGTAGAAGGGGAAGGGATGCTTCGAAAAACATTGCCGAAGGTTTATCCGAAGATCGGATCGACACTCGCATCAACTCATCGGCCTAGTCCGTGAAGAAGCAAAACACTAGCACAAACACCGGATGCACTATTTAATACTACGGTAGAAAATCGGGCATGATGCATGTATGATGTATGACATAGCAGAGGTGCGATGCAATTAGGTCATATTAAGCGGAACCGAGGCCCCGACAATTAATTAATAGGTTCATGTTGTTTAGATACCCCACAATTTAAATGTTGTCTTAACATGGAAAAATATATCACCGGTTCGCTACACAAATTTCTATGGGACCAATATAAGACTAGATTTGCCCGCATATGGATCCCATATTTAATTATAAGGTGAATCGGCATAATGCCCCCAAACCACAAACAAGTATGCATGCACGAACAATTTAATATGCAACAGTTGATAATGTCATATTATAAAATAATGGGGTCTCCGATAGGGAATCACATTAGGGTTCGACGAACTTGGCTCCGAGGGGTTCGGGGTCGGGTCTCAGGGTTCAACGGGAGAACGGCTCGACGAGATCGGTCTCGGACGACGGAAGTCGATCTTGTCGCATCCGAGAGGAAGAACTTGGTTGGCGTCGGGGGCACATCGGATCCGCCCTGGTCGGTGCAGATCTTGTCGTCACGAAGATCTTGTCGGGTCCGTGTTCCGGGTTGGTCTTGGCCTTCGGGGTGAAGTACTTGGCGTTCAGTGTCGGCGACCCTGGCGTTCGGCAACCTACGAAGTAGATCTTGGAGTTCCGTGATGATCTTGTCGATTCCCTGTCGAAGGCCTTGGCGCTTCGGATCGGTCTTCGGATTTGGGGTTTCCAGATCTCATGTCCGTGAAGGGGTCTCGACGCTTCATGGTCTTCGGACACCGGGATGGAGAACTTGGAGTGTCGCGGTTCCGTTGTCGGTCTTCGGGAAGCTTTGGATTTGCTGGAGAACTTGGTTACACGAGGCGAGCAGTACCACGAGTGTTCATCAACTACAACCGAGATCAAAATAGCCGAAAAGCTGTTATCACCACACGCATCTTCACAGGGAAACCCAACATCACCGCACACCACAAGACCTGGCCGAGACCATCGCCTGGCGGGCGGCCGCTGGTCCAAGGCAGAAAGCGAGGCGTGGCGAGGCGGGGTCGTCGATGAGGCGGACGTGGAGGCGCACGACACGGGGCCGCGGGAGAGGGGTTCTGGGCGGCGGCGCGGCTTGGAGATGTGCTCGGGGGAGGAGCCATGGCGGGGAGGAGACGGCGCTGCAGAGGAGGCCTGGTGGCGCCCTGCTGCAGACGGAGGGGCGACGCAGAACGCGCTGCGGGGGCGCGGTTCGAGCAGAGGCGGCCTCGCTCGGTGAGGTGCCCGGGTCGAGGACGAAGGCGAGGTGCGCGCGTCGGTCCGAGGAGGAGGGAGCGGCCGCGGGGCTCGCTGGCGAGGCGGAGGGTGGCAGACGACGAGGTCCGTGGCGACGGCGAGCGCGGGGGCAGGCGGTGGCGCTCCAGGCCGAGGGAGGCGCGGTGGCGATGGGGATCGGCGGTGAGGCGGAGGGCGGCGACGATCGGAGAGGAGGGAGGAGGCTACGAGCAGATGGCGGCGGGGGGAAGGCGCTGCAGAGGGGAGGCGCAGGCGGCAGCCATCAGGCGCCTGGCGGGAGATGGGCCGGGCCAGCGGGAGGGCGGGTGGTCGGTGCGGCAGGTGGGGATCGTGCAGAGGGGGGGTTGGTGGGGAGACGCGGTGGACAGGTGGGCCAGGGGTGGGGGCTGGCATCGGTGGGGGAGGTGGGCCAGGTGGGCGCGGGCACGAGGGGAGCGGGGTGGCGTTGCGTGTGTGTGTTCTGGGTCGTGTGGGTGAGGTAGTGGGTGGGCCCGCTAGGTGGGGGAGAGGGCTGTGGGGGGAGGTGGGCTGGGATTGGAGGGGGGGAAGGAGAGGTGAGGTGTCGACATGGGATTGGAGGGGGTGAGGTGGAGGGGGCTGGGTAGATGACTAGGGTAGGTTTTCTGGTAGAAAAGATTTGGATTAGGTTTAGACAGCTCTGGTTTTGTACTGGGGGTGGCGGACTGGGTCGGATCGGCCCGGTACGGCTGCCCCCTAAAAATAATTAAACATTTTATTTATTCCAAACGGGGCTTTTGCAAACCGTGGT
This sequence comes from Avena insularis, assembly GCA_023614405.1. Classification (NCBI taxonomy): domain Eukaryota; kingdom Viridiplantae; phylum Streptophyta; class Magnoliopsida; order Poales; family Poaceae; genus Avena; species Avena insularis. The sequence continues at coordinate 93,343,939 of CM042695.1, forward strand.
TAGACAAAACGAAATAATCCGGAGACCCGGGTTTTGGATTTGAAATAAAGGCGGGGTATTTAGAGAACAAAAATATGTTTTTCGAAAATAGTTTTCAGACAAACAAATGCATGAGGATGACGATGCTCAAATGCAATGCGGCATGATGACATGAGCATGCGGTCATGATGATGCAATGCACAAAAACAACGCGATTTTCTAGTAGTGGTTTTGCGGGGCGCCACATTTCGACACCACTAACAAGGGATCTCGCCCTCGAGATCCGCCTCATGGTACCGGAAGGAAGGTCGGCGATCTGCGTCTTCTCGCTTCGTGTAGATCCTCGCGACACCACTAACAAGAGGTCGTTGTCCGTGTTCGTCGGGAGAACACTCCGGGAACAAGAGGTCGAAGGTAGAGGTATCAACCAATAAAGCCACCTCTAGCTTCGATAGAAAGAGGGAACCGATGCATTCTCATCCACTTCAATGTACTAAAGCGAATAGAAGGGGTAGTCGGCATGGGGGCCAATCCATCACGCACCCAAACTATTACTCCGCACAATCAGTAGAAAAGCGTGCAACCATTCTCGGAATCAGACTGAAGATCTCAACAATCGAGGTTCAGAAACAAAGGAGTGATGCAGACTCGTGATCGGTCCAGCGAGATGATGTCGTCAGAAACACCGGGAGGCACAAGAAGGAGCAAAGAGAAGTCCACCAGACGAAGGATTCCTCGGATAGCATGAAGACCAGATGTAGCAGCACCGTTACCAAAGGAGGGAGCGAAACCCTGAAGGTACGACGGAACCCAACCACGAGAAATCCTGGACTCGAAGAAAGGTAAGAGAGCGGATTCAAAACACGCAGAGGTAAGAGGAGAATAGCAGAGGGGTAAGGAGTAAAAGCAGACCTCATCGATCTATCCAACCGATTTTTGCAAAATAGTTTTGACACTCTCTCGCGTTAGCTAGGTTATCCTACAGCTGGACTTGTGGTATCGCAATCACGAGCTCTCGATACCACTCAGAACACCCTCAGAATCGCCCTATGCAAGTTTCAGCGATTCCCGCCAAACCCGCATAGAAACGATTCAAAGGTGCCCACCAGCACTTTCGTATGGTGGAAAAAGCGTAATACCATTACACAATAGTCCACGATGGAACCCACGAGCAGATATATACAACAACGACTCAAGAGCCAAGAATACGATATACAATACAAAGATCCAAATCACCGGAAAAGCGATACAGTCCGAAAGTACGGACAAGAGGCAAATTAAGCTAAGTCCCCTGAAGAATAACCAATGGCGTCCATAACCCTGCCCAGGCCAAGCCGGAAGGGTAACCCTGCTAACGACGTCGATCTCAAAACCTGCTTAAACAAAAGGGGTGCCGACAAAGGGCAAAGGAAAAAAAAGAGTGGTCAGTACTGAGGCTAGTACACGGCGAGACTAGAATTCGGCGGTCCTCGCCTACATAGGTATGGTGGACTGAAGCGGCAGCGCAGCATGTACTAAACAACCTATAGAGACTCGATATAACTGTCGGCCTATCGAGAGGGATAAGAAAGACCTATTCGAACCATCCGATACTACCACCAAACATACCCATCCTGGTATTTCCTCGACACCAAACGAGGAAGTCAACCGAGGAACTCACACAGTTGGCAGTTTTATTTATTCAGTTATCGTTGCAGCAATTACTAGTCAGGTGCAGATAATTATCCTGATAAAATAAGTAGTGGGCAGTTTTATTTAACCATTCCGTTGTAGTTGCGACACTTACTAGTCAAATACAATTAGCATGAGATATCCCAAAACCCAGCAGTTGTTGGTACTTTTATTTAGCCATTCCGTTGCAGTGAAGCTGATTACTAGTCATATCGGATACAAGTCAAATTATAACAAGAACTTTAGTTATAGTTGTCTATGATCGAGAACTGTGCTCCAAGTCGTCCATAACCATGACACGGCTTTTAAAAGATTTAACCTGCAGGGTGCACCCAAGTATCCACACGCACGACCCTTTTGCGGATCAATTAACATACACCCATCGGTATGTCGGCGGGGCCTAAGTCATGACGCTTCCCAGACCCAAAGCAAGTACATGGGGCCACCCCACTAAGTCTACCTCAGAAGTCGTCCGGTCTCGAGACGGACTCAGGGTTTGGGTGACGGCTGTAACGACTGGGAACCCGAAAAGATGACTGGGCTTTTCGATACAGCGAAAACGTGTCCCGATCCTAAACAGTACAGGTGCAGTACATCGCACAATTTAAATAAAGCAGTAAAGCATGGCATAAGTACAGAATAGTAATAAAACCTCAAACTAGTTGTGGCCCCCGGTACAATACTTTGAAATCAGGTACTAATCGATGGGGTGCCCACACATCCCACATGTGGTTAGCGCGCTCGATCTCTAACAGTGTCAAGAACTCGGTCCTACGGACACCAAAGGAGCGGTCGGAAACCAAATATTGTCTATCACCCACCGGTGCCTATGCATTACCTACTTCAATTTTAGTTATTAAACAGTAATTAAAGTCTTGATCAACTCCAACATTAAACATGCGGCAACACTCCAACAACTGTGGTACTTGACGACACACAACAGCACTTGAGCAAGCGACTACGACGCGCAAGTCCAACTATCTACCAAACAACAGGTAATAGGATGTGTCCAAGGCAACATAAGGCTGCAAGGGATATCACGGGCATGAAACTGGAGCATCGCAACACAGATAGCAATAGATCAACAGGAGGGAATAAAGACTAAAAATGCAAAATAGGTAGAAGGGGAAGGGATGCTCGCCTGAAAAACATTGCCGAAGGTTTATCCGAAGATCGGATCGACACTCGCATCAACTCATCGGCCTAGTCCGTGAAGAAGCAAAACACTAGCACAAACACCGGATGCACTATTTAATACTACGGTAGAAAATCGGGCATGATGCATGTATGATGTATGACATAGCAGAGGTGCGATGCAATTAGGTCATATTAAGCGGAACCGAGGCCCCGACAATTAATTAATAGGTTCATGTTGTTTAGATACCCCACAATTTAAATGTTGTCTTAACATGGCAAAATATATCACCGGTTCGCTACACAAATTTATATGGGACCAATATAAGACTAGATTTGCCCGCATATGGATCCCATATTTAATTATAAGGTGAATCGGCATAATGCCCCCAAACCACAAACAAGTATGCATGCACGAACAATTTAATATGCAACAGTTGATAATGTCATATTATAAAATAATGGGGTCTCGGATAGGGAATCACATTAGGGTTCGATGAACTTGGCTCCGAGGGGTTCGGGGTCGGGTCTCAGGGTTCAACGGGAGAACGGCTCGACGAGATCGGTCTCGGACGACGGAAGTCGATCTTGTCGCATCCGAGAGGAAGAACTTGGTTGGCGTCGGGGGCACATCGGATCCGCCCTGGTCGGTGCAGATCTTGTCGTCACGAAGATCTTGTCGGGTCCGTGTTCCGGGTTGGTCTTGGCCTTCGGGGTGAAGTACTTGGCGTTCAGTGTCGGCGACCCTGGCATTCGGAAACCTACGAAGTAGATCTTGGAGTTCCGCGATGATCTTGTCGATTCCCTGTCGAAGGCCTTGGCGCTTCGGATCGGTCTTCGGATCTGGGGTTTCCAGATCTCATGTCCGTGAAGGGGTCTCGACGAGGCGGGCGGTGGACGGCACCAAGGGACGGCGGGAGGCGCACGACACGGGGCCGCGGGAGAGGGGGTCTGGGCGGCGGCGCGGCTTGGAGATGTGCTCGGGGGAGGAGCCATGGCGGGGAGTAGACGGCGCTGCAGAGGAGGCCTGGCGGCGCCCTGCTGCAGACGGAGGGGCGACGCGGAACGCGCTGCGGGGGCGCGGTTCGAGCAGAGGCGGCCTCGCTCGGTGAGGTGCCCGGGTCGAGGACGAAGGCGAAAGGCTGGTCCGAGGAGGAGGGAGGCGGCCAGGCTCGGCCGGGCAGGTGGAGGGTGGCAGACGACGAGGTCCGTGGCGACGGCGAGCGCGGGGGCAGGCGGTGGCGCTCCAGGCCGAGGGAGGCGCGGTGGCGATAGGGATCGGCGGTGAGGCGGAGGGCGGCGACGATCGGAGAGGAGGGAGGAGGCTGCGAGCAGATGGCGGCGGGGGGAAGGCGCTGCAGAGGGGAGGCGCAGCGGGGCACGAGGGGAGCGGTGTGGCGTTGTGTGTGTGTGTTCTGGGTCGAGTGGGTGAGGTAGTGGGTGGGCCTGCTAGGTGGGGCCAGAGGTGGCGGCTGGGGAGAGGTGGCAGGCTGGGATTGGAGGGGGGGAAAGGAGAGGTGAGGTGTCGACATGGGATTGGAGGGGGTGAGGTGGAGGGGGCTGGGTAGATGACTAGGGTAGGTTTTCTGGTAGAAAAGATTTGGAGTAGGTTTAGAGCTCTGGTTTTTGTCTTGGGGTGGCCGACTGGGTCAGATCGGCCCGGTACGGCTGCCCCCTAAAAATAATTAAACATTTTATTTATTCCAAACGGGGCTTTTGCAAACCGTGGTTAGACAAAACGAAATAATCCGGAGACCCGGGTTTTGGATTTGAAATAAAGGCGGGGTATTTAGAGAACAAAAATATGTTTTTCGAAAATAGTTTTCAGACAAACAAATGCATGAGGATGACGATGCTCAAATGCAATGCGGCATGATGACATGAGCATGCGGTCATGATGATGCAATGCACAAAAACAACGCGATTTTCTAGTAGTGGTTTTGCGGGGCGCCACACCTCCCGTTCACCTTCGGGTAACTCTCCTCCAGCCTGCCACCACTCACTTGGGACTTGGTTTTGTTGCTCAAACCTCTACCAAGGTTCCAAGTGAGAACATCGAGGAGCCCGAAAACCCAACTTCAAAAGGGGAGAATGGAGGAAAGGACTACTCGGCGGTACCCCCACCACCGAAGTACACTCCGGATCCACCCATTCCCATGCCACACATTATCCCTCAAGGAGCACCACCTATGCTAGATACGTCTAATTTCGCCAATTGGCAATATCTAATGCGCTCACATATTTCCAGCTCATCCATTGAGTTAATGAGGATTGTGGAGGATGGATTCTCTCCATTTGACCCAAAGAAGTTGACACGAGGTGAAGTGGTGGACAAGCAACTCAATGCTACAGCTTTGGGAATGATTCAAAAGGCCTTGACTCCAAAGGATTTTGCTCACATTCGCCAATTTGACACTGCCAAGGAAGCTTGGGATCAACTCACCGAGCTCTTCGTTGGGAATGCTAGCATCCAAAGCTCCAAGTTTGATGAGATCAACAACGAGTGCGATGGTTTCGCAATGCAAGATGATGAGACCCCTGAAGACATGTATAGGCGCCTTAAGGTCCTTTGTTCCACTATGAGGGACCTTGGGGCTCACTATGTTTATGAAGAGAAAGTTCATTCAAGCTCTTCTCCCATTTGAAGAACAAAAGCTCAACTCTATCAAGGGAAGAACCAACTTTCACTTAATGACCTCCCAAGAAGTCTTGAGTGAAGTCATTGCCATGACTATTGCTAAGAAGAATGCGGAGTCCGCTCGAGCTAGAGCCATTGGATCAACAAAAGTGAACCTTGCTTTGAAGGCCAAGGCTATTGAAGTTGATGATGATGATACATCAAGTGAGTGGTCTCAAGAAGATCTCAAATGTGCCTTCAACGAACATCTTGCTCTCGCTTCAAGGGCCTTTTGGAACAAGTCCGGTTTCAAGTCAAGATCAAGGGACAACTCAAGATTCAACTCACCCAACAAGTCTCCCAAAGCAAGGTCATGCTACAATTGCAACGACAAGAGTCACTTTGTGGCCAAGTGTCCCTTTGAGAACCGTGAAGACAATGGTGGTCGTCTCATTCGCAAGGTCAAGTCAAGATCTCCTCATCCCATAAACAAGAACTGCACCGTCAAGAACGCCACTAACAAGGAACGAGCAATTGTGGTCCATGAAGAATATCTTTCGGGCACGGATGAAGATGATGATGATGAAGGTCATGGTGGAGAGATTGTGGGGGTTGCTGCTATTGCCACTACCTCAACTCCACGTCTATCCCTCTTCGACTCGCCAAATGAAAATGTCATCTCCTCCAACCAAAAGTGCTTCATGGCCAAGGCCACCGAGGTATCACCGAAACCCACTCCTCAACCCATCTCTAGTGAGCCTTCCTCTCTTGATCTTGTTGGTCTAGAGGTGAAGAAAGAGATGATTGACATGTGTGAATTTGTTGCTACCTTAGATGAAGAAACTAAAAACTGCTTTGAGTCCTTACTTGCACAACTTGAAAATGCTAGAGATGCCTTAGATGAAAAGGAAGAACTTCTTGACTTGCTAAGTAAAAATGAAAGAGATGCCGCCGATGAAATTGCCTCTCTCACTCAAAGTCTTGAGGATGAACAAAATATGAGAATTAATCTTGAAGAAAATGTGTCTAAGCTTGTAGATGATCATAACAACACTTTGACCTCTACAATTAAAGAACGTGACCATGCTCTTGCTTTGATTAAGGTTCTCAAGAAAGAAAATGCTGAGTTTGTGGGTTGTCATGATAGGACTCAAAAGGATCTTGAGAAACTCAAAGAGGAACACAAAGCCTTGGAGAGTAAATTCTCAAGTCTTTTTGAGGCTCATGAACAGCTTCAAACTCAATTAACTTGTGATCTTTCTAAGTCTTCCGCTGTGCAAATTATAGACTTGTCTAGCTCTCCTAACCCTTGTTGCAAGCATGAGCATCTCATAGAGGAGGTCAAGGTTTTGAAGGATCAACTTGCCAAGACTAAGAAGAAGAAGAAGAACAACAAGAAGAAAAAGAACAAGGGCATGGCCCAAGGAGTTCCAAATGGCCTAACCCTCTTGCAAAGTGACAACTTTGCCGGAAAGAACAATCCCTCTTATATTCTTTGAAAATCTTATGATGGTCATGTATATGCTAGATATGTGGGGACATCTTACACGCATGATTATCATTGGGCCATTTGGGTGCCAAAGGTTCTTGTCACTAACAAAAGGGGACCCATTGCAAAATGAGTACCTAAAACCAAGGCTTGATTTTCTTGTAGGACTATGCTTCCGGCGGATCAAAATGGGTGCTTGATAGTGGTGCCACGAGTCATATGACCGGAAGCAAGTCTATCATGACCGAGTTGAGACCCAATATTGCCAACACCATGGTCTCCTACGGTGACAAAACTAGCTCTCAGGTTTTGGGTTTTGGCAAAGTGGTGGTAACCCCGGATGTATCCTTGGTTGATGTCATGCTTGTCAAAACTCTTGGTTACAAATTACTCTCTGTTCGTGCTCTTGCTCTTATGGGTCTTTCTTCTTTCTTTAATTCTCATTCCGTGGTCCTCATGTGGAGCAAGTCTCTCAAGGTGGCTTTTGTAGGATATGTAGAACATGACTTGTACGTGGTGGACTTTTCAGGGACCACTACTCCTCATGCTCTATGTCTCTATGCTAAAGCCGACAAGGGCTGGTTGTGGCATCGCCGCCTAGCCCATGTTAACATGAGAACTTTGCAAATACTTCACTCCGAGGGCCACATCCTTGGAATTAACGATGTTTCTTTTGCCAAAGATCGTGTCTGCAGGGCTTGTATTGAAGGGAAGATGCATGAAACTCCTCAAAAAGCGCTCAATCAAATCACTACCGAGAGATGTTTGGAGCTCTTGCATATGGATCTCTTTGGTCCTCCCTCTCATGATAGCCTTGGAGGCAAGAAGTATTGCTTGGTTATTGTGGATGATTTCTAAAGATACACTTGGGTGTTCTTTTTCAAGTACAAGAGTGAGACTCAACAAACCGTCATTGACTTTGCTAATGAGGTTCAACGGAAGCACAATGCAACTATTCTCTCAATTCGAAGTGACAATGGCACCGAGTTCAAAAACTATACCTTGGATGAGTTTCTCAGTGATGAAGGAATCAAGCATCAATACTCCACTCCTTACAACCCTCAACAAAACGGAGCTGCTGAAAGGAAGAATCGCACTTTGATGGATGCGGCTCGGTCTATGCTAGCTGAGTTCAAGTCTCCATAAAACTTTTGGGCCGAGGCCATCTCTACCGCTTTCCATGCAACCAACCGGCTTTATCTCCGCAAGAATAAGAACAAGACCCCCTATGAACTTCTCACCGGGAAAAAGCCTAATGTTAGCTACTTTCGGGTGTTTGGGTGCAAGTGCTACATACTCAAGAAAGGAGTTCGGTTGTCAAAGTTTGAATCCAAGGCTCAAGAAGGAATTTTTGTTGGTTACTCAAATCAGTCCCATGCTTATAGAGTCTACAACAAAGCCAATGGAAGAGTTGAAGAGACGAGCAACGTGAAGTTTGATGAAAATCATGAGTCTCTTGTTAGGCAAGATGGTGTTTGTGATCCAAGTGATGAAATTCCTCCCAAGGCCATAGGAAGAATGGGTGTGGGTTTCCACCTCCCCATTGAGGATCCCCTTATGGACGAAGGAGAAGGACCAAGCTCTACTCAAGTGGAGCCCTCACTCTCACAATATAATCTTGCACCTCAAGGACCTACTTTATTGGCACAAGCTCCCTCAAGCTCTTCCGAAGCTTCCCATGCTCATGACTCTCCAAGCTCTAAAGAACAAGCTCTTCATCAACAACATCAACCTCCCCACGATGGGGCTCCTCCTCAAGGCACTTCTCACAGACAAGCTCTTCATCAACCTCATCAACCTCCCCAAGATGGGGCTCCACCTCAAGGTCAAGCTCGTCGAGAACAAGATCAAGTCAATGATCCTCAAGGATCCTCTCCAAGTGATGACTCCCCCAAAGTGGAAATTGATGAAGATGACCCTCGTGTTCGTGCTTATAGTCAAGGGGGCGGCTCAAATGGTGGGAATGACCAAGTGGTAGCTCAAGAATCTCGAATTGAAGCACAAGCCCGTCGTCAAGCCTATCGTCTCGCCAAGCTTGTTCGAGATGGCCATATCCTTGATAATGTCTATGGAGATTACAATAAAGGTTCCACTACTAGGAGGCAACTAGCTTCCTTTTGCTCTCACCATGCGTTTATCTCTCTTGTGGAACCACAGAAAGTCTTCGAAGCTCTTGAATATGATGATTGGCTTGATGCTATGAACGAGGAACTTCACAACTTCAAGAGGAACAATGTTTGGACATTGGTTGAGCGGCCTAAAGACTGTCAAAACGTCATTGGAACCAAGTGGGTCTTCAAGAACAAGTGCGATGTGAATGGAATTGTCGTGCGCAACAAGGCAAGGTTAGTTGCCCAAGGATACTCACAAGTTGAGGGCATCGACTACGGTGAGACTTATGCCCCTGTTGCTCGCCTTGAATCCATTCGTATGCTTCTTGCCTTTGCTACCCATCATAACTTTAAATTGTATCAAATGGATGTTAAGAGTGCTTTTCTTAATGGTCCTTTGAAAGAGTTGGTATACGTCAAGCAACCTCCGGGCTTTGAGGATCCACTTTTTCCGAACCATGTCTACAAGCTTAATAAGGCACTCTATGGCCTCAAGCAAGCCCCACGTGCGTGGTATGATTGCCTTAGGGAGCTCTTGTTAGACCGTGGCTTCGAAGTGGGTCTCATTGATCCCACTCTTTTTACTAAGAAAGTTGGAGGCCACTTGTTCATATGCCAAATCTATGTTGATGACATTATCTTTGGGTCTATTAACAAAACTTTTAATGAGGATTTTTCCAAGCTCATGACCGACCGCTTCAAGATGTCCATGATGGGGGATTTGAAGTTTTTCCTTGGATTTGAAGTCAAACAATTGAGGAAAGGGACTTTCATCAACCAAGCCAAGTACATCCAAGACATGCTCAATAAGTTCATGTTTGATCAAGTCAAAGGTGCCAAGACTCCCATGCCAACTAAGGTTAATCTTGATCTCGATCCCAAGGGTAAGGAGGTGGATCAAAAACTCTATCGATCGATGATTGGTTCTTTGCTCTATCTTTGTGCATCCCGACCGGATATTATGTTGAGTGTGGGTATGTGTGCAAGATTTCAAGCCGCACCAAAGGAAAGTCACATGGTGGCTGTCAAGAGGATCTTTCGATATTTAGTTCATACCCCAAACTTTGGGTTGTGGTACCCCAAGGGAGCCAGCTTTGATCTCATTGGTTACGCGGACTCGAAGTAGGCTGGTGACAAAGTGGGAAGAAAGTCAACCTCCGGGGCTTGTCAGTTTCTCGGAAGATCTTTGGTTTGTTGGTCCTCGAAGAAGCAAAACTGTGTGTCTATGTCTACTGCCGAAGCTGAGTATATCTCTGCCGCAAGCTGTTGTGCTCAATTGCTATGGATGAAGCAAACCTTGAAGGATCTTGGACTATCTTTTGACAAGGGGAAGGAGAGACTCGCCAAGGCAAGCGTGCCTGCCGACCATCCGCTGACATTCCTCCTGAGATTGATGAGGAAGATGCTGAAGTTGTGCGTCCAACCGCTCAGACTTCGCCAGGAAACTGCCGCTTTCAGCCGTCATTGCTGCAGGGAAGAGGCTTGCTCTTGCTCAGAAGTCCACTGTTGCTGGGCCAGATATGACCAAAGCCAAGATTTCCAAGTGGTCTCAAAAGGCTTACGCTGCTTTCAGGGCTACAGATCCCTACCTCGTGCCTCGTGATCGTCTCTGCTTGGACCCTCATTTTCACACCTGCCGTCAGGAACAGATTTATGAAGAAATCTATGCGTCAAAGAAGAAGTTCGTGGTTGCTCCTCAGAAGTACATCAATGTGCCTCACATGGAAGAGAAGCAAGTCTACTTTGGGGAGGCTCTTGATATCTTCAAGAAGTTTGGACTGATTCCCCTCATGGAGCACCGTCAGAACTTTGATGTGACTGCTATTGCCCAGTTCTACTCCACTCCGTTTCTTCACATGCAGTCCACTACTGAAGGTGAGATGAAGTGGATGACCAGGGATGTGTATCTTACCGCTACTTGGGCTGAGTTTGCTGAGCTTCTTGGCTATCCCATTCAGCCTAGACGCGGGGCAAATGGTTGGCGTGTTCATGGTCCTATTGCTACTGATCCTGAGGTTCTAGAGCCTCTCTACATTGAAGGATGGGGAAGTGTTGGGTATGTGAATCATCTGCTGCCAGCTTATGACATTATGCGCAGGGTGTACTTGAACACCATCTCTCCCAAAGCTGGCAACTTTGATCAGTTTCATGGATATCAGGTTGACCTCATGCATCAGACCCATCTTCGCCGAGACACTGACAGATCAATGGATGTTATGCACTTCATCTACTCAGAGATGTGGGGGGCTCTCATCGGCGCCTCTGCATCTATGCTCCCTACATTCAGACTCTCATCAATCACAAGTGGCTCGAGAAGACTGGCACCCCCTTCCCTCAAGACAACATCACCATTCATGAAGAGAAAAGGTTCCGTGTGAGTAAGCACCAGAAGCCTCGTTCTCAGGAAGAAAAGGAAGCTGCTCTCAAGAAGACTCAAGGTGTTGCTAGTGGTCCCTCCTCTGCTCCTGGTGGCTCTAGTGCTGGTGGTCCTTCTCTCCAGAGGCAGCCATCTTGGGCAAAGAAGCTGCTTGGGAAAGTGAAGAAGACTTTCTGCTTTCTGCAGGACCGCGAGTATCAGGCTTATGTTGATCAGCGTCACAATGTTTAGCGCCAGAAGGCCATCATGGCGGCCCTCAATATTCCTTGCTCCCCGATCTCTAGCTCTGTCACTGCTCCCAAGGAGGATTGGGTTCGCAACAACTGCCACTGGTCTGAAGATGAGTCTGAGGAGGAGGTCACTGGTCCGCCTGAGTCTTCTCCTCCTTCCCCCTCTCATGGCTGGGACGCGTAGTTCGATCTCTTCTTCCTTTTTGGTGTCTCGATGCCAAAGGGGGAGAAAGATGTCTATTAGGATTGTATACGGGATTTGCATGGGTTGAGTCGCGAGCCTGTTCTTGCATTTGATCTTTCTTACTCGCGAACTCTCTAGGTTATTTGTGTGTGCTTGTGAACCTGGTATGTTATGTTTGAGACTATGTGGTATCTACTATGTGTTATTTTATACTTTGCCTTGAGTGTGGTATCTTGTTGTCATCTTGGTGGTGGAGCCTCATTTCTCTTATTGTTATTATTACTCCGTTTGTCTCCACCACTTTTAGTTGGTACTGGTATGATCTCTATCCCTTTTTGTACCTTGCTCTTGTGCTATCTTTGCAATTGTTAGGGGGAGCCTCCGTGTATGTGTGCTAGTCCTGTCCTTAGAGGTCTTTTCTCTACCTTGCACACATACAGGGGGAGCTTGCCCCGTCCATTGCAAAGACTGCTTTGTTTCTATGCAAATCTGTGGGATTGTCATCTAACACCAAAAAGGGGGAGATTGAAAGGACTATATCTTCCCATGATGTTTTTTGGTGTTAAATGACAATCCCAACCGTGTTTTTAACTGTGCTCTTGAGTTTCAGGGGAGACGTCGTTGTTGTATCATTCTATTGTGATGGATGCTCTCTTGTGATCTTTTGAAGATGGTGGCCTTTTTAGTCTTCTCCTAGTTTCCTTCTGGTTGATGTTTTTAGGTCACCGTACTATTAAGAGGGGGTCCATGTTGGAAGGCTGTGGGAAATCACTTGTTCTTGCACAAACCTATATGCACCGCCACAGCCATCCCATTATTCCGTGAGAGAGAGTGTTTTCCTGTTCAGTTGGGGCCTTTTGTGTCTCATCGAAACTTCCGGTCATAGACCAGAAGTTCCGCTCAAACCTTTTTCTGCGGGCAGTTCTACAGTTTGTTCCGACGCTAGTTCCGCCCAAGTTCCGGTGGCGGTTCAGTAACCTTCTGTTTTGAAGTGTGCTATTTGCCGGAACTTGGCCGGAACTTGCTCGGAACTTATCTCGCAAAGTTTTTGAGCGGAACTTCCACAAGGCGGAACTTCCGGTCGACTTCGCATGACCAAAGTTCACTTTGTTCCGCCTAAGTTCCGGTGAAGGCTCAGTAACCTTCTGTTTAGAAGTGTGCTATTTAGCCGGAACTTGATCGGAACTTGGTCGGAAGTTCACCGGAACTTCCGGTCCGTTTTGACCGGAACTTCCGACTACGCTTCTGGAGCGGGCGTCAACGGTCTGATGAACGTTGGAGCCAGGCTTAGGTGGAACTTCCGGCCTCTCACCGGAACTTCCGGTGAGGTCGCTGGGGTCAGTTGTCAGGGTCTAGGGGTCCTATTTAAGGCACCCTCTTCTTCCTCCCACCCTCTCTCGAATTTTTCTCTCTCCTCCATTAATGCTTGAGCTTCACCTCACTAGATCTCTCTCTCTAGCCACTCAAATGACCTGATCTTTTGAGAGGTGAGGGAGGAGACCTAGATCTACACTTCCACCAAAGAAGAATTGATTTCCCCCACCCATCCTTTGTGGATCTTGTTACTCTTGGGTTTCTTGGAACCCTAGACGGTGTAGGGCATCCCCAGAGCGGAGGCATGTGTTGTAAAGCTTCGAGGTGTCGTTGAGGGCCTCCAATTGAGTTGTGGAGCCTCCCCCTCAACCTTGGTGTAAAGGTTTCGGTTGGCGCCTTCAAGGTCACCGGTTAGTGGATTGTGAGGCCTCCTTTGTGGGGGAGCTCACCGGAGAAGAAGGTGAGGCCTTTGTGGCGCTCGGGTGACCTTGTGTGGCCCCGACACCTCTCCAACGTAGACGTAGCTCCTTGGGAGTGAACTACGGGAATTACATCTCCGTGTCCCCTCGCCGGTTACTTCGTTCCCTTCCTTTACTCCTCGCTATTTACTGTTTTTGTGGTTTGTGTTCGCTTTCTTGCATTTAGGTTGCTCACTTAGTTGCATCTCTAGATAACTTCCTTTCTCGTTGAGCCTAAAAGTGTGAAACAAATTAAAATTGGTAGACGCCTATTCACCCCCCCTCTAGTCGTATCAAGTCGGTACTTTCAGCGGGTAGCTAGGTGGGGTGGCCCCCTGAAATTTATATGAATCTTGCAATTGCTCTGTCGTGATGCCTCGTTGGGTTTTCATTTGGTTTTTCTCGAGGTTGATCGTGCATGTGTTGCTATTTGTGCCCCCTGTAGGGTAAAACTTTCTGAAAGCCGTGTCCACGGTTATCGACGACTTAGAGCACAGTATCTCGATCATAGACAACTATAACTAAAGTAGTGTTATAAATTTGACTTTATAATGACTAGTAATCAGCTTCACTATAATGGAATGGCTAAATAAAAGTGCCAACAATTGCTGTTTTGGATTGTCACCTTTTACCATTGTATCTGACTAGTAAGTATTTCAACTACAACGGAATGACTAAATAAAAGTACCAACAACTGCTGGGTTTTGGGATGCCTCATGCTATATGTATCTGACTAGTAAGTACTACAACTATAACGGAATGGTTAATTAAAACTGCCCATTGCTCATTATATCAGGATGACTCATGCTATTTATACCTGACTAGTAATTGCTGCAACGATAATTGAATAAATAAAACTGCCAACTGTGTGAGTTCCTCGGTTGACTTCCTCGTTTGGTCTCGAGGGGGAAATACCAGGATGGGTACATTTGGTAGTAGTATTAGGTTGGTTCCGAATAGGTCTTTCTTACCCCTCTCTAATAGCCGCCAGTTGTATCGAGTCTCTATAGGTTGTTTAGTGCATGCTTTGCTGCCGCTTCAGTCCACCATACCTATGTAGGCGAGGACCGCCGAATTCTAGTCTCGCCGTAATCGCCTCTTGGCCTCGACCGCTCTTTTTCCTTTGCCCTTTGTCGGCACCCCTTTTGTTTAAGCAGGTTTGAGATCGACGTCGTTAGCAGGGTTACCCTTCCGGCTTGGCCTGGGCAGGGTTATGGACGCCATTGGTTATTCTTCAGGGCTCTTAGCTCAATTTGCTTCTTATCCGTAGTCGGATGATGTATCGTTTTCAAGGTGATTTGGATTTTGTATTGTATATCTGTATTCTTGAATCTTGGAGTCGTTGTTGTATATATCTGTTCTGTGGGTTCCATCATGGACTATTGTGTAATGATATTACTTCGTTTTCCACCCGCACGAAAGTGCCTGGTGGGCACCTTTGAATCGTTTCTATGCGGGTTTGGCGGGGTTCGCTAAAACTTGCATAGGGACGATTCTGAGGGTGTTACAGAGTGGTATCAGAGCTCAGCAGTTACGATACCCCACGTGTCCAGCCTGTAGGATAACCTAGCTAACGGACGTTATAGAGTGTAAAAACTATTTTGGAAAAATCGGTTGGATAGATCTGATTAGGTCTGCTTTGACTTCTTACCACTCTGCTATTCTCCTCTTATCTGCTCTCTTATCTTTTCTTCGAGTCCAGGCTTTTCTCGTGGTTGGGTTTCCGTCGTACCTTCAGGGTTTCGCTTCCATTCTCTTCTAACGGTGCTTCAACATCCGACATTCATGCTATCTGATGAATCTTTCATCTGTTATACCTTTCAGTGGACCAAAAATTCACTAAAAAAATTCTTTCTATCCTTCGATGTTTTCCGATACGACGAAGTAATCTACATCAGATCTGATGAGAATCTCCATCCCTCCTTTGTTTCCGAACCTCGCTTGTCGAGATCTTCAATCTGAAATTTCAAGAGTTGGTTGCATAATTCTCCTATTCATGTGCAGAGTAATGCTTTGGATGCGCGATGGACTGATCACCATCTGACTATTCTTATCATTCGCTTTTGTACATTGAATCGGTGGATCAAGCAATTCTACTCCGTTCGCCGAAGATAGAGATCGCCTTATCTTTTGATACCTCTACCTTCGTCCTTTGTTTCTCCGGAGTGTTCTCTCGATGGACGTGAGCCCCGACCCTTGTTGGTGGTGTCGCCAATTTCAAGATGAAGAAGGAACCCTCGTTAGTGGTGTCGCGAGGATCTACACGAAGCGAGAAGATTCAGACCGTCGGTCTTCTTCCCCGTACCATGAGGCGGATCTCGAGGGCGAGATCCATTGTTAGTGGTGTCGAATTGTAGCACCCCGGGTAAAACCGCTACTAGAAAATCGCGTGTTATTTTTATTCATGCATCATCGTGACACCATCATGTATATTTTTGCCTTTGAAAAACATTTTCATTAATGCCTATTATGTTTTCTACAAACACTCTGTCTTTATTTCAAATTATAAAAGCCGGTATTCCGGATATTTTGTTTTGTCTAAAAACAATTTATAAAAGTATTTTATATAATATATCAAACAACTATATAAATAAAATAAAATAAAGTTTTTATAAAACCTGTGGAGGAGTCAGCTAGCCGCCAGGCCCAAAATCCCAGTAGCCAGCCAACTACCACCCCACTGAAACCCTAGATCCCTACCTGTCCAAACCCTAGACACACACTACACCAGTCCCCGCTGCCGGACCCACCCACACAACCCGCACGCAGCGCGCGCCCTAGGTCCCTGCCCAACACGACACACAACACACACGCACACCCCAGCGATCGCCCACCCCATCACGTTTTCCTAACCGTCAACCGACCCCACTCCCTCACTCGGCATGCCCACCCTCGCACCCCCGCTCCTCCTCTCGACTTCTTCCTCCCTTCTCCCGTGCGTCCGCTGCCGCCGCCCTCTACCTTCCCCGACCCTCTCTGCTCGTGCTCTACCACCCTCCTCCGCCCGTCCGCGACCCCCCATCCTCGCTCTCTTTCCCGAGCCGTCTCCTCCCTCGCGTGAAACCGCCATCGCCCTAGCCCGCATCGATCCCTGCCGCTCGCCCTCCTCCTTCGCTCGTCCTCCCGTGAGCCCCTCTCTGGCCCGGCATGCTCCTCCCTCGCCCCTCTCCGGTCGCCCCGCACCCAGCTCGACCTGGAGGCGCACCATCGCAGCCTCCTCTGCGGCCACCTCCCCGGCCCGTGTCTGGCTCGCCGGAGCCGCCACCGCGTCACCGCCTAAGGGCGTCGCCTCCAGCGCAGACGGCAGCCTCCTCCAGTGCTCCTCCTCTGCCTCGCCCTCGTGCACTTTGCACTAGGCATGAGCACCCGCCGCTGTCGCCGACGAGCAACGCCTCCTATGAGCCCCGCAGCGCCTTGCCGCCCGCATGTCGCTTGACCTCCACCATTCGAGCCTGCCATCTCGCACTGGCAGGGCGCGTTTTGCGTCGTGACTATCCCTGTACTTGCTGCTGCCCGTGTCCCTGCCTCCTCATGAGCAAAGCCCGTTCTTCCAAGTCGTCCTCATTGGCCCCTTCCTGGTGATGTGGCGTTTGTGTTTGTGTTGTCGCCGAAGTTCAAGACCGACACCGATCATCGAGCTACAACCCCGAATACATGGATATGAAGCCGAAGTTGGTGCCATAAGTTCTCCGACTTGGATTCCTAAGTTCTTCGACATGGATTTGATGGCTGAGACCCCGGTCTTCGAATCCTAAGGCGCCGAGTGTGCCGGCATGGACCCTCAAGATATCCATCATGGAACCGAAGACCGACCCCCCCAAACCCTCGGAACCCCAAGATCGCCATCCGATGTGTGACCCCTATCCGAGACCCCTCATATTTTATAATATATGATATTGATCTTGATGCATATTAAATGAACATGTTTGCATACATATTTTGGGTGTTTGAGGGTATCTAGATGATTCACCTAAATTAAATATGGAGTCCATATGTGGGCTTTTCTAGTCTTATATTGGCCCCGTTTAAATTTGCGTAGCGAACCGATGCCATGTTTTGTCGTGATAAGACAACAATTAAATTGCGGGGTATCTAAACAACATGAACCTAATAATTAATTGTCGGGACCCCGGTTCCGCTTAATTGCCTAATTGCATCGCATCCTTGCCATGTCATACATCATACATGCATCATGACCGATCTTCTGCCGTAGTAGTAAATATTGCATCCGGTGTTTGTGCTAGTGCTTTGCTTCTTCACGGATTAGGCCGATGAGTTGATGCGAGTGTCGACCCGATCTTCGGATGAATCTTTGGAAATGTTTTCCAGGCGAGCATTCTCCCCCTTTCTACCTATTTTACATTTCTAGTCTTTATTTCCTCCTGTTGATCTATTGCTATCTGTGTTACGATGCTCTTGTTTTCGTACCCGCGATATCCTTTGTAGCCTTATATTACCTTGGACACATCCTATTACCTGTTGTTTGGTAGATAGTTGGACTTGCGTGTCGTAGTTGCTTGCTCAAGTGTTGTTGCGTGTCGTCAAGCACCACAGTTGTTGGAAGACTGCCATATGCTTTATGTTGGAGATGATTATAACTTTAATTACCATTTAAGAACTAAAATTGAAGTAGGTAAATAATGTAGAGGCACATGTGGGCAATAGATGTTATTTGGTTTTTAACCGTCCACTTGTGTCCCGTAGGACCCCGAGTACTTGATACCTGTTCTTTGAATATTCGCACTATCCGCATGTGGGACCATGAATCCCTCTAGCCAGAGCTTGAGTCATATTTATTTCTTGGGACCACAAAGTAGTTTGGGGCTTTATTACTATGATGTACTTATGCCATGCCTTACTGCTTTATTTACGATTGCGCGTGGAGCGCCTATACTGTTTAGGTAAGCGGAGTGTTTTCACGGTATCGACAAGCCCAGTCACACTTTTGGATTCCCAGTCATTTACAACCATTGACGCAAACCTCTGGGTCCGTTCCGGAGCCGGACAACTTCGTCGCGGGTAGCTTGGTAGGGTGGCCCCCTGAAATTTATATGAATCTTGCAATTGCTCTGTCGTGATGCCTCGTTGGGTTTTCATTTGGTTTTTCTCGAGGTTGATCGTGCGTGTGTTGCTATTTGTGCCCCCTGCAGGGTAAAACTTTCTGAAAGCCGTGTCCACGGTTATGGACGACTTGGAGCACAGTATCTCGATCATAGACAACTATAACTAAAGTAGTGTTATAAATTTGACTTTATAATGACTAGTAATCAACTTCACTATAATGGAATGGCTAAATAAAAGTGCCAACAATTGCTGTTTTGGATTGTCACCTGTTACCATTGTATCTGACTAGTAAGTATTGCAACTACAACAGAATGACTAAATAAAAGTACCAACATCTGCTGGGTTTTGGGATGCCTCATGCTATATGTATCTGACTAGTAAGTACTACAACTATAACGGAATGGTTAATTAAAACTGCCCATTGCTCATTATATCAGGATGACTCATGCTATCTATACCTGACTAGTAATTGCTGCAACGATAATTGAATAAATAAAACTGCCAACTGTGTGAGTTCCTTGGTTGACTTCCTCGTTTGGTCTCGAGGGTGAAATACCAGGATGGGTACGTTTGGTAGTAGTATTAGCTTGGTTCCGAATAGGTCTTTCTTACCCCTCTCTAATAGCCGCCAGTTGTATCGAGTCTCTATAGGTTGTTTAGTGCATGCTTTGCTGCCGCTTCAGTCCACCATACCTATGTAGGCGAGGACCGCCGAATTCTAGTCTCGCCGTGTACTGGCCTCAGTACTGACCGCTCTCTTTTTCCTTTGCCCTTTGTCGGCACCCCTTTTGTTTAAGCAGGTTTGAGATCGACGTCATTAGCAGGGTTACCCTTTCGGCTTGGCCTGGGCAGGGTTACGGACGCCATTGGTTATACTTCAAGGCTCTTAGCTCAATTTGCTTCTTATCCGTAGTCGGATGATGTATCGTTTTCAAGGTGATTTGGATTTTGTATTGTATATCTGTATTCTTGACTCTTGGAGTCGTTGTTGTATATATATGTTCTGTGGGTTCCATCGTGGACTATTGTGTAATGATATTACTTCGTTTTCCACCTGCACGAAAGTGCCTGGTGGGCACCTTTGAATCGTTTCTATGCGGGTTTGGCAGGGTTCGCTAAAACTTGCATAGGGCCGATTCCGAGGGTGTTACAAGGAGTTCTATGGTACAAAGGACGCCTTTGTGTACCAGCAGATTCTGAGTGGAAAGAAGTTATTCTGAAGGGAGATCATGATACTGTTTATTCTATCCACCCCGGAGGAACGAAGATGTATCAAGACTTGAAGGAGCAATTTTGGTGGCATAAGATGAAGAGAGAAATCGGAAGCTATATCGCCAAGTGTGATATATGTCAGCGAGTCAAGGCGGGACATCAAAGACCCGCTGGATTGTTGCAACCATTGCAGATTCCGGAATGGAAATGGGATTCCGTTGGAATGGACTTTATCACCGGATTGCCTACTTCTAGTAGGGGAAATGACTCTATCTGGGTCATAGTGGACAGGTTGTCCAAAGTCGCCCATTTCTTACCCGTCAAGACCACATATCAGAGTTCGAAGCTAGCGGAGTTATACATCGCTAGAATCGTCAGTTTGCATGGAGTCCCCAAGAACATCGTATCGGATCAAGGAACTCAGTATACCTCGAGATTTTGGAATAAAGTCAAAGAAGGTTTAGGAACCCGACTAGATTTCAGCACATCTTATCACCCTCAGACCGATGGACAAGCAGAGCGAGTAAATCAAATAATCGAAGATATGCTGAGAGCATGTGTGTTAGAATATGGATCTAAGTGGGAAGACTATCTACCGTTTGCAGATTTTTCATACAACAATAGTTATCAAGCTAGTTTGCAAATGGCCCCATTTGAATTCATGTATGGAAGGAAGTGTCGCACCCCTTTGAATTGGTCGGAAGTAGGAGAGAGTCAGATTTTCGGACCCGACATCCTACGAGAAGCAGAAGAGAAGGTTCACAAGATTCGTGAGCACCTCAAGACAACCTAGTCCAGACAGAAGAGTTACACCGACAAGAGACGTCGAGACCTCGCCTTCAACATAGGAGATTTTGTGTATCTGAAAGTGTCGCCATTGAAGGGAATGCAGCGTTTCCAACTGAAAGGAAAGTTAGCCCCCAGATATATCGGCCCCTTCAAGATTCTGAGCCGTCAAGAAGAAGTGTCATATCAATTGGAACTACCCGAAGAGATGTCAGCCGTGCATAATGTGTTCCATAGCTCATTACTTCGCAAGTGCCTCGAAGTCCCGGAGAAGACTGAAGTGTTCAAGAATATTGATCACCAGACCATAGAAATCAACGATGACCTGACCTATCCTTAAGTACCCATCCGTATTTTGGAAGAAGCCTTCAGAACTACCAGAACCCGAAGCATCAAGTTTCTCAAGATTCAGTGGAGCAACCACACAGAAGAGGAAGCTACCTGGGAGCGCGAAGATCACATCAGGACGGAGTTTCACGATCTCTTCAAATCCTAGGTAATCTTTTTCATTCTTTTTCAAATCTCGGGACGAGATTTTGTTTAAGGGGGCATGGTTTGTAACATCCCAAAAATATTAAACTTGAATCATCAAACTCTAATCATCAAAATTAGGGTTAACAAAAACTTTTCCAATTAAAAATATGAAAGCCTTCATATGTGTGTGTATTAAAATTTGAATTCTTTTGAATTGCCATGGTTCTGTGTTTCTTTGCTTGTAAAATGATTCTTAGGTGAAATAAACATCATCTAAACAATCCCTAAACTTTTCCCAAAGACAAACAAGTCAAAACAAACAAATTAAGTGAATGGTCACTTTGGCCAAATTAACTCCCATGCCTACTGGCTATCTCGAACTTTCAGAACTTAACAGAAACATGTATGGATCTTTGCACCCTTGATAGTACTCATAATAAGGTACCAAGGCCCACTTTGTGATCATGCAAAAACATTTAAATGCTTAGTTTAAATGACAGTTTAAAATTGAATCTATTTCATATGGGAAGATCCCACTATTTCAAAAACCACTCAAACAAGCTCAATTTTCAAAACCCAAGCATCCACAGAATCCTCAACACATGCCTAGCACACCCACCAAAAATCTTTTCAAAATTCAAAACTTAAGTTCATGCAGCAATTTCATCAAAACAGGTTGCAGATTCAAATCAACAAAATCACAAACACTATTTTGAGCAGTGTTTTGGCCAACCTTGTTCCCTCTCTGGTTACAACTAGCCTTAGTAGATCATCTAGCCACCTTAACTAACCTCTAGAACCACTGTAAGCTAGCCATTGTCATCAATGGTGAGCAGGCCGAGAGCACCCATGTCACCCTAGTGTGGACAGCAAGCTAGGAGAAGAACTAGCCGTGCCAACCTTGTCTAGCATGCAGCCCATGCCTCACCGCCCCCTCTCGACCAGCCCTAGCTCGAAGACAGCAAACAGAACCGCCAGGAACGCCGCGCCCGTGCGGCTATCGACCATGCCGACGCGCACCGCAGAGCACGCACCGTTCCCATGCAACCCGACCACCTCGAGCCCTCGCCGCCCGCCAGCATGCACCCGACCGTCCCAGGAGACCACCAGACATGTTCGTTTCACCGCCTTCGTAGCCACCGCCGCCACGAGTTCGCCGCCTCGCCTCCACGAGCACCGCGTTCCGACCATTTTCCACCGCCCCTACACGTGCATTTAAACCTTAGAGCATCGCCAGAGACCACCGTCGATCGCCAACCTCGCCATGCCTCTAGTCAGAAGTTTCGCCACCGTCGCCTGCCCATCCCTCTCGGTCTCGCCGTCGAGCCTATAAAAGGAGACGACCCCCTCTCGATTTCTTCACACCATCTCACTCCCCTCACCTCACTGATCATTCCACCCCTTAGCCGGAGCACGAGGAGCAGCAGTTCGCTGGAATTGCGCCGGAGCAGGCCGCCTCTAGAGAAGAAGGGAGCCGTTGATTTCGTCCACCCCCGGAGCTGCCACGACCACCCCTGAGTTCGCCGTCGTCGACTTCGTCATTTGCTCGCCTCGCCGTCGTCACTAGAGCCCAGGTATGCCCTCTATGCACCGCACCGAGCCACTAGGGTTCGAGCTCGCCGGTGACTTGTTCATCGTCGACGACGACCCTCAGCCGTTGATCTCACTTCTAATCCAACGCACCACATCGCCCCGTACCGCTTCGCATTTTATGAGCTACTGACCAGTAGACCTCCCTGTCAGCTGATCCCCGCGCTGCAGAGTGACACTGGGCCGGCCCAGTAACCCTTCCCGCGCAGCCCACTCGTTTGAATTTAGCTTTTTCTATTTATATTCAAACTCAGTTCTGTACCTAGTTTCAAAAATCAGCCCAGCTCGATTTAGTGAACCAAATTTCATGAAACATATTTTGTTAGAAAGATATTGAAATGCTTAATCCAAGACCGTTGGATTCAAATCATTTGGATCTATAGATCAACCTTGGTAAAAATAACAAGGCAGAAGCTTTTCTGCATTCAAACATTTTTCAAATTTAAACCATAATAGCTTTTGAGTTGATTCCAACTCTGAAAAATCACATTTGACCATACCTTTCAGAATATATAAAAATATATGGGTTTACTTACAGAAATAATGTTCAAGTAATAAAAGAATGCCACATAGGCATTTCTAGTCACTTTATTTGATTTAAAATAAAAGGTTAAACCTTATTAAATTGTGACACCACTTTAAATCACATTCTCATGTACTGAAATATGCGGTGATGACATGTGTCAACATGATCCCATGTTTGAGTTGGAGAATATTTAATCTTAAGTAGTTTTTCAATGAGTAGAAATTACTTTTCTAAAAATAAAATAAATAAGACAAATGCTTTAATCTTGTAATGTTAATGATGATGCTAGATCATCTATAGAACCCTTTTGTGTGATGATTGAAAGTAGTTAAGTATTGTTTGGTGATTGTGTACCTCGTATTTATTCATAGACGCTAGTACCGACCAAGGATACGAGGAGGAAGGAGGATACTACGAAGAAGAAGTCGAGGAGAACTTCAACCACTGCTCTGCTCAAGGCAAGCTTATACTGATACTTATGCAAGCCAATACTTGCAAGCCTTACTAATCAAGTTGACCTATGCAAGCAAATACTTGCTTGTTACCATGCCAACTATATGCCTTAAGCATATGTGATCATACCCACTTGATAACCCAATCCTAGTTTTACTTGCAAGCTTTCTACTTTATTTCTTTACCAAAGCTATTTCTTAGAGTTTACTTAAGTAATTGGTAGATTCTAGGAAGATAATTGAAGGTTGCATAAAGAGCATTAAATTTGGCCTAAGCTAGATAATCTTGATGTCATCCCAAGGCATGAGATTGAACTTAGTTAAACTCCACTTGTTTACCACCCTTCATTAGTACTTACCACACTTGTAGATGCTAGTGCTAAGCATAAAACTTGATCAACTTTAGATGGGAATACTTGGTGGAAAATGGGTATGAAAACCTTAGAATGATGAGTCATTCTACTGAGATGTTTTGACATGTGTTTCCGAACACCAGATGATTTTGATGATGAAAATGATAAGGCATGAGCCTTAGACCTTTATAAAACTGATGGTTGTCTGGATGCGATACCATTCCAATTTTATCGTACAACCACAATACCTGAAAACTGGGTAGGGCTTGACTGGAAACTTATATACTTTAGTATGGGTTCCCTCACGGCCAAGGTCTGAGCTGAGGCTACCTTGTGAAGATTGTCCACTGCAAAGACTCCAAGATGACAGTTGGTCATGGTTGGGAGGCCAAACTCACAGGAGAGGTGCCTATACTAGGGCATGTAATTGAAAGGTTAGGATTGATTATCAGCATACTGAGTATGGTGAATTCAGGATTTGTTCCTGACGGATGTATCGAATGTTGTGGTGAAAGTGTACAATCTCTGCAGAGTGTCAAACTATTCGAATAGCCGCGTCCGCGGTTATGGACAGTTGGAGTGGCCATACTGTTCCCCCGTCAGATGTTTTCAAAATGACTTGTGAAATGAATTGAGAATTTGACTTGACCACAACAGAGTTGTGGCATGAGATACAAGTTCCCACTTAGGTGTTATAAAATTTCAACTAGCTTTTCTTGCTTCTGAATTAGTAGAGGTAAATATGGCTTTTTGCAAAACAACCCTAGAGTTTAGTGTCCTACTACAAAACCCCCCCTTCACTTGTTAGTATTAGTTTGCGAGTACTTAAAGAGTACTCATGGCTTTGTCCCTGGCTATTCCCGTGGCTAGACTATGAAGAAGAGTACCAGGATGATGGACCCTAGGAAGGTTACGACAACTAGGATCATCTCCCATCGTCAGCATTGCCTGTGACCCCGAAGATGGAGCTTCACCTATGCTATCTTTATTATTATTACGTATTTCCGCTGCCTGAGTTGTATTAAGAAATGGATCATGAGATCCTTATTTGTGTAAGACCTTATGTATGGTTTGTAATGGATGATGTACTGTTGTATCCAATTCTGTTATGTCTCGCAAAAATGGTAATCCTGGGATTGCGATGTATGGCATAACAAGCATCTGGGATTAAAAATCCGGGTGTTGACACTGCCGGGACGGGGAAGTGCCCCCGGAGCCATCTCCATTGATCTCCACCACCATCTTCATCACCGTTGCTGATTCCCATGATAAGGAGGGAGTAGTTCTTCCTTGAGGCTAAGGACTCTACCGGTAGCTATGTGTTCATCTCTCTCTCTATGCATGATCTTGTTGTGGTCATGAGCTTTGTAATCAAGTAGATCTACCTTGCTACTCAAGTGCTTCAATAGATCTCTGCTCTCCCCATGTGTGTGAAAGTGACAGCGTGCACGCCATGGTGGCACTTAGGTTTGAGTCTACATAAATACTCTTTGTGCTTTAATAGATCTATGATTTCCCCATGTGTGTGAAAGTGACAGCGTGCATACCGTGTGTGGCACTTTGGCTAGATTGAATATTTGTTATGAGTTATATTTGGAGTTGGATGTCTTTATGAAATTGTGGTGTTTGTTGGAACCATCTAGCGCTCAAGGTGACAGTGTGGGGTTATCTAGATTGGGGAAGGCTCTACCGTTGATTAGAGTGTCTGACCAGAGAGTAGTTAAGAGTAGTATCATGAAGAGAAGATATTTATATGAGAGAGTGTTTACTAGTGAAAGTATGATCCCTAGGCCTTGTTTCTAAACATTGAAACACCGTTTGCATCTAGATATGTTGCATGTTTGCTTGCTTTAGTCTTTACCTCACCGTCAAGCTGTTTTCTGGCACCATTACCACTTGTATTTCACTATATCTTTGCCGAACTAGTGCACATATACACCTGGCAAGTGTATTGGGTGTGTTGGGGACACAAGAGACTTCTTGTATCTTGATTGCAGGATTGCTTGAGAGGGAATACCTTTGACCACTTCCTCCCTAAGTTCGATAAACCTTGGGTGATCCACTTAAGAGAAACTTGCTGTTGTTCTACAAACCTCTGCACTTGGAGGCCCAACAACTGTCTACAAGAATAGAAGTGCGTAGACATCATCTATGCACATCCTATGTCCAACAATAGTTCTAGTAGGTATCAATTCATTGTTTTCATTAGGAACAACAATAAAGCCGCCTTTCTTAGGAATACAATGAATAGGACTTACCCATTCAATTTATTTTACATGATAAATTACACCTGCATCCAGTAGGCGTACTATTGCCCTTCAAATCATCCATTGAGTACCCAAAGGCCTTGTGGTGCTCCTTTAGTACCTTCATGAGTTCTTCTTCTTCTTCCCCTGGAATTTTAGCACTAATAATAATAGGGAATTTATTAGTATCATCTAACAATCTATTTTTAAGATTATCAGGTAAAGTTTTTAATTTTGGAGGTGGTAATTCTTCATCCCCTCTCTTTTCTGGCTCTTCAAAAGATTCATCAGTTGGAGGTTCTAAAATGGGAAATGATTCAAATTCACTTTCTAATTCCTCTAGAGTTC
This sequence comes from Avena insularis, assembly GCA_023614405.1. Lineage (NCBI taxonomy): Eukaryota > Viridiplantae > Streptophyta > Magnoliopsida > Poales > Poaceae > Avena > Avena insularis. The sequence continues at coordinate 93,370,554 of CM042695.1, forward strand.
TGTCCTCCATAATTATTTCTTCACAATTTGAGTCTTCATTTATTTCCTATTTTTGATTACTTAAGAAAAGAGTTGATATTTCCTTAATAGTTTTCTCTTTCTCTTCTTCTTGGATATGTAGAGGTTTGTCTTTAAATTTGGAAAAGTGGAATTCTTTTTCCGCTTTCCCAAGCTTAAGGGATACAACCTCCTTTTTGAAGTCGACTGTGGCACCTACATCACTCAAAAAGTTTCTTCCAAATATGATTGGGCAAAGAGTGTCACCTGACATATCAACAACTACAAAATCTATAGGAAGATTTTTATTGCAAATTGTGACAGTTGCATCTTCTACTACTCCCATTGGAATTCTAAGATTTTTATTGGCTAACATGATTGTCATATCAGTATTTTCTATTGTAGATGGTGCTATCTCTTCTTTTATTTCAAAATAAAATCATAAGATATAACATTAACTTCGGTGCCAAGATCACATAAACCGTAATGCTAGGTTTCTTTAAATATGCAGGGAAGAATAGGCTTACCCACATTTTTTACCTTAGTTTTACCTTCAACCAATATAGAAGTCTCTTCATCAAGTTCAACTATGTCACAATGTGCATACATAGCCATAATTTCTTCCTTGGTTGCCTCTTCATCTTTGGTTTCATCTAGATGTTCTTCAATTATTGGCACACTTTCCTCTTCTTTCTCCAATTGTACTGCCTTGACCTGTTCATATTCCAAAATATGCTTTTGTGCAGTGTTAGGGAAAGGTATCTCATACATTGGTTCTAGGGAGGCCAATGTTGCTTTAACTTCTGTTTTCTTATCAGGTTCGGGTGGTGGATCATACTTGGTGAACCCTCTTTTGGAGCTTTGATGTGTTATGTAAAAGCTTTAACAACTTGCAACACAAGATCTGAATTTAAATAAAGCTCTTTAGATAATTCATTAACATGGCCCTTCTTATTATAGTCATGAATACAATCATAATCTATTTCTGTGCCTCCTTCACTTCCTAGACCAAAATTTCATGAAACTCTACGATCGTGAATTCTATTAAGTAAAGCCTAAGCTTTAGTTATGGGTAAATCCATAAAAGCTCCTCTCGCGCAAGAGTCTAGTTCAATTTTATTAGGTTCAATTAAACCACCATAAAAGATATACAATAAATACTATTCAGGCAAATCATGATGAGGACATAGACTAAGTAAATATTTAAATCTTATATAAGCTCTTACTAGTCCTTCATTAGGACGGTTCCTCCAAGTTATTATAAGACGCCTGATTCCAAAAGATTTTGATAATGGATAATATTTGGATAAAAATTCACAAGCTAAATTATCCCAAGTAGTAGTGGCTTCTGAGGATAGAGATCTATACCATGAGAGAGTTGTACTTGTCAAAGTTTGACTAAAAAGTTTAACCCTTACCTCATTGGCGGTATACCCCGTTAATTGGAATGTGCCACATATATCTTTGAAACATGCAATATGCTCATATGGATCAGGATCTTCTTCATCTCCAGTAAATTGCTTCTTGTGTAAAATACCAAGTAGTAGAGGATTTATTTCAAACCCTCTTGTCTTCTTGTTGGAGTTGTCTCTTTTATAAATATCGTAGGGCTTCCCAAAGTGGCCGAGTGGGTTAGCACTAGTCGTATGTTCAAACTTCATCATGTTGGTGGAAACCTGTAACTCAAAACAAAACTTAGCAAGACTAAAATAAATAAGCAAAAACTAAAACACCTACAACGCTCAACTCCCTGGCAACGGCGTCAAAAAATAGCTTGATGACTGTAAGTGCATAGATTGGTTGTAGCTAGTTTCGAAATAACGATATCGATCCCACAGTGAACAGAATCTGAAGTCTAAAAATTATTGAAATAAATACTGAAAATAGAAATGCTAAATAAAGTTCTAAGTTACAAGATAAAATACGAGTATTGTGTAAAAATGTGTTTTGTGGTTTTTGGTATAAGAGAACAATAAGTAAACAAAACTAAATACATAAAATAAGTATCGCGTATGTAAAAGACATTTGGAACCTTAGTGGGAAAAAGCGTTCTCAGAGATTAGCGGATACGCCACTAGCATTATAAAATGCTGAGGTAAACATTATTATCATGAACATTCTTAACTATGTATGTGTGGGAGAAACTCCGTAGTTGGACAATTAGGAAGCAACCAGTGCTCACATCATCCTCATAACCACAACAGACAGCAATCAACATCAATTGAATTACTGTGCTATTAAGGTACATAATCCCGCAGGACGTATACCATGACATGGATAGTGTTTCATGAGTTTTCTCGATTCTCATGTTGATACGTAAGGGGTGCCAATAACTTTATAGTCACTGTAAGTGCTAGCACACCTCCGTCTACCAACAAGTAGTTCCCTCCATCAAGTCCCCACAAGAGGCAAATATTGAGAGGTCGACTTCTCCCAACATCAAGATGAAGACAATCTAACACATGGTTACAACGATGAATATCATAATAAACTTTATTTTATTTCAATCTCATGCTAGGGTTTCTCCATCTCCCCAAGAACTAATGATCTACTCATACATGGAGGCAATCTAAATCATGGCAAAAGTAATGGAATCTATCATAGATGAATAGTACTTGTATAAATCCACAACGAGTATGGAAATTACAACAAAATCTAGACAAGATGTAGATGGGATGGATGGAGATGGTGGTGATGCGGTGGTTGATGATGAAGATCGATGCCTTAGCCTCTTGGATCTACGGAGGGGTGAAGATGGATCCCCGGTGGATGAGTTCCCCCTCCAGATGCCTTTCGGAGGTGAGGTTTCGGCAATTTCTCGGTGTTCTGGCGTCTCTCCGATCCAGTTGCACGGGGTGAAACTATTTGATGAGGCGGTGTCGGTGCCAACTATACGGCAGGAACTATATGGCCGGAATATTTTTCCCGCCATATAGTTGGTCGTTAAACCTTCTGTATACTCCAATTGCTTTGGGTTTTCTTCTGGTGTTATTAATATTTCCCAAATAAGCAATTTATGTTATTTTTGGCTCTTTTTCACTCCAACATAACTGGTCCAAGAATTGTGTCCATCGTATCCATCATCTGATCTGATCCTGGTAAAAATAAACATAAAAGATGTGCGCAAACGCCATAAAATACCAAGATCCTACCACTATAATGCAAAATAATAATATAAAACATGATGCAATTATGCACTCATCACCCACTCAAAAACAAGAAATAAATGAAGAATCAAAGATTCTAGGTGATTAGGGTTTGAGGTGGAGAGAGAAAGAACTAGGGAGAAAGGAGGAAGAAGGAGGAGGAGGCTGACTGAGCCAGACGCCCTCGGTCTTTACTAGGCGACGCACGTGGTACGAGCGCTGGGTATGGGCCCGTCCCGTCCGTACTGGTGTTCGCCACCATTGGATCAACTCTAGGGTTTGATATCGAACCTGGAGTACCTTAGTACGGGTGCACGGTACGGACAGGTCATGCCCGTACTGTGGCTCGTTATCAATACGGTATTGTTGCTTGCTTCTGTCGACACTCAGTACGGGCAGGCGGTACAGATGTGTCGGCCCGTATCGTTGATCGTTATCAGGTCGGTATGGGGGGCCAGTTTCTTCGCGTTTTTGGTACAGACATGCGGTATGGACGCGTCTGCCCGTACCCTTTCTCGTTACCAATCCTGGGCCATGTTTTAGCATCTTCCTTCACTTTTCTGTTGTTTTTTTTAAATTCTCGTCGATGGTTTCTTTGATTAGATCAATTCTAAAAACAAAATTTATTAAATCGGACCAAATAATCAAAACCAAATAAATAACAAAAAACAAAAAAAAGAGTAGAAGAAAATCTAAATTGAATTTTATTAAGAATGGGTCAACTCCCATTAAGTACTTCATTTTTGAGTTTTGGGTTTTTAGCCCGTTTACTTCAAATTGTTCTTCATCTCTTGTTCTTGTTGCTTGAACACGCTTGGGTGGCGGAACATATTTTTCACCATGTTCTAGTTTTTCGGAAAGTATCAAACAATCTGATCATCATATGTCACATCCGAATTTTTAGAATTGGTATTGCATATCATACATGTTATGGCATCATAATCATCCTTGCAAAATTTCAATTTTGAAAACATTTGTCAAAAACACCACACAAATGCTTGCTCATCATATATAGATGAATAGCATAGGTTTTCACATTGCATCTGTTAAAATGGAATTTTATGGTAATTTTGGGATGCATATGTGCATAGAGGGTTCCAACACAAACCTGTAACAATTTGAATCACCTCATTTAGAGCAGCAGATCAAAAGTTATGGTCATTTGAATTTCAGAAAATTTCGAGTCCAGAAAAGTTCACATAGACCGTTGACACCTTTAGAAATTCAGTTAACTGTGCAGTTCAGAATATCAAAAAAAAAAGAAAAAGAAAAAACGCGCGTGCCAACCACTGCGGCCAAGCCGGCCGGCCCACCCAGGGCCTGCCAGCGCTAGCGCAAAGCCAGCCGGGCAACAGATAGCGCGCATCGCGCGCCGCGCAGCGAGCAGCGCAGCCGGCCCACCTCCCCCGCTGACCGACATGTGGGGACCCCTTGTCATCCCCGTCACTGCCGAGTCCAGCTCCAACACGAACACCGCCGCAATTCTCGCCAAGTACCTCGCCGAATCGGCCACCGATCTGCGCGCTTTCCCCAGTTTTGTTAAGCCTCGACCCCCTCTTCCTAAGCCCATGAAAACCCTAGCCGCATCGCCGCCCATCTCGCGGCGATTTCTCGCTGAAGTCTCACGCCGCCGCTGCCATTGCCATAGTAAGAACGTGCCTCGCCGTGCCGGCCACCCCCTCGGCTCCTCTCACCCCTGGCCGTTCTCCCCTCGCTCGCCTGAGTCGCCTTGACCTCTTTTCCTTGCTCGCAGAGCCCCCGAGCCACCCGCGCGAGACACCGGGGACCGACGCTGCCGCACCTCTCCAGTTCATTGTTGTCGCTATTCGGGAACGCGAGGAACGATGCCAACGCCGTCCCAGGAACCTCCGCTCGCCGCCAAACCCCGGCGTGCTCTCCACCGCTGCCAACACTGAGATCCAACTCTTCGCCGGTGAGCCCCCACCCCCCCTCCACGAGCGCGCACCAGCCGCTGGATCAAGGATGCACGGTATGGACCACGCATTGATAGTCAGCGCTGAGCGCTGACTAGTCAAACCTGTACAGTCAGGGCCATGTCAGCGACGACTAGTCAGCGCTGCACACTTCCGTTTAAAGATTAATTGTAAAATTGCAGAAAATGAAATAAACTTGTAAAATCCATAGTAATTGATCTACAGGGCCAAAAATCACAAATAATCTGTTGGATTCATATTTTCACGTATAACATTGCTGTGCAATGTGTTCAGACTTTTTCAGTAAGGTTTTGCCATGAATAATTAAATGGATTAATAGCCTTTTTAGATTAATAAAATCATAGTAAATTAAGTACTACTCAAAAAATTACAAATAATATGTCTACGGATTCACAAGAACCTGTAGAATCTGTTTATGAATTTAAATGATAGTATTACAATACTTAAATTTACAGAAGCAATTAAAAGGCTTTCTAGAGTATTTTAATTATACAAAAAGTTCTGTAAGTCCTTTTTGCGTGATTCCAGTTGGCCCTAGTCACACATTAACTTGCCCATATAGTAGGTATTTATCCCAGATTTTACAACATAGTACACAAACTGGGCATATTATTTGCCTTAGAACCCATTATTTGGATCACTATTTCTTATCAAATGTTTTCCATTGCATAAAAATTCTTTCATACATATCATTAGTAGTCATAAACAACAGAGAACACCCATTTTCTTCTGAAACTTGCATTAAGAAGCCATGGATGCATTTGTGCATTTATCTATGCTTATGTTTGGAATGTTTATGTGTTGCAATTGTGCCATGTAGATTGTGAAGAGTGCAACGCTTGCTCGTGTGAGGATTGTTCATTCGAATTCTGCAGCCAAGACTAGTAGATGCTAATTTTTTCATGATTATTGCCCTACTATTTTCAATGCATTGTGGTGTATTTTATAGTTGTATGCTTAGGAACTACTATCGCTATGCTATGTCCTATTATATGGTAGGGATCTCTTGTAGTTGAGCCACCGTTGGTAGATATGCTTAGTCGTGCTATGATACACGAGGGATGGGTTACATCACTGAATTTTTTCCTAAAAGTGTTGGTTTGCGAAAACTAAAAACAACTTAATCAATGAACCTCCTGGGTGTGATGGGATTGATATTTTTTGGTGGTATCATTACGGAAAGGCACCCAGGTATCAAGAGAAAATGATTGACTTCTTTATTTGGTAGCTTACGTGTACAATCATGTGCCATTAATAAAATGGGCGGTTGGTTGGACTCAGTAGGTTGTGGCAACTCGAACCCACGTAGCCAAAGATGTAGAATTTTGGTAGGTTGGTATGGTGCGTGTCGGGTTTGATGAGCTACTTACCGAACGGTTTCTTCTTGGACTTCTCCCTATCATCACCCAATATGAGAGTGGTGGTACGAGATGGGTTGGCCAAGTCACATGGGTATAGTGTACTAATCCCTGCAGGGTGTATACACTAATCGATTAGTCGTGTCCCTGGTTATAGACATATGAGTTGCTTGATATTGAGTTCATGACATGTTTCTCGCTCATTCTAATTTCCTAATTGCTTTAATATTGATGGGATAATCTATTTGGGATCTTTTCAAAGAAAATCAAAAACTATTTATGAAAGTAGGAAAAAGTTATTTGCAAATGCAAGCTATCCACAGCTCCACTTGCCAAATAAGCATATAGATGCTAGGTTTATTGTCTCCTTTAATAGATCTACTTGCCATACATTCCATGTATTGACCCTTTAGGGCTGTTACATTTCATGTTGTAGGATGTTCAGATTCTGAGTGATCGATTAGGTCGCGATACTCCACTCGGCACTTGTTCACTTGTAGGCAATTTGAAGAATGGAGGAGTTATTTATTTATGTTGCTACTTGAATAAGTTGAGCTAGCCTAGAGCTAAGCTTTATTGTAATAAATGATTACTCTGGATCCTTCTTTATTTATGATACACGGATATTTTTGCTATGTTATTCATATTTATTCTATTGTGAGCCAATGAACTGATCCGGGGATTGGCGTGTCACATAGAAGCTACGGTCTTATATATATTAAAGACAATCTTATCGTTAGGGCAGTCCACGTTAGCTCCAGCTGTGCTAAGAAAAGGTCTTCCAAGGATGATAGAAAGTTTTTCATTCTCGGGAACATCAAGTATAATAAAAAAGTGGGTATAACATGTTGATCTATTCTTAGTAAAACATCTTCGATCATACCGATAGGTTGTTTAGTTGTCTTATCCGCCATTCTCCTAAATTTAGTTTCTTAAATAAGGAATAAGGCATAACACTAACACCTGCTCCTAAATCACAAAGAGCATTAAATATATTTGTTTTCCAAATCGCGCAGGAGATGGTCAGTATACCTGGGTCTCCAAGCTTAGCCGACAGCTTATCTCCAAAGCTTGTCATTACTGCCACTGTCTTAGCTACCTTATTTTTTCTATTAAGGATATCCCACATAAACGTTTTATAAGCAGGAACTTGAATAACATCGGTTAAAGGAAGTTCTAAGCGAAGGTTCCCCAATGCTTCGGCAAAAAGAATCATAAATAGCTTTATCTGGTTTATATTGAAGTCATTTAGGATAAGGAATTTTCTTTTTGGTTGGTATTACCTTCTCTTTTACCTTTGGCACTGGAGGAGTGTCTCTCTTAGTTTTCCTTATCGCTGACTTTTGCTTATCAACATGATCTTCACGTGATGTTACAACTTGCTCTTCTTGTTCCTTTCTGAGATCAGCTTCCTTCCTTGAGTCAATTGTCTCAGCATCTGAATCATATAGTTCACACTTATCTCCCATTTCATCTTCTTCTTGTTGTGTCTTGGAAGCTTCATGTGCTCTTTTCTGAGCTTCATAATCTATGTCATCTTAAGGATCTACAAGGTTCTCTGCTTCTTGACTCATTTCTTGAGTCTCTCTTTCCTTGCAGGCTTGTTACTCTCGATACCAAGGTGGACCTTGTGGTTATCGTGTTTGAAAGGGCATGTATGCCCCCATGTGTGGTTTTGGTAATTAATGGCAATCTCTATGGACTAATGTGTAAATTGAGTTTCACTTGTAGGTTTGTCCATTGGCATCGCTTGGGCCATATGTTGGTCTCAAGGTTGAAAGATGAAGAAAGAAGGACCTTGAAGGTTGATCAAGGCAAGTGCAAAGAGTTGCATCACGTTGGATCAACCTCAAGAAGGGCGAGCTCAAGATGCGCCATCTCTAGAAGATCTCATGCTTGAAGCTTGTCATAATCGTGATCATGGAGTGATGAAGACAAGTTCAAGAAGAGGTTTCCCCATGGAGTATGGGGAGCAAATTTTTATTTCTTCATCAAGCAAGAGCGAGCAAGAGCAAACAAGAAAGGTGTTCCCACTTTAGAAGAACAAGACGTTCTACATCAAGTTCAAGTGGAATGCTCAAGGCAAAGGTATGATCTTGATAGGGCTTCTCTTTTTCCAGTCTCGTGTTGTTAGTTGGGAGACCGGGTTTAGGATAGATGGCCGTACTATCAAGAGGGGCTCTCAAGCGGGTGTCTCGATCGCATTGTTCGGAGAGATCTCAAACCTTTGCATGCATAGCATCATGTTTCTTGGTTGTTATTTGGTTCTTGTCCATGAGAGGATCTAGAGCTTGTGGTCATCATCATAACAAGCTCTAGTTCATCAAATAAGGATTTCACTTGCATATCTTATTGCGGTTTTTTATCTTGCGAGTTTTCCGGCTCCACACCTTGGGATAGGGGTGGACATATAGCTCGAGGCTCGAGGCTCGGTTCGGGCTCGTCAAGGCTCGGCTCGGGCTCGACTCGGCTCGAAGGTTGAACAAGCCAAGCCTAAAACCTGAAACTCAGGCTCGAGGCTCGATAAGCCCGCTCGATCAAGCTCGCAAGCCGGCTCGAAGGCTCGATGTAATTAAAAAATTCGCCATGACCTTTGCTAAAATTGTAACAATTCACAATTATGATCAACAATTCATCATGAATACATGCATAACATAGTATACCAAGATTCAGAAAGTATGAATGGTGATAACAAGTGCATATGTCACAAGTTCACAACATAAACGTCCATTCCGGTACATAGATATTGTCATACATAACGAACACAAACATATAATGATAGTGGCATACATCACAATCACAAACACAAACACATGCACTTAGTTCGACAAGTATAACATCTGAGCCCAAAAGAACCATCATCTCGATCATTTCATCTTCCTCCATCCTTGTTGCATGTTGATTCTGCAGCACACAAACAAAAGAAAATCACATTCACTCTATTTTAAGAGTAGTTGACTGCTATATAAAAAGTTTTAGGAGGAAACACACGAAATGAAGACAAACTATTCAGTTTTTTTAGTTAACTTGATATGTACAAAAAGGTCTAGCAACTAAAGATACAAAAAAATCACTATATACACATTTTTGCTTCAGTTTTAGTGTTGCCAAATAAGTTCCAGCAACTTAAAGAGACTAAAGTGGCACTAATTACTCCACTTCCATTGAACTATGCTGATGTACAAAAGAGTCCAGCAAGTAAAGACTAGAAGGCACTAAAAATTGTATGTTTTGCATCAATTTTCTTGATGTACAAAAAATTACAGCAACTAAAAAGACCAACATGCACTCTAAGTTTTGCTTATTAGTACTTACTAGTTGCTCCCCACCATGCTTTTTGGAAATGGAATGAACTCGACATCATCCGCATCATCTGGTTCCTAAAAGATTGAAATGGTAATGTTATATATGCATAAGAAATATGATAGAGAATTAAATCATTAACAATAACACACATACCGGTCCCAACGAAACTTTGTTGTCATTGTGGGCACCCTTAATCCAGCTAGAAGCACACACCAACGCCTCCACCATCGCTGGCTTTAGAGAACTCTTGTAGTCATCTAGAACTCGACCCCTGGTGCTGAAAGTTGACTCCGAAGACACGGACGTGGCTGGTATGGACAAAAAATTCTTTGCCATCTTTGCTATAACAGGGTATCTATGTGCATTCAGCCTCCACCACAACAACACATCAAATTTTTTGTTCAGCAAGCTCTCATTCTCCTCATCAAGATACTTGAGAAGCTCATTCTTTGATGTCTCCAAAGAAGTTTCATTTAAGTACGAGGTAAACTGGCTAGCACTTGAGGGTAGAGAGGAACTTATATGCACAGTTGAAGATGATGATGCACCTGATCTATAAGAATCAGCTTTCTCATGACGGTGATGCATATCATAAGTTTCATACAACTTTGTCAACTCGATGTCAATCAGATTATATTCAGCGAGAGCTTTGCCTTGTTCATAGATCATTCTAAACCCCCACTTAATGTACTTCAGTTTGTACCTTGGGTCAAGAATGGTAGCAATTACCATGACATTATTGGGCTCTTCCCAATACTTGTTGAATTTGTCCATCATTGCCTCTCCCATAACTTTCAAAGGTGGATTCTTTGAGTCACATGCCTCTTTAAGCGCAATCTTGACATTGACAATGTGAGGATAAAATATGTTGGAAGTAGGATATGTAGAGCCAGAAAATGCAGTAGAAACCTTAGCCAGAGAAGCAAGTATTGGTGTAACGGTATTGAATAATGCCCATTCATCATTTGAGGGCTTCCATTTATAGTTTGCATCGCTGTCCGAATAAGAATCTAATGCATCTCTATAGGCAATGGTTGTTCTTAACATGTGGTAGGTTGAATTCCATCTAGTGGTCACATCAAGTTTCAGCCCCTCACCTACTGTGATTGCAAGAGACCGACAAATTTCTACAAACTTGTGCAATCGCGATACCGACTTCTTGATGTACTTGACAGATTCCCTCACATTGTTTGTCAAAGGGGTAATGGTTGCAGTCCCATCGGTCACCACCAAATTAATAATATGAGCACAACTACGAACATGGAAATATTTTGGAACAAAACAATAGGAGCTTCTAGCAGCAAACATAGCCTTCAAATTGCGGATTGCTACATCATTGTTGGTTGCATTATCTAGAGTGACCGAGATGATTTTACCTTCTATCTTCCATGCAGCCACACACTCAAACACAGCTTGGGAAATCACATTTCCACTATGTGGAGGGTCCAACTCCACGAAATTCAGCACACGGCATTGCATGTTCCAATCCTTATCGATGAAGTGTGCAAATAAACACATATAGGAAAGTGTTTGGTTGGGTGTCCACAAATCAGTAGTTAAAGCTATGTTATCCACACCTTTGAGAACCTTCATAAGGCTATCTCTCTCAGATTCAAACACCTTTAAGCATTCCTTTCTAATGGTTTTTCTACCAATAAACTCATACTGTGGATTTAAATATTTCATGACTATGTTGAACCATGTGTGCTCTACCATCTTAAATGGATAATCATGACAAATCAGCATCTTAGCAATTAACTTTTTAGCTTCCTCTTGACTATACTGCCTAGAAGGTTGCAAAACAGGAATACCGGTATCATTTGCATTAGATGGCTAAAAGTTGAGAAGGGTTTGAGTAGCCACCTTTGCCATTGCAATCTTGTAAGCGGGACATACTTTGTTGTAGTGCCGCAACAAATGTGAAGTGGCTCCTCCATTCTCCTTGCTGTAGGAGAAATACTTTGTGCAATACTTGCATTGTGCCATAAGCACCTCGACACTTGGATCCTCTTTGGATGGCTGAGGAACCTTATCGAAGTGGTCCCATACCTTTGACTTAGACTTGCCACTTGGTTGAACAATAACCTTCGGACCAACCTTCATTCCCTTGTGTCGCTTCTTCCCTCTCTGAGAATTCCCACCATCATTATCCACAGAATTCCCATCATCAGATATGTCAATATGACCATCAACAAATACATCATCTTCAGACATGTCATCGTTCTTATCAAAAGAATTTTCTTCCTTGTCGGACTCAATTGTTTGAGGCTGCACCTGCACACATGAGACATTTACTAGTATCACAAACATGAAACACCAAGAATTCAAGACACATGAAACATCAATAACTATTGGTTGTGGTGGACAAGCTGCTGTTGCCGGCTGCGATGATGTCGTTGTTGTCGGTTGCGAAGATCCTGGTTTAGTTGTAGCGATGCCGAGTAGAGCAGCTGTCTTGGATTGCATGGCTTTGTTGTATGCACGCCTCTTTCCCTGGCCTGGACGTGCCTATGATGCAGCACTCTCTCTTCCTGGTTGCATCTTGTTTCTACAGCAACAACATGACAGGAAATAATTACTAGATGCCACCCAAATTATTTAACTAATGAAGCATGACACCCAAAATAGTTGCTATCAGTGCATAATAAGCATGACACCAAATTTCATTTAACTAATGAACTTCAAAACATTGTAGGACATCATTACAGAAGCATTAGTACTAGAAATTAAAACAGCCCAAATTAAAACATTGTAGGAAACTAGGAATAGGCCTAACGAGAAATTGGGAATATGCTCACTTGCTGTGGACGAAGCACTGCTGCCGGTGTGGGCGTGTGGCTAGGCGGACAGGCGGAGGGGGGAGGGCCGACGGCCGGCGGGAAGAGGGCAGAGGGCCGCCGGCACTGCTAGGCGCTAACCCTAGCTTCGCCCCTAGATCTTCTCCACATCGCGCGAGACCAAGGGAAGGGGAGGGGAACGTGCTCAGGAGGGGTAGGGGCAAGGGAGTGGAGCACCTGGGGCATGGGGATGTCGGTGGTGGCCGGCGACGGGCGGCGCGAGATGGGGGCGAGCGGGGTCGGGGCGTCGGGCAGGGCAGGCTCGAGAGCAGGGTCGGGGCTGCACGCACGGGACGGGTCACGCCTCACGGGGTAGGTGGGGTGGGTCGGGCTCGTGGGGGCAGGGAATTGGTATGGGCTCATTTAGTTTTTCGAGCGGCCACTCGAGCGAGCCATGAGCGAGCGAGCCCTCTTTTCAGTACATTTTCAGCACCAAGCCGAGCTTGGGCTTGGCTCGAGTTTACCGAGCCTGGCCGAGCCGAGCCGCGAGCCGGCTCGGCTCGGCTCGATTCCACCCCTACCTTGGGAGATACTTCACATATATATTCATGGTATTTTCTCCCTAGGTGATACCCAATATTTCGGGCATAAATGCTGCCGGTAGTACCGCTCGGGCATAAATGCCGCTGGTAGTACCGGGTGAATTTCTGGCTCTTGTTTCGCCCACGTATTGTAACTTTCGGATTTTTGTTGGATTCTACTCATCGTTATCTTTCCAAAAAAATGGTTTCATCTCGTTTGGAGTTCGGATGCGAAAGTTATTCCATTTCTGGTTTCTGGAATTTCCCTGACCAGAAGTTCCGGCTTCTCATCGGAAATTCCGCTAGGGCATTTTGTCGCTGGACTCTATTTGGTTTGTTGTATTTGACAGAATTTGGGCTAGAAGTTTCGGCGGTAATACCGCCCCCACCGAAAGTTCTGGCCAGGGACCAGAAGTTCCACTCGGGCCTAGTTGCCGCCGGAAGTTCCGATTGAAAATCCGGCTCTTGTTTCACTCACGTTCATTAACCTTCTGTTTTGGATGTGTCTATTTGACGGAACTTCAGTCAGAACTTCAGTCGGAACTTCCATCGGAAGTTCCGGTGGACCGGAAGAAGTTCCTACCAGGACTCGCATTTTAAGACTCTCGCATCGCAGTTTTTAACTGTTGGCTGTGTGCCACCGGAACTTCCGGCCAGGGTCGCGAATGCCCATAATGGGCAGATCCGGGAACCCTTTAAAAGGGGCTCCTCTTCCCCTTCGTGGGCACTACCTTTTCTTCTTAGTCCTTGGCTTTCTCTCTCTCTCTCTCCTCCATTGTTGACCTTGAAGAAGCTTTCCCTCTCCCCTTTCCATTCCTATGATTCTTGCATCTCTTTGAGGGATTTGAGAGAGGAGATCTAGATCTACAATCCCCTCAAGCCAAATCCCTTCTTTGTGAAGGAATCATTGGGATCTAGATCTTGGAGAGTTTTGTATTCTCCTCCTGTGTTCTTCCTCTCTTATCCCCCAATAGCTTTTGTAGATTTGGTGGAATTTGAGTGAGAAGGACTTGCCTCTTGCATTTGTTGCATAGGTTTGAGTTCTCCTCAGAGATTCGGCGAGTACAAGCTTGTGGGCTTGTTACTCTTGGAACCCTAGACGGTTGTGTGGTTAGATTGTTGACCTTTTGTGGTCTTGTTGACCTTTTGTGGTATTGTTGACCTTTTGTGATCTTGTAGCCTTTTGTGGCTTTGTTGGCCTTTTGTGGCATTGTAGCCTTTTGTGGCTTTGTTGTTGGGAGCATCCAATTGAGTTGTGGAGTTAGCCCCAATCTTGTACGGGTTCGGTGACCGCCCTCAAGCGTCCCATAGTGGAGCGAGTGCCCATCTTTTGTGGTGCGCACTCGGGAGAATAGGGTGAGCCTTTTGTGGCGTCGGTGAGTTGTGTGCTTCCGAATCCGGGGTGAGGCCTTGTGTGGCGTTGGGTGAGCATCAAGCCACCACACCTCGAGGTGAGCCATTTGTGGCGTTTGGAGAGCATTGCGCCATCGCACCTCTCCAACGGAGACGTAGCTTCTTTGGAACTGAACTTTAGGAAATAAATCTTCATCTTCGCGTCCATCGGTTATGTCTTAACCGAGCCCTTTACTTATACACTTTACATTGTGATAGCCATCGTGCTTGAAGTATTTATATCTTGCTATCACCTTCTTGCTTATATTGCTTAGCATAGGTTGTTGGTGTACTTAGGTGAACCTAGTGGTTAGGTTTTGTGCTCAATAAATTAAACGTTATTTTTATTTCGCATTTACTTGAGCCTAAACCATAATATTTTTAAAAGCCCAATCACCCCCCTCTAGGCGACGTCCATTGCACTTTCAGTGTTTCTGTACCACGTCTAGTAATAGTAGAAACAGTACCAAAATTACCTTAGTTCAAAATCAAATTCTGGGTGTCAATAATTTGATCACATTGTGTTTTAACCATGCTTATATATTTATATAGGTGTTTTGTAGAATGACCCAAGTCATCAAAGATTTTGGTTGGGTCCCTTTTGTTCTTTTCTCGTGCCATAAGGCGTTTATAATTTTTCTCAGGGAACTAATTTTTTTGGTACCTAAACTTTTACATGACAAGATTAATATCATATTCTAGTACATAAGTTTGAAGAATATCAACTTTAGTTTCTTTAACTAACTCCGAGGCTATACCTTTTTCTTCCATGGACTTTTTAACTTCAGGAATGAGGTCTGAGGGTATATGGATCATACCTTTTCGTGGTTTGATATCCTTGGCTGGATTATATTGTTCATTGTTGAAGGATCTTACCTACAAAAAGTTTTACACATTCTGGTAATGTTAGGTTACATATCTCTCCCCTGTAGACAAATCAATCATTTATTTTGTCTCATTGTTTATCCCATTGTAAAAATATTGAATAACCAATTTTTCTTTGAAACCATGATTCTGGACTTTCATAATCATTGCATAAAACCTATTCCATGCTTGATAAAATCTCTCTCCAACTTCTTGGAGGAAGTTTGTTATGCTACGTTTAATTTGCATGATCTTACGAACAATATTTATGCATGAATCCTCGGATGCAGCCTTCCTAGATATTTATAGTATGATTGGGAAATGATTGTAACCAAGGTAATGCATTATATTTAAGTGACCAGCGAAAAATTTTAAACAGTACAAACTCTATTGGCAAACTTGTTGGTTTAAGGGTAGCACAAAGTTCGTAGACCCTTGTCAAATGGTTACTAGGATCTTTCTCTTCTTTTCCTACAAAGACAATATCTTTTATCATAAAAATAGCTCAGGATAAATTTCAAAATCTTGGCCTTCAAGTTTAGGACAAAGAATGCGTATCTTTCTTAAGTGCCTACATGAATTCCCATATTCTTCCAACGGCAGCTTAGGTTCAGCCCCACGGGTGAAGGTCAAGTGTGCCATCAATGGAATCAGGCTGTTCACGTCTACGGTATTTGAATTAGAGAATTTTTCAATAAACTCTAGACGTCTTTCGGTCGGAATACGATCAATATATGGAGGTAAATAAGTTCTTCCTGATCGAGTGGTACCTCTGTCTTCAACGGAGATCATGAATGGTGTCAATAATCGTGTTGTCAAGAAACAACACTTAGCACTTAGCTCCCCGGCAACGGCGCCAGAAATTATCTTGATGGCCTGCAAGTGCACAGGTTCGTCAGAGAATGTTTTCGTGGAAATATTAATTCTAATTTTTATATCGATCCAAACAAAGAGCTTCGGCAAGTGCTTTTAGGCAGCGTTTCTGTCACACCCAAGGTGTGACAAGTCTTGAGTGAATTGACCATAGTTGTTTATGGTGGAAAGTTGTGAGTGAAAGATAGAGGAAACTTGCGTAGGAAGTAAATAAGAAAAAATGCAATAAAGTAAAGACTGGAAATAAGTTTGGAGTTCTTGCAGATGAGAAGTTAGGTGCGGGGAGAAACGATCCATGGAGATAGTGAACATGCCAAGTGGGTAAACTGGAATAAGTAATTGTGATATTTTTTATTTGTAAGCGAGTAGGCAAGCAACCCGTATACCGACTAGAAGTCCTCATGGCCAATTCTTCCTAGTCTCAATGATCCGTCTGTCTGTTACCACGATAATGATCAACACATTAATTAAGGTCTTACGACCAGATCAAGGCTTTAATCTTGATGGTTTCTTGTTGTCCTCGAGTGATGCTAGCTCCTCATTAATATCGGCCGTGTCACTCGGGGGTCGCCGATTCGCTAGCACACAAGTTCATACCTATGATATCTTTAGATCATGTTACATGGGTTCTTAAATTAGATAAAAAGCATTAGGCAAACATAGATAATCATTCCCACGGATTAATAATAACTACAACAATCACAAATGGATGGATATAAAGGCGGCATGACATATCTCACCAATTCCCTACATCTCCCACGCCTATGGGGATTTACTCAGACATGAGAGGAAGACAAATCAAAGACATAATTGTATTGCTAAGGGAAATGATCTCAAAGTTGTCGTAGCAAACCACAATAGTACTTGAAGATCAAATCAAATGCAAAACATATATCAAAGTATCAAACCCTAATCTTACAATTGTCAATCTCTTTATATCTCTCTCTCTAAATGATGGTGGGGATGATGGTGGAGTGGATGTTAGAGAGGCAGAGATCGTCGAAGAACGAGGGGATGTTCTTCTCCTCTTTCATATCTGATCTCTTCTCTCTGATGAGTTTTGCGGCGGCTATGTTCAATTTTTCGTCCCCTCTCCTTCACGAAAGTTGCTTCTATTGATATAGCGGAGCCGCTGGCAGGTAGTACGGGCGGACGGTACGGGCGCATTCCGACCGTACTGCTGGTCGTTACACACACTGTACACCTCCAATGAAAGGGGCTCCAATTAGGGATTTACTTCTTTTGGTGTAATTAGCTCATCAATGCAATTAGATCTTCAATAAATGTTTATTACCTGAAAGCCATTACAAGAAACCAAGGATTCGCTGATTGCGATATTATCATTAGTAGAAAAGGCAATCTTCAGTGAAATCTGGCAATAAACAAGAGGAAAATCAATTGGAAAAGTCATGAAATTGGGAGCTATCAGCAATCAATGGACACCACTATAATAAAGGATACTACGTAGCAGATGACATATATCCAAGATGGTTAACATTTGTGAAGCCTATCTCGAACCCTCTTCTCGGCAAGTATTCCAACTTTCTCAAGAAACAAGAAGCTTGCAGGAAGGATGTAGAGTGATAATTTGGTGTGCTTCAAGCTTGATTTGCAGGTTTCCCACTTTGACCTGGTCGCAAGAACAGACGTGGGAGAGCGAGCAGGAGCAACCATATTTCAAACAGGGTCCTCTTGTAGAGCCTGATTACCAGGTGCCGGTATCGTGAGTTGCCTTTGAAGCTATGCATCAAGAGATCCGAGACCTGCAAGTACCCATGGAGAGTTTGAGCTTGCGTTGAACTAATTGCTTGCTTTCTTGAATTAATGTGTCAAAATTATACCGAAACTTGGTGAACAATGGCCAAACTATGTGATTAGATTTGTTTGTGTGACATTTGTGTCAAAATTCTGCCAAAAATAGCTGAAGTTTGCCAAATCACCAGTTCGATAGTGACGCAACCGAGATCTAGCGGGGAGTTGGAGGACCCAAGGCCAAAAGTTTTCCAGTACCAAAAAATAGTCTGGGGTCACCAAGGAGTGGAGATACTCTAATAGTAAAGGCAGGCACATGGCCTGCTTTGGAGTAGAAAGCAAAGAGTTTACCGAACACATACATCTTACTAGTAGTATAATATATCTAGCATACATGTTTCAGCAGCTTAAAATATGAAGCATACATTTTTCACCGAACTTCCAACAAGCAAAATTATAAGGATCTCCCGTTAAATTTGTATTTATAAGAATCTTTGGGATAGTAATTTGTGAAGACTCTGCTAAGAGTTGCCCTTGACGGCCATCAGCTAGCGATAGCGCGAGAAATAATCGATCTGGTCGCCGTCCGCAATCTTATAATCCGCTAGTGTCCTATCGCTACACATGATGTTGCCATAGCGAGTAAAATAACCACCCCACCATCCAGTCGGCACGGTGTGGTAGTAGTAGTCCATCAGACCTGGACCTGGTCAGTTGTTCGCATGGTGAGGTAGACCTTTTTGGCAGTTCCCTTTTCCGAACTCATAGGATTGTTCCCGTCCACATGGATAGTCAGAAAACTGTCGGCTTTCTCCTCTACCACATCGTCCCGACGCCTGGGAACGAAGTAGATCATATCCCAGTGCTTGAGCTGCAGATCATCCGGAGTCTGGTCGCCCGCGACACGCTTGCCGCGATACAGGAATATGCCACCGCCGGCGGCTGCGGCGGCGGGCACCAAGTCGTAGTAGAAATCCATGAGGCCCTGCATCCCTTCTGTTCTCCGCATGGTGCGGGTGAACCTTCTACCTTTGAAGTCCTGCAGCACCGGCGTGACAAGCTCGACCTCCGGGACGAAGTAGAAGTGGATCTTGTGCCCGTCCTTCATCCCGAGGTGCGCCGGCGTGTGCATGCCGCTCTTGAACGGTCTGGCGCAGCGTTTGTGCATGAAAAGCTCCTTGCCGTTCTTCACTATGGGCACCATGGAGTAGTAGTAGTCCAGCAAGACCTGCAGCTGGTCGGTTGTTCGCATGGTGCGGGTGAACCTGCCCCCTTCTTCGTCCCTCACCACGAGGGTGACGAACTCTTCAAGTGTCGACGGCTTCGCGTCGGAGTTCTCCGTCTTCACCGACGCCGGCGTCGACATGCCACCCGGACCAACCTTGGGCATCTCTCGTCCTCCCTCGTTGAGATGGTGTGATCAACGACTGTGTTTCAACTGGCTACCTGCCGAGAGGCTTTATATCCGCGTGGTCGACGGTACATGTACCGTCCCAAGCTTTAATTATTTTCGATTTCGATTTCCTGGAGATCTGTACATGGCTGTTCAGTTTACGATAATCGCGCCACCTATCCCGTGTTTGCATTGAATCATCGTGGACTAGCTGTACAGCCACGCATGCACAAGCATGCTTAAATTCTCTCCGGTTTCGGTGCCCGAGGCTGCGAGGATGCATGAGTCCATTGCAATTCTCAAGGTCACCGGCGGATCAGAATTTTAGGGACACAGGAGTAGATTCGATTTGTGACTACTCAACGGGTCTTACCTCACGATAAGTAATTTATGGTCACCAAATACGCGTGCTTGTATCGTACTACCTCCTTCACGGTTTGGAGGACGCCTAATCAAATTTACTATCTCCTTCACGGTTTGCAGGGCACCTAATCAAATTTGGGTTTTTTCAAAATTACAATGTTCCTATGCGCATAAGAATTAATTGTTAATTAATGTAGCATCTTTCCTCCCAACTTTCTATGCATGCAACAGTCTTCTACCAATACATGCGTCTTAACCGCTCACTAATATGCCTAATTTTTAGCCAATACGTTCACGCCTAGGTCCGTGAGATTTTTGTAGAGCGTCCTGCAAACCGTGAAGGAGGAAGTAGGTTTTTCCAAAACTACAACGTTCTTAGGCGCATAAGAATTAATTGTTGATTAATGTGGCACCTTTCCTCCCAACTTTCTATACATGCAACAGTTTCTCACCAATGCATGCGTCTTAACTGCTCACTAATAGGCCTAATTTTCAGCCAATAAGTTCACGCCTAGGTCCATGAGATTTTTGTAGAGCGCCCTACAAACCGTGAAGGAGGGAGTACTAGAAGTACTACTCCGTACGGCAGGAGTAGTCGGTCACTGTTAGCTGTACGTCGCGGTATGCGATGGCGAGTGGTGGTCACTAAACTTTGGACGCGGGGATGTTACTAAATACACTTGTACTGGGGGGTTAAGTGGAAAAGGTGTTGGATACTAGAACCCCGTCTCTACGAGCCAAGTCAGGAAGTTAGATACTGAAAATTTCCCTCTTGTTTGTAACCCTAGGTCGCCGGAGCTGGTTCGCTGCCGTCGGACTTTCTTGGAAGCATCTTCATGAGGCATGCTCATCATTCTCTTATGAAGCACGGGAGAATTATGTTTGCCTTGACTCGGTCGACGCAAGACCAACATAATTCTATTGTGAAGCTCGTCATTAGAGTCGGAGCTGTCTGTCCTTGAGGATGTGGACAATTGTTGACATGGGCTCCGACGCTGTCTGTGAGGCTCTATTTGTGAAGTCGCCAGTGAAGTCAGAGTCGTTGGCTCATGGAGGACTGATGACAATGACGTTTCATGGCTACCCCGACACGGGTCTGTAAGGTTGATCTCCACACGATCGAGCCCAACGGCTCGACCGTACCCTTGACCACGTCCTGATCGGGGATGTAACATCCCAAAAATATCAAACTTAGATCATCAAACACTAATCATCAAGATTAGGGTTAACAAAAACTTTTCTAAATAAACTCATGAATGCATGTATATGTGTATGCATGGATTTTGAATTTCTTTAAAAACCACCTTGTTTGTGTGATCCATTGCTTGTAAAATATTTCTTAGGTGAAATGAACATCATCTAAAACATTTCCCACACTTTCCTTAAAGACAAGTAAATCAAAACAAATATTTTAAGTGAATGGTCATTTTGGCCAATTTAACTCTCATGCCTATTTTGGCTGTCTCAAACTTTCAGAACCTAACAGAAACTTTTCTGGATCTTTGCACCCCTTGAATGTACTCATAACAGAGTATCAAGGCCCACTTTGTGATCATCCAGAAACTTTCAAATGCATAGTTTAAATGACAATTCAAAATTGAATCTTCTTCATATGGGAAGATCCCACTTTTTCAAAACCCACTCAAACAAGCTCAACTTTCAAAACCCAAGCATCTGCAGGCTCACCAGCACCAATCTAGCAAACCACCAAAAATCATTTCAAAATTCAAAACTTGATTTCATGCGGCCATTTCATCAAACAGGTTGCGGACACAAATCAAACAAAATATCAAACACTATAGTGTGCAGTGATTCTTGCCTAACTTGTTCCCTAGTTAGCTCACACACAACTCAGTAGATCATCTAGAAAGATTAGCCCAACACTAGCACCCTTGTGAGCTTGCCATTGCCATTAATGGTGAACAGCCGAGCACCCCAATGTCACCCCATTGTGGACAGAGAGCTAGAGGAAGAACTAGCCGTGCCAACCTTGTCTAGGAGGCAGCCCACCGTCCACCGCCACTCCCTGTCCCAGCCACGAGCGTTTCCAAGCCATGGACCATGCGCACAAGCCGCGCCCAGACCATGCCGAGCGTGCGCCAGAGCGCCACCCTCGACCAGCATCCACAGACCGCGCGCCGCCCTCGCCGCGTGCATACATGATCGCCATCAACCCAGGAGACTGCCAGACATCCCCATTTGCCGCCTCTGCGGCCGCACAGCCACCGCCTCCGTCAAGACGCCGTCTGCCAGCAGAGCACCGGCCGTTCTAGACCAAACCACACCGCCCATGCCTCGCGACCATGTCGTTGAGCATCGCCAGAGACACAAGACCGCCCCTACCCTTGCCCATGCCATTAGTCACCAGAATATCGCCTCGACGAGCTCACCGTGCGCCCCGACGGTCCCCTCGCTCGACTATAAATAGAGGCCACCCCCGCACTAATTCTTCACACCATCTCACTCCCCTCTCCTCACTGAACGTGCCACACCATTCTCAGAGCAAGGCGAGCACCACCTCGCCGGAATTTCACTAGAGCCTGCCGCTGCCGGAGAAGAAAGGAGCCAGCGATTGGAGCCGCCCCAGGAGCTGCCGCGACCACCCCTGAGTTCGCCGTCGTCGACTTCGCTGCCCGCCTCGCCGACCTCGCCAAGACTTCGGTGAGCCCCCAGCGACCCTCACTGGCCGCGCTAGGTTTCGTTCTCGCCGGAGTTATCTCGCGTCGACGATGACTCCCAGCCGTTAGATTAGAACTAGATCGAACGACCCACGTTGCCCCATACCGCTTCACCCAACACCGTGTCACTGACGAGCGGGGACACCCACTTAAGCAGCCCGCGGGAGCACTGCGCTTAGCAGGCCGGCCCGTTAGAATTTTCCGCGCAGCCCAGTTATTCAAATTAAATGTTTTTCTATTTCAATTCAAACACACTTCTGTACTCAACTTCAAAAATCAACCCAGATCGATTCAGTGCACCAATTTGAATAAAACCAATTTTGTTGGAAAGGCCTGTGAATGCTGAATCCAAGCCCGTTGGATTCAAGTCATTTGGATCTCTAGATCACCCCTGGTAAAAATAACAAGGCAGAAGCTTTTCTGCATTCAAACATTTTTCAAATTTAAACCATAATAGCTTTTGAGTTGATTCCAACTCTCAAAAATCACATTTAACCATACCTTTCAGAATATATAAAAACATATAGGTTTACTTGCAGAAATATTGTTCAAGTAATAAAAGAATGCTACATAAGCATTTCTAGCCACTTTAATTAATTAAAATAAAAGGGTAAAACCTTATTAAATTGTGACACCACTTTAAATCACATTCCCATAGACTACAATATGTGGTGATGACATGTGTCAACATGATCCAATGTTTAGTTTGGAGAATATTAAATCTTAAGTAGTTTTTCAATGAGTAGAAATTACTTTTCTAAAAATAAAAAGATTTAAACCAAGCCTTAACCTTATAATGTTAGAGATGATGCTAGATCATCTATAGGACCCTTGTGTGTGATGATTGCAAGTAGTTAAGTATTGTTTGGTGATTGTGTACCTCGTATTTATTCATAGACGCTAGTGCCGACCAAGGATACGGGGAGGAAGGAGGATACTACGAAGAGGAAGCCGAGAAGAACTTCAACCACTGCTCTGCACAAGGCAAGCTAGTAACTATGCAAGCTTATACTGATATTGATGCAAGCTAACCCTTGCAAGATACCCTACTGATGCCACAAACCCATACTTGTGATATGACTACTATATGTCTTAAGCATATGTGATCATACCCCCTTGATAAACCAAATCCTAGTTTTATGTGCAAGCTTCTTACTTTATTTCTTTATCAAAGCTTACTTAGAGTCTACCTAAGAGTTTGGTAGATACTAGACAGTTGTGCTGAAGGTTGCATAAATAGCATAAAATTTGGCCTAAGATAGAAACCTTGATCTCAGCCTAAGACATGAGATTGAACTTAGTTAAAACCCCACTAGTTACCACCCCTCCTTAGTACTACCCCACCTATAGATGCTAGTGCTAAGCATAAAACTTGATCAACTTTAGATGGGAATACTTGGTGAAAAAATGGTTATGAAAACCTTGGAATGATGGATCATTCTATTGAAATGTTTTGGACATTTGTTTCCAAACACTTGATGATTTTGGTGATGAAAATGTTGAGGCATGAGCCTTAGCCCCTTTATAAAACTGATGGTTGTCTGGATGCGATACCATTCCAATTTTCTCGTACAACCACAATACCCGAAGATTGGGTAGGGCTTGACTGGAAACTTATGTACCTTAGTATTAGTTCCCTCATGGCCAAGGTCTGAGCTGAGGCTACCTTGTGAAGATTGTCCACCTATGCAGTATCCAAGATGACAGTTGGTCATGGTTGGGAGGCCATACTCACAGGAGAGGTGCTTATACTAGGGCGTGTAATCGAAAGGTTAGGATTGATTATCCGCATACTGAGTATGGTGAATTCAGGATTTGTTCCTGACGGATGTATCGAATGTTGTGGTGAAAGTGTACAATCTATGCAGAGTGTCAAACTATTCGAATAGCCGCCGTGATTATGGACAGTTGAGGGCCATACTGTTTCGCCGACTTTTCAAAATGACTTGTGAAACGAATTGAGACTTTGACTTGACCACAACAGAGTTGTGACCTGAATTACAAGATCCCACTTAGGAGTTATAAAATTGTGACTAGCTTTGGAACTTAGTAGAGATAAACCTGGCTTTTTGCAAAACAACCCTAGAGCCTAGTGTCCTATTATCCAAAAATCCCTTACCTGTTAGTATTAGTTTGCGAGTACTTAAAGAGTACTCATGGCTTTATCCCTGGCTATTCCCATGGCCAGACTATGAAGAGGAGTACCTGGAAGATGGATCCCAGGAAGGTTACGATAACTAGGATCATCTCCCATCGTCAGCATTGCCTGTGACCCTAAAGATGGAGCTTCGCCTACGCTACCGTTATTACTACGTATTCCGCTGCTTGAAATTGTATTAAGAACTGGATCATGAGATCCCTATTTGTGTAAGAAATTATGTATCGTTGTAACGGATGATGTACTATGGTATCCAATTCTGTTATGTCTCGCAAAAATGGTAGTCCTGGGATTGTGATGTATGGCATAACAGGCATCTAGGATTGAAAAATCCGGGTGTTGACAGGGGACGCCCAACCTCCCTGGTTGGTGAGCCCCTGTCACCTGAGCGTATATAAAGAGGTGGGATCCGGTGGCACAACCAAAGAGGTTGACCGTGTGCCACTCCCCACGCCCTTCTGATCGAGGGCTATCGCAGAGTAACGGGAAGCACCACCGACGTCACTGCCTCGCCCACGCCGTCGTCGGTCGCCATGGCCACATCGACCCCCTCCCCTAGCCAAGGAGCAGGTATGCCTCTCTTCCTCACCGATCTCTCCTCTCTCTCAGTATTTGGACAATATTATGCATAGACAAAAGCACTATCGATTTGATCTAGCCTAGATGATCCTAAAAGAGAAAAAAATTGGTATGAGAGCCTACTAGTTCTAGATAATTTTCGGTAGAAAATGATCAAAAGAAACCATAGATCATCCCGCAAAAAATCCAAAAAAGAAATATCGAAAAAGAAAAGAAGATCGAAACCCTAACCCTATTTTCAGAAAGGGGGGAAGACGGCAAAGTTTACTCACCGGATCTTACCGGCAAAGTGCGCCGCCGTTCTAGCTATGCTGCTCCTCTCGATCCAAGTCCGCATCGGCAAGCCGAGGGACTGGACGAAGAGCACGAACAAAGGAGTGGGCCGCGCCTCCGCCACTGCCGAAGGAAAAGAACCCTTCGGGGGCAAAGGACGCACCTCCGATTCGTTGTTTTCAGGTCCATGAGCTCGCCGGCGCAGAGGGACAGAGGAGGCCGTCGTGCTTCCTTCTCTCCTTTTGCTAGGTGGGGATGGACTAGAGAAAAAGAAGGGAAAAGGGAAATGAAAAGGGAAAGAATCGCGTCGTGGGGTGCCGCCATTACCGGCGGGCCGCCGACGTCGGGGTTCTTCCTCTCCTCAGGCCGCCGCCAAGAGGGAGCGGGACAGACGCGAGGGCGAAGGGTCGAAATGACCTAGGGTTTCTAGGGGAGCGACCGGGTCGGGGTCGTTATGACCCAGCGATCAGCGCGCTCGGCCGTTGGGTTTCATCCGACGGCCAGTGGCTGTCTGCGGTCGATGGCGGGCCATTTTGGGTTGGGCCGAAAGGCCGCAGAGCGTCGGGCCAAGCGTCACGTAAAGAGTGACGCGCAGGCGGGCTGTGGGCCGCCAGCGTGAAAGAAAAGGCCCAGACAGACAGTTTTCTTTGTTATTTTTTACAAACCAGTTTTTTTATTGTTTTTTGTCCAAATTTTGGGAAAATTTTATATAGTTTTTTCTATTCAAATTATTCCAACGAAAATTTGTTTAAAGAATTCCAAAGTGACAGAAATATTTTTACAGAGTTTAAAAGTTTATGAATTTTATTCATTTTTCCGCTGCAAAATCATTAAAAGAAATTGCTTAAAAGCAAAAGAAGAAGATTTTTCTATTCAAATTGTTCCAACAAAAATTTGTTTAGAAAATATAAAAGTGACAGTAATATTGTAAAGTATAAAAGTTCATGATTTTTTTTTATATTTCGTTGCAAATAGTTAAAGGTAATTGCTTAAATGCAATAAAGTGATTATTAAATTAAATTTTAAAAGTATGTTAAATTGATTATTGAAACAATTATGGTTCTGTTATTTTATGACAAACATTATTAATAACATAATCATGTTTTATTGCAATAATATGTGATTTTATCTCTATTATCTGTCCAACGGTGATATAGATTTAATTGCATAAACAGTTATATGTTTTAATTTATACCAACGTTGGATTAATGCATGCAATTGTTGTTATGTTCACACATCATTATGGTTTTAAGAAGACAAAGATGATGACGATGCATGGCAGAAAAGAAAAGGTACCATGCTCTACTGGAGATGACATATACCCTAGAGAACTAAAAGTGGCAGAATGGCATCAAAAGGTGCATGTTATTATAAAGAATACAATTGAAAACGCTATTGTAGGCTCAATTGCAAAGTGTGCTTCCGCATAGGAGTTTCTAGAAAAGATAAAAGCCAGTTCGCTGATTCTTCAAAAGACATATGCCCCAGCTGCTGACGGTTGGTGACAGAAAGGTACAATGAAGGTGCACATAGCATAAGGGACTCCAATCCTATTGATGCTGATTTGGAGCTAAAGGTTGCACTCCTTGTTCACTTAGTGATGGCTTCACTGCCCCAAGAGTTTGACACATTTGTTGCCAATTACAACATGTCCCTAGAAAAATGGGACATAGAAAAGACTATAGCCATGTGTGTGCAAGAAGAGGAAAGACTAAATGCCTTTATTACACAGAAACTTGATAAATGTATCCCGTGTGGACAAAGATAACTATGACTGTTATTTTGGACATGGGAAGTGTGCAATATGGTTTAATAATGCTTATGTGGGTGTCGCTTTGCTTCACAATGAGCTTTATTTTATATCACTATGTGAAAAAGTGTTTCCTGTGTGAACAAAAGAAAAGAAAGTGAACTCATGACTCGTCGAAGTTATGGCACTGTCGATTAAACCATATTTCGAGGGGAAGAATAGAAAGCCTCGTTAAAAATATTCTTCCTCCGTTAGAGTTCTCGAATATCGAACAATGCATAGATTGCATAAAAGGAAAGTATGTAAAGCACATAAAAGGGTGCAAACCGAAGTACAACAACACTAGAAATCATTCATACTGATATTTGTGGACCGTTTTCTGTGAAAAGTGTGGATGGTTATCACTCATTCATAACATTCACGGATGATTACTCCCGATATGGTTATATTTATCCAATTAAAGAAAGATCTGAGGCATTGGATAAATTTAAGATATTCAAGGCTGAAGTTGAAAATCAGCATGATAAGAGAATTAAAATAGTCTGGTCTGACCGTGGGGAGGGAGTACTACGGTCGGCACACTCCATATAGTCAAGTATCTGGACCTTTTGCAAGGTTCTTACAGGAAAATGGAATAGTCGTCTAGTATTCTATGTCGGGCAAACCTCAGCAAAATGGAGTAGCTAAAAGGCGTAACCGTACTCTTATGGATATGGTGCGCAGTATGATGAGTTATTCCACCCTACCATTGGGATTATGGATGGATGCGTTTAAAATCGCCATTCACATTCTCAATAGAGTACCAAGCAAGTCGGTGCCCAAAACACCATACGAGTTGTGGACAGGCAGAGTCCCTTCTCTGCGCCACTTGAGAGTCTGGGGGATCCCAGCTGAGGCAAACGTATTTAATCCAAATATTACAAAGATAGACCCCAAAACAGTAACTTGTCACTTAATAGGCTATCCTGACAGATCAAAAGGTTACCATTTCTACTGTCCAGACAAATACACAAAGTTTGTGGAAACGATACATGCAGTCTTCTTGGAGGACGAATTGATAAGGGGGAGCATGGTAGCTTGGAAAATCGATCTTGAGGAGAAGAGGGTGCATGCACCTAATACGATGACTCAGGAGCCATTTTCTTGCTACCTGTTGTGCCACCATCGACAACCCCTGAGGTTGTGGTGCAGGCACCTGTTGTGACTCCACATGTGACAACAATGGGAGAAGGTTCAGAACCTGTCCGTCAGGAGCCGCCTGAACCCACTGTTAAGCACGAAAGGGAGCCGGAACAGCCACACATAGAAAATGTGCCAGAACCTGAGGCACGAAATGAGAAAGAGTCTGACGAACTCAGAAGGTCTAAAAGAGAAAAAAGAGCAGCCATTTCTAAAGAAATTTACAAAGTTTATAACACAGAAACAGTTCATATGGAAGGTGATCCCACCTCATATGAAGAAGTCATGAGAATCCCTCACTCAGCCAAGTGGGTGGTGGCAATGGAAGATGAAATAAAATCGATGAGTTCCAACAATATGTGGGACTTAGAAGAAATTCCTAAAGGAGCCAAAACAGTAGGCTGCAAATGGGTCTACAAAACAAAGTATGGCTCCAATAGGAATGTAGAAAAGTATAAAGCAAGACTTGTGGCAAAAGGCTTTACGCAAAGAGAAGGGATAGATTACAGTGAGACTTTTTCTCCGGTCTCATGTAAGGATTCCTTTAGAATCATTATGGCACTAGTTGTGCATTCTGATTTAGAGTTGCACCAAATGGATGTAAAGACGACATTTCTAAATGGAGATTTAGAAGAGAATGTTTACATGAAATAATCCAAGGGTTTTTTCATGGAGGGGAAGGAACATATGGGATGCCGTCTAAAGAAATCTATTTATGGGTTAAAGCAAGCCTCTAGACAGTGGTATTTAAAGTTCAATGATACTGTCAAGCTTCATGCACTTGCCAACGCAACCAAAAGTCCGAACTGATAGAAAGGGCTAGTGCAATCCATACACTTCAACACCCTCCTCTCACGTGTGACGGGGAGAAGTCAGCACGTGCAACCGGAAGAGAGCGACGGCGCGCGAAACTCACGTATGACTCAAGAGGCCTATACGTGGACATAGAGGGGTCAATAACAATTTTAGGATAAATTGCGAAAGCCAGGACTCGAACTCGAGACCTTAGGCTCTGATACCATGTCAAGCTTCATGCACTAGCCAACGCAACCAAAAGTCCGAACTGATGGAAAGGGCTAGTGCAATCCACTTATACACTTCAACAGATACAATTAAAAGATTTGGATTTAAAGAGAATATTGAGGAGAACTGCATTTATACAAAGTTTAAAAGTGGAAAATACATTTTCCTAATTCTGTATGTGGATGATATCCTGCTTTCTAGCAGCAATGTCAGTCTACTACTAGAAAAAAAGAAGTTCTTGTCCTCAAATTTTGATATGAAAGATCTTGGTAAAGCTTCTTATGTTTTGGGCATAGAAATTCACCGAGATAGAAAGAATGGAGTGTTAGGACTGTCGCAGAATGCATATTGTGAAAATATTCTAAAGAAATACAATATACATGTGAGCAATGCCACACCTACTCCCATAGTCAAGGGCGATAGTTTTAGAAAATTTCAGTGTCCAAATAACCAATATGAGATCGATCAAATGAAAGCAATACCATATGTTTCGGCCGTTGGAAGCTTACAATATGCACAAATGTGCACTCGCCCTGACTTAGCTTTTATCACGGGGGTACTCGGTAGATATAAGGATAATCCAGACATGGACCACTGGAAAATGGTAAAGAAAGCTTTGCGTTATGTGCAAGGCACAAAAGGCCTCATGCTAACATCTAAAAGATCTGATTCCCTAGAAATAGGAGGGTATTCAGATGCAGATTTTGCGGGAGATAGAGATGATAGAAAGTCCACGACAGGATGTGTCTTTACTTTCACAGAAGGTGCTATTTCATGGAGAAGCGCCAAACAATCAATAGTTGCATCATCTACGATGTACACAGAATTTATAGCATGTTATGAGGCCATGGACATGTGTTATGGCTAAAGAAATTTGTACCCGACTTGAGAGTGGTAGACTGCATTAGCAGGACTCTAAAGATGTACTGTGACAACGAGCCCGCAATATTCTATGCTCACAACAACAAGTCGAGTAATGATACAAAGCCAATAGAACTAAAGTATTATGTTGTGAAAGACAAAGTCCAGGATCAAACTATAAGTCTTGAGCATATAAGGACAAATGATATGTTTGCGGATCCGCTAACAAAAGGCTTACCTCCCAATGTGTTCAAGGAACATTTAGCCGACATGGGGTTAAGGGAAAGCCTATGATTTCTGGACTAAAAGGCCCAAAAGTAACAGGATTTGTTTCAAAACAGAAAAGTATATAGTGGCTGTCTGATTCTATCGGCAATTAAACTGTGACGCTGAAACATGCTCTATGTACTGATCCGTGATGAAACGAGTAAAGTATAAAGTTAAAAGTAAAGTTGAAATTAAGGGGGAGAATGTAAGTTTGATCTCCACACGATCGAGCCCAACGGCTTGACCGTACCCTTGACCACGTCCTGATCGGGGACGCCCAACCTCCCTGGCTGGTGGGCCCCTGTCACCTGCGCGTATATAAATAGGTGGGGGCCGGTGGCACAACCAAAGAGGTTGACCGTGTGCCACTCCCCACGCCCTTCCGATCGAGGGCTCGCGCAGAGTGACGGGAAGCACCACGGACATCACTGCCTCGCCCACGCCGTCGTCGGTCGCCATGGCCACATCGACCCCCTCCCCTAGCCAAGGAGAAGGTATGCCTCTCTTCCTCACCGATATCTCCTCTCTCTCTCTCTTAGTATTTGGACAAGATTATGCATAGACAAAAGCACTACCGATTTGGTCTAGCCTAGATGATCCTAAAAGAGAATCAACAGGGTCTCCTTGTGCATCCGTATTTCGTGTGGGTAGGCAGGTTGACTGTGGTGTTATGCCTAATACGATTGTATTCCATGATGACGTTAGTGTATTTGTGCAGGTTTTCATTGGCTGGTTTGTCAATTCTCTTCAACTTATTTAAGTAAAATGAGACACAACACGATCGAATCGCATGCATATATTTCGTGAGTTCGATAAAATCTGAAGATTTAACCAGCACTTCATTCACCGAACTACATTAACCGACACAAACCATATCAATCCTTTGTCCCGCACAATACTTCTTCCAGACACATATGCGCTGATGCGCATGAACGACTGATCAACTTGGTGGCGTCGATCAATCAGCCGCGTTCAATGCAAGCGCGCTGCACGCGGTCCTGCATGAAGAGCGTCGGCGAGATGGTGGTGCGTGCACCTAGAGCAGGTGCACTGGCCGCCCAGATGGACGTCGCAGCGCCCCTCCAAGCAGCTATCTGCCTTGCACCCCTTGGAGCACTCCTCGTCGCATCTCATCAGATCGTCGCCGCCCGTTGCATCTGTGCACGTAATCGAGCGCATATGTTGTCAGAAATTCAATCCCCCAACAGCGATAATCAAATCTAGTCGTGCAAATTTCACGCACGTTCCATGTTAAGAGTGGAGTCGGTAACGGCGAGGCAGCTTACTGCAGGGCAGGAGGAGTACTGCTGCCAATAGCAGGATGGACGCCACCACGGCTGTGATCTTCGAAGACATGGCGATTATGTGCTTCTTGTTGGTTGGTTGCTTTGAGGCGTGGGAAAGTCGACCAACCTATGGACTATGGTTTTGGTTTGCTTCGCCTGGCAATGGCAGGGCATGTGTTTATATATGGCTCCAAATACCGCGATTTCTGCAATGGAAGAAATCAGGCATGCAATCAAAAGATACGATCAGCATTGATGATAATTTGATATGGTCGGTTACTTCGACGTTGGGCCGGATTTGCTGATCAAATTTGGAAAGTAATAGTACTAAATTGATACTCCCTCATTTGGTATAATATAGTGCATATAAATTCTTTTAAATGTCAAATTTTATCAACTTGGAGCAAAGGATTGCAACGGGCAGGGTATGGGCATGGTACGTTATGTATTTTTAAGTAGTTGCTAGTTGTTCAATTGGAATCACTTGAATGATTGATAATATGCCATGCAATAGTTTGATTTGTATATGGTAGAGATTTGCAAATTCAGCACAAAAAAATTAGGAGGTTAAATACTGGGGTTTGGCTATAGACGGCCACTGGCCACTGCTTAGAGGAGTAAAAATTTGGGAATCTAGCAAAGGCAGATGGATAGGGAGTTAGTTTTAGGGGTTCAGCTAGAGGTGCTCTTAAAAGCTACTCCCAGAACACCCACTTGGCCTTCATATGGAGGTAGACGACAAGAGTGCACCCAATATCTTTTGGGTAGTGGGTGGACATTTTATTTTCGGTTGTTTTACTCCATCCTTTCATCTATCCTAACCACCACCGCCGCTTCGTATAGTCATTACCCTGATGCTTCGGTATCGATTCCAGCAACGTGGGCTCACCTACACCCCCTCCACCACCTTCCCCGTGTGAGCTTAATCGTGCCTCCATTCATGCGTCATCTGATCCTTGGTGTACCAAGGGGAGGATATGGTGTTTTTCCTTGTAGTGACACAGCACACCATTGCATGTTTTAGTGCACAAGTTGTTGGCATAATACACACGAAACACCGTTCCACAAACATTACATCCAACAGAGTAGTACAACAGAAATAAAGTAGGTCCAAGGTATGACTATATTATTCATATCCAGATCCATAAAAAAATATCTATGAAACCTTCTTAGCACAATGATGTTTTCCAGGTAAGTTTCTTTCAATCGAAAATCCAGCAAGAACGATTTGTAGACTAGTAAAGCACTAGTTCTACCTCTATATCTAGTGGTTGTATATTGTTTTATTAGCAATGATCTAATGGTATGGTTTCTATCATTGGGACTTGGTTACCATATATGTCTAGTGTTGGTTTCCACCATTCTTGATATTGTTGTTGACTACTTTGCTCCTGAAGACTAGTCTCGGCTCCTCGTAGTGGTCGTCCTTTGTCGTCTCATTAGGTTGGGATGACACTAACAACTTACTAGAGTCTAGCAAGGGATAAGGAGATATTTTGAGTACATCGTGCTCAGCAAGTTATAAATATGTGGTTGTTTGATGCACTATCAACAACAGTGGATCATACATCCTGAGCTTATGCAAGTTTTCGAAAATGGTTTTTAGAAAAAAGGTAAGTTGTATTTAGAAAAACTATATCAGGCAGCCTTTACAGGTTGTACATGACTTCATGGAGTTACTTTCCCGCTGCATTCACACTTCTTTCCCATAATAGAGAGTAACATGTCGTGTTTTATATACTTTGCATAGATGCGCTATTTTCCCCACAAACGTCACTTTATCCTTGTTGCATAATCATCCTATGTCTCCTGTCCACACTTCCATATGGATGAGCCCAGTCTAAAGACAAGCCAATCACTAGCTTTCTCCATGAACCCACACTCCACCCATTACAACAAGGTTCAGTCAAATACCTACACTTAGTTGACCTCCCTTCAAATACCCTCAAGTTGTCATCACTGTATATGAGATGGGGATGTTACGGGATCCCGCCTGCTGCTCTCCACTCTAGATCATAGCTCGACCTAGCATACAAATACATACAGAAGGAAGAAGGTCTAGCTGACTTTCATGTCCCATTCTAGGATATGTCGTCAGTGCGGTCTATACGACACTTTGAATGACTAATTACAGCTGTTGTTAAATCCTAGGTGTACTTTGCCGGTACAATGGAACCTCCACCACATGGCTTACCTCCCATTTATTCCAACCATGGTTCCATCGTCCACCACAATATATTATCCGATCACCCTGGGCCACTAACCCATACTCCATATTCATTATGAAAATAATTTTTGCTTTTGAATGCAAGTGATAATGTAATACTTTTGAAAAGTAGTTTTTATAAATCCAAAGGACATGCAAGATTGAACTTTCCAACTAATTGCAAGATTATGCAATCAACATTCTTCTAGTTGTCATAAGATCCAATTTCCAAGAATAGCAGCATCAATCTAATAAGGGCTAATGTTTAAGTATTGTCAATATTCTATTATGCGATAGGTATGATATGCAATCATTCTAACCTAAAACTATTTCCTGTTGGTTTGGTTTAAGTGTTTGATCTAGAGTTTGAGTTCTTTGTTTTATATTTATATGGATAAGTGATTTACTTTCGTAAAGCACTAACATAGAGATTGAATAGTGTGAACACATTTTAAGTTATCTCAGAACATTCATGCCTTGTTCATTAAAAGGTATTTTAAAGTTTCCTTGTTGTTGTAAGCCTAAGAAAGCAGGAGGACTTAGGCTTCAACATAGAAATTCATTTATGATAATAAACGGATCAACCAGAATGTCTGCTTTAGAGATTTTATGGATTCCTTTGATCTGATTAAGCATAGGGGCAAACCTCGTCTTAAAGAATGCATGACTTAGTGGGTAGACACTTTGTAATTTAAGTATGGACTCCTTGTACATATGTCTTAAAAAAATACATAAAATGACACAATAGGGGGCTTCCATACTATTTTTGTGTCAAAAAAATCTTTAATGTTATCTGGAAATAATAATCTTATCTCAAATAGTAGTGATAATTCTTATCGTGGAAAAGTACACTAACTTCATGATATACACAAGTATAGGGAATCGTGTGTAGCCTTTTCGATAAGTAAGAGTGTCGAACCCAACAAGGAGCTAAAGGTAGGATGAATTTTCTCTCAAGTTCTATCAACCACTGATACAACTCTACGCACACTAAATGTTTGCATTATCTAGGAAATAAAACTGGAGCAACAATATGGGTACGACAGATAGCTTTGCAAGGTAATAAATACAAGAAAGTAATTGTTAGTGCTGCAGCAATAAAATATACTAAGTAACCAAGTACCATGAGTGTGGAAAAGTGGTGGTAATTGTGATGGCTTTGTCCAAGTTTAATTAGCGAATAAATCGGGTTCATTGTCTTTGATGCAGTTTTCTATGTGGGAGAGGCTAAATATACATGCATTTCACTACCGCAGTGTTTGGATGTATGAATTGGAGTGTGGAATTGGGGAATCTGGAAATCAGGAGCTATTTCGACCGTTTGGACCGTTCTCAGAATCATTCTATGGAAACGAGAAGCAATTCCACGCCTAGCCCACCTCACGTGCAAAGAGCCCGCTCGGGATTCCGAGCTCCACCCCTCGGAAAGGCCACGGAAACTTTCTCCGTGCTCAGCCCCGACCCACACGTACCCGTTCATGAGGACAGAAACAAGACATCTCCTTCCCTTCGCTCTCCCGACCCCGTGCTAGACCTCGACTATGACAGGTCCACCGGCGGCGGCGGCGCCGGTAAGCTCCTCCCCTCCCTCCTCTCTCTTCTCCCTTCCTCTCCATCCTCTTTTGCATCGATTTCTCTTCCAGGAGGTTCTCGTGAGCCTCGACCGTCCCCTCCCTAGCCCCCTAGGAACCCTAGGTTGACCCTATCTAGGAAGGGGAAATCGGCGCCGATGGACGACGGCGGGTCAGGCTTGGCGTCGGTGTCCTTTCCCTATCCATCCCCTAGCCAGCCTTGGCTCCGGCGCTCCCCTTCCATTGCAGCATGGCTGAGACCCTCCCCTTCCCTTGTGGATTTGTCATGTGTGTGTTCATATGTTTGATTTTTTGAAGAGCCGAAGATGTTTCCTAGAATCTGAAACCTGTAAACAAAATCTAGATGAAACTTGTTTGTAATCATACTATAGACAAGATTATATTGTGTGTGAAAAATAATATTTTAATTTTACTTTGTGTAAAAAAAAAATATACACATACCATTTTCCATACAAGTAGACAAGTTTATATTGTCCAAACTCAACAACACATTCAATTCCATAATTTTACATCCAAACATGAATTGGAATTGAGTGTTATCTTTAATTCTAAAAAAAATTCATGCATATCCAAACAACAGGATTGAAATTGGAGGTCATTTTCTTTTCACCTTAGATTTGGAATTTCCAGTCCAATTCAATTCCAAGATAAAATTCATACATCCAAACACTACGTACTTGGAATTACAAGCACTATATGATTAGATTGTTAGCAAGCATCCGCAAATACTAAAAATGCATTAAGGTTTCCCTAACCATAGCCTTAAGTTAATGGTCTTTTATTCCCATACGTGCAACGTTCCGGTTCGTGATCTCGGGTTTCTTTCACTCCGGCAGAACTTCCTCCTTCCTCTTACACATACTACAAACCCTATGATTTTAATCCATGCACGCACAAATATAATGGACACTAAAGGACTGTACCATATCAACATACAACTCTAATGAACCAAAGACATTCAACCAAGTAATCAAAAGACAAATAAACTACACAAACATGGCATAGATCATAAGATTATAACTTATAGCATCGAACACCATGTTTACATAGGACGGTACAGAGGCGTGTGGGAGGATGAACCACTGTATACAAGCAGGAGTTGGTGATGGCGGTGAAGACGATGAAGGGGGCAGTGAGAGGTGCAGGGCGGCGGCGGCGCCGGTGGCGGCGTGGGGAGCTCCTTCTCTGCCGCCGACATCATGGGGAGCGCCGCCCCTTAGCCCCCTTTATTCATGGCTTCTTGGGAGCCCCCCATGGAGATGGGATCCATGGTGGGGGGAGCAAAAACGTGGCTTTTGGCGTCTGCAAATTCGTGGGTGAAGGAGTCCCCCACGAGTTAGATTTCCTCCCTTTATATAGCTTCTCGGATTTTCATCACCCAATCTAAGGTTGCAGTGGATTGGGCTTATATCTTCCGTCCGGACTCGGAATCAGTTAAATTTTATATCTAGAACGTTCCTCGCGAAATTTCCAACAACTTTGTAGTAGGGGAGTTTTCCATTTGACGTCGTCTTCGACACGTAACTTGACCATCTTTGAAAAAGGTTCTCGGACAGATTTCTGGAAAGTCCCGATTTGACTCCAACAAGGTTCCTCTTGTATTCTTGGTAATTCCTACACATCAAAGTGTACAGGAACATTGTGTAATTTTGCAACTATTAGTAGGTTAGTCCAAATAAAACATAAACTTTATATAAAAAGAAGTGTCAAAAACATAATATTAGCATAAATCCATCAAAAATTATAGATACGTTTATGACGTATCACTTAATTTTAGAATTCTGTTTTAATTCCATATTTTAAAGTTGAAAAGGAATTATAAATTTGAATCCTTTATAAGAACACTCATTTTAAGGTTTTGGATATGTTTTTAAGTGTGGCACTAATTTAATTTTAAATGACATTGATATTATTTAATACTTCTTGATTTGTTTTGGCTTCACTTAATTGTATTAACTTTATATTGAGGTTCTTACGTTCCTAACATTAAAAGAAATAATTATTTTACTTTATTTTTATGAGGTCATTTTAATCATAATTCCCTTAGTAGTTTGTTTTTGTTCATGTAATTATTTTAAGGTATTATCATTATTTTTTATTATTAATTGAATAATGAAGTTTATAATTTATTTTACCCCTTTTTAAGTATTACTTTATTTATTTATTTTTAATGTTACTTAGAGCATAATTTTAATATAATTAAGGTTTACATTGCTTTAAAAAATAAAATGGTGATTGATTTCATTCTTAAATACAAGATTCTATTTGATCCATATATAAAACATCGATTTGCTATTCTGAAATTATATTTAATTGGAATATAAGAAAAGTTATGAATGGATTTTATTTTCTTGTAGATTTTAAATAACATTAATGTTTGATAAATCAAAATTTGGTAGAGAAGATATTTAAAATCTATTCGTTGAACACTAGATATTTCTTTTTCTTAATTGTGGATTTCTTATTATTTAATTTTGATTATGGACTTCTTCTATTTTATGATTTATTTATTAGGAAGTACATTTTATGGTTAATTTATAATTTCTTCTTATGGATTCATATAATATTTTGGATTTAGTTGAATTTCACTTTACAATTTTCATTAATCAAGAATAATAATTTAAATATCCTTTTGGATTTATTTATGAAATTTAGTGTTTTAAAAATTCAATTTTAGAATTCTTTTTTTATTTTTAATGATTTTACATTGATTTTTTATCCAAGAAAATTATTTTTTAAAATTTCCACAAAAATACTATTTGGATTATACATTTAATTTCCTATAGGGAGATGTTTTTATTTTCTTTTTCTGACTTATTACGTGAGTGAAATAATTCTTTTGAGATTTTAGTAATTTGTAAATGACCAAAATACCCCTGGCCCCACCAGTCAGTCAACTAGGTAAGTGACTGAGCCAAACCGGGCCGGTCCAACCCGGTTCACTTCCCCATGTCACTCTCTCTCTCTTTCTCATGTGCCCTCACTCGCTCTCTCTCGCAACATGCGTTGCCGCCGGCGTCGCCCCAGGGATTCGGTTCGTCTCCACCGCCGCGCTTACTCTCAATATCCTCCTCTATCACCGCTCTATCTTCCCATCCAACTAGATTCGTTACTCCAGCTCTCACCTGGTGATGCCCAACTCTAGCTCTTGGGTTTCGATTGGTGGTGTCGTCGTCGTGCTCCAGTGGTTTGTTGGTGCTTCTCTAGCGTTGGAAATACACCTTCGACATCACCCTTCCTCTGTGTGGCATCGAGTAGGTTAAGATCCCCTTGGGGTACTCCTCATGTCGCTATCGCCGCGGTGGTCATCTTCTACGACAATGGTCGTGTGGTTGGGCTTATCTCCCTACCACGACGACCTAAACAGGTACATACCCTCTCTCTGTGGAATTCAATCCTCTTCCTAGTATAGGGTTTTGGCTACTGTCGATCATGCTTGAGTACCGTTCTAGATTTTTTAGGTGTTCTTAGTTATCTAGCTAGGAATGGTTTTGGTACTTGTAGTATACTAGATTTCTAGATTGGTTTAGTGTTAGTGCTTAATTAGATTTTTGGAGATTCAGTTTCATCAGTTAACTACATTTGGGTTTCTCTAATGTAGTTCTTGAGGTTATTATAGTGTAGATAGATTGGGTTTTAAATTTTTAGGTTTACTTGATTCATTTATGTAGTTTAAGTTCAGTGATTCTTGTCTGTCATGTTTAACTGAACTTTGATTCATTCTGTCAGTGTTTAATGAACCATGTGTTCTTCTCTTTCAGTGTTAGATAGATAGAGATGTGTAATTTATATGTTTTACGAGTTTTGTGATATACTTAATTGGTGTTGTGGTACTTGTACACTGTGATATGCTCGGGTTATTGAATTACTACGGTTGTTTGCTTGTAGATGATGGTTTGTCTTAGTTGAATTTGTGTAGATGTTTCTTATTAAGATGTTTAGTGTCAAATCACTTGTGCCAGAGGAGCTATGCCGAGAAGATTCTAGAGGCCATAGGCATGAGAAATTGAAACTGCTATTCTACTCCAATAAATTTTCGTCTCGATTTGAAGAAACAATATGACATCAGCAAAGATAAAAAAACTCTATACATGAGTATCATTTTCAACCTCGGGTATCTTTTTTATGGTAAACCTCGGGTATCCGGTGAACACAAGACTTGACATTGCCTTGTCTATAGGAATTACAAGTAGATTCATGGAGAATCCCACTACAAGTCACTAGGCATTGGTCAAGAAGATACTGAGATATGTTCAAGGAACACTGTTACTTGGTTGTAGTTTCAGAAAAAGAAGAAGGAGATCTAGTGCTTGTGGGATACAACGATAGTGATCTAGCTGGTGATCCAGATGATCGCCAAAGTACTTCTGGGTCACTTTCTTCCTTGGCAACAACATTGTCACTGGCGCTCGCAGAAATAGAAAGGGGTTGCTTTGTCCTCTTGTGAAGCAGGGTACATCGTCGATCAGCGGCATGTCAGGGATTGTGGCTCGGTCGCTTACTTGGTGATTTGCTAGGTCACACTCTAGCAAAGTTCAAATTGTTTGTGGACAACAATTCAGCAATAACTCTATGCAAAAATCTTGTTCATAATGATTGCAGCAAGCATATCGATACAAAGTTTCACTTCATATGGGATTGTATTGAGGCAGATCAAGTTGACGTTGATCATGTGCATACGGAGGAGCATCTGGCGGACATCCTGATAAAGGCGCTAAGATTTGTGTGGTTCATTGAGCTGTGTCATATGCTGGGTGGTATCAAGGTGTAGGTTTAAAGAGCTAAAGTGTTGTAGTTAAACCCTGCCCATCCAAGTTTCTGAAACTCTGCACCATTTTTGTCTTCAGTTAACTGTAGTTGTCACGCTTCTGTTTTCCTTTTCCAAATAAATGTTCGATCGTGAGGATTGTTCACGACATAGGCATAGGTTACCTAGCTACTTTCAGTTAGTTAGTTGCCCGATCTGACCGCACCATTGGATGGCATGGAGTTTGCGAGCTTAGCGGCATGTAGCGGTCACGTTTTGTTCAGAGAGTCGTGGGATGACATGACTTTGTAGTCTTGGTCAGCGTCGGTCAGGTTGTTAGCTATTTTGATGGATAGCATGAGATCGCACAAATAAGAGAAAGCAAAACAAAAGATGCAAGCTCTTACGCAGCACAAACAATTCCTCTTTGTTCATTGTGTTTGATCAAGTGAGCAGAGAGAGCGAGAGATCGTGCGAGTGAAAGTTTGGCAACGACAATTCCATCAGCTTACTTGATAGTATCCAATGAGCCAATAACTTCGTCTGCTTCTTCAACTAAGTAACTGATGATATGTTATTTTGCATATGCTCAATTCACAACCTGATTACTTCTTGTCAGTGGAGGTGGAGATATCATGTTCATGACCGCGGCCACTTGGACTGTCTTCGTAGCTCCATTCTTGCCGCTGCTATGTAATATGCTGTCTCTATTCTTGCCTCCTCTGTACACCCCCCCCCCCCCCCCCCCTCTCTCTCATTTGTACAGATGGTATGACTGCCAAGTCTATTTCGGATAATATAACAAGTGGTGGGGCGGAACCCGTCCCCGTAATTCTCGAAAAAATCTTGCAGTCCTTGATATATAGATATAGTACATAGCTGACAACATTAAGTTTGATTATCAATGCAATAGGAGTTACTCCATCAGTCGATCACAAGTAATCTATACCATTCATTATCGCCCAAAATCCTTCTAATGTATCCGGAAACAATGTGCGGGGTATCATCTAGTTTTACTTGTTTCCATTCACCCTTTCCCACTCTTCTTAGAACCCTCCTTTAGTTATCTTATTCCTTTTGTGCAACGTGATGGACGCATGACCATGCATGTCGTTGTTACACCTAACAACTGCACTGAACTCCTTCCCTCCAAATATATGCATATATATGGATCATTGGCTCAGACAGGTGCCTGCAGTGTTCTCCTTGAAAGCTAGACTCACTCACCCTCTTCACACAACTTGGAGCCTTGGACCTTGGATAGGGATGGACATCAGCGAAGGCTTGAAGCCAGCCTCAGCAGGGTGGAAGACGCCCTTGTCCATGGTGCTGGTGCAGCTCTTCGTCACGGGGATGATCCTGCTGTCAAAGGTGTCCATTAGCGGCGGCATGTTCATTTTCAGCCTTCTCGCCTACCGCAGCTTCTTTGGCGCCGTGTTCATCCTCCCCTTCGCCCTCGTCTCTGAGAGGTATCTTACGTCTAACATGCATAATAGGATTAAGTAACGACAGTAGGTTTTCAGTCTAAGTTTATTCCGTTTTGCTGTAGAGGAAAGTGGAGGGACATGAGCTGGTGCGCCTTCAGGTGGATATTCTTCAATGCGTTTATCGGGTATATATATACCTATCTGTAATATCATAATCATTTGATGTTTTTCACAAGGAAAGACTGTTCATATACATGTTTTTTTAACGGAGGCAAAAGACTTGCCTCTATCAGAGTGTTTGACATGTTTTCATGAACATATTCAATAGCCATATGAAATTTTGTCATATCTCTTACACGGCTCAAAACCAGGCCTGTTACTGCATCAAAGCCAAAACATCTTCCCAAAATCTGGATTTCATGGCTGTCTGCAAAATATGTGTGTTCCCTCGCAAGTATACCTTTCTGGCACATGGTTTGTCCCTATAAGAAAGCAAGCTGCAGAGTAAATTGACTTAGATTAACGCAGACAAATTAGTCATGGTATTCTTATTCAATGTCTGCAAACAATGGTTTCTCCTTCCACTAACATCAACCTCCACTTGGTTGATCCTTTTTTTTTCAAAATGGGGAGCGAAGCCCTGGCCTCTGCATCAATTGATGCACACGGGCTCAGATTGATCCCTGTTGACAAGGCAGTAGTATCTTACCGTGGGTACCTCCTTGCTAAACAGAATATCACAACTTTTATGTGTTATACACGGTTGTTTTGGAAAAACTATATGCATGGATGTATAGTATATCTGGAGTACTACTTAGCCATGCCATCTTTCCACCCAGGGATTTTACAAAACCTGTTCATAATAGCTCAATAAATAATACAGTATGTATCCTGCTAGACCAGAATGTATTTCAATGGGAAGCAGCCGTTAGCATTAGCCTTTTACTTGCTTGAAAATTTTATTATTTACCCCGGCGTTGACTACACATAGCTAGGAAACGAATCACCGGCTAGCAGATTCATGGGCAGACAGCTCCAAAAAGCTACTACACTACCATTTTTGTTTTGGTTTTTGTGGTTGACATTCTGTCTGTCCATTTTTAAAGCAAGTTCAGAATCTTGTTTGGTCGGATCTCTTGCTTAAACTTTTTTCAGATTCTTGACAAGCAAACTGATTATTCATAACTCCAACTGCAACATGGTACTAATTTTTTTTTTCGAAAAGGTCGGTCATCCCTCAGTCTTGAAATAAGTGACTCAGATTTTTGTCTAGTTTCGTACTAGAAAAATCCAAGACACCTATTTCTGAATAAAGGAAGTAATGATTATTATAGTAGGGTAAATAATTCTACCGACTGCATTTTTTTAACAGAAAGCATTGTATATACAGTTGCCTGTAGGCAGCTTCAATGGAAGAGAGGCAGTTTTAACACTGGGGCTCTAGAGAGTTTAAGTGGGTTCGGTTATTTGAACCCACATCTTTCAGAAAGCACATCAACTAGCGGGCGATGACCAGCATTCTGGCAAAACAGTCTATCATATTGCAAAAAAACAAATACAGTCATGGAGCGCTACCGCTGAACAGTCTATATTGAATAGCTTGAGTGCGTGGTTAGCTGGTCTGCTCGGTTGTCTTCACATTCTTGTTAAAATAATTAACTGAAAAAACATATCTGCAGGAAATTACTAAGAGAATCAAACTTTTATGTGACAAATGTTCTTCACACATGGAAATTACTAAGAGAATCAAACATCAGGCATCTAGCTACTCACATGGTGCCACGTTATGTTACACAGGTACTCTGCCGCTTTGGGTCTATACTACTATGGCCTCCGGGATACGACGACATCTTATGCCATCATCTTTATAAATATAATTCCTCTGGTCACGTTCATGATCTCCTTGATTTTCAGGTTCATAATTTATCTCAGTTTCTAGGTACCAGCAAATGTTCTTCTAGTTTTACTATATATTTTTTTGCGAAATCGGTAGCTTTACTGAACCCAGACTATCACAACGATCAAGGCGATACAAGAATACTGAGACCGTTAATTTGAACATAACATGCTCAGATGTCCTTTTATGTGACAAATTCGAGCCAAAAAAACATTTGATTGTACAAACTTGAAACCAGTTCTATTTCACTGAAACATTCTTATGTTTGAACATGTCAGAATGGAGACCATGCAAATTAGCAGCACAGCAGGGTTACTGAAGATAGTAGGTGTTTTCCTCTCTGTTGGAGGCACCATGCTCATCAGCCTTTACAAGGGTAAGACGCTTCATCTCTGGAGTCCCATCCTTGAGTACCATAAGGACAAACATTTGGAGATGGCAAGCAATCAGCTGAGAGGGACAATCTTATTGGTGGCCAGCAGTTTCGCCTTCTCTTGCTGGTACATAATTCAGGTGACCATAGATATAAACCAGCACTTCTTTCTGTGCTCACCATGTATGTGCAGGGAGCCTAAAATTTCTGAGATCTTGTTGCAGTCAAAGGTTCTCAAGGTGTATCCGCACAAATA
Organism: Avena insularis; assembly: GCA_023614405.1. Lineage (NCBI taxonomy): Eukaryota > Viridiplantae > Streptophyta > Magnoliopsida > Poales > Poaceae > Avena > Avena insularis. The sequence goes on from CM042695.1 coordinate 93,414,863, forward strand.
CTGGTCATCCATGGCGACATGCCTAATTGGAGGATTTCAAACAGGACTTGTTGGTGTAATATGGAGAAGAGACAAGAGTGCTTGGCAGCTACGATGGGATCTGAACCTTGTGACCGTTTTGTACTCCGTGAGTCATCTCATGCTGCAAATTTTGCAAAATTAAACTGTATTATGAGAAGTATTTGAAGCAATAAACCTGAAAATTCACGACAACTTTTTCCCCTATCAACATACTTTAAATAGAACTTAACTGATCACAAGTTTACATGAGTTATTGTTGGACCAGGGAGCACTTGCAACTGCAGCAAGATATAGCCTCAACTCGTGGGCTGTGGCCAAAAGAGGACCAGCATATCCACCAATCTTCAGCCCCTTATCGGTGGTATTCACTGTTGTCCTATCATCTCTCTTCATAGGCGATCATATTACAATAGGAAGGTATGTTGCTTGTCATAAAATTCCATCCATTTTTGTTAAAGTAAGGCATTGTAGTCTCCTTATCTTTATAATACTTTTAGTAAAATAAAATCTTGATTGAACTGATATACTTTCTTCTCGATTGCAGTATCCTCGGAACAACAACGGTGATTGCTGGGCTCTATGTTTTCCTATGGGCAAAGTCAAAAGAAGTCTGCCAAAAAGATGAAAAGCATGTTGCTGAGTTATTGAAGCAGTAAAATATACAATTGTATTTGTATAGTTCCGCTTAGGCGTTGAAACCGTGAAAATTTGCATTATCAGTGTGAAAACTTAAATGACTTGGCATGCAAACAAGAGACTGTGTATGAAGTTGAAGAACATCATATGCATTATAGCTTCAAGGCGGCTAAAACATTTATGGTAAACGAACTAGCAGGGTTTGCTCGTGCTTAAGAAGGATCGGTATATTCTACGCAAAATTAAATACTGCACTGGGCGATGTATTCCATATCAAAAATATGGCTCATTGAATGAATTATGTAGGAGTATAGGCTTTCTCTGAATTTTATATTTGTGATAAGGTGTGATAAATAAAGCCAATTACCAGTTTGAACATGAGAAAATTTTGCATGTTTGAATAATACATGAGTATGGTAGAGGTTTAGAGTGAGAGAGAGAGATGCAAAATCCTGTTAGATTCAAGTTCTAAAGAAGTAAACAAATCACTATACTTGGAGCGAATCAATTACCAACATTCAAATTAAATTAAATTTACATTAGTGAATAGATAAGTAGATGAGGTGAGTATTGGTGATCAAACGTTTAGGATTTCAAGATCCTAATCTCTAGGTTTTCACCATGGATGAGTTTTTGGACAGAGTGCCACAGAGCTGGCAGGCAGAAGTCACTCTTTGCAATCTAACCTCCATATGTAGGCCAGTTTATTTAGGCGTGTATGTGTTGGGTTTGTGTTTGGTCGCATCTTCAGCTGACGGAGCACATTGAGCTTTTTATGGCAACATGTACCCAAGGGGAGCGGGCGGCCAAGGAAGTGTTTACCCAACATGGATGATAGCTTAATTTGTGCGTTGATCATCCATCCTCTTAGGTTGGTTTTGTTTTAGAAACATTATGTGTGTGTTGGTATGGATGTGTGCATCTTAGTTATGTTAGTTATGTAGAGGCCATGTGAATTGTTTCGCCTATGTTAGCTTGATCTGAGTTTTGAGTTAAAAAAGGTTCATTTTATCCAGCTAATCTATCCTCCATATGTAGCTTCTCTTCCTTAAGGGGATGTATATAGCAAGGTTCTTACAAGGTTTTTTATAGTAATATACCAGTTTGTTCTTAAGCACCCATGCTTCTATGGCATATTTACCTAATTAATCACTTGTCATATAGAGATAAGCATTAGTGCTTAAGCTAAAACCAAAATAAGAACGGGTGCTTAAGAATGAACTACTTTATTATTATTATAAGCACCTTTGTTCATTCATAAGGGTGCCACGGGGCTACACTACCTATCTAGAACCCATCAGATGTGCCCTCACTGCAAGATGGTCTTGTAGTTATCAATGTTTTTTTGCCATTCCGTGAACTTAAAATTTATGAGCCACATAGGCTTCTAACATAGAAATTTGAAGCACATGCCAATTATTGTGTTTGCAAACATGCAATACATTGGTAAATAAGTTGTTGATTTTTGCAGATAAGGAAATGTAAATTGCAAATTATAGGTGTGGACAATGCCCTTGAGCTAAGCTGATAACTTGCAAGTGCACAGGGCTATCGTGGTACTTTCACAAGAAGTATTTTCCCTATTATATCGTACCAATAGAGCATTTCTCCTCGAAAACCATCAGCCCCGCAAAACGTTCGCACCAACCTTAGTTTAGAGATAGCCTACTATGTAGGTTGCTACAGAAAATGGTAATTAAAAAGAGTTCTATAAGAACTAGAACACAAAGTAACAAATCACTAAAAGTAAACTAGGACAAAAAATAAATAGTAAGACGGTAAACAAGGAAGAGATAATATATAGTGTAATAGAAAAGGTAATAAAATCCTAATAAATATTAATAGTTTTGCAATGCTCCCATGAAAATAATGAAAACAAGTAATTGTACATAACAGATAATAAAGTGGCTAGATGGAGCATGAGATGAGTGATTTTTATAGTCGTATAGTATGCTCAAAACACTATATAAAATCCACTTGTCACTTACACAAGTTTGGAGTGACTCATTTTGTATCTGTGGTTTCCCCCTAAGTTTATGATTCAGGTTGTCGACTTCACATGACTTATCTTGCCAAGATCTTCTCGCTTTTTCTCGGTCTACCAACATTGTCATTGTTAGCAGATTTGATGGCCTCTAAATATGAGTGCTTTCTCCCTTATAGATAGCAAGTTCATTGCAAACAAAACTTTTTAAATTTCCATACCGGCAAAACTCTATCATCTATCACTAATAGTCGATTGGATTTGTCGCTAAAAAATATTGTAATCGTTAGTAGCATGAGTTGAAAAATATAGTACTTGCAATAATTGCTGGTTTAACTCTTCAAATGGTAGTAAAGTATGAGATATTCTAACAAGTATTTCAACATGGCTTCGAATTTTCAGTCACATTTAACCACATTATAATTGAACTTGATGTCTTCTTCATGATTCTTACGAATTGGTTTTAGAGTATCACGCATAGGGTTTGGATCAAGATAGGCAAACGAACTAGGCAGTATATGCCTCAACTTCGTAGTCCGAGCCGCTATTACAAATGTCTAGATTCCAAACAAGGCCGAGTGGACCAATGTACATCCTTGGCATCGTTGATCCGCTCCTTGAACCAAAGCTCTTTGTAGTGTTGAAGTGTATAAGTGGATTGCCTGTCACTCCTCATCAGATCGGTTTTTTAGAGTAGTTGGTTAGTGCATGAAGTTTGACATGGTTTCAGAGCCAAGGTCTTGAGTTTGAGTCATGTCTGACGCAGTTTTTCCTAAAAATTGTTGGTGCCCTCTCCGTCTACTTGACATGTAGAACCTAGCCGACACTTAAAAACTCAAATCCCTCCATCTCTTCTTTGATGTGAGATACCCCAGTTCTTTTGGCGGCTTCTCCGAGAAGCTTCCCTATCCCCAGCTTTCTAGGGAAGCCGGTTCAAAAATATTACGAGGCTTCCAAAATAGTTAAGGCTAAACTAATTTGGAAGCCTCACAAAATTTTGGAACCGGCTTCCCCAGGAAGCTTGGGGTAGGGCAGCTTCTTAGAGAAGCCGCTAAAAGAACTGGGCCTAAGTTTGCCATATCTCTCTTAGTTATCACCAAACTCTACCATTGGTTTTTGGTGTCTTTAAAAAGTTTGCATCATTGGATACCAATTCATCATAAGTTCATTGTCACCGTTATAAAAGTGTTCACGAAATTTCTTCTATAGATGAAACCAAGTAAAAATAGAACTAGTAGCTAATGTAGAAAACCATAAGACAGCGGAACCGGTTAACACAAAAGAAAACAAACGTACTTTAAGATGATCATTACTACCTGTTTCGCCAAGTTTTTCTTTTTCGCTTATTTGAACTACATCTAGATTATAATTATTATACTAATGAATAATTTCATTGACATATCTGATAGGATATATTTATAGTTAAATATGAAATGTGTTAATACATGCTAACAAAACCCAAGTAGTGGTGACTCTTACAACAAGCCACCAAGTAGTGGAGGAGCTTGGGTAGGGCGAACCATCGCCGCCAGCCCAGGAGAAAATTTCAGAATATGACTTAGTAAGTGGGCCATCTATCCAACAAAATCGGTGCAAAATATCATTTGAGTGCCGCCCATCGCCACAATTTTGGATCAAGACCCGCCATTGCCACCCAGACGATTCTAGAAAGACCACTTCTCATCGGCAACTTGTGATCCTCCGTTAGCGATGATGGACCTCCACATTAACAGGAACCGTGCTGGGGTGAGAAACACACCACTGACCTAAAATTACTGGCAATGCCAAACCCGTCAGTACCAGCTAGGAGGACCGGGCTGTTAAGGGCCAGTTAATAATTAACTACTCACTCCGACTCATATTAGTTGACTTAGATGTATTTAGATACTAATGTATTTAGTTAAGTTTTAGTGCTAGATATATTTGTATCTAGACAAATTTGAGTGAACTAATATGGATCATAGGGAGTATTATTCGGTAGTGCATATATTTGATGTGACATATATATATATATATATATATATATATATATATATATATATATATATATATATATATATATATATATATATATATGGTCAAATACAGAAGTGTTAAAATATGGCCGAAACTTACCACCGTGCAAAAACAAGAAATGCTTTAGTGTCACCTACATCTTGACCCACTGCTCTGTCAGTAGCAGCATGTAAAATCAAAAGTGACCAAATGAAGCTTATTACATACCCACCACACTATCCAGCTCATGATTGATAACAATGCATGTATGCTCAATTGCTTTTCAAAAACTAAATGATACCCCGCGCTTTGCGGCGGGAATGCATGATACATGAGGGGAGTCAGATAAGTGTATTATTGCACCTAATGCTAACAAAGAATAAGTATACAATATTATCGGACATAATATGATCCAAGTATATAGATACAAGTCCACTGCAATGCGAAAATTGCTACTAAGCTAATTTACAGTAACAATTCGTCGAAATTTCAAATGCATGAGTGAATACTATCTACAGCTACAATACATAGTTGTTTTGCTGAAAAGCATTGAGAAGAATTAGAAATCCCTTGGGTAAAGCATGTTGACATTTTTCTGCGATTGAAAGCAATGCTAACATTGCCTGCAGGCTAATGGGTAACCTAGGTAGAACGCATCTCTTCAACCTAAAAAATGGAACTGTAATAGCTACGTTTAGTACAACAATCCCACATTGACTAAACTTTTCTAGAGCTTATAGAAGACTAACCAGGCTTTGATTCAAGCACCCTTAGCAGCCTTGAAACCATTGATGGCAAAGATGGTGTTGTACAATAGCTTCTTCACTGTCATTGATGTACCATCCGACGTCCTTTTTAGTCTCAATGACTCTAATGGCATGCTGATGTAAAAAACCGTGAAGAGTGAGTGTTAAATAGGACATTCGCCATGGTATATGAACGTAAAGACCTTTATTAACTTATACTCCCTCCGTTCCAAAATATAAGACTAAAAGCGTCTAGATATATTTATTTCATAAAAGCTAAAATATCTTATATTATGGAACGGAGGGAGTACACTACTAATATTGGCTCTAAAGAGTATTTTTTGGCATAGCTAAAAACACCGCCACTATCACAAGTTCAAAAGAACCAAGTGACACTTTGGGATAGAGAAACAGAAATGGACCTGATTGCTCTTTCCTCTCCTCAAACGATATAGGCTACTTACGGTGTCTCAACTCACAAGTTGCCGCAGTTAACAAAATTTGATGGATCTGAAACAAAATTATAAATTAAATTCATTACGAAATAGGTAAAGGAATTAAAACATATGATTTTCTTATACCTGACTGACGTGATCCATCTTTTTTGGTGAATAGGATCTTCAGTTCATCCATATCTGCCACCAATCCATGTAACATGGGAGCGTAAGTAAAGAAAATAAAGTATGGAAAGAAACATATGCTTGAACACAACAAAAACTAAACAATGAAGGATGGAGTACAAATTTGACTTAGAGGGTGACTTCCATGTGTGAGGAGCTCCGAGCTCGGTAGAGATGGGCCTTGAGCAGCGCTTTTTATCTTGTCCTTTGAGTTCCCTTCCATTGCAGGTCCTGCAGTTCTGTATTACCGATACTTAAAAAACAACAATGACAATGCATTGTTTTTTAGATGGTGTTTCTTAGTGGTGTTGTATTTAATAATTTTAGTCTCATATATGTGTGTGATTGGTTTAGCCAAAAAAAATTGCCTATGATACCGTACAAGGGGTGTATCTTGGCTAAGATATAACAACATCCTCTTTCTTCATTAAATGGCATGCCACATAGACAAAGCACATAGGATACTGTGCTAAGAAACATCCATTGTGAAATACCTTCTATCGCAGTTTCCTCATCTCGTGGAGATTATATGATGAGAGAGTAGAGAAGGATATGGAAAGGAGATAAATGGTGATTATGAACGATCTGCCGGAGCAATTAAGGTAGTTTTTTTTGAATATTAATGAAGGTAGAGATTTCTCTACCTTATGTGTCACAGCATCAATTACAGGGTGGATTTACAACCGGCATAGCCGAGGGGAGTCAAAAGAATTAGCCTAACTACAACTTAAGACAAAAAAGGCGACCTCAGTGGTGTCTTTTACGAGAGCTTGTGCGTCCACTCAAGCAGTTTATGTTCGAGCCTTGGTGACCTGAACGTCCATAATCTTAGGTTTTCCCTGATTTGTTTCAGCAGTGTCGTCATGTCTGTGCTTTTGTTATTGAAAACCCTCTGCTTCCTTGCCTTCCAAAGCCCAAGTAGACAGGCTGCAGAACAGATTGGTTAGGTTTTGTCTTCCATCCCTTCCTGGACCATTGAGACGAACTGCGAGATGGTGTTGGCCGATGTCGCAGTCTATGACATGCTAAGTTTATCCCAGACCCAAGAAGAGGTTCTAGAGTGTAGAGCAATGTGGTGAACTGATTCAAGCGCCGAACAGAGGTCACACCCCGCATCCGTGCACCAGCACTTTTTGGTCATATTATCCTTTGTGTTCAGCCTGCCCCGGAAGGCAAGCCATATGAAAATTTTGTGTCTGTGAGGTATTGACTTCAACCAGACCCATTCAAATTGCTGCCAACTCGTTCCTCGGTCAGTGAAAAGGCTGTAGAAAGCCGCAGTTGATGTAGGCTTACCCGTGGTGATCATCTCCCTTTGGTCTCCTGATCCGTCAAGCTGAATGTGTTGTATGCTTTGCATCAGTTGTTGTAGTTGCAATTACGCTGTATCCGTCAGTGGAAACAGTAGTTTAAGTGCCCAGACCCCATTCTGCCTTTAAGACTGCACGGTGCAGTGCTGGTCTGCTGCAAACGTATACAATATATAAAATTTATTGTTAAAGCGTCCTAATTCTGTCCTCTGGTCATGCCAGAAGGAGATCTTGTCGCCAGTCGATGGGTAGCATCTGATTGAGTTCTGAACTAAAGGAAGTAGGGCCACCATAGATCGCCAAAACAGCGTATCTCTTGTGCTTGCGTCGTGCGGGATCGAATTCTACAGGTACCACCTTGCCAGCCAGGAGAAGCAAGGTCCATCACTGTCAGAGAGCAGCTCAGACAACAAGTTGGCCATCAGTGCCTTGTCGTGCAGGCCAGATGCCTAATCCCTAGTCCACCTTGTCTCTTGGGCATTGTCACCGTGTCCCATGCCACCAAGCACTAACCTCCAAGCACCTCATGTTTGTTCTTCCATAGGAAAGCTCGGCAGAGTTTGTTTACTGCGTCGATGCTCCCCTTGTCACATTCGATGTAGGCCATGAAAAAGTTGGGGATTGCCGTTAAAACTGAATTAATCATCTGAACTCTTCCCCCCAACGTCATCATCCTCGGAATCCAGCCCGGTAAGCACCTTCCCACCCTTTGTATCACTGGTTGCAATAGGCTTCTTGAAATTCTTGTCGCAGACAGAGGTAGCCCAAGATACGTGCATGGCTGCTGCACAATCGGGCAGCCTAGAATTGTGGCAACCTCGTCAGCATCTTGCTATGACATGTGTATGGGGGCGAAGGTGCTCTTCTGAAAATTGATGCGCAGGCCATAGAACGAAGTGAAAGCTTCGAGCAGGTGCTTGGCGTACCTAGCCTAATCGCCGATCCGTGCAATATAAGCAAGGTATTATTGGCATACTATAACGCTGGCAGCGGTGCACCTTGTTGCAGAGGGTGCATCAAGTATCCAGAGGCATCCTCTGAAGAATATCAGCCACCAGAATAAAAAGGTACGGTGACATCGGGTCCCCCTATCTCACACCTTTCTGAATTCTAAACTTTCACTACACGAAAGATTTGCTACGCCGACGGCCGGCTGCCGTCGACACAGGCTGTGCCGGCGGTGGCCGTCGACGTAGCACCCTCGGCATACGTCCTCGTCGGCACAGCTCCGTGGCCGTCGGCATAGCCCTTCCCTCTCGGCATAGCGTCTTCCAGCGGGCCCCGCGTGTCAGTCACTGTCTTCGATAACGGTCCAGCCTGGAGCTACGCCGACGGCTAGGCCCTCAGCATAGCCTAAAATATATTTTTTAATTTTTTTAATCTTTGAATTGTTTGACTCCTTAATCTCTCGCTTTAATCATTTTAATACTATTTATAGTTAATAATTGATTAAATTACAGTCTTAGCCAAAGTTCTTATTTGGTCACCCATCCTAGCACTACTCCAGCTCCAGCACGCTTAACTTTCTCGTTCCTTCAGAATCTCTTCCCGCAAAGCAATTTACACATTGTTGTCAATACTATGATATCATTTCTATTAACTCTTATATCATCATGTCACATGGTGGTATTTTTTGAAATTACAAGCAATTATTTAAGTAAACAACAATTAATAAGTAAAAGTATTATTGAATTCAAATAAAAATATAATGATTTTATTTTTTTTGTATTTTTATTTAATATGGAATAATTAATATCTTTAAATCTGTAAATCGGAATTCGGCAAATAATATATCTAAATTGATTAGAAAAATGAGAGGAATCCAAATATGATATCAAGATCAACTTATCACAAACTATGTCGTGATTCTTATCATAGTTTCATTTGCCCGTTTAAAATGGCACGTATAAAGATTCTTAGCTCGGGGCTGAGACTTGCTAAACTTGAAGTGGATCTATGATGAAACAACATATTTTGAACCTAAAAATGATTTTTGTAAAAAATTATGAGCATCCGATCATGTACCTGTAGTTCATATCTGACCCACTTCCTACCGATTCGGTAGAAATTTGTCTTTTTCACCAGGGATAGACGGAAATGTTTGAGATCCCCCTGTTAATACATTATCCATGTAAGGTGGTCTAGTATTTTTGAAAAATGTGACGGTAGCATTTTGAATTAGCCATTTGGTGGTTGCTTCATAAACCGTCCGTTTTTTGCACTCGAAAAATGGAAAGCGGCTTTTTGGTGCGACGAAAAGGAAAACTTTCTCCCGAAACATTGTTCACCATCCCATTATGCACACTTATACACAATATGGACACATTACCACAAACTATGCCTTCATTCAAGCCATAACATTGGTCATTTGACCCGAAAGCCATGAAACCTCGAACAAGATAGGTCATTTTGTGAAGGGTTTTTTGAGACATAATCAATATATCAAGTTTTATATTTTTCCTTCTAACTATGTCACATAATATGACACCACGCGAAGGTTCTGCATTATTTGGATCATTTTTGAATTTATAATGCTCGTTTTAAACCATTGTTAAACTTTATCGAAGGGCGGGCATGAAGATTCTTAGCTCGGGGCTAAGAATCGCTAAACTTGAAGTGAATCTATGATGAAACAATATATTTTGAAACTAAAAATGATTTTTGTAAAAAATCATGAGCATCCGATCATGTACATGTAGTTCATATCTGACCCACTTCCTACCGATTCGGCAGGAATTTGTCTTTTTCACCAGGGATAGACTGAAATATTTGAGATCCCCCTATTATGACATTATCCATGTAAGGTGGTCTAGTATTTTTGAAAAATGTGACGGCAGCATTTTGAATTAGCCCTTTGGTGGTTGCTTCACAAAACCGTTCGTTTTTTGCACTCGGAAAATGGAAAACACCTTTTTGGTGCGACGAAAAGAAAAACTTTCTCCTTAAACATTGTTTACCATCCCATGATGCACACTTATGCACAATATGGATACATTAGTACAAACTATGCCTTCATTCTAGCCATAACATTGGTCATTTGACCCGAAAGCCAAGAAACCTCGAACAAGATAGGTCATTTTGTGAAGGTTTTTTTAAGACATAATCAATGTACCAAGTTTTATTTTTTCCTTCTAACTATGTCACATAATATGACACCACGCGAAGGTTTCGTATTGTTTAGATCGTTTTTGAATTTATAATGTCCGTTTTAAACCATCGTTAAACTTTGTTGAAGGGCGGACATGAAGATTCTTAGCTCGGGGCTGAGACTCGCTAAACTTGAAGTGGATCTATGATGAAACAACATATTTTGAACCTAAAGATGATTTTTTTAAAAATCATGAGCATCCGATCATGTACCTGTAGTTCATATCTGACCCACTTCCTATCGATTCGGCAGGAATTTGTCTTTTTCACCAGGGATAGACTGAAATGTTTGAGATCCCCCTATTATGACATTATCCATGTAAGGTGGTATAGTATTTTTGGAAAATGTGACGGTAGCATTTTGAATTAGCCATTTGGTGGTTGCTTCACAAAACCCTCCGTTTTTTGAAGGGATACTGACGAAGTTTGATCTCATCAATGCCCATTGTTATGGACTTGGATTTTGGAGAAGATGGGGATGCTAGAGATCATGGAATGGTTAGCAAACAAGCAACACGGGGACACAAGGTTTACCCAGGTTCAGGCCTCTGGAGGGAAAACCCTACTCCTGCTTGTCTGCTCTTTGATTATGGCGGAACCGAAGGTTACAGGGTGCGCAGATGCAATCTGGCATGGAGGTGTGTATGTGAAAGTATGAGTCGAGATTGTAAGAGAGATCTAGATCTGTAGATCTATTGTGGTCTAGTCTATCGGGGGTTATGGCGTATGTAGGTCGTGCCCCCCTCGTTGGACCCTCCTAGCCTTTATATATGGGGAGGCTAGGTCTCGGGTGCCAATACGAGTAGGTTACAAGTTGTATTCAAACTCTAGTCTTGAGCTTTTCTTGTCTTGTGCGCTGGGCGTCGGTGTCCATATGGGCTTCATAGCAGCCAAAACGTCATAGGAGTCATGGACCTTGGCAGGCCGTCGAGTGGGCCTTCCGTCGGGCCAGACCAGGTAGGCTAACATCGGGTACCCGTAGGGCATATCCATGTCAGATACGGGTAGGCTACACTAGCGCAAATTAAAAATTTCTACCGCGTAAACCAGGATTACTATTGTCATAGATCACGGGATTACCACTAGACACGCAGTTGTGAAATTGATGAAGCGCGTCGAGGCAGTGCAGACGTTCCACGTCTCCTCCTTGTCCTCGTCCCACGAGAAGATCCCCTTGCGCGGCTCGTCCAAGTGCCGCAAATGCAGCACCTTCGAGGTATCCACACGTGCGGGGTGGAAGAGTCAAACGCCGGACTGCTAGGTCCACGCGTGCAACACAGGGGTGAGGTGTGGCGGCTGGGTGGAATGGTCTAACCTCAGTCACCATTTCGCCCTCTCTCTTATATAGGCGTCCCTAGTGGGCTTCTACATTAGCAGCCAATTAGTAGCCTAAGCCTGGTCTAATTCGGATCCAATCCTCATTAGACTTCCAACCCCTTACGTGTGTGACCCTATAGATTCATATACGTATAGACATGACACGAATACACTTATTCTGCCAATAGTTGGTAGAGGCCTCTAGCAAGACGTGCCAACTCCTAAACATATACAAAGATCATATCGGACGAACCATCACAAGGTTTAGTACATGTCTTTCTCTTTGCCTCACGATATTTGGTCTAGCTCCAAGCTGACCTCCCTTTCTCGATACTGTAACTCGGAATCCCTTTACTAGGTTAACTCTTAACCTTATGTAGCACGGCCATGCATTTATGGATCTGATCACTCGAGGGGCCCAGAGATATCTCTCTCAAGTAGAGAGGGGCAAATCCCATCTTGATTGACCATGTGTCAACACCCGGATTTTTAATCACAGATGCCTGTTATGTCATACATCGCAATCCCAGGATTACCATTTTTGTGAGACATAACAGATTTGGATACCACAGTACATCATCCATTACAAACCATACATAAGGTCTTACACAAATAAGGATCTAATGATCCAGTTCTTAATACAACTCAAGCAGTAGAATACGTAATAATAAAGGTAGCGTAGGCGAAGCTCCATCTTCGGGGTCACAGGCAATGCTGACGATGGGAGATGATCCTAGTTGTCGTAACCTTCCTGGGGTCCATCATCCTGGTACTCTTCATCATAGTCTGGCCACGGGAATAGCTAGGGACAAAGCCATGAGTACTCTTTAAGTACTCACAAACTAATACTAACAGTTAAGGGGGTTTTGTAGTAGGACACTAAGATCTAGGGTTGTTTTTGCAAAAAGCCAGATTTACCTCTACTAAGTTCAAAAGCAAAGAAGCTGGTTGAAGTTTTATATCACCTAAGTGGGAACTTGCATTTCATATCACAACTCTGTTGTGGTCAAGTCAAATTCTCAATTCATTTCACAAGTCATTTTGAAAACATCTGATGGGGGAACAGTATGGCCACTCCAACTGTCCATAACCGCGGACGCGGCTATTCGAATAGTTTGACACTCTGCAGAGATTGTACACTTTCACCACAACATTTGATACATCCGTCAGGAACAAATCATAGAATTCACCATACTCAGTATGCGGATAATCAATCATAACTTTTCCATTACACGCCCTAGTATAGGCACCTCTCCTGTGAGTTTGGCCTCCCAACCATGACCAATTGTCATCTTGGGTACTGCACAGGTGCACAATCTTCACAAGGTAGCCTCAGCTCAGACCTTGGCCGTGAGGGAGCCCATACTAAGGTATATAAGTTTCCAGTCAAGCCCTACCTAATTTTCGGGTATTGTGATTGTACGGTAAAATTGGAATGGTATCGCATCCAGACAACCATCAGTTTTATAAAGGGCTAAGGCTCATGCCTCAACATTTTCATCATCCAAAATCATCTGGTGTTTGAAAACACATGTCAAGACATTTCAGTAGAATGACTCATCATTCCAAGGTTTTCATAACCATTTTCCACCAAGTATTCCCATCTAAAGTTGATCAAGTTTTATGCTTAGCGCTAGCATCTACAAGTGGAGGTAAGTACTAATGATGGGTGGTAAATAAGTGGGGTGTAACTAAGTTCAATCTCATGCCTTAGGATGACATCAAGATTTTATAGCTTAGGCCAAATTTAATGCTCTTTATGCAACCTTCAATTATCTTTCTAGTATCTACAATTCACTATGTAAACTCTAAGAGAAAGCTTTGATAAAGAAATAAAGTATAAAGCTTGCAAGTAAAACTAGGATTAGGTTATCAAGTGGGTATGATCACATATGCTTAAGGCATATAGTTGGCATGGTAACAAGCAAGTATTAGCTTGCATAAGTAGGGTATATTGCAAAGGTTGCTTTCTCAATCAACTAGTAGTATTAGGAATGCATATGTCAACTTGATTAGTAAGGCTTGCCTTGTGCAGAGCAGTGGTTGAAGTTCTCCTCGGCTTCTTCTTCGTAGTATCCTCCTTCCTCCTCGTATCCTTGGTCGGTACTAGCGTCTGTAAATAAATACGAGGTACACAATCACCAAATAATACTTAAGTATTTTCAATCATCACACGAAGGGGTTCTATAGATGATCTAGCATCATCACTAACATTACAGGATTAAAGCCTTTGTCTTATTTATTTTATTTTTAGAAAAGTAATTTCTACTCATTGAAAAACTATTTAAGATTTAATATTCTCCAAACCAAACATGGGATCATGTTGACACATGTCATCACCACATATTTCAGTACATGGGAATGTGATTTAAAGTGGTATCACAATTTAATAAGGTTTAACCTTTTTATTTTTAAATAAATAAAGTGACTAGAAATGCCTATGTGGCATTCTTTTATTATTTGAATATTATTTCTGTAAGTAAACCCAAATGTTTTTATATATTCTGAAAGGTATGATCAAATATGATTTTTAAGAGTTGGAATCAACTCAAAAGCTATTATGATTTAATTTTGAAAAATGTTTGAATACAGAAAAGCTTCTGCCTTGTTATTTTTATCAAGGGTGATCTACGGATCCAAATGATTTGAATCCAATGGGCTTGGATTAAGCATTTCAGTACCTTTCTAACAAAATTGGTTTCATGCAATTTGGTTCACTGGATCGAGCTGGGTTGATTTTTGAAACAAGGTACAGAACTGTGTTTGAATTAAAATAGAAAAATCTAAATTCAAACGCTTGGGCTGCGCGGGAAAGGTTAATGGGCCGGCCCAGTGTCACTTCATGGCTGGGCTCAGTGACAGGGGTTCCACCCGCCGCTGGCTCATAACACGCGGCCAATACGGCTCATCGTCCACGTCGGCCGGCGCGAGATGTAACCCTAACGCGGCAGATGGGGGTCGTGGGAGGCTCACCGGGACTCAGGCGAAGGTCGGCGATGGGGGCAAACGACTAAGTCGACAACGGCGATCCTCCTGGCACCGGCAGCTCCTCCTGGGGCGGCTCCAATCGATGGCTTCCTTCTTCTCCAGCAGCGGCGGGCTCTGATGAAATTCCGATGATGCGTTGCTCGCCTTGCTCCGGGAGTGAGGTGGGGTGGTCCTGGGTGAGAGGGGAATGGAATGGTGTGAAGAAATCGAGCGGGGGAGGCCTCTATTTATAGTGGCGAGAGGGGACCGACGGGCGCGGGCTGAGCTCGTCGTGGTCGACGGCACAGAGGGCTATCGGTGTGGGCGACGGTAGGGGGCAGTGCTGTGCTCCCTAGCGAAGCTCAACGGCGTGGTGGCGAGGCGTGGGGCGATGCTGATCGGTCGAAACTCTTCGGCGCTCTGAGCGGGTCCGACGGAGGTTTTGATGGCGCATGGCACAAGGTGGTCGCGGGCGCGAACGGGCGATTCGGGGTTGCTAGGGTGGTGGTGATCACGTGTGCACGCGGCGAGGGCGGCGTGCGGTCTGTGGGCATGTGTCAAGGGTGGCGCACGGGCGCGCTCTCGGCATGCTCGTAGAGAGGCTTGGCATGGCTTGGGCGTGTGGTCTAGTGGCTGGCATTGCTCGAGGCTGGAACAGGGAGTGGCAGTGGGGTGCTGGCTAGCTCCCAGACAAGGTTGGCGGGGCTAGTGTGGCCTCTAGCTCGCCGGCGACAACGGGGTGGCAAGTTTGCTCTCGGCCTGCTCACCATTGATGGCTAGGCTTGCTTACAGTGGTGCTAAGGATAGTTAAAAGATGCTAGATGATCTACTAAGGCTAGTTGGGAACAAGTTAGGCCCAAAACATTATTAAAACAGTGAATTTGACTTGGTTGATTTGAATCTGCAACCTGTTTGATGAAATGGCCGCATGAACTTGAGTTTTGAATTTTGAAAATATTTTTGGTGGGTGTGCTAGGCATGTGTTGAGGATTCTATGGATGCTTGGGTTTTGAAAATTGAGCTTGTTTAAGTGGTTTTTGAAATAGTGGGATCTTCCCATATGAAATAGATTCAATTTTAAACTGTCATTTAACCAAAGCATTTAAATGTTTTTGGATGATCATAAAGTGGGCCTTGGTATCTTATTATGAGTACTAACAAGGGGTGCAAAGATCCATACTTGTTTTTGTTAAGTTCTGAAAGTTAGGGATAGCCAAAGTAGGCATGGGAGTTAATTTGGCCAAAGTGACCATTCACTTAATTTATTTGTTTTGACTTGTTTGTCTTTGGGAAAAGTTTGGAGATTGTTTAGATGATGTTTATTTCATCTAAGAATCATTTTACAAGCAAAGAAACACAGATGTGTAGAGAGAGAGCTGCAACTAATTGCCAGTTTCAAGTTGGGTCAGTCCAACCCCATGTTCATAAAATGTGTCCACGTCATTGGTTTGACATCTCCATGTCTATGATTTGCGAAACATAGTCATCAACCAATCGATGTGCTAGTCTAATATTCGCGTGTGTCCTCACATGAACTCCGACTAGGAACAACTATTAAATGACCATACAAGTAAAGAGTTTCATAAACAATTCACATAATTGCCAATCAATACAAGTTGACTGATATAGATATTTAAGGAACATTACAATAACTCATGGATACATATGAAATATAATCATCTCTATGATTGCCTCTAGGGCATATTTCCTTCATTTTTTGCACTCGGAAAATGGAAAACGGCCTTTTGGTGCGATGAAAAGGAAAAATTCCCCCTGAAACAGTGTTCCCCATCCCATGATGCACACTTATGCACAATATGGACACATTATCACAAACTATGCCTTCATTCTAGCCATAACATTGGTCATTTGACCCGAAAGCCAAGAAATCTCGAACAAGATAGGTCATTTTGTGAAGGTTTTTTAAGACATAATTAATATACCAAAGTTTTATATTTTTCCTTCTAACTATACCACATAATATGACACCACGCGAAGGTTTCGCATTGTTTGGATCGTTTTTGAATTTATAATGCTCGTTTTAAACTATATATAATGTTTTATATTTCACTTTTTTTATAAATGTGTAATATTTGAGTGTAGATAGATAGATCTTATTTTTCTGCAAATTTTGATATATTATTTGTATTTTTCTGAATTAGAATGATTTAGTTATGATTTTTCAAAAAAAATGAGATAAAAGGAAAAAAATCCGGAGGCCCACAGACCACACAAAATTTTCCAAAGAGTTGTGCCGACGGTGGCTGCCTAACGCTGTTTCCGTCGCTGTGTCTGAACTGGACTACGCCGAGAGCTGTATCTACGCCAAGGGCCACCGTCGGCACAGCCCTCGTTACTACGCCGACAGCTACGCTACGCCGAGGGCTACCCTCGGTACTGTCATCTACGCCGACGGCCTTCCCTACGCCGACGGCCGGGCTGATCGGCTGGCCAAGGAAGGCAGCTACGCCGACGGCCCCGACATTTGGCCGCCGGCGTAGCCGGCCGGCCGTCGGCGCTCTAATTCTTTCCTGTAGTGTTTGCACCAATCTGGCCATTGATGAGCATTTGTGCTTGTGATGTCTTTAGTAACCGGTGGATCCATCCAATCCATTTTGTTAGGAAGCCTCTCGCTACCATTGTGTATAGTATCGCTTCCCACTGGACCGTGTCGCAAGCTTTCTGGAAGTCCAGCTTCAACACGATCACAGGCCTCTTTGTCTTGTTGGCGCACTGAACCATCTCGATTGTTGTTGCAAAATTTTCTATGATTGACCTTTTCTTTATGAACCCCGATTGCATCTGATCCACCATGTCTCTTATTTTTGGCTGCAGTCTGTTTGTCAGAACCTTGGCAATCGGTTTAGGGATGGAGTGCTGTAATGAGACCGGTCTGTAGTCTTTAATTTCCTGGGGCGTCTCACACTTTGGCAATAGGGTGATATATGCCAGGTTAACCCCTGAGAGGTCAAGCCTTTGACTGTGCATGTGTGAGAACAACTGCAGCAGTTCCCCCTTTAGTTCTTCTTTGTAGAATTTGTAGAACTCATTCGTGAATCTATTCGGCCCAGGGCTTTTGTTCGCTGGAGCTTGCATAATTGCACAATTAAGGTAGATTGATTATTCACAACCTGCGCATGGTGCTGAGAAGGTGAAAAGAAGCCATTAAGGTGTAGTAGATTGATTGCAAGGAGATAATGGAGAATTGATGGCTTCGTCCTTTCAGGCAGCGGTTACTATTGAAAAATAAACTGACGGCGTGGAGGACAACATAGCATAGGGGATATCTGAAAATGAACCGATCCTATAAATAGGCCTGTCCCCATCCTTACCTGTGTCAAGCTTGGACAACCTGATTACCTCCCTAGCTACGCCTCAAATCGATCAGCTCCAAGTCTCAGCCATGGCAGCTCGCAGGATCACGGCAGCAACAATGGCGGCGGTCGTCGCGTTGGTCCTCCTCTCGTGCTCCACCGGTAAGCACCTCAACATGCGAAACACAAGAGAGAGAGAGAGAGAGAGAGAGAGAGAGAGAGATATGACATTGGTTCCCTTGGATAGCTTGATCAGTGGCGTATCCTTGTGGTTGAAACAGGCGGAGTAGGCGGGGTCACATGCGGCTCCCCCTGTGTCAGCCCCTGCCCGATGTCGGACGTCTGCGGCGGCGGCAGCAGCGACGCCTGCGCCGCCTGGTGCATCGGCGACAAGTACGACACGGGGGCCTGCTACGGCGACCCCAAGGTGCTGCTCATCTGCGTGTGTGAGAGGGAGTGCTAGGGCGACACACGCGCTCGGTTCATGCGCCTACGCCCTTAGCATGCAACTACGGCCGATATCATCATGGTTTGGATCTTTTCTATAATGTTGTTGGCATCGCCATGGAATAATAAGTCTAGCTGGACAGCTCTATGAACTGGACCCGGTTAGCCCACAAACGTATACAGTGAAATGTTACTTTAGAGAATATTTGGGGAAAAAAATGGTTCAAGAACCAAATTTACATGGGAGGATTCGATCCCTAAAAAAACATGCGACGATTCAAAAGGAAGACTGAAATTAAGATATGGTATACTTAATTCACCAAATGTATGTAGTACAAAATTTCGAACGCCATGGAATAATAAGTCTAGGTGGACAGCTCTATGAACTGGACCCGTTAGCCCACAAACGTATAGAATCAAATGTTACTTTAGAGAATATTTGGAAAAAAAAATGGTTCAAGATTCAAGAACCATATTTACATGGAAGATTCGATCCCTAAAAAAACATGCGATGATTCAAAAGAAAACTGAAATTAAGATCTGGTACTTAATTCACCAACTGCATGTACAAAATTTTGAACGCGGATTCAGTTCGTGTTGGGAGATACAAAAGAGACACTGCAAACACAAAATTTTAGATTAAATAGGAAACTGTAAAATTGATTTCGGTACTTCACTGTTTGCCTCGCCCCACCACCAACTGGTCTCTATGCTTACTCCCTGAACTCCACTCCTCTGTATCCAGCCTCACCCTTCTTGCCTTGTTCCTGCTCCTCTTGGCCTTTGGTGAGTCCATTCATAAACAGATCTTCACTGCTTCTACTTCTAGTACCTCTACCATATGAATGTTGAGTTGGCCAGATATTTTTCGACAAAAGGCAAAAATCCTAGCGCGTCGTTGCATTAAGAAAGCACCAGGTTGGTTAAGCTGATGAGTGTGTCATGGGAATATTGTTGCAGGTGTGGAGGGTGAGTCGTGCAAGCAATGCGGACGAACAATAGGCAGTGACACTGAGTGTTTCATGGTGACCTTTCAGTTGATGATAATGGAATGGTCGATGATAAATCTCCACAGAAACACAGGCATTAGCTTAATAAGACAAAAATTAGTGAAGCATAGGTGAAGCCATTGTAGTTGTAGCGCCACAAACCGAACACGCTTACAAGTACAACTGAAAACGCACAGTTCTCAGCTCTTAAGGCTCCGCTTCGACTAAATTCTTCACACCCTTCGTAATATTCAGATCTCTCCGTAACTGAAACGGTGAAACAAGCAGGGCCTAATTCGTTCACAAGTTCTGAAGTAAGAGAGCAACAATGAAGAAACTCGCAGTTCAAACTTTTTTTTCCGAAAAGACTCGCAATTCAAACTGTAGTTCATAGTATTCGAATACTCAATTAACATCCAGTGAAAACTGAAATGCTGCATTGCAATCCATCTGTATTGTATATATATATGCTATTTATATGCACAGGTCAAAAATGTATCATCATTGAGTATCAAGGAGACGCTACTTCATTTCTGAAGTACAAATGTCACCAAGAAACGGACAGGTTATATTACAACTTTGAATCACTCTACAGTTATCTGCAACAGGGTGGTAAGTCTTGGTTTTCTATATCTCCTCAACAGCAGCGAGGAACATACCACACTAACCGACGAGAAGGCCATGCAAGCGCCCGCCAGCCACGGTGGCATCTGGAGTCCTGTGAAGGGGAAGAGTGCGCCGGCAGCCACAGGGATGGCGACGATGTTGTACGCCATGGCGAAGAAGTAGTTCCACCGGATCCGGCTGAATGTCTTCCTTGAGAGGTCGATCGCCGTGATGACGTCTTCAAGGTTGTTCCGCACCAGCACATAGTCTGCTGCCTCGATGGCAATGTCCGTCCCTGCACCGATTGCCATCCCCACGTCGGCTGCTGCTAGGGCGGGGGAGTCATTGATGCCGTCTCCAACCATTGCAACGACGCTCCCATCCTTTTGGAAAGAGCGGATGACGTCAGCTTTCCCGGCAGGCATAACCTCAGCTCTCACATCTTCAATGCCAACCTGTAGAACAAGCACAACTGTTTCAGCACCTGTCATTTAGCAGGGCATGGCATCTCATATAAGCAGCCGATATTAACAAATTCAAGTTCACATAAAATCACAAAGGAAGCTAATTTGAGTTCGAATTTATTGATATAATGTTGTGTAGAAAGATCAACATAATCAAATGCAGATGCTTGCACTACTACATGAGAATTTCAACCAACCTCCTTTGCAACTGCCAGTGCCGTCCTCCAATTATCCCCTGTGACCATAACTGGATAAACTCCCATCTTTTTTAGGCCTTCTATAACTACAGCAGCCTCCCTTTTCAAAGGATCGGTTACCCCCACTAAGCCAATGAAGTCGCCATCATATGCTACAAGAATGCCTGTCTTCGCATTCAGTTCCATGTCTACCAAGAAATTTTCAGCTTCTTCAGGAATGTTCACTCCATTTTCAGATATCAAAGTACGGTTGCCAACCTACATAAACATTTAGAAGTCAAATTATTAGATTACTCAGGTACAGCAACTTACTCTTTCCTTCAGTAACTAAGAGACACGTTCCAGGGTAGCTGTATCATATAGCTCACCAGAATTTTCTTCCCGTCAATCCAACATTGAACCCCTTTGCCAGGCAAGGCAGAAAAATCAGCAACTTCCAAGAGCCACTGGGAGAATACATCTTCTTTTCTTTTCTTCAAGTCCTCATTTGATGAAGGGAGTTTGCCAAAGAAGTGGAAATGAAATGCATAATCCAAGATAGCTTTTGCAAGTGGATGCTCACTGCTTGCCTAAATTAGGAAAAAGAACAGAGTAAGATTAACATGTCTGCACTTCGCTACAGATACGAAAATTCCATGGGAAATGTTTTCTAACCTCTGCAGATGCTACCAGTGTGAGGAAGTCCCCAACATCCATTCCTGAGAATACTTTTGTTGTTGTTACAGTGGCCTTTCCTTGCGTCAGTGTACCAGTTTTATCAAATATAATATATTTAACATTCTGAGCCCTCTCCAGTGCATCTCCACCCTTTACAAGTACTCCATGATTGGCCCCAACTCCAGTTGCTACCATAACAGCAGTCGGTGTTGCCAGACCAAGAGCACATGGACAGGCAATTACCACAACAGAGATGGAGAACATAAGGGAGAAAACAAAGCAATTGCTAGTTTCTGAAACCCATGAATTTGGATATGCCCCCAGCGACCCACATACAAACCTACAAAAGTCAATAATACATGAGAAGATTAAATAATAATAACTTGACGGCACCGACTGAGAGAGATGCATGGACCATGAAACTTACCATGTACAGAACGTCAGTACGGACAATGTAATGACAATAGGAACAAAAATGCCGGCCACCTAAAAAGAACATAGATAGTGTCGTCATTCACAAAAGCTAATGGCTATTGTAGCGATGTATTGAAAAAAATGCCATTGCATGTTAAAAAGAATGTACAAATCCCCAAGAAAATTTCATTGGGCTTGATGCATGTAATATTTTGTAATAATAAGAACCAAAACTGCTTTCCGATACTCCATGACTTCATAAAAAAGCAACCATGTAATGCCAGGAAACAGAACGTAAACAGTTGACATAGGAAACCTGCCATGCAATATACTTCCCTTGTATAAGGCAAAGAAAATACAACCTTAGCAGAGTTAAGATTAGAACAGAGATAACTTCCATTGCTCAGAGACATCATAAGTAGACAAATGTACTCACATAATCAGCGAACTTCTGAATAGGAGCTTTAGACATCTGGGCAGTCTCAACCAGAGATATTATCTGGCTCAAAACTGTCCCTGATCCAACTTTAGCCGCTTGTATGTGAAGGACGCCATGTAGGTTCATGGTGCCTCCAATTACTGAACTGGATACTTCCTTGGAAATAGGCAAAGATTCACCAGTTACCATGCTTTCGTCAACATGGCTTGTACCCCAAATGACAACACCATCAGCAGGAATCTTTGAACCAGGAAGCACTTTCAAGGCATCGCCAGGTTGGATCAGCAATGCATCAATCTCCTTCTCGCCAGCATATTTTCCATCTGGATTCAGGGAGAGTGCTATGAATTGATGTGTGCAACTACAATTGAAATGCATGAGTATGTATGCAAGGCTGCAGTTGGCAATCCTAGGCAA
Source organism: Avena insularis (assembly GCA_023614405.1). Lineage (NCBI taxonomy): Eukaryota > Viridiplantae > Streptophyta > Magnoliopsida > Poales > Poaceae > Avena > Avena insularis. The sequence continues at coordinate 93,437,550 of CM042695.1, forward strand.
TGAGTTAAGAATTAATATCCAATGCAAAACATAAAAGAATGCTATTGTATGGGCCTTCTAAAACTGCTAATCATTATCGGTTGTGTGCATGCTAAGATACGTACAGTATGAATCGGGTACCTTTGTATTTCAGAAGCAAAATGGCTGTAGCAGGAACCAGCTCTACAAGCTTCTTTATTGCATCTGATGTCCTTCCTTTAGCAAGCACCTCAAGATACTTCCCGAATAGTACAAATGTAATAATCATTGCACTTGTCTCAAAATACATCGGAGGATGAAATCCAGTGAATGCCCCGTAAAGAAGCGCGCAAACTGAGTACACGTATGACGCAGTGGTGCCAAGAACAACCAATACATCCATATTTGTAGAGCCATGTCTGAGGGCCCTATAAGCTGCAACATAGAATCTTTTGCCAACAACAAACTGTACTATGCTCACCAGCAACCACTTGAGCAGATCTCCTATACGAAATGGTCCGCAGTGCATGAGCAGGAATGAATTCACGAAAGGTATGTGAGGACATACCATGCGCATAAAAAATACTGGAATCTGGTGCAAGGAAACCAGTAACGGAAGTCAGCATGCAAATAAAACAACAATAATTCATGTAAATTGTATTTTACAGTAATATCTTTATACTAGGAATAATATAAAATCATGGCTATTATATATCAGGGTCGGCTATCACATCAGAGGCCTGCTATTGATATACTTACAATTATCGGTGACAACTAAGATAAGGGTATGGCTACAAACAGAAAATGTAGCGTAAACTAGAGATACAATGCCATAAACCAATAGGATAGCAGGAGATAAAAACTTACACTTAGGAATAAGCTAGAGCGAAGGAGGTGAAACATTTTTGAAGCATCTTGCGCATCATTTGAAGCAGACAGTACATATGGATTTTGTACATGGGCTTTCAGTCTGCCACTGCTTTCCATCTCAATAGTATCCACAATTGATCTCAAACCAACAACTTCTGGATCGAATGTAATTTCAACTTCTGTATGTGCTGAATTTACAACAAACAGCCGCAGGCCTTCCATTTTTTTCAGGATATCATGCAATAAATCTACATCCCTCTCAGTATGCAACCCTGTCAAGCCTAATAAAGCCTTGTCTTGCTCACTACTTTGTAACAGTGCAGCTTCAAAACCAGCATCCTCGATGGCCTGAACAATTTCATCTTTGCTAGTGGCTGTCGGGTCATATTCAACTTCCCCTAATGAGGTCGCTAATGCAACAACTGCTCTTTTTACACCTGGCAACTTCTTTAAGATCCCTTCCACTGAGTTCACACAGGCAGCACAAGTCATTCCCCCTATCCTAAATTGTCCTGACAAAGCCTTCTGCGACTTTGGCTGAGAAACAGCAGAGTCTGGGAGGATTTCGGCTTCAAATCCAGCATCTTCTATTGCTTCTACGATGTCTTCTTCCTGAATGCAACAAGCCATCACATTTTTAGGGTTTGTTTGCAACAGCAGAGTTTGTCAGTTGCATTTCAGAAACTTTATTTATAACTTAGTTTGTTGGAACAAGAAAGGTTACTGAATGACAACATCGTGGGCAGTTGAGATCTTTAAACTAGACCATCCATAACGTTTTTAGAGTTTGTTTGCAATTGCAAGTTACAATACTGGTGCTTCATGGGATTGGTCAGGAATTAGCTGAATCATAATGAACTTTACTTAGAAAACCTTAGCTAGTCTCGATAGGTGTACAATTGATAATAAGAAAATACCCCAATACTTTTTCTAAACGTAGCTGTAATCCACGTGATTATCAAGCTCTTCAGATTTGCTTCCAAACAAAGCAACGTAGCAGCAGCTAATGAGGGGCCGTCGCGTCCTAGAAACTCAACCCGCACGACCGATCATCTGGGGATGTCGTCTTGGAACAGCTAGATTGAACAAGGACAGGTGAGCCAAATCAAGCAACTACAGCACGAGTTCCGCACCAAAACGAATCAGCATCGGCAATTAAGAGTGTCCATTTCGCATGCTAACCACCCTAACCGACAAAACACAGCTAAGTTTCCCGCCTCGAGCTCCCCAATTCCGCCGCTGATCACCAACACGACTACAAAATCCACCCAATTACACAGCCACGCCGCTAAATCAGGCCGCAAGGACGTGATCCCCAACCACTACATCTACCGCGCTCGCGAGGCGAGGAAGGGAGGGATCGCGGGACCAAACCTTGGCCAGCGCGGGGTCGAAGACGACGTGGGCGCGGTTCTGGAGCAGCGAGACGGCGGCGCTCCGAACGCCACGGCGGGCGGAGAGTGCGCCCTCGACGGCGCCCGTGCAGGCGGAGCACGTCATGCCCGTGACCCGCACCTGGACCCGCCGCACGCCCGCCTCCTCGTCCACCTCCCCCGGCCCCTCCGCGTCGCCGTAGGGTCCCAGCAGCGCGACCTCCTCCATCTCGTCGTCGCGGCCGCCGGCGACCGCCGTGAGCTGGAGGTGGGCCATGGCCGTCAGAGGCGGACGGGGGTGGCAACAACGCGATAATTAGGAGGGGAACGGAACGGGAAAGGAAGACCAAGGAGGCCGGGAAAGGCGAACGGTGTAATAATGCGAGACGTGAAGGGTGAGCTAGCGATTTACCGAAGATTTGGAGGGTGTTTGTGCAAATGTTTCGGATAGTGCTGCTTTGGTCATTTGGTGGGTAGGTAGGCGGCAGCGTGGAATCGACGAAGCGTTAATCTGGCGTTAATCTCCTTGTGATTTGGTTTGACTCGATCGTTGCTCCGTTTGAATTAGTCGCGTCGATCTAATAATTATGTCTTTTCGCGAGTTTATTCGGCATTTGGCAAGGCATCCATCTGTTGATCTGTCCTGACGCAGATTTGCATCTTTGTTGGCTATACTGTACTTTGTCTTAAACCAAGTTGACTCATTCCAGTATTGATATGGCCTTTGCAAAGTTTCTCTCTCCAAATAGCCATTCGTCCCTTATATTAATATAGTAATCACATCATATAACTAAGATAGTCTCGAAACAAAAGAAAATGTTGGGACACAATAGCAAGCACACACCCAAAAAAAACGAAGAAGAAATAAAATGGAGACAGAGTTTACTTGATCCTTTGCAAAGTTTTGTGAGGGCATGTAGAATAAAGTGATGCAAGTCTCAAAAAAAGAGAGCAATGTAAGTCTTCTTTTAAAGTTGAGCAAATTACACAAAACCACAACTTCAAGGACACTTAAAACAGAAAACCACAACTTTTGAAATAAATCTAGAGCTAATAACCAAAATAGTACCCCAAAATACTGAATTTATATATGTTTTGTTGGTTATGAGCTCTAGAGTTGTCGTTTTCTGAAACTAAGTCCAAAACTTGTGGTTTTCTGTTACAAGTGCCTGCAATGTTGTGTTTTGTGTAATTGGCTCTTTATAGCTTTCACCATGGTTTTTTATTTAGTTATAGAAGAAAACATGAAGAAAGAAAAAGTTGTCTTTTCCTCTTAGCTAGGATGATATCTTGAAAGATAAAGAATAAGAGAAGATTATTTTCTCCTTTATACCACATGTCTTGTCTCATTAACATAATTTTACAATGAAAATACTACTCGTAATTTATTAGTGTAGTATCTAAGTAAGATATAAGGCATTGTACTATACTCACTCTGTCCATAAATAAGTGTACTTCTAGTTTTTGCCTAAGTTAAATTTGACCACCTTTATACATAAATATAGCTATATATATTACATCTAATTTATATATTATGAAACTAAATTTGAAAACATATTCAGTGGTACCATTTTAGTGTCATAAATATTGTTATATTTTTCTATAAAATTAGTTAAACTTTACTAACTTTGACTTAAGACAAGGCTAGAAGTACACTTATTTGCAGACGGAGAGAGTACAACTTATTTATGTTGTGTTATGTAGATGATCGTGGGAATAAAATCCTTTGCATCATGCAGCATGCCGTTGGCGTGGATGTCTAATGGCAGCAGGTACGCCATCGTTTTCTGCGTGCTCATGTGTGTGGGATTTGGTTAGGCCAAAAGAAAGGAAGAGGCTTAGCTGCAAGGAGACAAGCGTCGAATGGCGTAGCGTACAAAGGGTGATGCTCGCGATCAGCCGGCCCGGCGGGCCCACGCGCGCGCGTCAAGAGAAGCCGCGGTTGTTGCTCCGTGGCCTCCATTGTGTACCCATACTGTGTGTCCAGTGGCCACTCTGATTTTGGACCCTGAATTTGAATCGGGAATGGACAAATGGTGATGCGTAAGAGCATCTTCACTCGGCTACCCAGAATACTATTCCGGACGCTGAAAATAGGTCCGGACACTGAAATTTTGCCTAGTCGCGTATCTAGGAACCTGTTTTCATTTGGATTTGGGTCACTTTTGGTCCGGCCTACCCAGGCCATAACCAAGATCCTGGGTACGCCTGGAAATGTCGGATGAAGCAAATTCGGCGAGTGGACCTGCCCAGTCAGCATATATTCGTCCGTATTCATCCAAAGTTTGCCCATATTCGTCCAAAGTTCGCCCATATTCGCCCAAAGTTCGTCTATATAGACCATATTCGTCCATATAGACCATATTCGCCTAAAGTTCGCCCAAAATTCGGCATATTCGCCCAAAGTTCGTCTGTATCGCCCATATTCGCCCAAATTTTGCCGAAACTTCGTTTATATAGACCATATTCGCCCAAAGTTCGCCCAAAATTCGGGCATATTCGCTCAAAGTTCGTTTGTATCGCCCATATTCGCACAAATTTCGCCCAAAGTTCGTTCATATAGACCATATTCGCCCAAAGTTCGCCCAAAATTCGGGCATATTCGCTCAAAGTTCGTCTGTATTGCCCATATTCGCACAAATTTCGCCCAAAATTCGAGCATATTCGCCCAAAGTTCATCCGTATCACCCATATTCGCCCAAAGTTCGTCCATATCGCCCATATTCGCCCAAAGTTCGTCCATATTCGTCCACAAACCGCTTATATTCGCCCAAAGTTTGCCCAAAGTTCGTCCATATCGCTCATATTCGCCCAAAGTCCGCCCATATTTGTCCAAAACCGCTTATATTCGTCCAAAGTTCGCCCAAAGTTTGCCGAAATTTGTTAAATTTTAGCCAATGGGACTGGCACGCGAGTGGGAAACTCAAGCGTGCCAGAAAAACTTATTTCATGCTTAAAAGATCCGAATTTTGGCTTGGGTTCGCCCAACGAGTGGAGATGCTCTAAGGGCATCTCTATCGGTCTGTCGGTCCGCGCTCTTTTTTTGGCCGGCGTTCGGCCAACCGCGTCCCGTGACCCATTTGTCCGCACTGGAATTTCATATGTTTACAGATTTTGTTATAAAATAAATTTTAATAAGTAAATAAACTAGATTAGATATTTTCATGCAAATAAATTTTAACAAGCAAATAAATTTCATATGGAGCGTGATGACGCAAATTTTCATGCACTCGCATGAAATCTTCCTGGCTCTGGCTCAACCAACTGACCTGAAAGTCCTAGTCTTGATCCAAGATGTCGTCTCACGCTCGACCTCGATGATCATGTTGGACATGATCACACAAGTAGTCATCATATCTCATATTTTCTCTGTGCTCCAGGTTCTAGCAGGGCATCGAACAATAGCCCACCTTAACTGAAGCATACCAAATGCTCGCTCCACATCCTTCCTAGCGGCCTCTTTCTCTTTCGCAAATCTCTTGTACTTCTCATCTGCAGGGTTGCAGATTGTCTTTTACAAAGGTGGCCCAGGAGGGATAGATACCGTCAGCTAGATAGTAACCCATATGATATGAATTACCATTGATTTGATAGGAAACCTATGGGGCATTGCCTTCTGCCAGCCTAGCAAACACCGGAGACCGCTGCAGCATATTGATGTCATTGTTTGATCTAGCCATGCGAAAAAAGGAGTGCCAAATCTAGAAATTATGTGATGCAACAGCCTCTAGTATGATGGTGCATCCCTCTGTATGCCCTTTGAACTGTCCTTTCCAATCAAAGGGACAGTTCTTCCACTCCCAATACATGCATGCAATGTTGCCAAGCATCGCAGGAAACCCTCTTCTCTCGTTGATGGACAAAAGAAGGGTAGTGTCTTCAGTGTTTGGTTCTCTCAGGTAAACTTTGCCAACACCGCAATAACTGTGCTGCAAAACCGGTACATAGCCTCATGGCATGTGGACTCGCTCATGCGCATATAGTCGTTAAGGAGATCACCAGGCACTCCATATGCAAGTTGCTGAATGTCAACAGAACATTTCTGGTAAGAGAAGAAGTCAATCTTACTAGTACAATCGTACTTGGCCTCGAAGTAGTCATCTACTCCCTCACCCCATTAAGAATGTCCAAGAAAAAGTTCCTGGACATCCGATAGCAGCGACAGAATGCCTTTTCTTTGAAGACCGGGTCAGTTGGATGGAAGTAGTCATTATAAAGTCATGTGTGGCCTTCTTCTTGGTCGCACTCATGGTTGGCTTCGCGCCGCTTGGCTGAGCCACCTCTGCGCGACAGCAGGAGGTAGTGGGCATGCACCATCTGTGCAGCTGCCAGCAGAATCTCGGTCTCACCGTCGGACTCCTCCTCGGACGATGACTCAACGAAATTCTTGTAGAATAACTCTATTGTCCTTTGGATACTACTCATTTGTAAAGTATACGGCCGTCAATGGCGATGCCAACTCCCGCAGCGGGCCAGATAACCTAAAAAGGACCGATGAACGTACCTCAAGCAAACGATCGAGCAGGTTGTGCGCTACGCAGGGGGTGTCGCGCGCCCATTCCACAAGCAGAGGCCGAGGCGACGAGATTGCCTGCGGCGCGTCCAGAAAACTCAGGCAATGTGTGTGTCCTGCGGTGTTGCTCAATATTGCGGGGGCGTCGGTGGCAACAGACGGTGGTGGCTGTAAAGGTTGCGCCTGCTCTGGTCACGGGATATGGAGGGCGAGACTTTGGGGGAGGAGAGTGTCTGTTATGCCACTGACGAGAGGGCCCGAACGAACTAGTGGAAGGACGCGCGAGGACAAGCCTGTCCGGGCCAAACCTGTTAGATGTATATATTTGTATATTGTATTTTTCCCATATGTTGGGGGGCATATTGCACTGCATCTTGATTATATATTGTGGCCTTTGGCCTCCAGAGAAATACATGTTGCATATTCCTGACATGGTATCAGAGCTAGGTTAGACAAATTTTTCTGCAACATCGTCATCGCCGCCACCGTTCTTGTCGTCGTCGTTCTTCCGACGTTGCCGCCGCCAGTTGTCGCTCATCTCGGATCTGCCATCTTTCTTTCATATCGGTTCGAATCGATCTCGTCTTCTCCTGTCTTCACTGTCTCCTCCTAGGATTCCAAGCCTGGGATTCATCGCCGCCACCGTCTCCTCTCGTCTTCACGCCTGGGATTCCACGTCGCCAGGCCTCGTCAGGCCTGCAGATTCTCCATCTGCTCCTACTCCACCGCCTGGCCTGGGTGCCGCGTGACCTCGCGGGACCTCGCCTGACAACTCCACGCGGGATCGCCCGACACCGCCCGACAACTCCACGCGGGACCTCGCCCCCACCTTGCTCCGCTGACCATGCACGGGAGGACCCGTCTCCCCTCGCCTCGATTCGCGTGCCCCACGTGCGGTACACGGGAGGACCCGTCTCCCCTCGCCTCGATTCACGCGCCCCACACACGGTACTTCAACTCGCGCCCCACGCGCGGGAGGATCTGCCCCACCTGCCTGCCGCTGGCTCCTGCCGATCTGAGCTTGCTGCTCTGCGCGGCGGCGGCTGCTGTTTCGATTCAGTTTTCGATTGGACCTGCCAAGTAAAAAAATGTCTTCTCCATCGGGTTATGTTGCGATACCTCGCTGCCTGGTGATCTTTGATGGCGCGAATTACCCTGGTTTCGATGCCTTCATGTGCGTTCACATGCGCGGTCTCCGTCTTTGGGGTGTGCTTTCCGGCGAGGTCTCCTGTCCGTCGTGCCCCTCTGCTCCAGTGGCTCATCTTCCGCCGACACCGATTGTTCTCAGCGCTGATGCCTCTCAAGAGGCCAAGGATGCTGCTCAGAGTGCCGATGATAGTGCTGTTGCTGCTTATGACCTAAAGTTTAAGCAGTACTCTTCTGATCTCGAGGCCTATCGCCACGCCCTGACTGCCTACACTCAGTGGGTCGATGATGATGCTCGTGCTGCTGCTGTTCTCACCTCGGTGTTCGCCCGATGTCAGCTGAGTTCATGAGTCTCTCTGTTGCCGCTCATGGGCACATCTTTGTCGCCGCTTATCTGCCGTCTGGGATGCTCTTTACCCGTCTGTGGTTCACGAGAGCATGCTCTTCAGGGGTGATTCCACTATTGATGAGTTCTATACCAGTGCCGCTATCTGGCGTCGCTTGATTCTCTCCATCATTGCTTGTGGCGATGCTCGTCTTTGCCAGATTATGCGCTTCGGATTTGAGTTTCACCGCATCTATGAGTTTCTGTCTGGCCGCTTAGGAGTTTGAGCCCGGTGCTCAAATTGAATGCTCGTGGTCGTGTTCCGCTCTCGAGGTGTTGTCGAGCTTGGTAGGAGACCCGTCTCGTGTGCTGGTCTTCTTACGGTTCCATCTGTGCTTGCTACTCGTGGTGCTCCTTTGCCGCTCCCTCGACTCGATCGCGGTCCCTGTCCGCCGCCAATACTACCCACTCCTCCGTGTCGTGGTCGTGGTCGGCTTGACACCAGACCTCGGTCGAGTCAGTCGTGGTCAGGGTCGCCGTGGTTCTCTTCGTCACTCCTCTTACTGCAATAGGAACGGCCACACTTGGGCCACTTGTTATACACGGGACCCCAGTTTACGTCATCAGCACCAGGCTCGTGGGCAGTCGGCTCCTTCTGGGTCTTCAGCAGTTGCTCTCTCTAATCAGGACATTATCAGGAGTCTTCGCGGTCTACTTGCTGCTACAGGCTCTTCTTCAACGGGCACTGCTGGTTCTGGATCGATTCTTCCTACCTGTCACCACCACCTTCTACACAGTCAGGTACGTCCCCATGGTATCTGGATTCTGGAGCTTCCTTTCATATGACCTCTGAGTCTTCTTTTCTATTCGCTCTTCGTTCTCTTCCTTCTCCTGTCCGTGTTTTCACGGCTGATGGTACCTCTCTTCCTGTTTCTAGTCGGGGCACCCTTTCTACTTCTTCTTTTTCTGTTCCTGATATTTCTCATGTCCCTCTTCTTAAGATGAATCTGTTCTCTGCTAGCCATCTTACTGACTCTGGTTGTCGCGTCATTCTTGATGTTGATTCTTGTGTTGTTCAGGACCGTCGCACACAGGCCCTGGTTGGAGTTGGCCCTCGCAGCCGTGATTCTTCAGGGCTTTGGGAGTTAGACTGGATTCGTGTTCCTTCCGCTGCCACTTCATCTCGCGGTTCTTCTCGGTATCGCCTCTTTACCGACTCACCGCCGTGATGGCATCATCGTCTTGGTCACCTTTGTGACTCCCGCCTGTCGTCATTAGTTCATCGTGGTCTTCTGGGGTCTGTCTTAGGAGATGGGTCTTTACATTGTCAGGGCTGTAGGTTCGGCAAACAGATTCAGCTTCCCTACCCTACTAGCGCGTTTGTATCTCAGCGACCTTTTGATTTGGGGTCCGGCTCCTTTCGCTTCGAAAGGGGGCCATCGCTACTATATTTTATTCATCGATGATTTTTCTCGATACACTTGGTTGTATTTTATGCACTCTCGTAGTGAAGTGCTCTCCATATATCAGCGTTTTGCGGCCATGGTCCGCACTCAATATTCTACCCCTATTCGCGTGTTTCGTGCTGATTCTGTTGGTGAGTATATCTCCCAGATGTTGCGTAATGTTCTTGCTGAACAGGGCACCCTTGCTCAGTTCTCCTGTCCTGGCGCACATGCCCAGAATGGCGTTGCTGAGCGTAAGCATCGCCATCTTCTTGTTGGGAATATACCCTAGAGGCAATCATGTATGATGAGATTTCCCATTGTATTCATAAAGATATTAAGTAGTCCTTGTATAAACATCTGATGTGTATCATTGAATATGTGATTCGGTTGTGGAACTATGCATTCATGTTGTTTGTACTAAATATCCTTGGTCATTGAGGTTGTGCTGGACACACAACTTAGACCAATGTGAAAGTTGGCTTGATGACTCAGTTCCACTTGTTATGGGCATGGAGATGCTATTCCAACTTACACAGATTCGACTAAAGAGTTTAGCGAGTCGGATTGACCCATATTGAGGTACAACGAACAAGTTGTCATTTGTATATCTCAATCAATGTAATCCTTAGACCTGAGGTTGTTGCATAGTCCGAGTTGAGGATCACCGACTTAGGTTCTCACAACGCTGATCCAGAATCGACAGTTATAAAGACAGGCTTCGGGTCGACTGAGAATCAAGCTGCGTGATGTGAATAACCAAGATGGGATTTTGCCCCTCCACTCGGAGAGATATTCTCTAGGCCCTCTCGTGAGATATGATTCGGAAAGCATGGCCATGCATGACTCGGTTAAGTGTTAACCGAGGCGATCGACTAAGAGTTAGTCGGGTGAATCACTTATCTCGGATCGAGAAGAGAGTCGGACTATTTAAGGGATGACATATATTCGCCTATAGTCTGACAAGGTATATCGTGAGGCAAAGGGACTCGGACGAAAGTCGCATTGGAAAGGCAAGTCGCATGACTCTTTGGTGCTTGGGAGTCGGCACGTTCTGCTAGGAGCCGCTATTGACTGATCGATTGAGAGTCGGACTCCAATCGTGTCCAAGTAGCCATGAGCCTGCGGGGTCACACACTTAAGAGCGGGATCAAGTTCGGATTGTATCTGAACCTGTAATCTGGTTGGGCTGGACCTAAACTAGATTAGGACTGAGTTAGTGAGTTGGACTCACGGTGACTAGTGTTATATGGGCTTTAGTGAATGGGTCGCGCGAGCAGAGCCCATGTTCACTCCCTATATAGTGGAGCACCGTAACCCAGAAAGGTTAATCGTTGTTCGGTTAGGTCATTCCATGTATTGGAAACCCTAGCTCCACAGCACCTGGCCGTTCAACCTAGCGATTACCACGGCCTCCTCCTATGCGTGTGGATACCAGCAGAGGTGATGCGATCAGCACCGGGACGATCGGATCGTGAGGAATGCATTACATCAACCGACGCTTCATCGAATCAAGAATCGCTGCCTAGTGGTAAACCTCGTGGCCTTCTACCTCGGCTAGATCTTGGGATCACCACGTTAGAGGAAAAGTTTTGTTTTATCTCTGCGGCCCAACAAAGGGTATCGAGCGATAGCTTCTGGTTTTAGGCTCGAGATCTCGCATATGTGATATGCGGTTGGCTGTAGATGAGATCTATGTGCTGTTTTGGTGGTCGATCTATGAGATAGATCAGTTTTGTACGAAGTTGATTGGATCAACTGTACTCGGGGATTGGTAGATCTGATTTCCGTGATCATACTGCTGAGGTCGTGGAACGATATACCCCTACCGGTCGGCTTCCGCCATCGGGGTATACTGTGACACGTAAATCCACAGGCGATGATCGAAGATCAAAAAGTTTGATCGAATCGGAACAATGGTCGGAATCCATGTTCGGATCGTAGATGAGATCTACGTTTTCGGAAAAATTGTCGGGCGCTACCCCTTCGATTCCCGCCCGCTATCCGGCTAGCGGGACCGCCGACTTCGCCCTGTCGTAGCGCCTTAGATGTCTTTGCGAGTTTCACAATGCCGGTAGATATTGTATCTATGCATAACTTGTTTTTGCAGGAAGTTGTGAATGGTATGGTTCATGTGTATGTGATGTATGTGTGTAATCCATACGTGATCTGCGAATCACGGTTTTTGTCAACCGGCTGGAGCCTAGGTGCTGTCATTTTATTGTATAACAACCTGCGTGTCGGATTCTCCATGTAATTTACTTTACTAAGCTAGTGTAGCTGTTTGGAGAACCCGGAAGGCATGCAAGACGTTGTACATGTCGGCGACATGGAGTAAGACGGCAAGTGACAAGAGTTGGCACGAGTCGGATTACAGGCTTTGTGGAGATGGAGATCGCCATGAAGAGAGCCATACCATTTCACATTATAATTGCTTTATTTTGTGTTATTGTTATGTCTCAGTTTTACCTCTATTAGATAGTCGGTAAAATTTAATCCCTCAAAGAAGGTCTAGTCGGTTTTCCCGCCAGTGTTTGCACCATCACAAGTCGGACATTTTTGGTAGTGGGCTCATAAAATTGAGGTGCTGCCAATTCTTTCCGACTAGGTGGGTTCGAGTCGGACTTCATGCGAAACACTTGTAGCTAAACGGGTCTATCACAACGGTTGTGGGACTCGAGGAAAAGTCGGATGGGAGCCGGGGCATGTGATGCCACCCGTCCAACAGGAGTCGCATGAGATGCGATTGACAAGGAGTTGTCTACCTAGATCACTTGGCAGCTAGCGGTGATGCTAAAGCTCACTAGCCGACTTGCTTATTTAGGATCCTGAATCACTAAGCAACCATCGGAGGGGTGTTGGTTCTAGTGGGAGCATAAAATATTAAAATGTTTAATATGCTTGCTCTTTTATGAATACATGTCTTAAGTGTTTTGCATATTTTCTGTTGTAGATCATGGCACCAAGTAGCAGTGACTCTCAGATATCCGGTTTTGCGTTGAGAACCATTCTTGAGAAAGATAAACTGAACGACACTAATTTTACCAACTGGTATCGAAATCTGAGAATTGTTCTCAAGCAAGTAAAGAAGGACCATGTCCTAGACAACCCACTTCCAGATGATCCGAATGAGAATGCGACTGTCGCAGCCACCAATGCCTACCGTCGGGCTAAGGATGAGTCCACGGATATTAGCTGTCTTATGCTTGATCACATGGAACCGGACTTGCAAAAGCAGTTCGAGCATGTTGAGGCCTACGATATGATCGAAATTCTCAAAAGTATGTTCCAGGCTCAGGAGAAGACTGAGAGGTATCAAGTCTCTCAGGCTTTGCTGAGTTGCAAGCTTAAGGATGGTGATCCACTGAGTCCGCATGTGATCAAAATGGTTGGTTACGTGTAGTCTCTAGAGAGGCTTGGCTACCCCATTAGCGAAGAGTTCACTACGGATATAATTTTGAACTCTCTTCCTAGTGCATATGGGCAGTTCATTTCGAACTACCACATGCATGGTATGGATAAGAAGCTCACTGAATTGCATGGGATGCTCAAGCAGGCAGAGACAGATCTCAAGAAGGGCGCCAGTCAAGTGTTGATGGTGCAGAATAAGGCTAAGTTCAAGAAGAGTTCTTGGACTAAGAAGAAGGCTAAGTCAGGAGGAAAGCAGGCTTAGGACCCGGTCCCAAGCGCTTCCTCAGGGACTAAGCCATCTCCTTCAGCCGGATCCACTTGCTTCTACTACAAGGCGGATGGCCACTGGAAGAGGAACTGCAGCAAGTACTTGGCCGACAAAGCCAAGAGTGGAGGTATGACTTCCGACTCAGGTACACTTGTTTGCAATGTTATAGACATATATCTTGCTGATGCACCTAATAGTTCTTGGGTATATGATACCGGATCAGTTATTCACATCTACAACTCGTTGCAGGGACTGGTAAGAACTAGGACCGTAGCAAGAGGCGAGGTTGATATTCGAGTCGGCAACAAAGCAAGAGTTGATGCGTTGGAAGTCGGCACGATGCAACTTCATTTACCTTCCGGATTCATTATGGAACTGAATAATTGTTATTATGTTCCAGTGCTCAGTAGAAACATTATTTCTGCTTCATGTTTGATGAGGCAAGGCTATGAGTCGAATATCAAGAATAATGGTTGTTCTTTGTATTTGAATGATATGTTTCACGGCTTTGCACTCGTCCAGGACGGGTTATTTATTTTGAATCTTGATGGTGAGTCGGTTCATAACATAAATGTTAAAAGGTTGAAACCAAATGATCTGAATATGACTTACTTTTGGCACTGTCGGCTTGGTCATATAAGTTGGAAACGCATGAATAAGCTCCATGATGATGGACTCCTAACTTCGTTCGACTTGGAGTCGTTCGAGACATGCGAATCTTGCCTACTCGGCAAAATGACCAAGACACCTTTTGCAAAGAGTTGCGAAAGGGCGTCCGACTTGTTGGGACTAGTACATAGTGATGTATGTGGACCAATGAGCACGACAGCCAGGGGTGGTTATGAGTACTTCATTACCTTCACTGATGATTTGAGTAGGTATGGATATATCTACTTGATGAAACACAAGTCGGAAGCCTTTGAAAAGTTCAAAGAATTCCAGAATGAAGCACAGAATCAACTCGGCAAGAAAATAAAGTTTCTTCGGTCGGACCGAGGAGGTGAGTACATGAGCCATGAGTTTGATGACCATCTGAAAAGTTGTGGAATAGTTCCTCAACTTACTCCGCCAGGAACGCCGCAAAGGAACGGTGTTTCGGAAAGGCGGAATCGAACCTTGTTGGACATGGTACGGTCAATGATGAGTCGGACAGATCTGCCTTTATCATTTTGGGGTTATTGTCTAGAAACAGCAGCGTTCACACTAAACAGAGTACCATCAAAATAGGTAGAGAAAACACCGCATGAGATGTGGACAGGCAATAAGACGAGTTTGTCTTTTCTTAAGATTTGGGGTTGTGAAGCATTTGTCAAGCGACTTCAGTCGGACAAGCTTACAGCCAAGTCGGATAAGTGTATTTTCGTGGGGTATCCGAGGGAAACCTTGGGTTACTACTTCTACAACCGAGAAGAGGGCAAAGTGTTTGTCGCTCGGAACGGTGTCTTCCTTGAGAAAGAGTTTCTCAGTCGGGGAGTAAGTGGGAGCACGGTGCAACTCGAAGAAATTCGAGAGGAACCGGCTAGTAGCGAGTCGGAAAAAACCTTGGAGGTTAAGCCGGTCGTGGCAGCTGAGCCGGCAGCAGCACCTGTACTACGAAGATTGGCAAGATTACGAAGTGTTCGTGATGTGTTACTGTTAGACAGTGATGAGCCGGCAAATTATTTGGAAGCGATGGTGGGATCTGATTCCGAGTCATGGCTTGGATCCATGAGATCAGAGATAAAGTCCATGGATGAAAATCAAGTTTGGAACTTGGTTGATCTGCCAGACGGTGCAAGACCCGTCGAGTGCAAATGGGTCTTTAAGAAGAAAACTGATATGGATGGAAATGTTTCCGTCTATAAAGCACGCCTTGTCGCGAAGGGGTTCCGACAAGTTCAAGGAGTTGATTACGACGAGACTTTCTCGCCCGTAGCGATGCTTAAATCAGTTGTTAGCTATAGCGGCCTATTTCGACTATGAGATATGGTAGATGGATGTCAAAACGGCTTTCCTTAACGGAAATTTAACCGAGGACGTGTATATGATACAGCCCGAGGGTTTTGTCGATCCGGCTAATGCTGACAAAGTATGTAAACTTCAGAAATCCATTTATGGGTTGAAGCAAACATCTCGGAGTTGGAATATTCGCTTTGATGAGGTAGTCAAATCGTTTGGCTTCATCAAGAGTGATCATGATTCTTGTTTGTACAAGAATTTTAGTGGGAACAAAGTAAATTTTCTAATCTTATATGTGGATGACATATTACTGATTGGAAATGATGTCCAGATGTTGCAAGAAACCAAGGAATCATTGGAAAGGAGTTTCTCAATGAAAGACTTGGGTGAGGCAACATACATCCTTGGAATTCGGATCTATAGAGATAGATCAAGGAGGCTCATTGGATTGAGTCAGAGTACTTATTTGGACAAAGTGTTGAAGAAGTTCAACATGGAATCGTCTAAGAAGGGGTTCTTACCGATGTCCCATGGTGTAAAACTTAGCAAGACTCAGTGTCCTTCGACAACTGATGAGCGAAGTCGGATGAGTGCGATTCCATATGCCTTTGTAGTCGGATCCATCATGTATGCCATGATTTGTACTAGGCCGGATGTTTCCTATGCTCTAAGTGTTGTGGCGGAGATACCAGTCGATCCCGAGAGATCCATCGACGGCTAAAAATATCCTAAAGTACTTGAGAAGGACTAAGGATATGTTCTTGGTTTATGGTGGTGAAGATGAACTCAGTGTAAAGGGTTACACGGATGCGAGTTATCTTACCGACTCTGATGATTCTCGTTCGCAATCCGGATACGTGTTTATTATAAATGGAGGTGCTGTGAGCTGGAAGAGTTCCAAGCAAGAGACTATGTCTGCATCTACAACAGAGGCTGAGTATATTGCCTCCTCGAAGGTAGCAAAGGAAGCTGTTTGGATGAGGAATTTCCTCATGGATCTTGGTGTGGTTCAGGGCTCGTCCAATCCGTTAGACGTGTATTGTGACAACAATGGTGCTATTGCACAAGCCAAGGAACCTAGACAACACCAGAAGAACAAGCACATACTCATGCGGTACCACCTGATTCGCTAGTTCGTGGATCAGGGTGATATCAAGGTATGCAAGGTACACACGGATGCAAATATTGCGGATCCGTTGACAAAGCCGTTACCACAGCCGAAGCATGAGGCGCACCTGAGAGCCATGGGAATTAGATGCTTAGACATGTGATGTCAGAAGATTGACTCTAGTGCAAGTGGGAGACTGTTGGGAATATGCCCTAGAGGCAATCATGTATGATGAGATTTCCCATTGTATTCATAAAGATATTAAGTAGTCCTTGTATAAACATCTGATGTGTATCATTGAATATGTGATTCAGTTGTGGAACTATGCATTCATGTTGTTTGTACTAAATATCCTTGGTCATTGAGGTTGTACTGGACACACAACTTAGACCAATGTGAAAGTTGGCTTGATGACTCGATTCCACTTGTCATGGGCATGGAGATGCTATTCCAACTTACACAGATTCGACTAAAGAGTTTAGCGAGTCGGATTGACCCATATTGAGGTACAACGAACAAGTTGTCATTTGTATATCTCAATCAATGTAATCCTTAGACCTGAGGTTGTTGCATAGTCCGAGTTGAGGATCACCGACTTAGGTTCTGTCAAACGCTGATCCGTGAATCGGGCGCTTATAAAGGCGTGGTTCAGGTCGACTGAGAATCAAGATGCGTGATGTGAATAAACAAGATGGGATTTTGCCCCTCCACTCGAAGAGATATTCTCTGGGCCCTCTCGTGAGATATGATTCAGAAAGCATGGCCATGCACGACTCGGTTAAGTGTTAAACGAGGCGATCAACTAAGAGTTAGTCAGGTGAATCACTTATCTCGGATCGAGAAGAGAGTCGGACTATTTAAGGGATGACATATATTCGCCTATAGTCTGACAAGGTATATCGTGAGGCAAAAGGGACTCAGACGAAAGTCGCATTGGAAAGGCAAGTCGTCATGACTCTTTGGTGCTTGGGAGTCGGCATGTTCTGCTAGGAGCCGCTACTGACTGATCGATTGAGAGTCGGACTCCAATCGTGTCCAAGTAG
Organism: Avena insularis; assembly: GCA_023614405.1. Lineage (NCBI taxonomy): Eukaryota > Viridiplantae > Streptophyta > Magnoliopsida > Poales > Poaceae > Avena > Avena insularis. The sequence continues at coordinate 93,454,948 of CM042695.1, forward strand.
CCATGAGCTGCGGGTCACACACTTAAGAGCGGAGCAAGTTCGGATTGATCTGAACTCAGAATCTGTTGGGTTGGACCTAAACCGGATTAGGACTGAGTTAGTGAGTTGGACTCACGGTGACTAGTGTTATATGGGCTTTAGTGAATGGGTCGCGAAAGAGCCCACGCTCACTCCCTATATATAGTGGAGCACCGTAACCCGTAAAGGTTAATCGTTGTTCGGTTAGGTCATTCCATGTGTTGGAAACCCTAGCTCCACGATCCGCCGTCATCAACCTAGCAGCCGCCACCGCGCCTCCTTGTACGTGTGGATACCAGCAGAGGTGTTGTGCGATCAGCACCAGGACGATCGGATCGTGAGGACTGCACTGCATTAACTGACGCGCTTCATCTGTAATCCGCAACTGCGCGTCTAGTGGTAAACCTCGTGACCTTCTACCTCGGCTAGATCTTGGGATCACCACGTCAGAGGAAAAGTTTTTGTTTTATCTCTGCGTGGCCCAACACTTCTTGAGACCACTCGTGCCATGATGATTGCTTCTTCCCTTCCTCCGCACTTCTGGGCTGAGGTTGTCGCTACGTCGGCTTACCTCATCAATATTCAGCCTTTTGCTGCTCTACAGGGTGGTATCCCTCTTGAGCGCCTATCTGGACAGTCTCTAGACTACTCCATGCTTCGCTTGTTTGGTTGTGTTTGCTATGTTCTCCTTGCTCCTCGTGAACGCACCAAACTGACTGCTCAGTCTGTTGAGTGTGTCTTCCTTGGATACAGTGATGAGCATAAGGGCTATCGCTGTTGGGACCCCGTTGGTCGTCGGATACGTATCTCTCGTGATGTTACTTTTGATGAGACGCGTCCTTTCTATCCTCGTCCCACCGCTGGTACCTACCCGGTGGAAGATATCTCTTTTCTTCTCTTTCCTGACACACCTCCTTCTCCTCCTATTGTGTCTTCTTCAGGATCTTCTCCCCCTGATGTCTCTTCTTTGACACCGTCCGCCTCTGCTCCGTCTAGTTCTCCTAGTTCTCCTCGTTCCCCGGAGTCTTCCTCTGCTATCCCTTCTTCTTCATCGTTGTCTCCTGAGTCGTCTTCCTCTGATGAGCTTCCCTCTACTCGTCCCGTTCGTCAGCGTCGTGTCCCCAACCGTTACTCTCCCAGTTAGTATGGTCTTTCTGTTGCCTCCGAGCCGACTTCTTATTGGGATGTTGAGCATCATCCTGAATGGCAGCTGGCCATGGCCGAGGAGATTGCTGCGCTTGAGCGCACTGGCACCTGGGATCTTGTTTCTCCCCTCCCGGTGTTCGTCCTATCACGTGTAAGTGGGTCTATAAGATTAAGACCCGCTCTGATGGATCTCTTGAGCGCTATAAAGCGCGTCTTGTGGCTCGTGGTTTTCAGCAGGAGCATGGTCGTGACTATGATGAGACCTTTGCTCCTGTGGCTCATATGACCACCGTATGCATTTTCTTGCTGTTGCGTATGTTCGTCACTGGTCTGTGTCCCAGCTTGATGTTCAGAACGCCTTTCTAAATGGTGAGTTGAGTGAGGAGGTTTATATGCAGCCTCCTCCTGGGTATTCTGTTCCCGAGGGGATGGTTTGTCGTCTTCGATGTTCTCTTTATGGCCTCAAACAGGCCCCTCGTGCCTGGTTTGAGCGCTTTGCTTCGTGGATCGCTGGTTTCTCCCCTAGTGCTCATGATCCAGCGCTGTTTGTTCACACTTCTCCTCGTGGACGCACTCTTCTTCTTCTCTATGTTGATGATATGATCATTACTGGTGATGATTCTGAGTATATCGCCTTTGTTCAGGCTCGCCTTCGTGATCAGTTTCTTATGACTGATCTTGGTCCTCTTCGATACTTTCTTGGGATTGAGGTCTCCTCCACTTCTAATGGCTTTTACATCTCCCAGGAAAAGTATGTTCAGGATCTTCTTGCTCGTGCTGCGCTTGGGGATGAGCGCACTGTTGAGACCCCTATGGAGCTTAATGTTAAGCTTCAACCTACTGATGGTGATCCTCTTCCTGATCCGACGCGTTATCGTCATCTTGTTGGGAGTCTTGTTTATCTTGCTGTCACTCGTCCTGACATCTCTTATCTAGTTCATATTCTAAGTCAGTTTGTTTCTGCTCCCACCACCGCTCACTATAGTCATCTTCTCCGTGTTCTTCGTTACCTTCGGGGTACGATCACTCGTCGCCTTTTCTTTCCTCGTTCTAGCTCCCTCCAGCTCCAGTGCTATTCGGACGCTACGTGGGCGAGTGATCCTTCGGATCGCCGTTCACTTTACGCCATCGTGTGTTTCTTGGTGGTTCGCTCATTGCTTGGAAGACGAAAAAACAGACAGCGGTTTCCCGTTCGAGTGTTGAGGCTGAGTTGCGTGCTATGGCCTTGTTGACTGCTGAGGTGACCTGGTTACGGTGGTTACTTGCAGATTTTGGGGTCTCTATTACCACACACACTCTGGTAATGTCAGACAGTACAGGTGCTATTAGTGTTGCACGTGATCCGGTCAAGCATGAGCTTACCAAGCATATTGGTGTTGATGCTTTCTATACACGTGCTCAGGTGCAGGCTTGGGTTATTGCGCTTCAGTATGTGCCTTCAGATTTACAGTTAGCGGATTTCTTTACGAAGGCACAGACCAGAGCGCAGCATGATTTCTTGCTCTCCAAACTCAGTGTTGTTGATCTACCATGAGTTTGAGGGGGGTGTTAGTGTATATATTTGTATATTGTATTTTTCGATATGTTAGGAGGCTTCCTGCATATTTGCACCTGTACCTGTACTATATATTGTGGCCTTTGGTCCCCAGAGGAATACATGTTACATATTCCTGATAAACCCAACCGATGACCATATTTGGTGCATAGATAGGTCAAGCCGGACGTGTTTATCCAGATGGGTCAGGCCATTGGGACGCCACGCACGTATCACGCGTCCGCACGGACGAGTTAGATTGATCCGGTAAAGATGCCCTAGAAAATATGATGGTGATCCTTTTGGCATATACACTCAGATTGGGTCCACAAGTAACGTAGCATGATTGAGACCTTGTTTCCTTGTGGAACACGTGCGGTGGCCATTCTGCGTGCAACGCCGGCCATAGAGGCGTACGACTGCACATAGGGGGTCCGTTTAGCGACAACCACGATGGTTAGAAGAATATTGATACTCCCTCATTAGAATTCAAATTCTATGTTTAATTTTTTGATGTCTTTGGTGTTTTATAAAAAGACAAATATTTTTCCATGAGAGTCGACATTCATGTTGACAAGCCGTTTGCTGGGTTACTCGAAAGGCGTTCGCGCGTTAGTGCGCAAGCAAGACGCTCGTGGTAACTGCATCGATCTCGAGACTCGCCAATCAGCCGTTTAGCAATAAGCCCCATCATGCCCGTCGCCCACTGGACCCACTATGCCACCAAGCTCAAGGAGGTGCACACTGAGTCTTCCGCGGGCTCATGATAGTGTGGCCTGGTCTGTTCTAGTCAGCCTAGTCAACCCAACATCTGATCAAGTTTTGGACATTAAGATTTGCTCCGGCCCAAACTTTGGTAGACCTGTATGTATTTTTTTGCCCAGCCAAGGAGGGTTATGGTTGGCGAGGCTAGGCAAAAGAAGACTTTTGACCGTGTTATGCAGCATGTTTGTTAACCTATACGAGTCATGGTTACATCGGTTGGACTACTATGGTCACCTTATTTGGTTGCATGTGCATTACTCTTTTGGCATATCTCATGCTAACGTGTCTTGTTTAGTTGTCCACATGAGGCACATTATGGTCATATTATTCTACCTTGTGGTTTGTTTACCATCGAGAAATTTATGGGTGCACATTTCTCTTTCTATGGACTTCTCCTAAGTGAGTTATACACTCCTTCCTCTGTGTAGCACATAGATATTTAACAACATGAACAATACAAGATCATTATAATAAGCATGTACCAATCATAGCAAGCATCACATCGTGATACTAACACGTGCATGCATGGTCGTTAGCAAAAGGGATCCCGGTTCATCATAAATAGGGTTAACCTATCACCATCAAAATTAGGTGTCATCCTACAACGTCAGTTCACCATCACATTAGGGGTTGCTATATACCACCTCATGAGAAGATACAACCCATCAGAAGTTTTTAGGACATAGGTACACTATCACTGAAATTACAAATCAATCATCACATATTCCCTAGAGTCTTCCCGATGCATGTTTTGTCGTATCATGTCATTCTTTATCCAACCAAGCCACAAACTCACTGTATATGACTTCCTGCAAATCAGAAGTTCATGCTCACACTAACATACAATTGCACTTTTTCGTGAGTGAGAAATGCAACACACTCATATTGTGCATGTCATACAAATGCACATACAATTTCCCCACTTTTTCAGTTGGATGAGCTAGTAAGTGAGAAATCATAAGCTAAGAATTTACATTTTGCACTTGGTAGAGATAGAATTTGTGGCCAGTGTTGGTTCTTTCAAATGCGACACACTTGACAAGCTCAACCTTGTGAACATGGCACACCTCGGGAGAATCCACTACTATGCCACAGAATGTGGGATCTTCGATACAATCTAGAGCATAGCCCATGTCCGTGATGTCCTAGCAAAAATAGAATTCAACCGAGAGCAAATCCAAAATTCCCAAATTGGAAGCAAACCCTAACCCTAGGGAGGAATTGGGTAAAATTGAGCTTACCCCTATATATGACTGGCAAAAGCTCTCGTCGTCATTCCAGCTCGGCATGGCGACTTTAGCCGCCGCACATACGACTCGACGAAGAGGACGTAGTAGTCTTCACGGGAATGTCGTCGCTGCCAACGTTGATGACCACAGATGAGGGAGCTAACTGTTGCAGAGCGACCAGAGAAGAAAGCTCGAAGGGGGTGGTTTTTGTTTCGACGGTGTGTGGGGAGAGAGTGTTTCGGCAGGAGATGAGCAAATATCTTCCGCCCCCTTTTTGCTGCAGCGGAAAAGCTCCTGCTTGTGCCATCAACGGATGCGTTCGTGCGGGGAGCGCCACTTTTTGCATCGGGTGAGCACACGACAAGAATAGCCCCCCTTAAACGCAAAACGAGTGTTGTCGTTGGACCTGGTTGTGGTTAGTTAACATTCGTGCTGGCGCAGCCCAACCGTGGACATCCAAATTGGGCTGTTTCTTTGTCTCCACGGGCAGACTAGGCCTCATGCAAGCTACCAAAGCGTGCCCTCAACATTTGAGGGCTGCCAATTTCAGACGAGACAAGAGTTTGATGGGTCGTTTGCTTTGTTTGCTGTCCAGACCACGACAGCTCCTGCTCGTCTTTCTTCTCCTTTTCACGACGGCAAGCGTGGAATCTGCTACTAAGAACACGCACCCGTACCACCGTGACCTGACTACAAGAAGCTAACAGAACAGCTGACATATTCCGGTTCAATCGCCACATTCAGGAACTGGTATAGTACAATGCACAAAAACCTATTAGTTGCACTAAAATTTATTCTAGAAATAAAATCAAGGAACTACTCTCTCCGTTTAAAAATATAAGATGTTTTAGGTTTGTGAAGGAGATGTATTTAGACACCTTTTAGTGTATAGGTTCAAACGAATCTAGACACTAAAAGGTGTCTAGATACATCTCATTCACAGACTAAAACATCTTATATTTCCAAACAGAGGGAGTACACACATGTCCAAAATGGCGACTGGATGTGCCTAAAGCAATAGCGTTCCCAGTGTGGGTGCTCACCACATGGAACATTGGAACTTGCATAGTAAGTGTCTCAATGCCACAAAGGCACTACAAATTGAATCCTCAATACCTCTCTTCCTACAAAATGATGAAATATGCTGACTTAAGAAAAAGAACAGGTGAGATGTATTTCAACCCAGAGCTCATGCCCAACTGTAACACAGATAATCGAGTACAAAATTTCCGGTTCATCCTTTTCAGCACCATTGTCTCATGTAGTTCAGATGGAAATGATATACCATTTGCCAGCTACACGATACTACAACACACACTACTGGTAAGTGATAAACAAGATCATGACTGCGTCTTCTTGGCAAACCGCTGCAAGGCCTTCGGCAGCTCGCTCTTCTCGCCTACCCGTTGCTTCTTGTCAGGCTGCCCTTCGATCTCCTTGTACTGGTCCAGCAAAGGCCTCTTGGCTCTGAGGACCACTTCCTCCTTCTTCGTGGCCCGCTTGCTGGGCTTGCTCCTACCCTTGGTCTTCTTCTTCACCCTGGTGTTCTTGGCGGCCTCCACGACCTCTTCGATCTCCTCCTCAATCTCCTTCTTGGTCTTCTTCTCTTTCTTCTTTGGCCGTCTCAGGCTACCGATCGCGTTCGGGTTGAGCATGATAGTCTCTGGCGGAAGCTTGTTGAGTAGGGCATGCACCTCCCTCTCCCTCCTTTGCTTGGCAGTCTCCACAGGGTTCTCGACAAAGGTGTCAAAGTTCGCCTCGCCTGATCCAGGAACTAGAATGGAAGAGAGGCCCATCGAGTGTCCGATCCCGCATATATCCTCATAAGGGCGGAACAAGACCTTGCCGACCTGATATCCCTTTACCATTCTGTGCTTCATGTAGATTTTGTAATCCTGGCCTCCACAATCCCTGTATATCTCTACTAGAGATCCGTTACTACCGGCCAACAAACCCTTCTGGCTGAAATCCAAGGACTGAGCACGTGCAGCGTACGAATGCACAACCTCATACTTCCTCAGATCCCAAATTTTAATCTTCCTGTCAACACCTGCAGTTGCCATAAGGTGACCGCCCTTGTCAAATGCAACAGCAGTCACAGGGCCATTGTGGCACAGCATTGTCACAAGTGGTTTCACACTGGTTGGCTTCCACATTGTAACTTTGCCACCAGCATGTCCAAGGCCAATGACAGCATTGTAGGGATTTACCCGCATGACATCCGTACGCCCAAGACCTGTCCTGTAGTTTGCAATCATCTCACCGGTGCTCATATCTTGGTAGTGGAGCTGCCCAAAGCTGTTTATCGATGCCAAGAGAAACTGTTTCTCCAGGAACTGGAGTTTCAGCGATTTACCGTGTTCCTGTTAAACAGAAGAGTGGGCACTGATTAGACTCCCAAAGATAAGTTATAACTGCATTCTGGAGATAGCAAATCTTTCACAGATATGCATTGGGTACAAATAGATGATAGATAGCTCTAAGATTTATGATGACACACAGTTATAATGCTTATAAGTAAAAGCATTGTCCCATGAAATCCTATCTAACAATAAACTTGCAATTAGTTAACTGTCTGGTGCAAATAAGTAGAGACCTGAAGGCCATACATTATCTATTCGGTTATTTGCATGCAGGGCATTTTGTCACTCCAAACCTTCAAGTTGTAATAAATGTACATGGATTTCCACTGACATGTGCATCTAGATCAACAAGTGCTTTGAGTGGTACTTTACTAGTTTTCCAAGTAAAGAGAAAAGGTTTATTGCGTGCTGATAAGAACAAATCATTTGAATGCAGCTAAGGTGAAAATCCATTATTATCATTAGTTACGTGGAAACATAAGAAAAACGATGAATAGGAACATTCTATTATAATGGAATTTTTTCTACATACTGACTGCAAGCATGTGTAAAACTGACAGTTACAATAAAGTTTTCAAAATCATCAATAACTAGGATAAAGTAACCATGAACACAAGTGTATTCACATCATAATTACCTTTAGACAATGAATTTCTGTGCCATGACGATTATATATGTATGGATACCTGTTTCAACAACATTCTTGTGAGGAACTAAAAAAAATCCCAGAAATCGCATCATAATAAGCATGACAGCACAACTTTTCAAGGGTCCTACTATGATTTGGTGTGTGAAAAGGGGAAAGGGAGGCAGGGGCAGCAGGCCTTTACAAATGAAGTACCATTTCGACGTACAGTATTAACTGGCAGCTTATTTAAGCCAAACCGTGCCAAAGTCAGAACAACAACCCGTTCCCAAGTATTGAATTCAGAAGGCAATTCAAAGTTGTACCTACCTCGCATGTTTATGTACAAACAATTCAAGAGACTGCCAGATACTAGGCTTCTTGTTCACAGATGTCATGTTTATCATGATACCCCTCAAGGTAAAGTGTACAGGGAACAATGTAGTGAATTATATAGCATAAATGGCCCACAAATCAAACCATTGTGTAATATTGGTTCAAATATTCCAGGATCTGAGCATAGGTTGCTATGAACTTTCTAGAGCATCAAACCATAGGGTCATCTTCTTACATTTTTTTGAAGACTAGAGGATGGAAAACATTGATATATATTTATGAGCAATGGAAATATGCTGCAAAGATTAGGTACAGTCAAGAAATTACTTTTTCTGGGCGACAGCAAAGAGTTGCTCGTTGTGTAAGAATGCCACATCACGCACAGTTTCCCGCACCTAGAAAGGAAAAAAACATCAGATAAGTACAGTATACATGATATGCAATAAGAAATAATGTTAGAAATGTCTAGTCATTGCGATTATAAGAATGGGGGGATAGTTTTGGAGAAAAGTGGTGGATAAGAGTAACATTTTGACCAGGAACAAAACAATACGAGGCGGTCTTTTTCTATCATCACCATCAAAAGTGAAAGCCAGAAGAAAATCTTCTCGATGGTACTGACCAACAAGGTTCAGAAAGGTACTATTAGCCGCTGCCTAGACGCTACAAACAAAAGGAGCACGGAGACAAAATGCCAACCTCCTATTTGTTCATGCTTGCACGGAGATCCAACACAAGGCACACACTTTTATTAAGCTAGATATTAACTAAATTTGAATCACTAAACTTCAAATGGAATAAGTAAATCCACATGCTGGGAAACTACTTAAATGCTGAAAACTGACCTGAAACTCCTTGATGAGATCCATATTCAACATATCCATCATAGCAATATGACCTTTTCGCCCACCTACTATCATGTAGCGACCATTTGATGTGTATTCTAGAGTATAAGGACCAAGTACTGCATAAAAAAAATAGCTAGTCAGCCCCCTCATATCTCATGGTTATAACAAATTGAGGAAGTTCAACAAGGTGGCCCTATAGAGCATGTCTAGTGTCGAAAGACAAGAGCTTACAGCAAAGTTCTCTCAGTAAATTACTCAACTAACTGAAATAGTTTAATCGTACAAAACTGATAGTGTCAATATGAATTTATGGTTATAAATATTTAGCAAACTACCTTTCCCCTATACCTGTAGAAGACAAGCACAGGAAAGTCTTATTAAGTAGTGCCAAATAAATATCTAGAAATAAAATACTTTAATCTGGAAACAATAGTCATCTAATGGTACTCCATAAGTATCATCATTGGACATTGTCGTTGTTGGTGCTGGGTCATGTAGCTATTGGTGACATAGTTTCAAATAACGCTATAAAATTACGTAGTTACCAGGTAAGATCATATCAAATGGTTTTCTTGAACTCAAAAGGTCCACATTCTGAACAATATCTGGTTGCTGGTATCTATATGTCTTTTCCAAATCTTCATCAGGCTCTAAGTAGCCCCCTTCAATAGGCAAAAACCACTGCAAATTGAGTGATAGAGAATCAGAAAAATGCAAATTCTGTAACGTTTACTTGATATTTGCTAAGTAAAAAGAGCAAGAAGCACAAGGTGGCCAAATAAGAAAAAAAAAAAGGCATAACAGGGAATTTTAATTGGTTGAGTGTTATATTATTGTTCAATAAGCACCATGAAGTTATGCAAGAGTTCATCATCAAAATGACATGAAAATGATAGTCATGTCAATAATAACTGGTGAGGTGGTATGAAATAATTAACCTAAGGCAACAAATGATCCCCAGAAAAGAAAAATCCACTGAGCTATCATTCGTTGGCTATCATGTCATTGGTATAGAACAATATCACATTTAACATATAAATCCTATGCATATGAGTACACTGAACAGCTAAAGATAGAGCCATATGGTAATAACATCAACAAGATAGCAGTTTAGACTACCAGATCCCCTTCTATCATGCACACACGTACTGGGTGCTCTTTAGATTTCTATTGAGACGGCTACTTGTATATTTCTACATAGCAACAAATCCAACACGGCTTACCTTTTCAGCCTGCGCGGCAGCTTTGGCAGACAGCCCAATTAGCTTCTCTTTTCCAGTCAGCTGTCCTTTTAATTTCTTGTCACGCAAATTCTGCCAACCATTCCAATAAAACGAAAAAATGTCAATAGAAACTCCGGAAGTAGCAGAACTAGCATAGCAATTAGCGCTGAAGTAACACAGAGTAGCAGAACTACATGCGTCGTAGGGTAGTAATCGTACCGCCAAGTTAGCAGCCTTCCCTCGCGAGAACTTGGCCACCTTCATCTCCATTACTTCCATAGCGTCTTGGTGGTTCTTTCTCTCTTTGGGATCTTCTTCCTTAGCGATTCCCATTCTGCTCAGCTGCTCACTCTACTGCTGTGCGAAGCCAGGTTGTGCGGAGGTGGACGGGTGAAGGAGACCGGCGGAGAGCCCCGGCGGCGGCAGCGCGCAAGCGAGGGCGTGTGGTGGCACCGGAGGCGCGCAAGCGAGGCGTGTGTTTGCGGTGGCGGCGCGACGAGCGACTAGGGCTCGGGTGCGGCGCTGGTGTCTACCGTTTTGCGGAACGGAGTGCGGCTGGCTGGCTATAGCGGGATAGCAGGCCTTAGGCCTTTCTAGTGGTGAAAATCAATGGGCCAAACCTCCTTTTTTTCCGGCAAGGTAAGTCTTTTATTTATCGATTATCACGTGTCCACAGAATTGTTTGTGGGCCGTAGGTTAACATTTGAGCTGTCACTCTTTCCAAGTTCCGAAAATTTAAAATAAATTATCTCTTAAACTATTATTATCACTGGTGATTCGTTTTGAGTTAGTGAGATTCATACAATATTAGAAATACTGAGGCTTGTTTCCCTCTTAGATTTTTTCTTGTTTTTATAGATGATGCTTGCTCCATATAACCTCCCCCAAACTCAGCCAAACCCACACTCAAACTCATATCCAAATTGGCACGCCGCACGCATAGGTATACGTATAGCATATCATACTCTTCAATTTTTGTCTCACAGGACTGGTAGAACTCTGATCCATATCACGTACGTGCCGGTGCCAATCACCGCCACGGCCGCAATACAGTTCGGGGCGTGTCCAGCGAGGGTTTTACAAAGGGTGCTAGACTGTCCGGCCAGCTTTCGTTCCTAACACGCCAGATTATCTGGTCATTTATTGCGCCGCCGCACCAATATCCAGCATATACGCCGTCGCCAACGCTGTCGACACGCACGTACGAGCAAGTTTTATTGTGTTTACATAATGTAAGTATTTCTTTTACCATTTGTGGGTCTCGCATGAATGTTGTTAGCTAGAGGCGAAGGACATGTTAGTACTATGGTGATTATGCGCATTCCCCAAAGGTGTCGCCTGCCCGTTCTGCACCCGCCGCCGCCCGGTGCCCTCGGCTGCGCGGATTTTGGAGGCACGTGGTCCTCGGAATGAGGTTACCTCTAGACGCTGATGTCGCCTCGCTCCTAGATGGACTCTCCGCACACCTCCCGGACAATGCACCCCCGTGCCCGCAACACGATGATCCTAGCGGTTATGGGTCAGTATGGAAATCCCGCAATAGCATGGTGTCCGAGGGGGACATGCTCTCCCCTAGCCACATTATTGCACTCATCGTGAGCCACCTACGACCATGGGTGGTTCGTGCCCCCTGCCGTGTTGACCTAGGCTCCTTCCTGGTGTGGTATGACCGTGTGTCGTAGGAAACGTCTGCATGCGTGCCCCCTCCCCCTCCCCTTCCTTGTACTCTTGGCCGCGGAATGCCCCCCCCCCCCACCCACCCCCCCACCCCCCTCCCCCCCTCGTGGCGTCGTGCGTCTGTGCACAGCTGCCTGACACCCTTTGTACCCCTTTGTTTTATGATAAAAATGCGCCGTGAGTTTAGGTAGATGATCGTCCCGTTGCACTCTCAAAAAAATTATGCGCGCGCTAGGGATTCCACCATCTCTGTCAAGTTCTTTCTTTACTTTCAGAGTCTCTAATATCGAGTTCTCGACCGTAGACCGATATCTCACTCTCGGGTTGTCGCTCTTTCCTCGTTCGTGTCCGGATGCAAACTTTGCACAATTAACAGCTTAACTGCAGCGCTGTCAAAAAAATAATTGTGAGCTGCTTGTTCGTCTGGCCGGGGCAGAGGGAGCCACGTCCCAGAGCGGTACGAGTACGACGTCCATCAACGGAGGCCGGTCGGCCGGGTTCGATCCAGGAAACTGAATAGTCCTCAGCGTACATAGCACCACTACTGCTTACCAGCAGGAGCAGCACCTCTTTGCACTTTTCACTGATTTGTATTAAGCTTGCTCCCTTTTTCACCTCCCTGAAAAGCTCAAAACTTCTGTTCAGAAGAAGGCGGAGGATACCCCACAAGTTGCACAACAAGTTTAACGAATGCCAGAAGGTTCAGTAAAGTGGGATTTATACTTTATTTCTTGCATTCAGAAAATCGCAATAGTTTAGATGCTCTGGTTACTTAACTCCTAGTACTAGTTTATTTTTTAAAATCTGCTTAACTCCTAGTTCAACTCCGAATGTTGCATTCTTACTTTCAGGTTTCATCATTAGTCCAGTCAAAACAACTAAAGTTTGACCAACGGTATAGAAAATTGTACCAATATTTATGATATTAATTAATTTGTATGTTTTGAAAGTGCATTCGAAGATGCATCTAGCGATGTTAATTTGATGTTGAAATACTGAAATTTTATTCTATGAAGTTGGTCGAGTTTTTTTTATATAGGATAAAACTTAAATATACACTTATTTGTTGATGAAGAAAGTATATTCATAATCACACGGCTGATATGGCTCGATTACTAGGGGACGTCTGAGGCAAAACCCCATGCCGCCCCTTAGGCCCTTACCTCTCCTTCCACCTCGCTCCCCTTGTCGTTGTCATAGGACACCATCGGATTGAGCTCGTGTGGTGGACAGCAACAACAGACCATTCCCTTTGTGAGTAGGATGGATACCGGCATGAGAGACTCGGTCTTCATCGAGCTCCTGTCACGACGGTTTAGGCGGCCCGTCGGTGTCCTTGGCAGTGAGTCTCCAACGGTTGAGAGTTCGGTATCCGACGGTTGTGAGGGCTTTGTCCTATGGGGTAGTCCTGGCGAGATGGGTCAAGGTGGCGACTCCTTCCTGCTCAGGTGAGGCATGTCTTGGTAATCGTATGCGGCATGCTTGGGGCTTGTGGTTGCGTGGAGACGAAACGAGGGGTTCATACAAATATGGCCATGCTCGGCCAGATCTAGCTCGTTGGCGTTTGTAGCGACAAGGAATGTGTGTGATAATCTATTTCTTTCGGAAATCGATGCCAATGGGGGAGAAGTTTTAGAGGGTTTAAGGGAAGTTGGTTGATGCATTGAGTTTGTTCTTAAGCATTTGACTTTCATGCTCTTGCATCTTTATTGTTGCTTAGCATGTGTTATATATAGAGGAAACTCCACCAATGATAATGATTGGCAATATATGCAATGAAATTCAAGTTCATCACACATGCATAGATTGTGGGGGAGTTTGCTCTATATATGGTGGTGGTACCAATATCACATACTTTTGTAGTATTTGATATTGGTATTACCATCTTATTCATTAAAATTCCTTATATAAACCCTCTTAAAGGGATTGTCATCAATTACCAAAATGGGGGAGATTGAAAGAACATGTGGGCCCCCATGTGTGGTTTTGGTAATTAATGACAATATTTATGGACTAATGTGTGTATTAAGTTATACTTGTAGGAATTTTCCATTGGCACCGCTTGGAGCTTGTGTCGGCTTCAAGGTCGATGAAATGATAAGAAGATATGTTGTGCAAGCTCAAAATGTGCAATCTTTAGAAGATCTCATGTTTGATGCTTGCCATCCTCGGTGATCATGGATCGATGATGAGGAATCAAGAAAGGCGTTCCATCTTGAGAAGGTAAAGATCGTCTACATCGAGCTCAAGTGGAATGCTCAAGGCAAAGGTATAATCTTGATAGGTTTTCCCTTTTACCGGTCTTATATTGTTAGTGGAAGACCGGGTTTAGGATAGATAACCGTACTATCAAGAGGGGCTCTCGAATGAGTAACTCGATCACATCATTCGAAGAGAGCTCAAACCTTTGCATACTTGCATCATCGTATTTGGTTGTTATTTGGTCTTATCCATGTGAGGATATAGAGCTTGTGGTAATCTCCATAACATGCTCTTGTTCATCAAAATCGGATCCCTCTTTTATATCTTATTGCGATTTTGATCTATGCGGTTTTTCGGTTTCTCACCAAGTGAGGTATCTCACATTATTATACTTGATACATTCTCACTTGGTGATAACCAATATTTTCACCTTTTATAGGGAAGCTCATGTCGTCCTCTTTCCAACGCAATTGGAATCGGGTCGATCGGAGTTACCAATCAAAAGTTATAGCCGTTTGAATATCTGCTGGTCTCCTAGGTACCAAAATGCGGTACTACCGCATTTTAGTACCTAGCAAGGCATAAGGTTTTGGAAAGTTGCCAAAATCCACTGTCGGGCTAGGTACCCAAAAGCGGTAGTACCGCATTTTAGTACCTAGCGCGGCAGAAGGTTTTTTACTTCGTCATTTGGATCTATACTCCCTTGATGGACTATGATGTTTCTTTGCATGATCTTATAGAGGTTGTTGTCCTCTTCGAAACGAGCCCAAGATCATCGAAATCGGAGTCCGGATGCAAAAGTTATGGTTGTTTTCGTTCTGTGATGACCGGTAGTACCGGACCAGGATCCGGTAGTACCGGGGTCCGGTAGTACCGCTTTTTGGTACCGGGGAGCGCAGAGAGAAAATGCGTTTGGAGCCCCAGGAACCCCAGGAAATGTCCGGTAGTGCCGGAAAAAAGTCCGGTAGTACCGGGAATCGCGTTTTTGGGCTGCAACGGTTGGATTTTGGAGGGCCTATATAAGGGGCCTTCTTCCCCAATGGTTCCTCAACCATTCTTGCAAGTTTTCCTCTCCATTGTTGACCTTCTTGAGCTTGCTTTCTCTCAATACCTCCAATGATTCTTGCATATTCTTGAGGGATTTGAAAGAGGAGATCTAGATCTACAATCCCACCAATCAATCTCTCCTCTAAGTGAGGGGAACATATTGGGATCTAGATCTTGGAGTCTTTTGTGGATTTCCTCCATTGTTATTCCTCTCTTATTCTCCCATAAGCTTTTGTAGCTTTGGTGGAATTTGGGAGAGAATGATTTGAACACCTTTGTGGTGTTCTTGCCATTTGCATGTGGTGTATCGGTTTGAGTTCTCCTCAGAGGATTTGGTTTGAGTTGCTCATTGGAGCTTGTCCCTCTTAGGTTCTTGGACCCCTAGACGGTTTTGTGGCCTTGGTGGCATTGTGGCCTTGGTGGCATTTGTTGAGGCCTTTTGTGGCATTTGTTGGGAGCCTCCAATTAAGTTGTGGAGAAGTGCCCCAACCTTGTGAGAGGTTCCGGTTGCCACCGACAAGTGCACCGATAGTGGAAGCGTGGATCGATCCCGTTGGGGTGAGATTCACCGGAGAATAAGGGAGGCCTTTGTATGTTGGTGGTTTGATACCACCCCCTCTCCAAACGAGACGTACTCCATGTTGGGAGGAACTCGGTAAAATATCAGTGTCCCCGCGTGCCTCGGTTATCTCTATACCCGAGCTCTTTACTTATGCACTTTACATTGTGATAGCCTTCGTGCTTGAAGTAATATATATCTTGCTATCACTTTGTTGCTTGTATTGCTTAGCATAAGTTGTTGGTGCACATAGGTGAACCTTAGTTGTTCTAGGTTGTGCTTAACAAAGTAAACACTAGTTTTATTCTGCCTTCGTTGAGCCACTCTAGGAAAAGTTTTAATCGCCTATTCACCCCCCCTCTAGGCGACATCCGTATCCTTTCAATTGGTATCAGAGCACGGTCTCTCATTTTAGGCTTCACCGCCTTGAGAGTAAAGATGTCGGCTAGGGGATTAGTGCACAAGGACACGCTCACATTCTATGGCACAAATTATGATGTTTGGAAAATTCGCATGCTTAATTTATTTCGGGAAATTCACCCAATTATCGAGGGATATCTATATGTGGGTATCTCTTCTCCTATGGATACCCAAAACGAATCTTTAGAAGAGAAGTTGAACTCTCATATAGATGCTCTAGCTACTAAAATTCTTTTGCATGTTGTGAGCAATGTAGTTCTTTCTTCTATCATGCCTTATTCAAGCTCTCATGAGATATGGACCAAGCTTCAAGATAAATATAGCAAGTCCAACATTTTTGAGGATGATTGTGTTGCTTCCACTTCCGGTCGAGATGAGTTCTCATCCTCTACCACTTCACCAACATGTGACTTTTCACAAGGTAATGATATGGTGAGTGGTGATAGAAATTGCAATTTGGATAGTGTGCTTACTATTTGTAATCCTTCATCTCTATCTAGTTGCAATGATCTATCTTTGGACCCTAACACTTCTAGCACTACAAACTTCTTACATGCTTGTGTTAATAGTCCTTGCATATCATGTAGAAATGACTTGAATAAATCTCATGATTATATGCTCATGTTCTCTTGTTGCCATGATAAAAATGCTTCTATTTCCTCTAGTGCTTGTGTTGCTAACCATGTAGAGGAAAATGGAGATTCTATGGGCCAAGACAAGGTCTTGAAGAGAGCTACAAGTGCAATCTCATCATCACCTTCCTCCGGTTCTCACATGTGCCTTATGGCTAAGGGAACAAAGGTAACCTCTTTGAATCCCATTGTATCTCATGATGATGATGATGATGATGAGGTTGAGAATGATAATGATTATTATAGAGGTAAGTATGATATTACCTCTATTAAGAAAATGGGAGAGGTTGTCTATAGCGCTCTCTTCAAAAATAAAATTGCTTCCTCCAACTTTCTTGAAATCTTGAATTGTGCCATAGAAGGCAATGATCTTATTGAGGAGCAAGAAAACTTAATTGATGAAAAGTTTGCACTTGAGCGTGAGTATGCTAATGAATTTGCACAACTAAAGGACTCCCTTGAAGAAGAATAAACCACCAAAGAATCTCTTGAGGAGACTTTTACTCTAGAATTATCTAGAGTAAAGGAATACCATGATAGAGAACTTGCGGTGGCTAACTCCTTCAAGATTAAAAATGATGAACTTGAAGTTGCTTATGCTAAACTTGTTGAGGATTTTAAGCACCTCGAAAATGGCTCTCGGGTCGTTAAGAGGGAGCTCATCAAACTCACCGAGTCACATGAGCAACTTAAAGCTTCATATTTAAAAGAGCTTGACAAGTTGCCCTCACCTCTTGCTAATAATAATGATGCTTGTGCTACTAACTCTATTTCTTGTGAAGCATCTATTTTGAAGGAGAATGTTGAGCTAAAGGCTCAACTTGCTTTGCTAACTAGCAACTATGGGAAATTAGAAGAAAGTCATGTTAAGCTCTCGAGCTCGCATGAGGATCTTCTAGTCTCCCATGGTAGGCTAAAGTTAGATCATGAGGCCATCGTGTCAAAGGTAACATCTAGTGGGCCTCATGTGGACATTAGCACTATATCTACTCCAAATGTTATATTTCCATGTGCTAGTCCTTGTAATTCATCCCCTCATAACCATGCTATATCTTGTGATGAATTACATTCCTTGCCTTATTGCTCTAATAATGTAGCATCTACTTCCTCTAGTACTTTTGTTCAAACTAACCATGTAGAGGAAATCAAAGAGCTCAAGGCTCAAGTCACTTCTTTGAAGAATGACTTGAAAAAGGGTCATAAAGGGAAGGTCGCACTCAACAAAATCTTGAGTGTGCAAAAATCCCCCAATGACAAGAGTGGGCTTGGATTCAACTCCAACGTCAAGAACAAGTGCACTATCAAGTTGAAGCACAAGGACAACAAGAAGAATGGCCAAGATCAAGTCAAGAATCCGTCCAACATTGTTTGCTTCAAGTGCAAGGAAGAAGGGCACCATGTTAGATCTTGCCCATTGAAGAAAAAGCCTCTTAGTGGGAAGCAACAAGGGAAGCGGCCTCAAGCTCCACCTCAAGTCATTAATGGGCCTCTTCCTAAGAGGACTACTCGAGCTCTTCCTCGAGTTGTGGCTTCACCTAAGAAGAAATATGGCAAGAGTAGAACTTGCTACATATGCCGTGAAAAGGGGCACATTTCTTCCTCATGCACTATTGGTATCTCCTCTTCCCATCCTATCTTGATTGATGATGCTTATTCACTTCGTAAGGATGAGGTTGGCAATGTGTTTGCCAAATTTGTTGGTGGCTAATGTGGTGTCAAGAAAAGAACCATTTGGGTTGCCAATCCTATTGTGACTAACTTCTTAGGACCCAACTTGGTTGGGGACCAACAAGCCAAAACTTGATAAATAGGTGTGTTTTGGAGGGCATTGGAGTCTTGGCTACATTATGAAGAATTGAGGGATCTTCATCAATTATTTTTGTCAAGCCAAGCCATTTGAATTGTCATGATTATATTATATTTCCAGTTTTCCTCCTTGCGATAACATATGCTAAACTCTTTACATTGAAAGTTACTCGCCCCCTTGTGCATGTGTTGGTTTTGTATCTTCCATGCTTTTGTACATGTTGTGATATCCACTTTATCTTAAGATATCAAGCATATTTGTGTATGATTAGGTGGCACACCATGTATGTGTGTTTATTATGTTTGAGCCTTGCTTGGTTATATTTGGTATCTTATTTGGCTCTTGTGAGAAATTAATGGATTATCCCATTTTGGGGGAGTGTTATGCTTGGGCATTCCACAATCCTAAAATTGTGTGTACATGAGGAATATCACCTAGTATTTATATTGGATTATTGTCTAGTCTATATGTGGTATAATTCTCATGAGAAATTTAAGTTTTATAATGTCCATTAATTATCTCTATTTGTATTATTTTGCCTCACGATGGTTTTATGGTAGTATCACATTATGGGGGAGTCATATGCTTAGTGCTTATTACAATCCTAGAAAATGTGAAAATTCGAGGTTGTGTCACTTAAAATTGATATTGATAATTATCTAGCTCCTAAGTGACACACGTGCTCATACATGTTCCAATTTGCTTGAATGCCCTTATTGCTCATATTTTGGATCTTGTTTGTGAGAGTGCTTCTTGGTATGTGTTTCCTCATATTTAGATATATATATATATATACACATGGAAACCATTTGCTTCAAGTTACTCTAATCACTAGTGATTGTGTGACAATTGGAAGCTACCAAGAATCTTGTTCGGAGCATCAAACTTAATTCTTATACTTTGTTATATGCTTCTTTGTGTGAATATGATCTTGGATATCCGAATGAACTACCTAGGGAAGATTATTCTCAATACTTCCTGTCATTGGACAATTAGTACTAAATTTATGGTAAAATTTATTGATCATATTCACTTTGGCCCTTTCTTAAATCTTGTCCTATCTTTGGCCAAGTAAATGTATTGTGTGCTCCCATGTTTTCCTTTCTACTTTTGGATCCTTTTATTTTTATTGGTATCCTTTTGTGTTTTATTTATTGCAGGTACTAGTGATGATCCCATTTGTGTGCATTTTGCATTCAAAAGGAAAATCCTATATAATGCACTATCTATGGGGGAGCTCTCCTATATTATTTAGAACACTCACATTTATGCTTCTTTGTTTGATCCATATCGGGTTTTATGTGCTTGGAACCTCAATCTTTTTGTTTTGGTATTTGTGCCATCATGAGAAGTTTGGGGAGTTTGGTTTCTTGTTGGAACCTTGCTCTTTTTGGGAGTTGGTTTTGTCTCACTTGTTTCATGATTTGACCATTTTAGAATGAGATAAATCCTTGAGCATTTTTATTTCTATCTTTTGCTCCTTTGGTTTTAGCCTAGTTCATTTGTTGAATTTGTGATCTTTCATGTGTTGAATTGGTTCTTGGATATAATTTGGACATCGTTTGTCGAGTCACACCCTTGTGTGTGCAATCTCGATTTACTTGGTGTTTTTGTTCAAATTGTATCTTCTTTTTGGTTCTTGAAAGCTTTATGCATGCATATTTACTATATGTTTATATTATGGCATGCTTGCTTTCTTTGATCCAATATATAGGGGAAACTCCACCAAATCCCATCGGCTAAGTTGTGCATGAAATTCAATTTCATATCAATATGCACATATTTATGTAGAGTCTCTCCTATGTATTGTAGTTGCACTAACTACATTGAACCCAATTAGTTTGGGGACCATTTTGTACTTAGATGTGTTTTAGGTACATTGGAGATATATTGGACGCTTGTCTCTCAATTTTGAAGAAGTGATGCTTAGAAGAAAATTTGAGGCAAGCTATAGGATGATCAACGAATTCATATCCTCTACATCCTACCAATTATATCTCGGTAACAAGTATCTCTTTCTCATGCTCACATATCTTGATTCCAACCGTTTGTTGGTTGTCTTCTAGCATGAATTAATGTATTTGTAATTGTTGTAGTTCTAGCCATGGTTTTAAGAGGACTCACTATTGTAAATGTGTATAAGTTGAGATGAGTGCATATAATTGGGACTATACAAAATCATGCATATGAGCCATCAATCCCAAATATGTCAATCTAGCAATTTTATTGCCTATCTTTTCCTCAACTTCTCTCATGTGCAATACTGAGATTTTGCTAGTTTTAGTGATACTTGTTGCCTTTCTCCATATATTCCAACTTTCTCCTTTTTCCTTTGGTGATAGTTGTAATATATGTAGTGTGTTGGTGTTTGAAGTTCATTAATGTACAATAAGATAGATTTGAGCCTTTGGCCATGCTTTGAAGAAAAAATCTTATTGGTATATATTATGACTTCATTTTTGCTTTTCATATGCCTTCTTGTATATCTTCTTTATGTGTGCATATTTCTTTGTTGGCATATGTCTCTGTGATGTTTTCCACTTATAGACATATACACATATGAGAAGATAATTTTAATTGATTTTTAATCCTTGGAGACCACCTTTCTATTCCTTTTGATTCTTCAAAGGGCTTCCAAATTTAATTTCCTATGAGTGTTAGTTCCTCTTGTTTGCATATTTGGGCACTCATATTTGCTCTCTCATGCCTTGCATTGTTAAATAAACTTGGATGAGTGAGGATTCCATGATTATCCACCTTGTTCCCAAATACAATTATCATAATTGGTGCATTATCTTTGGGGAGCTCATCTAATTCATTTGATAATTCTCATTTGTCTTATTTATCATTTATTGTGCCTTAAATGTTTATGGAGAAGTGAGGAATCCATATTTGTGCATTTTTGTATTGAAATACAACGATTCTAAAGTGTGCACAAATCTTGGGGAACTTCTCTATTTTATTTAAGCATTTATTTGATCTTTCATTTCATGTGTTTTAAATGTTTATGGAGGAGTGAGGATTCCATATTTGTGCATTTTTTGTATTGAAATATACCGATTTTAAAGTATGCACAAATCTTGGGGAGCTTCTCTATTTTTCTATTTCAAACACTCTTTTGCTCATATCATAACATCTTGTTGTTTCCATTTGGACTCATTTGTTGTTTTCAATTGGTTGTCGGACCTTGTAATTGCTTGCATCATTTGGATTTATTTTGGCAATATTCGGGTCCTCGATATAGTCCTACTCCCTCCCAAGTATTCATCATTGGATATGTGCGAAGGCACACCTTTGGAGGAATTATTACTATATTTGCCTTCTAGAACTTGTCACCCATTTCGGCAATCGATGCCAATGGGGAAGAAGTTTTAGAGGGTTTAAGGGAAGTTGGTTGATGCATTGAGTTTGTTCTTAAGCATTTGACTTTCATGCTCTTGCATCTTTATTGTTGCTTAGCATGTGTTATATATAGAGGAAACTCCACCAATGATAATGATTGGCAATATATGCAATGAAATTCAAGTTCATCACACATGCATAGATTGTGGGGGAGTTTGCTCTATATATGGTGGTACCAATATCACATACTTTTGTAGTATTTGATATTGGTATTACCATCTTATTCATTAAAATTCCTTATATAAACCCTCTTAAAGGGATTGTCATCAATTACCAAAATTGGGGAGATTGAAAGAACATGTGGGCCCCCATGTGTGGTTTTGGTAATTAATGACAATATTTATGGACTAATGTGTGTATTAAGTTATACTTGTAGGAATTTTCCATTGGCATCGCTTGGAGCTTGTGTCGGCTTCAAGGTCGATGAAATGATAAGAAGATATGTTGTGCAAGCTCAAAATGCGCAATCTTTAGAAGATCTCATGTTTGATGCTTGCCATCCTCGGTGATCATGGATCGATGATGAGGAATCAAGAAAGACGTTCCATCTTGAGAAGGTAAAGATCGTCTACATCGAGCTCAAGTGGAATGCTCAAGGCAAAGGTATAATCTTGATAGGTTTTCCCTTTTGTCGGTCTTATATTGTTAGTGGAAGACCGGGTTTAGGATAGATAACCGTACTATCAAGAGGGGATCTCGAATGAGTAACTCGATCACATCGTTCAGAGAGAGCTCAAACCTTTGCATACTTGCATCATCGTATTTGGTTGTTATTTGGTCTTATCCATGTGAGGATATAGAGCTTGTGGTAATCTCCATAACATGCTCTTGTTCATCAAAATCGGATCCCTCTTTTATATCTTATTGCGATTTTGATCTATGCGATTTTTCGGTTTCTCACCAAGTGAGGTATCTCACATTATTATACTTGATATATTCTCACTTGGTGATAACCAATATTTTCACCTTTTATAGGGAAGCTCATGTCGTCCTCTTTCCAACGCAATTGGAATCAGGTCGATCGGAGTTACCAATCAAAAGTTATAGCCGTTTTAATATCTACTGGTCTCCTAGGTACCAAAATGCGGTAGTACCTAGCAAGGCGGAAGGTTTTGGAAAGTTGCCAAAATCCACTGCCGGGCTAGGTACCAAAAAGCGGTAGTACCGCATTTTAGTACCTAGCACGGCAGAAGGTTTTTTACTTCATCATTTGGATCTATACTCCCTTGATGTACTATGATGTTTCTTTGCATGATCTTATAGAGGTTGTTGTCCTCTTCGAAACGAGCCCAAGATCATCGAAATCAGAGTCCGGATGCAAAAGTTATGGCTGTTTTCGTTCTGTGATGACCGGTAGTACCGGACCAGGATCCGGTAGTACCGGGGTCCGGTAGTACCGCTTTTTGGTACCGGGGAGCGCAGAGAGAAAATGCGTTTGGAGCCCCAGGAACCCCAGGAAATGTCTAGTAGTCGGAAAGTCCCGGTAATCGGGAAAAAGTCCGGTAGTACCGGGAATCGCGTTTTTGGGCTACAACGGTTGGATTTTGGAGGGACCTATATAAGGGGCCTTCTTCCCCAATGGTTCCTCAACCATTCATGCAAGTTTTTCCCTCCATTGTTGACTTTCTTGATCTTGCTTTCTCTCAATCCCTCCAATGATTCTTGCATATTCTTGAGGGATTTGA
Source organism: Avena insularis (assembly GCA_023614405.1). NCBI lineage: Eukaryota > Viridiplantae > Streptophyta > Magnoliopsida > Poales > Poaceae > Avena > Avena insularis. Next base: position 93,478,466 of record CM042695.1, read on the forward strand.
AAGAGGAGATCTAGATCTACAATCCCACCAATCAATCTCTCCTCTAAGTGAGGGGAACATATTGGGATCTAGATCTTGGAGTCTTTTGTGGATTTCCTCCATTGTTCTTCCTCTCTTATTCTCCCATAAGCTTTTGTAGCTTTGGTAGAATTTGGGAGAGAAGGATTTGAACACCTTTGTGGTGTTCTTGCCATTTGCATTTGGTGCATCGGTTTGAGTTCTCCTCGGAGGATTTGGTTTGAGTTGCTCATTGGAGTTTGTCCCTCTTGGGTTCTTGGAACCCTATACGGTTTTGTGGCCTTGGTGGCATTGTGGCCTTGGTGGCATTTGTTGAGGCCTTTTGTGGCATTTGTTGGGAGCCTCCAATTAAGTTGTGGAGAAGTGCCCCAACCTTGTGAGAGGTTCCGGTTGCCACCGACAAGTGCATCGATAGTGGAAGCGTGGATCGATCCCGTTGGGGTGAGATTCACCGGAGAATAAGGGAGGACTTTTGTGGTGTTGGTGGTTTGATACCACCCCCTCTCCAAACGAGACGTACTCCATGTTGGGAGGAACTCGGTAAAATATCGGTGTCCCCGCGTGCCTCGGTTATCTCTATACCCGAGCTCTTTACTTATGCACTTTACATTGTGATAGCCTTCGTGCTTGAAGTAATATATATCTTGCTATCACTTTGTTGCTTGTATTGCTTAGCATAAGTTGTTGGTGCACATAGGTGAACCTTAGTTGTTCTAGGTTGTGCTTAACAAAGTAAACACTAGTTTTATTCCGCCTTCGTTGAGCCACTCTAGGAAAAGTTTTAATCGCCTATTCACCCCCTCTAGGCGACATCCGTTTCCTTTCAGCGTCGAATAAGGAAGAGGATCACCATCGGTAGGTTGAATCTTAACATTAAGCTCCATAGGGGTCTCAACAGTGCGCTCATCCCCAAGAGCAGCACGAGCAAGAAGATCCTGAATATACTTTTCCTGGGAGATGTAAAAGCTATCAGAAGTGGAGGAAACCTCAATCCCAAGAAAGTATCAAAGAGGACCAAGATCAGTCATAAGATTTGATCACGAAGACGATCCTTAACAAAGGCAATATACTCAGAATGATCATCAGTAATGATCATATCATCAACATAGAGAAGAAGAAGAGTGCGTCCACGAGGAGAAGTGTGAACAAACAACGCTGGATCATGAGCACTAGGGGAGAAACCAGCAGCAGTCACTACAGAAGCAAAGCGCTCAAACCAGGCACGAGGGGCCTGTTTGAGGCCATAAAGAGAACGTCGAAGACGACAAACCATCCCTGCGGGAACAAAATACCCAGGAGGAGGCTGCATATAAACCTCCTCACTCAACTCACCATTGAGAAAGGCGTTCTGAACATCAAATTGTGAGTCTGTGACACAGACCAGTGACGAACAGAAGCAACAGCAAGAAGAGTACGCACAGTGGTCATATGAGCCACAGGAGCAAAGGTCTCATCATAGTCACGACCATGCTCCTGCTGAAAACCATGAGCCACAAGACGCGCTTTATAGCGCTCAAGAGATCCATCGGAGCGGGTCTTAATCTTATAGACCCACTTACACGTGATAGGACAAACACCGGGAGGGGGAGAAACAAGATCCCAGGTGCCAGTGCGCTCAAGCGCTGCAATCTCCTCAGCCATGGCCAGCTGCCATTCAGGATGATGCTCAGCATCCCGATAAGAAGTCGGCTCAGAGGCAACAGAAAGAGCATACTGACTAGGAGAGTAATGATTGGGGGGAACGACGCTGACGAACAGGACGAGTAGAGGGAAGCTCATCAGAGGAAGACGACTCAGGAGACGATGATGAAGAAGAGGGAATAGCAGAGGAAGACTCCGGAGAACAAGGAGAGCTAGGAGAATTAGACGGAGCAGAGGAGGATGGTGTCAAAGAAGAGACATCAGGGGGAGGGGATCCTGAAGAAGACACAATAGGAGTAGAAGGAGATGTGTCAGGAAAAAAAGAAAAGAGATATCTTACACCGGGTAGGTACCAACAGTGGGACGAGGATAGAAAAGGCGTGTCTCATCAAAAGTAACATCACGAGAGATACGCATCCGACGACCAACGGGGTCCCAACAGCGATAGCCCTTATGCTCATCACTGTATCCAATGAAGACACACTCAATGTTGGAAATATGAGCAATTTATCAAGTGATTTATGCGAGATAAACAGTAGCTAAAACATGACTAGAATGATCGAAAATAAACTAGCCAAGTCATCTGACAGAAAGTGTTCAAAGAGTTGCAGATAAATCGAAATAAGCTGAACAAGATGAAGAAAGAAAACATACAACAGTGTGCCGGAGTTGGAGTTGTCACCCATGTCGTCTAGGAAGAGGTTCTCGATGGCAGGAAAGAAGTCGTCATTAGGGAAGATGTCGTCGGCGTCGGTGGAGGAGTCTGTGATGAAGCCAGTAGTCGCGCCGATAGCTCTCCCCAAAAACCTTATCGCCCTTCTCTCGTACAGGACTCGAAGAGGCGGGGTTCCGGAGGCCTACTGTCCCGACTCGCGGTGCACGCCGCAAGACGGGATGGGGAAGAACTGTTGGCAGCTCAGTGCTCTAGAACTTGGATGCGATGGTTCTGATCGATGCCTGAGGAAAGGAGCGACCTTCCGCTCTTATAGGCATGGGTAGACAGGCGAACATGCGATGTCGGAAGAGGAAACGAACAGGCAGCGACCAAAGCCAAACAACCTCCACTAATTTCGAATTAAACCTCCACTGAGTCGTATTTAAAACCCATTTAGCAGAACTGTTCAAATTTTGCACACCCGTTTGTATACCAGTCATGCATGGCAAAAAAGAACTCGGTTCGGCGAGATTCCTGCAACCCGCAACCCACGGCGCGCGCGCGTGTCGTGACGAGGCGAGGCATGGCGAGGCAGGCGACGGAGGAGGAGGAGCACGCGTGTGGGACTCTCTCCTTCTCCTTCTCATCCTTTTACCAAGTGGTAGGAGAGCCTCCCTTATAAGCTGGTGCAAACCTCCTTCAACTAGCAATGTGGGACTAAACATTTGTCCCACCTCTTGCCATGCATGAATGGGCCACATGGGCCTCTAGGATTTTCAGGAATTATTGGAATGGAAAATGGACTAGGCTATTTGGGCCAAAATTCCAACAATCCCCCACCAGATCCCAGAGGCACATGTAATTTGCCTTTGGTTCCAAAACATTGTTTATATACCGGTACTGCAGTGAAGACTGTTAAGTTGAACTTCCACCTAGAATTCTATGCTACATTAGGTTGCGACTTGTACAGTGGACTATGCCTTAAACTGCAAGTTTGCTGCAACCTAGCTTCACACGAAGCCTTGACCGATACTGGGCTACCGTGGGACTTCCCCGCGGGTGGAGCTTATGCGTCATACTCCATGGCCTTTCATGAGTTTATTAGAGAGCACCCAACTCTCATAGACTGCATCGTTTGACAGTCAGACTCATATAGGTGTGTTCTTCAACAGATGTTCTGCAGGACAACATCTCTGCTTAAGATTAAGCCATTTATAACACATTAAGATAAAAATCAACCTGTCATGCAGAATAGAAAAGTATTGCATCTTCACGGAGTGGTGTTCATTAAAGTAGGAATACTTTCCTCTCAGTCTACCAACAGCTTGTCTCCCAATTCTAATTCATGGGATCTCCAATCACATAGATTGGTTTGCCACTATGGAAAACTCATAGTGTGGGTGTCATACCCATGTCCTTCGATGCATTTTCTATCACATTGCGTGATAGTCCCTTTGTGAAGGGATCTGCCAGGTTCTTAGATGTTTGGATATAATCCAATGCAATAACTCCGGAGTTTCTCATTTTCCTGATAGATTTTAGTCTCCTCTTCACATGTCTTGAGGACTTCATATTATCCTTAGAACTGTTCACCTTAATAATCACAGTTTGATTATCACGGTTCATTGGAATTGCAGGTATAGGTTTTTCAACCACAGGTAAGTCCATCAAGAGTTCACGAAGCCACTCTGCTTCAACAGTGGTCGTGTCTAGTGCTGTGATTTCTGCTTCCATAGTTGACCTCGTTAAGATGGTCTGCTTGCAAGACTTCCAAGAAACAGCGCCACCACCAAGTGTAAACACATATCCACTCATGGCCTTTATCTCATCAGCATCAGATATCCAATTTGAATCACTATAACCCTCCAGTACCCTCGGATACCCGGTATAGTGAATGCCATAGCTTGCAGTGCCTTTTAGATAGCGCATGACTCTTTCAAGAGCTTGCCAATGATCATCTCCAGGATTTGAAACAAATCGACTGAGTTCGCTAACAGCAAACGCGATGTCAGGCCTTGTCTCGCTAGCCAAGTACATAAGCGAGCCAATTATTTGAGAGTATGTCAATTGATCTCTGACGGTGCCTCGATTCTTTCGAAGTAGCACACTAGGATCATACGGTGTTGGAGAAGACTTGCAGCCGCTATACCCAAAGCGACTCAAAATCTTGTCCACATAGTGAGACTGAAGCAGTGTGATCCCACTATCATCATCTCTCAATAGTTTGATGTTCAAGATAACATCAGCTACTCCTAGATCCTTCATCTCAAAAGACTGAGATAAGTAATCCTTGACCTCCTCAATTATAATAAGGTTGGTCCCAAAGATCAGTATGTCATCAACATACAAACATAGAATAACTCCTTCGCCCCCACCATGGCGATAGTATACACACTTGTCAGCTTCGTTTACAACAAAGCCTGCAGCGGTTAATGTTTTATCAAACTTTTCGTGCCACTGCTTAGGTGCTTGTTTAAGACCATATAAAGACTTCAGCAGCTTGCACACTTTCCTTTCTTGACCATTTACTACAAAACCATCTGGTTGATCCATATAAATTTCCTCATCCAACTCTCCATTTTGGAAAGCCGTCTTAACATCCATTTGATGAACGAGAAGACCGTGTGAGGTAGCCAGAGAAAGTAGTACTCAAATGGTGGCCAACCTTGCCACATGTGAGTAAGTGTCAAAGAAGTCTTCACCCTCCTTTTCGGTATAACCCTTGGCCAGAAGACTTGCCTTGTACTTCTCAATAGTACCATCAGGCCTTAGTTTCTTCTTAAACACCCATTTACATCCTACAGGTTTGCACCCATAAGGACGATCAGTGATCTCCCATGTTTCATTAGATAAAATGGAGTCCATCTCACTACGGACGGCTTCCTTCCAGTAGTCAGCATCAGGAGATGCATAGGCTTCTGAAATAGAAGTGGGAGTATCATCCACGAGGTATATAACGAAATCATCACCAAAAGACTTTGCAGTCCTCTGTCTCTTGCTTCTTTTAGGAATTTCGTTATCCTCCTCAGGATTTTCTAGGTGTTCTACTGGAATGATTGGTTCAGAAATTGTATCTAATTCCTGACTTGATGAGTTAGGCATATCCTTCATGGGAAAGATATCCTCAAAGAATGTTGCATCATTCGACTCCATGATTTTACCAACATGCATGTCTGGTACTCCGGATTTTACTACCAAGAATTGATAGCCAATGCTACGAAATAACCCAGAAATACACAGTCCACAGTTTTTGGTCCAAGCTTGCGCTTTTTGGGAACTGGCACATGAACTTTTGCCAAACAGCCCCAAGTTCGTAGATAAAAGAGATTTAACATTTTCAAATGGAGTAATTTCTTTGTTCTTTGTAGGAACTCGGTTTAGGACATGACATGCGGTCAGTAATGCCTCCCCCCACCATTCCTCGGAGAGACCCGATGTGTCTAACATGGCGTTAACCAAATCTGTTAGAGTGCGGTTCTTTCGTTCGGCTACCCTGTTTGACTGGGGTGAGTAGGGAGGCGTCCTCTCATGGATTATACCATGTTCCTCACAAAAAGAGTCAAACTCATTGGAAAAATACTCTCCACCACGATCAGACCTAAGCCTCTTAATCTTTCGATCAAGTTGGTTTTTTGCTTCAGCTTTATAGACTTTGAAGAAACTCAAAGCCTCATCTTTTGTTTTCAGAAGATACACATGACAGTATCTCATAGAGTCATCGATCAACGTCATAAAATATTTTTTACCACCTTTTGTCAACACACCATTCATCTCACAAAGATCAGAATGTATGAGTTCTAGTGGTGCCAAATTTCTCACCTCTGCAGTCGTATGTGACTTGCGAGGTTGTTTTGCTTGCACACATGCTAGGCACTTAGATCCTTTGATAGTAGTGAAATTTGGGATTAAATTCATTTTAGATAACCGCATCATGCAACCAAAATTAACATGACAAAGACGTGAATGCCAAACATTTGATATAAGATCAGATGAAACATGATTCACAACTTTATTGCAAACATCTGATAATGATAGGCGGAACAGACCTCCGCACTCATATCCTTTACCAATAAAAGTACCAAACTTAGAAAGTACAAACTTATTGGACTAGAAAACAATCTTGTAGCCATCGCGACATAGAAGAGATCCGCTAACAAGATTCTTATTTATTGAGGAAACATGATGCACGTTCTTCAGGCGTACGGTCTTTCCCGAAGTGAACTTCAGATCGACCATACCAACACCATGAACAGAAGCATGCGAGCCGTTCCCCATCAACACGAACTGAGTCCCTCTGACCTGATATGAAGAAAACATGGAAATATCAGAACAAACATGTACATTAGCGCCTATGTCAATCCACCAATCTGGAGAATGACATAAATAAAGAACAGTAGGTGATATACCATACCCAACATCCTTCATCTCAACGTTGCCCATGACAATATTAGCGGTCTTGTCGTTCTTCCCATGCTAGCGCCTGTCATAGCGGTTGGGGAAGCTAGGAGCCCAGTGATCAGGATCACCGCACACATGACAAGAACCTTTCTTCTTATCAGTCTTCTTCTTGAAATTGGTAGACTGTGAGGGCTTGTTCTTCCCATCGAACTTTCCCTTTCCATCAGACTTGCTCTTGTTCTTGAACTTGTGGGACTGGAAGTTCTTTTTCTGTACCAAGTTGGCACTTGAACCTCCCTCAACAACTCGAGCACGTGTGTCTTTTGCTCTCGCCTTCTCTTCCACATCAAGAGTCCCAATGAGATCCGAAACGGAAAACTCCTGTCTCTTGTGCTTCAGAGAAGTAGCAAAGTTCCTCCATGAATGGGGAAGCTTGACAATAATGCCCCCGGCAATGAACTTGTCCGGTAACACACATGAGAAGTACTCAAGCTTCTGGGCCAGTGCCTGTATCTCATGAGCCTGCTCAACGACGGAGCGGTCATCAGACATCTTGAAGTCATAGAATTGCTCCATGATATACAATTCACTGCCAGCGTTCGAGACCCCAAACTTGGCCTCGAGAGCAGCCCACATATCCTTGCCATTATCAAATGACATATAGGGTTCCACAATGTTCTCCCCAAGCACAGACAACAGAGCAGCCCTGAACAGTTTGTCAGATTTCTGGAAAACTTGCTCCTAGGCAGGAGTAAGCTCTCCCTCAGGCCTGCCAAGAGTTGCGTCATAGCAGTTCATGTTCTCAAACCAAAGAACTGCTCTCACGCGCCATCTCTTATAGTGCGTACCCTCAAACACAGGTGGCTTCACAGATGCCACGAAACCATTTGGAGTAAATTGCATATAATAAGGTTTTTGGATTGTTGGAAATATGAGCAATTTATCAAGTGATTTATGCGAGATAAATAGTAGGTAAAACATGACTAGAATGATCGAAAATAAACTAGCCAAGTCATCTAACAGAAAGTGTGCAGATAAATCGAAATAAGCTGAACAAGATGAAGAAAGAAAACATACAGCAGTGTGCCGGAGTTGGAGTTGTCACCCATGTCGTCTAGGAAGAGGTTCTCGATGGCAGGGAAGAAGTCGTCGTTGGGGAAGATGTCGTCGGCGTCGGTGGAGGAGTCCGTGATGAAGCCAGTAGTCGCGCCGATAGCGCTCCCCAAAAACCTTATCGCCCTTCTCCCGTACAGGCGGGGTTCCTGAGGCCTATTGTCCTGGTTCGCGGTGCACGAAGAACTGTTGGCAGCTCAGTGCTCTAGAACTTGGATGTGATGGTTCTGATCAATGCCTGAGTAAAGGAGCAACCTTCCGCTCTTATAGGCACGGGTAGACATGCGAACATGCGACATCGGAACAACCACCAGTCATGCGTGGTTCGGCAAGATTCCCGCAACCCGCGGCGCGCGCGCGCTTCGTGACGAGGCGAGGCGAGGCATGGCGAGGCGGGCGGCGGAGGAGGAGCGCGCGTGTGGGACTCTCTCCTTCTCCTTCTCATCGTTTTACCAAGTGGTAGGAGAGCCTCCATTATAAGCTGGTGCAAACCTCCTTCAACTAGGAATGTGGGGCTAAACATTTGTCCCACCTCTTGCCATGCATGAATGGGCCACATGGGCCTCTAGGATTTTTATGAATTATTGGAATGGAAAATGGACTAGGCTATTTGGGCCAAAATTCCAACACTCAACAGACTGAGCGGTCAGTTTGATGCGTTCGCGAGGAGCAAGGAGAACATAGCAAACACAACCAAATAAGAGAATCATGGAGTAGTCTGGAGACTGTCCAGATAGACGCTCAAGAGGAATACCACCCTGCAAAGCGGCGGAGGGCTGAATATTGATGAGGTAAGTCGATGTAGCGACAGGATCAACCTAGAAATGTGGAGGAAGGGAAGAAGCAATCATCATGGCACAAGTGGTCTCAAGAAGATGGCGATGCTTACGCTCAGCAACGCCATTTTGGGCATGTGTGCCAGGATAGGAGAACTGAGCAAGGGTGCCCTACTCAGCAAGAACACCTCGCAACATCTGGGAGATATACTCACCAGCAGAATCAACACGAAACACACGAATGGGTGTAGAATATTTAGTATGGACCATGGCCGCAACACGCTGATATATGGAGAGCACTTCACTGCGAGAGCACATAAAGTACAACCAAGTGTACCAAGAAAAATCATCGATGAAGAAAATATAGTAGCGATGGCCCCCTTTCGAAGCGAAAGGAGCCGGACCCCAAACATCGGAATGAACTAAATCAAAAGGTCACTGAGATACAGACACGCTAGTAGGATAGCAAAGCTGAATCTGTTTGCCCAACCTACAGCCCTGACAATGTAAAGACCCATCTCCTGAGACAGACCCAGAAGACCACGATGAACTAATGACGACAGGCGAGAGTCACAAAGGTTACCAAGACGATGATGCCACTGCTGAAAGGAGCTGGTAGCAGAGGCGACGACCAGAGAAGAACTGCCAGATGAAGTGGCAGCGGAAGGAACACGAAGCCAGTCTAACTCCCAAAGTCCTGAAGAGTCACGACTGCGAGGGCCAGCTCCAACCAGGGCCTGTGTGTGACGGTCCTGGACAACACAAGAATCAACATCAAGAATGACGCGACAACCAGAGTCGGTAAGCTGGCTAGCAAAGAACAGATTCATCTTAAGACGAGGAACATGAGAAATATCAAGAATAGAAAAAGAAGAAGTAGAAAGGGTGCCCCGACTAGAAACAGGAAGAGAGGTACCATCAGCCATGAAAACACGGACATGAGAAGGGAGAGAATGAAGAGCGGACAGAAAAGAAGACTCAGAGGTCATATGAAAGGAAGCTCCAGAATCCAGATACCACGGGGATGTACCTGACTGTGTAGAAGGTGGTGGTCGCGTGCACGAAGAATCGATCCACCAACCAGGTGCTGTCAAGAAGAGCTCAGAGGCAAGCATACCGCGAAGACTCGATAATGTCCTCGATCGGAGAGAGCAACTGCTGAAGATCCGGAAGGAGCCCGGCGCCCACGAAGTGGTCTGTGTCGACGTAATCGATCTCGTATAACAGGTGGCCCAAGTGTGTCCATCCTTGTTACAAGAAGCGATGTGAAAAGAACCACGACCACGACCACGAGCTTGCTGGTGCGACTCGACCACGAGACTCTGGTGCGACTCGACCACGACTGGAGGAGTGGGTAGTATCGGCGGCGGCACAGAGGACCACGGCTGAGTCGAGGGAGCAGACATCATAGGAGGACCACGAGTAGCAAGCACAGATGAAACAGCAAGAAGACCAGCACCACGGAGACGGGTCTCCTCAGCCCGAAGCTCAGACAACACCTCAGAGAGCGGAACACGGCCACGAGCATTTAGCTAAGCACGCCGGGGCTCAAACTCCTGGCGGAGCCGAGATAGAAACTCATAGATGCGATGAAACTCCAAATCCGAGCGCACAATCTGGCAGCACGAGCATGTGCCACAAACAGCACTACAGAGAGAATCAAGCTGACGCCAGATAGCAACACTCTGAGTATAGAACTCATCAATAGTAGAATCACCCTGCTGAAGAGCATGCTCCTGGCGAACCATGGATGTGTAAAAGCATCCCGGATGGGTGATAAGCGGCGAAGATGTGCCCACTGAGCGGCAACAGTAGGGAGACTCATGAACTCAGTAGCATATTGGGGCAGAACATTGGAGGTGAGAACAACAGCAACACGAGCATCCTCATCGACCCACTGAGTGCAGGCAGTCAGATCGTGGCGATAGGCCTCGAGATCAGAATAGTACTGCTTGAACTTTAGGTCATAAGCAGCAACAACACTATCATCGGCACTCCGAGTAGCATCCTTGGCCTCCTGAGAAGCATCAGCGCCGAGAACAATCGGCGTCGGCGGAAGAGGAGCCACAGGAGCAGGGGGCACGGTGGACAGGAGACCTCGCCGGAGAGCACACCCCAAAGACGGAGACCGCGCATGTGAACGCGCATAAAGGCAGCGAAATTAGGGTAATTCGCATCATCGAAGATCACCGGGCAACGAGGAATCGCAACATAACCCGATGAAGACCTTTTTTTTTGTCAACGCTCGCTCGTCTGTCTCAGATCAGATCGAGGAACGAAGGAAGCAGCCCGTCGGCCGGAAGGAAAGGAGACGGGCGATGATGGGCGGAGGCATGCGGGTGGAGGCGGGGCGCGGGCGGTGACAAAGCGGCGTGGGAGAGGCGGAGGCAAGCGAGGTGGAGGCGTGGTGGCAGACCGGCGGGCGCGAGAACGCAACTGGATAAGACGGTGGCCGAGGATTGAGAGGAGGCCGGCAGCGGCTGTGACAGAGGTAGCGGCGGGGAGTTGGTGAGATCGATCCGATCGGATCTGGAGGGCTCAAATCGGGCAGATCTGGACCGAAAAAATCGATCAGATCTAAACCAAAAAAAATTCGCGAGCGGCGACGACGGCAAGGCCGGCGACGATAGGGACGGTGGCGGCTACGGCGACGAAGTTGCGAGGAGAGGATGAGGCTAACTTGACTCTGATACCAGGTTAGGAATAGACAACTTGTATTCCTCTGGAGGCCAAATGCCACAATATATAGTACAGATACAGGTGCAAATATGCAGAAAACCCCCTAATATATGAGGAAACTGTAATATATAAATATATACATCTAACACGACCAACATTGACGAGTGTGTGAGGGCGTCACACAGTGGCTGATTCACGACAAGGTTTTGCGATCTTTTCGGCATGTCCGTTAGGTCACCTTATGACCCTCTTTGACGCAAATTAGTTCGCTATTTGTCCCTCCATTTCTAACATTCAAAATAGCAGTTGCCTACCACTTGTGTTGGTGGCCAGCTAGATTGTGTGTTTAGTGATGTGTTGTACTGACACGGTCTTTGAAGGCAAATTTAGAGTCGCTCGCGAGTAGGAGTGATTACGATGACACCTGCAACCTTTGACGATGCTAACTTGTCTACGACATGGGTGGAGTTTTGGAGTGTGTGATGGTGTCTTGTCGACTAACTAATGATCATGATGCCATGTGTATTATCATGTTCCATGACGGTTGCTTTGTTTGTTTGCAACGGTTTTCGTCAAAATTGTGATATTAATCATAAATCCAGTTGTTATAGTTATTGTAATATATAACTTGTACTATTTTGTTAGTCAAAACTGATGATTTAAGGATGCACACAAAGTGAAACTATAGCAAGCTAGTAGGGATTTTTTTTGCATATATTTGCCACTTGTCTGAAATTTGAATATTTGCCATACTTTTGCTAGTATACAGAATTCGAGATGTTGCGAAGAATAGTACAACCATGATGGTCAAAGGCGTGCCAAGCAGTGCTGTGCAGGTTCAAAGGGCATATGCCACCATGATGCGTGGTAGAGTACATCCACCACCATTTCACCCCGCCCCCGGCGCCTCGCTCTCTCTTTGGCCAACAGAGATGTGGCGCGCGCGCAAATTGAGCAATCATGGCGCCACGAGCCCACAACTAACAGTAATTTCAGGAGTCGGAGGAAGAGAAGCTCTGTCCCCCAACAATTGGCAATCAATCTGGCTGTCCCCCGTGGACAAGCACCAGTCCAGTGCACCACCACCACCACCACCACCAAAAGATTCAAAGCGCACCCACCCCACACCCAGGCAGGCAGGCCTGCGGACGTACGAAACAGCGAGCGCCACATACGTCAGTACGGAGGGGAAGAGAGAGCATCTTAATTAGATGGTCGAACCTGCCGCCTCGTGCCGCTTCTGAACCTCTCTCTCTGAACCCTCGCTCGCTCGATCGGGTACGCACACACGAGACATGCAGGATAGGAACCTCGGCAGCGTACCGTTGCGCACGATGAGAGGCGAAGAAGGATTAGCGCACTGATTCTTCCTGCGCGCGGCTTCGAACGAGAATCCGAAAGCTCTTCTTCTGCCCTACGCTCGGCGTTTCTGCTGTACCCGGAGCTGCCCCTTTCCACCATTGGTTCAGACTTCAGAGTCGGTGCGAACTTTCGAACAGGTGGTTTGGCTGCAAGGCTGTCGAGGTCTCTGAGATGGCTGTGCGTTTGCCGTTCGGCCGGCGCAGACGGAGCCACCCACCGCCGGCGAGTACATGGTGGGTGCGACACTGCATGCTCATGTACATCACATAAGCACTACTGCTTACCAGCAGCACCAGCAGCGTCTCTCCGCAGTTTCCACTGATTCGTACTCCCCCGTTTTAATCCCTGCTCTGAAAAGCTCGGAACTTACGTCCACAGACAGAAGAAGCAGGCCGGTCGCACCTACAGGTTTCTCTGTCGTCTGATTAACGAATGACCCGTTCGGCAGATCAAGATCAACGCTCTTCCATTCAGAAAATCACAGGACCAGATTATGCTATAGCTAACTTAACTAACTCCTGCTTCAGCTCCATGATCATACTGTTAATGTACTCTCTCAGCTCCTAACTGAAGCTACAGATGGGATCTCGATGCGAGCGAAGATAGTACAACCACGATGGTCAAAGAGCAGCCGCAGCGCAGCGCACACAGCGCGTTGCAGGCTCAGTCTCAGTGGAGTCAGAGCATGCATGCCACCACCATGCATTGTAGTAAAGCTTTCACTTCCAGCCAGCCGAAAGTTTCAGTTATTAAGGGATCCATCACGCGTCACATCCACGCAGCTTTACTACATCTTGCGCAAACACAATCGCGTCCATATGATGATTTTTCTTTTTTAACTGCCAGCGTGCACTTAGCTTGCTTGCTGATCAGGCTGTACTGCAACTGATCACTCCTTAACCTTAAGGTCTCTGATGGATCGGTCGGTCGGTCAGACCATCATCATCGTGTCTCGCCAAGTTTTAGAGGCCACGAGAGGTTCTCCCCGTCCGTGTGGCTGCAGATCGTCTTGCCGACAGCGAGGGTTCAGAGCTTCAGATCGACATGTCAGTGAATCTGAGAGACCAGCGTTGGACCCAAAAGAGTGGCGCATTTGAAAAACATGGCAAAGTACCCCCCAAACCTGTTCGGGTAAACGGACAACTCTATGGGTAATTTAGAAACGAAATTTGCTTAATTATGAAACCTTTGTAGTGGTTGCGGAAGTGTAGAAAAAAGTTTCCTGGAAGCTATACAGTGGTAGCTAGCCAGGAGCAAGCGGCTCAATGGAAGAGTACACTACAGCCCGGTAGAAGATAGGTGGGCTTTATTCATGGGCTTCTCCGCTCCGCCCGTAGCAGATACTAGATATCTTTCAATGCGAACTGATTTGACTACTTAATTTTCCCTCTCTAAAAAAAAGACAAGTTATTCAAGAGATCTCCCTATGACCCTATTCCACTCTAAAATAAATAGAGTAATAAGGTGTGAGTAAAAAGAAATAGAGTAAATCCGAATTTATCACAGCATAAGTAACAATTTAGGCGGCCGTACGTGTACTGCCTCGCGTGTTTCAGAGATTCTTTTGTTAGAAGACCAGTGCTCATGCTGCTAGGTGCACGTTCACTTTGGAGGGCATGCCAGATGCAGCAAACACTTATGTACGTAGTAACAACTCGAAGCCAGCCAGTGCATTCATGACTCACGCACATGGGGATAATTCCGTAGCTAGAGGACACGAGAGCAATTTCTCCAGCTCATAGTTTTAAAAACCGGATGGACCGATGAGGCGACTGGTTTCGGTTTGCTGGTCGGACCACAGGTTCATTCGGTTTGATGATGATAAAAAAACGTTCTTTTCATCAAAATTTAAGCAAATTTTGAAACAAAATGAGCATAAAAGGTATATATAATGATATTTTAATATGTAATCACAAAAACATGGGGTGTCCAAGTGATATTGGGCTTACATGTTGCTATTCATGTCTAGCATAACGTACATGAATTCGATTTCTCTAGTAAACATTTTTTTATGATTTTTTGCTGTTTGGACCGGTGTCTCGTAAAAAACCGGTAAGTCAATCGGTTCAGATTTTTTTTAGTTAAACCATTAAACTGGTCCGGTTTTCAAAACTATGTCCCAGCTCCATGATGTCCCTGCGAAAACCATAGATTGGGGATGATAGATATGCAGCTCGACGCGCCATCAGCCCATCACTCTATGTGTGTAGCACCAGTAGCTAGGCAAATTCTGTAGCTAGCCAAGCACCGAGACGGGAAAACACAATAACTTCCCTTGGAGCTACTCGTGTGCAATGCATGGCTATTGCTGCTACCGCATGCCTGCCTTGCGCAAAGTGTGTCGCCGGATTGGCCATTTCCGATCTCCATATCATATGGATCCCATCACGTGGACAAACGTACTAGCACGCCAACTCTGGCTAGCTAGCTACCCGTCGTCTATATCTGCATCCCTTGTGCTCTGGGAATAGCCTGGTTAATTAGGCCATGTGTTGCACAGCTGGTCAAGTTTGTTGGTGTAGTGTACTTTCGTTTGGAGTTCGATCGTAATTATGATGGAAACGCACTTCCCGTTGTCACCGTTTTTTCCACGGGAGACGAGCAAAGCAACCTTCATCATGGTCTAAAGGAAATGGCCAGGGAACCAACTAATTGCCTGTTTAGGCCCTGCATGCGCTGATTAATCATAGACGAATTTGATGACCGATTCCGTCCAACTCTCACGGGCCTGCGCTGCACTGTTCCATGCTTTCTTTCCTCTGCCCAGCCGGCCCCTGGGTGGCCTCCCTCCCTGGACAGAACCACCAACAAACTGCCCAGTCGTGCAAACGGGCCTTCAAATCTGCAAAACGGCAACGTCGTCATGCCCACACACCGCAATGGTATCATCACGACGTGGAGCTCTACCAGGTACAGTACGACCGATCGGGGACTCTCTCGCTCGCTCGCTACAGTCCAAACGCAGGAGGGGCCAGCGCCAAACGGCCATGTAAAACAAGGAGCAGGAAAGCAGAGGATGGTACGCGAGGACCGGTGGTACTGTACGTGGCAAAACAACAAGAAAACAATTAAAGCAGTTTTCTTCTGGGGTGCCTTTTTTCTTCGGGCAGGGGAAAAGATGACATGATTACGAGATTTCAAATATGTGGGCAAGAAGCAAAATTAGATTTCAATGAGACAATGATTATGGATTAATTTTAGCAAGTGCGGGTGGATTACACGGCAAAACACGCGGAACCGCAAAATAACCCGCATATACGCGAAGCGGTGATAAAAGTGCAACATACGTCGTCTAGAGTGGAGAATAAATAGACTTTTATAATAATTACGGTTTAGGATCTAATAAATTCAGAATAAAACTAATGTTTATTTTAGAGAGTATAAAACATAAAAACCACTAGGTTCAACTAAGTGCACTAGCAAACTATGCTAAGCAAGACAAGCAACAAGGTGATAGCAAGATAAAATACTTCAAACACAAGAGACGACGATTTTTATCCCAAAGTTCACTTCCAAAGAAGCTACATATCTATTGGAGACAGGCGCGATGGTGCAATGCTCTTCAAATATAACAAATGGCTCATCTAAGGGTGTGCTGGCTTGATAGTCACCCAACGCCACACAATACCTTACCCCGAGATGCAAAGGCACGCAACACACCGATGCCACAACATGTTCACCCTATTCTCCCGAGAGCACACCACAAAAGGTGTGCCCTCGATCCACTATGGGACACTTGAGGGCGGCCACCGAACTGTAGGGTTTGTTGCATGAAAAACAAAAAAAATCTATCACAATAACACATAAAACCAAGATCTAATCTATGGCGAAGCCAAGATCTAATCTACGAGATCGGTGCAACGAGATTGAAGAGAACTAACCCTCGTAGATCCAAAGCGTTTAACGAGATTGAATCTCGTGGTTGATATAGTCAATACTTGTCGATCTCAAGATCGCGTAGACGATCCTTCCGACAGCGCTTCCGCACCCGGTCACACGTACAGAGTCGATGAAAACCTTCCTCTCCCCGTTCTAGCGGGCAGCGGAGAGAGTAGATACCCTCGTAAACCCAGCAGCACGATAGCGTGGTGGTAGTGGGCTTCGCCCAACGGAGTAGAATTCTGCAGGGCTTCTCCTAAGCCAGAGCAGTTGATGGAGGAGGGAGAGGGTGGCGCCTAGGGTTTGGAGCAGGGGACATGGGTGGCGCCATCCCCACCCCTCCTTATATAGATGGGGCGTGTGGCTAGGTTACTAGCCCTGGCCATGTCCTACTCCAACTCGGCAGCCAAAGAGGGGGCAAACTTGCCCCCAAGTTTCTCCCCCTTTCCTTTTTAGGGTTTTCCCCTTTTTCCTTGTGGTGGCCGGTTTGGCCCCTTGGGCTTGGTGTGGCTGGCCCTAGGGCCCTCGCGGCATGCCATAGCCCAAGTGGCCCCTCCCGGAGTGGTAGACCCACTGGTGGTCCCTTTAGAACATTGTAGAAGCTTCCGGTCAAAACACCGAAAACTTTTCCGAACCCCGGAAATTGACTTTCCTTATATGAATCTTATTCTCTGGGCCATTCCGGATCTCCTCGTGATGTCGTGGATCCAATCCGAGACTCCAAACAACATTAGGTCTCCAACTCATATTCTATATCTACTTAAACAACATCGAATCCTTAAGTGTGTCACCCTACGGTTCGTGAACTATGCAGACATGATCGAAACACCTCTCTGGCCAATAACCAATAGCGGGATATGGAGATCCAAAATGTCTCCCACATATTTAAACGATGAATTCATGATCGAATGAACCATTCACATACGATCCTGATTCCCTTTGTCGCGCGATACTTTACTTATTTGAGGTTCGATCGTCGGTATCTCCATACCTACTTCAACCTCTTTACTGATAAGTACTCTTTACTCATTTTGTGATACGACATCCCTTGTGACCTAGTCACATGTTTGCAACCCAATTAGATGACATTCCACCAAGAGGGTCCAGAGTATATCTATCCATAATTTGGATAGAATAATCCCACTCTCAATCCATGCGCTTCAACACATACTTTCAGAATACCCAATGCCACCTTTATAACCACCCAGTTACGAAAGTGGCGTTTGGTGTCATCAAAGTACTCATCTAGTGACGGTGATTTAACATGATCTCATGGTCGAAGGATGTAACATCCTAGCGTTTAGGAACCAACGAAGGGTAGAATTAGGATTTTGTGCATAAGCATGCATTCATCTGTAAAATGCGGGTAATTTTTTCGCCAAACTAAACACCTAAAGTGATCAGAGTTTCTTTCACTCTCTGTGTGTACGAATAGCTATTGAGAGTGATCGTTATAAATTCTGACATGATATTTATGAATAAATGTATTTTGTGGGGGAGAATTTGAATTCAAATTTGAAATTTGAACTTATATTTAAAAGTTAAGATTTGGTATTTTGAAATGATTTTTAAATGATTTAGTAATATCATTTGTTATAATAATGAGATAATAATAAATAATAGAATTCAAAATTAAGTAATTCAAATAAGAAATGACTCTTTATTTCTTATCTTTATTCCATACACATTTTTATTTTACAATGATGAACTCATCAAACCAAGGAGAGGTTCAGTACAATAATGAAATTACAACAATTGGAATTTAAATAATAAAATATTATAAAATTGTTACAAAAAGAATAAAATAAGATATTATAAAATTCTTACAAATGAATCAAATAAAGATTACAATGAAAATCTACTTATCTGTCTAAACCTATACTAAATCTTGAACACCAGATCTTGTACCTGCAACAAAATTCAAAACAAACAAAAAGGAAAATAAAAGATTAGTTATTAGAATACTCTCAGTGGAGAGCAGTGAGGTGCACTGATCATATTACATCATTGAGTATTGTTAAAGGGGCAAGTTTCACCAATATGAAAGAACTATTCTTTCATAATAAATAAGCCACAAGTCAGATTTTAACAGCAAGTAAGACGGGCAAGTTTCACCAGATAAGTAAAATGTAAATGGGTCAAAAGGTAAAACACCTCATCAATCTGATCCAAACCATGCACCAAGCAGCCAGGCGACACAATCACCTAAATGCATGGTTTGTGCTGTCAACACGGCAGCAGCAGCTACACAAGCCAAAGGGAAGAGCCCAGCCGTGGCAAGGCTCACTGCAACACATTTTCACTTTCCAACACCAAACCAGGAGCACACCAAGCTTAGCAAGAGACAAGCAAACCATCAGCTCAACCACACACCAGATCATCCCAGTACTCACCAGATGGTGACATAAGGAGGGGTGGATTAGGTGGACAGCAAGGGCAAGATCAAGGCCAAGCTTACAAGAACCATAAGGTGAAGGACAAGATCAAGGCTAAGCTCACATGAATCAGAAGGTGAAGGACAAGCTCAAGCCAGCAGCACCATCAGTAGGATCTAGCCATCCAAATCAACCAGCCACAACACCAGCAAAACTAATAGTTGTGGTGAGTAAAATAAAACCTTCACATGATCTTATCATCTCTCTAGACTAAGATTCATGTGTTGTTTTATATCTAGATCTCTCAGAAATCACCCAAGTCGGGTGAATACATCATAGATGATCTTTACATAAAAAGTATGCTTAAATTTTACAAATCCAACCAGGATCTCAGGCCAACATCATAGATCCTGGATATGATAGCCAAATCCTATATTCCAACATGTCCCTAGCTTAGCTTATGAATTCTGGGCACATCTCCTAGTGGAGTAGCACCTCAGAATTCAAAAATCTTGTGAACCCATATAAATCTATGAGCACCCAACCATCTTAGCGAAAAGGATTCAAGATCTAGTAACTAATGACCATATCAAAACATATCCATGGGGAACAACATGAAAGGAATCTAATTCCAAGTCTTAGACCAATATCATAGGCTGTCATGTTTAAAAAGGGGAGCTGCAAACTTAACTTTGACACAAATCCAATACTAAATATCAATAAAAATCAAGCTAGTAGTAGAACCTAAACTTGTGTGCCATTTTAAGATGGCGTCACAAAGATAGATTCTAAATCAAGCATATCCATTGTTTAGCTTGCATAAATAAACATGTAATATCATGTTCCTGGAATCAAATCAGGAATCATTACCAAGTCTATATCCATCCACATAATCAGGGTATCACTATAATCACATTATTACCCTAAACTTGAGTATAATCTCACAAGTGAGATCTCAACAATTCAGTGGGTAATCATTGATAGTACCACTGTCAGTACTAATATTTTGACAGTGGTGAACTCACAAATCACCAACACCACCAGTAAATTCCACAGTAGCATTACCATTTTGGCCATGCTCAACTATTGATGATGCTCGACGTGGCACTTCGTTGGTAACCCCAAGCATAGGGTGTGAAGAGCAAGCAGCAAGTTTTCCCTCAGTTGAGATCGAGCTTATCGAACCAGAAGGAGGAAGGAAACGTCACACAGGTGTTGCAAACAACGCGGAGACCTGCACAACACAAACTCAAGACTTTGCCCCAACGAATCAATGAGGTTGTCAAGCTCACCGGTTTGCTGTAACAAAGGATTAAACGTATGGTGTGGAAGGTAATGGTTTGTAGCAAGTAAACAAGTAACAGTGGAAGATGTATCAATGGTAAATATTGGACTGGGGTCCATAGTTCACTAGAGGTGCTCTCCTTAGGTAAACAACATGGCATGAAGGGTAAACAAATTACAGCAGGGCAATTGATAGGAACTGAGCAAGGCATAACAATGCAATTACTAGTCAGAAAGATCCTATGAGATTCGATTGGGCAATACAACAAGATACATAGACTGCCATCCAACTACATCTATGACTAGAAGTCCACCTTCAAGTTATCATCCGAACCCCCTCCAGTATTAAGTTGCAAGCAACAGATAGCTGCTTTAAGCAAAGTGTGTAAGGTAAACAGTCCACATGTTCCATGAACAAGAGACCGTTGTTTTCTCCCTAGTGGCAACAGCACATCTACAACCGAAGAGGTTTCTGTCACCTCCCTTGGAAACTAGAGGCATGAACCCACTATCGAGCATAAATACCCCCTCTTGGAGTCACTAGCAACTAATTGGCCAAGATAGCTACTAACAATGGAGAGCATGCAAGATCACAAACAACACAGACATGATAGAATCATAAAGACAAAACCATTAATCAAACCAACATAATAATCTCAATATCCATCGGATCCCCACAAACATAACATGCATGATTACAAATAGATTAGATCTTGATCATGAACGGAGCTCACAAGATCTATACATGAAAGCACAAAGGAGGAGATACAACCATCTAGCGACTACATGGATGTCAACACCCGGATTTTTAATCCCAGATGCCTGTTATGCCATACATCGCAATCCCAGGATTACCATTTTTGCGAGACATAACATATTTGGATATCACAGTACATCATCCATTACAAACCATACATAAGGTCTTACACAAATAAGGATCTCATGATCTAGTTCTTTATATAATTCAAGCAGCGGAATAACGTAAAGATAACGATAGCGTAGGTGAAGCTCCATCTTCGGGGTCACAGGCAATGCTGACGATGGGAGATGATCCTAGTTGTGGTAACCTTCCTGCAGTCCGTCGTCCTGATACTCCTCTTCATAGTCTAGCCACGGGAATAGCCAGGGACAAATCCATGAGTACTCTTTAAGTACTCGCAAACTAATACTAACAAGTTTAAGGGGTTTCTGTAGTAGGACACTAGGCTCTAAGGTTGTTTTGCAAAAAGCCAGATTTACCTCTACTAAGTTCAGAAGCAAAGAAGACTAGTTGAAAGTTTTATAACACCTAAGCGGGAATTTGAATTTCATATCACAACTCTGTTGTGGTCAAGTCAAAGTCATAATTCATTTCACAAGTCATTTTGAAAACATCTGACGGGGGAACTGTATGGCCACTCCAACTGTCCATAATCATGACGCCTATTCAATAGTTTGACATCGCGAGAGATTGTACACTTTCACCACAACATTCGATACATCCGTCAGAACAATCCTGAATTCACCATACTCGTATGGATAATCAATCCTAACCTTTCAATTACACGCCTAGTATAGGTACCTCTCCGTGAGTTTGGCCTCCCAACCATGACTAAGCTGTCATCTTGGTACCTGCAGTGGACAACCTTCACAAGGTAGCCTCAGCTCAGACCTTGGCCGCGAGGGAACCCATACTAAGGTATATAAATTTCCAGTCAAGCCCTACCCAAATTTCGGGTATTGTGGTTGTACGATAAAATTGGAATGGTATCGCATCCAGAAAACCATCAGTTTTATAAAGGGCTAAGGCTCATGCCTTAACATTTTCATCATAAAAATCATATGGTGTTCGAAAACACATGTCAAAACATTTCAGTAGAATGACTCATCATTCTAAGGTTTTCATAACCATTTTCACCAAGTATTCGCATCTAAAGTTGATCCAGTTTTATACTTAGCACTAGCATCTACAAGTGGTGGTAAATACTGAGGGGTGATAAATAAGTGGGGATTTGCTAAGTTCAATCTCATGCCTTAGGATGACATCAAGATTATCTAACTTAGGCCAAATTTTATGCTCTTTATCCTACCTTTAGTTATCTTTCTAGAATCTACAAGTCACCATGTAAACTCTAAGAGAAAGCTGTGATAAAGAAAATAAAGTATTAAGCTTGCAAGTAAAACTAGGATTGGGTTATCAAGTGGGTATGATCACATATTCTTAAGGCATATAGTTGGCATAGTAACAAGCAAGTATTGGCTTGCATAATTTGCAAGGGTTAGCTTGCTAAGTTAATAGCTTGCTAATTCCATTAGTAGTATTAGGCTTTCCTTGTGCAGAGCAGTGGTTGAAGTTCTCCTCGGCTTCTTCCTCGTAGTATCCTCCTTCCTCCTCGTATCCTTGGGCGGTACTAGCGTCTATAAATAAATACGAGGTACACAATCACCAAACAATACTTAACTATTTCCAATCATCACACAATGGTTCACACTAGATGATCTAGCATCATCCCTAATATTACAAGATTAAAGCACTTGTCTTATTTGTTTTATTTTTAGAAAAGTATTTTCTACTCATTGAAAAACTACTTAAGATTTAATATTCTCTAACTCAAACATGGGATCATGTTGACACATGTCATCACCATATATTTCAGTACATGGGAATGTGATTTAAAGTGGTGTCACAATTTAATAAGGTTTAACCTTTTTATTTTAATTAAATAAAGTGACTAGAAATGCCTATGTAGTATTCTTTTATTACTTGAACATTATTTCTGCAAGTAAACCCATATGTTTTTATATATTCTGAAAGGTATGATCAAATGTGATTTTTGAGAGTTGGAATCAACTCAAAAGATTTTGTGGTTGAATTTTTAAAAATGTTTGACTGCAGAAAAGCTTCTGCCTTGTTATTTTTACCATGGTTGATCTATAACTCCAAATGGTTTGAGTCCAATGGGCTTGGATTAAGCATTTCAGTACCTTTCTAACAAAATTGGTTTCATGCATTTTGGTTTAGTGATTCGAGCTAGGTGGATTTTTGAATCTAGATACAGAACTATGTTTGAAATTAAATGAATAAAGCTTAATTTGAATTGTTGGTTCGCACAGGATGTTTTACTGGGACGGCCCACTACACACAGCGCATACGCGGGCTGGTTAAGTGGCTGTCCCCACGTCGATGAGTGAGACGGGAGGCGGCGGTGCAGGGCAGTGTGAATCGCATGCGATCTAACTCTAATCGAGCAGTTTACGGTTCATCGTCCATGTCGGGCGTGGCCAAGGCGAGAACCATAACGCGGTGGGGGTCGGGAGGCTCACCGGCTCGGCGACGGTCGGTGTGACGAGCAAGTCGATGACGGCAGATTCTCCCCGTACCGGCGGCTTCAAGGCGGCTCAATCGATGGCTCCCTTCTTCTCCGAGTGGCGGGCTCGGCCAAATTCCGGCGATGCGCCGCCTTGCTCAGGGAGTGAGTGGGGTGGTTCGCTGAGAGGAGTGAACTGGTGTGGCGGCAGGTTGAGGAGGCTCTTTATAGGCGGCGAGAAGGGGCCTGGCGTGGGTGAGGTTGTCGGGCGATGGTACAGCGACTCTTGGCATGTGAGGGACGGTAGGCGGTGCTATGCTCCTGGCGGCTCAACGGCGTGGTGGCGGCGGCGTGGCGGTGCTGATCGGTCGAGCGTCGGCTGCTCTGGGCGGTGCAGACGGTTTTAAGGTCGCTGGCCAGCGCGTGGTCCACTGGCGTGCGAACGGGCATGTCTGCGGGGTTGCTGGGGTGCTGGTGATCATACCTGCAAGTGGCGAGGGCGGCGTACGGTCTGTGGGTGCTGGTCGAGCATGGCGCTCTCGCGCTCATTCATGAAGAGAGTTTAGCATGGTGTGTAGTGTGGTCAGGGCTGGCATTGCTCGGGGGCTGGGACAGGGTGGGTGGACGGTGGGGTGCTTGCTAGACATGCTGGCTAGGCTTAGTGTTGCTTCTAAGTCGACAATGGGGTGGCATGGTGAGGCTTGGCCTGCTCACCATTGATGGCAATGACATGCTCACAGTGGTGCTAGTGGTTACTAACTAGGTTAGATGATCTACTAAATGTTTGCTGCAACCAGAGAGGGAACAAGTTAGGCCAATTTTACTGCATACTATAGTGTTTGATGTTTGTTTGATTTGTATCTGCAAGGTGTTTGATGAAATGGCCGCAACAACTTTAAATTTGAATTTTGGATTCAAACTTTGTGGGTTTGCTAGGCACATGCTAGGGAGTATCTGGTTAGTTGGATTAGTCAAGGGGCATTGGTTTGGTTGGGTTTTGAAAATGGATGATCTTCACATATGAATAACATTCAATTTTGAATTGTGATTTGAATGAGGTTGCCAAATGTTTCTGCAAGTTTTAAAGGTGGGCCTTGATTCACTTTTACTAGTTCTAGCAAGGGGTGAAAAGAGTTGGAAAAGTTTCTTTTTGAAATCTTGAACTAGAAACACTCAAAGTGACCTAGTGAGCAAGATTGGCAAAAATGACCATTTGCTTTATTTTATTTGTTTTTGATTTTCTCTTGTTTTGTTTTTGCATGGAAATGTTTTATATGATGTTATTTTCATCTTTAAACCATTTCTTGCTATTTAGTGAAGGGAATATGCCCTGAGAGGCAATAATAAAGTGTTTATTATGTGTATTCCAAGTATATGATAGATGTTTATTTTGCATGCTATAATTGTATTAATACGGAAACGTTAATACATGTGTGTTTAATAAACAAACAGAAAGTTCCTAGTTATGCCTCTCTCATAAACTAGTTCGTTGATTAACAAGATGATCACAGTTTCCTGATCATAGACATTGGATGTTGTTAATAACGAGATCACAACATTAGTGTAATGGTGTGATGAACATTCATCCGAAGTATAGCATTACGATCAAAGTCATTGAGTTTATATTGCTATAAACAACTTGCGAACTAATCCTAATCCTTAGACCATGAGATCATGCCAATCACTCACACTGGAAGAGTTTCTTGTTGACATCAAACGTCACACCGTAACTGGGTGATTATAAAGATGGCTTCAAAGCTACTAAAGTGTTATGTTGAGAATCATGGATCAAGAGTGGAATTTGTTCATCCCGATGATGGATATATATACTCTGGGCCCTCTCGGTGATATCACATTGGTTAGCTTGCAAGCAAGTGATTTGCTCACTAGAATGTTATATCACGGGAACGCGAAAAGAGTGCATGTCAGTAACGAGATCAAACTAGGTATGGAGATACCGATGATCGAATCTAGGACATGTAATATATCGTGAAACAAAGGGATTAAGATACAAGCGTAAAAGGTTCCGACAATCACAGGAAAGTCATCGTTGAATGTGTGGGAGTCAGTATGGATCTTCAGGTCCCGCTACTGATTATTGATCAGAGAAGGGTCTCGATCATGTACGCATTATTCGCGAACCGTAGGGTGACACACTTAAGGGACACTGACATCCAATTGGAGCAAATGTTTCATGCCGAAAGAATAAACAAGCGCAGGAATTTATTTCACTAGATACCAAAACAGGTTTTCGGATTAAATTGCATAAAGAGGTTATGCATGTGAAATAGAATTCTAGCAAGGGGTTATATGTGAATGTTTGTCATTAAATTAATTGACAAAATTCTGAATAAATAAAAGAGTTTTATTTAATGAGAGTTTGCATTAAATTTGGTGGAAATTTAATAGCAAGTTTGAGTGGGATTTTGAGTGGAGGGATTTGAATGGATTTTTGTGAGTGGAGTGTCCACCCACATGAAGAGGGGAGGGCAAGGGGGCAGCCCCCATGCGCCGGCCACCCCCTTGGGGTTCCCCCCTCCTCCTATAAAAGGCACCCCTCTCCTCACTTCTCACTCACACCTCCTCGTGAAAGATCTCTCCCCCCCTATAGAATTTATCCCCCATGGTCTCGGACTAGCGAGATACATGTTCCCGGTGGATATTCGGCAAGAAAGGGTTGTGCTTCCGCTGCATCGCTGGAGCGAGGAGGCGGAGGTTGCTCGGTGTCTTGTACGTGTGTGCGAGCACGGATGCACTGTTGCTTTGCGGCGCTAGGACTTCCTCTCGATCTTGAGATCGGCAAGAGATCGTGTACATCAACCACGAGTTGAACTCATTAAGCTTTTTCGGTCTTCAAGGGTATGTTCTCTACGGATATACATCCACCCGTTGTTTGTATCTAGTAGATAGATTTTGGTACATAGTTCCCATCGTAGGAATTTTTTTGTTTTCTATGCTGCGAACCCTTCAGTGGTATCAGAGCCAGGTTTATGCGTAGATGCTTTACACGGGTAGTGTAATTTTGGATATTGGTGGCATAGTGGGATGAAGCAGCCCGGACAAACTTTACATGTCCTCGCACATAAGACCTGTTCCACGCTTGACATGCAACTAGTTTGCATAAGTGACTAGCGGGTGTCTGTCTCTCCTACTATAGTCAATATCTATTTTGCAAAGAGTTGTCAACAATTTGGTTATCCTCGTTGTGGTTCATGTTCGTAGGTAAGAACGGTTCTATCTTCGAAAGCCCTAAGCCACGTAAAATTTGCAATGGATAAATTAGAGGCATCTAGTTTAGATTGTTGCTGGGCTAGTGTCATGATATGGTGATGTTGTAAGTAGAAGTATGATATGATACTCTTACAACACACATAGCGTGTAAACTCCATAGACCTTGGACTTACACTTAAAGGTATGATAGTGATCATACCACGATGCACATGATAGAGATCATATGCGGGGACCATATCATTTCACTAATAAACACGTGATGTTTGATAGCATCTTATATTGCTTGTTTAGCGCTTTATTAGCATAATAATATGATCTATTATTTAAATATCAAGATAAGAATGTGTTCTTCCTTTAGTATGCACCGATTATGTTTTCATCGCTCCAAGACATCACGTGATGATCGGGTGTTCTTGGATCCACGACCATATATCGGGTGTAAAACAGTTACACACGCGAATACTAAGGTTCTAACTTGGCTAGACTAGCATGTACAGACATGGCCTCGGAACACGGACCGAAAGGTTAAGCATGAGTCATATAGTAGATATGATGCCCATTTGATGCTCGCCTTTGAAGCTACACCGACTCACGTGATGATCGGACTTGGTGTAGTGGATTTGGTTCATGTAATCACCAAAAAGGCACGAGGGATGCCGTTTTTGAGTAGGAGTTCATTCGTAATATGGATTAGTTGAACTCAATCTATCATAAACTTAGTCTAAACTTTACAAATTCTGTTGTAGATGGCACCACCTGCTTTTAATTTCAATGTGTTCATGGAGAAAGAGAAACTTGCAACGAAAGGTAGCAACTTTACCGAATGGGCCATGAATTTGAGGATTCTCCTCACTGCTGCACAAAAGCAATATGTGCTAGAAGCGCCATTAGGCCCCCCACCTTTTGAGGATGCCCCTGACGAGGAGAAGAATGTCTATCAGACTCGTTAGGAGGACCACAACTTAGTTCATTGCGGCATATTGTATGGGCTAGAGCCGGAACTTCGAAAACATTTCGAAAATGGCAATGCATTTGATACAATGGGTGAGTTGAAAATGATTTTCGACAGACATGCTGCTGTAGAGAGCTACAATGCTTCAGAAAAGTTCTTTAGCTGCATGATGGAAGAGCACAACTCCGTTAGTGAGCATGTACTCAAGATGTCGGGTTACGCCGATAAGCTTGTGTCCT
The DNA here is from genome assembly GCA_023614405.1 of Avena insularis. Taxonomy (NCBI): domain Eukaryota; kingdom Viridiplantae; phylum Streptophyta; class Magnoliopsida; order Poales; family Poaceae; genus Avena; species Avena insularis. The sequence continues at coordinate 93,506,355 of CM042695.1, forward strand.
TGGGAATAAAGATTCCCATTGACTTAGGCATCCATCGTGTTCTGCAGTCTCTACCACCTAGCTATAAGATCTTCATGATGAACTATAATATGCAAGGCATGAGGAAGTCTCTCCCTGAGCTTTTGTCAATGCTTAAAACTGTAGAAGTGGAGATCAAAAAGGAACATCAAGTGTTGATGATCAATAGGAACACTGGTTTCAAGAAAGACAAGAAGGGAAACGGAAGGGAAGTAAGGGCGGCAAGCCAGTTTCCGTGCCTGAAAAGAAACCCCGAGTTGGACCTAAGTCTGATACCGAGTGCTACTATTGTAAGGGGACTGACCATTTGGGCATAAGCGCCCCAAGTATTTGGCAGACAGAAGGCCGGCAAGGCAAACAAAGGTATATATGATATACATGTTATTGATGTGTACTTGACTAGTGCTCGCAGTAGCACCTGGGTATTTGATACATGTTCAGTTGCTAATATTTGTAACTTGAATTAGGGGATGCAGAACAAGCGACCGCTAGCAAGGGGTGAGGTCAAGATGCGTGTCGACAATGGATCAAGCGTTGATGTGATCGCCGTCGGAACACTACCTCTCCACTTGCCGTCGGGATTAGTAATAAACTTGAAGAATTGTTATATGGTGCCAGCACTTAGCATGGACATTGTATCTGTATCATGTTTAATGCAAAGTGGTTATTCATTTAAATCCGAGAACAATGGTTGTTCCATTTATATGAATGAAATCTTTTATGTTCATGCACCGATGATGAATGGTTTATTTCTTTTGAATCTCGATAATAATGTTACACATATTCACAATGTTGATGCTAGAAGGATTAAACTTAATGATGATATATCCGCATATATGTGGCACTGTCGTCTAGGTCATATTGGCGTTAAACGCATGAAGAATATCCATTCGGATGGACTTTTGAAATCACTTGATTTTGAATCATTTGATACATGTGAGCCATGTCTTATGGGCAAAATGACTAGAACGTCGTTTTTCGGTTCAATGGAACGGGCGACAGATTTATTGGAAATCATACACTCTGATGTATGTGGTCCAATGAGTGTGTCGGCGCGAGGTGGATATCGTTATTTTGTTACTTTCACGGATGATTTGAGTAGATATGGTTATATCTACTTGGTGAAACACAAGTTTGAAACATTTGAAAAGTTCAAAGAATTTCAGAATGAAGTGGAAAATCATCGTAATAGAAAGATCAAATTTCTACGGTCCGACCATGGAGGTGAGTATCTAAGTTACGAGTTTAGCACTCACATGAAATAGTGTGGAATTGTTTCACAACTCACACCTGCCGGAACACCACAGCGAAATGGTGTGTCGGAACGTCGTAATCGTACTTTATTAGATATGGTTCGATCTATGATGTCTCTGACGGACTTGCCGTTGTCATTTTGGGGTTATGCACTAGAAACTGCTGCATTCACTTTAAATTGGGCACCATCTAAATCCGTTGAAAAGACACCGTATGAATTATGGTTTGGAAACAAACCTAAGCTGTCATTTCTTAAAGTTTGGGGTTGCGATGTTTATGTGAAGAAACTTCAACCGGATAAACTCGAACCCAAAGCGGAAAAATGCGTCTTCATAGGATACCCTAAGGAAACAATTGTGTATTCCTTCTATCACAAATCCGAGGGCAAGGTTTTTGTTGCCAAGAATGGATCCTTTCTAGAGAAGGAGTTTCTCATGAAAGGCGTGAGTACTATAACTCGAAGAGGTTATTGAACCTTCTCTTCAAAGTATGGCAAGTAGCACAGCTCCGGAAATTGTTTCGGAGTTGGCTTCACCAGTTGAAGAAGGAACTAATGATAATGATCATGAAACTCCGAAAGAGAGTACTACCGAACCTCGCAGGTCTAGCAGGACGTGTGCAGCTCCCGAGATGTACGGAAATCCTGTCATGAATTTCATGGTTGATGAAAATGATGACCCTGCGACGTATGAAGAAGCAATGATGATCCCGGATTCCAAAAAATGGTTAGAAGCCATGAAATCCGAGATGGAATCCATGTATGAAAATCAAGTTTGGAACTTGGTGGACTTACCTCACGACCGATAGGCCGTGGAGAACAAATGGATTTTCAAAAGGAAAACTGATGCTGATGGTAATATAACCATCTATAAAGCTTGACTTGTCACAAAGGGGTTTCGACAAATTCAAGGAGTTGACTATGATGAGACATTCTCTCCCGTAGCGATGCTAAAGTCAGTTAGGATTATGTTAGCAATTGCTGCATATTTCGATTATGAGATATGGCAGATGGATGTCAAAACCGCGTTTCTCAATGGTAATATTGAAGAAGAGTGGTATATGATACAACCAAAGAGTTTTGTCGATCCTAAGGATGCTAACAAGGTGTGCAAGCTTCAGTGATCCATCTATGGATTGAAGCAAGCATCACGAAGTTGGAATCTCCGCTTTGTTGAGGTGATCAAAGAGTTTGGATTTGTACAAACTTATGGAGAAGCTTGTATTTACAAGAAGTGAGTGGGAGCAATGTGGCATTTCTGATACTATATGTGGATGACATATTATTGATCGGAAATGATATAGATCTTTTAAACAGTGTTAAAAGTTATCTAAACAGCAAATTTTCAATGAAGGACCTAGGTGAAGCGTCATACATATTAGGCATAAAGATCTATAGAGATAGATCTAGGTGCCTAATAGGGCTATCGCAAAGTACATACCTTGGTAAGATTTTAAAGAAGTTTAAAATGGAAGATAGTAAGAAGGGGTTCTTACCTATGACACAAGGCACGACATTGAGTAAGACTCAAAGTCCGCTACTGGAGAAGAAAGAGAAAATGGACAAAGTCCCCTATGCTTCAGCCATAGGCTCTATAATGTATGCCATGCTATGTACAAGACCGGATGTGGCACATGCTATTAGTTTGACTAGTAGGTACCAATCGGATCTAGGTTCGAACAACAGAAGCGGTCAAGAATATCCTTAAGTACTTGCGAAGAACTAAGGATATGTTTCTTGTATACGGAGGTGAAGAAGAGCTCGTCGCTAAGTGTTATGTCGATGCTAGCTTTGACACCGATATGTATGACTCTAAGTCTCAATCCGGATACGTATTTCTCATGAATGGCGGAGCAGTTAGTTGGAGGAGTTCCAAACAACCTGTGGTGGCGGGATCAACGATGGAGGCTGAATATTTTGTTGCTTCGGAAGCGGCTCAGGAAGCAATTTGGATGAAGGAGTTCATATCCGAACTAGGTGCGGTTGCAAACACGTTGGACCCAATGGTGATCTATTGTGACGACAATGGTGCCATTGACAATGCCAAAGAGCCAAGGTCTCACAAGCATTCCAAGCATATTAAGCGCCGGTTTCACTCCATCCGCGAGCATGTCAAGGATGGAGATATAAAGATTTGTAAAGTACATACGGATCTCAATGTAGCAGATCCGTTGACTAAAACTCTCCCTAGAGCAAAACATGATTTACACCAGAACTCCATGGGTGTTAGATACATCACTATGTAACTAGATTATTGTCTCTAGTGCAAGTGGGAGACTGAAGGGAATATGCCCTAAGAGGCAATAATAAAGTGTTTATTATGTGTATTCCAAGTATATGATAGATGTTTATTTTGCATGCTATAATTGTATTAATACGGAAACGTTAATAGATGTGTGTTTAATAAACAAACAAAAAGTTCCTAGTTATGCCTCTCTCATAAACTAGTTCGTTGATTAACAATATAATCACAGTTTCCTGATCATAGACATTGGATGTTGATAATAACGAGATCACAACATTAGTGTAATGGTGTGATGAACATTCATCCGAAGTATAGCATTACAATCAAAGTCATTGAGTTTATATTGCTACAAACAACTTACGAAGTAATCCTAATCCTTAGACCATGATATCATGCCAATCACTAACACCGGAAGAGTTTCTTGTTAACATCAAACGTCACACCGTAACTGGGTGATTATAAAGATGGCTTCAAAGCTACTAAAGTGTTATGTTGAGAATCATGGATCAAGAGTGGAATTTGTTCATCCCTATGACAGATAGATATACTCCGGGCCCTCTCGGTGATATCACATTGGTTAGCTTGCAAGCAAGTGATTTGATCACTAGAATGTTATATCACGGGAACGAGAAAAGAGTGCATGTCAGTAACGAGATCAAACTAGGTATGGGGATACCGATGATCAAATCTCGAACATGTAATATATCGTGAAACAAAGGGATTAAGATACAAGCATAAAAGGTTCCGACGATCACAGGAAAGTCATCATTGAATGTGTGGGAGTCAGTATGGATCTCCAGGTCCCGCTACTGATTATTGATCGGAGAAGGGTCTCGATCATGTCCGCATTATTCGCGAACCGTAGGGTGACACACTTAAGGGAAACCGACATCCAGTTGGAGCAAATGTTTCATGCCAAAAGAATAAACAAGCGCAGGAATTTATTTCACTAGATACCGAAACAGGTTTTCGGATGAAATTGCATAAAGAGGTTATGCATGTGAAATAGAATTCTAGCAAGGGGTTAAATGTGAATGTTTGTCATTAAAGTAATTGACAAAATTCTGAATAAATAAAAGAGTTTTATTTAATGAGAGTTTGCATTAAATTTGGTGGAAATTTAATAGCAAGTTTGAGTGGGATTTTGAGTGGAGGGATTTGAATGGATTTTTGTGAGTGGAGTGTCCACCCACATGAAGAGGGGAGGGAAAGGGGGCAGCCCCCATGCGCCGGCCACCCCCTCGGGGTTCCCCCTCCTCGTATAAAAGGCACCCCTCTCCTCACTTCTCACTCACACCTCCTCGTGAAGGATATCTCTCCCCCTCTAGAATTTATCCCCCATGGTCTCGGACTAGCGAGATACATGTTCCCGGTGGCTATTCAGCAAGAAAGGGTTGTGCTTCCGCTGCATCACTAGAGCGAGGAGGCGGAGGTTGCTCGGTTTCTTATACGTGTGTGCGAGCACGGAGGCGCTGCTGCTTTGTGGCGCTAGGACTTCCTCTCGATCTTGATATCGGCAAGAGATCGTCTACATCAACCAAGAGTTGAACTCGTTAAGCTTTGTTGGTCTTCAAGGGTATGTTCTCTACGGATATACATCCGCCCGTTGTTTGTATCTAGTAGATAGATCTTGGTACATAGTTCCCATCGTAGGATTTTTTTTGTTTTCTATGTTGAGAACCCTTCATTTAGGTTAATCACACAAGTCCATTCATGCATTTATCAAATCATCTCATTCACACATGCATTCATATGATTTTAAATTAACCAAAGTTTTTGTTAACCCTAATTTTAGTGATTAGAGTTTGATGATCCTTGTGTTATATTTTTGGGATGTTACAAACCTTCCCCCCTTAAACAAAATCTTGTCCCGAGATTTGAAAAAGGACGAAAAATATTACCTAGGATTTAAAGAGATCGGGAAACTCCGTCCTGATGTGATCTTCGCGCTCCCAGGTAGCTTCTTCTTCAGTGTGGTTGCTCCACTGAATCTTGAGAAACTTGATGCTTCGGGTCCTGGTGGTTCTGAAAGCTTCTTCCAAAATACGGATGGGTACTTCAGGGTAGGTCAGGTCATCGTTGATCTCTATGGTCCAGTTATCAATGTTCTTGAAAACTTTAGTCTTCTCTGGAACTTCAAGGCATTTGCGAAGTAACGATATATGGAACATAGTGTGCACTGCTGACATTTCTTCTGGCAGTTCCAATTGATATGATACTTCTCCTCGATGATTCAGAATCTTGAAGGGTTCGATATATATGGGGGCTAACTTTCCTTTCAGCTGGAAACGCTGCATTCCTTTCAACGGCGACACTTTAAGGTACACAAAATCTCCGATATTAAAAGCAAGGTCTCGACGTCTCTTGTCGGCGTAACTCTTCTGTCTTGACTGGGCAGTCTTGAGGTGCTCACGAATCTTGTGAACTTTCTCTTCTGCTTCTCGTAGGATGTCGGGTCCGAAAATCTGACTCTCTCCTACTTCCGACCAGTTCAAAGGGGTGCAACACTTCCTTCCATACATAAACTCAAATGGGTCCATTTGCAGACTAGCTTGATAACTGTTGTTGTATGAAAATTTTGCGAAAGGCAGACAATCCTCCCATTTAGATCCATACTCTAGTACACATGCTCTCAACATATCTTCGAGTATTTGATTTACTCGCTCTGTTTGTCCATCAGTCTGAGGGTGATACGCTGTGCTGAAATCTAGTCGGGTTCCTAAACCTTCTTGGACTTTCTTCCAGAATCTCGAGGTAAACTGAGTTCCTCGATCCGATACGATGTTCTTGGGGACTCCGTGCAAACTGACGATGCTAGCGATGTATAACTCCACTAGCTTCGAACTCTGGTATGTGGTCTTGACTGGTAGGAAATTGGCCACTTTGGACAATCGGTCAATTATGACCCAGATAGAGTCATTTCCCCTACTAGAAGTAGGCAATCTGGTGATAAAGTCCATTCCAACTGAATCCCATTTCCATTCCGGAATATGTAGAGGTTGCAACAGTCCAGCGGGTCTTTGATGTCCCGCCTTGACTCTCTGACATATATCACACTTGGCGATATAGCTTCCGATTTCTCTCTTCATATTATGCCACCAAAATTGTTCCCTCAAATCCTGATACATCTTCGTTCCTCCGGGGTGGATAGAATAAAGAGTATCATGGGCCTGTTTCAAAATCACTTCTTTCAATTCTGAATCTGCTGGTACACAAAGGCGTCCTTTGTACCACATAACTCCTTCATCTTCCGTGAATCCGGGTACTTTGCCTGTACCGATACGATGCTTGATTCCATCGATACTAGCATTTCCTTTCTGCGCCTCCTTGATCTGACTGATCAAAGTGGGTTGAAGTTCTATGCTATCCAAAAATCCTTCACTCACTAATTCCATTCAGAAATCTTCCATCTCTTTGTGCAAACTTGGTTGCTCCTTTATAATCATGGAGTTCAAGCGGCACGACAATCTGCTAAGGGCATCTGCTACCACATTGGCTTTACCGGGGTGATAGTGAATGTCCAGATCATAGTCCTTGATTAACTCAATCCATCTTCTCTGCCTCATATTCAGCTCCTTCTGAGTGAATATATACTTCAGGCTCTTGTGATCCGAATAAATCTCACAACGGTTTCCCATCAGGTAATGCCTCCATGTCTTTAGGGCTAGAACTATGGCTGCGAGTTCGAGGTCATGGGTTGGATAATTCTGTTCATGTTGCTTCAGTTGTCGGGATAGATAATATATAACTTTGCCTTCTTGCATTAGCACACATCCGAGACCGATCTTGGATGCGTCACAATACAAGTCAAAGGGTTTACTGATATCCGGCATGATCAAGATTGGGGCTAAAATCAATCTCCTCTTGAGTTCCTGAAAACTCGCCTCACATTTGTCTGTCCATTCAAACTTCTTGTCCTTCTTCAGCAATTGGGTCATGGGTCTAGCGATACTCGAGAATCCTTCTACAAACTTGCGGTAGTATCCCGCTAATCCGAGAAATGCACGAACTTGGGTTTGAGTGGTTGGGGCTTGCCAATCTTCGACATCTTTCACCTTTGCAGGGTCAATGGCAATTCCTCCGGCTGATACGATATGTCCGAGGAATCCTACCTCCTGTAACCAGAATTCACATTTGCTAAACTTGGCATACAACTGATGCTCTCTAAGGGTTCCAAGAATGGTCCTTAGGTGTAGCTCATGTTCTTCTTCTGATTTGGAATAAATCAGAATGTCATCGATGAAAACAACGACAAACTTATCTAGGAAGTCCATAAAAATCTTATTCATGAGATTCATGAAATAAGCGGGGGCATTGGTTAATCCAAAAGACATGACGGTATACTCGTATAATCCATATCTGGTGGTAAATGCACTCTTTGGAATATCCTCTGCGCGAATCTTGAGTTGATGATAGCCAGTTCTAAGATCAATCTTAGAAAACACTTTGGCACCAGTCAACTGGTCAAACAGGTATTCTATCTTTGGCAACGGGTACTTGTTTTTGATAGTGACATCATTCAACTTCCGATAATCCGTACACAGACGGTTACCTCCATCCTTCTTGTCCACGAACAAAACAGGTGATCTCCATGGTGACACACTTGGTTGAATCAATCCAATTTCCAGCATGGCGTCCAGTTGCTTCTTCAGTTCTGCTAGTTCAGACGGGTTCATACTATATGGTCTTTGGGCTATCTATTGAAGGGTGGCTAAGTTGGCTTGACGTTTGACTCTTTCGGCTTCGCGGTCACCCCGAGCTGAAGAGTTGCAATATCGGGTCCGAGGCTAAGCCACTTCCTCCGCGAGGCATCTGAAGATTGAGATAGATCATGAGAAAAGAGGGAAATTTCTACGGTTGAGGGACTTGAACAGTTTTTAAAGTTTTTAAAGTGTGACTCAGATTTTCTAGCAACTTGCTTTTCATTCATAGCACACAATACAACACACACCACAATAAAGAAAAACAAATGGTTTTAAGAACCATTCTGGAAACTACGATACATTGGGACCGAATACAATTCACTAACTCTAGTGCTCAAGTGCTACTACTCCTCGGAGTCAGTGTCGTGATCATCCTCATCATCATCATCATCATCATCATCGATGAAGGCGAAATCATCCTCATCGGTGAAGAAGTCCATGGCCTGATCCTCCAGAAAGTCATCATCATCTCTGAGATAGGAGTAGGGGTCTCCACGGAGGTCTTCTCCGGCATTCTCCCTTTCCTCCAACTACATGTCTCTCTCGTGGATGGTCTCCTCCAAATCTGTGATCCGGTGGTGAAGACGGGCAATGATGCGCTCCTTCTTTTTGAGCTGACGGCGATGAGACTTGCGATCCTTCACTAGCATGGCGAGGGTCTGATCCTTCTTCTTGGTGATGGCGTACTTGTGGTTGGCGTAGGCACAGGCACCGTCCAACTCCTTTTGACGGTCGTACATCATGAAGTTGAGGTGGTCCCATTGACTCTTCAGCTCGGGGTGGTATGGGGCCTCCAGTGGCTGTCCCATAATATCACGCCTTGGGTAGAACTCAAAACGGGTACCATTGATCTGATTGATACTCTTCCCACACAGACGGGCAAGAGCTTCCTGCATTTACCTGGCCAGTCCATCGAGCCAGTTGTTCTCTCTTAAGGTGAACTGAATTCCCTCTGAAGTGGGAGGTTCAATCTTTCCTCGGAGACTTGCAACAACTAGCCACTGCAAATCTTCTCCTTCCTGATCATTGAGCTGAGCTCCGAAGAACTCGGGGTGCGGACGCTCCAGAAGTTCCGAAAGCTGGTCCAAGTCACGCTCAAAGATGAGGTCTCCTCCATTCCCCAACTGATAAAACTTGCTGTACTTCACGTCCATCTATAAGAATATAGGATGAGTAAGTTAGTAGAGTGATCAAGTGTGTCAAATTTTATGTATTCTGCAAGATTTTTTTTGAGGAACATGAATTTTCATGAAAGAATCCAAGTGATAAGAATGGGAATAAGTTTTTTGTAAATACTCACTTCCATTAGTTTTGAAACTACCTTTTTGATTCAAACGTCCATTCTAACTAGGGTCTCCTATGGTCAGGATGGCTTTGATACCAACTTGTCAACACCCGGATTTTTAATCCAAGATGCCTGTTATGCCATACATCGCAATCCCAGGATTACCATTTTTGCGAGACATAACAGATTTGGATATCACAGTACATCATCCATTACAAACCATACATAAGGTCTTACACAAATAAGTATCTCATGATCGAGTTCTTTATACAATTCAAGCAGCGGAATAACATAAAGATAACGATAGTGTAGGCGAAGCTCCATCTTCGGGGTCACAGGCAATGCTGACAAGGGAGATGATCCTAGTTGTGGTAACCTTCCTACGGTCCGTCATCCTGATACTCCTCTTCATAGTCTAGCCACGGGAATAGCCAGGGACAAAGCCATGAGTACTCTTTAAGTACTCGCAAACTAATACTAACAAGTTTAAGGGGTTTTTGTAGTAGGACACTAGGCTCGAAGGTTGTTTTGCAAAAAGCCAGGTTTACCTCTGCTAAGTTCAGAAGCAAAGAAGACTAGATGAAAGTTTTATAACACCTAAGCGGGAATTTGAATTTCATATCACAACTCTGTTGTGGTAAAGTCAAAGTCATAATTCATTTCACAAGTCATTTTGGAAATATCTGACGGGGGAACATTATGGCCACTCCAACTGTCCATAACCACGGACGCGACTATTTAAATAGTTTGACACTGTGCAAAGATTGTACACTTTCACCACAACATTCGATACATCCGTCAGGAACAATCCAGAATTCACCATACTCAGTATGCAGATAATCAATCCTAACCTTACATGCCCTAGTATAGGCACCTCTCCTGTGAGTTTGGCCTCCCAACCATGACCAATTGTCATCTTGGGTACTGCACAGGTGGACAATCTTCACAAGGTAGCCTCAGCTCAGACCTTGGCCGCGAGGGAACCCATACTAAGGTATATAAATTTCCAGTCAAGCCCTACCCAAATTTTGGGTATTGTGGTTGTACGATAAAATTGGAATGGTATCCATCCAGACAACCATCAGTTTTATAAAGGGCTAAGGCTCATGCCTCAACATTTTCATCATCAAAATCATCTGGTGTTCGGAAACACATGTCAAAACATTTTAGTAGAATGACTCATCATTCTACGGTTTTCATAACCATTTTCACCAAGTATTCCCATCTAAAGTTGATCCAGTTTTATACTTAGCACTAGCATCTACAAGTGGTGGTAAATACTAATGAGGGGTGATAAACAAGTGGGGATTTGCTAAGTTCAATATCATGCCTTAGGATGACATCAAGATTATCTAACTTAGGCCAAATTTTATGCTCTTTATGCTACCTTTAGTTATCTTTCTAGAATCTACAAGTCACCATGTAAACTCTAAGAGAAAGCTGTGATAAAGAAAATAAAGTATTAAGCTTGCAAGTAAAACTAGGATTGGGTTATCAAGTGGGTATGATCACATATGCTTAAGGCATATAGTTGGCATAGTAACAAGCAAGTATTGGCTTGCATAATTTGCAAGGGTTAGCTTGCTAAGTTAATAGCTTGCTAATTCTACTAGTAGTATTAGGCTTGCCTTGTGCAGAGCAGTGGTTGAAGTTCTCCTCGGCTTCTTCCTCATAGTATCCTCCTTCCTCCTCGTATCCTTGGTTGGTACTAGCGTCTATAAATAAATACGAGGTACACAATAACCAAACAATACTTAACTATTTCCAATCATCACACTATGGTTCACACTAGATGATCTAGCATCATCCCTAATATTACAAGATTAAAGCACTTGTCTTATTTGTTTTATTTTTAGAAAAGTAATTTCTACTCATTGAAAAACTACTTAAGATTTAATATTCTCCAACTCAAACATGGGATCATGTTGACACATGTCATCACCACATATTTTAGTACATGGGAATGTGATTTAAAGTGGTGTCACAATTTAATAAGGTTTAACCTTTTTATTTTAATTAAATAAAGTGACTAGAAATGCCTATGTAGCATTCTTTTATTACTTGAACATTATTTCTGCAAGTAAACCCATATGTTTTTATATATTCTGAAAGGTACGATCAAATGTGATTTTTGAGAGTTGTAATCAACTCAAAAGCTTTTGTGGTTGAATTTTGAAAAAAAGTTAGGCCAATTTTACTGCATACTATAGTGTTTGATGTTTGTTTGATTTGTATCTTCAAGGTGTTTGATGAAATGGCCGCAACAACTTTAAATTTGAATTTTGCATTCAAACTTTGTGGGTTTGCTAGGCACATGCTAGGGAGTATCTGGTTAGTTGGATTAGTCAAGGGGCATTGGTTTGGTTGGGTTTTGAAAATGGATGATCTTCACATATGAATAACATTCAATTTTGAATTGTGATTTGAATGAGGTTGCCAAATGTTTCTGCAAGTTTTAAAGGTGGGCCTTGATTCACTTTTACTAGTTCTAGCAAGGGGTGAAAAGAGTTGGAAAAGTTTCTTTTTGAAATCTTGAACTAGAAACACTCAAAGTGACCTAGTGAGCAAGATTGGCAAAAATGACCATTTGCTTTATTTTATTTGTTTTTGATTTTCTCTTGTTTTGTTTTTGCATGGAAATGTTTTATATGATGTTATTTTCATCTTTAAACCATTTCTTGCTATTTAGGTTAATCACACAAGTCCATTCATGCATTTATCAAATCATCTCATTCACACATGCATTCATATGATTTTAAATTAATCAAAGTTTTTGTTAACCCTAATTTTAGTGATTAGAGTTTGATGATCCTTGTGTTATATTTTTGGGATGTTACAATGGACCCATAGTCCAAGGTGGAACTACTCACGCATCATACCGGAGAGAAGGCCTCCGGGATGATCTCCCCTTCGGTAGGGTGCCAGGAAGAACTTTATATCCCCCCCGATCTAGGGACGATGGTGGCGGCGGCTACAGACGGTTTCGTGGAGATTTGATCGGGTACTTAGGTTTCTGCATCGGTGGCTTCTTATAGGCGAAGGGGGAGGCCGAGGCGGCGGACAGGGGCCCCACACCCCCCAGCCGCAGGGCAGGGCCCACCCGCGCCTAGGGTGGGTCTGGCCACCCTGGCCGGCCTCTCCGGCTCCCCTCTGGACTTCTTGTTCCCCACGGAAAGTAATTGACTTCGACGTTTGTCCCGTCCAATTCTGAGAATATTTCTTTACTAACTTTTTTGAAACCAAAAACAGCAGAAAATAGGCAACTGACACTATGGCAACTTGTTAATAGGTTAGTACCAGAAAACATGTAAAAAGCACCTCAAAGTGTAGACAAGCAAAGCAAAGTAGATACTAAACAAGCATGGAGCATCAAAAATTATAGATACGTTTCCAACGTATCAACTATCAATTAGAATCAATACCATAAGGCCACTAGCATCATATAATCAAATGAAAATAGTGAGCAATTTAGTATTTGATCAGAATCCTCATTAGTCATCACCACTAGTTCCAGTTCATCATATACAACTAAAACAGAGGGAGGAACCCTAGAAAAGGACATGAACCTTAATAAGGAATGCACACCAGAGCCACTCAACATAGATCAGGAGGGGCAGAGGACAACAATCACAAGGGTAAGATCAAAATCAAACTCACCGAAGGTCCTCTCTGTAGTTTAGAAGAGGAAGCAGTGGGGCCGACGAGCACAAGGCAGCACGGGGAGCACCCCAAGGGGCGCTGCAACCCGCACCGAACCGAGGCGGCGACCACAACAGCGCTTGAAGGCAAGGAGCATGACCACCGCACCACTAGAGCAGTGATGGTACATCACTGGCACCACCTCAAACCCTAGGGTTCGGGACGGAGCTTCCCTGGCCGCAGAAGAGACCCAAATCCAAACCAAATTGGACTAGATGAAGGAGCGGGGTCAACAACCACACCATGCACCCTGATGGAGGCCAGAGAGGACCACGACGGTGGCGGTGTCAGCAACCACGGGGTCGAGGAAGAAGAAAAGGAGATAATGAGAGAGAGAGGAGGATGTGTACTGGGCCGATAGGGCTTGTACCACCTCGGGAGGGTATTTGGACCAGGCCAATTGGGGCAAGCTGGGCCCAAATAGCCCAATGGTTGGCCCAAAACCCTAAAAGGGATTTTAATAATTTAAGTAAAAGACCAAAATACCCCTAGAATTCAATAAATCTTAGAAAATACAATAAAAGCCTTAAAAATGCAAACAATATATTTTTAGATTCATAATTGAATAACCTATAAAATTAAATTAAGAAACCTATTTCTAATAAATAAATTTTAGGTTAAAGATTTTATAATATATATTCCTTATGGAATTTTATAAAAATCAAGGAAATACGTAAAAAATAGATAAAAATAATTTTTATTACATTTGGTTATTATAGTATTTTAGAGAAATACTAAATGAATATTTGAAGTTACCAAAATAAAACCTCCTTAATTAAAATGCTTATTCTTAAAAAGAATTATTAAGTAAATAAATATAAGAGTTAAAATTAAATAAAAATTAGTTTTTAACTCTATTAATAATATATTACATTATAAAAAATAGTGAATATAATATTTATCAAATATTAAGGATATTCCTTAAAATGAATTTCTTAATTACCTAAAGAAATTCCAGAAAACAAAAATATTGGGTAAAACACATAAAGAAAAGAAATAACAAATGATGCATTGCATTACTATGCATGTTCATTTTTGCTTCTTTAAATATTGTCCTTACCGGGCAATAATGATGTTTTATAGACATAGAAGCTCAAGGTCCAGTGCAAGCATCCGACTTCACTATCTTGCAATCACAAGGCAAGTTCATCACTTGCTCATGTCCTTTGAAGAGTCTTTATCAAAGTATTTATAAATTGTGTGTTATCATCTCTGTTTCGAAGAACGAAAATATTATTTTCTCAAATAAATAAATTATTGACATCATCCTAAGTGGTGATATGGATTAGGGGAGCAATAGAACTTAAGATTATATTTGCAACAAGGATAATCACCTAGGAATTAACCACCCATGACATGAGTGATTCTAGCGCCGTATATTATGCGTTAACCATGAGATTTGGAATGGGACGGAGCAGTCAGCTGTATCCTTTTCCTTTCGTATGTAGGCAAGATGACCTTAACATGACGTTGTGATTCCTCGTGCGGATCCAACATATGGGTGGGCACCCTTAGGCCCCACGTTTTTTGGTGTCTAGATTATCTATGAGTGGTTGTCCGAGGTATAGCCAGACCTATATGGTACTTGTCAGGGACATCACCAGCTCATAGAGTCTTTGGGAACTCATCAGGGTTTTATCCTGCCCGAAAGGGGGCTTAACGGAGGTGAGCCAGCCCCGAAGGATCATGCAGACATGCGGGGTCACGGAAAGGGCGGTGATTGGCTTGGATCACCTACTGGGCCCCATATCATGGAATTGTGGACGAGAAAGTATGCCCGGTTGTGCAACAAGGAGATGATCTCTCATGGGTAAAGTAATGCACCTCTGCAGAATGTAAGAACTATAACTTGCTACTCCCTATTCCGGGAAGGATCTACGAACGCGGTAGTAAAGGAACTCCATGAAAGTTCTGGTCAACCTGTGAAGGTTGATGGGCATAGTTTTTAACAATAAAATCAATCTTTGAAGAAAGATTTACGAAAATTGCATACTACCAATGACTAATAGTCTGAGGTGGTAGATAGAGCATCAAACTTCCCACCTTGCATATAATGAACTTGCTGGGTAACATTGTTACTCACCCTTTCCTTTGATCCCCTGCTTAGACTCTAAGGATCCAGAAGACACCCCAATGTATGTAGCTGAGAGCCAAGAGGAGGTCTACTACGAGGATCCAGATCTGTCCGGTGCGGTAGAAGGGGTGGACTATGACATCGTCTATGGAGGATAGCACAATGAGTCGGAATAACTGCCTTAGTATTAGTAACCAATTGAGCCGAGCAACATGAACAATATATAATAAGTTGCTGAGCTCAATTCGGAGTTGAAGTTGTCACTTTAAAACTTCCACTGAAACACTTTATATTTGGTTTGTAAGTTGAATCTTTTGAAGTCTTGAACTTCTGGTATTGTAATAATAATAATGTGTGTATGTTTGTAATATGGACCCGCAATGTTTCTGTTGTACCACTTTGAGGGATGTGATATTTACATAACGGTGTTCTGTGAATGTCATGTCAACGACTATAGTGTACTACACATGCAGTGGTATGTTGGGTCACCGCAAAGGATTAGGTTACTATGTATCTTAAAGCTTGTAGCAAAACAAACTTAATGACTTGATCTTACGCTATGGTTACTATGGGTGTGTGTCCATCACATCATTCTCCTAATGAGATGATCTTGTTACTAATAACATACAATGTACATGATCAGAAAACCATGATCATCTATTAATCAATAAGCTAGTTTCAACAAGAGGCATAACAGGGACTCTTTTACGTTACAAAACACACAAGTATTAATGTTTCCGGTTAATACAATTATAGCATGGGATGTAAACATTCATCATAAACACAAGGATATAATAATAAACACTTTATTATTGCCTCTTGAGCATATCTCCAACAGTCTGCCACTTGCTCTAGAGTCAATAATCTAGATTACATAGTAATATACCTAACACCCATGGCATTCTAGTGTTGGTCATGTTTTTCTCTAGGGAGAGGTTTAGTCAACGGATCTTCCACATTAAGATCTGTGTGTACTTTGCAAATCTTTATGTCACCCTCTTGGACATACTCGCGAATTGAATGGAAATGTAGCTTGATGTGCTTCAGCTTCTTGTGTGACCTTGGCTCTTGTGAAATAGCTATGGCACCCATGTTATCACAATAAATGGCCATCGGGTCCAACACACTAGGAACCACACCAAGCTCGGTAATGAACTCCTTCATCCATATCGCTTATTGTGAAGCCTCCAAAGCATCTATGTATTCTGATTCAGTTGAAGATTTTGCCACAACGCTTTGCTTTGCACTCCTCTAGCTCACTGCTGCACCACTCAAAATATATATGTATCCAGACTATGACTTAGAGTCATCCGGATCAGTGTTCCAGCTAGCATCGGTGTAACCGTTTACAACGAGTTCTCCGTCACCTCCATAATAAAGAACCATATCCTTAGTCCTTTTTAGGTACTTTAGGATATTTTTGACCGCTGTCCAGTGTTCCACTCTTGAATCACTTTGATATTTGTTGGTCAAACTAACATCATGTGTTATGTCCGGTCTTGTACACAACATAACATACATGATAGATCCTATGGTCGAGGCATAGGGGATCTTACTCATCCTTTGTCTATCTTCTGCCATAGCTAGACTTTGAGTCTTATTCAAGGTCTTACCTGGCAACATGGGCAAGAACCCTTTCTTGATTTCTTCTATTCTAAACCTCTTTAGAACCTTGTCCAAGTATGTACTTTGTGAAAGCGCTATTAAGCGTCTTGATCCATCTCTGCAAATCTTGATGCCTAAGATGTATGCTGCTTTGCCAAGATCCTTCATTGAAAAAATATTATTCAAATATCCTTTGACACTTTCAAGTTCTATATCATTCCCAGTCAACAATATGGCATCCACATATAGTACTAGGAATTCTATAGATCTCCCACTCACTTTCTTGTAAATACAAGCTTCTCCAAAAGTTTGTATAAATCCAAAGTTTTTATCACCTTATCAAAACATTGATTCCAGCTCCGGGATGCTTGCTTTAGTCCATAAATGGCACGCTAAAGTTTGCATACCTTATTAGCATATTTAGGATCGACAAAACCTTTGGGTTCCATATATAACTCTTCCTCAATGGCACCATTAAGGAACGCCGTTTTGACATCCATCTGCCAAATCTCATAATCGAAAAATGCAACGATTGCTAACAAAATCCTCATAGACTTTAGCTTCGCTACCAGTGTGAAATTCTCATCATAGTCAACTCCTTGAATTTTTTGGAACCCTTTAGTGACAAGTCGAGCTATATAGACAGTAAAATTACCATCAGCGCTTGTTTTCTTTTTGAAAATCCATTTGTTCTCGACAGCCTTGCGACCATCAGGTAAGTCCACCAAAGTCCTCACTTGGTTTTCGTACATGGATCCAATCTCGGATTTCATGGCATCTTGCCATTTGTTGGAATCTGGGCTCATCATTGCTTCCTCATACATCGCAGGGTCGTCGGTGTTATCCACCAACATAACATTTATGACAGGGTCATACCAGTCATGAGTGGTACGAACCCTCGTTGACCTGTGAGGTTCAGTAGCAACTTCGTTCGAAGTTTCATGATCACCGTCATTAGCTTCCTCTCTTATTGGTGCAGGTGCCACAAGAACATCTTCGGTGATGCGCTACTCTCAAATCCAAGAGAAGGTTCAACAACCTTGTTGGGTTCTACTTTCCTTCTAGTAACTTATTTTGAGAGAAATTCCTTTTCAAAAAAGGATCCATTCTTGGCAACGAAAATGTTGCCTTCAGATCTATGATAGAAGGTATACCCAATTGTTTCTTTAGCGTATCCTATGAAGACGCATTTTTCCTCTTTGGATTCAAGCTTGTCGGGCTGTAACTTCTTTACATAAGCTTCGCAACCCCAAAATTTAAGGAACGACAACTTAGGTTTCTTAACAAACCACAATTCATACGGTGTCATTTCAACAGATTTAGATGGTTCCCTATTTAAAGTGAATACGGCTGTCTCTAATGCATAACCCCAAAACTATAAAGGTAATCTATAAGAGACATCATAGACTGAACCATATCTAAGCGAGTTCGATTATGACGTTCGGACACACCATTGCGCTGTGGTGTTCCCGGTGGTGTCAACTGCGAAAGTATTCCACATTTCTTCAAATGCATGCCAAACTCGTAACTTAGATATTCACCTCTACGATCAGATCACAAAAACTTAATATTATTGTTACGTTGATTTTCTACTTCACTTTGGAATTTCTCAAACTTCTCGAAAGTTTCAGACTTATGTTTCAGAAAGTAGATATACCCATATCTACTCAAGTCATCCATGAAAGTAAGAACATAACGATATCCACCACGCGATGCTACACTCATTGGACCGCACACATCGGTATGTATTATTTCCAATAAGTCCGTAGCTCGCTCCATTATCCGAGAGAATGGTGTCTTAGTCATTTTTTCCATTAGAATTGCTTCTTATCTTTCAAGTGATTCAAAATCAAGTGATTCAAGAAGTCCATCGGAATGGAGTTTCTTCATGGCCTCACTCCAATGTGACCAAGATAGCAGTGCCACATGTATGTGGAATTATCATTCAATTTCATTCATTTAGCATCTATGTTGTGAACATGTGTATCACTACTATCGAGATTCAATAAGAATAAACCATTCATCTCATGTGCATGACCATAAAATATATTACTCAAAAAAATCGAACAACCATTATTCTTGGACTTAAACGAGTAACCGTCTCGCAATAAACAAGATCCAGATATAATGTTCATGCTTAATGTAGACACCAAATAACAATTATTTAGATTTAAAACTAATCCTAATGGTTGATGAAGAGGGTGCGTGCTGATGGCGATCACATCAACCTGGGAGCCATTTCCAAGCGCATCGTCACCTCGCCTCTCGCTAGTCTTTGTTTATTCTGCAGCTCCTGTTTTGAGTTACAAATATGAGCAACTGAACCAGTATCAAATACACAGGCACTACTACGATTACTAGTAAGATAAACATCAATAACATGTATATCAAATATACCTTTCTTCTTGATGCTACGTTCTTCATACCTGCCAGGTACTTGGGGCAATTCCGCTTCCAGTGACCATCGCCCTTGCAGTAAAAGCACTCAGTATCAGGCTTAGGACCAACCTTGGGCTTCTTAGCAGGCGCGACAACTTTCTTGTCACCCTTGTTGAAGTTGCCCTTAATCTTAGGCTTGCACTACTTCTTAAAATTGGTGGTCTTATTAACCATCAACACTTGGTGATCTTTCTTGATCAGCACTTCCGTAGTCTATAGCATGGAGAAGAGTTCAGGCAACTACTTATCCATGCACTGCATGTTGTAGTTCATCACAAAGTTCTTGTAACTAGGTTGCAGTGATTGGAGGACACGATGAATCCCCAACGCATTAGGAATCGTTATTCCCAAATCTTGGAGTTTGTTTGCGTGCCCAGACATTTTGAGCACGTTCTCGCTAACAGAGCTGCCCTCTTCCATCTTGCAGTTAAAGAAATTCTCGGAAGCTTCATATGTCTCCACGGCCACATGAGTCTCAAATATCATTTTGAGCTCATTGATAATATCATGAGGGCAACGGTTCTCAGAGCGCTTCTGAAGCTCCAACCACATCGTACATGATGGAACACTAAACTATGGAGTAGTGATTCTTCCGAGTGAGGTAAACATTTTTCACCTCATTGGTAGCATCACCTATAGGAGGGTCACCTAGTGGTGCACCAGCACATAGGTCAACTGACCAACATTGAGGACAATCCTCATGTTATGGAACCAGTCCGTGAAATTGTTTCCATTCTTTTTCAACTTTTTTCTCCAGGAATGCATTAAAGTTGATGGTAGGGGTTGCCATGATCTACAACATATTTGCAAAGAGTTTAAACTAATTTTATGATAAATTGAGTTCAAATTTAGTTCTCAAATTAATTATGTAAACTCCCACTCAAAACAACATCCCTCATGCTGTCTAAGTGATTACACGAACCAAATCCACTACACCAAGTCCGATCTTCACGAGAGAAGATTTAGTTCCAAAGGCGAATGTGACACCCCCGGGATCAGGGCTAAACAAATCCTAGACCTCCGTCTGACATAATCTTAGCATTGAGCTCGAGGATATCCAGTGGAGAATTGGTAACACAACAGTGACCCTATGACACAAAATTTATTACAGCAAACTCATAACTGAGCAAAGAACCAAATTATTACAAGCAGAGGTCACTGACCACAAACATGAAACAACGGAAGTCAAATTATGCTATTAAGTATAGCAAACTTAACAAATGGCCTAAGAGGCCTGAAGCATAACGATGATGTCCCATCCCATAGATTCCAGGCTGCCGGACGGGAACCCCAAGCTACTCGTCGGTGTCGATGTAGTACCAAACTGATCTTCATGGAACACTTAATCTACCAAAAGTATCAACAAAGGAAGGGTGAGTACAGGGTGTACTCCGCAAGACTTATGGCTGGTGGAGCTGTTTTGCATAAAGCCAATCTTTGTTTACAAAGAAAGAGAGAGAAGAAGCTCGTCTAATAAAAGTGTTTTAAAAAGGGATAAGAGAGCGACATCTCCAAAGTATTGATCATCATATTTGATATCCACCAAATCATCATCATCTGAACCCTAACTAGGACCACCCCCTCATACCCATGAGGAAGCATCCTTAAGCACACGTTGATCTGCCAAGTTTTAAGATTAGGTTATAGTTCTCTATGATCTTAGAATTCGGTCACCAAGCATTCATAACCGTGAACACGGCTTTTCGAAAAGATTTAACCCTACAGGGGTGTACAACTTTACCCACAAGTAGCAACCGACTCTTAATGCCAGTACATTAGCCCTCTTCCTTGGAAGGCCGGCAGAGGGTGGTTGGCCATGACCTTTACATGGCTTTCACTGAGACCATGAGTCACACCCTAAGGATGGTTCCTCCGTAATGGGTCAAGTCCCGAAGCCGGTCCCTAGAGATGTGAGGTGAGGTTGGTTTACCAGGGGCTCCATCCACCCCAAGCAACCCTGGCCACACTTACCTACCTGTTATGATGCACCTTTCACCCGCCAAATCTTTCAAAAGGTTTTCAATGCGTATGTCAAATGGAACGCCCGAACTATGTGACTCATGGAATCTACTAGGCAAGTTAATCAGGCGAGGGGTTCCCAATCCTCGTGTGGTTGTACGCTCATCTCGGTTCCAAAGGCAAGAACTCAGTTCCTAGTGGTGGCAAGCATGGAACTAGAAAAGGCACATCCCACCGTGGCCTCCGATACAAGCCTTAGCATGTTTAATCTCATATCACCTTTGATCTCATCTCATCACGTTCTCCTATTGAAAGGATACATATGTCTCCTAGAGGGGGGGGGTGAATAGGCGATTAAAACTTTTCCGAGAGTGGCTCGACAAAGGCGGAATTAAACTAGCGTCTACTTTGTCAAGCACAACCTAGAACAACTAGGGTTCACCTGTGCACCAACAACTTATGCTAAGAAATACAAGCAACAAAGTGATAGCAAGATATAGATTACTTCAAGCATGAAGGCTATCACAATGTAAAGTGCATAAGTAAGAGCTCGGGTATAGAGATAACCGAGGCACGCGGGGACGATGATATTTTACTGAGTTCCTCCCAACATGGAGTACGTCTCGTTTGGAGAGGGGGTGGTATCTAACCACCTATGCCACAAAAGGCCTCCCTTATTCTCCGGTGAATCTCACCCCAATGGGATCAATCCATGCTTCCACTATCGATGCACTTGTTGGTGGCAACCGGAACCTCTCACAAGGTTGGGGCACTTGTCCACAACTTAATTGGAGGCCCCCAACAAAATCCACCAAGGCCTAAACAAACGCCACCAAGGCCACAAAACCGTCTATGGTTCCAAGAACCCAAGAGGGACAAGCTCCAATGAGTAACTCAAACCAAATCCTCCGAGGAGAAATCAAACCGATGCACCGAATGCAAATGGCAAGAACACCACAAAGATGCTCCGATCCCTCACTCTCAAGTTCCAACAAAGCTACTAAAGCTATTGGGGGAACAAGAGAGGAGGAATCAAAGAGGGGCACAAAATCCCCCAAAATCTAGATCCCCAAAGATACACTCACAAAGAGATGAATCGGTTAGGTCAAAATGTGGATCTAGATCTCCTCTCTCTTCCACTCAAATATGAGCAAGAATCATCGAAGGGGAAGAGATTAGTCAAGCTTCAAAATCTAGCAAGTGTGGACAAAGCTTAGACTAATAGAAGAGGAAGAAGCAACTTAAAAGCAAAACGGACAAAGGCTTATATAGGAGGCCCAGAATATCTGGTCGTTGGGCTCATTTTCGAAATGGTCCGGTAGTACCTGATTTAACCGGTAGTATCGCCCTCTACCAAAACAGTTGCAGGAAAAAACACGACCAGCAGCGGGCAGCGCACGCGCATGGGGCCAGCAGTGCGCAAGAGCAAGTGGGGCTAACAGGATCTGGGCGGGCGACGCGCGCGCGGGAGAACGGCGGCTTGGCACGCGTGAGCGAGTGGGCCAGCCAGGTGCGGTCACCCAGCATACCACTGCATGATGTAGTACACTATATTTGTTGACATAACACCAATGAAACACCGTTCACTAGTATTACATCCCTCAGAGTGGTACAACAGAAACACAGCAGGTCCAATACATGGCTACAGGTTATAACTCACTCTATACGCAAGATCCAGAGAACACTCTAGGTTAAAGAGAGAGCAAGAACTTCTTACAAAGAAGAATCAAAGATAAACACAAAAGCTATTATACTATTAAGATTAGTATTTTTACTAAGGGGTTGGTATTGTTGCTATTGCAATAAACTACAGAAATAGGTTCTTTGGCTAGAGAGTATATTCCTATCTAATCAGTAACTTTGTCTTCACTTGAGTTGATGTATATGTTGACTTTCTTGTCTTCGTTGAAGAGCTTTTGCTTTTGATGATGACTCCTGGAGCATAACTTGATGTAGACGTCGTATGTATTGGCTTCAGAATCTAGCAAGGGTTAAGAAGATACTTTGAGCACGAGCGTACTCAACAAGTCCACTAGAAAGGAGTGTTTGATGCACTATAACTACAACCACAAACCGTAGGTCGTAGGCAATGCAAGTTTTTGTAAACATTTCTTCAAAGGTTTCTTTTATTCTGAAAAGCTATGTCCATCAGCCTTCACGGTTTACCAGAACTTTCATGGAGTTCCTTTCCCGCCGCGTTCGCAGCTCCTTCCCGGAACAGGGAGTAACAAGTTACATTTCTTACACTCTGCAGAGGTGCGTTACTTTACCCATGAGAGATCAACTCTTTGTTGCACAAACGGGCAGCTTATTCCCGTCCACAATTCCATGATGTGGGGCCCAAAAGATGATCCAAGACAATCACTGCCCCCTTTGCGACCTCGCATGCCTCCTTGGTGTACACCATGCCCACATATTGAATTACAGCAATGGTTTGTACAAACCGTTAGATGCCAGAACTATCGTGGCATGTTGAGGGTTCCCACCCATATACTGCATATCCTCTATGAATTACCAATTAATATGCACGCTACAAGGATAACAGCCACGACCTGCACATCCGGATACATGCGAGAGGAAGAAGATACAGCTGACTTCTCCATCCCATTCCAAATCTCATGGTTAACGCGTGATATACGGCGCAAGAATCACTGGCGACATTGGTTGTTAATTCCTTGATAATATGTTCCTTTACCACCGTAACTTTCATAATAGGTTATTACCTCATGGTAAAATAACCTATAATCACATTATTATGAAAATAGTGTTTTCGAACCTTTTTCAAATGCAAGTGATGTTAACACTGGATTTGTAAAATACTTTACAGAAAATAACCAAAGGACATGAGCAAGTGTGAACTTGCCTTTTGTGATTGCAAGATTATGCACTCACGATCTTCAAGACAATATAAGATCCAATATCTGAAATCAGCATCATTGGTCCGGTAAGGACTAATGTTTAAAGAAGCAATATGCTCTTATGCATAAGTAATGTGATGCTCTTGATAAACGTGAATCCCGAGGATAACGTTGTTCTAGGTTTTGGATACTGGAAAGGGTTTCCTTGGAATGTGTTATACTTTTAGTTAAGTGTTACACTTGTGCTTCTTGTTAAGGTTTGTGAGTGTGTGAAATAACATAAAATGATGAGATACACACCAATGTGAAATGTTACTCAAGATTACTTACATTATAATTGTTTATCTTTAAATTTTACTTTACCAGTAATGGTCTTAATAAGGAACTTAAGTGTTTATAATTCTAAGTATACAAGTAAAGTTTGAAACAATGTGGTTGTGATTAATTGTCATCTGTTGATTATAATTGAGAATTCCTTGAATTTAATTTGTTAAGGGTTGGAGATATTATTATAAGGTTTGTTGATTGAAGTGACAAAGCGAATAACTTTTGAAGAAAAGATTCCTTTTTTAAGGTCTACACAATCTTTGTAATCAATCAAACATGGTTGAGGTTGTTTGTGTTTGCTTGAATAGCTTGGACTTGAGATGCTTTAACTTAATTATAACAGACCAAAGTTAACTATAAAACATATAGCAAAGTCTTTAGTCTTATATTGAAACTCTTGTGGGCTGAAGTTAACTTTAAAAAATGGATGGTTTGAAAGTGTAATGCTTATGATATCTGTACCTTGTAATGTTTTCTTAAAGTTACTTAAGAATGGTTATTCTCCTATTTAAGTAGTGGTCTCTTAATTCTATAATGGAACAAGATCACTTATTTTCTTATAAAGGTGTGACTATAGTTTATGGATAGTAATTAGTACTAGTGACTATTCATGAATTATTTTTGGATTCAGTCCATTATAAGGTTGTATTTGATTCAAATATCATTCTTGAAGATTTTATAATTGTTAAAGATCTTTTTAGAAAATAAATTACTCATATGGTTGAAGGATAATTCAATAAAATTGTATTTATAATGTTTTGAACCATTATGACTTCATAGTATCAACACTTAAGACTAATATTATTTATTTAGACTCAATTGGTTAATTTTAGGAATATTAGCAAATTTTATTTACCTTTATAGGAATTATACATTAAGGAAATAAGTTTAACTTCAAGTTATTAAAGTATTTAAATTTTTATTTAACTCAATAGTGGAGTATTATATTTGAGGTGTGATTCCATAGACCCCCTACTCTCAAAAGTTGTAAATATCCGAAAGGGTAGAATTTCCCCTGTGCATATTAGAGGAGGGCGTGTGAGGGTAGCCCATCGATGGGTCCAAAAGAGCTCACCCTAAATCATGTACGCGGTGTTGCAATGTCAGCGCACACATGCAAGTGTTGTATTCGAGTTGGACACTTACGTTTCCACGTCGCATGCACAAAATACTCGATAACTGACATGCTTTGGTCCCATACGGGCTTTGTGGGCATTACATACATGGTCTAAATTTTACGAATCCCAATCCTACCCCCACGCGTGAAGAGGTACCGGACAATCGAAGTCATCAATCTAATTTGTCTCCTTATTTTCATTCCTTTGGGGGTCTATTGAATCAGAAGTCATTATATTTTTAACATGCGGGTATTATTTTTGTGATCATTTTGGTATATTACATTTATTTTTATGATTTCTAAATAATGAGATGTGATTTTTATAAGATTCATTACTTTATAAATACTTAATAAATAATAAATATTTAATTAGGTGAAATAATAATGTATGCTTATAATTTTAAAGTATTGTTTTTATTTTTCTAAGATTTTTGGTATTTTATTTATATTTTTTAAGATTTACCAATATTAAAATATGAATTTTCAAAGTATTATTACTTATAAACATTTATTAAATAATATTTATTTAAATAATTATAACATTAATATTTGATAATAGTTTTAAGTTGTAGATTTTATTTTCTGAAATTTTCCATATATTACACATATTTTTCTGAATTATAAAACAAAAGTTATTGATTTAATAAGATTTAATGATTTTATTTCATTCCTAAAATATTCAAATTTGGGCTTATAACATTTTATTTATTTCTTAAACAGAAAATAACTTTTTGTACCGAGGCTAACCCTACCCAAGGTCAATGACTGGTGGGCCAGTGGCCACATCATCAGCCACACATGCAAAGACTAAGTCAAACTGGCTGACTAGGCAGATGGTGATGTGAGCATGACGTCATCAGAGCTTGATCCTCTCAGATCGATGGTGGATATGCGATTTGGTGCGCGCGCGGGGCTGCGGTTAGGCTTGTTGGAAAGAAGACGATGCGAGGAGTCTAGGAGTGGTGGCGCCGCTAGTAAATGGTCGTCAGAGGATGGTCAACGACGATGGACAACGGCGGCGGTGTCGGGTGCTCATGGTGTGAACGAACTAGAGCGAAATACATAGAGTAAAAGGTACTGGAAGAACCAGTGGCTCACCCTGGTTGCAGTGGTGGTGTCGGCGAGGACTGGTGTGGTCGGAGACGAGCGCTCCGACGAGGATTCCTGTCACATCCCAAAATTCTCCTAATTTTGCAATGTGAAATAAATAAATAAGTTTGATTGATTGTTTGACTATGTTGAAAATTCTCAAAGAGAAGAAACTTTTTGAATAGAAAATCCTCTCAACCTTGAATTCAAAATCTTATATTCTCTTGTTATGACCTAAGTAGCCATATAGGCAAAAGGGCATGGATTGATTATGGATTGTAGAATTGGTGTGCAAGATTTCAAAATTCAAAATCATTAAGCATGCATGACCAGCATTGCATATAAACCCTAAGAAGGAAATAGTATTGTCCAAAAAGGATTATCCAATACCCTTTGTGGGATTTCCCAATTCTTAAGAACTACATGACTTATTGTTTGGGTACATATTAAAAACTGATGAAAAGTATTCCCCGTATGTCCTAGAATAAATTTGGGATATTTTCCTAAAAAGTCTAAACTAAAATTCCCTATTAATGCAACTAGCCATGTAATGCCTTGTAAGTAAATGGCATTATGCATATTTTCAACTTTGGTAAAACCATATTCTATACATCCTTAAAGGTGTGTTTTGAATTTATAAATTTTTAGAAATTGATTTGGTTCAATTTGGAGGCCTAAAACAAATACTAAGAAAGAAATACTAAATAGAAAAAGAGAAAAGAATAAAGAAGAAAAGGATAAAAAAACGAACAAAACCTAATCTACCGGCCAGGCCCATCCCGAGCCGCCCCTCCTCTCTATCGGCATACGTGCTTGCAAAGCTTCCTGGCGACCCAACTAACCTGCACCTATCTACCGCACGCGCGTAGCTTGGCCGACCACTCCGGCCCAGCAACGCCAGCCCGCACCCGCGTTCCCCTTGCTCTCTCTCTCTCACTTCGGGACCCGCCCGTTAGCCTCGACCATGCCACCGACAGATGGGGCCCGCATCTCGTCTTCAACGTCCAGCCAGAGACCGACGCGAGGATGATGTCTTGATCCTGATCCGATCCGCGCGGTTTTGTTCGAGTTTGTTGCCCATCCTCCACGCAAAACGCCGCCATAAATCTTCGGCATCCACCTCCTTGATTATTTTCGCGTTTTGACAAACCCTAGTCCCACCATCGAGGTTCTGATCCGCCGCCGCCGGGAGCCCTCAGGTCGACCTCGAGCCCGGCGAATCCCGTCGCCCCACTCCCTGATGTTCCTCCTATACTCTTCCCCATCCTCCACCGCCTAACCCCGTGCCATTTTCCCCATCATAGGAGCACTAGAACGCCGTGGATTGTTCACCGGAGTCCCGCCGGAGTCGAAGACGATCAGCCACCCTTCACCGTCGCGCCAGGGAGCCCGAGCCGACGCCAAGGACGCCATAAATCTCGCCGTGAGCCTCCGTCCCTTGTCGTCCACTCCACCACCCCGCCGCTAGCATCGATGTCAGTGCCGTCCGCCACCGTCTATTGCCGCCAGCGTCATCCCGGCGAACTGCACAACCTGTTCCCAATTGTTGGATCTCGTCTAGACGACCGAGATTAGAGGCATCCCCGAACCTGTACCTGCCAATTGGTGAGCGCCGCGTGTCGTCAAGTCAACAACGCTGTGTCATCACCCAGTCACTCGCCAGGTCAGCTCGCGCCCAGTCAGCAGCCGAGTCAACTGCTAGTTGAAATTGATTTAAAATAGCAGAAAATTGTGAGATATTGTAAAATTCGTATAAAATTGAATATTGGTCACAAAAATGCAAATAATATATCGTTGGATTCATAAAATTGTGTAGAACATTAATACGAGATTATATATAACTTTTATAGTAAATATTTACTGTAATAATTTAAATGGTTTGATGGACATTTTAGACATAATAAATCATAGTAAATTATCTGTATATCAGAAAAATACAAATAAGATGTCTGTGGATTCGTAATTTCTTGTACGACATTAATATGCTGTTAAATCCAACTTTTGCACTATAGTTAACTGGTAATAATTTAAATAGTTTTAATGGTCTTTTAGGTTAATAAATTCATAGAAAATTATCTGTAACTCCGAAAAATATGAACAATATATCAAATTGAAGCTACTATAATGTAGACTAATAATATCTGGTTGGATCCAGAGTTTGCCGATTATTTACCCCGTAGTGGTTTAATTAGTTTTAATGGCTTTATAAATCATTAAATTCATAGTAAATTAATTGCTTGTCACAAAAATATAAATGATATACCGATGGAAAGCTGGTTCCATGTAGATCATCAATATGCAATTATTTCAGCCTTTGACTATAAGGTTTTGCCGTGAAGATTTAAATGGTTTAATGGCCTATTTAGAGTAATAAATTCATAAGAAAATAAATACTGCTCGGAAAATTACAAATAATATGTCCCTAGAATCACAATTCCGTGGAGATTACAGATATAATTTTAGTTTGATTTTTAGACAAAAGAAACTATATGAATCATTTAAACCCATTAAACACTATTTAAATCATACAAAAAGATCTATAACTCCGATTAGGGTGAATCCAAGTGCTAAGGTTTTGTATTGACAATATCTATACAGAGAAATTGCAAGACAAATTATTTGGTACTGTTAAAATAGAAATTCATACAGAAATATTTAAACCAATTGAAATAGTGTTTTAATCATAGGAAAATATCTATAACTCCTTTTTAGGTTATTCAAATTGCCACTGTCTCTAAATTGCATTACCTCTATCCAGTAGCATCTAGTTCGCAATTTAATATGACATAAACATATTTAGTTCAATTAAAGTGGTATACACCATATAAAATCGATACAACTTTAGTAATAAAAGCTTTAGTGCATTAAATGACTTTCCACATGCATCATGTAATCTAACTATGTTCAGAACACTAAATGCAACCATTGTGACTCATTAAATCATCATGCATGCATCTGTTCATCATTGTTTTCTTGTAATGTTGCACTATTGTATGTTTGCAATGTTTTGAATGGTGTTTGTTGTTTTTGCTTCAAACGTTAGATTGCGAGGAGTGCAACTACTGTGATTGCAACTACTATGATTGCAAGTATTGTGGTTATTACGAAAGAGGCCAATATAATTGTAAGGATTATCTAATCGACTACATCTACAACAAAGGCAAGTGGTGCTATCTTGGTCATAAATGTCCTACTGTTTTCCTATGCATTGTAGATGTTTTTATAGAATTGCATATGTAGGAATTGATGTGTATATGCTATGCTATGTCCCATATTATTCCCTAGTATTCCTTGTTTATGAGCCATCGTATTGGTAGATTGCTTAGCTATGCTATTTAGACGAGGAAGGGAATCACATCATGAAAAGTTATATGTTTTGAAAGGCTTATGTTTTGCTAAATGACAAACCAACATGTTTTAATGAACCACCTGGGCGGAATGGCATTGATTGGGTCATCGAGTGTGGATTATGGTGGGGAATGCCGCCCAGGACACTGAGAAAGGATTGATTTCTTTGTTTGGAAGCTTTCGTGTGCAACCATGTGCCAATAATGAAATGGGCGGTTGGTTGGACTCAGTAGGTTGTGGTAACTCGAACCCACGTATCCAGAGATGTAGATAGTGTAGGTTGGACCGGTGCGTGTCGGGTTTGGGGAGCTACTTACCGAACGGTTCCTTCTGTAGGGGTTCGTAGCATGGAAAACAAAAAAATTCTACCGCATGCACACAAACAAGCCAAGATCTATCTACTAGATTGTAGCAACGAGTCGATAGAGGAACTCACCCTCGAAGATTCCAAAGCGGTTAACGAGAGCAGATTCTCGTGGGTGATGTAGTCGTACACTTGCCGATCTCAAGATCGCGTAGACGATCCTTCCGGCGCTGTGTTTCGGCGCTCCCAGATCGATCACACGTTTTCGATGAATACCTTCCTCTCCCTTGTTCCAGTAGGCAGCGGAGGTTGTAGCACTCTCCTCGCGATTCCGGCAGCACGACGGCGTGGTACCGGAAGTAGAGGGGAGATCTCGCAGGGCTTCGCCTTAAGCCGAAGCGAGTATGTTGGATTAGGGTTTTCCCGGAAAACTAGGGTTTAGAGATCCGGGAGGAGGAGGAGATGTCGGCTAAAGCGTGGCGCGATGGCATGGCGGCGGGCGGCGGCTCGTGGAGAGGGCTTGGAACTTGTGTTGTTTGGGGCAGCCCTCCCCCTCTATTTATGAGAGGGAGGGGCAACCTTGGGAGGGGTGGGTTTGAATCCAAACCCAAACCCAAACCCAAGTTGGATTGAGAGAAGGACTTGTTTCTTCTCCCACTAGGAAACCATTGTTCCAGTTTGACTTTTCAAACTTCCCGTTTGACTTTCAATTTAGAGTTTTATTTCTCTCTTGCATATGCCAACACCAAGTGACCTTGGACATGATCCAATCATTCCACTTACCCATGACACATTCATGGACCATTCTCCTTTCGGACCGGTGAACCTTCTAGACCCTTCTAGAACCTCTCCGATGAAATCATCGGAAACTTTCCTGAACTCCGAAATAGGACTTTCCTTATATGAATCTTATTCTCCGGACCATTCCGGATCTCCTCGTGATATCCCGGATCCCGTCCGAGACTCTGAACAACATTCGATCTCTTACTAATCATTCCATAACTACTCAACAACATCGAATCCTTAAGTGTGTCTCCCTACGGTTCGTGAATTATGCGGACATGACCGAGACACTTCTCCGATCAATAACCAATAGAGGAATCTGGAAATTCATATGGCTCCCACATATTTCTATGATTACTTTGCGATCGAATGAACCACTTACATACGATACCAATTTCCCTTTGTCTCACGATAGTTTACTTATCCGAGGTTTTGATCGTCGGTATCTCTGCATACCTAGTTCAACCTCGTTACCGATAAGTACTCTTTTCTTGTTCCCGTGATATGTGATCCCTTGTGAGCCAGTCACATGCTTGCAAGCTAATTGGATGACACTCCACCGAGAGGGCCCAGAGTATATCTATCCGTCATATGGATGGACAAATCCCACTCTTGATCCATGTGCCTCAACCCATACTTTCCGAACACTCAATGCCACCTTTATAACCACCCAGTTACGGTGTGGTGTTTGATGTCATCAAAGCATCCTTCCGGTGATGGTGATTAACATGATCTCATGGTCAAAGGAATTAGGTTACTATGTATCAGAAAGCTTATAGCAAATGAACTATATTAAATGACTTGATCTTTATGCTACGCTTAACTATAGGAGTATGTCCATCACATCATTCTCCTAATGATATGACCCTGTTGTTAATAACATCTCTATGTTCATGATCAGGAAACCATGATCATATATTAACCAACAAGCTAGTTTAACAAGAGGCTTTACTAGGGACTCTTTTATGTTTACAAATCACACAAGTATTAATATTTCCGGTTAATACAATTATAGCATGGTATGTAAACATTTATCATAAGTATGAAGATATGATAATAACCACTTTATTATTGCCTCTTGGCCATATCTCCAACACCTTCTTGGACTTCTCCCTATCATCACCCAATATGAGAGTGGTGGTACGAGCTGGGCTGGCCAAGTCACATGGGTAAAGTGTACTAACCCCTGCAGGGTGTATAAACTAAGTGCTTAGCCATGTCCCCGGTTATGGACAATTTGAGTGACCTGATACTGATGCTATGATATTTCTCACTCATCCTTATTTCTTAATTGCTTAAAACTTGTTGGGTGAACATAATTGGGTAGGAGCACCTGGGAGTGAACCAGAGTGTCCTATTTATCGTATTGGAAAACTACTTTGTTACAAATGTTAGGATAAAACTGTTGCTTTATGCAAATGAGCCCGAACTCCACTTGTCCAAATAAGCATGTAGTTGATAGATATGTTGTTAACCACTTTAGCCTACTTGCCATACATTCAATGTATTGACCATTCGTGGCTGCAACGTTTCATGTTGCAGGTTATATCGTATCCGAGTGATCGTTCATAGGTCGCGAGACTCCACTCAACAATTGTTCTCCTGTGGCACATTTGGAGCATGGAGATCTACCTTGTATTCGTTTTCCGCTGTGTACTTGAATAAATAATGTAAATTCTGGATCATATTCGTTGTATTTATGATGCACAGTTATATTTGGTATCATTTTGTACTGTGTATGCCAGTGAACCGATCCAGGGATTGGCACTATACACATGAACTCAGCCTTATCAGGCGAGGGTGTTACAAGATGGTATCAGAGCTGTGTGTTGATTGTAGGATCGTGACCTTAGAAATGGATTAGCAATAAAAGACCTCTATTAGGAGAACTATCATATTTTATACTTATTAGAGTTCTTATATTCCTTGTCTATCATTTTCCAACACCTCTCCTTGTTCAAACTTGTAGATGTCCATTCATTTGATTAGTAGAAGAAGTGATCTACCATAAAAACTACAAGAATTGGAAAGTTTTATTAGTAGTTTTCTATAAAGCAAATCACTATATGAGAGTTAGATAAGTAAAAGAACAAATAGTATGACATAAATAAACATCTCATCAAGTTTGGTTAGATTTAGACCACCATATTTTATCTCTTTAGGAGATCATCGCTATCGTGTTAGCATATTGTTCTTACCAATTTATGTGGTATGACAATATAGGTTGCTTGATTGTTTGTACTGAACCATATTGTGTGATGCCTTGTTTAGGATCTGTTATTTTGAAACTCTAAAGTTGCTGGAGTTTTCGTGTGGTTTTAAAATTATTTTAATGGTGTGAATTGATTTAAATTCGTGGGATTACTGCTGCAGTTTTCTGCCTGACCTATTGTACCGCGCAATTTTTTATAGTTTATTGGTAACTCAGAAAAATCTAAAAAAATAGGATATGGAGCGTAATTACCTATAGTACATGCACAAAAAATGGCTAAAATTCCTGATGAGTTTAGGTCGGTCAGAAAAATTTGTGAAGTCTGCTGTACCGTTTTGACAGATTTTGTTTTTTGCTTATATGTTGCTCTATTTTACTCTAGTATTGTTCCCAATGCTTTCAAACTATTTTGTGGTTATATACTACTAAGTTTATACACCTGTAATGTTATTATACAAGTGTTTGCTTGTGTGTTGATTTCTTATGATTGTTTGCTTGTTTGTGACATTGATTGCTTCATATAGTTATGGGTAGGATTATTTTCTTAGTCGTTTCTTTCCTATAGAATCTATTCTTCCCTATATTGAACCCTTGGAGATATAGTGATGTGTTAAGTGGAAGGTTTGACAACACAATGTATTTAGGAAGGAGAATGCTTTATCTAATGGAAAAAAAGATTTGGGAGTATGAAGTGTTGAAATGATGTTATGTAGTAGATTATGCAACCTGAAAGTTGAAGTATCGATAGTTTAGTTTTAGTAGTAGCTTTGTCGATTGAATACATGGGAGTCTACATCGAGCATTATTTTGTGCCCATGGAAACCTTCTTCAATGCAAGTGAGGATGCCCAAGTCATAGCAAAACGTGATTCACATTTCCTCATACAGGGTAATGATTTGGGTGCAGGATGGATTGATCACCATTCCTACTACTCTTATTATTCGCTCTTTGTACTGTTGGCTTTGCGGATCTTGAGTGTCTTTTCAACCTTAGCAAAGAGCTGGTGTTAAGCCTAGATCTTAGAATGGTATATTTACCCCTTTATAAAAGCACCCAGTGCTTAGCGTAGAAATATACGGTAAGAATGAATCTCAACCATGATTATGGGCACCGTGAAGTAAACGTTCCCTATTTGCCCACCATGAGAGTTTTGCTAGTTTAAGAAGTGCTTTCTCGGAAACTATCAATCATGATGTTTATAATGTGCTAGAGACATTGTGCCAATAAAAGTCTAAAGGAGAACCAATCTGAGCTAAGTGAATCCTCGAGAAATGACCTAGCCAATTTTATTTTAAGGGCGGTAGCATCCTAATGAATCCACGAACCTTTCTTTCTTTCTAGCCTTCCCAAATCTCGGGACGAGATTTCTTTTAAGGATGGTAGTCCGTCACATCCCAAAATTCTCCTAATTTTGCAATGTGAAATAAATAAATAAGTTTGATTGATTGTTTGACTATGTTGAAAATTCTCAAAGAGAAGAAACTTTTTGAATAGAAAATCCTCTCAACCTTGAATTCAAAATCTTATATTCTCTTGTTATGACCTAAGTAGCCATATAGGCAAAAGGGCATGGATTGATTATGGATTGTAGAATTGGTGTGCAAGATTTCAAAATTCAAAATCATTAAGCATGCATGACCATCATTGCATATAAACCCTAAGAAGGAAATAGTATTGTCCAAAAAAGGATTATCCAATACCCTTTGTGGGATTTCCCAATTCTTAAGTACTACATGACCTATTGTTTGGGTACATATTAAAAATTGATGAAAAGTATTCCCTGTATGTCCTAAAATAAATTTGGGATATTTTCCTAAAAAGTCTAAACCAAAATTCCCTATTAATGCAACTAGCCATGTAATGCCTTGTAAGTAAATGGCATTATGGATATTTTCAACTTTGGTAAAACCATATTCCATACATCCTTAAAGGTGTGTTTTGAATTTATAAATTTTTAGAAATTGATTTGGTTCAATTGGAGGCCTAAAACAAATACTAAGAAAGAAATACTAAATAGAAAAGGAGAAAAGAATAAAGCAGAAAGGATAAAAAAAATGAACAAAACCTAATCTACCGGCAAGGCCCATCCCGAGCCACCCCTCCTCTCTCTATCAGCCGTGTGCATCGCAGCATAGAAGCCCGCGCGACCCAACTAACCTGCACCTATCTACCACATGCGCGTTGCTTGGCCGCCCACTCCGGCCCAGCAACACCAGCCCGCACCCGCGTTCCCCTTGCTCTCTCTCTCTCACTGCGGGACCCGCCCGTCAGCCTCGACCACGCCACCGACAGATGGGGCCCGCATCTCGTCTTCAACGTCCAGCCAGAGACCGACGCGAGGACGATGTCTTGATCCCGATCCGATCCGCGCAGTTTTGTTCGAGTTTGTTGCCCATCCTCCACGCAAAAATCCCCCCATAAATCTTCGGCATCCACCCCCTTGATTATTTTCGTGTTTTCACAAACCCTAGTCCCACCATCGAGGTTCTGATCCGCCGCCGCCGGGAGCCCTCAGGTCGACCTCGAGCCCGACGAATCCCGTCGCCCCACTCCCTGATGTTCCTCCTATACTCTTCCCCATCCTCCACCGCCTAACCCCGTGCCGTTTTCCCCATCACAGGAGCACTAGAACGCCGTGGATTGTTCACCGGAGTCCCGCCGGAGTCGGAGACGATCAGCCACCCTTCACCGTCGCGCCAGGGAGCCCGGGCCGACACCAAGGACGCCATAGATCTCGCCGTGAGCCTCCGTCCCTTGTCGTCCACTCCACCACCCCGGGGAACCACCATCCTGCCGCTAGCGTCGATGTCAGTGCCGTCCGCCACCGTCTACTGCCGCCACTGACGTCATCCCCGGCGAGGGCCTGCGCAACCTTCCGTTCCCAGCCGTTGGATCTCGTCTAGACGACCAATATTAGAGGCATCCCCGAACTAGTATCTGCCAATTGGTGAGCGCCGCGTGTCGTCAAGTCAACAACGCTGTGTCATCACCGATCACTTTCGCCGGTCATTCGCGCCCGATCGGCTGACCGAGTCAACTGCTAGTTGAAATTGATTTAAAATAGCAGAAAATTGTGAGATATTGTAAAATTCGTATAAAATTGAATATTGGTCACAAAAATGCAAATAATATATCGTTGGATTCATAAAATTGTGTAGAACATTAATACGAGATTATATATAACTTTTATAGTAAATATTTACTGTAATAATTTAAATGGTTTGATGGACATTTTAGACATAATAAATCATAGTAAATTATCTGTATATCAGAAAAATACAAATAAGATGTCTGTGGATTCGTAATTTCTTGTACGACATTAATATGCTGTTAAATCCAACTTTTGCAGTATAGTTAACTGGTAATAATTTAAATATTTTAATGGTCTTTTAGGTTAATAAATTCATAGAAAATTATCCGTAACTCCGAAAAATATGAACAATATATCAAATTGAAGCTACTATAATGTAGATTAATAATATCTGGTTGGATCCAGCGTTTGCCGATTATTTACCCCGTAGTGGTTTAATTAGTTTTAATGGATTTATAAATCATTAAATTCATAGTAAATTAATTGCTTGTCACAAAATTATAAATGATATACCGATGGAAAGCTGATTCCATGTAGATCATCAATATGCAATTAGTTCAGCCTTTGACTGTAAGGTTTTGCCGTGAAGATTTAAATGGTTTAATGTCCTATTTAGAGTAATAAATTCATAAGAAAATAAATACTGCTCAGAAAATTACAAATAATATGTCCCTGGAATCACAATTCCGTGGAGATTACAGATATAATTTTAGACAACAGAAACTATATGAATCATTTAAAACCCATTAAACACTATTTAAATCATACAAAAAGATCTATAACTCCGATTAGGGTGAATTCAAGTGCTAAGGTTTTGTATTGACAATATCTATACAGAGAAATTGCATGACAAATTATTTGGTACTGTTAAAACAGAAATTCATACAGAAATATTTAAACCCATTGAAATAGTGTTTTAATCATAGGAAAATATCTATAACTCCTTTTTAGGTTATTCAAATTGCCACTGTCTCTAAATTGCATTACCTCTATCCAGTAGCATCTAGTTCGCAATTTAATATGACATAAACATATTTAGTTCAATTAAAGTGGTATACACCATATTAAATCAATACAACTTTAGTAATAAAAGCTTTAGTGCATTAAATGACTTTCCACATGCATCATGTAATCTAACTATGTTCAGAACACTAAATGCAACCATTGTGACTCATTAAATCGTCATGCATGCATCTGTTCATCATTTTTTTCTTGTAATGTTGCACTGTTGTATGTTTGCAATGTTTTGAATGGTGTTTGTTGTTTTTGCTTCAAATGTTAGATTGCGAGGAGTGCAACTACTGTAATTGCAACTACTATGATTGCAAGTATTGTGGTTATTATGAAAGAGGCCAATATAATTGTAAGGATTATCTAATCGACTACATCTACAACAAAGGCAAGTGGTGCTATCTTGGTCATAAATGTCCTACTGTTTTCCTATGCATTGTAGATGTTTTTGTAGAATTGCATATGTAGGAATTGATGTGTATATGCTATGCTATGTCCCATATTATTCCCTAGTATTCCTTGTTTATGAGCCATCGTATTGGTAGATTGCTTAGCTATGCTATTTAGACGAGGAAGGGAATCACATCATGAAAAGTTATATGTTTTGAAAGGCTTATGTTTTGCTAAATGACAAACCAACATGTTTTAATGAACCACCTGGGCGGAATGGCATTGATTGGGTCATCGAGTGTGGATTATGGTGGGGAATGCTGCCCAGGACACTGAGAAAGGATTGGTTTCTTTGTTTGGAAGCTTTCGTGTGCAACCATGTGCCAATAATGAAATGGGCGGTTGGTTGGACTCAGTAGGTTGTGGTAACTCGAACCCATGTATCCAGAGATGTAGATAGTGTAGGTTGGACCGGTGCGTGTCGGGTTTGGGGAGCTACTTACCTAATGGTTCCTTCTTGGACTTCTCCCTATCATCACCTAATATGAGAGTGGTGGTACGAGCTGGGCTGGCCAAGTCACATGGGTAAAGTGTACTAACCCCTGCAGGGTGTATAAACTAAGTGCTTAGCCGTGTCCCCGGTTATGGACAATTTGAGCGACACATCGATGCTATGATATTTCTCACTCATCTTTATTTCTTAATTGCTTAAAACTTGTTGGGTGAACATAATTGGGTAGGAGCACCTAGGAGTGAACCAGAGTGTCCTATTTATCGTATTGGAAAACTACTTTGTTACAAATGTTAGGATAGAACGGTTGCTTTATGCAAATGAGCCCGAACTCCACTTGTCCAAATAAGCATGTAGTTGATAGATATGTTGGTAACCACTTTAGCCTACTTGCCATACATTCAATGTATTGACCATTCGTGGTTGCAACGTTTCATGTTGCAGGTTATATCGTATCCGAGTGATCGTTCATAGGTCGCGAGACTCCACTCAACAATTGTTCTCCTGTGGCACATTTGGAGGATGGAGATCTACCTTGTATTCGTTTTCCGCTGTGTACTTGAATAAATAATGTAAATTCTGGATCATATTCGTTGTATTTATGATGCACAGTTATATTTGGTATCATTTTGTACTGTGTGTGCCAGTGAACCGATCCAGGGATTGGCACTATACACATGAACTCAGCCTTAGGCGAGGGTGTTACAATTCCGACGAGCTGCCGCAAAGAGGAACGTCAAAATTCGCCCTCTCCAGTGCTCCCCTTGATGCAAGATTCCACCCAGAGGATCTACGGATCATGGGGCATCTCCATGGCTACTTGGAAGAGAGTGGGGAGGTGCGGCTCGACGGCGAGGCGAGCTAGGGTTTCGGCTCTGATGAAGAAATTGAGAGAGAGAGAGAGATATTCAGAGGGGAAATGGGGATGAGGATGAACAGACGGCATCGTGGCGTTCTTATCCCTTCCTCCAGGAGCGGTAGCACGCATCGCAGCGCAGCGGTCTATCGACGGCGGAGCTCCGGCCAGCGAGCTGCTCCCAGTAGGCAAGGTAGACGACGATGCGACATTTGCGAAAAAACCTGGAACGTTTCCTCTCTTGATCCACAGTCCCCACACTGGCCCACTCGTCAGTCACTGAGTGAGATTAGCCAGGCTAGTTACTGGGCCGAGGTGGGCTGCTGCGGGCTGCTCGTGAGCAGTGGATAAGGAGAAGGAAGTTGGGCCATGGGCCAGATTTGATCTCCTTCAGTTTTATCCTGGTTCTTTCTTTTTTTCTATATTCTGTTTTGTTTACATATTTGAATTTGCATCTTTAATTTGAACTTTTCTAACAAAGTTTATTTGCTGAATACTGGAGCAACAATTGATATTAATTGAGATTTATTTTGTAAACCTTTATGATAAATATTTTTATATTTCTTTTATTTTCTTTATATGAACCTCTTTTAATATTTTGTAAAAGCCTTTATTATTAATTTTCTTTCCATATTAAACCATGTATTTATTAAATGATATTTCCTTATTTGTTTATAAAGCTTAATTCTAGTTAGCTCATAGTTTGGATGGAAATTCTTATATAATGATCCTATATCATTATTTGATGCATGATATTCTAAGGAAACTATTTGGTTAATATTACTCCCATCAATTTAGGAAATAAAAATGTATATATTCTATTATAATTAATATAAAAGTTAGGGTTTGAATTGTAAGTGCTTACCCTAGAGTTTAGGGTTCTTAATATACTTATGTTCTTTTGTTGATAAAAGGTTATGGCTAAGCATATTGTCTTTTTGTTTGTGATCTTTAATGATATCACCTTTTAAAATAGAAATTTATTATCTGGAATGTCTTATGAAAAAGTATTGATAAAAATATCCCCTAAAAACATATGGTTATGATAATTGGAAATGACAGAGATGTGCTTAAGTGATTTGCTATAGGAAATATTCCTATAAAGCATTGTGGGAAAAATATGATTTATCCAACATATGAGATGGATGTTAATCTTGATCATAGATTTAGGGTTTAGTGTTTACTAAGGATTCCTATCCTCCATAATTCATAATTCTGGACTTCTGATTAAGGAATTCCTTCCCTAGATATTCTACTCTTTCATATCCATCATCATGTGCTAAAATGATGAGCTTTTCTTCACAAGAATATTCTTATCCACTTTTTATTCTTTTAAACTTATTGATGAGTATAATGAGTTTGACACTAAAGCTTTTCATGATTTTCACCTATCCAGACTTGGTTATATCAACTACTCTACTGCTGATAACCTCCATTCCAACAAATAGTTACTTCTAACTCCATTCCTATTCTTCCATAATCATCCACTATTGATATTACTTCAGTAGATCTATTTATAATTAGATATACATAAAATCCAACTTCACCTCAAGGGTTTACTATTTTCCAAGAGGAAAATACTAACTCTAAAATCCAATGTTACTCTAACATCATCCTAATCATACAATCTTATCTTTACTTGACTCCAATATCTCATATTAGAGTCCAACCATGTTTTACCTACCAATGTCACTTATACTGGATATAAGCATCCAATCTTGGTGACTAAAGCATGATCATCATAATCCTTTGATCCTTTATGGTTTAAGTTTCCAATTAGCTAATCAAGGCTTCCTCAATACAACATTATAGTTGTATTATAATTATCTTTTGTTTATCTCTATTGGACTAAGAGATATAATTCATTGAGTATACATACTTGATCCTATAGGATTACTCCTATTAACTATCTTCAATATTCATCCTTGTAATCTTTACCTCAGATACTCTTCTTTCATTCAGGACTGAGTTAACTCCAGCAATAATCATATTGATTTAATTCTCTTCCAACACTCCCATCCTATAGATGATATTTGAATCTAGCATTACCACATATCTCTTCTTACTTCTTTCTCTAAAGGATTTTAAATGGATGCTATGATAAGAACAAGAGTTAATAGCTCAAGAAGTGGTAGGTTAAGGATTGGTGAATCAATAGTTGATTACTCAACATTGATGAACCATAAATATTAGAATAAGGTTCAATAGAGATGATAAAGATCCTTATGGAAATAAAGACATGTGGTAACTGATCTTAACTTCATTTCCTTGCTACTCAAACTCACTAAAGAGTTAACATTAGGTATTACCATGATACTCATGGTATAAGTAGATGAGGTTAAGATAGATCAAGATTTAGTTGTTACATTCCTATTACTTAAGTTATATTTATAACTTGGTATTCATGAGTTGTTGTGATGAATATTATGATATGATCCCCTAAGGATCAGATATTAATCATTTAAGCAATGCATTAGGATTGAATTTGATCTACCCTTAGATCAAATCATGTTCTACCAAATAAGGTTTTAGCAAAGGTCATTCTGAAACTTATCACAGTCAACTTGATGATCTACTTCAATTACATCAAGTTGAGAGAGGCTTCAATCACTTTGACAAGTTTTATTCAAAAGCGCAAAAAATATTCGGATTTTCTATGCATGAATGCAATCACACATCTGGGTTCAGCTTATTTATAAGCTCTAATGCTGGGATGTTACACCGGTAGCCACAGGGTCAACTTGAGCAGCGGCGAGCTAAGCGGCGGCTTGTGGCGGGGAATTGAGCAGAGAGGATGGCGCGCGATTGGCGGCGGCACAGCGGCTGCAGCAATGGCCAAGGCTGGCGCAAGGCGTGAGCGACGGCCTTGCGTTAATCTTGGAACCATAAGAAGGAAGCGACCCAAAAGCGGGGCGGCGGGCTTGTCTTGAGGACGCTCTGAGTCTGTTGGTCGGTCAGTAACATAGCAGGCGGTACTACCGGGCCGGCCGGTAGTGCCGGACCCAGCTACCTAGCGAGGCAGAGGGAAAATGGGAGGCGCCCAGGGGCAGGCGGCCTGGGCGGTACTACCGTTTAGCCCATAAAACAGATTTTTCTTTTTCTTTTATAAATCAAATATTCATAACTTTGTCTAGGAGACTCTGATTGACCCGATTCCAATTGCGTTGGAAAGAGGACGACAAGAGCATTCCAATAAGGAGTGGAAATATTGGTTATTACCAAGTGAGGATGTATCAAGTAATATAATGTGAGATACCTCACTTGGTGAGACACCGGAAAAAGGTACCTTGTCAAAACCTTCTGTCGTGCTAGGTACCAAAATGCGGTAGGGCAGTGGAATTTGGCAACTTTCCAAAACCTACTTCCACGCTAGGTACTAAAATGCGGTACTACCGCATTTTGGTACCTAGGCAAATTCAAACCGCTATAACTTTTGATTGGTAACTCCGATCGACCGGATTCCAATCGCGTTGGAAAGAGGACGACATGAGCTACCCTATAAAAGGTGAAAATATTGGTTAGCACCAAGTGAGAATGTATCATGTATAATAATGTGAGATACCTCACTTGGTGATAAACCAAAAAGCCGCGAAGATCAAAATCGCAACAAGATACAAACGGAAGATCCAATTTTGATGAACACGAGCTCATTATGGAGATTACCACAAGCTCTATATCCTTACATGGATAAGACCAAATAACAACCAAATATGATGATGCAAATATGCAAAGGTTTGAGCTCTCTCCG
This sequence comes from Avena insularis, assembly GCA_023614405.1. Classification (NCBI taxonomy): domain Eukaryota; kingdom Viridiplantae; phylum Streptophyta; class Magnoliopsida; order Poales; family Poaceae; genus Avena; species Avena insularis. The sequence goes on from CM042695.1 coordinate 93,549,279, forward strand.
AACCATGTGACCGAGTTACTCATTCGAGAGCCCCTCTTGATAGTACGACTATCTATCCTAAACCCGGTCTCCTACTAACAATATGAGACCGGAAAAAGGGAAAACCTATCAATATTATACCTTTGCCTTGAGCATTCCACTTGAGATCGATGTAGACGATCTTGCCCTTCTCAAGATTGAACGCCTTTCTTAATTCCTCATCATCGATCCATCATCACCAAGGATGGCAAGCATCAAACATGAGATCTTCTATAGATGGTGCATTTTGAGCTTGCACAACACATCTTCTTCTCATTTCATCGACCTTGAAGCCAACACATGCTCCAAGCGATGCTAATGGACAAATCCTACAAGTATAACTTAATACACACATTAGTCCATAAAGATTGTCATTAATTACCAAAACCACACATGGGGGACCACATGTTCTTTGACCTATCATACTAGATTCTTTACATCTGATACATCATCTGGATGAACCAGACTCAATAGCTATGCATGGCTAAGCAGGACATAGATATAAGCTCTCGCAGTGCACACAAGCCAAACCTAGTTATGGTAGGATCTGTGGTTTAGGTAATATAAGCTCAAAGGGAGTAATGCAATAGATAGGATATTCTATATATCGATAAAAGACCACAGTAGAATCGTATGCATCATGGCAAGAATTGAAATGCTTTTGAAATCGTAGGATTATATCATGGTGGGGCTATGCTTGCCTTTGGCTGTTGATAACAGATAGACAGTTCTTCGGAAGCCTTGTACTTGACTTGATTATAGTTGGTCAAGCATTATTCGTCAATCTTTGATGGTCTTGATCTCGGTCTTCGATCTCAATATCGATACCGTACTCTATCGGAACGAACCAAACACCAGAAAGAAAGGCGAAACAATCAACACATGGCATTGATGCAATTCTCAAACAATAATGATGATATGACAAGTTAAGTTATATCGAAATGTACCCCTAAGACATGCTTGATAACTTAATCGGGGTTTACGAGGGGTGAAAACCCTAACTCGGGGAAAACTCCGAATCACCTGTGAGGGGTTACTAGGTTGTTCTAATTAAACTTGCTATGAAAGTTGTTGAACAATGCATGATTATAGCTTATATAGGGAGTTCTCATTTTTTTTGAACATTTTGATTTATTATTTGTATTTTTTTGACTTATAAATCATTAGTTATTGAATTTACAAGTTTATATCAAATTCTGGAATTATTTAAATCATTTAAAATGATTTAATGCGTCAGCATTGTGATGAGGCGTTTAACCTTTTACACCACTTACAGGTCGCCGGTGTGGCTAAAGCTGAGGTCTGCTATGGTCGGGATTGCCCAAGTGGCGGTCAAAGGTCAGCGGGCCACGTCAGCCTAACGTAGGCGTGACGTCATCTCGGCGTCCACCGTCGGATGGTCACCGGCGATGGCGGAGGAGGGCACACGGGGATGCGAGGCTTAGCCTAATCGAATGAGGCGAGCAAGAGGAACCCACTAGTGGTGGTGGTGCTATGTTTTGGCAGCCGGAGCAACCTCCACGACGGCGTCTGGCGGCGGCGGACAATGAGCTACTGCGCGCGGGCAAACTAAAGCGAGAGGGAGATAGCGGAGTGGTCCATGAGGACCAGGAGCTCACCATGGGACAGACGGTGGGGTCGGCGAGGAGCGGGGTGGCCGAAATCGATGACGAGCGCGACGGCCGAAGTCGGGGAAGGAGACATCGATTGGGGCTTCTAGGAGCACGCCGGCTCATGCGAGTAGGGGAAAACGACCAAGTCGACAACGATGATCATGGCAGTGTCCTCAGATGGAAGAGAGGAGGCCAGGAACGATGTTGAACAACGAGGCCGACGGCTAGGGTTTCGTCCAAGCTCAGAAACGAGAGAGAGGGAGACGTTGGGGGAGAGTGAGAGGATAGGGTGTGTAACACTATGGTTCTGAAAAGATCGTAGCTTCTATGTGACATGCCAGTCCCTGGATCGGTTCATTGGCCCACAATAGAATAAAGATGAATAACATAGCAAAATATCCGTGTATCATAAATAACGAAGATCTAGAGTAACATTATTATAGTAAGGGCTTAGCTCTAGGCTAGCTCAGCTTATTCAAGTAGCAACATAAATAAAGTAACTCCTCCATTCTTCAAATTGCCCACAAGTGAACAAGTGCCGAGTGGAGTACCGTGGCCTAAATCGATCACTCAGAATCTGAATCCTGCAACATGAAACGTAGCAGCCCCGAAGGGTCAATACATGGAATGTATGGCAAGTAGAGCTATAAAAGGAGACAATAAAACTAGCAACTACATGCATATTTGGCAAGTAGATCTGTGGCTAGCTTGCATTTACAAATATCTTTGCCCTACTTTCATAAACAGTTTTGATATTCTTTGAAAAGATCCCAATTAAGTTAACCCATCAACATTAAAGCAATTAGGAAATTAGAATGAGCGAGAAACTTGTCATGAACTCAATATCAAGCAACTCAGATGTCCATAACCGGGGACACGGCTAATCGATTAGTTTATACACCCTACAGGGGTTAATACACTTTATCCATGTGACTTGGACAGCCCAGCTCGTACCATCACTCTCATATTGGGTGATGATAGGGAGAAGTCCAAGAAGGGACCGTTCGGGAAGTAGCTCCCCAAACCCGACACGCACCGTACCAACCTATCAAAATTCTACATCTCTGGATACGTGGGTTCGAGTTACCACCACCTACTGAGTCCAACCAACCGCTCATTCCGTTATTGGCACATGGTTGTACACATAAGCTACCAAATAAAGAAGCCAATCATTTTCTCTTGATACCTGGGTGCCTTTCCGCAATGATACCACCAAAATTTTCAATCCCATCACACCCAGGAGATTCATTGATTAAGTTGTTTTTAGTTTTCGCAAACCAACACATTTAGAAACAACTTTCAGTGATGTAACCCAGCCCTCGTTCATTATAGCATGGCTAAGCACATCTACCAACGGTGGCTCATCTACAGGAAATCCCTACCACATAATCGGACATAGCATAGCGATAGTACTTTCCTACACATGCATCTACAAAATACACGACAATGCATTGAAAGTAGTAGGACAACATCATGAACAAAGTAGCGTCTACTTGCCTTGGCTGTAGCGGTCGAACGAACAATCCTGACACGAGCAAGCGTTGCACTCGTCACAATCTACACGATACAATTGCAATCACATAAACAAACCAAACTCAATCATATACAAATATAACAATGCAAGATGCATGCATGACAAGTTGAACAAAAATCCAGTATCATTCTACAATCTTTTCCAGTATACCTACTATATGCATGCATGGAAAACATTTTAAAGTCATTTGGGAATAAAACATGCAATTTTAAATGACCAAACAATTGAGCTATAACCCAATTATTAAGCCATTGCTATTAAACAGTTTGTAAAATCTTGGGAAAATAGCTACTGTGTAGGCAACCTAAAATAGAACCAGTACCAACTAGAATCACTCAAAAAGGATTTATAGAATTTCCTGAGTAATTAAAATACTCTAGAAAGTCTTTCAATAGATTCTGCAACATCCAGTACTGTAAGTCCACCCTTTTATTTCACTAACAGATTCCCCTTGTTCTACTGATTCCAGGGACATCTCATTTGTAATTTTTGGAGTTGTAGAACTTTTACTATGAATTTATTACTCTAAAAAGGACATTAAACTATTTAATTAATCACGGCAAAACCTTGCTGCAAAAGTATAAACCAATTGTACAACAATATTCTACGTGAAGAACTGAATCCATCCATATCTTATTTGTATTTTTTGGCCCAGTAAATTAATTTCTATTGATTTTACAAATTTCAGCTATTTTCTGAAAAATTAAATTGATTTAAATAAACAGTCAACCGTCTGTTGACTGGTCCACGCTGACATGGCGCGGCGCTGACCAGTCAGCGGTCAACATGCTGGTCCACGGTCCATCTGGACCGTCCATCTGCGATCGGAGGGCAGGGGAATGGCGCGTGGGGAAGGTGCTCACCGGCGGCGTCGGGTCGGCGGGGGGCGGCGGCTCCAGCGAGGTATGGCGGCGGCGGCGAAGCTCGTGGTGGTGACAGCGTTGGTTCCCGGCGTCCGCGGGCAATGGTGGCGGCGAGCTGGAGCGCGGGCGGTGGTCTCGGGCTCTGGCGAGCTCGAGCGCGTGCTCCCGGTGCCTTGCGGCGAAGGGGATTAGTCAGGGCTTCGTTGGCGAGCTAGGGGAAATGGGAGGGTCATCGGCATGCGAGGGGGCGGCCGGCCCAGTGCGAATCGGAGCTTACCGATGGAAATAGCGGCGGCGGCTTCGATCTCCGACAAGCAAATTCGTGAAGATGGAGGCGTCCGAGGCGATGGTTTTTGGGGGCTTTCGAAGAGGAGGCTCTAGGGATTAAGAGGGGGTAATATCTACCTCGGGGTTGTTCGGATTCGACGCGAATTCCGCAAAAAACGGTGGATCCAGTTGAGTTAGAGAAGAACTTGAGTTGGGGAAGGAGATGACGCGTGGGGCCCACATGGCGTAGCGGAGATCGGCCCAGCGGGGCACTTGCTCAATGCCAGGCGATTAGTTGTTGTTGGCGGAGTTCTATCTGCCTTGCAGCTGCTAGCTGTGCTGCAGCTATTGGCAATACCGGTGGGCCGGCCCGGTGAACCCGGCTGGCGGCCGGTTTCTCTTTTTTTTCTGGACATTTTCTTATCTGAATCTGAACTGATAGAACTGTCTAGTTTTTAGATAAAAATTCAGTTTAGCATAACTTTTGAACCGTGGCTCTAAATGAGGTGATTCAAAATGCTACGGGTTTGTATCAGAACCCTCTACGCATATGCGCTAACCAAAATGCTAAACTCAAAGTTTCTAGCAGGTTCAAGGTAGAATCCGAGCACTCTAGTGTAGCTGACAAAATGCAAATGCAAGTGAGGGTTTTTGCCAAAAGCTTTTCAAACTGAATTTTTGCAATGATGTTCAAGATGCAATGAAATGCATGATATGTAGTACCAAATCTAAAATTTGGGATGTGACAAGACTAACCCCCTTAAGATGAATCTCGTCTTCGAGATTCAGCGTGGCTAGCAAATAGGTGTGGGTGGTCCTCTCGAAGGTCATCCTCACATCCCAAGTGGCTTCCTCTTTGGTGTGGTGGCTCCATTGAACTTTGCAAAACCTGATCGTCTTGGTATAGGTAAACCTCTCTGCTGTCTCCAGTATATTGACCGGCTTCTCCTCATATGTCAGGTCACTCTCCAGCTGAATGTCCTCTAGTGGTACAGTGTCTCTCAATGGTGTATCCACCATCTCCGAATGGAACTTCTTTAGCTGGGACACGTGGAACACATTGTGGACGGCGGACAGAGCCTCTGGCAACTACAACTGATATGCAACCTCTACCTTGTGTGCTAAGACCCGGTATGGTCCTATAAACCGAGGTGCCAGCTTACCCTTGAATCCAAATCTCTTAATCACACGCAGTGGCGACACTCTGAGGTACGCTCTATCACCGATCTTATACACCACTCCCTTGCACTTAGCGTCAGCGTAGCTCTTCTGTCTCAATTGTGCTACCTTCAGCCTGTCCCTAATCAAATCGACCTTCTCCTCGGCATCCTTGATCAAATCAGGTCCAAATAGCTGACGCTCTCCGACTCCATCCCATAGCAATGGTGTCCGACACATTTTTCCATATAGCACATCAAACGGCGACGTATTGATGCTGGTTTGGTAGCTGTTGTTGTTGGAAAACTCGGCATACGGCAAATTCTCATCCCAACTAGAGCCATGAGCCAAAGTGCAAGCTCTCAACATATCCTCCAAAATCTGATTCACCCTCTCTGTTTGTCCATCTGTCTGTGGGTGGAATGCTGTGCTAAACTCCAACCTAGTTCCCAATGACTCATGCAGCTGGCGCCAAAAGTGTGATGTAAATTGGGTGCCTCTATCTAATACAATGCTCTTGGGAAGTCCATGTAGGCACACAATCCTGTCCATATAAATCTTGGCTAACCTTGCACTCATGTAGGTTGTCTTCACCGGTATAAAGTGGGCTACCTTGGTGAAGTGGTCAACCACTACCCAAATAGAGTCGTATCCCGACCTGGTCCTGGGCAATCCTGTGATAAAATCCATTCCCACTCCATCCCACTTCCAATCCGGCACGGGCAATGGTTGTAGTAATCATGCTGGCTTCTGGTGTTCCGCCTTCACTCGGCTACATACATCACATAGGGCAATATGCTCGGCGATGTCTCCCTTCATGTTGTTCCACCAAAATCTGTCTTTTAGATCCATATACATCTTTGTATTACCCGGATGTATGGAGTATGGCGAGTCATGAGCTTCCTGCAGAATTAGCCTCCTTATCTCCGGGTCGTTGGGTAGACACAAATGATCTCCATACCATAAGGTTCCTTGCTCATCCTCGCGGATTTCTTTTTCTCGATTCTCCTTCATCTTTTCCTTTATCGCCTCTATCTCCTCGTATCCTACTTGAGCCTTCCTGATCATGTCCTGTAGCGTTTGTTGGACTTCCATTGCTGACAAATATCCCTCTGACACTACCTCCAGTCTAAGCTGCTTGAATTGCTTGCACAAATCCTCGGGCAATTCCCCAACAGTCAATCCATTGGCATAGACCTTCCGGCTTAGAGCATCCGCTACTACATTGGCTTTTCCTGGGTGGTATTGCAGATTCATATCATAATCCTTGATAAGCTCCAACCATCTCCTTTGCCTCATGTTCAGTTCCTTCTGTGTAAATATGTACTTCAGGCTCTTGTGGTCGGTGTACACATCAGTGTTTTCCCATTAAGTAGTGCCTCCATACCTTGAGCGCATGTACAACCGATGCTCATTCCAAGTTGTGCGTGGGGTAATTCCTCTCATCGTGTTTAAGTTGTCGTGAGGCATATGACACCACTCTCCCATCTTGCATCAGCACACTTCCAAGTCCCTGTCGAGATGCATCACAGTACACTTGGAAATCCTTCTGAAGCTCGGGTAAACACAGAACAGATGCGGTCACTAGGCGGCGCTTCAATTCCTGAAAGCTAGCTTCACACACATCTGTCCACTCAAACTTCTTCTCCTTCTTCAGTAGTTCCGTCATTGGTTTAGAAATCTTGGAGAAATTCTCTATGAACCTCCTATAGTATCCAACAAGTCCCAAAAAGCTCCGAATATTGCCCACGTTCTTGGGCGCTTCACATTCAGTAACTGCTGTCACTTTGCTTGGGTCAACAACGACTCCTTCTCCTGACATCACGTGTCCAAGAAATCCAACAGTGTTAAGCCAAAATTCACACTTGCTGAATTTGGCATACAGCTTATTTTCCCTCAGCTTCTCCATAATCAGTCGCAAATGTCTCTCATGTTCAGCATCATCCTTGGAATATATCAGTATGTCATCGATGAACACAACCACGAACTTGTCCAAGTACTCCATAAACACCTTGTTCATCATGGTCATGAAATATGCCAGAGCATTCGTTAGTCCAAAAGACATAACTGTATACTCATATAAACCATACCTAGTGGTGAAAGCAGTTTTTGGTATGTCCTCCTCCCGAATCTTTAATTGGAAATAGCCCGATCACAGATCAATTTTGCTAAACAACTTTGCTCCTTCCAGTTGATCAAACAAATCATTTATGTTTGGCAGGGGTATTTGTTCTTGATGGTCACTTCATTCAGCGAGCGATAGTCCACCACTAACCTCTTGCTACTGTCCTTCTTCTCCACAAACAGAACAGGTGCACCCCATGACGACAAACTAGGCTGAATAAATCCCTTGTCCAACTGCTCCCTTAGTAGTTTCTTTAATTCCTTCAGCTCATCCACATCCATCTTGTATGGCCTCTTTGCTATAGGTCATGTTCCCGGCATCAGATCGATGAGAAACTCCACATCCCTGTCAGGTAGCATCCCTGGCAGTTCCTCCGGAAACACGTCGGTCTACTCCTTTATTACAGGCACTGTATCCATGCTAACCCCCTTAAGAGAATTCAGCTTACACCTTCCCAGTCACACCGACGACTTGAACCTAATTATCTTACCATCCGGGGTCTTGAGCGAAACCGGTCGCTGTGCATAATCTATGTGTCCCTCATGCATAGACATCCAATCCATGCCTAGTATTACATCTAAACCTTGTGACTCCAAGATCACCAGATGTGCGATAAAATTGTGTGCTCCAATCCTCACAGTTAAGTCACGGCATCCCGCACTAGCTATCATTTCCCCTCCAGGTGAGCTTACTCTAATAGACCCCTTTAGAGACACCATAGGTAGCTTATACTTATCCAAAAATGCCCTTGATATGAATGAATGCGATGCACCAGTATCGAAAAGAATAAGTGCAGGGTGGGTGTTGATTGGAAACTTACCAACCACAAGCTCATGCTCATCTGGGATCTCCTCCACATTCATGTGGTTCACTGTGGCCTTCTGGTTGTTTCCTGGCTTCAGTCCTTTCTTCTCTGGACAGTTGTCTTCATAATGCCCTTTCTGGTTGCACTTGAAGCATGTCACCTCACTCAGGTCCTTCTTCACAAAGTTGCGATCACGGTTGCGGTCATGCCCATTGTGTCCTCCAGAATGGTGAGTGTGTCCTTCCTTGTGGCTGTGGCGGCTGCTCTTGTGGCTCTCATGGCGATGTCCATCGCTTCCATGGCTATGGTGGTCATGGCTTCCATGGCGCCCATAGTCACTTCCCACATGCTTGGAGTATCCATCATAAGAAGTGTGAGACTTGTGGTGAGAGCCAGAGTGGTGATTGTTGTTCTTCCTCTTGCAGTTTTCCACGTGTTTGTGCTTTCCCTCCAAGATTCTGGCCTTGTCCATAAGCTCCTGGAAAGTGGGACAATAAACCACTAGCAGCTGTACCAAGAGCTCATCACTGAGGCCATCCAGGAACCTCTCTCTCCTTTTGGCATTAGTGTCAACATCCTCAGGGGCATAACACGACAGGTTGTTGAACTCATCTATATATTCAGCCACGGTGCGGTTAGTTTGGCGCAAGTTACGAAACTCCTTCCTCTTCAGGCTCAGAACTCTTGAAGAAACATGGTTGGTCCTGAAACCTTCCTCAAACATGGCCAAAGTTACAGTGTCCAGCGGGTGGGTGATATGAAAAGTGTCCCACCATGAAGCGGCTGGTCCCTCCAGTAGGTGAGCAGTAAACCTCACCTTTTCAGCATCTGTGCATCCAACAGTTACCAGATCCTTATTCACTAAACGCAACCAGTTGAGAGCAACCATCGGTTCAGTTGCAGTAGAGAACTTCGCTGGCCTTAGCCCCAGGAACCTTGTAAGTGCATCTCCCTGGGCTGGTTGTTCCCATTGTTGTTGTTATTGTTGTTCTGAGCTTCCATGAACTGGGTCATCACTTGGGTTAGCTGTGCTTGAGCTGCCATAAGCTGCTCCATCTCAGTGGGTTGACGGCGGGGAGGCATCTGCGGTTCAGCACAGGTAAGCTTAGAAAGAATCGATTTAGAAATTAGGATTCTACCGATGCATTATGATCAAACAACAACAAAGTAATTATAGACAATCATGAGCAAGCAACACATCAGCAAACAAGCAATAAAGCAATGTTCTAGGGGTTATCCTAGCTGTATATATCTAATGAAATAGTTTTAGAAGCATTGGCAACAGTTATAAACATAAATAGGCCAACAAAGCATTAAAACAGGAATCTGCCAGAATAGTCTAGCAGTGTTCAAAAAAAATTCTACCTGACTTAAACTCGTCAGGAATTTTTTCGGATTTTTTTCGGATTTTTTTGTATAAAGTAAAGAGAGTTTCGAACCCGACCCTATTTTTTCAGATTTTTCCCGGATACCAAAAAATATGCAAAATCATACAGTACAGAAGGGTCAGCAGAAAACTGCATCTGGAAAAACTCGAATATCAACCAAAACCTTGCCATAACTCATTTATAAAATTCGCACAAATAATCTTAGAACTTTAGGGCACACATAGGAGCAACTAAACGCTTTAAAATAACAGAAACTAAGTTTTACATTGATTGCGGCCTTAAACTAACGATATATCCTAACGAAGACTAATTGGTGGCCATCTAACTACTTCATGAAGAGGTTGCAGTAGGTCCTTGCGTTCATGCATTGGCGCTTCTGTCCACGGACCATTCATGGAGGTGGTGTATACACCTCTCCTGAATCATCACTTGAAACCTCAAATTCCACCTCTTCTAGATCCTCCTCTTCTTCTTCTTCCTCTCCTACAGCAGCAACAGCTTCATCTCCTCCACCATCGTCGTCTCCATCATCATCATCTTCGTCCTCCTCCTCCTCATCATCATCATTCCCATCATCATCATCATCATTGTTTCCATCATCTCCATTGTTGTCATCAGGGGGTGGATTCAACTGTGCTTGGAGAGCGGCAATCTGGGCTGCCATATCAACAATAGTCTGGCCCCTTTCCTGGACGGTCCCTTGCAGCTGCTCTATGGTTTGATTTTTTCCTGGAAGGTCCCATTCAGCTGTGCTATGGATTGATTATTCTCCTGGACGGTCCCATTCATCTATGCTATGGTCACGTCCCTGCCAATAAGTGCATGGTTCAGAATATCCATAGCTTCATGTAAAGTATCAATCTCCTGTCCATGGACCACCAGACCGTTGCTGGCAAAATCTGCTATCTCCTTTACCATCATCACTTTCTCAGCTAAGGCTCCATTCTCCCTCTCCATATCCTCTATGTGCCTCCAATGAGGCGGCATGTTGTTCCTGTTGCCCGGGGTAACCACTACGTTCCTGTTCTCATCACGCCTTTCGTAATCACGGTAAGATGGCACTGGCGTGACAGGGCTTCATGCAGGGCCAAGTTTATTCCAAGCTCCCAGTTGCAATACCTCTTGCTGTAGACCAGATGTATAGGGTTTGGCAAGGCGGCATCCCTGAAGATGAAAGTGGTGATCTCCCAGGCGTCCTCGCCATATCCATAGGTGTATAGCCTTCTTCCCTTGAACATGGGAAGTGGCAATCCTAATGACCGTGAGCGCTGTCCCAACTATCTTGCAAAGGGTCTTGGTGACTCAATCGTAGCATACTCAGTCCTGACTTCTCCCATCTATCAATTAAAAGAGGAAAGTGTGAGAATAGCATATGGTAAAGATTTACGAGAGTGAAAGGCATAAGATGAAAGACAAAGTTAATATAAGCTTTAGTAATTCTATGGCTTCCTAATCCAAACCTAGGTCACGATCCTACAGTCAACACACGGGCTCCGATACCATCTTGTAACACTACGGTTCTGAAAAGACCGTAGATTCTATGTGAGATGCCAATCCCTGGATCGGTTCATTGGCCCACAATAGAATAAAGATGAATAACATAGCAAAATATCCGTGTATCATAAATAACAAAGATCTAGAGTAACATTATTACAATAAGGGCTTAGCTCTAGGCTAGGTCATCTTATTCAAGTAGCAACATAAATAAAGTAACTCCTCCATTCTTCAAATTGCCCACAAGTGAACAAGTGTCGAGTGGAGTACCGTGGCCTAAATCGATCACTCAGAATCTGAATCCTGCAACATGAAACGTAGCAGCCCCGAAGGGTCAATACATGGAATGTATGGCAAGTAGAGATATAAAAGGAGACAATAAAACTAGCAACTACATGCATATTTGGCAAGTAGATATGTGGCTATCTTGCATTTACAAATATCTTTGCCCTACTTTCATAAACAGTTTTGATTTTCTTTGAAAAGATCCCAATTAAGGTAACCCATCAACATTAAAGCAATTAGGAAATTAGAATGAGTGAGAAACATGTCATGAACTCAATATCAAGCAACTCAGATGTCCATAACCGGGGACACGGCTAATCGATTAGTTTATACACCCTATAGGGGTTAGTACACTTTACCCATGTGACTTGGCCAGCCCAGCTCATACCATCATTCTCATATTGGGTGATGATAGGGAGAAGTCCAAGAAGGGACCGTTCGGGAAGTAGCTCCCCAAACCCGACACGCACCATACTAACCTACCAAAATTCTACATCTCTGGATACGTGGGTTCGAGTTACCACCACCTAATGAGTCCAACCAACCGCCCATTCCATTATTGGCACATGGTTGTACACGTAAGATACCAAATAAAGAAGCCAATCATTTTCTCATGATACCTGGGTGCCTTTCCATAATGATACCACCAAAATTTTCAATCCCATCACACCCAGGAGATTCATTGATTAAGTTGTTTTTAGTTTTCACAAACCAACACATTTAGAAAGAACTTTTAGTGATGTAACCCAGCCCTCGTTCATTATAGCATGGCTAAGCACATCTATCAACGGTGGCTCATCTACAGAAAATCCCTACCACATAATAGGACATAGCATAGCGATAGTACTTTCCTACACATGCATCTACAAAATACACGACAATGCATTGAAAGTAGTAGGACAACATCATGAACAAAGTAGCATCTACTTGCCTTGGTTGTAGCGGTCGAACGAACAATCCTCACACGAGCAAGCGTTGCACTCGTCACAATCTACACGATACAATTGCAATCACATAAACAAACCAAACTCAATCATATACAAACATAACAATGCAAGATGCACGCATGACAAGTTGAACAAAACTCCAGTAGCATTCTACAATCTTGTTCAGTATACCTACTGTATGCATGCATGGAAAATATTTTAAAGTCATTTGGGAATAAAACATGCAATTTTAAATGACCAAACAATTGAGCTATAACCCAATTATTAAGCCATTGCTATTAAATAGTTTGTAAAATCTTGGAAAAATAGCTACTGTGTAGGCAACCTAAAATAGAACCAGTACCAACTAGAATCACTCAAAAAGGATTTATATAATTTCCTGAGTAATTAAAATACTCTAGAAAGTCTTTCAATAGATTCTGCAACTTCCAGTACTGTAAGTCCACCCTTTTATTTCACTAACAGATTCCTCTTGTTCTACTGATTTCAAGGACATCTCATTTGCAATTTTTGGAGTTGTAGAACTTTTACTGAATTTATTAATCTAAAAAGGACATTAAACTATTTAATTAATCACAGCAAAACCTTGCTGCAAAAGTATGAAACAATTGTACAGCAATATTCTACGTGACAAACTGAATCCATCCTTATCTTATATGTAATTTTTGGCCCAGTAAATTAATTTCTATTGATTTTACAAATTGTAGCTATTTTCTGCCAAATTAAATCGATTTAAATAAACAGTCAACCGTCTGTTGATTGGTCCACGCTGACGTGGCGCGGCGCTAACCAGTCAGCGGTCAACGTGCTGGTCCACGGTCCATCTGGACCGTCCATCTGCGATCGGAGGGCAGGGGAGTGACGCGTGGGGAAGGTGCTCACCGGCGGCGTCGAGTCGGCGGCTCCGGCGAGGTATGGTGGCGGCTGGGAGGCGTATGGCATGCAGGAGGCGGCGGCGAAGCTCGTGGTGCCGACGACGTTGGTTCCCGCCTCTGCGGGTGGCGGCGAGCTGGAGTGTAGAGGTCCCAACCTTCAATAAGGTAGAGATCCCCGTGTTTACAATGCTAGTCCCTGGATCAATAGCTAGCATCCACAGTTAATATGTAATATCAAGAAACAAGGGTCATAATACAATTTTATAACCAGGAATAAAATAATTTATTACATCTTACATAGCTCATTTGGCTATTACATTACATTGCAGCGGAATAACTATAAGCATGGGGTCCTTCATCTTCAAGGTGCCACAGGCAAACATGCTGGTTGTAGACTTTGTAATACTAATCAATCAACCTCACTAATATCAATCAAACCTGCAACATAACAAGTTACAGCCACAAGGGTCAATACATTTGAATTGTATTGGCAAGTTTCACTACTATGTGGAATATATGTGGATCCTATCTTTTCATGCATATTTGGTTAAGTAGGGTTTCAGGATCCTTTTGCAGAAAGCAAAATTTATCCTATCTTTCAAAATGGTTTTAATCTTTTGTCAAATCTTTTTGAACTCCTTGGTAAATCCCCAAGTGTTCTAGTCTTCATCAAAATCTTCTTGAGTTCCTTGGTACTCCCCAAGTACTTCAAGTTTTTATCCAAATCTCTTGAGCTCCTTGGTAAATCCCCAAGTGCCTCAAGTCTTTTGTTGTCACTTAAAGGTTTTTCTTTTAGAAATTGGAATGTCGAGATTTCTCATAGCTTCAAGCTTTAGTTGCTCAGTATTGTCCATAACCGGGGACACGGCTAAGTACTTAGAATTTTTATCTTCTGCAGAAGTTGTACACTTTACCCACATGACACAATCTCATCTTGATGCCACCAGTGGCCGCTGGATAGGTACTCACCAAGATGGAGTACTGGCAGATTGAGAATGTGACGAAGTCTTTCTAGAGGGTCCTCCCATACACCATCGCTAGCTTGTCTTTAGGCACCCATGTAGGGTTTCGAGTTCCCTCATTTTCAGTGAACTGAAGAAAATGCATGGGTCTTCCCAATGTAGTTGACTAAGCCAGAGCCATAATAGCATGTGGCTGTACACGAAAGCCACAGTTGGAGAAACATGTTCAATCTCTAAGTTCCTGGGTGGTTTTATTTTGGTGCACAACACAAAGAGATTGCCATAGACATGGTTTCTTTTGTTGTCACCTTGTCCAAAAACTTGGGCATCCTTGTCCACCCAGGTGGTTCATTGAGTACTTGTTTTATTATATAAAAACACAAGTCTTTTCTTAACTTCATAAAAATCTCAACATGTATCTCTTCTCAAAATATCTAGCATGGCTAAGCATATTACAACTACATTGTTTTCACTAAGGAATATATAAGGGTATTCTATTAGGAGTTGGCATAGCATAAGTATAGAAATTCCTTTCATGCATGTTTCAAAATCCACTAAGTATAATGAAAATAGTAGGACTTTAGATGATAGTGTAACTTGCCTTTTTGGTAGGGAATGTTAAATCACTTCTTGATCTTGCTAGTTTTACACTTTTCTAACTTCACTACAATCAATCAAGCAAACACAATATCAACTAGCATTCCAACCAATATTCAAACAATCAAACACACATAAAATACTAGGAACTAAGTCATGCATGCAAGCATGCAAAATAGTTTTATTTGCAAAGATGTTTTCTACTAGGTTCTAAACAAAGTAAGGATCAAAGTGGTCATTTTCTAAAGTGGCAAAGTCATTTGCAAAAAGGTTTAATCCATAAATCATTTTTAAATCCAACCATTATTTTATGTGATGGAAAATGTTTTTAACAAAGAAACAATTTTATATTGTTCACCAAATAAATTGTTAGTTCACAAAACTTGGTGTTTAGGGTCAGTAGTTTTGAATCAAAACATTTTCCAAAGGTTTTTGTTCAAAACCATTTTCATAACAAAACCAATATTTTTATTTGACTAGAAATGGGCTAAATCAAGATTTCCATCTTAATCTTCACCAAATATATATTTTTAAATCCATGGGTTGGTTCCTAGGGTCAGTAGGTTCACAACAAACCATTTTGCCAAGGTTTCAACCTCAAAATCATTTTGGAAAAAGTTTTTATAACCTAAACAAGCATACAAATGTTTCTGCAAAAACAAACATTTTACCAGAGGCTTTTTACTAAACAAATTGCATGGTTGGCTAGGGCTTGTTCCACTGATTCCATTGATATAAAGTTTGCAATTTTTGGACGTGTGGATCAAAAGTTACAAGGGTTTCAAAATTGAATCTCTAACAGATTCAAATCTGTTTTAAAACGAAGCCTGAGCCACGTGGCGCCTTTCTATTTGCTGATACCGTTTCGTCAGGATCACTCACTGAGGATCGTTGGATCTAATGCGAATCACACGGCTCAGATGCTACCATACCTGTTCGCTTAAGTCGTTCTGTCTACACCACAGGATGGGGATCTAACGGCTCACGCGTGTTTGACCAAAAACTGGCGGCGCAGCGATGGTGGCGGTGCTGGTGAAGCAGGAAGCGAGAGAGGGAGGGAGTAGGCTCACCGTGTTCGCAGTAGCATGGGGAAGCTCAATGTGGCAGTATCTCGTCGAGGGGCGCACTGGAGTGAGGACAATGGCTCGCCGGAGTTGAGTCTGACGATGGCCACGCTCTGTCGTCGTCGAGGACGGTGCTATGGGTCACGAGAGGGCAAACAAAGAGCACGGTTAGACGCGCAAGATTAAGGCGAAGATGCGTGCATGAAGGAGAAGGGGAGGGGCGGTCAGATACTACCTGGAGGACTCGCCGGAGTAGCAAGCAGACGGTGGCGATGCTTGGAGTCGTCGCTGTCGAGGCTCAGAGGCGCCCGTGAGTGAACGGAAGGCACAGGGAGATGCGCCTAGGTCTGGGAAATGTGCCCGTATGGTTGGGAAGGTGAGGGGCGGCAGTGGGTCACCGGAATTGACTGGAGATGCTCGTCGGAGCCAGTGGGGTTTGGGCTTGCAATTCGAGCAGCCTAGAGGCAGTGAGGAGCTGGAAGCAGAGGGGAAATCGGGAGAAGAGGGAGACATTTAAGGGAGCATGGTCCCTGGGGGATTAATGGCCGTTAACAGTGCGAATTGATCGCCGGAGTAAAGACAGGAAACGGCGAGGAGGATTCAGCGCGAGTTTGAAGATGATGAATAGTGCTGTGGGGCCTTGCTGTCAGTGAGAAAGTGAGAGGGAAAGAGGGGCCACCGGTCAGCGTCTCCGTGGGTCAGTAAGTGAGTGCGAAACGTTTTCTGCGGGAGTGAGGGACTGGGCTGGTTGCTGGGCTTATTGGGCTGGCCGACTAGGCTGCTGTCAGGTTTCATTTTTTTTCTTTCTAATTGCTTTTTCCTTTTCTATTTCTGTTTTCTGTTTTGAAATTCATTCAACAAATCAAACCTTCAATTCAAATCAAATTCCACCAAATTTTGTATTGAGTTTTGATTCTGTTTATCAACATAAACCAAAGTCCCCAAAACAAAAATAATATTTTTATTTTAGGGTCCATTATTAATTAAATAAATAGACCTTGTTTATTAAATCAAAATAGGATTTGATTTATTCAAAATCTCCATTTGAAATCTAAATATTTTCAAAACCAAATCAGTAGGTTTTATTTGGAAATAAAGAATACTTGGAAAGCTTGTTTAAAATAAATAGATAAGTTTTGATGTTTAATTAAAATAGTAAAACCTTTATTTTTAATAAACTTGGATATTAAATCCTTAGTGTTTTATTTAAATAAACCTTTACTATTTTTATCAAAAGGAAATATTTTTAATTCAAAGGTTTGGCAAAGTTTTAAATTGGCTTATAAAATAATCCTTATTTATATTTCTACCTTTTCATTTGAAAACCAAATCTTTTTATTAAAAGATCAAAAATAGTAAATCCAAATATTTTTATTTTCTTTTATTAAATGTTTATCTTTTTAAATCCTTTTAGGATTTATCTTGATCAAAGTAGGTTTTGAAGGTTCCCATTGGATTCAAAAGTTTCTTCTCACACTGAAAATCAATAAAGTTTTATTTTATTCATTTATTTTTCACATTACAAGATTTGGAAAATCTTGGGATGTGACATGCAGCGCGGGCGGCGGTCTCGGGCTCCGGCGAGCTCGAGCGCGTGCTCTCGGTGACCTGCGGCGAAGGGGATTGGCATGGGCGTCGTTGGCGAGCTAGGGGGAGATGGGAGGGTCATCAGCGTGCGAGGGGGCGGCCGGCCCAGTGCGAATCAGAGCTTACCGATGGCAATGGCGGCGGCGGCTTCGATCTCCGACGAGCAAATTCGCGAAGATGGAGGCGTCCCAGGCGACGGTTTTGGGGGGCTTTCGAAGAGGGGGCTCTAGAGATTAAGAGGGGGAAATATCTACCTCGGGGTTGTTCGGATTCGATGCGAATTCCGCAGAAAAATGGCGGCTGTAGTTGAGTTCGGGAAGAACTCGAGTTGGGGAAGGAGATGACGCGTGGGGCCCACATGGCGGCCTTGGCGGTGAGGCTGATGGGCGGGCACGCCGTCGTGTGTTGGCGATGGGTTGAGCTAGCGGCCGGTTTCTCTTTTTTTCTTTTTTTCTGGACATTTTCTTATTTGAATCTGAATTGACATAACTGTCTAGTTTTTAGACAAAAAATCAGTTTAGCATAACTTTTGAACCGTAGCTCCAAATGAGGTGATTCAAAATGCTACGGGTTCGTATTGGAACCCTCTACGCATCTGCGCTAACCAAAATGCTAAACTCAAAGTTTCTAGCAGGTGCAAGGTAGAATCCGAGCACTCTAATGTAGCTTACAAAATGCTAATGCAAGTGAGGATTTTTGCCAAAAGCTTTTCAAACTGAATTTTTGCAATGATGTTCAAGATGCAATGACATGCATGATATGCAGTACTAAATCTAAAATTTGGGATGTGACAGGGTGAGCAAGAGGGCGTCGTGACGACCTTATCCTTCTCCAGGGCGCGATGAATGATGGCGACCGAGTGGCACAGATCGACGCCGGCGGCGCGGGCACGCAGCAGCTTGACGTCGTCGTTGAAGATGAGCTGGGATGAGGTGGGCTTTAGCTGGGCTGCAGCGGTTCCTGGCTGCTACGCGGGTGAGGGGAAGGGAGGGAGAAGAGGGAGTTAGGCCAGCTGGGCTGCGGCCTGGCTGCTGCTCTATATTTTTCCAGCAAAAACTTTTTTCCTTTTCTGATTTAGGTTTCCTCTTTTATAATTCATTTTCAAATCTGTTTTGGATATTTCAAAAATATCAGATGCTTTTGTAAAATATACAAATTTTTGTGGGGCCCTTTTATTCAGATTGGGCTCCACACATTTTGATAGCTTTCAAAATCAAAACATTTTTAATTAATTTGAAAGGGAGAGGGAAACTAGGGTTTAGGGTTTTGTTTAACTTTTCTTTGCATGCATTTCTAAGAGATGATACTTATGAATACACAATCAAAACCCTAATTACTATTTAACTAAAACTGGGGTGTTACAGCGAACAATCAACATGTTCATCATATCATTCGTATGACTTATGCTTTACCTTTTGGTATTCCGTGTTCCGAGACCATGTCTGTACATGCTAGGCTCATCAAGATTAACCTTAGTATCCGTATGTGCAAATCTGTCTTGTACCCATTGTATGCACACATAGAATCTATCACACCCAATCATCACGAGATGCTTCGAAACGACGAGTCTTAGTAATGATGCCTACTAAGGACGAACACTTTATTACTAGCAACGATGCCATATCATCTTATAATGCTACCGTCACGATCTAAGTAATACATGATGCATAAAAAGGATTAACATCACATGCAATTCATAATATGTGATATGATATGGCCTTTCTCCTTATGCCTTTGATCTCCATCTCCACAGCACGGACATGATCTCCATCATCACCAGTGTGGCGTCAAGGTCAATGGCGTCGCTTCATGGTTGTCCATCACCAAAGACAACTATTACAACTACTTGGAATAAATCTATTACAAGATGAATAGACACACATGTCTTAACAAATTTAAATACAACCATTAGGCTCCTCCCGATTTCCATATTACAATAAGAATCATTGCATACATCAAATATAATCACAATCACATTATGGCCATATCACATCACATGCCCCTACAAAAACACGTTAGACGCCTCTACTTTCTTTGCATGTTTTACATGGCCTAGGGTTTTCGAATAAGAACCGTTCTTACCTACGAATAGGAACCACAACGATGATACAAGTGTTGTCAAGTGCCCATTATAAATTTAATCTTAACTATGGTGGGAGAGCCAGACACCCACAAAGCCACTTGTGCAATACAAGTTGCACGTTGAGCGTGGAGCAAGTCTCATGTGCGACGACATGTAAGGTTAGACCGAGCCGCTTCATCCCACCACCCCGCAAGATGCAAAGTACACAAAAAGCAAGCAAAAACAAGAGAATCAACACCCATAAAACCATTGTGTTCTACTCGTGCAATAGATCTACGCATATATTTGGCTCTGATACCACCGTAGGGTTTGTAGCATGGAAAACAAAAAACAATCACAATAACACATAAAACCAAGATCTAATCTATGATGAAGCCAAGATCTAATCTACGAGATCAGTGAAACGAGATTGAAGAGAACTAACCCTCATAGATCGGATCTCGTTGTTGATGTAGTTGATCACTTGCCGATATCAATATCGCGTAGATGATCCTTCCACTGCCGTGTTCCGAAAGTGCTTCCGCACTCATCACACGTACGGAGTCGATGAAGACTTTACTCTCCCTATTCCAGTGGGAAGAGAAGGTAGTAGATCCCCTCGAAATCCCAGCAGCACGACAGCGTGGTGGTGGTGGTGGAGAAGAATTCTGCAGGGCTTAGCCTAAGCCGGAGCAGTTGATGAAGGAGGGAGAGGGTGGAGCCTAGGGTTAGGAGTAGGGGACAAGGGTGGCGTGATGGAGCCCAATACTTGTCGTGGAACGCTTCGTTGGAAACCCCAAGAGCAAGATATAAAGAAGCACAGCAGCAAGTTTCCCTCAGTAAGAAACCGAGGTTATCGAACCTGTAGGAGGAAGGAAACATCACACAGGTGTTTCTGGCAACACGGAGACCTGCACAACACAAACTCAAGACTTTGCCCCAACGAATCAGTGAGGTTGTCAAGCTCACTGGTTTGCTGTAACAAAGGATTAAACGTATGGTGTGGAAGGTAATGGTTGACAGCAAGTAAACAAGTAACAATGGAAGATGTATCAATGGTAAAGATTGGACCGGGGTCCATAGTTCACTAGAGGTGCTCTCCTTAGATAAACAACATGGCATGAAGGGTAAACAAATTACAGCGGGGCAATTGACAGGAACTGAGCAAGGCATAATAATGCAATTACTAGCCAGAAAGATCCTATGAAGTTGGTTGGGCAATACAACAATATACATAAAACGTAATCCAACTGCATCTATGACTAGGAGTCCACCTTCAGGTTATCATCCAAACCCCCTCCAGTATTAAGTTGTAAGCAACAGACAACTGCTTTACGCAAAGTGTGTAAGGTAAACAATCCACATGTTCTATGAACAAGAGACCGTTGTTTTCTCCCTAGTAGCAACAACACATCTACAACCGAAGAGATTTCTGTCACTTCCCTTGGAAACTAGAGCCATGAACCCACCATCGAGCATAAATACTCCCTCTTGGAGTCACTAGCAACTACTTGGCCAAGATAACCACCAGCAACGGAGAGCATGCAAGATCACAAACAACACAGACATGATAGAATCATAAAGATAAAACCATTAATCAAACCAACATAATAATATCAATATCCATCAGATCCCCGCAAACACAACATGCATGATTACAAATAGATTAGATCTTGATCATGAACGGAGCTCACAAGATCTATACATGAAAGCACAAAGGAGGAGATACAACCATCTAGCTACTACATGGACCCATAGTCCAAGGTGGAACTACTCACAAATCATACCGGAGAGAAGGCCTCCGGGATGATCTCCCCTCCTGCAGGGTGCCGGGAAGTGCTTCAGATCCCCCCGATCTAGGGACGATGGTGGCGGCGGCTACAGACGGTTTCGTCTATTTCTAATCGGGTACTCAGGGTTTCTGCATCGGGGGCTTCTTATAGGCAAAGGGGCGAGACCGGGAGGTGGCCAGGGCCACCAAACCCTAGCCAGGCACGGGCCTACCTGCCCTCGCACCTGGGGTGGGTCTGGCCCCCCTGGCCGTCCCCTCCGGCTCTCCTCTGTACTTCTTGTAACCCACAGGAAATAATTGACTTTGACGTTTTTCCCGTCCAATTCCGAGAATATTTCTTTACTAACTCTTCTAAAACCAAAAACAGCAGAAAAGATGCATCTGGCACTGTTGCAACTTGTTAATAGGTTAGTACCAGAAAACATGTAAAAAGCACCTCAAAGTGTGGACAAGTAAAGCAAAATAGATACTAAACAAGCATGGAACATAAAAAATTATAGATACGTTTCCAACGTATCATGGCGCCGTTCCCACTGCTTCTTATATAGATGTGGGGGGGTGCGGCCAGGGTTACCAGCCCTGGCCGTGTCCTCCTCCAACTTGGCGGCCAAAGAGGGAGTGGGGAGGGAACTTTCCCCCCAAGTTTCTTCCCCTTTTCTTTTTAGGGTTTTCCCCTTTTTTCCTTATGGTGGCCAGTTTGGCCCCTTGGGCTTGGTGGGGCTGCCCCTAGGGCTCCCACAGCATGCCACAACCCAAGTGTCCCCTCCCGGGGTGGTGGACTCACTGGTGGTCCCTCTAGAACATTCTAGAAGCTTCAGGTCAAAACATCGAAAACTTTTCTGAACCCCGGAAATTGATATTCCTTATATGAATCTTATTCTCCGGACCATTTTGGATGTCCTCGCGATGTCCTGGATCCAATCCGAGACTCCGAACAACATTCAATCTTCATCTCATATTCCATATCTACTTAAACAACATCGAATACTTAAGTGTGTCACCCTACGATTCGTGAACTATGTAGACATGATCGAGACTGTCGTGGTATTGCCGATGAGTACGCCATGGAGGGGGTCCTCACAGTGCGTGTTTAGAGACGTGGGGGAAGGCGGACGGTTGACAGGTACGAGGTAACACAGCTTACCCAGGTTCAGATCCCACGATGGTGGCGGAATCCTACTCCTGCTATAAATCATTATAAGGGCAATACGCCGAGTTACAGGGATTGGTTCGCTGTGCGAGATTGTCTAAAGTTGTCTATGAATGTGCCCTAAAGGCCCCCATAGGCCCGACTTATATAGTCGCCAGGTCCTAGGGTTACAGGGAAAAGTCCTAGCCGGACAGGTCACAGAGTCCTACACCGTCTATTACTAGTCTTGTGTATCTTGCACTCCAAGGCTCTGGGTACGTCGGTGACTCCAACTGTAGCCTTCCTTTATCCGTCATGGGCCTCCCTCCTGGATCCATCTAACTGGGCCGCCCAGCAGGCCATAGGCCATGCTACCAACTGTAGGCCACCCCGGTTATCCGGATAGGAGACATGCTATGGGGATACCCATATAGCATATCCCCAACAGTAGCCCCTGGAGAACTCCGAGATCTTGTGCCGTCTTGCCTCTTCGTGTGGAATGCTCTGTCTAGATGAATGTCGGCAAATCGCCAAGCAATAACTTGTAGTCCTCCCAAAGAATCCTGCAAGGTTTTCTCCGTCTTCAACACGTAAGTCGGAGAAATGCTAAATCTTCCATCGTACTCTTCCGTAGCCAGACTAGATCCATCCATACCGGAATCTTCTGATGTGACGGCTCATCTGCCTATGTCAGCTAGGACGACGTAGGCTTAGGTCAGCGACACCTCGTAACTCACACATGCAGAGAACGCAATCATGTCCGATTTTCCCGCACGAGCGATACAAACCGTTGACGACGACGGTTGGAGACGTGGCCAAAATGTCTGCGCACGTTCGCACACACGTCGTATACGCGGCAACCGTTCGGTCAAGCTGCACGAATCTTGACGTTGTAGATGATAAATAGTAACCGTGGTGGAATTTGTACCTTTTACCTCATTCTCTCCTTGCGTCGTCTTCTTCCTCCAGCGCGTGCCTCCTCGAGCTCTCCGCGCCGAACTCGCAAAAAACCCTAGCCTCAATCCACACCAGTCACATCCAACCTCTCTCCATGGCCAGCAGCAACACCACTCCTTCCATGGCAGCGTCGAGCGAAGCCGCGGTGAAGCCGGCGAGCTCTATCGTCATGCCCCCAGAGGGCTTGGTCATCCCCGCCTCGGCGGTGATTGAGTACACCAGCGGCAACCACAATCTGGCGGCGCTGGAGCCGTTGGAGGAGGAACTGGATTCGCACAAAGTCGACTGGCACGGCTCAGATATCACCGACCATGACATCCAAGAGCTGATCGTCGAGGGCTACCTCCCTACAATGGAGGGGCTCGCCTGGCGGGGGGCGCCGGCCGGCGAGGTGACACCTTCTCCCCAAGCCAGAGAAAAGGTGTACCTCAAAGCCCAACTGGTACGTGGCGTCTCCCTGCCCATCTCCAACTTCTTCCTCTTCGTCTTAAACCACTACAGAGTCCAGCCCTAGAATCTTTCTCCCAACAGTATCTTAGCGCTTAGCAACTACGCGGCGCTCTGCGAGGGTTACTTAGGGATAAAGCCTAGGCTAGACCTCTTCGTGTACTTCTTCACCGTCAAACGTGAAGCCGGAGCTAGTAAGGAAGAACTTAGGAACTGTGGCCCCATAAGCTTCAAGATCCGACCTGGCCGGCGGTTCCCCGACATCGTCGGCCACGAGTCCTGCAAAAATTGGCAACGGACGTACTTCTACGGCCTAGATATCCCTCTGGCTGGCCGACAAGTAACATACTCGGACTTTGTTGACGGAGCCGCCGCTGAAGCCTTGTCATGGAGATCCTAGGCCTCCCTTCCCTCCGACCTCGATGCTTCCCGCGCCATAAGGCGGATAGAATGGTTCGTAGAGACGGGTTTGACCGGCTTGGACCTAGCCATGTGCTGGTTCATCAGGCGAATCCAACCTCTGCATCACCGCACGAAGCTCATGCACGAGTATACCAGCGATAGAAGGGATAGCCTCCGCATCTCCATGGACAAGTTCTTGCGCGACTCCGTCAAGCTCCGCCTTAAGGACATCGTCAAGGTGAAGGACAAGAAGCGTGGATTCACCATCACCTACGACATGTTTGTAGACGACAAGTGCCCAAAGGTAGGTATTTATTTTCCGTGTATGACATATACTCCAGTTCTTCCGTCTTGCAAATGTCATCTCATCTAACACGGTGACTTCTCACTTAACATCTTAGCGATCTAGAGGAGGACAACCTGGCTGCCCAAATCTATGATCCAAAGATGAAGGAAGTCACGGTCGTGTCCGACGACGATGCTCTGTTGGCGCGAAAGCGGAAGAGCTCCACCTCTGTTGCTGCCGACGGAGGCAAGAAGAAGAAGAAGACGGAGGGTGGAGCCTCCAAGAAGACTACCTGCCTACAGGCGAAAAGAAAAGTTACCAGGATCCCCTTTGCCAAAGCACCCCCACTTGTGTAAGCTTCTTTCTTTCTGACATTGTCTATTCATTTGTCTTGCTCCTGTACTTATTCATGTTTGCACGTTTTAGGAAGAAAGCCACGACCAGCCTCAAGAAGACTTCCAAATTGGGGGCTTCTAGAACCATCAAGGACATGCTGCATCGCGATGCATCTCCCGCCATCGCCCCTACCACTCCCTCTGTCAAGCCTTCGTCTGCCCCGACAAGCTCACAAGCTAAGGAGGCATCTGGCCCTTCCGCCATGGAAGTGGACTCAGGTGCCTCTACCGACGTTGCTGTAGTCGGCGAGCAGGCGACGCAGGAGAGTGCCGCCTACCAAATGGCTGAAGCTCCGGCTAAGGATGCCATCGGTGGCGGTAAGGCGGCGGTGGAAGCAGGTACCTCTGTCGTTGGCAGCGCCCCCGCACCCAAGAAAATCATAGCCTATCCAAAGATAGTATATCCGGTACTTACACCGGGTAGCACTGCTTTGGTCCCTGGTGCGGCACCGACATCTCCGAAGTGCGGTCTATAGGAGCTCCGCCGACAAGCAGAAATCTTGCAAGGAAACATCGAATCCTTTGGCAAGCTGCTGGCCGAGAGTGCTACAAACCTCAAGATCATAACACTTGTAAGTTTTATCTGCCTTTTGCATTTCATATGAGTATCCCACTGTAGCCCCCGAGGATGTAGACGGAAAAACCATAGGTTTTTGTATCTATATGCTCTAAGAGTGACTAGGTTAGAAAAACTCTCAATGTAGCCCCCAAGCATGTAGGTGGAATGAAATATTCCAACTAGATGCTTTAAGAGTAGCATACACAGTGTTTATAAATTTCCATACTGTAGCCCCCAAGCTTCTAGTTGTAACTGAATTAGTTCCGACTAGATGCTTAAAGAAAAGCTAAGCATATATCCGAGTTAAAAACTTTATACTGTAGCCCCCAAGCCTCTAATCAAGAACTGAATTAGTTCTGACTAGATGCCTAAAGAAAAGCTAAGCAAATTGCTAAGTCAAAAACTCTCGCTGTAGCCCCCGAGCGTCTAGGTGGAAAATTTCCGGCTAGATGCTCCAAGCAGACCAAACAACGCCTTAACTTTGACCTTTTTCCATAGAACGAGAGTGCTCGGAGGGGCATGGCCAATGACAAGTACCAGAAGATGCGCGCAGACCTGGAAGCTGAAAAGGGTAAAACTGCCTTCTTGAAGGAACAGATCACCAAGAGCAAGCATCTGTTTTCTTTTTTGCATTCCGACTTGGTTTTGTGCCCATATTCTCCGAGTACTCACTGTGTACTTTGCTTTCTACGACTTGTAGAAACTATTGCCAAGGCCAAGAATATTGTTGAGCAATCCAAGCACATTCAAGAGCTGGATAGCGAGAACAAAATTCTTAAGCAGGAGAGGAACGACATGCTGAAAATGCATGAGGAGTCAATGAAGGCCCTGCAGGACTCCGCCACCGAGGAAATTAATCGCTTGAAGGAGGAGATCTCTATCCTAAGAGATCAGAAGAAAGCTGCCGATGAGCAGAATCAACGCCATAGTGAGGCGTATAAACTCCTCCAACAAGAGAAAGAATCCTTAGCGGACACCCTCTGGCAAGCTGAGGCTAGCATCTTCAGTAAGTTTTCTCCATCTTGAATTTTTGTAGTCTGGATACTCTTGAATTGTTGAACTCATGTGTTTCTTGTTGGAATTTCAAGCTCCTATGGGTTTAACCCGTTCGCCTCCTCTAGCCAAGGAATGCATGGTTCTTGCCGGAAACTTTATCAACACCGCCATCACACAAGCCAAGGAGATCGCCAAGCCCCTCCAGATAAATATCAAGGCATCGGACTCCATGGCGAAGTACTCGAAGATTCTGCACCGAGCCCTCGAGCGTATCACAAGCTGGAAAGCTTCATGTGCACGGGATGGCGCAAGGATGGCAGTGTCAATGGTGAAGGCACACTACGAAGATGCCGACATTGACACGGTGACCTCTGGCATTCCCGGTGTAGACGATGATGGCAAAGAGATTAACCATGAATCCATCTTGTCATCGCTCGCGGGCTATGACACTAGAGTTGCCGAGTTGGTAGACGTCAACGTCTTTGTGCCAACGAACACCATCGACAGCGGTTACCAAGGTTCCTCTGAGTCCCTCCACAGCGCCGACTTCGAGGGTGGTTCTCCGGCTGGTGATGACGCTGCTTCCAAGTCACCTGCGCCAAAGGAATGAAGAACAACTTTGTAATATTTGTTTCAACTTTGGTGCATATGCTGAAAAAACTTATTGATGTAAATTAAGGAGGAAAACAATGGTTGTTATTTCCTGCTACTCAAGAACTAGTTTCCAGCATCTATATATGTTTAAGCAAGTGCTGGCTTATCCATTACTTGGGTTCTTATGCTTGAATTTTCGTGAGTTAGAAGATTCGTTGTCGGAACCATGCGCTCAGGTGATGATGCCCAATGGCACCATCAAAAACCTAAGCACAAAATCGCCGACAATAAGTGTCGAAAGTCGCTACTCCAGAATCCACATAAAACAACAAAGAACATTGAGACCAGAAAACTTAAGCTAACGCCCGTAGGCAGAATTTTCACTAGTGCAATCGCAAAGCTTGTGCATAAAGGTTTTACATGATCCAAAAATGAACACTAAAGGAGGTAAAAGACTCAGAAATATGAGTGAACCAGAGAGCTTTATTTCATTGATCATATAAGAGGTACACAATTAGATAAAAAATGCTAAGTGTAAAAAGGACGTAGCTGTGCTATGTTCCATGGCCGATCAAGCTCCGGGTAGTCATCATCCGGGTCACGTCGCTTACGCTTATGATCCTCGTTGGGTCTATCCTTCAGTTCACGATTGTCAACAAGGTAGTAAGACCCATTGAGTAGTGCCTTGCTTATGATGAGTGGTCCTTCCCATGGCGAGGATAATTTGTTCGACTCCTTCTGCTTAAGTCGGAGCACCAAATCCCCC
This sequence comes from Avena insularis, assembly GCA_023614405.1. Taxonomy (NCBI): domain Eukaryota; kingdom Viridiplantae; phylum Streptophyta; class Magnoliopsida; order Poales; family Poaceae; genus Avena; species Avena insularis. The sequence continues at coordinate 93,577,246 of CM042695.1, forward strand.
TCTTTAAACGAGCGATGCCGAACGCGGCGACTATGGTAGCTACGTAGCTTCTGCTGGTAGATGGCGGATCTTTGGCATGCCAAAACGCGCTCCTCCTCGAGAAGGTCCACATCTAGGCGTCTGGATTCTTCAGCGTCATATTTGTCATAGGCGGCAACTCTTGGTGCATCGTGAAGGATGTCGGAAGGCAGGATGGCTTCTGCTCCATATACCATGAAGTAAGGGGTGTAGTCGGTGGATCTGTTGGGTGTAGTTCATAAACTCCATAGCACAGATGGCAATTCTTCCGCTCAGGCTCCAGCTGCTCTATGTAGCGGTGCCTCTAGACGTGGCTTGATTCCCAACAGAATTAATCCATTGGCTCGCTCAACCTGACCGTTGGATTGTGGGTGTGCCACAGATGCAAGGTCAAGTCGGATGACTTTCTCCCAACAATAAGCCTCCACTTCTCTGAGTGACAAATTGCTGCCGTTGTCGGTGATAATGCTATGTGGGAGACCAAATCTCACCACTAGATCCCGGACAAATCTGAGGGCAGTTGCCCCATCAAGCTTTCTAATGGGTTTAGCTTCTATCCATTTAGTGAATTTATCAACTGCTACAAGCAGATGCGTAAACCCACAAGGTGCCGTCTGTAATGGTCCCACCATGTCTAGCCCCCAGACTGCAAACGGCCAAGTTATTGGTATTGTTTGCAATTCTTCAGCAGGAACATGTGGTTGTCGGGCATAATACTGGCATCCCATGCATGTCTCAACCAGCTTGTCGGCGTCCGACTTCGCGGTCAGCCAGTAGAATCCTTGCCGGAAGGCTTTCTCAACCAACGATCGAGGAGCGGCGTGATGCCCGCAATCTCCGAGATGGATTTCGCGTAGGATTTCCATACCTTCTAGCTGGGAAACACACTTTAGGTATAGACCAGTAGTGCTTCTTTTGTAGAGTTGCCCATTGATTATGGTATAACCCTTTGCTCGTCGTACTATTTGCCGTCTTTCGACCTCGTCGTCAGGCAAAGTTCCGTGTTCGAGATATTCCATGAACGGTTTTGTCCAAGCCGGAGGGACCTTGGTCACCATGTTGACGAAAGATTCAGCTCTATCCGGGTTGTCGATGTCGGCTCCCTTCACAGATGGTGTGCGCAGGTGCTCTAGGAAAACTCCTGGCAGAATTCGCTTGCGCCCTGATCCAAGCTTAGACAGCAGATCAGCCGCCTCATTTTGCTCCCTAGACACATACTTGACTTCGTATCCCAAGAAGCTCTTGGCTATCTCGTCCACTTCGTCTCGATATACCTCCATCATAGGGTTCCGCGCATTCCAGGTGCCAGTCTCCTGCTGGGCAACCAAGTCGGAATCTCCACAGCAAACTATGCGCTTGATGCCAATATTCTTGGCTACACGTAGTCCGTGAATGAGTGCTTCATACTCTGCCATGTTGTTTGTAGCCTCGAAGTGGATCTGCAGAATGTAGTGTAGCTTGTGTCCTGTTGGTGACTGTAGCCATACACCAGCCCCCCGAGCCATTGAGCAACTTTGATCCATCAAAGTGCATCACCCAGTATTCTGGTTCCGGCAACGGAGTAGCATCTGGCATCTCCGTCCCATCTGCAAAAAAATCCGCCAAGGCTTGTGACTTGATAGCGTCGCGTCTCTTGTAAGTGATCTCGAAGGTGGCAAGTTCAATGCCCACTTCGCGACCCTTCCTGTAGCGTCGCTGTTGTTGATTATGTCGGACAGTGGAGTCTTGCTCACCACTGTGATTGGGTGCTCCTGAAAGTAATGCCTCAGCTTCCGAGAAGCAAGGAATACTCCATAAGCTATCTTCTGGTAGTGCGGGTAACGTTGCTTGGACTCCGTCAAGACCTCGCTCACATAGTAAACTGGTCGTTGAACTCCGTGCTCATAGTCTGGTTCCTTCCGCTCTACCATGACGATGATGCTGATTACCCGGTTGGTTGCCGCCATGTAGATTAACATGGGCTCTCCAGGCTCGGGTGCTGCAAGGATAGGCGCTGAGGAAAGAATCTCCTTGAGCTGCTTCAATGCTGAATTTGCTTCGTCTGTCCATGTGAATTTTTCCGCCTTCTTCAGAAACTTGTACAGCGGCAGAGCCTTCTCTCCAAGTCGGCTGACGAACCGACTAACAGCTGCAACATAACCTGTTAGTCGTTGAATGTCCTTTAGGCATGTCGGACGGTTTATGTTCAAGATGGCCTTGATTTTCTCCAGGTTGACCTCGATTCCACGCTGGGAAACGATGAAACCCAACAATTTGCGGTGGAACCCGAGACGCGCACTTCTTAGGGTTAAGCATCATGTTGTATTTCTGGAGATTATCAAAGGTTTCTTGTAAGTCGGTGATTAAGTCATTTGACTTTTTAGACATCACCGCGATATCGTCCACATAGGCGTGAACGTTCCGACCAATTTGGTCGTGAAGGCAACATTGCATTGTCCGCTGGTACGTAGCACTTGCGTTTTTCAGCCCAAAGGGCATCGTAACATAGCAAAACGTGTCGTATGGGGTAGTGAACAAAGTGGCCAATTGGTCCGACTTCCTCATCTTGATCTGGTGGTATCTTTAGTATGCATCAAGAAGACACAAAAGTTCTGAGCCATATGTCGAGTCAATGACTTGGTCAATGCGAGGCAAAGCAAACGGATCTTTGGGACATGCTTTGTTCAAGCCGGTGTAATCAACGCACATTCTTAATTCATTGGTTCCCTTTTTGGGGACAAGTACAGGATTGGCCACCCATTGGGTGTGAAGGACTTCTCAGATAAATCTAGTCTTAAGTAACCTAGCTATCTCTTTGCCAATGGCGCGTCTCTTCTCATCTCCAAAGCATCGTAGAGGTTGTTTCACTGGTTTGGATTTTGGATCGATGTTTAGGCTGTGCTCGGCAAGTTCCCTAGGTACACCTTTCATGTCGGTAGGTTGCCAGGCAAAGATGTCCCTATTCTCACGGAGGAACTCAACGAGCGCGCTTTCCTATTTGGGAACCAGGTTCGTCCCAATGGCGGTGACCTTGGAGGCATCGCCTATCACAAGTTCCACCGGCTTGGTCTCGATGGCAGCCTTGAACGCAGGAGCGGAGTCGAAGATTTGTTTATTCAACGCGGGCATCTCTGAGTCATCAACCTTGCTCTGGATCTCTTTGAATTCTTCGCTGTAAAGGACAGCTTCTGCAACTGCTGCTTTATTGATCTTGTAGTCCCTTGCCTTGGTAAAGCTTCCGGATACGGTGATGATACCGTTTGGTCCTGGTATCTTGAGTTTGTTGTAGACGAAGCATGGCTTGGCCATGAACGTGTGGAATATGTCGCGGCCGAATATGACGTGGTACACGCTCTTGAAGGGGACCACCTCGAAGGTCATGCGCTCTTGGCGGTAATTGTTAACATCGCCAAAGGCAACCTGAAGTGTAATGCACCCAAGGGACCGAGCCTCCCGACCAGGAACTACGCCGTGGAAGATGGTGTTGGTCCACCTTAGGTTTGCCTCCGTCAAGTTCATCTTCTGTAGTGTATCCAGGTACATGATGTTGATGCTGCTTCCAATATCCACCATACACTTGGTGAACTCCACGCCGTCAATCAAGGGGTTAATGACCATGGCATACTGGTTCTCCGTAGGTATAAGGTCTGGGTGGTCCGTCCTGTCCCAAGTAATTGGAACCTCCGACCAGCGCGTCTTTGAGGAAGCTGGGGAGAGTAGCCATCAGGATCCTCAGAGAGGTCTTCTATTGTCGGACGGTGGGGGTGCCAAGGAAAGTGTGGTAGACTGGAGCCTTCTTCGCGAAGGGGTTCTTGCCCTTGTCGTTGCTCTTGGCGGCGTGCTTGGGGTCAACGTCCTCGTCCATGTCACTTGAATCCTTGGACTCCTTCTCCTCCTTCTTCCCCTTGCCCTTGCCTCGCGGTCTGTTCTTCCGACTTCGCTTGTAGCCGGACTCCGGGTCTTCCTTGAGGTCGTTGACGAACTTGCAATGTCGATTGGTATGGGTGGCATTTCCGTTGACGTCGAGGTGTACGAGGCACGGCATATCGCGGTACTCCTTGTAGGTTTGGGGAACGCGGAGCAACGCCGAGGTAGTTTCACTTCCTCGTTGCTGCCCAGGACCAGCTCCCCTTCCTCGTCCACGTTGTTCGCCATCACCTCGTCCTGCAAAAGTCATAGCGACCATGTCGGTAGATTGCTTTTCTTCTGGAGCGGTTTTCCGCTTTGTACTGCTGTTCCTCCGAGCTAGAGTTGAAACGGCCATTGCCGGCAAAGAGCCGCGAGCATCGTCGTTGGCAGTTGCGAACTCACTGGCCAACTGGATCATCTGATTCAAGTCAAGCTAGTGATTGTCCTGCAAGCGCTTCAGCTTATGTCGGAGCAACGTGCCCCTTTCCAACCCATCGATGAAGGCGGCCATGGCGGTCTGAGCGTGCACTCCTGCGCATGAATTCTTCATGTCCAGCCAGCGGGAGAGGTAGGCGCGAGATGTCTCGTCTTTCTCTTGCACGCACCGCTGTAGATCGCCGACAGTGCAGGGACGCTTGTATGTACCCTCAAAGTTCTTGGTGAATGCTTCTTGCATATCCAACTATGTAACATCCCAAAAATATTAAACTAGAATCATCAAATTTAGGGTTAACAAAAACTTTTCTAATTAAAATTATGAAGACATGCATATGTGTATGCATTGAATTTGAAATTCTTTTGAACCACCTTGTTTGTGTGTTTCTTTGCTTGTAAAATGTTTCTTAGGTGAAATAAACATCATCTAAAACATTTCCCAAACTTTTCCTAAAGACAAATAAATCAAAACCAATAAAATAAAGGAATGGTCATTTTGACCAATTTAACTCCCATGCCTACTTTGGCTGTCTCAAACTTTCAGAACCTAATGGAAACTTTTCTGGATCTTTGCACCCCTTGAATGTACTCATAACAAGGTATCAAGGCCCACTTTGTGATCATCCAGAAACTTTCAAATGCATAGTTTAAATGACAATTCAAAATTGAATCTTTATCATATGGGAAGATCCCACTTTTTCAAAAAACACTCAAACAAGCTCAACTTTCAAAACCCAAGCATCTGCAGACTCACCAGCACCAATATAGCAAACTCACCAAAAATCTTTTCAAAATTCAAAACTTGATTTCATGCGGCCATTTCATCAAACAGGTTGCAGACACAAATCATAAAAAATCTAAACACTATAGTGAGCAGTGATTGAAGCCTAACTTGTTCCCTCTCTGGGCACCACTAGCCTTAGTAGATCATCTAACAACCTAAACTAACCCTTAGCATCACTGTAAGCTTGGCATTGCCATCAATGGTGAACAGCCGAGCACACCCATGTCACCTCCATGTCGACAGCAAGCTAGGGAGAAAAGCAAGCCTAGCCAGCATGTCTGGGAGGCAGCCCACCGTCCACCGCCACTCCCTGTCCCAGCCGCGAGCGTGGTCAAGCCCTGGACCACACACACGAACCATGCCAACCTCGCCAGCAACCATGTCGAGCATGCGCCAGAGCGCCACCCTCGACCAGCGCCCACAGACCGCGCGCCGCCCTCGCCACGTGCATATGTGATCACCACTGACCTAGGAGACCGCCAGACATCCTCGTTCGCCGCCTCGTGACGCACAGCCACCACTCGCCGTCGAATACGCCGCCTCTGCCGCGCAGAGCGTCGCATGTTCCAGACCAAGCCTCACCGCCCCATGCCTCAAAACCATGTCGTTGAGCATCGCCAGGAAACACCGCACCGCCCCTACCTTCGCCCATGCCAATAGCCGTCTGTACCATCACCCCCGACGAGCTCACCGTGCGCCCCGTCGGTCCCCTCGCTCGAATATAAATAGAGGCCACCCCCAGTCGATTTCTTCACACCATCTCACTCCCCTCTCCTCACTGATCGTGCCACATTGTTCCCGGAGCAAGGTGAGCACCACCTCGCCGGAATTTCACCGGAGCCCGCCGCCTCTAGAGAAGAAGGGCGCCATCGATTTCGTCCACCCTAGGAGCTGCCGCGACCACCCCTGAGTTCGCCGTCGTCGACTTAGTCGTTCGCCCGCCTCGCTGACCCTCGTCTGCGCCCCGGTGAGCCCCCAGCACCCCTCACTGGCTGCGCTAGGTTTCTTTCTCGTCGGCGTTGCTCAACATCAACGATGACTCTCAGCCGTTGGATTAGAACTAGATCGAACGATCCACATTGCCCCGTACCGCTTCGCCCCTCCCTGTCTCACTGACGAGTGGGGACACCCACTTAAGCAGCCCGCGGGAGCACTGCGCTTAGCAGGCCGGCCCGTTAACTTTTCCCGCGCAGCCCAGTGATTTGAATTAAACCATTTCCATTTTATTTCAAACTCACTTCTGTACCCAACTTAAAAAATCAACCCAGATCGATTCAGTGCACCAAATTGAATGAAACCAATTTTGTTAGAAAGGTCTGAGAATGCTGAATCCAAGCCCGTTGGATTTAAGTCATTTGGATCTGTAGATCACCCATGGTAAAAATAACAAGGCAGAAGCTTTTATGCATTCAAACATTTTTCAAATTTAAACCATAATAGCTTTTGAGTTGATTCCAACTCTCAAAAATCACATTTAACCATACCTTTCAGAATATATAAAAAAATATAGGTTTACTTGCAGAAATAATGTTCAAGTAATAAAAGAATGCTACATAGGCATTTCTAGCCACTTTAATTAATTAAAATAAAAGTGTAAAACCTTATTAAATTGTGACACCACTTTAAATCATATTCCCATGGACTAAAATATGTGGTGATGACATGTGTCAACATGATCCCATGTTTGGTTTGGATAATATTAAATCTTAAGTAGTTTTTCAATGAGTAGAAATTACTTTTCTAAAAATAAAAGGAATTAAACGAAGCTTTAATCTTGTAATGTTAGTGATGATGTTAGATCATCTATAGGACCCTTGTGTGTGATGATTGCAAGTAGTTAAGTATTTTTTGGTGATTGTATACCTCGTATTTATTCATAGACGATAGTACCGACCAAGGATACGAGGAGGAAGGAGGATTCTACGAAGAAGAAGCCGAGGAGAACTTCAACCACTGCTCTGCACAAGGCAAGCTGATACTAGGCCTATGCAAGCTAAAACTTGCAAGATACTCTAATTTAGCAAGCCTAATACTACTAGTGAATGTGCAAGTTAACACTTGCAATTTAGCAAGCCGTACTACATCAATTGACCTATGCAAGCTATTAACTTAGCAAGCTTATACCACTTGATAAACCATCCTAGTTTTATTTGCAAGTCTATTACTTTATTTCTGTATCAAAACTCTTACTTAGAGTTTACTGAAATAAATGGTAGATACTAGAAGGATATTTTGAAGGTTGCATAACAAGCATAAAATTTGGCCTAAGCTAGATAATCTTGATGTCATCTTAAGGCATGAGATGGAACTTAGTTAGAACTCCACTAGTTTACCACCCCTCATTATTGCTTACCCCCACCTGTAGAGGCTAGTGCTAAGCATAAAACTTGATCAACTTTAGATGGGAATACTTGGTGGAAAAATGGTTATGAAAACCTTGGAATGATGGATCATTCTATTGAAATGTTTTGGACATGTGTTTCCAAACACCTGATGATTTTGGTGATGAAAATGATGAGGCATGAGCCTTAGCCCTTTATAAAACTGATGGTTGTCTGGATGCGATACCATTCCAATTTTATCGTACAACCACAATACCCGAAGATTGGGTAGGGCTTGACTGGAAACTTATATACCTTAGTATTAGTTACCTCACGGCCAAGGTCTGAGATGAGGCTACCTTGTGAAGATTGTCCACCTGTGCAGTACCCAAGATGATAGTTGGTCATGGTTGGGAGGCCAAACTCACAGGAGAGGTGCTTATACTAGGGCGTGTAATTTAATGGTTAGGATTGATTATCCGCATACTGAGTATGGTGAATTTAGGATTTGTTCCTGATGGATGTATCGAATGTTGTGGTGAAAGTGTACAATCTCTGCAGAGTGTCAAACTATTCGAATAGCGTCATGATTATGGACAGTTGGAGTGGCCATACTGTTCCCCTGTCAGACTTTTCAAAATGACTTGTGAAATGATTGGAAACTTTGACTTGACCACAACAGAGTTGTGATATGAAATACAAATTCCCACTTAGGAGTTATAAAATTTTGACTAGCATTCATTTCCTTCTAGACTTAGTAGAGATAAATCTGGCTTTTGCAAAAAAAACCTAGAGCCTAGTGTCCTATTATCCAAAAAACCCTTTACCTATTAGTATTAGTTTGCGAGTACTTAAAGAGTACTCATAGCTTTGTCCCTGGCTATTCCCATGGCCAGACTATAAAGAGGAGTACCTTGAGGATGGACCCTAGGAAGGTTACGACAACTAGGATCATCTCCCATCGTCAGCATTGCCTGTGACCCCGAAGATGGAGCTTCGCCTACGCTACCGTTATTATTACGTATTCCGCTGCTTGATGTTGTATTAAGAACTGGATCATGAGATCCCTATTTGTGTAAGAACCTATGTATCGTTTGTAATGGATGATGTACTATGGTATCCAATTCTGTTATGTCTCGCAAAAATGGTAATCCTGGGATTGTGATGTATGGCATAACAGGAATCTGGGATTAAAAAAATCGGGTGTTGACAAACTAGTTGTAGATAGATTTCTCCGGCAAATCGTCGATCCATTGGCGGGCCATGCCCGCCAACATTAACGGGAGGTACTTGACAGTGATGTTGGGGTTGCCTCCGGCAATCTCCACTGCGTTGCCGTAGTCCTGCAACCATGTGGCTGGCTTGGCGGTGCCGTCATAGGGCTTGATGGTCTTTTCAATCCGGAAACCTTTGGGGTAAGTTGCAGACCGTATTACAGGTCCAAAGCAACGTGGTCCAGTATGGCCCTTCCCGGGCCTCGTGGATCTTATCGATCCGCGAATGTGCATCGTACGGCTCCGGGTTCTTCTTCTTCTTGTCAACAGGGGATGGGCTGCGTGAACGACGTGGGCCTCCTCCGCCATGGTGACTGCTTGGCGGTGACGGAGGCATAGGTGGCGGTGGGTTAGCCTTCTTGTTGTTCCCTCCTGTGATGCCTCACGCCTGTCACGGTTGCTTGTCAAACATGGAGGCTCATGGTGTGACCTGCTCCTGTGTCCTTAGTTACGCTCTCTGTCATGACGGGTCTGCTCCGCGTTGTCGTGGATGATAATGCTGCACTACTTTGGTGGAGGCATATCCGTACGATGGTGAGCCTTGTAATCTTCGCGATGTCGGGGGGATCGGGGCGGTGGCGATGGGCGACGAGGTCGGGCCTTTTCTCCATGGTCGGAGGATATGGGGATAGCATCCTTCCTGTTGCGCGCATCCCTCTGTCTTTGTTCTGATGAACCCGTCTAGGACCCGACATCAAGAGGAGATCTGTCCCTTGGCGGCTTATACTGGCTAGACTGGCAAAGCGCTGGGTCAGACTCAAGCCTCTGAGAGGTGGCCTTTTCCTGCTGCTTCACCGCCTTGGCTACTAGGTCATAGACCTGTTCCACTGCCTCGGGCGATCTATCCTGCTCCAGAAGGGTCTTGGCGACGGCGAGGTTAAGGAGTGGGGTGGGCATCACCTGCTTGCCTTCACTGTCAATGTATGGCTTGGCTTGTGCCGGCTTCGAGGGAGCCCATCCTAGGTTGCACCGTACACCAGGATCATTGATGATGCGAGCTGGAGCTTTCTTGGCGTTCTGCTGCTGCAGCAAAGTCTTGTACTCGGCCTCCATTGCTCTAGCTTTCTCTTTGGACTTCTGCGCGTTGACTAGATCTCGATCTAGCTTAGCGCCTTGCTCCGCGATGGCCTGCGCTTCCTCCAGCAGCTGCTGGCGCTTCTCGTCAAGCTGGGTCACATTCCGGATATGAGCGACGGTTAGTGGCTCGACGAGGAGATTGCCGTACATTGCTCTATCATTTGGAGTAACTTGGGCTGCTATAGACGTAGATGCCGGAGGCGGCAAGTTTGTGGTGTTGTTGTTGCTCGGGCAGGTGTCGAGTTCCCTCGGCTGCTGCACTGGGTTAGGCGAAGGAGGCATGACCTTTGCGCGATCATTGTCAGTAGCAATAAGTGGCCCCTTCCCCTTCTCCAGCATTGTAGGCGGAGCTCGTCCGGGTTGATCTTCATCCATCGCCGTCCCAATGGTGACGAACACCCCTCGAGACGTGACGGCATTCTTGGCTTGCTCGTCGTGCGTGTACTCCTCCTCCATCTCGTGCATGGCGGGGTCTAGTTCTTCTGGACTGAAATCTATCTCCTCTGAATCTGCACTGAAGTCAGCATAAAGCACGTCAATAACAGAGTCGAAGGGTGCCAGGACTTCCTCGATGATGGGTGGTGGAGGTGCAACAGCAGCGACGATGATTGGAGGTGCCGGCAGGAGGCGGTGGTGGCGGTGGCTGAATCGGAGGATCTCCGTCAATGAGCGCAAGCGCTTTCTGGGTTGCTGCGTCGGCCTCCGCGTAATTGTTGACGGTGCTCACCATCTCTTCAAGGGTAAGGCGTCCTGTTGCCTGCTGCCATCTTAGAGAATGCCGGAGAAGCGTGTCGCGGTCCAGTCCTTCCACGAAGTGATATAAAGCATTATCATCGGGGTAGTGGGCCAGATCGGCTCGTATCGAGCCACTGGCGTAATCGCGGGTTTTCGCCTCTCTCAGCATAGCAACGCAAAATCGAAGATGGTAACCACTCCGACGAACTTGGATCTCTACTGTCCAGACGCACGAGCGAACCCGCGGATTTGCAGTGATCTTCCACCTTTATATCCTGCACAGGGGCGGTTTGGGTGGGCCTTGAATTTTTACGATCTTTGACAGCAAACTTTGAAGAGAGATCCGACATCGATCCTTCCACGAACGTATCCTGCTCGTAGGCGGTCCGTGCGTGCCTTGAATTTTTCCGATCTTTGCCGGCAAACTCCGAAGAGAGATCCGACATCGATCCTTCCGCGAACGTATCCTGCCCGTAGGCGGTCCGTGCAGGCCTTGATGCTCCTCCGACTCCCAGGGAACTAGTGCCCGAGTCGGTTTCGCCAATGAAGAGGTGGATGTCTCCGATAGGAACGATCGAACACCGCGTAGGGAACATGTATCTCGCTAGTCCGAGACCATGGGGTATAAATACTAGAGGGGGAGAGAGTTCCTTCACGAGGAGGTGAGAGTGAGAAGTGAGGGAGGGGGTCCTTTTATAGGAGGAGGGGGCACCCAAGGGGGTGGCCGCCGGCCATGGGGGCTTCCCTTCCCCTCCTTCATTCATGTGGGTGGAAGCTCCACTCACAAAATGGCCCTTCAATTTTCTCCACTCAAAATCCCACTCAAATTCCCATTAAATTTCCACTAAATTTAATGCAAACTCTCATTAAATAAAACTCCTTTTATTTATTCAGAATTTTGTCAATTACTTTAATGACAAACATTCACATATAACCCATTGCTAGTATTTCATTTTACATGCAGAAACACTTTCTGCAATTTCACCTGAAACCAGTTTTGGTATCTAGTGAAATAAATTCCTGCGCTTTCTAATTCTTTTCAGCATGAAACTATTTGCTCCAAATGGTGTCGGTGTCTCTTAAGTGTGTCACCCTAAGGTTCACAAATAATGCGGACATGATTGAGACCCCTCTCAGATCAATAATTAGAAGCGGGACCTGGAGACCCATACTGACTCCCACACATTCAACGATGACTTTCTTGTGATCGTGAGAACCTTTTACGCTAGTATCTTAATCCCTTTGTTTCGTGATATCTTACATGTCCGAGATACAATCATCGGTATCTCCATACCTATTTTGATCTCATTACTGACATGTACTCTTTTCTTGTTCCCGTGATATAACATTCTAGTGATCAAATCACTTCCTTGCAAGCTAATCAATGTGATATCACCGAGAGGGCCCAGAGCATATCTATCCATCATCGGGATGAACAAATTCCACTCTCAATCCATGGGCCTCAACATAACACTTTATTATTACTGAACCCATCTTTATAATCACCCTATTATGGTGTGATGTTTGATGTTATCAAGATACTCTTCCAGTGTTAGTGATTGACATGATCTCATGGTCTAAGGATTAGGATTACTTCATATGATGTTATAGTAATATAAACACAATGACCTTGATCGTAGTGTTATACTTCGGATGAATGTTCATCACATCATTCCAACAATGTTGTGACCTTGTTATTAACAACATCCAATGTCCATGATCAGGAAACCTTTGATCATCTTGTTAATCAACGAGCTAGTTTATAAGAGAGGCATAACTAGGAACTTCCTTTTTGTTTATTAAACACACATGTATTAACGTTTTCGTATTAATACAATTATAGCATGCAAAATAAAAATTTATCATAAATAAGGAATACGATAATAACCACTTTTATTATTGCCTCTCGGGCATATTCCCTTCGGTCTCCCACTTGCATTGGAAACAATAATCTAGTTTAGAAACTTTGCGTATTGAACACATATGGCTTTCTGGTGTTCCATATACGCGATTGCAAGTGGTTAACATAATCTACGGATCTGAAGCTTTCAGGTCCGTGTGTATTTGCATGTCTTTGCATCTTCACGGATCACTCATTCTCCAATGAGATGTCATTGTATAAATTTGGTCTTTTGGTAAGACCTTTAGTTCCTTGGGGTTAAATCATGTCGATACTATTGTCGTACAATATATCTGTAGTGTTAGCCCATTGCGAACCACACCTTAGTTTGATAACAAACTACTTGACACAAATTCCCTCCTTTGCTGCTACTATAGCAGTTATATACTTAGCCTTTTGTTGTAGTATCCGTCACAATGTCTTAACTTTGGAATTCATCCAAATCCGTCATGGAAACTCCTTTCCATTTCATTGTGCCACCCATAGTTTAAATTGAGATAGACTTAATTTTGTATCTTGTGACAAAACTAGTATCAATGTAATGCTTTACAATAAACTATTTGTAATTGTTTGTCACCTCTACACAAATATATTCTTAGTTCTTCCAAAAGATCATAAGAATTTCCTTACTATCATCCAATGATCATCTTGTGATTTATTCTGGTATATGCTCATAACGTTTAAAGCATAGGAAATATATGGATGTGTACATATCATGGTATGATTGATCAAAACATTCTTGTGATTGCACTCATCAAGTGTCAAAGCACTTGAATCTTTTTTCACTTATCAAGTGTTGATACACTTGAATCTTGATTCAATTCTTTTTCCATGCGACAAGATCCTTTTCTCGTTATTTCTATATTGAACCCCTTCAATATATCATATATGTATGTTTGGCATGACCATATTAGCGTCATAGTCTATCCATGTAGACATTCATGCTAAATATTCAGGTTTTGCCTAAGTCTTTCATCGAAATGAAATGCTTAACCTTTGTCAATAAAAGATACATCATTTCCAATCAACAAGATGTCCTCCACATAATGTATTAGAAATATGTCTCAGTGCTCCCACTTAATTTCTTACAAATGCAAGCATCTTCATCGTCTCCTGATGAAAAATCCTTTAACAGTTTCATCACGGTGAAGATTCCAACTCTGCGATGCTTACTTCAACCATTGAAGTTTGCATGCCCTTTTTAGCATCCTTTGAATTAACAAAACCCTTTGGATCGTGTCATGCACACGTCCTAGGTAACCATTATATTAGAAGAACTTTGTTTTGTTTATTCATCTACCATATACCAAATTATATGTAGTGGTTGCTACTTTAATCCGTCCAGACTAAATATCGCTTATGAAAGATCAAATCTTGTCATAGTCAATTCCTTGAACATTGTCGTAAAAACTTTATCGACATGTCGACTATTTCATAGATGTGAAACATCCATGTCTGTTTCTTTATAGATCCAAATACGACCGATAGGTTTTTACACCTTTCCGGAGGGTCTTCCAAGTTCAAAAAAAACTTGATTTCTCGTGTATGGAACTATCACGGATTTTATGGATTCAAGACATTTGACGGAGTCAGGGCCCATCATCGCTTCTTTCATGTAGTCAGTTCATCATTGTCAAACAATAATGATTTATTCTCAAATCTCAGCATTTGATTGTTTATCATTGTTTATCCGACTTACTTGGTTCAATAGGAACTTAGACCTCTGTGATCACAACCTTTGAAGCACGTGATCCATGAGCATTGTGGCTGCCTCCAGAACATTTTCCGGCGCTGTGCAACTCAGCACATATAGCTAAGGTTCGTTAACCTTATCAAAGTTCTATTGTCCTCCCACTTAACTTTTGTGAAAAATTCCTTCTTCAAGAAACTTCACATTTCAAGCGATAAACCCTTTTGTTCTCGGTGTTATGGAGGAATACCCAATTGTTATTCGAAATATCCTACAAAGACATGCTCATCCGACTTTGGTTGTAACAATCTTACTTATGCTTAGCATACCAAAATTTAAGAAAGGACAACTTGGGTTTTACCCCAAACCATAACTTACATGGTGTCATTTCAACAGATCAAGATGGAGCTCTTTTTCGATTAAAGCGGTAGTCTCTAAAGCTTTAATCTTTTAAAACATAATGGCAGTTTTATAAATAACACCTTTAATCCAACCATGTCAAATAAGGTTTCATTATAAATCTCAAACACTCCATATTTCTATGGTGTTTCGGGAGATGCAAATCTAGGTGTTTTGCTAAACTTGCAACTCAAATAAATCCCTTTATGATAAAATCATAAATTATTTATTTCCATTTTATAATGATTTTCCACTTCATCCTGAAAGTCTTTGAACATTTTCAAATATTTCATACTTCTTTCTCATTATTGATTATTCACTCAAATTTCCGGAGAAAGCATATGAAGTTGAATTCCATCGCTTATGACTATACATGATGGACTACATACATCGATATGTATAAATTCCAATATTTTAGTCGTTCGTTCTTCTTTGGCCTTTGAACAAAGATTTAATTATCCCGAGGAAAGTCTCACAAGCGACGTTTGATCAAATCAAAGACTCCAAAAATCCATAAAAATGGAGTTTCTTCATGTTTTCTTTCTAATATAATTTAAACGGCGATGTCACTTCGTAAGTGATCCTCCAATCATTTGTCTTGCGACATTTTAGCATTAGTTTTATGGATGTGATTTATCCAACTAGATTTGTAAATCATCCATCTTATATGGAATATGGTCATTATCTAAACAATCTTTGTTCTCATAATACCTGATTTAAATAACTATTATTAAAATAAATCTTGAAAGCAAGCTTTGATGTCAACGAGAAATAAAAACAATGGTTTGTTTGTTTTCGATGAACATCATCACATATTCTCTTGCTAGTTACTTAGGCCATTGTGGTTCATGAATTGCGTCGTTCTGTATGAAATTTCATACCAACTAATTCGGTATCCAATACCCAAGAACTACATTGTTTAACAAGCAAAGAATACAACCATAACATGTATATCATCTATATACCTAAACTGTATATTTCTAGTCTTTTCTTTTCTGCCAAATATATTTTATAGATTCTCTTTCAGCATTTTTTTTCCTTTTAAAAGAATCCATCAACATCAAAAGTGGCACCATATACATAACACATAGTCCAAAGCATGTATATTTAAATATTAATACCGTTGGACTTGCACTTTGAAGTAGATCACCATCACCAAATGAATAGCATTCTTTCAAAATCCATTCTTTAGTAATCTTTTAGTGTAGTAAACACTTTACATACAACTTCTATTCATCCTTATCATGACGACATTCATAATCAAGCTAACGTAGCTTATAAAGGCGAATCGTCGGTATAACGTCACTTTACAAAACCCTTTTGGATGATTAGGATGTCTAGCATCTCCAACCTTTGTAAATTCTCATCCAATATGAGAACATATATTATACTCTATCATATTGCAACCAAAATATTGTTTCGGATATTTATATCTGCCACACATGATGGTTTCTGAAACAATTGTTTCAGCTCCTAAATAATCTCGATATTTAAATCTAGAATCATGGAGTCAAACATGATACTTAAGATATTAACACTAGAATTGTTACTCTCGATTTAATACTAATTATCAAATTTCACGGAGTAAATATAGTTTGCTGAAAGTTTGCAATAGGACTTTAAACTTTAGATTGACACTCAACACAATACGATACCAGTTCATAAAGTAAATATCTAGAATTCTATAGTTCTATTATCTCAATTACAACTAAGCATAAGGTGGTGAATAAATTCCAATGACTACAACAAATTATGCAAATTCACTTTGATTTAATTTATGATAAATTGAGTTCTACTAATCCAAATTAGAAATGAACTCCCACTCAAAAATGACATCCTTCATGCCTTTTTGGTGATTACATGAACCAAATCCACTACACCAAGTCCGATCATCACGTGAGTCGGTGTAGCTTCAAAGGCGAGCATCTACATGGTCATCATATCAAGCATATGACTCATGCTTAACCTTTCGGTCCGTGTTCCGAGGCCATGTCTGCACATGCTAGGCTCGCCAAGTAAGAACCTTAGTATCTGCGTGTGTAAAACTGTCTTACACCCGAGATATGCTCGTGGATTCAAGTACACCCGATCATCACGTGATGTCTTGAAACGGCGAAACATTTGTTGGTGCATACTTAAGGAAAAAAACATTTTTATCTTGATATCTAAATGAGGGATCATCTTATTATGCTAATAAAATACTAAACTAGCAATATAAGATGCAACGAACATCACTTGTGAAAAATGAAATGATATGGTCCTTGCACTTGATCGTTATCATGTGCATCGTGGTATGATCTCCATCATTCCTTTATGTGTAAGGCCAAGGTATATGGAACTTACACGTTATGTGTGTTGTAAGAGTATCGACTTATACTTTTACTTACAACATCACCATATCATGACACTAGCCCAGCAACAATCTAAACTAGACGCTTCTAATTTATCCATTGCAAGTTTTACGTGGCTTAGGGCTTTCGAAGATAGAACCGTTTTTACCTACAAACATGAACCACAACGAGGATAACCAAATTATTGACAACTCGTTGCAAATTAGATATTGACTATAGTAGGAGAGATAGACACCCGCTAGCCACTTATGCAAAACTAGTTGCATGTCAAGCGTGAAACAGGTCTCATGTGCGAGGACATGTAAAGTTTGTCCGGGCCGCTTCGTCCCATTATGCCTCCAATATCCAAAGTACAACTAAGAAGCAATAACATGATCATCATCGCCCACATATACATATGTGTACTACCCGTGCAAAGCATCTACGCATAGATCCGGCTCTGATACCACTGTAGGGTTCACAGCATAGAAAACTAAAATTTCCTACGATGGGAACAACTATGTACCAAGATATATCTACTAGATACAAGCAACGGGCGGATAATACATCCGTAGAGAACATACCATTGAAGACCGACAAATCTTAACGAGGTTGAACTCGTGGTTGATGTAGACGAACTTTTGCCGATCTCAAGATCGAGATGAAGTCCTAGTGCCGCAAATAAGCGACGCATCCGTGCTCGCACACAAGTCCGAGGCACCGAGAAACCTCCACCTCCTCGCTCCAGCTATGCAGCGGAAGCACAACTCTTTCTTGCCGAAAAGCCACCGGGAACATGTATCTCGCTAGTCCGAGACCATGGGGGATAAATACTAAAGTGGAGCGAGATCCTTCACGAGGAGATGTGAGTGAGAAGTGAGGCAGGGGGGCTCCTTTTATAGGAGGAGGGGGCACCCAAGGGGGTGTCCGCCGGCCATGGGGGTTGCCCCCTCCCCTCCTTCATTCATGTGGGTGGAAGCTCCACTCACAAATGGACCTTCAATTTTCTCCGCTCAAAATCCCACTCAAATTCCCATTAAATTTCCACCAAATTTAATGCAAACTCTCATTAAATAAAACTCCTTTTATTTATTCAGAATTTTGTCAATTACTTTAATTACAAACATTCACATATAACCCCTTGCTAGTATTTCATTTCACATGGAGAAACACTTTCTACAATTTCACCCGAAACCAGTTTCGGTATCTATTGAAATAAATTCCTGCGCTTTCTTATTCTTTTCAGCATGAAACTATTTGCTCCAAATGGTGTCGGTGTCTCTTAAGTGTGTCACCCTACGGTTCGCGAATAATGCGGACATGATTTGAGACCCCTCTCAGATCAATAATCAGAAGCGGGACCTGGAGATCCATACTGACTCCCACATATTCAACGATGACTTTCTTGTAATCGTGAGAACCTTTTATGCTAGTATCTTAATCCCTTTGTCTCACGATATATTACATGTCCAAGATTCGATCATCGGTATATCCATACCTAGTTTGATCTTGTTACTGACATGTACTCTTTTCTCATTCCCGTGATATAACATTCTAGTGATCAAATCATTTGCTTGCAAGATAATCAATGTGATATCACCGAGAGGGCCCAGATCATATCTATCCGTCATCGGGATGAACAAATTTCACTCTCAATCCATGGGCCTCAACATAACACTTTAGTAGTACTGAACCCATCTTTATAATCACCCTGTTACGATGTGACGTTTGATGTTATCAAGATACTCTTCCAGTGTTAGTGATTGACCTGATCTCATGGTCTAAGGATTAGGATTACTTCCTGTGATGTTATAGCAATATAAACACAATGACCTTGATCGTAATTCTATACTTCGGATGAATGTTCATCACATCGTTCCAACAATGTTGTGACCTCGTTATTAACAACATCAAATGTCCATGATCAGGAAACCTTTGATCATCTTGTTAATCAACGAGCTAGTTTATAAGAGAGGCATAACTAGAAACTTCCTTTTTGTTTATTAAACACACGTGTATTAACTTTTCCGTATTAATACAATTATAGCATGCAAAATAAATATTTATTATAAATAAGGAATATGATAATAACCACTTTTATTATTGCCTCTCGGGCATATTCCCTTCAGGTAGCACAAAGGAGGAGAAACAACCACCTAGCTATTGTATGGACACATAGTCCAAGGTGAAACTACTCACGAATCATACCGGAGGCTGGCATGGTGATGAAGAAGGCCTCTGGGATGATCTCTCCCCTCCGACAGGGTGCCGGGAAGAGCTTCAGATTCCCCTGATCTAGGGACGATGGTGGCGGCGGCTACGGACTGTTTCGTGGAGATCTGATTGGGTACTTAGGGTTTTGGCATCAGGGGGTTCTTATAGGCGAAGGGGGAGACCGAGGGGGTGTCCGAGGTGGCCACACACCCCAGGCGCGGCCTGGCCTGCGCGGCCAGGGGGTGTGGGCCTCTTGTTGCCCTCCTCTATCTCGTCATCTGGCTTCGTGTTCTCCTCGGTGAAATATTGACTTTGGCTTTCGTCTCATCCAATTCCGAGAATATTTATTTTATGGATTTTCTGGAACCAAAAACAGGCAACTGACACTGTGTCATCTTGTTAATAGGTTAGTCCTAGAAAACGTATAAAAATACCTCAAAGTATAGACAAAGCAAAGCAAAGTGGATACTAAACAAGCATGGAACATCAAAAATTATAGATACGTTTACAACATATCAGTTACTTACGGAACCTGGCCGGTTCTTCCGGCCGCACTGCCCCAACGACTCTTCTGACTGGTACTATTGATTATCTACCGGCCCAAGTACCGGTAAATATGCATAAAAACAGAACATGTAGTGATAGCATTCCCATGCTCACCAGAACTATCCCGATACTCCAGCTAGTACTTCTGGCACCAAATTGTCCTGGCGGTACTTTCGGTGAGGCAGCGGTACTTCTAGTCAGTAAAAACAATTCCAAAACCAACACTGCCATAACTTTTGCATCTAAAATCCAAACAGGATGAAACCAATTTTGTTGGAAAGAAAACGACGTATGGAATCCTAAATATTGGATACCACATGGGGAGAAAATATCATGTGTATATACGAGAGATATCTCACAAGGTGAGGAGCCCTAAAACCCGCAAGATCAAAAACGCAAAAAATATTCAAGAGTAATCCGTTTTTGACGAACTAGACCTTGTTATGAAGATAACCACAAGCTCTAGATCCTCACATGGACAAGACCAAAACTAGGAACAACCAAGAAAGATGATGCAAGAATGTAAAGGTTTGAGCTCTCTTCAAAATATGCGGTCGAGTCACTCACTCAAGATCCCCACTTGATAGTACGACTATCTATCCTAAACCTGGTCTCCCAACTAACAACATGAGACCAAAAAATAGAAACCTTATCAAGATCATACTTTTTTCTTGAGCATTCCACTTGAGATTGATATAGACCATCTTGTACTTCGCAAGATGGAACATATTTCTTGATTGCTCTTGCTTGATAAAAAATTGCAAATTGCTCCCCCATACACCATAGGGAGGTCTCTTCCTTGAACTTGTCTTCATCAATCCATTATCACCG
This sequence comes from Avena insularis, assembly GCA_023614405.1. Classification (NCBI taxonomy): domain Eukaryota; kingdom Viridiplantae; phylum Streptophyta; class Magnoliopsida; order Poales; family Poaceae; genus Avena; species Avena insularis. Next base: position 93,597,688 of record CM042695.1, read on the forward strand.
AGGATGGCAAGATTCAAGCATGAGATATTTTAGAGATGGTGCATCTTGAGATTGCACTTCTTTTCTTCTATCCCCATAAGGATGATGTCTTGAAGATGCACATGAGGAATTCCATATTCTTATTTAAGACACTCTTGATCTTCTTCTTCTTCATTACGACTACATTGAAAGCAACATATGGTCCAAGAAATGCCAATGGACAAAACCTATAAATAAAACTTAATTTACACATTATTCCATAGATATTGTCATCAATTACCAAAACCACACATGGGAGCATACATGCCCTTTTAGGTGATACCACAGCTTTGTCTTTTCATATCCTTAGGAAATCTGCAATCGCTACTACGGAAATTGTTGGATGTCATGGAAGAGACGATGATAACCTGACCAGATGACGCAAACTTGGTACTAGGTTGTCTCACAGCCTGCCTGTAAAGCGGTAAAGGCCATGTCATGCCTGGCGTATACTTCCCGGGTCTAGGGATGGGGTCACTCTGGCAATTCCTTCCCGGAGACACCGAGCCAGGGGAACGTTTCCCGGGTTCAGGCTTGGGATCCCCGACAAGGCTCTCTCGTCCAACCTTGGGACTGGGTACACGATCCCATAGCCAGCGGATCGGGATACCCTAGTTTCCCCGAATCTGACAAAGAAAAGATAACCGTTGGAGATCTTCAAAGTACAAAAAATATTATGTTCATGGATCCCAATGGAATGGACAACGAGAGGAGGGTGTGCTGGGAAATTGATGGGTCTGATATATTAGCAATTAAAAGGACTAACGAAATCTAAGAGGATAAAGATAATTAAGAATATCGAAAAATCCGAGTCTGGTTCCTTATTTTCATCAGTAGTTTATCAAGTCTAGTTATAGAGTTTCGTTAGCAATCAATGTTGAATAATAGGGCAATTTACCAAGCGAATTATCCATAATAAACGCTAGATAAAACATGATTAGAATAATAGGAAATATACTAATAATGTGAAATAGCGAATACATATTAAGGCATATAACCAAACAAACTGCAAGATGTAAAACTTTGGATACGATCAGAACAAGATTGAGAAAGAAGATATACACGGCAGTAGCAGAAGAGGAACCGCCGGTGTTGGAACCATCGTTGTCCATGTCATCGAGGAAGAGGATGCTGATGTCGGGGAAGAAGTCCTCGTCGGGGAAGACGTCGCCGCAGTCGCTATCATGAGGGAGTCCATGACGAAGCCAGTAGTCGCGCCGATAGCGCTCCCCAAAAACCTTATCGCCCTTCTCCCGTACAGGACTCGAAGCAGCAGGGTCTTGGAGGCCTACTATCCCGGCTCGCGGTGCACGCCGCAAGACGGGATGGGGAAGATCTAAGTAGCGCAGTGCTCTGGAACTGGAGGCGCAAAGGATGTGTGGCAGTATATCTGAGAGGAGACGCGACCTCTCTCTTATATAGACACAGAGGGGTAGGCAGATGTAGAAGTTCCCAACCTTTTAATAAGGTAGAGTCCCCTGTGTTTACAATGCTAGTCCCTGGATCAATAGCTAGCATCCACAGTTAAGATGTAATATCAAGAAACAAAGGTCATATTACAACTTTATAACCAGGAATAACATAATTTTATTACATCTTACATAGCTCATTTGGCTATTACATTACATTGCAGCAGAAAATCTATAAGCATGGGTCCTTCATCTTCAAAGTTCCACAGGCAAACATGTTGGTTGTAGACTTGTAATCCTAATCAATCAACTTTACTAATATCAAACAAACCTGGAACATAACAAGTTACATCCACAAGGGTCAATACATTTGAATTGTATTGGCAAGTTTCACTACTATGTAGAAATAAGTGGATCCTATCATTACATGCATATTTGGCTAAGTAGGGTTTTAGGCTCATTTTGCAAAAAGCAATAATTTATCCTATCTTTTCAAAATAGTTTTGATCCTTTGTCAAATCTTTCTGAACTCCTTGGTAAATCCCCAAGTGTTTCAAGTCTTTGTCAAAATCTCTTGAGCTCCTTGGTAAAGCCCCAAGTGCTACAAGTTTTTGTCAAAAAAATTCTTGAGCTCCTTGGTAAAGCCCCAAGTGCTACAAGTTTTTATCAAAATTCTTCTTGAGCTCCTTGGTAAAGCCCCAAGTGCTATAAGTTTTTATCAAAATTCTTCTTGAGCTCCTTGGTAAAGCCCCAAGTGCTACAAGCCTTTGTTGTCACCTTAAAGTTTTTATTTTAGAAATTGGAATGTCGAGATTTCCCATAGCTTCAAACTTTAGTTGCTCAATATTGTCCATAACCCGGGACACGGCTAAGTACTTAGAATTTTGATCTTCTGCAGAAGTTGTACACTTTACCCACATGACACAATCTCATCTTGTTGCCACCAGTGGCCGCTGGATAAGTACTCACCAAGATGGAGTACTGTCAGATTGAGATTGTGACGAAGTCTTTCCAAAGGGTCCCAATACAATGCTAGCTGACTTCAGGCACCAATGTAGGGTTCCTAGTTCCCTCATTTCTAGTAAACCTGAAGACCAATGCATGGGTGTTCCCAATGTAGTTGACTAAGCCAGAGCCATAATAGCATGTGGATGTACATGGAAGCCACAGTTGGAGAAACATGTTCAATCTCTAAGTCCCTGGGTGGTTTTCTTTTGGTGCACAACACAAAGAGATTGCCATAGACATGGATCCTTTTGTTGCCACCTTGTCCAAAACTTGAATATCCTTGTCCACCCAGGTGGTTCATTGAGTACTTGTTTTATTATATAAATCATAAGTCTTTTCTCAACTTCATAAAATCTCAACATGTATCTCTTCTCAAAATATTTAGCATGGCTAAGCATTTTACAACTACATTGTTTTCACTAAGGAATATATATAAGGGTATCCTATTAGGATTTAGCATAGCATAAGTATATAAATCCTTTTCATGCATGTTTCAAAATCCACTAAGTATAATGAAAATAGTAGGACATGGATGATAGTGTCACTTGCCTTTTTGGTAGGGAATGTTGGTTCACTTCTTGATCTTGCTAATATCACACTCTTCTAATCTTCACTACAAATCAATCAAGCAACATAGGTTCAACTAGCATTCCAACCAATATTCAAACAATTTAACACACATAAAATGATAGAAACCAAGTCATACATGCAAGCATGCAAAAGATAGTTTTATTTGCAAAGATGGTTTCTACTAGGTTCCAAACTTTGTAAGGATCAAAGTGGTCATTTTCTAAAGTGGCAAAGTCATTGGCAAAAAGGTTTTATCCATCAACCATTTTTAAATCCAACCATTATTTTATGTGGTGGAAAATGTTTTTATCAAAGCAACAATTTTATATTGTTTAACAAATAAGTTGTTAGTTCACAAAAATTGGTGTTTAGGGTCAGTAGCTTTGAATCAAAACATTTTCCAAAGGCTTTTGTTCAAAAATCATTTCCATAACAAAATCAATATTTTTATTTGACTAGAAAAGGGCTAATTCAATTATTCAATCCTACTCTTCACCAAATACATTTTTAAATCCATAAGTTGGCTCCTAGGGTCAGTAGGTTCAAAACAAACCAATTTGCAAAGATTTCAACCCAAAAATCATTTTGGAATAATTTTTATAACTTAAACAAGCATACAAATGTTTCTGCAAAAACAAACATTTTACCAGAAGCTTTTTACTAAACAAATTGCATGGTTGGCTATGGCTTGTTCCACTGATTCCATTGATATAAAGTTTGTAATTTTTGGACGTGTGGATCAAAAGTAACAAGGTTTACAAATTTGCAAACAAATCAGATTCTAAATCTGTTTTTAAATCAAAAGTTGGCCACGCGGCGCAATTCTACTGGTCGATACCGGTTCGCTCGGATCGGCCTCTGCGGGGCGTTGGATTTCAATTAATCGCACGGTGCGGGATGACCCATACCCTTTCGCTCAGGTTCTATTCTTAGCCAGACGATTTGCATCGCACGGCTCACAGCAGCTCAACCAGTAACTGGCGGCGCTAGAGGCGGCTGGCGGCGGCGCGAGGTCAGGCGGTGGTGTCGCGGTGATTCTAGGAAGCAAGGAGGAAAGGGGAGGTGCTCACCGTGTTCGCAGGGTACTGGGGAAGCTCAAGGTGGTGCTGTCTTGGCGAGGGGCGCACTGGAGTGGGACTAATCGCTCGCCGGAGACGTCGTCGGCGTCAGATGGTTCTGTTTGTTGTCGGGGGCGACGTTGCAGATCGTCCTAAGACAAGATAAGAGCATGATCAGATGCGGGAGAGTGTGGCGAGTGCGGGAGTATCATCGAGGGAGTGCGTGGCTGTCTGGCTTACCAGGGAGAGGTTGCCAGAGAAAGAAGCAGACGCGGCGGCGCTCGGAGGTTGTCGAAGCCAAGGCTCTGGCGCCATGGTGAACGGATGGCACAGGGGGAAACGCCGGAGGCTGGGGAGTGTGTGTGCTTGGTCGAGGAGGCGAGGGGCGGTGTCTGCTGGCCGGAATTGGCTGGAGAGGCTCGCCGGAGCAGTGAGAGCGCGGGCTCGAATTGGGGCAGCCTAGAGGCTCTGGTCGAGTGGGTTCTGAGGGGAAAGGAAGAGGAGTTGCTGGCGATTAAGAGTGCATGGTCGGCAGGGAGGATTCATTGAGACATTTACGCGTATTGATTCGAGCAATCAACGACAGGAAACGGCGAGGAGTAATCGGCGCGAGTTTGAAGACGATGCACAGTGATGTGGGGTCCTGGCGTCAGTGAGTGAGAGAGATAGGGAAGAGGGTCCACTCGTCAGTCGCTCTGCGGATGCGTGTTTAGGTAAGCAACTTGGCGTGGGGGAAAGAAGCTGGGCTAGAGTTGGGCTTCCTGGGCCAGGTGGGTTGGGTCAGATCTGTTTCTAGTTTTTTCTTTCTAATTGTTTTATCTTTTCCATAACTACTTTCTGTTTTGAAATTCAAACAACCAATCAAACATTCAAATCAAATCAAAGTTCCTCCAAACTTTATATTGAGTTTTGGTTCTGTTTAACAACAACATTCCAAGTCCCAAAATAATATAATATTTTTATTTTAGGGTCCATTTATAATTAAGTAAAATGGACATTAGTTAATAAATCAAATGGGTTTTAATTTATTTATAATCTCCATTTGAAATCTAAATATTTTCAATACCAAATCAGTAGGTTTTATTTGGAAATAAAGAATACTTGGAAAACTTGTTTAAAATAAATAAATAAGTTTTGATGTTTTAATTAAAATAGTAAAACCTTTTTTAATAGACTTGGATATTAAATCCTTATTATTTTATTTAAATAAACCTTTACTATTTTTATCAAATAAAAAAAATATTTTATTTCAAAGGCTTGGCCAAGTTTTAATTTGGCTTATAAAATAATCCTTATTTATATTTCTTCCTTTTCCATTTGAAAACCAAAACCTTTTATTAAAAGAAACAAAATAGTAAAATCCAAATATTTTAAATTTTCCTTTATTAATTGTTTATCTCTTTTAAATCCCTTTAGGGTTTATTAGATGAAAATAGGTTTGAAGGTTTCCAATTGGAATCAAAAAGTTTCTTCTCACCCTGAAAATCAACAAAGTTTGATTTTATTCATTTATTTTTCACATTACAAGATTTGGAAAATCTTGGGATGTGACAGGCTACCACCCTTAAAATAAATCTCGTCCCGAGATTTGGGAAGGCTAGGGTTACAAGTTGGCTCAAAACATCTAGAGTACTACCACCCTTAAAATATTTCAAACTAAATTACATATTGGCCTTCTTGGGATCTTGGGGAAACTTCTCTGGGCATCCATCTGCATAGTGTCCCTTGTTTCCACACTTGAAACATGTGATGAGGTTGAGATCCTTCATAGGCTTGTTTATCTTGTGCTTTATCTTTTCTGGACAATTGCTTGCATAATGTCCTGGTTCTTTGCAATTGAAACATGTGATAAGTTTGAGTTCTTCACGTGTCTCTTGTGGACAAGTTGCTGCATAATGGCCTAGCTCTTTGCAGTTGTTGCACCATACTTGACCAATTTCCTTATACTTCTGTTTCTCTGGACATTCACTGGAATAGTGTCCCATTTCTCCAAAGCTAGGAGTGCATCTAGTTCATGTTGTTCATATGTTATCTTGTAGGTAGGAATGTCTACATGTTTCTTGGACCTTCTATTGCTCTTTGGAAAGTTCATATGCCTCTTCTTTGGTCCTTTGAATTGGGTTGTATTGCATGGAGGTATAAGTGGAGATTTCCCTTTGTCCTCATTTTTCTTGATAGATTTGCATCCTTCTTGATTGTTTGCAATCATTTGTTGCACTCCACCTTGTTTCCTTTGTTCAACAATGGAGTAGATGGGGCATTGGATAGGTACATGATTATTTCCTTCACATAGATAACAAGTAACTTGAGATGTGGGACATTGGCCAACTGGGTGTTTCTCTTCACAATTGGGGCATTGATCTCCATGTTCCTTGGAAGTGTGATCCTTGTCCCCACAAATATTGCAAGCTTTGGTTCCTTCTAGGATAACATCCTTGCCACCTTTGTTGTCAAAAACTCCTTTGGAAAAGTTGCTTTCCATGTTGAGCATTTGATCTGTCACCTCATGCAACATTTGGGCTTGGTTTTCCAAAAATCCTTGCAGGGCTAGATCTTCTCCACTGGTGTTGGCTATGAATGTAGCTGTCATTTGGTTCAACTGGTTTTGGGTTGCTATGAGTTCTCTCATGTTGTCCTCTTGGTTGTTGTTGTTGTCATCAACCTTGATGTTGGAGTCTCTTGGAGTAGTCATCTGTTTGGGTTGAATTGAGATTAAAATAGGCAAAAGGTTTCTAAGGAAATAATTCTAATCACACACATCACAATTCACACAAGCAATGTGCAAGCAATCACAAACAACACTTCTTTCAAACAACAAGTTTTCAAGCATATTTTTAGGCATCCAAAAATATTTTTATTACACCACATAAGTTGGTGTGGTTGACTTAACTAAAATATGGTAGTCCATCTATATGGTTTACTTGTGATCTTTCCATCCTCCTTGGTTGATTCCTTCTTGAACTATATCTTTGTATCCTTGGAAAAATTCTTGGTCACAAAAACCTCAAAGTGATGATGGTTCCTTCTAAGTTATGTTTCCTTGGTCTTCAATCTCGAGCAGATTTCTTGTCTCGCTTGTCCTTAGTGATATCCAAGGTTGAAGTCCTTGGTGAACATGCTGAAGATGTTGAAGTCATTAGAGTTGATGAAGTCCTTTGCACTTGGTGAAGTCTTTGGCCATGGGGTAGGCTTTTCCATCAAGTTTGAAATAGAAGAGATGTAGAATCAAAAACCAAAATGGTTGAGGAAAGAGTTTACAAGATTATTTGTAAATAAGTTTTGGAACAAATACAACTCCTATTTTTCTAAGGTTTTTGTCCAATCCTAGGGTTACAAATCCTACAGGCAACACAATGCTCTAATACCATATGTAGAAGTTCCCAACCTTTTAATAAGATAGAGTCCCCTGTGTTTACAATGCTAGTCCCTGGATCAATAGCTAGCATCCACAGTTAAGATGTAATATCAAGAAACAAAGGTCATATTACAACTTTATAACCAGGAATAACATAATTTTATTACATCTTACATAGCTCATTTGGCTATTACATTACATTGCAGCAGAAAATCTATAAGCATGGGTCCTTCATCTTCAAAGTTCCACATGCAAACATGTTGGCTGTAGACTTGTAATCCTAATCAATCAACTTTACTAATATCAAACAAACCTGCAACATAACAAGTTACAGCCACAAGGGTCAATACATTTGAATTGTATTGGCAAGTTTCACTACTATGTAGAAATAAGTGGATCCTATCATTACATGCATATTTGGCTAAGTAGGGTTTTAGGCTCATTTTGCAGAAAGCAATAATTTATCCTATCTTTTCAAAATAGTTTTGATCCTTTGTCAAATCTTTCTGAACTCCTTGGTAAATCCCCAAGTGTTTCAAGTCTTTGTCAAAATCTCTTGAGCTCCTTGGTAAAGCCCCAAGTGCTACAAGTTTTTGTCAAAAAAATTCTTGAGCTCCTTGGTAAAGCCCCAAGTGCTACAAGTTTTTATCAAAATTCTTCTTGAGCTCCTTGGTAAAGCCCCAAGTGCTACAAGCCTTTGTTGTCACCTTAAAGTTTTTATTTTAGAAATTGGAATGTCGAGATTTCCCATAGCTTCAAACTTTAGTTGCTCAGTATTGTCCATAACCGGGGACATGGCTAAGTACTTAGAATTTTGATCTTCTGCAGAAGTTGTACACTTTACCCACATGACACAATCTCATCTTGTTGCCACCAGTGGCCGCTGGATAAGTACTCACCAAGATGGAGTACTAGCAGATTGAGATTGTGACGAAGTCTTTCCAAAGGGTCCCAATACAATGCTAGCTGACTTCAGGCACCAATGTAGGGTTCCTAGTTCCCTCATTTCCAGTAAACCTGAAGACCAATGCATGGGTCTTCCCAATGTCGTTGACTAAGCCAGAGCCATAATAGCATGTGGCTGTACATGGAAGCCACAGTTGGAGAAACATGTTCAATCTCTAAGTACCTGGGTGGTTTTCTTTTGGTGCACAACACAAAGAGATTGCCATAGACATGGATCCTTTTGTTGCCACCTTGTCCAAAACTTGAATATCCTTGTCCACCCAGGTGGTTCATTGAGTACTTGTTTTATTATATAAATCATAAGTCTTTTCTCAACTTCATAAAATCTCAACATGTATCTCTTCTCAAAATATTTAGCATGGCTAAGCATTTTACAACTACATTGTTTTCACTAAGGAATATATATAAGGTTATCCTATTTGGATTTAGCATAGCATAAGTATAGAAATCCTTTTCATGCATGTTTCAAAATCCACTAAGTATAATGAAAATAGTAGGACATGGATGATAGTGTCACTTGCCTTTTTGGTAGGGAATGTTGGTTCACTTCTTGATCTTGCTAATATCACACTCTTCTAGTCTTCACTACAAATCAATCAAGCAACATAGGTTCAACTAGCATTCCAACCAATATTCAAACAATTTAACACACATAAAATGATAGAAACCAAGTCATACATGCAAGCATGCAAAAGATAGTTTTATTTGCAAAGATGGTTTCTACTAGGTTCCAGACTTTGTAAGGATCAAAGTGGTCATTTTCTAAAGTGGCAAAGTCATTGGCAAAAAGGTTTTATCCATCAACCATTTTTAAATCCAACCATTATTTTATGTGGTGGAAAATGTTTTTAGCAAAGCAACAATTTTATATTGTTTACCAAATAAGTTTTTAGTTCACAAAACTTGGTGTTTAGGGTCAGTAGCTTTGAATCAAAACATTTTCCAAAGGCTTTTGTTCAAAAATCATTTCCATAACAAAATCAATATTTTTATTTGACTAGAAAAGGGCTAATTCAATTATTCAATCCTACTCTTCACCAAATACATTTTTAAATCCATAAGTTGGCTCCTAGGGTCAGTAGGTTCAAAACAAACCAATTTGCAAAGATTTCAACCCAAAAATCATTTTGGAATAATTTTTATAACTTAAACAAGCATACAGATGTTTCTGCAAAAACAAACATTTTACCAGAAGCTTTTTACTAAACAAATTGCATGGTTGGCTAGGGCTTTCTCCACTGATTCCATTGATATAAAGTTTGTAATTTTTGGACGTGTGGATCAAAAGTTACAAGGTTTACAAATTTGCAAACAAATCAGATTCTAAATCTGTTTTTAAATCAAAAGTTGGCCACGCGGCGCAATTCTACTGGTCGATACCGGTTCGCTCGGATCGGCCTCTGTGGGGCGTTGGATTTCACTTAATCGCACGGCGCGGGATGACCCATACCCTTTCGCTCAGGTTCTATTCTTAGCCAGACGATTTGCATCGCACGGCTCTGCAAGACTCAACCAACATCGGCCCGGCGGCTGGCGGCGGCGCGAGGTCAGGCGGTGGTGTCGCGGTGATTCTAGGAAGCAAGGAGGAAAGAGGAGGTGCTCACCGTGTTCGCAGGGTACTGGGGAAGCTCAAGGTGGTGCTGTCTTGGCGAGGGGCGCACTGGAGTGGGACTAATCGCTCGCCGGAGACATCGTCGGCGTCAGATGGTTCTGTTCGTTGTCGGGGGCGACGTTGCAAATCGTCCTAAGACAAGATAAGAGCATGATCAGATGCGGGAGAGTGTGGAGAGTGCGGGAGTATCATCGAGGGAGTGCGTGGCGGTCTGGCTTACCAGGGAGAGGTTGCCGGAGAAAGAAGCAGACGCGGCGGCGCTCGGAGGTTGTCGAAGCCAAGGCTCTGGGGCGCCCGCGGGTGAACGGATGGCACAGGGGGAAACGCCGGAGGCTGGGGAGTGTGTGTGCTTGGTCGAGGAGGCGAGGGGTGGTGTCTGCTGGCCGGAATTGGCTGGAGAGGCTCGCGGGAGCAGTGAGAGCGCGGGCTCGAATTGGGGCAGCCTAGAGGCTCTGGTCGAGTGGGTTCTGAGGGGAAAGGAAGAGGAGTTGCTGGCGATTAAGAGTGCATGGTCGGCAGGGAGGATTCATTGAGACATTTACGCGTATTGATTCGAGCAATCAACGGCACGAAACGGCGAGGAGTAATCGGCGCGAGTTTGAAGACGATGCACAGTGATGTGGGGTCCTGGCGTCAGTGAGTGAGAGAGATAGGGAAGAGGGTCCACTCGTCAGTCGCTCTGCGGGTGCGTGTTTTGGTAGAAAACGCTTCGCGCGTGGGGGGAAGAAGCTGGGCTGGAGTTGGGCTTCCTGGGCCAGGTGGGTTGGGTCAGATCTGTTTCTAGTTTTTTCTTTCTAATTGTTTTATCTTTTCCATAACTACTTTCTGTTTTGAAATTCAAACAACCAATCAAACATTCAAATCAAATCAAAGTTCCTCCAAACTTTATATTGAGTTTTGGTTCTGTTTAACAACAACATTCCAAGTCCCAAAATAATATAATATTTTTATTTTAGGGTCCATTTATAATTAAGTAAAATGGACATTAGTTAATAAATCAAATGGGTTTTAATTTATTTATAATCTCCATTTGAAATCTAAATATTTTCAATACCAAATCAGTAGGTTTTATTTGGAAATAAAGAATACTTGGAAAACTTGTTTAAAATAAATAAATAAGTTTTGATGTTTTAATTAAAATATTAAAACCTTTTTTTAATAGACTTGGATATTAAATCCTTATTATTTTATTTAAATAAACCTTTACTATTTTTATCAAATAAAAAAAATATTTTATTTCAAAGGCTTGGCCAAGTTTTAATTTGTCTTATAAAATAATCCTTATTTATATTTCTTCCTTTTCCATTTGAAAACCAAAACCTTTTATTAAAAGAAACAAAATAGTAAAATCCAAATATTTTAATTTTTCCTTTATTAATTGTTTACCTCTTTTAAATCCCTTTAGGGTTTATTAGATGAAAATAGGTTTGAAGGTTTCCAATTGGAATCAAAAAGTTTCTTCTCACCCTGAAAATCAACAAAGTTTTATTTTATTCATTTATTTTTCATATTACAAGATTTGAAAAATCTTAGGATGTGATAGCGCATGCATTGCAGAAGATAAAACGAGCAGACGAAGTTGAAGCGAGCAGACGTACCACCGCAGCCTCCACTCAGTTCGTATTTATTTAGCTCGTATTAAAAGTCCACTCGAGAAAAACGTTTCAACTTCTGTACGATTGTTCATATACCATTCATGCGTGGCAAAATAAAGCTCGGCTCGGCGAGATTCCCGCAACCCACAACCCGCAGCGCACGCGCGTCGTGACGTGACGTGACGAGGCGAGGCAAGGCGAGCGAGTAGGAGGAGCGCGCGTGTGGAACTCTCTCCTTCTCCTTCTCATCCTTTACCAAGTGGTAGGAGAGCTCACCTTATAAGCTGGTCCAACTTCCACTCAACTAGCAATGTGGGACTAAACATTTGTTCCAGCTCTTGCCTTGCATGAATGGGCCAAATGGGACTCTAGGATTTTAGGAATTTATTGGCATATAATAAATGGATTGGGCCTAATTAGGCAAAAATTCCAACAATCCCCCACCAGATCCCAGAGGCACATGAAGTTTGCCTTTGGTTCTAAAACATTGTTTATATACCGGTACTGTAGTGGAGACTATTAAGTTGAATTTCCACCTAGAGCTTTATGTTATACTAGGCTGCAACTTGTACAGTGGACTATGTCTTGAACTGCAAGTTTGCTGCGAACCTAGCTTCACAAAAAGTCTTGACCGATACTAGGCTACCGTGGGACTTTCCCACGGGTGGAGCTTATACATCATACTCCATGACCTTTTATGAGTTTATTAGAGAGCACCCTACTCTCATAGACTGCGACGTTTTAACAGTCAGACTCATATAGGTGTGTTCTTCAAAAGATGTTCTGTAGGACAACATCTTTGCTTAGGATAAGCCACTTAGAACACATTAAGATAATAAATCAATCTGCCGTGCAGAGTAGGAAAGTATTGCATCTTTATGGAGTGGTGTTTATTAAAGTAGGGATACTTTCCTCTTAGCTAACCAACAGCTTGTCTCCCAATTCTAATTCATGGGATCTCCGATCACATAGAATGGTTTACCACTATGGAAAGCTCAATTTGTGGGTCTCATACCCATCTCCTTCGATGCATTTTCTATCACATTGCGTGATAGACCCTTTGTGAAGGGATCTGCCAAGTTTTTAGATATTTGGATATAATCTAATACAATAACTCCGGAGTTTCTCATTTTCCTGACAGATTTCAGTCTCCTCTTCACATGCCTTGATGTCTTCATATTATCCTTAGAACTATTTACCTTGAAAATCATAGTTTGATTATCGCAGTTCATAAGAATTACGGGTATTGGTTTTTCAACCACAGGAAAGTTCATCAAGAGTTCATGAAGCCACTCTGCTTCAACAGTGGCTGTGTCTAATGTTGTGAGTTCTGCTTCCATAGTTGATCTCGTTAAGATAGTCTGCTTGCAAGACTTCCAAGAAACAGCGCCACCAGCAAGTGTGAATACATATCCACTCATGGCCTTTATCTCGCCAGCATCAGATATTCAATTTGAATCACTATAACCCTCTAGTACGCTCGGATACTCGGTATAGTGAATGTCATAGCTCGCAGTGCCTTTTAGATAGTGCATGACTCTCTCAAGAGCATGCCAGTGATTATCTCCTGGATTTGAAACAAATCGACTGAGTTTGCTTACAGCAAATGCGATGTCAGGCCTCGTGGCACTAGCTAAATACATAAGCGAGCCAATAATTTGAGAGTATCTCAGTTGGTCTCTAGCATTTCCTCGATTCTTTCGAAGCATTACACTAGGATCATACGGTGTAGGAGAAAACTTGACGTCGCTATACCCGAAACAACTCGAGACCTTTTCCACATAGTGGGACTGAAGCAATGTAATCCCACCGTCATCATCTCTCAATAGCTTGATGTTCAGGATGACATCAGCTACTCCCAGATCCTTCATCTCAAAGTAACGAGATAAGAAATCTTTGACCTCCTTAATTGCATTAAGGTTGGTTCCGAAAATTAGTATGTCATCAACATACAAACAAATGATGACTCCCTCACCCCCACCATGGCGATGGTACACACATTTATCAGCTTCATTTACAACAAAGCCTGCAGCAGTTAAAGTTCTTTCGAACTTCTCATGCCACTGCTTAGGGGCTTGTTTTAGACCATATAAAGACTTCAACAACTTGCACACCTTTCCTTCTTGACCATTTACCACAAAGCCATTTGGCTGATCCATGTAAATTTCCTCATCCAACTCTCCATTGAGGAAAGCTGTCTTAACGTCCATTTGATGAACAAGAAGACCATGAGAGGCAGCCAATGAGAGTAATACTCGAATGGTGGTCAATCTAGCAATAGGTGAGTAAGTGTCAAAGAAGTCTTCACCTTATTTTTAAGTATATCCCTTGGCTACAAGCCGTGCCTTGTACTTCTCAATAGTACCATCAGGTCTAAGATTTTTCTTAAACACCCACTTGCACCCTATAGGTTTGCACCCATAAGGGCGATCAGTGATCTCCCATGTTCCATTAGCTAAGATGGAATTCATCTCACTATGGACGGCTTCCTTCCAGTAGTCAGCATCAGGAGATGCATATGCTTCTGAAATGGAAGTAGGAGTGTCATCCACAAGGTACACAATGAAATCATCACCAAAGTAATTTGCAGTCCTCTGTCTCTTGCTCCTTTTAGGAATTTCATTATCATCCTCCTTAGGACTTTCAGAGTGTTCAATTGGATTGGTAGGTTCAGAGAATGTAGCAAATTCCTGATTAGATGAACTAGGTATCTCCGGATTTGATGAGTTAGGTTTATCCTTCATAGGAAAGATATCCTCAAAGAAAGTTGCATCAGTCGACTCCATGATTGTACCAACATGAATGTCAGGTACTTCAGATTTTACTATCAAGAATCTATAACCAATGCTATGGAAAGCATAGCCCAGAAAAACAGAATCAATGGTTTTTGGTCCAAGCTTGCGCTTCTTGGGGATTGGTACATTAACCTTTTCCAAACAACCCCAAGTACATAAGTAAGAGAGTTTTAATCTTTTATTCTCCCATTCTTCGAATGGAGTAATTTATTTGTTCTTTGTGGGAACTCGGTTTAGGACATGACACGCAGTCAATAGTGCCTCCCCCACCATTCCTTGGAGAGACCCGATGCGTCTAACATGGTGTTAACCAAATCTATTAGAGTACGGTTCTTTCTTTCGGCTACTCCATTTGACTGGGGTGAGTAGGGAGGCGTCCTCTCATGAATTATGCCATGTTCCGCACAAAAATAATCAAAGTCGTTGGAAAAATACTCTCCACCACGATCAGACCTAAGCCTCTTAATCTTTTGATCAAGTTAATTTTCTGTCTCAGCTTTATAGATTTTGAAGAAACTCAAATCCTCATCTTTCGATTTCAGAAGATACACATGACAATATCTCGTAGAGTCATCGATTAAAGTCATGAAATATTTCTTTCCACCTTTTGTCAACACACCATTCATCTCACAAAGATTAGAATGTATGAGCTCTAGTGGTGTTAAATTTCTCACTTCTGCAGTCGTATGTGACTTGCGAGGTTGTTTAGCTTGCACGCAGACTTGGCACTTAGATCCCTTAACAGTTGTGAAATCAGGGATTAAATTCTTTTTGGCTAGCCCCGTCATACAACCAAAATTAATATGACAAAGACGAGAGTGCCAGACATTTGATTCAAAATTCGTGTAAATATTATTAACAACTTTATTACAAATGTCTGACAGAGATAAACGGAACAAGACTCCGCACTCATAGCCTTTACCAACAAAGGTTCCATACTTCGAAATTACAAATTTATTGGACTCGAATACAATCTTGTAGCCATCTCGACACAGAAGAGATCCGCTAACAAGATTTTTATTTATTGAGGGAACATGATGCACGTTCTTCAGGCGCACGGTCTTTCCCGAAGTGAACTTCAGATCGACCGTACCAACACCATGAACAGAAGCATGCGAGCCGTTCCCCATCAACACGGTTTGAGTCCCTCTGACCTGATATGAAGAAAACATGGAAATATCAGAACAAACATATACATTAGCACCCGTGTCAATCCACCAATCAGGAGAATGACATAATGAAAGAACAGTAGGTAATATACCATACCTAACATATTTCATCTCAACGTCGCCCATGACAACATTAGCAGTCTTGCTGCCCTTCCCATGCTGGCGCTTGTCAAAGCGGTTGGGACAAGCAGGAGCCCAATGATTAGGATCACCGCACACATGACAAGCACTTTTCCTCTTATCAGTCTTCTTCTTGAAGCTGGTGGAATGTGAGGTCTTGTTCTTTCCATCGAACTTTCCTTTGTCGTCAAACTTGCCTTTGTTCTTGAACTTATGAGGCTGGAAGTTCCTTTTCTGTACCAGATTGTCATTAGAACCTCCCTCGGTACCTCGAGCACATGTGTGTTTTGCTCTCGCCTTCTCTTCAACATCAAGAGTCCCAATGAGATCTGTCACGGTGAACTCTTGTCTCTTGTGCTTCAGAGAAGTAGCAAAAATCCTCCATGACTGAGGAAGTTTGGCAATAATGCCTCCGGCAACAAACTTGTCCGGTAACACAAGTGAAGTGCTCAAGCTCCCTGGCAAGTGACTGTATCTCATGAGCCTGCTCCACAATGGGGCGGTCATCAACCATCTTATAGTCATAGAATTGTTTCATGACATACAGTTCCCTGCCAGCATCGGAGACTCCAAATTTTCTCTCGAGCGCATCCCACATATCTTTGCCATTGCTAAATGACAGATATGAATCGACAATATTGTTGCCAAGGATGCTGATCAAGGCAGTCTTGAAAGTGGTATCAAGTTTTTGGAACGCCTCTTCCTGAGCGGGATTAAGTTCTCCCTCAGGTGCGCCATAGATGGCGTTATAGCAGCTCATGGTCTAAAACCAGAGCACTGCTCTCGCATGCCATCGTTTGTAATTGACACCTTCGAACATAGGTGGCTTCATAGAAGCAACAAAACCACTTGGGGCAAATTGCCTGAAATAAGGTTTTTGGATTGTTGAATAATAGAGCAATTTACCAAGCGAATTATCCATAATAAACGCTAGATAAAACATGACTAGAATAATAGGCAATATACTAATCATGTGAAATAGCGAATACATATTAAGGCATATAACTAAACAAACTGCAAGACGTAAAACTTTGGATACGATCAGAACAAGATTGAGAAAAAAGATATACACGGCAGTAGCAGAAGAGGAACCGCCGGTGTTGGAACCGTCGTTGTCCATGTCGTCGAGGAAGAGGGTGCTGATGTCGGGGAAGAATCCCTCGTCGGGGAAGACGTCGCCGCAGTCGCTATCCGTGAGGGAGTCCGTGACGAAGCCAGTAGTCGCGTCGATAGCGCTTCCCAAAAACCTTATCGCCCTTCTCCCGTACAAGACTCGAAGCAGCGGGGTCTCGGAGGCCTACTGTCCTAGCTCGCGGTGCACGCCGCAAGACGGGATGGGGAAGATCTAAGTAGCGCAGTGCTCTGGAACTGGAGGCGCAAAGGATATGTGGCAGTATATCTGAGAGGAGGCGCGACCTCTCTCTTATATAGACACAGAGGGGTAGGCAGACAGACTGCGCAGAAGATGAAACAAACGGACAGAAGTTGAAGCGAACAGGCGGCAACCCACCGGACAGCCTCCACTCGGTTCGTAATTATTTAGCTCGTATTAAAAGTCCACTCGAGCAAAACGTTTCAACTTCTGTACGACTGTTCATATACCATTCATGCGTGGCAAAATAAAACTCGACCCGTAACCCGCGTCATGGCGAGGCGTGGCGAGGCGAGCGAGGAGGAGGAGCGCACGTGTGGAACTCTCCTTCTCCTTCTCATCTTTTTTACCAAGTGGTAGAAGAGCTTACCTTATAAGCTAGTTCAACTTTCACTCAACTATAAATATGGAACTAAACAGTTGTCCTAGCTCTTGCCTTGCATGAACATGCCAAATGGGTCTATAGGATTTCAGGAATTTATTGGCATATAATAAATGGGCCGAACGTAATTAGGCAAAAATTCCAACAATCAAGTATAGTTTATTGAGTTTCAGTAGAAAATGATTTTGTATCGTGCAATTGATACCTATCTACGGTTGAAATACCACGCGCAGATCCCGCAAACGCGTACTGCATAACCGAACATTTTGTACTGCATAACGCGTACCGCTGACACATTTCTTATTGCAAAACAAATTAATGGTTTACCATATAAACATTTTGCAGTACTGCGATATGTAAAATCTTCTAGAGTTGCTTTTAGTGGGTAGTACTTGGGAAGAGCATATGAGAGATGCCCTTCGTCTAAAGAATAAAGAGATGACCGTGAGAAATGATGATGAAAACAAGGTACTACCTCTGATTAAAATTTGTTGTCTTGGGCTGATTGAACCTAAACAAATTTAGATAACATTACATTTAAATCAAAGCGGTATTTAATTGGATGGGAGGAAGTAGTAGAACACGGCAACCTTGCATGGTATTCTGGCACAGTGGAAAATGAACCTTCTGTTAGAAAGAACATGATATAGAAAATATATTCATATAGTTTTTCTTTTAAAATACTATTTTGCTGTATTCGATTTAGTTCACAGGTTCAATAGTATGAACACTGATAAACCGGGTCATACGAAAACAGTTTTTGTAAGGATAGAAATATCCAGCCCCTTGACCCACGACCCACGACCTGATCGTATGACACAGTAGAAGATTTTTTTTTGATACAGTAGAAGATGAAACCTTCCACTTGAAGGAAGGGCACCCCCCCACCCACCCCCCCCCCACCCCCACCCCCCCCCACACACACACACACACCCAAACCCAACCCAAAAAAAAATGTCTCACCGATTTGTACTAATGTTGCAACAGCTTGCGTTTTGGAGTATTTACAAGTTCATTTTTTTCCAAAAACTCTGAAAAAGGACATAGTGAATGTTGTATCTTACAATTATGCAAAATCAGAACCAATTTATTTTATATTATGCGCAACAGAAAAATGAAAAGTTTGATAAAATTTGAAGATAAAAAAACAGATCTGCAAAAAAATCATTTTTATGTAGCTCATAATATAAAGTATTTAAAATTAATATTTTCCACCTTTGTGTGATATATCGCAGCCTATATCCAGACGTAATTTTATTTTAAAAAAAAATAGAAATATGGTTTTTAGTTTTTCCAATCTCATAGTTACCCATGTGTAACAATCTCTACTCTTGCAAACCAGCCTTCAATTCATTACAAGCTGAGCTTTACAAAACTATCTTGGAAACGATGAAGATATATCACGCCATGAATTCTCATTGACATATCTACTTCCTCCGCAAATTTAACAATAAAGTTTGACAAAAATAATTAATTAACAACCCATATCTTTCATATAATATACTTTTTCTATCCCGAGAAGGATGTTACATATTTGTCTAAATTTAGATGTATTTATACAGTAAAACACGTCAAGATATATGCATATCTATAAATCTACGACTCCTTTTCGAGACAGATGAAGTACATAATTGATATTATTATAAATTTTTCTTGACAAATACTTTATACATCTTGATTCGTGCCACGAAGAATTGCAAGTGGGTTGCAATTAAGATTTTTGAGTTGCGTGTGTGTGTGTGTTAAATTAGTTATTTTAGTTAGTACAAGTAGGTTGCAACTATAAAAAAATTCAGTTATAAATAGGTTCTAACTAAGTTCATTTGTAGTTGTAAGTGGGTTGTAACTGAGTTTATTGCACGTAACGTCAGGTGACCGGGAAATATTGTGTCTAAGACGTAGGAGCGTCCTTTATAATTATACAAATTATATATCAAATATTTTATATACTCCCTCCATCCCGTAATAGATGTCTTAGATTTATTAAAATTTGAATAAACCCATATACTAAATAGTGTCTACATTCATTTAAATTTTAACAAATATAAGACATCTATTTTAGGACGAAGGGAGTATATATTTTAATTTTTATCAAAGACAAATTTAAAAAGTATGTGCAACTTATTCATTGAAATAGAGAGAGTATCTAAATAATATCCACAGTAGCTGGGATTATAAAATCAAATACAAAACTACCCTCTGTTCTTCATTTTTTTTTTTTTTTTGGAACGGCCTCTGTTCTTCATTATTGCTCACATTACACTGACCCAACCAGACACGGAACGGTTTTGCCATGGACATGGCCAGGGAGGGGGGAGAGTGGGGTTTTTTTTTTGCACGGGGGGAGAGTGGATAGAGGCGCATCCAACCAAAAAGCCCAACACATGTACCGTGACACCCAAACCCCCAACGAGTTGTAGGGGGATATCATCATCATCATCCCTCCGGTCTTCACCTGTTTCACACTATAAATAGCTCACCCAATGGATTCGTTGCACATTCCCTCCTCTCCCCCTTCCTTCTCTCTCTCTCCCCCCGTCTCCGCAACTACAAGATGAAGACAACCCACATCTGTATCTACGCCATCACGCAGCACCACCACCACCACTAAACAAGAGAGAGAAAGCGCAGACAGGAAGACAGAATTGGCCTGCCAAGAAAACAAAAGAGAGATCAAACCAAGAGGGAGAATTGGCGAGAAACAGAGAGAGAGAGAGAGTCCTCGAGAGCTAGCGAGCGAGAGTGATGGGGATGAGGGTGCCGGGCTGGGTCGGGGGCCTGGTGGAGGAGAGCTTCTTCGTGGGGTGCGAGGCGCACGAGAGCCGCAAGAAGAACGAGAAGAACATCTTCTGCCTCGCCTGCTGCACCAGCATCTGCCCGCACTGCGCCCCCACGCACCGCCACCATCCCCTCCTCCAGGTTACTACTATTTCTTTCTCCCTCCTTAATTCAACTCGCTCGCCACTAAATCTTCTTCCCCCGCCTCATCTCTGTCCAGTTCTTGGTTAATTTCTTGCTGCATGCTAGTAGAGAAGTGAGTTCGCAATTCTTGCTCATCTAAGCCGGCGGCCATGAAGATGCATGATCCCCTCCCTCGCCGTTTCGCTTTCTTTTAATCGCATGCTTTTCTTTCGTATAATTGCTCTGATTTTCTCCCCTTCTCCGATTCGCGTCAAATTTTCTGCAGTCGATCTTGTTCGTCTATTAGCAGGCAGCGAATCGAAGGATCAATGTTGCATGCCCCAGTTAGATAGTCCAATCCAGGTTGGGACTACTCATATAAGACGAATTCGATTAAATAAATGGATCATGCTTGTAGGCTAGAGAAGGCCAAGACGAGGTGTATCTATCTGCCTATCCGTCTTGCTTTTTGTTTTGTCCTGTCCTGTCTTTTCAAGCGCTGTTCCTTTCTCACTTAGATTTGGCTTAAGCTCCCACGCATGATGTATTCCCGTCCCTCCCTCTATCTAGCTACTAGTTGTCTAGTATTATTGAAGCCTAGAACTCCATCTCTCTTTTGGAATTCGATGCTAATCTCGCCTGTACTTGCTCGGGTCCTTGTCCCTGTCGTCTTGCGAGTTCTTGGTCATATGCCACTTTTCAAGGCCCTGAATTAGGATGGCGATTGCAACATGTAACCATCACCTAATAATCTGCATAAAGCAGACATCGCCGGGATTCTGCCTAATTTATCGCAGCTGGATGGATTCTGTCAGTTAGAGGCAAATTCTACTAGTAATTGCTTGCCTAGGTAGTAAATTCAGAAGGTAAAAAATAAAACGCCAGGAGTTGTCTTTTCTTTTAGTATTAAGAATGCAGATATTCTTTTTTTTTTTTGAAGAATGCAGATATTCTCTTGCATGCAGTTGCTTTGTTCCTCTTCTGGATCTCTTTTGCTTCAATTTGCTTGTCCTCTTCCTGCCAGTTCCCCCGTCTCCTTTCTTTTCATCGCGACCAATTTGGTCGGTTTTTCTTGGCATGGGTAAAGCTCTGATGTGATGGAACTAGGGTCGATTTTCTTGTGTGGAGTTTTACTGCGCCTTTGGCCTTTCGCTAGAAATGGGCATATTCCTACAACACTACAAGGTGGATTTCACACTTCTTTTCTTGTTTGCTGCATTCATGCTTCTGCACTGCTACTTTTTTATCTTGTTTGCTGGGATGGGTCATTTCCACACTTGTGTATGTGTTCCCCCTTCTGCTATCTTTGCCAATTTACTGCAACGTCACATCCCCCATCCTCATTTCCAATCACAAAAAAAACAATTGATCCAAAAGTGATTTACCCTTGTTTCCAGGCGAACAATTAGCGTGCCCTATGAATCGTCCCATATCTTTATAGTATTGTCAAAAACTGATTTGATTACCTCATGATTCTAGGAAATTTTCCATATAAAGGCCTGTTTATCCAAACTGTTTTGCCATGTATGGAAACACATCCCTGCTCTAGCGCTCTTCCACATCTGCAAAGCAGGTGGGTGTGCATGGTAAGAAATGGGGCATCTTAGGATTGTTACGGCCAGGGCAAAGCAGATTTTACCAGATGCGCGCATGGTAAATGGTCTCCTTGTCTTTTTTACCAAAGAAAGCCTCAATGCTGTTCCTCCCTGCGATAGGGGGGGCCTCCCTTGATACTGTTCATTCAAGCCACAGTGAAGCGCTAGCCACCAAAAGAGCTTTCTTCTTCACCAGCTACTACGAGTACTCTCTATTTTTTACCATTTACCAGCACCCCTGATGGAGTTTTTTACCATCGTGCCCATCCGTTGCTGTCAATTATTTGGGCATTTATGCTGTACCCAGGAGGGGCATTTGGTCATTGCACATTATTGTGGCCTTGGGTATGGCCAATGGTAGTACTACCACACGGTCAAAGCATTGTCCTCCATTGATGTGCCGCCCAATGGAGGAGTGCCGGCAGCAGTACCAATCCTAACCTGTAGAATTAAATCCAGAATTTCGCTTTCTCTGCCCGATCGCCAACCGCACGAATCTTAGGGCACACGTTCTAATTCCAGTTGTTCTCGTGTTTTTTTTTTTGCATGCAATCAGGTGCGGCGGTACGTGTACAATGATGTCGTGCGCCTGGGTGACCTCGAGAAGCTCATAGACTGCTCCTATGTCCAGGTGATTAACCTAATTGTGAATCAGTGAAGTAATTTACTTTATCAAATGTAACAGTTGCAGTGCTGTACTACTTTGCTTGGTGGTATGCATAATTAACTGTGGGCGTGCATGTGTGACTCAGCCCTACACGATCAACAGCGCCAAGGTGATCTTCCTGAAGCCCAGGCCTCAGTCCAGGCCGTTCAAGGGCACCGGCAACGTCTGCCTCACATGTGACAGGATCCTCCAGGAGCCCTTCCACTTCTGCTGCCTCTCCTGCAAGGTGATTAACCAAAATGATGGTCACTAATTAAGCACTGTCATCCCTCGAGGAAAGAAAAAACAAATCGTTTACATGTGTCGGTGCATGTATAACCGTGTGTTTTGTGCAGGTGGACCATGTGGTGGAGGAGGGAGGGGACCTCTCCAACATCCTGCTGTACCGCGCCGCCGGCGACGAGCTCCCCTTCCCGCGCTTCGAGAACCTCCACGTCGGCGACGCTGGCTCGGGGCAGGTCACGCCGAACTCGATCCTCGAGGACCCGGTGCACCACCACAATGGCTATGGCTACGGCGGTGGCAGCGGCGGTTCCAGCGACAATGCAGGCAACGGCGATGGTGGCGGCGAGGCGGTGGTGAAGAGGAAGAAAGGGGTAGGGTTCTTCCCCAAGATGGTGCTGTCGTTGGGCAACAGGAGGAAGGGTGCACCCCAGCGATCCCCTCTTGCCTGAGATGAGTTCCCTTGTTTGCCAAAGCCCCACCCCACCACAACCCCCCTATATATGTGTGCCATATGCTGTTAATTACCAGTAGCTAGCTAGTAGTACAAGTACTCTATTTGGTGGTAGTGGCTTACTATTGTAGTAGTCGTAGTAGTGTGTGTTATAGTCCTATGATTAGGCATGTAGAGATCAGTTTGGGAGGGGCTAGGGCCACCCTCAAGCTAGGCAAGTGTGTTGGTTAGACGGAAAGAGAGAGAGAGAGAGGAAAGGTAGAGCAGTTCCCCCTGTTACATGGCCTAGGTAGGCACAAGTTCTTGTGTGGGCCCCACCTTGCATCGCATTGCAGGCAGGCAGGCTCCCCACAAGGTGGCTACCAATTTTGTATTACGATGTAACAGGGGTTTACTTGCGTACACCTCCATAACTATACCCCCCCATATATATATATATATGATATGTTGCTAAGTGATGTTTGTACATTGCTAGTATGTGAACCTGTTCATTATTACGTATTGGTGGACTATTTTTTGCAAGTTCATTTTCAGAGTCCGGTGTTTTTATGAATGTGGTGCATGCTCTCTCTCTCTCTCTCTCTCTCTCTCTCAATTATAAGACTGTCTGCAGTTTAAATTTTGGGCGGCATGTAATACACACCATCCAGCTCCCGTCCAAACTCTTCAATTGAGCTACTAGTGAAAAATGAGTGTCTTGTGGGATTGTGTTGATTTGTTTTGTTGTCATTGTGCTCTCCACTTCAAAATGTCTCACTGTATCCATTCTACAGAGAGGGGTACCCGAGTGTACCCCCATATCCCCTGCACTTGGGCCTGATTATCCTCCTCCCCCCCTCCCCTCTCTCTTCTTTTAGTCTTCCTTGCTAGATGCTGCATGTGCGGAGAAGTGGCTTGGGACTCTTTGTGCAACCAGTTTGATTGTTAGCAATGTGTTTAGACGCAGTTTCGTCGTGTTGTTTGTTTGTATGCATATGTGCTTTATTTCATTGTTGATGCATATTTCAGGTGTGTGGTTATTTGGAAATCTCTCTTGTGGTTACCAACTTCGAATGTGTTGATTTTACCATCACATTACTAAATAACACCATATTGGACTGACATAGAACTAATAACATAGACTAAGATAGTTCATAACCATATTAGTAAGCAGGTTCAACAACACATGCACGCCATGTTCAGGGGTGTACGTTAACACCCTTGATTAAAAGGCACCATCAACATGGGCATCTCATACCCGGCCGCTGCTCCTCCTTGTCTGCCTCCCTCCCTCCCCTGCTTCTGAGAGTTCCTCTCCTCAGACCGGGCCCCTTCCATGGCCTCTCCGCCGGATTAGCTGGCTGGAGTTGGCAGGGAGGCGGCGCCGGAGTAGATAGGTTTAGGGTTTGTGGCGTCATGCCGGTAGTGGTCCTTGTGACCGTTGATGCTTGTGCTCAGATCTGCTGCAGCCAGATCTAGAGAGTAGGGTTGTTGTTTGCTGTTCTTGAGCTCCTGCGGCCGGAGCAGAGGATGGCGACGGCGGCTGCAGCATCCCCAAATAAAGCTGCTGTTTGTCGCTCCCTCTATCCTGCTGTATCCTTTCTCCTCCTTTCTTTGGCCGGCCGTGGCGGCGAGGGATGGAAGGTGGGGAGGAAGTGGTGCCGATTCTTGGAGCGTCGGAGTGTCCTGATTCGGCGTTTGGGCGCGTCGCCAGGCGGTGGTTGTCCTCTCCTGCTTTTCTTCTTCTTCCGGCCGGCCGTGGCGGCGAGGGGAACAAGAAGGACCAGCGGGGGTGGGCAACCAACTCTCCTTCATCCACGCGTGACTGCTGTCTTGTTTACGGCTCTCCCTCTGTTCTTCTTCTCTCTGTCGGCTATGGAAGCGGGAGAGGAGTGAAGGGCAGATGTTGGGGCGTTGTCCAAGTCGGAAGCTTTGGGGTGCATCTGGAGCTTGTGCCCCTTTCGGCGTCTTCCAAGCAACGCCTCGCCGCTGCTATTTCCGGCCAGATTGGTGGCCACGCCGGGCTCGTCGCTGTTGATAGCGCGAGCGATTTCATCCTCTGTGAGAGGATCTCTGCTAGCATCGTGGTGGCCTTCATGCCCCCCGCGCAACCAAGTGGTTATGTCCCCGGTTGGTGCTGGGGCGGCGCCGTCGTGATGCTGTTCGTCGCTGGCGGATGCCAAGGACCTGATTGCTTTTTATCAATCCTTGCTAGGGTGTGCTTTGTAAGAGTGAGGGGTCCGGTTGTATTTTCTACTTTTATTTTAGACCTCATTGTAATTGTTCGCCCGCCGCTGGAATAGAAGCTCCTGGTCCTTCGGGACCTTTCCCGTTCAAAAAAAAACATGGGCATCTCATGTCCCAAGAACATCAGTGGTTCAACCCCTGATCAAAAGCCATTACAAGCTTTGGAAGTTCACCATCAAACTACTACAAGTTAGCACATAAATATCCAGCCGCCTAGAAGTGGTCAGATATGGTGTATGCTTGGTGGTGGAGCTGTTGGCCTTGTATATCGTCATCTTAAAGCCAAATGCGTGAATATTGAACTCTAGGACGACGGTGTGCTTGAGGTCATACTTGTAGACAATCTCCGGCCAGTTCTTCTTCAGCATCATCTAGGATACCAGAGTAGTCCGATCCACTTACACCCATTTGTCGCACCAGCAATAGGCAGACACCGACACGACACATGGCAGAGGGATCTTGATCCACTCCTTTGGGCCCTTTCAGAACGCCGATGGAATGACAAGCATGTGTAAGTCGTCCATGTCCAGTTGGACGATGCACCGACGTGGAACGTGTGCCCTGCGTGTCCCCATCCAATTGAAGACAAGCCAAGGTTTTTTTAAGGTTTTTTTAGCAGGAATTGTTGTTCTTTTAGCGCGGTAATGAAGGATGTCTTTCTCCTTGTAATTGACCCCAGAAACCCCTATTCACTCCTTTGGGTATCCTTTTCCCCACAAGGATATTGAATACAAAGGACCCTCTTTAGTGCTATTATAATTTTGAAAATGAGCGTGCAAATACCCATCAAACGTAAGTAAATGGGTGGCATGAGTGCACCCATGGGAGGAATGGGAGCTCCAATGGGACCATGGGAGGAATCGTTGGCATGGGAGCACCTCATGGTGGCATTGGAAGCACATGAGGTATAATGGGAGCACCTATGTGAGCTACAATGGGTGGATTCGTGGTTTCCATGGTATATCTCTTGCCTCCTATGAGTGATGCCTTTGGAGCTACCACGGGTGATGGCACGTGCTCGTACACTACTATCAACACCGTCCAAGTCTCCAATGATGATGAAGTACAAGATGGAGATGACCATGAAAAGGATGAGGTGTGATAAAGCGTGAATGTTGATGTTTGATGTGTTTGTGTGAACTTCTATTATGATGAACCTGGATGTGTCAAATTATGCTATGCTTTTGAACCATGCCATGGATTTGAACTATGCTATGATGATCAAGTCCAGATCTTCAACTTATATGTGTGTGTTTAGATTTGTATGTTCATCATCATTATTGTTTGATCTTGCAAGTTGAGATGTGTTTGATCTTGGCAAGCGGCAAACAGTCTCGCACGCCCTCTTTTAGCGTGCCTAAAAAATGTATTTTACTGCACCTGAAAATGCTAGCTGCCGCGCTAAAACCGCTAAACCGGTGTTAGAAAAAGAAAGATACTCCCTCCATCCCAAGGCTTAAGGCTTTTTTTTAAGTCAAGTTATGAAAAGTTTAACCAAATTTCTAGAAAAAACTATAAAGAACTATGATATTATATAGATACCATATGAATATATATTTCATAATGTATCGAAGGGAATATATTTTATATAATATTAATATATTTTTCCATAAACCGGAGAACAAGTGTCGCAAAAACTTCGCGCTATTGTAGCAAAACCGGAGAACAAGTGTAGTAGAACTAACTTTTCACAGACATTGTAGCAAACACTTTGTATAATTATAGCAAAAGCATAGAACATATGTAGCAAAAGAATTATGATATCGTAGCAAAAATCTGACGTCGTTGTAGCACCATCGACGGCCACGCCTGTAGCAAACCTCGACGGCATATGTAGCAGCACCTGTGTTCTTCGGTAGCACCGCCGGTGGTCGCTTGTAGCAAAACCGTGAGAATACGACTGTTGTCATCTATAAGGGCGGCCGCACGCCGGCCGAAGGTTGCATATGGCAACACGCTTGAAGCTTTTTGGAGAGGCGGGGGCTCCTTGGGGACGGTGTCCATGGCGGGTGGCCTTCATCAACAGGAGCAGGCGGGGCTGCTACGGATTGGAGGCGGAGCAGCGGGACGTCCTAGGCGGCGGCCATGGCCGGTGGCCGCCATCTCCGGCGAGAGGAGCGCGGCGGCATGGTGGCGTTTTCCTCGACGGAGCGACGCCCATGGCTGATGGCCTCCATCAACGGGGGTGGGCGGTGCTGCTGCGGGTTAGAGGCGGAGCAGGCGAGCAGCGGGATGCCCTAGGCGGCGGCCATCCACGGCGAGAGGAGCACGGCGGCGCGGTGGCTGCCGCGCGCACGCGAGATGCCGTACGTGAGAAAACACGGGATAAGGACAAGGTATAGCTGAAAAATGAACGGAAGGTTGCGGTGTGGGTCCACCTTACATACACGAGCGCGACGGAGAGCGATCTGGAGGATTGTTTCTCGATCCCGGAGACTAGTATTATTTTCCAACATTGTGAAAAAGTTTTGTAAGCTCCCGTCCAAAAAAACAAAAATGCTAATCCATGCAGCTGGAAGGCACATCAGGCGGCAACTCCCCACGAATACCGAGGCGATCCCAACACAGCATCCGGAACCGCGGGCCCTGTCGGCGTGACGGAGGATCGCAGCCAAACAAACAGCCAGCAAGATCTCCTAAATTATTGCGCCGAGGGACGCGTAACCACCCTTGGCTCTTGTCGTTGGTTGGCTAGCTGCCTCCGCCGCGTGACCTCGTGTGTAGTACTCCCTTAGTCCCGGTTTAAAGAACACAATTTGCAATTCTTTTGACCCTAGGTATTATCTAATTGGTTCATTTAATAGTATATAGTAGAACATGCATAAGAAGGAAAAGAGTTAGGAAAGTGTTCACATTTGTTCACACATGTGCATGCAAGCATTTTATTGCTTTCACACAGGAATAATTACAGAGATTAAATGTTTTTGTGTCTAAGTATTTTGGGATTGCATGGTTTGCAAATTGTCCTTTAAACCGGGACGGAGGGAGTACTACAATTAGCGCCGACGAGGATTTGTACTTTCTTGGTTTTGAAATATAAAATATTTTATATTTATAAAACAAATATATTTAAACATTTTTTATCGTACTTCCTCCGTCCAAGAATAGATGTCTTTGATTTTTCAAATTTTGAATGAATCTACATACTAATTAGTGTCTAGACTTATCTAAATTTTAATAAATTTGAGACATCTATTTTAGGACAGAGAGAGTAAAACATTTTATATTTTCAAACGAAGGATGATATTAATAATCCCTAAAAAAAGTTACACTAGTATACGTATTCAGGTGTCCGTGTCAGTGTGTCACACCAGTTTTATCTGGCCAGAGTTCAGTTTCAGACAAAATTCTTGGAAGCAAAGGAGAGCACATGCCCCCTCCATTTTGGTAAGCTACATTTGTACTCCGGGAACAGCCAGCTATAGCTAATCTTGTGGTGTTAAACTAAGAAGCGATTAGCGACCTTCTCTCTTGCCTCAAGTGGGAAGAAAGGAACCATATGCATGCAAATATGCAATGCATAGATCAGATAAGCTGCGACCGTACAGGGACATTGTAAGTGCGTCCGTACACTGTCGAGCACGAGCAAGGATGGGCTTCGAAGTTTGAACTTGATTGGCTTATACCCTACCCATGTGCTGCTGTACGTGTCACGGGGGGCCGTGCGTTCACGTGTAGGGGTTTGACTCGCCCTTTATCTTAAAAAGATCGAAAGTCATTTCTGTAAGTTCTATGAAATTGTTGAAAAATCTGGATATATCCCGTGACGGCTTAGGTGATAGGCCCAAAACCCTAAAAGCTCCTTCCTATCCCTGTGCTCCTGGCCGCTGCTGCCGGCGCCGCCCACCTTGTTGAAACTAACGGAGGGCTGGAGAGGGACGCTCTGCTGCGTCGCATGGGAGGTGGTACGGCGTTGATGGGGGCTCAGGGTGGCTCGGCCTTATGGCTGGTGCCTGAGATCTAGCGGAGCGGCGATGAGGAGGTGGCATCGCTAGGTCGTGGTGGCCGTCGGTTCCCGCCGGGTGCAGCCCACGACGCACGATCTGGGGTGTTGTTGGGACGCAATCTAGACCTCATGAGCCACTACGAGAAAAAAGATTGTTCATGGCACACCAATTTTGGACATTCGTGGCGCATGCAGCGCGCCACTAAACGTACGTCATGGCTAATTTTTAGCCGTGGCACACTAGGTGGTGCTCCACGGGTAAAAAAAGTTAGCCGTGGCGCACTAGGGTAGGGGTAGCTAGTGCGTCACGAGTAAAATTTTCAAATTTCAAAAAATGGGAGATCTAGATCTCGCCGGTTGTTATCGTGCCTGTTATCCTTGTCTCCTGTCGTCGGAGAGGTGGCCGTTGTTGCCTCGTTGGAAAGGTGGTCATCATCACCTCGTTGGAAAGGTGGTCGCGTCGCGTCTTAGAGGTGGATGCTGCCGCCTTGTCGAAGGTGAAGAAGGAGGCCGGAGTAAGGATGTCGTCGGAGTAGAAGGAGGCCGGAGCAAGGATGTCGTCGGAGGTGAAGAAGGAGGCCGGAGCAAGGAGGTCGGATAGAAGAGAAGGAGAAGGAGAGGAAGGAGAAGAGGAGGAGAAGGAGGAGGAGAAGGAGAGGAAGGAGAAGATGAACAAGGAGGCCGAAGAGAAGAGAAGGAGAATGAGAAGAGGATGAGAAGGAGAAGGAGAAGGAGAATGAGAAGGAGAAGAGAGGAAGAGGAGAAGGAGGAGGAGGATGGGAGGGGAAGGTGGAGGGGAAGTAGGAAGAGGTAGGTAGGTGTGGCCAGCGGGATTCAAACTTAGCGGTGGCGCACCACTATGAAGTGTGCCACGGCTAAGTGACTTCAACTTTTTTTGTTTTCAAAATTCTTCTTTTTGCGATATCTTTTTTTTTTTCAAATTTTAAGAATCTAAAAAATTGGTAAACGGTCTCTGACAATTGTGAGCGGATAGAAAATTTCGTGCTCGTCATTTTGATAAATTATAGATTATTTTT
This sequence comes from Avena insularis, assembly GCA_023614405.1. Lineage (NCBI taxonomy): Eukaryota > Viridiplantae > Streptophyta > Magnoliopsida > Poales > Poaceae > Avena > Avena insularis. The sequence goes on from CM042695.1 coordinate 93,628,165, forward strand.
CGACATCGTATGCAGAAGTTATGGTCGTTTTATCATGTCATGACCTTTTTGGAAAAAAGATTGAAATTGATTTTTTTAATTTTGCTAGAACTTATATCTGAAAATATTTTATTTTAAGTGTTTATCATTTTCTGTTATTTTTTTTAAACCTAAAAAGGCAACCCCGAGAGGATGGAGCTGAAATTGGGCAGTGCACTTAGCTATGGCGCACTACTATGAGGTGCCCCACATGTAACCCATGTAGCCGTAGTGCATGGACTCCATGTGCGCCACGGGTAAGTGGGGTGCGCTCGTAGGCACCCTGGCCCATAGATAGTGGTGGCGCATGGCACCAATGTGCGCCACGACTATGTGGCCAACCCGTGGGGCACCTCTTTCCGGTGCGCCGTAGCTATTTTCCCGTGGGGCATTCCCCCGCACGTGTACCATTGACATGCAGATTACCTAAAGACGTTTTCTAGTATTGAGCGCAAATCTGATCCGGTGGCGTCCATGTTGCGATTCTGATTCAGGGGTCTTTGATCTTCAATTGAGCCTTCCTGCTACTGCTTTGTTAGCTGCTTTCGTTCTAGATGTTGACTAGTGGCGTGGGGGCTTGCTCGTCTACTGAGAATAATGGCGGTGGTCCTAGGATTCCTCTCGCGCCAAGATGAGGATCGACTTGTTTCTTGTCCTTTTTTATCTGGTCGGAGTGGCGAGTTTCAGAAGAATTCGACGGCAAACTTACATGGGCGAATAATGCGTGGAGATTTCCGGATTGGAGGGATTTACGGTCATGCGCATACATGTTTTACTCTGATCGTTTGGGTTCAGAGGGAGCGCTTCGAAGCTCGCTTGGCTGTTAATATCATGGGACATGTTCTCGTTTCATGGTGCTAAGGGAGAATGTCATGCAGACCGAGATATAAGGACCGACAATGGTGGTTCGAGCCTGAATGGTGATGGCGAATGGCTTGGTGACTCGTAACTTGGAGCAGTTGTTGGAAATATGCCCTAGAGGCAATCATGTATGATGAGATTTCCCATTGTATTCATAAAGATATAAAGTTGTCCTTATATAAACATCTGATGTATATCATTGAATATGTGATTCGGTTGTGGAACTATGCATTCATGTTGTTTGTACTAAATATCCTTGGTCATCGAGGTTGTGCTGGACACACAACTTAGACCAATGTGAAAGCCGGCTTGATGACTCGGTTCCACTTGTCATGGGCATGGAGATGCCATTCCGACTTACACAGACTCGGCTAAAGAGTTTAGCGAGTCGGATTGACCCATATTGAGGTACAACGAACAAGTTGTCATTTGTATATCTCAATCAATGTAATCCTTAGACCTGAGGTTGTTGCATAGTCCGAGTTGAGGATCACCGACTTAGGTTTTGTCAAACGCTGATCCGTAACTGGGTAGTTATAAAGGCAGAGTTTGGGTCGATTGAGAATCAAGCTGCGCGATGTGAATAACCAAGATGGGATTTTTCCCCTCCACTCGGAGAGATATTCTCTGGGCCCACTCAGAAGATATGATTCAGAAAGCATGGCCATGCACGAATCGGTTAAGTGTTAACCGAGGCGGTCGACTAAGAGTTAGTAGGGTGAACCACTTATCTCGGATCGAGAAGAGAGTCAGACTATTTAAGGGATGACAATTATTCGCCTATAGTCTGACAAGGTATATCGTGAGGCAAAAGGGACTCGGACGCAAGTCACATTGGAAAGGCAAGTCGTCATGACTCTTTGGTACTTGGGAGTCGGCATGTTCTGCTAGGAGCCGCTGCCGACTGATCGATTGTGAGTCGGATTACAATCGTGTCCGAGTAACCATGAGCCTGTCGGGTCACACACTTAAGAGCGGGAGCAAGTCCGGGTTGGACCGAAGCCGAAAATCAGTCCGGGTTGGACCCAAGCCGGAAATCAGTCTGGGTTGGACCCAAGCCGGAAATCTGGTCGGGTTGGACCCGAGCCGGATTAGGACTGAGTCAACGAGTCGGACTAGCGGTGACTAGTGTTATATGGGCTTTAGTTAATGAGCCACGAGAGTGGAGCCCACGTTCACTCCCTATATATAGTGGATCACAGTAACCCATAAGGGTTAATCGTTGTTCGGTTAGGTCATTCCATGTGTTGGAAACCCTAGCTCCACAGCAGTCCTGCCGTCGTATCGAACCTAGCAGTTCGCCGCCGGTGCTCCTCCTTGTACGTGTGGATACCAGCAGAGGTGTTGTACGATCAGCACCAGGACGATCGGATCGTGAGGACTGCACTGCATCAACTGACGCGCTTCATTAGTAATCCGCAACTGCGCGTCTAGTGGTAAACCTCGTGGCCTTTTACCTCGGCTAGATCTTGGGATCACCACGTTAGAGGAAAAAGTTTTGTTTTATCTATGTGTGGCCCAACAGTGGTATCAGAGCGATAGCTTCTGGTTTTAGGCTCGAGATCTCGCATATGTGATATGCGGTAGGCTGTAGATGAGATCTATATGCTGTTTTGGTGGTCGATCTATGAGATAAATCGGTTTTGTACGAGGTTGATTGGACGGGGAATGGTAGATCTGATTTTCGTGATCATACTGCTGAGGTTGTGGAACGACATACCCCTACCGGTCGGCTTCCGCCATCGAGGTAGACTATGACACGTAAATCCAGAGGCGGTGATCAAAGATCAAAAAGTTTGATCGAATTGTAACAATGGTCAGAATCCATGTCCGGACCGCCGGCTTCTCCCTGTCGTAGCGCCTTAGATGTCATTGCGAGTTTCACAACACCGGTAGATATTGTATCTATGCATAACTTGTGTTTGCAGGAAGTTGTGAATGGTATGGTTCATGTGCATGTGATGTATGTGTGTAATCCATATGTGATATGCGAATCACGGTTTTGTCAGCCGGCTAGAGCCTAGATGCTATTATTTTATTATATAACGACCTGCGTGTCGGATTCTCAATGTAATTTACTTTACTAAGCTAGTGTAGCTGTTTGGAGAATCGAGATGACATGCAAGGCGATGTACATGTCGACGACATGGAGTAAGACGGCAAGTGACAAGAGTTGGCACGAGTTGGATTATAGGCTTTGTGGAGATGGAGATCGCCATGAAGGGAGCCATACCATTTCACATTATAATTGCTTTATTTTGTGTTATTGTTATGTCTCTGTTTTACCTCTATTAGATAGTCGGTAAAATTTAATCTCTCAAAGAAGGTCTAGTCGGTTTTCCCGCCAGTGTTTGCACCATCACAAGTCGGACATTTTTGGTAGTGGGCTCATAAAATTGAGGTGCTGCCAATTCTTTTTGACTAGGTGGGTTCGAGTCGGACTCTTACTGCGGAAACACTCGGTAAGCTAGACGGGTCTATCACAACGGTTGTGGGGCTCGGGGAAAAGTCGGATGGGAGCCAGGGCATGTGATGTCACCCGTCCAACAGGAGTCGTATGAGATACGATTGGCAAGGAGTTGTCTACCTAGATCACTTGGCGGCTAGCGGTGATGCTAAAGATCACTAGCCGACTTGCTTATTTAGGGTCCTGAATCACTAAGTAACCATCAGAGGGATGTTGGTTCTAGTGGGAGCATAAAATATTAAAATGTTTAATATGCTTGATCTTTTATGAATACATGTCTTAAGTGTTTTGCATATTTCTGTTGTAGATCATGGCACCAAGTAGCGGTCACTCTCAGATATCCGGTTTTGCGTTGAGAACCATTCTTGAGAAAGATAAACTGAACGACACTAATTTTACCAACTGGTATCGAAATCTGAGAATTATTCTCAAACAAGAAAAGAAGGACCATGTCCTAGACAACCCACTTCTAGATGAGCCGAATGAGAATGCGACTGTCGCTGCCACCAATGCCTACCGTCGGGCTAAGGATGAGTCCACATATATTAGCTGTCTTATGCTTGCTCACATGAAACCGGACTTGCAAAAGTAGATCGAGAATGTTGAGGCCTACGATATGATCGAAAGCCTCAAAAGTATGTTCCAGGCTCAGGCGAAGACTGAGAGGTATCAAGTGTCTTAGGCCTTGCTGAGTTGCAAGCTTAAGAATGGTGATCCACTGAGTCCGCATGTGATCAAAATGGTTGGTTACGTGCAGTCTCTGGAGAGGCTTGGCTACCCCATTAGCGAAGAGTTCGCTACGGATATAATTCTGAACTCTCTTCCTAGTGCATATGGGCAGTTCATTTCGAACTACCACATGCATGGTATGGATAAGAAGCTCACTGAATTGCATGGGATGCTTAAGCAGGCAGAGGCGGATCTCAAGAAGGGCGCCAGTCAAGTGTTGATGGTGCAGAATAAGGCTAAGTTCAAGAAGAGTTCTTGGACTAAGAAAAAGGCTAAGTCAGGAGGAAAGCAGGTTCAGGACCCGGTCCCCAGCGCTTCCTCAGGGACCAAGCCATCTCCTTCAGCCGAATCCACTTGCTTCTACTGCAAGGCGGATGGCCACTGGAAGAGGAACTGCAGCCAGTATTTGGTTGATAAAGCCAAGAGTGGAGGTATGACTTCTGTTGGAGATATGCCCAAGAGGCAATAATAAAGTGGTTATTATCATATCTTCATACTTATGATAAATGTTTACATACCATGCTATAATTGTATTAATAGGAAACATTAATACTTGTGTGATTTGTAAACATAAAAGAGTCCCTAGTAAAGCCTCTTGTTAAACTAGCTTGTTGGTTAATATATGATCATGGTTTCCTGATCATGAACATAGAGATGTTATTAACAACAGGGTCATATCATTAGGAGAATGATGTGATGGACATACTCCTATAGTTAAGCGTAGCATAAAGATCAAGTCATTTAATATAGTTCATTTGCTATAAGCTTTCTGATACATAGTAACCTAATTCCTTCGACCATGAGATCATGCTAATCACCCTCACCGAAAGGATGCTTTGATGACATCAAACACCACACCGTAACTGGGTGGCTATAAAGGTGGCATTGAGTGTTCGGAAAGTATGGGTTGAGGCACATGGATCAAGAGTGGGATTTGTCCATCCATATGACGGATAGATATACTCTGGGCCTCTCGGTGGAATGTCATCCAATTAGCTTGCAAGCATGTGACTGGTTCACAAGGGATCACATATCACGGGAACGAGAAAAGAGTACTTATCGATGTGAGGTTAAACTAGGTATGCAGAGATACCGACGATCAAAACCTCGGATAAGTAAACTATCGTGAGACAAAGGGAAATTGGCATCGTATGTAAGTGGTTCATTCGATCACAAAGTAATCGTAGAAATATGTGGGAGCCATATGAATTTCCAGATTCCTCTATTGGTTATTGATTGGAGAAGTGTCTCGGTCATGTCCGCATAATTCACGAACCGTAGGGAGACACACTTAAGGATTCGATGTTGTTGAGTAGTTATGGAATGATGAGTAAGAGACCGAATGTTGTTCGGAGTCTCGGATGGGATCCGAGATATCATGAGGAGATCCGGAATGGTCCGGAGAATAAGATTCATATAAGGAAAGTCCTGTTTCAGAGTTGGAGAATGATTCCGATGTTTTCATCGGGAATGTTCTAGAAGGGTCCGGAAGGTCCGGCACTCCGGAGGGGAAGGGTGCATGAATGTGTCATAACAAGTTGGAATGGTTGAATCATGTACTATGTGTCATCGCTGAGCAAAATAAAGGGATAAATCAAATCCTAGTTTAAAAAGTCAAACGCCAATTTGAAAAGTCAAACGGCAAGTTTTCTTGGTGGAGGGAGAGTAGGAAACCTACTTGGGGAGGAAGTCCCACTCCCTCCACCCGCCGACCAAGGAGGAGGAGTTGGAGGAGGACTCCCTCCTCCTAGGCGCCTCCCTCCCACCTATAAAAGAAGGGGCAGGGGTGCCCCCTCTACCTACACCTCTCTCCTCTAAACCCTAGCCTAGCCGCCAGCCTCCACCAAGTCGCCGCCGCCCCTAGGGTTTGCGTAGCCACCGAGTTGGGGCTCTCCCCTTGCCCTAGCCGCCGGTATAGCTCTCTCTCCTTGGCGCCTCTAAACCCTAGATTGCCAAGGCCTCTCTCATAGTCCACCATACTCGCTCCGGCTTAAGGCGAAGCCCTGCGAGATCTCCCCTCTACTTAGGTACCATCTTTGTTGTCTTTGGAATCACGAGGAGAGTGCTATAACCTCCATTGCTGGAACAAGGGAGAGGAAGGTCTTCATCAGTCTACGAGCGATTGACCGACTAGCGCTGCCGAACTTGGCAGCTGGAAGGATCGTCTACGCGATCTTGAGATCGGCAACAGTACGACTACATCACCCACGAGAATTTGCTCTCGTTAACCGCTTTGGAATCTTTGAGGGTGAGTTCCTCTATCGACTCGTTGCTACAATCTAGTAGATAGATCTTGGCTTGTTTGTTTGCATGCGATAGAAATTTTTTGTTTTCCATGCTACGAACCCCTACAGTGGTATCAGAGCCGTGTCTATAGGTAGATCTGTTGCACGAGTAGAACACAATGGTCATTGTGGGCGTTGATGCTTTTGTTGTCGATTGCTTCTTGTGTACTTTGCATCTTGCGGGATGGTGGGATGAAGCGTCCCGGGCTAACCTTACATGACATCGTTCATGAGACTTGCTCCACGCTTGACATGCAACTTGTATTGCATAAGTGGCTTTGCGGGTGCCTGTTTCTCCCAACATAGTTAAGATTCAACGGGTGATTGACAATACTAGTATCAATGTTGTGGTTCTTGTTCGTAAGTTAGAACGACACTTATTGAAAGCCCCAAACCACGTAAAACATGCAAAGAAAATTTGAGGCATCTAACTTTGTTTTGCAGGGGTGTGCTGTGATGTGATATGGCCATGATTGTGATTATATATGATGTATGCAATGTTCCTTATTGTAAGTTGGCAACCGGCAGGAGCCATATGGTTGTTTCCATTAAGTCCTTCGTGTCTATTATTCAAAGTAGTTGTAATAGTTGATGCTGGTGGAAGACAACCATGAAGCGGCGCCATTGACATTGACGCCACACCGGTGATGATGGAGATCATGTTCGTGCTTGAAGATGGAGATCGGAAGCACAAGAAGAAAGGCAATATCATATCACATGTTATGAATTGCATGTGATGTTAATCCTTTTATGCATCTTGTATTGCTTAGTTCACGACGGTAGCATTATAAGATGATCCCTCAAGCACACAAATTTCAAGTTTTAATGTGTTCATCCTTAGTAAGCACCGTTGCTAAAGCTCGTTGTTTCGAAGCACCATGTGATGATCGGGTGTGTTAGATTCTGCGAGTGTATACAACGTGAGCAAGCCAGATTTGCTCATGCAGAAGCTAAGGTTTGATCTTGACGAGCCTAGCATGTACAGACATGGTCTCGGAACACGGATCACCGAAAGGTAAAATCATGAGTCATATAGTAGATATGATGAACATGCTGATTGTTCGCCATTGAAGCTACATCAACTCTCGTGATGATCGGTTTTGATGTGGTGGATTTGGTTCGTGTGATCACTAAAACAATGTGAGGGATATTGTTTTGAGTGGGAGTTCAATGGCAATGTAATTAAAAGTTGAACACTATTTATCATAAATTAAATCAAGTGAATTTGCATAATTGTTGTAGTCATTGGCTTCCGTTTACCACCTTGCGCTTAGTTATAATTGAGATGATAGAATTATAGAATTCTGGTTAGTTACTTTACGAACTGGTGTCGTATTGTTTTGAAGTGTTAATCTAAAGTTTAAGAGTCCTATTGCAAACTTTCAGTAAGTTCCGGTTACTCCATGAAGTTTAATAATTGGTATTAAATCAAGAGTGACAATTCCAAGTGTTAGTGTATGAGTATCATGTTTATCTCCATGATTCTTGATATTCAAAGGATTGTCTTAATATCAAGGTTATCTAGGATCTGAAAGAGTTGTTTCAGAAACCATGATGTGTGGAAGATATTGTGATATCTGAAACGAAGTTTTGGTTGCAACATGATAGAGTATAATATGGCAAAGGTCATGTTCTCATATTTGATGAAAATTTGCAAAAGATTGGAGACGCTAGTCGTCTTAATTCTCCAAAAGGTTTTGGAGAGCAACATTATACTCGCGATTCACCGTTATAAGCTAAAAGTAGCTTGATCATGGATAATTCCATGATAAGGGTGAATATTTGATGTAGGTAAAATGTTTACTACACCAAGAGATTACTAAAGAAAGGAATTTGAAAGAACACCAAACATTTGATGATGGTGACCTACTTCAAAGTGCAAGTCCAAAGACATTAGTATTTTACTATACATGCTTTGGACTATGTGTCATGTATATGGCTCCACTATTGATATTGATAGATTTTTCCATACAGAAAAGGAAATACTGAAAGAGAATCTCATAAATTGTAACATCCCTAAAATCATGATTTCAAAGTTTGCATATCATTCATGCATGCATATAGAATTGAGATCAATTTCAAACCCATTTCAGAAAAACAGAAGCACATAGTGCTATGTTTTTATGTGAGCAAACTTAATCAAGTGGCCATCCCCATTTGAAAGTTTGAATGTTTATAAAACTAGTTTGTTTGCTTTCTTTGTTGAAGGGTTTGTGTGTAGAATTTAAACCAATATTTAAAAATTGGAAATAGGTTTCAAAGAACCATTTTTCAAACTATGCAAATCAAGTGCCAAGTCCCTGATATTTTGTTCTCCAAGTGTGACCAAGCCTTTGCAAAGCAACCACTTGTTTTTATGCCTATATTTGAGACTAGTACACACTGCAAAAATCCCAAGAAGATTTGAATTCAAATGGAACTTGAATTCATTTGAAAAACTATTCAGAAAATCGAAACAGAAAAAGAAAAAGGAGAAAGAATTGGAAAAGGGCCGGCGCCAGGATTCTAGCCCAGCAACAGAACTGGCCCAACTAGCCCACCCGGCTTTCCTCTCTCTCTCTCTCAAGACGCAAGCGCACCAAGCGATCGTGACCACCGGACCCACCTCCTCTCTGCGTGTTTCGCTGACGAGCGGGCCCTCTCCACGTCAGCGTCGTCTTCCCCAAATCCCGCGCACGAACTCCGCCGCTGCCCGTTGCCTGCCTTGATTTCTAGAGGTAAATTGCATTGATATAGCAAGCGTTTCTTGTCGAGCCTCTGGCTATATAATCCCCACACTCTCGCGACCATTTCCCCTCAAACAATTTTTCCTTCACGCCACCAGGCTGCCCACAACTCGCTCGACGCCGCCGCTGTTCCGACGACCGCGCCGATGAATTCCGGTGAGCTCCGTGTTCCCCTCTGTCTCTGGCTCATGCTATCAAGTTCAGCAGGTCTTTGCGCACCTACTGACACTCCCCATTTGTCCTCGCATGATCTGTAGCTCCAGCAACGTCGACGACTGACCGCCACCGTTCTCTGCACGAACTCCGGCGACCTCTCCCCGTAAGTAGCCGCCGCCCCTTGCCCTCTGACTGATACGCCTAGAATCCCCATAGTCTTGCGCATCTAACAGTGCCTCTCTTTTGGCTTAGCGCGACGAGGAACCTCGCCAACGTCGACGACTGACCGTGCCTGACGCGTTCGCAAACTCCGGCGAGGAATCTTCGACGACCCCGTGCGCCCCTTCCCAAGCCATCGCCACCTTGAGCATCAGCAGCCCCCTGCGGTTCTGGTAAGCACCTCCTTTCATCTCCGAGCGACACCGACACAGACCGCCATTGACCGCCCGCTAAGCGCGCTTCGTTTTTGGTTAGATGATTTGTAGCCGTCAGATCCAGATCCAGCGCGTAGAATTAGTCCACTTAGCGAAGGGGTATGGTTAGATCTAAACCGTGCAGCGTTAGTTAGATACTACGGCTCGCGAGCATGATCCGGAGCGAATCGGTACGCGCCAATAGGAACATGACGCGTGGCTAGGGATAGATTCAAAAACAGTTTTGAAATCAGATTTTGATCCAAAATTGAAATAGCTATAACTTTTGATTCCCACGTTAGATTTTTGCAAATTTTATACCGTTGGAATCAGGGAGACAAGCTCTATCTGAATCTGCAATGTGTTTAGTGAAAAGTTTCTTTTAAAATGACTTTATTTGCAGTAACTTGTTTAAGGCTATTTTGAGTATAGAAATTGTTTAGAAAATTGTTTAAGTGTAAAGTAAGCATGGTTTAGCAAGTTTTTGACTTGTTTATAGATCAGTACCTTGCACTTGCTTGGTTAGATTTCAAAAATCATCACTTAGCATTTTATTTGGCATGCATGCATATATTTTATGTTTGTATATGAATTGTGTGTAAATTGTGTGTTACCATCTTTGTGTAGATTTTGGTGCTAGTGACTGTGATTGTGAAGAGTGCTACTCTCCCCATTACCAAGGCAAGTGGTACTTCATGATTATTTTCCATCCCTATAATTTGTACAAGCATTAGAAATATTTTGCTAAGTCTTGCATGTTACTTTTTGCCAAATGCTATGTTGGGAAATCCTAAGTAGTTGTAGAATTGCTAGGAATTTTCCCAAGTTAAGTTACTATGCCATGCTTAGCCTAGCTAGTAGCAACCAAGGGTTGGTAAAGTATATACATGCTATGATGAAAATATTTCTAAGTCTTTGGACTTATGTTTTCTTAATAAAACAACTAAGTCAATAAATCTCCTGGGTGGAATGGGACTTGAATGGTGGTTTTTGGTTGAGTGGTTACACAAGGCCCATGGATATGGTTTACCTTGTGTATCTCACTTGTGGTATGCCACCCAGGCACAAAGGGATTTTGGAGGCCAAGTGTTGAGAAGCTTATAGTGCAGCCACTTGGCAATATGGGCTCTGCCTTGATCATATAGGTTGCTAGAACTTAGTCATTTGACAGTTGGTGGTAGTGGGAATGATAGGTTGGAATGCGTCCATTTGTCTAAGGGAAGGCTTCTGAAAGGTCCTGTCTTGGGAAACCAAGTCTGGTGGGGAAAGTGCACAATATCTGCAGATGGAAAATCTAAGTACTTAGCCAAGTCCATGGCAATGGACAACTTGAGCAACAAGACATGGAAGCTATCAATAATCTCATCACTCCAACTTCTAAGTAAAACTTGTGGGTGAACAAGGGTGAAGGACCTGAATGTCTATTGATGGTTTCTTGGGAAAAGTTTTTGACAAGGAAAAACTTAGTGATTTCAACTAATAGGAAAACTTATTTTGAGCAAAGCAAGCCAAGCTACACTTAGCCAAATTGCATATAGTAATAGTCCACTTAAAAATTTACTAAGGTATCACTTGCCAATACTATTCCAAAGTATTGACCCACTGTGGCTGTAACTTGTGATGTTGCAGGTTATTCCGATGATGATTAGGTGTCATGAGTCTACACTCAACATGCTTGCCTGTGGCACATGAAGATGAAGACTTATGTTATTTACTTATTCCAAAACTCTTGTATTAGGCATGTGGCCTTGAGTTGTAAAAGACTATATTTTATCTCTGGAATGGATGTAATAAATGACCTTTGTATCTGTGTACTTCATCTTAAACTGTGGATGCTAGCATTGATCCAGGAACTAGCATTGCAATCACAGGGATCCTTTTCCTTTACAAAGGAGGGATCTTACATAAATATATGGCAGAAAAGAAAAGACTAGAATTGTTCAGCTTAAGTATATAGATGATATATATGTTATGGCTATATTCTTTGCTTATTAAACAATGTGGTTCCTAAGTATTTGATACTGAATTTGTTGGTGTGAATCGTCATACGAAACAACACAATTCATGAACTGCAAATGGCCTAAGTAACTAGCAAAAGAATATGTGATGATGTTCATCGAGAACAAATAAAAGGTTATTGTGTTGCTCGTTAAACATCAAAGATTGCCTTCAAGATTTGTTTTATCGGGTATTATGAGAACAAAAGGGTTGTTCAAATAATTGCGTAATCCATAAAAGATGGATGATTCACAAATCTCGTTGGAGAAATCACATCCATAAAACTAGTGCTAAAATGTCAAAAGACAAATTGATTGAAAGATCACTTAGGAAGTGACATCGCCGTTTAAATTATATTGGAAAGAAAACATGGAGAAACTCCATGTGGATGGAATTTTGGAGTCTTTTTGATTTTTGATCAAATGACGCTTGTGAAACTTTCCTAGAGATAACTAAAACTTCGTTCATAGGCCAAAAGGGAATGAATGACTAGCTTATTGGAACTTGTACATATTGTTGTATGAAGTCCATTATGTGTAGTCAAGAGCGATGGATTTCAACTTCATATGCTCTCTCCAAAAATTTGAGTGAATATATGAATATTTACTTAATAAGGATGAAGTATGAAACATTTGAAAAGTTCAAAGATTTTCAATATGAAGTGCAAAATCATTGTAACAAGAATATAAATAGTTTATGATAAGATCATAAAGGAAGATATTTGAGTTACAAATTTAGCATAATACCTAAGATTTAAGGAATCGCTCCGTGGATTTGCATTTCCCGAAACACCATAAGAGTATGGAGCGTTCGAGATATGTAATTAAACCTTGTTTGACATGGTAAGATCAAAGGTGTAATTCATAAAACTGCCATTATATTTTAAAAGATTAAAAGCTTTAGAGACTACCGTTTTTCCACTGAAAAGAGCTCCATCATAATCCGTTGAAATGACACCATATAAAGTTATGATTTGGGATAAAACCCAAGTTGTCCTTTCTTAAACATTGGTATGCTATGCATAAGAAAGATGTTTGCAACCAAAGTCGGATGAACCTGTCTTTGTATGTTATTTCGAATAATTGTTAAGTATTCCTCCATAACACTGGAGACAAAAGTGTTTGTTGCTTAGAACGTGAAGTTTCTTTGAGAAGGAATTTTTCGTGAAAAGTTAAGTGGGAGGACAATAGAACTTTGATAAGGTTAAAAGAACCTTAGCTATATGTGCAAAGTTGCGCAGTGCCGAAAAGTGTTCCGGAGGCAACAAAAATGCTCATGGCTCACGTGCCTCAAAGGTTGTGGTTACAGAGGTCAAAGTTTCTATTGAACCAAGTAGGTCGAGTAAACAATCAAATACCAAGATTTGAGGGTTGAATCATTATTTGAGAATAATGAACGGAATACATGCAAAGAAGCGATGATGGGCCCTGACTCCATAAAATGGCTTGAAGCCATAAAATCCGTGATAGTTCCATACACGAGAAATCAAGTTTTGAACTTGAAGGACCCTCGAGAAAGGTGTAAGACCTTACATTTGTGTTTGGATCTATAAAGAAATAGACATGAATGTTTCACATCTATGAAATAGTCGACATGTTGGGAAAAGAGTTCACAACAATGTTCAAAGGTTGACTATGACAAGATTTAATCTTTCATAGCGATATTTAGTCTAGACGGATTAATGTAGCAACCACTACATATAATTTTGTTATGTGGTAGTTGAATAAACAAAACAAGTTCTTCTAATAGAATTGTTACCTAGGACATATGCATAACACGGTCCATAGGGTTTTGTTAATTCAAAGGTTGCTAAAAGCATATGCAAACTTCAATGGTTGAAGTAAGCATTGCAGAGTTGGAATCTTCACTGTGATGAAACTGTTAAAGGAGTTTAAATTCGTCGGAGACAATGAAGATGCTTGCATTTTGCAAGAAATTAAGTGGGAGCGCTAAGACATGTTTCTAATACATTATGTGGAAGACATATTGTTGATTGGAAATGATGTATCTTTCATTAACACATATTAAGAATTTCATCCCGATGAAAGACTTAGGCAAAACCCAAATATTTGGCTTCGATAGACGCTAATATGGTTGTGCCGAAAGTACATAGATGATGTATAAAATGAGTTCAATATAGAAACTACAAGAAAGGTTCTTGTCACACAGAAAGGATTGAATGAGTTCAATATTGATGATATATTAAAGTGTATTGACACTTGGTAAGTGAAACAAAGATTCAAGTATAGATTGATACTTGATGTATGAAATCACAAAAAGTATTTATATCAATCATACTGTGATATGTACAAATCCAGATATGTCCTATGCTCTAAATGTTATGAGCATATACCAGAATGATTCATAAGATGATCATTGGACGATAGTAAGGATATTCTTATGATTTTTTGGAAGAACTAAGAGTATATTATTTTGTAGAACTGGCAAATAGATGGTTAGTTCATTGTAAAAGTATTACATTGATACTAATTTTGTCACAAGGTACAAATTAAGTTTATCTCAATCTAAACTAAGGGTGGCACAATATAATGGAAAGTAAGTTCCATAATGGATTTGGGTGGGTTCCAAAGTTAAGACATTGTAACAGATACTACAACAAAAGGCTAAGTATATGACTGCTATAATAGCAGCTAAAGAGGGCATTTGTGTCAAGTAGTTTGTTATCAAACTAGGTGTAGTTCACAGCGGGATAATACTATGAAGATATATTGTACGACAATATTATCAACATGTTTTAACCCCAAAGAACTAAAGGTCTCACCAAAGGACCAAAATTATACAAAGCCATCTCATTAGAGAATGAGTGATGCGTAGAGACGCAAATACATGCAATTACACACGGACCTGGAAGTGTCAGATCCGGAGATCAGTTGACCATTAGCAATCGTGTACATACAACACCGGAAAGCCATAGGTGTTGAATACACAAAGGTTTGAAACTAGATTATTGAATCTAGTGCAAGTGGGAGACTGTTGGAGATATGCCCAAGAGGCAATAATAAAGTGGTTATTATCATATCTTCATACTTATGATAAATGTTTACATACCATGCTATAATTGTATTAACAGGAAACATTAATACTTGTGTGATTTGTAAACATAAAAGAGTCCCTAGTAAAGCCTCTTGTTAAACTAGCTTGTTGGTTAATATATGATCATGGTTTCCTGATCATGAACATAGAGACGTTATTAACAACAGGGTCATATCATTAGGAGAATGATGTGATGGACATACTCCTATAGTTAAGCGTAGCATAAAGATCAAGTCATTTAATATAGTTCATTTGCTATAAGCTTTCTGATACATAGTAACCTAATTCCTTCGACCATGAGATCATGCTAATCACCATCACCGGAAGGATGCTTTGATGACATCAAACACCACACCGTAACTGGGTGGCTATAAAGGTGGCATTGAGTGTTCGGAAAGTATGGGTTGAGGCACATGGATCAAGAGTGGGATTTGTCCATCCATATGACAGATAGATATACTCTAGGCCCTCTCGGTGGAATGTCATCCAATTAGCTTGCAAGCATGTGACTGGTTCACAAGGGATCACATATCACGGGAACGAGAAAATAGTACTTATCAGTAACGAGGTTGAACTAGGTATGCAGAGATACCGACGATCAAAACCTCGGATAAGTAAACTATCGTGAGATAAAGGGAAATTGGTATCGTATGTAAGTGGTTCATTCGATCGCAAAGTAATCGTAGAAATATGTGGGAGCCATATGAATTTCCAGATTCCTCTATTGGTTATTGATCGGAGAAGTGTCTTGGTCATGTCCGCATAATTCACGAACCGTAGGGAGACACACTTAAGGATTCGATGTTGTTGAGTAGTTATGGAATGATGAGTAAGAGACCGAATGTTGTTCGGAGTCTCGGATGGGATCCGGGATATCATGAGGAGACCCAAAATGGTCCGGAGAATAAGATTCATATAAGGAAAGTCCTGTTTCGGAGTTGGAGAATGATTCCGATGTTTTCATCGGGAATGTTCTAGAAGGGTCCGGAAGGTCCGGGACTCCGGAGGGGAAGGCTGCATGAATGTGTCATAACAAGTTGGAATAGTTGAATCATGTACTAGGTGTCATCGCTGAGCAAAATAAAGGGATAAATCAAATCCTAGTTTGAAAATTCAAACGCCAATTTGAAAAGTCAAACGGCAAGTTTGCTTGGTGGAGGGAGAGTAGGAAACCTACTTGGGGAGGAAGTCCCACTCCCTCCACCCGCCGGCCAAGGTGGAGGAGTTGGAGGAGTACTCCCTCCTCCTCCTAGGCGCCTCCCTCCCACCTATAAAAGAAGGGGCAGTGGTGCCCCCTCTACCTACACCTCTCTCCTCTAAACCCTAGCCCTAGCCGCCGGCCTCCACCAAGTCGCTGCCGCCCCTAGGGTTTGCCTAGCCGCCGAGTTGGGGCCCTACCCTTGCCCTAGCCGCTGGTATAGCTCTCTCTCCTTGGCGCCTCTAAACCCTAGATTGCCAAGGCCTCTCTCATAGTCCACCATACTCACTCCGGCTTAAGGCGAAGCCCTGCGAGATCTTCCCTCTACTTAGGTACCATTATTTGTTGTCTTTAGGAATCACGAGGAGAGTGCTACAACCTCTGCTGCCTGCTGGAACAAGGGATAGGAAGGTCTTCATCGAGTACCGAACGTGTGACCGACTACGGAAGCGCTGCCGGAACGCAGCGCCGGAAGGATCATCTACGCGATCTTGAGATCGGCAAGAGTACGACTACATCACCCACGAGAATCTGCTCTCGTTAACCGCTTTGGAATCTTCGAGGGTGAGTTCCTCTATCGACTCGTTGCTACAATCTAGTAGATAGATCTTGGCTTGTTTGTTTGCATGCGATAGAATTTTTTTGTTTTCCATGCTACGAACCCCTACAACTTCCGACTCAGGTACACTTGTTTGCAATGTTATAGACATTTATCCTGCTGATGCACCTAATAGTTCTTGGGTATATGATACCGGATCAGTTATTCACATCTGCAACTCGTTGCAGGGACTGGTAATAACAAGGAGCGTAGCAAGAGGCGAGGTTGATATTCGAGTCGGCAACAAAGCAAGAGTTGCTGCGTTGGAAGTCGGCACGATGCAGCTTCATTTACCTTCAGGATTCATTATGGAACTGAATAATTGTTATTATGTTCCAGTGCTTAGTCGAAACATTATTTCTGCTTCATGTTTGATGAGGCAAGGCTATGAGTCGAATATCAAGAATAATGGTTGTTCTTTGTATTTGAATGATATGTTTCATGGCTTTGCACTCGTCCAGGACGGGTTATTTAATTTGAATCTTGATGGTGAGTCGGTTTATAACATAAATGTTAAAAGGTTGAAACTAAATGATCTGAATATGACTTACTTTTGGCAGTGTCGGCTTGGTCATATAAGTTGGAAACGCATGAAGAAGCTCCATGATGATGGACTCCTAACTTCGTTCGACTTGGAGTCGTTCGAGACATGCGAATCTTGCCTAATCGGCAAAATGACCAAGACACCTTTTGCAAAGAGTTGCGAAAGGGCGTCCGACTTGTTGGGACTAGTACATAGTGATGTATGTGGACCAATGAGCACGACAACCAGGGGTGGTTATGAGTACTTCATTACCTTCACTGATGATTTGAGTAGGTATGGATATATCTACTTAATGAAATATAAGTCGGAAGCCTTTGAAAAGTTCAAGGAATTCCAGAATGAAGCACAAAATCAACTCGGCAAGAAAATAAAGTTTCTTCGGTCAGACCGAGGAGGCGAGTACATGAGCCATGAGTTTGATGACCATCTGAAAAGTTGTGGAATAGTTCCTCAACTTACTCCGCCAGGAACGCCACAAAGGAATGGTGTTTCGGAAAGGCGGAATCAGACCTTGTTGGACATGGTACGATCAATGATGAGTCGGACAGATCTGCCTTTATCATTTTGGGGTTATTGTCTAGAAATAGCGGCGTTCACACTAAACAAATTACCATCAAAATCGGTAGAGAAGACACCGCATGAGATGTGGACAGGCAAAAAGCCGAGTTTGTCTTTTCTTAAGATTTGGGGTTATGAAGCATTTGTCAAGCGACTTCAGTCGGACAAGCTTACAGCCAAGTCGGATAAGTGTATTTTCGTGGGGTATCCGAGGGAAACCTTGGGTTACTACTTCTACAACCGAGAAGAGGGAAAAGTGTTTGTCGCTCGGAACGATGTCTTCCTTGAGAAAGAGTTTCTCAGTCGGGGAGTAAGTGGGAGAATGGTGCAGCTCAAAGAAATTCGAGAGGAACCGGCTAGTAGCGAGTCGGCAAAAACCTTGGAGGTTGAGCCGGTTGTGGTAGCTGAGCAGGCTGCAGCACCTGTACTACGAAGATTGGCAAGATTACGAAGTGTTCGTGATGTGTTACTGTTAGACAGTGATGAGCCGGAAAATTATTCGAAAGCGATGGTGGGATCTGATTCCGAGTCATGACTTGGATCCATGAGATCCGGGTTAAAGTCCATGGATGAAAATCAAGTTTGGAACTTGGTTGATCTGCCAAATGGTGCAAGACCCGTCGAGTGCAAATGGGTCTTTAAGAATAAAACTGATATGGATGGAAACGTTTCCGTCTATAAAGCGCGTCTTGTCGCGAAGGGGTTCCGACAAGTTCAAGGAGTTTATTACGACGAGACTTTCTCGCCCGTAGCGATGCTTAAATCAGTTCGGATCATGTTAGCTATAGCAGCCTATTTCGACTATGAGATATGGCAGATGGATGTCAAAACGGCTTTCCTTAACGGAAATTTAACCGAGGACGTGTATATGATACAACCCGAGGGTTTTGTCGATCCGTCTAATGCTGACAAGGTATACAAACTTCAGAAATCCATTTATGGGTTGAAGCAAGCATCTCGGAGTTGGAATATTCGCTTTGATGAGGTAGTCAAATCGTTTGGCTTTATCAAGAGTGATCATGATTCTTGTTTATACAAGAAGTTTAGTGGGAGCAAAGTAAACTTTATAATATTATATGTGGATGACATATTATTGATTGGAAATGATGTCTAGATGTTGCAAGAAACCAAGGAATCATTGGAAAAGAGTTTCTCAATGACAGACTTGGGTGAGGCAACATATATTCTTGGAATCTGGATCTATAGAGATAGATCAAGGAGACTCATTGGATTGAGTCAGAGTACTTATTTGGACAAAGTGTTGAAGAAGTTCAACATGGAATCGTCTAAGAAGGGGTTCTTACCGATGTCCCATGGTGTAAAACTTAGCAAGACTTAGTGTCCTTCGACAACTGATGAGCGAAGTCGGATGAGTGCGATTTCGTATGCTTCTGCAGTCGGATCCATCATGTATGCCATGATTTGTACTAGGCCGGATGTTTCATATGCTCTAAGTGTTGTGAGCGGGATACAGTGATCTGGAGAAATCTCTTGGACGGCTAAAAAAACCCTAAAGTACTTGAGAAGAACTAAGGATATGTTCTTGGTTTATGGTGGTGAAGATGAACTCAGTGTAAAGGGTTACACGGATGCGAGTTATCTTACCGACTCTGATGATTCTCGTTCACAATCTGGATACGTGTTTATTATAAACGGAGGTGCTGTGGGCTGGAAGAGTTCCAAGCAAGAAACTGTGTCTGCATCTACAACAGAGGCTGAGTATATTGCCGCCTCGGAGGCAGCAAAGGAGGCTGTTTGGATGAGGAATTTCCTCATGGATCTTGGTGTGGTTCAGGGCTCGTCCAATCCGTTAGACGTGTATTGTGACAACAATTGTGCTATTGCACAAGCCAAGGAACCTAGACAACACCAGAAGAACAAGCACATACTCATGCGGTACCATCTGATTCGCTAGTTCGTGGATCAGGGTGATATCAAGTTATGCAAGGTACACACGAATGCAAATATTACGGATCCGTTGACAAAGCCGTTACCCCAGCCGAAGCATGAGGCGCACCTAAGAGCCATGGGCATTAGATGCTTAGACATGTGATGTCGGAACATTGACTCTAGTGCAAGTGGGAGACTGTTGGGAATATGCCCTAGAGGCAATCATGTATGATGAGATTTCCCATTGTATTCATAAAGATATAAAGTTGTCCTTGTATAAACATCTGATGTATATCATTGAATATGTGATTCGGTTGTGGAACTATGCATTCATGTTGTTTGTACTAAATATCCTTGGTCATCGAGGTTGTGCTGGACACACAACTTAGACCAATGTGAAAGCCGGCTTGATGACTCGGTTCCACTTGTCATGGGCATGGAGATGCCATTCCGACTTACACAGACTCGGCTAAAGAGTTTAGCGAGTCGGATTGACCCATATTGAGGTACAACGAACAAGTTGTCATTTGTATATCTCAATCAATGTAATCCTTAGACCTGAGGTTGTTGCATAGTCCGAGTTGAGGATCACCGACTTAGGTTTTGTCAAACGCTGATCCGTAACTGGGCAGTTATAAAGGCAGAGTTCAGGTCGACTGAGAATCAAGCTGCGTGATGTGAATAACCAAGATGGAATTTTGCCCCTCCACTCGGAGATATATTCTCTGGGCCCACTCGGAAGATATGATTCGGAAAGCATGGCCATGCACGACTCGGTTAAGTGTTAACCGAGGCGGTCGACTAAGAGTTAGTCGGGTGAACCACTTATCTCGGATCGAGAAGAGAGTCGGACTATTTAAGGGATGACAATTATTCGCCTATAGTCTGACAAGGTATATCGTGAGGCAAAAGGGACTCGGACGCAAGTCGCATTAGAAAGGCAAGTCGTCATGACTCTTTGGTACTTGGGAGTCGGCACGTTCTGCTAGGAGCCGCTGCCGACTGATCGATTGTGAGTCGGACTCCAATCGTGTCCGAGTAACCATGAGCCTATCGGGTCACACACTTAAGAGCGGGAGCAAGTCCGGGTTGGACCCAAGCCGTAAATCAGTCCGGGTTGGACCCAAGCCGGAAATCTGGCTGGGTTGGACCCGAGCCGGATTAGGACTGAGTTAGAGAGTCAGACTCGCGGTGACTAGTGTTATATGGGCTTTAGTGAATGGGCCACGAGAGTGGAGCCCACGTTCACTCCCTATATATAGTGGAGCACAGTAACCCAGAAGGGTTAATCGTTGTTCGGTTAGGTCATTCCATGTGTTGGAAACCCTAGCCCCACAGCAGTCCTGCCGTCGTATCGAACCTAGTAGTTCGCCGCCGGTGCTCCTCCTTGTACGTGTGGATACCAGCAGAGGTGTTGTACGATCAGCACCAGGACGATCGGATCGTGAGGACTGCACTGCACCAACTGACGCGCTTCATCAGTAATCCGCAACTGCGCGTCTAGTGGTAAACCTCGTGGCCTTCTACCTCGGCCAAATCTTGGGATCACCACGTTAGAGGAAAAAGTTTTGTTTTATCTATGCGTGTCCCAACAGGAGTGGCATGCAAGTGGGAGCGGCTGCACATGAGAGGTTCACAGTCCTACCTTTCAGGGTGAAAACTCAGGGTTTGGCCTTAATTGGTTGTGTCCGACAATGGTGAAAGTGCAATGGACGTCGCCTAGAGGGGGGGTGAATAGGCTTTTAAAAAATATTATGGTTTAGGCTCAAATAAATATGGAATAAAACTAACGTTTAATTTATTAAGCACAAAACCTAACCACTATGTTCACCAAAGTGCACCAACAACCTATGCTAAGCAAAACAAGCAACAAGATGATAGCAAGATATAAATACTTCAAGCATGATGGCTATCACAAAGTAAAGTGCATAAGTAAAGGGCTTGGTTGAGAGATAACCGATGGACGCGGAGACGAAGATTTGTTTCCCGAAGTTCACTTCCAAAGAAGCTACGTCTCCGTTGGAGAGGTGTGATGGCGCAATGCTCTCCGAACGCCACAAGTGGCTCAACTTGAGGTGTGGTGGCTCGATGATCACCCACCGCCACACAAGGCCTCACCCCGGATGCGGAAGCACGCAACTCACCGACACCACAAAAGGATCACCCTATTCTCCCGAGTGCGCACCACAAAAGGCGGGCACTCCCTCCACTATGGGATGCTTGAGGGCGGTCACCGAACCCGTACAAGATTGGGGCTAACTCCACAACTCAACTGGAGACTCCCAACAACAAAGCCACAAAAGGCTACAACACCACAAAGGCCAACAAAGCCACAAAAGGCTACAAGACCACAAAAGGTCACAAGGCCACAAGAAATGAACACACCAACCGTCTAGGGTTCCAAGAACCCAATAGTAACAAGCCCACAAGATTGAACTTGCCGAATCTCCGAGGAAAACTCAAACCTATGCAACAAATGCAAGAGGCGAGTCCTTCTCTCTCAAATTCCACCAAAGCTACAAAAGCTATTGGGGGAATAAGAGAGGAAGAACACAAGAGGAGAACACAAAACTCACCAAGATCTAGATCCCAATGATTCCTTCACAAAGAAGGGATTTGGCTTGGGAGATTGTAGATCTAGATCTCCTCTCTCAAATCTCTCAAAAGATGCAAGAATCATAGAAGGGGAAAGGGAGAGGAACAAGCTCTTCAAGGTCAACAATGGAGGAGAGAGAGAAAGCTAAGAACCAAGAGAAGAGCTAGTACCCACGAAGGGGAAGAGGATCCCCTTTTAAAGGGCTCCCAGATCTGCCCGTTATGGGCAATCGCGACCCTGGCCGGAACTTCCGGTGCGAGGCTAGAAGTTCCGGTGGCACACAACCAATGGTCAAAAACTGAGATGTGAGAGAGTGAAAATGAGAGTCCTGGTCGGAACTTCCGCCGGTCCATCGGAACTTCCGGTGGGAGCGGAACTTCCGGTGGAAATTCCGACTGAAGTTTCGTCAAATAGACACATCCAAAACAGAAGGTTACTAAATGTGAGCGGAACGAGAGCCGGATATTCAACCAGAACTTCCAGCGGCAACTAGGCCCGAGCGGAATTTTTGGTGGAACTTCCGGTCCAAATTCCGTCAAATAGAGACTCAAAAACAGAGAGGTTACTGAACGTGAGCGGAAGAAGAACCAAAACTTCCACTAGAACTTCCGGCGGCAAAATGCCCTAGAGGAACTTCCGATGGATACCCGGAACTTCCGATCAACGAAATTCCAGAAACCAAAAATGCAATAAATTTCGCATCCGAACTCCAAACGAGATGAAACCAATTTTGTTGGAAAGATAACCACGAATAGAATCACATAGGGAGAAAATACCATGAATATATATGTGATGTATCTCCCAAGGTGTGGAGCCGGAAAAATCGCAAGATCAAAAATCGCAATAAGATATGCAAGGGAAATCCTTAGATGATGAACTAGATCTTGTTATGATGATGACCACAAGCTCTAGATACTCTCATGGACAAGAACCAAATAACAACCAAGAAAGATGATGCTATGCATGCAAAGGTTTAATCTCCCTCTAAACGATGCAAACAAGACACCCGCTTGAGAGCCCCTCTTGATAATACGGCTATCTATCCTAAACCCGGTCTCCCAACTAACAATACGAGATCGGCAAAAGAGAAGCCTATCAAGATCATACCTTTGCCTTGAGCATCCCGCTTGAACTTGATTTAGACCGTCTTGTTCTTCTAGAGTGGAAACTCCTTTCTTGATTGCTCTTGCTTGATGAAGATGAAGACTTGCAAATTGCTCCCCCATACTCCATGGGGAAACCTCTTCTTTAAACTTGTCTTCATCACTCCATGATCACGAGGATGACAAGCTTCAAGGATGAGATCTTCTAGAGATGCCGCATCTTGACCTTGCCCTTCTTTATCCCTTCTTGAGGTTGATCCATCTTGACGCAACTCTTTGCACTTGTCTTGATCAACCTTCAAGCTCCTTCTTTCTTCATGATTACAATGGCACAAAGCCCTTGGACATCTCTTCATCTTTCAACCTTGAGACCAACACATGCTCCAAGCGATGCCAACGGACAAACCTACAGGTGAAACTCAATTTACACATTAGTTCATAGAGATTGTCATTAATTACCAAGACACCACATGGGGGCATACATGCCCTTTTAAATGGCATTGTTGAATGTATTGTTTTGAGAGCGTGTACTTTCTTCCTTTAGGGTGAAAACCTAAGATCTATGTTCGGGCAATGACGGTGTTTGTGCACTGTTCCCTTCTTGAAGACGTCGCTTTTAGAGAAGCTGGACTTCTGGTGCTATCTTGGTGGTGGTTGTACCACTATTTCAAAGAATGAGTCACTCTAGCGGGACTTTTTTTTGTATTTTTTTCTTTTTTTTGGTTGTGTGCATCTGTATGGCCGCTACGGCAATGCGTTATTGCAGAGGCTGAGTGTAATTGGTATCTTGCGATATTAATATATGTCCCTTTCCAAAAAAAAACTAGTGACTCATCCTACTCAAAATCCATATTAAAAATAGTTTGTATTTTGTGCTGCAAAAGGAAGCACTCTCTCCATCCCATAATATGTCACGTATAATTTTGCGTGCAAATTAAACTTTGCAAAATTTAATCAAGAATATACAAAATAATATCAAATATATGATACGAAATGTATATAATATAAAAATATATTTTAAGACAATTCTAATATTATTAATTTGACATTGTATATGTTTATATTTATATTAAACTACCTTGTCAAACATCGTAAAGTTTGACTTTGATAAAACCTTATGCTTTGGAGGTGAATCGTACTAGTACCGTTGTTTCATAATGTAGTATATTCTAGGAAAGTAATTAATTTGATAAAATATATTTCCTCCGTCCAAAAATGACCGACTTAAGTTTGTCCAAATTCAAATGTATCTAAGCATTTTAGTTTATAGATAACATTCGAATATATGCAAAGACAAGTTAGTTATTTCTAGACAGAGGAAGTACTATATTATGAAACAGAGGACATAGGTTTAGTAAATCCGCTCATCCAAATTTAAACAGATCCGGGCGCTGGGATTTTACAAATAGACACCGCAACCAACTGGATCACACGAAATCTTTCCATTGCAGCAGTACCGCGTCCTAGCGTCACTCGAGCCCGTCCTGGGATCGACAGTTCGGAATCGCAGTCGATCCCGAAGTTAGCCTAGTACTGTAGTAGCGTCGTGGCTCAGCAGCGTCCGCTTCGACGGTCTGACAGTGCCGTGGAAACGAGAGCGCTGATGGACGGAGCACGCGGCCGGTGACCAATCCAGCGAACGGCGGGCAGAGCAGAGCAGAGCACAGAGGCAGGTCATGTGTTCTGACGTGACCTGTTCGTGTAGTCTCCGTAGTAGCAAACCGAGGGAAGCTCCTCGAGCATGCCACGGACCCGAATTGCACCCCCTCTTGGGCCTCTTCCACCCATGTATCCACCCAATTCGTCAAGCTGTCGCGTGGGCCCTGCTGCCCACGTGACACCGAATATGCTATTCCGGATGGCTAAGAGGATCGTCTGTGTTCTCTGCCACCAAGATACGAAATTCGGCAAAATAAAATAATCAACCACGACCACTGATAAGCATCACTGGACATGGAGGGTGGAGCGAAGCATTGTTTAGAATTTATGTTGGAGATTGGGCTATAGACGTGAGAAGTACTCGGTATGTTTCAAATCACTCCGCATCCACGTTTATCTAGGTGCTAGTATTTTTTTTATTTTTCATTCAAAAATCCTAGTACTTTTAAAATAGATAGTATGAAATTAATGTATACTATGTATTCTAAAAATCGTAAGAATTTTTTAGATGAAAAATAAAAAAAATACTAGCCCACCTAAGTAAACGTGCCCGCGGAGTAATTTAAAACACAGAAAATAGTACTCCCTTCATCTTAGGTTTTTCAAATTTTAGATGAATCCTTATATTAAATAGTGAATCTAGACACTATTTTGAGATGGAGGGAGTACAAGATAAAAATATTGCACCTTGCTAACGGAAGGCATATGCACAATATCAATTCACAAGAGGCCAAATGATTAGAAAATTTTGTTAGGACGTTTCGAAGCAGGAATATCGCAATAAATGTAAAGAAAAATTCCTTCATTATTAGATTATCATATTCATCCCAACGTTTCACATTATCGTTTAACTAACTAGAAATAAAAACAAAAACTTACTTGGACATGATCAAATAATGGGTAGATGTGACTATTCATTAGCGGGTTTAGGGTTTAGGGTTCTATAAGTAATTCATTTTTGTCAAAATATTATCTATTACTATACCAAAAGTATAAACATGAAAAGGACGTATAAATTTTATCAAAAGTCGAAACATACGTAGCTTGACCAAAATTTTAGTAGTAGAAAAACGATCTTTTGTTTTTTTGCTGCTCCAGCCTCTAGTCCCGGCCCTGTCTGAAAC
The DNA here is from genome assembly GCA_023614405.1 of Avena insularis. Taxonomy (NCBI): domain Eukaryota; kingdom Viridiplantae; phylum Streptophyta; class Magnoliopsida; order Poales; family Poaceae; genus Avena; species Avena insularis. The sequence continues at coordinate 93,654,142 of CM042695.1, forward strand.
CGGGACTAGTGTTAGCACTAGTCCCGGTATGTGAACTTTGAAACGGCTAGATGGCGTCACATGACTAGTCTCGGTCCGTGGACAACCTCTAGTCCCGGCTGGTAAGACAAACCGGGACTAGAGCACATATGGGACCCATGTCTATATTTAGTCTGGATTCTTGTTACCATCCGGGACTAGAGATCAACCTCTAGTCTGAGTTCGTTTTACCAACCAGGACAATTTATTACCACTATATATCCCTATTCGACCCAGCACAAAAGCATGGTCATTTCCTCCAAGGAACAACTCAAGTTTATCCTTATTTTTTGTCCAATTTGGTGGCAACTTTTATCCAAGCTTTTTCAAGATTTGGTGGCATCATCTATTAATCCAAGCTTCTAAAATGGTTAGCAATTTCAATCTTTCATCTCTTATTGTTATAGTTTATCTCAATGCTCTAGAACTAGAACGAGGGATTTCATGCTTAGAAGTGTAGAGGAAATTTTAGATGTGTAATTTTAAGCATAGTTTGATTATACAAAAAGCTACTGAAAGTTGAGATGTGCATTTTAAGAGTTTCAGATCTCGGAATTGAATAAGGTTTTCACTGCTAGAGCAATAATTAAATAGTCAATATTTTTATGTTAACAGTTTTGTCCAATTCAAAAATTAGTGTATGTAAAATTTTAATATGATAGAAAATCTTAATTCAAAAATCAGTGCATGTAAAAGTAATTGTAGTAAAAATGATCCAAACTTTTTATATGATAGAAAATTTTAATTATACTGCAGATGAGCCGAGAATAGATGTACGACGCTCCCCGAATGTCTGTCGCGTTTATTAAAGGCGTGCATTCTTTCCTTGATTTGGCTGAGGCAAACAAGCGGAATGGTTTTATGTGTTGTATGTGTCGTGTCTGTCGGAATGAGAAGGATTACTCTTCATCCAAAACCATTCACATCCACCTGATTCAATCAGGTTTCATGTCCGGCTATATTTATTGAACAAAGCATGGAGAAAGCGGGGTTATGATGGAAGACAACGAAGAAGAAGAGAACGATGACAACTATCTAATGTTTCCTAAATACGGTGGTACTGCACTAGAAGACAATGAACAATAAGAAGGTGAAGAACGGGCATGAGATGAGACTGCTGATGATCTTTGTTAGGCCATTCTTGATGCACGGAGCGAATGCGAAAATGAAAATGAGAAGAAGAAGTTGGAGCGCATGTTAGAGGATCACAAAAAATTGTTATAACCAAATTACGAAGATGGCAACACAAAGCTCGGTACCACACTGGAATTACTGCAATGGAAAGCAGAGAATGGTTTATCTGACAAGGGATTTGAGAAGCTACTAAAAATTTGGAAGAAGAAGCTTCCAAAGGATAATGAATTGTCTGTCAGTACATACGAGTCAAAGAAGGCCAATGCCCTCTAGGACTAGAGGTGCAGAAGATACATGCATGCATTAATGACTGCATACTATATCACAGTGAGGAGTACGAGAATTTGGATGCATGCTCGGTATGCGGCGCATTGCGTCATAAGATCAAACGAGATGACCCTGGTGATTTTGAGGGCAAGCAGCGTCCCAGGAAGAGGGTTCATGCAAAGGTTATGTGGTATGCTCCTATAATACCACGGTTGAAACGTTTGTCTAGAAATAAAGAGCATGTCAAGTTGTTGCGATGGCACAAAGAAGAGCGCAGGAAAGACTCGATGTTGAGACATCCTACTGATGGTTCGCAATGGAGAAAAATTGATAGAGAGTACCCGAGCTTTGCAGATGATGCAAGGAACTTAAGGTTTGGTGTAAGTACAGATGGCATGAATCCTTTTAGAGAGCAGAGCTGCAGTCATAGCACCTGACATATAACTCTATGTATATATAACCTTCCTCCTTGGTTGTGCATGAAGCGGAAGTTCATTATGATGCCAGTGCTCATCCAAGGCCCAAAGCAACCCGACAATGACATTGATGTCTATTTAAGGCCATTAGTTGAAGAACTACTGCAGTTGTGGCGCGACGAAGGTGTTCGTATGTGGAATGAGCACAAACAGGAGCCATTTGACCTACGGGCGTAGTTGTTCGTAACCATCAATGATGGGCCTGCTCTTAGTAACCTTTCAGGATAGTCAAACAAGGGATACAATGCATGCACGCATTGTTTAGATGATACTGAAAATATATATTTGGATAAAGGTAAGAAGAATGTGTACCTGGGGAATTGTCGATTTCTTTTGGCCAGGCATCACGCAAGAAAGAAAGGCAAGCATTTCAATGGTGAGGCAGATCATCGGAAGAAGCCTATCCGCCTTACTGGTGATAATATATTTGGTATGGTCAAGGATCTAGAAGTAATCTTTGGAAAGGGTCCTGGCGGTCAATCTATTCCAAATGACGCTGACGGACATGTGCCCATGTGGAAGAAGAAATCTATATTTTGAAAGCTACACTATTGGAAAGTTCTAGAGGTCCGCTCTGCAATCGACGTGATGCACGTGACGAAGAATCTTTGCGTGAACCGGCTAGGATATATGGGCGTGTATGGAAAGACAAAAGATACGCCAGAAGCATGGCAGGACCAGCAAGGTATGAAAGACGGAGACGGCGTGCATCCAATAAAGACACATAAAGGACGTCTAAGTGCTGCCAGCTATGCTCTTACCAAAGAAGAGAAGGAACTTTTTTTTAAGTCCTAAGAAGTATAAAGGTCCCCTCTAACTTCTCGTCGAATATAAATGGAAAAATAAATATGGCAGAGAAAAAATTTCATAACCTAAAGTCTCATGACTGCCACGTGCTTATGACACAATTTCTTCCGGTTGCATCAAGGGGCATTCTACCGGAAAATGTTCGACTGCCCATTGTGAAGCTATGTGCATTCCTTAATGCTATTTCTCAGAAGGCAGTCGATCTAGAAATTCTACCGAGGTTACAAAATGATGTGGTCCAGTGTCTTGTTAGTTTTGAGCTGGTGTTCCCACCATCCTTCTTCAATATTATGACGCATTTGCTGGTACACCTAGTTGACGAGATTACCATTTTGGGTCCTGTATTTCTACACAATATGTTCCCCTTTGAGAGGTTCATGGGAGTCTTGAAGAAATATGTCCATAACCGTGCTAGGCCAGAAGGAAGCATCTCGAAGGGCTATGGAACAGAGGAGGTCATTGAGTTTTGTGTTGACTTTATTCCTGACATTAAGTCGATTGGTGTTCCTGAATCATGGCATGAGGGGAGACTGAGTGGAAAAGGCACACTAGGAAGGAAATCAATAATATGTATGGACGAACATTCTTTCACTCAAGCACACTACACGGTTTTACATAATTCCACCTTGGCAGCTCCGTATATAAAGGAACACAAGAATATTGCACGCTCAAACAACCCGGGAAAGCATGACTCCTTGATTAGAGATAAACACATGAAGACTTTTGGCGGTTGGTTGCAAACACATCTCATGAATAACAACACTGTTTGTGATGAGTTGTACTTGTTGGCCAGCTCACCATCTTTGACTATATAGACTTTCCAAGGGTACGAGATAAATGGGAATACATTTTACACGATCGCCCAAGATAAAAAGAGCACCAACCAAAACAGTGGTGTCCGCTTTGATGCAACAAACGACAATGGGTCAAAGGACACATATTATGGTTACATAGAGGAAATATGGTAACTTGACTATGGACCTGCTTTGAAGGTCCCTTTGTTTCGGTGCAAATGGGTCAAGCTAACAGGAGGCGGGGTTGAGGTAGACAAAAAATACGGAATGACAACAGTGGATCTCAACAATCTTGCATACATGAACGAACCATTCGTCCTAGCCAATGATGTGTCTCAGGTTTTCTATGTGAAGGACATGTCTACCAAACCAAGAAAAAGAAAATATAAGCAAACGAATACATCATCAAACGATGAGCCAAAGCGCCACATAGTTCTTTCAGGGAAAAGAAACATCGTAGGAGTGGAGGACATGACAGAGATGTCAGAAGATTATGACAAGTTTCATGAAATTCTGCCGTTTGTAGTGAAGATGACCCAAGCATCATGTTACTTGATGAAGATGCTCCATGGTTAAGGCCACACGGTCATAAGCAAGTCATATGATGTATTCTGAATTTTGCCTTTGGCTGTTTTTTAGATGCAATCAATATGTACATATGTATATCATTTTGTGAAGCTTTTACCAAGTTTTCTGTTCTATAAAAATAATTATACTAACTTTCCCTATGACCGGGACTAAAGATATTTCCCGCCATTTCCCACCGCTTCCCGCCATGTTTTCCCGCCCTTTTCCTCTGACCGAAGCTTTTAGTCCCGGTTGTAGCCACTAACCGGGACTAAAGATATTTCCCCCATTTTCCACCGCTTCCCGCCATGTTTTACCGCCCTTTTCCTCTATATCTAGGCCGACCGCGCCATCGCTATCCACATATCCACACCTTCCTCTCTCACAAAAATGGACAGCGCCTACTGGGTCATTCTGAACCTCGAGGAGACCGAGGCACTGTGCGCCTCCAGCTACCCTTGCCCTCCGGGCTACCGGCAGCCCGCCGGCTGGATGCTGAGCAGTGAAGGGGTTCCTGTCCCTCATGTCCCTCAAGGTTCCGCACGCCAGGCAGCCATCACGAACCACTTCTACCACGAGCTCACGCCGGAGCAGCGGATGGATCCCCAGTGGGATCCCGACAACTATGACACCTAACCGGCAAGAAAGAGAGCTCTCCAGATACGAGGGTGATGACCCTCCCCCGGTGAACCACAACGAAGCCGGCTGCCGCCTGTGGTGGGCGAACCGGAATATCATCGGCGTGATGCGATACATCGCCGGGGGAGACCATACTCGCCTGCGGTGCCCACAAGGCCACCCGCCACAGAGCCACAAGAAGGCCCCTCCCTCGTCGGCGGTAGCGGCATCCTTCCAGGAGACCCCTCCCCCGCCCGCCATGAATCTGAGGCCAGAGTGGTAGGTGCCCCCGGTATATGGCATGGCTGGGCTGAGGATCCCCGGAGTGGTAGGTGACGAGGACGATGATGATGATGACGACGAAGAAGACCCTGAAGCTGCATACTATAGGACTAGGCATGATTATGACTAAAGGGGGAAACTTTAGTCCTGAGTGTTAGCTAGTCCTGGTTTGTCCCGGTTTTTAATAATAATAAATATATTGAGTGTTAGTCCCGGTTTGTGGTTGGACCGGGACTAATAGGGGGCCTTTAGTTTCGATTCGTACTACGACTTTCCCAAACTATAAAGATGTTGTCCCGATTCGTACTTACCATGAAGATCTGATCTCCAAACACGTGTGGTCACATATTAGGAAGTGCCTCTATGACCAGTTTCTTGGAGATGCCGGAGGACTGGGGCTCCGGTGGCATCTCCCTGAACTGACCGTAGTGGTGTCCCTGCTCTCGAAGACCATCTTGCAACTTGTAACTTCTCGAAATAGATCAATACGCCTGGGAGCTAACATAATTTCACATATTAGGGAGTGCCTCTATGACCAGTTTCTTGGAGATGCCTGAGGACTGGGCTCCGGCGCCATCTCCCTGAAACTGGCCGTAGTGGTGTCCCTGATCTTGATGACCATCTTGGAGATGCCTCAAACTGGTTGGAGGAATGGACTCAAAAGGATGCCTATTTGTAGTACAAGTAGCTTAGCATAGTGTCGACGCTCACGACATAATATTGACACTCATATCTATTATTAGTGTTGACTCATGTTTTGTCCCGGTTGGTGTCTCCAACCGGGACTAAAGGTTCATCTTTAGTCCCGGTTGGTGACACCATCCGGGACAGAGTAAAATCCGCATGACATAATGTCGACACTCACCCCTATCATTAGTGATACCTGCCCTAGCCTGCCTGCCCTAGCCTGCCACAAGCTTTAGTCCCGGTCCATATTTAGTATGCTAATAGATTTATATTATAGATCTTTTTTTCCTGCAAATTTTGATATATATGATACATATTTTTCATCATTACAGAATAAAAGATATTGAAATAATAATATTAATAAATTCAAACTCTAGTATACAAAAGATATTTTTTAATTCAACAAAATATTAGTTTTATAACAGAATATGCTAATAGATTTACATTATAGATCTTTTTTTCTGCAAAATTTGATATATAATACATATTTTCATTATCATAGAACAAAAGATATACAAATAATAAAATTAACAAAAATCAACCTCTAGTCCCGGTCCGAGCCACGATCCGGGACTCGAGATTTTTGCGCGCGAGAACGAATTGGCGCGCCGAAAAAGTCCCGGTCGTGGCTGGGGCCGGGACTAGGGCCCCCCCTCAAGTTCCGGCTGGAGGCTGGAACCAGGACTAGAGGTGGTGGGTATAAATACCCACTGCCCTCTTCCCGGCCCGAGCCATGCACCGGGACGCCTCCTCTTCTCCAAACGCCGCCAGGCCGCCGTCCGTGCCGCTCATGGCTCACTGTCGAGTCACGCTCAGCCGTCGCCGTAGTCGCTAATCGCGCCCGCCTGCCGCCAGCGTTGGCCACCTCACTGCCGTGTTCGTCATCGGCCGCCTTGCCCGTGCCTCGCCACGTCGCCTGTGGTCACGCATCTTCCAGCACTGCCTGTGTGGTCTCCGTAAGTTTTCCTCTTTTTCTTTTTTTCATATATAGTTTATAGTATATAATTTAGTTAGATATAAATATATATTTTTAATATTGTTAGTATATTGTTTAGTTAGATATAATTGTGTTTGTATATTGTTTAGTTAGATATAAATTTGTTAGTATGTGTAGTTTCAATATTCTTAGTTAGATATAGATTTCTTAGTATATTGTTTAGTTCATATATATATTGTTACATATTTTTAATATAGAGATTTAAGGATATTTTAGTTTGATATATAATTTTCTTTAGACATATTATTATTATTTAGTTTAGCGATATTTAGAGATTTGTATATAATATTTGTTAATATTTAGGATATTTAGAGATTTGTATATAAATATTTGTTAGTATTTAGGATATTATTGCTAATATTTAGGAAATTATTACTATTATAAGAATATAATTATTTCCTTAGCATTATTTCGGTTAAATCCATACCTAATTTAGGATATGCCCGCATCCTCGTAGTGGACTCGGCCAGAGCGAGGGATTACTACGCTCTAGCGGTGTTGTACGAGACTGGGCTCCGCCAGACTGGCACTAGGACATGCTACCATCAGGGACGCATAGCTTGGTGAGGAATCCGGGTGTCGTCGTCGACCCGGATCTTCTTTGGTGGAGGTCACGCGGTCCATGCAGTGTGCAGAGGGAGCCGGCCCCCGAGGAGGTGGTACGACGTCGTGTCAGGGAGGAGGACGAGCACGTCCGTCGCTATATGGTGATGTTGGACGCTCAGGGTGGCCCCCCATACCTGGCAGGTTATTCAAGGATCTCACCCTAGTTATACTCCGGTGATGGTTCTGACTATTTGGTTGGTCACATCGCGCGGCTCAAGAGCCGGGAGTCGACGTTGAGTTCGAGCGATGTTATCAGACAAGATGTTGTTCTTTATATGATATTACTACTTTGTCGTTATTCGAGATGTATTATGACTACTTTGTTGTTTTCTGAGATGTTATTCGAGATGTTATATGATATTAATACTTTTGTTGTCATTCGAGATGTTATTATTACTCATATATGTACATTATGTCATAGCAGTTATTCTATGGACTTCAACAGTAGAGAAGGTGAAGAGCCTTTATTCGATATGATACTAGGTGATGGACCGCTCCCCTATCAGGATGGAGCGCTCCCTTATCATGAAGGAGCGATCGTCGATAAGGGTGGAGAAGAAGACTGTGGAGCAGAAGATGGCTCATAGTTTCTGAATGAGTCCGGTGAGGGAATAAAGATAGAACCTCAAGTCGAAGCGCATACTAGTTTTAATTTCGATGATGGCTTGGAAAATGATGGACCAGCCTTGACAAAGTCTGGCGAGGTATATTATTAAGCCTCTTGATCACTAGATAGATGCATTAATTGATTTGTGTGTATATATATATTAACGAATGTTGTTTCTTATTTTAGACCTCCACACAGACCAAGTCAGTTAAAAATAATAAACGAGGACCGGCCAAAGGGATGCCTAAAGATGCGCATCTCACGATTGTTGAGGTCTCTCCAGTGGGCGTCCTGTTGCTTCCCATAAAGAACGCAAACACATTTATTCATCAATGTGGATTTTTTGTTAGGGACAACGTCCCGATCAGCATTATCAACTGGAATAAGACAGCAAAGGGAGATGAAAATTCTATGAGTTTTGTCGAGAACAGATACAAAGACATACTATGGGAGAAGGTCATTCGCCATTTCACCCTACCGGTCTTAGAGTCTAAGGAGGCCACAGATGATATGAGGTCCAAAGTTAAGCGTTTCGCTCTTAAGAAGATGGCCCAATAGTTCATTAACTATAAGAAAAGATTGTACAATAGATATCTCGAGGAAGGAAAAGTTCCAGAATTCGCTGACCCACTAGAGAAGCAGCGGCCTCACTGGGAAAGATTTATGGACTACAAGAAATCATCAATAGCAAAAAAAGGTCCGCAAAGGATAAAGAAAATGCTGCAAAAAATAAATATTATCATAAGATGGGGTCAGGTGGCTACAAGACTTCCGTTCCTAAGTGGGAGGAAGCCGAGAAATCCTTGCGTGCCCAAGGGCTCACTCCAGCTATAGAGGACTGGCCCATCAGAGTAAGGAATTGGTTACTTGCCCATGGGGCAAAGTATGACATGGAAACATGCCAGTAAATATTCGATGAAAAGTCCAATGTTGCTGCACCCCATGGAGAAATTATTAAAACATTTGAGGAGGTTAAACAGGGTAACTTCAAATCCGACAGAGAGAACGACGAGCTGACAAAGGCCCTCGGGAATCCTGAAAAACCAGGACGAACATGAGGCTTTGGACCTTCTGTCCCGTGGAAGACTGGGTTTACTGAGGACACTGAATCCTATAGAAGCCAAGCGAGGGCAAAGAAGCGGAAGGAGATAGAGGAGGCAGACCGGTTGCGTAGCATGGAAAGAAAGAACAAGGAAATATATGCCATGCTAAAGGAGAAATAGAAGCAACTGGACAAAATGCGCCAGCAAGGGCCAACTCATCCGGCTATAAGAAAGTGCAGGTGTCCCATCTCAGGGGAGAAGCAGTGTCGCTTCCACGCCGGACGATCCGATAGATCGCTATCCCGTGGACAATATCACTGAGAAGACAAGCTGCGAGCTGCATGTGGGAGTGATGAACTTATCCTTCAAGGTGGCTCTCGGCTATGCTTTATCTTGTGAACCTGAAGCACGCTGGCATTGCAAAGAGATTCTAGATGGCTATGCTCGTGTCGGGGTGGATAAGGTTCTACCTCAATATGAATCACTACAACTTGACATCCCTAGACCTGAAGATGAGAGCACGCTAGGAGAAGTCAGGGGCTCTATCATTCTATGGCGCAAGAAATACATCGTGTTTCCGGGCTCTGCACCCAAGCCACCACTGTCTCCTTCGCGTCAGCCGAGTCTGCCGCCTCCAGAAAGTCCACATGAGGAGTGGGATGGCCACCATAGTGCGAGTCCACCACCGCATCAGCCCACTCCCCCGCCGCGTCAGCCCACTCCGCCGCAGCCGTGTCAGACGAAGAAGGCGGTCTCTCAGTCAACTAGTAAAAATACTAGTCAGAAGAAAGCCAAAGGTAAAAATGTGAAGAAAATCCCGCCGCCTCCTCCCAAGTTACCTTACGAGATGACTGATGAGGAAACCAAAGCGATCAGCGATGCCCAAGTGAAAGCCTTCTTTGCACCCAAAGCTCCCGAGCCAAAGCAAATATTTGATCCGAAAGCCAAAAAGTGGGCTAAGGGGTTTCTTGAGCAACCATCGCAATATGATATAAATAAGGCCGATGACTACAAACGCTGTCTGCTGAGAATTGGTAGGAAGAATCCAGGAAATACTACTACAAGCAGCGGGAATACTCCATGAAATACTACTGCAAGCAGCGGGAAAAGAGATATTGCGCAACTCGGAATGCAGGCAAACAAATCGATCGCCCCGCTCAAGGTGTTATCCAATATTGATCATCAGAATATTATAGCAATGGAATTTTCCAAAGTTGCTAGTATTATAGTTGATCAAGCGCTAGGTGGGCATATCCCCATACAAGAGGAATTTGCATGGAGATATGAATACGGGAAGACTCTGGTCAGACCTGATGAGGTCAAACTTCTACCAACTCAAATGCGAAGACTGCATGAGTGGTATGAGAAAGTCTCTACATGCGATGAAGAAGATCGATTGTCAGCGCTGCTTGTGAGAATTACAAGGGAGCATTTTAATGGTGAAAACCAGTTGCAAATTTATTTTGAGGAATTCTATAAGTTATTCAAACAAGATGTCCTTGACTTGAGTCTCCTCGCTACCTATTGTCTGTAAGTGGTTCATTTATTTCTATGATAAAGTCTCTAACTCAGCTCTTTCATTGCATGTAATTATCTTCACTATATGCTATTATGCAGAATGAAGAGTGATGAATGTGACCGAAAGAAAATCTTTGACACTGGGTTCATCGACCCACACCGGTTTAATCAAGCATTGCTAATGGAATACCCCAAGGACGCGGAGCGTAACTTGCTAAGGGTCTTATTGAGGCAACATTACAAATGAAGAATATTGTTTCCCTACAACTATAAGTAAGGGTGTTACTGAATTGTACACATTCATTTGATTCTGCTAAGTGTAATTGATGAGTTACTGACGTATATAAACGTGCATAGCTATCGCTAGATTCTTCTAATCATTGAAGTTGACGCTGGAAGAGTTAAAATCAAGGACTCACTAATGAGAGACGAATCAGAGTACACAATTATTAAAGATGAGCTCCAGAGGTAATTTCAGTCATTACCGCACTATATCGGTCTCTTTAGTTCATATATATCATGAGATATCAAATAACTAATAACTCATCTATTCTTTATTTTTTGCCGGGCAGGGTTTGAAAAACTTTCACCAATGCTACGGTTGGTGAATTTAAAGACGAGCTTAGTTTTATTGGATTAATGTAAGTAGTACAAGCTAGATCCGCGTATCTCTTCAATTCTAGTTTCAATACCATTATGTTATGCTTAATTATTATTTGATTGAATTGTATTCTCATAAAGTGCGAGAGGCAGCCACCAGATACTAATCTATGTGGATACTTCGTGTGCGAGTATATTCGCTCCGAGGTTAGTGAGCGGGATGGAGGGACATTTATAGACGTACGTGAACAATATATTCACAATTTTTGTTGAGTGTCTCATAATATTTGTTATGACTATTGATATTCATATTGACCTCCTTCTTTTATATATAGTTGGAAAGATTGCGGGAGTATCTCGAACCAAGGAAGCGTCCGGTAACAATTCAAGAGGAATTGACGGGATTTATTGTTGACCATGTCATAAACCCAGAAGGAAAATACAATACCTCCGGCTACTAGTGATTTAATAAACTTGTAACCGAATAGACGGGTTGTGATCTCCATATATATATATATGTAATGTAAAATTATATGTCATGTAGAATTATATCTATATAATTATGACGATGTTGTGTGTAATGGGTTTCTTCGTTGCATGTCACTTTACGCCAGACGCAACCCTCCTCTACCTATCCTCCTGCCGTGGCAGAACCCCGTATTCGGCTACCGTCGCAGAAATCGGTCCCAAAATTCTGCCGCGGCAGAAACCCGCATCGACTGCAGCGGCAGAAAACGGCTCGCAGAAACCCCCATCAGCTGCCGCAGCAGCCGAATTTGTAAAATGCTGTCGCGACAGAAAATAACAAGTCCCAGTTCATAATACGATCCGGGACTAAAGACCCCCCCCCTTTCACACTGCTACGCTGCCACGTGCAAAGCCTTTAATCCCGGGTCAATTACTAGTCCCGTTTTCGTAGTCCCGGCTGCCTATCCGGGACTAAAGGCCCTCTAAAACCGGGACTAAAGGCCCTCTAAAACCGGGACTAATGCCCCATTCTCCAATAGTGAGAACAATCGACTTCAACAATGTCGAAATAAACAAATCTAGCATATTATTATAGTAATTCAATCCATGTTAGCTGATTAATCTCAGAAATTTAATGCTCGTGTTGCCTAACCATTTTAAAGTTTGGCCGTTTCTTGGATTCAACCAAATTCTGGTCAAAATTTGAATCTATTCACATAGGAACTGAAACAGTTTAATAAATCCAATCCATTCACTTATCGATGTGGGAAATGAGGTGGAGGAGCTTTTCGACCTCCGATTAAGGCAGCGATAGCTGCATGGACCGACCCAATATGTTAGTGGCTGAGGGCGGGAAGATGGGATGATGGAGAAGACATAGACGGGTAGCGAAGTCAAGAAGGGTGAGTGTCAGGAATATAGTTGTGCGGACCAATACCGGTAAGAACTGGTTCGTACATTTCGTGAACGTGAGAATGCCAATTCTGAATATTTGTCCAATTGTCATCGTGGATCGAAGAGAGAGTGACACGGCGGCAACAGGAAATCGGCAGTCACATGATGCGTCCATGCAAGGAAGGAGACGTCTCTGCTCTACCGCTACAGCAAACACAACAGTTACTGGATCTCTGAACGCTCACGCACGTACGTTACTAACCACACGGCCAGGCGGCCAGCGGGGCCACTATTCAGCCTTCTCACGCGAAGCAAATGCTCTATGGACGTATCGGGCCGGGCGCACGTGACGAAGGATCTCTCGTAGATTTTCGTCCATAGTAGCAATGGCAATGGGGGCATCCGACTGTTGGGACGCCTAAAACATCCCTATTTTTATTAAAGCAACTACTCCCTCTATTCCAAGGCTCAGGGCGTTAAAAAAAAACTGGTTTTTACTCAAGGCTTAAGGCGCAGGATCAGGTTTTTCCCCGTTTCTCCCGGGAGTACCCCTCTGTTCCGTTTCCATCATCCTTGAAATACAGAAAAAATTTAACATAGCGACAGAGGCTTTCCTTCGTCTTCCGCGTCAAAGCGCATGTGAAAGTGGGCGACCGAGGTGCCTGCTCTCCTCTCCCAATCGGTTTCCTAAAAGAACGATGCCTGATTGGGTCCTAGGATGGGGAGAGTTAATGCCACCGCGCATCCCGCACAGTGCGAGACCTAGCGCAACAAACCAGAGAGATTTAAGGGAAGGAGAGGTATTCCCAGGCGTGCATGCAAGGGCATATTAGGCAAGTTAACGGAGGTTTTTCCCTGGCAATCGCTTCTTAATCGCCGCGCTGAGATTTTTACGTCCTATGCCTTGGGACGAAGGGAGTACAATAGTAGGTCTAGTCAGCTGACTATTGTATGCTTCATTTCAGCAAATCATATAAGGAGGAGAGATAATAAAAGAAAAATGACGCGGACGCCCCGAAACGCAGCGATTACAGGCGTTTCGACAGGAGTTCGCGTTCGACCAAGCAACCCGCCGCCCGCTTCTCCCACCCCGGTCGCGTGACCAGGTCCAAAAATGAAAAGCTGGATGGACCATCTTCCTCTCCAAGCAAAAACCTAAACCAGAACGGAAACGAAATCCCCCCAGATCTAGCGTTATCCCCTTTCCCGATTACTCACATGTCCATGTCGCCTTTATCCTCTAGCCAAAAATGCCATTGCAGCTCCACCTTAACACCTTGACGCCATTGTCCAGCGCCCTGCTACTGAAAAGCAAAAAAAGGAACACACAGGCAAAAGCAGTAGGTACTTCTCAAAATCATCTCTTCAAATCACCATGATTTTGGTAGCAACGTCTCTATATTGTTTCAATATGACAATATATTGCTGCACAATATGGATCTAAACAAAAAACAAGTCATCTATAACTACTCCTCAGTTTTGCATCTCACATGTGTCCAATCTTGTTCAAACTATAAGAAATCAATCATCCTAAGCTTCATTGACAGTATATGTTGATCCCTGCATTAAAAACATCTAATTTAGGACAACTAACAACTAAATAGACATGATTTCATATTAATTGCTTCATCCTAACAACTAAATCTTCTAACATCATGAATATTTTGGTTGAACAACTCCGAAACCATGGATATCGACCTTAATACAGAACCAGATCAAGAAATAGAAGAAGACAATGCTGATGGTTCACACACAAATGCTATCGTGCAAGTTGTAAATGAAGGTATGATGATTATATACAATCCAACAGTATTTAAACATAAGTTATCCAGGCTTGCGTACAGAGGTTATCAACAAGCTAGAACATAAGTTATCCATGCTTGCATGCAGAGGTTATCAACAAGCTAGATCATAAGTTATCCATGCTTGCATGCAGAAGTTATACATGCTTACATTCATAAGTTATCAACTAGCTAAAACAGAAGTTATACATGCTTACAAATCAGAAGTTATCAACTAGCTAGAACAGAAGTTATCCATATTTACATGCATAAGTTATCAACTAGCTAAACCATGGATATCGACCTAAATGCAGAATCAGATCAAGAAATAGAAGAAGACCATGCTGATGGTTCACATACAAATGGTATCGTGCAAGTTATAAACGAAAGTATGATGATTTTATGCAATCAACTTAAACAAAAGTTATCCATGCTTACATGCAGAGGTTATCAACAAGATAGAACATAAGTTATCCATGCTTGCATGCAGAAGTTATTCATGCTTAAAACAAGAAGTTATCCACCATCTAGAACATAAGTTATCCACTATCTAAAACTACAGTTATACATGCATATGAGCAGAAGTTATCCATGCTTACATGCAGAAGTTATACGCTAGCTAAAACTATAGTTATACATGCATATGAGCAGTACATGTTTATATGCATAAATTATCAACTAGCTAAAACAGAACTTATCCATGCTTATATGCAGAAGTTATCTATTATATACTACTACAGTTAAACATGCTTACATACTAGAATAGTTATCGAGAAATATGAGTAGAAGTTATCACTAGCTAAAAATATAGTTATCCATGAACATAAGTACAAAAGTTATCCACTAGATAAAGCTACAGTTATCCATACCTATATGCACAAGTTATCCATAAATATGAGTAAAAGTTATCCATGCTTATATGCAGAAAATTATCCACTAGCTAAAACTACAGTTATACATGCTTACATGCTAGAAAGTTATCAAGATATATGGGTAGAAGTTATCACTAGCTAAAAATGCAGTTATCCAGGAACATAAGTACAAGTTATCCACTAGTTAAAGCTACAGTTATTCATGCCTATATGCAGAAGTTATCCATAACTACTAGTAGAACTTATCAATGTAGATCATTGCAAAAAACAGATGACAGGTTTACAAAAAACTTGCTAGTATAAAAAATTACCCACCTATTATAACTGCTGTTATCCATGACTTCTCATTATACATACCCATTCCTGCAAAAAAAACAGAAATGATAACTTGTGTTTATTTGCATAATAGGTGATGTCCAAAATAAAGAACATACTCACAATGACTGCATATATACTATAGTTGAACAAGCTGCACAAGAAACAACAACGAGTGGCACAATCGAAGAAACAACAGTACACACAACAGATTCAAATGAGGATGGGGAGAATAATACACACAATAATGATGCAAGAGATGAAGTACATTCCACACGCAACCACCAACAAATGGAATGCGGTTTGACAGTTTTGAATCAGCTAGAGAACACTATAGGGCGTATTCACAGTGGAAGGGTTTCGAAATAAGGATAGATTGGTCAAGAAAAGACGTAAGAAATGAGCTAAACAAGGCGTATCTTGTGTGCACAAAAGATGGTAAACCTCACGAAGAAAAGGAAGACACCCAGAACCCAAAATCATGTGTCAAGAAGAGGAAAAAAATACACATCCAAGGACTGGGTGCACATCACACTTTATGTAAAGAGAAAGGATGCATGGTGGTATGTTCAGCATTCATCAGATGATCATAACCATCCCCTGATAATAAAACCTTCATTAACAAGGTTCTTACGTTCACACTGGAACATACCAGCAGAAGAAAAAGTGTTCTTGCGAATGCTGCATGCATGCAACATCGAAACATGTTGACAGATGCAACTGATGGCAAGTTTCTACGACGGTCTGAATGATGTGCCATACATAGAAAAGACGTGGCGAACCTAAGGGCTTCTTTTTGCAGTGAAAACAATCACCACGACATGCAAGACACCTTGGCATACTTCGAAAAGATGAAGGCGGAACATCTAGATATCTTCTACAAATTTACACTTGATGAAGAGGACAGGGTTGAGAACCTGTTTTGGGTTGACGGGGCATCACGAAGAGCATACAAGTCTGGATACAATGATTGCATGTCGTTCGACACTACCTAACTAACGAACCGGTATAAACTACCATGCGCTCCATTTATTGGGATAAACAACCATGGACTATCGGTTCAGTTTGGATGCGGGTTCGTGCGTCAAGAGCTCAAGGACAACTTTGTGTGGCTGTTTCAAATGTTCAAACTGGCAATGGACGGCTTAGCACCAAAAAAATATAATAACAGATCAATACGCTGCCATGGGTGGTGCTATAAGTGCTGTTTTCTCGGATGCAACTCACACGAATTGCAGATGGCATGTCATCCAAAATGCAACTGAGAGAATAGGGACATTCATGGCCAACCACCTAGAGCTGCTCAATGCTTTCAATGCATGTGTGAACAACAACTTGTCACCGGAGGAATTTGAGGAGGCTTGGATACATATGATAAATACTCATAATGTCCGTGACAATGTGGATCTGTTCTCACTGTGGGAACAAAGAAAGGTTTGGGTACCAGCGTACTTTATGCACGCCTTTTTCCAATTCCTTCAGACCACAGCAAGAAGCGAAGGGTTCAACGCAGTGCTCAAGCGTTACGTCAAACCAAGCAACTCCATGTATGAGTTTGTACAACAATACATGTTAGTACAAGAAAATATTTACAATGCTGAGCTAAAGGTAGAGTGTGATACAACTTTGACAGACCCGGAGTGGTGGTGTGGAAGCATTATGGAGAGACAAATGGCAAAAGCATACACAAGGAAAATCTTCTTCAGGTTTCAGAGCGAAATGCGAAAGAGCATGTCATACCAATGAAACCACATCAACGGATACCAAT
This sequence comes from Avena insularis, assembly GCA_023614405.1. Taxonomy (NCBI): domain Eukaryota; kingdom Viridiplantae; phylum Streptophyta; class Magnoliopsida; order Poales; family Poaceae; genus Avena; species Avena insularis. The sequence continues at coordinate 93,671,261 of CM042695.1, forward strand.
TTGAACTGAGCATAATAGGGATATCGGTTCCACACTATGGTTACAGAAGTTATAGGGTATTCGCAAACTGGGAACAATGGACATATGAATGCAACTGTTGCAAATTCGATCATGATGGTATGTTGTGCTGCCACATTATAAAAGTGATGACGCACATAAAAGTCCATCAAATCCCAGATATGTACATCCTGAAAAGGTGGACATTGGACGCGGAAACTATCCTAGCTGAACCACATGACAAACATAAACAAGGGAAGAAAGAGATGCCTGAAGACTCAAGAAATATGATGGTGTTTGCATCATATAGACAAGAGTTTACCAGAGCTACAAATATAGGAGTAAAGACAGATGATGGAAGAAAAATCATTAGGAAACACTTGAAGGAAATGAAACAAGAGCTAGATGTCATAGCAAGAAGAGAAGAGAAAAAAAAGAGAGGCCGAAAATAAAGCGATTACTATGCCATCGTCTAGTGCTCCAAACGATGCAAGCGTGGCACCTTCGACAACTGCCCCACCAAACAGGGCACATTCAACAAGCAACTATGCACCACTTCAAACAACAAGCACATCGGGATCTCACATGTCATCAACAAAGCACATACAGAACCCGGAGAAGTCAGTAACCAAAGGGCGACCACGATAAATAGCAAACAAAAATACGCTAGACCTTGCTAGAAAGAAATCAAAGAAATGCAGCCACTGCGGTACAGAAGGTCACACCATCCACAAATGCCAGGAAAAGTTGAAGCTCCTAGGATATCAAATCTAGAATGTTTATATAACACAAATTGAAAACGATATATTTGTTGTTTCTATGTATGATAGTTCATGCTGTACATTATGTGGTTTTCAAGTTATCCATGCATATGAGTACAACATATCCACAAGATAACACAGAAGTTATCCATGCATATGAGTACAAATTATCCATCACATAACACACCACTTATCCATGCATACAAAAATATAAGGTTATCCGTTGGTTAAATCTACAGTTATCAATGCATATATATAAAAGGTTACCAAACACTAAACATTAATATACTATTTAAAAATAGAAGTTATCCATACATATGACTACAAGTTATCAACCAACAAACACAATAGTTATCCATACATACTAGTAGAAGTTATCAGGTAAATAAAAAGTACAGTTATCCATAACTATATGTTGAAATTATACCACAGACAAATTAATAGAAAAATTATCAAACAAAATTGACACTAGAAAGAAAGCATAAAAACACCCATATATACGAAAAACACGTATAAGGTGGGTAACTTATGTAACACAGTGTGGATAACTAACAGAAATATGACATGATAACAAAAATTTAAGAGTATGGATAACAAACATGTAAAAGTATGGATAAACTTGGGAAAATATACCTCAGAACTTATTTTCTTCAAAAAGTGACCTCCAATTCAGAAAAACATTATGAGGATGGTTCAACCAAAAAGAAGTCATCTTTTTCTTAATTCCCGGCATCATATCTTGAGAAATACAAGGCACAACGCTTTCATTCCACAATTCAAGGTTCTTGAGCATGAAGAACCCACAGTCAGTGCTGAAAAACAAAAAATAAACAGTGAATAAACAAATATAGTATCAATGATTATACGAAAACAAAATAAAATTACATGCGTACAAAACAAAAATAATATAATAATAGAAAAGAAATGATGACATATTAACCGTAAAACTAACCTGTCAACTTGAATAATTGACATGCATCAACTCAAAATCTTCAATCTGTCTTCTAGAATCAGAATAATTGACGATGTACATTTTCTTTATTGCTTCCATTAGCTTGGTCGCATGTTCAATCATTTCTACATTAGCTTCACCACGGAGCGAGTCAAGAATCTCAAACCTTTTGGCAGGCATATTAACAAAAAGCATGTACCAATGACCCAAATGGTCCTCTTTAGTCCCTAGCTCCTGAAGGACAACAAAGCAAAGCTACAGAAAAAAATGAACATAAGATAAGTAAATGCACGTGTAGAAAAAACAGTGATTACTCAGGCAAAAATGAAAGAGTTATCAACACAACATAAGAAATGGTTATCATACACTATGCCTGAACTTATTAACTACATACAGTAGAATAAAAATAATAAATAATTGAATTAGACAGCATACCATATGTTTGTGGCTCAATTTATAGTTGTCATCTCTCCTGAACGACCTCCGAACAAGATTTGCAGTGAATATTTCTTCCAACAGATATTTAGTAACGATATAAGGAAAAATTATCTTGTTGGATGGATAATTATCTTGCATTGCAGAAATAGCAAGATCACACATATTGTTAGAAAGCTCGCCATATGGCATCACACTTTCAGCAAAATCACTAGTTGTCACCCACATTGGATCAATGTTACAAATTGATGTGCTACAAAAAATTAATGATTAGAATATAAGTTATCCACTTTGAAAACCATAAGTTATCACCAACAAACAGTACAAGTAATCAACCTGTAGTAATACAACTTATCAAACCGGTACAAAAAAGTTCAAGTTATCCACTGAAATAACAACTAAAGAGTTATCAACCAAAACTAGTACTGATCAACCAGTATTAGTACAACTTATCATCGAGGTACAAATAAAAAGGTAAAGTTATCAACCCTAAACATTAAAAATGATCCACAATGAAAACCATAAAGTTCAGCAACTAGAAGAACAAAGTGATACACAAGTAGTAATATAGTTTAGCAAACAACTAACAACAAAAAGGTCCAAGTTATCCACTATTAAACTAAGAGTTATCCACTAAAATACTACAAGTGACCCACCAGTAATATTACACTTATCAACCAGATAACATAATAAGTCAAGTTATCAAGCATGAAACATTAGAAGTGACCAATGGTAGCATTTAAAAGTTACCAAAAGAGAATACTAAAAATGATTGAGTATTATAAAAAAGAATATGTATATACTTTTTAATCTTCGACTTATTCGCATTACGTGTGTGTATAATAATCTTCTTATACAATACATCTTCTTCTGCAGTTGTCTTAATATAGAAGAACGGAGGAAGAAGAGACTTGGCAGGATGAATAAGTCTAACAGTACGCAGCCGCGTCGCAGGTGTAACACTACCAGCAACAGCAACCGGAAGAGCAGAACTGATACCAGGAGTCGAACATTCAAGAACAACTACAACAAAATAAAAAAATTAATGCAGCTCGTAAAAAATATCCATTCAAATACATAAATAATAACTAAACAATTTTGTTTAGTTACCTGGAACGAAACAACTAATCTGGTTTAACTGTTTGGTATCTTTCGTAAAACTCCGAACATCTTGATAACCAATCTTTTCACCCAACAAATCATCAAGAGAAATAACTACATTTTCATCATTTATCGGCTTTTTGCAATTACAATCAACTATTGTTGATACACTATAAAAAGAATAAAGAACGGACAAAGGAAATGTCCAAATGAAAAAGGATAGAAATGGCAGACCCCATGTGGAAAAAAAACCACATGTTTATCACCATAAAGAAAAAAATTAAAAACATAATATATATTAAACCATAAAAGGTAGTTTAATTACATCACAGAAACATAGAGTCATATAAATTACATCACAAATTGTTCCATCAACAACATATCACAAATAAAAGTTCCCATAAATTGAAAACTAATTTTAACTACGGCTGCCATAAAACATAACCAAAAAGCCATGAAACCGAATCATGATCTTCAAGTTTGAAACCCAAGCCCCAAACAGCCATCGCAACGATGATTTTCAATTTTGTCATCCAAAAGGGACAATTAACTAGATCCATCCGCACCCTCATTTTTATCACCACCCGTTTTCGGTAAGTTCAATAAGTTAACAGCTGCATAGAATATGTCCCAAAAAAAGACAAGAAGAAAAAGGGACAAAACAAAAAAAATTGTTAATATCATATAATCTGTTACATGCTTCCTACAAAGAAAACATGTTAATACTAAAGTTATCATCATAAAAACAGTGTAGGTTACCAACATAAATGAACTAAATTTATCAACATTGGTTTATAAAAGTGATCAATGGCATATATATAAAGTGATCAACACAAACAAAAAATGTACAATCATGATAAAAACACATGATACAAAGGAAATAAAACATCATTAAAAGAATATATAGTTTTACATTACAAAAAAATCATATAAGACAAACATATAATCAAGTTGCAAGCATTTAAAACATTTCAAAAACAAAAAACAGTGTAGGTTACCAACATAAATAAGTTACAGTTATCAGCACTAATATATAAAAGTGATCCAGGGCATATACATAAAGTTATCAGGCTGAAGGTGTGTACCAGTGCTGGGAGAAGGTTCCCAAGACAAAGGAAGAACATCTTCTGCTTCAAAAAGATGGAATAAATCACCCGGATCAGCAGAAATGTGATGAGAAACAGGCACAGCATTAGAATCACCTTGTGCAACGATACGAAGATCAGGCTGAGCAGGAACAGGCTGCACAGGTGCACTAGCAGTAGGAGCAGGCTCTGCATGGGCACCATTAGTAGGAGAAATAGGAGGATCCGCATCAGGCATAGAATACGACACAACATCCCTAAAAACATGCAATGGTATCCCAGCAGCAAGACTCATCTTTCCATCACGAGCAACCGATTTTGGTTTCTTGATAACAGTGACTTCATCTTCAGAACTTCCATCACAACTTGAAGGACCAGTAGATGTATCGAGCATACTGGACTGCTTGCTAATAGGGGGTCGAAAAGACTTGACGCAGGAACCAAAGGAGGAGATAAAACAGGTTGTACATCTTCTTGGGTATTATCATCCAAGACAGAAGGCTCATTTTCACTCTCACCCTGGGTTGATGGATCTCCAAGCGAGCACACATCAGGACTTGCAACAACATCAACAGAAGTAGCAGCTGCTGCAAGGTTGGTGAACAGCGATGACATAGGAACAGGAACATCACCATCGGGACAAACATAACCACCTGCATCAACATTGGCATCAACCTGGGGGGCATCTCTAGTGGCAGCAGCAACTTCCGTGATGTTCTCCGTCTCGTTTGCCATGATATTTACAATGCTGCTGCTAACAGGCTGATCAATGGTTTGCATAATCAGTGGAGCTCTTGAGACTGGTTGAGCTACATTCATTGCCACATCGATAGATAATCCTAACTGTAGCAGGTGCACTCGTCACAGCAAGATCTTCAGAAGCACCAGCATTACCACATGTTTCTCCACCAGATATAACCTCTTCAAGATTCACAGCAGGCGCATCCACGACATCAGGAGTTGCAACAACATTAGAATGTCCTTCAACACAAGTAGGTGAAGGAATCGGAGAGGATGCATCGACATCTATAACAGATGTGCCTTCAGCTGCAGAACAATGTTTTGCCAACCGTGGTGAAGACCTTGTAGCTAGCACAAATGTCTTCTTCGATGATTTCTTGCTGTAATAAATAATTGCCAACAAAAAACAAAAAATTAGAACATGATAAACAAAAAACAGACAAGTTACCAACATGAACATAAACAAGTTATCAGATGAAATATACTACAGTTATCCAGTGAGAAATGCTACAATTATCAACATTAACATAAAGAAGTTATCATGAGAGAAATGTTACAGTTATCAACATTAACATAAAAAAGTTATCATGAGAGAAATGCTACAGTTATCAGTATAAACATAAAGAAGTTATCAGATGAAAAATGATACAGTTATCAACATTAACATAAATAAGTTATCATGAGAGAAATGCTACAGTTATCAGTATAAACATAGAAAAAATATCAGATGAAAAATGATACAGTTATCAGTATAAACATAAAAAAGTTATCAAATGACAAATGATACAGTTATCAATATATATAAACATAAAACAGAAAGGTTACCCACATAAACATAAACAAGTTATCAGATGAAAATGATACAGTTATCAACACTAAGATAGTAAAGTTATCCAGTACTGAGATAAATAATTATGTCCACTCATACCTCTCAGAAACAGCAGCCCGCATCATGGCAGGAGTAAGGCCCAAATCTTTGCAGACAAGAGACTTGATCTCATTAGCAATCTCTTCAACAGTACGAGAATTGATCACATTATCAACATCCTCAACCGGACGTGACTTCTTCTTCCTAGACCTTTCATACACACGAATAGGGGTTTGTTCCTGTCCACCCACAATAGTAGCAACAGGAGCATCAGTCACCCGGTTTACGGGTGAGACAGGATTTACAACATGAGACCTAGATTCAGGTGGTGACATATGACGATCATCAGGTGATCTTGCTCCTGGACTATTATTCTGCTCTTCATTGGAATCTGGGAAAGTCAAAGATAGCTGCACATTGGAAGAACCACCAGCACGACCACCAACAACACCCTTACCCTTCCTATCAGCACAGACATACCGTTCAACATCGTCATCTCCACTGCTGTTGTCTGAATCCCTCAGAATTGTATTATCACTAGGAAGAATAGGAGACAAGACTTCATTAGTGCGTGGAACATTCCTTCCACGAGTGATAGAACGAGTAAGCCTAGCTCGACGGACACCACTTGAGGTAGCACCACGGGCACCACCTGAGCTACCACCACGAGCACCACTTGAGCTAGCTCCACCCATGAAGATTCCTCCCATGGGTTGCGTTGCAAGTTGACCACCAAACTAAGCAGTAAATTGTTTCGCCATTTCAGCACCAGCATTGCCTTGCACCACCGTCAAGCCTTGCACAAGGGTACTCATTAACCCAAAAATACCAGATGCAAAACTGCCAACAATATTTGCTATCTGCGAATTTTGCTGCACAAATAAAAAGAAAGGAAACAACAAGAACATTAGCAAACAAAAGTAACATGATAATAAAAAGATAAGTATAATATCAAAATCCTAAAAATATCGCCTCATTTGAACAACTAGGGTTTGCATAAGTGTCAAACCATTTGTTAAACCCTTGCGCACCACCAAAAAGTCCAAAGCTCATGCCATACCGAGGCTTCAACTGCACAAATAAACAGATACAAAATTAGCAAATGTGATCAACCAATTTTCTACATATTACCCAACTTAATCACATTATAACCTACATGTTACCACCCAATAAACACATAAGTTACCCACTGTTTATAATCAATGTAATTAAACAGACATACAACATGTTACCAACACTTAAACCTAAAAAGTTATCAACAACATAGAAACACAAATGCTACAAAATATATTACACACCTCCAGCTTTTCATATGCATTTCCATCATTCTGCAGATCAGCAATCAACAGTTCATCAATTAACTCTCTTGACCATATGTTCACAGCATAACGCCCTTCCAGCAAATCAATATCCAACCCACTAACATCAAGTGAGTCAACATAAAGCAGTTGCAAGAAAACAAATTAAAAACCAGAAAAAGAATACAATAAATACACTAACTAAAACATAAAACAAATTTCAATATAGAAAGTAGTATTCACACAATATAAAAACAACAATGTGTACCTGCAACAGAAAAAGAAAAGCCTGCGTATGACTACCACTAGAAAGCTCCTCATGCAGCTGGTCAGCAACAAACTTGCACCACTAGAACTTGCACACATTTCCAATGTTGTGCTGAAATTATATAATGAAAAAGAAACTATCAACATAACATCAAAACTTGCACATATATTACACACCACCACAAAAACCTAAAACAAAAATGTTACCACCCCTATAACACACAGGTTATCATCACACCAAACAGAAATTTATCAACAAAAATGTTACCAGCCAACACATATATGGAAAATGAACAGACATTACAACCAAAACTTACCATGATAGGGTAGCACTTGTGGCAAACATGTAGGGGTTCGTAGCATGGAAAACAAAAAATTTCTACCGCATGCATACAAACAAGCCAAGATCTATCTACTAGATTGTAGCAAAGAGTCGATAGAAGCACTCACCCTCGAAGACTCCAAAGCGGTTAACGAGAGTAGATTCTCGTGGGTGATGTAGTCGTAGACTTGCCGATCTCAAGATCGCGTAGACGATCCTTCCGGCGCTGCGTTCCGGCAGCGCTTTCGCAATCGGTCACACGTTTGGTACTCGATGAAGACCTTCCTCTCCCTTGTTCCAGCAGGCAGCAGAGGTTGTAGCACTCCCCTCGTTATTTCGGCAGCACGACGGCGTGGTGTCGGAAGTAGAGGGAAGATCCCGCAGGGCTTCGCCTAAGTAGGAGCGAGTATGGTGGAGTAAGAGAGGGCCTTGGGGATCTAAAGATTAGAGGCACCAAGGGGGGTGGCTTGGCCGGCAGCTAGGGTTTGGGGAAACCCTAATTCGGCGGCTAGAGGAGCCCTAGGTGGCGACAACACTTGGAGGGGTGGTGGCGCCTAGAGCTAGGGTTTTGGGTGTGAGGGGTAGGGGTGCGCCCTACCCCCTCCTTATATAGGTGGGGAGAGGCGGTTTGGGGAGGAGGGAGTCCTCCCCCAACTCCTCTTCATGGCCAGCGGGTGGATGGAGTGGGATTCCTACCCTAGGTATGTTTCCTACTCTCCCTCCACCAAGCAATGTTCGGATTTGACTTTTCCAAATTGGCGTTTGACTTTCAAACTTGAATTTGATTTATCTCTTCATATTGCCCAGCCAAGTGACCTAGTACATGATGAAACCATTCCACATTGTCATGACACATCCATGTACCCTTCCCCTTCCGGAGTGCCGGACCTTCCAGACCCTTCTAGAACATTCTCGGTGAAAACACCGAAATCATTTCCGAACTCCGAAACAGGACTTTCCTTATATGAATCTTATTCTCCGGACCATTACGGATCTCCTCGTGATATCCCGGATCCCATCCGAGACTCCGAACGACATTCGTTCTCTTACTCATCATTCCATAACTACTCAACAACATCGAATCCTTAAGTGTGTCTCCCTACGGTTCGTGAATTATGCGGACATGACCGAGACACTTCTCCGATCAATAACCAATAGAGGAATCTGGAAATTCATATGGCTCCCACATATTTCTACGATTACTTTGTGATCGAATGAATCACTTACATACGATATCAATTTCCCTTTGTTTCAGGATAGTTTACTTATCCGAGGTTTTGATCGTCGGTATCTCTGCATACCTAGTTCAACCTTGTTTCTGATAAGTACTCTTTTCTCGTTCCCGTGATATGTGATCCCTTGTGAGCCAGTCACATGCTTGCAAGCCAATTGGATGACATTCCACCGAGAGGGCCCAGAGTATTCTATCCGTCATATGGATGGACAAATCCCACTCTTGATCCATATGCCTCAACACATACTTTCCGAACACTCAATGCCACCTTTATAGCCACCCAGTTACGGTGTGGTGTTTGATGTCATCAAAGCATCCTTCTGGTAATGGTGATTAGCATGATCTCATGGTCGAAGGAATTAGGTTATGTATCAGAAAGCATATAGCAAATAAACTATATTAAATGACTTGATCTTTATGCTACGCTTAACTATAGTAGTATGTCCATCATATCATTCATCTATTGATATGACCCTGTTGTTAATAACATCTCTATGTTCATGATCAGGAAACCATGATCATATATTAACCAACAAGCTAGTTTAGCAAGAGGCTTTACTAGGGACTCTTTTATGTTTACAAATCACACAAGTATTAATGTTCCCGGTTAATATAATTATAGCATGGTATGTAAACATTTATCATAAGCATGAAGATATGATAATAACCAATTTATTATTGCCTCTTGGGCATATCTCCAACAAAACACGGTTCCGGGTGGTGGGTGATAGAAGTGTAGACACAATGTACATCACATATACTTGCTTGAACTCATCTCCATATGAAGCCATATCCTTCAAGATTTCAAAAACTCGAGTTCTCAAAGGTGTGCTAGAATCATCAGGAAAAAGAGCACGGGCAAGAGCATCCTGAATTTCTGAATCAGGATAATAAGGAACCGACTCTTCACCAAGCGGCAAACCCAAACATCTGAATACACTATCCTTGTTGAGGGGTATCCTTCCTCGACCCGACACAACAAATTCACGTGTATGCTTGTCATATAAACTAGCAAACCAAGTCATAACTGCATCATGCAGTGATGAACACTTGATATCTAGCAAATTATCAAACTTCATTGATTCAATTGCCGCCTTCTGATCATTCGATAGAAAATCCAATAAACCGGTGACGACATAAGGAGATGCCCTGTTACGTTTACGGGCAGGTTGTTTTTCACCCTCAACAACATTATCAGCAGCCTTCCGTTTCCTCGGCATCGTGGCAACTACAAACAATATAAAATGGAAAAATAAATACAAAACTAAACCATAATGATACACAGGAATTCATAGAAAAAATAAAACAATGCCATCAGTACATAAGTTACCAATGATCATAACCTAATGTTATCATGCAAACAGAACACAAAGTTATCCATGTCAGTGCACAGATAATATCATGCATTTTGCTCAAAAATTAGCATTACCAAACATATCATAAACAAAATTTAACAAAAAAATATACAGAATTTAGTACACACATATTATCCACACATCAGTACATAAGTTACTCATGATCACAAACTAATGTTATCATGCCAACAGAACACAAATTACCCATGATAATAAGCTAATGTTATCATACCAACATTACATTAGTTATCAATGTCAGTACACACATATTATCATGCATTTTGCTCAAATTAGCCATGAATTTTATTCAGTGTTACCCAAAGGTTTACACATCAGTACATAAGTTACCCATGATCATAGACTAATCTTATCACGCCAACAGTTATCAAATTACCCATGATAATAAGCTAATGTTATCATACCAACATAACATTAGTTATCTATGTCAATACACACATATTATCATGCATTTTTCTCAAAATAGACATGAATTTTATCCAATCTTACCCAAAGGTTACAACTATAGTTATCAAGGAATCTTATACAAATCAAACAAATTCATAATCAAAAATTTAGCACATAACAGTTTAGTACTGTTGTTATCAACAGATCCTGTCCAATGTTACAAATGCATAGATCTGTGGTTATCACAAACTAATGCTATCATGCCAACAGAAAACAAATTACCCATGATAATAAGATAATGTTATCATACCAACATTACATTAGTTATCAATGTCAGTACACACATATTATCATGCATTTTGCTCAAATTAGCCATGAATTTTATCCAATGTTACCCAAAGGTTTACACATTAGTACATAAGTTCCCCATGATCATAGACTAATATTATCATGCCAACAGTTATCAAATTACCCATGATAATAAGCTAATGTTATCATACCAACATAACATTAGTTATCCATGTCAATACACACATATTATCATGCATTTTGCTCAAAATAGACATGAATTTTATCCAATCTTACCCAAAGGTTACATCTATAGTTATCAAGGAATCTTATACAAATCAAACAAATTCATAATAAAATTTTTAGCACATAACAGTTTAGTACTGTTGTTATCAACAAATCCTGTCCAATGTTACAAATGCATAGATCTGTGGTTATCAAGGGATCATATCCCACTGTTATCCATAGATACATCAGTTGTTACCCATGGCTAGATCTGTTGTTATCAACCAATGATGTTCAAATCCCCATTAGACCATGGGGGGAACAACACACATGTATCACATCATCTGAACATCAAAACTATATCACACGCAGTAGATCTGACAAGGCAACATTACTCAAAGGACAACAAAGGGGATCAGAGGTAGCATTCAAACCCTATTCATGCAGGAGACAGACAAAATTAGCGGGCAAAAACGCACGCAATACAACTTACAACTTACACACAACCTTAATCTACAGGACATGCAGGAATCAACGACAACCACAAACCCGACAAAATGGAACCGCAGGAAACCAGAGAATGATAGAGGAAAATGGTAGGAGCGGCAGAGGAGAGAAACTGGAGGAGGAGGAGAGAACTTGCAAGCACACCTGGAGGGAGTAGACGCGTCGGCGACGACAATGGCAAGCAGAATCTATGAGCAACCGAAGGAAAATGCCGCATCGGCCTTCAAATCACCGGAGAAGAAGGGGAGAGAGAGCAGCACGATTCCCGAAACGGTCAGGAGAAGTGGGAGGGGTGTAGAGGATGACGAATGAGCCCCCAGGTGAATAGGGAGACGAGATCAGGTGTGCGGCATTGAATACGAGCCACCAACCGCGCGGGGCTCGCGGGGTTGTCCGCGTTCGTTGGGTTCGAATCCAACGGTTCCTGCCAGCCCGCCGAGTTTTGACATTTTCAGACCGGTCTGAATCTATAAAAACCGAAGAAAAATCAAGGCGGGTTCTATGTATATAGCCGGTCCATGGTAGTACCATAAACAAGGACAAAGATCCACATGCAGCCCGTGTAAGACTAGTCACAGTGAGGATTATTATATAATAATATCATACATATGATACTAGTATATGTATGACCACTAAGAAACACCATCTAAGAAACAATGCATTGTCATTGTTGTTTCTTAAGTTTCAATTAATTCTATGAAAACGTGCTAAAAAACACCCCATTGCAGTGGCACATAAGCATTTTACATGCATATAATGCATGATACTCCCATTTGGGCTAATCTAAGAGCCGTTGGCTACCTTTTATTCCTTACAACCAATTATTTTGCCCACTTTAGCTTCATACATTTAATGCTATAGCCAATCGTATCTAACACATAGTGTAACTATTGTATGAATGGACTTTTAAGTAACATGGAATTGTTATAGAGCCAGCAGCACAATGTTCTATTAGCCATACTTTTAATCTCTATTTTCTCTATCCTCACCTCCATATGATTGTGATATAATTTTTGCAAACCCACCCCTTATCGGGAAAGGATCCCATTGGGTTTCCTGTACCATGTAGAACAAAAAACACATGATAATATATAGAGATAACCTTACATGACAGATGTCTTCGTCCAGCCACCAGGTCATGCTGATAACTTTGTCCTAGTTGTGGCTAAGGTGGTAGCATAGGCTTTTTATGACTTTAATAATTTTTGTAAGTTTGTTGTGAATTTTGTAAGGTCTTTGGAGCTATATATACAAATATATACATGTCCCTACATGTCATATGTTAAAATTTGGTCCCCGGTAGGTATAAGGTATGGGTACAGTATATCATCCTCATCCCCACTATATAAATTAGTTCGACTACTATCCTCATGGGTTTTGGTGGTGCTAGCACGGTTGAATGGCGAGGCCTAGCTCATCCCATATGTCATATATAGAAAATAATTAAAAAATGCTCCAAGTTTGCTCTGCCCCACCCTAGGGATGGATTCGTCATGGCTCACGGGAATGTTTTTGTCCAACCCACCTCCTAATAGATAAAGTCCCGTAGGTAGTGGTAGTGGTACATGTATAGAGGATGGTGTTAGTTTGATCTCCTCACGTTTGCCCCAACGGACAAACGACTTGGTCTCGCGCCCTGATTGGGGGCGCCCAATGTCGCTATCGTTGGTGGGCCCTTGTCGCGCAACGCATATAAAAGAGGTGGGGGCCAGGGGCATGCACGCCAAGGTTCTTCGTGCCCACTCACCCCACCGAAACACAAAACCCTAGAGCCACCGATCGGGGTAGCGCTGCAGCAGCGGGAAGCACTCACCTCACCGCCGCCACCACTCTGTCGATCTCGATGGCGAGATCTTCATCAACCACAAAGGCCGATGGTATGACTCTCACGCATACTCACTAGATCGACACCTATCGATCCCATTAGATCTAACAATGGTATCAGAGCTAACTAGTGTTTGTTGATCTAGTTGAGGTAGTAGAAAATCCGAAAAGAGTAGAAGAGGGCTAGGGTTTCCAGAAGCACCGCCACGAGGCTGTGTCGTTCCTCTCGATCCCGATGCGCATCGGCAAGCCGAGGCATCGGGAAGAATAACCCCCCATTAGTCCAAAACCCTAACCCCAAAGATCCAACCGAAGCTTTTCGAGAAGAAGAATCAACCCTTCGGGGCAAACAAAAGCAAAGAAAAACCCCAAATCCCGAACTCGAAAGAGAAAGAAAAAGGATCCTCGAATTAGATCGAAAACAAGCAAAGCCATCGGCTGCCACCGTGCATCAAAAAATGGCACCACCGTTGCGCCGCTTGACGGTCGTGCGCCAACTCTCGGGTGGACGCACCGCAGGCAAGTTGGGCAAGGGGGCATCGCCAAGCTCCTCGCCGTGCTGCCGTTTTTGCGGTGCAGTAGACTAGAAAGAGGAGAAGGGGGCTCACATCAAGGGGGGCTCGGAGCCGGACGACGCGGCCTCCTCACCAGCTCGCCAGCGCGGGGCATCGCGCCACCCCCGCTGCTAAGCGCGAGTGAGATAGACAAAGGGATGGGGAGCGAATGGCTTAGGGTTTCTCTGGGTGATACGTTCAAAACATATCTACTTTCTCGAACACTTTGCTATTGTTTCTCCTCTAAACTTGTGTGATTTGGATATAACTAACACGGGCCGACGCTGTTTTCAGCAGAATTACCTTGGTGTCTTGTTTTTGTGCAGAAAATGAACTATCAGGAAAAATCCTGGAAAATATGCCAAAAATTAGATTTCACCAGAAGATCCACGGAGCCAGAAGACGAGACGGAGAGGAGGCCTAGGGGGCCCACACCCAGCTCAGGCGCGGGCCCACCACTGGCCGCGCTTGGAGGGGGTGCAGCCACCCCAGGCACCCCCTGGGCCTCCCTCTGCGCCTATAAGTTGCCTTTCGATCTAAAAACCGAGAGGGGTTCGATAGTTTTCCAAAAAGAGTTCCGCTCCGCTGCCGCCACCAGAAACCAAGATTCGGATCCAGAATCTCCGTTCTGGCACCCTGCCGGGACGGGGAATTTGGAGAGGATCATCGCCATCGTCATCACCAACGCATCTCCATCAACCACCGATGTTCCCTCATCCATGAGTGAGTAATGCCCCGCTGTAGGCTTGGGGATGGTAGGGATTGGATGAGTTCTATCATGTAATCGAATAAGACCTGTTAGGGCATAGAGCCTAGTATCTCTATTAGTTCTATTTGACTTTGTTGCAAGTTGTTGTGCTTAATGCTTGTCACTAGGGCCCGAGTGCCATGATCTCAGATCTGAACTTATTATTGAATCATTATGATATTATTATTTGCGATCCTATCTGCAAGTTGTGTACACATATCATTGTCCGGATCCAAAGGCCCCAAAGTGAAAATAATTGGGACAACCGGAGGGGATGGCTGTGGTGTGAGGATCACTTGTGTTCACGGAGTGTTAATGCTCTGCTCCGGTGCTCTATTAAAAGGAGCACCTTAATTGCCAGTAGTTCCCTAGAGGCCCCACTGCCACGGGCTGGCTAGACAGAAGACGTTGTGCAAGTTCTTATTGCGAGCACGTATGACTATATTTGGAGCACATGCCTAGGATTGTTTAGTACTTGGATGCTTGTTATTATTTATCTGTAATGCCCTAGATCTTGAAGTTACATGTTTAGACTCGTCCATGCAACACCCGTCCATCCATACCTATGCCTACCGCACTCGAATCCCACTGTTACTGTTACTATTACTATTGCTCATGTTTTACTGCTGTTGTTGCTACTATCAAACTGTTGCCAATGATAAACTTCTATGAGCAAGAACTATTTCCAGGTGCAGCTGAACTGACAACTCAGTTGTTAAGGCTTGCAAGTATTCTTTGGCTCCCCTTGTGTTGAATCAATAAATTGAGTAATACTACCCGCAAAGACTGTTGCGATCCCTATACTTGTGGGTCATCAAGACTATTTTCTGGCGCCGTTGCCGGGGAGCATAGCTTTATTTGTAAGTTCACTTGGATCTACTATTGTTCACTGCTACTCCTTTCATCATGGGGAAGTCTCGTGTTTTAAAGTTCGCTATTTTACTATCCACTACAAGAAGAGGTACGGTCCTAAACACCTCTGCTGCTCTTGATTCACCGTCTGTTATAAGTAAGCTTTTTATACCACCACCACATACACATGCTACACAGACTGCTACTACTGCTGAGTCTGAAACTGCTTTTGATACTCATGATGTTACTTCTACTGTGCTTGATGCGAGTGGTTCATTAGGTGCTTTTCTAGATGCTACTATGGCTAGTCTAGGAAATACCAAAACTCCTAGTGAATACACTGTTACACCTGTTAGCTCACTTGAGGCTAGTGAGAGTTATGATATTAATGATGGTTACATTGAGTTCATTGATAATTTTGTTGAAGAGTGCCGAAACACACATGGTACTAGTGCTGTTAAGAGTCTCCTTGCTAGACATACTATCATGCCTAAGTTGTCCTCTGATCCTAAGTTTTCCACTTCTTCCATTGATATTAAAGATGAAGACTATGCTTTATCTCTTGATTTATCTTATTTAGATATTGTTGAGAAAGAACCTTTTTGTGGGACTGAAAATGAGAGTGTTGTGGCTCATATGAATGAGCTTTCTACTATGAGTGCTTTATTCTCTGATGATTTTAAGATGCGCAAGTACTTTGTTACTAAGATCTTCCCTTTTTCACTAAAAGGAGAAGCTAGGGCTTGGTTTAATAGATTACCTCCTTGTTCCATTGATATCCCTGATTGCTTGATTGCTTCTTTCTTCCAGAAATATTTTCCTCCCAGTGCTAGACATGCGGCTTTGCACAGACTTTTTGATTTGAAACAGGGAGAAGAAGAGAAATTGCCCGAGTCATGGACAAGGTTATGTGCCTTGATTCATGCATATCCTGGATGTCCATTACCTAAGAATGAGCTTCTTGATATTTATTATAATGGACTAACTGATGATTCTAGGACCTACCTAGATAGCTTTGCTTATTGTGTTTTCAGGAAAAGGACTCCTACAGATGCTGAAGAATTAATGACTAAAATAAGCAAGAATTATGCCGATTGGACTTCAACTAAGCTAAATGTTGGGGATATGCTATATGGGTATCCTAATAGCATGTCACTTATCCGGATAACCCGGGTGGCCCATAGTCGGTAGCATGGCCTATGGCCTGCTGGGCGGTCCAGTTAGATGGATCCAGAAGGGAGGCCCATGCCGGATAAAGGAAGGCTACGGTGGAGTCACCAACGTACCCGGAGCCTTGGAGTGCAAGATACACAAGACTAGTGATAGGCGGTGTAGGACTCTGTAACCTGTTCGGCTATGACTTTTCCCTGTAACCCTAGGACCTGGCGACTATATAAGTCGGGCCTATGGGGGCCTTTAGGGCACGTTCATAGACAATCTCAGACAACCTCGCACAGGGAATCAATCCCTGTAACTCGGCGTATTGCCTTTATAGTGATTTATAGCAGGAGTAGGATTCCGCCACCGTTGTGGGATCTGAACCTGGGTAAGCTGTGTTACCTCGTACCCGTCAACCGTCCGCCTTACCCCACGTCTCTAAACACGCACTGTGAGGACCCCTCCATGGCGTACTCGTCGGCAATACCACGATAGTTGGCGCCCACCGTGGGGCAAGAGGCGCTTCAGGCCCTTCAGCGGGCGAGGACCAAGATCTTCGCGGGAATCGGCGAAACCGTAGCCATAGGTCGCGTTCTCTTCTCCAGCAACGTTCTGATCGCCCCCCTGACGAGTTCTGTATCCCGGCGAAGACGAACCCTACGCGGTGTTCGATCGTTCCTATCGGAGACATCCACCTCTTCATCGGCGAAACCGACTCGGGCACTAGTTCCCTAGAAGTCGGAGGAGCATCAAGACCCGCACGGACCGCCTACGAGCAGGATACGTTCGCAGAAGGATCGATGTCTGATCTCTCTTCGGAGTTTGCCGGCAAAGATCGGAAAGCACCAAGACCCGCGCGGACCGCCTATGGGCAGGACACGTTCGCGGAAGGATCGATGTCGGATCTCTCTTCGGAGTTTGCCGGCAAAGATTGGAAAAATTCAAGGCCCACCCAAACCGCCCCTGTGTAGGATATAAAGGTGGAAGATCGCTGGAAATTCGCCGGCTTCGTCCGTGCGTCTGGACAGCAGAGATCCAAGTTCGTCGGCGTGGTTACCATCTTCGATCTAGCGCATTGCGTTCAGAGAGAGGGTGAATACCCCCGCGATTACCTGGCCAGGTGGCTCCGTATATGAGCCGATCTAGCCCACTACCCCGATGATAACACTTTGTATCACTTCATGGAAGGACTGGACCGCGGCACGCTTCTCCGACATTCTTTAAGACGGCAGCAGGCAACAGGATGCCTTACCCTCGAAGAGATGGTGAGCACCGTCAACAGCTACGCGGCAGCTAACACAGCAGCCCAGATGGAACTTGCGCTCAGAGACGGAGAACCTCTGATTCAACAGCCGCCGCCACCGCCTCCTGCCGCCATCGTCGCAGCAGAACCTCCACCTCCAGTCATCGTCGAGGCCGTTGCACCTCCACCGCCCGTCATTGAGGAAGTCCTGGCACCCTCCGACTCTGTCATTGACGCACTCTATGCTGATCTCAGTGCAGATTCAGAGGAGATAGACTTCAGTCTAGAAGAGCTAGACTCTGCTATGCAGGAGATGGAGGAGGAGTACTCGCGCGACGAGCAAGCCAACAACACCATCATGTCTCGAGGAGTGTTTGTCACCATTGGGACGGCGATGGATGAAGATCAACCCGGACGAGCTCCGCCTACAGCGCTGGAAAAGGGTAAGGGTCCACTTATTGCTGCTGATAATGATCACGCAAAGGTCATGCATCCTCCGCCTAACCCAGTGCAGCAGCCGCAGGAACTCGGCACCGGCTCGAGCAACAACAACACCGCAAAATTACCGCCTCCAGCATCTACGTCGGCAACAGACCAAGTCACTCCAGCTGATAGAGTGATGTACGACAATCTCCTCATCGAGCCGCTAACCGTTGCTCATATCCGGAACGTGACCCAGCTTGACGAGAAGCGCCAGCAGCTGTTGGAGGAAGCACATGCCATCGCGGAGCAAGGCGCTAAGCTAGATCGAGATCGCGCAGAAGTCCATAGAGAAAGCTAGAGCAATGGAGGCCGAGTACAAGACCTTACTGCAGCAGCAAAAGGCTAAGAAAGCTCCGGCTCACGTCATCAACAATCCTGGTGTACGGCGCAACCTACGATGGGCTCCCTCGAAGCTGGCACAGGCCAAGCCATACATTGACAGTGAAGGCAAGCAGGTGATGCCCACTCCACTCCTTAACCTCGCCGTCGCCAAGACCTTTTTGGAGCAGGATAGATCACCCGAGGCAGTGGAACAGGTCTATGACCTAGTGGCCAAGGCGGTGAAGCAGCAGGAAAAGGCCACCTCTCAGAGGCTTGAGTCTGACCCAGCTCTTTGCCAATCTAGCCAGCACAAGCCACCAAGGGACAGATCTCCTCTTGATGCTGGGTCCCAGACGGGTTCATCAGAGCGAAGACGGAGGGATGCACGCAACAGGAAGGATGCCATCCCCATATCCTCCAACCATGGAGAAAAGGCCCGACCTCGTCGCCCACCGCCACCGCCCCGATCTCCCCGACATCGCGAAGATTACAAGGCTCACCATCGTACGGATATGCCCCCACCAAAGCAGTGCGGCATCGTCATCTGTGACAACACGGAGCAGACCCGTCATGACGGAGAGCGCAACCAAGGACACAAGAGCAGGTCACGCCACGACCCTCCACGTCCGACAAGCAACTGTGACAGGCGTGAAGCGTCGCAGGAGGGTAACAACAAGAAGGCTAACCCACCGCCACCTCCGCCTCCGTCACCACCAACCAGTCACCATGGAGGAGGAGGCCCACGTCGTTCACACAGCCCATCCCGTGTTGACAAGAAGAAGAACCCGGATCCATACGACGCACGATCGCGGATCGATAAGATCCACGAGGCCCGGGAAGGACCATACCTGGGACCATGTTGCTTTGGACCTACAATACAGTCCGCAACTTACCCCAAAGGTTTCCAGATTGACAAGCCATCAAGCCCTATGATGGCACCGCCAAGCCAGACACATGGTTGCAGGACTACGACAACGCGGTGGAGATTGCCGGAGGCAACCCCAACATCACCGTCAAGTACCTCCCATTAATGTTGGCGGGCACGACCCGTCAATGGATCGACGACTTGCCGGAGAAATCCATCTGCAACTGGTTGGACATGCAAGAAGCGTTCACCAAGAACTTTGAGGGTACATACAAGCGTCCCTGCACTGTGGGCGATCTACAGCGGTGCGTGCAATAGAAAGACGAGACATCTCACGCCTACCTCTCCCGCTGGCTGGACATGAAGAATTCCTACGCAGGAGTGCACGCTCAGACCGCCATGGCCGTCTTCATAGATGGGTTGGAAAGGGGCACGCTGCTCCGACATAAGCTGAAGCGCTTGCAGGACAATCACCAGCTTGACTTAAATCAGATGATTCAGTTGGCTAGTGAGTTCGCAGTTGCCGATGATGATGCTCGCGGCTCATTGCCAGCAACAGCTATTCCAACTCAAGCTCGGAGGAACAGCAGTACAAAGCGGATAACCGCTCCAGAAGAAAAGCAATCTACCGACATGGTCGATATGACTTTTGCAGGACGAGGTGATGGAGGACAACATGGCCGAGGAAGGGGAGATGGCCGTGGGCAACAGCGAGGAAGTGAAACCACCTCGGCACCGCTCCGTGTTCCCCAAACCTACGAAGAGTACCGCGATATGCCGTGCCTCGTACACCTCGATGCCAACGGCAAGGCCACCCATACCAATCGACACTGCAAGTTCGTCAACGACCTCAAGGAAGACCTGGAGTCCGGCTACAAGCAAAGTCGGAAGAACAGACCGCGAGGCAAGGGCAAGGGGAAGAAGAAGGAGGAGGAATCCAAGGATTCAAGTGACATGGACGAGGACATTGACCCCAAGAACGCCGCCAAGAGCGACGACAAGGGCAAGAAGCCCTTCGCAAAGAAGGCCCTAGTCTACCACACTTTCCTTGGCACCCCCACCGTCCGACAACAGAAAACCTCTTTGAGGATCCTGATGGCCCCTCTCCCCCCAGTTCCCCAGTACCTGCGCTGGTCGGAGGTTCCAATAACTTGGGATAAGACGGACCACCCAGACCTTATACCCACGGAGAACCAGTACGCCATGGTCATGAACCCTTTGATTGACGGCATGGAGTTCACCAAGTGTATGGTGGATAGTGGAAGCAGCATCAACATCATGTACCTAGATACATTGCAGAAGATGAACTTGACGGAGGCAAACCTAAGGCGGCAACACCATCTTCCACGGCGTAGTTCCTGGTCTTGAGGCTCAGTCCCTTGGATGCATTACACTTCAGGTTGCCTTTGGCGATGTTAATAATTACCGCCAAGAGCGCATGACCTTTGAGGTGGTCCCCTTCAAGAGCGTGTACCATGTCATATTCAGCCGCGACATATTCCACACGTTCATGGCCAAGCCATGCTTCGTCTACAACAATCTCAAGATACCCGGACCAAACAGCATCATCACCGTATCCGAAAGCTTTACCAAGGCAAGGGACTGAGATCAATCAGCGAGCCCGTTCGAAGCTGTCCTCTACAACGAAGAATTCAAGGAGATCCAGAGCAAGGTCGATGACTCAGAGATGCCCGCGTCAAAGAAACAAATCTCCGACTCTGCTCCTGCGTTCAAGGCCGCCATCGAGACCAAGTCAGTGGAACTTGAGGTAGGCGATGCCTCCAAGGTCACCGCCATTGGGACGAACCTGGATCCCAAATAGGAAAGCGCGCTCATCGAGTTCCTCCGTGAGAATAGGGACATCTTTGCCTGGCAACCTGCCGACATGAAAGGTGTACCTAGGGAACTTGCCGAGCACAACTTAAACATTGACCCAAAATGTAAACCAGTGAAACAACCTCTATGACGCTTTGGAGATGAGAAGAGACGCGCCATTGGCAAAGAGATAGCTAGGTTACTTAAGGCTAGATTTATCCGAGAAGTCCTTCACACCCAATGGGTGGCCAATCCTGTACTTGTCCCAAAAAAGGGAACCAATGAATTAAGAATGTGCGTTGATTACACCGGCTTGAACAAAGCATGTCCCAAAGATCCGTTTGCTTTGCCTCGCATTGATCAAGTCATTGACTCGACGGCTGGCTCGGAACTTTTGTGTTTTCCCGATGCATACTCAGGATAGCACCAGATCAATATGAGGAAGTCGGACCAATTGGCCACTTCTTTCACTACCCCATACGACACGTTTTGCTATGTCACGATGCCCTTTGGGCTGAAAAACGCGGATGCTACTTACCAGCGGACAATGCAACGTTGCCTCCACGACCAAATTGGTCGGAACGTTCACGCTTATGTGGACGATATCGCGGTGCTGTCTAAAAAGTCAAATGACTTAATCTCCGACTTAAAAGAAACCTTTGATAATCTCCGGAAATACAACATGATGCTTAACCCTAAGAAGTGCGTCTTCGGGGTTCCAGCCGGCAAATTGTTGGGTTTCATCGTTTCCCAGCGTGGAATCGAGGTCAACCCGGAGAAAATCAAGGCCATTTTAAACATAAACCGTCTGACATGCCTAAAGGACATTCAACGACTAACAGGTTGTGTTGCAGCAGTTAGTCGGTTCGTTAGCCGACTAGGAGAGAAGGCTCTGCCGCTGTACAAGTTGCTGAAGAAGGCGGACAAATTCACATGGACGGACGAAGCGGATGCAACATTGAAGCAACTCAAGGAGATTCTTTCCTCAGCGCCCATCCTTGCAGCACCTGAGCCTGGTGAGCCCCTGTTAATTTACATGGCGGCAACCAACCGGGTAATCAGCATCGTCGTCGTGGTAGAGCGGAAGGAACCAGGCTATGAGCACGGAGTTCAACGACCAGTTTACTATGTGAGCGAGGTCTTGACAGAGTCCAAGCAGCGTTACCCGCACTACCAAAAGATAGCTTATGGAGTATTCCTTGCTTCTCGGAAGCCGAGGCATTACTTCCAGGAGCACCCAATCACAGTGGTGAGCAAGACTCCACTGTCCGACATCATCAATAACAACGACATTACAGGAAGGGTCGCGAAGTGGGGCATTGAACTCGCCGCCTTCGAGATCACTTACAAGAGACACGACGCTATCAAGTCACAGGCCTTGGCGGATTTTGTTGCAGATTGTACGGAGATGCCATATGCTACTCCGTTGCCAGAACCAGAGTACTGGGTGATGCACTTTGACAGATCAAAGTTGCTCAATGGCTCGGGGGCTGGTGTATTGCTACAGTCACCAACAGGAGACAAGCTACACTACGTTCTGCAAATCCACTTCGAGGCTAGAAACAACATGGCGGAGTATGAAGCACTCATTCACGGACTGCGTGTATCCAAGGATATTGGCATCAAGCACATAGTTTGCTGTGGAGATTTCGACTTGGTTGCCCAGCAGGTGGCTGGCACCTAGAATGCACGGAACCCTATGATGGCAGCATATCGAGACGAAGTGGACGAGATAGACAAGAGCTTCTTGGGCTACGAAGTCAAGTATGTACCTAGGGAGCAAAATGAGGCGGCTGATCTGCTGTCTAAGCTTGGATCAGGGCGCAAGCAAATTCCGCCAGGAGTTTTCCTAGAGCATCTGCGCACACCATCTGTGAAGGGCGCCGACATCGACAACCCGGATAGAGCTGACTCTTTCGTCAACATGGTGACTAAGGTCCCTCCGTCTTGGACAAAACCGTTCATGGAATATCTCGAACACGGAACTTTGCCCGACGACAAAGTCGAAAGACGGCAAATAGTACGACGATCAAAGGGTTATACTATAATCAATGGGCAACTCTACAAAAGGAGCACTACTGGTGTATACCTAAAGTGTGTTTCCCAGCTAGAAGGTATGGAAATCCTACGCGAAATCCATCTCGGAGATTGCGGGCATCACGCCGCTCCCCGATCGTTGGTCGCGAAAGCCTTCCGGCAAGGATTCTCTTGGTGACAAGGCGACAAGCTAGTTGAGACATGCATGGGATGCCAGTATTATGCCCGACAACCACATGTTCCTGCTGAAGAACTGCGAACAATACCAATAACTTGGCCGTTGTGCGGTCTAGGGGCTGGACATGGTGGGACCGTTATAGACGGCACCTTGTCACATCCCAAAATTTTCCAAATTTTGAAATGTGAAAAATGAATAAACAAAATAAAACTTTGTTGAAATTCAGGGTGAGAAGAAACTTTTTGAATCCAATTGGAAACTTTCAAACCTATTTGGATCAAATAAAATCCTAAAGGGATTTAAAAAGATAAACAATTAATAAAGAAAGTTTTAATAATTGGAATTACTATTTTGGACCTTTAAATAAAAAGATATGGTTTTTATAAAGCAAAGGTAGAATTATAAATAAAGATTATTTCTTAAAGCCAAATTAAATCTTGGCCAAGCTTTTAAAATAAAACATTCCTATTTGATAAAAAAAGTAAAGGTTTAATTAAATAAAATAATGAGGATTTAATATCCAATTTTATTTAGGTAAAGGCTTTTCCATTTTAAATAAACACTAAAACTTGTTAATTTATTTTAAATAAGTTTTCCAAGTGTTTTGTATTTCAAATAAAACCTAGTGAAATGGTTTTTACAATATTTAGATTTCAAATAGAATTTTAAAATAAATTAAATCCTATTTGAATTAATGACTAAGGTCTATTTTATTTAATTATTAATGGATCCTAAAAAGAATAAAATTATTTTATTTTGGACTTTGATTTGTGTTGTTAAACAGAACTAAAATAAAATACAAAGTTTGGTGGTGGTTGATTTGAATTGGAGTTTGAATTGTTTGTTTGAAAATCAAAACAGAAAATCAAATAGAAAAAAAAGAAGAAAAGCTTATAGAATTAAAAAAAAGTGAAACAAAACAACCCAACTAAGCAGGCCCAGCAGCCCAGTCGCAGCCCAACTCTTTCCCCCACCGCGAATCGTTTTTCACTGAGAATTCAACCCTTGAGAGAAGGCGAAGTGGCCCCATCTCCCTCTCTCCTCTCGACAGACAGGTCCCTAGCCAACACATCGTCTTCAACCGCGACATTTCCTCCTCGCCGTTTCTAGCAGTAACCCCGGCGTTGAATTCGCGTTCATGGAGGCCTTACCTCCTTCGGCGACCACGCGTGCATAAACGCCCCTCTCCGCTCTCTCTTTCCCCCCACACAGCGCCCCCTCTGCCACCAGGCTGCAGGAATTTTGAGCTTGAAACTTTCTGCTCCGACGAGGTTCCTGGCCGATTCCGGCACCGTCCAGCCGCCCCTCGACTCCCTCTACACACGAATTTGTTCTCCACCTCCAGGCGCACCTGCCCGTGTGCACCATTCACTCCCGCGCGCTCTGGAAGCTCGGCTTCGTCGACCTCAACTCGCCACCGCCGTCTGCCATTGCTCCGGTGACCTTTCCCAGGTAACTCCGACCGCCCCAAGCCCTCCTGTTGACACTCCCGTACTCCCCACGCTCTTCCGCATCTGACCCTGCCCTTGTTTTGCCTCGGCACGATCTGTAGCTCCATCCCCGACGACCTCCAGAGCCACCAGTCGCCAGGAGCTACTGCGGCGAGGAATTGCCGCCGTTCCTGTGCGCCCCTTGGACAGCTGCGACCACCTCGAGCTTCACCTCAACCACGCGAACACGGTGAGCTGTTTCTTTTCTTCCTTTGCTTCCTGGAATTGCCGCGACGCCACCGTCTGGGCTTGCACCGCCACTCGCTGCCGCGCAGCGCCGTCAGTCCTTGGTCGAAGCAGCTGAGCCCGTTGGATCCTTATCCTGCGGCTAAGATTAGATGCAAGCGAAAGGGTATCGTGTGTCTCTGCGCCGCACGATCTCACTTAGATCCAACGATCCAGAGAGGCCGATCCGCACGAAACGGTCCCAGCCAATAGAATTGCGCCGTGTGGCACTGGTTATGTTTAAAACAGAATTTTGAATCTGATTGATATGCAAACTTGTAAAATCATAACTTTAATTCTACACGTCCAAATTTTGCAAATTTTATATCAATGGAATCAATATAACATCTACTTTGCAACCATGCACTTTGTTTAATGTTTTGCTTCTGGTAAATTAGTTGAATTTGCAGAAACATGTGTAGGCTTATTTTGAATATAAAAATTGTTCTAGATAAAATTTTAATGTGAAATCTTTGCTAAATCGTTAGTTGTGATCTTACTGACCCTAGGAACCAACTCATGGATTTAAAAATGAATTTTGTGAAGTTTAGGAGTAAATACTTGAATTAGCTCATTTCTAGTCAAATAAAAATATTGATTTTGATATGGAATTGATTTTTTGAGTAAAACCTTTGGGAAATGTTTAGATTCAAACCTTATGACCCTAAACACCAAGTTTTTTGAATTAACAACTTATTTGATGAACAATATAAAATTATTGCTTTGATAGAAGCATTTTTCAACCACATAAAATAATGAAATGACTTAAAAATGGTTTATAGATAAAACCTTTCGCAAATGGTTTTACCACTTTAGTAAATGACCACTTTGAACCTTATAATGTTTAGAGCCTAGTAGAAACCACCTTTGCAAATAAAACTATCTTTTGCATGCTTGCATGCATGACTTTGTTTCTATTATTTTATGTGTGATGAATTGTTTGAATATTGGTTGGAATGCTAGTTGAATCTATGTTTGCATGATTGGTTTGTAGTGAAGTTAGAAGAGTGTGATATTAGAAAGATCAAGAAGTGAACCAACATTCTCTACTAAAAAGGCAAGTGACACTATCATCCAAGCCCTACTATTTTCATTATACTTAGTGGATTTTTGTAACATGCATGATAGGACTACTATATTTCTATGCTATGCTATATCCTATTAGGATATCCTTATATCTTCCTTAGTGAAAACAATGTAGTTGTAGTATGCTTAGCCCTGCTATAAATTTGGGATGGGATACATGATATGATTACATGAAGTGTTGGAAAAATATATGTTTTATGTAATAAAACAAGTACCCAATGAACCACCTGGGTGGAAAGAGGATACTCAAGTTTTGGACAAGGTGGCAACAAAGGGAACCATGTTTATATGGCTATCTTTTTGTATGTGCACTAGAAGAAAACCACCCAGGGACTTAGAGATGGAACATGTTTCTCGTCAAATGTGGCTTCCGGGTACAGCCACATGCTAAATGGGATCTGGCTTAGTCAACTACATAGTGGAAGACCCATGCATTGGCATCTTTAGGTTAACTAGGTTTGTGCTAGGGAACTTGAAACCCTACATTGGTTCCTGGAAGACAAGCTAGCATTGTGTATTGGGAGGACTCCTATGGAAAGACTTTGTCACATTCTCAATCTGCCAGTACTCCATCTTGGTGAGTACTTATCCAGCGGCCACTGGTGGCATCAAGATGAGATTGTGTCATGTGGGGAAAGTGTACAACTTCTGCAGAAGATCAAAATTCTAAGTACTTAGCCGTGTCCCCGGTTATGGAAAACACTGAGCAACTAAGGCCTGAAGCTATG
The DNA here is from genome assembly GCA_023614405.1 of Avena insularis. Taxonomy (NCBI): domain Eukaryota; kingdom Viridiplantae; phylum Streptophyta; class Magnoliopsida; order Poales; family Poaceae; genus Avena; species Avena insularis. Next base: position 93,698,709 of record CM042695.1, read on the forward strand.
GAAGATCTCGACATTCCAATTTCTCAAAGTTAAAAACTTGAGGGTGACAACAAGGGATTAGAAGCACTTGGAGTTTTCCAAGAAGTTCAAAAAGATTTGACAAAGATCAAAAAAACTATTTTGAAAAGATAGGACAATACTATATTGCTTTCTGCAAAGAGCTTAAACCCCACTTAGCCAAATATGCATGTAATGATAGGATCCACTTAATTCTTCATAGTAGTGAAACTTGCCAATACAATTCAAATGTATTGACCCTTGTGGCTGCAACTTATTATGTTGCAGGTTTGTTTGATGTTAGTGAAGTGTGTTGAATAGGATTACAAGTCTACAACCAACATGATGCTTTGTGGCACTTTGAAGATGAAGGACCCCATGCTTATAGATATTCTGCTGCAATGTAATGTGATAGCCACATGAGCTATGTAAGATGTAATGAATTATTTTATTCCTGGTTATAAAGTTGTATTATGACCTTTGTTTCTTGATATTACATCTTAACTGTGGATGCTAGCTATTGATCTAGGGACTAGCATTGTAAACACAGGGATCTCTACCTTATTAAAGGTTGGGAACCTTCAGATGGTATCGAGCATTGTGTTGCTGTAGAATTGTAACCCTAGGACTTGGACAAAACCCCTTAGAAAAATAGGGGTTGTATTTGTTCTAAAACTTATTTACAAACAATCTTGTAAACTCTTTCCTCAACCATTTTGGTTTTGATTCTACATCTCTCCTATTTCAAACTTGATTGACAAAACCTACCCCATGGCCAAAGACTTCACCATGAGCTAAGAACATCTTCAACTCTAATGACTTCAACATCTTCAACTCTAATGACTTCAACATCTTCAACTCTAATGACTTCAACATCTTCAACATTTTCACCAAGGACTTCAACCTTGGATATCACTAAGGACTACAAGTGAGAACCAAGAGACATTAGATTGCCCACCAAAGTTATTGATATCAAGTTAGAGTATGGATCATATTGACCTATGAGGTATGACTATAGTAAGTTATTATTTTCAAGAAAACTTGTTGTTTCCTTCAACTCATGAGTTAAGCTCATAAGTTGTTAAGTGGATAGTTGCTTGTTGATTGCTTGATTGTTTGAATGAACTTGGTTGGTTTTGAGTTGTGTGTTAAAACTTCTTAAAAACCTATCCATTAATACTCATCCCTATCAAACCAACAGATGCCTCCCCGTCGTGCCAACCCCAACCAAAACAACAACATCACCCCTGAGATGCAACAGTTGATGACAGGCCAAACTCAACTAATGCAGATGATGACCACACTCATATAGAATCAGAACAACAACAACAATAACAACAATCAGAATAATCCTCCAGCACTTGACATGCTCACCAAGTTTCTAAAACTTAGGCCTGCAAGGTTCTCTGGAACAACTGATCCAATGGAAGCTGATGATTGGTTACGTTCAGTGAACAAAGACCTAGTGACTGTTGGCTGCACTGATGAAGAAAAAGTTAGGTTTGCAGCATTTCTGCTTGAAGGACCAGCAACAACATGGTGGGACAGCTTTCAAATCACTACTCCCCTTGAAGATGTAACTTGGGCTATTTTTGAGGATGGATTCAGAACAACTCACATCTCACCTGGAGTGATGTACTTGAAGAAAAAGGAGTTTCACAATCTGAAACAGCGTCACCTCAGTGTGGCTGAGTATATTGAAGAATTCAACAATTTGGCACGCTATGCACCGGATGAAGTTGATACAGATGCTAAGAGAAAAGAAAAATTTCTTGAAGGACTTAATGATGAGTTGAACCTGCAGCTAGCTGTTGCCTATGTCCCAACTTATCAATCACTCTGTGACAAAGCCACCATTTTGGAAAACAAGATGAATCAAGTTGAGAACAAAAAGAGGAAGCATAAACTCAAGAATCACTCAGGATCATCAAAGAAGAAGCATTCATTCCAAAAGAACAATGAAGATTCTGAACCTCATCAGTATCACCACTACAACAATGGAAGTGAGAATAATGAAAATGATAATGACAATGGAGATGACCTTGATCAGAACCAACATGACACATTCAAGAAGAAAGACATTAGCCAGTTGCAATGCTATAACTGCAAGGAACTTGGACACTATGCATCAGACTGTCCTGAGAAGAAAAAGAACAAGGATGCTAGAAGAGCCAATGGAAATGACTCCAATGTGACCCAGAAGGGACATGTGAACCACATTGATATGGATGGAAACTTTGAAGAGATAGAAGAAGTGGATGTCAGAAACTAGTTAACTCAGAAGAGTCAAATAAGGATTCCTTGTCTGGATGAACCCATGGTCAAGTGAACCATCAATGTAACCCTATGAGACTTTATTTTAAGGGTGGTAGTACCCTAGTTGCCTTGAAGCCAACTTGTAACCTCTAGCCTTCCCAAATCTCGGGACGAGATTTATTTTAAGGGTGGTAGCCTGTCACATCCCAAAATTTTCCAAATTTTGAAATGTGAAAAATGAATAAAAAATAAAACTTTGTTGAAATTCAGGGTGAGAAGAAACTTTTTGAATCCAATTGGAAACTTTCAAACCTATTTGGATCAAATAAAATCCTAAAGGGATTTAAAAAGATAAACAATTAATAAAGAAAGTTTTAATAATTGGAATTACTATTTGGATCTTTAAATAAAAAGATATGGTTTTTATAAAGCAAAGGTAGAATTATAAATAAAGATTATTTCTTAAAGCCAAATTAAATCTTGGCCAAGCTTTTAAAATAAAACATTCCTATCTGATAAAAAGAGTAAAGGTTTAATTAAATAAAATAATGAGGATTTAATATCCAATTTTATTTAGGTAAAGGCTTTTCCATTTTAAATAAACACTAAAACTTGTTAATTTATTTTAAATAAGTTTTCCAAGTGTTTTATATTTTCAAATAAAACCTAGTGAAAAGGTTTTGACAATATTTAGATTTCAAATAGAATTTTGAAATAAATTAAATCCTATTTGAATTAATGACTAAGGTCTATTTTATTTAATTATTAATGGATCCTAAAAAGAATAAAATTATTTTATTTTGGACTTTGATTTGTGTTGTTAAACAGAACTAAAATAAAATACTAAGTTTGGTGGTGGTTGATTTGAATTGGAGTTTGAATTGTTTGTTTGAAAATCAAAACAGAAAATCAAATAGAAAAAAAAAGAAGAAAAGCTTACAGAATAAAAAAAAGTGAAACAAAACAACCCAACTAAGCAGGCCCAGCAGCCCAGTCGCAGCCCAACTCTTTCCCCCACCGCGAATCGTTTTTCACTGAGAATTCAACCCGCAGAGAAGCTGACGAGTGGCCCCATCTCCCACTCTCTCTCCTCGTGATGACAGTCCCTAACGCCAAAGACATCGTCTTCAACATGACATTTCCTCCTCGCCGTTTTCGCAAGAACCGACGTTGAATTCGCGTTGATGGCGGCCTTAACTCCTCCGCGACCACTGCATAAACGCCCCTCTCCGCTCTCTCTTTCGCCCCACACAGCGCCCCCTCTGCCACCAGGCTGCAGGAATTTTGAGCTTGAAACTTTCTGCTCCGACGAGGTTCCTGGCCGAGTCCGGCACCGTCCAGCCGCCCCTCGACTCCCTCTACACACGAATTTGTTCTCCACCTCCAGGCGCACCTGCCCGTGTGCACCATTCACTCCCGCGCGCTCTGGAAGCTCGGCTTTGTCGACCTCAACTCGCCACCGCCGTCTGCCATTGCTCCGGTGACCTTTCCTAGGTAACTCCGACCGCCCCAAGCCCTCCTGTTAACACTCCCGTACTCCCCACGCTCTTCCGCATCTGACCCTGCCCTTGTTTTGCCTCGGCACGATCTGTAGCTCCATCCCCAGCGACCTCTAGAGCCACCAATGGCTAGGAGCTACTCCGGCGAATCGTTCTGCTGCCTCGCCCTTGGACAGTCACACCCACCTCACCTCGACCACACGAACACGGTGAGCTGTTTCTTTTCTTCCTTTGCTTCCTGGAATCACCGTGACGCCACCGTCTGGGCATGCACCGCCGCTCGCCGCCACGCAGCGCCGCCAGTCCTTGGTCGAAGCAGCTGAGCCCGTTGGATCCTTATCCTACGGCTAAGATTAGATGCAAGCGAAAGGGTATCGTGTGTCTCTGCGCCGCACGATCTCACTTAGATCCAACAATCCAGAGAGGCCGATCCGCACGAAACGGTACCAGCCAATAGAATTGCGCCGCGTGGCACTGGTTATGTTTAAAACAGAATTTTGAATCTGATTGATATGCAAACTTGTAAAAATCATAACTTTAATTCTACACGTCCAAATTTTGCAAATTTTATATCAATGGAATCAGTAGAACATGTACTTTGAAACCATGCACTTTGTTTAATGTTTTGCTTCTGGTAAATTAGTTGAATTTGCAGAAACATGTGTAGGCTTATTTTGAATATAAAAATTGTTCTAGATAAAATTTTAATGTGAAATCTTTGCTAAATCATTAGTTGTGAACTTACTGACCCTAGGAACCAAATCATGGATTTAAAAATGAATTTTGTGAAGTTTAGGAGTAAATACTTGAATTAGCTCATTTCTAGTCAAATAAAAATATTGATTTTGACATGGAATTGATTTTTTGAGTAAAACCTTTGGGAAATGTTTAGATTAAAACCTTCTGACCCTAAACACCAAGTTTTGTGAATTAACAACTTATTTGATGAACAATATAAAATTATTGCTTTGATAGAAGCATTTTTCAACCACATAAAATAATGAAATGACTTAAAAATGGTTTATAGATAAAACCTTTCGCAAATGGTTTTAACACTTCAGTAAATGAACACTTTGAACCTTATAATGTTTAGAGCCTAGTAGAAACCACCTTTGCAAATAAAACTATCTTTTGCATGCTTGCATGCATGACTTTGTTTCTATTATTTTATGTGTGATGAATTGTTTGAATATTGGTTGGAATGCTAGTTGAATCTATGTTTGCTTGATTGGTTTGTAGTGAAGTTAGAAGAGTGTGATATTAGAAAGATCAAGAAGTGAACCAACATTCTCTACTAAAAAGGCAAGTGACACTATCATCCAAGCCCTACTATTTTCATTATACTTAGTGGATTTTTGTAACATGCATGATAGGACTACTATATTTCTATGCTATGCTATATCCTATTAGGATATCCTTATATCTTCCTTAGTGAAAACAATGTAGTTGTAGTATGCTTAGCCCTGCTATAAATTTGGGATGGGATACATGATATGATTACATGAAGTGTTGGAAAAATATATGTTTTATGTAATAAAACAAGTACCCAATGAACCACCTGGGTGGAAAGAGGATACTCAAGTTTTGGACAAGGTGGCAACAAAGGGAACCATGTTTATATGGCTATCTTTTTGTATGTGCACTAGAAGAAAACCACCCAGGGACTTAGAGATGGAACATGTTTCTCGTACAGTGGCTTCCGGGTACAGCCACATGCTAAATGGGATCTGGCTTAGTCAACTACATAGTGGAAGACCCATGCATTGGCATCTTTAGGTTAACTAGGTTTGTGCTAGGGAACTTGAAACCCTACATTGGTTCCTGGAAGACAAGCTAGCATTGTGTATTGGGAGGACTCCTATGGAAAGACTTTGTCACATTCTCAATCTGCCAGTACTCCATCTTGGTGAGTACTTATCCAGCGGCCACTGGTGGCATCAAGATGAGATTGTGTCATGTGGGGAAAGTGTACAACTTCTGCAGAAGATCAAAATTCTAAGTACTTAGCCGTGTCCCCGGTTATGGAAAACACTGAGCAACTAAGGCCTGAAGCTATGGAAGATCTCGACATTCCAATTTCTCAAAGTTAAAAACTTGAGGGTGACAACAAGGGATTAGAAGCACTTGGAGTTTTCCAAGAAGTTCAAAAAGATTTGACAAAGATCAAAAAAACTATTTTGAAAAGATAGGACAATACTATATTGCTTTCTGCAAAGAGCTTAAACCCCACTTAGCCAAATATGCATGTAATGATAGGATCCACTTAATTCTTCATAGTAGTGAAACTTGCCAATACAATTCAAATGTATTGACCCTTGTGGCTGCAACTTATTATGTTGCAGGTTTGTTTGATGTTAGTGAAGTGTGTTGAATAGGATTACAAGTCTACAACCAACATGACTGCCTGTGGCACTTTGAAGATGAAGGACCCCATGCTTATAGATATTCTGCTGCAATGTAATGTGATAGCCACATGAGCTATGTAAGATGTAATGAATTATTTTATTCCTGGTTATAAAGTTGTATTATGACCTTTGTTTCTTGATATTACATCTTAACTGTGGATGCTAGCTATTGATCTAGGGACTAGCATTGTAAACACAGGGATCTCTACCTTATTAAAGGTTGGGAACCTTACAGATGGTATCAGAGCATTGTGTTGCCTGTAGAATTGTAACCCTAGGACTTGGACAAAACCCCTTAGAAAAATAGGGGTTGTATTTGTTCTAAAACTTATTTACAAACAATCTTGTAAACTCTTTCCTCAACCATTTTGGTTTTGATTCTACATCTCTCCTATTTCAAACTTGATTGACAAAACCTACCCCATGGCCAAAGACTTCACCATGAGCTAAGAACATCTTCAACTCTAATGACTTCAACATCTTCAACTCTAATGACTTCAACATCTTCAACTCTAATGACTTCAACATCTTCAACATTTTCACCAAGGACTTCAACCTTGGATATCACTAAGGACTACAAGTGAGAACCAAGAGACATTAGATTGCCCACCAAAGTTATTGATATCAAGTTAGAGTATGGATCATATTGACCTATGAGGTATGACTATAGTAAGTTATTATTTTCAAGAAAACTTGTTGTTTCCTTCAACTCATGAGTTAAGCTCATAAGTTGTTAAGTGGATAGTTGCTTGTTGATTGCTTGATTGTTTGAATGAACTTGGTTGGTTTTGAGTTGTGTGTTAAAACTTCTTAAAAACCTATCCATTAATACTCATCCCTATCAAACCAACAGATGCCTCCCGTCGTACAACCCCAACCAAAACAACAACATCACCCACAGATGCAACAGTTGATGACAGGCCAAACTCAACTAATGCAGATGATGACCACACTCATATAGAATCAGAACAACAACAACAATAACAACAATCAGAATAATCCTCCAGCACTTGACATGCTCACCAAGTTTCTAAAACTTAGGCCTGCAAGGTTCTCTGGAACAACTGATCCAATGGAAGCTGATGATTGGTTACGTTCGATGAACAAAGACCTAGTGACTGCTATTGGCTGCCGATGAAGAAAAAGTTAGGTTTGCAGCATTTACGCTTGAAGGACCAGCAACAACATGGTGGGACAGCTTTCAAATCACTACTCCCTTGAAGATGTGACTTGGGCTATTTTGAGGATGGATTCAGAACAACTCACATCTCACCTGGAGTGATGTACTTGAAGAAAAAGGAGTTTCACAATCTGAAACAGCGTCACCTCAGTGTGGCTGAGTATATTGAAGAATTCAACAATTTGGCACGCTATGCACCGGATGAAGTTGATACAGATGCTAAGAGAAAAGAAAAATTTCTTGAAGGACTTAATGATGAGTTGAACCTGCAGCTAGCTGTTGCCTATGTCCCAACTTATCAATCACTCTGTGACAAAGCCACCATTTTGGAAAACAAGATGAATCAAGTTGAGAACAAAAAGAGGAAGCATAAACTCAAGAATCACTCAGGATCATCAAAGAAGAAGCATTCATTCCAAAAGAACAATGAAGATTCTGAACCTCATCAGTATCACCACTACAACAATGGAAGTGAGAATAATGAAAATGATAATGACAATGGAGATGACCTTGATCAGAACCAACATGACACATTCAAGAAGAAAGACATTAGCCAGTTGCAATGCTATAACTGCAAGGAACTTGGACACTATGCATCAGACTGTCCTGAGAAGAAAAAGAACAAGGATGCTAGAAGAGCCAATGGAAATGACTCCAATGTGACCCAGAAGGGACATGTGAACCACATTGATATGGATGGAAACTTTGAAGAGATAGAAGAAGTGGATGTCAGAAACTAGTTAACTCAGAAGAGTCAAATAAGGATTCCTTGTCTGGATGAACCCATGGTCAAGTGAACCATCAATGTAACCCTATGAGACTTTATTTTAAGGGTGGTAGTACCCTAGTTGCCTTGAAGCCAACTTGTAACCTCTAGCCTTCCCAAATCTCGGGACGAGATTTATTTTAAGGGTGGTAGCCTGTCACATCCCAAAATTTTCCAAATTTTGAAATGTGAAAAATGAATAAAAAATAAAACTTTGTTGAAATTCAGGGTGAGAAGAAACTTTTTGAATCCAATTGGAAACTTTCAAACCTATTTGGATCAAATAAAATCCTAAAGGGATTTAAAAAGATAAACAATTAATAAAGAAAGTTTTAATAATTGGAATTACTATTTGGATCTTTAAATAAAAAGATATGGTTTTTATAAAGCAAAGGTAGAATTATAAATAAAGATTATTTCTTAAAGCCAAATTAAATCTTGGCCAAGCTTTTAAAATAAAACATTCCTATCTGATAAAAAGAGTAAAGGTTTAATTAAATAAAATAATGAGGATTTAATATCCAATTTTATTTAGGTAAAGGCTTTTCCATTTTAAATAAACACTAAAACTTGTTAATTTATTTTAAATAAGTTTTCCAAGTGTTTTATATTTTCAAATAAAACCTAGTGAAAAGGTTTTGACAATATTTAGATTTCAAATAGAATTTTGAAATAAATTAAATCCTATTTGAATTAATGACTAAGGTCTATTTTATTTAATTATTAATGGATCCTAAAAAGAATAAAATTATTTTATTTTGGACTTTGATTTGTGTTGTTAAACAGAACTAAAATAAAATACTAAGTTTGGTGGTGGTTGATTTGAATTGGAGTTTGAATTGTTTGTTTGAAAATCAAAACAGAAAATCAAATAGAAAAAAAAAGAAGAAAAGCTTACAGAATAAAAAAAAGTGAAACAAAACAACCCAACTAAGCAGGCCCAGCAGCCCAGTCGCAGCCCAACTCTTTCCCCCACTGCGAATCGTTTTTCGCTGAGAATTCAACCCGCAGAGAAGCTGACGAGTGGCCCCATCTCCCACTCTCTCTCCCTCGCTGATAGACAGGTCCCACAACGCCAGCACATCGTCTTCAACCGCGACATTTCCTCCTCGCCGTTTCTGGCAGTAACCCCGACGTTGAATTCGCGTTGATGGCGGCCTTAACTCCTCCGGCGACCACTCGTGCATAAACGCCCCTCTCCGCTCTCTCTTTCCCCCCACACAGCGCCCCCCTCTGCCACCAGGCTGCAGGAATTTTGAGCTTGAAACTTTCTGCTCCGACGAGGTTCCTGGCCGATTCCGGCGCCGTCCAGCCGCCCCTCGACTCCCTCTGCACACGAATTTGTTCTCCACCTCCAGGCGCACCTGCCCGTGTGCACCATTCACTCCCGCGCGCTCTGGAAGCTCGGCTTTGTCGACCTCAACTCGCCACCGCCGTCTGCCATTGCTCCGGTGACCTTTCCTAGGTAACTCCGACCGCCCCAAGCCCTCCTGTTAACACTCCCGTACTCCCCACGCTCTTCCGCATCTGACCCTGCCCTTGTTTTGCCTCGGCACGATCTGTAGCTCCATCCCCGACGACCTCTAGAGCCACCAGTCGCTAGGAGCTACTCCGGCGAGGAATTGCCGTCGTTCCTGTGCGCCCCTTGGACAGCTGCGACCACCTCGAGCTTCACCTCGACCACACGAACACGGTGAGCTGTTTCTTTTCTTCCTTTGCTTCCTGGAATCACCGTGACGCCACCGTCTGGGCATGCACCGCCGCTCGCCGCCACGCAGCGCCGCCAGTCCTTGGTCGAAGCAGCTGAGCCCGTTGGATCCTTATCCTACGGCTAAGATTAGATGCAAGCGAAAGGGTATCGTGTGTCTCTGCGCCGCACGATCTCACTTAGATCCAACAATCCAGAGAGGCCGATCCGCACGAAACGGTACCAGCCAATAGAATTGCGCCGCGTGGCACTGGTTATGTTTAAAACAGAATTTTGAATCTGATTGATATGCAAACTTGTAAAAATCATAACTTTAATTCTACACGTCCAAATTTTGCAAATTTTATATCAATGGAATAAGTAGAACATGTACTTTGAAACCATGCACTTTGTTTAATGTTTTGCTTCTGGTAAATTAGTTGAATTTGCAGAAACATGTGTAGGCTTATTTTGAATATAAAAATTGTTCTAGATAAAATTTTAATGTGAAATCTTTGCTAAATCATTAGTTGTGAACTTACTGACCCTAGGAACCAAATCATGGATTTAAAAATGAATTTTGTGAAGTTTAGGAGTAAATACTTGAATTAGCTCATTTCTAGTCAAATAAAAATATTGATTTTGACATGGAATTGATTTTTTGAGTAAAACCTTTGGGAAATGTTTAGATTAAAACCTTCTGACCCTAAACACCAAGTTTTGTGAATTAACAACTTATTTGATGAACAATATAAAATTATTGCTTTGATAGAAGCATTTTTCAACCACATAAAATAATGAAATGACTTAAAATGGTTTATAGATAAAACCTTTACAAATGGTTTTAACACTTCAGTAAATGAACACTTTGAACCTTATAATGTTTAGAGCCTAGTAGAAACCACCTTTGCAAATAAAACTATCTTTTGCTTGCATGCATGACTTTGTTTCTATTATTTTATGTGTGATGAATTGTTTGAATATTGGTTGGAATGCTAGTTGAATCTATGTTTGCTTGATTGGTTTGTAGTGAAGTTAGAAGAGTGTGATATTAGAAAGATCAAGAAGTGAACCAACATTCTCTACTAAAAAGGCAAGTGACACTATCATCCAAGCCCTACTATTAACAATATACTAAGAGGATTTTTAACATGCATGATAGGACTACTATATTTCTATGCTATGCTATATCCTATTAGGATATCCTTATATCTTCCTTAGTGAAAACAATGTAGTTGTAGTATGCTTAGCCCTGCTATAAATTTGGGATGGGATACATGATATGATTACATGAAGTGTTGGAAAAATATATGTTTTATGTAATAAAACAAGTACCCAATGAACCACCTGGGTGGAAAGAGGATACTCAAGTTTTGGACAAGGTGGCAACAAAGGGAACCATGTTTATATGGCTATCTTTTTGTATGTGCACTAGAAGAAAACCACCCAGGGACTTAGAGATGGAACATGTTTCTCGTCACGGTGGCTTCCGGGTGAGCCACATGCTAAATGGGCTCGCTTAGTCAACTACATAGTGGAAGACCCATGCATTGGCATCTTTAGGTTAACTAGGTTTGTGCTAGGGAACTTGAAACCCTACATTGGTTCCTGGAAGACAAGCTAGCATTGTGTATTGGGAGGACTCCTATGGAAAGACTTTGTCACATTCTCAATCTGCCAGTACTCCATCTTGGTGAGTACTTATCCAGCGGCCACTGGTGGCATCAAGATGAGATTGTGTCATGTGGGTAAAGTGTACAACTTCTGCAGAAGATCAAAATTCTAAGTACTTAGCCGTGTCCCCGGTTATGGAAAACACTGAGCAACTAAGGCCTGAAGCTATGGAAGATCTCGACATTCCAATTTCTCAAAGTTAAAAACTTGAGGGTGACAACAAGGGATTAGAAGCACTTGGAGTTTTCCAAGAAGTTCAAAAAGATTTGACAAAGATCAAAAAAACTATTTTGAAAAGATAGGACAATACTATATTGCTTTCTGCAAAGAGCTTAAACCCCACTTAGCCAAATATGCATGTAATGATAGGATCCACTTAATTCTTCATAGTAGTGAAACTTGCCAATACAATTCAAATGTATTGACCCTTGTGGCTGCAACTTATTATGTTGCAGGTTTGTTTGATGTTAGTGAAGTGTGTTGAATAGGATTACAAGTCTACAACCAACATGACTGCCTGTGGCACTTTGAAGATGAAGGACCCCATGCTTATAGATATTCTGCTGCAATGTAATGTGATAGCCACTTGAGCTATGTAAGATGTAATGAATTATTTTATTCCTGGTTATAAAGTTGTATTATGACCTTTGTTTCTTGATATTACATCTTAACTGTGGATGCTAGCTATTGATCCAGGGACTAGCATTGTAAACACAGGGATCTCTACCTTATTAAAGGTTGGGAACCTTACACACCTTGTGGGTTTACGCATCTGCTTGTAGTAGTTGATAAATTCACTAAATGGATAGAAGCTAAACCCATTAGAAAGCTCGATGGGGAAACTGCCCTCAGGTTTCTCCGGGATCTAGTGGTGAGATTTGGTCTCCCACATAGCATTATCACCAACAACGGCAGCGATTTATCACTCGTAGAAGTGGAGGCTTATTGCTGGGAGAAAGGCATCCGACTTGACCTTGCATCTGTGGCACACCCACAACCCAATGGTCAGGTTGAGCGAGCCAATGGAATAATTCTGCAGGCAATCAAGCCACGTCTTGAGGCACCGCTACATAGAGCAGCTGGAGCCTGGGCGGAAGAATTGCCATCTGTGCTGTGGAGTTTACGAACTACACCTAACAGATCCACCGACTACACCCCTTATTTCATGGTATATGGAGCAGAAGCCATCCTGCCTTCCGACATCCTCCACGATGCACCAAGAGTTGTCGCCTACGACCAGGATGACGCTGAAAAGTCCAGACGCCTAGATGTGTACCTTCTCGAGGAGGAGCGCGTTTTGGCATGCCAAAGATCCGCCATCTACCAGCAGAAGCTACGCAGCTACCATAGTCGCCGCGTTCGACATCACTCATTTAAAGAGGGGGATTTGGTGCTCCGACTTAAGCAGAAGAAGTCACACAAACTATCCCCGCCATGGGAAGGACCGTTCATCATAAGCAAGGCGCTGCTCAATGGGTCTTATTACCTTGTTGACAATTGTGAACTAAAGGATAGACCCAACGAGGATCATAAGTGTAGGCGACGTGACCTGGATGATGACTACCCGGAGCTTGATCGGCCATGGAACATAGCACAGCTACGTCTTTTCTACACTTAGCATTTTTTATCTAATTGTATACCCCTTATATGATCAATGAAATAAAGCTCTCTGGTTCACTCATATTTCTGAGTCTTTTACCTCCTTTAGTGTTCATTTTTGGATCATGTAAAACCTTTATGCACAAGCTTTGCGTTTGCACTTGTGAAAATTCCGCCTACGGGTGTTAGCTTAAGTTTTCTAGTCTACACGTTCTTTGTCGTTTTTATGTGGATTCTGGAGTAGTGACTTTTGGCACTTATTGTCGGCGATTTTGTGCTCAGGTTATTGACGGTGCCATTGGACATCATCACCTAAGTGTATGGTTTCGACAACGAGTCTTCCGACTCACGAAAAGTCAAGCATAAGAACCAAAGTAATAGATAAGCCAGCACTTGCTTAAAAAATATATACATGCTGGAAACTAGTTCTTAAGCAGCAGGAAATAAACAACCATTGTTTTCCGCCTTAAGTTACATCAACAAGTTTTTTCCGCATACAACCAAAGGTGAAACAAATATTACAAAGTTGCTTTTCATTCCTTTGGCGCAGGAGACTTGGAAGCAGCATCGTCACCATCCGGAGAATCACCTTCAACGTCGGCACCGTGGTGGGACTCGGAGGAGTCTTGGTTGACGCTGTCGATGGTGTTCATGGGCACGAAGACGTCGATATGCACCAACTCGGCAACTCTGGTATCATAACCCGCGACTGACGACAAGATGGTTTCGTGATCAATTTCTTTGTCGTCATCGTCAACGTTGGGGATACCAGAGGTCACCGTATCGATGTCGGCACCTTCGTAGTGTGCCTTCACCATTGACAACGCCATCCTTGCGCCAGCCCGTGCACATGAAGCTTTCCAGCTTGTGATTCGCTCGGGGGCTCAGCGCAGAATCTCCGAGTACTTCGCCACGGAGTCCGAGGCCTTGATTTATATCTGGAGGGGCTTAGCAATATCTTTGGCTTGGGTGATGGCGGTGTTGATGAAGTTGCCGGCAAGAACCATGCATTCCCTATCCGAAGGAGGCGATCGGGTTAAACCCATCGGAGCTGCAAGTTCCGACAAGGAGCGCATGAGTTCAATAAATTCAAAGTATCCGGACTACAGAAATGCAAAGGCGGAAGAAGCTTACTGAAGATGCTGGACTTAGCCTGCCAGAGGGTGTCCGCCAGGGATTCTTTCTCTTGTTGGAGGAGCCTATACGCCTCGGTATGACGTTGGTTTTGCTCATCAGCAGCTTGCTTTTGATCATTTAAGATCGCAAGCTCCTCCTTCAAGCGATTGATCTCCGCGGAGGCGGAATCCTGCAGGGCCTTCATCGAATCCTCATGCATTTTCAGCATCTCCTTTCTCTCCTCCTTAAAGATCTTGTTCTCGTTGTCCAGCTGCTGGATGTGCTTGGACTGCTCGACAATATCCTTGTCCTTGGCAACATGTTCTGCAAAGTCAGAGAAAACAAAGTACACATTGAGTAATCGGAGAATAAAGGCACAAAACCAAGACGGAATGCGCAAAAAGAAAACAGACTCTTGTTTTTGATGATCTGTTCCTTCAAGATGGCAGTTTTACCCTTTTCGGCTTCGAGATCTGCGTGCATCTTCTGGTACTTGTAGGTGGCCATGCCTCTCCGAGCATTCTCATTCTGTGGAAAAAAGAAAAAAGTTAAACCGTTGTTTAGTCTACTTGGAGCATCTATTCGGAAACTTTCCACCTAGACGCTCGGGGGCTACAGTGAGAGTTTTTACTTAGCAGTATGCTTAGCTTTTCTTTAAGCATCTAGTCGGAGCTGATTCAGTTCTCGACTAGAAGCTTGGGGGCTATAGTATAAAGTTTTTAGCTCGGAATCTACTTAGCTTTTCTTTAAGCATCTAGTCGGAACTAATTCAGTTACAACTAGAAGCTTGGGGGCTACAGTATTGAAAAATTATAAACACTGCATATGCTACTCTTAAAGCATCTAGTCGGAATAGTTCATTCCATCTAAATGCTTGGGGGCTACAGTGAGAGTTTTTTCTAACTTAGTCACTCTTAGAGCATATAGATGTAAAACCTATGGTTTTCCATCTACATCCTCGGGGGCTACAGTGGGATACTCATATGAAATGCAAAAGGCAAAGTAAACTTACAAGTGCGATGATCTTGAGGTTTGTAGCGCTCTCGGCCAGCAGCTTGCCAAAGGAGATGTTGTTTCCTCGCAAGATGTCTGCTTGTCGAAGGAGCTCCTCAAGACCGCATGTCGGAGATGTCGGTGCAGCTCTAGGAACCAGAGTTGTGCTACTCGGCGTGAGTGCCGGGTAGACTATCTTTGGGAACTCAAAGGGTTTCTGGGGAGAAAGGGCGCCGCCTTCGGCAGATGTACCAGCTTCCACCACCGCCTTGTCGCCATCGATGGCATCCTTAGCCGGAGCTTCATCCATTTGTTGAGTAGTGCTCTCCTGCGTTGCCTGCTCGCCGACAACCATGAGTTCGGTAGAGGCGTCAGAATCCACTTCCATGGCAGAAGGGCCTGATGACTCCTTAGCTTGTGAGCTTGTCGGAGCAGATGAGGGCTTGACGGCAGGAGTAGTAGGGGAGATGGTGGGGGAGGCGTCACGATGCAGCATATCCTTGATATTTCGAGAAGCCCCCGATGTCTTGGAGGTCTTCTTGAGGCTGGTCGTGGCTTTCTTCCTGAAACGTGCATATCCCGGTGGGGGTGCTTTGGCAAATGTCGTAGAATGAGAAGCTTACACTAATGGGGGTGCTTTGGAAAAAATCCCGGTGGATCTTTTCTTTTCCGCCTCGGTATGGTAGTCTTTGGAGGCTTCCGCCAACGAGTCATTATCGACACTGTGACTTCCTTCATCTTTGGATCATAGATTTGGGCAGCCAGGTTGCCCTCCTCTAGATCGGTAAGCTGCTAAGTAAGAAGTCACCGTGTTAGACAAAATAACATTTGCAAGACGGAAGAACTGGAGTATATGTCGTACACTGAAAATAAAAACCTACCTTTGGGCACTTGATGTCTACGAACATGTCGTAGGTGATGGTGAAGCCACGCGTCTTATCCTTCACCTTGACGATGTCCTTAAGGCGGAGCTTGACGGAGTCACTCGAGAAGTTGTCCACGGAGATGCGGAGACTATCCCTTCTATCGCTGGTATACTCGTGCATGTACTTCGCGTGGTGCTATAGAGGTTGGATTCGCCTGATGAACCAGCACATGGCTAGGTCCAAGCCGGTCAAACCTGTCTCTACAAACCATTCGATCCGCCTTATAGCGTGAGAAGCGTCAAGGTCGGAGGGAAGGGAGGCTTGGGATCTCCATGTGGAAACTTCAGCGGCGGCTCCGTCCATGAAGTCTGGGTACGTAACTTGTCGGCCAGCCAGAGGAATGTCTGGGCCGTAAAAGTACGTCCGCTGCCAATTCTTGCAGGACTCGTGGCCGACGATGTCGAGGAACCGTCGGCCAGGTCAAATCTTGAAGCTTATGGTGCCACAGTTCCTAAGCTCTTCATTGCTATGTCCGGCTTCACGTTTGACGGTGAAGAAGTACACAAAAAGGATTAACCTAGGCCTTATCCCTAGGTATCCCTCGCAAAGTGCCGCGAAGTTGCTAAGCACTAAGATGTTATTGGGGGAAAGGTTCTAAGGCTGGACCCTATAGTGGTTTAAGACGGAGAGGAAGAAGTTGGAGATAGGCAGGGAGACGCCGCGTACCAGCTGAGCTTTTAGGTACATCTTTTCTCCGTCTTGGGGAGAAGATGCCACCTCGCCGGCCGGCGCCGCCCGCCAGGCAAGTCCCTCCGTCGCGGGGAGGTAGCCTTCGGCGACCATCTCTTGGATGTCGCGGTCGGTGATGTCTGAGCCGTGCCAGTCGCCCTTATGCGAGTCTGGCTCCTCCTCCAGTAGCTCTAGCGCCGCCAAGTTTTGGTCGCCGCCGGTGGATTCGATCACCGCCGATGCGGGGATGACCAAGCCCTCTAGGGGCACGACGACGGAGCTCGCCGGCTTCACCGCGGCTTCGCTGAACGCCGCCATTGATGGGGAGGTGCTGCTGCTAGCCATGGGATGGAGGTTGGGTGCGACTGGTGCAGATGGGAGCTAGGGTTTTCTCAAGGTTTCTCGCGGAGAGATCGAGGAGACACGCGGCTGGAGGAAGAAGATGATGCGAGAAGAATGAGGTAAAAAGTGGAGATTTCCCCATGGTTACTATTTATCATCCTCGGCGTCAAGATTCGTGCAGCTTGATCGGACGGTTGCCACGTGAGCGGCGTTTTTTTGCGAAATTCGCGGAAAATCAGATATGATTGCGTTCTCTGCATGTGTGAGTTACGAGGCGTCGCTGACCTAAGCCTACGTCGTCCTGGCGGACATGGGTAGATGAGCCGTCACATCGAAGATTCCGACATAGGCGGATTCAATCCGACTATGGAAGAGTACAATGGAAGACTCAACATTTTTCCGGCTTACAAGTTTAAGACGGAGAAAGTTTTGCAGGGTTCTTTGGGAGGACTACAAGATATTGCTTGAAGATTTGCTGACATCCAACTAGACGGAGCATTCATCTGAAGAGGCAAGACGGCGCAAGATCTCGGAGTTCTCCGGGGGCTACTGTTGGGGATATGCTATATGGGTATCCTAATAGCATGTCACTTATCTGGATAACCCGGGTGGCCCATAGTCGGTAGCATAGCCTATGGCGTGCTGGGCGGCTCAGTTAGATGGATCCAGAAGGGAGGCCCATGCCGGATAAAGGAAGGCTACGATGGAGTCACCAACATACCCGGAGCCTTGGAGTGCAAGATACACAAGACTAGTGATAGGCGGTGTAGGACTCTGTAACCTATCCGGCTAGGACTTTTCCCTGTAACCCTAGGACATGGTGACTATACAAGTCGGGCCTATGGGGGCCTTTAGGGCACGTTCATAGACAATCTCAGACAACCTCACACAACGAATCAATCCCTGTAACTCGACGTATTGCCTTTATAGTGATTTATAACAGGAGTAGGATTCCACCACCGTTGTGGGATCTGAACCTGGGTAAGCTGTGTTACCTCGTACCCGTCAACCGTCCGCCTTACCCCACGTCTCTAAACACACACTGTGAGGACCCCTCCATGGTGTACTCGTCGGCAATACCACGACATTAAATACACCTGAGCCTATTACTTCTGAAACAGTTGTTCCTGAACAAATTCCAGCACCAACAACAAATAAGAGGGGAGTTATTGCATTAAATGACGAAGTGATGAAGGAAGCTAAGAAGTGTCTAAAGGAGTAAGGTATTAGAGCTGAAGATGTGAAGAATCTACCTCCTATAGAAGAATTATGTAAGCCAATTCCCCACTCATCTACTATTGAGGTACACTCTCTCCAACACTTTGATGAAGGTGATATTCCTTATGGTAAGCCTCCTGATCAATGTTTAGAGGAACTTGACACATTTATTGTTAAGCAAGGATATTTTAATAAACAAGTTCAGAATCATTTTGGAAAACTCTAGAGCTATCCATGAGTTGAAAGATATTGTGGAAAGAACTTCTAATGATATTAAAATTCTTTGTAAACACTTTCAAATGGTTCAAACTCAACTTGATCAACTTGATAAGGTGCAAAAGGATATTATAGTTAATGCTTCAGAAGATAAACATGCTTATGGAATTAGAACTAGGAGTGGTATAGCTACTCAAGATCCTTTATATCCTGAAGGACACCCTAAAAGAATAGAGCAAGATTCCCAACAAGGTGAAGATAGTGGTAGTCCTCGTAAGAGGAAGAAAAAGAAACATCAGAGAGTCGAGGAACCACTTGAACCTGCTATAGACCCTAATAGTATATCTGTCTCTGATGTTGAAACTTAGAGTGGTAATGATAAAAATGAATCTCCTGATAAGGAGGAAGGTGAGGAAGAACCTGAGAAGCACACTAAGAACACTAGGTATACAAAGGAAGATTTTATTGCTAATAAACATGGTAAAGAGAGAGAACCTTGGGTGCAGAAACCTATGCATTTTCCAGGTAAGAAACACAAGTCAAAGGAGGAGGAACACTACAACAAGTTTTGTGAGTGGATGAAACCTTTATTCTTGCAAATTCCTTTGAATGATGCTATTAAGTTGCCTCCTTATTCAAAATATATGAAGGATATTATCTCTAATAAAAGGAAGATTCCTAATGAGGAGATTTCTACTTTGCTTGCTAATTACTCCTTCAATGGTAAGGTTCCAAAGAAACCTGGTGATCCAGGTATACCAACTATTCCTTGCTCCATTAAGAATAATTTTGTTAGAACTGCTTTATGTGACTTGGGAGCTAGAGTTAGTGTTATGCCTCTTTCTCTCTATAAGAGACTCCAGCTACAAAAGTTGATACCAACTGATATTTCTTTGCAAATGGCTGATAAGTCAACTACTATTCCTGTTGGTATATGTGAGGATGTTCCTATTCAAGTTGCTCATAATTGCATGGTCTTAACTGATTTTGTTGTGCTTGAAATGCCTGAAGATGATAATATGTCTATTATTCTTGGGAGACCTTTTCTTAATACTGCAGGTGCTGTCATCAATTGTAATCAAGGAAAAGTAACATTCAATATTGATGACAAAGAGCACACTGTCTATTTCCCCAAGAAGGTTGTAAAGAGCTATTGCCTGAATTCCATTGAAAATATTGAGAGCATCAAGGTTGGAGAAATATATTGTCCCATTCCACAAGAAAATTTTGAAACCATTATGATTGGGACCATTGCTATCAAGTATGATGTAACATAATCACCTTGTGGAATGCAAAGTTTTGATTCATATAAGATTGTTTTGGTAACAAGACTTGATCAACCTTGTTAACAAAAGGATTTGTATGAACAAAATAATGTTTCGACTGTTGTTATACTTGCTTTCTTTTATTTTTCTTCTTCCTAGTCTTTGCTTTAGCTTTAGTTTTGCTAGTTGTTTGCTTGTTTGAGTTTCTCAGATCTCCTGTAGTTTGGATTTTGGTTTGATTTTGCTTCTTCTGAAAAAACTGTTTCTGCGAGAAAATTAATTTTCATACCCTGAAAATTGGCCAAAAATAAAGTTCCCCGAAAAATCCCAGAAAATTCAAAATAAATTTTTCCTCGAAAAAGGGACAGAGAGGCACCTGAAGTGACCCAGGGGGCCACCACACCTATGGTAGGCGCGGCCGACCAGGTGGCCGCGCCTAGGGGGGTATGGCCCACCTAGGCCTCTCTAGGCTGCCTCCTCAAAGCCACCTTCTTCCCCTCTCCCGAAAAACACCGAAAAACTTGCTTAAGCTCAAGTTCTTGGTGTTCTTTCTCGCGATTTTCGATCTCCTTGTTCATCCCATCTAAAGTGCTGATTTTGGAGGGTTTGCTCCTTGGTATGTGCCTCCTCCACTTGTCCAATTAGATTTGTGATTGGTAGATTGTATCTTGAGTATTTTTCTGCTATAGGTGACAGGTTGTTTGAGCTTGCATGCCTGTTCCATGCTTAGAAACTTTGTTTGTTGCATGTGTAGTCCTCTAGCAAGTTCTTATAGTAGTTGCTCATCGTCTATCAACTTAGAAATCACTTGGTTTGATGGTTGTCTAAAAATTTCAGCAAGGAAGATCAGTGCTTATCCACTGAATCAATATGACTTGAGGGTGCATGAGCTAATGAAGGTTCATCGTGAAGAGGCAGTTTTTCCTTCCATATATCCATGCCATGAATTTATGAGAACTGCGGGGATCCTCCAAGATTTCCAAACTATGGTTATAAATGCAGGGTTGGAACACTTTGTTGAAGGTGAACCATTCTAATATGTTAAGCTAACCATGGCTTTTGTGCAGGACTTCCGGTTCACTTGTTCTACATCTAATCCCATGGTCCATTACAAAATATATAATATACTTGCCGACCTGCCTTTTGCTGATTTCTGTGCAGCAATTAGAGTACCTCAGTGGGGATCTTTTGAGAAGATCAAGGAGAGGACCAAGTCACTTATGGATTTATATGCTGAGATTTGCCAAGGTTTCGACTTCTCAAAGGAAAGTGGTAAAAATTCGGAACATTCAGCTCCCAGCTATTAGATACTTTTCCTATTTCATTACCAAGTGTGTTCTTGCTAGAAAGATTGCTAGAAAGTTATCTTCTTTTGATATAGCTTTTATCACAACTGATCTGAATAAGAATAGATCTTATAGCCTGGGTGCGCTGATAGCTCACCGTCTCACCACCAACTGCGAGAAGGGTGGAATTTGTGGAGGTCTCATTGCTTCTAGGTTGCTAGATTTCCATGGTTGAGAGCCTCATTATTCAGATTTTCAGTTCCCCATAGAGAGGCTTGATATTGAATCCATGATTCAGCATGATTTTGTTTCCTTGGGGGATAATGTGAGAAGATTACCATATGACTTATAATTTGCCCAGCAAGGTCTGAGAAAGGGTAGGACTGAGAAAATAGTTTATTTGCATGCACCTGCTTTGTTTAATTTTGATAACAGGCAAGGATTGTCGCTTACGGAGAAGGAGGTTGATACATTTGTGGGGGAACTCTCCTAGCAAGAGTAAAGTGTTAAAGAGGATGTCGAAAACTATTCGGTTCAGCCCTCCAACTTGGGAGAGTCTTCATACCAGCAGCCCTCATTTGATTGGGGTGCGTCTTCTTCTTCATCGCAGGCGCCTGACTATGATCATTCCTATGATGACCCACTAGCTTGGGGGTTCTATCCGCGCTATTGAGCCCCACTTAGGCCAAAAGCCTAAGCTTGGGGGGAGGTATACCGACATCACACTCATATATTTATCATGTTCGGTCGGTTCTTTGTACATCCATTGTTTTCGCTTTCTTTTTGGTTCTTGTTGCTTCTTTCTCAAAAACACAAAAATACCAAAAATATTTTCGTTGTTTCTCTTGGTTTGTTTCTTTGCTTTGGTTTGCCTTAAAAGAAAAATCCAAAAAGATTTTTGCTTTGTTTGGTTTTCCTTGTTTTTGTTTGGTTTTTCTTTGTTTGCTTGTTTCTAAAAATTCGAAAACACCAAAAATATTTGTTGGTCTTCTTTGGTTTTGTGAGTTCTTTGCACAGTTCAGCCGTCCACAGTGGATTTTGGTTTCATGTTAATCATTCAAGTCACACAAGTGAAGGGCAATAATGAAGATTAAGACAACTTGTGGTGTGGTAAGTGGCTAGTAACGAACTCTATTTGTTTCATTTTTGTACATATACTCATCATTGTGAGCATGCTTAGCCTGTTTGTGTAAGGTGTATGTCATTATGGATGCTTAGTAGTTCTTGCTTGTCTATGATTAGCTCTAGCTTTCTAATAGTTTGTAGCATGTCATATGAATGTTTGCTTGAATTGTTTTATTCATACTTTGGTACGATATTGTGGTATCCTCCTCTGACTGTTCATGTGAATCGACTTGGCACATGCTCACGTATGCATATGACTAATCAATAGTCAGTAAGCCTCGATGATTTATTTTGCCTCAGAGTTATTGTATCACTTTCATGCCATAATTAGTTCTGTTTTGTTGCAAGCATGATTATGATAGTTATTGCTCTCTCGTTTGTCGCTCCCTCTCTATTGCTAGCCTTCACTTGCACTGAGGATGTGCTCTACCTGTGGTTCCAACTCCCCAAAACCAATATTGCCAGCTGTGTCCACCATACCTACCTATTAGCATCATTTGCTACTTTAGTGCATATTTTATATATGCCGTGTTTTCTTCCAAAAGAAAATGTTTGTCTGTTTTTATAAAGTTAGTTAGTAAAGCTCTCACGAACTTGATGGCACACTTTATTATTTTCCCTTAATAATTCTGAATCATCGTGACCTGTCCATGAAAGTTATATGCTTGCTGATTATATGCTGGGAGTCAGCAGAACCGTGCTATTACGGGGAACGCTTTCAACACTTTTTGGATATCTCATCCAGTTGATTCCTTGCTCTTTTGTTTACAGATGTTGACGATGTGAAATAAAATGGGAGGTTGTGAGTTCATGGAGTTTATACATTGTGTTAGAGAAACGCCTGAGCCGCTAGCCTAAGCCATGTCTAATCATGATGGAAACTTGCAGCATCATCATAATGAGCATCTATGAAGCATCCTCAATAAAAAAGCTATGCATATGGTACATAAAAAGATTGCTGACATGCTCATTGTCTGCTTGCCTTGTCATAGTGGTTATGGGAAATCTCCTGTACCATGTGCAAGGGGTACCCCGTTGGCGGTTCTCGATGATATGCATGTATTTACAATGACAAGAACTTTCAGGTGACCAAAGTTGAGTAGCATGCGGAGCGACCCTTGTACTCAAGGGACTTGGGATTTCTAGTTTATGGTCTGTCAAGCATATGATTCAGAGTGGACCTCACTTTCACCTTAACCACATGAAGATGCATATGATAGGAGCAATGAGAGCTCAAAGCTAATGAGTATCTTCCTTTCAGCATTGGGAAGCTTTTCAAACCTTCACAAAACCATTTTCACAAATTTGTTGAGTCACCACTTATTCTATGAGCACCTTCTTGAGAGCATAGTTGTCATTCTTGTGTTTGTTCCAAAACTTGGTTAATAATGTCATGAATTTGATGCTTGTATCTCTGATATATTTACTTGTAGTCTTCATACAAACTTCAAAGGTGCCTTGGCATTTATATTGTGCTCTTCAAACAAAGGCAAGCGAAACACCACTCTATCATACCTTATTATGAGCATAGCAATGCTGCTTATGTTTATGTTTCATGCTACTTATTATTATTGAGTTGGTTTCTCTTCATATCTTGCAATGACTATTGAGTAGACTTAGTTGCATACTCTTTATTATGAATTGTCTAAGCATCTACTCCTGTGCTGAGAATATTTACATCATATGAAGCAAAGTGTTCGTGCAATTTCTTTTATCGCACTCAGTTTTCAACTGAATTGCTTGAGGACAAGCAATAAGCTAAGCTTGGGGGGAGTTGATACGTCCAAAACTTGTGTGATTTGGATACAACTAACACAAACCGACGTTGTTTTCAGCAGAATTACCTTGGTGTCATGTTTTTGTGCAGAAAATGAACTATCAGGAAAAATCCCGGAAAATATGCCAAAAATTGTATTTCACCAGAATATCCACGGAACTAGAAGACGAGACGGAGAGGAGGCCTAGGGGGCCCACACCCACCCCAAGCACGGGCCCACCACTGGCCGCGCCTGGAGGGGGTGTAGCCACCCCAGGCACCCCCTCGGCCTCCCTCTATGCCTATAAGTTTCCTTTCGACCTAAAAACCGAGGGGGGTTCGATAGTTTTCCAAGAAGAGTTCCGCTCTGCCGCCGCCGCCACCCGGAACCAAGATTCGGATCCAGAAACTCCGTTCTGGCACCCTGCCGGAACGGGGAATTTGGAGAGGATCATCGCCATCGTCATCACCAACGCATCTCCATCAACCACCGATGTGTCCCTCATCCATGAGTGAGTAATCCTCCGCTGTAGGCTTGGGGATGGTAGGGATTGGATGAGTTCTATCATGTAATCGAATAATATATGTTAGGGCATAGAGCCTAGTATCTCTATTAGTGCTATTTGACTTTGTTGCCACTTGTTATGCTTAATTCTTGTCACTAGGGCCTGAGTGCCATGATCTCAGATCTGAACTTATTATTGAATCATTATGATAGTATTATTTGTGATCCTATCTGCAAGTTGTGTACACATATCATTGTCCGGATCCAAAGGCCCAGAGTGACAATAATTGGGACAACCGGAGGGGATGGATGTGGTGTGAGGATCACATGTGTTCATAGAGTGTTAATGCTTTGCTCCGGTGCTCTATTAAAAGGAGCACCTTAATTGCCAGTAGTTCCCCAGAGGCCCCGCAGGCTGGGCCGATGTAAGATGTTGCAAGTTCTTATTGCGAGCACACATGACTATATTTGGAGCACATGCCTAGGATTGTTTAGTACTTGGATGCTTGTTATTATTTATCTGCAATTTCCAAGATCTTGAAGTTACATGTTTAGACTCGTCCATGCAATGCTCGTCCATCCATACCTATGCCTACTGCACTCGAATCCCACTGTTACCGTCAGTGTTACTATTGCTCCTGTTTTACTGCTGTTGTTGCTACTATCAAACTGTTGCTACTGATAAACTTCTGTGAGCAAGAACTATTTCTAGGTGCAGCTGAACTGACAACTCAGTTGTTAAGGCTTGCAAGTATTCTTTGGATCCCCTTGTGTCGAATTAATAAATTGGGTAATACTACCTGCGAAGACTGTTGCGATCCCCTATAGTTGTGGATCATCATGGGGTGAGGCCGCTGGCTGGTTTTGTTCCGCCGAAATGCATGCGCGGCCATCGGATCTAGGCTAGCTGCAAGGGACGGCTGAGATCTCAAGGCGGGGCCGAGTGGGCGTCAGGCCACTGCCACAAGAAAGACACAAGAGAAAGGTATTATGAGCGCACGGGCGCTACACGGTTAGCAGGCCGACACGGGACAGTGGGCGCGTGTGTGTTGCACGGTGCCTTATTGGACCGCTGTCTGCCGCCCAGTTGAGCCCAGTTTCTATTTTTATTTTACAGAAGCTTTTTTAGTCAGTTTTAATTATCTGTTTTTGATAATTTTCACACAGTTTTTTTACTCAAATTATTCCAACAAAAATTTGTTTAGAAAATCAAAAGTAACATAAATTTTTTCTCTAAAGTTTAAAAGGTCATGAATTTTATTAATTTTTCTGCTTAAAATAGTTAAAAGTAATTGCTTAAATGCAATAAAGAGACAATTAATATTTTTTTAAAGAGTGATGATTTTATTTGATGACCAACGTTGTTAGTAAAATTTTCACTATGAATAGTCAGTTTCATCACTATTAGTTCTATTTCTGCCCAACGTGGTGTAGAATTAATATTGAGAACTTTCATGTTTTAATTTAACCAACATTAAATTAACTCATTTTAATGATATTTTGCTTTTAGGCAATCCTATGAGTTTCATCTCGGCTATTGAGCCTCTCAATGGAGGGAACTACGGCTCATGGTGAGAGAAGGTTGAGATGGGGCTTGCTGTGCTTGACCTCGAGTTGGGACTGATTGAGACTTGTTCCATAGAACCTAAGGACCTCGTGAGGGGCGAAAAACAAAGTGAAGTTGACTTCAACAAAAGGGTCCTTCACCATGGACCAATAAGAATGAAGTACGACCTTGATCGTGCAAAGTGGGACTCGTCCAATAGAAAGTGCTTGATGGTGATTAAGAGCTGAGGCTATAAGGGGAGCAATCCCAGAGTGTAGTGCTGCCAGTGAGTACCTGAAAAAGATAGAGAGTCACTTTACTAGGTCTTCAAAGGCCTATGCAAGCTCTCTCATTAAGAAGCTTGTTACTACAAGATACACTGGTGGTGGAGTAAGGGATCACATATTGCGAATGAGCAATATGTATTCCAAGCTTAAGCCCATGGGCATGGAGCTTCCATATGAGTTCATTATTCATCTGATTTTTGCCTCACTGCCAAATTAATTTGAGGCCTTTGCTGTGAACTACAACACACAGCCAGAAAAGTGGGGCATTGAGAAGATGATTGCCATGTGCGTACAAGAAGAAGAGAGGCTTAAGGGGCAATCTGGTGATTCTGTGAATTACCTAAGCCCAACCAAAAGGAGGAACTTTCAGGGTTCCAAGCCACAAGGGAAACCTCAGGGGCATCTCTCTTCTTCTAAGACGCATGGAAAGGCTCATGATCACCAGATGCAGGAGGTGGACAAGGACACCTGCAACTGGTGCAAGCAGAAGGGCCACTACATGAGTGATTGTGTGGCTTTTCTGAAGCATCTGTGCAAGAATGGTGAGGATTTAATTACTTTTGTTGATGAATCATTATTTTTAAGTTATGCAAAATCTACTTGGTGGATTGACTCAGGTGCGACTATTCATGTTGCAAATTTATTACAGGAATTCCGTATGAGAAGGACCATGCAAAGAGGAGAAAGAAGTATTAAAGTTGCAAACGACGTCCAAGCTGAAGTCGAAGCCATTGGATATCTCCCATTAGAGTTAGAAAATGGCTTTGTACTTTATGTACCCTCTTTGCATCAAAACTTAATAAGTGTATCGCGCTTATATGATTATGGTTTTTCTTGCCATTTTGGTGATGGACAATGTAAGATCAAGTTTAATAATGAGATTGTTGGTCTTGCCTTCAGACAAGACAAGCTTTATTTGTTATCACTTTATGAGAATATGAATGCATTAAGCGCTGAGAATGAGAATGCCTCCTCATCCCTGAATGGAAAGAATAAGAGGAAAAGAATTTATGATGTCTCTTCGAAATTATGGCAGTGTAGTTTAGGCCATATTTCGAGGGGGAGAATAGAATCGCTTGGTAAAAGAATCAATTCTACCGCCTCTAGAATTTTCAAATTTAGAGCAATGCATCGATTGCATTAAAGGAAAGTTTGTAAAGAATATTAAGAAGGGCGCCAAAAGAAGCACATGAGTTTTAGAAATAATTCATACGGATATATGCAGTCTGTTTCCTATGACATATGTGGATGGCTATGACTCCTTGATAACATTCACAGATGATTATTCGCGTGATGGTTATATTTATCCAATTAAAGAGCGTTCAGAAGCATCAGGTAAATTCAAGATATTTAAGGCTGAAGTTGAAAATCAGCATAGTTTAAAGATTAAAGTAGTAAGGTACAACCGTGGAGGTGAATACTACGGTCGGCATACCCCATATGGTCAAGTTCCTGGACCCTTTGCAAGGTTTCTACAGGAACATGGTATAGTTGCCCAGTATTCAACACCGGGCGAGCCTTAGCAGAATGGAGTAGCTGAAAGACGTAACCGTACCTTGATGGATATGGTGAGAAGCATGTTAAGTTACTCCACCTTACCGGTTAGTTTGTGGATGGAGGCGTTAAAAACCGCCATTCACATACTTAATCGAGTTCACATTAAGTCGGTGTCTACATATGAGTTATGGACTAGTCGCGAACCTTCACTCAATTATTTGCAAGTGTGGGGCTGTCTAGCTGAGGCCAAGCTCTTCAACCCAAACCTTGGTAAGTTAGATCCTAAGAAAGTAAGTTGCCATTTCATTGGCTATCCAAACAAGTCAAAAGGTTATCTTTTATATTGTCCAAACAGAATTACTAAGTTTGTAGAAACGAGACACACTGTGTTTCTGGAGGATCAGATGATCAGGGGGAGCACGGTATCCCGAGAAATCAACCTTGAGGAGAAGCGGGTGCATGCACTGAAGGGAATATGCCCTAAGAGGCAATAATAAAGTGGTTATTATGTATATTCCAAGTATATGATAGATGTTTATTTTGCATGCTATAATTGTATTAATACGGAAACTTTAATACATGTGTGTTTAATAAACAAACAGAAAGTTCCTAGTTATGCCTCTCCCATAAGCTAGCTCGTTGATTAACAAGATAATCAAGGTTTCGTGATCATGGATATTAGATGTTGTTAATAACAAGGTCACAACATTAGAGTAATGGTGTGATGAACATTCATCTGAAGTATAGAATTACGATCAAAGTCATTAAGTTTATATTGCTATAACATCATACAAAGTGATCCTAATCCTTAGACCATGAGATCATGTCAATCACTAGCACCGGAAGAGTATCTTGATAACATCAAACATCACGCTGTAACATGATGATTATAAAGATGGGTTCAGTACTACTAAAGTGTTATGTTGAGGCCCATGGATCGAGAGTGGAATTTGTTCATCTCAATGATGGATAGATATACTCTGGGCCCTCTCGGTGATATCACATTGATTAGCTTGCAAACAAGTGATTTGATCACTAGAATGTTATGTCACGGGAACGATAAAAGAGTACATGTCAGTAACAAGATCAAACTAGGTATGGAGATACCGATGATCGAATCTCAGACATGTAATATATCGTGAAAAATAAGGATTAAGATACTAGCGTAAAAGGTTTTGATGATCACAAAAAAGTCATCATTGAATGTGTGGGAGTCAGTACGGATTAGGTCCCGCTTCTGATTATTGATCGGAGAGGGGTCTCGATCATGTCTGCATTATTCGCGAACCGTAGGGTGACACACTTAAGAGACACTGGCATCCATTTGGAGCAAAAGTTTCATGCCAGAAAGAATAATACGCGTAGGAATTTATTTCACTAGATACCGAAACGGGTTTTCGCGTAAAATTGCAGAAAGTATTTTTGCATGTGAAATGAAATACTAGCAAGGGGTTATATGTGAATGTTTGTCATTAAAGTAATTGACAAAATTCTGAATAAATAAAAGGAGTTTTATTTAATGAGAGTTTGCATTAAATTTGGTGGAAATTTAATGGGAATTTGAGTGGGTTTTTGAGTGGAGGGAATTGTAGGACATTTGTGTGAGTGGAGTGTCCACCCACATGAAGAGGAGGGGTGGGGGCATCCCCCATGGCCGGCGGCCACCCCCTTGGGTGCCCCCTCCTCCTATAAAAGGAGCCCCCCTCCTCACTTCTCACTCACACCTCCTCGTGAAGGATCTCTCTCCCCTCTAGTATTTATTTCTCATGGTCTCGGACTAGCGACATACATGTTCCCGGCAGCTATTCGGAAAGAAAGAGCTGTGCTTCCGCTGCATTGCTGGAGCGAGGAGGCGGAGGTTGCTCGGTGCCTCAGACGTTTGTGCGAGCACGTATGTGCCGCTGATTTGCGGTGCTAGGACTTCCCCTCGATCTTGAGATCAGCAAGAGATCGTCTACATCAACCACGAGTTTGAACTCGTTAATCTTTGTCGGTCTTCAAGGGTATGTTCTCTACGGATATACATCTGCCTGTTGTTTGTATCTAGTAGATAGATCTTGATACATAGTTGTTCCCATCGTAGGAAATTTTTTGTTTTCTATGTTGTGAACCCTACAGTGGTATCCGAGCCAGATCTATGCGTAGATGCTTTACACGGGTAGTACACATATGAGTATATGTGTGATGATGATCATGTTATTGCTTCTTAGTTGTATTTTGGATATTGGTGGCATAGTGGGATGAAGCGGCCCGGACAAACTTTACATGTCCTCGCACATGAGACATGTTCCACACTTGACATGCAACTAGTTTTGCATAAGTGGCTAGCAGGTGTCTGTCTCTCCTACTATAGTCAATATCTAATTTGCAACGAGTTGTCAACAATTTGGTTATCCTCATTGTGGTTCATGTTCGTAGTTAAGAGCGGTTCTATCTTCGAAAGCCCTAAGCCACGTAAAACTTGCAACGGATAAATTAGAGGCGTCTAGTTTAGATTGTTGCTGGGCTAGTGTCATGATATGGTGATGTTGTAAGTAGAAGTATGAGTTGATACTCTTACAACACGCATAACGTGTAAGTTCCATAGACCTTGGCCTTACACATAGAGGTATGATAGTGAGCATACCATGGTTCACATGATGGAGATCAAGTGCAAGGAGCATATCATTTCACTTATAAACATATGATGTTTGATTGCATCTTATATTGCTTGTTTGGCGTTTTATTAGCATAATAAGATGATCCCTCATTTAGATATAAAGATAAGAATGTGTTCTTCCTTAAGTATGCACCGATTATGTTTCTTCGCTCCAAGACATCACATGATGACCGGGTGTTCTTGGATCCACAACCATATTTCGGGTGTAAGACAATTCTACACCCGAGTACTAAGGTTCTTACTTGGCGAGCCTAGCATGTACAGACATGGCCTCGGAACACGGACCGAAAGGTTAAGCATGATTCATATGGTAGATATGATGCCCATTTGATGCTCGCCTTTGAAGCTACACAGACTCACATGATGATCAGACTTGGTGTAGTGGATTTGGTTCATGTAATCACCAAAAAGGCACGAGGGATGTCGTTTTTGAGTGGGAGTTCATTCTTAATATGGATTAGTTGAACTCAATCTATCAAAAACTTAGTCTAAACTTTACAAATTTTGTTGTAGATGGCACCACCTGCTTTTAATTTCAATGTGTTCATGGAGAAAGAGAAACTTGCAACAAACGATAGAAACTTTACCGAATGGGCCATGAATTTGAGGATTCTCCTCTCTGATGCACAAAAGAAATATGTGATAGAAGTGCTGCTAGGTCCCCTACCGTTTGATTATGCCCCTGACGAGGAGAAGAATGTCTATCAGACTCGTCAGGAGGACCACAACTTAGTTCAATGCGACATATTGTATGGGCTAGAGCCAGAACTTCGAAAGCGTTTTGAAAACGGAAATGCATTTGATACAATGGGTGAGTTGAAAATGATTTTCGACACCCATGCTACTGTAGAGAGATACAATGCTTCAGGAAAGTTCTTTAGCTGCATGATGGAAGAGAACATCTCTGTAACTGAGCATGTACTCAGGATGTCAGGTTACGCCGATAAGCTTGTATCCTTGGGAATAACGATTCCCATTGACTTGGGCATCCATCGTGTTCTGCAGTCTCTGCCACCTAGATATAAGAGCTTCGTGGTGAACTATAATATGCAAGGCATGAAGAAGTCTCTCCCCGAGCTTCTGTCAATGCTTAAAACTGCAGAAATGGAGATCAACAAAGAACATCAAGTGTTGATGATCAATAAGACCACTGGTTCAAGAAAGACAAGAAGGGAAAATGGAAGGGAAGTAAGGGCGGCCAGCCGGTTGTCGTGCCTGAAAAGAAACCCCGAGTTGGCCCTAAGTCTGATACCGAGTGCTATTATTGCAAGGATCGCCATCGAAGAATCGCCCAAGTATTTGGCAGACAAGAAGTCCGGCAAGGCAAACAAAGGTATATATGATATACATGTTATTGATGTGTACTTGACTAGTAATCGTAGTAGCACCTAGGTATTTGATACCGGTTCAGCTGCTAATATTTGTAACTTGAATCAGGGGCTGCGGAACAAGCGACCGCTTGATACGTTGAAAACGTATCTATAATTTTTGATGCTCCATGATTTTATATCATTTGTCTTATGTTTTGTCTACAATTTGAGGTGTTTTTATATCTTTTCTGGAACTAACCTATTAACAAGTTGCCACAATGCCAGTTGCCTATTTTCTTCTGTTTTTGGTTCCAGAAAGGCAAAAATCAATATTCTCGAGATTGGACGGGACAAAATCCAAAGTCATTATTTTCCTGAAGCAACATGGAACCACGAAGTAGAGCCGGTGGGGGGCACAGGGTGGCCGCACCCCCCTAGGCGCGGGCAAGCCCTGGAGGTGCCCACAGGGGGTGTGGGCCCCCTGGCCCCCCACCGACCTTGACTCCTACACCTATAAGAAGCCTCCGACCCAAAAACCCTAGGGCATCCAGAAGAAATCCACAAAAACCTCCGTAGCGCTGCCGCCACCGAAGGGGAGATTCGGGCGACAGAAAGTCTCTGTTCCGGCACCCTGCCGGGACGGGGAAATGCCCCCGGAGCCACCTCCATCGATCTCCATCGCCATCTTCATCACCGTTGCTGATTCCCGTGATGAGGAGGGACTAGTTCTTCCTCGGGGCTAAGGGCTCTACCGGTAGCTATGTGTTCAT
Source organism: Avena insularis (assembly GCA_023614405.1). Classification (NCBI taxonomy): domain Eukaryota; kingdom Viridiplantae; phylum Streptophyta; class Magnoliopsida; order Poales; family Poaceae; genus Avena; species Avena insularis. The sequence continues at coordinate 93,731,258 of CM042695.1, forward strand.
CTCTCTCTCTATGCATGATCTTGTGGTCATGAGCTTTGTAATCAAGTAGATCTACCTTGCTACTCAAGTGCTTCATTAGATATCTTCTCTCCCCATGTGTGTGAAAGTGACAGCGTGCACGCCATGGTGGCACTTAGGCCTGAGTCTACATAAATACTCTTTGTGCTTTAATAGATCTATGCTTTCCTCACGTGTGTGAAAGTGACAACGTGCATACCGTGTGTGGAACTTTGGCCAGATTGAATATTTTTTATGAGTTATATTTGGAGTTGGATATCTCTAAGAAATTGTGGTGTTTGTTAGAACCATCTAGTGCTCAAGGTGACAGTGTGGGGTTATCTAGATTGGGGAAGGCGGACTTTGAGGAGCATATTTATATGAGAGAGTGTTCACTAGTGAAAGTATGATCCCTAGGCCTTGTTTCTAAACATTGAAACACCGTTTGCATCTAGATCGGTTGCATGTTTTCTTGCTTCCTTCTTGTTGCCTTTAGTCTGTTCCTCCACGCCATCAGCTATTTTCTGGCACCGTTACCCCACGTCAACAACAAGTCAGAAGCTCTTTTCTGTCACCGTTACCACATGTATTTCAATATATCTTCACCAAACTAGTGCACTTATACACCTACAAGTGTATTGGGTGTGTTGGGGACACAAGAGACTTCTTGTATCTTGATTGCAGGATTTCTTGAGAGGGAATACCTTTGACCACTTCCTTCCTGAGTTCGATAAACCTTGGATGATCCACTTAAGGGAAACTTGCTGCTGTTCTACAAACCTCTGCACTTGGAGGCCCAACAACTGTCTACAAGAATAGAAGTGCGTAGACATCAAGCTCTTTTCTAGCCCATTTGCCGGGGAGGTAAGGTAAAAGGTACTCACATCCTCCGCTGTGAGTGCTCGAAGTTATTTCCTTTAGATTCTGCAATTTTCTCTTTTTGTTTCTTGTTTTCACTAGTTAGGCTTAATGGAAAACAACAACAAAATTAGAGAGCTTTATAATGTTTATCTTGAGTTAGGACATGAAGTGTTTGAAGAGAAAATTAAAAAACCTATGGAGCTTTATTTGCATGCTAATAACCATGTTATTAGTATGAATTATTTGGACACCATTGTTGCTAATGCTATGGAAAAGTATAAGCTTGGGGAAGCAATTTTTATGAAAATGATCTTTTTAGTCCCGCAACTTTGGAATATATCTATTCTATTGCTTATGATGATATCAAACCTCCAATATATGATGATTACAATGATGATTTTGATATTTTCAATCCACCTACTATTGAGGATAAAATTTATTGTGATTACAATATGCCTCCTATATTTGATGATTATGGTGATGATAATAACAATGATAGCTATTTTGTTGAATTTGCTCCCTCTACAACTAATAAGAATGACTATGCTTATGTGGAGAGTAATAATAATTTTATGCATGTGGCACATGATAAGAATATTTTATGTGATACTTATATTGTTAATTTTGTTCATGTTGCTACTGAAAGTTATTATGAGAGAGGGAAACATGGTTTTATGCATCTCAATAATATTAAGTTTCCCCTCTTTACGTTGAAGTTCTTAAAGTTGCACTTGTTTTGCTTTCCTATGCTTGGTGCTTTGTGTTTTCATGACTTGTTTATTTACAAGATTCCTATGCATAGGAAGTGGGTTAGACTTAAATGTGTTTTGAATTTTCTTCTGTATGCTCTCTTTGACTTCAATTCATAATTCTTATGTGAGCATCTTCTCAAGCTATCAAGCCTAACTTAAAGGCGTTAAAAAGGTACTTGTTGGGAGATAACCCAAGAGTTTCCTTGAGTCTTGGAAGTTATTACTTCTGTAATGACCTCTCCTTATCCTTTTTAGTTTGTTTTTTATGCCAAGAATAACCTCTAATGAGAGGGAAGTGGATTTGGGGAGTTGCTGTCCCGAAACAGATTTCTGTCCTCCACCATAAACATTTGTGAGGAGTCTCTGTAAGTTGGATTGAGATTAAAATTTACAAATAAATCCCCCAGTATGTTAGCTAACTTTCGTTAGTTCGACACTTTTTGATTTGAGCAACATCAGGTCTTCGAAAAAATCGGTTTCTACCTCCTGGTCAGTTTTGACAGATTTCTGCCATTATTTGCATTTGCTTCTTAGTGATTCCTTTTTGGGTTATTTTTGGGTTCTTTTTGGGAAATTAAGCTTTTTGAAGGAGTTTCTACAGTATCTTGTGTCTTTAGTGAAAGTTTTGCTGTTTTGAAACTAAACCCAAAGGTCTATTATCTTTTGAATGCACTAATGTTGGTAATGAAGATTGTGTGAAGTTATGTATGAAGGAAAATTTGCAGGTGTAGAAAAAGAATGATGTAATGAGATGAAGATGTAACATCCCTAAAATCATGATTTCAAAGTTTGCATATCATTCATGCATGCATATAGATTTGAGATCAATTTCAAACTCATTTCAGAAAAACAGAAGCACATAGTGCTATGATTTTATGTGAGCAGATTTAAATCAAATGGCACATCCCCATTTGAAAGTTTGTTTGTTTATGAACCAAGTTTGTTGCCTTCCTTGAGGAAAGGTTTGAGTGTAAAGTTTAAACCAAGTTTTGCAAGTTGGAAATGATTTCAAAAACCAGATTTCAAATTTTTCAAACCAAGTGCCAAGTCTCTGTTAGTTTGATCCCCAAGCTTGACCAAGCCTTTGCAAAGCCACCACATGATCTTATGCCTATATTTGAGACTACTGCTCACTGCAAAAATCCCAGGAAAATTTGAATTCATTTGAAAATCTAATCAGAAAAAGAAAACAAGCAAACAAATGAAAAGGGCCAGGCGCCACCAATCTAGCCCAGCAACGGAACAGGCCCAACTAGCCCACCCGGGCCATTTCTTTTCCTTCCGCACGCGCGAGCACACCCACCAGTCAGCCGACGACAGACCCACCTCCACTTCACAAGACTTTGTCGACGAGCGGGCCTTTCTCCACGCCGCCTTCTTCCCTTCGCGCATGACCTCCGCTGCCCGTTCTGTCGCTGATTTCATGAGCTTAATTGGCATTGATGCAGCAAGCGTTTCTTGTCGAGCCTCGCTATAAAATCCCACATCCTCGCCACCATTTCCCCCAAACAATTTCTCCTTCACGCCACCAGGCTGCCCATTAACTCGCCGACGCCGCGCGAATTCGGTGAGCCCCGTGTTCCCCTCTGTCTCTAGTTCATGCTATCAAGTTCAGCGAGTCTCTGCGCACCTACTGACACTCCCCATTTTCCCTCGCATGGTCCGTAGCTCCAAAGAACGCCGACGACCAGCCGCCACCGTTCTCTGCACGAACTCCGGCGACCTCCCTCCGTAAGTAGCCACCGCCCCTTGCCCTCTGACTGGTACACCTAGAATCTACATTGTTGTGCGCATCTAATGGTACCCTTATTTTGGCTTAGCGCGACGAGGAACCTCGCCAACGTCGACGACTGACCGTGCCCGACGTCTGCCTCTACTCCAACGAGAAATCCTCGTCGTGTCAAGGCTACCGACGAACCAACGCACTCGAGCTTCATCGCGTTCCGGTAAGCGCCTTTCTTCCCGGCGACCTAGAGCACCAGCACCGCCATGATGCCGACGCCGCCATTGCCGCCGCTGCTAGCGCCGCTCGTTTTTGGTTAGTGGATTCTCAGCCGTCAGATTTAGATCTAGCGTGTAGAAACAGTTCACTTAACGAAAGGGTATGGACAGATCTGAGCCGTGCAGCGATAGTTAGATCCTATGGCCCGCAGAGCACGATCCGGCCGAACGGTACGCGCCAGTAATATCGCGACGCGTGGCTAGGGTTTGAATTAAAACTGAATTTGAAAACAGATTTAGATCCAAATTTCAAATGGCTATAACTTTTGATTCCCACGTTAGATTTTTGCAAATTTTATACCGTTGGAATCAGTGAGTCAATCCCTTTCTGAATATCCAATGTGTTTAACAAAAAGTTTCTGTTAAAATGACTTTGTATGCAGAAACATATTTAGGTCCAATTTGAGTATAGATTTTGTTTAGCAAATTGTTTTAGGGCTAAATAAGTTTAGTTAGCAAACTTTCTGACTTGGTTATGTTTCTGTATCATGCACTTGCTTGGTGGGTTTTCAAAAATCATCACTTAGCAATTTCTTGCATGCATGCATTCATATTTTTGTTTGTATATGAATTGTATGTAATTTTGTGCTACAAATGTTTGTGTAGATTTTGCTAGTGACTATGATTGTGAAGAGTGCTACTCTCCCCATTACCAAGGCAAGTGATACTTCATGATATTTCCACCCTTTATTTTGAATAAGCATTAGAATTATTTTTGCTAAGTCTTGCATGCTACTTTTGCCAAATGCTATGTTGGGAAATCCTATGTAGTGTAGAATTGTAGAATTGCTAGGGAATTTTCCTAAGTTAAGTTACTATGCCATGCTTAGCCTAGCTACTAGAAAACAAGGGTTGGTAAAGTATGTTCATGCTATGTTGAAAATAATTCTAAGTCTTTTGGACTTATGATTTTCTTAATAAAACAACTAAGTAAATGAACCTCCTGGGTGGAATGGGACTTGAATTGGTGGTTTTTGGTTGAGTGGTTACACAAGGCCATGGATATGGCTTGTGTATCTCACTTGTGGTATGCCAACCAGGCACAAAGGGATTTGGAGGCCAAGTGTTGAGAAAGCTTACAGTGCAACCACTTGGCAATATGGGCTCTGCCTTGATCATATAGGTTGCTAGAACTTAGTCATTTGGACAGTTGGTGGTAGTGGGATGATAGGTTGGAACGCGTCCATTTGACTAAGGAAAGGCTTCTGAAAGGTCCTGTCTTGGGAAACCAAGTCTGGTGGGGAAAGTGCACAACCTCTGTAGATGGAAAAACTAAGTACTTAGCCAAGTCCATGGCAATGGACAACTTGAGCATCAAGACATGGAAGCTACAAGAATCTCATCACTCCAACTTCTAAGTAAAACATGTGGGTGAACAAGGGTAAAGGACCCCAATGTCTATTGGTGGTTTCTTGGGAAGCTTTTGACAAAGAAAAACTTAGTGATTTCAACTAATAGGAAAAACCTATTTTAAGCAAAGCAAGCCAAGCTACACCTAGCCAAAATGCATATAGTAATATAGTCCACTTAAAATTTACTAAGGTATCACTTGCCAATACTATTCCAAAGTATTGACCCTCTGTGGTCAGAATTTGTAATGTTGCAGGTTACTCCGATGATGATTAGGAGTCATGAGTCTACACTCAACATGCTTGCCTGTGGCACATGAAGATGAAGACTTATGTTTATTTACTTATTCCAAGAACTCTTGTATTAGGCCTATGTTGTAAAAGACTATGTTTTATCTCTGGAATGAATGTAATAAATGACCTTTGTATCTGTGTACTTCATCTTAAACTGTGGATGCTAGCAATGATCCAGGGACTAGCATTGCAATCACAGGGATCCTTTTCCTTTACAAAGGAGGGGTCTTACAGATGGTATCAGAGCACTGTGTTGCCTGTAGGATTATGACCCTAGGATTGGAAACCACTAAGAAAAAAAAATTCAACTACTTCTACACTTGTCTATTCTTCTCGTAAACTTTTCTAATCTTCTCATTCTCCTCTCTATTTGTAGATGAACTCCATCAACGAAGCCGTGAAGAAAGGACCACTCATGACCATGACCTTGGAGTGTGAAACTGAGTTTCCCAAAATTCTCAAGGACCTCATGGTGACAATGGAAGCACATGGTGCAGCTGTGTACAAAGGCTTTCCAGTGATGGATGAAGGAGTGGAGTACTGGTGGGTGCAACTTCACTTGTACAAAAACAAGGAATACAACCACAAATAAAGAGGATTCTGCATGTACACCAACACTGTGATGCACACCACATTCTTTGAGTCAGCAAGAGAAGCAGCTTGGAGGACTATCAAAGAACTCAGTGCTAGAGTCAAGTGCAGAATGCTCAACCTCCAAAAAGACTTAGAGAAAGAGAAGGAACTTAACCAAGAGTTGGAAGCCACCAACCAAACCTTAAGGGGAGATATTATAGACTTAGTGATGGAATCATGTGAACAAGATAGGTGGATTGCCTCTAGGAACATTGTGTTAGCCAACAGATCCACTGAGATAGGATTGTGAACGCACTTCGTTAGTTGGACCACCACCTATCACATTATTTTCCAAAATGATACCCTAAATAAGTTTGGACCTTGATTGATGTAATGGAATCATGTATGCATGACTTGTGTGATTTTGTGTTCCATGGATATGTATGAAATGTTTGTCTTGTTTTATCTTAAATTGTGTTGTCCTAACTTTTCTATCTTATAAATAGATGCCTATTACCATCAGCACTGTTGAGGAGTTCCAGGTTACCCGTTTTGGACCTCGTATCGTTGAGCTTACCACTTTGCTCGATCTCCCCCTTCCCACCATCATGGTGCATCCACTCACCAAGTTCGAGAGGAAGGACCTCTGGGGCTTCAAGGTGAACCAGCCCGGACGCCTTAGGCCTACTACGGAGGCCATCGTCTTCAAGCTTATGCACGATGACAGGGAGAGAGGCATGGAGTTAGTCATGCAGGACCTGATAGGACGTCTGTTAGGCCGTCACTCCCGACAGGTTAGGGGCACCCACTTCCACGTCTTCGGAAGACGTGATGATGATGGAGAGTCCATCGACTTCGAGGACGACTCGAGGGACGCAGCAGAGCCGATACGTCTCTATCTCCAGGACTTAGAGTCTCTTATTAGGCACGTGGATACGGACAGGACCAACGTCATGCTCAACAATGACGAGCTCCAGGTGCAGCTTCGCGAGAAGGACAAGCTTTTCGCGCAGCAGGACGAGATAGTCAAGGAAATGGAGGCGAAGTTCGAGACCCAGGACCGTAAGTTCAAGAGTCAGGAGAAACGTGTCCAGGATAGGAACAAGAAGATCCGGGACATGACCGAAGAACTGAAGTCCAAGGATTTCGAGCTAGAGCAGCAGCAGATGGTGATTGAGAGGCTTCGCTCCCAGAAGAGGGCTCTCAAGACCAAGATTGAGTCCTTGACCACTACTATTGAGGAGAACAAGACCACGATGGAGAACGCAGGTCTTACTTTTGTCGAGGAGGAGATTGATGCTGATGAGTAGACTTGACTACTCGGTTATCTTTTATTATCGTACTTGTTATTTGTGAACTTGTTATTGGACCATCCGACATGTGGATGGCTTGCCACTTGTGTGTTTTACTTTGGGAACTTGATATCTTGTTGTTGAACTTTTATCTTTGTGTTGCATGCTATGTGTTTGCTTATGTGATGTAATGTGCATAAAACATCTATGGGTATCTCATTCTTATCTCTATGTGAACAAATCACAGATGCCTCCCCGTCGCGCAAACCCCAACCCCAACAACATCACCCCGGAAATGCAGCAAATGATGAATGCGCAAACACAGCTTATGCAAATGATGACAACCTTCATCCAAAACCAGAATAACAACAACAACCCCAATAACAACAACAACAACAACAACAACAACCCTCCGGGCTTTGATATTCTCACCAGATTTCTGCGTTTGAGGCCAGCTAAGTTCTCGGGGACGACTGATCCCATGGTAGCCAATGATTGGCTACGTTCCGTGAACAAGGACTTAGTGACCGTGGGCTACACGGATGCTGAAAAGGTTAGGTTCGCAAGATTGTTGGAAGGGCCAGCCGCCACATGGTGGGACAACTTCCAAATCACCACTCCTATAGATGAGGTGACTTGGGCTATCTTTGAAGATGGCTTTCGCACTGCTCATATCTCATCAGGAATGATGAGCCTGAAAAAGGAGTTTCACAACCTGAAGCAGCGCCACCGCAGCGTGGCTGAATACATAGAAGAGTTCAACAATCTGGCGCGTTATGCACCGGATGAGGTTGACACAAATGCCAAAAGAAAGGAAAAGTTTCTGAAAGGCTTGAATGATGAGCTGAATTTGCAGCTGTCTGTGGCATACGTTCCCACTTATCAGTCGCTCTGTGACAAGGCTGCTATATTGGAGAACAAAATGAAACAAGTCGAGAGTAGGAAGAGGAAACACTCCGACAAGCACAGCTCGAGATCGTCTCACAAACGATCTCACTATGATGACAGTGGCAGCTCAGGATCCCATAAGCATGGGAAATTCAACAAGCACCACAACCACAACCGTCATGACAACAATCATCACCGCAGTCATGACAATGACAAGTATAAGAACCACAAGAGTGGACACAAGAGCCACCACAGTGGGAATGGTAGTGCAAGTGGAAGTCAGCCTGCTAAAAGAGACATCAGTCAGGTTGAATGCTTCAAATGCAAGAAGCTGGGACACTATGCAAATGAGTGCCCCGAAAAGAAAGTTGAAGGACCTGTCAAGCCCAATCCTTTCCAGAAAGGTCAGGTGAACCACATTAATGTGGAGGAGGTCTATGAGGAACCTGACGCTATTACTGGTAAGTTCAGACTCAATTCCATTCCAGCATTTGTACTCTTTGATACTGGTGCATCTCATTCATTCATATCAAGAGCATTTGTTGAAAGAAATGAACTACCGGTAGAAACTATTGGGTGTCCTATAAAAGTAAGTTCTCCTGGTGGAGAAATGATAGTGAATTCAGGATGCCATGACCTAGTCATAGAATTCGAAGTATAAGTTTCCGTTAACGATAATATTAAACTCCCAAGGTTTGGATGTCATTCTGGGAATGGACTGGATGACTAAGTACAAAGGAGTGATAGATTGTGCCAGCCATACTGTCTCACTCACAACTCCGGATAATAAAAGGATCAGATTCAAGACCAGCTTTGGAGCAAAGAAGAGTATGCTAAATTCTCTTAAGGGGGTTAGCATGGACAGTGTGCCAATTGTGTGTGAGTATCCGGATGTATTTCCGGAAGAATTACCAGGAATGCCACCAGATAGAGATGTGGAGTTTCTGATAGATTTGGTACCAGGTTATGGACCAATAGCAAAGAGGCCATACAAAATGTCAGTTGATGAACTGAAAGAGCTCAAAAAGCAACTAGGAGAACAATTGCAGAAAGGATTTATCCAACCAAGTTCTTCATCTTGGGGAGCCCCAGTTTTGTTCGTGGAGAAGAAGGATACAAGCCAAAGGTTATGCATAGATTACCGTTCACTCAATGAGGTAACTATCAAGAACAAATATCCTTTGCCTAGAATTAACGACTTATTTGATCAGCTTGAAGGAGCATGTGTGTTCTCGAAGATTGATCTCCGGTCAGGCTATTTTCAACTCAAGATAAGAGAGCAAGACATACCTAAAACAGCATTCACCACAAGGTATGGATTGTATGAGTATACCGTAATGCCTTTCGGCTTAACCAATGCTCCAGCATACTTCATGAATATGATGAACAAGGTGTTCATGGAATTTCTTGACAAGTTCGTTGTCGTTTTCATCGATGACATCTTAGTCTACTCTAAGAGCAAGGAAGAACATGAAGGACACTTGCGTTTGATACTTGAAAAGTTAAGAGAGCATAAACTTTATGCCAAATTCAGCAAGTGTGAGTTTTGGTTAGAGGAAGTTGGTTTTTTTGGTCATGTTATGACAAAGGATGGTGTAGCAGTTGATCCTGCTAAGGTTTCAGCTGTGACGGAGTGGGAATCTCCCAAGAATGTGAAAGAAGTTTGCAGTTTCCTTGGCTTAGCAGGTTACTACAGAAGGTTCATTGAGAATTTCTCAAAGGTTGCTAAGCCCATGCCTGAATTGTTAAAGAAAGACAAGAAGTTTGCTTGGTCTGAAGGTTGTGAAGTCAGCTTTCAAGAATTGAAGAAGAGACTTGTAACAGCACCAGTTCTGTGTCTGCCAGATTTGGAAAAGGATTTCCAAGTATATTGTGATGCGTCTCATCAAGGTTTGGGTGTCGTACTTATGCAAGACGGTAAAGTTGTGGCCTATGCCTCGAGACAACTCAAAACTCATGAAGTAAACTATCCTACTCATGATTTGGAGTTAGCCTCTGTCGTCCATGCACTCAAAACATGGAGGCACTACCTTTTGGGAAAACGTTGTGAAGTGTTCACCGATCACAAGAGTTTGAAGTATATCTTCACCCAGAAGGAAATCAATATGAGACAAAGAAGATGGTTAGAGCTTATTAAAGACTATGATTTAAGTTTGCAATACCACCCCGGTAAAGCAAATGTTGTAGAAGATGCTCTAAGTCGTAAGGTATTTGTGAATGGCCTTACCAAAGGAGAATTGCCAGATGATTTGTGTAAGCAATTCAAAGAACTCAGATTGGAGATTGTGCCTGAAGGACATCTCATGTCTTTAGATGTCCAACCCACTTTGTTGGACAAGATTCGAGAAGCTCAAAAGACTGATAAAGAAATTGAAGAGATTAAGGTAAATATTAGCCAAGGGAAAGCTAAAAGTTTCCATGTAGACGAACAGGGTACTTTATGGCATGGGAAACGTATCTGTGTTCCACAAGATCCGGAGATGCGGAAACTGATTCTGCAAGAAGCCCACAACTCTCCGTATTCTATTCATCCGGGTAACACCAAAATGTACATGGACATGAAAGAAAGATTTTGGTGGAACAATCTCAAGAGGGACATCGCCGAGCATATTGCTTTGTGTGATGTGTGTAGTAGAGTAAAAGCGGAGCATCAGAAACCAGCAGGTTTGCTTCAACCACTACCTATTCCTGATTGGAAATGGGACAAAATTGGTATGGATTTCATCACCGGATTACCAAGGACCAGATCAGGATATGATTCCATATGGGTAGTCGTGGATCGCTTAACTAAAGTGGCACATTTCATACCCGTGAAGACAACTTATACCAGTGCCAAGTTAGCCAAAATCTACATGAGTAGAATTGTATGCCTTCACGGTGTGCCTAAGAGTATTGTGTCCGATAGGGGAACCCAATTCACTTCCCATTTTTGGAGACAGCTACATGAGTCATTGGGAATGATGTTGGAATTCATCGCTTTCATCCTCAAACCGATGGACAAACAGAAAGGACTAATCAAATTCTGGAAGACATGTTGAGGGCATGTGCCCTAGATTATGGAGCAAGTTGGGATGAAAGTCTGCCTTACGCGGAATTTTCTTATAACAACAGCTATCAAGCCAGCATTGAGATGGCACCGTTTGAGTTTCTCTACGGAAGAAAATGTACCACCCCATTGTTATGGAATGGTGTGGGAGAAAGAAGTTTATTTGGGCCATATCTTATCAAAGAAGCCGAAGAGAAGGTCAAATTGGTTAAGGACAGGTTGAAGATAGCAGTCCCCAGTAAAAGCTACGCAGATCCTAAGCGTGAGAAGTCACCTCTGGTTGGTGATAGAGCCTATCTTAGAGTATCACCACTCCGTGGAGTGAAAAGATTCGGAGTCAAAGGAAAGTTGGCACCAAGATATGTTGGGCCATTCAAGATTCTGAGTCGCAAGGGAGAAGTGGCTTATGAAATTGAACGCCAAAGATCTCTATCAGCAGTCCATAATGTATTTCATGTGAGTCAGCTTAAGAAATGTCACCCAGAAATGGAAGAATCTTCTTTGAAGGATACCATACCTTTGGAAGAAGTTCAACTAGAAAGTGATCTCACTTATGAAGAAAAGCCTATCAAGATTCTTGAGACTGCAGAAAGAGTCACGAGAACAAAGACTATCAAGTTTTGCAAAGTGCAATGGAACCATCATACCAAAGAGGAAGCAACATGGGGAAGAGAAGATGATCTTCGGAAAGACCACCCTCACCTATTTGCTAGCCAATCCGAATCTCGAGGGCGAGATTCACCTTAAGGGGGTTAGATTTGTAACATCCCTAAAATCATGATTTCAAAGTTTTCATATCATTCATGCATGCATATAGATTTGAGATCAATTTCAAACTCATTTCAGAAAAACAGAAGCACATAGTGCTATGATTTTATGTGAGCAGATTTAAATCAAATGGCACATCCCCATTTGAAAGTTTGTTTGTTTATGAACCAAGTTTGTTGCCTTCCTTGAGGAAAGGTTTGAGTGTAAAGTTTAAACCAAGTTTTGCAAGTTGGAAATGATTTCAAAAACCAGATTTCAAATTTTTCAAACCAAGTGCCAAGTCTCTGTTATTTTGATCCCCAAGCTTGACCAAGCCTTTGAAAAGCCACCACATGATCTTATGCCTATATTTGAGACTACTGCTCATTGCAAAAATCCCAGGAAAATTTGAATTCAAATTGAACTTGAATTCATTTGAAAATCTAATCAGAAAATCGAATCAGAAAAAGAAAACAAGCAAACAAATGAAAAGGGCCAGGCGCCACCAATCTAGCCCAGCAACGGAACAGGCCCAACTAGCCCACCCGGGCCATTTCTTTTCCTTCCGCACGCGCGAGCACACCCACCCAGCCGCTGACGACAGGACCCCACCTCCACTTCGCGCACTTCGCTGACGAGCGGGCCTTCTCCACGTCAGCTTCGTCTTCCCCAGATTCCGCGCACGACCTCCGCCGCTGCCCGTTGCTGCACTGATTTCGCGAGCTTAATTGGCATTGATGCAGCAAGCGTTTCTTGTCGAGCCTCTGGCTATAAAATCCCCACATCCTCGCGACCATTTCCCCCCAAACAATTTCTCCTTCACGCCACCAGGCTGCCCATTCGCCGCACGACGCTTGTTCATCCGACGCCTGGCCGGGCGAATTCCGGTGAGCCCCGTGTTCCCCTCTGTCTCTAGTTCATGCTATCAAGTTCAGCGAGTCTCTGCGCACCTACTGACACTCCCCATTTTCCCTCGCATGGTCCGTAGCTCCAGCAACGTCGACGACCAGCCGCCACCGTTCTCTGCACGAACTCCGGCGACCTCCCTCCGTAAGTAGCCACCGCCCCTTGCCCTCTGACTGGTACACCTAGAATCTACATTGTTGTGCGCATCTAATGGTACCCTTATTTTGGCTTAGCGCGACGAGGAACCTCGCCAACGTCGACGACTGACCGTGCCCGACGTCTGCCTCTACTCCGACGAGAAATCCTCGTGTCCGCGCCCTACCGACAGAACGCCACCTCGAGCTTCAGCACGCCACTGCGATTCTGGTAAGCGCCTCCTTTCTTCCCCGGGCGACCTAGAGCACCAGCACCGCCCAGACGCCGCCGCGCATGCTGCCGCTAGCGCCGCCGCTTTTGGTTAGTGGATTCTCACCGCCGATTTAGATCTAGCGTGTAGAAACAGTTCACTTAACGAAAGGGTATGGACAGATCTGAGCCGTGCAGCGATAGTTAGATCCTATGGCCCGCAGAGCACGATCCGGCCGAACGGTACGCGCCAGTAATATCGCGACGCGTGGCTAGGGTTTGAATTAAAACTGAATTTGAAAACAGATTTAGATCCAAATTTCAAATGGCTATAACTTTTGATTCCCACGTTAGATTTTTGCAAATTTTATACCGTTGGAATCAGTGAGTCAATCCCTTTCTGAATATCCAATGTGTTTAACAAAAAGTTTCTGTTAAAATGACTTTGTATGCAGAAACATATTTAGGTCCAATTTGAGTATAGATTTTGTTTAGCAAATTGTTTTAGGGCTAAATAAGTTTAGTTAGCAAACTTTCTGACTTGGTTATGTTTCTGTATCATGCACTTGCTTGGTGGGTTTTCAAAAATCATCACTTAGCAATTTCTTGCATGCATGCATTCATATTTTTGTTTGTATATGAATTGTATGTAATTTTGTGCTACAAATGTTTGTGTAGATTTTGCTAGTGACTATGATTGTGAAGAGTGCTACTCTCCCCATTACCAAGGCAAGTGATACTTCATGATATTTCCACCCTTTATTTTGAATAAGCATTAGAATTATTTTTGCTAAGTCTTGCATGCTACTTTTGCCAAATGCTATGTTGGGAAATCCTATGTAGTGTAGAATTGTAGAATTGCTAGGGAATTTTCCTAAGTTAAGTTACTATGCCATGCTTAGCCTAGCTACTAGAAAACAAGGGTTGGTAAAGTATGTTCATGCTATGTTGAAAATAATTCTAAGTCTTTTGGACTTATGATTTTCTTAATAAAACAACTAAGTAAATGAACCTCCTGGGTGGAATGGGACTTGAATTGGTGGTTTTGGTTGAGTGGTTACACAAGGCCATGGATATGGCTTGTGTATCTCACTTGTGGTATGCCAACCAGGCACAAAGGGATTTGGAGGCCAAGTGTTGAGAAAGCTTACAGTGCAACCACTTGGCAATATGGGCTCTGCCTTGATCATATAGGTTGCTAGAACTTAGTCATTTGGACAGTTGGTGGTAGTGGGATGATAGGTTGGAACGCGTCCATTTGACTAAGGAAAGGCTTCTGAAAGGTCCTGTCTTGGGAAACCAAGTCTGGTGGGGAAAGTGCACAACCTCTGTAGATGGAAAAACTAAGTACTTAGCCAAGTCCATGGCAATGGACAACTTGAGCATCAAGACATGGAAGCTACAAGAATCTCATCACTCCAACTTCTAAGTAAAACATGTGGGTGAACAAGGGTAAAGGACCCCAATGTCTATTGGTGGTTTCTTGGGAAGCTTTTGACAAAGAAAAACTTAGTGATTTCAACTAATAGGAAAAACCTATTTTAAGCAAAGCAAGCCAAGCTACACCTAGCCAAAATGCATATAGTAATATAGTCCACTTAAAATTTACTAAGGTATCACTTGCCAATACTATTCCAAAGTATTGACCCTCTGTGGCTGTAACTTGTAATGTTGCAGGTTACTCCGATGATGATTAGGAGTCATGAGTCTACACTCAACATGCTTGCCTGTGGCACATGAAGATGAAGACTTATGTTTATTTACTTATTCCAAGAACTCTTGTATTAGGCCTATGTTGTAAAAGACTATGTTTTATCTCTGGAATGAATGTAATAAATGACCTTTGTATCTGTGTACTTCATCTTAAACTGTGGATGCTAGCAATGATCCGTGGACTAGCATTGCAATCACAGGATCCTTTTCCTTTACAAAGGAGGGTCTTACAGATGGTATCGTCGAGCACCTTTGTGTTGCCTGTAGGATTATGACCCTAGGATTGGAAACCACTAAGAAAAAAAAATTCAACTACTTCTACACTTGTCTATTCTTCTCGTAAACTTTTCTAATCTTCTCATTCTCCTCTCTATTTGTAGATGAACTCCATCAACGAAGCCGTGAAGAAAGGACCACTCATGACCATGACCTTGGAGTGTGAAACTGAGTTTCCCAAAATTCTCAAGGACCTCATGGTGACAAGGGAAGCACATGGTGCAAAATGTGTACAAAGGCTTTCCAGTGATGGATGAAGGAGTGGAGTACTGGTGGGTGCAACTTCACTTGTACAAAAACAAGGAATACAACCACAAAGAAAGAGGATTCTGCATGTACACCAACACTGTGATGCACACCACATTCTTTGAGTCAGCAAGAGAAGCAGCTTGGAGGACTATCAAAGAACTCAGTGCTAGAGTCAAGTGCAGAATGCTCAACCTCCAAAAAGACTTAGAGAAAGAGAAGGAACTTAACCAAGAGTTGGAAGCCACCAACCAAACCTTAAGGGGAGATATTATAGACTTAGTGATGGAATCATGTGAACAAGATAGGTGGATTGCCTCTAGGAACATTGTGTTAGCCAACAGATCCACTGAGATAGGATTGTGAACGCACTTCGTTAGTTGGACCACCACCTATCACCTTATTTTCCAAAATGATACCCTAAATAAGTTTGGACCTTGATTGATGTAATGGAATCATGTATGCATGACTTGTGTGATTTTGTGTTCCATGGATATGTATGAAATGTTTGTCTTGTTTTATCTTAAATTGTGTTGTCCTAACTTTTCTATCTTATAAATAGATGCCTATTACCATCAGCACTGTTGAGGAGTTCCAGGTTACCCGTTTTGGACCTCGTATCGTTGAGCTTACCACTTTGCTCGATCTCCCCCTTCCCACCATCATGGTGCATCCACTCACCAAGTTCGAGAGGAAGGACCTCTGGGGCTTCAAGGTGAACCAGCCCGGACGCCAGACAGAGCCTACTACGGAGGCCATCGTCTTCAAGCTTATGCGATGGGGAGAGAGGCATGGAGTTAGTCATGCAGACTGATAGACGTCTGTTAGGCCGTCCTCCCGACAGGTTAGGGGCACCCACTTCCACGCCTTCTAAGACGTGATGATGATGGAGAGTCCATCGACTTGAGGGCGACTCGAGGGACGCAGCGAGCCGATACGTCTCTATCTCCGTGACTTAGAGTCTCTTATTAGGCACGTGGATACGGACAGACCAACGTCATGCTCAACAATGACGAAGCTCCTGTGCAGCTTCGAGAAGGACAAGCTTTTCGCCAGCGGGGACGAGATAGTCAAGGAAATGGAGGCGAAGTTCGAGACCCAGGACCGTAAGTTCAAGAGTCAGGAGAAACGTGTCCAGGATAGGAACAAGAAGATCCGGGACATGACCGAAGAACTGAAGTCCAAGGATTTCGAGCTAGAGCAGCAGCAGATGGTGATTGAGAGGCTTCTCTCCCAGAAGAGGGCTCTCAAGACCAAGATTGAGTCCTTGACCACTACTATTGAGGAGAACAAGACCACGATGGAGAACGCAGGTCTTACTTTTGTCGAGGAGGAGATTTATGCTGATGAGTAGACTTGACTACTCGGTTATCTTTTATTATCGTACTTGTTATTTGTGAACTTGTTATTGGACCATACGACATGTGGATGGCTTGCCACTTGTGTGTTTTACTTTGGGAACTTGATATCTTGTTGTTGAACTTTTATCTTTGTGTTGCATGCTATGTGTTTGCTTATGTGATGTAATGTGCATAAAACATCTATGGGTATCTCATTCTTATCTCTATGTGAACAAATCACAGATGCCTCCCCGTCGCGCAAACCCCAACCCCAACAACATCACCCCGGAAATGCAGCAAATGATGAATGCGCAAACACAGCTTATGCAA
This sequence comes from Avena insularis, assembly GCA_023614405.1. Classification (NCBI taxonomy): domain Eukaryota; kingdom Viridiplantae; phylum Streptophyta; class Magnoliopsida; order Poales; family Poaceae; genus Avena; species Avena insularis. The sequence continues at coordinate 93,748,214 of CM042695.1, forward strand.
ATGATGACAACCTTCATCCAAAACCAGAATAACAACAACAACCCCAATAACAACAACAACAACCCTCCGGGCTTTGATATGCTCACCAGATTTCTGCGTTTGAGGCCAGCTAAGTTCTCGGGGACGACTGATCCCATGGTAGCCAATGATTGGCTACGTTCCGTGAACAAGGACTTAGTGACCGTGGGCTACACGGATGCTGAAAAGGTTAGGTTCGCAGCGCATCTGTTGGAAGGGCCAGCCGCCACATGGTGGGACAACTTCCAAATCACCACTCCTATAGATGAGGTGACTTGGGCTATCTTTGAAGATGGCTTTCGCACTGCTCATATCTCATCAGGAATGATGAGCCTGAAAAAGAAGGAGTTTCACAACCTGAAGCAGCGCCACCGCAGCGTGGCTGAATACATAGAAGAGTTCAACAATCTGGCTCGTTATGCACCGGATGAGGTTGACACAGACGCCAAAAGAAAGGAAAAGTTTCTGAAAGGCTTGAATGATGAGCTGAATCTGCAACTGTCTGTGGCATACGTTCCCACTTATCAGTCGCTCTGTGACAAGGCTGCTATATTGGAGAACAAAATGAAACAAGTCGAGAGTAGGAAGAGGAAACACTCCAACAAGCACAGCTCGGGATCGTCTCACAAACGATCTCACTATGATGACAGTGGCAACTCAGGATCCCATAAGCATGGGAAATTCAACAAGCACCACAACCACAACCGTCATGACAACAATCATCACCGCAGTCATGACAATGACAAGTATAAGAACCACAAGAGTGGACACAAGAGCCACCACAGTGGGAATGGTAGTGGAAGTGGAAGTCAGCCTGCTAAAAGAGACATCAGTCAGGTTGAATGCTTCAAATGCAAGAAGCTGGGACACTATGCAAATGAGTGCCCCGAAAAGAAAGTTGAAGGACCTGTCAAGCCCAATCCTTTCCAGAAAGGTCAGGTGAACCACATTAATGTGGAGGAGGTCTATGAGGAACCTGACGCTATTACTGGTAAGTTCAGACTCAATTCCATTCCAGCATTTGTACTCTTTGATACTGGTGCATCTCATTCATTCATATCAAGAGCATTTGTTGAAAGAAATGAACTACCGGTAGAAACTATTGGGTGTCCTATAAAAGTAAGTTCTCCTGGTGGAGAAATGATAGTGAATTCAGGATGCCATGACCTAGTCATAGAATTCGGGAAGTATAAGTTTCCCGTTAACCTGATAATATTAAACTCCCAAGGTTTGGATGTCATTCTGGGAACGGACTGGATGACTAAGTACAAAGGAGTGATAGATTGTGCCAGCCATACTGTCTCACTCACAACTCCGGATAATAAAAGGATCAGATTCAAGACCAGCTTTGGAGCAAAGAAGAGTATGCTAAATTCTCTTAAGGGGGTTAGCATGGACAGTGTGCCAATTGTGTGTGAGTATCCGGATGTATTTCCGGAAGAATTACCAGGAATGCCACCAGATAGAGATGTGGAGTTTCTGATAGATTTGGTACCAGGTTCTGGACCAATAGCAAAGAGGCCATACAAAATGTCAGTTGATGAACTGAAAGAGCTCAAAAAGCAACTAGGAGAACAGTTGCAGAAAGGATTTATCCAACCAAGTTCTTCATCTTGGGGAGCCCCAGTTTTGTTCGTGGAGAAGAAGGATACAAGCCAAAGGTTATGCATAGATTACCGTTCACTCAATGAGGTAACTATCAAGAACAAATATCCTTTGCCTAGAATTAACGACTTATTTGATCATCTTGAAGGAGCATGTGTGTTCTCGAAGATTGATCTCCGGTCAGGCTATTTTCAACTCAAGATAAGAGAGCAAGACATACCTAAAACAGCATTCACCACAAGGTATGGATTGTATGAGTATACCGTAATGCCTTTACTTAACCAATGCTCCAAAGATACTTCATGAATATGATGAACAAGGTGTTCATGGAATTTCTTGACAAGTTCGTTGTCGTTTTCATCGATGACATCTTAGTCTACTCTAAGAGCAAGGAAGAACATGAAGGACACTTGCGTTTGATACTTGAAAAGTTAAGAGAGCATAAACTTTATGCCAAATTCAGCAAGTGTGAGTTTTGGTTAGAGGAAGTTGGTTTTTTTGGTCATGTTATGACAAAGGATGGTGTAGCAGTTGATCCTGCTAAGGTTTCAGCTGTGACGGAGTGGGAATCTCCCAAGAATGTGAAAGAAGTTTGCAGTTTCCTTGGCTTAGCAGGTTACTACAGAAGGTTCATTGAGAATTTCTCAAAGGTTGCTAAGCCCATGACTGAATTGTTAAAGAAAGACAAGAAGTTTGCTTGGTCTGAAGGTTGTGAAGTCAGCTTTCAAGAATTGAAGAAGAGACTTGTAACAACACCAGTTCTGTGTCTGCCAGATTTGGAAAAGGATTTCCAAGTATATTGTGATGCGTCTCATCAAGGTTTGGGTGTCGTACTTATGCAAGACGGTAAAGTTGTGGCCTATGCCTCGAGACAACTCAAAACTCATGAAGTAAACTATCCTACTCATGATTTGGAGTTAGCCTCTGTCGTCCATGCACTCAAAACATGGAGGCACTACCTTTTGGGAAAACGTTGTGAAGTGTTCACCGATCACAAGAGTTTGAAGTATATCTTCACCCAGAAGGAAATCAATATGAGACAAAGAAGATGGTTAGAGCTTATTAAAGACTATGATTTAAGTTTGCAATACCACCCCGGTAAAGCAAATGTTGTAGAAGATGCTCTAAGTCGTAAGGTATTTGTGAATGGCCTTACCAAAGGAGAATTGCTAGATGATTTGTGTAAGCAATTCAAAGAACTCAGATTGGAGATTGTGCCTGAAGGACATCTCATGTCTTTAGATGTCCAACCCACTTTGTTGGACGAGATTCGAGAAGCTCAAAAGACTGATAAAGAAATTGAAGAGATTAAGGTAAATATTAGCCAAGGGAAAGCTAAAAGTTTCCATGTAGACGAAAAGGGTACCTTATGGCATGGGAAACGTATTTGTGTTCCACAAGATCCGGAGATGCGGAAACTGATTCTGCAAGAAGCCCACAACTCTCAGTATTCTATTCATCCGGGTAACACCAAAATGTACATGGACATGAAAGAAAGATTTTGGTGGAACAATCTCAAGAGGGACATCGTCGAGCATATTGATTTGTGTGATGTGTGTAGTAGAGTAAAAGCGGAGCATCAGAAACCAGCAGGTTTGCTTCAACCACTACCTATTCCTGATTGGAAATGGGACAAAATTGGTATGGATTTCATCACCGGATTACCAAGGACCAGATCAGGATATGATTCCATATGGGTAGTCGTGGATAAACAACTAAAGTGGCACATTTCATACCCGTGAAGACAACTTATACCAGTGCCAAGTTAGCCAAAATCTACATGAGTAGAATTGTATGCCTTCACGGTGTGCCTAAGAGTATTGTGTCCGATAGGGGAACCCAATTCACTTCCCATTTTTGGAGACAGCTACATGAGTCATTGGGAACGAGGTTGGAATTCAAGATCTTTTCATCCTCAAACCGATGGACAACAGAAAGGACTAATCAAATTCGAAGACATGTTGAGGGCATGTGCCCTAGATTATGGAGCAAGTTGGGATGAAAGTCGCCTACGCGGAATTTTCTTATAACAACAGCTATCAAGCCAAGATTGAGATGGCACCGTTTGAGTTTCTCTACGGAAGAAAATGTACCACCCCATTGTTATGGAATGGTGTGGGAGAAAGAAGTTTATTTGGGCCATATCTTATCAAAGAAGCCGAAGAGAAGGTCAAATTGGTTAAGGACAGGTTGAAGATAGCACAGTCCCGACAGAAAAGCTACGCAGATCCTAAGCGTAGAGAAGTCACCTACGAAGTTGGTGATAGAGCCTATCTTAGAGTATCACCACTCGTGGAGTGAAAAGATTCGAGTCAAAGGAAAGTTGGCACCAAGATATGTTGGGCCATTCAAGATTCTAGTCGCAAGGGAGAAGTGGCTTATGAAATTGAACTGCCAAAGATCTCTATCAGCAAACATAATGTATTTCATGAGTCAGCTTAAGAAATGTCACCCAGAAATGGAAGAATCTTCTTTGAAGGATACCATACCTTTGGAAGAAGTTCAACTAGAAAGTGATCTCACTTATGAAGAAAAGCCTATCAAGATTCTTGAGACTGCAGAAAGAGTCACGAGAACAAAGACTATCAAGTTTTGCAAAGTGCAATGGAACCATCATACCGAAGAGGAAGCAACATGGGGAAGAGAAGATGATCTTCGGAAAGACCACCCTCACCTATTTGCTAGCCAATCCGAATCTCGAGGGCGAGATTCACCTTAAGGGGGTTAGATTTGTAACATCCCTAAAATCATGATTTCAAAGTTTGCATATCATTCATGCATGCATATAGATTTGAGATCAATTTCAAACTCATTTCAGAAAAACAGAAGCACATAGTGCTATGATTTTATGTGAGCAGATTTAAATCAAATGGCACATCCCCATTTGAAAGTTTGTTTGTTTATGAACCAAGTTTGTTGCCTTCCTTGAGGAAAGGTTTGAGTGTAAAGTTTAAACCAAGTTTTGCAAGTTGGAAATGATTTCAAAAACCAGATTTCAAATTTTTCAAACCAAGTGCCAAGTCTCTGTTATTTTGATCCCCAAGCTTGACCAAGCCTTTGCAAAGCCACCACATGATCTTATGCCTATATTTGAGACTACTGCTCACTGCAAAAATCCCAGGAAAATTTGAATTCATTTGAAAATCTAATCAGAAAATCGAATCAGAAAAAGAAAACAAGCAAACAAATGAAAAGGGCCAGGCGCCACCAATCTAGACCAGCAACGGAACAGGCCCAACTAGCCCACCGGGCCATTTCTTTCCTTCAGACGCAGCTGAAAGCACACCCAGCCGACGACAGCGGACCCACCTCCACTTAGCACTTTGTGGCGGGCCTTCTCCACGCTACCGTCTTCCCAGATTCCGCCACGACCGCCACGCCCGTGCTGTCACTGATTTCATCGCGAGCTTAATTGGCATTGATGCAGCAAGCGTTTCTTGTCGAGCCTCCGCTATAAAATCCCCACATCCTCGCGACCATTTCCCCAAACAATTTCTCCTTCACGCCACCAGGTTTCAAACTCGCCGCGACGCGCCATTACATTTATCGCGCCGGAATTTCGTGAGCCCTGTTCCCTCTGCCTCTAGTTCATGCTATCAAGTTCAGCGAGTCTCTGCGCACCTCTCGACACTCCCCATTTGCCTCGCATGGTCCGTAGCTCCCAAAGCGCCGACGACCAGCCGCCACCGTTCTCTGCACGAACTCCGGCGACCTCCCTCCGTAAGTAGCCACCGCCCCTTGCCCTCTGACTGGTACACCTAGAATCTACATCGTTGTGCGCATCTAACGGTACCCTTATTTTGGCTTAGCGCGACGAGGAACCTCGCCAACGTCGACGACTGACCGTGCCCGACGTCTGCCTCTACTCCGACGAGAAATCCTCGTCGTGTCCGCGCGCCCCTCGACGAACCAACGCCACCTCGAGCTTCAGCACGCCACTGCGGTTCTGGTAAGCGCCTCCTTTCTTCCCCGGGCGACCTAGAGCACCAGCACCGCCGCAGTCAGACGCGCCGCCGCCTGTCGCCGCTGCTAGCGCCGCTCGTTTTTGGTTAGTGGATTCTCAGCCGTCAGATTTAGATCTAGCGTGTAGAAACAGTTCACTTAACGAAAGGGTATGGACAGATCTGAGCCGTGCAGCGATAGTTAGATCCTACGGCCCGTAGAGCACGATCCGGCCGAACCGGTACGCGCCAGTAATATCGCGACGCGTGGCTAGGGTTTGAATTAAAACTGAATTTGAAAACAGATTTAGATCCAAATTTCAAATGGCTATAACTTTTGATTCCCACGTTAGATTTTTGTAAATTTTATACCGTTGGAATCAGTGTGTCAAGCCCTTTCTGAATATACAATGTGTTTAACAAAAAGTTTCTGTTAAAATGACTTTGTATGCAGAAACATATTTAGGTCCAATTTGAGTATAGATTTTGTTTAGCAAATTGTTTTAGGGCTAAATAAGTTTAGTTAGCAAACTTTCTGACTTGGTTATGTTTCTGTATCATGCACTTGCTTGGTGGGTTTTCAAAAATCATCACTTAGCAATTTCTTGCATGCATGCATTCATATTTTTGTTTGTATATGAATTGTATGTAATTTTGTGCTACAAATGTTTGTGTAGATTTTGCTAGTGACTGTGATTGTGAAGAGTGCTACTCTCCCCATTACCAAGGCAAGTGATACTTCATGATATTTCCACCCTTTATTTTGAATAAGCATTAGAATTATTTTTGCTAAGTCTTGCATGCTACTTTTGCCAAATGCTATGTTGGGAAATCCTATGTAGTGTAGAATTGTAGAATTGCTAGGGAATTTTCCTAAGTTAAGTTACTATGCCATGCTTAGCCTAGCTACTAGAAAACAAGGGTTGGTAAAGTATGTTCATGCTATGTTGAAAATAATTCTAAGTCTTTTGGACTTATGATTTTCTTAATAAAACAACTAAGTAAATGAACCTCCTGGGTGGAATGGGACTTGAATTGGTGGTTTTTGGTTGAGTGGTTACACAAGGCCATGGATATGGCTTGTGTATCTCACTTGTGGTATGCCAACCAGGCACAAAGGGATTTGGAGGCCAAGTGTTGAGAAATCTTACAGTGCAACCACTTGGCAATATGGGCTCTGCCTTGATCATATAGGTTGCTAGAACTTAGTCATTTGGACAGTTGGTGGTAGTGGGATGATAGGTTGGAACGCGTCCATTTGACTAAGGAAAGGCTTCTGAAAGGTCCTGTCTTGGGAAACCAAGTCTGGTGGGGAAAGTGCACAACCTCTGCAGATGGAAAAACTAAGTACTTAGCCAAGTCCATGGCAATGGACAACTTGAGCATCAAGACATGGAAGCTACAAGAATCTCATCACTCCAACTTCTAAGTAAAACTTGTGGGTGAACAAGGGTAAAGGACCCCAATGTCTATTGGTGGTTTCTTGGGAAGCTTTTGACAAAGAAAAACTTAGTGATTTCAACTAATAGGAAAAACCTATTTTAAGCAAAGCAAGCCAAGCTACACCTAGCCAAAATGCATATAGTAATATAGTCCACTTAAAATTTACTAAGGTATCACTTGCCAATACTATTCCAAAGTATTGACCCTCTGTGGCTGTAACTTGTAATGTTGCAGGTTACTCCGATGATGATTAGGAGTCATGAGTCTACACTCAACATGCTTGCCTGTGGCACATGAAGATGAAGACTTATGTTTATTTACTTATTCCAAGAATCTTGTATTAGGCCTATGGCCCTGAGTTGTAAAAGACTATGTTTTATCTCTGGAATGAATGTAATAAATGACCTTTGTATATGTGTACTTGATCTTAAACTGTGGATGCTAGCAATGATCCAGGGACTAGCATTGCAATCACAGGGATCCTTTTCCTTTACAAAGGAGGGGTCTTACAGAAGAATGGACAAAAGCTCAAGCTTGGGGATGCCACCCCGTGTTACCCCAATAAATATTCAAGAGGTAAAAGCGTCAAAGCTTGGGGATGCCCAAGGCATCCCCTTCTTCATCAATAAAAATCTCAGGTCTTTCTAGACACTTTGTTTTTATTGTTTCATGCATTATTGTGTTGTTCTTGGAGCGTCTTAGTTTTCATTTTTGGTTTTCGTTTGCTTAGTTTGCTTGAGTAAGTTGGTTGGTTACACCACACTTATTTTGGAGAGAGACACACTCTGTTTCCATTGCCTAGAACACTCTAGTTTTCATTCTTATTGTTTTGTGAGTGTTCACTTTTCCTAGCACTATATTTAGCCTTAGTTTTCTTGTGCTTTTAGCTTAGAACTTTTTAGTTCTTCTTTGTGGATTTGTGAGACAAGCTCACTGGTCTTTATTTATTATTATCTTTGTGAGTTGTTTCAAATAGGTTGATTGGTGTTGGAAATGAGTAGTAAGTTCTTGCTTGTAAGTGCAAGAGGAGCTTGCATTGACTGTGACTTAGACTTTAGCATGACATGCTAGGCGTTGTTTTGACCTTATGCTTAGTGATTATTGCTGTAGCATGTATTGTTCCAAACAATTGGGATTGCTTAGTGTGCCTTGAAGAAATTATGCGTTGTTTTAGCATGCAAAAAGCATAGTATTGTGGTATTCTCCTTTGATGCTTTGTTTGGGTTCACTTGGCACATGCTCACACCATGTTATGACTATAAACAAGTCACCATTAGCCTCTATGATCATTTAGTCCTTGACTTGTAGTACCACTCTTTGCTTTGATTAGTAATGCTTTGTTGCTCTACATGATTATGGCCATTATTGCTCTCTTAGTTGGTTTCTCCCAGTCCTTTGCTAGCCTCCACTTGTGTGAGTAAGCTCTACTCATGATTCCAATTCCCAAGAAACCAAGTTATTCCAAAGTGTCCACTGATACGTCGGAAACGTATCTATAATTTTTTGATGCTCCATGCTTGTTTTGTATCTACTTTGCTTTGCTTTGTCTATACTTTGAGGTGTTTTTATATCTTTTATGGAACTAACCTATTAACAAGTTGCCACAGTGCCAGTTGCATGTTTTCTTCTGTTTTTGGTTCCAGAAAGGCAAAAATCAATGTTCTCGGAATTGGACGGGACAAAAGCCAAAGTTATTATTTTTCCCGGAGCAACACGAAACCACGAAGTAGAGCCGGAGGGGGGCCACAGGGTGGCCACACCCCCTAGGCGCGGGCAAGCTCTGGGGGCGCCCATAGGGGGTGTGGGCCCCTGGACCCCCACCGACCTTGATTCCTGCGCCTATAAGAAGCCTCCAACCCAAAAACCCTAGGGTATCTAGAAGAAATCCACGAAAACCTCTGTAGCGCCACCGCCACCGAAGGGGAGATTCGGGGGACAGAAAGTCTCTGTTCCGGCACCCTGCCAGGACGGGGAAGTTCCCCCGGAGCCATCTCCATCGATCTCCATCGCCATGTTCATCACCGTTGTTGATTCCCATGATGAGGAGGGAGTAGTTCTTCCTCAAGGCTAAGGGCTCTACCGGTAGCTATGTGTTCATCTCTCTCTATGCATGATCTTTGGTCATGAGCTTTGTAATCAAGTAGATCTACCTTGCTACTCAAGTGCTTCATTAGATCTCTTCTCTCCCCATGTGTGTGAAAGTGACAGCGTGCACGCCATGGTGGCACTTAGGCCTGAGTCTACATAAATACTCTTTGTGCTTTAATAGATCTATGCTTTTCCCCACGTGTGTGAAAGTGATAGCGTGCATACTGTGTGTGGTACTTTGGCTAGATTGAATATTTGTTATAAGTTATATTTGGAGTTGGATGTCTCTATGAAATTGTGGTGTTTGTTGGAACCATCTAGTGCTCAAGGTGATAGTGCGGGGTTATCTAGATTGGGGAAGACAGGCTTTGAGGAGTGCTGTTATAGCCCTACCATGGATTAGAGTGTCCAACCGGAGAGTAGTTAAGAGTAGTATCGTGAAGAGAGGATATTTATATGAGAGAGTGTTCACTAGCGAAAGTATGATCCCTAGGCCTTGTTTCTAAGAATTGAAATACCGTTTGCTACTAGATCTGTTGCATGTTTGCTTGCTTCATTCTTGTTGCATTTAGTCTTTACTTCACCGTCAAGCTCTTTTCTGGCATCGTTACCACTTGTATTTCACTATCTCTTCGCCGAACTAGTGCACCTATATTGGGTGTGTTGGGGACACAAGAGATTTCTTGTATCTTGATTGCAGGGTTGCATGAGAGGGAATACCTTTGACCACTTCCTCCCTGAGTTTGATAAACCTTGGATAATCCACTTAAGGGAAACTTGCTGCTGTTCTACAAAGCTCTGCACTTGGAGGCCCAACAACTATCTACAAGAATAGAAGTGCGTAGACATCAAGCTCTTTTCTGGCGCCGTTGCGAGGGAGGAAAGGTAAAAGGCACTCACACACATTACCTCACGGCAATAGCAATAGCAAGCCGTAGCTCTTTCCGCGCCGTTGCCGGGGAGGAAAGGTAAAAGGCACTCACACACGTTACCCCATGGCAACAACATACCAGAAAGCTCTTTTCTGGCGCCGTTGCCGGGGAGGTAAGGTAAAAGGTACTCACATCCTCCGGTGTGAGTGCTCGAAGTTATTTCCTTTAGATTCTGCAATTTTGTCTTTTTGTCTCTTGTTTTCACTAGTTAGGCTTAATGGAAAACAACAAAAAAATTAGAGAGCTCTATAGTATCTATCTTGAGTTAGGACATGAAGTGTTTGAAGAGAAAATTAAAAAACCTATGGAGCTTTATTTGCATGCTAATAGCAATGTTACTAGTATGAATTCTTTGGACACCATTATTGCTAATGCTATGGAAAAGTCTAAGCTTGGGGAAGTTAGTTTTGACGAGAATGATCTTTTTAGTTCCCCAGCTTTGCAAGATAGCTATTCTATTGCTTATGATGATACCAAACCTCCAATATATGATGATTACAATGATGAATATGATATTATTAGTCCACCTACTATTGAGGAGAAAATTAATTGTGATTACAATATGCCTCCTATATTTGATGATTATGGTGATGAGAATAATAATGATAGCTATTTTGTTGAATTTGCTCCCACTACAATTAATAAGAATGGATATTCTTATGTGGAGAGTAATAATCATTTTATGCATGTGGCTCATGATAAAAATGTTTTATGTGATAGTTATATTGGTAATTTTATTTATGTTTCTACTGAAAGTTATTATGAGAGAGGGAAACATGGTTTTATGCATCTCAATAATATTAAGTTTCCCCTCTTTATGTTGAAGATTTTGAAGTTGCACTTATTTTGCTTTCCTATGCTTGTAGCTTTGTTCTTTCATGAATTGTTTATTTACAATATTCCTATGCATAGGAAGTGGGTTAGATTTAATTGTGTTTTAATTTGCTTCTTGATGCTCTCTTTTACTTCAATTCATATTTCTTATGTGAGCATCTTCTCAAACTTTCAAGCCTAACTTAAAGGGGTTAAAGAAAAGTACTTGTTGGGAGATAACCCAAGAGTTTTATTGAGTCTTGGAAGTTATTACTTCTGTAATGACGTCTACTTATCCTTTTTGTTTGCTTTTTTGTGCCAAGAATGACCTCTAATGAGAGGGAAGTAAGATTTGGGGAGTTGCTGTCCTGAAACAGATTTCTGTCCTCCACCATAAAAATTCGTGAGGAGTCTCTGTTACTCGGATTGAGCTCAAAATTTACGAATAAATCCCCCAGTATGTTAGATAACTTTGGTTAGTTCAACACGTTTTGATTTGAGCAAAATAATATGTTTGAAAAAATCGGTTTCTACCTGCTGGTCTGTTTTGACAGATTTCTGCCATTATTTGCATTTGCTTCTCATTGATTTATTTTTGAGTTCTTTTTTGGGGAATTGAGCTTTTTGAAGGAGTTAATACAGTAGCTTGTGTTTTTAGTGAAAATTCTTGATGTTCTGAAGCTTTGCCAGAGGTCTAATATCTTTTGAATATACTAATGTTGCTAATGAAGATTGTGTGAAGTTTTGTATGAAGGAAAATTTTCAGGTGTAGAGAGGGAATGATGTAATGAGATGAATAATTGGCAAAATATCAAGCTTGGGGATGCCACCCCGTGTCACCCCAAAAAATATTCAAGAGGTACAAGCATCAAAGCTTGGGGATTCCCAAGGCATCCCCTTCTTCATCAATAAAAAGCTCAGGTCTTTCTAGACACTTCATTTTTATTATTTCATGCATTGTTGTGATGTTCTTGGAGCTTCTTAGTTTTAGTTTTTGCTTTTTGTTTGCTTCGTTTGCTTGAGTAAGTTGGTTGGTTACACCACACTTCTTTTGGAGAGAGACACACTTTGTTTCCATTTTCTAGAACACTCTAGTTTTCACTCTTATTGTTTTGTGAGTGTTCACTTTTGCTAGCACTGCGTTCAGCCTTAGTTTTCTTGTGCTTTCAGCTTAGAAATTTTTAGTTCTTCTTTGTGGATTTGTGAGAAAAGCTCACTATTCTTTATTTATTATATTTGTGAGTTGTTTCAAATATGTTGCTTGGTGTTGGAAAAGAGTAGGAAGCTTCATGCTTATAGTGGTACAAAAGGGAGCTTGTTTTGACTGTGGCTTAGACTTTATCATGGCATGCTAGATCTTATTTTGACCTTATGCTTAGTGATTATTTCTGTAGCATGTCTTGTTACAAACAATTGGGATTGCTTAGTGTGCCTTGAAGAAATTATGCATTGTTTTAGCATACAAAAGCATAGTATTGTGGTATTCTCCTTTGATGCTTTGTTTGGGTTGACTTGGCACATGCTCACACCATGTTATGACTATGAAAAGTCACCATAGCCTCTATGATCATTTAGTCCTTGACTTGTAGTACCACTCTATGCTTTGATTAGTAATGCTTTGTTGCTCTACATGATTATGGCCATTATGCTCTCTTAGTTGGTTGCTCCCAGTCTTTTGCTAGCCTCCACTTTTATGAGTAAGTTCTACTCATGATTCCAACTCCAAAGAAACCAGTTATTCCAAAGTGTCCACTATAAATTCCTATGCATGTTGTGTTACACCATTCCAAGTATAGTCTTGTTTTCAACTATCTTCCAATTAAAAACTATTTTGTGATGTGAAAACTTAGTGATTAAGCCCTCACGAACTTGATGGCACACTTTATATTCTTTGCCCCTAATAAACTTGAACCATTGTGGCAACTTTGTTGTATATGCTTCCACTTATAAGTTGGAATTAGCAGAACTATGCTGTCACGGGGAACATTTTCAACATTGCACTTGTACCTTGTACTCAGTTGATATCATGCTCTTTTGTCTATGGATGTCACCGGTGTGAAATAAAGAGGGAACTTGTAAGTCCATGGAGTTTGTATTCTATTTTAGAGAAACGCCTAGGCCGCTAGACTAAGCCATGCCTAATCATGGTGGAAATTTGCAGCATCACCATAGTGAGCTATCTATGAAGCATCGTCAATAAAAAGCTATGGATATGGTAAATAAAAAGATTGATGAGGTTCTCATTGTGTGATTGCCTTGTCATTTTGGTTATGGGAAAGCTCCTGTACCATGTGCAAGGGGTATCCCATTGGCGGTTATCAATGATATGCAAATACTTACAATGACAAGAACTTACCTGGACCCAAAGTTGAGTATGCATGAGGTATGGCCCTCGTATTCAAGGGACTTGAGAATGCCAACTTATACTTTGTCAAGCATATACTCCATATTTGCCACTTTAACCTTAATCACTTCAAGATGCTTATGATAGGGGCAATGAGGGCTGAAAGCTAACAAGTACCATAATTTTTGGAAGCTCTTTTTGAAACTTGAAATCCATGCTTTCTTTACAAAAAGTCCTTTATTCCACCACTATTTGAGTCTCCACCTTCTACCTTTAGGCACCATTAAGAGAGCATAGTTGCCATTATTAGTTAAATGTGTAGTGTCCCAGAACTTATTGATTGATTCATATTGTGATATTACTTGTTCTTGTGTTATTTGTATCTACTCACCCTTGTGAACTTTGAAGGTGTCCTATGCATCTATTTGCTACTCTATGAGGGATAAGCTGATTGCCACTATGCCATGTTTTCTGTATGTGAAACAAACAAACGTTTTTCAATGCATGCTATTCATGATCTTTGTTTGTAGACTTTCATGTTGCATGCTATTGGAGATATGCCCTAGAGGCAATAATAAAAGTAGTTATTATTATATCTTTGTGTTTATGATAAATGTTTACATTCATGCTATAATAGTATTAACAAGGAAACATTAATACTTGTGTGATTTGTAAACTTAATTTAAAGTCCCTAGTAAAGCCTCTATATAATACTAGCTTGTTGGTTAATAGATGATTGTGGTTTCCCTATCATGAACATTGAGATGTTATTAACAACAAGATCATATTGTTAGGAGAATGATATGATGGACATACTCCTATAGATAAGCGTAGCATAAAGATCAAGTCATTTTAATAGTTCAATTGCTATATGCTTTCTGATACATAGTAATCTAATTCCTTCGACCATGAGATCATGCATATCACCTTTACCGGATGGATGCTTTGATGACATCAAACACCACACCGTAACTGGGTGGCTATAAAGGTGGCATTGAGTGTTCGGAAAGTATTGGTTGAAACACATGGATCAAGAGTGGGATTTGTCCATCCATATGACGGATAGATATACTCTGGGCCCTCTCGGTGAAATGTCATCCAATTAGCTTGCAAGCATGTGACTGGCTCACAAGGGATCACATATCACGGGAACGAGGTTGAACTAGGTATGCAGAGATACCGACGATCATAACCTCGGATAAGTAAACTATCGTGAGACAAAGGGAAATTGATATCGTATGTAAGTGGTTCATTCGATCGCAAAGTAATCGTAGAAATATGTGGGAACCATATGAATTTCCAGATTCCTCTATTGGTTATTGTTCGGAGAAGTGTCTCGATCATGTCCGCATAATTCACGAACCGTAGGGAGACACACTTAAGGATTCGACGTTGTTTTGAGTAGTTATGGAATGATGAGAAAAATACCGAATGTTGTTCGGAGTCCTGGATGGGATCCGGGATATCACGAGGAGATCCGGAATGGTCCGGAGAATAAGATTCATATAAGGAAAGTCCCGTTTCGGAGTTGGAGAATGGTTCCGGTGTTTTCATCAGGAATGTTCTAGAAGGTTCCGGAATGTCCGGCACTCCGGAGGGGAAGGGTACATGAATGTGTTGTATCAAGTTGGTATGATTGCATCATGTACTAAGTGTCATCGCTGAACCAAATAAAGGATTAATTCAAATCCTAGTTTGAAAAGTCAAACAGCTAGTTTGAAAAGTCAAACGGCTAAATTTGGAAAGAGGAAAAGAGGAGGAAGGGGAAACCGAGTTGGGGAGGAGTTCCCTCCTCCAACCGGCGGCGCCCCCTCCAAGCCAAGTTGGGGAGGGACTCCTCTCCCTCCCCTTGGCCGGCCGGCCCCTCCACCTATATAAGGAGGGGCAGGGCTCCCTCCTAGAGACACACAAGATCCTCTCCTCCAAACCCTAGTACCAAGCCGCCGCCGCCTCCAAGCCGCCACTGGCCCTAGGGCACTCGCCGCCGCCGCCTAGGTGAAACCCTAGCCGCCAGCACTAGACCCTCCTCGGCGTGTCTAAACCCTAGATCGTCGAGGACTCTCTCATACTCCACCATACTCGCTCCGGCTTAAGGCGAAGCCCTGCGAGATCTCCCCTCTACTTCCGATACCACGCCGTTGTGCTGCCGGAATCGCGAGGAGAGTGCTACAACCTCCGCTGCCTGCTGGAACAAGGGAGAGGAAGGTCTTCGTCGAAATCTAACGTGTGACCGATTGCGGGAGCTATTGGAGCCTTGAACGAAGGATCGTCTACGCGATCTTGAGATCGGAAAGAGTAGGACTACATCACCCACGAGAATCCGCTCTCGTTAAACACTTTGGAATCTTCGAGGCTGAGTTATTATATCGACTCGTTGCTACAATCTAGTATATAGATCTTGGCTTGTTTGTTTGTATGCGGTAGAAATTTTTTGTTTTCCATGCTACGAAACCCTACAGTGGTATCAGTCGTGTCTATATGTAGATCTTGCAGAGTAGAACACAATGGTCATTGTGGGCGTTGATGCTTTTATTGTTGATTGCTTCTTGTGTACTTTGCATCTTGCGGGATGTTGGGATGAAGCGGCCCGGGCTAACCTTACATGACATCGTTCATGAGACTTGCTCCACGCTTGACATGCAACTTGTATTGCATAAGTGACTTTATGGTGCCTGTTTCTCCTAGCATAGTTAAGATCCAATTTACAACGGGTGATTAACAATACTAGTATCAATGTTGTGGTTCATGTTCGTAAGTTAGAACGACACTTATTGAAAGCCCCAAACCACGTAAAACATGCAAAGGAAGTAGAGGCGTCTAACTTTGTTTTGCGAGGGGTGTCTTTGTGATGTGATATGGCCATGATTGTGATTATATTTGATGTATGCAATGTTCCTTATTGTAAGTTGGCAACCGGTGAGCCATATGGTTGTCTTTAATTTATGTTAAGACCAGCGTGTCTATTCAAAGTAGTTGTAATAGTTGAAGCGGTGGACGACAACCATGAAGAAGCGTCATTGACCTTGATGCAATGCCGGTGATGATGGAGATCATGTTCGTGCTAGAAGATGGAGATCGGAAGCACATAGAAGAAAGGCCATATCATATCACATATTATGAATTGCATGTGATGTTAATCCTTTATGCATCTTGTATTGCTTAGTAGACAACGGTAGCATTATAAGATGATCCTCATGCACATGAATTTCAAGTCATAAAGTGTTCACCCTTAGTTAGCACCGTTGCTAAAGCTTATTGTTTCAAGCACCACGTGATGATCGGTGTGTTAGATTCCAAGTGTATACAACGTGAGCAAGCCAGATTTGCTCAAGCGGAAACTAAGGTTTGATCTTGACGAGCCTAGCATGTACAGACATGGTCTCGGAACACGGATCACCGAAAGGTAAAGCATGAATCATATAGTAGATATGATGAACATGTCGATTGTTCGCCATTGAAACTATATCAACTCTCGTGATGATCGGTGTTGATGTGGTGGATTTGGTTCTGTGATCACTAAAACAATGTGAGGGATATTGTTTTGAGTGGGAGTTCACCTAGATTAAATTTATTAATTTGAACTCAATTTGTCATAAACTTAGTCTAAACTATTGCAAATATGTTGTAGATCAATGGCAGCCCCTACCATCAATTTTAATGCGTTCCTAGAGAAAGAAAAGTTGAAAAACAATGGAAGGAACTTCGGATTGGTTCGCAATTTGAGGATTGTCCTCACTGGTAATTTGACCTATGTCTTTGGATGCACATTGGGTGACCCACTGCCATGCTTCCGATGAAGTAAAGAATGTTTACCTCACTCGGAAGACTCGAGACTCCACGATTCGATTGTGCTATCTTGTATGGTTTAGAATCGAGCTTGAGAAAAGGTTTGAGAATTCAGACCCATATGATATTGTCGAGGATCTCAAATTGATCTTTGAGACTCATGCGGCAATTGAAAGCTATAAGGCTTCAAAAGTTCTTTAAGCGCAAGATGGAAGAGGGCAGCTCCGTCAGCGAGCATGTGCTTAAGATGTCTGGGCACGCAAACAAACTTCAAAGCTTGGGTATTGTGATTCCTAATGCTTTGGGGATTTACCGTGTCCTCCAATCACTGCCACCAAGTTACAAGAACTTTGTGATGAACTACAATATGCAAAACATGAACAAGACGTTGCTGAACTCTTTGCCATGTTGAAATCTGCAGTGGAGATCAAGAAAGAGCACCAAGTGTTGTTGGTCAATAAGACCACCAAATTCAAGAAAGGCAAGTCTAAGCGAAGGACACTTCAAGAAGGGTGGTAAGAAAGTTACCACGCCGACGAAGAAGACCAAGGCTGGACCTAAGCACATCGAGTGCTTTTCTTTGCAAGGGAGAAGGTCATCTTTGCGGAATTGCCCAAAGTACTTGGCGGATTTGAAGAACGCAACATCAAGAAGAAAGGTATATCGATATACATGTTATTGATGTGTATCTCACTAGTACTCGTAGTAGTGCACAGGTATTTGATCTTGGTTGGTTGCTCATATTTGTAACTTGAAACAGGTGCTGCAGAATAAACGGAAGCTAACGAAGAACGAGGTGACGATGCGCGTTGGAAACGTATCAAAGGTTGATGTGATCGCGGTCGGCACGCTACCCCTTCATCTACCATCGGGATTAGTTTTATACTTAAATAATTGTTATTTGGTGCCTGCGTTAAGCATGAACATTATATCGGGATCTTGTTTATTGCGAGAGGTTACTTATTTAAGTCCGAGAATAATGGTTGTTCGATTTATATGAGTAATATGTTTTATGCACATGCACCTTTGATAGATGGTCTATTCTTATTGAATCTCTATAGTGGAAATACACATAGTAATAACATTGAGGCTAAACGTTTGAAATCGAGCGATAACTCGACCTATATGTGGCACTGTCATCTTGGTCACATTGGAGTGAAGCGTATGAAGAAACTCCATTCCGATGTACTTCTTGAATCACTTGATTTCGAATCACTTGATAGATGCGAAGCATGTCTGATGGGTAAAATGACTAAGACTCCATTTTCTGGTATGATGGAGCGAGCTACGGACTTGTTGGAAATCATACATACCGATGTGTGTGGTCCAATGAGTGTAGCATCGCGTGGTGGTTATCGTTATGTTCTTACCTTCACGGATGACTTGAGTAGATATGGGTATATCTATTTCATGAAACATAAGTCCGAAACTTTTGAGAAGTTTAAGGAATTTCAAAGTGAGGTAGAGAATCAACGTAACAAGAAGATTAAATTTCTACGTTACGATCGTGGAGGTGAATATCTAAGTTCTGAGTTTGGCGAGCATTTGAAGAAATGCGGAATACTTTCGATTGACACCGCCGGAACACCACAACAGTAATGGTGTGTCCGACGTCGAATCGAACTCTCTTAGATATGGTTCGTTCTATGATGTCACTTACAGATTTACCGCTATAATTTTGGGGTTATGCATTAGAAACAGCCGCATTCACTTTAAATAGGGCACCGTCTAAATCCGTTGAAACGACACCGTATGAATTATGGTTTGGGAAGAAACCTAGATTGTCGTTCCTTAAAGTTTGGGGTGCGAAGCCTATGTAAAGAAGTTACAGCCGGACAAGCTTGAACCCAAAGCGGAAAAATGCGTCTTCATAGGATACCCGAAGGAAACTATTGGGTATACCTTCTATCATAGATCCGAAGGCAAAATCTTCGTTGCCAAGAATGGATCCTTTCTAGAGAAGGAATTTCTCTCGAAAGAAGTGACTGGAAGGAAAGTAGAACTCGACGAGGTTATCGAACCTTCTCTCGAAATTGCAAGTAGCGCAGCACCGGAAGAAATTTCTGTGGTGCCTGCACCAATAAGAGAGGAAGCTAATGATGATGATCATGAAACTTCGGTTGAAGTTGCTACAGAGCCTCGCAGGTCAACGAGAACTCGTACCACTCCATATTGGTATGATCCCGTTATGAGTGTCATGTTGGTGGACAACATCAATGACCCTGAGACATATGAGGAAGCGATGATGAGCCCAGATTCCAATAAATGGCAAGAAGCCATGAAATTCGAGATTGGATCCATGTACGAAAACCAAGTATGGACTTTGGTGGACTTACCGGATGGCCGGAAGACTGTCGAGAACAAATGGATATTCAAGAAGAAAACAGATGCTGATGGTAATGTTACTGTCTATAAAGCTCGACTTGTCGCAAAAGGGTTTCGACAAATTCAAGGAGTTGACTACGATGAGACTTTCTCACCAGTAGCGAAGCTAAAGTCTGAGGATTATGTTAGCGCAATGCATATTACGATTATGAGATATGGCGGATGGATGTCAAAACAGCATTCCTCAATGGAGACATTGATGAAGAGTTGTATATGATGCAACCCAAAGGTTTTGTTGATCCTAAAGATGCTAACAAGGTATGCAAACTTCAACGGTCCATCTATGGATTGAAGCAAGCATCCCGAAGTTGGAATCAACGTTTTGATAAGGTGATCAAAAGTTTTGGTTTTATACAAACTTATGGAGAAGCTTGTATTTACAAGAAAGAGAGTGGGAGCTCTGTAGCATTCTTAATACTATATGTGGATGACATATTGTTGATTGGGAATGATGTACACCTTCTTAATAGTGTCAAGGAATATTTGAATAATAGTTTTTCAATGAAGGATCTTGGCGAAGCAGCTTACATATTAGGCATAAAGATTTATAGAGATAGATCGAACGCAAATATCATTGTCACAAAGTACATATTTGGACAAAGTTCTAAAGAGGTTTGGAATGGAAGATAGCAAGAAAGGGTTCTTGCCCATGTTGCCCGACCTTGAGTAAAACTCAAAGTCCGACATCGACAGAAGATAGAGAAAGGATGAGTAAGACTCCCTATGCCTCAGCCATAGGATCTCTAATGTATGCCATGCTATGTACTAGACCCGACATTGCATATCTTTATTAGTTTAACTAGCAGATATCAAAGTGATCCGAGTGGATCATTGGACAATGATAAAAAACATCCTTAAGTACTTGAGAAGAACTAAGGATATGGTTCTTTCTTATGGAGGTGATGAACAACTCGTTGTTAATGGTTACACCGATGCTAGTTGGAACACCGATCCGGATGATTCTAAATCACAATCTGGATACGTATTTATTTTGAATGGTGCAGCAGTTAGCTAGAGGAGTGCAAAGCAAAGCGTTGTGGCGAGATCTTCAACTGAATCGGAATACATGGCTGCTTCGGAGGCTTCACAAGAAGTGATATGGATGAAAGAGTTCATTACAGAGCTAGGTGTGGTTCCTAGTGCGCTGGACCCAATGTCTATCTACTGTGATAACATGGGCGCCATAGCCAATGCGCAAGAACCAAGGTCACACAAGAAGCTGAAGCATATCAAGCTACGTTTTCACGCTATTCGAGAACATATCCAAGATGGGGATATAAAGATTTGCAAAGTACACACAGATCTGAATGTGGAGGATCCGTTGACTAAACCTCTCCCGAGGGCAAAACATGACCAGCACCAAACTGCCATGGGTGTTCGGTATATTACCATGTAATCTAGATTAGATGACTCTAGTGCAAGTGGGAGACTGTTGGAGATATGCCCTAGAGGCAATAATAAAAGTAGTTATTATTATATCTTTGTGTTTATGAT
Source organism: Avena insularis (assembly GCA_023614405.1). Taxonomy (NCBI): domain Eukaryota; kingdom Viridiplantae; phylum Streptophyta; class Magnoliopsida; order Poales; family Poaceae; genus Avena; species Avena insularis. The sequence continues at coordinate 93,769,063 of CM042695.1, forward strand.
AAATGTTTACATTCATGCTATAATAGTATTAACAAGGAAACATTAATACTTGTGTGATTTGTAAACTTAATTTAAAGTCCCTAGTAAAGCCTCTATATAATACTAGCTTGTTGGTTAATAGATGATTGTGGTTTCCCTATCATGAACATTGAGATGTTATTAACAACAAGATCATATTGTTAGGAGAATGATATGATGGACATACTCCTATAGATAAGTGTAGCATAAAGATCAAGTCATTTTAATAGTTCAATTGCTATATGCTTTCTGATACATAGTAATCTAATTCCTTCGACCATGAGATCATGCATATCACCTTTACCGGATGGATGCTTTGATGACATCAAACACCACACCGTAACTGGGTGGCTATAAAGGTGGCATTGAGTGTTCGGAAAGTATTGGTTGAAACACATGGATCAAGAGTGGGATTTGTCCATCCATTTGACGGATAGATATACTCTGGGCCCTCTCGGTGAAATGTCATCCAATTAGCTGGCCAGCATGTGGTGGCTCACAAGGGATCACATATCACGGGAACGAGAAAAGAGTACTTATCGGTAACGAGGTTGAACTAGGTATGCAGAGATACCGACGATCATAACCTCGGATAAGTAAACTATCATGAGACAAAGGGAAATTGATATCGTATGTAAGTGGTTCATTCAATCGCAAAGTAATCGTAGAAATATGTGGGAACCATATGAATTTCTAGATTCCTCTATTGGTTATTGTTCGGAGAAGTGTCTCGATCATGTCCGCATAATTCACGAACCGTAGGGAGACACACTTAAGGATTCGACATTGTTTTGAGTAGTTATGGAATGATGAGAAAGAGATCGAATGTTGTTCGGAGTCCCTGATGGGATCCGGGATATCACGAGGAGATCCGGAATGGTCCGGAGAATAAGATTCATATAAGGAAAGTCCCGTTTTGGAGTTGGAGAATGGTTCCGGTGTTTTCATCGGGAATGTTCTAGAAGGTTTCGGAATGTCCGGCACTCCGGAGGGGAAGGGTACATGAATGTGTTGTATCAAGTTGGTATGATTGCATCATGTACTAAGTGTCATCGCTGAACCAAATAAAGGATTAATTCAAATCCTAGTTTGAAAAGTCAAACAGCTAGTTTGAAAAGTCAAACGGCTAAATTTGGAAAGAGGAAAAGAGGAGGAAGGAAACGAGTTGGGGAGGTTCCTCCTCCAACCAGCGCCCCTCCAAGCCGAGTTGGGGAGGGACTCCTCTCCCTCCCGTTGGCCGGCCGGCCCCTCCACCTATATAAGGAGGGGCAGGGCTCCCTCCTAGAGACACACAAGATCCTCTCCTCCAAACCCTAGTACCAAGCCGCCGCCGCCTCCAAGCCGCCACTGGCCCTAGGGCACTCGCCGCCGCCGCCTAGGTGAAACCCTAGCCGCCGGCACTAGCCCCTCCTAAACCCTAGATCGTCGAGGACTCTCTCATACTCCACCGTACTCGCTCCGGCTTAAGGCGAAGCCCTGCGAGATCTCCCCTCTACTTCCGGTACCACGCCCGTTGTCTTCTTGAATCGCGAGAGAGTGCTACAACCTCCACCTGCTGGAACAAGGGAGAGGAAGGTCTTCGTCGATCGAACGTGTCACCGATTCGGAGCGCTTGAAGCATGGCCGGAAGGATCGCTCTGCGATCTTGAGATCGAAGAATCGACTACATCACCCACGAGAATCCGCTCTCGTTAAACACTTTGGAATCTTCGAGGGTGAGTTATTCTATCGACTCGTTGCTACAATCTAGTAGATAGATCTTGGCTTGTTTGTTTGTATGCGGTAGAAATTTTTTGTTTTCCATGCTACGAAACCCTACACATGCATAGTTACTTTGTCTTATTGTTAGAACTCCATCTTTCATGCTCATGTTTAGAGTTATTTGATCCCAGCTTTCAATGTTTGCAATTGGTTTGATCTTGGTTTTGATGGTGCATGTCACCTCAAAAATTATTCTTTTTATCACTTACCTACTCGAGGACGAACAGGAGTTAAGCTTGGGGATGCTTGATACGTCAGAAACGTATCTTTAATTTTTGATGCTCCATGCTTGTTTTGTATCTACTTTGCTTTGATTTGTCTATACTTTGAGGTGTTTTTATATCTTTTATGGAACTAACCTATTAACAAGTTGCCATAGTGCCAGTTGCCTGTTTTCTTCTGTTTTTGGTTCCAGAAAGGCAAAAAACAATATTCCCGGAATTGGACGGGACAAAAGCCAAAGTTATTATTTTTCCCGGAGCAACACGGAACCACGAAGCAGAGCCGGAAGGGGGACACAGGGTTGCCGCACCCCCTAGGCGCGGGAAAGCCCTAGGGGCGCCCACAAGGGGTGTGGGCCCCCTGGACCCCCACCGACCTTGATTCCTACACATATAATAAACCTCCGACCCAAAAACCCTAGGGCATCTAGAGGAAATCCACGAAAACCTCTGTAGCGCCGCCGCCACCGAAGGGGAGATTCGGGGGACAAAAGTCTCGTTCAGCACCTCACGGATGGGAAGTGCCCCGGAGCCATATCCATCGATCTCCATCGCCATCTTCATCACCGTTGCTGATTACCATGATGAAGAGTGAGCAGTTCTTCCTCGAGGCTAAGGGCTCTACCGGTAGCTATGTGTTCATCTCTCTCTATGCATGATCTTGTGGTCATGAGCTTTGTAATCAAGTAGATCTACCTTGCTACTCAAGTGCTTCATTAGATCTCTGCTCTCCCCATGTGTGTGAAAGTGACAGTGTGCACGCCATGGTGGCACTTAGGCTTGAGTCTACATAAATACTCTTTGTGCTTTAATAGATCTATGCTTTTCCCCACGTGTGTGAAAGTGACAGCAGGCATACCGTCTGTGGCACTTTGGCTAGATTGAATATTTGTTATGAGTTATATTTGGAGTTGGATGTCTCTATGAAATTGTGGTGTTTGTTGGAACCATCTAGTTCAAGGTGATAGTGTGGGGTTATCTAGATTGGGGAAGGCGGACTTTGAGTGCTGTTATAGCCCTACCATGGATTAAAGTGTCCAACCGGAGAGTAGTTAAGAGTAGTACCATGAAGAAAGGATATTTATATGAGAGAGTGTTCACTAGCGAAAGTATGATCCCTAGACCTTGTTTCTAAGCATTGAAACACCGTTTGCTACTAGATCTGTTGCATGTTTGCTTGCTTCCTTCTTGTTGCCTTTAGTCTTTACGTCACCGTCAAGCTCTTTTCTGGCATCGTTACCACTTGTATTTCACTATCTCTTCGCCGAACTAGTGCACCTATATTGGGTGTGTTGGGGACACAAGAGATTTCTTGTATCTTGATTGCAGGGTTGCATGAGAGGGAATACCTTTGACCACTTCCTCCCTGAGTTCGATAAACCTTGGATAATCCACTTAAGGGAAACTTGCTGCTGTTCTACAAAGCTCTGCACTTGGAGGCCCAACAACTATCTACAAGAATAGAAGTGCGTAGACATCAAGCTCTTTTCTGGCGCCGTTGCGAGGGAGGAAAGGTAAAAGGCACTCACACACATTACCTCACGGCAATAGCAAGCCAGAAAGCTCTTTTCTGGCGCCGTTGCCGGGGAGGAAAGGTAAAAGGCACTCACACACGTTACCCCATGGCAACAACATACCAGAAAGCTCTTTTCTGGCGCCGTTGCCGGGGAGGTAAGGTAAAAGGTACTCACATCCTCCGGTGTGAGTGCTCGAAGTTATTTCCTTTAGATTCTGCAATTTTGTCTTTTTGTCTCTTGTTTTCACTAGTTAGGCTTAATGGAAAACAACAACAAAATTAGAGAGCTCTATAGTATCTATCTTGAGTTAGGACATGAAGTGTTTGAAGAGAAAATTAAAAAACCCATGGAGCTTTATTTGCATGCTAATAGCAATGTTACTAGTATGAATTCTTTGGACACCATTATTGCAAATGCTATGGAAAAGTCTAAGCTTGGGGAAGTTAGTTTTGATGAAAATGATCTTTTTAGTTCCCCAGCTTTGGAAGATAGCTATTCTATTGCTTATGATGATACCAAACCTCCAATATATGATGATTACAATGATGAATATGATATTATCAGTCCACCTACTATTGAGGAGAAAATTAATTGTGATTAGAATATGCCTCCTATATTTGATGATTATGGTGATGAGAATAATATTGATAGCTATTTTGTTGAATTTGCTCCCACTACAATTAATAAGAATGGCTATTCTTATGTGGAGAGTAATAATCATTTTATGCATGTGGCTCATGATAAAAATGTTTTATGTGATAGTTATATTGTTAATTTTATTCATGTTGCTACTGAAAGTTATTATGAGAGAGGGAAACATGGTTTTATGCATCACAATAATATTAAGTTTCCACTCTTTGCTTAGATTAGTAATGCTTTGTTGCTCTGCATGATTATGGCCATTATTGCTCTCTTAGTTGGTTGCTCCCAGTCCTTTGATAGCCTCCACTTGTGTGAGTAAGTTCTACTCATGTTTCCAACTCCCAAGAAACCAAGTTATTCCAAAGTGTCCACTATAAACTCCTATGCATGGTGCGTTACACCGTTTCAAGTATATTCTTGTTTTCAGCTATCTTCCAATTAAAAACTATTTTGTTATGTGAAAACTTAGTGATTAAAGCCCTCACAAACTTGATGGCACACTTTATATTCTTTGCCCCTAATAAACTTGAACCATTGCGTCATCTATGTTGTATATGCTTGCACTTATACGTTGGAATTAGCCGAACCATGATGCCACGGGGAACGTTTTCAACATTGCACTTGTACTTTGTACTCAGTTGATATCATGCTCTTTTGTCTATGGATGTCACCGGTGTGAAATAAAGAGGGAACTTGTAAGTCCATGGAGTTTGTATCATGTGTTAGAGAAATGCCTGGGCCGCTAGCCTAAGCCATGCCTAATCATGGTGGAAACTTGCAGCATCACCATAGTGACATCTATGAGGCATTCTTCTTATAAAAAAGAGACACATTGAGAAAAGAGGAAAGAGAGAAAAAAGCACCATATTCCCATGGTACATAAGAAGATTGTTGAGATGCTCATTTTCTGCTTGCCTTGTCATTTTGGTTATGGGATAGCTCATGTACCATGTGCAAGGGGTACCCCGTTGGTGGTTCTCTATGATATGCAAATACTTACAATGACAAGAACTTACAGGTGACTGAAGTTGAGTAGCATGAGGTGTGGCCCTTGTATTCAAGGGACTTGAGATTGCCAACTAATACTTCGTCAAGCATATACTCCATAGTTTGTTCACATTAACCTTAACCACTTCAAGATGCTTATGATAGGGGCAATGAGGGCTAAAAGCTAACAAGTACCATAATTTTTGGAAGCTCTTTTTGAAACTTGAAATCCCTGCTTCCCTTATGAAGGGCCTTTCTTCCACCATTATTGAGTCTCCACCTTCTACCTCTAGGCACCATTAAGAGAGCATAGTTGTCATTCTGTGTGAAGTGTTCCAAAACTTATTGATTGATCCATATTGTGATAATACTTGTTCTTGTGCTACTTGTTTCTAGTCACCCTTGTGAACTTTGAAGGTGTCATATGCATCTATTTTCTACTCTATGAGGGACAAGCTGATAGCCACTATGCCATGTTTTCTGTATGTGAAACAAACAAACGTTTTTCAATGCATGTTATTCATGATCTTTGTTTGTAGCCTTTCATGTTGCATGCATAGTTACTTTGTCTTATTGTTAGAACTCCATCTTGCATGCTCATGTTTAGAGTTCTTTGATCCCAGCTTTCAATGCTTGCAAATGGTTTGATCTTGGTTTTGATGGTGCATGTCACCTCAAAAATTATTCTTTTTATCACTTACCTACTCGAGGACGAGCAGGAGTTAAGCTTGGGGATGCTTTATACGTCGAAAACGTATCTTTAATTTTTGATGCTCCATGCTTGTTTTATATCATTTGTCTTATGTTTTGTCTACACTTTGAGGTGTTTTTTAACTTTTCTGTAACTAACCTATTAACAAGTTGCCACAGTGCCAGTTGCCTGTTTTCTTCTATTTTTGGTTCCAGAAAGGTAGAAAATCATTATTCTCAGAATTGGACGGGACAAAAGCCAAAGTCATTATTTTTCCCGGAGCATCACGGAACCACGAAGCAGAGCCGGAGGGGGGCCACAGGGTGGCCGCACCCCTAGGCGCGGGCAAGCCCTGGAGGCGCTCACAGGGGGTGTGGGCCCCTGGCCCCCCACCGACCTTGACACCTGCGCCTATAAGAAGCCTCCGACCCAAAAACCCTAGGGCAACCAGAAGAAATCCAAGAAAACCTCCGTAGCGCCGCCGCCACCGAAGGGGAAATTTGGGGAAAAGAAAGTCTCTGTTCCGGCACCCTGCCAGGACGGGGAAGTGCCCCTAGAGCCATCTCCATCGATCTCCACTGCCATCTTCATCACCATTGCCGATTCCCATGATGAGGAGGGAGTAGTTCTTCCTCGGGGCTAAGGGCTCTACCGGTAGCTATGTGTTCATCTCTCTCTCTATGCATGATCGTGTGGTCATGAGCTTTGTAATCAAGTAGATCTACCTTGCTACTCAAGTGCTTCATTAGATCTCTGCTCTCCCCATGTGTGTGAAAGTGACAGTGTGCACGCCATGGTGGCACTTAGGCTTGAGTCTACATAAATACTCTTTGTGCTTTAATAGATCTATGATTTTACCCACGTGTGTGAAAGTGACAGCGTGCATACCGTGTGTGGCACTTTGGCTAGATTGAATATTTGTTATGAGTTATATTTGGATTTGGATGTCTCTATGAAATTGTGGTGTTTGTTGGAACCATCTAGTGCTCAAGGTGACAGTGTGGGGTTATCTAGATTGGGGAAGGCGGACTTTGAGGAGTGCTGTTATAGCCCTACCGATGATTAGATTGTCCAACCGGAGAGTAGTTAAGAGTAGTATCATGAAGAGAGGATATTTATATGAGAGAGTGTTCACTAGTGAAAGTATGATCCCTAGGCCTTGTTTCTAAACATTGAAACACCGTTTGCATCTAGATCTATTGCATGTTTGCTTGCTTCCTTCTTGTTGCCTTTAGTCTGTTCCTCCATGCCATCAGCTATTTTCTGGCACCGTTACACCATGTCAACAACAAGTCATAAGCTCTTTTATGGCACCATTACCACTTGTATTTCACTATCTCTTCGCCGAACTAGTGCACCTATACACCTGACAAGTGTATTGGGTGTGTTGGGGACAAAAGAGACTTCTTGTATCTTGATTGCAGGATTGCTTGAGAGGGAATACCTTTGACCACTTCCTCCCTGAGTTCGATAAACCTTGGGTGATCCACTTAAGGGAAACTTGCTGCTGTTCTACAAACCTCTGCACTTGGAGGCCCAACAACTGTCTACGAGAATAGAAGTGCGTAGACATCACCGCTAGCAAGGGGTGAGGTCAAGATGTGTGTCGGCAATGGATCAAGTGTTGATATGATCGCCGTTGGAACGCTACCTCTCCACTTACCGTCGGGATTAGTAATAAACTTGAATAAATGTTATCTGGTGCCAGCACTGAGCATGAACATTGTATCTAGATCATGTTTGATGCGAAGTGGTTATTCATTTAAATCCGAGAAAAATGGTTGTTCTATTTATATGAATGAAACCTTTTATGGTCATGCACCAATGATGAATGGTTTATTTCTATTAGATCTCGATAATAGTGTTACACATATTCATAATGTTGATGCTAAAAGGATTAAACTTAATGATGATATATCCGCATATATGTGGCACTGCCGTCTAGGTCATATTGGCGTTAAACGCATGAAGAAGCTCCATTCGTATGGACTTTTGGGATCACTTGATTTTGAATCATTTGATACATGTGAGCCATGCCTTATGGGCAAGATGACTAGAATGTCGTTTTTCGATTCAATGGAATGGGCAACAGATTTACTGGAAATCATACATTCTAATGTATGTGGTCCAATGAGTGTGTCGGCGCGAGGTGGATATCGTTATTTTGTTACTTTCACGGATGATTTGAGTAGATACAGTTATATCTACTTGATGAAACACAAGTCTGAAACCTTTGAAAAGTTCAAGGAATTTCAGAGTGAAGTGGAAAATCATTGTAATAGAAAGATCAATTTTCTACGGTCCAACCGTGGAGGAGAGTATCTAAGTTACGAGTTTAGCACTCATATGAAAGAGTGTGGAATTGTTTCACAACTCACACATGCCGGAACACCACAGCGAAATGGTGTGTCGGAACATCGTAATCGTACTTTATTGGATATGGTTCGATCTATGATGTCTCTGACGGACTTGCCACTATCATTTTGGGTTTATGCACTAGAAACTGCTGCATTCACTTTAAATCGGGCACCATCTAAATCTGTTGAAAAGACACCGTATGAATTGTGGTTTGGAAACAAACCTAAGCTGACATTTCTCAAAGTTTGGGGATGCGATGGTTATGTGAAGAAACTTCAACCGGATAAACTCGAACCCAAAGCGGAAAAATGCGTCTTCATAGGATACCCTAAGGAAACTATTGGGTATTCCTTCTATCACAGATCCGAGGGCAAGGTTTTTGTTGCCAAGAATGGATCCTTTCTAGAGAAAGAGTTTCTCGTGAAAGGCGTGAGTAGTCGGAAGGTAGAACTCGAAGAGGTTATTGAACCTTCTCTTCATAGTATGGTGAGTAGCGCAGCGCCGGAAGTCTGGCTTCACCAATTGAAGAAGGAACTAATGATAATGATCATGAAACTCCAAAAGAGAGTACTACCGAACCTCGCAGGTCTAGCAGGTCGCGTGCAGCTCCCGAGCTGTACGGAAACCCTGTTATGAATTTCATGGTTGATGAAATTGATGACCCTGCGACGTATGAAGAAGCGATGATGAGCCCGGATTCCAACAAATGGTTAGAAGCCATGAAATCCGAGATGGAATCCATGTATGAAAATCAATTTTGGAACTTGGTGGACTTACCTCACGACCGAAAGGCCGTGGAGAATAAATGGATTTTCAAAAGTAAATCTGATGCTGATGGTAATGTGACCATCTATAAAGCTTGACTTCTCGCAAAGGGGTTTTGACAAATTCAAGGAGTTGACTACGATGAGACATTCTCTCCCGTGGCGATGCTAAAGTCAGTTAGGATTATGTTAGCAATTGCTGCATATTTCGACTATGAGAAATGGCAGATGGATGTCAAAACTGCGTTCCTCAATGGCAATATTGAAGAATAGTTGTATATGATACAACCAAAGGGTTTTGTCGATCCTAAGGATGCTAACAAGGTATGCAAGCTTCAGTGATCCATCTTTGGACTGAAGCAAGCATCCCGTAGTTGGAATCTAAGCTTCGACGAGGTGATCAAAGAGTTTGGATTTGTCCAAAATTATGGAGAGGCTTGTATTTACAAGAAAGTGAGTGGGAGCAATGTGGCATTTCTGATATTATATGTGGATAACATATTATTGATCGGAAATGATATAGATCTTTTAAACAGTGTTAAAAGTTATCTAAACAACAAATTTTCAATGAAGGACCTAGGTGAAGCGTCATACATATTAGCCATAAAGATCTATAGAGATAGATCTAGGCGCCTAATAGGGCTATCGCAAAGTTTAAAATGGACGAAAGTAAGAAGGGGTTCTTACCTATGTTACAAGGCAAGACATTGAGTAAGACTCAAAGTCCGGCTACGGCGGAAGAAAGAGAGATAATGGACAAAGTCCCCTATGCTTCAGCCATAGGCTCTATAATGTACACCATGCTATGTACAAGACCGGATGTGGCACATGCTATTAGTTTGACTACTAGGTACCAATCGGATCCAGTTCAGAACACTAGATAGCGGTCAAGAATATCCTTAAGTACTTGCGAAGAACTAAGGATATGTTTCTTGTGTACGGAGGTGAAGAAGAGCTCGGCGCTAAGTGTTATGTTGATGCAAGCTTTGACACCGATCCAGATGACTCTAAGTCTCAATCCGGATACCTATTTATCATGAATGGTCGAGCGGTTAGTCGGAGGAGTTCCAAACAACCCGTGGTGGAGGGATCAACAACGGAGGCCGAATATGTTGCTGCTTCAGAAGCGGCTCAGGAAGCGGTTTGGATGAAGGAGTTCATATCCAAACTAGGTGTGGTTGCGAGCGCGTTGGATCCAATGGTGCCATTGCCAATGCCAAGCAACCAAGGTCTCACAAGAATTCCAAGCATATTAAGCGCCGGTTTCACTCCATCTGCGAGCATGTCAAGGATGGAGATATAAAGATTTGTAAAGTACACACAGATCTCAATGTAGCAGATCCGTTGACTAAAACTCTCCCTAGAGAAAAACATGATCAACACCAAAACTCCATGGGTGTTAGATTTATCACTATGTAACTAGATTATTGTCTCTAGTGCAAGTGGGAGACTGAAGGGAATATGCCCCGAGAGGCAATAATAAAGTGGTTATTATGTATATTCCAAGTATATGATAGATTTTTATTTTGCATGCTATAATAGTATTAATACAGAAATGTTAATACATGTGTGTTTAATGAACAAACAGAAAGTTCCTAGTTATGCCTCTCTCATAAACTAGCTCGTTGATTAACAAGATGATCAAGGTTTCCTGATCATGGACATTGGATGTTGTTAATAACGAGGTCACAACATTGGTGTAATGGTATGATGAACATTCATCCGAAGTATAGCATTACGATCAAAGTCATTGAGTTTATATTGCTATAACATCATACGAAGTGATCCTAATCCTTAGACCATGAGATCATGTCAATCACTAACACCGAAAGAGTATCTTGATAACATCAAATGTCACATTGTAACAAGGTGATTATAAATATGGGTTCAGTACTACTAAAGTGTTATGTTGAGGCCCATGGATCGAGAGTAGAATTTTTTCATCCCGATGACGGATAGATATACTCTGGGCCCTCTCGGTGATATCACATTGATTAGCTTGCAAGCAAGTGATTTGATCACTAGAATGTTATATCATGGGAACAAGAAAAGAGTACATGTCAGTAACGAGATCAAACTAGGTATGGGGATACCGATGATCGAATCTTGGACATGTAATATATCACGAAACAAAAGGATTAAGATACTAGCGTAAAAGGTTTTGACGATCACAAGAAAGTCATCGTTGAATGTGTGGGAGTCAGTACGGATCTCCAGGTTCCGCTTCTGATTATTGATCGGAGAGGGGTCTCGATCATGTCCGCATTATTCGTGAACCATAGGGTGACACACTTAAGAGAATAACAAGCGCATGGATTTATTTCACTAGATACCAAAACGGGTTTTCGGGTGAAATTGCAGAAAGTGTTTTTGCATGTGAAATGAGATACTAGCAACAGGTTATATGTTAATGTTTGTCATTAAAGTAATTGAAAATTCTGAATAAATAAAAGGAGTTTTATTTAATGAGAGTTTGCATTAAATTTGGTGGAAATTTAATGGGAATTTGAGTGGGTTTTTTAGTGGAGGGAATTCAAAAACATTTGTGTGAGTGGAGTGTCCACCCACATGAAAGAAGGAGGGGAGGGGGCAGCCCCCATGGCCGGCGGCCACCCCCTTGGGTGCCCCCCTCCTCCTCCTATAAAAGGAGCCTCCCTCCTCACTTCTCACTGACACCTCCTCGTGAAGGATCTCTCTCCCCCTCTAGTATTTATTCCCCATGGTCTCGGACTAGCGAGATACATGTTCCCGGTGGCTATTCAGCAAGAAAGAGTTGTGCTTCCGCTGGATCACTGGAGCGAGGAGGCGGAGGTTGCTCGGTGCCTCGGACGTGTGTGGGAGCACGGATGCGCCGCTGATTTGCGGTGCTAGGACTTCCTCTCGATCTTGAGATCGGCAAGAGATCATCTACATTTGAACTCATTAAGCTTTGTTGGTCTTCAAAGGTATGTTCTCTACGGATATACATCTGCCCGTTGTTTGTATCTAGTAGATAGATCTTGGTACATAGTTGTTCCCATCATAGGAAATTTTTTGTTTTCTATGCTGCGAACCCTACATGCACCCACTCTGTTGATTCAGGAACCATTTTTCTCGATACCTGCTGCTGCACCGACATAGGACAATGTCGATGTGACACCTGTTGTTAGTTCTCCTGTGGCAACAACGAATGAAAATCAAGACCCTGTTACCACACATGAGGGAGAGCTGCAACAGCCCCACACAGAGAATGTGCCAGAAGGCCAGGCCCCTAGAAGGTCTCAAAGAATTAGAAAGCCAGCTATTCCTAACGATTTTGAAATATATGTCAGTGAAGAAGTTCAAATGGAGGGTGATCCCACCACATTTCAAGAAGCCATTAAAATTGCTCACTCATCGAAGTGGCTTGAAGCCATGGAAGATGAAATGAGATCTATGAGTAGCAACAAAGTCTGGGATTTAGAAGAGATTCCTAAAGGAGCCAAAACAGTAGGCTGTAAATGGGTCTACAAAACAAAATGTGACTCTAGAGGGAATATTGAAAGATATAAAACACGACTTGTTGCTAAAGGTTTCACCCAAAGAGAAGTAATAGATTATAATGAGACATTTTCTCCAGTCTCAAGTAAGGATTCTTTTAGAATCATAATGGCTTTAGTGGAACACCATGATTTAGAATTTCATCAGATGGATGTAAAGACGGCCTTCCTAACTGGAGACTTGGAAGAAAAGGTTTACATGGAAAAAACCAAGGGTTTTGTCGTGGAAGGAAAAGAACATATGGGATGTCGTCTGAAGAAATCCATTTATGGATTAAAGAAGACCTCCAGGCAATGGTACTTAAAGTTCCATGAAACAATGAGAAAGTTTGGGTTCGATGAGAATGAGGAGGACAATTGCGTATATGCAAAGTTCAAGAATGGGAAATTCATTTTCCTTATCTGTATGTGGATGACATTCTACTCGCTAGTACTGATGTTAGTCTACTATTGGAGACAAAGAAGTGCTTGTCCTCGAACTTTGATATAAAAGATCTTGGTGAAGCTTCATTCGTTCTAGGAATTGAAATTCTCCGAGATAGAGAAAAGGGGGTTTTAGGGCTATCGCAAAAGGCATAGTTAGAGAAGATTCTGAAGAAGTATAGTATGCATGCGAGTAATCCTACGCCTGCCCCTGTAGTCAAGGGCGATAGATTTGGGAATTTTCAGTGTCCTAGGAACCAATATGAGATCAATCAAATGAAAGCGGTTTCATATGCTTCTGTTGTCGGAAGCTTGATGTATGCTCCAGTATGTACACGCCCTGACTTAGCTTTTGTTACTGGGGTACTTGACAGATTTCAAAGTAATCCAGGGATAGATCACTGGAAAATGGTAAAAAAGGCATTGTGTTATGCAAAAGGCAAAAAGGCCTCATGTTAACATATAGAAGAACTGATTCCCTTGAGATAGAAGGGTATTCAAATGCAAACTATGACGGAGACGTAGATGAAAGAAAGTCCATGTCAGGATATATATTTACTCTCGCAGGTGGAGCTATATCATAGAAAAGCTTCAAGCAAACCATCACGGCATCGTCCACGATGATAGCTGAGTATGTAGCATGTTATGAGGCCACGGGGCAGGAAAACTGGTTAAAGAAGTTTATACCCGGGTTGAGAGTGGTGGACAACATTCAAAGACCACTCAGAATGTACTGCGACAATGAGCCAGTAGTATTCTATGCTCACAATAATAAGTCAAGTGTTGTTGCCAAACACATTAACATTAATTTTTATGTTGTGAAAAAAAGAATCCAGAGCATATAAGTACAAAAGAAATGCTCGCGGATCTGCTCATAAAAGGCTTACCACCCAGTGTGTTCAAAGAACACTTAGCCGGCATGGGTTTACGCGAAAGCCTATGATACCTGAATATTAAGGGCCTAGAACAAGAAGCTGTTTCAAAATAGAGAGGTGTATAGTGGCTGTTGAATCTATGGTGCATAACTGACCATTATGACGAGACATGCTCTATATGTTGATCTGTGATGAAATGGGTGCCAAATTATAAGTTTAAAGTATAAGTTGAATGAAAGATGAGATCAAGGAGGAGAATGTTAGTTTGATCTCCTCACGTTCGCCCCAACGGACGAACAACTTGGTCTCGTGGGGTGTCCAACGTCACTATCGTTGGTGGCCCCCTGTCGCGCAGCGCATATAAAAGAGGTAGGGCCGGGGGCACGCATGCTAATGTTCGGCATGCCTACTCACCCCACCAAAACACGAAACCCTAGAGCCACCGATCGGGCTAGTGCTGCAGCGACGGGAAGCACTCATCTAACCGCCGCCACCATTCCGTCGAGCTCGATGGCGAGTCTTCATCAACCACGAAGGCCGACGGTATGACTCTCACGCATACTCACTAGATTGACACCTAGCGATCCTATTAGATCTAACAGATGGCAAGAATAATCCCCACGAAGTTTTATCTAGCTTCAAGTACACACGTATGCATAGTCCAAATTAAACATTTCATGTTATTGGTGTGGCAATAGTATGTGAGCACTGGATAGGGCACCGATCAAATACGCGCACCTGATCCCATGTCCCACGCGCCATGCCTCTTATCACGGCAGGTGGCGCGTGCACGTAGTGGTGGAAATGGATCAGATGTGGATCAAACAGTGTTCTTCCTATTTTCTTTTTAATATTTTTAAAATGAATGTGGATACAAATACGAATGTTGTCGAATATAAAGACGGAGCGAATGTTACTGGAATACACACACGCATCATATTTTTCTAGATACGAAACGGATAATAACGAAATAATAGACTCGTTTCTGTGAGTCACCGGTGTAAAAAGGAAAAGAGATACTTCCTCCGATCTATATTACTTATCACTAAAATTGATGTATCTAAACATGTTTTAGTATTAGATACATCCATTTTAACGATAAGTAATATGAATCAAAGGGAGTACATATATTGATGCAGTACACAATAGTTTCAATCCAATGACAAAAAAAAAACATTTTGTCAGTTTTTTAGGTTGAATAATTGGCATCAAAGTTCTTGCAGAAGGACTAGAGGCATCCCGTCGAAAAAAGACGCAGGGTGTCTCGCGTAGCCCCCGCGAGGGCGACCGAGGCATTTTCTAACCTGCCGCCTCCTCCCCCTCCCTCCTCCCTCCCTCCGTCATCGGCGCGCGGCGATAAAGACCAGCAGGTGCGGCGGGCGGGGGGCCCTCCATCCGGCGTTGGTGGGTGCCTCTCGCGGGCGGCGCCTGGCGGCGACGAGACCAGACTAGGCGGGCGACGAAGCTCAATCCTGCTGACGACGCCCTCTGGGGTCGATTTCGGGGCGCGCGGGTATACGGGCTTCTTTCGGGCTTGCTTGCGGCGCTTCACCGGCATCTTCGGCGGGCGTGCGGGCGCGCGGCAAGAATGACTGACGTTACGACATGCTTACCTTGCAAGGCGGCGGCGCTGGAAGAGAAAACATGGCATAGGAGGACGGCGGCGATGACGGCCTAGCTGCAGCAGCGCGGCAGAGGCGCCAACAGGGCCCGGTCTGGGCCCGATCTAGGCTTGGCCGGGCCTGATCTGGGCCTGATCTAGGCCTAGTCGGTACTGCTGCTGCGTCCGGACGGCAATCACCACGAATGATGGAGGGTTGTTCCCCTCCCCTAGGCTGTCGGGTGGCTCATTTCTGGCAGATCTATGCTTTTTCTTCCCCATCCTTCTCGGCGACGGTGCAATGTGGCGTTGGTTGGAGACTTGGCTCGAGCTCGTGGACGCTGGGGCGGCGGCCCCGGAAGGTGGACTGCGCGGGCAACTCTTCTGCGAGCGACGCGGAGGCAGTGGTGGTTCTCTCTTCGGTCATGTGGGTGGCGAGGAGAGGGCGTCGGGAGGCTTTGGTGTTGGCGGCGCTTCAGCTTCGACAGCTCCCAGATCGTGTGCTGGAGGCCTATCTTGGGTACAACAGCGTGGCGGAAGACGGGAAGCGGTACGAAGGCTTTTTCGGGCGAAAGCTCAGTGTTTCGGCACCATCGGCGGCGATGCCTACGGGTACTGTTACCCTCTTGGGGGCGCCGATGCGGGACTCCGGGTGAAAACCCTTGACCGTTGGTCTCGGCGGCGGCGGCGGCGCGGTGCATCGTTATCCTCTTGGGGACGTCGTCGTGGAGCCCCAGTTCATCCCAGTATCGGCCCTTTATCTTCGGTGATAAGTTTATGTTTTCCGCGTTTTTCCTGTTTATTCTGATCTGCTTTGTATAAAGGGCCTCCCCTCCACCTTATATCTGTTTGGCCGATGTGGCTTTATTCTATAAAGCGGAACGAAAGCCTATTTCGAGAGAATGATTGGCATCAGACTATAATTACTAAAATAAACTAATATAATTTTTTTAGGACACGAATATATCCATTTATATATCCACATTTGCTTTAAAATCCAATACCATATTAATATTTGTATTTGTAGAACGAGTCCAAATATTTACCACCGTCCGAATTCGGATGTTACCATGACCGTCGGATAATTCAGAGTATCCACTGCCCGTTCTCACCCCGACATGCACGGATTTACGTTGGGCGTACGTATCGCCGGCGCCACGCGAATTTTCCGATAAGCTGATCGATCGATGCTGACAGTACGTAGGAGTACTACGTATGCGCGTTGATTAGCTTTTGCACCTCGTACTGTACAGATCCGAGCCTGCAACAGTACAACGTGCCAAATTAATGATTCGGCGGTGCATGTGTACATGCATCCCGGCCGGCCGGCCGCAACAATTTCAAACGGGTTCGTGTTTGACCAGGTCGTGACTGATAGCGACCTCGCTAGCTATCTGCCTGCTGCCTGCGGATCAAGAGCACCAAGACGAAGAGCCTGCCAGGGTCCAGGGTGTGTGTGTGCTGTGGTTTTTGCATGCATGCACGGATGGGACCAGGAACGCATGAGTCCGTGTCGGCACGAGTCGACCGATGATAGATCCGCCTCCAGCCCAGCCCAGAGACGGCCAAGCGACCCGAGGCCGTCGCCTTGCCAATGGCATGGCATGTCGTGAGCGCGTACGTGCGCGACTGCGCGCGTTACGTACGTGGTCCTAGCTAGCTGGTCCAACGTACGAACGTGTGAGAATGAGACCACACCGATCGATCGAGCCAGACCTGTCTGTCCCGGAAAGCCCACTGCAAAGATAGACCTCTCCGATGTGCCATCTCCTGATCTCGATGTAGATATAGCCGATATTTTCCGGTTTTCGCGCCAAAAAAGATTCTACTTGCGGAGATAAAAAAACTAGCCTTATTATCCAAACAAAAAAACCGGGGAGCTAAAAATTGAGAGGCCGTACTCGGGATATAGCCGGATCAGACGGTCAGGTTTCCCGCTCCCTTCATCCCACTTGCGACTATTGGCGATAAGGACATTTCAGTCTCTCCATTATCGCTCAACCGCCGCCGTTGTCGATCTCTCTGCTACCGTCCCTTCTAGCCTTGCCCTGTCGCCTAATCGCTGTCGTGGAGCAACCCGGCCATCCACACGTCTGATATGCGGTCGCGCAGCCTTAGTCGCAACCCCAGTAGCGTGTCTCCTGCCGCTGTCGACCCTCCTACCCCTCGGAATCATGCTATCACCGTCGCGAAACTAAAGAGGCAGGGCAACCACACTGTTCAAGGAGTCGGTTCCCATGCGACTTGTGCTCCAGGACCCATCCATAGATTTCTAGGGGTCATAGGTGTAAAACAATGTATTTGGGGAACTGCTCGACACCCTACGTGGGGTGTGGCTATCTCATATATATAAGTACCAAGAGGTACAATACAAGTCATATACAGACACGCTACGTATATACAGTCTAACACCCTCCTTCAATCTTAACTGTGGCCTGAAGTACAAAGCAAGTTAAGATTGCGCCTACATCTTACAAACTGCGGCTGTGGAAGAGGCTTTGTGAAGATGTCAGCAAGTTGATCTTTGGAGAAGATGAATTTGATACGGAGTAGCTTCTGTGCAACGCGTTCCCTGACAAAGTGATAGTAAACTTCAATATGTTTTGTTCGGGCATGAAATACCGGATTCGATGAAAGGTATGTAGCATCAATATTGTCACACCAAAGTACCAGAGGCTGATCTTGAGAGACTCCTAACTCTCTCAACAAAGACTGTACCCATATGAGCTTAGGTGTGGCATTAGAAACCGTCTTGTATTCAGCTTCAGTACTACTGCGAGATACTGTAGCCTGCTTGCGAGCATTCCAGGCGGTCAAATTAGAACCATAGAATAGTGCAGAGCCCCCCGTAGATCGCCTGTCATCAGGACTGCCAGCCCAATCTGCATCTAAGAAGGTCGAAAGCTCACAAGATGGTGCAGGCTGAAGAAGCAAGCCATACGAGGCAGTCAGACAGATATAGCGCAAAATACGCTTCACAGCCGACCAATGAGACGTCCTGGGCACATGAAGATACTGACACACACGGTTGACTACATAAGAGACATCTGGTCTGGTGATAGTGAGGTATTGCAGACCACCAACGAGATTGCGGTACTCAGTAGCTTCATCAGGCGAAAGAGGGTCTCCATCAACTGCAGATAACCGATCAGTGGCAGACATATGAGTGGTAGCATGCTTGCACTTCAACATACCATCATGATGCAACAAGTCTAGAGAGTACTTATGCTGAGTGAGAGTCAACCCAGCAGAAGACCGTGAGACCTCCAGACCAAGGAAGTAGTGCAGAGCACCCAAATATTTGACAGCAAAATCTCCCCTCAGCGTAGAAACAAGGCGCTTGGCAGCAGCATCCGGCGAGCTAATGAGGATGATATCATCAACATAAACCAGCATATACATCGTAACCTCAGGACGCTGCAGAAGGAACAATGATGTGTCAGCAGTAGAGAGAACAAACCCATGAGCCCGAAGAACCGAGCCAAGACATGCATGCCACGCACGAGGAGCCTACACAAGGCGACAGAGATGCTGAGGACGTGCAGGATCAACAAAACCAGGGGCTGATGACATGGTTATACCCTACGGGTACGTGACTTCAGCATACCTGGTCCAGCTCAAGGAAGGCCCACAGCAGATATACGCTGGCCCATGAAGATTTTCGGGTGGCCAAGGCCCATGACGCCTTCGGATCCTTGGAGAGCAAGACTAGCATAGATAGGAAATTCAAAGGGGTAAAACCCTAGAACTTGTAACCGACTAGGACTATGCCCGGGACCTGCCTAAGTCTATATAAAGACCAGGAGGGCACGTCCTAGAGCCCTCGACTCGTACTTTCGCACACACCTCCATGCCAGATCGAATCTGCGCACCCTGTAACCTTCGGTTCCGCCGTAATCAAGAGCAGACAAGCAGGAGTAGGGTTTTCCCTCCGGGAGCCTAAACCTGGGTAAATCTCGTGTCCCCTGGTTGCTTGTCTGTTAACCGTGCCACGATCTCCAGCATCCCCATCTTCTCCAAAACCCAAGTCCATAACAATGGGCATTGACGAGATTAAACCTCGTCAATTGGCGCCGTCTGTGGGAATCGGGGCTGCTGATTGTGCGATCGTGACGGTCCCGACCTGATCGATCTACAACTCCCGGGCGACGGAGAATTGCCTCCTCTTCGGCACTTCCGACTTCACCGCCCACTCGCCGGCCACCATGAAGGATTACGAGCCCGTAGGCGACGGACTCAAAATTTTGTTCGGGAGCTTCTGCTTCCAGGTGGGACAAACTGGCACCCTCCGCCTTCCTGAGCGGGTGCCCGTGCCATCAATCAGGCCCGCCTCGTGGGCTCCACATCTCGTGCTACGCACATCACCATCGACAGATGAGTTCTACAACAGCAGCAGCTGCAACTCCGATCTGTGCGATCCACCTTCGGATGAAGGGACCTACGGTTCCGGATCCGAAAGCTGCGGCAGCAGCGAACCGATCTACGAGCGCTACCTATGCGCCGCGGTCATCCAGGAGCAGCAAACGCCTAACCCGCCGCCCAACACGAACCCCAAACCGCAGGAAAGAAACGGCGAAAACGGCGGGAACAGAAGAAGCCAGTCCCCCCCACCCGAAGGGGAAAACAACGGCCACGTCATCCAACTTAGCAAAGAAGGATGGGTCCAGGCACGCCGTGCCGTTCTGAAAACATAGTCCTACCTGTGGACTCCCCACGTGACCTACTGATGGCGTACCACTACCTCCTCATCGAGGAGCACAAGAAGCAAGTCAAGATGCAGGAGACGCTCGACAAACGCAAGCAAGCAGCCTTCGAGTCTAGCGCGCGACGAGCTGCGCTCTCCGCCATGGCACCCGGCTCTAGCACGAACGGAAACCAGGGAAACAAGCACCGCTCGCGGGTGGAGAACATGGATCCCAAGGAACGCCGTGATGTGACCCGAACTCTCCACACATCGTTCATGGATATGGATGCCGACGGCAACATCATCCCGAAGACACTGCAAGCTGCGATCATGGCAGCCACTGCGTATCTCGCGGCCCACCAACCTCCGGAAGGGGACCCGAAAAGAGCCATGCATAAGTCCGCACTCACCGGACTTGGACTCATCGGAGCTGCGCTCCACGAAGACGCTCCTGCGGAGCCGAAGAAGAAAGCTCCGGTCAGGCGCGACCGGAGCCCCACCCCTTCATCCGAAGAGGAGGAGGAGCACGACCTTCCTCGAAGGAAGAAGAACTCGCATCGCCATAAACACGACTACGACGCCAGAGACGCGCTTACACAGTGCAAAATTGACAAAGCGCGAGCCAAACGCGCATGCTCGTCCGAGTCCGAGATGGATGAAGATGAAGGAGAACTCTGTGGAGCTCGATGCTTCAGCAGATCTGTTCGGCAAACACAGATGCCACGCAATTTCAAGCTTCCTTCGGATACTCCGAAGTTCAACGGCACACAAGATCCAAAATCTTGGCTTAGCGATCATCTGTCATCCGTCAAGCTGCATGGCGGTAACAAAGAAACCGCCATGCAATGCCTCCAGCTGCAGCTGACAGGCGCGGCGCGGGTCTGGCTCAGCAGCCTATCATCAGGATCCATCCGAAGTTGGGAGGAGCTAGCTTACAGCTTCATCCGAAATTTCAAGGGCACCAGCAAGAGGCCCGCCTCAATCGAAGAGTTGCGAGCTTGCACTCAGAGAACAGGGGAATCTATTCGCTCGTACATATTACGCTGGTCTACCACCAAGAACTCTGCATCACATATCTCCGAGGAGAGGGCCATCGACGCCTTCAGAGACGGCGTCAAATGCCAAGATTTCAAGGAGGAACTTGGGCGTGTCAAGCCCAAGACACTCGACCACCTCATGGAAATTGCCAACAGTTGGGCAGACGGCGAAGATTGCATCCAGCGAGCGCAATCAGATGAAGAGGACGACTACGGCCGAAGGCGAGAACGCCGCAGCAAGAGGAGATCGCGTGTCTACGAGGACCGCGACGGACCCGACATGGTCGCGGCTGGCTACGCCGACCGCCGCAACGACAACAGCCGCAACAGCGGAGGATACCGCGGAGGAAATTTCCGCGATGACAATAGACGACCAACACGATGCGTGAACGACAACGACGGACCCTCAGCATTCGACAAACTTTCGGGTCCATGCACCATCCACTTCTACATTGACAAACAAGATGGCAAAAAGAAAGCCAGTCACATGCTCAAGGACTGCCGCGAGTTCCAGAAACTCAGCGAAAGTATGGTGCAGATGAGGCAACAAGCCCCAACCCCTGCGTTCGGAAACGCACCCGTGCCAGGAGAAATAGCACACGGAGCTCCTCCACCACCACCTATTGGAGGCCCAAACCAACCAGTCGCACTAGCGCAAAACAACGCCGGGGTCGGGTACCCCCCACCAAAGGGAGCACTAAATATGATCCAGAAGGGACGCCCCACAAACAGGGTGCAGAAGAAAATCACCCGACAAATCAACTTGGCCGTGGCAACTCTGCCTGCAATCCCTGAGTACCTCAGTGGATCGGAGTCCTGCATCACATTCACTCGCACGGATCACCCTTGCCAGATCCCTCGCCTAGGTCATGCCGCCTGGTCTTTGGAGGCGATCGGAGGCTTCGAGATGAGTCGCGTCTTCATGGACGGCGGCAGCAACATCAATCTAATGTTCGCAAGCACTCTAGCAGCTATGCGGATCCCGCAATGCAGCCTGGAACAATCAGACACAACGTTCCACGGCATTGTCCCAGGAAAGGGCATATTCCCCTGGGCAAAATAGGGCTCGAATTCGAAGTGGTGGACTGGCCGTCGCAATACCACGCCATCCTGGGACGTGTAGCATTCGCAAGGTTCCTGGCCGTCCCACACTACGCATACCTACTACTCAAGATGCCAGGGCCAAGGGGCGTCATCACAGTCCACGGGAGCTTCACCCAATCGGACCAATGCGACAGGGATTTCAACAAAATCTCCCAGTCTTTCGGCATGCAAGACGAGCTTGTAAGGCTCCGTGAGGTAACGGACAATGGGGTACCCCCGGTCACAAGGCAGAACGCACCTGACATGTCCTTCGACTCCACCATCAACACCAAGAAAGTACAGGTCCATCCGACGGATGCCTCCAAGACGGCCTTGATCGCCAACGACCTCAGCACCGCATAGGAAGGCGCGCTCGTCGAATTCCTCCGTAAGAGCTGGGAAATCTTCGCCTGGTATCCAGCGGACATGCCAGGAGTTCCCAGGGAATTCGCCGAGCACGCACTCAATGTCTTCCCAGACACCAAGCCAGTCAAGCAGTCCATCCGAAGACTGTCAGAGCCACGAGCCGAAGCTATCGGCAAGGAAATCAATAGACTACTCGCTGCAGACTTCATCAGGGAAATCAAAGAAAGCGAGTGGCTTGCAAACATGGTGATGGTCCCAAAGAAGGACACGGACATCCTGCGGATGTGCGTGGACTTCACGTCACTAAACAAGCATTGCCCAAAGGACCACTTCCCTCTTCCACGGATCGACCAGATCATCGACTCGACTGCAGGTTGCGAGAAACTCTCCTTCCTCGACGCCTACTCAGGCTATAACCAGATTCGGCTCAAGGTCGAAGATCAGGAGAAAACGGCATTTATCACACCGTTCGGAGTATTCTGTTACAACACAATGCCCTTCGGGCTAAAGAACGCGGGTGCCACGTACCAGTGATGCATGCAGGCCTGCCTCAAGGACCAGATCGGTCGCAATGTCCAAGTCTATGTCGACGACATAGTAATAAAAACTAAGGAGGCAAGGACACTCATAGACGATCTCCGCGAGACGTTCGACAATCTTGATCGCTACAGGATCAAGCTCAACCCCGAAAAGTGCGCCTTCGGCGTCCCATCGGGCCAGCTGCTCGGATACTTCATCTCTCAATGAGGGATCAAGGCGAACCCGAAGAAAATCAGAGCCATCATGACGATGGAGAAGCCGAAAAACCTCAAGGGCGTCCAGCAGCTCGCAGGACGAGTAGCGGCGCTAAGCGTGTTCATCACCGCATGGGCGAAGGCCCTACCATTCTACCAGCTGCGCCAAGGCGCATAAGTTCGAGTGGACACCGAAGCCAACGACGCATTTGAAAGCCTCAGCGGCTCCTCTCCACCTCGCCCGTTTGGTCACGCCAAAGGCGCGAGCCCCTCATGTACATAGCAGCCACACACAGTGGTCACTCCGCACTCGTGGTCGAACGAGCCGAAGAAGGCAAGACCCACGGGTCCAGCGCCCAATTACTACCTCAATGAGGTATCGACACCAACAAAGCAGAGGTACCCTCACTACAAGCTAGCCTCACGGCGTGTTCATGACTCGGCCGATTGAGCCATTACTTCCGGGAGCACCAAGTGATGGTCGTCAATGAGGCACCCTGAACAAAGATCTGAATAATCTAGAGGCCACAGGACGGGTGGCCCTGTGGGGCATCGAACTGTCACCCTTGGACATCGTCTACGAGAAGCGACACGCAATCAAATCTCAAGTCCTTCCGGACTTCCTGGTACATTGGATGGAGCTGCAGCTGCCAGACACCCCAGACATGTCGCAGTCATGGACAATGCACTTCGACGGCTCCAAGCGCGAAGCCGGAGCAGGGGCAGGGGTCATACTGACCTCCCCGCAAGGCGACAAGATGAAGTACGTTCTTCGGATGAAATTCAGAGCCTCCAACAACGAGGCCGAATACGAAGCCCTCATCCATGGCATGAGGATGGCAAAGATATGCGACGCAATGCGCCTGGTCATCTATGGTGACTCCAACCTCGTCGTCCAGCAGACGATGAATGAGTGCGACGCACACGCCGAAAACATGATCGCGTACCGCGCGCTCTACAACGCACTCGAAGGCGAATTCGACGGCTGCGAACTTCGGCACGTTGGAAGAGAGAGCAACGAGGAAGCCGATAGACTCGCCAACATCGGCTCCACTTGCGCAAAGGTGCCACCAGGAGTGTTCCTCGAACAGATCTGTGTGCCATCCATCAAGCGAAAGTTTCCCAAGGGATCACCCGAAGAAGCAGAACACTCGGGAGCTACGCTACCCGAAGGACATGAAGGACCCGAAAAGCCGGACACAGAGGTAGCCATGGTCAACCTAATGCAGGTCATGGCAGTCGAAGAAACTTGGACGCGACCATACCTCCAGTTTTTGATAAACGGAGAACTGCCTGACAGCCCGACAGATGCCCGACGCATATCTCGTCGGTCAAAAGCCTTCACCATCATAAACGGCGAGTTGTACAAGCGCAGCATCACGGGTGTACTACAACGGTGCGTCACCATCAACGACGGCAAAGCCATACTCCGTGACATCCATGAGGGCATCTGCGGCCACCACGCAGGCAGCCGCTCCCTTGTCGCCAAAGCTCTACGAGCAGGATTCTACTGGCCAACGGCCATGAGCGACGCAAAGGACATCGTCCGAAGATGCAATGGATGCCAGCGGTTCGCCGACAAACCGCACGCACCTGGGTCTGAGCTCAGACCCATACCTATAGCTTGGCCTTTCGCTCAATGGGGCCTCGACATGATCGGCAAACTGCCAAAATCCTCGAAAGGGGGACACGTCTTCCTCCTGGTTGCAGTCGACAAATTCACCAAGTGGATCGAGGCCATGCCGGTCACCAACCAGAAAGGAAAAACTGCCGTCAAGTTCTTCGAGTCCATTGTCTACAGGTTCGGCGTACCACACAGCATCATCATCGACAACGGATCGAACTTCATCTCCGAAGAATTCCAAGACTTCTGCGAAGGCCTTGGTATCAACATCACATATGCCTCAGTGGCACACCCGCAAACGAACGGGCAAGTGGAAAAGTCCAACGGCCTAATCGGCGCCGGCATCAAGAAGCGCCTCATGAGCTCACTTGAACAAAAAGCTGGAAACTGGACGAAAGAGCTACCATCCGTCCTGTGGAGCTTACGGACTACGCCAAACAGCTCCACCGGCTACACACCGTTCTTCATGGTACACGGAGCCGAGGCCGTGCTACCAGCCGAAGTACGCCACCAGGCCCCGCGGGTCGTCGCTTAGAGCGAAGCCGAATCCACGATTGCACTTGAAGACGCTGTCGATACACTCGAAGAAGCACGGGATATAGCAGAAGCTCGATCAGCGGTGTACCAGTAGAGTCTCCGCAACTACCACAGCCTCCGGCTGCGCCCAAGGTCCTTCGTCGAAGGAGACCTCGTCTTGCGACTCAAGCAAAAGCGACCGAATAAATTCGAGTCACCATGGGAAGGACCCTACGTCATCACCGAAGTCATCCCAGGTGGCGCCTATCGCCTCAAGCACGTGGAGTCTGGAGTCGCATACTCCAACCCATGGAATATCTCGCACCTGCGACGATTCTATCTGTAGCAACCTACCCCCTTTTACTTTTAATAAGGCTGTCAGCCAAGGCTACTCAGCCGAACAATGTACCTCCATTACGATATAAATAAAGCTAAGTGTCTCGCCCCAAAACTTTGGTTCACTACTTTCTGCAACTTTACTACATGCTACAAACGCACTCGGGGGCTCCCCCATTTCACGATTTCATCGACTGAGGACCAAACGTGTACACCTGAGTAGCTGACAACGTCAGGCAAACGAAAAGGACACGCACTCAATCAAAGCACTGCGTGCTCACAAACAAACAAACCTTTACAACAAAGAGCACAACACACCCAGCCGAAATATACAAATTTTACATCTCTCTCTTTTTGCAGGTACTACCTATGTTGAAGAAAAACCTGGGCACGCTGCTCAAACAAATCTACAATCTGTTCGGCATACTGCCTTACAGCCGCGTAATGCGGACGCATGTCCCACTCGCCACCATCAGGGCGAAGAGGTGGCCCAGCGGCCACAGCAGCCAAATCCACGTCAGGCCGGTGCAGCCTCACAAGAGACAACGCAGCCTTCACTCCCGCGACAAGCTGCTGCCGCACCAACTCCTTGACATTGCTTACGTTGCGAAATTTCGAAAGAAGACCCGCAAGGCTTGTTGGTACGGCATCCAAAGGGAACATGACGTGCAGCACCGAGGCAAGCGATGTCTGCACTTGGCGGAGCACCCGCGAAACTTGATGAACACGATCCTGCACCGTCGCCAGAGCTATGGCGCGATCACGATCCATCCAGAAGAAGACGCCGGCCTCCATGTCCTGTTGAGTCAAGCAATTGACCCGAACAACGACATGCTCCTTTTCTTCCCGCGGAGCAAGATTCGCACCTGCGACAATCGCACACAACAAGAGTAAGGCCAGCAGGCTCATCCGAAGAACTGAGCTACAGCTCGAACCAAAGAACAACTTACATTGCAGCTGCTCGGACAGCCGAACCAGCTCCGCCATCAAGTACTCCTCTCTGGCTGCACCACGATCCACCTTGGACTTCCAAACGTCGGCATGACCGCGTAACCTGAGCAACTCCCTCTCCAGACTGCGCACACGATCCCGAAGGAAAGTGAGCTGCGAGGAATCATCCAAGGATGGTCGCAAGGGCATTGCGGATGGGGCGTCAACAGGATCAACACCCGAAGGAACCTAGAGCAGCAGCAAAAGAAAGGAACACAGACATTCAGCCAAAGATAGAACACAACTCAGAGGAATTCATTAAATATTTAAAGCCACTACGTGGCACAAGGATGGTGTTCTTCAAGATATTTACAACAAAAGGAGACTACAAACTACCCTACGTCTACTACGCCTAAGATGCAGGACCCTGAGTCGCCCGGAGCGACGCTAGCTTTGGTCCCGCCACGCCGATGCATACTCAGACAACAAATCAATGAGCTTAGGCCCATATTGCTTGCAGCGAGCAGAATAGGCAGCAAAGGCTACCTCGGATCCATCCGCAGCCATCGGCATCCGAGAGGTGATCTGGGGCAGATCCAGCTCCGCTCCAGCCGCCAAGGCCATCGCCAGCCCGACGGACGCGCCGATGCCCTTCTGCTTGCCCTTATGCGCGCAGCGCCTTTGACAGAGCCTCCGCCAGAGCATCCACATCATCAAGGGCTGCGCCCTTCGGGACAAGCTCCTTGTAGAAGCGACCAAGGACCTCTTTCGCCTTGGCAAGGGAGTTGACGACGGTGCTGCAGCGGTCTTCGACCGCCACAGTGGCATCATCTAGAGCACTCCCGTGCTCCAGAGCACCACGGTCGAACTCGATGCCTGCGGCATCTGAGACAAAAAGAAGAAAAGCATGAAGAAAAGCAGCATAGAAGAAGACCCTAAGAAAAAGAAGCAAGTACAAAACTAGCACCCACCCGAAATAGCCTTGGCAGCAGCCATGAGCTTCGCCGCCACCTCTCTTTCACGAGCAGCCGCAACGGTGGCCAGCTGCTCCTCACGATCTGCGGCCTCCTGTTGCAGACGCTCCTTCGCTTCGGCTGCCTTAGTCAGCTCTAGCTCGAGGCGCTCTTTCGCGCCAATGGCGGCTTCGGCCTTCTGCTCCGACTGACCAAGGCTCTTCTTGAGAGCGTCGACCTCACGGAGAGAATCGTTATGCTCCTCTGCATTCAAGACAAGCAAGTGTCAAACAACAGAACCAGGATACATAAGAGAGGCATTAAAAGACAGATGGATACCTTGAAGCTGCCGAAGGTTCGCCTCCAGCGCCAGGCGCTCTTGCACCAGCCGCTTGGCCTCCTGCACAAAAGACTGCAGAAAAAGAAATAGCAGTAAGAAAAGGGCTTGGGGGCTACGCCCAACACAAAGGAGTAAAAACAAAATTCGCACACGAAGACACTCGGGGGCTCCCCCCGTGACATGAAGCAGAAAAACTTACATGCTCTGATGGCGACTCCGAAGGCCCGCCTGCGAAATTCTGAGGCACAACCACCTGCACCTCCTGCAACGGAGGATCCGGGGCTGCGCCACCCGAAGTCGCCACCGTCTGAGGAGGAGGAGACGCAACGGGGGACTCCCCGATCATTTCCCGTGCACCATCACTAGAGGAGTCGCAGGAGGAATGCCTGCATACGAAGCAATCAGCACAAGTGCAAAATCAAGAAAACAAAAGGGACAACAATATAACAAGAAACTTACGAGCCCAACGAGCTCAGGTCGAAGACAGGAGGATTCCTTCGGGCTCTCTTCTCCTCTTTCTTCTCTTCCTTCTTATCCTCCTTTTTCTCTTCCTTCTTCCGCTTCGCTGGCGGGTGCGGCACAACAGCCCGCACAGGAACGGCAGGAATGGGAGAAGAAGAACCTCCATGACCATCACTATGACGCTCAAGGCCCAGAGGGTTTCTGGGAGTCGGAGGAGTCAAGGCATCCGAAGACTCGCTGGAGCTCCGTGATCGCTTGCGCGTATGGTCCTCACTCGACTCGTCCGCATCCTCCGCCGGAGATCGCGCCGACGGCAGCTCGGACACGGAATCAACCACTTAATTATCCGGGGCATTCGGATACCTTTCGGGCAACGGTGGTACCATGCCCGGCACTTTGAAGCTCTGCAAAATCAGAAGGAACTTTGTTAGCAAACAAAGGAAATAAAAACACAGCTGACAAAAAGCACTACGTGCACAAATCTACACCTGCGGTACGGCCAACGTCGAAGAAAATTGAGGAGTTAGCGACTTCCCCGGGATTTCTTCTCCGGATTTGAACTTCAGCAGCGCGCGAAGGGCCCTGTCGAGATCCCCCTCGGACATTTTCTCAGCCGAAACCCTCATCGGATCACGGCGCCCAGAATAAAGAAACATCGGGTGCGCCCTCGCTTGGAGAGGCTGCACCCGACGCTCAAGAAAAGTCTGGATGATGTCCACGCCGTTCACCTCTTTCTCCGGAATCAGCTGGAGATCCTCCACCCAACGGTAAAGGGCCTCTATCTCCGCCACCTCACCATCCAAGATTTGGTTTTTCCAAGACCTTTTCTTCTCAATCATTTGGGAGGGGTCAAAGGGAACAAGACCAAAGTCTTGCCTGGGCACTACGGAGTCGCGGATATAAAACCATCGCCTCCAAGATCTTGGACAGATTCGGACATGGAAAAAGAAAAGAAGAGAAGATTAGGACTAAGGGAGATGATGCAACCCCCAATGGGATACACACCATCCGAACCAGATTGCCTCTTCACAGAATAGAGCTTCCGGAAGAGGCCAAAGTGCGGCTCAATACCAAGCCAGCACTCGCAAAAAGTGATAAAACAAGCAATGTGGAGAAGAGAATTGGGAGACAGATGATGAAGCTGAATCCCATAGAAGAAGAGCAGTCCATGGAGGAAGTCGTGGACTGGAAAAGAAAACCCACGCAAAACGAAGGCGAGAAACATAACCCGATACCCAGATGGGGGACGGGGGATTACCTCATTGCTGAGGAGTTTGACGGCCTCCCTATCTTGCGGGATCAGGCCCCGCTCGCGAAGCTTGCGGAGGTCGCTCTCCCGCATCTCTGAACGCCACCAGCCACCATCGGTGACGCCCTTCTTTCCTCCGGCGGCGCTGGTCCCAACCGCAGATGAAGATTTCTTTGGTTTCCCCATTGCGCTACGGCAGCGCCGGCGGTGAAAACGTAGAAAGAACGACGGAAATGTGGAAGGAAATCCCAGCGAGAAGCAAGAATCGCTCGAGCACAAGGAGGCAGTGAACACAAGAACTGGTGCGGTGAAAACAAACCACGGTTTCCCTCAATGATTATAACAGCGAAGACGACGAACGGCAGCCGTCCATCCAGAAGACCTAACGCCAACGGCAGATCTGACCGTACACGTGTCAGCATCACAACGAACCGTCATTACCACGCCGTCCACTACGCGCGGAAATCGAGGAGACGCCGTAATTATCTCCATGCCGCGCGTGACCGGTCAATTCAAAGTCAGCAAGTGGGACCCACGTTCGTCCAGTCAAGTCATCTCTGGCGTAGCAGACGCTTGAGGTCATCGATCGTCAGCACTGATGTCATCAAAAGCTATACTAGCACCAACTACAATTCTTCGGCTCCACAACTAAGAGTACTCACTCGAATCTTCAATTCTACTAAATACTCGGGGGCTACTCCTATCAGGAGCATGACCATGCACCCGGAAGATGAATAACGACAAAGTATTTCTTCGAGTCCTATGTCGAGTCTACGACTCCACTACGGACTCGGGGGCTACTCCCATAGGGAGGATGGATTTAAGCATCCGAATTTTTTTGAGTCCTACGGACTTAACAACCGAACAATGCTTGAACTAAAGTCCCTGCTCGAGTCTACGACTCGAACAGACACTTGGGGGCTACTCCCATAGGGAGCGCTGGTCGCGCACCCTATGAGTTCTTCGACTGCGATCTTTCGGATCAGCACGCAAAAACTTTTTGGCATCTCTGCCCCCAACAAGCGCTGAGTGAGCAACAATCTCCTTGGCCACCCGAAACACCTCCGCGGTGACAAATGTTCGGATGCTGCGTCTGCGACGCAAAGATAAGACCTGCAGATATCGTCTGACGACCTGGCAACGTACATGACTGTGCTCTGCTAGTATAAATCCATGTCAACAGGCATGATGAAAAATCCCGACGGACGCGTTGGGTACGTTAATTAAAATCACTGGAATTCCACTCCTGTAAGTCCTCCGCGGCCTGAGTCAAATTACGCCAGCATATGTTCGAGGTCTGAGTTGAGGGACTCGAACTTGAAGAAGATCGTGTTGTTTCATCCTAAGACAGTTAACTGACCCTGATCCGTCGGGTGAGTCAGGCACACGCGTCAACAATCCCTACACACATATACTATTAATACACAGTTGCACCCGAAAGATGGAAGAGTCCTCAGCCGAATCTACGATTCGACTGATCACTCGGGGGCTACTGACATGGTTATACCCTACGGGTACGTGACTTCAGCATACCTGGTCCAGCCCAAGGAAGGCCCACAGCAGATATACGCTGGCCCATGAAGATTTTGTTGGAATTATGCCCTAGAGGCAATAATAAAAATGTTATTATTATAATTCTTGTTCATGATAATGTTTATATTCCATGCTAGAATTGTATTAAGCGGAAACTTTAATACTTGTGTGGTTTGTGAACAACACCGTGTCCCTAGTACGCCTCTAAGGACTAGCTCATTGATTAATGATGGTTAAGGTTTCCTGACCATGGACATGAGTTGTCAATTAATAATGAGATCATATCATTGGGAGAATGATATGGTGGACAGACCAAAACTAAGCGAAGCAATTAGATCGTGTCATCGTGTTCGTCTTTGCGAAGCTTTTCTTATGTCAAATATTGTATTCCTTAGACCATGAGATAATACAACTCCCTGGTATCGGAAGAAAGCTTTGAGATCATCAAACGTCATCCTATGAGAGGGTGATCATAAAGGTGTCTCTCAGGTGGTCGGAAAGTATCTATTGGGTTGTATGTATCGAGATGGGATTTGTCCCTCCCAAGTCGGAGAGATATACTTCAGGCCCACTCGGTAATCGATATCAACACCTCTTGCAAGCATGTGGTTAAGGAGTTAATCACAAAGTGATATCGGATTACGGAACGAGTAAAGTACTTGCTGTGAACGAGATTGAACTAGGTATGACGGTACCGACGATCAAATCTCGGGCGAGTAAAATATCGCGAGATGAAGGGAATATATATATGGGATTGATTGAATCCTGGCATCGTGGTTCATCCGATATGATCATCGATGAATGTGTGGGAGTCAATATGGGTTTCCAGACCCCGCTGTTGATTATTGATAGAAGATCATGTCTGCATATTCTCGAACCCGCAGGGTCACACACTTAACGTGTCTCGACGCTAGGATAGATTGGATAATTGGTTTATGAGTTTTTGTTCAGAGTCTCGGATGGGATCCGGGACATCACAAGAGGTTCCGGAGTGGTCCGGAGAATAAGATTCATATAAGGCAGTGCAGTTTTTGGAGTTCGGAATTGTTCCGGGTTAATCGGTATTGTACCGGAAGCTTCTAGAACCTTCCGGAAGGGGACCAACGTGCCCCCACCTTCCAGGAGGGGGCATGGGCCTATGAGGGAGTTCCCTGGCCGCATTGGGCCAGGGGCACAAGGCCCCATAGGGCCCAGCCGGCCAAGAGAGGTTTAAACTCGAGATAGAGCTTCTAGAAGGGGGGGTTTCCTTGCCCCCCACTCCTCCTCCTTGGGGCCGCCGGTTTGGGCTTGGGGGAGGGGCTAGGGCTGCGCCCCCCCTCTATATAAAGAGGGGTGGGGGCGCACCAACCCCCTACACCTTCCCCTCCAACCCTAGCTGCCCTGCTTCTCTCCTCTCTCCCTCCCGACTGCTTGTAGGCGGAGCCCTGCTGCAGAAATTCTCCACCAATTGCACCGCGCCGTCGCGTTGTAGATCCAACCCATCTCTCCACCATACTTGATGGACCAAGGAAGGAGGATATGTTGAGGTGCTGCACGTGTGCATCTCACGGAGGCACCGCCACTTGTGGTGCTAGATCGGATCGGATCACGAGGAGGAGAAGCGAGTACGACTACATCACCCACGTTCGGATTTAACGTTCATTGCGCGTAATCTTCAAGGGTATGAAGATCTAATCCAATCTATCTTGTTGTTTGCATCTCCTAGATTAGATCTTGGCTTCCCCTCTGTTTGCATCCGTAGAAAATTTTGATTTACTATGCCGCGAAACCCTTTAGTGGTATCAGAGCTAGATCTATGCGTAGATGTGTTTCACGAGTAGAACGCAACATGGTTGTTGCGGGCGTTGATGTTTTCTATTGCAAGCCTCTTGTTTGTGTTCTTCTTATGACGCGGGATAGTGAGATTGAAGTGGTCCAGGCCAACCTTACGCGACGTCGTTCGCGAGACCGGCTCCGCACTTGACGTGTGGCTTGTTCCACACATGCGGCTGGTCGATGTCAGTTTCTCTCACTATAGTTGTCATGGGATTAACACCGGAGTTTGGAAACCATAGTATCACCGTTGTGGCTTTCCGTAGGTAAGAATCGTTCTTAGCATCTACTCCCATAAGCCACGTAAAACATGCAACAACAAAGTAGAGGCGTCTAACTTGTTTTTGCAGGGAGTGTTTTCTGTGATATGGTATGGCCCAAGATGTGATGTGTATAATGTATGCGATGATCATGTTTTGTAATGTTTCACGACTTGCATGTCGATGAGTAACACAACCGGCAGGAGCCATATGGTTGTCTTTATAATTGTGTATGACCTGTGTGTCAACTTCTTATACGCCATGTAATAGTTTCACTTTATCGCTAAGTAGTTATCAATAGTTGTAGTTGCTATTCGTGGTGGAGGAAATCATGGTGGAGTGATGGAGATCATGCCAGAACGCACAAGATGGAGATCATTGCGCGAAGATTGGCTATACCATGTCATATAAAGTTATATGCCTATGATGTTTATCCTTTTATGTATCTTATTATGCTTAGATCACGACGGTAGCATTATAAGATGATTCCTCACTTAAAGATCAAGATAAAAACTGTGTTCTCCCCAAGTATGCACCGTTGCGAAAGTTCGTCGTGTCCAAGCATCACATGATGATCGGGTGCTATAGACTCTACGCTCACATACAACGGGTGCAAGCCAGTTTTGCATACGCGGAAATACTTGAGTCTAACTTGACGAGCCTAGCATGTACAGACATGGCCTCGGAACACAAGAACCGAAAGGTTAAGCATGAGTCATATGAATGATATGATCGACACTTCGTTGTCCACCATTGAAACCACATCTCTTCTCGTGATGATCGGATTAGGTGTGGTGAATTTGGATCGTGTTCACTAAACAACTTGAGGGATGTTGAATTTAGTGGGAGTAAATTTAGTAATTTGATTAAGTTGAACTATTTATCATGAACATAGTCTAAAGTTGTACTTGCAAATACTGTAGATCACATGGCTAAGTCCAACTTCAACTTTAACGTTTTTGCTTAGAAGGAAAAGCTTAGAAACAATGGGTCTAACTTCACCAATTGGTTCCGCAATCTAAGAATCATTCTCTCTGGCGGTCAAAAGGACTATGTCCTTGGGAAAGCGTTAGGTGACCCCTACTGAATCAAGGCCGGTGATGAGAAAGCTGTCGATCGGCATAAAGATGATTATGGTGTGATTAAGAGCACCATGTTGTTTGCTATGGAACCGGAACTTCAAAATCGTTTTGAAGACTATCCCGGGCCCTTTGAGATTCTCGAAGAGCTGAAAACCATGTTTCAGACTCAGGCCCGTTCTGAGAGATATGAGATCTTCGAGAAGTTCTTTAACTGCAAGATGGAGGAAAGGAGTTCCGTTAGTGAGCACGCCATTAAGATGACGGGCTACACTCAACGCCTTGAGCAACTGGAATGCACGATTCCAGAGGAGCTCAAGATTGATAGGGTTCTGGAATCACTCCCTCCCAGCTACAAAAGTTTTGTAGTGACTCATAATCAGATTGGTTCCACTGATACGATCACCGAGCTCTTCGCAAATTGAAGGCTGCGGAGGTGGACATCAAGAAGGATAATCATGTGTTGATGGTCAACAAGCCCTCCTTTAAGAAAGGTAAGGGTGCAAAGAAGCCCTTCAAGAAAGGCGGCGTCAAGCGCGTTGCCCCTGCTGAGAAGAAGCTCAAGTCTGGTCCTAAGCCGGACCGAGTGCTTCTATTGCAAGGACAAGGGTCACTGGAAGCGCAATCGTCCAAGTACTTAGCGGACAAGAAGGCTGGCACCATCAAAGGTATATTTGATATACATGTTATTGATGTTTTCCTTACTAGCCCTCGTTGTAGTGCCAGGTATTTGATACGGTTCGGTTGCTAATATTTGTAACTCAAACAGAGCTACGGAATAGACGGCTTGCGAGGGATGAGGTGACGATTAGCGTTGCAACGGATCAAGAGTTGATGTGATGGCCATCAAGACGCTCTCCTTAGTTTTACCTTCGGGATTAGTTTTAAACCTTAATAAATGTTATTATGTACTGCGTTGAGCATGAACATTATTTCTGGATCGTGTTTATTGCAAGACGGTTATTCATTTAAATCGGAGAATAATGGTTGTTCTATTTATATGAGTAACATCTTTTATGGTCATGCACCTCTTGTGAATGGTTTATTTCTTCTAAATCTCGAAAGGGATGAAACACACATCCATAACATTGAGGCTAAGAGATGCAAAGTAGATAGTGATAATACTACTTATTTGTGGCACTGTCGTCTAGGTCATATTGGTGTAAAGCGCATGAAGAAAATCCATTCTGATGGACTTTTGGAGTCTCTTGATTTTGAATCATTTGACACATGCGAACCATGCCTCATGGGCAAGATGATCAAAACCCCGTTCTCCGGTATGATGGAGCGAGCAACGGACTTGTTGGAAATCATACATACCGATGTATGCGGACCAATGAGTGTTTCGACGCGCGGTGGATATCGCTATTTTCTCACTTTTACCGATGACTTAAGTAGATATGGGTATATCT
Organism: Avena insularis; assembly: GCA_023614405.1. Classification (NCBI taxonomy): domain Eukaryota; kingdom Viridiplantae; phylum Streptophyta; class Magnoliopsida; order Poales; family Poaceae; genus Avena; species Avena insularis. Next base: position 93,804,848 of record CM042695.1, read on the forward strand.
ATTTAATGAAACATAAATCTGAAACGTTTGAAAAGTTCAAAGAATTTCAGAATGAAGTGGAGAACCATCGTAACAGAAAGATTAAGTTTCTACGATCCGATCGTGGGGGCGAATATTTGAGTTATGATTTTCTCACGCATCTTAAAGCAAGCGGAATTGTTTCGCAACTCACGCCACCCGGAACACCACGGCGCAATGGTGTGTCTGAACGTCGGAATCGAACCTTATTAGATATGGTCCGATCAATGATGTCTCTTACTGATTTGCCGTTATCATTTTGGGGTTATGCATTAGAAACCGCTGCATTCACTTTAAATAGGGCTCCATCTAAATCCGTTGAAACGACACCGTATGAACTGTGGTTTGGTGCTAAACCTAAGTTGTCGTTTCTTAAAGTTTGGGGATGCGAAGCTTACGTCAAGAAGTTGATGCCGGACAAGCTCGAACACAAAGCGGAGAAATGCGTCTTCATAGGATACCCTAAGGAAACTATTGGGTATACCTTCTATCACAGAACCGAAGGCAAAGTGTTTGTCGCAAAGAACGGTTCCTTTCTTGAGAAGGAGTTTCTCTCGAAAGAAGTGAGTGGGAGGAAAGTAGAGCTAGACGAGGTTATTGAACCTTCTCTTGAGTTGGAGAGTAGCGCAGCACCTGAAATTTTTCTAGTGCCGCCTGCACCAACAATAGAGGAAGCTAATGACAAGGATCATGAAGCTTCGGACGATGCTGCTACTGAACGTCGCAGGTCGACAAGGTCGCGTGCCCCTCCCGAGTGGTACGACAACCCTGTCTTGACTGTCTTGTTAGTGGAAGACAGTGAACCTATGAACTATGAGGAAGCGATGATGAGCCCAGACTCTGAGAAATGGCTAGAAGCCATGAAATCCGAATTGGGATCCATGAGCGAAAACCAAGTATGGACTTTGGTGGACCCTCCTAGCGACCGAAAGGCCGTTGAGTGCAAATGGATCTTCAAGAAGAAAACGGATGAGGATGGTAATATTACTGTCTATAAAGCACGGCTTGTCGCGAAAGGTTTTCGACAAGTTCAAGGTGTTGACTACGATGAGACTTTCTCTCCCGTAGCGATGTTTAAGTCCATTCGGATTTTATTAGCAATTTCTGCGTTTCATGATTATGAAATATGGCAGATGGATGTCAAGACTGCGTTCCTCAATGGCAACATTGATGAAGAGTTGTATATGATGCAACCCGAAGGTTTTGTCAATCCTAAGGATGCTGATAAAGTATGCAAACTTCAGCGTTCCATTTATGGACTAAAGCAAGCATCTCGGAGTTGGAACCTTCGTTTTGATCAAGTGATCAAGAGCTTTGGATTTGTTCCAAATTGCTACGAAGCTTGCATCTACAAGAAAGTGAGTGGGAGCTCGGTGACGTTTCTGGTACTATATGTGGATGACATATTGATTATTGGAAATGACATCAACATGCTTAACGATGTGAAGAGTTATTTGAACAAGTGTTTTTCAATGAAAGACCTAGGTGAAGCTGCTTATGTATTGGGCATCAAAATCTATAGAGATAGACAAAGACGCCTAATAGCTTTAAGCCAGAGTACATACCTAGACAAAGTTCTGAAAAGGTTCAGAATGGATAAGGCAAAGAAAGGTTCAGTGCCTATGTTGTCAGGTAAGATATTGAGCAAGGCTCAGTGTCCAGCTATGGTAAATGATAGGAAGCTATGAGCAAAGTGCCTTATGCCTCGGCCATAGGTTCTATCATGTATGCCATCTTGTGTACTAGACGGATGTGTCCAATGCTCTTAGTTTGACGAGCAGATATCAAAGTGATCCGAGTGGAACCTTTGGACAGCCGTGAAGAACATCCTAAAGTACCTAAATAGGACTAAAGAAATGTTCTTAGTCTATGGGGGTGATAAACAAATGTCAGTAAAGGTTATGTCGATGCTAGTTTTGACACCGACAAGGATGATTCTAAATCTCGAGAGGATACGTGTATATTTTGAATGGAGGAGCTGTGAGCTGGAGAAGCTGCAAGCAAAGCGTGATCGCGGGATCTGATGAAAGCGGAATACATGGCTGCTGCGAGCGTCAAGTGAAGGAGTTTGGATCGAAACTTCATCACGAGCTTGGCGTGGTTCAAGTGCATTGGACCCACTGGAGATATTGTGTGACAACACCGGGCGCCATAGCACTCGCTAAGGAACCAAGATATCATCCAAAGACCAAGCATATCAACCGCAAGTTTCATATAATCCGAGATTATATAGCAGATGGAGATCTGAAGATTAGCAAAGTACATACGGATCTGAATGTCGCAGATCCCTTGACTAAACCTCTTCCGCGTGCAAAACATGATCAGCACCTCAGTGCCATGGGTGTGAGATTGTTGCCAAATGTAAACTAGATTATTGACTCTAGTGCAAGTGGGAGACTGTTGGAATTATGCCCTAGAGGCAATAATAAAGATGTTATTATTATAATTCTTGTGCATGATAATGTTTATATTCCATGCTAGAATTGTATTAAGCGGAAACTTTAATACTTGTGTGGTTTGTGAACAACACCGTGTCCCTAGTACGCCTCTAAGGACTAGCTCATTGATTAATGATGGTTAAGGTTTCCCGACCATGGACATGAGTTGTCAATTAATAATGAGATCATATCATTGGGAGAATGATATGGTGGACAGACCCAAACTAAGCGAAGCAATTAGATCGTGTCATCGTGTTCGTCTTTGCGAAGCTTTTCTTATGTCAAATATTGTATTCCTTATACCATGAGATAATACAACTCCCTGGTATCGGAAGAAAGCTTTGAGGTCATCAAACGTCATCCTATGAGAGGGTGATCATAAAGGTGTCTCTCAGGTGATCGGAAAGTATCATTGGGTTGTATGTATCGAGATGGATTTGTCCTCCCAAGTCGGAGAGATATACTTGGGCCCACTCGGTAATCGATATCAACACCGCTTGCAAGCATGTGGTTAAGGAGTTAATCACAAAGTGATATCGGATTACGGAATGAGTAAAGTACTTGCGTGAACGAGATTGAACTAGGTATGGCCGTGCAAGCGATCAAATCTCCGTAGTAAAATATCGCGAGACGAAGGAATATATATATGGGATTGATTGAATCCTGGCATTGTGGTTCATCCGATATGATCATCGATGAATGTGTGGAGTCAATATGGGTTTCTGACCCGATGTTGATTATTGATAGAAGATCATGTCTGCATATTCTCGAACCCGCAGGGTCACACACTTAACGTGTCTCGACGCTAGGATAGATTGGATAATTGGTTTATGAGTTTTTGTTTGGAGTCTCGGATGGGATCCGGGACATCACGAGAGGTTCCGGAGTGGTCCGGAGAATAAGATTCATATAAGGCAGTGCAGTTTTTGGAGTCCGGAATTGTTCCGAGTTAATCGGTATTGTACCGGAAGCTTCTAGAACCTTCCGGAAGGGGACCAACGTGGCCCCACCTTCCAGGAGGGGGCATGGGCCTATGAGGGAGTTCCCTGGCCGCATTGGTCCAGGGGCAGAAGGCCCCATAGGGCCCAGCCGGCCAAGAGAGGTTTAAACTCGAGATAGAGCTTCTAGAAGGGGGGGTTTCCTTGCCCCCCACTCCTCCTCCTTGGGGCCGCCGGTTTGGGCTTGGGGGAGGGGCTAGGGCTGTGCCCCCCCCCCTCTATATAAAGAGGGGTGGGGGCGCACCAACCCCCTACACCTTCCCCTCCAACCCTAGCCGCCTTGCTGCTCTCCTCTCTCCCTCCCGACTGCTTGTAGGCGGAGCCCTGCTGCAGAAATTCTTCACCAATTGCACCGCGCCGTCGCGTTGTAGATCCAACCCATCTCTCCACCACACTTGCTGGACCAAGGAAGGAGGAGAAGCGAGTACGACTACATCACCCACGTTCCGACAAACGTTCCGCTGTGCGAATCTTCAAGGGTATGAAGATCTAATCCAATCTCTCTCGTTGTTTGCATCTCCTAGATTAGATCTTGGCTTCCCCTCTGTTTGCATCCGTAGAAAATTTTGATTTACTATGCCGCGAAACCCTTCAGATTTTCGGGTGGCCAAGGCCCATGACGCCTTCGGATCCTTGGAGAGCAAGACTATCATAGATAGGAAATTCAAAGGGGTAAAACCCTAGAACTTGTAACCGACTAGGACTATGCCCGGGACCTGCCTAAGTCTATATAAAGGTCAGGAGGGCACGTCCTAGAGCCCTCGACTCGTACTTTCGCACACACCTCCACGCCAGATCGAATCTGCGCACCCTGTAACCTTCGGTTCCGCCATAATCAAGAGCAGACAAGCAGGAGTAGGGTTTTCCCTCCGGGGGCCTGAACCTGGGTAAATCTCGTGTCCCCTGGTTGCTTGTCTATTAACCGTGCCACGATCTCCAGCATCCCCATCTTCTCCAAAACCCAAGTCCATAACAATGGGCATTGACGAGATTAAACCTCGTCAGCTGACGCATATAGACCTCCTCCTCCAGAACTCCATGCAGGAAAGCATTCTACACATCAAGCTGATGGAGAGACCAACCTCGAGTAATAGCCAAGGAGAGCAACAAACGAATGGTAGTAGGCTTGACAACTGGACTGAACGTGTCTTCGTGATCAATACCATACCTCTGTTTGAATCCCTTAGCAACCAACAGTGCCTTGTAGCGTTAAATGGAACCATCAGCATGCTTCTTAACCTTGAAGACCCACTTGGAATCAATAATATTGACCCCAAAAACATGAGGAACAAGTTGCCAAGCAGTGCATGAAATTCCTTCTCCATAGCAGCGCGCCAGTGAGGAATACCAAGCGCAGCCTGAAAGTGTCGGCGTTCAGCAGTGGGATCAGCAGCAGCATGTGCAACACAAGCAACAATCCATGCAACGGTCCCGTCGGTGCGCTCCTTCGGACGAAAGATGCCAGTCTGACTGCGTGTGCAAGGATGAAGGACCTTAGCAGCAGGTGGCGCCGGCGGCAATGAGGCTGGTGACGACGGCGATGTTGAACCAGTCTGATACGTCCAAAACGTATCTACTTTTCCGAACACTTTTAATATTTTTTCTCCTCTAAACTTGTGTGATTTGGATACAACTTACACGGACTGACGCTGTTTTCAACAAAATTGCCTTGGTGTCTAGTTTTTGTGCAGAAAATCAACTATCAGGAAAAATCCCAGAAAATATGCCAAAAATCCTATTTTACCAGAAGATGCACGGAGCCAGAGTATGAGAAGGAGTGGAGGCCGGGGGGTCCCACACCCTTGCTAGGCGCAGGCCAGGCCTGGCCGCGCCTAGGGAGGGGTGTGGCCACCTCAGTCACCCACTCAGACTCCCTCTTCGCCTATAAGACATTTTCTCACCTAACTACTCAGGGGGGGTCGATGTTTTTTAGAAAGAGTTCCGCTGCGCCGCCACCACCAAAAGCCGTGATTCGGATCCAGAAACCCCGTTCTGGCACCCTGCCGGGACGGGGAATTTGGAAAGGATCATCGTCATCGTCATCACCAACGCCTCTCCATCAACCATCCATGTTTCCCTCATCCATGAGTGAGTAATGCCCCGCAGTAGGCCATGGGGATGGCAGGGATTGATGAGTTCTATCATGTAATCGAATAAGATTGTTAGGGCATAGTGCCTAGTATGTATATTAGTGTTATTTGACTTTGTTGCAACTTGTTGTGCTTAATGCTTGTCACTAGGGCCCGAGTGCCATGATCTCAGATCTGAACCTATTATTGAATCATTATGATAGTATTATTTGTGATCTTATCTGCAAGTTGTGTACACATATCATTGTCCGGATCCAAAGGCCCCGAAGTGACAAAAATTGGGACAATCAGAGGGGATGGCTGTGATGTGAGAATCATGTGTGTTCATGGAAGTGTTAATGCTTTGCTCCGATGCTCTATTAAAAGAAGCACCTTAATTTCCAATAGTTCCCTTGAGGCCCCGCTGCAACGGGCTGGCTGGACAAAAGATGTTGTGCAAGTTCTCATTGCGAGCACGCATAACTATATATGGAACACATGCCTATGATTGTTTAGTACTTGGATGCTTGTTCTTATTTATCTACAATGCCCTAGATCTTCAAGTTACATGTTTAGACTCGTCCATTCAACACCTGTCCATCAATCCCTATGCCTACCGTGCTCGAATCCTACCGTTTACTGCTACTATTACTATTTCTCTTGTTTTACTGCTGCTGTTGCTTTGCTTTTGCTACTATAAACTGTTGCTACTGATAAACTTCTGTGAGCAAGAACTATTTCCAGGTGTAGCTGAATTGACAACTCAGTTGTTAAGGCTTGCAAGTATTCTTTGGCTCCCCTTGTGTTGAATCAATAAATTGGGTAATACTACCCGCGAAGACTGTTGCGATCCCCTATACTTGGGGGTCATCAAGACTATTTTCTGACGTGGTTGCCGGGGAGCATAGCTTTATTTGTAAGTTCACTTGGATCTATTATTGTTCACTGCTATTCCTTTCATCATGGGGAAGTCTCGTGATGGAAAGTTTCCTATTTTACCATCCACTACAAGAAGAGGTACAGTCCTAAACATCTCTGATGCTCTTGATTCACCATCTGTTATAAGTAAGCTTGTTACACCACCACCACATACTCATGCTACACACGCTGCTACTACTGCTGAATCTGAAACTGCTTTTGATACTCATGATGTTACTTCTACTGTGCTTGATGCGAGTGGTTTATTAGGTCCTTTCCTAGATGCTACTATGGCTAGTTTAGGAAATAGCGAAACTCCTAGTAAAGACACTGTTACACCTGTTAGCTCACCTGAGTCTAGAGAGAGTTATGATATTAATGATGGTTACATTGAGTTTACTGATGAATTTATTGAAGAGTGCCAAAACACACATGGTACTAGTGCTATTAAGAGTCTCCTAGCGAGATGCACCATTATTCCTAAGTTGTCCTCTGATCCTAAGTTTGCCACTTCTCCCATAGATATTATAGATAAAGATTATGATTTATCTCTTGATTTATCCTATTTAGACATTGTTGAGAAAGAACCTTTTTGTGGGACTGAAAATGAGAGTGATGTGGATCATATGAATGACCTTTCCACTATGAGTGCTTTATTCTATGATGATTTTAAGATACGCAAATACTTTGTTCCTAAGATCTTCCCTTTTTCACTAAAAGGAGAAGCTAGGGCTTGGTTTAATAGATTACCTCATGGTTCCATTGATAGCCCTGATTGTTTGATTGCTTCTTTCTTCCAGAAATATTTTCCTCCTAGTGCTAGACATGCTGCTTTGCAGAGACTTTTTTAGTTTAAACAGGGAGAAGAAGAGAAATTGCCTGAGTCATGGACAAGGTTCTGTGCCTTGATTCATGCACATCCTGGATGTCCATTGCCTAAAAATGAGCTTCTTGATATTTATTATAATGGAATAACTAATGATTCTAGGACATACCTAGATAGCTTTTCTGATTGTGTTTTCAGGAAAAGAACTCCTACAGATGCTGAAGAATTAATGGCTAACATAAGCAAAAATTATAATGATTGGACTTCTACTGAGCTAAATACATGTGAGCCTATTACTCCTGAACTAGTTGTACCTGAACCAGTTCCAATACCAACACCAAAGAAGAGAGGAGTTATTGCATTAAATGATGAAGTGATGAAGGAAGCTAAGAAATGTCTAAAGGGGAAAGGTATTAGAGCTGAAGATGTGAAGAATCTACCTCCTATAAAAGAATTATGTAAGCCAATTCCCAACTCATCTACTATTGAGGTACACTCTCTCCAACACTTTGATGAAGGTGATATTCCTTATGGTAAGCCTCCTGATCAATGTTTAGGGAACTTGACATTTTTATTGTTAAGCAAGGTAATTTTAATAAACAAGTTCAGAATCATTTATTGGAAAACTCTAGAGTTATTAAAGAGTTGAAAGATATTGTTGTAAGAACTTCTAATAATATTAAAATGCTTTGTAAACACTTTCAAATGGTTCAAACTCAAATTGATCAACTTGCTAAGGTGCAAAAGGATATGCTAGTTAATGCCTCAAGAGATAAAACATGCTTATGGAATTAGAACTAGGAGTGGTATAGCTACTCAAGATCCTTTATATCCTGAAGGATACCCTAAAAGAATTGAGCAGGACTCTCAGCAAGGTGAAAGTAGTGGTAGTCCTCGTAAGAGAAAGAAAAAGAAACATAGAATAGTTGAGGAACCCCTTGAACCTATTGTATATCCTAATAGTATATCTGTCTCTGATGCTGAAACTGAGAGTGGTAATGATAAAAATGATGCTCCTGATAAGGAGGAAGTTGAGGAACAACCTGAGAAGCACACTAAGAACACTAGGTACACTAAGGAAGATTTAATCACTAATAAACATGGTAGAGAGAGAGAACCTTGGGTATAGAAACCTATGCCTTTTCTAGGTAAGAAACACAAGTCAAAGGAGGAAGAACACTACAACAAGTTTTGTGAGTGGATGAAGCCTTTATTTTTGCAAATTCCTTTGACTGATGCTATTAAGTTGCCTCCTTATTCAAAGTATATGAAGGATATTTTCTCTAATAAAAGGAAGATTCCTAATGAGGAGATTTCTACTTTGCTTGCTAATTATTCCTTCAATGGTAAGGTTCCAGAGAAACTTGGTGATCCAGGTATACCAACTATTCCTTGCTCTATTAAGAACAATTATGTTAGAACTACTTTATGTGATTTGGGAGCTGGAGTTAGTGTTACGCCATTTCTCTCTACAAGAGACTCCAACTAAAAAAGTTGATACCAACTAATATATCTTTGCAAATGGCTGATAAGTCAACCACTATTCCTGTTGGTATATGTGAGGATGTTCCTGTTCAAGTGGCTCATAATTGCTTGGTTCTAACTGATTTTGTTGTGCTTGAAATGCCTGAAGATGATAATATGTCTATTATTCTTGGGAGACATTTTCTTAATACTGCAGGTGCTGTCATCAATTGTAATCAAGGAAAAGTAACTTTTAATATCAATGACAAAGAGCATACTGTCTATTTCCCCAAGAAGGTTGCTAAAATCTATTGCCTGAACTCCACTAAAAATGTTGAGAGCATCAAGGTTGGAGAAATATATTGTCCTATTCCACAAGAAAATTTTGAAACTATTATGATTGGTACCATTGCTATCAAGCTTGAGGTAACATAATCACTTGGTGGAATACAAAGTTTTGTCTCATATAAGATTGTTTTGGTAACAAGACTTGATCAACCTTGTTAACAAAAGGATTTTAATGAACAAAATAATGTTTTCACTATGGTTATACTTACTCCCTTCTACATTTCTCCTTCCTAGTCCTTCTTTTTCTCTTGTTAGCTTTAGTTTTGCTAGTTGCTTGCTTGTTAGAGTGTCTTAGAACTTTTGTAGGTTGGTTTTTGTTTGCTTTTGCTTCTTCTGAAAAAAAGTCTATTTCCGCGAGAAAATCAATTTTCATACCCTGAAAATTGGTCAAAAAATAAGTTTCCCGAAAAATCCCAGAAAATTCAAAATAATTTTTTCCTCGAAAAAGGGGCAGAGGGACACCTGGAGTGACCCAGGGGGCCACCCTAGGCCAGCACACCCCTGGTGGGCGCGGCCAGCCCCAAGGCGCGCCTGGCTAGGGTGTGGCCCACCTGGGCCCCTCCAAGGTGCCTCCTCCCAGCCATCTTCTTTCTCTCTCCCAAAAAACACCAGAAAACTTTCTTAAGCTCGAGTCCTTGCTGTTCTTGCTCCCGATTTACGATCTCTTTTCTTAGCCCATCTCTGCTGATGATTTTTGGAGGGATTGCTCCTTGGTATGTGACTCCTCCACTTGTCTAATTATATTTGTGATTGGTAGATTGTATCTTGAGTATTTTGCTGCTATAGGTGTCAGGTTGTGTGAGCTTGCATGCTTGTTCTATGCTTAGATATTTCATTTTGATGCATGTGTATCCCTCTAGCAAGTTCCTATAGTAGTTTCTCATCATTTATCAACTTGGAAATCACTTGGTTTGATGTTTGTTTAAAAATTTCAGAAAAAAAGTGGTCATGGACAACCACACCTTTGGTGAAATATTTGAGAGTGATGCACCTAGAAGGACAAGGCCTTCAAGATCATCCTCCCGATCCAGGCCTTCATATAATGAGGATCTCATTACTCCGCGATTTGGCGATGAGGGAGATGAGGGGGATGCACACCCTTCCACCTTTCCTTGCCCAACCTTCTTGCAGGCTGCTGGGATTCTTGAGAATTTTCTAACCTTGGTTCGGAGGGTTGGACTAACAAGTTATATGCAGGATGAGAGCGTGCAATATGCTATGCTCACTAAAACATTTGTGGAGAGCTTTTCTTTTTCTAACAGCATGTTCAAACCAGATGTGTCTTTCAAAATTTATGGCAGGCCTTACACCATGACATTGAAGAAATTTTGTGAGGCTCTGGGCCTTGGTATAACTGGGTCGGTGAAGAAGATTCCAGCTCAACCAGCTGATTTGTTGGAGCTCTACCCCGAGATAACTAATGATGATGACCGTAGAGCCCAACGGGAAAAGATAAGAAATATTCAACTCCCAACCATCAGGTACTTTGCTTATTATCTTGCCACTAGTGTTCTTGGTAAGGAGAACACTAGTAATATTTCCAACTATCGTTTGGCCTTCATAGCTGCTGCTCTCAACAATGAAACTAGGTACAATCTTGGTTCTCTCATTGCTCGTCACTTAGCCACTAAGGGACCCATTTATGGGGGAATTATTGCTGCACGTGTTGTTGTTGCCTTGGACCTTGCTGTTAATCCAAATGATACAGTTTTGGCTCCTCAGAGGCTTGATCTCGTTGCCATGAAAGCGCATCACTTTGTCACTGCTGGATATACCCTTGAGATCTTGGTTTATAGAATGTTGTTTACTGACAGGAAGACAGAGAGATCCCTCTCTCCCCCAAACCACTTTGTTAAGTATTTCCCATGGACCTTTGTCACGCTCCAAGGAGGATATGGATGACAAGCTGCGTATTCTTGGCTTCCATGGACACTATCAGGGGTAGGCGCCCTCATACGACCCCTCTGTGCACCACACAGGAGAGTCCTCGAGCTCTTACCAGGACAAAGGGGCCTCCTCGTCGTACTACGGAGGTGCACCTTCTTGGGCACCATGGGATTGATCCCCACTTAGGCCAAAAGGCTAAGCTTGGGAGTAGGTATATCATGTTTCGTCGGTTCTTTGTATATCCATTGTTTTGATTTCTTTTGGTTTTTGTTTCTGCTTTCACAAAACACAAAAATACCAATAATATTGTTATTTCTCTTGGTTTGTTTCTTTGCTTTTAGTTTTGGTTTTCCTTAAAAGAAAAAATCCAAAAAGATTTTGCTTTGTTTGGTTTGCTTTTGCTTTGTTTGGCTTGCTCTAAAAAAATCGAAAACACCAAAAATATTTGTTGTTCTTCTTTGGTTTTGTGAGTTCTTTGCAGGGTTCAGCCGTCCTTAGTGGATTTTGGTTTCGTATTATTATTCAAGTCACACAAGTGAAGGGCAATAATGAAGATTAAGACAACTTGAGGTGTGGTAAGAGGCTGGTAACGAACTCTATTTGTTTTCATTTTTGTACATATACTCATCATTGTGAGCATGCTTAGTCTATTCTTGTAAGGTGTATATTATTATGGATGCTTACTAGTTCTTGCTTGCTTGTGATTAGCTCCAGCTTGCTAATAGTTTGTAGCATGTCATATAAATGTTTGCTTGCTTTGTTTTATTCATAATTTGGTATGATATTGTGGTATCCTACTCTGAATATTTCATATGAATCGACTTGGCACATGCTCACGCATGCATATGACTAAACAATAGTCAGTAAGCCTCGATGATTTCTTTTGCCTCAGAGTTCTTGTATCACTTTCTTACCATAATTAGTCTTGTTTTGTTGCAAGCATGATTATGGCAGTTATTGCTCTCTCGTTTGTCGCTCCGTCTCTATTGCTAGCCTTCACTTGCACTAAGTATGAGCTCTACTCGTGTTTCCAACTCCCCAAAACCAATATTGCCAACAGTGTCCACCTTACCTACCTACTAGCATCATTTGCTATTTCAGTGCATATTATATATGCCTTGTTTTCTTCCAAATAAAATGTTTGACTATTTTGAGAAAGTTAGTTAGTAAAGCTCTCACGAACTTGATGGCACACTTTATTTCTTGCACTTAATAATCCTGAACCATTGTGACCTGTCCATGAAAGTTATATGCTGGAAAATTATATGCTGGGAGTTAGTAGAACCGTGCTGTCATGGGGAACGCTTTCAACACTTTTTGGATATTTATCCCGTTGATACCTTGCTATTTTGTTTGCAGATGTCGTCGGTGCAAAATAAAAGGGGAGCTTGTGAGTTCATGGAGTATATATATGTGTTAGATAAACGCATGGGCCGCTAGCCTAAGCCATGCCTAATCATGGTGGAAACTTGCAGTATCACCATAATGAGCATTATGTGAAGCATCCTCAATAAAAAGCTATGCACATAGTAAATAAAAAGATCGTTGAGATGCTCATTGTCAGCTTGCCTTGTCATTTTGATCACGGGATAGCTCCTGTATCATGTGCAAGGGGTACCCCGTTGGCGGTTCTCTATGATATGCATGTATTTACAATGACAAGAACTTACAAGCAACCAAAGTTGAGTAGCATGCGGCGCGTCCCTCGTACTCAAGGGACATGGGATTTCCAGTTTATGGTCTGTCAAGCATATAACTTAGATTGGACCTCACTTTCACCTTAACCATATAAAGATGCCTATGATAGGAGCAATGAGAGCTCAAAGCTAATGAGTACCTTACTTTCGGCATTTGGAAGCCTTTCAAACTTTTCAAAACCTTTTCACTTCCTTGTTGAGTCACCACTTATTCTATGAGCACCTTCTTGAGAGCATAGTTGTCATTCTTGTGTTTGTTCCATAACTTGGTTAATTATCTCATGACTTTGATGATTGTATCTCTGATATCTTTACTTCTAGTCTTCACTTGAACTTTAGAGGTGCCTTGGCATTTATATTGTGCTCTACAAACAAAGGCAAGCGACATACCTGTCGTGGGAATGGTCACGGCAGATGCTGCAATCGGCAGCGAGTAGTAGAACGAGGGGCAAGGGTGGCCAGCCATCTGCGGTGCGAGATGAGGGCGGAGACTCAGGGTTTTACCCAGGTTCGGCCCCCCGGAGGGTAAAGACCTACTCCTGCTAGATTGTATTATGGAGGTGGTACAACGGGCGAGCTCGGCGACTAGGCGGCGAGTCGCTTGGGGGGTATGATGGAACGTATCTCTACTCGCCCTCCAGGGAGGTTTATATAGGCTCACCTCCCCTAGGGTTTACATATCTCAACCGATTCAGTTAAAGCTTGATTTTCGTTTAACCTAATCCATTTGGGCCTATCTACTCGCCTGGGCCTTCAGCTTCCAGTCGCTTGGTTCCTCGCTGGGCTTCAATCCAGTCGCCGTCTTGCAGGCCCACTCGCCAATTCTTGGGCCAGTCGGAAACGGCCTGCTGGGTATACCCCGGTAGGCACATCCCCATTAGTAGTCCCCGAGGCCAGCGTCGATTAGGCGTAGGTGGCTGCTGGCAATCGAACATCTGGTGCTGAATAGACATCCAGTCGAATCGGCGGCGGGCTCCTGTATAAAGGAAAAACTAGTCATACTGCTCGCGGCTTTGGCGAGTCGAGTCGGCGAATCACTGTCATAGTGGTTGGGTCGGCGAGCCGAGTGGCTGAAGTTGGACCGTTAAACGTGGTCAAACTAGCCGTTGGAGTAATCCAACGGTAACTTTTGGCGTAATCAACGCGTAGCAGTTCCCTGATTTGGCGGGTAACAACCGCTATATAAGAGGAATGGCAGGCGATCAGAAATCCACCTTCTCACCATTTCCTCCGGCTGCGCGCACCTTTCACCTTCCTCCGAATCGCGACCCAGCCAACCGGAAATCCTCCGAGCCCCCACAAATCTTTCCGCCATGGCCCTCTCCATCGAACCTTGGGGCAGATCAAAGTGCACCAGGCATGGCTTCCTTCGAGGAGGCCGAGATCACCAAGCCGGCTGCTGGCGCATCCCATGACGGAGAGGTGACTCCGAACCCGCGAGAGGGAGTTCATCTGCTTCACCAGCCATCTCGAACGGGGGCTAGGGTTCCCCACGTCCCTATTCTTCCGTCGCTTCTGCGCCTACTATGGGATCCAGCCATCGGATCTGGGTCCCCACAGCATCGAGCAGCTCGCCATCTTCGTGGCGTTCTGCGAGTGCTACTTGGGCTGCCGGCCCTACTTCCCTCTGTGGCAAGATCTGTTTCATGGACGGATCAGCCGCGAGGAAGCTGACCCAATGCTAACGCTGGTGGCCTAACCTTCCAGCTGAAGTCGAAGGCTTCATTCTTCGACGATGCTGCCGCCAAAGGCGGCTGGAAGAAATCGTGGTTCTCGTGGCGGCGACCACGGAGGCGGTCGGCGATTCCTGATATTCGCCAACGGTCCGAGCCGCGCCGCCTTCAAATCGGCAAGCTCCCCAACGACCAGCGGATGGTCGTTGACGAAATGCTTCAGACCATCCGCGGTCTAAAGAAGAAGGGCCTCCAGACGATAAATCTGTACAACTGCTGGCTCGGGCGGCGGCTCGTCCCGTTGGCGCGGCGCGAACACTACATGTACCAGTATACCGGTCAGGACGACTCGATGAAGGCCTGCCTCGCCGAGTGGAAGCTCGAAGACTACCTCCCAGCACTAAAGAAAATCACTCAGGCGGTGTACCTGGATGCACAGGCTGGGGTCGCCCCTTACACCGCGTAGCGTCCAGCCCCAACGGTAATCGCTTTACTTTGCTCGCAGTCGCAGTTTTTGCAATCGCGGTAATTCTGATTTCATCTTGTGTTCTTTGCAGCTATTCCAAGTGGTGGAAGGATGGCTCCCGCCTTCAGACGACGAGAACTCGAGCTCGTACGTCCAAGACATGGGCGAGTCACCTCCCGCCAAGGGTGATGCCGGGAGTGATGAGGGCGACAGCGACGATGAATCCGAAGAAGAAGTCGCCCCGCTGCTCCGCAAGACCCGTGGGCAGCGTCAACGCGAGCTCGAGGCGAGCAAAAGCCTCGAGCGCCATGACGATGACAACGAGCTTCCAGAAACCACCTCGCGCCACCAAGCTACTCCATCGAAAAAGAAGAAGAAGGGAAAGGAAGCGAAGGCCCCTTCGAGGAGGGCAAAGACGAAGCCGACAAGGCCGGCCTCGCCACCGCATTTAGCGAACAGTTCTGACGCGCCCAGCCCGGCCAAGGATGAGACGCCGCCGCCGACGGCCGCGCTGGACACGGCCACCATCGAGGTGCCCCTAGCAACGATGCCTCCGCCATTCGCCCCAGTCTCGGGGCTGGGGGATGCTCCTGCCGTAGCGGCTTCGCCTCGCAGGTAAGCTCCTGTCGAAGAGGTTACAGAGGCTCCGGTTGCAGCCTCGACGACGAAGAAGCCGTCCGTGTCTTGGGCACGCGACGTCCTGGACATGGGGCTCAGCCGCCGACTGGGCCCTGAACTGGAGAAGCCAGCCGGCCTCCGTACGGGGCTGCGCTTCATTCCGGTTGCCAAGTGAGTACACTCGCCTTCCTTCGTGTTCCAAAATCGCTTGAATTATCTTGCTTATACGATTGATGTACAGGACCGGAGTGAAGAGGATGGGTCACCCGATCGTGGCTAAGGTGCCACCCGTTGTCAGCGAAGAGGATTCTTCCCGCAAGAGGAAAGCGGACGAAGTCACCGTCCCTGCGGATGGTGGGAAGAAGGCCAAGGGTGACACCGTCGTCACGACACGGCGACCGCAGCGCGGCTGGACCATAGCAGGCGGCGCGTCCACGAGGCGCTCCTTGCCTGGAACAGCCGAGCCGACCTCCTTTGGGGCGGGTGCCTCTATCGCCACCTTCCCGCGCTTTATGGCCAAGGCGGCCGCGGCGAGTGGAACTTCGCCATCGAGCCACGCTCCTGGGATCGCTGATGCTGAAATCGACCAACGTCGTGGGCATACGCCGGCTCTACTCGCGTCCGTGGACGCGATACAACTCCACGGCATGCTTGGCGCAGCCATCCAGGTACATCCAGTCCCCGAGGATCAGGTCGGTGCTTTGCAACGGCCATTCTTTAGTGTCTTATATTTATTTTTCGTATCCGGTCCCAGTGCGTACTCGCTGAATTTCAGCGGGTGGGCATAGGAATTTTATTGAATGCCGGTCCCGATGCGCTTTCGCTGAATTTTAGCGGGTGGGCACTTGGAATTTTCTTGAATGCCAGTCCCGAGTGCGTGCTCGCTGAATTTCAGCGGGTGGGCACTAAATTTTCTTGAATGCCGGTCCCGGTGTGCTCGCTGAATTTCAGCGGGTGGGCACTTAGGAATTTTGCTTCGATTAACCTTTTTTGGTGATGTGCAGGGTCTGCAGCTTGAATCGGCTGATCGATTGGCAGCGAAGCACCGCGCGGAGAAGGAACTGGCCCTCGTCCAGGAGGCGAACAACGGGCTTCAGGCGGTTGCCGCGAAGGCAGAGGAGGCTCGTCAGGGACTTGTCCCCGCGGGTGAATTGGCAACAGCGCAATCGGCTTTGAGTTCTGCTGAACAGCGGATCGCCGTCCTTGGCCTTGACTGAGGC
The DNA here is from genome assembly GCA_023614405.1 of Avena insularis. NCBI lineage: Eukaryota > Viridiplantae > Streptophyta > Magnoliopsida > Poales > Poaceae > Avena > Avena insularis. The sequence goes on from CM042695.1 coordinate 93,821,488, forward strand.
GAAGGAAGAAGCGAGCTCGGCTGATGGGCGAGCCAAGGCCGCCATTGCAGGCGCCGAAGAGGATCGCAAGGTGTCGGACGCCCTTGTTGCTGGGCTTCAGGACGACCACACTTTGCTTCAATGCTTCATCACGGATCTCGCCCGCCTGTTGATTGGTAAGTGCGTCTGCCTCTGCCAGTAGTTGTGCCTTTTGTGATATCCGTCATATTTATTATTGTCTTCTATTCGCAGGTCGCATCATCGATAGCGCGGAAGAGGCAAGCTCGTTCGACGCGCGGCGATGCGTAAACGCGCTGTCGACTTCGCAACGTTGTCGGTGGCGTGCATCCGTGCCTATCTCCAAGATATCGCCCACGAAGTAATTCAGCGACCTCGTTGAGGTGTGGAAGTATTTGGAGAAAGGCGCCCATGATCGTTGAGTTCATGATGCGGTCGGCGTTTGCCGGAGCGGCACTTAGTCTTGGGCTTGCCCACTTCCCCGAGGACTTCGACATCGACGATGTGACGAGTGGCTACCCATCGTCGACTGGCGCGGTGGAGCTTTCCGAGGTCCTCAAGTTGCAGGACCGCGCCGCCACGTACTCGGAGCGTGTCTGGGCAATGGGCGACCTCCTTCCGTACCAGGAGACGGTCGTCGCGCCTAGCGACCCTGAGCCGCCGCATCGTGACTTCAAGGTAGAGCAGCCCTTCCGCGCGGCGATGGCGGGTGAACTGACGACGTATCCGTCGAACCCGTACACGCCGTTCATCCGCAATCGCCGGGATGTTGGCGAGTCGTCGACTAAACCTGCAGAATAGGATAATTTGCCTTGTAGCATTAGCGGCAGGTCTGCCATGCGGGCATATTTTGTAATATGAGACAATGCAACATGCTATCGAATGAGACATCGTGTCTATTTTGGTATTTGTCAAGTGTTTGTGATTGATGTTTGAACGGGTCCCGGGCGTCCCGCCCTTTTGTGGGGTTTACCTCGTATGTGATATGTTTGTTGTTTTGTGTGTTTTATTATTGTGGTCGACTCGCCCGGACTCGAAGAGCCGATCGCTAAGCGACTCCTTGAACGCTCTGTGCCCGCGTTTTCCGTGCGTGACGAGGTCGGGTGGCGAGTCCCGGCGTGGTACTTGGCTGTTCAGTAGCGACTCGAGGGTGAGTGAGGACTTGGCGCGTTAGTTTGTGCGCGTCACTCCTGCCTAGCCTGTGGGGTCAGTCTCGTGGCGAGTCCTGGGCATGCTCTCCTACTTGGCGTTTTCCCGGACCGCTCGAGGTGAACTGGTCTGCAGTCCCGGCGTGGTACTTAACCGTTCGAGTCGCTATGTCGAGGATGCGGAGGACCATGGTCATTTGTAAGCGTGGCGATTGTCTTGGTTCGTAGAACCCGGTCAGACTAAGCGACTCAATGGGGCTCGGGTAGGCGTTTTTATGGGCGATGCGACCTGAGGTGACTCGGTGCTCTTGCACCGCACTACTTAGCCGTGCGATCGCTGTACCAAAGGTTGACTTCTGCGGTTAGCGTAATGCTGTTATTACAGTGCGAGTGGCACAAGACATGGAGAGTAAGGCGCAATTTGCGGTAACCGTTTCTTTTTATTTCATAGCTGGAGAATACATATGTGGGGTTCTAGGAGTAGAACTTCCGTGGGAGGTTTACATTCAAGGTAAACAGCGTCGAGTTCTCCGTCCGCAGACGTCGATGAGGTAGTAGGAGTCGTTGCAGTACTCGCCCGATGGCGAATGGCCCTTCCACGGAGGAGAGCTTGTGCATGCCCTTCTTGTCTGGATGAGGCGTAACACCAGGTCGCCCTCTTGGAAGGTCTTGAGTTTTCACCCGCCGGGCTGTGGTAGCGGAGTCCTGATGGTAGATAGCGGTGCGTGACCGAGCCAGGTCACGTGCCTCGTCGAGTTGATCGACCCCGTTTTGGCGGGCGAGCTCGTTTGCGGCCTCCGTGTAGTGAACGATCCGCGGCGAGTCATGCTCGAGGTCGGTAGGCATGACTGCCTCGGCGCCATAGACCATGAAGAAGGGGGTGAAACCTGTCGACCTGTTGACCGAGGTGCGGATCCCCCAGATGACAGAGGGCAACTCCTTGACCCAGCACCCGGCGGTGCGCTCGAGTGGTACTTGGAATCGCGGCTTCAGGCCATGGAGGATGCTCTGGTTGGCTCATTCCGCCTGGCCGTTGGATTCCGGGTGGGCGGCCAGCGGTCGAGCCGAATGTGGTGCTCTTCGCAGAATTTGGCCATGGCTCCTTTGGCGAAGTTGGTGCCGTTATCCGTGATGATGCTGTTTGGGAACCCGTAGCGATATATGATCTCGCGTAGGAATTTGGTGGCGGTCTTCCCATCGCATTTCCGAACTGGCTTGGCTTCCACCCACTTTGTGAATTTGTCGACCGCGACCAAGAGGTGGGTGTAGCGGAGAACCTTCTTGAAGGGCCTGCCATGTCCATACCACCACCTGCGAATGGCGGTGATGGGGATTGTTTTGGCCGAGCTCGACACGTGCGTCTAGTTGGCGTGCCGGCACCGGCGCACCGCTGGACAATGTCGGCGTCGGCGTGTGCGATGGGCGATGAAGCCATGTCGCATAGCCTTGGCGACAAGAAGCGAAGCGCGGCGTGGTGGCCGCAGTCACCGGAGTGGATGTCGTGGAGGATCTTGCATCCTTCGGTGGGTTGGACGCAGCGTTGGAACACGCCGGTGACACTGCGCTTGTGGAGCTCGCTGTCGATGATGGCGTAGGACTTGCATCGACGGGCGATCATCCGAGCTTCCGTCTCGTCTGCCGGCAAGGTGCGGCTTCGGTAAGCGATGTAGGGCTTGGTCGGTCGTGCAGCTCGTTGGCGAGTCGACCGTGGCTGCCTCTGGTTGGGCGGGACTCGATGTCGATCTCCCTTGGGGAGGACGGTAAGCTTGGATGATGTCGAGGAAGGCGCTGGCAGGTGGTGCGGTCGAGCCGACCCGATGCAAGAAGGCGTCGGCCTCCTCGTTCTTCCTTTGTCGATCCACTCGGCGGAGTAGCCTATGAAGTGTCGCCCAAATTGTCCCTTTGCTTGGCGATGCGCGCCATGGTGGGGAGCAGCGTCGCGGTGCCGGCGACTTGCCTGCGGCGAGTCGAATCGCCCGTGGCGTGGCGATTGACATTCATCTCCTTGGCGCTCGCATGCCGTGGAGTAAGGCCTCGTGCTCGGCCATGTTGTTGGTGCAGGTGTGAAGTCGGCGGAGGATGTAGCGGAGCTTGTCGCCCTTTGGTGAAGTTAGCACGATCCTGCGCTGCGCCGTCCGCGTTCTTGGAGCCGTCGAAGTGCGAGCTCCGATGTAATGAAGGTATGGCAGCTTCTCGGCTCTGGGCTTCTTCGGTCGGCGATGAAGTCCGCTGGGAACTGCGACTTGATCGCTTTTAGTAGCTCGTATTTGATGTTGTGGGCCGATCTGGGCGGCCCCTTGGCGACCCGCCCGGTCGCCTGCGATTCTGAATGATGTCTTGCAGCGGTGCTGAGGACACGACCGTGATTGGGTGTTCCTGGAAGTAGTGCGGCAGGCGCCGCTGGGCTCTGAACACCACGTATACCAGCTTTTGGTCTTTGGGGTACGCTGCGCGACTCGGTGAGGACCTCGCTGATGTAGTAGACGGTCGCTGTCTTTGGGCGCTCCTTTCCTTCCTCCGGTCGCTCGGCGACCATTCTGGCGCAGACAGCCTTTCGGAAGCTTCGTAAACCAGCATGGGTTCTTTGTCGTGAGGCGAGTAGCGGTGCGGCGAGTAGCACCGTTTGAGATCGCGAGCATGTCGTCGACCTCCTTGTCCCCTTTGGAAGGTGGGGTTCTTCGCATCGGCGGTATAGGGGCATCGCCTTTTACCAGCGGGGGATGAAGCGGCGAGCCGCTACTCGCCCGCAGCTTCTACGGGCGTCGCGCGAGCACTCGGGTTTGCCGGCCCAGGCGATCGTGTCGATCTTCGTGGGGTTCGCCTCAATCCCTCGTTTGGAGCAGCGTACCCGATGGTTGTCCTGTAACAGTAAGGTGCATTTACTGAGTTGAGCTTTATCTTGTACTTTCGCAAGTTGGCGAGCGTTTCCGCCAGGTCGGTAGTAGGTGCATACTGGCGGCGGACTTCTGACCACGTCGTCGATGTAGACGTGGATGTTGCGGCCAATTTGGCTCGCAAGGCATTCTTGCATGCACCGCTGGTAGGTCGCCCGGCGTTCTTGAGGCGAAGGTCATGGCGGTGTAGCGAAGGCTCGAATGGCGTGATGAGCGCCGTCTTCTCCTCGTCCTCGATAGCCATTTTGATCTGGTTGTAACGAGTAGGCGTCGAGAAACCTGCGACTCGAGCCAGCGGTGGAATCGATTATCTGGTCGATCTGCGGGAGGACGAACTGCTCCTTTGGGCGGCTGTTCAGGTTGTGTAGTCGATACATCCTCCGGTCCCGTTTTCTTCTCGACCAGGACTGGGTTTGCCAGCCACTTGGAGTATTTGATTGGCGGATGAAGCCTGCAGCTAGTAGGCGCTGCACCTCCTCGGCGATTGCTCGTGGCGCTCTTCATTGAAGGGCGCGGCGGCTGACAGTCGCACTTTGGGGTCGACGTTTAGCTTGTGCTCAGCGAGCTCCACAGGGACACCGGGCATGTCGGAGGATTCCATGCGAAGATGTCCCTGTTCTCACGAAGGAACTTCGATGAGCACGCCTTCCTATGCGGGCTCATGCCGTCCGATCGTCACCGTCTGGCTGGAGTCGCTGGGACCAGCTCGGCCAGTGCAGGTGTCGTAGTGGCCTCAAAGGTTGAGGTGTTTTGCGCCCTCGAGTTGGGTTTCTTGAGTATGGTGGGGTCATCGTTGTTGACCCGCTCGCGTGCTGGCGAGCTCATCAGCGTGGTTGGTCTCCGCGATGATGGCGTCAATGAGCTCGGCACCTTTGGCCTCGCTTTTCGGCGGCCATGTCGAGTCGCCGTTGATGGTGATAGCGCCCGCGGCCGGGGAGCTTCATCGCGTTATGCAGCGTGGTGGGCGCTGCCATGAACTTGGCGAACGCCTGGCGCCCCAGGACGCAATGGTCGGGGCTGTCGAAGGGCACGAGCTCAAAGACGATATGCTCGGTGCGGAAGTTTGCTGGTGTGCGAAGGTGGCCCAGCGTGACCTTGCCGATCGGGTGCGCCTTCCGAGGGGCGATGCCGTGGAGCGTGGTGTGGGTCGTCTCGATCATCATTGCGGAGCGCAGCCGCCTGAAGGTGTCCAGGTACAGGATGTTGATGGAGCTTCCGCCGTCCATCAATGTCTTAGGGAGCTAGTAGTCGTCGACCTTAGGCTTGACCACCAGGGCAACTCGACCTAGGTACTCGATGCGTGGCGAGTGGTCTTGTCGACTCCAGGTGATGGGCTGCTCCGACCAGTTGAGGCGGGAGCGTCGACTGGGCCACCGTGTTGGCGGCGACGGCGCAGCGATGACCTTCTTCTCGCCGTGTTGAAGCCCGTGAAGGTGTGGAAGCGAGCGGCCACTTTGCGAATTTTCCGCCGTTTGGCGGGTCGTTGTCGGGGTCCTCCCGTGCTCGCCGTGCCTTCTCGATCTCCCTGAGGGTGTGGCAGTCGGCGGTGGTGTGCGTTGCGGGCTTCCCTTCCCTGCTATGAAACGCACATGGTTGGTTAAGGAGGGCCGCGGGGTCGAACCTTGGCTTGGCCTTGTAGTTGCCGCCGTCGCGGCGTTGTCCTCCGTCGCGGCGGAAGCTCTTGGGCTCGCGTTGCGCGTGCCCGGCGTTGGCGACGAAGTCGACTCGCCCGTCACTGCGGCGCTTGCCGGTGAGGCGAGTGTTGCTGTAGCGTAGGTCGGATCGTCGTCCGCTGTCGTTGCTGCTCGTGTGGCGTTGACCTCCTGACTCATCGTCAGTTTCCTGGTTTGGATCTTCCTCCGCGTACCGTTTGGCAATCTCGAGGAGGTCGGGGATGTTGTCGAGTGTGCGAGTGTAAGCGCTTGAGCTTGACTAGTGGCTCGTGGCACGAAGTCTTGAAGCAATGGATCGCGGTGTCGGGTGGATGCCGACCGCGTTACCGAGTTCTTGCCACCGTTGGACCCGATTCTTGGTCGACTCGCGAGTCCTGGGCGCTCGCTCCAGTCCTCAATGGTGGTGGCGCGGGTGTAGGAGCATCTCTTCCCGGTCGATCGTCACAGGGAGGTGTTGATCCTTTGCTGCGTCCCTGCCATCATCGGGGAGGTAGCAGGCGGCTAGCGGTCGGTGCTGCGATCCCCATTGCCATGAGGTATGTGTCGAGCTAGACGGCGGAGTCGTACGAGGGGTTGTACTTTTCTATCTCCTTCGGCGCCTTGAAGTTTGGTGGGTACTTCTCGCCTCGGATCATTGGTCCAAAGCACTTGGGCCGAGTCGACTGAGCGACCCCATGGGCTCGCCGTCGCGGCGATTGGTTAGGGTGTGTCGCAGGTCGTCTGGCTGGCGTGCGCGCCAGCTTTGGTTGTTGATGATATGGGTGCGGGCGTCGATGGGTTGCCCGTTGGCGGCGACGAAGTTGGTCGCTGGCCTGGGGTCGTTGGTGGAGAGTGCCGCGTTCGCGGGTCGGTGTTGGAGCTGTAGTGGCTCTGGTGGCGGCGATTGAGGTGTTTGCCGCCCAGCGGGCGCTTGAGGCCGCCCTGCTTCCCGACGAACGCGAGTATACTCGACCCTGCGAGTCGGCGCCAGCTCTTTGCTGCTCGACGGCCTTTGCAAGCAGGGCCCTGACGTATTGGATATGCAGGGCGCCGTCGCCGGTGGCCGTGATGATGTCGGCTGCTGCCCGGCCTGCCACGAGGTTGTCCATCGGGGTGGAGAACAGTGGAAGGCTATTTGCGTCTCGCTCCCGTGAGGAGACTACTATCCGGCTGGTCCACAGGGGTGTGCGGTTGGGTGGAAGCGGCGCCCATCGCCCGTCGATCTGGCGGGGTCGGGCACTTCCTCACTGGTGGCGCGTTCTCGTGAATCGGCCTTCGACCTGACCGGGTCGTTTCGTCGTCAAAGTTCAAGCGCGCCTAAGCGGTGGGGTTCGGTAGCGACCTGATCCGCTATTGGTGGTAGCCGATAGCTCCTGCGCCGTCACCTTTCGGCGAAATTTTTCGCTCGGCTTGCTCCTTCGCCTTTGCCTCCGCCCGTTTCGGCGGAGTTCCTCGACCTCCGTCGCCGTGGCGTTAGGAGGATTGGGTGGAGAATGGATCCTCCGGCGGATCGGTGCGATCGCCATGTAGGTCGCGGCGTGGCGGCGGTTCCGTCCACGGAGGTCGGCGGAGTTCTCCGACCGGTCGGTCGAAGATCCGAGGATGCAGGTCCTTGAAGTCTCCCGTTGGAGAACAGGTGATGGAGCCAGCGGGTGAAGCATGATGATGGACCGGCGAGTGGCGCGAAGTCGCCGTCGGCGTCGTCGTTGAGGCCGCGTCTTCGCGGCGCTGAGTTCGGCCCGCGTTTGTGGGCGAATTGTACTCGGGCGGCGATGGATCGTGCGGATCTGGATCTCGGAGAGCCGATTGTGGCGGCGACTTCGCGGATCTGGCCGAGTCCTCCGAGACGATGATGTCGGTGAGGCCGGCGAAGAGGCTGATCGTGCCGACGGCGGGATCACTGTTGTCTTGTCGCGCCGCCCGGGCCGTAATGCTCGGCAAGATTTGGAGCATCTCGCCGATCGCTATCATGCGGCGGTGGCGGCCGTCTCGTTGATGGGCGAATTGGATCTCGCCGCGAACACCGGCCCCACGGTGGCGCCAGCCGTGGGAATGGTCACGGCGAATCTGCAATCGGCGTAGTAGTAGAAACGAGGGCAAGGCGGCCAGCCATCTGCGGTGCGAGATGAGGCGGAGACTCGAGGTTTTACCAGTTCGGCCCCGGAGGGTAAAGACCTACTCTGCTAGATTGTATTATGGAGGTGGTACAATGGCGAGCTCGGCGACTAAGCGGCGAAAGTCGCTTGAAATATGATGGAGCGTATCTCTACGCCCTCCGGGAGGTTTATATAGGCTCACCTCCCTAGGGTTTACATATCTCAACCGATTCAGTTAAAGCTTGATTTTCGTTTAACCTAATCCGACTGGGCCTATCTACTACTTTGGGCCTTGACTTCGATCGCTTGGTTCCTCGTTGGGCTTCAATCCAGTCGCCGTCTTGCAGGCCCACTCGCCAATTCTTGGGCCAGTCGGAAACGGCCTGCTGGGTATACCCCGGTAGGCACATCCCCATCAATACCACTCTATCATACCTTCTTATGGCAATGTTGCTTATGTTTATGTTTCATGCTACTTATTATTATTGAGTTGGTTTCTCTTTATAGCTTGCAATGACTATTGAGTAGACTTAGTTGCATACTCTTTATTATGAATAGTTTAAGCATCTACTCATGTGCTAAGAATATATACATCATATGAAGAAAATGTGTTCGTAAAAGTTCTTTTATAGCACTCAGTTTTCAACTCAATATTGCTTGAGGATAAGCAATAAGCTAAGCTTGGGGGAGTTGATACGTCCAAAACGTATCTACTTTCTCGAACACTTTTGCTATTGTTTCTCCTCTAAACTTGTGTGATTTGGATACAACTAACACAGTTGATCTTTGTTTTCAGCGAATTGCCTTAGTGTCTAGTTTTGTGTAGAAAATCAACTATCGGGAAAAATCCGGAAAATATGCCAAAATCCTATTTCACCGAGAAGATGCACGGGCAGCGAGAGCGGGTGGAGGCACAGGAGGCCACGCCCCTGCCGGTAGCGGGCGGGCTTGGCGCGCCTAGAAGTCTTGACCACCTCAGGCACCCCCTCGGCCTCCCTCTTCGCCTATAAGACTCCTTCTGACCTACAAACTTAGGGGGTTCGACGTTTTTCCAAAAAGAGTTCCGTTGCACCGCCACCACCAGAAGCCGATATTCGGATCCAGAAACTCTGTGCTGGCACCCTGCCGGGACAGGGAATTTGGAGAGGATCATCACCATCGTCATCACCAACGCCTCTCCATCAACCATCCATCAGTGAGTAATTCCCCGCAGTAGGCCATGGCGATGGTAGGGATTGGATGAGTTCTATCATGTAATCGAATAAGATTGTTAGGGCATAGTGCCTAGTATCTCTATTAGTGCTATTTGACTTTGTTGCAACTTGTTGTGATTAATTCTTGTCACTACGGCCTGAGTGCCATGATCTCAGATCTAAACGTATTATTGAATCATTATGATAGTATTGTTTGTGATCTTATCTGCAAGTTGTGTACACGTATCATTATCTGGATCCAAAGGCCCTGAAGTGGCAGAAATGGGACAATCTGAGGGGATGGCTGTAATGTGAGGATCACGTGTGTTCACAGAGTGTTAATGCTTTGCTCCGGTCCTCTATTAAAAGGAGAACCTTAATTGCCAGTAGTTCCCTTGAGGCCCCATTGCAACGGGCTGGCTGGACAGAAGATGTTGTGCAAGTTCTCATTGCGAGCACGCATGAATATATATGGAGCACATGCCTATGATTGTTTAGTACTTGGATTCTTGTTATTATTTATCTGCAATGCCCTAGATCTTGAAGTTAGATGTTTAGACTCGTCCATGCAACGCCCGTCCATCCATCCCTATGCCTATCGCGCTCAAATCCTCACATTTCGCGCTCATTACTCTGCTCTTGTTTCTTTATTCTTTGTTGCTTTGCTTTGCTACTACAAACTATTGCTCTTGATAAACTTACGTGAGCAAGAACTATTTCAGTGACTGAATTGACAACTCAGTTGTTAAGGCTTGCAAGTATTCTTCGGCTCCCCTTGTGTCGAATCAATAAATTGGGTAATACTACCTGCGAAGACTGTTGCGATCGCCTATACTTGTGGGTCATCACAGACGCAGCCGACGAGGTTGGTGACGAGGCAGCAGCTGGCGATGCTAGGCCAGGCATTGAGACCACTGGAGATGGGGAGGCCGACAGTGTTGGGCTGTGGCTTGCGCTTCGGAGCTGGTGCAAAAGCGCCGCTAGCGAGTGAAGAAGGAGGCAACCGGAAGCGAGGCGAGGCCGGAAGTCAGGCGAGGCTAAGCGGATGTGGCTATCTGGCGGCATGGTGGCGGGTGGAGGCGCGTGGCGTGCATCACGCCATGCAGGATCGAGTGCGGCGTGATCGACGTTCATCGCCTGATCTTCAAGGAGCTCGAGGCGAACGCCGCGTCCAATACTATAGCATGGTTAGGAAGCAACGCAGGAGCATATGCAACATCTACAAATTGATCAGGCAAAGGTAAAGTGGAGTGCGCAGGTGGCGTAGGAATAGTAGAGTTGTTCGGAAGTGCAGAAAAAGGGAACACATTCTCATCAAACACGACATCACGAGATATGCCAACGCGATTAGTGGGAACATGTAGGCACTTGTATCCTTTATGAAAGGAACTATACCCAAGGAAGACGCACTTTTTAGACCGAAACTCCAACTTATGTTTATTGTACGGACGAAGGTGAGGCCAATACGCACATCCAAAAACCATAAGAAATGTGTAGTCTGGAAATTCATTGAGCAAGAGTTCAAGAGGAGTTTTCATTTGCAGAAGTCGTGAAGGGAGCCTATTTATCAAAAAACAGGCTGTGGAAAAGGCATCACTCCAAAATCGAAACGGAATGGAAGCATGAGCTAGTAATGTAAGGCTGGTTTCTACAAGATGACGATGCTTACGTTCAGCGGCACCATTCTGCTGATGTGTATGAGGACAAGACACACGGTGCGAGATCCCAAGCTTATTAAAAAACGAATGGAGGTGGTGATATTCACCCCCAGTCGGATTGAACGTGAAGAATCTTATGCTTAAGGAGACGCTCAACATGTGCTTGAAACTGAATAAAAACATCGAACACATCAGATTTACACTTGATAAGATAAAGCCAGGTAAACCGACTATAAGCATCAATAAAACTGACATAATAATTGTTGCCACTAACAGATGTTTGGGCATGACCCCATACATCAGAAAAAACAAGCTCAAGAGGCTGTTTAACGACACGATTTGACTCAGAAAACGGAAGCTAATGACTCTTGCTTTGCTGACAGGCATCACAAACAGTTTCAACAATTTTATTGGACACAACTGGAAGTTCATGACGATGCAGAACATGGCGAACTATGGGAGAAGCCGGATGACCAAGGCGCACATGCCAATGCGAAGACGACACGCGAACACCAGTGAACACCTAGGGGGCATGCGGCGCAGGAGGTGCAGATGGCGCATCAAGCACATATAGGCCATGGCGAAGACGACCTCTAAGCAGAACGGCTCTCGTGTCCTGATCCTTAATAAAAATAAGGAACGATGAAATTCAGCAAAGACAGGATTATCACGAGTAAGCTAAGGAACAGACAACAGACTACATGTAGCAGAAGGAACATGAAGAACATTAAGAAGATTCAGTTTTCTAGAATTGTGTGCGAGAAGAGCGGCCTGACCAACATGTGAGATGCGCATACCTGCTCTGTTGGTGGTGCAAACCTAATAATGACCACGATACGGCTCCTAGGAGGAGAGCTTGCCCATCTCACTCGTCAGATGGACATTGGCTCCAGTGCCCATGTACCATGCCGAGTCAATGGGGTACGACGGAGTGTGCCCGGACTCATGACTCGCAATCGCAGCCTGCTTGTCATTGCCCTTGCCGTTGTTGCCAATGGCAGCGGGAGCCAATGTGACCCGCCAGGTCGCATAGCGCCGACAAAGCACCTTTCGATCTTGCGGGAGGCGGCGAGTGCGCGGGAGGCTGCCACCATTCGTCGGAGTGGGGGCAGCGTCTGGAGCCTGCATGACCTTCTTAGGAGGTGGCACCGGCGGTTTGCCAGCTGCCCGTGGATGCTTCTGTTGTCTTCCGCGTGTGGCGGAGTTGGCGGAGGAGAATCCTGGGGAAGCGCGTTTCACCTTGACGCGTTGTTCACGACCGAGAAGGCGCGAGTAAAGTTCACAGGGCTGAATCGGGGTTCCGCGACCATTGGTGTTCTCAACGTGATTATCATAGTCATCGTCTAACCCGTTCAGAACATGGGTGGTGAAGTCCTCGGGACGGAGAGGCTGACCGATCGATGCCAGTGTGTCAGCGAGTCCAATCATCTTGTTGAAGTAGTCCGTGATGTTGAGGTCCTGGAGCTTGACCTCTGCCAGCTTGGTGCGAATGGCATGGGCACGCGCCTGAGACTGAGAGGCGAAGCTGGTGTGGAGCGTCGTCCATGCATCCCGCGACGTAGAGGCGAAGATGACCAGCGACGAGACGCTTGGCGTGTGCGACGACTGGATGGCAGAGAGGATGGCCTGATCCTGGGCCACCCACGTATGATACACCGGATGATACACCGGCGGGCACGAAAGGGTGCCGTCGACGTACCCCTCTAGATAGCGGCTCCGAAGGAGCGACAACACCTGTGCACGCCAAGACAAGTAATTGTCTGGCGTGAGATTCACCGGGATGAGGTGCGAGAAGTACAAGGGCGACGACGTCACAGCGTGAGCCGACGGCTAAAGCGCGTAGTATCCCATTAGCGGTGCCGTCTTCAGGGATGGGGCAAGGGCAGCGGGCGCCGCACCGTCATATGCCGACAAAGGATAAGCACCATAGGCGCGCGGTGGCCAGGCACCATATGTCGATGCAGGTGGGGCCCCATAGGGCGACGGAGGCGGGGCCTCGTAGTGCGGCGCCGGAGGCACTGCATAGGGCTGCGAAGGCGGCACACCGTAGGAAGGCGCCAACCAAGCAGACGGAGGCGTTGGAACGACCCCATAGGTGGCGGGCGGGCGCCGTGGGAACGCAGGCGAGGAACCGTAAAGCGCTGAATAGGCGCCATAGGCGTGGAGTGCGGACCACCCGCGGCGGCCAGCCATGGTCCGGAAGGCAGACCACGGAGACCCAGGCAGCGGATCGCCCTCGGCGCTAGGGGCGGAAGGCGCGGCATCGAAATCGGGGAAGTACCCAGGGACCGACACCGGGCTTGCCACCACCAAGGCGAGGGGAGACCGGGAAGGCGGAGTCGAGGCCAGCGCTTCTGACAGCGTGAGGCGGCGATGGCTAGAAATGTGAAAGGATCGTATGGGCACCTAGAGGGGGGGTGAATAGGTGCTACTTCAAATTTTACTCTTTTTCAAATTAGGGTTTGACAAGAAAGTTAAATTCTCTAGAATATGCAAATATAGTGAATTTACCTATATGTCAAACAAGCACAAACTAACACAACACTAAGCAAGAACAAGTAAGTAAAGTGCGGTAAAGGATAGAAGTAACCAAGGGAGTGGACGCGGAGACAAGGATTTGTTTCCCGTAGTTCCTTCCTTTTGAGGGGAAGTACGTCTACGTTTGGAGAGGGGGCGGTTTGAAACCACCAACGCCATGAGAGGCCTCCCTTGTTCTCCGATGAACCTCACCCCAAAGGGCTCGATTCACCTTCCACTATATCGGCAACCTTCGAGATGGGAGCTGGCACCTTTACAACAAGTTCGGGGCACACATCCACAACTGAATTGGAGGCTCCCAAATACAAGCAAGCTGTCAAGACAAATCAAAGACAAGCTTGTAAGAACCAAATCAAAGTTAGGGTTTCCAAAGAAACACTAGAGCTTGGTGACCCTCAAGTTAATGAGGGGGAAATGAAGATCTCTCTTGGTGAAGATGTGAATCAAGGCCTCCTCCTTCGATTCTCCAAAGATCAATGACTTTGGATGGTTGGATGAAGAGATCTTGTGGATTTGGTGGCTCTAATGGTGTTGGTGTTCTTGAGCAGCTCGAGCAACTGGAGGAAGAAGATAAGGGTCCCTATTTATAGACAGCCCCCTCCACGAACCGTTTTCTGACCGTTGTAGAAAAGTCAGACCGGAGACTCCGGTCTGTAGACCGGAGACTCCGGTCTACACCGGAGACTCCGGCCAATCTCCGGACCAGTCTCCGGACTGGCCATCTGACTGACCCAGCCCATTTCTTCACCAGCAACACCGGAGACTCCGGACTTCCAACACCGGAGACTCAGTCGACCAAAATCTCGGATAATCTGGACCAGTCTTGGATCGCCATCCTGACCAGCCCATTTCTTCACAGCAACACGGAGATTCCGGACTTCCAACACCGGAGACTCAGTCGACCAAAATCCGGAGACTCGGCCAATCTCGGACCAGTCTCAGACAGAGCCATCGGCCCGACCATGTCCAGGAGGCACCACCGGCCAACAGGAAACTCCAGACCACACGGAGACTCGGTCTTGGAAGACCGGAGATTCCGATCTGGAGTTTCGAGCGATAACAAATGTGTGTGGTCTTTTCCCAAGAGTGTGTGTGATGTTTATCTGTGGTCATACCAACCTGTGGATAATAACAAACTGTAAAATGATCAACTTGTTGTTACCGAACACCAAAAGTGATTATGACAATAAATGCCCTTTCAATCTCCCCCTTTTTGGTGTTCGATGACAACAAGTGATTTGCATGGAATAACATATAAATGTGGCTCCCCCTGACTATGTGCAGCAAGATAATGAAGTAAATCATGTAAGGAAGATAATATCACCGATAGCACACATAAATCTCACATGAGTTACAATAGGTGTTGCACACAAGCACATAGTCAAAGACACTCATAAGAACAGCAGATAACACATATAAAGTTCAAGTTCGAATATCCAAATAACAGATAGAAAGGCAAATAACGGCAGATAGTCGCAAATCCCGAGTCCCATGCAAAGCGATGAGAATGTCTTCTCCCTCTTTGGCATCGAAACGCCGAAAAGGGAAAAGACCTATACTAGCGCCCCAATGACTCAGTAGTCATCGTCATCCTCGTCGTCCTCGGCATCCTCATCCTCATCCTGGTCATCCTCATCCTGGTCACCCTCATCCTGGTCATAGTCATCATCATCATCATCCGGGATAGCAGGCCCTTTGCCGTGAGGGGGAGAAGAGGAAGTACCCTGGTATCCATACCCAGAGGTGACTTCAGCAAACGTCTTCTAGTCCACCAGACTCTCCTGTTGGGCATTCCATGCCCCAAATGAGAGAGTGTGATCAGACTCTATGGACTGCTAGGCCCCATGCTCATCATTGTATTCATCTTCACCTTCCTCAGTATCAGCAGCACCCTGGTCCTTGATCTCTTTGAGGAGCTTCTCCATGCGGTGGTTGCTTTGGTAAGATGCATGCTGCTTCTTGCGAATGTCAACGTTCATGCAGCAAAGAGTCCTCTCCCAGAAGCTGGCCTTCTTGACCCTCTCATGCACATAGTCTCTAGTCATGGTAGGCATAGGGACATTTGAGGCATTCTTCCTCCGAACTCTGGGTGGAGAGGGAGCCCTCTCCGTCTCAGTCTCCTCATCATCATTTCCATATCGGCGCCTTGGAGCTGGCCCCATGTGCCCCTTCTGCTGCAGAGAGACCAGAGTGTGCATCATGAGGTGTGGTGGTATGGCATGTGGAGAATCATGCGGCTGGGAGTTGATGAGTCTCATAATCAAGGGTGCATATGGAGGAGATTTCTTGAATAGAATTGCATGGAACATCTCCTCGAAAATGAAGTCCATCACATCAATGGGTGCAGCCTCAGCCTCTGGTCCAGCATTGAAGGTCCGGTGAGTATGGTACAGGAGGTTGACAAGTCCTCCCCTGAGAGCATCATCATTTCCAGCACTTGGAGCAATGGTGTGACGGAAAATCCTCAGCATAAGGTTGTAGAGGGGCTTGAGTCCCTTGGAGGCCCCCACAACACCATCATCATCTGAGAGGTGCAGTTTTAGCTTGTTCTCACCCAAAGGCTGCTGAGTGCATGCCGCCCCACAGGGAGTAGAATCTGTGGAAAGTCTCAAAGATGACATTGGCAAAGTCATGAAAAGTAGTTGTGCAGCGAGTAGAGCCTGTCATCCACACCATAGTCCTGTCAAGATCAGTCCCAAACACCACAGTGGCATAGAACTGCTGAACAGGTGCACACTGTATTCTTCATGCAGCTCCATCAAGTTGTAGAGACCCAGCTTCTCACAGATCCACATGGCATCACTGAAATACGGGCTCTGGCGCATTTGCTCAATGTTCATGAACTTCTGAGGGCAAACAGGTGATTTGGTGAGTACACCATACACATCCTTCATGAACACACTCTGCTCTTTCCTCTAGAAATGAGGGTCATCACTGGTACGAGGCAGTGCATAGAAATTTGTCTTCCTCAGCTCACGGAACTCCTCTTTAGACATCTTGTCTAGGGACTGGAGGTTGTCATACTTGGCTCTCTTTGCACATTCCTCCCATTCAGCCCTTTCTTGATCCCTCTGCATGTAAGCTGCATCACGTGCCCGCTGTTTCCGGTTGGATGGAGGCACGATAAACTGACCCTGAGCTTCATCATAGCGAGGATTGCCCCTTTGGGACTTGGCCTTGGTACGACGAGGGCGACTAGAACCATCACCTGTGAACAGCAGTGAGGGAGATAGCAAGGAGATGAGTATATATGTCCCAAAGATGCGATCTGAGGAGCTTTGATGCATTTCTGGACTACTTTGATTCACCCAGCACGGAGTCTCACTTTTGAGACACTAGAGTCTCCGATTCGGGGAGTCTCCGGTCCTTGGGACCGGAGTCTCGGGTATGCGATGGGGAGATGCTGGTGAGGGTAAATCTAGTAGATCGGGCAATGCAACAAGGCTAAAGTACTAGAGTGCAAGCAAACAAGTGATTCCAATGGACAAATCAGCAACAATCCTCAAAAACACATCTAGGGATGAACCCTAGGAGGAAAAAGGAGAGGAGAGGTACCAGATCTATCCATGGGATCGATTCCTTCGGTGGGGATGACCCAAGGGAGGAGAGGAGGTTGGCGGCTGCTGGCGGATCCCGGGCTTCTTGACCTCGGGAGGATTTTGGAGGAGGAGGCGACGGGTTTGGAGGTAGGGGCGGGGTGAAGAAAGAGGCGATGTTCGGTTCACCCGTGCCCCTTCTTTAAGTGACAGAAACCGTCGGAGGAGACTCCGGCCTACACCGGAGACTCCGGTGTTTGTACACCGGAGACTCCGGCCCTCCTCGACCAAAAATTCCAGGAAAGGTGTTTGGGGACATATATGGGAGATAGATGGTTTTTTAAGATAGGAAAAGGGTTTGGGTTGAGACATCAAACTGTGAAGAACCAATAAGAGCCAAGGAAGTTTGAAAATAATCAGAAAAGCTCCAAGAGACGAAAAACAATCAAATGATGAACATGAGTAAGTGCCATCCTCTCAAATGAGAGAGGGCGGTGGCCTAGGCCACCATATTTGAGTATACTTGGCTTGGAACCATGAAGATATATCTTGGGTCCATTACCAACACTCATCATTAAGCTCACATATCACTAAATGATATTAAGAGGAATGATTTTGATTTCTTTGGGCATAATGGGGGGAGGGATGGTCCAATCAATTAGGACCGCACTCCCCCTATATCCATGCCTACACCTAGACCAAATATGAGATGAAACATAGGTGAGAGTGCAATAACATCAAGTCAAGCTCCTTGAATCTACGATATTTAGTTCATTCCTCAAGTAGCAAAATCTTGCTTCATCAAGTGGCTTCGTGAAGATATCGGCAAGTTGATCTTTGGTTGATACATAGGATAGATCAATATCACCTCTAGCAACATGATCTCTAATGAAGTGATGTCGAATCTCAATATGCTTTGTCCTTGTGTGATCCACCGGGTTGTATGCAATCTTGATGGCACTTTCATTGTCACATAGAAGAGGCACTTTGTCACAATGGACACCGTATTCCTTTAAAGTTTGCCTCATCCATAGCAATTGGGTGCAAGCACTAGCAGCAGCAACATACTCGGCTTCGGCGGTGGAGAGAGATATACAGTTTTGCTTCTTAGAAGACCAACATACCAAGGACCTACCAAGGAATTAACAAGCCCCAGATATTGATTTTCTATCATCCTTGTCTCCCGCCCAATCCGAATCCGTGTATCCACAAAGAGTGAATGTTGAGCCTTGAGGGTACCAAAGACCATAAAATGGGGTATGAACTAAATATCGAAAGATTCTCTTGCCCGCCATTAAATGGCTTTCCTTAGGAGCAGCTTGATATCTTGCACACACACCTACACTCAACACAATATCGGGTCTAGATGCACAAAGGTAAAGCAAAGAACCAATCATAGACCGGTATACCTTTTGATCCACATCTTTACCATTTGGATTTTGTTCTAGATGAGTCTTTGTAGCCATGGGAGTAGGAGCTCCATTCAAATCTTGCATTTTGAATCTCTTGAGCATATCTTGAGTATACTTGGCTTGGTTGAAGAATGTTCCTCCTCTAACTTGCTTGATCTCAAAGCCAAGAAATACCTTCAACTCCCCCATCAATGACATCCGGAACCTACTAGTCATAAGCTTTGAGAATTCATCATTAAAAGCTTTGTTAGACGAGCCAAAGATAATATCATCAACATATATTTGGCATACAAAAAGCTCCCCATTGACCCTCTTAGTAAAAAGAGTGGGATCGATTTTCCCAACCTCAAAACCACGGTCAAACAATAACTCTCTAAGGTGCTCATACCACGTGTGTGGGGCTTGCTTGAGCCCATAGAGCGCCTTATCAAGTTTGTAGACATGGTTTGGGAAGTTGGGGTCCTCAAATCCCGGGGGTTTCTTAACATATACCAATTCATTTAAAGGACCATACAGGAATGCACTTTCTACATCCATTTGTTGCAACTTAAAGTTATGATGTGCCGCATAAGCAAGAAGGATACGTATGGACTCAAGGCGAGCCACGGGTGCATAAGTCTCTCCATAATCAATGCCTTCAATTTGAGAATACCCTTGTGCAACCAATCTTGCCTTGTTCCTTACTATAATTCCATGCTCATCTTGCTTGTTCTTGAATATCCACTTTGTTCCAATAACATTGAGGCAATCCTTTGGCTTCTCAACTAACTTCCAAACTTTGTTTCTCTCAAAATTGTTGAGCTCTTTGTGCATAGCTTCTACCCAATCCGAATCTTCAAGAGCTTCCCACACTTTCTTTGGTTCAATCATGGAGATGTGTGCTTGGTGTTCACTGAACCTCTTCAATTGTGCTCTTGTGGAAATTCCTTTCCTTATATCTCCAACAACATTTTGGAGAGTGTGGTCTCTTATTTCCAACATTCTTTCTTTTCTAGCTTCGCGACGAGCGTGGATCTCCTCATTGTTTCTTGGAGGACCCTCTTCATCATTTTGATCCTCGTCTTGACCATCTACATGACCTTGATCAGCATTGGAGTCATCCTCTACATTGGGAGGCAAGGATTGACCTTGGTCTTGATCAAGTGCTCTTCTAGCCTCAATTTGAGCCCGTCTCAAAACAGCTTGGATGGATCTTCCTTGACAAATTGACTTGGCACCACTTGACAACCCATCGAATGGACCAAGCACCCTTTGACTAGAATCCACACATTGATCACCATGTTGAGGGTCCACATCTTGTCTTTGGCTTGAGACAATGTCCTCTTCGGTAGATGGAGCATGTTGAGGTTGTGAAGATGAGGGCTCCACTCGAGTGGAGCATAGTTCTTCTCGATCCACCATAAGGGGTTCCTCAACGGGGCGGATATAACCCACACCCATTCTTCCTATGGCATCCTGAGGCATTTCATCATCTGCATCACAAGCATCAACACGCCCCCCTTGGGGACCATCATATTCTTCGAAGGTCACACTACAAGATTCTATGACGGCTCCGGAGAGCTTGTCATAGATTCTATAAGTGTGAGATTCGAGACCATAGCCAACAAAAATACCCTCTAATGCTTTAGACTCGAATTTAGACAAACGAACACCTTTGATGAGATAGAAACACTTACAGCCGAACACCCAGAAATAAGATATGTTGGGCTTGTTACCGGTAAGTATCTCATATGGAGTCTTGTTGATTTTCTTGCGGAGGTAGAGCCGGTTTGAAGCATGGCAAGCGGTGGAGATGGCTTCGGCCCAGAAGTTGTATGGAGATTTAAACTCCGCCAACATGGTCCTAGCCATCTCAATAAGAGTCTGGTTCTTCCTTTCGGCCACACCATTTTATTGAGGGGTGTATGCAGCGGAATATTGATGTTTAATCCCCTCATCACTAAGGAAATCATTCAAGGTGTAGTTCTTGAACTCGGTGCCGTTGTCACTTCTTATAACCAATACGGGAACATTGTGTTGCCGTTGAACCAAGTTGATGAAGTCAATAAAAGTCTTTTGAGTTTCACTCTTCAAATTGAAGAAATAGACCCAAGAGTATCTTGAAAAGTCGTCAACAATCACCAAACAATATTTCTTCCCTCCAAGACTTGCATGAGATGGAGGACCAAATAGGTCCACATGAAGGAGTTCCAAGATCTTGTTAGACTTGATTTGGTTCGTGGTCTTGTGTGGAGCGTCATGCATCTTCCCTAGAACACATGCCCTGCAAACACGATCTTTGGCAAAGGAAACATTTTCTTTTAGTCCAACAATATGGCCCTCTTTATGGAGACTTTGCAAAGTTCTCATATTGACATGGGCTAGTCGGCGGTGCCATAGCCAACCCACATCGGCCTTTCCGTATAAGCACATCAGACATGTAGTGGCTTGCCCCGAAAAGTCCACCACATACAAGTCATTTTCGACGTACCCAACAAAAGCGACCTTGAGAGACTTGCTCCACATGAGGACCACAATATCATTATCGATAAAGACGGCAAAGCCCATCTTTCCAAGAGCACGGACATAAAGTAAATTGTATCCAAGGGTTTCAACAAGCATGACGTTCACGAGTGTAGTGTCGTGAGCCACCACTACCTTGCCGAAACCCATTACCTTAGACTTTGACTTGTCGGCATATGTGACGGTGATTTGATCTTCATTTGACACCAAGTCCTTGACAATAGACGAGCTTCCGGTCATATGACTTGTGCAACCACTATCGATCACCCATTTTGACCCTCCGGAAGCATAAGTCTACAAAAGATCAAGCTAGTTTTTAGGTACCCATTTCTCCATGGGTCCTCTTTTGTTAGCAACAAGGGTCTTGGGAACCCAAATAGACCAAGCAATATAACCATCATAAGGGCCAACATATTGTGCATACACATCCCCATAATAATCTCGCATTAGAACATAGTGAGGGTTAGCACTTTCCGCAAAATCATCATGAGACATAGTTTTACCACATGTGGTCTTACTTTCCACAATGGTCTTGTTGGTCTCTTGTGCGGGCTTGTCCTTCTTCTTCTTATTGTTCTTCTTCTTTGTTTTGGAAACAAAACCAATGCCCCCTTTATCACCATTACTCCTTTGCTTGCTCAAAAGGACATCAATAGACTCGTTGCCTTGTGGAAATGTTGCCTTAGCAAGCACCCCCTTCAACCTAGCATTCTCTTCAAGAGTAGTTGTGCTACTAGATGGAATGAAGTTACTAGGTGAAGGAATATTGGCCAATTGAGTTTGAAGCTTTTCATGGGACTTTGTGAGAGACAAGAGTTCACTCTCCAAGGCCTTGTGGGCCTTGTTAAGCAAGCTAAAGTCCTTGGCAAGTTTTTCATGAACCACACCAAACTCAATCTTGTCATTTTTAGCTCTTTTATATTTAGCAATAGCATGATCACGCTCTTTGATGAGTTTGTTAACAATAATGTCATTGGCCTCATCAAGCCCTTCAAGTTTTAATTCAAGTGACAACCTAGTTTCTTGTTCTTCTTCTAGAGCATTGTTTAGGGCCTCTAGCTCAATCATATGTTCATGCCCAAGTTTACATCTTACATCTAGAAGCTCTTGAGTATGTGATAGTTGATCTAAGATGTTTCCAAAATGTAGCTTAGCATCACCTTCTAGGTTAGTCATAAACTCATCAAAGGCAATTAATTCCTTTTTAACATCAAGAGACATCTCATCATTAATTTCATCATTATCCAGGTGAGTAGAGTGGGATGATGAAGATACCTCCGTTCCTCTTGCCATAAGGCAAGTGACGTTCTTGGCGGAAGAGTTCTCATTTGGAGAATCGAAGAGTGAGAATGTCGGAGTAGAGGTGGTGGCAAGAGCAGCCACACCATGAGAAGTTTCCTCTTCGTCATCTTCATCATCTTCATTGTCGGAGGAGTACTCTTCATGAGTGATCAAGACAATTTCTCTCGGCTTCTTGTTGATGGGATTCTTTTTGATGAAAGGTTTCTTGTATGGTCCCTTGAGAGTCTTCTTCAACACAAGCTTTCCACCATGATCTTCTCTCTTCTCATAGGGGCAACTAGCTACAAAGTGGTAGCGGTCACCACAATTGAAGCAAGTTCTCAATCTTGTGGTATTCTCTCTTTTCCCATTTGGATTGCTTCTCCGTTCCATTTCCATCTTGGCCTTGGCGGGATTCTTCCAAAAGTTCTTTGCATAGAAAGCCATATATTGACTATGAGCAATCTTGACTTCATCGGGATGGTCCATGGAAAGCCCTTCATCACTATCATCTTCATCCCCATGGTCCACAACTTTGGCCTTTAAAGCAACATTGACAACATTGCTCATACCAAGGGCACGAGCACGGGCATCTTTGGCATTCTTGGCGGCAACCTTGAAAGCAGCCATCTCTTGCATAACTTCATTTAAGGTCATGAGATGGTAGTTGTGTCTTCCTTGTAGGCTCTTCAAGTCGGTGGGCTCAAAAGGCATGAGGGCACTCACATATTTCCTTTTTATCCATGCATCATCCACATGTGAGGCACCCACATTCCTAAAAGCAGTGGCGGTGGTCTTGAGCCTACGGTACATGTCTTCGTGATCTTCACCTTCTTTCATGTAGAAGCCTTCGGCTTCATTGCTTAGAGCATCATATCGGTTCCTCCTCATACTCTCATTTCCAATGAACAACACAGTGAGAGCATCCCAAGCTTCCTTGGCAATGCTAAAGTGCTCAATGTGTGGATAATCCTTTGTCCCCAAACCTTGTTGAATCATATGCAGAGCAGTGGCATTGAGTTGACTATTAACAATCTCTCTTCTTGTCAAGTTGTTTGGATCCCCAATAAAGAGTCCATGCTCGATGATGTTCCATAGTTCAATGCAAGAGCTGCGCATATGAGTTTTCATTAGTGATTGCCATTGAGCAAAAGTAGCAGATTCTTCAAGCTTAGGTGGGTCACCTCTATTGTATACATGAGGGTGGGGGATTGGAGGGTCGGGAGAGTACCATGAGTCACGGTGCTCACCCTTCCCACCATTATTGTGTGTGGAGGAATTAGCGTTGTCTGGTTTACCCCCTACCAATGCACCCTCGGGGGATACTGACATATTCCCTTTAGGTAAAATGGATGGTTGATCCTCTTGAGGAGATGGGGGTGGTGAGCCTTTTTTGTCTTTAAGAAGTTGCTCAAGCATCTTCTTGACTTCGTTGACCAAGTAAGAGCTCAATCTTGTTTCCAAGTTTTTGAGATCTTCCATGGTCACCGTGGTTGGCTCACCATCACCATCCCCTTCACGGCTGCCCATATTCTCTTAGGCGGTAAAGCCCAAATAAAGAGTCGAGGCTCTGATACCAATTGAAAGGATCGTATGGGCACCTAGAGGGGGGGTGAATAGGTGCTACTTCAAATTTTACTCTTCTTCAAATTAGGGTTTGACAAGAAAGGTAAATTCTCTAGAATATGCAACTATAATGAATTTACCTATATGTCAAACAAGCACAAACTAACACAACACTAAGCAAGAACAAGTAAGTAAAGTGCGGTAAAGGATAGAAGTAACCAAGGGAGTGGACGTGGGGACACAAGGATTTGTTTCCCGTAGTTCCTTCCTTTTGAGGGGAAGTACGTCTACGTTTGGAGAGGGGGTGGTTTAAAACCACCAACGCCACGAGAGGCCTCCCTTGTTCTCCGATGAACCTCACTCTAAAGGGCTCGATTCACCTTCCACTATATCGGCAACCTTCAAGGTGGGAGCCGGCACCTTTACAACAAGTTCGGGGCACACATCCACAACTGAATTGGAGGCTCCCAAATACAAGCAAGCTGTCAAGACAAATCAAAGACAAGCTTGTAAGCACCAAATCAAAGTTAGGGTTTCCAAAGAAACACTAGAGCTTGGGGGCCCTCAAGTGAATGAGGGGGAAATGAAGATCTCTCTTGGTGAAGATGTGAATCAAGGCCTCCTCCTTCGATTCTCCAAAGATCAATGACTTTGGATGGTTGGATGAAGAGATCTTGTGGATTTGGTGGCTCTAATGGTGTTGGTGTTCTTGAGCAGCTCGAGCAACTGGAGGAAGAAGATAAGGGTCCCTATTTATATACATCCCCCTCCACGAACCGTTTTCTGACCGTTGTAGAAAAGTCAGACCGGAGACTCCGGTGTGCAGACCGGAGACTCCGGTCTACACCGGAGACTCCGGCCAATCTCCGGACCAGTCTCCGGACTGGCCATCTAACTGACCCAGCCCATTTCTTCACCAGCAACACCGGAGATTCCGGACTTCCAACACCGGAGACTCCGGTCTGACCAAAGTCTCCGGACAATCTCCGGACCAGTCTCCGGACTGGCCATCTGACTGACCCAGCCCATTTCTTCACCAGCAACACCGGAGATTCCGGACTTCCAACACCGGAGACTCCGGTCTGACCAAAGTCTGGAGACTCCGGCCAATCTCCGGACCAGTCTCCGGACAGGCCATCTGACCCGGCCAGCCATGTCACAGGAGGCACCACGGAGCCGGGAAACTCCGGACCACAGGAGACTCCGGTCTTGGAAGACCGGAGATTCGATGGAGGTTTCGAGCGATGGCAAATGTGTGGTCTTTTCCCAAGAGTGCGTGTGATGTTTATCTGTGGTCATACCAACCTGTGGATAATAACAAACTGTAAAATGATCAACTTGTTGTTACCGAACACCAAAAGTGATTATGACAATAAATGCCCTTTCAGCTGGCGCATCGGAGGAGCGGCGGAGGCTGTGGTGGGTAGGGCAGCGGAAGACATCGTAACCTGCTCTAATACCATGTGAAACAATGTGTTTGGGGAACTACTCGATGATACGTCAGAAACGTTTCTATAATTTTTGATGTTCCATGCTTCTTTAGTATCTACTTTGCTTTGCTTTGTCTACACTTTGAGGTGTTTTTATATGTTTTATGGTACTAACCTATTAACAAGATGCCACAGTGCCAGTTGCATGTTTTCTTCTGTTTTTGGTTCCAGAAAGGCAGAAAATCAATATTCTCGGAATTGGACGGGACAAAAGCCAAAGTTAATATTTCACCAAGGATAACACGGAGTCCAGAGGAGAGACGGAGGGGAGCCATAGGGCGGCCTCACCCCCCTAGTCGCGGGCCCACCCTAGGCCGTGCCTGGGCAGGGTGTGGGCCCCCTGGCCGCCTCCCTGCCTCGCCTCTTCGCCTATAGGAAGCCGCCGATGCCTAAACCCTAAGGACCCGATCAATATTCCACGAAACCGTTTGTAGCCGCCGCCACCATCGTCCCTAGACCGGGGGGGCCTGAAGCTCTTCCCAGCATCCCGGAGGCCTTCTTCTTCATCATGCCAGCTCTTCCCGGCATCCCGGAGGCCTCCTTCTTCATCATGCCACCATCGTCCCTAGACCGGGGGGGTATGAAGCGTGAGTAGTTCCACCTTGGACTACGGGTCCATGTAGTAGCTAGATGGTTGTATCTCCTCCTTTGTGCTTTCATGTCTAGATCTTGTGAGCTCCGTTCATGATCAAGATCTCATATATTTGTAATCATGCATGTTGTGTTTGTGGGGATCTGATGGATATTGAGATTACTATGTCAGATTGATTAATGGTTTTGTCTTATTGATTCTATCATGTCTATGTTGTTTCTGATCTTGCATGCTCTCCATTGTTAGTAGCTATCTTAGCCAAGTAGTTGCTAGTGACTCCAAGAGGGGGTATTTATGCTCGATAGTGGGTTCATGCCTCTATTTAATCTAAGGGAAGTGACAAAAATCTCTAAGGTTATAGATGTGTTGTTGCCACTAGGGAGAAAACAACGGTCTCTTGTTCATGGAACAAGTGGATTGTTTACCTTACACACTTTGCTTAAAGTAGTTGTCTGTTGTTTGCAACAAAATACTAGAGGGGGTTCGGATGATAACCCAAATGTGGACTTCTAGTCATAGATGTAGTTGGATGGCGGTCTATGTATCTTGTTGTATTGCCCAATAGAATCTCATAGGATCTTGATGTCTAGTATTGCATTGTTGCCTTGCTTAGTACTGTCAATTGCCCTGCTGCAATTTGTTTACCCAGTGTGCCATATTTGTTTATCTAAGGAGAACACCTCTAGTGAACTATGGACCCCGGTGCAATCTTTACCATTGATACATCTTCCATTGTTACTGTTTACTTTCTGTAAACCACTATTACCTTCCACACCATACAGTTAGTCCTTTGTTACAGCAAACCGGTGAGATTGACAACCTCACTGTTTGTTGGGGCAAATTCTTGAGTTTATGTTGTGCAGGTCTCCAAGTTGCTAGCAACACCTTTGAGTCGTTTCCTTCCTCCTACTGGTTCGATAACCTCGGTTTCTTACTGAGGGAAAACTTGTTGTTGTGCTCATCACACCTTTCTCTTGGGGTGTCCCAATGAGGCGTTGACAACACGCCCATGATCAAGCTTTTCTGGCGCCGTTGCCGAGGAGGCGAAGGACATCTTCACAACGAGAGTCCTTCTTAACCTTTATCTTTACTTTGTTTTTGTTTTTGTTTTGCTTAGTTTATTTTTCTTGGTTTTGTTTGCGTCTTTCTATCGAAAACTCAAGAAATAGTTTAGTTTGGTTTGCTTTCTCTTATCAAACACAAAAAAATTAGTTCCTGCTCTAGTTTTTGGTCTGTTATTGCATTGCTTTGTCATGATTTCTATCAATGGATGGTTTCTTTGAAACTAGTTCTGACTGGCAAGGTGGGTTCACCGGAAGAAGAAAAGTATTATTATAAGGAACACCGTTTGTTACAAAAGGGAAACACTTATGGGAACAAATTGATAAATTGAATACTATTGCTAGAGAAGTGTGCTCTACTTATAATGTTACTTATTGCTTTGATAAATATTGTTGTTGTAGGAGGTATAAACACCTTCCTTTTCAATGTGAGTATAATGATAATGTTACCATATCTTCTTATGTTAAAGGAAATTATGACTTTTATGATGTGGAACAAATTGAAGAATTTATTGCTTTCAAGGGTGTATTTGAACTTGCAAGTTTGCTTAAAAAAACCGATGATGCACCTTAAGAATATGAGGTTTATGAGATACTTAAATTTTTCTTTGATAATTACAAGAAAGAAAATGGCTATATTCTTGAATATTTTAATAGGTGCTTTCCACAAATGGAAGAGACTAATTCCTTGCAGGAGCCTATGGAAGAAGAAATTTCTGAAACCGAAAGCTCATTAGATGAAAAATTGGAGGAGAGTGATGAACAAAAACCGGAAGAATGGATCTACCCATGCCTACCTTCTAATGTCCATCATCCTGGTAGTCCTCCTCATAGTCTGGCCATAGGAATAGCCAGGGACAAAGCCATGAGTACTCTTTAAGTACTCGCAAACTATCACTAATAAGTAAAGTGGTTCAAGTAGGAATCCTAAGCTCTAAGTTTATTTACAAAAGGCCAGATTTATCTCTAACTGAGTTTAGA
The DNA here is from genome assembly GCA_023614405.1 of Avena insularis. Taxonomy (NCBI): domain Eukaryota; kingdom Viridiplantae; phylum Streptophyta; class Magnoliopsida; order Poales; family Poaceae; genus Avena; species Avena insularis. Next base: position 93,849,085 of record CM042695.1, read on the forward strand.
AGTAAATAAAACTAGTTTAATGTTCTACAACACCTAAGTGGGAACTTAGTTTTCATGTTCACAACCCTGTTGTGGTCAAGTCAAAGTCATAGTTCATTTCACAAGTCATTTTGAAAACATCTGACGACGGAACAGTATGGCCACTCCAACTGTCCATAACCGCGGACGCGGCTATTCGAATAGTTTGACACTCTGCAGAGAGTGTACACTTTCACCACAACATTCAATACATCCATCAGGAACAATCCTGAATCACCATACTCAGTATGCGGATAATCAATCCTAACCTTTCAATCACACACCCTAGTATAGGCACCTCCCCCCTATGAGTTTGGCCTCCCAACCATGACCATCTGTCATCTCGGGAACTGCACAGGTGGACATTCATCACGAGGTAGCCTCATCTCAAACCTCCTCCGCAAGGGATCCCATACTAAGATATATAAACTTCCAGTCAAGCCCTACCCAAATTCGGGTATTGTGGCTGTACGGTAAAATTAGAATGATATCGCATCCAAACCCAACCATCGGTTTTTATAAAAGGGCTAAGGCTCATGCCTCAACATTTTCATCACCGAATCACATGTCAAAACATTTCATTAGAATGACTCATCATTCTAAGGTTTTCATAATCATTTTCACCAAGTATTCCCATCTAAAGTGATCAAGTTTTATGCTTAGCACTAGCCACTAAAATTGAGGGTAATCACTAATGAGTGGTGCTAATCAAGTGTGACTATCCAAATCTAGATCTCATGCCTTAGTATGACATCTAGTTCTATCTAACTTAGGCCAAGTTTTAAGCTCTTTATGCTACCTCTAACATCTTTCCCAAAATTCACAAGTCACTAAGTAAAAGTAATAAAGAATTTTGATAAAAAAATAAAACTTGCAAGTAAAACTGGGATTTGATACAATAAAGTGGTATAACCAAATCATGCCTAATGCATTGCATAGGTTATCTAGCTTGCAAGGCTGCAAGTGTTAGCTTGCTAGGATGGCTTGCCTTGAGTAGTGCAGTGGTTGAAGTTCTCTTCTTCTTCGTAGTAGTAGTCTCCTTTCTCTTCGTATCCTTGGTCGGTACTAGCGTCTATAAATAAATACGAGGTACACAATCACCAAACAATACTTAACTACCTCTACTTAGCACACAAAGGTTCACACTAGATGATCTAGCATCATCCCAATTATTACATGAGATAAGGAACTAGTCTTATTTATTTTATTTTGGAAAAGTAATTTCTACTCATTGAAATCTACTTAAGGTTTAATATTCTCCAATTAAAATATGGGATCATGTTGACATATTTCATCACCACATATTATAATACTTGAGAATGTGATTTAAAGTGGTGTCACAATTTAATAAGGTTTAACATTATTATTTTAATTAATTAAAGTGACTAGAAATGCTTATGGGGCATTCTTTTAATACTTGTCCATTATTACTACAAATAAACCTAGATATTTTTATATATTCTAAAAGTTCCTTTCAAATGTAATTTTTGAGAGTTGGAATCAACTCAAAAGCATTTATGGTTGATTTTTGAAAAATGTTTGAATGTAGATAAGTCTTTGTCTTGTTATTTTTACTATAGATGATCTATAATTTCAAATTATTTGAATCCAACATTATTGGATTAATAATTTCAAGACCTTTCTAGCAAAATTAGTTTCATGCAATTTGGTTTAGTGAATCTCTCTAAAATGATTTTTGAATATACTGACAAAACTAGGTTTGAACTAAATTGGAAAAGGATTGTTTGAATTCTTGGGCTACGCGCGGGAAATGAAATGGGCCGGCCCAGCTGCACAGCGCGCGCAGCGGGCTGCTGACACGGGTGGTCCAGGCATCAGCGGCTCTATCTACGCGAAGTGGTAAGTTTCTATCTGGGTCGTGCGATTAGATTAGATCCTACGGCTCGGGTGTGTCGTCTCCGTCGGGCAGCGCCGGCGAGACTGAACCCTAACACGGCGGTGGGGGTCGTGTGAGGCTCACCTAGGCTCCAGCTAGTGTCGGTGTTGGGGGAGAATGACGTTGTCGACAACGGAGGTTCGAACGATGGTCGCGGCAGCTCCTGGGGCTGCTCCAATCAACGACTCCTCTTCTCCTCTTCCACGGCAGACTCCGGTGAAATTCCGGCGATGCGGAGCTCGCCTTGCTCCGGGGAAGGGTCAGTGGTATTCTGTGAGAGGTAGGGAGTGAGATGGTGTAGCGAATTGAGGCTGGGGTGGCCTCCTTTTATAGTCGAGCGAGAGGGGTAGTGCGGCATGGGCAAAGCTCGTTGGGGTCGACGGTACAGCGAGCTAATGGCATGGCGGAGGGTGTAGGCCGGTGCGCAGTCCCCTGGCGATGCTCAAGGACTTAATGGCGTGGCAAGGGGCGGTCAAGGTTGGTCGAAACGGGCTGGTGCTCTAAGCGGCACCGATGGCATTTTTGACGATGCACAGTGGCTATGGGTCGCACGACGGCAAACAAGGATGTCTAGGGGATTGCTGGTGTCGCGGTGATTGCAGGCATAGGCGGCGAAGGCGAGGCACATTATGTACGTGCGTGTCGGGCGCGGCGCTCTGGCGTGCTCTCGGCATGGCGCAGAGACAATGGGCGCTGCGTGTTCTCTGTGGTCCAGGACCTGGCTGCGTGTGAGGGCTGGACATGGGGTGGCGATGGATGGTCAGCTGCCTCCTGGACATGGTGAACGGGCGCGACGTTGCCTCCTGCTAGCTAGGCATGGTTGGCTGGCAAGGGGGGACTCGGGTGTCTCAGCACTAGTGCAATGCTAGCTTGCTAGCTTGTTCAATGTAGGTGTGCTCACTAGGGGGGCAAGGGATAAGAATTGGGGACAAGGGTTTGAATGATCACTACTCAAAACAATGAAAGTTTGGCCAGTTTGATTTGTGTCTGCCAAATGTTTGATGAAATGGCCGAAAGAAATTATATTTGAATTTTTGTATGAATTTTGATAAGTGTATTGGTCACATACTTGGTAGTATCTGGTTTCTTGGGTTTGTCAAGGTGAACTGGTTTTATTGGGTTTTGAGAAATGGTGATATTACCATATGAACTAGATTCAATTTTGAATTGTCCTTGGCATATATTTGTAAATTGTTTCTGTTGGTTTGCAAAATGGGATTGGGTTCTATTTTACTTGGTCTAGCAAGGGGTGAAAAGAATTGGATTTGTTTCTGTTAGAAATCTTGGACTAGAAACACTCAGAGTGGTCTAGTGAACAAGTTTGGCAAAAATGACCATTTGCTTATATAGTTTATATTTGAATTTCTCTTTATTTGATTCTTCTTGGAAATGATTTAGATGATGTTGTTTTCATCTTTAAAACCAATCCTTGCCATTCCTAGCAATCAAACATGGCATTACAAGCATTGATGCATTCATCACATACACACATGCATTCATATTGACTTTAATAACAAATTTTTTTGTTAGCCCTAAACTTGGGTGATTTGAACTTGATGATCCTGATTAATATTTTGGAATGTTACACCCATGCTTACCAAAGGAGGATGAATGTTATGTTCATGTGGATTCCTTTGAAATATCTGCTATGGGTAAAACTTGTGATAACACTTATACTCATGTTATCTATGATAATCCTATATTTGTGCCCAACTTTGAAATGCATGGTACTAAAGAGTTTTGCTTAGAAATTGCTTATGATAAAGCTCTAGATGATGGTCCTATATTGAATGATCATTCATCTTGTTATAAAATTGTTAAAAGTGGGTTTGAAGGTTTTAATCCCACTATTTTTGAGCTTGATAGAAATTATGTGTTTGTAGATCTTGAAAAACATACTTTATGTGATAGTTATATTGTTAAGTTTATTCATGAGGCTACTGAAAATTATTACGAGAGAGGAAAATATGGTTGTAGAAGTTTTTATGATACTAAAACACCTCTCTATATGTCGAAAGTTTTGAAGTTGCTCTTGTTTTATCTACCCATTCTTGTTACTATGTGCTTCTTTGATTTATTTTCTTACAATATTCCTATGCATAAGAAGTGGGTTAGACTTAAATGTGTTTTGAATTTGCTTCTTGATGATCTCTTTTACTTCAATTCATATTTCTTATGTGAGCATCTTTTCAAACTATCAAGCCTAACTTAAAGGCGTTAAAGAAAAGTACTTGTTGGAAGATAACCCAAAAGTTTTCTTGAGTCTTGAAAGTTATTACTTCATTAATGAACTCTCTTTATCCTTTTTGTTTGATTTTTGTGCCAAGAATGACCTCTAATGAGAGGGAAGTAAGATTTGGGGAGTTGCTGTCCCGAAACAGATTTTGTGCTCCACCAAAAAATTCGTGAGGAATCTCTGTAAGTCGGATTGAGCTGATAATTTACGAATAAATCTCCCAGTATGTTAGATAACTTTCGTTAGTTCAACACTTTTTGATTTGAGCAACAGAAGGTCTTCGAAAAAATCGGTTTCTACATGCTGGTCTGTTTTGACAGATTTCTGCCATTATTTGCATTTGCTTCTTATTGATTCTTTTTTGGGTTCTTTTTGAGAAAATGAGATTTTTAAAGGAAGTTGCTACATTAGTTTGTGTTTTTAGTGAAAGTTTTGCTGTTCTAAAGCTAAACCCAAAGGTCTAATATCTTTTGAATACACTAATGTTGCTAATGAAGATTGTGTGAAGTTTTGTATGAAGAAAAATTCCAGGTGTAGAGAGAGAATGATATAATAAGATAAAGAATGGACAAGAGCTCAAGCTTGGGGATGCCACTTCGGTGTCACTCCAAGAAATATCCAAGAGTTACAAGCGTCAAAGCTTGGGGATGCCCAAGGCATCCCTTTTTTCATCAATAAAAAGCATAGGTCTTTCTAGACACTTCTTTTTATTGTTTCATGCACTGTTGTGTTGTTCTTGGAGCGTCTTAGTTTTCGTTTGCTTTGCTTAGTTTTCTTAGTTTGCTTGAATAAAGTAGTTTGGACCCCCGTTCTCGCTGTGTTGTTTCAAATAACTTGATTGGTGTTGGAAAGGAGTAGAAAAGTTCTTGCTTGAGTAGTACAAGAGGAGCTTGCTTTGACTGTGACTTAGACTTTAGCATGTCATGCTAGGTGTTTTTTTAACCTTATGCTCAGTGATTATTGTTGTAGCATGACTTGTTAAACAATTGGGATTACTTAGTGTGCCTTGAAATAATCATGCGTTGTTTTAGCAAACAAAAGCATAGTATTGTGGTATTCTCCTTTGATGTTTTGTTTGGGTTGACTTGGCACATTCTCACACCATGTTATGATTATGAACAAGTCACCATAGCCTCTTTGATCATTTATTCCTTGACTTGTAGTACCACTCTATGCTTTGATTAGTAATGTTTTGTCGCTCTGCATGATTATGGCCATTATTGCTCTTTTAGTTGGTCGCTCCCAGTATTTTGCTAACCTATACTTGTATGAGTAATCTATACTCATGCTTCCAACTCCCAAGAAACCAAGTTATTCCAAAGTGTCCACTATAAATTCATATGCATGGTGTGTTACACCATTCCAAGTATATTCTTGTTTTCATCTATCTTCCAATTAAAAAGTTTTTTGTTATGTGAAAACTTAGTGATTAAAGCTCTCATGAACTTGATGGCACACTTTATTTTCTTGCCCCTAATAAACTTGAACCATTGTGTCGTTTATGTTGTATATTATTGCACTTATACGTTGGAATTAGCAGAACCATGCTGTCATGGGGAACGCTTTCAACATTGCACTTGTACTCTATACACAGTTGATATCATGCTCTTTTGTCTATGGATGTCGCTGGTGTGAAATGAAAGGGGTCTTGTAAGTCCATGGAGTTATGTGTGTGTGTTAGAGAAACGCCTGGGCCGCTAGCCTAAGCCATGCCTAATCATGGTGGAAACTTGCAGCATCACCATAGTGACATCTATGAAGCATTCTTCTTATAAAAAAATAGATAGAGAAAAAGAGATTGAGAAAAAGATACATATGAGAAAAGAGGAAAGAGAGAAAAAATCACCATATTCCCATGGTAAATAAGAAGAATGCCGAGATGCTCATTGTCTACTTGCCTTGTCATTTTGGTTATGGGAGAGCTCATGTACCATGTGCAAGGGGTACCCCGTTGGCGGTTCTCTATGATACACATGTACTTAATATGACAAAAACTTACCGGTTACTAAACTTGAGGTGACTGAAGTTGAGTAGAATGATGTGTGGCCCTCGTATTCAAGGGACATGAGATTGCCAACTTATACTTTGTCAAGCATATACTCCATAGTTTGTTCACTTTAACCTTAATCACGTCAAGATGCTTATGATAGGGGCAACGAGGGCTGAAAGCTAACCAGTACCATAATTTTTGGAAGCTCTTTTTTAGACTTGAAATCCCTGCTTCCCTTTATGAAGGGACTTTCTTCCACCATTATATTGAGTCTCCACCTTCTACCTTTAAGCACCAGTTAAGAGAGCATAGTTGCCATTCTTAGTTCTATGTGCATTGTCCCAAAACTTATTGATTGATGCATATTGTTGTTATTACTTGTTCTTGTGCTATTTGATCTAGTCACTCTTATGAACTTTGAAGGTGTCCTATGCATCTATTTGCTACTCCATGAGGGGCAAGATGAATGCTACTATGCTATGTTTTCTGTATGTGAAACAAACAAACATTTTTCAATGCATGTTATTCATGATCTTTGTTTGTAGCCTTTCATGTTGTATGCATAGTTACTTTGTCTTATTGTTAGAACTCCATATTTTATGCACATGTTTAGAGTTCTTTGATCCCAGCTTTCAGTGCTTGCAAATGGTTTGATCTTGATTTTGCTGGTGCATGTCACCTCAAAAATTATTCTTTTATCACTTACCTACTCGAGGACGAGCAGGAGTTAAGCTTGGGGATGCTTGATACGTCGGAAACGTATCTATAATTTTTTATGTTCCATGTTTGTTTAGTATCTACTTTGCTTTGCTTTGTCTACACTTTGAGGTGTTTTTATATGTTTTCTGGTACTAACCTATTAACAAGATGCCACAGTGCCAGTTGCCTGTTTTCTTTTGTTTTGGGATCCAAAAAGGCAGAAAATCAATATTCTCGGAATTGGACGGGAGAAAAGCCAAAGTTAATATTTCACCGAGGAGAACACGGAGTCCAGAGGAGAGACGGAGGGGAGCCACATGGCGGCCGCACCCCCTAGGTGCAGGCCCACCCTAGGCCACGCCTGGGCAGGGTGTGGGCCCCCTAGCCACCTCCTTGCCTCGCCTCTTCGCCTATAAGAATCCCCCGATGCCTAAACCCTAAGGACCCGATCAATATTCCACGAAACCGTCTGTAGCCGCCGCCACCATCGTCCCTAGATCGGGGGGATCTGAAGCTCTTTCCGGCACCCTGCCGGAGGGGAGATCATCCCGGAGGCCTTCTTCTTCATCATGCCAGCCTCCGGTATGAAGCGTGAGTAGTTCCACCTTGGACTACGGGTCCATGTAGTAGCTAGATGGTTGTATCTCCTCCTTTGTGCTTTCATGTCTAGATCTTGTTAGCTCCATTCATGATCAAGATCTCATCTATTTGTAATCATGCATGTTGTGTTTGAGCGGATCCGATGGATATTTATATTACTATGTCAGATTGATTAATGGTTTTGTCTTATTGATTCTATCATGTCTATGTTATTTGTGATCTTGCATGCTCTCCGTTGTTAGTAGCTATCTTGGCCAAGTAGTTGCTAGTGACTCCAAGAGGGGGTATTTATGCTCGATAGTGGGTTCATGCCTCTATTTAATCTAAGGGAAGTGATAGAAATCTCTAAGGTTGTTGATGTGCTGTTGCCACTAGGGAGAAAACAACGGTCTCTTGTTCATGGAACAAGTGGATTGTTTACCTTACACACTTTGCTTAAAGCAGTTATCTGTTGTTTGCAACTTAATACTGGAGGGGGTTCAGATGATAACCCAGAGGTGGACTTCTAGTCATAGATGCAGTTGGATGGCGGTCTATGTATCTTGTTGTATTGCCCAATCGAATCTCATAGGATCTTGATGTCTAGTATTGCATTGTTATGCCTTGCTTAGTCCTGTCAATTGCCCTGCTGTAATTTGTTTACCCGTCATGTCGTGTTTGTTTATCTAAGGAGAACACCTCTAGTGAACTATGGACCCCGGTCCAATCTTTACCATTGATACATTTTCCACTATTACTGTTTACTTTCTGTAAATCACTATTACCTTCCACACCATACAGTTAATCATTTGTTATAGCAAACCGGTGAGATTGACAACCTCACTATTCGTTGGGGAAAGTCTTGAGTTTGTGTTGTGTAGGTCTCCAAGTTGCTAGCAACACCTTTGAGTCGTTTCTTTCCTCCTACTGGTTCGATAACCTCGGTTTCTTACTGAGGAAAAACTTGTTGCTGTGCTCATCACACCTTGCTCTTGGGGTATCCCAATGATGCATTTAGAACACGAAGATCATCACTCGACACCCTACGTGGGGTGTGGCTATCTAATATATGTAGAAGTACTAAGAGGTACAATACAAGTCATATACAGACACGCTATGTATATACAGTCTAACACTAGGCAACTAGATACCAAAGGATTTTTGTTCAGAGCGGAGGATATTATCTAGGGTCAGGGGGCAATGCCCCCCCCCCCCCCCCTACTCTAGAAAATTCCTTAGAAATTTTTTTAGTGTCTGTTAAGCTCAGGCACTTATTCACAAACAAAAGACTTAAAAAGTATTAGCCCCCCTACCTTATGGAGTCCAGGACGAGCATCCCTCTGCCCTGTCCTATGGGTCGTCCATGTCTGCTCTTCCTATTGTGTCGGGCCTTTGAAACTATATTTGTCTCATCCCAACATAAAAATAGCAGCTAGACAGGGGTATAGAGGTGGACTCATTGGCTCCTTCCAGACATGGACCCTAGGCCGTTGCTCATGGTGGCCATTGGTCAGAGTTGGTCCTATTGTGCTCCATGCACTCATACGTCGACAATTGTGGAGACCACTGCCAGCAAAGTGATGCCTTGCGGGTGGAGGGATTGAAACCTGCGGCCAGGGGCGGAGCCACGCCCTGGGCAACCAGGGCCATGGCCCAGGGCATGGATAAGTTTACTTTGTTGCATGTATGTCTACCTTAGATTTGGCCCGGGTAGTAAATTACTAGCCAACTTAGTAAGTAAAACTTAGTTAGTTTCTCTTAAAGCTTAAAACTCCTCCTACGACGTGCCTGCCTCCCCTGTATGATGGCCCATCAAACACACTACACCGTCCACCTTTTCCCGTCGGCACGCATGGGCCAGTACGGGTGCATCGATCCTAGTACTGGGTGTTCCTGCTAACCATCACCGGTGCCTTTTTTTTCTTGACGTCATCCTGTGGTTGTTCCCTTATGTAGGTTTTGATTATTTATTTTATAAATTTGGTGTGTATAAATTAAAAATTAAGAAGAGTAGTTCTGGTTATATTACTTACATAGGCCATTATAATCTTTTGCAGACAATTTCATGGTTGATGTGCTCACGAGGTTCGTTGCTATTATTTTTTCACTATGTATTTCTCTGTTCGGAAATAGATGTGGCAGAGTTTGTCTAAACACGCATGTATCATACACTAAAGCGTGTCTAGATATATGTTTATCTAGGAAAATCTATCAAACTTATTTTTGAACAAAGGAAGTATGCTTTATCTGCTTGGTAGATTATTAATATCGAGATTAAACTCTACAATATTTGTATAATTGACTAAAAAACTACTCTACCACAAATTGATTTTAAAATATTTGTAAGCCAATAATTTTTAGCCTGGGGCTTGGTCGAATGCTGGCTCCGCCACTGCCTGCGGCCACCAGACTGAAGAAATCATCGACTCGAGGTTGTTGGTGGTGATGGCAATATGGCCGGTGGTGATGAAGATGGTCTTGACAACCATTGTGTTAGCTTGATTGGATCATGAACTAGGTGATTGACTGTGCATTATTTTAGACATGTTTGATTGCTACTTGTGCTAATGCTCATATTCTTTTGGATGCGAGATGTTTAGTGAGTAATTACTATTGTAAGATATTAGCAAACTTCATAATATTATTACTCTATGTATATTGATCTATATGCAATCTATACGGATTTTGGTGCCGCATGGGCTTAGGATGGAACAAATCCCCTAAAACTCGTACCCAAAAAAATAAATACTAAGATGAGTCTTGGGCATATGATCCGATGGACCATTCATGGCACAAAGTGTTTTCTATCTCCCCCCTCTGCATTGTCCGGTATTGTTTTTCATGATCGGCTAGAGATGCTCTTATGCACGTAGCTCCTTGGAGTTGCCGGTTCTAACGCTACAGTCCGCGCTAGCCACCCGTGCAAGAAAACAAAGCCGTGCATGTTTAAAAAAATTCTGCACTAGCCACCCATGCAATGTGTTTGTTTCTTTGTGGATTTTTCGTACGAGCCTTACAAGACAACTAGTGCAAGGGTTGTCCCATGGGATGATGAGAACCTTTTTCTGCATGGAACTGCAATGCATGTCTCCTTGCCGTGGCCAGATCTCCTCTCCTAGCTAGTCTCCATGACTCCAGCCATCTACAAACGTGCGCTCCTGCAAGCATAGCGACACAAGCAATTCAAATACTCCATTATTGTGAGCAGGAGATGGCGCCAAAACCATGTTGAGTCTCATCAAAAGTCTGGCCACTATTGGCGTGTACACTGCATAGCAATAGTAGTAGTGGGTAATACCATGCCTCCCACTTTCAAATTACGATCAAGAGATCAGTACGTGTGGCCCAACCCCTCCTGATCGGCATGTGAACTGGCAAGTCAATTCATGTGTAGCAATGCACCCACACATCACCCTGTTGCCAAACATGGCGCCTTGTTTCACCACTTTGTGATCTGGCCCCTTCTAGGGTTTCTTTTTTTCTCCCGTGCCAATGTATCTCACTGACGACCGACCGAGCATGCACAGTTGTTCCGTTAACTGTTAGATCTGTCGGTGTGCTTGCATGCCGTCGCACGTGCGACAAGCAAGTCCATGTCGGGATGTCTGGAACACCGTCGATAGTCGTACAATAGGGGCGACAGTGCTGACAAATAGGTGGAACGTGCGGAATATGCTACATGTGTTATTCCATTTTGTCGCGAAGGATGGTATATAGGAACAAAAGCGGAATATTTCGAACCTAAAGTGTGGGATCACTGTTTCCATGTCAACATGAGTCTTTTTTCTAGCATTGCAATCGGAGCACTACCTACACAACGGCGCTCGATGTGACAAACACGGACTAAGACATACGGGTCCACTTGTTATATTGACCAGGTTCTTTTAAATTAGGGTTATATCCTACGAAGTGAACAACCGAGGCACGATTAAAAGTAGTATCCCACTAGATTTTTTTTTGAGTGAGTTGCTTTCAAAATTCAAGACCTATTAGGACAAATGACTTTAAATTTTGGTTAAGTTTTTCGCACCCCCAAAATTGGTCATCCTCTTGACCCCACTTGATCTCCACGTGTCTGTATTTTTTTCCTAGCCCTAGAACAGGAAAATGCAGAAACAGAATGGCATGGCACGTGGAACCCTACAAGAATTTAAAAAAATGTAGGAATCGCTAAAACAAGTTGTCTGATTGCATCGCGCGCGCATGAACATGTCATAGTGCCATACTATACATCTAATTTTTTTCCAAGGCCCCACCTCTTGTTAGAAATCTTATAGGACTGCAGTGGTGCAGAAAAGCAATGCATAAGAATTTTGTAGGATTCGTTGCTTTGAAACAAATCGGACTCTATATAAAAAATCCTATGAATTGAAATCCTTTAAAACTCCTACGCAAATCTTTTGAATCATCGGGCCTTGCATGGCATCGAAGGGGCAACTCAAGTGGGGTTCGGGAGTTTGTTGTGCCAATGTATTTTTTTGCCAATCGTGGTGAGGCAGCGATAACTACTAGCAATAACCAACTATAGTAGCATAGAGAGGCCAGCCAGGCAGCCATCCCAAAAAATGATTGATGTGTTGCAACAGTACTCCTCCTGTGGGAAGCCGCGGAATCCAGCAGCAGTAAGTAAAGACACGCGATCCCCTCTTGCGTCCCGTCCACACTGCTGCTGCGACGGTCTCGTCCATCACCTTTCGGCTTTCTCCCCAGCCCCCTACAACTACTACTACTCCGTACTACGCTCCCATGCAATGCTTGCATGTCAGGTTTACCACATGCGGTGCGACACTGTAATAATAGTTTCTCTCTCCCCCTCGTGTTTGCTAGACCGCACCCTTGGCCTTGGTCGTACAATTATGCAAAAATGTACTAGTGGGATAGTAGCACTAATCAGCTGATAGGTGCATGGTACCAGTTACATGGTGGTGCCAGCGAGTTAATTTTGTTGAAACTGGCTGGCTGGGTTTCCAACTTGGTCGTGTCACACAGAGAGACAGGACCAGTGTCCAGTGCAGGCAGGCAGGCTTTTCCACGAGCAGATCGAGGACCACAGGCGATACGGCATCATGAGCGTAAACATTGGCCTGCCCTGGACCATCGATCCCCAAACTGGCGCTGGATCTTGGAGCAGCGCGCGGCCATGTCTCCCCTGACCTGCCCCCCATATGCACCTACCAGTACCACACGACCCAGCAACCGGCGCCACGGATCACGCAAAACACGACCCAGCAACCGGCGCCACGGATCACGCAAAACATAACGTTGCGATCTATCCGTGCAGTGCAGAATCCCTCCTGACCATATGACCGCTGATACGGAACACACCCCCGGTTCCTTGATAATTCGATACTACCACCAAGAATCGTGTACCACCCACCACCATCGGTGATTAGCTAGCTATTGGCGATGTGATCAGCTGATGATGCACAGAGGAAAGGGCCAATGATGGAGAGGGGAAAGCTCAGCTGGGGGGAACAGACAAACCACGGTAGTAGGGGACTGGGGGGTCCGCGACTAGGCGCAACGGCAACGGGGTTCTGGAGGTGGCCCCCCACGGGCTTTTCCCGCTGCAGGGGAACGGGAGGCAGCACCTCCCATCCCAGGTCCAGCCGTCCAGGCCCAGCATTCAGGCCGCAGAGAACACCCCACCCCACCGCTCCATCATTGTACCCTCGCTTTGACCGCTGGTCTCCTCTTCCTCCTCTCTCCCCCTCGCTCTTGAATCTTGATTTGATTAATGGCCGCCGGAGATCTGCCGAGCGTGTGTGCATGCAGATCTCTATCAACGTACCTACATCTGTGATTTGTCTAGGAACGCACGTATCTAAGCATATTTTAGGATTGTAGATAAATGCATTACGTAGACAAAGTGAAGTCAATTATTTTTAGGACAGAGAGAGGGAGTGATCACATACACTTCCTTTATGAAGAATCTCATTCATCCAAGTTCATATTTACATGTCACTTTGTATCACTTTGATTTTGTTCACAAATTGTTCATCCTCGCACAATTCCAACCGCCTGAATATTCCCGCGTGCGTACCTCTCAACAGATTTTATTGGGTAGCCGTACATCCGTACTTCCGAAGAGATGAATGCCAAGAAGAAAAAGACGCTTTTAGCATTTTGGGCCCTAAATTACATGAACTTTTCTGGGCCGAGTAACACAAATTGGCCCATCCAGCCTTTTTTCAAATTGGCTCGCCGATATCCAGAAATTAAATTTTGTTGTGGCTGTACAAGCGACTCCACAGAACTTCCCCCAGCTTACGGAATCCAAAACTGATGAATTACGACAGACGCAAACCAAGTCAGCTTGTATGCACCGCAAGGATTTACAGCTCCATTCTTATCCACGTGGAAATTTCACATCTGTCACGGCAGCTTCACGATGCAGGGTACGGGGCGGCGCCAAGAAACAGTTCAAGCGGCGCCAGGTGATGTCTCAGGAAGGCGTACACGGACTCGGTGCTCACCGCCACTATCCGAGCGACCATGCCAGTTCCCTGCGGCAACCAGAGAACAGATATAACCACACATGTTTCGTGAGCCAAGTGTGGCTGTAGTAGTGCACGGAGAAGGGACGGCAGCTTACCGTGCGACCGAATGGACTGCAAGAGGCGACGAGTGGGGGCCTCTGGGGGAGTAGGGGCTGCGGCCTTGCGGCGTAGCGGCCTCCACCAGAGGTGGGAGGGCGTAGCTGTACAGACATCATGTTCTTTACTTCATCTTGCATCTGATCTTGTATGTGCTTCAGCTTTGGCCTGCAACGGGGGATCCTCAACAATATGGTTCAGATTTGGGGAGCCAGGATTCCAGCCTTCCAGGAGGCATATGGCAACATAAAACATGCAGTCTCGTTCCCAACAATGCCATAGTTCCTGAAATGTTTCACAGATACTACACAGGCTCTTGGATTGCATAGCTGTACTAACTGATTATGATTCCCAACTTCCCAAGAACTAGTACATTTACATTTCTTCTCAAGAGCATTATCGTAGTTGTGCACTTCAACAATTGCCGAATGCCAAGTCTAGGAAACATTATACTCTAGTAAAATAATAAGACTGGTAAAAGGATATCTATGGTACTTTGTACCGTTAAGTTTTCTATTAAACCATTGTGCTAATTGGGGAAAAGTAGTGCTCCTTGACTGAACAATATTCGATATTCATGCTTTTCAGTACAGCCTGCAATTAATTCTTGATTAATACTCTCTTTAACCTAATTAACCAGTGAATAAGCTATGTCCTTTGTGCCATTTCTGCAGATGTTGAAAATGTATATATGTGAGAGGAGAGATATGTGGTGCCAGAAGAACTTACCCCAATAACACAACCATCGCTACAACATTGTATTCCTGCATCCGCGTAGCAATACTACAATTTGAATTTTGTTCCAACAGAACCTGTTCAGACATATTAGGTTAAGATGGCAAAACTTTAAGCATAAGTAGTGACAGCAAATAAGATCAATCTGCTCAAGCACATGCTAGGAGAAGGGCACAAGTTTTTACGGAGTCAATAAAGAGAGGCTGATCTTCCGAAAGAACATGATTGATGCTCTTGTAAGAGTTGAAGTCCCATATTTCTCCACTTTCATACCGACCACTTGTAAACCAATCTACAAGGACCAAGTTTGAACTGCTGGAAACATGGAACACTTGCTTCTGGTAGTACCGAGCGGTTGAGAAGCAGGTTACGGGATCTGGAATAACTGCTAGCAGTGCATCTTTCCCAACTGTTGCCTACTGCATGTAACAAAAGATCGTTATATTTTTAAGAACGGAAGCACTCATCTTAGAATATGAGGCCAAGTGATAGAAATTTTCTGTTGACGAAGCATTACCTCTAGTGCCTGTTCAGAACATTTTAAACCCACAGCCTTGTAAACCTGCAGATATAATTGACGATCAGAAGACCTGCCAAGACTTCCTGGACCATAGCTTTTACAGTCCACATTTGGTGATCATCGAATAGAAGGATTTGTAAACTGATACAACATAACTCGAAAGGCACACCAGTAGAATGTTGTCGAGTAGCTAGTTTCTCTTGCTTCGGTATAAAAAAGGCTCATGGTAGAAAGAGCAAATTAATTGAAAACCCACATTTTCCTGCAGCTCCTAATTAAGTTGGAGAAAACCTGGTCATCTCCAGAGTATCTGGATTGTATTGTGTCCTAGTACCTAGCTTGGCATGTTCAACATCATGGTAAACACCATTAATATAGGAAAATGTTACCCAAGTGTGGCCACGGCTATCAAAAGTCTAGTAGTAGAAAGACACTTAACGCCACGAAGCTATGCATATTTGGAAGTGTATTGTCAGACATCGTCAATTGACTGAAGAATCTAAGGAGTGTTCTGTCCAATTGACAACCAGAAACATAACAGGTACTAGAATCACCTTGGTGGAGGCCTGTGTCGTCATCGCCGCCGTGCAGCCGTCGCCGACGCTCACCGTGCACGAGATCCTATCCCCCTGAAACAACATAACACATTAGGCACCAGCAGTTGGTCCCCCGAGAAGGGCGATCGAAGGGGACGAGACGGAAGGCTCACGGAGACGATGCCGCCGCCGTAGGTGAGGGAGTACAGCCAGACGGCGCCAGAGGAGGCGGGACCCACCTGCCACACATGGCGTGGTCAGTTAGGCGAGCCAATCTAGTTCATCTCTGCGCGCGCGGGGAAGGACGTACGCACCTTGTAGGGGACGATGATCTTGAGGGGATACTTCGCAAAGCATCTGGTGACCGCCGACCTCCCCCTAACCTTCTCCACCCGCACCACGCCGGTCGACGTAGGCGCGGCCGGCTCTTCGTCGGCGACCGCGTCCAGTTCCATTCCCCCCTGGCCCTGAGACTGAGAGCTGCGAGGCTGAGGCCTTGAGAGACGAGTCAACTCGGCCACTTTCCCGGCCGCAGAAAGAAAAGAAATCGAAGTTTGGGCCGCATTGAAAATTCATAAGCACACCATACGTTTACACATATGGGCTGGATTGGAGGCAGGCCGTGGAGGAGCTCGGCTGGTATGGCATTCCACTTTGGAAAATGATTGGCCTTTCTCGGGATACGTGACTTTCTATTCCTCGGGCGCGCGACACTTCAGTGATGGGGCTAGATTTGATCGAGAGTTTTCGTGCGCGATTCCTCATCTCCCTCTCGCCTGTTTCAAGGCAAACAGCCGCGCGCTTCGCTGTCTCCGCTTTGTCGTGCCTTGTCTCGGCTGGTCGCGGCTTCTCTTGCTATGCGTCGCTGGAGCTCGTCGCGCGCTGAGCTCGCCACGCGCCGGTCGTATCTGTGCTTGTCGTGCTGAGCTCGTCACGCGCCGACCGGCTGTGCTCGCCGCGCGCCGGCCGCAGCTTGTCGTGCGCCACCGGAGCTCACCGCGCCCTCTTCTTTGCCCGCACAGCCGTGCCACCATGGACCAGATCGTCTCCAGCGGACCGCTGTGCACCGCCCGCAGCTTGTCGTCGCGGCTACGAGCACAATCCCGACGACGATGCGTTGCAGCGACGCTCTGCTACATATGATGTTCGGTGTTTTTATTTTTAACCCAGTGTAATATTACCCTCTGCTACATTCGGTGTCTGGCGTTGCTATCACAGTATAGAGTGTTTGCTACTTTAGTCTTTAGTCGGCCAGTATTGTTATTTTTATTTGTTGTTACTACTAGCGTTTTGCTACTTTAGCATATTATTTTTTCTAAGTATTCCTATATTTTTTTGCTACTTTTACACAATTTGTTTGCTACAACCGATTTTTATGGTTTTGCTACGAGTCCTCCGGCGAGAGTCTCCGGTGATGTCTTCGCCGAAGTCGGTTTTGCTATATTAGCAAAAATATTTTGCTATAACCGTTTTGTGGTTTTGCTACATTAGTGTAAACTATTAGCTACGATGTCTCCGGCGACGATTTTTCTAGCAAGAGTCTCCGGCGAACTCAGTTTTGCTACATTAGGATATATTTTTTGCTACAAGATCTCCGGCGAGGTCTCCGGCAAGGTACATTCTATTTGGTCTTTTTTTTGAAACGAACCGTTTTCTGCTACGTGTAGCAAAAGCGGGACCATTTATAGCAAAAGCGGGAAGAAGGCAGGAGGAAGGGATCGGAGTCGTTGATCTGATTAGATCCGACGGTTGGGGACCCGGGGGATGGAAAGTTTCCATCCCCGGGGGGACGCGTAGCACGATCCTTTCACTTTTACATTTCCTTGGCTGTCATGGAACATCGCGGGTGAGGCCACGCTCGTCTGGCTGCTCTACACGCCGCCGTTGACATGGTTACACCCTGCGGGTACACGACCTTAGCATACCTGGTCCAGTCCAAGGAAGGCCTATGACAAATATACGCCAGCCCATGAAGACTTTCGGGTGGCCAGGTCCCATGACGTCTTCGGATCCTTGAAGAGCAAGACTAGAGTAGATAGAAAATTCAAAGGGGTAAACCCTAAAACCAATAACCGACTCGATCTATGCCCGGGACCTGCCTACCTCTATATAAATGCCAGAAGGGCACGTCGAGGAGGATCTCTGACAATCTCTCGCACACCACTGCATACACACGTCCACGCCAGATTGCATCTAAATACCCCTATAACCTTCGGTTCCGCCGTAATCAAGAGCAGACAAGCAGGAGTAGGGTTTTCCCTCCGGGGGGCTAAACCTGGGTAAACCTCGTTTCCCCGTGTTGCTTGTTTGCTAACCGTTCCGTGATCTCCAGCATCCCCATCTTCTCCAAAACTCAAGTCCATAATAATGGGCATTGACGAGATTAAACCTCGTCCATTGGCGCCGTTTGTGGGAACTGGGGATGCTGATTGTGCGATCGTGACGGTTCCAACCCGAGCGATCTACAACTCCGTGGCGATGGAGAGTCATCTCCTCTTTGGTGCCTTCGACTTCACCGCCACTCACCGGCCACCATGAAGGACTTCGAGCCCGTTGGCGACGGACTCGAGATCCTATTCGGGAGCTTCTTCTTCCAGGTGGGACAAACCGGCACCCTCCGTCTCCCAGAGCGGGTGCCCCTGCCATCGATCAGGCCCGCTTTGAAGGGTTTCGCGGCATAGTAAATCAAAATTTTCTACGGATGCGAACAGAGGGAAGCCAAGATCTAATCTAGGAGATGCAAACAACGAGAGAGATTGGATTAGATCTTCATACCCTTGAAGATTCGCAGTGAGCGTTAAATCGGAACGTGGGTGATGTAGTCGTACTCGCTTCTCCTCCTCGCGATCTGATCCGATCTAGCACCACAAGTGGCGATGCCTCTGTGAGATGCACACGTGCAGCACCTTGACGTCTCCTCCTTCCTTGGTCCAGCAAGTATGGTGGAGAGATGGGTTGGATCTACAACGCGACGGCGCGGTGCAATTGGTGGAGAATTTCTGCAGCAGGGCTTCGCCTGGCGATCGGGAGGAGAGAGGAGGCGGCAGGGCGGCTAGGGTTGGAGGGAAGGTGTAGGGGTTGGTGCCCAGCCCTCTATATATAGAGGGGTGGGCGCAGCCCCCTCCCAAGCCAAGGCGGCCCCAAGGAGGAAGAGTGGGGGGCAAGGAAACCCCCCTTCTAGAAGCTCTATCTAGAGTTTAAACCTCTCTTGGCCGGCTGGGCCCTATGGGGCCTTGTGCCCCTGGCCCAATGCGGCCAGGGCACTCCCTCATAGGCCCATGCCCCCTCCCGGAAGGCGTGGCCACGTTGGTCCCCTTCCGGAAGGTTCTAGAAGCTTCCGGTACAATACCGATTAACCCGGAACAATTCCGAACTCCAAAAACTGCACTGCCTTATATGAATCTTATTCTCCGGACCACTCCGGAACCTCTCGTGATGTCCCGGATACCATCCAAGACTCCTAACAAAAACTCATAAACCAATTATCCAATCTATCCTAGCGTCGAGACATGTTAAGTGTGTGACCCTGCGGGTTCGAGAATATGCAGACATGATCTTCTATCAATAATCAACAGCGGGGTCTGGAAACCCATATTGACTCCCACACATTCATCGATGATCATATCGGATTAACCACGATGCCAGGATTCAATCAATCCCATATATATATTCCCTTCGTCTCGCGATATTTTACTTGCCCGAGATTCGATCGTCGGTATCATCATACCTAGTTCAATCTCGTTCACAGCAAGTACTTTACTCGTTCCGTAATCCGATATCACTTTGTGATTAACTCCTTAACCACATGCTTGCAAGCGGTGTTGATATCGATTACCGAGTGGGCCCGAAGTATATCTCTCCGACTTGGGAGGGACAAATCCCATCTCGATACATACAACCCAATGAGATACTTTCCGATCACACGAGAGACACCTTTATGATCACCCTATCATAGGATGACGTTTGATGACCTCAAAGCTTTCTTCCGATACCAGGGAGTTGTATTATCTCATGGTCTAAGGAATACAATATTTGACATAAGAAAAGCTTCGCAAAGATGAACACGATGACACGATCTAATTGCTTCGCTTAGTTTGGGTCTGTCCATCACATCATTCTCCCAATGATATGATCTCATTATTAATTGACAACTCATGTCCATGGTTAGGAAACCTTAACCATCATTAATCAATGAGCTAGTCCATAGAGGCGTACTAGGGACACGGTGTTGTTTACAAACCACACAAGTATTAATGTTTCCGCTTAATACAATTCTAGCATGGAATATAAACTTTATCATGAACAAGAATTATAATAATAACATCTTTATTATTGCCTCTAGGGCATAATTCCAACAGTCTCCCACTTGCACTAGAGTCAATAATCTAGTTTACATTTGGCAACAATCTCACACCCATGGCACTGAGGTGCTGATCATGTTTTACACGTGGAAGAGGTTTAGTCAATGGATCTGCGACATTCAGATCTGTATGTACTTTGCTAATCTTCAGATCTCCATCTGCTATATAATCTCGGATTATATGGAACTTGCGGTTGGTATGCTTGGTCTTTGGATGATATCTTGGTTCCTTAGCGAGTGCTATGGCGCCAGTGTTGTCACACAATATCTCCAGTGGGTCCAATGCACTTGGAACCACGCCAAGCTCACTGATGAAGTTTCTGATCGAAACTCCTTCAATTGACGCTTCTGCAGCAGCCATGTATTCCGCTTCTCAGTAGATCCATGATCACGCTTTGCTTGCAGCTTCTCCGACTCACAGCTCCTCCATTCAAAATATACATGTATCCTGTCTGAGATTTAGAATCATCCTTGTCGATTGTCGAAACTAGCTTCGACGTAACCTTTTCTGACGAGTTGTTCATCACCCCATAGACTAAGAACATTTCTTTAGTCCTATTTAGGTACTTTAGGATGTTCTTCACGGTGTCGATGTTCCACTCTGGATCACTTTGATATCGCTCATCAAACTAAGAGCATTGGACACATCCGTCTAGTACGACATGGCATACATGATCGAACCTATGGCCGAGGCATAAGGCACTTTGCTCATAGCTTCCCTATCATTTACCGTAGGTGGACATGAGCCTTGCTCAATATCTTACGACAACATAGGCCTTTGAACCTTTCTTTGCCTTATCCATTCGAACCTTTTGAACTTTGTCTAGGTATGTACTCTGGCTTAAAGCTATCAGGCGTCTTTGTCTATCTCTATAGATTTTGATGCCCAATATATAAGCAGCTTCACCTAGGTCTTTCATTGAAAAACACTTGTTCAAATAAGTCTTCACATCGTTAAGCATGTTAATGTCATTTCCAATAATCAATATGTCATCCACATATAGTACCAGAAATGTCACTGAGCTCCCACTCACTTTCTTGTAGATACAAGCTTCGTAGAAATTTGGAACAAATCCAAAGCTCTTGATCACTTGATCAAAACGAAGGTTCCAACTCCGAGATGCTTACTTCAGTCCATAAATAGAACGCTGAAGTTTGCATACTTTATCAGCATCCTTAGGATCGACAAAACCTTCGGGTTGCATCATATACAACTCTTCATCAATGTTGCCATTGAGGAACACAGTCTTGACATCCATCTGCCATATTTCATAATCATGAAACGCAGCAATTGCTAATAGAATCCGAATGGACTTAAACATCGCTACGGGAGAGAAAGTCTCATCGTAGTCAACACCTTGAACTTGTCGAAAACCTTTCGCGACAAGCCATGCTTTATAGACGGTAACATTACCATCCGCGTCCGTTTTCTTCTTGAAGATCCATTTGCACTCAACAGCCTTTCGGTCGCTAGGAGGGTCCACCAAAGTCCATACTTGGTTTTCGCTCATGGATCCCAATTCGGATTTCATGGCTTCTAGCCATTTCTAAGAGTCTGGGCTCATCATCGCTTCCTCATAGTTCGTAGGTTCACTGTCTTCTACTAACAAGACAGCAAGATAGGGTTGCCGTACCACTCAGGAGGGGCACGTGACCTTGTCGACCTGCGATGTTCAGTAGCAGCATCGTCCGAAGCTTCATGATCCTTGTCATTAGCTTCCTCTATAGTTGGTGCAGGCGGCACTGGAACAATTTCAGGTGCTGCGCTACTCTCCAATTCAAGAGAAGGTTCAATAACCTCGTCTAGCTCTACTTTCCTCCCACTCACTTCTTTCGAGAGAAACTCCTTCTCAAGAAAGGAACCGTTCTTCTGACAAACACTTTGCCTTCGGTTACGTGATAGAAGGTATACCCAATAGTTTCCTTAGGGTATCCTATGAAGACGCATTTCTCGCTTTGGGTTCGAGCTTGTCCGCATCAACTTCTTGACGTAAGCTTGATCCCCAAACTTTAAGAAACGACAACTTAGGTTTAGCACCAAACCATAGTTCATACGGTGTCGTCTCAACGGATTTAGATGGTGCCCTATTTAAAGTGAATGCAGCGGTTTCTAATGCATAACCCCAAAATGATAATGGCAAATCAATAAGAGACATCATTGATCGGACCATATCTAATAGGGTTCGATTCCGCTCGCACACACCATTGCGCTGTGGTGTTCCGGGTGGCGTGAGTTGTGAAACGATTCCACTTGCTTTAAGATGCGTGAGAAAATCACAACTCAAATATTCACCTCCACGATCGGATCGTAGAAACTTAATCTTTCTGTTACGATGGTTCTCCACTTCATTCTAAAATTCTTTGAACTTTTCAAACGTTTCAGATTTATGTTTCATTAAATAGATATACCCATATCTACTTAAGTCATCGGTAAAAGTGAGAAAATAGCGATATCCACGGCGTCGAAACACTCATCGGTCCGCATACATCGGTGCGTATGATTTCCAACAAGTCCGCTGTTCGCTCCATCATACCGAGAACGGGTTTTGATCATCTTGCCCATGAGGCATGGTTCGCATGTGTCAAATGATTCAAAATCAAGAGACTCCAAAAGTCCATCGTAATGGAGTTTCTTCATGCTTTACATCAATATGACCTGAGCAGCGATTGCCACAAATAAGTAGTATTATCACTATCTACTTTGCATCTCTTAGCCTCAATGTTATGGATGTGTGTTTCATCCCTTTCGAGATTTAGAAGAAATAAACCATTCACAATAGGTGCATGACCATAAAAGATGTTACTCATATAAATAGAACAACCATTATTCTACGATTTAAATGAATAACCGTCTTGCAATAAACAAGATCCAGAAATAATGTTCATGCTCAATGCACATAATAACACTTATTAAGGTTTAAAACTAATCCGAAGGTAAAACTAAGGAGGCGTGCGGCCATCACATCAACTCTTGATCCGTTGCCAACGCGCATCGTCACCTCATCCCTCATGGCCGCCGTCATTCCGTAGCTCTGTTTGAGTTACAAATATTAGCAACCGAACCGGTATCAAATACCCGTGCACTACAACGAGGGCTAGTAAGGAAAACATCAATAACATGTATATCAAATATACCTTTGATGGTGCCGCCTTCTTGTCGCTAAGTACTTGGACGATTCGCCCGATGACCCTTGTCCTTGCAATAGAAGCACTCGGTCCGGTTTAGGACCAGACTTGAGCTTCTTCTCGGCGGGCAACGCGCTTGCCGCCGCCTTTCTTGAAGGGCTTCCTTGCACCCTTACCTTTCTTGAAGGTGGGGGCTTGTTGACCATCAACACATGATTATTCTTTTGATGTTCACCTCGCTACTTTCATCTTAGCAAAGAGCTCAGTGATCATATCAGTGGAACCAATCTGATTGTGATCAACTACAAAACTTTGTAGCTAGGAGTGTCAATCTTGAGATCCTCCTAATCTTGCGATCCGATTGCTCAAAGGCGTTGAGTGTAGCCCGTCATCTCAATGGCGTTCTCACTAACGGAACTCCCTTCCTCCATCTTGTAGTTAAAGAATTTCTTAGAGATCTCATATCTCTTAGAACGGGCCTGAGTCTGAAACATGTTTTCAGCTCCTCGAGAATCTCAAAGGGCCGAACTCCTCAAAAGCGATTTTGAAGATCCGCTTCCATAGCATACAACATGGCGATCTTAAGCAAATCATAATCATCCTTGCGATCGATAAACAACTTTTTCATCACCATGCATCTATATAGGCGTCACCTAGCGCTTTCTCAAGGACATAGTCCTTTTGTCCGCCAGCGAGAATGATTCTCAGAATGCGAAACCAATTGGTGAAGTTAGACCCATTGTTTTTAAGCTTTTCTTTCTCAGCAAAAACATTGAAGTTGAAGTTGGACTTAGCCATGTGATCTACAATATTTGCAAGTACATATTAGACTATGTTCATGATAACTAGTTCAACTTTTAATCAAATTACTAGATGAACTCCCACTAAATTCAACATCCCTCAAGTTGTTTAGTGAACATGATCCAAATTCACCACACCTAATCCGATCATCACGAGAAGAGATGTGGTTTCAATGGTGGACAACAAAGTGTCGATCATATCATTCATATGACTCATGCTTAACCTTTCGGTTCATGTGTTCCGAGGCCATGTCTGTACATGCTAGGCTCGTCAAGTCAAACCCAAGTATTTCTGCGTGTGCAAAACTGGCTTGCACCCATTGTATGTGAGCGTAGAGTCTATAGCACCCGATCATCACGTGATGCTTGGACACGAGGAACTTTCGCAACGGTGCATACTTGGGGAGAACACAGTTTTATCTTGATCTTTAAGTGAGGAATCATCTTATAATGCTATAGTCGCGATCTAAGCATAATAAGATACATAAAAGGATAAACATCACATGCATATAACTTTATGTGACATGGTATAGCCAATCTTCGCGCAATGATCTCCATCTTGTGCGTTAAGCATGATCTCCATCACTCCACCATGATTGCCTCCACCACGAATAGCAACTACAACTATTGCTAACTACTTAGCGATAAAGTAAAGCTATTACATGGAGTATAAGAAGTTGACTCGCAGGTCATACACAATTATAAAGACAACCATATGGCTCCTGCCGGTTGTGTACTCATCGACATGCAAGTCGTGAAACATTACAAAACATGATCATCGCATACATTATACACATCACATCTTGGGCAATACAATATCACAGAAAACACTCCCTGAAAAAACAAGTTAGACGCCTCTACTTTGTTGTTGAATTTTTTACGTGGCTTATGGGAGTAGCAAGCTAAGAACGATTCTTACCTACGGAAAGCCACAACGGTGATATTATGGTTGCCAAACTCCGGTGTTAAACCCATGACAACAATAGTGAGAGAAACAGCATCCACCGCATGTGTGGAACAAGCCACACGTCAAGTCGGAGCGGTCTCATGACGACGACGTCGCAGAAGGTTGGCCTAGACGCTTCAATCTCACTATCCGCGTCATAAGAAGAACACAAACAAGAGGCTTGCAACAGAAAACATCAACGCCGCAATAACCATGTTACGTTCTACTCGTGAAACACATCTACGCATAGATCTAGCTCGATACCTTTGAAGGGTTTCGGCATAGTAAATCAAAATTTTCTAC
The DNA here is from genome assembly GCA_023614405.1 of Avena insularis. Taxonomy (NCBI): domain Eukaryota; kingdom Viridiplantae; phylum Streptophyta; class Magnoliopsida; order Poales; family Poaceae; genus Avena; species Avena insularis. Next base: position 93,874,426 of record CM042695.1, read on the forward strand.
GGATGCGAGCAGAGGAAGCCAAGATCTAATCTAGGAGATGCAAACAACGAGAGAGATTGGATTAGATCTTCATACCCTTGAAGATTCGACAGTGAGCGTTAAATCGGAGCGTGGGTGATGTAGTCGTGCTACTTCTCCTCCTCGCGATCCGATCCGATCTAGCACCACAAGTGGCGATGCCTCCGTGAGATGCACACGTGCGGCACCTTGACGTCCCCTCCTTCCTTGGTCCAGCAAGTATGGTGGAGAGATGGGTTGGATCTACAATGCGACGGCGCGGTGCAATTGGTGGAGAATTTCTGCAGCAGGGCTTCGCCTACACGCGGTCGGGAGGGAGAGAGGGCAGGCGGCTAGGGTTGGAGGAAGGTGTAGGGGTTGGTGCCCCAGCCCTCTATATATAGAGGGGTGGGCAGCAGCCCCTCCCCAAGCCAAGGCCGGCCCCAAGGAGGAAGAGTGGGGCAAGGAAACCCCTTCTAGAAGCTCTATCTAGAGTTTAAACCTCTCTTGGCCGGCTGGGCCCTATGGGGCCTTGTGCCCCTGGCCCAATGCGCCAGGGCACTCCCTCATAGGCCCATGCCCCTCCCGAAGGCGTGGCCACGTTGGTCCCCTTCCGAAGGTTCTAGAAGCTTAGGTACAATACCGATTAACCGGAACAATTCGAACTCCAAAACTGCCTTGCCTTATATGAATCTTATTCTCCGGACCACTCCGAACCTCTCGTGATGTCCCGGATCCCATCCAAGACTCGAACAAAACTCATAAACCAATTATCCAATCTATCCTAGCGTCAAGACACGTTAAGTGTGTGACCTGCGGAGTTCGAGAATATGCGTACATGATCTTCTATCAATAATCAACAGCGGGTCTGAAACCCATATTGACTCCCACACATTCATCGATGATCATATCGGATTAACCACGATGCCAGATTCAATCAATCCCATATATATATTCCCTTTGTCTCGCGATATTTTACTTGCGAGATTCGATCGTCGGTATCATCATACCTAGTTCAATCTCGTTCACGACAAAGTACTTTACTGCCCGTAATCCGATATCACTTTGTTATTAACTCCTTAACCACATGCTTGCAAGCGGTGTTGATATCCATTACCGAGTGGTCCCAAAGTATATCTCTCCGACTTGGGAGGGACAAATCCCATCTCGATACATACAACCCAACAGATACTTTCCGATCACCTGAGAGACACCTTTATGATCACCCTCTCATAGGATGACGTTTGATGACCTCAAAGCTTTCTTCCGATACCAGGGAGTTGTATTATCTCATGGTCTAAGGAATACAATATTTGACATAAGAAAAGCTTCGCAAAGATGAACACGATGACACGATCTAATTGCTTCGCTTAGTTTGGGTCTGTCCATCACATCATTCTCCCAATGATATGATCTCATTATTAATTGACAACTCATGTCCATGGTTAGGAAACCTTAACCATCATTAATCAATGAGCTAGTCCATAGAGGCGTACTAGGGACACGGTGTTGTTTACAAACCACACAAGTATTAATGTTTCCGCTTAATACAATTCTAGCATGGAATATAAACTTTATCATGAACAAGAATTATAATAATAACATCTTTATTATTGCCTCTAGGGCATAATTCCAACACGCTTCATGGGCTCCACACCCCGTGCTATGCACATCACCATTGACAGACGAGTCCTATGGCAGCAGCAGCTGCAACTCCGATCTATGTGATCCACCATCGGACGAAGGGACCTACGGTTCCGGATCCGAAAGCTATGGCAATAGCAATCCGATCTACGAGCGCTACCAGTGCGTTGCGGTCATCCAAGATCAGGAACACAATCCGCCACCCAACTCGCAGGGTAGAAACGGTGGAAACAGAAGAAGCCAATCCCCCCCACCCAATAGGGACAACAACGATCGGGTCATCCACCTCAGCAAGGAGGGATGGGCTCAAGCACGTGAGTCCGTAGCAGGCAACAAGATCCTGCCCGCCGATGCCTCACGAGACCTACTGATGGCATACCACATGCTCCTCATCGAGGAGCACAAGAAGCAGATCAAGATGCAGGAAGTGCTTGACAAGCGCAAGCAAGTAGCCTCGGAGTCCAGCGCGCGACGAGCTGCGCTCTTCGCCATGGACATTGGCTCCAGCTCGCACGACAACCACGACAACAAGCACCGTTCTCGGATGGAGAACATGGACCCCAAGGAGCGTCGCGAGGTGACTCGGGCCCTCAACGCGTCCTTCATGGAGATGGACGCCGACGGCAACGTCATCCCAAAGACGCCCCAATCATGGCAGCCATCGCGTACCTCGCATCTCACCCACCTCCGGAGGGGGACCCGAAAAGGGCCATGCATAAGTACGCGCTTACTGGACTCGGACTCGTCGGAGCTGCGCTCCACGAAGAAGCTCCTGCGGAGCCAAAGAAGAAGGCTACGGTCAAGTTCAACCGTAGCCCCACACCTTCATCCGAAGATGAAGAGCACAACCTTCCTCGAAGGCACAAGAGCTCACGCCATCGCAGCCGCGATTACGACGCCCAAAACGAGCTCACCCAGCGCAAAATCGACAAAATGCTTGCCAAGCGTACATGCTCATCTGAACCTGAGATGGAAGAAGACGAAGGAGAACTCTGCGGAGCCCGATGCTTTAGCGGATCTGTTCGACGGACAAGGATGCCGCGGAACTTCAAGATTCCTTCGGACACTTCGAAGTTTGATGGCACACAGGATCCCAAGGCGTGGCTCAGCGATCACTTGTCGTCCGTCAAGCTGCACGGCAGAAACAAGGAAACCGCCATGCAATGCCTGCAGCTGCAGCTGACAGGCGCAACTCGGATCTGGCTTAGCAGCTTATCCTCAGGATCCATCCGAAGCTGGGAGGAGCTGGCGTATAGTTTCGTCCGAAACTTCAAGGGCACCAGCAAGAGGCCTGCCTCGATCGAGGAGTTGCGGGCCTGCACCCAACGAATGGGCGAATCCATTCGCTCGTACATACTGCGCTGGGCCAACACCAAGAATTCCACGGCGCACATCTCCGAGGAGAGAGCTATCGACGCCTTAAAAGACGGCGTCAAACGCCAGGACTTCAAGGAGTAACTTGGGCGCGTCAAGCCCAAGACACTTGACCACCTCATGGATATCGCCAACAGGTGGGCCGATGGCGAGGACTCCATCCACCGAGCGCACTGGGAGGAGGAAGATGACTTCTGACCAGCGTGACGTGAGCGTGAAAGAGAAGATCGCGTCTGACGGCGATCGCGATGGACAAAACATGGTCGCTGGCTACGTCGACCGCCGGCCGGCGGCAACCGCAACAATGGCGGATACATGAGCAACTTCCGCAACGGCGACTCAATGCGATCGTGGTAGCGCCCATGTCACGATAACGGACCGACAACATACGAAAAACTGTCGGGTCCATGTACCATCCACTTCTACATCGACAAGCAGGATGGTAAGAAGAAGGCAAGCCACATGCTCAAGGACTACCGCGAGTTCCAGAAACTCAGCGAGAGCATGGCCCAGATGAGGCAGCAAGCCCCAAACCCTGGATACGTGAACGCACCCGCACCTGGCGAGATTGCACATGGAGCTCCTCCACCACCACCTGCGGGATGCCCGAACCACCCAATTGTTGGAGATATGCCCAAGAGGAAATAATAAAGTGGTTATTATCATATCTTCATACTTATGATAAATGTTTACATACCATGCTATAATTGTATTAATATGAAACATTAATACTTGTGTGATTTGTAAACATAAAAGAGTCCCTAGTAAAGCCTCTTGTTAAACTAGCTTGTTGGTTAATATATGATCATGGTTTCCTGATTATGAACATAGAGATGTTATTAACAACAAGCTCATATTATTAGGAGAATGGTATGATGGACATACTCCTATAGATAAGCGTAGCATAAAGATCAAGTCATTTTAATAGTTCAATTGCTATAACCTTTCTGATACATAGTAACCTAATTCCTTCGACCATGAGATCATGCTTATCACCATCACCGGAAGGATGCTTTGATGACATCAAACACCACACCGTAACTGGGTGGCTATAAAGGTGGCATTGAGTGTTCGGAAAGTATGGGTTGAGACACATGGATCAAGAGTGGGATTTGTCCATCCATATGACGGATAGATATACTCCGGTCCCTCTCGGTGGAATGTCATCCAATTAGCTTGCAAGCATGTGACTGGTTCACAAGGGATCACATGCCACGGGAACGAGAAAAGAGTACTTATCAGTAACGAGGTTGAACTAGGTATGCAGAGATACCGACGATCAAAACCTCGGATAAGTAAATTATCATGAGACAAAGGGAAATTGGTATCGTATGTAAGTGGTTCATTCGATCGCAAAGTAATCATAGAGATATGTGGGAGCCATATGAATTTCCAGATTCCTCTATTGGTTATTCTTCGGAGAAGTATCTCGATCATGTCCGCATAATTCACGAACCGTAGGGAGACACACTTAAGGATTCGATGTTGTTGAGTAGTTATGGAATGATGAGTAAGATACCGAATGTTGTTTGGAGTCTCGGATGGGATCCAGGATATCACGAGGAGATCCGAAATGGTCCGGAGAATAAGATTCATATAAGGAAAGTCATGTTTCGGGGTTGGAGAATGGTTCCGGTGTTTTCATCGGGAATGTTCTAGAAGGTTCCGGAATGTCCGGCACTCCGGAGGGGAAGGGTACATGAATGTGTCATTAAAAGTTGGAATGGTTGCATCATGTACTAGGTGTCATCGCTGAGCAAAATAAAGGGATAATTCAAATCCTAGTTTGAAAAGTCAAATGCCAATTTGAAAAGTCAAACGGCAAGTTTGCATGGTGGAGGGAGAGTAGGAAACCTACTTGGGGAGGAAGTCCCTCTCCCTCCACCGCCGGCCTTGGAAGCCGAGTTGGGGAGGGACTCCCCTCCCCTTGGCCGGCCCCCTCCACCTATATAAGGAGGGGCAGGGCTGCCCCTCCAAGACACACACCTTGCCCCTCTAAACCTAACCCTAGCCGCCGCCGGCCACCACAGCCGCCGTCGCCCTAGGGTTTGCCCAAGCCGCCGACTTGGGGCAATCCCCTTGCCCTAGCCACTGGCCTAGCTCCCTCTACTTGGTGCCTCTAAACCCTAGATTGCCAACCCTCTCTCATAGTCCACCATACTCGCTCCGGCTTAAGGCAAAGCCCTGCAAGATCTCCCCTCTACTTCCGGTACCACGCCGTCATGCTGCCGGAATCACGAGGAGAGTGCTACAACCTTCGCTACCTGCTGGAACAAGGGAGAGGAAGGTCTTCATCGAAAATCGAGCGATGTGACCCATTGGAGTGCTGCGGAGCAGCAGGCCGGAAGGATCGTCTACGCGATCTTGAGATCAGAAAGAGTACGACTACATCACCCACGAGAATCCGCTCTCGTTAACCGCTTTGGAATCTTCAAGGGTGAGTTCATCTATTGACTCGTTGCTACAATCTAGTAGATAGATCTTGGCTTGTTTGTTTGCATGCGGTAGAATTTTTTTGTTTTCCATGCTACGAACCCCTACACCAATCGCGCCCGCCCAGAATAAAGGTGGGCATGGGTACCCCGTGCCGAAAGGATCACTGATGATCCAAAAAAGGCGCCCAACAAATACGGTGCAGAAGAAAATCACCTGTCAGATCAATCTGGCCATGACAGGACCACCCGCCATCCCTGAGTACCTCAGCGTGTCGGAGTCCTGCATCACGTTCATCCATTCGGATCACCCTTGCCAGGTCCCTCGCCCAGGTCATATTGCCCTGGTGCTTGAGGCGCAGATCAGAGGTTTCGACATGAGCCGCGTCTTCATGGACGGCGACAGCAGCATCAACCTGATGTTCGCTAGCACCCTAGCAGTAATGCGGATCCTGCTGTGCAGCCTGGAACAGTCAGACACAACGTTCCATGGAAACCTGATGTTCGCTAGAACCCTAGCAGTAAGCCGGATAACTTCTGATGTGAGCGACTCGAGTTCGAAGTGGTGGACTGGCCATCACAATACCATGCCATCCTCGGGCGTGTGGCATTCACAAGGTTCTGGCGATGCCGCTTTTCGTGTACACGCTACTCAAGATGCCGGGACCTGGGGTGTCATCACGATCCATGGAGCTTCACCGTCCGGACGGTCTGCGGCGGGGACTTCAACAGAATCTCCCAGTCATTCGGCAAGCAGGAGGAGCTCGTAAGGCTCCGCGAGGTGACGGACAACGGGGCACCCCCAGTCGCAAGACAGAACACACCATACATGTCCTTCGACTCGACCGTCAACACAAAGAAGGTGCAAGTACACCCGATGGATGCCTCCAAGACGGCGTTGATCGCCAACGACCTCAGTCCCACATAGGAAAGCGCGCTCGTCGAATTCCTCCGTGAGCGCTAGGAAATCTTCGCCTGGTGTCCTGCGGACATGCCAGGAGTTCCCAGAGAATTCGCCGAGCACGCACTCAACATCTTTCCAGACACCAAGCCCGTCAAACAGTCCATCTGACGACTGTCCAAACCTCGGGCCGAAGCCATAGGAGTTGAAGTCAACAGACTACTCGCCGCAAACTTCATCAGGGAGATCAAGGAGAGCGAGTGGCTCGCCAATACCTTGATGGTCCCCAAAAAGGACACGGACATCCTGCAGATGTGCGTGGACTTCATATCACTGAACAAGCACTGCCCGAAGGATCACTTCCCCCTCCCTTGGATCAATCAGATAATCGATTCGACTGCAGGATGCGAGAAGCTCTTCCTCGACGCCTACTCAGGCTACAATCATATTAGACTCAAGGTCGAAGATCAAGAAAAAATGGCGTTCATTACGCCGTTCGGAGTGTTCTGCTACAACACAATGCCTTTCGGCCTGAAGAACGCAGGTGCTACGTACCAGCGATGCATGCAGGCATGCCTAAAGGACCAGATCGGCCGCAATATCCAAGTCTATGTCGACGACATAGTCATCAAAACAAGGGAGGCGAGAACGCTCATCGACGATCTCCGTGAGACGTTTGATAATATTGACCGCTACAAGATCAAGCTCAACCCTGAAAAGTGCGCCTTCAGCGTCCCATCTGGCCAGCTGCTCGGCTACTTCATCTCCCAGCGAGGGATTGAGGCGAACCCAAAGAAAATTCGGGCCATAATGGCCATGGAAAAACCGAAGAACCTCAAGGGCGTCCAACAGCTTGCCGTGCGAATCGTGGCATTGAGCAGGTTCATCAGCCGCATGGGCGAAAAGGCTCTACCGTTCTACCAGCTGCTACAGAAAGCAGAAAAATTCGAGTGGACGCCTGAGGCGCATGACACATTCGAAGATCTAAAGCGGCTGCTCTCTACCTCGCTGGTCCTGGTCACGCCAAAGGAACGCGAGCCTTTACTGTTGTACATAGCAGCCACACACCAGGTGGTAAGCATCGTACTGGTGGTCGAGCTACCCGAAGAAGGCAAGGCCCACGGGGTCCAACGCCCAATCTACTACCTCAGCGAGGTATTGACGTCGACAAAGCAGAGGTACCCTCACTACCAGAAACTCGCCTATGGGGTGTTCATGATGGCTCGTCCGCTGAGCCACTACTTCCAGGAGCATCAGGTGATGGTCGTCAACGAAGCACCCCTGAACAACATCCTGAACAATTCGGAGGCCACAGGACGCGTGGCCCTGTGGGGCATCGAGCTGTCACCTCTAGACATCGTCTATGAGAAGCGCCACACGATCAAGTCTCAGGTCCTCCTAGACTTCCTCGTACACTGGATGGAGCTGCAGCTGCCAGACACCCTAGACATGACACAGTAATGGACAATGCACTTCGACGGCTCCAAGCGCGAGGCCGGAGCAGGAGTCGGGGTCATACTGACCTCCCCGCAGGGCGACAAGATCAAGTATGTCCTCCGGATGAAGTTTCGAGCCTCCAACAACGAAGCCGAATACGAGGCCCTCATCCACGGCATGAGGATGGCCAAGATCTGCGGCGCAACACGCCTCGTCATCTACGGCGACTCCAACCTCGTTGTCTAGCACACGATGAACGAGTGCGACGCGCATGCTGCCAACATGATTGCGTACCGCGCACTCTACAATGCACTCGAAGGAGACTTTGATGGCTGCAAGCTTCGGCACGTTGGAAGAGAAAGCAACGAAGAGGCCGACAGACTCGCCAACATCGGCTCCACCTGCGCACGGGTGCCACCAGGTGTGTTCCTCGAACAGATCTGTGTACCGTCCATCAAAAGGAAATTCCCAAGGATCACCAAGAAGGTAACACTGGGCCTGCGCTACCCGAAGGACAAGAAGGACCCGAAAAGCTCGACACAGAGGTCGCCGTGGTCAACCTGATGTAGGTCATGGCAGTCGAAGAGACTTGGACGCGGCCATACCTCCGGTACTTGGTGGACGGAGAACTGCCTGATAGCCAGACAGATGCCCGACGCATATCTCGCTGGTCCAAGGCCTTCACCATCATCAATGGCGAGCTGTACAAGCGCAACATTTCGATGTACTACAAAGGTGCGTCACCATCTATGATGGCAAAACCATACTCCAAGACATCCACGAGGGCATCTGCGGCCATCATGCGGGCAGCCGCTCCCTCGTCGCCAAAGCTCTACGAGCTGGATTCTACTGGCCAACGGCCATGAACGATGCAAAGGACATCGTCCGAAGATGCAACGGGTGCCAAAGGTTCGCCGACAAACCACACACACCCGGATCAGAGCTCAGGCCCATACCTTTGGCCTGGCCCTTCGCCCAGTGGGGGCTCGACATGATCGGAAAACTGCCAAGGTCCTCGAAAGGAGGTCACGTCTACCTCCTGGTCGCAGTCGACAAATTCACCAGGTGGATTGACGCCATGCCCGTCACTAACCAAAAGGGCAAAACTGTCGTCAAGTTCTTTAAATCCATTGTCTACAGGTTCGGCGTGCCGCATAGCATCATCACCAACAATGGGTCGAACTTCATCTCCAAAGAATTCCAGGACTTCTGCGAAGACCTCCGAATCAACATCACATACGCCTCCGTGGCGCACCCACAAACAAACGGGTAGGTCGAGAAGGCCAACGGCCTCGTCGGTGCTGGCATTAAGAAGCGCCTAATGAGCCCACTCGAGCGACTCGTGGGTGCCTGGACACAAGAGCTACCCTCAGTTCTGTGGAGCCTGGGCACAACGCCAAACAGCTCAACTGGCTACACGCCCTTCTTCATGGTGCACGGAGCCGAAGCCGTGCTACCAGCAGAGGTATGCCATAAGGCCCCACGGGTCGTCGCTTACAGCGAAGCCGAATCGACGGTCGCACTCGAAGACACCGTCCACACACTCGACGAGGCGTGTGACATAGCAGCAGCTCGATCAACGGTGTACCAACAGAGTCTCCGCAACTATCACAGCCGACGGTTGCGCCCAAGGTCCTTTGTCGAAGGAGACCTAGTCTTGCGACTCAAGCAAGAGCGACCGAAGAAATTCGAGTCACCATGGGAAGGACCCTACATCGTCACTGAAGTCATCCCAGGTGGCGCCTATCGCCTCAAGCACGTGGAGTCTTGAGTTGCATACTGCAACCCATGGAATGTCACACAACTGCGACGCTTCTACCCCTAGCTACCTCCCTCTTTTACTTTCAATAAGGCTATTCAGCCAAGGCTACTCAGCCAAACAATGTACCTCCTCCATTAGGATATGAATAAAGCTAAGTGTCTCACCCCAAAATTTTGTTTATTGTTCGCATCTTATCCATGTTACAACGCACTCGGGGACTCCCCCCACCTCACGACTTCGTCGACTGAGGATAACACGTGTACACCTGAGTAGCTGACCACGTCAGGCTAACGAAAATGACACGTATACAAACAAAGCGCTACATGCTAAACAACACAATAACCTTTACAACAAAGGGCAAAACACGTCCAGTCAAATATATACAAATTTTACATCTATCTTTTTTACAGGTCCTACCTATTCTAGAGAATAACCTGCGCACGCTGCTCAAACAGATCTACGATTTGTTCGGCATACTGGCTTACAGCCGCATAATGCGGACGCATATCCCACTCGCCATCATCCGGCCGAGGAGGCGGCCCAGCCGCTATAGCGGACAGATCTACATCAGGACGATGTAACCGCACAAGGGAGAGCGCGGCCTTCACCCCCGCGACAAGCTGATGTCGCGCCAGCTCCCTGACACGATGCACATTTCGAAACTTCGCCAGCAGGCCAGAGAGAGTTGACGGCGCACCATCCAGCGGAAACATTACATGCAGAACCGACGCCAACGAAGAGGTCACCTGACGCAGCACCCGCGATACCTGGTGAACACGATCCTCCACTGTTGCAAGGACCATGGCACGGTCACGGTTCATCCAGAAAAACCCGCCGGCCTCCATGTCCTGCTGGGTCAAGCAGTTGATCCGAACAGCAACACGCTTCTTTTCCTCCCTCGGAGCAAGGTTAGCACCTGCAATACTCGCAAAAAGTAAGATGAAGGCCAACAGGCGCATCCGAAGCAATAGGCAACATCTCGAAAAACTCACACTGAAGCTGTTCGGACAAACGACGCAGCTCCGCCATCAAATACTCCTCCCTGGCAGCGCCTCGCTCCGCTTTCGATTTCCAAACATCGGCGTGGCCACGCACCCCAAGCAACTCTTTCTCAAGGCCACGGACGCGGTCTCGAAGAAACACAAGCTGCGACGCACCATCTAGAGACGGCCGCAGCTGCGGTGCAGACGAAGTGTCAACGGGAGCATCACCCAAAGGCTCATAGAGTAAAAGAAGACAAAGATATGAACGAGCTGACGAAGAAGCACAGAACTTAGAAATTCATTAGGTGCAGCAAAAAGCCACTGCATGGCACAAGGATCGTTCATAGAAATAATTACAATGAAGGAAACAAAAGCTATCCTACAACTACAAGGCCTAAGAAGCTGCCTCCCCTTGGCCTCTCCCTGCTGCCTCAACGCGTACTCAGCCAACAGGTCAATCAACTTCGGCCCATAATGCTTACAACGAGAAGCATAGAGGGCGAAGGCTACCTCAGATCCGTCAGCAGCCGTCGGCATCTGGGAGGTGACCTGATGAAGATCCAGCTCCGCTCCAGATGCCAGGTGTTGGAATTATGCCCTAGAGGCAATAATAAAGATGTTATTATTATAATTCTTGTTCATGATAAAGTTTATATTCCATGCTAGAATTGTATTAAGCGGAAACTTTAATACTTGTGTGGTTTGTGAACAACACCGTGTCCCTAGTATGCCTCTATGGACTAGCTCATTGATTAATGATGGTTAAGGTTTCCTAACCATAGACATGAGTTGTCAATTAATAATGAGATCATATCATTGGGAGAATGATATGATGTACAGACCCAAACTAAGCGAAGCAATTAGATCGTGTCATCGTGTTCATCTTTGTGAAGCTTCACTTATGTCAAATATTGTATTCCTTAGACCATGAGATAATACAACTCCCTGGTATCGGATGAAAGCTTTGAGGTCATCAAACGTCATCCTATGAGAGGGTGATCATAAAGGTGTCTCTCAGGTGATCGGAAAGTACCTGTTGGGTTGTATGTATCGAGATGGGATTTGTCCCTCCCAAGTCGGAGAGATATACTTCGGGCCCACTCGGTAATCGATATCAACACCGCTTGCAAGCATGTGGTTAAGGAGTTAATCACAAAGTGATATCGGATTACGGAACGAGTAAAGTACTTGCTGTGAACGAGATTGAACTAGGTATGACGGTACCGACGATCAAATCTCGGGCAAGTAAAATATCTCGAGACGAAGGGAATATATATATGGGATTGATTGAATCCTGGCATCGTGGTTCATCCGATATGATCATCGATGAATGTGTGGGAGTCAATATGGGTTTCCAGACCCCGCTGTTGATTATTGATATAAGATCATGTCTGCATATTCTCGAACCCGAAGGGTCACACACTTAACGTGTCTCGACGCTAGGATAGATTGGATAATTGGTTTATGAGTTTTTGTTCGGAGTCTCGGATGGGATCCGGGACATCACGAGAGGTTCCGGAATGGTCCGGAGAATAAGATTCATATAAGGCAGTGCAGTTTTTGGAGTTCGGAATTGTTCCGGGTTAATCGGTATTGTACCGAAAGCTTTTAGAACCTTCCGGAGGGGGACCAACGTGGCCCCACCTGTCGGGAGGGCGCATGGGCCTATGAGGGAGTGCCCTGTCCGCTTTGGGCCAGGGGCACAAGGCCCCATAGGGCCCAGCCGGCCAAACAAGGGGAAACCCTGATTGGAGCTTCTAGAAGGGGGGGATTACTTGCCCCCCACTCCTCCCTCCTTGGCCGCCGGCCTAGGGCTTGGGGGAGGGGTTAGGGCTGGCGCCAACCCCTCTATATATAGAGGGCTGGGGCGCACCACCCCCACACACCTCCTCCTCAACCCTAGCCGCCCTGCTGCCCTCCTCTCTCTCTCCCTCCCGACTGCGCGTAGGCGAAGCCCTACCGCAGAAACTCTCCACCGCTTGCACCGCGCCGTCGCGTTGTAGATCCAATCCGTCTCTCCACCATACTTGCTGGACCAAGGAAGGAGGAGACGTCAAGGTGCCGCACGTGTGCATCTCTCGGAGGCATCGCCACTTGCGGTGTTAGATCGGAGCGGATCGCGAGGAGGAGAAGAGAGTACGACTACACCACCCACGTTCCGACAAACGTTCCGCTATGCGAATCTTCAAGGGTATGAAGATCTCATCTAATCCCTCTCGTTGTTTGCATCTCCTAGATTAGATCTTGGATTCCCTCTGTTCGCTTCCGTAAATTTTTTTGATTTACTATGCCGCGAAACCCTTCAGTGGTATCAGAGCTAGATCTATGCGTAGATGTGTTTCACGAGTAGAACGCAACATGGTTATTGCGGGCGTTGATGTTTTCTGTTGCAAGCCTCTGGTTTGTGTTCTTATTATGACACGGGATAGTGAGATTGAAGCGGTCCAGGCCAACCTTACGCGACGTCGTTCGCGAGACCGGCTCGGCACTTGACGTGTGGCTTGTTCCACACATGCGGCTGGTGGATGCCTGTTTCTCTCACTATAGTTGTCATGGGATTAACACCGGAGTTTGGCAACCATAATATCACCATTGTGGCTTTCCGTAGGTAAGAATCGTTCTTAGCTTGCTACTCCCATAAGCCACGTAAAACATGCAACAACAAAGTAGAGGCGTCTAACTTGTTTTTGCAGGGAGTGTTTTCTGTGATATGGTATGGCCCAAGATGTGATGTGTATAATGTATGCGATGATCATGTTTTGTAATATTTCACGACTTGCATGTCGATGAGTACACAACTGGCAGGAGCCATATGGTTGTCTTTATAATTGTGTATGCCCTGTGTGTCAACTTCTTATACGCCATGTAATAGTTTCACTTTATCGCTAAGTAGTTAGCAATAGTTGTAGTTGCTATTCGTGGTGGAGGCAATTATGGTAGAGTGATGGAGATCATGTAAGACGCACAAGATGGAGATCATTCTTGCGAAGATTGGCTATACCATGTCACATAAAGTTATATGCATGTGATGTTTATCCTTTTATGTATCTTATTATGCTTAGATCGCGACGGTAGCATTATAAGATGATTCCTCACTTAAAGATCAAGATAAAACTGTGTTCTCCCCATGTGTGCACCGTTGCGAAAGTTCGTCGTGTCCAAGCATCACGTGATGATCGGGTGCTATAGACTCTACGTTCACATACAACGGGTGCAAGCCAGTTTTGCACACGCGGAAATACTTGGGTCTAACTTGACGAGCCTAGCATGTACAGACATGGCCTCGGAACACATGAACCGAAAGGTTAAGCATGAGTCATATGAATGATATGATCGACACTTCGTTGTCCACCATTGAAGCCACATCTCTTCTCGTGAAGATCGGATTAGGTGTGGTGAATTTGGATCGTGTTCACTAAACAACTTGAGGGATGTTGAATTTAGTGGGAGTTCATCTAGTAATTTGATTAAAAGTTGAACTAGTTATCATGAACATAGTCTAATTTGTACTTGCAAATTGTAGATCACATGCCTAAGTCCAACTTCAACTTCAACGTTTTTGCTGAGAAAGAAAAGCTTAAGAACAATGGGTCTAACTTCACCAACTGGTTCCGCAATCTGAGAAACATTCTCTCTGGCGGTCAAAAGGACTATGTCCTTGAAAGTGCGCTAGGTGACGCCCCTGCTCTAAATGCGCCGGCTGATGAGAAAGTTGTCTATCAGTCGCGCAAAGCTGATTATGGTGTGATTAAGAGCACCATGTTGTTTGCTATGGAATCGGAGCTTCAAAATCGTTTTGAAGACTATCTCGGGCCCTTTGAGATTCTCGAGGAGCTGAAAACCATGTTTCCGACTCAAGCCCGTTCTGAGAGATATGAGATCTTTGAGAAGTTCTTTAACTGCAAGATGGAGGAAGGGAGTTCCGTTAGTGAGCACGCCATTAAGATGTCGGGCTACACTCAACGCCTTGAGCAACTGGACTGCAAGATTCCAGAGGAGCTCAAGATTGACAGGGTTCTGCAATTACTCCCTCCTAGCTACAAAAGTTTTGTAGTGACTCATAATCAGATTGGTTCCACTGATACGATCACCGAGCTCTTCGCAAAGCTGAAGGCTGCGGAGGTGGACATCAAAAAGGATAATCATGTGTTGATGGTCAACAAGCCCTCCTTTAAGAAAGGTAAGGGTGCAAAGAAGCCCTTCAAGAAATGCGGCGGCAAGCGCGTTGCCCCTGCTGAGAAGAAGCTCAAGTCTGGTCCTAAGCCAGACACTTAGTGCTTCTACTGCAAGGACAAGGGTCACTAGAAGCGCAACTGTCCGAAGTACTTAGCGGACAAGAAGGCTGGCACCATCAAAGGTATATTTGATATACATGTTATTGATGTTTTCCTTACTAGCCCTCGTTGTAGTGCCTGGGTATTTGATACTGGTTCAGTTGCTAATATTTGTAACTCGAAGCAGAGCTACGAAATAGACGGCGACTTGCGAGGGATGAGGTGACGATGGCGTTGCAACGGATCAAGAGTTGATGTGATGGCCAAGCACGCTCTCCTTTGTTTTACCTTCGGGATTAGTTTTAAACCTCAATAAATGTTATTATGTGCCTGCGTTGAGCATGAACATTATTTCTGGATCTTGTTTATTGCAAGACGGTTATTCATTTAAATCGGAGAATAATGGTTGTTCTATTTATATGAGTAACATCTTTTATGGTCATGCACCTGTTGTGAATGGTTTATTTCTTCTAAATCTCGAAAGGGATGAAACACACATCCATAACATTGAGGCTAAGAGATGCAAAGTAGATAGTGATAATACTACTTATTTGTGGCACTGTCGTCTAGGTCATATTGGTGTAAAGCGCATGAAGAAACTCCATTCTGATGGACTTTTGGAGTCTCTTGATTTTGAATAATTTGACACATGCGAACCATGCCTCATGGGCAAGATGATCAAACCCGTTCTCCCAGTATGATGGAGCGAAACAGCGGACTTGTTGGAAATCATACATACCTATGTATGCGGACCGATGAGTGTTTCACGCCACGGTGGATATCGCTATTTTCTCACTTTTACCGATGACTTAAGTAGATATGGGTATATCTATTTAATGAAACATAAATCTGAAACATTTGAAAAGTTCAAGGAATTTCAGAATGAAGTGGAGAACCATCGTAATAGAAAGATTAAGTTTCTACGATCCGATCGTGGGGGTGAATATTTGAGTTATGATTTTCTCACGCATCTTAAAGCAAGCGGAATCGTTTCGCAACTCACGCCACCCGGAACACCACAGCGCAATGGTGTGTCTGAACGCCGGAATCGAACTCTATTAGATATGGTCCGATCAATGATGTCTCTTACTGATTTGCCGTTATCATTTTGGGGTTATGCATTAGAAACCGCTGCATTCACTTTAAATAGGGCACCATCTAAATCCGTTGAGACGACACCGTATGAACTGTGGTTTGGCGCTAAACCTAAGTTGTCGTTTCTTAAAGTTTGGGGATGCGAAGCTTACGTCAAGAAGTTGATGCCGGACAAGCTCGAACCCAAAGCGGAGAAATGCGTCTTCATAGGATACCCTAAGGAAACTATTGGGTATACCTTCTATCACAGAACCGAAGGCAAAGTGTTTGTCGCAAAGAACGGTTCCTTTCTTGAGAAGGAGTTTCTCTCGAAACAAGTGAGTGGGAGGAAAGTAGAGCTAGACGAGGTTGTTGAACCTTCTCTTGAGTTGGAGTGTAGCGCAGCACCTGAAATTGTTCGGTGCGCTTTGCACCAACAATAGAGGAAGCTAATGACAAGGATCATGAAGCTTCGGACGATGCTACTACTGAACGTTGCAGGTCGACAATGTCGCGTGCCCTTCCTGAGTGGTACGGCAACCCTGTCTTAACTGTCTTGTTAGTAGACGACAGTGAACCTGCGAACTATGAGGAAGCAATGATGAGCCCAGACTCTAAGAAATGGCTAGAGGCCATGAAATCCGAATTGGGATCCATGAGCGAAAACCAAGTATGGACTTTGGTGGACCCTCCTAGTGACCGAAAGGCCGTTGAGTGCAAATGGATTTTCAAGAAGAAAACGGACGCGAATGGTAATGTTACCGTCTATAAAGCACGACTTGTCGCAAAAGGTTTTCGACAAGTTCAAGGTGTTGACTACGATGAGACTTTCTCTCCCGTAGCGATGTTTAAGTCCATTCGGATTTTATTAGCAATTGCTGCGTTTCATGATTATGAAATATGGCAGATGGATGTCAAGACTGCGTTCCTCAATGGCAACATTGATGAAGAGTTGTATATGAGGCAACCCGAAGGTTTTGTCGATCCTAAGGATGCTGATAAAGTGTGCAAACTTCAGCGTTCCATTTATGGATTGAAGCAAGCATCTCGGAGTTGGAACCTTTGTTTTGATCAAGTGATCAAGAGCTTTGGATTTGTTCCAAATTGCTACGAAGCTTGTATCTACAAGAAAGTGAGTGGGAGCTCGGTGACATTTCTGGTACTATATGTGGATGACATATTGATTATTGGAAATGACATAAACATGCTTAACGATGTGAAGAGTTATTTGAACAAGTGTTTTTCAATGAAAGACCTAGGTGAAGCTGCTTATATATTGGGCATCAAGATCTATAGAGATAGACAAAGACGCCTGATAGCTTTAAGCCAGAGTACATACCTAGACAAAGTTCTGAAAAGGTTTAGAATGGATAAGGCAAAGAAAGGTTCAGTGCCTATGTTGTCAGGTAAGGTATTGAGCAAGGCTCGGTGTCCAGCTATGGTAAATGATAGAGAATCTATGAGCAAAGTGCCTTATGCCTCGGCCATAGGTTCTATCATGTATGCCATGCTGTGTACTAGACCGGATGTGTCCAATGCTCTTAGTTTGACGAGCAGATACCAAAGTGATCCAGGAGTGGAACACTGGAAAGCCGTGAAGAACATCCTAAAGTACCTAAATAGGACTAAAAAAATGTTCTTAGTCTATGGAGGTGATGAACAGCTTGTCGTAAAAGGTTACGTTGACGCTAGTTTCGACACCGACAAGGATGATTCTAAATCTCAGACAGGATACGTTTATATTTTGAATGGAGGAGCTGTGAGCTGGAGAAGCTGCAAGCAAAGCGTGATCGCGTGATCTACAGTAGAAGCGGAATACATGGCTGCTGCAGAAGCGTCAAGTGAAGGAGTTTGGATCAGGAACTTCATCACTGAGCTTGGCGTGGTTCCAAGTGCATTGGACCCACTGGAGATATTGTGTGACAACACTGGTGCCATAGCACTCGCTAAGGAACCAAGATATCATCCAAAGACCAAGCATATCAACCGCAAGTTTCATATAATTCGAGATTATATAGCAGATGGAGATCTGAAGATTAGCAAAGTACATACAGATCTGAATGTCGCAGATCCATTGACTAAACCTCTTCCACGTGTAAAACATGATCAACACCTTAGTGCCATGGGTGTGAGATTGTTGCCAAATGTAAACTAGATTATTGACTCTAGTGCAAGTGGGAGACTGTTGGAATTATGCCCTAGAGGCAATAATAAAGATGTTATTATTATAATTCTTGTTCATGATAAAGTTTATATTCCATGCTAGAATTGTATTAAGCGGAAACTTTAATACTTGTGTGGTTTGTGAACAACACCGTGTCCCTAGTATGCCTCTATGGACTAGCTCATTGATTAATGATGGTTAAGGTTTCCTAACCATAGACATGAGTTGCCAATTAATAATGAGATCATATCATTGGGAGAATGATATGATGGACATACCCAAACTAAGCGAAGCAATTAGATCGTGTCATCGTGTTCATCTTTGCTAAGATTTTCTTATGTCAAACATTGTATTCCTTAGACCATGAGATAATACAACTCCCTGGTATCGGATGAAAGCTTTGAGGTCATCAAACGTCATCCTATGAGAGGGTGATCATAAAGGTGTCTCTCAGGTGATCGGAAAGTACCTGTTGGGTTGTATGTATTGAGATGGGATTTGTCCCTCCCAAGTCGGAGAGATATACTTCGGGCCCACTCGGTAATCGATATCAACACCGCTTGCAAGCACGTGGTTAAGGAGTTAATCACAAAGTGATATCAGATTACGGAACGAGTAAAGTACTTGCTGCGAACGAGATTGAACTAGGTATGACGGTACCGACGATCAAATCTCGGGCAAGTAAAATATCGCGAGACGAAGGGAATATATATATGGTATTGATTGAATCCTGGCATCATGGTTCATCCGATATGATCATCGATGAATGTGTGGGAGTCAATATGGGTTTCTAGACCCCGCTGTTGATTATTGATATAAGATCATGTCTGCATATTCTCGAACCCGAAGGGTCACACACTTAACGTGTCTCGACACTAGGATAGATTGGATAATTGGTTTATGAGTTTTTGTTCGGAGTCTCGGATGGGATCCGAGACATCACGAGAGGTTCCAGAATGGTCCGAAGAATAAGATTCATATAAGGCAGTGCAGTTTTTGGAGTTCGGAATTGTTCTGGGTTAATCGGTATTGTACCGGAAGCTTCTAGAACCTTCCGGAGGGGGACCAACGTGGTCCCACCTGTCGGGAGGGGGCATGGGCCTATGAGGGAGTGCCCTGGCCGCTTTGGGCCAGGGGCACAAGGCCCCATACGGCCCAGCCGGCCAAACAAGGGGAAACCCTAATTGGAGCTTCTAGAAGGGGGGATTACTTGCCCCCCACTCCTCCCTCCTTGGCCGCCGGACTAGGGCTTGGGGAGGGGTTAAGGCTGGCGCCCACCCCTCTATATATAGAGGGCTGGGGTGCACCACCCCCCCACACCTCCTCCTCAACCCTAGCCGCCCTGCTGCCCTCCTCTCTCTCTCCCTCCCGATCACAGAAGCGAAGCCTGTCAGAAACTCTCCACCGCTTGCACCGTGCTGTCGCGTTGTAGATCCAATCCGTCTCTCCACCATACTTTCTGGACCAAGGAAGGAGGAGACGTCGAGGTGCCACACGTGTGCATCTCTCGGAGGCATCGCCACTTGCGGTGTTAGATCGGAGCGGATCGCGAGGAGGAGAAGCGAGTACGACTACACCACCCACGTTCCGACGAACGTTCCGCTGTGCGAATCTTCAAGGGTATGAAGATCTCATATAATCCCTCTCGTTGTTTGCATCTCCTAGATTAGATCTTGGATTCCCTCTGTTCGCTTCCGTAGAAATTTTTGATTTACTATGCCGCGAAACCCTTCACCAGGGCCATCGCCAGCCCGACGTACGCGCCAATGCCTTTCTACTTGCGCTTGTACGCCGCAGGCGCTTCGGCTGACAGCGCATCCGCCAAGGCATTGACATCCTCGAGGGAGACGCCCTTGGGGACGAGCTCCTTGTAGAAGCGCCCGAGAACCTCCTTGGCTTTGGCACGCGAACCGACCACGGTACTACAGCGGTCTTCGACCGCCATAGCAGCATCATCCAGAGAACTTCCTTGCTCCAGAGCACCGCGATCAAACTTGATGCCCGCGGCATCGAAAGAAACAAAAGAAGCAGCATAAATAAAAGAACAGCAAGGAAAGACAAGGAAGCCGAAAAGGGAAGACGAAGAACTAACCCGAAATAGCCTTGACAGCCGCCATCAGCTTGCCAGCTACCTTTCTCTCGCGCGAAGCCGTGGCGGTCGCAAGCTGCTCCTCGCGGTCCATCGCCTCCTGCTGCAAGCGCTCTTTGGCCATAGCCGCGTCGACTAGCTCCTGCTCGAGGCGCCCTCTCGCAACAACGTCATCCTCAGCCTTCTTCTCCGCTCGCCCGAGGCTCTTTTTGAGAGCATCAAGCTCACGAAGGGTGGTGTTGTTGTCCTCTGCAATCAGCAAAACACTTATCAGACCACAGGACAAGAAATGCAAGAGGAAGAAAAAGATCAACTCATGAACGCACCTTGGAGCTGTTTGAAGCTGGCTTCCAACGCCAGATGCTGCTGCACCAACTGGTTGGCGCCATGCACAAAAGGCTGCAAAAGTTACCACCCGTCAACAAAGGCTCGGGGGCTACGCCCAAAGAATGAGCAAAGCAAGTTACAACATACGAAAAACGCTCGGGGGCTCCCCCCGAGGCTCAAAGAAAAATGATCAGCAGATCTTCCTATAGATACTTGGGGGCTCCCCCGAGACAAGAAGCAAAAACAATGACCATCAGATCATCCGAAAAGGCTCGGGGGCTCCCCCTGTGGCAGAAAACAAAATTACTTACATGGTTAGACGGCGACTCCGAAGGTTCGCCCGCAGTCTTCTGAGGGACAACCACTCGATCCTCCTGCGGAGGAGGGTTCAGAGCAGCACCCTCAGAGGTGGCCACCGTCTGAGGAGGAGGAGTAACAACCTTCGACTTCCCCACCATCTCCCGAGCGCCATCGCTGGAGGAGCCGTCGGAAGAGTGGCTGCAAAGGAAAAACATTAGACAAGAGCAATCAAAGCAAACAGACAAGAGAAAGCAGAGAGTAATCAAAGTACACTTACGAGTCGAGCTCGCTCAAGTCGAAGACAGGCGGGGTTCTCCTGTCCTTTTTCTCCTCTTTATTCTCTTCCTTCTTCTCTTCCTTCTTCCGCTTTGCCAGCGGGTGTGGTGCCACAGGCCGCACGGGAACGGCAGGAATCGAAGAAGAAGAGCCCCCATGACCCCCACTGTGACGCTCAAGGCACAGCGGGTTCCTCGGCGTTGGCGGAGTCGAAGCATCTGACGAATCGCTGGAGCTCCGTGTCCTCTTCCGAGTATGATCCTCGCTCGACTCGATGGCCTCTTCGGCGACGACCGCGCTGATGGAAGCTCAGACATGGAGTCCAACACCTCATTGTCTGGTGCATCCGGAAACAATTCGGGAAGTGGCGGCGACATGCCCGGCACCTTGAACTCCTGCACAAAAGAAGCAAATTTGTCAGCAGACAAGTAAATACAAGTAAAACACAGTCGAAAATAGCGCTACGCGCACGTCCCAGATCAACACCTGCGGAACCGGACGAGAAGGGGAGAACGAAGAAGTCAGCGACTTCCCCGGGATATCCTATCCAGCCTTGTATTTCAGCAGCGGACGAAGGACCCCGTCAAGATCCCCCTTGGAGAATTCCTCAGCCGAAACCCTAGTCGGATCACGACGACCAGTATAAAGGAACATCGGGTGCGCCCTAGCCTAGAGCAGCTGCACCCGACGTTTGAGAAAGGTGCGGATGATATCCACACCGTTCACCTCTTTATCCGAGGTCAGTTGAAGATCCTCCACTCGACGATAGAGAACCTCTATCTCCGCCACCTCTCCATCCAAGATCTGGTTCTTCCAGGACCTCTTCGGCTCGATTTTCTAGGAGGGGTCAAAATGTAGCATCCCAATTGTCTAACAATTGTAATGCTACTTGGTCTAGTAATATAATGCCTACTTCATATATATAATTGTTGCATCATAACTATATCATGCTCATGTCATCATGCCACCTTGCATTTGAGCATCATATAAAACCCTTTTCTTTTGGTTCTTATCTCATATGCATTATTAATTGTATTTGCCTCTTGATATTGTATTTGGTTCTTAATATATTGTTTAAATGCCAAAGTTGAGTTGGGGGCATATCTTTTATTAATTCCACCACCTTTCTTTCACCACCTTATAATTCCACCATCCAACTAAATATGAGCTTTGCACTTTATTGGGTTTTACCTCTAGCTCATATGGGTTGGGATGGATCCAATTCTTTCTCCACATGCTCTCATCTTAGCATCATGTTGTTTTCACATTAATGATATATGAGAGCCACATGGCCACCTTTGCATGCCTTGTGAGTGGAACCTTTTCCTAGCTTCCATATGGGTTGTTTTGGGGTTATTATCATGTTGGGGATATTTTTGGGCTTACTAAATACCTAGTGGCACATACACACTAGCAAGTCCCATTTCTATTCAAATATGGTCATCTCCATCTACTCCACATGGGGCATCCTTCTAATTCCTTGTGCTTGGCTTGTATTCCAATTTTGGGAATGCATAATAATAATGCCATGTTAATATTATTGTTTTCACAAGGATAATCATGGCATTAATTATTTATGCATGGGCCATGCAAGTACCACCTTTTGCTTGTCCTTTGGTTTTTATTTGAATTCTGGAGTGGTTCATCTCTCATCTCTTTCTCCTCTTATCTTTTGGCTTGACCTAGTTTGTCTTGCAAAAATCCATCATCACACCACATCCCTCTCTTTTTCTTGACTTGATCTTGTTGGAGCTTGCCTAGAGCATGCTTGATCTTGTCATAAAGGACCACTCCATCTCTCTCTCTCTCTAAACCCTAGACCATCACCTACCCATCTAAACCATACACCCCATCTAAACTAAAACCCTAAGCTACCACCCCTCTCTCTCGGCCTCTCTCTCTTCTCTCTCCTAGCTAGCCCCACCTGGCCACCCTGGCCCACCTAGCTACCCCAACCCTAGAACCAAACCCTACCCGAGCCATACCCCCTCTCTCTCCTACCCTAGCTCCAACCCTAGCTACACCCGAGCCACCTCTCTCTCTAGCTCTCTCTCTCTGCCTAGAGGACCCCAGCCGACCCCACCCCTGAAGCCACCACTTGCCCCCGCCTCGTCCCCGGCCCCGCCTGGCCACAAGCACGTGAGGAGGAGGAGAGAAAGGTGGCACCGAGCCACCTTTAACCCTACACCTCCCACGGCACCTCCTCTCTCTGCTACCTACCACTATCCCCGACTCTCCTCATCCCCCAGATCCGCCAAAGACCGCCTCTTCTCTCCTTCCTCTCCACCCCCCATCACCCAAGAAAACCTCTCTCCATCGATTCCCCTCTTCCAGCCAGGCATGCTGGTGATCATTGGTGTCGAGGAAGGCCACACGTGCTCCTACATCACCTGCACTGGCCACGAGGAGGAGAAGGACCGAGTCAAGAACCTCGCGACACCGACCCAAACCCTAGTTCGCTTCGGCTCTGATCATCGCCGCCATCGCTGTTCGCTGCCCGATCCACCACCGAGACACCCGCGGTGAGCTTCTCGACATCCTCTCCTGACATCTCTCGCTCCTCCTCGCGGACCCTTCGTCGAGCGGCCTCTGCGGCACGGCGTGCCTGTCGCTTCGATGCGCCGCGGAAGATACACCTAGTCGTGCCCCGCTTAACCTACATCAACCCCTCCCTAGCCCAGCGGTAGCCGCCGCTGCCGCGCGCTGCCAGGTCCCCAGTTCGATTCCCCCCGCGCGCTGCGCTCCGCGCGTCGGCATCGATCTGTCGTCAGACGGTTTCAGAGAAGAGAAACAGTGCTCGATCCCCTTTTTGCAGATAACCCCCTGATCTTTTGTTTTCGCAACCCGCACTCCGCTCGGGCCCGCATGTCATCGGCTGAGGTAGTTTTATAAAAAGGCTCCTCCAAAACCCTATGCTCAACCCGTGCTCCCTGGGCTTGGACTCGTGGCTGTGTCCACTTCGCCGCAGACGTGGACCCGCCAGGTCTCGGCCCACCGGTCGGATCGCGGTTGGGTAAGCTCATGTGAGAAAAGCTTTATACACTGAGCGCCAACAGCGATGGGCCCCACCTGGCTGTGTCTGTGGCTAGGTTAGAGCGAGTAACAAAAGTATTTTCTGCTTTTCTGTTTTAATTCAAATCTTTTTCAAATTAAATCAAATTCAAATTTAAATCTGTTTTTAAATAACTTTTGAAATATAAATCCAAATAATACAAATAACATATGTTTTCAAATCAGAAAAATGTGAGGATTTCAAATATGCCATTCAAAATATATTTTGAACATGTAAAATTCCAAGTTGATTTAAATTACATTAAAATGCCCTTTTGTCTTAATTAATTAATAACTTTTGTTTTATAACTCCAAATTTAACAAATAATATGTCTAAAATGATTAGCTCGACGAGACCTTTCTGTTTATGCATTCCATGTTCTGTTTTGCAGCATGCATCATATAAATATAATGTGTACAGCAACTAATTTGAGTATAAAATATGATTAAAACCCCATAAAATGATTTAATCTTGTACTTCACACCTCACCCATGCCATGCTACTTTAATGCCATGCAAATTGTGCATCATTCATCATGGCATGATTGTTTGCTTGATGCATTTTATTCATATGCTTGTGCACTTTATTTATGTTGGCCCTTGTTTGTTTGGTTCTTCTCCGAATAGACGCCAAGGTGGGATATATCAAGAGAACCAGAGCACTACCAGATCCATCCTTGCTTCAATCGAGCTGCCAGGCAAGCACTACCACATGCTTGCATACATATAGTACCTATTTGCCTCTATCTTACTCTTGCATCATTGGGTCGCGATTGCATTAAACTGAATCCCAAGTATTGCAAAGCCTTTACTTTTAAACCCCACCGAAGCTTGTTCCTCCATCCCATGATCCCTTACTACAGGAGTTGTTTGAGCCATGCGAGTCGTAGAACAGCATGTGTAGGGTATGTGAGAGTCTGATGGATAACGAGGTACCCAAACAACTTAACCTGAGTAGTAATGGGCTAACTAATGAAAGTGGCACCGGTGAGCCATATATGTTATTTGGTTTTTCAGGCCCACTTGTGTCCCGTAGGACCCCGAGTACTTGATTCCTGTTCCTTGAATATTCGCGCTATCCACATCCGGGAGGCTTATGAACCCCCCTGAGCTAGAGCTTGATTCATTCTTATTTCTTGGGGCCACAAACTAGTTTGAGGTTTTATTTACTATCTTGTACTTATGCCATGCTTTACTGCTTTAATTTAAATTGTGCGAGGTAATGCACACTGTATTGTTTAGGTCCGTGACCCGTTTTCGCTGTATCGACAAGCCTAGTCACACTTTCGGGTTCCCAGTCGTTCTGATGGCTCCACAAACCTTGAGGCCGTCTCGAGTCATTAACTTCGCTATGGTAGCTCAATGGGGTGGCCTCAAATATTTCTGAATCCTGTGATCGCTTTGTCGTGGATCGCTTGCTGGTTTTGATTTGTTTTTTCCGAGGCATATCGAGTGTGTGTTGCTATTTGTGCACCCCTGCAGGGTAAAACTTTCTGAAAGCCGTGTCCACGGTTATGGACGACTTGGAGCACAGTTTCTCGATCATAGACAAGCCTAACTAAAGTACCGCTTTTAATTTGACTAAGTAACTGACTAGTAAATAGTGCAACACTCATGGAATAGTTAATAAAACTGCCAACGGATGGGGAGGGTTGTTCGTCCGCTTCCTCGCTCGAAGTTTAGGAGGAGGATGGATCTATGGATATTACCGTTTTAACTGTTATAATCTGTTATTAATTCGGACATCCGCTCTATCTCGGTTAGGCGGATGGTTAGCAGTATCTATAGAATTGCTAGGGTTTATCTTTTGCTGCAATTCGTCACCCTGTGTTGTGTCCCCTTTAGAGGCATAAAGACTTGCCGAAACCCCTAGGGTCTCACACGATAAATTATTGGTTCATGAATGTACACTCGCAAGATGGATACTGGGTGGAGGAGACTTGACGATGTGGGCAACGATCATTCGTGTAGAGATTCCGAACGGGATCCGTGAGATCTGTAGGCGGGATGTGTTTATTTACGGGCATCTTATGCCGATTTGCTTCTTATCCGTACTCGGATTTTGTCTTCCGCTCCGATACTCGATGTTTGATGTATGAGGAGATATCCTAAACTATTATATCTATCTAGGATATTTGGATCTTGCCGTATGGTTGCTATTTTTCCTTTCTTTTTAGATGGAATGGCTCGATGTACTATTGTATGGTGGCTTGCATACATACTCATTTGTGTATGTAGTTGATCCTTCGCCGACACGCGCCTGCTCTTGTCCCGATGTTTGGAAGTGGTTGGGACGGCCGAAAGGTTCACCTGTGAGTGGCATTTGGGCCCCACCGCATTATTTCAACCATTTCTGCTCATCCGGGCTTGTAACTAGGAGCGTAATTCACCGAGGTAGTTACAATTGGTATCGAGCCATCCCGCCTTCGTGGTCTCAGCCAAATGGTCGTTGTCTGTCTAGCAAATATTTTTGGTAGTTATGTATACTAGGGAAAAACAAAACGCGAGAGTAGGACTGCTTCCACTTTCCTTCTTACCCAACCATCCACCCTTTTCTGGTAAGGAAGTGTAACGTTTTCGATCCTCTTCTTAAAAATTCAAACTAGGATTCACGTGTTCTGGGTTTCCGTAGTACCATAGGTTGTGTGTGTGTGTGTGTGTAATTCCTTTGTCTATCTGTTGCATCCAAGTTGTTATCACCATCTGCCTTTGGTTATCAACTGTTGGTACATTCCATACCGACAGGCTTTTGCAAACCGACGCGATCTATCTGATTCGTTGTATACCGACGCGATCTGTCTTACTCTTTGTTATCCGACGTTATCTTGTTGGGGGTGTTCGTTTCCGTAGTTACCAATCTTTAGGTTATCGTGCGAAGAAGGTGTTGGGATATGTGTTCTACTTGTTCATGTGCGGAGTAATGATTTGAGTGCGGGATGGAGTCGCGACCATACCACTACTCTTATCATTCGCTTTTGTATATTGAATTGGTAGAGTCACTAATCTTGATTCGTTAAGGGATTTTGCGCATCTATCGGTATTTTAATGCCGAAATTTGTGGAAAAATTTTCTTTGATATATTTGTGTACCACACTCCTTTTCAGTCGTGTGAGATATGCTTAATATCTTCTAGGTGCTTTGAACTTCGTTGATATTTTAATATCATCTTAGTAAATTGTATCCTTTAATCTTGATTAATTCCATCTTGGTACTATTTTGGATTATTATTATTCTCCATCATAGTACTGACTTGTGTTTTATATCAATCACAGGATGGCACCACCACGCTGCTCGAGGAGGACATACAACCTGAATCGGCGTTGTCAAGCATCGCCAATGCCTTGGCAGCAATGCAGCAGAACCAACAGCGTTTTGAAGAAAGTGTCAGGAGGAATGAGTTTGCTCCGCTACCTCCACCTCCCAAGCGAGGAGACATCAAAAGCTTCCTGAAGTTCAACCCACGCCAGTTTGATGTTTCTGATCAACCACTTGATGCTGATGATTGGTTGCGTGAGATGTCAAGGTTACTGGTGACTGCTGATCTTCCTGAGCAAGAATGGGTAAAGTGTGGTACTCACCTTCTGAAGGGAGATGCAGCTCTGGTGGGAGAATTACTCAAGGCAAATCAGACCGGTTTTCAGCCTACCGGGAACAGTTCACTGGAGCTTTCAAAGAGCGATCTCACGAAATTGTCATGGAGAGGATGAAGGAAGTGTTTCTCAACCTCAAGGTGGCAATGATAATGTCAATACCTACATCAGGAACTTCATGAACCTTTCTCGTTATGGTGGCGATGAAATCTCTGATGACAAGAAGAAGCAAAAGAGGTTCAGGCAAGGGCTCAATGCATCGATTAAATATGCAATCACACATGCAAGGCCAGCGTCTTTTCTGGAACTTCAGCATACAACTGCAGAAGAGGCAAGTAGGCAAGTGTTTGAGGAGTCAAAGAAACACAACCGTGATGCAAGAAGCTCTTCGACTATGTCAACTCCTTCTAAGCGCCGTGTGCGGGTTCCTAACACCCCACCGTCGCCTCCCGGCTCCACCAAGACCTTCAAGCTACGCGGCAAGGCCACCAAACTTCCTCACCGCTGCTCCTGGGGCTACAACCACCATTACCACTGAGCGCTCAAGTGAGTCCTCGCTACGTTGCTCCACGTCCACCTGGTGCTTGTTACACTTGTGGAGACACTGGGCATCAAAGCTGGAACTGTCCGATGAAGAATAAGGCTCTTCCTCCACCACCTCCAAGATCTGCGGCAAGCTCTCCTTTGGTTCGTGCACCACCACCTTGGGCTCTCAACATCAACACCAAGCCCGGGTCTACTGTTGCTCGTGCCAACTGTGTCAACGCCGCTCAAGCTGAGCATACACCTGGAGTTGTGATGGGTATGCTTCCCGTTAACTCAGTCCCTGCACAAGTTTTGTTTGATTCGGGTGCTTCGCATTCTTTTGTTTCGCATAAGTTTGCGCGTGAGCAAGATCTGGTTAAGGTTCCTTTATCACATCGTCTGGTGGTACAATCTCCTGGTTCAAACATGAGGGCTGCTCATATCAGCCATGGCAATCAAATTGAGATTGGTGGCTCTTCGTTCTCGGCTTCCTTAATCATTCTGGGCAATTCTGACATTGATGTCATCTTGGGCATGGATTGGTTGACAGCAAATGCAGCTGTGATTGATTGTGCTGAACGCTCGGTGTCTCCTCAAGATTCCTCAAGGCCATATAGTCTATTCTCCAAGTCTGACTCCTGCTATCCAGCTTTTCTCTTTGGCGGCTCTGAATGATGATGCTATGGAAGCTATTCAGAGTGTTCCGGTGGTCTGTGAGTTCCCAGATGTCTTTCCTGAAGAGTTGCCAGGTATGCCTCCGGATCGTGAGGTCGAGTTTGTAATTGAGCTTGAACCTGGTACCTCTCCTATCTCCAAGCGGCCTTATAAGATGGGTCCTGCTGAGTTGGCTGAACTCAAACGACAGCTTGATGAACAAGAGAAGTTGGGTTTCATTCAGCATAATACTTCTTCTTGGGGTAGCCCAACCCTCTTTGTGAAGAAGCGAGACCAGACTGATAGACTTTGTGTTGACTATCGGGCTCTCAATGCTAAAACCATCAAGAATAAATATCCCCTTCCGCGGATTAATGATATCTTCGATCACTAGTCGGAGCGTGGTATTCTCTAAGCTTGACTTGAGAAGTGGTTATCACCAAATCAGGATTCGCAAGGAAGATGTTCCTAAGACAGCTTTCACCACCCGCTATGGCCTGTATGAGTACACGGTCATGTCTTTCGGTCTCACCAACGCACCTGCCACCTTCTCGAGACTCATGAACTCGGTTTTCATGGAGTATCTTGATAAGTTCGTAGGTCTATCCGGATGACATCCTAGTCTATTCTAAGTCACAAGAAGAGCATGAAGAACACCTTGATTGTGTCCTAAACAAGCTTCATGAGAACCGCTTGTATGCAAAGTTCTCCAAGTGTGAGTTTTGGCTGCCTCAAGTAACCTATCTTGGTCACGCTATCTCGCCAAGGGCATTGCAAATCAATCCGAAACCGTGAAGACAATTGTTGAATGGCTTCCTCCTGTCAATGTCAAAGAAGTGTGGAGTTTCCTTGGTTTGGCTAGTTATTGCCGCCGCTTCGCTCGTAACTTTTCGAAGATAGCGAAGCCTCTTACCGATCTCCTTAAGAAAGGCAAGAAATACCTTTGGACTCCTGCATGTCAAGCAAGCTTTGAGACACTCAAAGAGAAGCTCACTTCCACACCAGTCTTGGTTCCTCCGGATACATCCAAGCCGTTCCAGATTTTCTGTGACGCCTCTTTGCAAGGATTGGGTGCGGTCCTCATGCAAGAAAAACAAGTTGTTGCTTATGCCTCTCGACAGTTGAGGACGCATGAGATCAACTATCCTACACATGACCTCGAGCTCGCAGCAGTTGTCTTTGCTTTGAAAGTATGGAGGCACTACTTGCTTGGCAACCTAGAAATCTTTTACGATCACAAGAGTCTGAAGTATATCTTCACTCAGCCTGATCTCAACCTTCGGCAGAGGAGATGGATTGAAGCAATCAATGACTTCGATTTGACCATCAACTACACTCCGGGCAAAGCTAATGTCATGGCCGATGCTCTCAGCCGCAAAGCTTATGTCAACAACCTCATGATGGAAGAACAACAGCCTCTCTTGTGCGAGGAATTCCGTCAGCTCAACCTTGAAATTGTGGATCAAGGGTATGTCCTGAACCTTCTAGCAACTCCTCTCTTGGAAGAAAAGGTTCGCTCCTTTCAGCTCGGTGATCCGTACACAAGAAAGATCATCTCCAGGATTCAGCTTCCGAAGTATGAGTCCTTCCGCGTCGATGATCAAGGCACGCTTTTCTTTGAACACCGGATGTTTGTTCCGAACTACCCGGGTTTGAGAGAGCAAGTTCTCAAGGAGGCGCATGATTCTGTTCTTTCTATCCACCCTGGCAGCACAAAGATGTACATGGACTTGAAAACACAATACTGGTGGCCGGGTTTGAAAAGATATTGTGCCAAGTATGTCTCGGAGTGTGATGTCTGCCGCAGAGTGAAAGCTGTCCATCAGAAACCTTCTGGTCTTCTACAGCCATTGAAACCCCCGGAATGGAAATGGGAGAAAGTAGAGATGGACTTCATCACGGGTTTTCCGAGGTCGCAGAAGGGCAACAATGCAATCTTTGTTGTCATTGACAGGCTTTCTAAAGTGGCTCACTTCTTCCCCGTCAAGGAAACCATTTCTGCAATTCAGTTGGCTGAGCTCTATATCAACATGATTGTCTCTCTGTATGGGGTTCCGCTTGAGATCAGTTCAGACCGTGGAAGTATCTTCACTTCCAAGTTCTGGGAGAGTTTCCAAAATGCTTTGGGAACAAAATTGAACTTCAGCACAGCTTACCACCCTCAGTCGCAAGGACAAGTTGAAAGGATCAATCAGATTCTGGAGGATATGCTTCGTGCTTGCGTCATCTCTTTTGGCATGAAGTGGGAAGAATGTCTTCCTTATGCTGAATTCTCTTACAACAATAGCTTCTAGAAAAGTCTAAAGATGGCACCATTTGAGGCTCTTTATGGTCGCAAATGCAGAACTCCGATTGGTTGGTCGGGTGCAGGAGAAAGAACATTGTTTGGCCCTGACATTGTAACTCAAGCGGAGGAGAAGGTTCACATCATTCTTGAAAATCTGAGGATTGCTCAAAGTCGCCAGAAGAGCAATTATGACAGAAAGCACACGGACATGGAGTATGTCCCTGGTGATCTCGTTTACCTTCGTGTCACTCCCATGAGAGGCACGCACCGCTTTGGTATCAAAGGAAAGCTGGCTCCTAGATACATCGGTCCTTTCAAAATAGGTGGAAGAAGAGGAGAAGTTGCTTATGATCTTGAGCTCCCGGAAAAACTCAAGGTCCATGATGTTTTCCACATCTCTCAGCTCAAGAAGTGCTTCAAGGATCCCGGCAGGACCGTGGACCATGAGCTTATCAATCTTCAAGAAGACCTGTCTTATCAAGAACACCCCACAAAAATCCTTGAAATCGCAGAAAGAAGGACTCGCAACAAGTCCATCAAGTTCTGCAAGGTGCAAGTGGTCGCACCATTCCGCTGATGAAGCCACTTGGGAACGTGAAGATGAGCTCGTGACAAGTATCCTACCCTCTTTGTGTCTTCTTCTTCTTCCTAGAATCTAAGTGAGATTCCTGTTTAGTGGGGGAGAGTTGTAGCATCCCAATTGTCTAACAATTGTAATGCTACTTGGTCTAGTAATATAATGGCTACTTCATATATATAATTGTTGCATCATAACTATATCATGCTCATGTCATCATGCCACCTTGCATTTGAGCATCATATAAAACCCTTTTCTTTTGGTTCTTATCTCATATGCATTATTAATTGTATTTGCCTCTTGATATTGTATTTGGTTCTTAATATATTGTTTAAATGCCCAAGTTGAGTTGGGGGCATACCTTTTATTAATTCCACCACCTTTCTTTCACCACCTTATAATTCCACCATCCAACTAAATATGAGCTTTGCACTTTATTGGGTTTTACCTCTAGCTCATATGGGTTGGGATGGATCCAATTCTTTCTCCACATGCTCTCATCTTAGCATCATGTTGTTTTCACATTAATGATATATGAGAGCCACATGGCCACCTTTGCATGCCTTGTGAGTGGAACCTTTTCCTAGCTTCCATATGGGTTGTTTTGGGGTTATTATCATGTTGGGATATTTTTGGGCTTACTAAATACCTAGTGGCACATACACACTAGCAAGTCCCATTTCTATTCAAATATGGTCATCTCCATCTACTCCACATGGGGCATCCTTCTAATTCCTTGTGCTTGGCTTGTATTCCAATTTTGGGAATGCATAATAATAATGCCATGTTAATATTATTGTTTTCACAAGGATAATCATGGCATTAATTATTTATGCATGGGCCATGCAAGTACCACCTTTTGCTTGTCCTTTGGTTTTTATTTGAATTCTGGAGTGGTTCATCTCTCATCTCTTTCTCCTCTTATCTTTTGGCTTGACCTAGTTTGTCTTGCAAAAATCCATCATCACACCACATCCCTCTCTTTTTCTTGACTTGATCTTGTTGGAGCTTGTCTAGAGCATGCTTGATCTTGTCATAAAGGACCACTCCATCTATCTCTCTCTCTAAACCCTAGACCATCACCTACCCATCTAAACCATACACCCCATCTAAACCAAAACCCTAAGCTACCACCCCTCTCTCTCGGCCTCTCTCTCTTCTCTCTCCTAGCTGGCCCCACCTGGCCACCCTGGCCCACCTAGCTACCCCAACCCTAGAACCAAACCCTACCCGAGCCATACCCCCTCTCTCTCCTACCCTAGCTCCAACCCTAGCTACACCCGAGCCACCTCTCTCTCTAGCTCTCTCTCTCTCTGCCTAGAGGACCCCAGCCCGAGCACCACCTCTCTGGTCTCACCCTGACCCCACCTGGAAGCCACCACTTGCCCTGCCCTGGTCCTGCCCGGCCACAAGCACGTGAGGAGGAGGAGAGAAAGGTGGCACCGAGCCACCTTTAACCCTACCTGCTCCCACGGCACCTCCCCCTCTCTCTGCTACCTACCACTATCCCCTGACTCTCCTCTGTCCCCAGATCCGCCAGCACCTCGCCCTCTTCTCTCCTTCCTCTCCCCACCGTCTACCCTCCCCATCGCCGACAAAACCTCGGTCTCCACCGATTCCCCTCTTCCAGCCGTTGGCGCGGTGATCATTGGTGTCGAGGAAGGCCACGCAGTGCTCCTGCATCACCCTGTACCTGCCGTCGAGGAGGAGAAGGACCGGAGCCGAAGAACCTCGCGACGCCGACCCCGAAACCCTAGTTCGCTCGGCCTCTGCATCATCGTCGCCCTGCTGTTTGCCTGCCCGATCCATCACCAACGAGACACCCGTGGTGAGCTTCTGCGCCTCTCTGACATCCTCTCCTCGTGCTTCGCTCCCTGTGCTCGTCGGACCCTTCGTCGAGCGGCCTCTGTGCGGCGGCGTGCACGCGCGTCTGCTCGATGCGCGCCGCGGAAGATACACCTAGTCGTGCCCCGCTTAACCTACATCAACCTCTCCCTAGCCAGTGATGGCCGCTGGCCGCCAGGTCCCAGTTCGATTCCCCCTGCACGCTGCGCTCCGCGCGTCGGCATCGATCTGTCGTCAGACGGTTTCAGAAGAGAAACAGTGCTCGATCCCCTTTTTGCAGATAACCCCGATCTTTTGTTTTATGAACCCGCTCTGCCGGGCCCGCATGTCATCGGCTGAGGTAGTTTTATAAAAAGGCTCCTCCAAAACCCTATGCTTAACCCACAGCCTTGGGCTCGTGGACCGCAGTGGTCTGGCTCCACGATTGGGTAAGTTTACTACGGTGAGAAAAGCTTTTGCGCGCCGTGAGCGCCCAGTCAGCAGTGGGCCCCACCTGGCTGTGTCTGTGGCTAGGTTAGAGCGAGGAACAAAAGTATTTTCTGCTTTTCTGTTTTAATTCAAATCTTTTTCAAATTAAATCAAATTCAAATTTAAATCTGTTTTTAAATAACTTTTGAAATATAAATCCAAATAATACAAATAACATATGTTTTCAAATCAGAAAAATGTGAGGATTTCAAATATGCCATTCAAAATATATTTTGAACATGTAAAATTCCAAGTTGATTTAAATTACATTAAAATGCCCTTTTGTCTTAATTAATTAATAACTTTTGTTTTATAACTCCAAATTTAACAAATAATATGTCTAAAATGATTAGCTCGACGAGACCTTTCTGTTTATGCATTTCATGTTCTGTTTTGCAGCATGCATCATATAAATATAATGTGTACAGAAACTAATTTGAGTATAAAATATGATTAAAACCCCATAAAATGATTTAATCTTGTACTTCACACCTCACCCATGCCATGCTACTTTAATGCCATGCAAATTGTGCATCATTCATCATGGCATGATTGTTTGCTTGATGCATTTTATTCATATGCTTGTGCACTTTATTTATGTTGGCCCTTGTTTGTTTGGTTCTTCTCCGAATAGACGCTGAGCGGGGGATATATCAAGAGAACCAGGAGCACTACCCAGATCCATCCCTTGCTTCAACTGAGCTGCCAGGCAAGCACTACCACATGCTTGCATACATATAGTACCTATTTGCCTCTATCTTACTCTTGCATCATTGGGTCGCGATTGCATTAAACTGAATCCCAAGTATTGCAAAGCCTTTACTTTTAAACCCCACCGAAGCTTGTTCCTCCATCCCATGAGCCCTTACTACAGGAGTTGTTTGAGCCATGCGAGTCGTAGAACAGCATGTGTAGGGTATGTGAGAGTCTGATGGATAACGAGGTACCCAAACAACTTAACCGAGTAGTAATGGGCTAACTAATGAAAGTGGCACCGTGAGCCATATCATTATTTGGTTTTCAGGCTCACTTGTGTCCCGTGGGACCCCGAGTACTTGATTCCTGTTCCTTGAATATTCGCTATCCACATCCGGAGGCTTATGAACCCCGAGCCAGAGCTTGATTCATTCTTATTTCTTGGGGCCACAAACTAGTTTGAGGTTTTATTTACTATCCTGTACTTATGCCATGCTTTTATCGCTTTAATTTAAATTGTGCGAGGTAATGCACATTATCGCTTAGGTCCGTGACCTGTTTATTTATGTCGACAAGCCCACCACACTTTCGGTTCCGATGCTTACATGTAGCTCCACAAACCTTGAGGCCGTCTCGAGTCATTAACTTCGTTATGGTAGCTCAATGGGTGGCCCCCAAATATTTCTGAATCTGTGATCGCTTTGTCGTGATCGTTGGGTTTTGATTTGGTTTTTCCGAGGCATATCGAGTGTGTGTTGCTATTTGTGCACCCCTGCAGGGTAAAACTTTCTGAAAGCCGTGTCCACGGTTATGGACGACTTGGAGCACAGTTTCTCGATCATAGACAAGCCTAACTAAAGTACCGCTTTTAATTTGACTAAGTAACTGACTAGTAAATAGTGCAACACTCATGGAATAGTTAATAAAACTGCCAACGGATGGGGAGGGTTGTTCGTCCGCTTCCTCGTCGGTAAGCGAGGAGGAGGATGGATCTATGGATATTACCGTTTTAACTGTTATAACTGTTGTTATTAATTCACGGACATCCGTCTATCTCTGGTTAGGCGGATGGTTAGCGAGTATCTATAGAATTGCTAGGGTTTATCTTTTGCTGCAATTGCGTCACCCTAGGTTGTGTCCCCTTTAGAGGCATAAAGACTTGCTGAGTACCCCTAGGGTCTCACACGATAAATTATTGGTTCAGATGAACAGGTACACTCGCAAGATGGATACTGGGTGGAGGAGACGGACGATGTGGGCAACGATCATTCGGTGTAGAGATTCCGAGAACGGGGATCCGTGAGATCTGTGGGCGGGATGTGTTTATTTACGGGGCATCTTATGCCGATTTGCTTCTTATCCGTACTCGGATTTTGTCTTCCGCTTCCGCCTGATACTCTGATGTTTGATGTATGAGGAGATATCCTAAATTATTATATCTATCTAGGATATTTGGATCTTGCCGTATGGCGTTGCTATTTTTCCTTTATTTTTAGATGGAATGGATCTGATGTACTATTGTATGGTGGCTTGCATACATACTCATTTGTGTATGTACTTGATCCCTTCGCCTGCCGATTACGCCGCCCGTTCTTGTCCCGATGTTTGGAAATGGTTGGGACGGCCGAAAGGTCTACCTGTGAGTGGCATTTGGGCCCCACCGTACTATTTCAACCATTTCCGCTCATCCAGGCTTGTAACTAGGAGCGTAATTCACCGAGGTAGTTACACAAAAGGAACAAGTCCAAAATCCTGCCGAGCCACCGTGGAGTCGCGGATGTAAAACCATCGCCTCCGCCAGTACTGGACAGATTCGGACATAGAAAAGGAGAAGAAAAGAAGATTGGATTTGAGGGAGATGATGCAACCCCCAATGGGATAAACACCATCGGAGCCAGATTGCCTCTTCACGGAATAGAGTTTCCGGAAGAGGCCAAAGTGCGGCTCGATACCAAGCCAGCACTCGCAGAAAGTGATGAAACAAGCGATATGAAGAAGCGAGTTGGGAGAAAGATGATGCAGCTGGATACCATAAAGGAAAAGAAATCCACGCAGAAAATCGTGGACTGGGAAGGAAAAGCCCCGAAGGACAAAGGCAACGAACATAACCCGAAACCCAACGGGTGGATGGGGAATTACCTTGTTGCCAGGAAGCTTGGTGGCTTCCCTATCATGTGGGATTAGGCCCCGTTCACGCAGCTTGCGGAGATCACTCTCACGCGCCTCCGATCGCCGCCAACCACCGTCGGTGACACGGGTCACGGCAGAACCCTTCTTGCCACCAGCATCACTGGTACACACCGCAGATGAGGACTTCTTGGGCTTCCCCATCGCAGTGCGGTGGCGCCGGCGGAAAGCACGCAGGAACAAGGAAGGAAACGATCAGGGAAATCCCAGCGCGTAGTGAGAAAGCTCAGAGAAGATGGGAGCAGTGAAACAAGAATGGCTGCGGTGAAAGCAAATTAACTTTTCCCCAATGATTATAAGGACAAAGACGATGCACGACGACCGTCCATCGAGAAGACCTAGAGACAACATCAAGATCTGGCCGTCCATGTGTCAGTACAGCAGCGAACCGTCGCTCACACGCCGTCCACTACGCGCGGTAATCGAGGCGACGCCGTAATTATCTCCATGCCACGCATGCCCGGTCAACTCAAAGTCAGAATGTGGGACCCATGTTCGTCCAGTCACGTCATCTCTGGCGCAGCAGACGCTTGAGGTCACCAATCGTCAGCACTGACGTCATCAAAAGCTATACTAGCAACGGTTACAATTCTTCGGCTACACAGCTAAGAGTACTCACTCGAATCTACGATTCAACTCACTACTCGGGGGCTACTCCTATAAGGAGCGCTGACCGTGCACCCGAAAAAGGAACAAAACACTACATCACTGAACTATTTCTTCGAGTCCTACGTCGAGTTTGCGACTCCACTACGTACTCGGGGGCTACTCCCATAGGGAGGATGGATTCAAGCATTCGAAAAATTTGTGTCCTACGGACCTGAAGCCGAACAACGGCTGAATTAAAGTCTCCGGTCGAGTCTACGACTCGAACAGACACTCGGGGGCTACTCCCATAGGGAGCGCTGGTCGCGCACCCTATGAATTCTTCGAGTGCGATCCTTCGGATCAGCGTGCAAAACTTTTTGGCAACTCTGCCCCAATTAACACGAAGTGAGCAACGTCCTCCTTGGCCACCCGAAACACCTCCGCAGTGATAAACATTCGGATGCTGTGTCTGCGACGCAAAGATAAGACCTACAGATACCATATGATGGCCTGACAACGCACACGACTGCGCTCTGCTAGTAAGAATCCGTGCCAACAGGCGCGATGAAAAATTCCGACGGACGCGTTGGGTACATCATTTAAATTCACTGGAATTCCACTCATGTAAGTCCTCCGTGGCCTGAGTCGAATTACGCCAGCATATGTTCCGGATTCGAGTCGAGGGACTCGAATCTGAAGAAGATCGTGTTGTTTTGTCCTAAGACAGTTAACTAACCCTGATCCGTCGGGAGAGTCAGGCACACGCATCAACAATCCCTACACACTCAAAACATCTCTCTAGAAAGACAAAGGTAGCTGCACCCGAAGGATTGAAGAGTCCTTAGCCGAATCTATGATTCGACTGAACATTCGGGGGCTACTAACATGGTTACACCCTGCGGGTACACGACCTCAGCATACCTGGTCCAGCCCAAGAAAGGCCCATAACAAATATACGCCAGCCCATGAAGACTTTCGGGTGGCCAGGGCCCATGACGCCTTCGGATCCTTGGAGAGCAAGACTAGAGTAGATAGAAAATTCAAAGGGGGAAACCCTAAAACCTGTAACCGACTCGATCTATGCCCGGGACCTGCCTACCTCTATATAAAGGCCAGGAGGGCACGTCGAGGAGGATCTCTGACAATCTCTCGCACACCACCGCATACACACATCCATGCCAGATTGCATCTGTGTACCCCTGTAACCTTCGGTTCCGCCATAATCAAGAGCAGACAAGCAGGAGTAGGGTTTTCCCTCCGGGGGCCTGAACCTGGGTAAACCTCGTGTCCCCGTGTTGCTTGTTTGCTAACCGTTTCGTGATCTCCAACATCCCCATCTTCTCCAAAACCCAAGTCCATAACAATGGACATTGACGAGATTAAACCTCGTCAGCCGTAAGTACTGACTGGCTTGGGTCGGCCGATCCATGGCCATCTTCGTTGCAACGACGTTTCGCTTCATGAGAAGTTACGTCGTCGTCTTCGCCGCCTGCTTCGCCTTCGCCTTTAGGCCCCTCAGCCGACGATCTCTTCTGGCCACCTTCCTGTGGTTGACGTCGGCGAACCACTTGATGTTGTTCATGCCCGGCGGCCTCTGCTCCTCCCTCTTCTTCCTCTACTTCAGCTCCCCCTTGCTTCGACTGACCAAGATGGGAGGGATCTCGGCAGGCGAATGGCAGGCATATTTGGAAAGGAAATGAAGGGACACAGAAAAGGGAGTGAAACTCGGCTTGTTTCGCTGATAGAGTTAGTCCACACGCCTTTTCGTTTCATCCGACCTCTTCAAACACCCCAGCCCGCTAAGGTTCGGCATGGAACGCTGGCTTAAATTTCAGGCAAATCTGATGAAATTTCGGCTTCTAGGAGTCCGACCGGAAAAAAAACTGCTTTGTCCGATGTCAATTTTTTGTTTGCTTTGTCCTGTGAGGCTCGTCTTGTAGTACACCTGTAGTGTAGTACAGTAGTGGAGCACCCACCGACTGATGTGTGCGGTGTCGTGCCACCTCGGGTGCGCGACCTACAAGAACCCAATCAACACCGGCCATGCCCATGTTCCGTGGTCGGCGGGCAACCGGCGCTCCTCCTCCGACCGACCAAACCACCGCCCCCTCCGATCCGACGGACGCCGCTCGATCTGAACCAGCGGCGCGAACGCCCATCTCACATCACATGGCGCGCACTGCAGCAGTGGACTACGCTACGGGACGAAGCACCTTATCTATCTTCTTCTTTTGACTCCACCGCGAGGTCCACGACGCCAGGCCTTCGTCGAACCGTCCCCGACTGCGCGAGTCCGCGAGAGAGGGCGCTCACCACGCGCCATGGCGGCCATGGGCGCGGCCACCGGCGCCACGCTCCTCCCGAGGCCCAGCACAGGCGCGCATCGCCTCGCCACATCTTCCTACCCGTCCTCCTCGGCAACTCACGGGAGGAGCCGCCTCCTCCCCGTTAGGTACGGAAGCCATCCCGTGCCTGCTTACACAGTTATCACACTCCACGTCCTTCTCTCGTTCGGCTCCGGCTATGGCGCCGGTGCCCACCAGGCGTTCGATAGATTGCCCCTCCGCCGCCTGCCCTGCTAGACAGTGTCAATTTTCAGTCATTTGCAGGCTTGAAGTACTCTGTAGCTGAACTCTGCACATCCTTCCTTTTTCCCCTACTTATAGTGCCCGATCTGCTCTCTGTCAGTTGATACATTCATAGTAAGATATAATGCTTGCTGTTGGTGGTTTCCCTTATTGCATCAATTGTGAAACGCAGTACTGCTGGTGCATGTCAGAGTATAATCTGTGCCTTAATCCCTTATTACTGCTGTTTATGCAGATGCCAATCGCCTGGCGTCGACAAAACCAAGCCCAAGAGGAACTTGTTCGACAATGCCAGCAACCTTCTCACTAATCTGCTCGCGGGCGGCAACCTGAAGAATATGCCGGTTGCTGAAGGTGCCGTCACTGATCTGTTCGACCGGCCCCTTTTCTATTCGCTCTACGATTGGTTCCTCGAGGTGCTTATTATCCTGCTCTGTCTCCTGTTACTTACTACGTTTATTATTGCAGCTATTTGTTCTGCTTACTGGAAGCATGTATTAATTGCAGTCTGTGAGCATTAGATACATGTATGTGCATAGTATTTGAGTGAGAACTATGTATATGTTTGCAAATCCAAATGAAAGAGAGAGTACATGGCCCACAAATTTAGTAATCTTGACCAGATGACCAGCTGAGTGGTATTGTCGGATTGCCATTTTAACGTCATACTCAAACCTTATGTACTTGGTCGAATTATTTCTCCAGGTCTCGTTATATGCAGCGTACGATGCTAATCATACTCAGAAAAATAGCAAACCTTTTTTTTTTTTGACATCTCAGTTTGAGTTTACAATTTGTGTAACACCATTTGAGAGGGCCTTGATCAACATTAGAACGAACTTATTTACTTGGTATATTTTATGCGCCATGCAAGTCATAGAACATGAGGCCTCTCACAACCCCATTCAGAAATGCTGTACTTGTGTTGAATATAAAAGTGAAATTATGCCTTCATGAGGTGCATACCAAGATAAAATAAAAAGCAGCAGCATAACAAGATGATATGCTTATAGTTTATGCATGGTCTTTTCCTTCCATTTGTGCTGCTGTGATATGAAATAATTTTTGTTTGATGCTAACAATATCTTGTTATCCTTGCAGCACGGTTCTGTCTACAAACTTGCTTTCGGACCCAAATCATTTGTTGTTGTCTCTGATCCAATTGTTGCTAGATACATCCTCCGGGAAAATGCTTTCGCTTATGATAAGGTATGTTTTCTAATACATGCAATGTGAAACATCTGACACTGTAGACAATCTCTGACTATAATTGTTGGCTCCTTTTTGTAGCATATGTTGCTTTCCCATGACCAAACTGCACATATAACAATATTAAATAAACTTCAGGAATAACTACTGGAGTAGTTTGATAGTTTCTTCCTTACATACTTTTCTACTTGAAATCAGGGAGTTCTGGCTGAAATTCTTGAACCAATAATGGGGAAGGGTCTTATACCTGCTGACCTTGATACCTGGAAGCAAAGGAGAAAAGGTTAGAGAGGTCGGATTTTGAATCATACTTGCATACTTGTAAGTCTTCCTTGAGTGTCATACTTCATGCTTCTGTACACTAGTCTAAGGTGCTACTAGTCAGTACAAGCAGATTGACCATTGTCCAGTGATATGAATTCATTAATTATGATGTTCATGTTTTTTTTGACCTGACAATCAGAGGTAAAGTTGTTTTAAAAGAAATCAAGGTTAAATATGTTGCTTCATGATAGTAGCTCTAGTCGTGCTAACTGGCCCTAGGGCTTACTTGGAATGTTGAATCAACTAGCATGTTTTATGAATAATTGTTAAGTACAATCATAGAACCTACCTTTATGGCGAAATTGGCCAACATAGTCAAACTATTGCAGAGCTAACATGAACCTCATGTTTGCATTCAAAAAATATTCTGCTGATGGCGCACCTTATCATTCTGGGTGTTCTGCAGTTATAACTCCTGGGTTTCATGGCTTATTCATAGAAGCTATGGTGAGAGTATTTACCAAATGTTCAGAGAGAACAATATCGAAACTTGAAGAACTTATTGAAAAGGGGGATCATAGTGACAAATCTACGATAGTGAACCTCGAAGAAGAATTCTCCAATTTGGCTCTTGACATAATTGGTTTGGGAGTGTTCAATTTTGATTTCGACTCGGTTAATAAGGAATCTCCTGTAATCAAGGTTGGTGTGAAGCACTGTGTAGTTATACGATCTGATGATCATTTGTTCCTAGGGAATGTGTGCATGGTCTGGTTTTCGAATTTTAGTAAAAGTACAGAACAGAGCCCATTTTGCATGTTTATGATGAGTAAACATGACTGTTGCTTATCTGCTAATTTTGTTGACCCTTATTTGGGTGTTTTCTATTTCTTTGTGCAGGCAGTATATGGAACTCTTTTTGAAGCTGAGCATCGATCCACATTTTATATCCCTTACTGGAATCTTCCATTAACTCAATGGATAGTGCCAAGACAGCGGAAGTTCCGCAGTGACCTCAAGGTTATCAATGATTGTCTTGACAATCTTATTAAAAATGCAAAAGAAACGAGACAGGTTTGTGCCAACATAAAATTTAGCTATACATGGTGCCTTTTTCTGGAACTTGTAGTAGTCTTGACATTGCTTAAATATAGGAAGCTGATGTGGAAAAGCTCCAGCAGAGAGACTACTCATCCCTGAAGGTTTCCTCCTATCACTCCTTATTTTCTTGGTTCATACTGATATTATCTGTTTGCTTTATAAAACATCGATATTATTTGGCAGTTCGTGATGTTGTCATTATATTTGTAGGATGCCAGCTTGCTGAGGTTCCTTGTTGACATGAGGGGAGCTGATGTTGACGATCGCCAGGTAAATCGCCCATGTAATGTTTAATTTTGTAGGAATGGAACATCAATAACTTGTGCTGCACCATTTATTTGTTCCAACACAGGAGATTTTAATATTTTCTGTGTGCCCTTTCATATTCCTCATTTGTATTTCTACTTGAATCAGGCAAATAAGTGACAATTTTTTTTGTGATAGCTTCGAGATGATCTTATGACAATGCTTATCGCTGGACATGAAACAACTGCGGCTGTCTTGACATGGTCTATTTTTCTACTAGCCCAGGTACACAAATTTTTTCACTGACATGAACAGATAATGAAAATTTAAATTGCCTACTTGCGACTTAAGTAATATCATATAATTGACTG
The DNA here is from genome assembly GCA_023614405.1 of Avena insularis. Taxonomy (NCBI): domain Eukaryota; kingdom Viridiplantae; phylum Streptophyta; class Magnoliopsida; order Poales; family Poaceae; genus Avena; species Avena insularis. The sequence continues at coordinate 93,917,707 of CM042695.1, forward strand.
ATTTTATACAGAACCCCACCAAGATGAGAAAAGCCCAGGCAGAGATCGATGCTGTACTCAACAATGGGGCAATTACAGCGGACAAGCTCAAGAAATTGGAGTATGTTACTTATGTTCACATTTCTTTAGAATTGAACTATGTTTGGTTCTTCTACACACTACCCCCTCGAATTTTGAGCCTAATTTTGACCATGAATTTGACAAACAAAAATGAGTTATATGCTATACAACCATTGGATTCGTATTCGAAGAAGTTTCCATTAGTATACTTTTGTGGCCAACAACTCATATTCTTTTAGTCAAATGCATGATCAAAGTTAGGCTCAAATTTCGAGGGGGCTTTATATATTTGGAAGGACGGAGTATTTTCTGGTGGTTGTTTAAAAAGCTAAAGATTTTTTTTTGCGGGCTAAAAAAAATCCAAAGATTTTCATCATGTATTCTTCATGGCATATCATATGCTTGCAAAATCACCTGCTTTTACTAACTTTCCATGTCGTGTCAGTAAGATTTTATTATAGTAATGCTTCATAAATTGTTTAGATTTCACATACTGCTTCATGTGTGCTATAGGTACATAAGATTGATCATCGTTGAATCTCTTCGCTTGTATCCTCAACCACCTTTGTTAATCAGGCGTTCTCTCCGTCCAGATAAATTGCCAGGTACCATCTTCCCTTTAATATATCCAGCTTTCTTCTAGCAATCAGAAAAGAAGTCAGTACAAGGTTATTGGGAAGACATGTGCCAGATATGAAAGGGCATGTGATGTGGTACCGGCAGTGCCATTTTGCAGAGCATGAATTCGTATTAAATTAAACTTCAATTCCTTTTCTCAAAAAGGAAGCCAAAAGACAATATAGCATCGAACTCATGGCATAAACATGCCTTTTTTTTCAAGTTAAGATGCATATTGAAACATTTGCTATTCAACATTTGCATTCTAAATTATCTCTTGAAAATTTATGCACACAAATTCGTAGGTGGGTATAATGGAGCAAAAGAGGGATACGAAATACCAGCTGGAACTGATCTATTTCTTTCGGTAAGATGGGTGATTGGCAGATTTAAGCTGGTTATTTATTTCAGATATTCATAGTACTGGTACCAGTATAAATTACCTTCATGTCAAGCTTGCTATAGGTTGACTGGTCTGTGGAGCTTAAACCACTCCAAACTTGATTCTATTCTCCTTTAGAAGTTTGTCTTATGTAAGTGCTAAAAAAAAAAGTTTGTCTTATGGAAAATGCTGGCACTGCAGATATACAATCTCCATAGATCTCCATACTTTTGGGATAGACCAAATGAGTTTGAACCAGAGAGGTTTACAGTTCCAAAGATGGATGAGAACATTGAAGGGTGGGCCGGGTTTGATCCTGCCCGGAGTCCTGGCGCGATGTATCCCAACGAGGTATGCCCGAACACTAGTCTTGTCATTATCACCTCTACTGATTAGACCTCTTTCTTTTGAAACATTAAGACCTTATTAAACTCCGTTTACCAGATTATAGCAGACTTCGCTTTCCTCCCCTTTGGTGGAGGACCCCGCAAATGCGTGGGAGACCAATTCGCGCTCCTCGAGTCAACAGTGGCCTTGGCCCTGCTATTGCAAAAGTTTGACGTGGAACTGCGAGGATCGCCCGATGAAGTCGAGATGGTGACGGGTGCGACGATTCACACAAAGAACGGGTTGTGGTGCAGGCTGAGGAAAAGGACTTGATCGATCAAGCATAACTTTGCACCAAAAGCTCTGCTTATTGTTGACTTCTCACATCATATGCATATGCTTTAGCTGGGTAAAGCAGGTTCATGTACATGGTAACATCTCTTGGGAGCTTTAGGGGCATCAGTTCTGTGCACCACCATCATCTGAAACATATGGCTGCAAATGATGGGTGCTGCATGCAGCCATGCACACATGCATGCATCTAAACAGAATTACAGTGCACTCCATGCCAACTGACCAGATTATTGTGATGGAGTAGGTCGCTGTATGTCTCACCTAGGTGTCCCGGGTTTCTTATGAACTCAGATAACCTGATATGTGCCGTGGCGACGTGCCATTGGATACTTCTTGGCATGGAAGCAGAGGTAGGTTTCAGTCATGCTGTTGTGCCGTGTTGCGGTGGGATGCATGCTGTGCAGGAAACAAAGAAGCCCACAGAATTGAATTGAAAAATTGATGCCGATAGCGATGTGGCAAGTAAGCTACTCATACTTCTTTTCATCCGTGGATGCCATGATGCTGTGTATTCCACATTTTTGTTTCATTATCAACACATTATTATTCCATGTACTCTAGTATATGTGTGGTTCTTGTGACAGATGAAATTTCCTTGTGGTTGGGGTGGAACTTTGATGTGTATGTTGCTTTAGCTGGGAACCAAAACAGCACGTTTCTGCGACCTTTTGTGGTCAGCCAATTCGCTGTCGCACGAGCTGTATGCATGGTGAGCAAATCTTCAGACAACGAAAGCCTAGTTTACTTCTGTTCTGGCTTCTTTTCTTGAATTACCTTCACTCTCTATTTGATATCTCGTGATGAATGTAGCAGCAGTAAATTCAGGCAACCAATTTAGACACCGTTTTAATCGTAATTCTGAACATTTGATGGTAAAGATTTGTAAACTGGTTTTTTTTAGGTAAATACTATACACATGCAAGGTTTCAGATTTTTGTATTCCACGTTTTCGTTTTATTATGAACACGTTATTCCATATGTATGTGTGGTTCTTGTGGTGCTGAAAAATCTTTGTGGTTGGATTAGAACTTCGATGTGTATGCTGCTTTAGTTGGAGCCAAAACAGCACGTTTCCGCGACCCTTTTGTGGTCAGCCAATTTGAATTTGCTGTCGCACGAGCTGTATGCATGATGGTCAAATCTCCGTAGACAACGAAAGCCTAATTCACCCATTGTCTTTGCTTCTTTTCTTCAATCGCCCCCTCGCTCTTCTTACATGGTTGGTACCGTGCACGTGAAAAGAAAAATCGAGACCATGCCTTTTTATCCGTATAGAATCGTATTTAATGTAGCAACAATATAGAGCTGATTAGGGTTTTCTAACTTGATTTTTTTGTTGCAAAAAATAATCTAAGTGGCTTCAACCCTATTGTGACGCCAATCCACCATATTACTTGCACATCATGGGATCCTTACACCATAAGCACTCTCAAGTAAACCCCCATTCTAGTCGGTAGGCAAAATTTCGCTCCTCTGGCCATGTGTAGATGAACAACAGCCCATTTTGGAAAATTTCCAAAACTATCCACAGTTTTCGGCTATGTGTCGTTTTCGCTTTTACCTTTTTTGACGTTATAGTAATATTTTTCTTACCACACAAACTTACACCCGACGGTAAAATGTTCCTTGGACCTCTTCGAGGAAACGGCGTAGACTGTTCTACCAAACAATCTACTACTATACAATACTGTACTAGTATACAAGTATTATGTACGCAGTAGTATGCACATGTATGATGGAATTGTGGAAAATGCAGCTGCGCTAGCTGCCGCACAAGTACGACTTGAATTTTCAACCGGACCCGATCGGATCGCAGGGTGCGCGCGTAGCCTTTCGACGTGTACCCTTAACAACCACCCTACCCATCTTCCTTGATCGGATGCTCTAGACTCTACTACCGAGAGTAGAGAGGAGTTGGGGCAGTTAAACTAGTTGGCTAGGTAGTGAGCCATCTGCTTGACCGGTTCCTGCTTCCTCCCTCCCCGCCAATCAAGGGCCGAAAGGTCAAGGTCCTGCCAGGGCCCCGCCTCACACCAAACCCTATCCTTTCCCTTTCCCCATCCTGGAATTTTCTTACGTTTGTCCTAAAACCCACATGCGGTAAAACGGGTAATGCGGTCGACGGGTCGTTTTCATCTCGGGAGAACGGACAAGCGGCGGCAGGAGATGGTGCGATTCTCGCTCGAGTTCGACAGCTTCTCGTGTTACTAGAATATTATTATCGCTCGATTTTCTTACCAGCAAAATCATAATTATGTTGGATGATGTACTCCTAGGTTAAATGCATCAATTTTCTGTCACTTATAAGTACGTAACTCATTTTATTTCAACTGGATTATTGAGCTTGAACAGTGGGAGTCGTCTAAAGTACGTCTCTGAAGAGAGCTAGTATAGTACAGTAGTCTAGTAGACTTCAAATTACAAGGACATTATCTTATAGAATTCATATTTGTATAATATATACCAAGTGTTAGTTACAACAGTTGGTAGTAGCACATGCTCTAGCTAGGGATGTTAATTGGCAGGGAACATGAGAGGTTGCGTGTTGCAGCAGGAAGAAAAGGATATCCATGGAGTCAACTCTTTGACCCATGTCATCACGTCACCTCATACGTAGTCTCTCCCCCTCTATTTCTATGGAGAAAACCCATAAAATGACCTATTCCCTGGAAGTCATTACAAAATAATACTGTTTCAAAATCAACTCACAAACTAGTCTGTTAGCATGACTCCTTGAGCCCCGGATTTAATGAAAAATGGTTATTTTCAAAATTATATTTTAGATAAGTCCATTATGTGTCAAATTTTTGAAAAAGAGTTATTTTTGGAAAAAACGCCGTTTCCCTCTTACCGACTTGCCCCATATATTTCCTAGCAACAAGATTTTCCAAATAAAACAACTTAAAGGGATACGAAAAACATGACCACGTGTAAGATGCTTTATATTATATATATTTTACCACCTCAAAATGTAAATGCATCCATATATGTATATATGCTAGCTAGGCAGTCACGATCGCGTTGAACGAATTGAAAGCACCAACCATGAAGAGTCTAATTTCCTTTGACCCTCAACTAGTCAGAGCCGTGCAAACTTAGGCGATCAAAAAAAATAAGCTGTCGCATTAGCCTGTCGTTTTGGCCGCACCAAATCTTGTTGACCGGCCAAAGCAACCAACAATTCCCCTCTCCCAAGTAACAACAAGTAGGCTTCTATCTGACTATAAATCAATTGTTTTCTTTACACAAACGTGTTTGGATTACACAAACAAGAGGATCAAAATCAGCAAGGCGTTCCTTGGTGCAACGATGTCTCCTCAGTCTCAGTGTATTGTATCTCTGAACAAAGAATGCTATTTTGGACATGGTTATAGATGAACACGCAATTCGAAATTTAGCAAAAAAAAATATTACCGCTTTTGAGAAAAATACATAAAATTCGAGCATTTAATGTTGCAAATAGTAATGCATAGGCTAACATTAATATAATTCCCATTGTCTACAATGATTATACTAGCGATCAAAATCACATACACTAAAACAAGAATAGCATGCATCCTCGAAATAAAACTAGATACTTTACTGACCTAACAAGCAGTTCCCTCATGGAATAACTAACCGCAAGACCGATTTCTTACCGTGGGGGTATTGAGGAAAAGAGATTGTTGTGCGGTAGGGCATAATCGAGGAAGAGTAGGCAACACCAATGGTCAATAGGGGTGGGAAAAAGTGAAACCGGACAAACCATCCAAACCGGTTGATTTGGTGCTAGTTTATTTTCTTTCACAAACTAAATCCTAACTCCCAAACTAGTTCAAAAAAATGAACTAACGCAAACCGGTGAAACCACTCAAACCGGTTTTGCCCACCCCTAATGGTCAATGTACATAGTCAAGGAAGGAGGGGTGATGCCAAATGATATAACATAAAGCAGAGCACTTCACGTAAACTTGATCGACTGGCTACCCTGCAGAAACCCATAGTTAGCCGCATGACTGGCTACCCCTGTAGATACCCACAGCTAGCCGAATTCGTAGAGTCACAAGGTACACGGTGTTAGACTATTTCTTGCAGCTCAAGAAGCCCTAGCCGAACCGACTTGGCCCTCTATATAAACTCTTGTAATTGTAACAATTATTATTATTAAGTATCAATCTATTCTACTTTATATGGTATCAGAGCTAGAGGTCCTAGGATCAAATTCTGGCCAACGCAAGAAATTAAAAAACAAATATTGCGTCCCCCTAAAACATACGTCACAATAGACCAAAGAGCAAAGATGTAGAGTGAGTGGTAAAATAAATTGTCTAGACTTTTCTATCAGTTCAGAATTTTAGTTGCATTGGCTAGTGCATGCAGTTAAATAGAAAACTCGAGCTATACTTAATTATACAAAGTAGCATATTTCTCTCACGTATTCTCGTCTAAGCTATGTTGCCTATGTATAATGCATCCCTTGTATATCGGATTTACAATCCTTATTGAGAGAGCGAAGGCTGATGGTCAATTTGAAGGATTAGTTTCACATCTTATTGATGGTGGACTCTCTATTCTTTAATACGCTGACGACACAATTCTATTTATGGAACATGATCTAGAGAAGGCTAAGAAACTGAAATTAATTTTATCAGCATTCGAACAACTATCTGAACTTAAAATTAACTTTCATAAGAATGATTTGTATTATTTTGGCGATGCCCAAAACGAGGCCCACCTATATGCTGAACTTTTCGGCTGTGGTCAGGGGCAATTTCCAATCAACTATTTGGGAATACCGATTCATTATCGACGTCTCACAATTGCTGAATGGAAACTTGTTGAGAAAAGGCTACAAAAACGTCTTAATAGTTGGAAAGGCAAATTGCTATCCCTTGGTGGAAGACTAGTACTCATAAATTCAGTACTTACTAACATGGTACTGCATATGATCTCGTTTTTCCAATTACCAAAATGTGTCTTGAACAAAGTGGATTATTTTCGTTCAAGATTCTTTTGGCAAGGGGATAGTGAGAAAAAGAAGTATCAACTGGCCAGATGGAATGTGGTTTGTCACCCGAAGGAGTATGGTGGACTAGGCATACACGATTTGTAAGTCAAAAGCATCGCGCTTCTGGGCAAGTGGCTTTTTAAACTACTTACAGAAGATGACGTTTGGCAAACCATGTTATGGAGAAAATATGTGGGGTTCAAAGCTGTGTCTCAAGTGGTTTGGAAATCCGGTGATTCACACTTTTGGGCAGGCCTTATGGCCACCAAAAAACATTTCTTTTGTTTTGGTGCTTTTGAGATTAAGGATGGATCACAGATTAGGTTTTGGAAAGATAAGTGGCTTGGCCAAACTACTCTTCGCGAATAATATTCAGCTCTATATTCGATTGTTAGACAAAAAGGGAATACAATTTCCACGGTGATGGAAGACAACCCTCCTAATGTGTCTTTCATAAGAAGTCTCATTGGTCTTCGACTGGTATCTTGGAATAATCTACTATTACGATTATCCATGATACAATTGTCGGACGGTGTTGACGTGTTCAAATGGAAATTACTAGACAATGGTAAATTTTCTGTTGGCTCACTATATAGAGTTTTGGTTCAACCTGATATCCCGGTCGATGATAATAGTAAAATTTGGAAAATGAAAATACCCCTCAAGACGAAGATATTTGCATGGTATCTACAATTCTTACAAAAGATAATCTTGCAAAGAGGAATTGGCATGGAAGTACACAATGCGTTTTTCGTCATCACGATGAGACAATTCGTCATTTATTCTTCCATTGAAAATTTGCTCGCTCTATACGGTCATTCATCCAAATAGCTTCTGGTTTATCTCCTCCACGTTCAGTAACCAATGTTTTTGGTAATTGGTTGCATAGAATAGTGGATAAGTACAGAACTTTGTTTAGGGTGGAAGCGCTTGCTATTATATGGTCGCTATGGCTTTGTAGAAATGACAAGATTTTTAATAACATTGTGTCTTCTTCTTCTGCAGGTAATTTATCGAGCCACCCTCCGATCATGGACTACTCTTCAACGCATGGAGTTTCGCGACTTATTTGTGGAGGGATGTACGCGATTGAAGGACACGGTGAGGGATATTTTTTCCCGACATGGATGGCCACGTGATTTTAGGATTGATCTTCCTTAGATTAAAGACAATTTTTTCGATAGTGCCTTTTTGTAATTCTTGTCTACTTTTTGTTCTCTGGTTCTGTCGTTCGTGCATCTTAGTTATACAGACCGGGTATAAACATTAAACATTCTATGTTAATGCATGCATCCATTTCCAAAAAAAATCAGATTTGCTATCTAAACTAGAATTGTGGCACTAAATTTCCACAGGCCAAAATCTACACACACACACCCTTTGACTTTTTTTGTGAAATTTTTCTATCGATTTACTAATAATCATTAGTAACAATACAAAGAGATAAGACCCATTTGATCCGAATTTTATTAGGCATTGCTGTATCGGGTAGCAAGCCCTGCTAAAAAGATATTATTATCTCTGACATGTATGCAAATCAAGAAATAGTAATACATTTCCAAAAAAAAATCTAAGAATATAGCGACATTTTGCGGATTTCGTGATAGTTAGAAAATAGACACATATATGTTCGTACATAAATACTCCCTCAGTCCCACCGCGGATTTGTTTAGATATGCATGCATCTAATTGTGAGTTACAAATAGGAATCCGATGATTCCGACTAAGAAAACCTTCTTCCACGGCTACTACTTGCTCAAGGAAATCTCTAGAATGAAAGCCATGATGTTAGAACACTACTGGAAAAACGGTCTTCGGTGATGTGAACAAAGTGTAACATCCCAAAAATACTAAGCTTGGATCATCAAACTCTAATCCTCAAATTAGGGTTAACAAAAACTTTTCTAATTAAAATTATGAATGCATGCATATGTGTATGCATGGATTTTGAAATTCTTTGGAACCACCTTGTTTGATTGTTTCATTGCTTGTAAAATGTTTCTTAGGTGAAATAAACATTATCTAAAACATTTCCCACACTTTTCCTAAAGACAAGTAAATCAAAACAAATATATTAAAGGAATGGTCATTTTGACCAATTTAACTCCCATGCCTACTTTGACTGTCTCAAACTTTCAAAACCTAACAGAAACTTTTCTGGATCTTTGCACCCCTTGAATGTACTCATAACAAAGTATCAAGACCCACTTTGTGATCATCCAGGAACTTTCAAATGCATAGTTTAAATGACAGTTCAAAATTGAATCTTTCTCATTTGGGAAGATCCCACTTTTTCAAAAACCACTCAAACAAGCTCAACTTTCAAAACCAAGCATCTGTAGACTCACCAGCACCAATCTAGCAAACCCACCAAAAATCTTTTCAAAATTCAAAACTTGATTTCATGCGGCCATTTCATCAAACAGGTTGCAGACACAAATCAAACAAACATCAAACATTATAGTGTGCAGTAAAATTGGCCTAACTTGTTCCCTAGTTAGCTCACAACCAGCTCAGTAGATCATCTAGCAAGATTAACCAAGCACTAGTACCACTGTGAGCTTGCCATTGTCATCAATGGTGAACAGCCGAGCACACCCTTGTCACCCCATAGTCGACAGCAAGCTAGGAGCAGCAGCAAGCCTAGCCAGCATGTCTGGGAGGCAGCCCACCGTCCACTCCACCAGCGTTGCCAAGCCCTCGACCACACGCACGACCGCGCCAGACCGCCAGAGACCATGCCGAGCGCGGCGCCAGAGCACCACCGACCGAAGCCCACACAAGCGCCGCCTCGCCGTGCATACACAATCCCCACCGAGACCCAGAGACATCCCGACATCCCGTCACGCCCGTGACACACAGCCACCGCTCGCCGTCGAAGACGCCGCCTCTGCCGCGCAGAGCGTCGCGTGTTCCAGACCAGACCACACCGCCCCACGCCTCTAAACCATGCCATTGAGCATCGCCAGGAGACACCGCACCGTCCCCTACCCTCGCCCATGCCAATAGCCACCAGAATATTGCTTCGATTTAGCTCACCGGCGCCTGACGGTCCCTCGCCGACTATAAATAGAGGCCACCCTCGCCGATTTCTTCACACCATCTCACTCCTCTCACCGATCGTACACACCATTCTCGAGCAAGGCGAGCACCACCGTCGGAATTTTGCCGAGCCCGCCGCCTGGAGAAGAAGGAGCCAGCGATTGAGCCGCCCCAGAAGAGAAGCCACCGTACTGGAGATTCGCCGTCATCGACTTCATCGTTCGCCCGCCTCGCCGACCCTCGCCAGCACCCCGGTGAGCCCCCAACAACCCTCACTGGCCGCGCTAGGTTTCGTTCTCGCCGGTGTTGTCTCGCGTCGACGATGACTCCCAGCCGTTGGATTAGAATCAGATCGAACGACCCACATTGCCCCGTACCACTTCGCCCCTCCCCGTGTCACTGACGAGTGGGGACACCAACTTAAGCAGCCCGCGGGAGCACTACGTTAGCAGGCCGGCCCGTTAACTTTTTCCGCGCATCCCAGTTATTCAAATTAAACCTTTTTCTTTTTAATTCAAACACACTTTTGTACCCATTTTCAAAAATCAACCCAGGTCAATTAAGTGCACCATTTTGAATGAAACCAATTTTGTTGGAAAGGTCTGTGAATGCTGAATCCAAGCCCGTTGGATTCAAGTCATTTGGATCTGTAGATCATCCTTAGTAAAAATAACAAGGCAGAAGCTTTTCTGCATTCAAACATTTTTCAAATTTAAACCATAATAGATTTTGAGTTGATTTGAACTCTCAAAAATCACATTTAACCATACCTTTCAGAATATATAAAAATATATAAGTTTACTTGCAGAAATAATGTTCAAGTAATAAAAGATTGCCCCATAGGCATTTCTAGACACTTTATTTAATTAAAATAAAAGGGTAAAACCTTATTAAATTGTGACACCACTTTAAATCACATTCCCTTGGACTAAAATATGTGGTGATGACATGTGTCAACATGATCCCATGTTTGGTTTGGAGAATATTAAATCTGAAGTAGTTTTTCAATGAGTAGAAATTACTTTTCTAAAAATAAAAGGAATTAAACCAAGCCTTAACCTTGTAATGTTAGAGATGATGCTAGATCATCTATAGGACCCTTGTGTGTGATGATTGCAAGTAGTTAAGTATTGTTTGGTGATTGTGTACCTCGTATTTATTCATAGACGCTAGTACCGATCAAGGATACGAGGAGGAAGGAGGATACTACAAAGAAGAAGCCGAGGAGAACTTCAACCACTGCTCTGCACAAGGAAAGCTTATACTGATATTGTGCAAGCCAACACTGCTACTATGCTTACTATATGCCTTAAGCATATGTGATCATACCCACTTGATAAACCAATCCTAGTTTTATTTGCAAGCTTCTTACTTTATTTTTTCTTTATCAAAGCTTACTTAGAGTTTACTTAAGAGTTTGGTAGATACTAGAAAGTTATGAGAAGGTTGCTTAAAGAGCATAAAATTTGTCCTAAGTTAGAAACCTTGATATCATCCTAAGATATAAGGTTATATTTAGTTGAAACTCCCCTAGTTTACCACCCCTCATTAGTACTACCCCCACTAGTAGATGCTAGTGCTAAGCATAAAACTGGATCAACTTTAGATGGGAATACTTGGTGGAAAAATTGTTATGAAAACCTTGGAATGATGGATCATTTTGTTGAAATATTTTGGACATGTGTTTCCGAACACCCGATGATTTTTGGTGATGAAAAAGTTGAGGCATTAGCCTTAGCCCTTTATAAAACTGATGGTTGTCTTGATGCGATACCATTCCAATTTTATCGTACAACCACAATACCCAAAGATTGGGTAGGGCTTGACTGGAAACTTATGTACCTTAGTATTAGCTCCCTCATGGCCAAGGTCTGAGCTGAGGCTACCTTGTGAAGATTGTCCACCTGTGCAGTACCCAAGATGCCAGTTGGTCATGGTTGGGAGGCCAAACTCACAGGAGAGGTGCTTATACTAGGGCGTGTAATTGAAAGGTTAGGATTGGTTATCCGCATACTGAGTATGGTGAATTCAGGATTTGTTCCTGACGGATGTATCGAATGTTGTGGTGAAAGTGTACAATCTCTGTAGAGTGTCAAACTATTCGAATAGCCGCGTCATGATTATGGACGATTGGAGTGGCCATCTTGTTCCCGTCAGACTTTTCAAAAATGACTTGTGAAATGAATTGAGACTTTGACTTGACCACAACAGAGTTGTGACCTGAGTTACAAGATCCCCCTTAGGAGTTATAAAATTGTGACTAGCTTTGGAACTTAGTAGAGATAAATCTGGCTTTTGCAAAACAACCTTAGAGCCTAGTGTCCTATTATCCAAAAACCCCTTTTACCTATTAGTATTAGTTTGCGAGTACTTAAATAATACTCATGGCTTTGTCCCTGGCTATTCCCATGGCCAGACTATGAAGAGGAGTACCGGGAAGATGGACCCTAGGAAGGTTACGACAACTAGGATCATCTCCCATCGTCAGCATTGCCTGTGACCCCAAAGATGGAGCTTCGCCTACGCTACCGTTATTATTACAATTCCGCTGCTTGAAGTTGTATTAAGAACTGGATCATGAGATCCCTATTCGTGTAAGACCTTATATATGGTTTGTAATGGATGATGTACTGTGGTATCCAATTATGTTATGTCTCGCAAAAATGGTAATCCTGGGATTGCGATGTATGGCATAACAGGCATCTGGGATTAAAAATCCGGGTGTTGACAAGTTGGTATCAGAGCCATCCTGACCATAGGAGACCCTAGTTAGACTGGGCGTTTTGAATCAAAAACTTAGTTTCAAAACCAAAGAAAACAAATATTTACAAAAAACTTATTCTCATTCTTATCTCTTTGATTCTTTCATAAAAATTCATGTTCCTCAAAAACTCTTGCAAAATACATAAAATTTTGACATACTTGATCACCCTGCTAATCTACTCATCCTCTATTCTTATAGATGGACGTGAAGTACAGCAAGTTTTATCAGTTGGGGAATGGAGGAGACCTTATCTTTGAGAGGGATTTGGACCAGCTTTGAACTTGGAGCGTCACTTGAGTTCTTCGGAGCTCAGCTCAATGATCAAGGAGGAGAAGATCTGCAGTGGCTAATTGTTGCAAGTCTCCGAGGAAAGATTGAACCTCCCACTACTGAGGGAATTCAGTTTACCTTGAGGGAAAACAACTGGGTCGATGGACTTGCCAGGGCCATACAGGAAAGTCTGGCCCGTCTATGTGGGCAAAGCATCAATCAGATCAAGGGAACCCGCTTTGAGTTTTTCCCAAGGCTTGATGCTAATGGACAACCACTGGAAGCCCCGTACCACCCCGAGCTGAAGATTCAATTGGACCACCTTAGCTTCATGATGTACGATCGTCAGCAGGAATTGGATAACTGTCGTGACTACTCCAACCACAAGTCTGCCATCATCAAGACGAAGGGTCAGACCATCGCCATGCTAGCAAAGGATCGCAAGTCTCGCCGCTGTCAGCTCGACAAGAAGGAGCGCATCATTGCCCGTCTTCGCCACCGCATCTCATCTTTGGATGAGACCATCCACGAGAGAGACATGCAGTTGGAGGAAAGGGAGAATGCCGGAGAGGATCTTCGTGGAGACCCTTACTCCTATCTCAGCGATGACGATGATTTTCTGGAGGATCAGACCATGGACTTCTTCACCGATGAGGATGATTTCGCCTTCATCGATGATGATGAAGATGATGAAGCCACAGACTCCAAGGAGTAGTAGCACTTGAGCACTAGCGTAGTGAGTAGTATTCGGTCCCACTGTATCGTAGTTTCTAGAATGGTTCTTAAAACCATCTGTTTTTCTTTGTTGTGGTGTGTGTTGTACTGTGTGCTATGAATGAATGAATGAAAAAGCAAGTTGCTAGAAAAATCTGTGTCAAACTTTAAAAACTTTTCAAAGTCCCCGAAACCTTAGAAATTTCCCTCTTTTCTCATGATCTATCTAAATCTTCAGATGCCACGTGGAGGAAGTGGTTCATCCCCGGACCCGATGTTGCAGATTCTGCAAATGTTGACTTCTGACCGCGAAGCTGAAAGAGCGGAACTTCAAGCCAACCTAGCCACCCTTCAGCAGATAGCCCAGCTAGCCCACAACAACCAAGGCCACGGAAATCAGGACAACCATGGATCTAAGCTCAAGAATTTCCAGAATACCAACCCACCTTGTTTTCACTAAGTCGGAAGAACCCCTAGACCCGATGATTGGCTGCAAACCATGGAGAATAACCTAGAGGTCGCTGGAGTGGAAGCCAACGAGAAAGTCCTATTTGCCACCCACTATCTAGCCGGAGATGCCAGGGCATGGTGGAACAGTGTTCGTGCAATGACCGGAGGCCAGATGATGACCTGGGAGGAATTCAAGGTCAAGTTTATCAGAACCCATGTGCCACCGGGTTTGATCAAGAGGATGAGAGACGAGTTTAGAGAACTGAAACAAGGAAGGATGACTGTAGTGGAATACTGTGACAAATTTTTGTCATTAGCTAGGTATGCCCCGGATGAGATTGACACCGAAGCCAAGAAGGAGAGGTTCCTGAATGGTCTGCATGATGAGATGCAGACGGTGTTAGTCAATATCCCCTTTGCTGATATTGAAGCCCTTGTCGACTCTGCCATCCAGATGGAAGGAAAGATCAACCAAGCCAATGAGAACCGCAAGCGTCGCATGATGCATCAGCCAGGAACCCATCAGACCCCAAAGTATCGCCCCGACCCATCTCCAGGATTTGCCCCAAGAACCAACAGACCCCCGATGAACCGTCCGACCTATCCCAACCGTGGAAACCCTAGACCCGGAGGAAATCACAACCACCCCAGCAACTCTAGAAATTTCACCCGTGCCCCACCCAAGTTCAACACCAACAATGTTACCGCCAACACCAACACTGCCCCAAGGACTGGAAGCAATGTTGTGCCTGTCGCAGCCAAGGACAAGTCGCAAGTGACTTGTTATGACTGTGGAAATAAAGGCCACTATTCCAACGAGTGCCCCAACAAGAAGAATGCTACAGCACCCAATGCCAATGTCCCAGCTCAACAGCAGCGTCATGTTCAGCCCAGAAGAAGGTTTGCCCCAGGGAATTCGCTCAACCACAATGGCCGTCTTTTTCTCATGCATGCTGAAGAAGCTTAGGAAGCGCCAGACGTCGTGATGGGTATGTTTTCTGTTAATTCAGTACTTGCAAGAGTGTTGTTTGACTCTGGTGCATCGCATTCATTTGTCACCGAAGAATTTGCCTGCACTAGTAAAATTCAACCAACCAAACTGAAGCATGTAATGATTGTGCAAATTCCCGGATCAACCACCAAGGCTAGGCAAATTTGCAAAGTCGTCCCTATCCAAATCCATGGCATAGATTTTTATGCTAATCTGATAGTACTCGGAACTAAAGGTTTGGAAGTAGTACTAGGAATGGATTGGATGTCCAAACATAAGGGATTGGTTGACTGTGCCAAGAAAGCCATCACCATGACCAGTACAGCCGGAATATCAGTCGAGCATATATCTGAAACCTTACCTCGTCAATTCAAATGCAACAAGAGTATAGCCCAACCTACCATTGACCAAGTCTGGATAGTCTGTGAATACCCCGATGTATTTCTAGATGTTTTGCCCGGTATGCCCCCAGATTGGGATATCGAGTTTATCATTGAACTAATCCCCGGAACAGGACCCATAGCCCAGAGACCCTATAGTATGAACCCGTCAGAGCTCGCAGAACTGAAGAAGCAACTGGATTCCATGCTGGAAATTGGATTGATTCAACCAAGTGCGTCACCATGGAGATCACCTGTCTTGTTTGTGGACAAGAAAGATGGAGGTAACCGTTTGTGTACGGATTATCAGAAATTGAATGATGTCACCATCAAGAATAAGTACCCCTTTCCCAAAATAGAAGATTTGTTTGATCAGTTGACCGGTGCCAAAGTGTTTTCTAAGATTGATCTTAGAACTGGCTATCATCAACTCAAAATTCGTGCAGAGGATATTCCAAAGACTGCCTTTACCACCAGATATGGATTGTATGAGTATACGGTCATGTCTTTCAGATTAACCAATGCCCCCGCTTATTTCATGAACCTCATGAATAAGATTTTTATGGACTTCCTGGATAAGTTTGTCATTGTTTTCATCGATGACATTCTGATTTATTCCAAATCAGAAGAAGAACATGAGCTACACCTAAGGACCATTCTTGGAACCCTTAGAGAGCATTAGTTGTATGCAAAGTTTAGCAAATGTGAATTCTGGTTACAGGAGGTAGGATTCCTCGGTCACATTGTATCAGCCGGAGGAATTTCCGTTGACCCTGCCAAAGTGAAAGATGTAGAAGATTGGCAAGCCCCAACCACTCAAACCCAAGTTCGTGCATTTCTCGGATTGACGGGATATTACCACAAATTCGTAGAAGGATTCTCGAGTATCGCCAGACCCATGACCCAATTGCTGAAGAAGGACAAGAAGTTTGAATGGACCGACAAATGTGAAGCGAGTTTTCAAGAACTCAAAAGGAGATTGATTTCCGCCCCAATCTTGATCATGCCGGATATCACATAGCCCTTTGATGTGTATTGTGACGCATCCAAGATCGGTCTCGGATGTGTGCTAATGCAAGAAGGAAAAGTTATATCTTATTTATCTCGACAATTGAAGCAACATGAGCAAAATTACCCAACCCATGACCTCTAACTCGCAGCCGTAGTTCTAGCCCTGAAGACATGGAGACATTACCTGATGGGAAATCGTTGTGAGATTTATTCGGATCACAAGAGCCTAAAGTATATATTCACTCAGAAGGAACTGAATATGAGGCAGAGAAGATGGATTGAGCTAATCAAGGATTATGACCTGGACATTCACTATCACCCTGGTAAAGCCAACGTGGTAGCCGATGCCCTTAGCAGATTGTCGTGCCGCTTGAACTCCATGATTTTGAAGGAGCAACCAAGCTTGCACAATGAGATGGAAGATTTTCGAATGGAATTAGTAAGTGAAGGATTTTTGGCTAGCATAGAACTCCAGCCCACTTTGATCAGTCAGATTAAAGAGGCGCAGAAGGAAAATGCTAGTATCGACGGAATCAAGCGTCGTATCGGTACAGGCAAAGTACCCGGATTCACAGAAGACGAAGAAGGAGTTTTGTGGTACAAAGGACGCCTTTGTGTACCATCAGATTCTGAGTTGAAAGAAGTTATCTTGAAGGAGGCTCATGATACTCTTTATTCTATCCATCCCGGAGGAACTAAGATGTATCAAGATTTAAAGGAGCAATTTTGGTGGCATAAGATGAAGCGAGAAATCGGAAGCTATATCGCCAAGTGTGATATATGTCAGCGAGTCAAGGCAGGACATCAAAGACCCGCTGGATTGTTGCAACCTTTGCAGATTCCGGAATGGAAATGGGATTCTATAGGAATGGACTTTATCACTGGACTGCCTACTTCTAGTAGGGGAAATGACTCTATCTGGGTCATAGTGGATAGATTGTCCAAAGTCGCCCATTTCTTGCCCGTCAAAACCACATATCAGAGTTTGAAACTAGCGGAGTTGTACATCGCTAGAATCGTCAGTTTGCACGGAGTCCCTGAGAACATAGTATCGGATCGAGGAACTCAGTTTACCTCGAGATTCTGGAAGAAAGTTCAAGAAGGTTTAGGAACCCGCCTAGATTTCAGTACCGCGTATCACCCTCAAACCGATGGACAAACAGAGCGAGTAAATCAAATACTCAAGATATCTTTGAGAGCATGTGTGTTAGAATATGGATCCAAGTGGGAAGGCATGCGTTTGCAGAATTTTCCTACAACAACAGTTACCAAGCCAGTTTGCAAATGGCCCCATTTGAATTCATGTACGGAAGAAAGTGTCGCACCCCTTTGAACTGTTCGGAAGTAGGAGAGAGTCAGATCTTTGGACCCTACATCCTATGAGAAGCAGAAGAGAAGGTTCACAAGATTCGTGAGCACCTCAAGACAGCCCAATCCCGACAGAAGAGTTACGCCGACAAGAGACGTAGAGACCTCGCCTTCAACATAGGAGATTTTGTTTATCTCAAAGTGTCGCCATTGAAGGGAATGCAGCGTTTCCAACTCAAAGGAAAGTTAGACCCCAGATATATCGGACCTTTCAAAATTCTGAACCGTCGAGGAGAAGTGTCGTATCAATTGGAACTACCCGAAGAGATGTCAGTCGTGCACAATGTGTTCCATATCTCGTTACTTCGCAAGTGCCTCGAAGTTCCAGAGAAGATCGAAGTGTTCAAGAATATCGATCACCGGACCATAGAGATCGACGATGACCTGACCTATCCCGAAGTACCCATCTGTATTTTGGAAGAAGCCTTCAGAACTACCCAAACCCGAATCATCAAGTTTCTCAAGATTCAGTGGAGCAACCACACAGAAGAGGAAGCTACCTGGGAACGCGAAGATTACATCAGGACGGAGTTCCCCGATCTCTTCAAATCCTAGGTAATCTTTTCGTCCTTTTTCAAATCTCGGGACGAGATTTTGTTTAAGGGGGGAAGGTTTGTAACATCCCAAAAATACTAAGCTTGGATCATCAAACTCTAATCCTCAAATTAGGGTTAACAAAAACTTTTCTAATTAAAATTATGAATGCATGCATATGTGTATGCATGGATTTTGAAATTCTTTGGAACCACCTTGTTTGATTGTTTCATTGCTTGTAAAATGTTTCTTAGGTGAAATAAACATCATCTAAAACATTTACCACACTTTTCCTAAAGACAAGTAAATCAAAACAAATATATTAAGGGAATGGTCATTTTGACCAATTTAACTCCCATGCCTACTTTGGCTGTCTCAAACTTTCAAAACCTAACAGAAACTTTTCTGGATCTTTGCACCCCTTGAATGTACTCATAACAAAGTATCAAGGCCCACTTTGTGATCATCCAGGAACTTTCAAATGCATAGTTTAAATGACAATTCAAAATTGAATCTTTCTCATATGGGAAGATCCCACTTTTCAAAAACCACTCAAACAAGCTCAACTTTCAAAACCCAAGCATCTGCAGACTCACCAGCACCAATCTAGCAAACCCACCAAAAATCTTTTCAAAATTCAAAACTTGATTTCATGCGGTCATTTCATCAAATAGGTTGCAGACACAAATCAAACAAACATCAAACACTATAGTGTGCAGTAAAATTGGCCTAACTTGTTCCCTAGTTAGCTCACAACCAGCTCAGTAGATCATCTAGCAAGATTAACCAAGCACTAGCACCACTGTGAGCTTGCCATTGTTATCAATGGTGAACAGCCGAGCACACCCTTGCCACCCCATAGTCGACAGCAAGCTAGGAGCAGCAAGCCTAGCGGCATGTCAGGAGGCGACCACCGTCCACCGCCACTCACTGTCCCAGCCGCGAGCGTTGCCAAGCCCTGGACCACACGCACGGACCGCGCCCAGACCGCCAGAGACCATGCCGAGCATGCGCCAAAGCACCACCCTCGACCGAAGCCCATAGACCGCGCGCCGCCCTCGCCGCGTGCATACACAATCCCCACCGACTCAGGAGACCGCCAGACATCCCCGTTCGCCGCCCCGTGACACACATCCACCGCTCGCTGTCGAAGACGCCGCCTCTACCGCGCAGAGCGTCGCGTGTTCCAGACCAGACCACACCGCCCCACGCCTCTAAACCATGTCGTTGAGAATCGCCAGGAAACTCCGCACCGTCCCCTACCCTCGCCCATGCCAATAGCCGCCTGTAACATTGCCCCCGATGAGCTCACCGTGCGCCCCGACGGTCCCCTCGCTTGACTATAAATAGAGGCCACCCCCGCTCGATTTCTTCACACCATATCACTCCCCTCTCCTCACTAATCGTGCCACACCATTCTCAGAGCAAGGCGAGCACCACCCCGTGGAATTTCGCCGGAGCCCGCCGCCTCTAGAGAAGAAGGTAGACAGCGATTGGAGCCGCCCCAGGAGAAGCCACCGGTACCAGGAGATTCGCCGTCGTCGACTTCGTCGTTCGACCGCCTCGCCGACCCTCGCCAGCACCCCGGTGAGCACCCAGCAATCCTCACTGGCCGCCATTGGTTTCGTTCTTGTCGGCGTTGTCTCAAGTCGACAATGACTCCCAGCCGACCCACGTTGCCCCGTACCGCTTCGCCCCTCCCCGTGTCACTGACGAGTGGGGACACCCACTTAAGCAGCCCGCGGGAGCACTACGCTTAGCAGGGCAGCCCGTTAACTTTTCCCGCGCAGCCCAGTTATTCAAATTAAACCTTTTTCTTTTTAATTCAAACACACTTCTGTACCTATTTTCAAAAATCAACCCAGGTCGATTCAGTGCACCATTTTGAATGAAACCAATTTTTTTTGGAAAGGTCTGTGAATGCTGAATCCAAGCCCGTTGGATTCAAGTCATTTGGATCTGTAGATCATCCTTAGTAAAAATAACAAGGCAGAAGCTTTTCTGCATTCAAACATTTTTCAAATTTAAACCATAATAGCTTTTGAGTTGATTTCAACTATAAAAAATCATATTTAACCATACCTTTCAGAATATATAAAAATATATAGGTTTACTTGCAGAAATAATGTTCAAGTAATAAAAGATTGCCCCATAGGCATTTCTAGACACTTTATTTAATTAAAATAAAAGGGTAAAACCTTATTAAATTGTGACACCTGACATGGATATGCCCTACGGGTACCCGATGTTAGCATACTTGGTACAGCCCGACGGAAGGCCCACTCGACGACCTGCCAGGGTCCAGGACGCCCAAGACGTTTCGGCTGCACGAAGCACATATGGACACGGACTCCACAGCGCACAAGACAAGGATACCTCAAGACTAGAGTTTGAATACAACTTGTAACCTACTCGTATTGGCACCCGAGACCTAGCCTCCCCATATATAAAGACTAGGAGGGTCCAATGAGGAGGGCACGACTACACACACGACCTACAGATGCCATAACCCCCGATAGACTAGACCATAATAGATCTACAGATCTAGGAACTCGACTCATACTTTCGCACACGCATCCACGCCAGATCGAATCTGCGCACCCTGTAACCTTCGGTTCCGCCGTAATCAAAGAGCAGACAAGCAGGAGTAGGGTTTTCCCTCCGGGGGCCTGAACCTGGGTAAATCTCGTGTCCCCTGGTTGCTTGTCTGTTAACCGTGCCATGATCTCCAGCATCCCCATCTTCTCCAAAACCCAAGTCCATAACAATGGGCATTGACGAGATTAAACCTCGTCAATTGGCGCCGTCTGTGGGAAACGGGGATTCGGCTGTGGTGACCTGCTGCATCTTTCGGATGCGTCGACCCGACGCGATCTTCGATTGCCGCAACTGGCTGCATCGGCTTCAGCGACCACGACTCGGGGGATCCCTCGACATCGGCGACCCAATGCGGTTTTCGGCTGCGATGACCCGATACATCCTTTGGATGTGGCGACCCCGTGCGGTCTTCGACCGCGACAATCTTCGGATGCGGAATTCGCTGCCGCCATCGACCCCAAGAACTCGTCGCTGCTAAGAGTGTGGTCCGCCGTATCGACTACGTCCGCCGCGTGACCCGCTACCCCGTCAACTTCGCCATGACAACCAACAAAGCTAAGTTTCCCTCTACTTAGATCTGATTTCCTTTTTAACTTGCACTCGAAACACTCGGGGGCTGCGCCCTCTTCGAGTAACCTAATGTGCCATCGGCTCCACGCACTCGAGCACCTCGAACGCGACAGCCCGAGTAGCTGATTCTGCCTGATCGTCGAATCCTTGAACTCCGAGTGCCTCGGCAAGGTACTGGGACTAAGGGTAATCAGGCTAACGAAAAGGCCTAGCATACAGTGCAACAGTGTCGACTCGATCGGCACCAGAATCTTACTATACAAGCCGACAGGCAAATATTCTTTCCAAGATACAAGTACTTCATAAATTCTTTATGTTTTTTGCAGCTTATAAGGACGACAACTGCGCCGAGCTATTCTATTAGGTCCTCCAACAGGAATCGACAAAACAGCTGGCTACGCCATACATCGAAGACTTGAATCGAGTCTCTCCTCAGATGGTTGCATCTCTTGATGCTACATAGACGCGACGCTGGCCGCGCACCCGACAGAAGCAACGACATCGACTTCATCCGGACCGTCGACTCCGCTACGTCAACTCTCGGCTCCTTATGTGTGAGACGCTGACTCGATGCACTTCCGGGTCACTGGTTTGTCCTCGCATGAGTCTCCACTCGAGTTTGTGACTCGACTAGACACTTGGAGGCTACTCCTATCAGGAGCGCTGGTTGCGCACCCGATGTACTTCCGGGTCAGCGGTACGCCCACGAGATTTTCGGCTACAACTACATGGTACAAGACTCGAGTTTCTGCCCGAGTCTACGACTCCGCCAGACACTCGGAGGCTACTCCAAACTAGAGCGATGGTCGCGCACACACAAGATCTTCGAGTCCTACGCCGAGTCTACGACTCCACTACGGACTCGGGGGCTACTCCCATAGGGAGGATTGATTCAAGCATCCGAAAAAAAATTGTGTCCTACGGACCTAAAGCAAACAACGGCTAAATTAAAGTCTCTCCTCGAGTCTACGACTCGAACAGACACTCGGGAGCTACTCCCATAGGGAGCGCTGGTCGCGCACCCTATAGTACATTGTGTTGACTACGTCCATGATGTCGATTCCTTTACAACAACCGAACAAATTCAGCTGACCCGATGAACTTCCGGGTGAAGTGCTTCGCACTCGACACAACTTTCGACTCCGACATCCAAATACAAGGTTCAAGACAACTAAGTCTCCACCCTAATCTATGTTTCGGATGGACACTCGGGGGCTACTGACATGGATATGCCCTACGGATACCCGATGTTAGCATACTAGGTCCAGACCGACGGAAGGCCCACTCGATGACCTACCAGGGTCCAGGACGCCCAAGACGTTTCGGCTGCACGAAGCACATATGGACACGGACTCCAAAGCGCAAGACAAGGATACCTCAAGACTAGAGTTTGAATACAACTTGTAACCTACTCGTGTGGCACCCAGAGACCTAGCCTCCCCATATATAAAGGCTAGGAGGGTCCAATGAGGAGCACGACTACACCACCGACCTCTGAGGCCCATAACCCCGATAGACTAGACCACAATAGATCTACAGATCTAGGAACTCGACTCATACTTTCGCACACGCATCCACGCCAGATCGAATCTGCGCACCCTGTAACCTTCGGTTCCGCCGTAATCAAAGAGCAGACAAGCAGGAGTAGGGTTTTCTCTCCGGGGCTGAACTCAGGTAAATCTCGTGTCCCCTGGTTGCTTGTCTGTTAACCGTGCCACGATCTCCAGCATCCCCATCTTCTCCAAAACCCAAGTCCATAACAATGGGCATTGACGAGATTAAACCTCGTCAACACCACTTTAAATCACATTCCCTTGGACTACAATATGTGGTGATGACATGTGTCAACATGATCCCATGTTTGGTTTGGAGAATATTAAATCTTAAGTAGTTTTTCAATGAGTAGAAATTACTTTTCTAAAAATAAAAGGAATTAAACCAAGCCTTAACCTTGTAATGTTAGAGATGATGCTAGATCATCTATAGGACCCTTGTGTGTGATGATTGCAAGTAGTTAAGTATTGTTTGGTGATTGTGTACCTCGTATTTATTCATAGACGCTAGTATCGACCAAGGATACGAGAAGGAAGGAGGTGTAGGGGTTCGTAGCATGGAAAACAAAAAATTTCTATCGCATACAAACAAACAAGCCAAGATCTATCTACTAGATTGCAGCAACGAGTCGATGGAATAACTCACCCTCGAAGATTCCAAAGTGTTTAACGAGCGATTCTCGTGGGTGATGTAGTCGTACTCTTTCCGATCTCAAGATCGCGTAGCGATCCTTCGGCGCAGCGTTCATAGCGCTCCATGATTGGTCACCGTTCGTACTCGGCGAAGACCTTCCTCTCCTTGTTCCGGCAGGCGGAGGTTGTAGCACTCTCCTCGCGATTCCGGCCTGTGGCGTGGTGCCGGAGGAGGGAAATCCATGAGGCTTCGCCTTAAGCCGGTGCGAGTATGGTGGAGCTTATGAGAGAGGCTATTAGTGGTCTAGTAATTAGACACACCAATTAGAAGGCTCTAAACCAATTAGAAGGCTCTAAACCGAAATAGCTCTAAACCGGGGTCTAGATCTAGGGTTTAGTTTAGAGGATAGGAAACTTGTGTGTGTCGGGGAGGAGCCCTGCCCCTCCTATATAGGTGGGAGGCTGGCCGGCCAAGGGAGGAGTTCCTCCCCAACTCGGCCTTGGGAGTGCGCCCGGCCAAGGGAGAATTCCCCTCAACTCGGCCTCCACCAATCCTCCTCTTTCCCACTTCCCAAAATTGCCGTTTGACTTTCAAACTAGCCGTTTGACTTTTCAATTTAGGATTTAAATAAACCCTTTATTTTGGACAGCAAGAACACCTAGTACATGATGCAATCATTCCAATATGTAATGACACATTCATGTACCCTTCCCCCTCCAGTGCCGGACATTCAGGACCTTCTAGAATGTTCGATGAAAACACGGAATCATTCCGCTACTCAAGCAGGACTTTCCTTATATGAATCTTATTCTCCGGACCATTCCGGATCACCTCGTGATATCCGGATCCCATCCGAGACTCGAACAACATTCGGTCTCTTTCTCATAATACCATAACTACTCAAACAACGTCAATCCTTAAGTGTGTCTCCCTACGGTTCGTGAATTATGCGGACATGATCGAGACACTTCTTGAACAATAACCAATAGAGGAATCTGGAAATTCATATGGCTCCCACATATCTCTGATTACTTTGCGATCGAATGAACCACTTACATACGATACCAATTTCCCTTTGTCTCACGATATGTTACTTATCCGAGGTTATGATCGGTATCTCTGCATACCTAGTTCATCCTCGTTCTTGATAAGTACTCTTTCTCGTTCCGTGATATGTGATCCCTTGTGACCAAGTCACATGCTTGCAAGCTAATTGGATGACATTTCACCGAGGGGCCAGAGAATATCTATCCGTCATGTGGATGGACAAATCCACTCTTGATCCATGTGTTTCAACCAATAATTTCCGAACACTCAATGCCACCTTTATAGCCACCACATTACGGTGTGGTGTTTGATGACATCAAAGCATCCATCCGATAAAGGTGATATGCATGATCTCATGGTCGAAGGAATTAGGTTACTATGTATCGAAAGCATATAGCAATTGAACTATTGAAATGACTTGATCTTTATGCTACGCTTGTCTATAGGAGTATGTCCACCATATCATTCTACTAACGATATGATCTTGTTGTTGATAACATCTCAATGTTCATCATAGCCAAACAACAATCATCAATCAACCAACAAGCTAGTGAAGTATAGAGGCTATACTAGGGACTTCAAATTTAGTTTACAAATCACACAAGTATTAATGGTTTCCTTGTTAATACTATTATAGCATGAATGTAAACATTTATCATAAACACAAAGATATATAATAATAACTACATTTATTATTGCCTCTAGGGCATATCTCCAACAGTCTCCCACTTGCACTAGAGTCATCTAATCTAGATTACATGGTAATATACCGAACACCCATGGCAGTTTGGTGTTGGTCATGTTTTGCCCTCGGGAGAGGTTTAGTCAACGGATCCGCCACATTCAGATCTGTGTGTACTTTGCAAATCTTTATATCCCCATCCTGGATATGTTCTCGAATAGCGTGGAAACGCAGCTTGATATGCTTGACTTCTTGTGTGACCTTGGTTCTTGCGCATTGGCTATGGCGCCCATGTTATCACAGTAGATAGACATTGGGTCCAGCGCACTTGGAACCACACCCAGCTCTGTAATGAACTCTTTCATCCATATCGCTTCTTGTGAAGCCTCCGAAGCAGCCATGTATTCCGATTCAGTTGAAGATCTCGCCACAACGCTTTGCTTTGCACTCCTCCAGCTGCTTTGCACCATTCAAAATAAATCATTATCCAGTTGTGATTTAGAATCATCCGGATCGGTGTTCCAACTAGCATCGGTGTAACCATTAACAACGAGCTGTTCATCACCTCCATAAGAAAGAACCACATCCTTAGTTCTTCTCAAGTACTTAAGGATGTTTTTGACATGTCAATGATCCACTCTGGATCACTTTGATATCTGCTAGTTAAACTAACGACATATGCAATGTCGGGTCTAGTACATAGCATGGCATACATTAGAGATCCTATGGCTGATGCATAGGAGTCTTACTCATCCTTTCTCTATCTTACGCGATGTCGGACTTTGAGTTTTACTCAAGGTCGTATTGGGCAACATGGGCAAGAACCCTTTCTTGCTATCTTCCATTCCAAACCTCTTTAGAACTTTGTCCAAATATGTACTTTGTGACAATGATATTTGGCGTTTCGATCTATCTCTATAAATCTTTATGCCTAATATGTAAGCTGCTTCGCCAAGATCCTTCATTTAAAACTATTATTCAAATATTCCTTGACACTATTAAGAAGGTCTACATCATTCCCAATCAACAATATGTCATCCACATACAGTATTAAGAATGCTACAGAGCTCCCACTCACTTTCTTGTAAATACAAGCTTCTCCATAAGTTTGTATAAAACCAAAACTTTGATTACCTTATCAAAAGCGTTGATTCCAACCGGGATGCTTGCTTCAACCCATAGATGGACCGTTGAAGTTTGCATACCTTGTTAGCATCTTTAGGATCGACAAAACCTTTGGGTTGCATCATATACAACTCTTCATCAATGTCTCCATTGAGGAATGCTGTTTTGACATCCATCTGCCATATCTCATAATCATAATATGCAGCGATTGCTAACATAATCCTCCACAGACTTTAAGCTACCGGTGAGAAAGTCTCATCGTAGTCAACTCCTTGAATTTGTCGAAACTCTTTTGCGACAAGTCGAGCTTTATAGACGGCCACATTACCATCAGCATCTGTTTTCTTCTTGAAAATCCATTTGTTCTCGACAGCCTTCCGGCCATCCGGTAAGTCCACCAAAGTCCATACTTGGTTTTCGTACATGGATCCAATCTCGGATTTCATGGCTTCTTGCCATTTATTGGAATCTGGGCTCATCATCGCTTCCTCATATGTCTCGGGGTCATCGGTGTTGTCCACCACCATGACATTCATAACGGAATCATACCAATGCAGGTGGTACGAGTTCTCGTTGACCTCCGAGGCTCTGTAGCAACTTCAGCGAAGTTTCATGATCACCATCATTAGCTTCCTCTCTTATTGGTGCGAGCACCACAGAACTTCTTCCGGTCTGCGCTACTTGCAATTCGAGAGTAGGTTCGACAACCTGGTCGAGTTATACTTTCCTTCCAGTCACTTCTTTCGAGAGAAATTCCTTCTCTAGAAAGGATCCATTCTTGGCAACAAAGATTTTGCCTTTGGATCTATGATAGAAGGCATACCCAATAGTTTCCTCGGGTATCCTTTGAAGACGCATTTTTCCTTTGGGTTCAAGCTTGTCCGGTAACTTCTTTACATAGGCTTCGCATCCCCAAACTTTAAGGAACGACAATTTAGGTTTCTTCCCAAACCATAATTCATATGGTGTCGTTTCAGCGGATTTAGGCGGTGCCCTATTTAAAGTGAATCGGCTGTTTCTAATGCATAACCCCAAAATGATAGTGGTAAATCTGTAAGTGACATCATAGAGCGAACCATATCTAAGAGAGTTCGATTCGACGTTCGGACACACCATTACTGTTGTGGTGTTCCGGCGGTGTCAATGCAGTATTCCACATTTCTTCAAATGCTCGCCAAACTCGTAACTTAGATATTCACCTCCACGATCAGATCGTAGAAATTTAATCTTCTTGTTACGTTGATTCTCTACCTCACTTTGAAACTCCTTAAACTTCTCGAAAGTTTCGGACTTATGTTTCATGAAATAGATATACCCATATCTACTCAAGTCATCCGTGAAGGTAAGAACATAACGATAACCACCGCGCGATGCTACACTCATTGGACCACACACATCGGTATGTATGATTTCCAATAAGTCTGTAGCTCGCTCCATTATACCAGAAAATGGAGTCTTAGTCATTTTACCCATCAGACATGCTTCGCATCTTTCAAGTGATTCAAAATCAAGTGATTCAAGAAGTCCATCGGAATGGAGTTTCTTCATACGCTTCACTCCAATGTGACCAAGACGACAGTGCCACATATAGGTCGAGTTATCGCTTGATTTCAATTGTTTAGCTTCAATGTTATTAATATGTGTATTTCTACTATCGAGATTCAACAAGAATAGACCATCTATCAAAGGTGCATGTGCGTAAAACATATTACTCATATAAATCGAACAACCATTATTCTCGGATTTAAACAAGTAACCGTCTCGCAATAAACAAGATCCTGATATAATGTTCATGCTTAACGCAGGCACCAAATAACAATTATTTAAGTATAAAATTAATCCCGATGGTAGATGAAGAGGTAGCGTGCCGACGCGATCACATCAACCTTTGATCCGTTTCCTACGCGCATCGTCACCTCGTTCTTCACTAGCTTCCGTTTATTCTGCAGCTCTGTTTGAGTTACAAATATGAGCAACGAACCGATTATCAAATACCCGCACTACTACGAATACTAGTGAGATACACATCAATAACATGTATATCGATATACCTTTCTTCTTGATGCTGCCGTTCTTCAAATCCCAAGTACTTTGGGCAATTCCGCTTCGAGGACCTTCTCCCTTGCGGTAAAGCACTCGGTTTCAGGCTTAGGTCCAGCCTTGGTCTTCTTCGTCGGCGTGGTAACTTTCTTACCACCCTTTTTGAAGTGTCCCTTTTGCTTAGACTTGCCTTTCTTGAATTTGGTGGTCTTATTGACCATCAACACTTGGTGCTCTTTCTTGATCTCCACTTCTGCAGATTTTAACATAGCAAATAGTTACGCAACTCTTTGTTCATGTTACGCATGTTGTAGTTCATCACAAAGTTCTTGTAACTTGGTGGTAGTGATTGGAGGATCGGTAAACCCCAAAGTATTAGGAATCACTATACCCAAACTTTGAAGTTTATTTGCGTGCCCGCACATCTTAAGCACATGCTCCGAGAGCTACCCTCTTCCATCTTGCGGTTAAAGAACTTTTCGAAGCTTCATTACTTTCAATTGCCGCATGAGTCTCAAAAATTAATTTGAGATCCTCGACAATATCATATGGATCGACTCTTCAAACCTTTTACAAGCTCGATTCTAAACCATACAAGATAGCACCTTTGAACTATGGAGATCGATTCTTAGGCGAGGTAAATATTCTTTACTTCATCGGTAGCATCAGTGCAGTGGGTCACCTAGCGGTGCATCCAGACATAGGTCAAATTACCGTGTGAGGACAATCCTCAAATTGAACCAATCCATGAAGTTGCTTCCATTGTTTTCAACTTTTCTTTCTCTAGGAGCATTAAAATTGATGGTAGCTGCCATTGATCTACAACATATTTGCAATAGTTTAGAATAAGTTTATGACAAATTGAGTTAAAATTAATTAATGAAATTAAACTAGGTGAACTCCACTCAAAACAACATCCCTCACATTGTTTTAGTGATCACAGAACCAAATCCACTACATCATCACAGATCATCACGAGATATGATATAGTTTTAATTGCGAAGAATCATCATGTTCATCATATCTAATATATGATTCATGCTTTACCTTTTTACAAGATCCGTGTTCACGAGGCCATGCTGTACATGCTAGGCTCGTCAAGATCAAACCTTAGCTACCGCATAAGCAAATCTGGCTTGCTTACGTTGTATTCACCCGGAATCAAAGACACCCGATCATCACGTGGTGCTTCGAAGCCCAAGCTTTGGCAACGGTGCATACTAAGGGTGAACACTTTAGAACTTGAAATTTATGTGCATGAGGGATCATCTTATAATTCTACCGTCGTCTACTAAGCAATACAAGATGCATAAAGGATTAACATCACATGCAATTCATAATATGTGATATGATATGGCCTTTCTTCTTTGTGCTTCCGATCTCCATCTTCAAGCACGAACATGATCTCCATCATCACCGCATAGCATCAAGGTCAATGACGCTTCTTCATGGTTGTCGTCCACCAGCTTCAACTATTACAACTATTTTGAATAGACACGCAGGTCTTAACGGAAATTAAAGACAACCATATGGCTCCTGCCGGTTGCCAACTTACAATAAGGATCATTGCATACATCAAATATAATCACAATCATGGCCATATCACATCACTGCACACCGCAAAACAAAGTTAGAAGCCTCTACTTTCTTTGCATATTTTACGTGGTTTGGGGCTTTCCATAGGTGTCGTTCTAACCTACGAACAAGAACCACAACATTGATACTAGCATTGTTGATTACCGTTGTAAATTGGATCTTTACTATGCTAGGAGAAAGCAGGCACCATAAAGCCACTTATTCAAAACGAGTTGCATGTCAAGCGTGGAGCAAGTCTCATGAACGATGTCATGTAAGGTTAGCTCGGGCCTCTTCTTCCCAACATACCGCAAGATGTAAAGTACTCAAAAAGCTATCTACATTAAAAGCATCAACGCCCACAATGACCATTGTGTTCTACTCGCAACAGATCTACATATAGACACGGCTCGATACCCTTTGTGGGGTTCGTAGCATGGAAAACAAAAATTTCTATCGCATACAAACAAACAAGCCAAGATCTATCTACTAGATTGCAAAGCAGTCGATGGAATAACTCACCCTCGAAGATTCCAAAGTGTTTAACGAGCAGATTCTCGTGGGTGATGTAGTCGTACTCTTTCCGATCTCAAGATCGCGTGACGATCCTTCGGCGCAGCGTTCCCATAGCGCTCCATGATCGGTCACTGCGTTAGGTTTTCGACGAAGACCTTCCTCTCCTTGTTTCAAAGCAGCGGAGGTTGTAGCACTCTCCTCGCGATTCCGGAAGACAATGGCGTGTGGTCAGGAGGTAGAGGGAAATCCCAGGCTTCGCCTTAAGCGGTGCAGTATGGTGGAGCTTATGAGAGAGGCTATTAGTGGTCTAGTAATTAGACACACCAATTAGAAGGCTCTAAACCAATTAGAAGGCTCTAAACCGAAATAGCTCTAAACCGGGGTCTAGATCTAGGGTTTAGTTTAGAGGATAGGAAACTTGTGTGTGTCAGGAGGGGAGCCCTGCCCCTCCTTATATAGGTGGGAGGGCTGGCCGGCCAAGGGGAGGAGTTCCTCCCCAACTCGGCCTTGGGAGGTGCGCCAGCCAAGGGGAGGAATTCCCCTCCAACTCGGCCTCCACCAATCCTCCTCTTTTCCCACTTCCCAAAATTGCCGTTTGACTTTCAAACTAGCCGTTTGACTTTTCAATTTAGGATTTAAATAAACCCTTTATTTTGGACAGCAAGAACACCTAGTACATGATGCAATCATTCCAATATGTAATGACACATTCATGTACCCCTTCCCCCTCCGGAGAGCCGGACATTCCGGGACCTTCTAGAATGTTCCCGATGAAAACACCGGAATCATTCCGCTACTCCGAAACGGGACTTTCCTTATATGAATCTTATTCTCCGGACCATTCCGGATCACCTCGTGATATCCCGGATCCCATCCGAGACTCCGAACAACATTCGGTCTCTTTCTCATAATACCATAACTACTCAAACAACGTCGAATCCTTAAGTGTGTCTCCCTACGGTTCGTGAATTATGCGGACATGATCGAGACACTTCTTCGAACAATAACCAATAGAGGAATCTGGAAATTCATATGGCTCCCACATATTTCTACGATTACTTTGCGATCGAATGAACCACTTACATACGATACCAATTTCCCTTTGTCTCACGATATGTTACTTATCCGAGGTTATGATCGTCGGTATCTCGCATACCTAGTTCATCCTTCTTATAAGTACTCTTTTCTCGTTCCCGTGATATGTGATCCCTTGTGACCAAGTCACATGCTTGCAAGCTAATTGGATGACATTTCACCGAGAGGGCCCAGAGAATATCTATCCGTCATGTGGATGGACAAATCCCACTCTTGATCCATGTGTTTCAACCAATAATTTCCGAACACTCAATGCCACCTTTATAGCCACCCTGTTACGGTGTGGTGTTTGATGACATCAAAGCATCCATCCAGTAAAGGTGATATGCATGATCTCATGGTCGAAGGAATTAGGTTACTATGTATCAGAAAGCATATAGCAATTGAACTATTGAAATGACTTGATCTTTATGCTACGCTTGTCTATAGGAGTATGTCCACCATATCATTCTCCTAACGATATGATCTTGTTGTTGATAACATCTCAATGTTCATGATAGGGAAACCACAATCATCAATCAACCAACAAGCTAGTGAAGTATAGAGGCTATACTAGGGACTTCAAATTTAGTTTACAAATCACACAAGTATTAATGGTTTCCTTGTTAATACTATTATAGCATGAATGTAAACATTTATCATAAACACAAAGATATATAATAATAACTACATTTATTATTGCCTCTAGGGCATATCTCCAACAGGAGGATACTACGAAGAAGAAGCCAAGAAGAACTTCAACCACTGCTTTGCACAAGGCAAGCTTATACTGATATTGTGCAAGCCAACACTGCTACTATGCTTACTATAGGCCTTAAGCATATGTGATCATACCCACTTGATAAACCAATCCTAGTTTTATTTGCAAGCTTCTTACTTTATTTTTTCTTTATCAAAGCTTACTTAGAGTTTACTTAAGAGTTTGGTAGATACTAGAAAGTTATGAGAAGGTTGCTTAAAGAGCATAAAATTTGGCCTAAGTTAGAAACCTTGATATCATCCTAAGATATAAGGTTGTATTTAGTTGAAACTCCCCTAGTTTACCACCCCTCATTAGTACTACCCCCACTAGTAGATGCTAGTGCTAAGCATAAAACTGGATCAACTTTAGATGGAAATACTTGGTGGAAAAATGATTATGAAAACCTTGGAATGATGGATCATTCTGTTGAAATGTTTTGGACATGTGTTTCCGAACACCCGATGATTTTTGGTGATGAAAAAGTTGAGGCATTAGCCTTAGCCCTTTATAAAACTGATGGTTGTCTGGATGCGATACCATTCCAATTTTATCGTACAACCACAATACCCGAAGATTGGGTTGGGTTTGACTGGAAACTTATGTACCTTAGTATTAGCTCCCTCACGGCCAAGGTCTGAGCTGAGGCTACCTTGTGAAGATTGTCCACCTGTGCAGTACCCAAGATGACAGTTGGTCATGGTTGGGAGGCCAAACTCACAGAAGAGGTGCTAATACTAGGGCGTGTAATTGAAAGGTTAGGATTGATTATCCGCATACTGAGTATGGTGAATTCAGGATTTGTTTCTAACGGATGTATCGAATGTTGTGGTGAAAGTGTACAATCTCTGCAGAGTGTCAAACTATTCGAATAGCACGTCATGATTATGGACAGTTGGAGTGGCCATACTGTTCCCCCGTCAGACTTTTCAAAAATGACTTGTGAAATGAATTGAGACTTTGACTTGACCACAACAGAGTTGTGACCTAAGTTACAAGATCCCCCTTAGGAGTTATAAAATTGTGACTAGCTTTGGAACTTAGTAGAAATAAATCTGGCTTTTGCAAAACAACCTTAGAGCCTAGTGTCCTATTATCCAAAAACCCCTTTTACCTGTTAGTATTAGTTTGCGAGTATAGAGATATGGATCAATGCATGCATGCTCTAGCTCGATACAGGTTTAAATGACCGAACTGTTT
This sequence comes from Avena insularis, assembly GCA_023614405.1. Taxonomy (NCBI): domain Eukaryota; kingdom Viridiplantae; phylum Streptophyta; class Magnoliopsida; order Poales; family Poaceae; genus Avena; species Avena insularis. The sequence continues at coordinate 93,951,333 of CM042695.1, forward strand.
CAGTTATACAACCAGCGCGCCCTCGACAAATCTATCATTGGTTGCTACTGTCTATAAGTGATTTATTTATATAATTAAGTTTGTAGGTCAGCTCGTTCATTGTATTTAATATATTATTTTAACTATATATCCTTTTGTACGATATTATATTCTGCAGAATGAAGATGCTTCAATGCAAAAGAGCTAGAAGATATAACGTTGGGTCCATTGATCCATATATCGTTAATGAATATACGTTAAAGAATCACCCCAAAGACGTGGAGGCAGACCTGTGCAGGTTCTTAATCAAGAATAATTTTGTTAAGGAAATACTATTTCCTTACAACTTCAAGTGAGTGTTTCTATCTTGTACATATTTTATTTTTGCTTACTCTATGAGCTATGCATGTATGCTTATGTAAATGTCCGCAGATTCCACTGGATCTTGCTAAACATTCAAGTTGACAAGTCTCTAGTTAAAGTCCACGACTCATTAAGTTGGGACCAAGAGCAGTGGAGCGACATGAAAGCAATGTTCCATAAGTAATTTCAATCATTATAGCATTATATTGGCCTCTTTTGTTCATTTCCTGATATCAAGTAACTAATAACTCCTTTGTTCATTTTCTTTGTCGAACATGTGTTGGACACGGTTCAGACAGAAAATACTAGGTCCATTCGAAGAGGAGCTAACTTATAAAATGGCGAAGAGTTTACAGTAGCCATCGGGAACTCATTTATGTGGATACTACGTCTGCGAGTACATTCACGAGTTGACCAGTGAGCAGAAAGTTGACTCACATTATATTTATGGTTTGCGGGAGAAACTAGAGCCAGACCAGTGCATACGAGAAATTCAAGAGGAGCTTGCGGGATTTATGATAAAGGAGGTCCTTGATGTACATGGAGAGCATTATGCGGATGGCATGGAACTCGATTTGCCTTAGTGATCTCCATGTAGTTGATATGATATATATATCATCAATGACCATGTAATTTCAAAACATTTTTTCCTTTTGATATATATATCATCAATGTATGCTTGCAAGGGATCGATTAATTATATAGATGCATCAACGTGTACTGTGTATGTACTAGCGTAGAATATGTGTACCAAAATATATGTTTGAAATTATAGTGAAACACAAAACGAAAAAGGAACGAAATGGCAAAAAAAAAAGGAAATACACAATCTCTGCCGCGGCAGAGAAACACACAATTCTCTGCCGCGGCAGGAAATCATATAGTCCCGGATGGTGTTACGGCCCAGGACTAAAGGGTTTCCGTCCCCCGCGGCGCTGAAACAGCCACGTGGGCTGTTATCAGTCGCGGGCCGTAGCGAGCCGGGACTAGAGGGGAGACTCTAGTTCCGTTTTGGCAGTTCCGGCCCAAAGCCGGGACTAGAGCCAGTTGCGGCCCGGGACTGAAGGCCCTTTTTCCACCAGTGAAAGGAGTCTAGTTTCGGGACTCCTAACCTTATCGATAGTGGACATAGTAGTGGACCTTGGTGCAAGCCCTAGTAAGTCGTCTCGCGGGCATACCGTACTCAAAAGTCCTGTTTAAGGCCATACTTTTTTCTTGATATTCTCAAATTTGTATGGGTTTTATCGCCTTGAACAAATAGAAAGTACAATCGAAAAGGCAAAACAACCAATGCTATTCTCTAGAAAAAGCTATGCTTTGTTTTAGTGTATGATAACATATGATTCTTGATAAATAGAAAAATGGCCACGCTTTGCTACGAAAGAAGCTAGTCTTTTGTTGTGCCGGTGGTGTAGAAATAAATCCTCACACTTTCCTAGACCCTAGCAACTCATCTGTGTTGCCCATATGTGACTTCTAATTTGGGAACTGTTTGGTAACAGGAGTAGAAAAGATACTCCCTCCATCCTTAAAAAAGGATGTCGCAAGATTATTCAAATTTAAATAAATCTATATATTAAATAATGTCTAGATACATTTAAATTTAGATAAATCTAAGACATCTTATTTAGGACAGAGTGAGTAGTTTTTTTCTTTTTTCAGAATAATTGCATGCGGAGAAAGCTGATTTTTTCTGAGTTTTAACAAACAAGTTCGTACGAATCCATCGATCAAATGTTTTGAAGTTAGAATATAGTACTATGTGTGTGTCGTATACAGCCAAACAACAGAAATAAAATACTCCAAGATCTTGTCCCCGCGACCGTGATCCACCGGTCGACCGCGACGACGAATACACACAGCCAGGTCGCCCGCCCAAGTGGGGATTCAAAGCGGCACGTGCTGAAGAACAACACCGGCCGGCGCGCGCATGCTCGCTTCACTAGCTTCACGTCGCCGTCGCCTTTGGCGCCCCTTCGCCCGAAGCTTCGCGGCCGCCCTCTCCTCTGCCTGGTCATTTTTTTTTGGTTTTTGCCGCCCTCTCCTCTGCCCGGTCGACGGGAAAGCGAAAAAAACTTTGCTGTTTGCCGGCCGGCCCGCCGGTCCGGCTAGTTCTGCTCGCCTTTGCTGCGGGTGCATCTCGGGGATTTGGTTCAGACGTGAGAGATCACACTGACAGAGAGAGATATACTGAAAAGATTTGGGATTGCACACGCGCGTGCGTGCGTGCTTAGTTTTTGCCACGCACCTGCACCCGTGTTACCTTGCGAAACGATAGAACCCGACAGCCGCGCCGCCCCTTCCGGCGGCCGGCCGGCGCCACCGGCGACAGCGACGCCACTCCGTCACGTACGCTCGCCGCTGCACGCGACCGTACTTAGTAGAACTCCTTTTAATTTTTTTCCTTTTAGAGAAAACGGGGGAGATTAGCTTAGCGACCTCGGGTTAACGGCGCCATCGCCGGGGGCTCACTGGCGGGGGCGGGGCGGGACCTGCGGCAACGACCCGCTCGCCGGTGGGTCGCCACCACGGGCGCGACGCTTCCGGGAAACCCCCGCACGTACGAACGGGGTCAGCCACGTTCCAGAAGGCGAACCTTGCACCCATCGCATACGTCCGTTCTTTAATCTTATAGATCTGACGGTTGTCGTTCGTCGAAGCACCCCGTTTGACTCGTCGCCGGGGACCCTATAAGTAGCCGCCTTCCCCGACCGGCTCCAGACCTCTACTCCTCTTTACTTACTGCGGCACAAGTGCTACTCCTAGTCCTAGCTAGCCATGGGCGAGGCCAGCGCGAACATGGCCCACTGGGCGGGGCTCTACGGCGCCGCCACCGGCGCCGGCGGGAATGGCGGCGCGGCGGCGTCTGCGGAGGGCAGCGGGGTGACGGTGTCAAGCCCGACGTCCGGCGGCTCCGGCGGCGGGAGCCCGGCCCGGTCTGCGCCGGGAGTCGAGGGCGGCCGCGTGGGGAAGCCGGCGCGGCGCCGGTCCCGGGCCTCGCGCCGCGCGCCCGTCACGATGCTCAACACCGACACCTCCAACTTCCGCGCCATGGTGCAGCAGTTCACCGGCATCCCGTCCGGGCCCTACGGCCCCGCCGGAGGGGGCCCCGTGATCAGCTTCGGGGCAGCAGGCGGCTCCTCGGGCGTCGGCATGCCCGTGCGCCCGTCGCCGTCCTCGGCCGTGATGTCCTTCGACCACCTCGGCGGGCAGTACCAGCAGCAGCAGCAGCACCGGCCGGCCGTCACGTCGTCGCTGCAGCAGCAGCTCTTCCGGCCGCAGCAGCACCACCAGCAGCAGCAGTACGGTGGCGACTTCGGCGCCATGCTCGGTGGCGGCGGCGGCGGGGACATGTTCCTGCACGGGTTCGAGTCGTCGGCGGAGGACCGGATGCTTCTGCAGAGCATACAGGCGGCGCAGATGATGCCCCGGCCGGCCTCCACTAACAACACAAATGGCTACAACTTCGGTTGATCGATCCACCGATTGTTCTCCAGGTGATCACGAAACATTAGATCAGAGAGGGAGACCGGCGAGCTCGATCGGCCTTCTGATCCTCTCTGGCGTTTCAGTCGACTCATCAAAGGTTAATTTTTGCTGGCCTTGCTGTAGAGATGATGAACTTAAGCAGGGCTAGCTAGCTAGCTAGCTACTAGTTGATCATCAAGAATCAGTTAAGACAGTAATTAGTACAGTAGTACAGGTAGCCACACTACTACTTTACAGGTTACAATCAGTTAGATGCATGTGAAATGAAGGAAGGCATGTAAATAGTTTTTAGCTTTCGGTGATGATGTGTAATATGTAGTGCATCAACAACTTGATCTCCAGGAATCTTCTTCTAGATTGATAATTGGCTTAGCTAGCTAGTAGCTTGTCTCGGAAGCAAAGTTGGGGAGTGCAACTGCAACCACCACGGTACCATCATGCATGCATCTACTACTGCCGCTGGTCAAGTCGCCGCGCCTAATTCGTCACAATCACATGTTGTTTTTGCCTAATAAATGTGCCCTGTCTTTTGACACAATTAAGCCCACGGGGTCAGTTCTCGTCAATTAATTTGTTCATCTTACCACGTACTAGAAAAATATTCAACTTGTTTGTTACCCTGACTCTGTGATAAGTGCATTCGAGTTTTTTTTTTTTTGGACGCAGTGAATTGGACACCATATCTGTCGCCGTATACGGCCGGTAAGAACGACAAGCACGTCTTACTCGTTGAGCGCACGAACGATTGATCTCCTCCATCGATCTCAGCCATTGAGCTAGCGTAGCACGCATCGTAACGTAAGCCCGACGTCAGTGGCATGCTCGACGGACCTCTGCCGTGACGACCTGATGACGCCAAGTCAAAGTCACAGGTGTCGTGCTGCGCCCTCTGGAACCGAAACTATTCTGAAATGTTCCAACCCAGATCGAGTTAATTAATTACTAGCTTAACTAATGCTGTTGCTGCCTCCCTTCTCTTGCCTCTTTCTACACGCAAATCGCAGACACACACATCTTTCACTGGGTCAGGCGTTCACACGCAGAGGGGTAGATCAGTACTTAAGGTGGCGTTATCTATTTATTATTTTTGTGGAGCAGATAATGGGCGTGGTTACAACGTATCCAGCCGGCAGCCGGGCTTTGCTTGCGGAGGGCGGAGTGTGACGTGTCGCCAAAGCTCCACAACACGTGTGCTTCTAGTTGTTCTTTGCTAGCTAACCTTTTTTTTCCATTTGTTTGTTCCGGGTAGCTGGCCTCCAGCTGCGTGGAAAGATATCTAGGGTGTGTGAGGTGAATTGCAACATGTTTTCAGGCTAAACTGGGCGTTCGGAACCATGCAGTCGATTCTGTGTCCGGCCAAGAGTAGCAGCCTAGCAGGGCCAGCTGACAATCTCTACGGGCTATGTTCTGCGGTTCGGAACCATGCACGATGTTGAGTGTTATGGATTGAGCTATTTTCTCCACTCTGTTTCATCGCCTTTTTTTTTAACAGGAGAGCCCCGGAAGGGGCTGGAAGCCATATCATTAAACCAAGACGGTGGAGCTACACATTTTCACGCCGAATTCTAATAAAATAAAAAAGAAAATCATATCCAAGCGCTTTGCAAAGAGAACCCTACAAGAATAAAGCAAAAAGCAAATAGGTCCTCCTTCCAGCTCGTCTCTGCAACTGATTGGCCTCGCAATAGAGGTTGAAAATGCGCCGGACTTCGCCGGCAATCTTGATGGCCTCAACTTGACCTGGATAATCGGCTGGCTTCCTGCCTCCGATTTGGAAAGCCAGCCGATTTGGAACTGCAGAGAAAATTGGCTTCACTTCTCCAAGAGAACCCATCGCCGCCGCAACTCAAAGAATCCTTTCTTGCGAACGCAACCTCTGCGCCTAGAAAGAGAGAAATCTTCAAACAACAGCAGTAACAAGCTCCCATGGTTCGTCGATGCCGCGCGAAGAAACCGAGCTCTCCCCTCAGAGCTCCTGCCCGAGATGAGGAGAACAAGCCGTAGAAAATGCTGCAACGACGAACCCAATAAACAGGCTTATTGGAAAAGCAGCGGCCGGAGATCGCCTACGAGGAACTCCTCCATGGAGCCCCAAAATCCAGCGAGTACGACCACTCTAGCAGCAGGCCTGCACTGCCGCTAGGATAGCTGCGACGAAGCCTCATCTTCTTTGACAGAAGGCTGCAAGTACCCAAAAAAACCGAGATAGAAGCCTCACCGCGTCCCTCCTCGCCACCACGGCCGGCCAGGGACATCCGCGAAGCGGCGCATCTCGGCTTCAAACGGCACCAGCACAAATGCCATCTGGAGGTTGGCAAAGAAGAAACCGCAACCATCATCTTCCCCCCCTCGCCGCCACGGCCGGCCGGGGGAAGACGAACAGGTTGCATCGCTTTTGGTCCATTCTTATGTAAGAACCACTTATTTAGTTGCCCACACAAGGGCTCTTATGTTTACCTTGCTTAAATTCTAGTGTTGTTACGGCAAAGAGAGGCACATAAAACTACATCTAATCATACACACTACCTTAGTAGAAGATCAGCTAGACAGTAACCACAAGGAGAGAAACGACAATGCTAACATCCTTGGGGCTATCCTGTCGGACATGATGTTGTGCTCCCTCCGCGACAAACTCTACCTGATGTTCTTCCTCGGCAATAATGTGCACGTGTTGTTCTTCCTCCGCAAGAATGTGCACATGATGTCCATGATTGTCGTTATTCCCATGAACCAGGTAGTCGTTCATCTCATCACCATGAAGTTGTCGGCCTCCATAGTGTCAAACCATTCAAAGTTGTTGTTCGAGTAACGATTCACTTGATTCTGGCACCTACTCCATTTGGTGTACACTCCTGGACACCTCTCTCTGTAAATCACATAGCAGTTTCTCTACAAGTCAGAAGAGTAACATGTTAAGCTATAACATCATAAGATCATCATAAGCATGTAGCAATCATAACTAGCATCACAAGTTCACAACACAACTTCATTCTAACAGGTGGCCATTTGGGACTGCGACCTAACGAGCCCCTTCCCGACCCCTCCCTTGAGAGTCGACTCACGTCCACCTCTACCGCCCCTCTCCTCTCTCCTCTCTCCTCTCCGGTGGCCATGGTGGCCGGCGTGGAGAAGGAGTAGGTGGTTGGCCTCTTCTGTTCTTAGTAGTAGTGGATCTAGTTCTTGTATGTTGTGCCCTTGTGCCATTTGAGGATAGGGTGGAGATCGCCGGCCTCCAAATCTTCCATGCCCTGGCCTTGATCTGCTCGGCCTCGCATTCCTCCAAATAAGGATGGCCAGTGGAGCTTCAAGTTGGGCATCTTTGGTCGTGTCCAACTCAGGGTGGCTTCCTCCAACATCGCGGTTGTGCTCTCGTGGAGAGAGCCAATGGCGGTGGTGGAGGGGTGATGGTGACTCCTTGATGGCGCCAGAGAACCTGGTGCTTGACATGGAGTCTGTTGGGAACCCCAAGAGCAAGGTATGAAGCAGCACAGCTGAAGGGATACGGGTAGGCTACACTAGCGCAAATCAAAAAAAATCTACCGCGTATACCAGGATTACTGTTGTCATAGATCACGGGATTACCACTAGACGCGCAGTTGCGGAATTGATGAAGCGCGTCGAGACAGTGCAGACGTTCCACGTCTCCTCCTTGTCCTCGTCCCACGAGAAGCTCCCCTTGCGCAGCTCGTCCAAGCGCTACAGATGCAGCACCTCCGAGGTATCCACACGTATAGGGTGGAAGCATCAGACGCCGAACTGCTAGGTCCGCGCGTGCAACACAGGGGAGAGGTGTGGCGGCTGGGTGGAATGGTCTAAGGTCTAACCCTGGCCAGCTCGCCACACCTTTTCTTATATAGGCATCCCTAGTGGGCTTCTACATTAGCAGCCCATTAGTAGCCTAAGCCTGGTCTAATTCGGATCCAATCCTCATTAGGCTTCCAGCCCCTTAAGTGTGTGACCCTATAGGTTCATATGCGTATAGACATGACACGAATATACTTATTCTGTCAATAGTTGGTAGCGGCCTCTAGCAAGACGTGCCAACTCCTAAACGCATATAAAGATCATATCGGACGAACCATCACAAGGTTTAGTACATGTCTTTCCTTTTGCCTCACGATATTTGGTCTAGCTCCAAGCTAACCTCCCTTTCTCGATACCGTGATTCGGAATCCCTTTACTAGGTTAACTCTTAACCATATGTAGCATTGCCATGCATTTCTAGATCCGATCACTCGAGGGGCCCAGAGATATCTCTCTCAAGTAGAGAGGGGCAAATCCCATCTTGATTGACCATGCCTTGCAGCATGCTTCAGGACAAACCTGAAAGCTACCTTTATAACTACCTTGTTACACGTGCAGCGTTTGATAGCCCCAAAGTAGGTCAATCCACATCTCAAGTACATGCGACAATCTCAGGTCTAAGGAAAAAACGTACACGATGTATAGAGAGAGAGAGCTGCAACTAATTGCCAGTCTCAAGTTGGGTCAGTCCAACCCCATGTTCATAACATGTGTCCACATTATTGGTTTGACATCTCCATGTCTATGACTTGCGAAACATAGTCATCAACTAATCGATGTGCTAGTCTAATATTCACGTGTATCCTCACATGAACTCCGACTAGGGACAACTCTTAAATAACCATACAAGTAAAGAGTTTCACAAACAATTCACATAATTGCCAATCAATACAAGTTGCCTGATATGGATATTCAAGGAACATTACAGAAACTCATGGATACATATGAAATATAATCATCTCTATGATTGCCTCTAGGGCATATTTCCTTCAACGGCAGCAAGTTTTCCCTCAATAAGAAACCGAGGTTATCGAACCAGTAGGAGAAAGGAAACATCACACAGGTGTTGCAAGCAACGCAGAGACCTGCACAACATAAACTCAAGACTTTGCCCCAACGAATCAGTGAGGTTGTCAAGCTCACCGGTTTGTTGTAACAAAGGATTAAACGTATGGTGTGAAAGGTAATGGTTTGCAGCAAGTAAATAAGTAACAGTGGAAGATGTATCAATGGTAAAGATTGGACCGGGGTCCATAGTTTACTAGAGGTGCTCTCCTTAGATAAACAACATGGCATGAAGGGTAAACAAATTACAGCAGGGCTATTGACAGGAACTGAGCAAGGCATAACAATGCAATACTAGTCAAAAATATCCTATGAGATTTGATTGGGCAATACAACAATATACATAGACCGCCATCCAACTGCATCTATGACTAGAAGTCCACCTTCAGGTTATCATCTGAACCCCCTCCAGTATTAAGTTGCAAGCAACAAACAACTGCTTTAAGCAAAGTGTGTAAGGTAAACAATCCACTTGTTCCATGAACAAGAGACCGTTGTTTTCTCCCTAGTAGCAATAGCACATCTACAACCGAAGATATTTCTGTCACTTCCCTTGGGAACTAGAGGCATGAACCCACTATCGAGCATAAATAGCCCCTCTTGGAGTCACTAGCAACTACTAGGCCAAGATAGCTAATAACAACGGAGAGCATGCAAGATCACAAACAACATAGACATGATAGAATCATAAAGACAAAACCATTAATTAATCTGACATAATAATCTCAATATCCATCGGATCCCTGCAAACACAATATGCATGATTACAAATAGATTAGATCTTGATCATGAAAGGAGCTCACAAGATCTATACATGAAAGCACAAAGAAGGATATACAACCACCTAGCTACTACATGGACCCATAGTCCAAGGTGGAACTACTCACGCATCATACCAGAGAGAAGGCCTCTGGGATGATCTCCCCGTCGGCAGGGTGCCGGGAAGAACTTCAGATCCCCCGATCTAGGGACGACGGTGGCGGTGGGTACAGAAGGTTTCGTGGAATATTGATCGGGTACCTAGGGTTTCTGCATCGGGGGCTTCTTATAGGTGAAGAGGCGAGGCTGGGAGGCGGCCAGGGGCCCCACACCCTACCCAGGCGTGGGGCAGGGCCCACCCGCGCCTAGGGGGGTCTGGCCACCCTGGTTCGCGTCTCCGTCTCGTCTTCTGGTTTCGTGTCCCTCACGGTAAAATATTGGCTTTCGCTTTTGTCCCGTCCAATTCCAAGAATATTGATTTTCTGCCTTTCTGGAACCAAAAACAAAAGAAAACAGGCAACTGGCACTATGGCAACTTGTTAATAGGTTAGTTCCAGAAAAGATATAAAAACATCTCAAAGTGTAGACAAAGCAAAGCAAAGTAGATACTAAACAAGCATGGAGCATCAAAAATTATAGATATGTTTCCGACGTATCAAGCATCCCCAAGCTTAACTCCTGCTCGTCCTCGAGTAGGTAAGTGATAAAAATAATAATTTTTGAGGTGACATGCACCATCAAAACCAAGATCAAACCATTTGCAAGCATTGAAAGCTCGGATCAAAGAACTCTAAACATGTGCATGAAAGATGGAGATCTAACAGTAAGACAAAGTAACTATGCATGTAAAATGAAAGGCTATAAACAAAGATCATGAATAACATGCATTGAAAAACGTTTGTTTGTTTCACATACAGAAAACATAGCATAGTGGCATTCAGCTTGTCGCTCATAGAGTAGCAAATAGATACACATGACACCTTCAAAGTTCACAAGGGTGACTAGAAATAGATATCACAAGAACAAGTAATATCACAATATGCATCAATCAATAAGCTTTGGGACACTACACACATAATTAAAACTATGCTCTCTTAATGGTGCCTAAAGGTAGAAGGTGGAGACTCAATAATGGTGGAAGAAAGGCCCTTCAAAAAGGGAAGCAGGGATTTCAAGTTTCAAAAAGAGCTTCCAAAAATTATGATACTTGTTAGCTTTCAGACCTCATTGCCCCTATCATAAGCATCTTGAAGTGATTAAGGTTAAAGTGAACAAAGATGGAGTATACGCTTGACGAAGTATAAGTTGGCAATCTCAAGTCCTTTGAATACGAGGGCCACACCTCATGCTACTCAACTTCAGTCACCTGTAAGTTCTTGTCATTGTAAGTATTTGCATATCATAGAGAACCGCCATCGGGGTACCCCTTGCACATGGTATAGGAGCTATCCCATAACCAAAATGACAAGGCAAGCAGACAATGAGCATCTTAGCGATCTTTTTATTTACCATGTGCATAGCTTTTTATTGAGGGTGCTTCATAGATAACTCACTATGGTGATGCTACAAGTTTCCACCATGATTAGGCATGGCTTAGGCTAGCGGCCCAAGCATTTCTCTAACACAAAATACATACTCTATGGACTTACAAGTTCCCTCTTTATTTCATATCGGCGATATCCATAGACAAAAGAGCATGATATCAACTGAGTACAAAGTACAAGTGCAATATTGAAAACGTTCCCCGTGACAGCACAGTTCTGCTAATTCCAACGTATAAGTGCAAGCATATACAACATAGATGACACAATGGTTCAAGTTTATTAGGGGCAAAGAATATAAAGTGTGCCATCAAGTTTGTGAGGACTTTAATCACTAAGTTTTCACATAACAAAATAGTTTTTAATTGGAAGATAGCTGAAAACAAGAATATACTTGTGAAAGGATATCGATGTCGCCTAGAGGGGGGTGAATAGGCGATTAAAACTTTTCCGAGAGTGGCTCGACAAAGGCGGAATTAAACTAGCGTTTACTTTGTCAAGCACAACCTAGAACAACTAGGGTTCACCTATGTGCACCAACAACTTATGCTAAGCAGTACAAGCAACAATGTGATAGCAATATATAGATTACTTCAAGCACGAAGGCTATCACAATGTAAAGTGCATAAGTAAAGAGCTCGGGTATAGAGATAACCGAGGCACGCGGGGACGATGATATTTTACCGAGTTCCTCCCAACATGGAGTACGTCTTGTTTGGAGAGGGGGTGGTATCTAACCACCTACGCCACAAAAGGCCTCCCTTATTCTCCGGTGAATCTCACCCCAACTATCGGTGCACTTATCGGTGGCAACCGGAACCTCTCACAAGGTTGGGGCACTTCTCCACAACTTAATTGGAGGCTCCCAACAAACGCCACCAAGGCCACAAAACCGTCTAGGGTTCCAAGAACCCAAGAGGGACAAGCTCCAATGAGTAACACGAACCAAATCCTCCAAGGAGAACTCAAACCGATGCACCAAATGCAATGGCAAGGACACAAGAAGTGCTCAAATCCTTCTCTCCCAAATTCCACCAAAGCTACAAAAGCTTATGGGGGAATAAGAGAGGAAGAACAATGGAGGAAATCCACAAAGGACTCCAAGATCTAGATCCCAATATATTCCCCTCACTTAGAGGAGAGATCGATTGGTGGGATTGTAGATCTAGATCTCCTCTTTCAAATCCCTCAAGAATATGCAAGAACCATAGGAGGGATTGAGAGGAAGAAATCTCAAGAAGGTCAATAATGGAGGGGAAAACTTGCAATAATAGTTGAGGAACCATTGGTGAAGAAGGCCCCTTAAATAGGTCCCTCCAAAATCCAACCGTTGCAGTCCAAAAACCATTTGGAGAGAGGGTGGTATCTAACCACCTACGCCACAAAAGGCCTCCCTTATTATCTAGTGAATCTCACCCCAATGGTATCGATCCACGCTTCCACTATCGGTGCACTTATCGGTGGCAACCGGAACCTCTCACAAGGTTGGGGCACTTCTCCACAAATTAATTGGAGGCTCCCAACAAATGCCACCAAGGCCACAAAACCGTCTAGGGTTCCAAGACCCCAAGAGGGACAAGCTCCAATGAGTAACACGAACCAAATCCCCCAAGGAGAACTCAAACCGATGCACCAAATGCAATGGCAAGGACACAAGAAGTGCTCAAATCCTTCTCCCCCAAATTCCACCAAAACTACAAAAGCTTATGGGGGAATAAGAGAGGAAGAACAATGGAGGAAATCCACAAAAGACTCCAAGATCTAGATCCCAATATGTTCCCCTCACTTAGAGGAGAGATTGATTGGTGGGATTGTAGATCTAGATTTCCTCTTTCAAATCCCTCAAGAATATGCAAGAACCATACGAGGGATTGAGATGAAGCAAGCTCAAGAAGGTCAACAATGGAGGGGAAAACTTGCAATAATAGTTGAGGAACCTGTTGGAGATATGCCCAAGAGGCAATAATAAAGTGGTTATTATCATATCTTCATACTTATGATAAATGTTTACATACCATGCTATAATTGTATTAACCGGAAACATTAATACTTGTGTGATTTGTAAACTAAAATAAGAGTCCCTAGTAAAGCCTCTTGTTAAACTAGCTTGTTGGTTAATATATGATCATTGTTTCCTGATCATGAACATAGAGATGTTATTAACAACAGGTTCATATCATTAGGAGAATGATGTGATGGACATACTCCTATAGATAAGCATAGCATAAAGATCAAGTCATTTCAATAGTTCAATTGCTATATGCTTTCTGATACATAGTAACCTAATTCCTTCAACCATGAGATCATGCATATCACCTTTACTGGATGGATGCTTTGATGTCATCAAACACCACACCGTAACAGGGTGGCTATAAAGGTGGTATTGAGTGTTCGGAAAGTATTGGTTGAAACACATGGATCAAGAGTGGGATTTGTCCATCCATATGACGGATAGATATTCTCTGGGCCCTCTCGGTGAAATGTCATCCAATTAGCTTGCAAGCATGTGACTTGGTCACAAGGGATCACATATCACAGGAGCGAAAAGAGTACTTATCGATATGAGGTTGAACTAGGTATGCGAGAGATCTACGATCATAACCTCGGATAAGTAACATATCGTGAGACAAAGGGAAATTGGTATCGTATGTAAGTGGTTCATTCGATCGCATAAGTAATCGTAGAAATATGTAGCCATATGAATTTCCAGATTCCTCTATTGGTTATTGTTAGAAGTGTCTCGATCATGTCGCATAATTCACGAACCGTAGGGAGACACACTTAAGGATTCGACGTTGTTTGAGTAGTTATGGTATTATGAGAAAGAGACCGAATGTTGTTGAGTCTCGGATGGGATCCGGGATATCACGAGGAGATCCGGAATGGTCCGAGAATAAGATTCATATAAGGAAAGTCCCGTTTGAGTTGGGGAATGGTTAGGTGTTTTCATCGGGAATGTTCTAGAAGGTTCCGGAATGTCCGCGCTCGGGAAGGGTACATGAATGGGTCATTGTAAGTTGGAATGATTGCATCATGTACTAGGTGTTCTTGCTGTCCAAAATAAAGGGTTGATTGAAATCCTAAATTGAAAAGTCAAACGGCTAGTTTGAAAGTCAAACAACAATTTTGGGAAGTGGGAAGAGAGGAGGATTGGTGGAGGCGAATTGGGAGGGTTCCTCCCTTGGCGGCGCCCCACCAAGCCGACTTGGGAGGGACTCTCCTCCTTGGCCGGCCCTCCCACCTATATAAGGAGGCAGGGCTCCCTCCTAGTACACACAAGTTCCTATCTTCTACCTCCGGTTTAGAGCCGTTTTGGGTTAGAGCTTCTAATTGCTTTAGCCAGCGGTTTAGAGCCTTCTAAATGGTTTAGAGCCTTCTAATTGGTGTTTCTAATTAATAGACCACAAATAGCATCTCTCATAAGCTCCACCATACTACTTGACTTAAGCGAGCCTGCGGATCTCCCTCTACTTAGGTACCACGCCGTTGTCTTCTTGAATCGCGAGAGTGCTACAACCTCCGCCTCTTTGGAACAAGGAGAGGAAGGTCTTCGTCAAAATCGAACGTGTGACCGATCATGAGGCGCTGCGGATGGCTGGAAGGATCGTCTCTGCGATCTTGAGATCGGAAAAGTACGACTACATCACCCACGAGAATCTGCTCGTTAACCGCTTTGGAATCTTCGAGGGTGAGTTCCTCTATCGACTCGTTGCTACAATCTAGTAGATAGATCTTGGCTTGTTTGTTTGTATACGATAGAAATTTTTTGTTTTCCATGCTACGAACCCCTACAGTGGTATCAGAGCCGTGTCTATATGTAGATCTGTTGCACGAGTAGAACACAATGGTCATTGTGGGCATTGATGCTTTTATTGTAGATTGCTTCTTGTGTACTTTGCATCTTGCGGTATGTTGGGATGAAGCGGCCCGGGCTAACCTTACATGACATCGTTCATGAGACTTGCTCCACGCTTGACATGCAACTTGTATTGCATAAGTGGCTCTGCGGGTGCTGTTTCTCCTAGCATAGTAAAGATCCAATTTACAACGGGTGATCAACAATGCTAGTATCAATGTTGTGGTTCTTGTTCGTAAGTTAGAACGACACTTATTGAAAGCCCCAAACCACGTAAAATATGCAAAGAAAGTAGAGGCGTCTAACTTTGTTTTGCGGGGTGTCTTGATGATGTGATATGGCCATGATTGTGATTATATTTGATGTATGCAATGTTCCTTATTGTAAGTTGGCAAGCGGAAGCCATATGGTTGTCTTTAATTTCTGTTAAGACCTGCGTGTCTATTCAAAATAGTTGTAATAGTTGAAGCTGGTGGACAACCATGAAGAAGCGTCATTGACCTTGATGCTATGCCGGTGATGATGGAGATCATGTTCGTGCTTGAAGATGGAGATCAGAAGCACAAAGAAGAAAGGCCATATCATATCACATATTATGAATTGCATGTGATGTTAATCCTTTATGCATCTTGTATTGCTTAGTAGATGACGGTAGCATTATAAGATGATCCCTCATGCACATAAATTTCAAGTTCTAAAGTGTTCACCCTTAGTATGCACCGTTGCCAAAGCTTGCTGCTTCGAAGCACCACGTGATGATCGGGTGTCTTTGATTCCGCGGGTGAATACAACGTAAGCAAGCCAGATTTGCTTATGCGGTAGCTAAGGTTTGATCTTGACGAGCCTAGCATGTGCAGACATGGTCTCAGGAACACGGATCACCGAAAGGTAAAGCATGAGTCATATAGTAGATATGATGAACATGTTGATTGTTCGCCATTGAAGCTACATCAACTCTCGTGATGATCGGTTTTGATGTGGTGGATTTGGTTCGTGTGATCACTAAAACAATGTGAGGGATGTTGTTTTAAGTGGGAGTTCACCTAGATTAATTTAAATTATTAATTAGAACTCAATTTATCATAAACTAAAATCAAAGTGAATTTGCATAGTTGTTGTAGTCATTGGCATCCGTTTACCACCTTGCGCTTAGTTTTAATTGAGATGATAGAACTATAGAATTCTGGTTAGTTACTTTACGAACTGGTATCGTATTGTTTTGAAGTGTTAATCTAAAGTTTAAAGTCCTATTGCAAACTTTCAGTAAGTTCCGGTTACTCCATGAAGTTTAATAATTGGTATTAAAAGAAGAGTGACAATTCCAAAGTGTTAGTATATGAGTATCATGTTTGTCTCCATGATTCTTGATATTCAAAAGATTATCTTAATATCAAGGTTATCTAGGATCTGAAAGAGTTGTTTCAGAAACCATGATGTGTGGAAGATATTGTGATATCTGAAATGAAGTTTTGGTTACAACATGATAGAGTATAATATGGCAAAAGTCATGTTCTCATATTTGATGAGAATTTGCAAAAGGTTGGAGACACTAGTTGTCCTAATCTTCCAAAAGGTTTTGGAGAGCAACATTATACTCGCGATTCACCGTTACAAGCTAAAAGTAGCTATATCATGGATAAGTCCATGATGAGGGTGAATATTTGATGTAGGTAAAATGTTTACTACACCAAGAGATTACTAAAGAAAGGAATTTGAAAGAACACCAAATATTTGATAATGGTGATCTACTTCAAAGTGCAAGTTCAAAGACATTGGTATTTAACTATACACGCTTTGGACTATGTGTCATAAGTATGACTCCACTATTGATGTTGATAGATTCTTTCAAATGTAAAAGGAAATACTGAAAGAGAATCTCATAAGTATATGGCAGAAAAGAAAAGACTAGAATTGTTCAGTTTAAGTATATAGATGATATATGTGTTATGGCTATATTCTTTGCTTATTAAACAATGTGGTTCTTAAGTATTTGATACTGAATTTGTTGGTGTGAATCGTCATACGAAACAACACAATTCATGAACTACAATGGCCTAAGTAACTAGCAAAGAATATGTGATGATGTTCATCGAACACAAATAAAGTGTTTTTGCGTTTCTCTTTAAACATCAAAGCTTTCCTTCAGGATTTGTTTTATCAGTTATTATGAGAACAAAAGGGTTGTTCAAATAATTGCCGTAATCCATAAAAGATGGATGATTCACAAATCTCGTTGGATAAATCACATCCATAAAACTAGTGCTAAAATTGTCGAAAGACAAATTGATTGAAAGATCACTTAGGAAGTGACATCGTTTAAATTATATTGGAAAGAAAACATGAAGAAACTCCATGTGGATGGAATTTTGGAGTCTTTTGATTTTGATCAAATGACGTTTGTGAAACTTTCCTAGAGATAATTAAAACTTCGTTCATAGGCCAAAAGGAGCGAAAGAATAGCTTATTGGAACTTGTGCATATTGTTATACGAACTCCATTATGTGTAGTCAAGAGCGATTGATTTCAACTTCATATGCTTTCTCCTAAAATTTGAGTGAATATATGAATATTTACTTAATAAGGATGAAGTATGAAATATTTGAAAAGTTCAAAAGACTTTCAAGATGAAGTGCAAAATCATTGTAACAAGAATATGAATAGTTTATGATAAGATCATAAAGGAAGATATTTGAATTACAAGTTTAGCATAATACCTAAGATTTAAGGAATCGTTACGTGGATTTGCATTTCCCGAAACACCATAAGAGTATGGAGGCGTTCGAGATATGTAATTAAAACCTTGTTTGACATGGTAAGATCAAAGGTGTAATTCATCGAACTGCCATTATATTTTAAAGATTAAAAGCTTTGGAGATTACCGCTTTTCCCTTGAAAGAGCTCCATCATAATCCGCTGAAATGACACCATATAAAGTTATGGTTTGGGATAAAACCCAAGTAGTCCTTTCTTAAACATTGGTATGCTATGCATAAGAAAGATGTGTGCAACCAAAGTCGGATGAACTGTCTTTGTATAAATGTTAAGTATTCCTCCATAAACACGGAGACAAAAGTGTTTGTCGCTTAGAACGCCAAGTTTCTTTGAGAAGGAATTTTTCGTGAAAAGTTAAGTGGGAGGACGATAGAACTTTGATAAGGTTAAAGGAACCTTAGCTATATGTGCAGAGTTGCTTGACACCGAAAAGTGTTCCTGAGGCAAAGAATAATGCTCATGGCTCACGTGCCTCAAAGGTTGTGGTCACGGAGGTCTAAGTTTCTATTGAACCAAGTAGGTCAAGTAAACAATCAAATACCAAGATTTGAGGGTTGAATCATTATTTGAGAATAATGAGCGGACTACATGCAAAGAAGCAATGATGGGCCCGACTCGTCAAATGGCTTGAAGCCATAAAATCCGTGAAAGTTCCATACACAAGAAATCAAGTTTTGAACTTGAAGGACCCTCGAAAAAGGTGTAAGACCTTGCAGTTGTGTTTGGATCTATAAAGAAGTAGACATGGATGTTTCACATCTATAAAATAGTCGACATGTTGGGAAAGAGTTCACAACAATGTTCAAAGGTTGTATATGACAAGATTTGATCTTTCATAGCGATTTTAGTCTAGACGGATTAATGTAGCAACCACTACATATAGTTTGTTATGTGGTAGTAGAATAAACAAAACAAGTTCTTCTAATAGAATGGTTACCTAGGACGTGTGCATGACACGGTCCAAAGGGTTTTGTTAATTCAAAGGATGCTAAAAGCATATGCAAACTTCAATGGTTGAAGTAAGCATAGCGGAGTTGGAATCTTCACTATGATGAAACTGTTAAAAGAGTTTAATTTCATCGGAGACAATGAAGATGCTTGCATTTGCAAGAAATTAAGTGGGCGCTTAAGACATGTTTCTAATACATTATGTGGAAGACATATTGTTGATTGGAAATAATGTATCTTTTATTAACACATATTAAGAATTTCATCCCGATGAAAGACTTAGGCAAAACCAAATATTTGGCATCAATAGACGCTAATATGGTTGTGCGAAGTACATAGACGAGATATTGAATGAATTCAATATAGAAACTACAAGAAAGGTTCTTGTTGCAGAAAGGATTGAAAGAGTTCAATGTTGATGATATATTCAAGTGTATTGGCACTTGGTAAGTGAAACAAAGATTCAAGTATAGATTGATACTTGATGTATGAAATCACAAAGAGTATTTATATCAATCATCTTGTGATATGTACAAATCCAGATATGTCCTATGCTATAAATATTATGAGCATATACGAATGATTCATAAGATGATCATTGGACGATAGTAAGGATATTCTTATGATCTTTTGGAAGAACTAAGAGTATATTATTTGTAGAAGTGACAAATAGATGATTAGTTCATTGTAAAAGTACTACATTGATACTAGTTTTGTCACAGTACAAATTAAGTTTATCTCAATCTAAACTAAGGGTGGCACAATATAATGGAAAGTGAGTTCCATAATGGATTTGGATGAGTTCCAAAGTTAAGACATTGTGAGATACTACAACAAAAGGCTAAGTATATGACTGCTATTATAGCAGCAAAGAGGGCATTTGTGTCAAGTAGTTTGTTATCAAACTAGGTGTAGTTCACAGGATAATACTATGAAGATATATTGTCGACAATATTGTCAACATGTTTTAACCCCAAAGAACTAAAGGTCACACGAAAGACCAAATTTATACAAAGCCATCTCATTAGAGAATGAGTGATGCGTAGAGACGCAAAGACATGCAATTACACGGACACGGAAGTGTCGATCCGGAGATCGCTAACCACTAGCAATCGTGTACATACAACACCGTAAAGCCATAGGTGTTGAAAACACAAAGGTTTGAAACTAGATTATTGACTCTAGTGCAAGTGGGAGACTGTTGGAGACATGCCCAAGAGGCAATAATAAAGTGGTTATTATCATATCTTCATACTTATGATAAATGTTTACATACCATGCTATAATTGAATTAACCGGAAACATTAATACTAGTGTGATTTGTAAACTAAAATAAGAGTCCCTAGTAAAGCCTCTTGTTAAACTAGCTTGTTGGTTAATATATGATCATTGTTTCACGATCATGAACATAGAGATGTTATTAACAATGGGTCATATCATTAGGAGAATGATGTGATGGACATACTCCTATAGATAAGCATAGCATAAAGATCAAGTCATTTCAATAGTTCAATTGCTATATGCTTTCCGATACATAGTAACCTAATTCCTTCAACCATGAGATCATGCATATCACCTTTACGGATGGATGCTTTGATGTCATCAAACACCACACCGTAATGTGGGTGGCTATAAAGGTGGTATTGAGTGTTGGGAAAGTTTTGGTTGAAACACATGGATCAATAGTGGGATTTGTCCATCCATATGACTGATAGATATTCTCTGGGCCCTCTCGGTGAAATGTCATCCAATTAGCTTGCAAGCATGTGACTTGGTCACAAGGGATCACATATCAGGAACGAGAAAAGAGTACTTATCGATGCAGGTTGAACTAGGTATGCGGAGATACCGACGATCATAACCTCGGATAAGTAACATATCGTGAGACAAAGGGAAATTGGTATCGTATGTAAGTGGTTCATTCGATCGCAAAGTAATCGAGAAATATGTAGAGCCATATGAATTTCCAGATTCCTCTATTGGTTATTGTTCGGAGAAGTGTCTCGATCATGTCCGCATAATTCACGAACCGTAGGGAGACACACTTAAGGATTCGACGTTGTTTGAGTAGTTATGGTATTATGAGAAAGAGACCGAATGTTGTTCGGAGTCTCGGATGGGATCCGGGATATCACGAGGAGATCCGGAATGGTCCGGAGAATAAGATTCATATAAGGAAAGTCCCGTTTGAGTTGGGGAATGGTTAGGTGTTTTCATCGGGAATGTTCTAGAAGGTTCCGGAATGTCCGGCGCTCCGGGGGGGGGGACGGGTACATGAATGTGTCATTGTAAGTTGGAATGATTGCATCATGTACTAGGTGTTCTTGCTGTCCAAAATAAAGGGTTTATTTAAATCCTAAATTGAAAAGTCAAACGGCTAGTTTGAAAGTCAAGCAATTTTGGGAAGTGGGAAGAGGAGGATTGGTGGAGGCGATTGGAGGAGGTTCCTCCCTTGGCCGGCGCCAAGCCGACTTGGGAGGGACTCTCCTCCCTTGGCCGCCCTCCCACCTATATAAGGAGGGGCAGGGCTCCCCTCCTAGTACACACAAGTTCCTATCTTCTACCTCCGGTTTAGAGCCGTTTTGGTTTAGAGCTTCTAATTGCTTTAGCCAGCGGTTTAGAGCCTTCTAATTGGTTTAGAGCCTTCTAATTGGTGTGTCTAATTACTAGACCACTAATAGCCTCTCTCATAAGCTCCACCATACTCGCACCGGCTTAAGGCGAAGCCTGCGGATCTCCCTCTACTTCCTGCACCACGCCTTGCCGGAATCGCGAGGAGAGTGCTACAACCTCCGCTGCCTCTGGAACAAGGGAGAGGAAGGTCTTACGAAATACACGCGTGTGACCGATCAGGAGCGCTGCCGAACGGCGCTGGAAGGATCGTCTCTGCGATCTTGAGATCGGAAAAATCGACTACATCACCCACGAGAATCTGCTCTCGTTAACCGCTTTGGAATCTTCGAGGGTGAGTTCCTCTATCGACTCGTTGCTACAATCTAGTAGATAGATCTTGGCTTGTTTGTTTGTATGCGATAGAAAATTTTTGTTTTCCATGCTACGAACCCCTACAGAACCATTGGGGAAGAAGGCCCCTTAAATAGGCCCCTCAAAAATCCAACCGCTGCAGCCCAAAAACGCGATTCCCGGTACTACCGGACTTTCTCGGCACTACCGGATATTCCCTAGGGTTCCTGGGGTGCCAAACGCATTTTTCTCTGTGCTTCCAGGTACCAAAATGCGGTACTACTGGACCCCGGTACTACCAGATCCTGGTCCGGTACTACTGGTCATCATAGAACGAAAACAACCATAACTTTTGCATACGGACTCCGATTTCGATGATCTTGGGCTCGTTTCAAAGAGGACAACAACCTCTAAAAGATCATGCAAAGAAATATAATAGTCCAGCAAGAGAGGATAGATCCAAATGACGAAGTCAAAAACCTTCTGTCGTGCTAGGTACTAAAATGCGGTACTACCGCTTTTTGGTACCTAGCCCGACAGTGGCTTTTGGCAACTTGTCAAAAACCTTCTGCCGCGCTAGGTACTAAAATGCGGTATACCGCTTTTTGGTACCTAGCCCGGCAGTGGCTTTTGGCAACTTGCCAAAACCTTCTGCCATGCTAGGTACTAAAATGCGGTACTATCGCATTTTGGTACCTAGGAAATAAGACCAGCAAATATTCAAACGGCTATAACTTTTGATTAGTAACTCCAATCGACCCGATTCCAATTGCGTTCGAAAGAGGATGACATGAGCTTCCCTATAAAAGGTGGAAATATTGGTTATCACCAAGTGAGAATGTATCAAGTATAATAATATGAGATACCTCACTTGGTGAAAAAACAAAAAACCTCATAGATCAAAATCGCAATAAGATATAAAAGAGGGATCTGATTTTGATGAACAAGAGCTTGTTATGGAGATTACCACAAGCTCTATATCCTCACATGGATAAGACCAAATAACAACCAAATACGATGATGCAAGTATGCAAAGGTTTGAGATCTCTCCGAACGATGTGATCGAGTTACTTATTCGAGAGCCCCTCTTGATAGTACGGTTATCTATCCTAAACCCGGTCTTCCACTAACAATATGAGACCGGCAAAAGGGGAAACCTATCAATATTATACCTTTGCCTTGAGCATTCCACTTGAGCTCGATGTAGACGATATTTCCCTACTCAAGATGGAACGCCTTTCTTGATTCCTCGTCATCGATCCATGATCACCGAGGATGGCAAGCATCAAACATGAGATCTTCTATAGATGGCGCATTTTGAGCTTGCACAACATATCTTCTTCTCATTTCATCGACCTTGAAGCCGACATAAGCTCCAAGCGATGCCAATGGACAATTCCTACAAGTATAACTTAATACACACATTAGTCCATAAAGATTGTCATTAATTACCAAAACCACACATGAGGCCCACATGTTCTTTCAATCTCCCCCATTTGGTAATTGATGACAATCCCTTTAAGAGGGTTTATATAAGGAATTTTAATGAACAAAATGGTAACACCAATATCAAATACTACATAAGTATGTTATATTGGTACCACCACCATATATAGAGCAAACTCCCCCACAATCTATGCATGTGTGATGAACTTGAATTTCATTGCATATATTGCCAATCATTATCATTGGTGGAGTTTCCTCTATATATACCACATGCTAAGCAACAACAAAGATGCAAGAGCATGAAAGGCAAATGCTTAGAAACAAACTCAAAGCATAAACCATTTCCCTTAAACCCTCTAAAACTTCTCCCCCATTGGCATCGATTGCCGAAATGGGTGACAAGTTCTAGAAGGCAAATATAGTAATAATTCCTCCAAAGGTGTGCCTTAGCACATATCCAATGATGAATACTTGGGAGGGAGTAGAACTATATCAAGGACCCGAAGATTGCCAAATTAAAGTCAAATGATGCAAGCAATTACAAGTCCGACAAACCAATTGAAAACAACAAATGAGTCCAAATGGAAATAACAAGATATTATGATATGAGCAAAAGGGTGCTTTAAATAACAAATATAGAAGCTCCCCAAGATTTGTGCATAATTCAAAATAAATGCATTAGAATACATATTGCACAAATATGGAATCCTCTCTCCCCCATAAGCATTTAAAACACAACAAATGAAAGATCAAATAAATGCTTAAATAAAATAGAGAAGCTCCCCAAGATTTGTGCATACTTTAAAGTTGGTGTATTTCAATACAAAAATGCACAAATATGGAATCCTCACTCCTCCATAAACATTTAAGGCACAATAAATGAGAAAGAAGACAAATGAGCATTATTAAATGAATTTGATGAGCTCCCCAAAGATAATGCACCAATTATGATAATTGTATTTAGGAACAAGGTGCATAATCATGGAATCCTCACTCATCCAAATTCATTTAAAAATACAAGGCATGAGAGAACAAATATGAGTGTCCGAAGATGCAAACAAGAGGAACAAGCACTCATAGGCAAATAAATTTGGAAGCCACCAAAAGATCAAAACAAATAAAAGGTGGTATCCAAGGAATAAAATCTCAACTAAAATTATCTTCTCATATGTGTATATGTTTCTAAGTGCATAACATCACAACGACATATGACCATAAATAAACAAGCACACACAAGGAAGATATACAATAAAGCACATGAAAGCAAAAAGAAGTAACAACATATACCAATAAGATTTTTGCTTCAAAGCATGGCCAAAGGCTCACATATATCTTATTGTGTATTAATGATCTTCAAACACCAACACACTACAAATATTACAACTATCACCAGGGGGAAAGGAGAAAGTTGAAATATACAGAGAAAGGCAACAAGTATCACAAGGAATAAACAACTAGCAAAATCTCACTATTGCACATGAGAGAAGTTGAGGAAAAGATAGGCAATAAAATTGCTAGATTGACATATTTGGGATTGATGGATCATATGCATGATTTTGTATAGTCCCAATTATATGCACTCATCTCAATTTATACACATTTAAAATAGAAATTTCTCTTAATACCATGGCTAGAGATACAACAATAAATATAATAACAAAAATTCATACCGAGATATAATTGGTAGGATGTAGAGGATATGAATTTGTTGATCATCCTATAGCTTGCCTCCAATTTTCATGTATGCATCATTTCTTCAAAAGTGAGAGACAAGCATCCAATCTATCTCCAATGTACCTAAAACACATTTAAGTACAAAATGGTCCTCAAACTTATTGGGTCCAATGTAGTTAGTGCAACTACAATACATAGGAGAGACTTCACATAAATATGTGCATATTGATATGAAATTGAATTTCATGCACAACTTAGCCGATGGGATTTGGTGGAGTTTCCCTTATATATTGGATCAAAGAAAGCAAGCAAGCCATAATATAGATATGTAGTAAATATGCATGCACAAGGCTTTCAAGAACCAAAAAGGAGATACCATTTGAACAAAAACACCAAGTAAATTGAGATTGCACACACAATAGTGTGACACGACAAACGATGTCCAAATTATATCAAAGAACCAATTCAACACATGAAAGATCACAAATTCAACAAATGAACTAGGCAAAAGCCAAAGAGAAAAAGATATATAAAAACACAAATGCTCAAGGATTTATCTCATTCTTAAATTGGACGAAACATGAAACAAGGAATGAGACAAAACCAACTCCCAAAAAGAGCAAGGTTCCAACAAGAAACCAAACTCCACAAACTTTTCATGATGGCACAAAATACCAAAACGAAAAGATTGAGCATCCAAGCACATAAAGCTCGATATGGATCAAACAAAGAAGCATAAAAGGATTGTTCGAGATAATATAGGAGAGCTGACCCATAAGTAGTACATTATATAGAATTTTTGTTTTTGAATGCAAAATGCACACAAATGAGATCATCACTACTACCTACAGTAACTAAAACATAAGAGGATACCAATAAAAATAAAAGGATCCAAAGTAGCAAGGAATACATGGGAGCACACAATACATTTACTTGGCCAAAGATAGGATACTATTAAGCAAAGGCCAAAGTGAATATGATCAATAAATTCTACCATAATTTAGCACTCATTGTCCAAGGACAAGAAATATTGGGAATAATTTTCCCAAGGTAGCTTGCATGGATATCCAAGATCATAGTCACAACAATAAGCATATAACAAAATATAAGAATTAAGCTTGATGCTTCGAACAAGATTCTTGGTAGCTTCTAATAGTTACACAATCATAGTGATTAGAGTAATTTGAAGCAAATGGTTTCCATGAGGATATATATATATATAAATATGAGGAAACTCATACCAAGAAACACTCTGACGTATAAAATCCAAAATATGAGCAACAAAGGCATTCAAGCAAATTGGAACTTGTATGAGCACATATGTCACATAGGAGCTAGATAATTATAAATATCAATTCTAAGTGACACAACCTCGAATATTCACATTTTCTAGGATTGTAATATACACTAAGCATATGACTCCCCCATAATATGATACTGCAATAAAACCAACACGAGGCGAAAGGATACAAATAGAGATAATTAATGGACATTATAAAACTTAAATTTCTCATGAGAATTATACCACATAGAGACTAGACAATAAACCAATATAAATACTAGGTGGTATTCCTTATGTACACACATTTTAGGATTGTGGAATGCCCAAGCATAACACTCCCCCAAAATGGGATAATCCATTAATCTCTCACAAGAGCCAAATAAGATACCAAATATAACCAAGTAAGGCTCAAACACCAGAAACACACGTACACGGAGTGACACCTAATCATACACAAATATGCTTGATACCTCAAGATAATTAAGTGGAAAGCACAACATGTACAAAAGCATGGAGGATACAAAACCAACACATGCACAAGGGGCAAGTAACTTTTGATGAAATGAGTTAAGCATATGTTACCGCAAGGAGGAACATTGGAAATATAATAGGAACAATATAATCCACATGACTTGGCTTGACAAATATAATAATGAAGATCCCTCAATTCTTCATGATGTAGCTGTAACATCCCAGGATTAGCACCTAGAAATAGAGAGGACACAGGTTTGTGCATTGTATTCATGCATAAGAAAAACCGGGGAATTTTCATGCAAAACTAAAAGAGCACAGGAGGGATCGAGATCTCTCTTGTACTGAAGGAAACTTCGGAGCAAGTGCGATAGATTTCGACATGACCTTTGTAGAATTCTTTGATTCGAGAGGAAATTTGTTCAAACTTGTATTTGAATTTCAAATATGAAATTCAAATGAATTTATAAGATACACAAATGGAAATTAGAAACATTTAATAACTTGAGTTTAAATGATTACATAAATAATATAACAAGGATTCCTTATTAATATAAATATATGTGCATATAGTATTATTTTAAATAGATAAATAAAAGAATTCTTTATATAAGACATTGTCTTTACAATTAGGAAATAAATAAGTAGGAAAAAGAATTACATAATTGAAATAAATAACAACATTCTTTATTACAACAATATATATGACATTGTCCTTACAAAAGAATTGTAAAATAAAAAAATGAAATAAGTAAACTTTATTGAATTAAATACAATAATACAATGTTTTTACAACATATCAAACAGAAAAATAAACTACAATATTTATTACAAAGGAATTCCTAAGCTACTGTTCTCTGATGTCCTCAATAGTTGATATTTTCTTTCTTCTTTTCATTTCCTGCAAACACAACAAAAAAGAAAACAAAACAAAAGTAATATGAAAGAAGGATTAGTGGTTAGAGTTTTGCTCTCAGACTTGACATAGAAATGCTATGTCTAATTCATCATTGAGCTAAATTTTAGAAAGGGGAAAGTTTCACCAAAAAGTAGCATCTGTTCATATCAGTACTTTTGCCTTAGTGCAACATCATTGGCTATCTAAGAATCCACTTGGCAACATCCAAAATGAAAGCTCAACTTAAGATAATACCAAACTTCCAGCCCAAGTGATCCATAGAAAATATCTTCCAACCAAGCTCATCCATAAGCACAAGTTTCCCAAATGGAAACCTGCACCATATGGGGCCCAGCTGTAAGCAGCTTACACATACATGCATGTTGATGTGATGTCAAGCATCAGAGGCATCACAGGTAGTACAAAGAAGAGAGCACAGCCGTAGCTGGTAACTAGAAGCTGCTCAAAACACCTCCACACACCTTATTTAGCTCAAAAGAAAACCACCCCAGTTCACCCTAGTTCATCACCAGATTCTTCTTAATAAATCACAATAGCTCATCACCACAAGATCATCAATCTAGACCAAACCATCACACCATAGCTCTGTTTGCTCCAAGGAGCCATCCTAGAGCTAGGACAAGGAGAAATCAAGGCCAGATGTACCAAAGCAAGAATAATATCCAGAAGAATGGACATGAAACAATCAAGATCCATCACAAGGCAAGACAACAACATCAGTAGATCAAGAGCAGCTGCAGATTATCCACAATCTCACCAAGTCAAGCTAATCTACTCTGCATATCAGGTTACCAACTTATAATAGTAATAGCACATGCTCATTTCATCTTTTAGAGCATAAGTTTTAGTGGGGAAAAATATGAGGCTCTCAGACTGGTGTAGAAATGCTACACCAGTATCATCATTGAGCTAGGAAACAACCATTCAAGCATCTATTTGTATATACAAACATAATCAGCCTCACACCATGCATCATTGGCAGCCACACATGAGTCTCTTTTTAGCTAGTCAAGCAGTCAAAGCCAACAAATAGATCATGTCCAGAAATCAGGCAACTAACAACCACATCCTTCACAACCATGGGTTGTGAGGAGAGATTTCTCTCAGATCCACATAGTAATGCTATGTTGAGTCATCATAGAGAGTTGGTAGTCAAACTTTAGTATCTGTTCCTATTAAGAGTTTGGCCTCAGCCTTTGCACCGTAGGCAGGGGCTATAGCACAATTATACTAATCATACCAAAGCCATAAAAGTATACAAATCATCTCTGCACAAACCAGCAAGCATGAATGATTGCTGGGCACAAATCCAAAAGAATTGAAATTGCACCTTAGGCACAATCCTAAACTCACTTTCACCAAACTCTCAATCTAGTCTTTAAACTAGAACATCAGCCCTTCATCAAGTTTGATAATAAATCATTTTCTTAGATATTCAAAAATATCTAAGAATCATTTTCTATTTTAAAACAAATGTAACTTAATCAAAGATTCAATTACACATTGATCATCATCATATTTTGATTCAAGGCAGCTCATACTACAACAAATCTCACAGCTCAAGGCAAATTACTGCAATCTGCTTATACATAGCACCCAACTAGGAGCATGAATAACTCAAGTTCAATATCAAATCCCAAAAGGTTTGTTCCATGACAGCAGTAGCTCAAACAACACTACAAGCCACCAATATCCAAGCACATATGCTAAACCAATTAACCTTATGCATTTCCTCAAGACAAGTCATTGCACAGCAAGCAAAACCAACTGGTACAAGTACACACAAATAACTCATCTCACAATCAGGATATCACCAATCTCATAGTTTCACCACCAATGCAGTTCATCGGCTCGATGGCCGGTCACAGGAAAGAACTCACCGAAGGTGCCGAACACCTGGAGCGTAGGGTTGACGAAGCCATAGAACCACTCCTGTCCAACACCATCCACGAATCAACGGAGGCACCTGCTGCCGGGGTTGCGCCATCTGCGTCGTCCCGCGGGTTTCAGGAACAAGGGACACCGGGGTTGCACCGACGCACCTTCCCACCGGCGTCGAAGTTAAGGAAGGTGAAACCCTGGTCCACAGAGAGCATCAGGAGACCATAGCCAACCATGGCCTTAGATAGTACCAGTAGCACCACACTCCATGGGAGGGCCGAGGCCAGATGGTTGAGACAGGGCTCAATTCAGAGCACACGGGTGTTGAGGCCGTGTGGCAAAAACTCAGCGGGGACGTCAAGAAGGCTCGCTCGATTGGGGAAGACGGCCAGAACTCCCGTACAGGGGGCTGCACTCCGGCGGACCAAACCCTAGGAGGGGATTAGGGTTTCGGTCGGGCGAGGAAAGCAGAGAGAGCAGTGGCATAGCACAGGGAGTCGATGGAGGAGGCAACGATCTGGCCGTATTAGCGGATGCAGCCGGTGGTGGCGGAGAGCAGGCGGTAGTATGCGTGTGGCGATACCGGTGAACACGAGAGAGAAATCGAGAGGAGGATAGAGGCTTCGGGGGGATGAGGTGAGTGCGGGCTGGGTTGGTTTGACCGATCCAGTACCTCTCTGCTGAGCTAATTTAGCCCAATGTTGGCTACTAGGCCCATTTCAAAATAAAATTAAGAAATGAAATAAAAGAAAAATAAATAAATTACCAAAATAACCTTTAAACATTTCCAGCTATAGAAAATTATAGAAAAATCATAAAAATATATTTAATATATTAAAATTATCACAAAAATAATATCCACCTAAGAAAAATATAACTTTACTTATTTAAGTTAATAAAATGCAAATAAAGATTAAACACTATTAAATCTTAAGTGAAATTTCATTAAATAAGGAAAAAAATCATTTTTGTGTATAAAAATAACTTTACTATTTTATAAAAATACTAACTTAGAGTTTCTACAAATAAAATATAAATCAAATATTTAAAGACACTTAATTCCTTGAAGAATTTTATAAAAATAAAGATAAGACTTAAAAATAAATAAAATTCATTTTTAAGATCTTTAATAAGTATATTTCACCAGAAAAATACTATATATATTATTCAAAAACATTTTAAGATAAATAAAATTCATTACTTATTTTACTCAATTAAAATAACCACTTTGTTAAATCTTAAAATTATTTCTTAAGTAAGAAATAATCACATTTTTTTATAAAAACACTAAAACCTTTAAAGTTTGATTACTAAGTCTAAATCCATAATAAAAATAAAAATTAAATATAACTATTAGCCTTTAAATGTTTTTAAATATTAAATTCAAAATTAAACTCCTTTTAAATAAATATTATATATCACTCATGTATAAGGGGGTGAATAATATCCATCCCGCAACCACTCTTAAAAATGACTCTAAACTCAAATAAATTTGTAAGACCATCTAATTATGCTCCCATTAATAAATTACATATTATTAAATTTATCTTTCTCTTAAATTAAGAGGGATCATCCTAATATTTGCCAAAACCCTAAAGCTAGATGATATTCTAAAACTCATCATATCTTACAATTCACTTCTATTTTTATAGTTAACTTTGGTTTAAACAATCATAAACATCTCATTGAAGTTAATTCATGTTTTAAAGTTATCTTTAGTCACTTGTATCATCAATTAAATTATGATAACTTAACACCATTCCTAACCATCACAAACCTTAATGTAAAATCTAATAACCCTTAAGGCCTTGTTTGGCGAAGGAGCATTGATAGGGTTTACCGTGTATTATCCACGCCAGCCAAAAAGACACCAGAATACCCGAGCAGGCTATTTGGTAGGCGAGTATCCACCGGGCCATACCCTAATAAACCCCACAAAACACGTCGGGTTGAAGTGTAACCACGACACGACTCCCCCTCGCGTTTTTTGGCTGCTGCACGAGGACACGGTGCGTCCAAGCTCTCCTCATCCCCACCTCGGAAGAAGTCCAATTGCTGTTTCTCCCTCTACCTCTGCCTCAGTCCTGGGTAGTGTCTTGCACCGCCGCGCCTCATGTGGACTAGCCGCCAGGACACCACCATGAACGGATGTTGCGGTGACGAGGGATCAAGCTGGGGCTGTTTGCGGACACCGGCGGCGTGGATGCGTCGGGGTGGTGTCGGCACACCCAGCCACGCGTGACACGGCGGTTTCCATGGATACCCAACTCAAGGTCTGCGTCGTCGTTGACATGCATAGCTTCGTCGGAGGACTACGCATACTACTACACCGAAGCTATCTACTATATTGGCTTTGTACGAAACTTCAGATAGATGTAAATACTCATGCCAAGAGCTCTCACGGGGGCACATGTACACATGAAGCTGACCGATTCTTCTCTAGCGAAGCTCGCACACGCCCATGGATTTTGTTGCTTGTCGGTGCTTTTGGCACAGGACACGCATCATACAATCTGGATAAATAAAATTCACCTCTACCAAACACCCAAAGTTTATCGATGGGTAAAGGGATTAGGGTGGGGAAGAGGATTGGGTGAACGAAGTGTTTTCACCCAATCCCCGTCGGATTATACTCAGCGAAACACTTCAACCCTCTTCTACCAAACAAGGCCTAAGGCTAACTAACCTTAACTAATACTAGTTTCTTCAAATGTTATTCTTTTTGCCACCTCACATAAACAAGTCTATATTAATTCCTTCAGTTTTTAAGAACTCAACTCAAGGAATTTTTATCCCAATCACCAGATAACAATTAATCGTAATCACATTATTCTATTAGTATTTGTATATTTTGGATTGTTATCACTTAAGTTCCTTATCAATGTCATTGCTTATGAAATAAACTTAAAGATAAACCCAATATTAAAGAAGATACCTAAGATAAAATTATTCAAAATACTAAGGGTTTTACTTTGGGAATTGCAAAATTGCATAGCATTACTTATGCATAATGGCATCCTGCTTCTTTAAACATTAGTCCTTACCAGACCAATGATGCTGATTTTAGATATTGGATCTTCTATTATCTCGAAGACCGTGAGTGCATAATCTTGTAACCACAAAAGGCAAGTTTACACTTGCTCATGTCCTTTGATTATTTTCTGTAAAGTATTTTGCAAATCCAGTGTTGTTATCACCTGCATTTGAAAAAGATTAGAAAACATTATTTTCATAATAATATGATTATAGGTTATTTACCATGAGGTAATAATCTACTATGAAAGTTTCGGTGGTAAAGAAACATATCATCTAGGACTTAACAACCAATGTCGCCAGTGATTCTTGCACCGTATTATTACGCGTTAACCATGAGATTTGGAATGGGACGGAGAAGTCAGCTGGATCGGCTCCCTTTCGCATGCATTGGACACTGTTCTGGGCATTTGTAAGTTGCAGATCGTGGGTATAGCCGTTTTATACAGGGAAGTCTACCGTGGATCTGGGCTTACAAAATACAGATATCTAGTGTTAATGGTTGTTGTGGTTGTTGTGTGTATCCAACTAAGGTATAGCCATTTTATACGGGGAAAAGTCTACCTTGAGTTTGGACATCCAACAGCTATGTGTATGCGGGTCATGAGAAGGACAGTGATTGGCTTGGATCTTAGTCTGGGCCTCATACCAAGGAAGTGTGAACGAACCTATAACTCGGATGTGCAACAAATCTAAGATCTCTCATGGGTAAAGCAACGCACCTCTGCAGAGTGTAAAAACTGTAACTTGTTACTCCCTGTTCCGGGAAGGTGCTGCGAACGCTGCGGGAAAGGAAATCCATGAAAGTTCTGGTAAACTCGTGAAGGCTGATGGACATAGCTTTTCAGAATAAAATCAACCTTTGAAGAAATGTTTACGAAAACTTGCATGGCCTACGACCTATGGTCTATGGCTGTAGATAGTGCATCAAACACTTCTCTTTAGTGAATTTGCTGAGTACGCTCGTACTCAACGTATCTTCTTAACCCTTGCTAGATCTCGGAGAAACCAATGACGTTTCCAGGAAATAAGTCACTTGAAGAGTCGAAGATATCTAAGGGAGATCAACGGAGTCGAAGACCTTACCAGAATCTATCAAAGACAAGCTGAAGCGTAGAATAGAAATAAACTCCTAGAATCTACAACCTACTTCTGTAGAACAATACTATAGTAGTACTTTCAAGCCTTATACATATATTAATAGTAGTACTCCTGAAGTAACTCCGAGTGGATCTTTCTGGTTCTTTTTGTATAATATTCCTCACTGTCCGAGGAAGCTCTCTGGATCTTTTGTAATATGCTATCTGTAATATAAAGTGTTGTCTTGGACCCGTGATGTTTCTGTTGTACCACTCTGAGGGATATAATGCGAATGGAACGGTGTTCCATTGGTGTTATATCAACGACTATAGTGTACTACACCATGCAGTGGTATGTTGGGTCACCGCAGTAGCCAAGTCTCCAATGCCCTCCAAAAACACCTAATGATCAAGTTTTGGCTTGTTGGTCCCCAACCAAGTTGGGTCCTAAGAGGTTAGTCACAATAGGCTTGGCAACCCAAATGATTCTTTTCTTGACACCACATTGGGCACCAACAAACTTGGCAAACACATTGCCAACCTCATCCTTACAAAGAGAATAAGCATCATCAATAATGATAGGGTTGGATGAGGATATACCAATAGTGCATGAGGAAGAAATGTGCCCCTTTGCACGACATATGTAGCAAGTTCTTCTCTTGCCATCTTTATTCTAAGGTGAAGCCATTACTCGAGGAAGAGATCGAGTAGTCCTCTTAGGAAGAGGCCCGTCGATGACTTGAGGTGGATCTTGAGGCCGCTTCCCTTGTTGCTTCACACTAAGAGGTTTTTTCTTCAATGGGCAAGATATAACATGGTGCCCTTCTTCCTTGCACTTGAAGCAAATAATGTTGGCCGGATTCTTGACTTGATCTTGGACATTATTCTTGTTATCCTTATGCTTCAACTTGATAGTGGACTTGTTCTTGACATTGGAGTTGAATCCAGGCCCACTCTTGTCATTGGGCGATTTTTGCACACTCAAGATTTTGTTGAGTGTGGCCTTCCCTTCATGACCCCTTTTCAAGTCACTCTTCAAAGAAGTGACTTGAGCCTTGAGCTCTTTGATTTCCTCTACATGGTTAGTTTCAACAAAAGTACTAGAGGAAGTAGATGCTACATTGTTAGAGCAACAAGACACGGAATGTAATTCATCACGAGATATAACATGGTTGTGAGAGGATGAATTACAAGGACTAGCACATGGCAATATAACATTTGGAGTAGATATAGTGCTAATGTCCACATGAGGCCCACTAGATGTTACCTTTGACATGATGGCCTCATGAGCCAACTTTAGCCTACCATGGGAGACTAGGAGATCCTCATGCGAGCTTGAGAGCTTAACATGGCTTTCTTCTAATTTCCCGTAGTTTCTAGTTAGCAAAGCAAGTTGAGCCTTTAGCTCAACATTCTCCTTTAAAATAGATGCTTCACAAGAAATAGAGTTAGTAACACAAGCATCATCATTATTAGCAAGAGGTGAGGGCAACTTGGCAAGCTCTTTTGAATATGAAGCTTTAAGTTGCTCATGTGACTCGGTGAGTTTGATGAGCTCACCCTTTATGACCCTAG
Source organism: Avena insularis (assembly GCA_023614405.1). Classification (NCBI taxonomy): domain Eukaryota; kingdom Viridiplantae; phylum Streptophyta; class Magnoliopsida; order Poales; family Poaceae; genus Avena; species Avena insularis. The sequence goes on from CM042695.1 coordinate 93,986,233, forward strand.
AGCCATTTTTGAGGTGCTCAAAATCCTCAAGGAGTTTAGCATAAGCAACTTGAGTCTCATCATTTTTACTTTTGAGATCACTTGCCACCTCAAGATCTCTATCATGAGATTCCTTTACTCTAGACATCTCTAAAGCAAAGGTCTCCTCAAGAGATTCCTTAGTGGTTTGTTTCTCTTCAAGAGATTTATTTAGGTTTGCAATTATATTAGCATACTCACGCTCAAGACTACACACTTTATCAAAATTGTTATCATGCGCCTCAATTTGTGTTTCTAACTTATCAATATGTTCTTTGCTCTTAATAGAAAAGTCCAAGATTTCAACAAAGTTAGAGCAAGCAATATCCTTTTTAACAAGGGCACGATAAACAATCTCACCCTTTTCATATAAAACATCAATATCAAGCTCTTCTTCCACATTATCCACATCCTCCTCATCACAAGGGGTAATGGGTTCCAAAGTAGGAGTTACCTTTGAATCCCTAGACATAAGGCATAGGTGGGTACCGGAATAAGGTGAAGATGAGATTGCATTTGTGGTTTCATTCAAAACCTTATCTTGGCCCATAGAATCGATTTCCTCTACATGGTTAGCAACACAAGCACTAGAGGAAATAGAATCATTTTTATCATGGCAACAAGACAACACAAGCATATCATCATGAGATTTATTCAAGTCATTTCTACATGATATGCAAGGACTATTAACACAAGCATGCAAGAAGTTTGTAGTGCTAGAAGTGTTAAGGTCCAAAGATAGATCATTGCAACTATATAGAGATGAGGGATTACAAATAGTAAGCACACTATCCAAATTGCAATTTCTATCACCACTCACCATATCATTACCTTGTGAAAATTCACATCTTGGTGAAGTGGTAGAGGATGAGAACTCATCTCGACCGGAAGTGGAAGCAACACAATCATCCTCAATAATGTTGGACACAACATATTTATCTTGAAGTTTTGTCCATAACTCATGAGCGCTCCAAAAAGGAATGATTGAAGAGGTAACTACATAGCTCAAAGCATTAACAAGCACATTAGAAGCTTGAGCATCGAGATATAAGTTTTTCTCATCCTCACAAGATAGATTTTTGAAATCCATAGGAGGATAAAACCTATATCTACAATACGCTCCAAATTTGGCTCCATGTTCCGAAAATGAATAAGCATACGAGTTTTCCATATATCATAATTTGTGCCATCGAATATGAACATGTCATTGTGTACTAATCCCCTAGACGACATCTTTACTCTTAAGGCGGTGAAGCCTAAAATGAGAGACCGGGCTCTGATACCAATTGAAAGGATACAAATGTTGCCTAGAGGGGGGGTGAATAGGCGATTAAAACTTTTCCGAGAGTGGCTCGAAAAGGCGGAATTAAACTAGTGTTTACTTTGTCAAGCACAACCTAGAACAACTAGGGTTCACCTATGTGCACCAACAACTTATGCTAAGCAGTACAAGAAACAATGTGATAGCAAGATATAGATTACTTCAAGCACTAAGGCTATCACAATGTAAAGTGCATAAGTAAAGAGCTCGGGTATAGAGATAACCGAGGCACGCGGGGATGATGATATTTTACCGAGTTCCTCCCAACATGGAGTACGTCTCGTTTGGAGAGGGGGTGGTATCTAACCACCTACGCCATAAAAGGCCTCCCTTATCCTCCGGTGAATCTCACCCCAACAGGATCGATCCACGCTTCCACTATCGGTGCACTTATCGGTGGCAACCGGAACCTCTCACAAGGTTGGGGCACTTCTCCACAACTTAATTGGAGGCTCCCAACAAATGCCACCAAGGCCACAAAACCGTCTAGGGTTCCAAGAACCCAAGAGGGACAAGCTCCAATGAGTAACACGAACCAAATCCTCCAAGGAGAACTCAAACCGATGCACCAAATGCAATGGCAAGGACACAAGAAGTGCTCAAATCCTTCTCTCCCAAATTCCACCAAAGCTACACAAGCTTATGGGGGAAGAAGAGAGGAAGAACAATGGAGTAAATCCACAAAGGACTCCAAGATCTAGATCCCAATATATTCCCCTCACTTAGAGGAGAGATCGATTGGTGGGATTGTAGATCTAGATCTCCTCTTTCAAATCCCTCAAGAATATGCAAGAACCATGGGAGGGATTGAGAGGAAGAAATCTCAAGAAGGTCAATAATGGAGGGGAAAACTTGCAATAATAGTTGAGGAACCATTGGTGAATAAGGCCCCTTAAATAGGTCCCTCCAAAATCCAACTGTTGCAGTCCAAAAACGCGATTCCCGGTACTACCGGACTTTTTTCCGGTACTACCGGACATTCCCTGGGGTTCCTGGGGTGCCAAACACATTTTTCTCTGTGCTTCCAGGTACCAAAATGCGGCACTACCGGACCCCGGTACTACCGGATCCTGGTCCGATACTACTGGTCATCACAGAACGAAAACAGCCATAACTTTTGCATCCGGACTCTGATTTCGATGATCTTGGGCTCATTTCGAAGAGGACAACAACCTCTACAAGATCATTCAAAGAAACATCATAGTACAGCAAGGGAGGATAGATCCAAATGTCGAAGTAAAAAACCTTCTATCGCGCTAGGTACTAAAATGCGGTACTACCGCTTTTTGGTACCTAGCCCGACAGTGGCTTTTGGCAACTTGTCAAAAACCTTGTGCAGCGCTAGGTACTAAAATGCGGTACTACTGCTTTTTGATACCTAGCCCGGCGGTGGCTTTTGGCAACTTGCCAAAACCTTCTTCCGCGGTAGGTACTAAAATGCGGTACTACCGCATTTTGGTACCTAGGAAATAAGACCAGGAGATATTCAAACGGCTATAACTTTTGATTGGTAACTCCGATCGACTCGATTCCAATTGCGTTGGAAATAGGACGACATGAGATTCCCTATAAAAGGTGAAAATATTGGTTATCACAAATTGAGAATGTATCAAGTATAATAATGTGAGATATCTCACTTGGTGAGAAACCGAAAAACCGCATAGATCAAAATCGCAATAAGATATAAAAGAGGGATACGATTTTGATGAACAAGAGCTTGTTATGGAGATTACACAAGCTCTATATCCTCACATGGATAATACCAAATAAAACCAAATACGATGATGCGGGTATGCAAAGGTTTGAGCTCTCTCCGAACAATGTGATCGAGTTACTCATTCGAGAGCCCCTCTTGATAGTACGGTTATCTATCCTAAACCCGGTCTTCCACTAACAATATGAGACCGGCAAAAGGGGAAACCTATCAATATTATACCTTTGCCTTGAGCATTCCACTTGAGCTCGATGTAGACGATCTTTCCCTACTCAATATGGAACGCCTTTCTTGATTCCTCATCATTGATCCATGATCACCGAGGATGGCAAGCATCAAACATGATATCTTCTATAGATGGCGCATTTTGAGCTTGCACAACATATCTTCTTCTCATTTCATCGACCTTGAAGCCGACACAAGCTCCAAGCGATGCCAATGGACAATTCCTACAAGTATAACTTAATACACACATTAGTCAATAAAGATTGCCATTAATTACCAAAACCACACATGGGGGCCCACATGTTCTTTCAACTTGGAATGGTGTAACACGCCATGCATAGGAATTTATAGTGGACACTTTGGAATAACTTGGTTTCTTGGGAGTTGGAAGCATGATTAGAACTTACTCATACAAGTGGAGGCTAGCAATAGACTGGGAGCAACCAACTAAGAGAGCAATAATAGCCATAATCATGCAGAGCAACAAAGCATTACTAATCAAAGCATATAGTGGTACTACAAGTCAAAGACTAAATGATCATATAGGCTATGGTGACTTGTCATAGTCATAACATGGTGTGAGCATGTGCCAAGTCAACCCAAACAAAGCATCGAAGGAGAATACCACAATACTATGCTTTTGCATGCTAAAACAACGCATAATTTCTTCAAGGCACACTAAGCAATCCCAATTGTTTGTAAAAAGACATAATACAGCAATAATCACTAAAAATAAGGTCAAAACAACACCTAGCATGTCATGCTAAAGTATAAGTCACAGTCAATGCAAGCTCCTCTTGCACTTACAGCAAGAACTTACTACTCCTTTCTAACACCAAGAAACTTATTTGCAACAACACAACGAGAACGGGGGTCCAAACTACTTTATTCAAGCAAACTAAACAACCTAAACAAAGCAAACGAAAACTAAGACGCTCCAAGAACAACACAACTGTGCATGAAACAATAAAAATGAAGTGTCTAGAAAGACCTGAGATTTTTATTGATAAAGAAGGGGATGCCTTAGGCATCCCCAAGCTTTGACGCTTGTACCTCTTGGATATTTATTGGGGTGACACCGGGGTGGCATCCCCAAGCTTGAGCTTTTGTCCATTCTTCATCTCATTGCATCATTCTCTCTCTAGACCTGAAATTTTCCCTTCATACAAAACTTCATACAATCTTCATTAGCAACATTAGTGTATTCAAAAGATATTAGACCTTAGGCAAAGCTTTGGAACAGCAAGACTTTTCACTAAAAACACAAACTACTGTAGCAACTCCTTCAAAAATCTCAATTACCCAAAAGAGAACTCAAAAAGGAATCAATAAGAAGCAAATGCAAATAATGGCAGAAATCTGTCAAAACATACCAGCAGGTAGAAACCAATTTTTTCTAACATCTTCTGTTGCTCAATTGAAAAAGTTTTGAACTAACGAAAGTTATCTAACATACTGGGGATTTATTTGTAAATTCTGAGCTCAATATGAGGTACAGAGACTCCTCACAATTTTTTTGGTGGAGGACAGAAATCTGTTTCAGGACAGCAACTCCCCAAATCTTACTTCCCTCTCATTAGAGGTCATTCTTGGCACAAAATGCAAACAAAAAGGATAAGGAGAGGTCATTACTGAAATAATAACTTCCAAGACTCAAGGAAACACTTGGGTTATCTCCCAACAAGTACTTTTCTTTAACGCCTTTAAGTTAGGCACGGAAAGTTTGAGAAGATGCTCACATAAGAAATATGAGTTAAAGTAAAAGAGAGCATCAATAAGAAAATGCAAAACACATTTAAGTCTACCCTCTTCCTATGCATAGGAATCTTGTAAGAAAATAAATTCACAAAGAACAAAGTGACATGCATAGGAAGATAAAACAAGAGTAACTTCAAAACTTTCAGCACATAGAGAGGTGTTTCAGTACCATGAAAACTTATATAACCATATTTTACTCTCTCATAATAATTTTCAGTAGCCTCAATAATAAACTCAACAATATAACTATCACATAAAGAAGGCCTTTCATGAGTTACAAACACATGATTTCTATCAAGCTCAAAAATAGTGGGATTAAAACCTCCACCAGGTTTTATCCAAAGTAGATATTTCAAAAGGATCCACAGGAACATAACATTCATCCTCCTTTGGTAAGCATGGGGGACAATCAAATAATATAAGGGGTAAATAGTTACTCTCATTAGAAGGTAGGCATGGGTAGATCCATTCTTCCTCCTTTTGTTCATCATTCCCTTCCTCTTTTTCATCTAATGAGCTTCCAGTTTCAACAATTTCTTTTTCCATAGGCACCTGCAAGGCATTAGCCTCTTACAAATGTGGAAAGCACCTATTAAAATATTCAAGAATATATCAATTTTATTCCTTGTAATTATCAAAGCAAAATTTAAGTATCTCAAAAACCTCATGTTTATAAGGTGCATCATCAGTATTTTCAAGCAAACTGGCAAGTTCAAATGCACCCTTGAAGGCAATAAATTCTTCAATTTGTTACACATCATCAAAATCATAATTTCCTTTAACATAAGAAGATATGGTAACATTATACTCACATTGAAAGGGTAGGTGTTTATACCTGCTGCAGCAACAAGATTTATCAAAGCAATAAGTAATATTATAAGTAGAACACACGTCTCTAGCAATAGTATTCAACTTATCAATTTTGTCCCATAAGTGTTTCCCTTTTTGTGACAAACGGTGTTCCTTATAATAATACTTTTGTTCTTCCATGAACCCACCTTGCCAATAAGAACTAGTTTCAAAGAAACCATCCATTGATAGAAAGCATGACCAAGCAAGGCAATAACAGACCACCAACTAGAGTAGGAACTAATTTTTTTTTGTGTTTTTGATAAGAGAAAGAAAACCAAACTAGACTAATTTTTTGGGTTTTTTGAAAAGAGGCAAAAAAACCAAGCAAAAGAAACAAAGCAAACTAAAAACAAAGTAAAGAGAAAGGAAGTGAAGAAATCCCCTAGTGAAGACGTCCTTAGCCTCCCCGACAACGATGCCGGAAAAGCTTGATGGTGACTCCTTGATGGCGCCAGAGAACCTGGTGCTTGATGTGGAGTCTGTTGGGAACCCCAAGAGCAAGGTATGAAGCAGCACAACAACAAGTTTTTCCTCAGTAAGAAACCGAGGTTGTCGAACCAGTAGGAGGAAGGAAACGTCACACAGGTGTTGCAAGCAACACGGAGACCTACACAACACAAACTCGAGACTTTTCCCCAACGAATCGGTGAGGTTGTCAAGTTCATCGGTTTGCTGTAACAAAGGATTAAACGTATGGTGTGGAAGGTAATGGTTTGCAGCAAGTAAACAAGTAACAGTGGAAGATATATCAATGGTAAAGATTAGACCGGGGTCCATAGTTTACTAGAGGTGCTCTCCTTAGATAAACAACATGGCATGAAGGGTAAACAAATTACATCAGGGTAATTGACAGGAACTGATCAATGCATAACAATACAATACTAGTCAAAAAGATCCTATAAGATTCGATTGGGCAATACAATAATATACATAGACCGCCATCCAACTGCATCTATGACTGTCCACCTTCAGGTTATCATACGAAACCCCTCCAGTATTAAGTTGCAAGCAACAGACAACTGCTTTAAGCAAAGTGTGTAAGGTAAACAATCCACTTGTTCCATGAATAAGAGAACGTTGTTTTCTCCCTAGTAGCAACAACACATCTACAACCGAAGAGATTTCTGTCACTTTCCTTGGAAACTAGAGGCATGAACCCACTATCGAGCATAAATAGCCCCTCTTGGAGTCACTAGCAACTACTAGGCCAAGATAGCTAATAACAACGGAGAGCATGCAAGATCACAAACAACATAGACATGATAGAATCATAAAGACAAAACCATTAATTAATCTGACATAATAATCTCAATATCCATCGGATCCCCGCAAACACAACATGCATGATTACAAATAGATTAGATCTTGATCATGAAAGGAGCTCACAAGATCTATACATGAAAGCACAAAGAAGGATATACAACCACCTAGCTACTACATGGACCCATAGTCCAAGGTGGAACTACTCACGCATCATACCAGAGAGAAGGCCTCTGGGATGATCTCCCCGTCGGCGGTGCCGGAAGAACTTCAGATCCCCGATCTAGGGACAGTGGCGGTGGTACAAGGTTTCGTGGAATATTGATCGGGTACCTAGGGTTTCTCATCGGGGCTTCTTATAGGTGAAGAGGCGAGGCGGCCGGGGCCCCACACCTACCCAGGCGGGGCAGGCCCACCCGCGCCTAGGGGTCAGCCACCACAGTTCGCGTCTCTGCCTCCTTCTGGTTTCGTGTCCTTCACGGTAAAATATTGACTTTGGCTTTTGTCCCGTCAATTCGAGAATATTGATTTTCGCCTTTCGGAACCAAAATGTAAGAAAAAACAGGCAACTAGCACTGTGGCAACTTGTTAATAGGTTAGTTCCAGAAAAGATATAAAAATACCTCAAAGTGTAGACAAAGCAAAGCAAAATAGATACTAAACAAGCATGGAGCATCAAAAAATTATAGATACGTTTCCGACGTATCAAGGGGAAGGCTCCTGGCTCCTTCAATAAAGGCCATGTGCTCGGTTTCCTTTGGATTTGCAGGTCGTCACTGCCCCTTCTTCCTCCGGATGGCCATGGTGGTGTGCAGGAGGGTGGAAGGGACACCGCGATGGGCAGATGCGGAGGGGCCCTGGGAATTGATGTTGCTTGTGTTGGTGCTTCCAAGCGACGGCAAATGAGCCGAAGCTATCCTTGGCCAAAGTGGCCACACCTTGCAACCTCCATGGTGGAGGCCTCATTCGAAACCTACTGCTGGAGCTCAGCGCCGCTTCACACCCAAGTGGGTTCGTCTCCGGAAGCGTCTTGGCGACCGGCGGCACGTGTTACTCGATGGGAAGGTGCCCCCCTTGAGCAGTGTCACGGACCTTAGCGCTGCATTGAGGTCACCGGCGATCGGCAAGAAGAAGCTCTAGGACTTGATTGCGTTTTCTATTTTTCTCTAGGGTTCTTTTTGCAAAGTTCAAGCCCCCACCTTGAATATTAGGTCTCTTAAGGCTATGGGCTTTTTAGGGGGCTAGATGTAATTTGTACCTGCCTGGTTAATTAATGCAGCTTGTACGTTCTTCGGGGCGGTTCCCTTGTTACAAAAAAACATTCTAATAGGTGCATTCATGATTATTTACAAAAAGGCGTCAGAATTTTGTATAAAGTTAACCTACCACACATCAAAAATGGATGTCACACTACCACCACCTGTTCACCATCACATAAGGCGTTAACATATACCACATCGTCAAAACATACAAGTTAGCATATACTACCTCGTCAAAATATACAAGGCATAGTTGTGTACGGTATCGAAGGAAAAAAGAGTACAGTGACCTTTGTTGTATTTTACCCTAAAGGATTTAAATGGGCTGGGCTAGTGGAACCGTGGGCAGCCCGTGCCCAGTTACAGGACTACTCTCAAGCCAATCGGCCAGTGCATGCAAATAGCTAGTTTCAGTCAAGCGAGACAGATGGATCACGAAGCTCGGAATGCACAAATGATCAGGGGTGAAAACAGTCTCTGCTAATATTTCGCAATCTGACCCCAAACTGTCAGGTAGGGTTTCAAAAGCAAAGAGGTACATTCAGCTATGCTATTACAAAACAGATAACGTAACGGATCCCTCGGCCTGTTTGCAGACAGCAGGTGGAGACCGCCTCAGTTCAGCTTCTCGATTAGTTCGTTGATCTTGTCCCCACGGTTGCCTGTGTCGCCACCAGCCTTGAAGGGTTTCTTCTTCATCTGCAGCCTCCTCTCTGGACACTTGAGCTTGAAGGGCATGAGGAAGCTCGACGTTTCCCTGAAGTGTGGACCGACAGTGGAGATCTCGTGCACCACGTCTTCCAAACATATCACTCCGTGATCTCCCAGGGCCTGTTTTCAGCAAAGCATATATGATGGATTGGTGGTTCTTCAGTGTCCATTAAAAAATCATGAGAAATAATTCATAGAATAGTTTAGCAATGAAGATGATTTCTCAAACAAAAATGGTGTACTGTGTTAAGTTTGGAGCATTTAAACATAACAAATATTATCGGTTTGGAAATCGGACTGAAGGAATTCAAGTTTAGTACCAGTGGTGGAAAAGTGGCTAGATAAAACTAACAGACCCTAACAGACCATGGCTAGCCTTATTGATTACTTGCTATGGTTATTGCTAGGTTGCCGTATACAAATCCACTAACATCCTCAAAGCTTTACACGAATGCCTGAACCTCAATCTTCATAAGATGTCAAAGAATAAATAATACCTTCTCGATTAGATCATTGCTGGTAAGTGGGAAAGGCTCCTTGTCGAAAAACCCTCGACCCTTCTTGTAAATAAGCTCCTTCACATTCTTCAAATTCGGGAACCTATTGTTACACACCAGTAAACATGAATTAATCACCGTAAAATATCTTCTTTATTAAACGGTAATGCGACCGTGGTACGGGCGGTGTACGTCGCGGACATTTTTCACAAAGGGACCCTAACAAATCTGGAAATCAACCCACAGTCCAACTTTTAAGTTGCAATCATATGTTTGTTTTAGACCATCAATAAGTGGGCAAATAGTCCGCAGTCTACCACCAATACACCTTATCCCGTCCCGCGGCAGTGCTTTCTGGCGGAGACGGTGACTGTGATGAGCCGGCTCGTCGGCGCTGGATCTTCATGGGATAAAGTGCGGCAGGGGGCAGACTGGGGCCAAGGAGTTCCCCGTGGATTTTTCTGCAGCCTCTGCGTCTGGCGAGTGCGTGCTGTACGACGTGACAGGAACAAGTGACACCACCTCTTCGGTGGTTCCTGACGTGCTCTCCTGTACCGCCAAGCAATTCGCAGGGTGGTGCAGATAGTGCCAGGCAGCTACTTGGGAGGAGATTGAAGCGATGTGGACCTGAGAAAAAGATACTGCTACTTGCTGAGCAAGAGGAGGATCCCCAGGTTGGAGCTGATGCAACCCGCTTGGCTGATCTGATGTTACTTCTATGCGGGAGAAACAAATGGAGCCTTGTGTCAAGGGACATCATCAACTACGAAACTGATCTACAAAGAAACGAATAGAAAAAAACAGGAAATAAAGGCAGTAATAAGGGGATTGAGGATTGCATATTCCATGAGATATGCAGAGATCCAATAGCTCAAGAGGCCTCATGTACTCTTCAAATATTCCTCCAGGTAAAATGGGTAGAAATCACACTTTGGATACAGTAATTTCAGTTGTGAAGGAAACCAATTCGAGCAGCACTGGAGCGGCGGGGGTGGTTTCACCATTTGGAATAAAGTTAAGAACTGAAATCAACGTGTTAATCTAGGAAAACCTGCAGTTCTTGGTTTGCGAGCATCGATCCTACATAGCAGAGGCAGTTAAGCAATTTTTTAGGTGAGCGCATATTTTCTGTTCATCGTCTTACACTCTTGCACTTGTACCTGTAACCTGGGTTCAGTCCTATAGATGACAATCCTATATTTTGCTTACAGTGAATAGAAAGCTGAAAATAAACATGGAGCAACTGAGATTTGGATCATCGTAGTGCTGATTTATTCTTTACAACTCCGTTATGGTGGAGTGGGCCCAATTATTGGATGGGAATACAGAACACAAAACTAGCATGTTTTTTCCATAGAGAAAGACATTACTGTTATATACTGTAAACATTTTTAGAAAAATGGCATTACACCATACCATATATAGCTACTCACTACACATAAACAAGTGTCCCTAGGTTATATCTCAGCAGATCTGATGTTACTCCTATGCCTGAGGAGCAAATGGAGCCTTGTCTCAAGACCAGTAGGTCATCATCTACCATGAAACTGATGGTCTGGAGCTTTTTAATCGATACTGGCAAGGATTTTGTGTTAAATTTTTGGCTTCCTTTGGCTGTTCATGAACCCAAATATTGCACATGTGAGTGCTATTTTCTTACCTAGGTTACTAGAACATATATATTTTGTTTTACAATTCCACAGCCGTCTTCTTGCATACGAGTTATAGAATTCACGTATCTAAATTGTTGGAGACTTCCATTAGCTTAAAGACAACCATGCCATGGAGAATGAGTTGATGTATGTTCCCTTTAGATATAATTGGCTCCAGTCATATTTTTTTACTGCATTTACAGCAGGCTGAAGCCAGTCTGAAAACATGGGTCAATCAGACAAAAGTCAGAGCGGTGATACACCGAAAAGAAATAGCATCGCAAATTCAAGGCGGCTCACAGGAATTACACCAGAAAACTAAAAGTCCTGGGTTAGTAGTCATCAGCTATTTGGGATCATTAGACCGATATATGTTGTCTATCTCAAAGCTGTTACTATATTTGCATGTGTCAGTTTCTTTTGAATTATATTTTGGGTTCGTCAGCAATGATGACCTCTCCCTAGCAACGCACAGGTATTATGCTAGTACTAACTAATAATAACACAATGGATCAAGTAGCATTTCAAGCAACACAATGGAGTTACCCGTATGTGACGAACAGATCAACAGCAGCAAGCCTCTTCAGATTAGCCTCAGTGGCCTTGAGGAAGACGCCGGTCAGCACCTGCGTGAGCCGCAGCCTGGCCAAAATCTTCCTGATGTCCGGGTGCACGTCCGTAGTGCTGCAAAAATTCGATGTTAATCGCGAGGTACCATCAATCAACTAGCCAAAGAAAGCAACAACCTCTGGTGGCTACTAACCCAGGGATGCGGATGGCGAAGATGAGCTTGGCGTCGATGGCCTCGGCAGGGCGCAGCTTGCGGACCTTGAGGCGCGTCCGCATCCGCAAGAAGTCGAGCTCCTTGTTTCGGAACTCCCTGACGAACTCCTCGGGCCGCTTGATGGCGCCCTTGGCGTCGTTGCGGCGGCGCTGCCTCTTGGCCGCCTTGCGCTCCCGGTTCTTGATGGCCCAGTCCTCGTTTACCTTCCGCTTCTTCAGCACCGTCTCGCGCACGAAGGCCAGCTGCTGCGTCCCCTCCTCCGCCATGGCTGGCGGCGCGGGGCGCTCTCGGTGTGGGAGGCGGCGGGGGTGAGGAGAGGCGGCGGTCGGGGAGAGTGGGGTTTGGGAAGAGAATTGGGTGGATTTTTCGGAAGCTCCTATAGTCCTATTTGCCACCCCGAAGACAACTCCTAATGGGCTAGGCCCATTTATCTGGTTAGCCTGGCTGCTCCGGTAATGTCCTGGTTAGTGTTGATTTCTTTTTCAAGTTCTCAAAAAAAAGTTGATTCCTTTTCTTTTAGAAAAACAGTTAATTTTTTCCCTCATAAAAATTAGATTTATTTTATGTTTAGTGTTTTTTATGAAAATTCCACTGATATATTAACACATGTATAAAGAACATTAAAAGTAACAAAAAATATAAATAGGTCTTTAATCACCTAGCGATGACTACAAACGCTGGCACAAACCAAAGGTAAGTCGTTGTCCTCGTCCCTCCATCACCCGAGTCGAGTAAATCTTGTCATGGTAGAGTTTGTTGTAGTAAAAAGACGAAAAGTTGTCATGCTAAGACCTCAAAGGACCGGCGCAACAAAGCTGCAATCATCGCCAACGATAACAACCATGGATCAAAAAAGTCTGGCCTAAAACCACGCCAACGGACACGGAAACCGATGAAGGAGATCTGGATTTTTCATTGTTTCTTATCCCTGTTATATTTCATTTTTGTTTTAGATTTTTTTTGATAATCAATACCACGATATATTTATAGTAGCATATAGTATATGGTAAAGATATATAGGCTGTCTCCAGCAATTATAAAATAAAGTCTAAAAAAAACTAGTAAAACACCGAGGTCTTGAAACTCTTTCTTCTTCGAAGACACCATCTTGAACTTTTCTAAAGGCAGCCAAAAACTGATAGACACCAAATCACAACCTGTAAATACTAACGTAGGTTCTCTCACAATTTGAATTTGAGCCGCAGTGCCAAGAGTGTGTGCATGCCCACAACCATTAGAGTAATCGATCAACATCGGCAAGAGTACCAACACCAGTATTCCAGTCAAAAGTAACCGAACAGCCTGGTCGACGTCGCTAGCGAACCGATAGTACGAACCACCATTGTCAAGGACATAGTAGCCGGGACAAATATTGCGAGGATAATCCTCGTGGCAACCATGAAAAAAACTTTAAAATCGACTTGAAGAAGCTATAAAACTGTAATCTTACAACACTACAATTGACGCCGGGAAGATCTCTTCGTCGAACGAAAGACTGGCGATCACTTATTGTAGATGAAGTCATCTTCATCGACGTATAGATCAAAAAAGATGACCACCAAAATTTAAATGTAATCTCTCAAAACACTAATTTTACTGAAAACTCCACCCATAGATCGGGTTCTCCACCCCTCCTGACACCGGCAAGGCCGACCAAAGGAGGGGGAACCGATATGGAGGAGGCGGAGGAGAGGCGGCGGCTGAAGGTTTTCCGAATGTCTTCATTTTTGTTTTAGATTTGATTGTATGTCTCATGTATCTTTTTGGTTGCGGTTATATATATTCTCCATTTTATGTTTCCCTTTTACATCAATATTATTGTTACAGTACTAAAAGAAATGCAGTGACTTCATTCGCTTCAAAGAAAGCTTTATTATGATGAAAAATCTTTTAAACAGTCCATGTCAATTTACACCACAACAGTTAGCGATCTCATCATCATCACATAAAACCCAATTACACCAGCTACGAACCATTTCTCGGGCTGCCGGGTTTCACATAGTTGCACCTTGCAGCGATGGGCCATGGCACCTGCTTCTTCCTGATTTTCGGACGTCCAGCTGTTCTTTGTTCCTCAGTTGGAGGAGGACCCACTCCAACTTTCGAAGTGTTCCCTAAATTCAGACATTAATCACTGTTTACGGTTGCTCCAAGGAAGGAGGAGGATCCCTGTCCCTGGTGCTGGTGGTGAGCCACTCTCTGGCGGAGACGAGGTCAGGGAGCACGGGCGCGCCGGACCGCCGCCACCTCTCGGCATCTTCAGTCCCAAACCTGTCCAGCAGCAGCGCGTGCATCCCGGCCGCCCGCGCCGGCGCATAGTCCTTGCTCATGCTGTCCCCGATGTGGAGCGCCTCGTGGGGCGCCACGCCGCCCGCCGCCTCCAGCGCCATCTCGTAGATCCTCCGGTCGGGCTTCTCGACGCCGGCGACGCCCGAGAACACCCCGAAGTCCCACTCCGATCCCCGGTGCAGCCCGAGCGCCGGCAGGACGACGTCGCGGTAGCGGTGGTCCGCGTTGCTGACGATCCCGACCGTGACCTTCTCCTCGTGGCGCAGCCATCGCAGGAAGGGCCGCGCGTCGGGGAAGACCGAGTACGGCGCGGCGGTGCCGAAGGCGGAGTAGATTCGCCCGAATATCTGCTCGAACGTGCCGTCGTCGTACTCATGTCCAGCCTACCGCATCGTACATCAGAATTCAGAATAGTTGCAAATTTGTTTGACAGATCGTTACTCTGATGAAAGAGTGGAATGGTTCTTTTTTTTGGGGGACGGGGCACCGACCTTACCCTGCTGAAGGAGTCCCTGACGCAGATCCTCCACCAGTCGGCGTCGGGCATCCTGGCGGCGTGGCCGAAGCAGGGGTGCTGCCTCGCCATCTCGGCGTAGGCGGCGGTGAAGCCCCGGTGCATGCGCGCGTAGCCGGGGCAGGGCATCCCGGCGGACCTGGCCGCCGTGCAGTAGTAGTCGCCGAGCTGGCCTCGGTAGGCGATCAGCGTCCCCGTCACGTCCACCGTCACCAGCCGCAGCCTCGACAGCAGCGGCATCGTCGATCAGATCACCAGAACATGATCTTCTCTAGATGACGGGAAAAATACCCACCAAGGTAGATTCACGGACGGAATCATATGGTTCTTCAGTTCAACTTGTAAGTTATAACGGCACCAGTGCCTTGATGTGAAGGGCAAAGAGAGAGCAAGGAAGAAGCTACCACCTCTGTGAAACCAACCATGAATCTCAGACTTCAGGTAAATCACTCCCAGGAGGAAAGATCATACCCAACTCTTTAAGCAATCCAGGCAGGGATGACTGATTAAAGCCCACGTTTTGTTGCCATTCATATTACTACTTCTCAAGAAAAGGGCGCGACTCAAGTCTCTCCTTGCTTCGCAAGAAAACTCTAGTGTGCACAATTGGACAACCTGCCTCCTCCGAGCTAGTTATGGAACATAACGGCCAAAAGTTTTCTTCAAGGGAGAGTCAAGGTCTATCACAGCCAGGCGCCAAAGGGAAACCAACCAATTTTCTGGAGAAAGCAAATTGAAAGGTTGAACCATTTATTCCGTTATTTAACAAGTCGGGCAATACTCTGATGGTATAAGCAGAAATACTGAGTATATACGAAATGAACCAGATCCTTTTTTGTAAGAACAGAAATGAAATCAATACCTTCCAAATAAAAAACATAATGTTCATGTATTCTAGTAGTAGAACTTTTACAAGCGCGCACTGCTACCTAGAATAAGCATCACATACAGCTACGAAAACAGCATACAGATCTACATTGACGGTGAGACTCACAATCAAAGAGAGACTGACACATGGTGAAGGGTTTGGTTGACGAAGATCGTAGCATGCGTTGCATGCCCACATTATACTTTGGAATGTAGATTCCACAATGGCGCTAATCTTTCACAGGCTTGACAACCTTGGCAACTTCCTCTTCTTTTTCTTCTTGTTCTTCTTCTTCATCATCATCCTCAGCATCGTCGTAACTGTCGTATTGTAGAAGGCTGAAATCTCTCGATTGCGCCTTCAGCCTTTCTTGGATCCTTTCCTTGATGGCAGTTCCCTGGGAAATATAGTTGAAATGCAGGCATAGATGAGCATGGAGTTCCTATAGGCGTAAAGCAGCAGCAGACTATTAACAGGAAAAGGTATACTAACCATTGAATGGCAACCTTCCTCAAATTTCTCTAGAAAGCCAACAACCCAGCGATCTGCATTCTCAACCCACTCTTCCTGGAGTTTTGCCACTGTACTCCACTGGAAATATCAATATGCTTCTCTCTCAGATTGTATCAACAGGTAAACTTGAGAAGGCTAGGTTCAGTTGAAGAGATGAAAATGGAAACTAACAGCAGGAGAAGGACAGTGTAGTGTTTCATTTTTCAGAGTTATAACCTAGTGTATCAGATATAATCTAAAAAGAGCGTATGAATCAGATACTCATTCCTGACCATGAAAAGATTAATTGAACTAGATCAATGAGAACATTTGTGTATAATACACATGCCACGTTTCACTGTCAATTTGTCATCATGGTAACCTTGAGAATACACATTGCCGTTTGACATATGGCTGAAGCTGGTTGTCGCTAGGTATTCAGCTTGAACGAAAAGCTATACATAACGCAAACTCACTTTGTGAGATCTTTTACACAATAAAGCATAATTTTAAAAACAGCCCTATCTAGTCTACAATGGCATCCAAGAGAATATTTATGTATTAGGAACCCATGCTAAACAACTGAAAGTCAAATACTACTACTTTGCAACTTCAGAACGTTTAATCAGAAAATCATAATGCTAAAACAAAAACTAAGTTAACTTTCCCACAACAAAAACAGCTAGGTTAGTTAATCATAAAATAGGCATGCATCCCTCCATCAGCCAACCAATGGAGACGGAGAGAAGCTCTTAGCCATCAGTTACTCAATTTTTAAAATTCTACTTCAACATGAATTTAGATGGTGATGATGATGAATACTAGTACCTTCTCCCCTACTTTTTCTTGGTGCTGCTTCACTTTGTCACGCAGTGTTTTCAATCCCATGTTAACTCTTAGTCGTTTTTCCTGATAAGATGTATAAGGGCTCAGCTGGCCAGCAAAATGCAATGCTACTGTAGTCCAATTCAACTAGTAAAGCATCGGGTAAGTATTGCATGCCTTCACATAACTGACACCAAGATCATTTCTGCTGTACCCCCTAGCCAGATTACGCATAACATACTCATTATAATCTTTAACAATCCTCATTATAATATCTGAGGTTGATATCCCCTCTGTGCGCTTGGTCTCCTTAAATTTACCTAGTTTTTTTACCTGACAAAACAAGATGGTATTAGCCACTGTCACAAAACTGTACTAATAATTGTTGTGTCTGTGAACACAACTTTTTCAAGATTATATTCAAATGGCTCAATTTGGAACTTAAAGACTCACAAATTCATAGACATCATTACTAGCTCCACTAGCATCAGCATACCTGTGAGTTAAGAGATTTAAAGTTCAGACCATTGAGTGTGCAAATCCAAAATTTTAAATATCATCTAAACAAGGGGAAAACATTTCATATCACACCATCAGAAATTCTTACTGTGGTCCTCACATATAAGAATGAAAATAAGAAATATGGACTGCATCATATAAACACCAAGGTCTCTCTAGACTGAATGCTTACGGCAGAGAATCATGTGCAACAAAATCAATGTTATGCTTATCCAAGAATTCTTCTGTTACCACCCATGGAGCATCAGGAATGACTTCATCAACCCACCTTGGAATATAAAATAATATATCACATTAGCATGCTACAATACTTTAAAAACATGATCAATATCGTGGCTTACTGGATAGAATAAAGAATGGCACACGATTACTTGCAATGGCGAAGTGATTCATATCTCTCTTCCTCTGTCATAACAGTTCTTCCCTTGTATTGATGCGTCAACTCATCATTGCAGACCCCAACAAGAAGATATGCATTAGGAAACCTGCAGTTCAGCAGACAGTTTCAGTGTGGGAACAACTTCATGCGCTACAGCAGCCCATTACATTGATTTCTGTAGAATGCTTCAGATAAATATTAAGAATGTAAAATCAGTTTGTAGTTAAATGCACATAATCTATGCATCAATTGTAAGAATGAACCTTAGAAATATTACTGAATGGATAAAAATGCTTGTAGGATTTAAAGATTAAAACAAAATTTCACATTTAAGAAACAGAGAGCGAGGTTTTTTATAAAAGGTGTCATCGAAAATCAGGCCTTTCCCCATGGGCCAACCAAAATGATTTTTTTACCCTGCATGTGCATGCCACGAGTATAATAACATTACATCATGCAAAAACTGGAATTCAAACGAAAAGGCTGCATAGATGTGAAAGAGATTTTTTGCAGAAAGGAAGACGCAAACATAATTTCCATTAGTTTTTTAATGAAGAATGCTCACTAGTTATATATGATTGTCCACTAATGCAAAATGACTGTTGTGACAGGCCAAAGATGCAGAGAGTGAATCTATAGCAAGATACTGATTTTGGGCACACAACATGTCTTCCTGGTGAAAGTATTATTCCACATCTCCATTGCATAAGGTAGGATTGGTATCTGAACAGAGCAACCAAACCAATTTCCATTTCAGTGCCAATTCAAAAAAATTGGAAGATGCTAAGAGCCATAGAGGGGAAGTAGAAACTTCTATCTTAGAGGAAGAATAGCCCAGTCCCAATCCTAAAGCTAATTAATCCACCGTTCCATGTCAATGGAGCAGGATCAATGTAGATGATGCAAAAGCTAACAAATAGGCAAATGAAGCCAAATCACAATGAATTATTCGGAATCTACCAGATACGTGTCCTCCCACTAAACGATCTATTTGATGGGGAAGGAGACAAGGGTCCAGAGTCACATCACGTTAGGTAAGACGTACCAATTCCGCTGAATCCTGTCCCAGGCATGACGGACGCACAATGGGAATCACATTTTTTCATTAATACCAAACATGTAATTGCCAAAAGAAATGGGGACAGCAGCACACAAATTCCTCCTCATCAAGCGACGTATTTATCAACAACAAGTGCATGCCCTTCCAAACCTAATCGCCTGAATGATGATGATCCACTAAATTTGGGCATCAGACATAATAACAGGCCGAGGCCGTTCCTGAACTGGGTAATCGCGACGAATTTCGGAACAGAACGGCCAACTACGAAACAAATTCCTCGCGTAATCCCGCGCCGAACGGCCTAATTGGACGCGATCCGCAACGGAAACGAACATCCTAATTTCCTGCCAGAAACGCGAGGGGGCACAGATCGAACCGAAATAGCTCAGGCGAGGGGGGAGAGGATGAGGAGGGATTTCTCACGACTTCTTGGCCTGCTCGAGCGAGCGCGCGTGGCCGAAGTGGAAGAGGTCGTAGATGCCGTCGGCGTAGACCCGGATCGGCCTGTCCGTGATCCCCTCGCCGCCATTGCTGGTGGCCCTGTCGGCAACCTCGACGTCCCCCTCGGCCTCCTTCCAGTCCTCCTCCTCCTCCTGCAAGGACTGCGGCGCCGGCCTCGCCACCTCGTCGGCCATGTGCTCGAGGAGGTGCGGGGGAGAGGGAGAGAGAGAGCGACGGGGAAGGGAAAGAGGAGGAGGGGGAGGGCGTGCGTGCCTGGTCAGGACCGCGAGTTCGAAGCCTCGAGGCCGAGCGAGGGACAAAACACATGGGAACGGGATGCTCACATGACGTGACGTCCTTCTCGCTCTCGGGCTCGCTCTGTCTCACTGCCAACTGGGTCCGGGTGGTTGACGTTGATTGGCGGGGCCAGGTCAGGACCGCGTCGGCAAGGGACGACGGGACACGTCACAGGTTGACACCAACAAACGAGATGCCGGGTGGATTTGCTGTGGCTTGCTGCCTATGTTTCGTCCAAAATAAACTGCAGCCTACCATAATCTTGTATTCCATAGTTACGTGCGCCCGGCTATATTAATACCCTTTTTGCTTTCCCTAAAAAAAAACCCTTTTTGTTAGTTTTAATTCTAATTCTTATTGTAATTGGGTCGATGAGCCTTTTAGTTTTCTTTTGCAAACTCAAACTCTTCTAGACAATGTAAAAACTGTTTGATGGGCTGCAAATTTTAAAGACACACATTTTTTTTTCTTATCAGGGTATCTAAGGGGATCGAAAGGTTTTAATAAGAGGTTTTACTGGCGATTTCAAAAAAGAAACTTTTGCTAACTCTTAGCTAACCGAGAATCGACTTAGGGCCAGATCAATTGTTTCAATGGTTGGATTGTTCTAGATTAGCGATTTGTTGAGCCATATTAGCATGCGTATGCAACTGCATAATAGTATGCAATTGCATAATAGTATTTTATAAAAACTAGTATTCCCTACATGATTTGTAGTCCACATGAACTGTAACATATGGAATTTTTATCCATGATTGCACGTATGTGTGCAATTGTACATATGTGTACATACGCAATTTTAAAATTTATATTTATTTTTTATTTTATTTTTCATGTTAACTTGTAACTCAGATTTGTAATTGTTTTTTAGAACATAAGTGTGCAATTGGACATGGACGTGTGCAATTGTGAATTTTATATGTAATCTTTTTTATTTATTTTATGTTAACTTATGACTGGGATTGTAGTTTCTGTTTTTATTATTTTTAGTGGGCTTCTAATTGCTAATGAAATAGTCAAAGCCAAAAGATACGATAAGGATATCGATAGATCGAGAATTAGGGAGGTTCTCGATCAATCGAGCCATAGGCGCGTCCATATTAATATAGCTACTACACCATACAATTTTGAGATCATTGTCGAGGGAAAACAACACAAATAAACTCAAGAGAAAAATAAGAGAAAGAAAGATAAATTAATATTGACAATGCCGGAAGCGATGATGACCCACAACTGTTGCGCCTAATGGAGAAATATCATCACGCTTCTATGCCTCTGAATCGCCGTGTATCAAGCAACACATTTAAGAAGGAATGCGATAATGATGGCAGTGTTATCCGATCATAGGATTTCTCCTAGTACATTCAGGGGAGTGGGGAAGGGGTACACCCCGATGCCTTTCTATAAAGAACGATGGTGTTCACAAACTTCACCGTGTCGGTGCCAACCAAGCCGACAGAGATTCCTCCATACCCCCGAAAAAACACAACCACCAAACTTGTTGCCCACCAACTTGGGCGGCGTTGTGTGGGACAAAAATAAGGTATACCCGCCTCATTGTCCACCTCTTCGGCGGTGATCTCGCCGAAGGCATTTAGGAGGGCGGTGATTTGTATGGTCACCGTTTTCATGGTATGGTGGATCTCGTCTAGTCTACGTGTGTTATAGGTTTGGTGTTAGAAGTTTCGGGTCACTATAAGGGTTCAATGATGACGACTTCAGCTCTGGGCCCATGGTCCTTCGGAAACGTGCACAAAAACTTCATGTCAGGCCGACTCCGGTAAGGGAGCGGCGGCAGCGGCTCGCTATGGCAACATTAGTGGTCGTTAGGTAGTCTAAGAATCCTGATGTAATTTTTTTATGTTTAGAATGCTTCGTACTTCTCGTAAATAGATACAGATCTTTACGAAAGAAAATCAGAATAGTTGAATTGTTTATTTTCTCAACGCTATATCTAGTTTGAAATGAAATGTAGCACTACTCCGTCGGATGTACAAGGTTTATTATAAAAAAGGTTCATATACATTCAATATAATAGATAAAGTCTTACTAATTTAAAATGAGTGTGAGTTTCTTTTTGCAAAAATTCTACTGATCTATTAATAATCATCTCAATAGTAGTACAATGAGAAAATAATAAAATTTACAAGTTGGTCACCTAGCGCAAGCCGAAGGCGCGTTGTTGTCCTTGCCCCTCACCTGAATCGGGCAAAACTTATCGTAATAAAGCTT
This sequence comes from Avena insularis, assembly GCA_023614405.1. Taxonomy (NCBI): domain Eukaryota; kingdom Viridiplantae; phylum Streptophyta; class Magnoliopsida; order Poales; family Poaceae; genus Avena; species Avena insularis. Next base: position 94,008,200 of record CM042695.1, read on the forward strand.
ATTATAGTAGACAGACGAGAAATCATTGTGCTAAGACTATAGAGGATCAACGCACCAGAGCAGCAATAATCAAAGATGACAACCATCTTGAAAGAGACTGGCCTCAAATGACTAAATCCCAAGAGATTTGTCGGATACAATGAAAGATCACTGATGCCGCCTAGAGGGGGGTGAATAGACGGTTAAAAACTTTTACGAGATGGGCTTAACAATGGCAGAATAAAACTAGTGTTTTTTATCAATCACAAAGCCTATATATACTAAGGTTCACCTATGTGCAATAACTACTTATGCTAAGCAAGACAAGCAACAAAGTGATATCAAGATAGAATACTTCAAACACGAAGGCTATCACAATATAAAGTGCATAAGTAAAGAGCTCGGGTATAGAGATAACCGAGGCACGCGCAGACGAAGATATTTTACCGAGTTTGAAAGAACATTTCATAATCCCTAGTGTTTTATGTGTTAGATAACAATATCAAGGATTATTTAATGTGTGTTGAAGTGCTGCAGATCTTCATTAAAAAAGTAAAAGGAAATCTGTTTTGGGGGCGGATAATCCGCCCCCCCCCCCCGAGGATTTTCACCAAGTCTGGACCTGCGTCGCTCTCTGTATGGGGGGCGGATTTTCCCCCGGACTTTCCGGCTCGGGGCGGAGTTTTTCCCTAGGCCGGATAGTCCGTCCTAGGAGGGGGCGGATAATCCGCCCCTCGAAGAATTTCACCAAGTCTGGACCTGCGTCGCTCTCTATATGGGGGGCGGACTTTCCCCCGGAGTTTCCATCCTAGGGGCGGAGTTTTTCCCCAGGGCGGATAATCCGCCCCTAGTGGGGGGCGGATAATCCGCCCCCAAACTTATTCAACGGCCAGATCTGGGCAGGGGTATTTAAGCCTGCCTTCCCCCTCCTTCCAGACCCCTTGGTTCATTCGAAAAAGTTAAGATCTGATCTGCAGCCTTCATCCAAGAGAGCTCCACCTAGATCCACCCAAAGGCCCCGTCCCTTGGGGAATCGAAGGAGGAGGACTCGATCTTCAACAACTGCAATCAAGCACTTCATCTCCTCTCCATTCATTTGGAGAATCACCGATCTAGTATTTCTTGCAAATGCCTAGATCCTTGTTTTGTTTATATTGATAAACCTTGTTCTTGTGACAGCTTGTTTCATCTCGGGAGCCCCCAATTCGGTTGTGGGTGTGTGCCCCGGTAGAGTTGTAAAGGCACCGGTTCCCGCCTCGAAGGGTACCAATAGTGGAGAAGGTGGATCAGGCCTTTCGTGGCGAGATCCATCAGAGAATAGGGTGAGGCCTATTGTGGCGTGGTGATCTTAGAACCGCCCACCCCTCCAACACAGATGTACTTCCCTTAACAAGGAAGGAACTGCGGTAAAACAAATCCATGTGTCTCCGCGTGCTCCACTACGGTTCCCTCGCTCCTCTCTTTACGTGCTTAGTAGCTAGGTTTACATATAGGGAAATTCTCGTAGTTGCATATCTAGAGAATTTACTTTATTTCAAGCCTAAAATTGAAAAAGAACTAAAAATTGAGTAGCACCTATTCACCCTCCCTCTAGGTGTCCATACGATCCATTTCAATTGGTATCAGAGCCCCGGCTCTTAATTCGGGTTTAACCGCCTAAGAGAAGTATGGGTTCCAAGGGAGCTGGGAGTGATGCTCCGGAGGTAGTCACCATGAACGATCTCAAGATGTTGGAAACAACCTTGGTTAGTTCCATGGAGGCTGAGATGGAAGAGATGCGTCAAGCATCTCTCCACATCCGCAGCATCACCTCCATCTAACTCTGAAGCTACCACTCTGCAATCCAAGGAAACGGGTAAAGCCAATTCCAAAGATAATGAAGTGATTGGTGATGGCACTAGCAAGAGCTTCTCCTCGAAAAAGGATAGTGGTAAGGAAGGATACAATGAGGTTTCCCATGTGTATTCTCCTGATCCACCTATTCCACACCCACATATACATAATAGGGGTGATCCACCCAAACTTTCAACATCTACTTTCATTCAATGGAAATTTTTGATGAAGTCTCATGTGTGCAATTCCTTCATTGAGTTGTGGAAAATTATCGAGAATGGTCTTCATGTTGGAGATCCCAACAATCTAACAAGAAGAGAGGTTGTTGATAGTCAACTCAATGCTACAGCTCTACACGTGATACAGCTTGGTGTGGGTGACAAAGACATGCCACACATTCAACATCTTAGTATAGCTAAGGAAGCTTGGGATGCTCTCACCGAGCTCTTCATCGGAAATGAAATTATGAGAAGGAATAGATATGATGCTTTGAGCAATGAAGCTGAAGGTTTTTATATGTTGGATGGAGAAAACCACGAGGATGATAGCTCTCAAGAGGTGGCTGCTATAGTCACTGCATCTACATCAACATCTCTCCCTCTCCGAACGAAAACGTCATCAACAAGAATGCTACTTGTCTCATGGCAAGAAGTTCCGAGGTAACTACTTCTAACTCTTCCTTTCCTAAGGCTATGATTGACATGGATGATCCTACTAGTCTTAAGATTAAAGAAGAGATTATTGCTTTGGACTATTTCTTCACTAACTTGCAAGGTGAGCACAAAGTATGTTTTGAGGCTCTTATGGACCAGCTGGCCCAAAATGAAGCTCTTCTTGAAGAAAAAGGCAGAATTGAAAAGGAGGATGCAATGGAAATTGCATCCTTAAAAAATTCTCTAGAAGAAGAAGAGGCTCGGGTTTTTCTTGAAGAGAGGCTTGAGTCCATTGAGGAGTCACATGAAGAAATAGTGGCTAAGCTTGTTAAGGAACATGACAATGCAGTCGCCAAAGCAAAGAAGTTAAAGAAGGAAAAGATTGACTTTGGGGTTGCTCATGATAGACTCTCCGAGGAATTGGAGAAACTTGACATCGCTCACAAGGCGTTGAAAAGCAATTTCTCCATTCTCAATGAGTCACATGGTTAGATCCAAATTCGATTGGCCAAGTATGATGTTCCTAGCACATCCAAGTCAACATATATTCACAAGGAAAATGCTAGTGTGGAAGAAGAATTTGTCAAGGACATCACTCCCAAAGATAAGGGTGTTCTTGATGAAGTTCTTGGCAAGCAAAGGTCAAATCTTGGTAAAGAGGGACTTGGGTATGTCACCAAGTCCAAGAAGAAGAAAAACAAGAAGAACAAGATCAAGAATGTTCAATCAAAGACAAGCACCACTGAGAAGAATGTCACAAAAGACAAAACTAACAATATTGGTTTTGCAGGGTCTCACAATCCAAATTATGAACTCTTTTGTGATTATTATGGCGATGTCTATGCTTATTATGTCGGTCCTTTTGATGAATATGTTTCTTGGTCTATTTGGGTTCCAAAGACCCTTGTTACTAACATGAGATGACCCATTGAAAAATGGGTACCTAAAACCAAGAAGTAATTGTAACAGCCCAAGTTTGTATATATGTAATTAGTACCAAAGCATTGCATGCATCTGTTTAAATCAATTAAATGTATGCATAAGTTCAGGTGTGTTGAAGAAATACAATAAAACCTAAACCCTAGATTTCTCCCCTCTCTTTGAAACACATTCAAATGGTTTGAATTTAGGAAATCATCAAAAGTGTGGAGCCCATTCTGAATAAAAGGGTCCCCTCAATATTTTATACACTTTTGCAAAGTCTCTGGTGCTTTTGAAATGTTCAAAACAGTATTTGAATTTGAAATTACAAACAGAAAAGGAAAAAACTGTTTTGGCGGAAAAAAATAGAGCCAGAGCCCTACCAGGCCGGCCCATCTTCCTTCCCTCTCTCTCTCCCTCGCCCGTGAGCAGCAGCCCGGTCGGCCCACCCGGGGCCCAAGAGCCAGCCCGGTACCCCTTTGCCCCTATTTATTTTTCTTCTACCTACGAAAGGACGCCCGGAGGAAGAGCACTGTCGATGTCGGCCGCGCCGTTCCTGCCCTTGAGATGCCCGCTTGCCGCCAGGATCCTCGCTACCGACGCCGGTGACCCTATAAGACCCCCTGTTGCCGCCAAGACGAACCCTATCTTTTTGTTCTCCCCAATTTCTCCTCCAGCTGAACCCTAGCCATCGGGCTCCGCCACGTCCCGCCGTCTCCGGCCACTCCACGCCGTTCCAAGAGCACCGTTGGGACCGCCTCGTCGTCATGGTTCGTCTGGCCAAAGAAATCGACACCGGGCATACAGAATCGAGCTCATCGTCGACCTCTTCTCCGCCTCTGGTTGCCGCTCGCCGTCGACATCGCCGGCGACCCCGACCTTCCCCGGCCTCTCCGACACCACCATAGGCACCAGGGTGAGCTCGCGGTGCCTAGGCACCTCCTCGTTTCCTTCCTTGCATCCTGGTTCGCCGCACGCGTCTTACACCGCCGCTCGCTGCCACGGATGCTCGCCGTGGACACTGTTCCAGCGACCATATGAGGGCTGCGCCACCACTACCAGGTTGGCCACGACCCGCTCTCTCCAACGCGCCCAAGCACGCGTCCAGGCGCGCATGGGATCGAGAGATTCGTGCTCGACCTGGGGCTTCCCCATTGATGACATCAGCAAGGCATCATGCTGGCGTCATAACCCCTTTTCCTTTGTTTTTTTATTTTTACTGTAAATTATTTCTGTAATTAAGAAATCCTTGACATGTGGGCCCCTATTGTAAGTCAAATAAATATTTTCAGAAATATTTTTGTTTAATAATAATGTAAAAGTAATTCCAAAATATAAATTATTTTATAATATTAAAAAAATGATTTAAAATGAATTAAAATTGGGGAAATTCATAACTAACAGAAAAATACAAATAATATATCAAAATGTTCAAAAAAATGAGAGCTATCTATCTAAGCTATAATCATGCATTGTTAATCAACTTTCATAACAATTTTATTCAGAAGAACCTAGTAACCCTCATAGGTGATTCCGGAGTTTCCCCGAGTTAGGGTTTTCACCCCTCGGAACCCCAGTTAAATGGTCGATCATGTCTTAGGGTTACTTTTCAATACAATTTCAACTTGTCATATCATCCATATTGTTTGAGCATTGCACATGCCATGTACTGAATGTTGGTTACCCTTTTTCCGGTATTTGGTTCTTCGCGAATAAGAACCGAACCCGAAGCTGAAGTCAACAACACCGAAGATCCATACCTGTCTACCGACGGACAAGGCAAGCGTAGCCTCTCATTCTGAACCTATTTTTACAAAGTATATTATTCTCTCACTATGATGCACACGATTCCAATGTGGTCTTTTGTCAGTAGCTAGTGTTACCTATCTGCTGTACTGTTTCCCTTTTGTAGCCTTATACACCTGATCCACTGCTCCTAGCATACCTAGGTGTGGCATCTGCGCGTTGCTAGAGCTTTTATGATCGACAGCTTAGCCGTGCTTACTAGTATCGTCTGATACATTCAGATGATGATTCGAAGGTGCCAAAGAATATAGAAAGATAGGAGTTGGTGATATCATCGAAGGAGTTAACTAAATATGCTAAGGCTTGTATGGGAGGCCACGTTAGGTGTGGTTTTTATAGTCCCATGCTCGTCATCACTAGGAACCGAGTTCTTACCTTTGGAATCAAGACGAGCGTACAGCCACACAGGGCCTGGACAACCCCTAGACTAACTAACTTGCCTAGTAGATTCCATGAGTCACATAGTTCGGGCTTTCCATCTGGCATACGCATTGAAAACGTTTTCGAAAGAGGAGGTGAAAGAGCTGCATCATAACAGGTAGGGAAGCGTGGCCGCGGTTGCTTGGGGTAGATAGCGCCCCTGGTAAACCAACCTCGCCTCACATCTTTAAGTACTGGCTTTGGGATTTGACCCGTTACGGCGGAACCATACTTATTGCGTGACTCATGGTCTTGGCGAAAGCAAGGTAAAGGTCGTGGTCAACCACCCTCTGTCAGCCTTCCAGGAAAGAGGGCTAATAATTTGGCATTAAGAGTCGGTTGGTACGTGTGGGTAAAGTTGTACACCCCTGCAGGGTTAAATCTTTTCGAAAATCCGTCTTCACGGTTATGAACGACTTGGCGACCGGACTTAAGATCATAGATAACATTAATCACCATAAAACTTGCTGATCCACGTGTGCTTAAGGATGCTTCCTCTAGGTCGAGGGGGTGATCCTAGATAGGAGGTTCTGATGAAGCTGGTGGTTATCAAGATGTGATGAACAAGATGAAGAAGTCGTTATCTTATCCCCTTTTAAAGGTTCTTAGTAGACGATCCTCTTTTCTCTCTTGTTTACAAATAAAGATTGCTTTACGCAAAAGAAAATCCAAATAAAGCCTTTCTAGCCAGAGCATGTAGATACTAGGTTATCTAAGTCTTGCGGAGTACATTCTCGTACTTATCCTTGCGCCATTGTTGTTTTTCTATAGAGGATCTGGTTGCAACTGAAGGTGGCTTCTACGTTGACATCGATGAGTAGTTGGGGGTCCCAGGTAGCAGCCTGAGGACTATGGGATGGACGTCACTTTTGTTTACGGCCTCTTAGGCCTTTTGCTAAGTTGTTGTGTAGAACAACATAATTTGCTTTCGCTGTGAGATGTAATGTTGGGTCTATGACCTCTGGTTTGTAATAACTCTAATATCTTACTCTGTTAAGAGTTTAAACTTATGCTGTTGAATCCTTGTGTTCTGTAATGTTACCAAATCGTATTGTGAACTTCCGTGTTTGGAATTGAACTTATCTTAGATGGTGATCTGAGGTTAGTTTAATCCTAATCCCGAGGGGGGCTCTGGGCTTTGGTATCGAGCAGAATTTTTGTAGGAAACCCTTTTATTGGTCGATGTTGAGTCTAGAAGTTGACAAAACTATTTGAAAGTTAAAAATTATTTGCAGAAACTCTGACTAGGATTCTTTTTGCTCCTTCTTTGGTGTGTTTCTGATGCTGGAGTTTCTCTTACCCTATTTGGTTTGAAAAGGTTTTCATTCCTTATCTCATATCTCAAAACTTCTAGGATCGTGGTTTTGGGGTTGTTTTTCTAAAGTACTATGTACTTGGTTGCTATTCTCAGAGTTCCAATATATCCCAGTTTTGCTTGGTATGTAACATCTTAGCATTCCATTGTCATGGTTTGTAAGTCAGCTGGTTAGTGTATACAATAGTACGCTTTGATACTACCATGCCTGATAAGATGATACCTTTATATCAAGTACTCGTTGCTCATCTTTTTATCTTGTTCCTTTGGACCCCTTGTCTAACCTTCTTTTTGATCTTTTAGGATGGGTGACACCTCTAGTGCCCGTACCCGTGCTCACGCACGTGGTGCTACAAATGAGGGTGAATCTTCCAACCTTCCTCCCCCGCCGTCCTTGGTTCAACTCATGGCCATGTACGAAACCAACCGTGCTGACAACATGAGGCTCCTTGAAAGGATTGAGCGCAACACCTCTCAACGCCAGAACAATCAAGTTGGTATCAAGGAATTCACACGTCTCACTCCGCCAGTTTTCAGCTATTCCACTGATCCACTTGATGTGGATTACTGGCTTCGCACTATGGAGCGCAAACTTCAGGTTGGTCATGTTGCTCAAACTGATTGGGTGACTTTTGCTGCCTATCATCTGGAGGGAGCAGCTAACTCCTGGTGGGAAAATTTCTTGGCTATGCAAGAAGCTCAGCATGTTGTTACATGGCAAGAGTTCACTGAATCCTTCCGAGCTTATCATATTCCGGAGGGTTTGATGGATCAGAAGAGGGAGGAGTTCCTTAAGCTGAAGCAGGGAACTGGTTCGGTGTGTGAATACCAACGCAGTCATGGTGGTGGCACGGCAGATGCCATGGGTAGGCTAAAGTATGGGGCCAATGGATGCTAGAGGGATCCGGGGAGGGAAGATGTAGTTGATTCTACACACAAAAGACCAACATAAGATCTTTATTTCTCCTCTCTTAGGCTACAAGTGCTCCTTGAGCTGTTTACAAGAGGAGAAGAAGAATTTTTACCAGCCTAACGGTATCAAATGAGCCGATCCCCCCTCAGTATCCAAGCCTCTCCTTATAAAGGGGTGCTTTGGCTCCTCTAGGGCTGACGTGGCAAGCATATTCGAAGAATATGCTTGTCCCAATATAGTAACTCGGCGGCCTCCTTTCCGTGTCCCCCTTCTAATGACGGCAAGGTTTCAGAGAACCCCACCTGCACGCCTCGGGCTCCAGGACTGTCACGTTCGTGACCTCCTTCTGCCCTTCTGCTGTTCTGCGCCTTGTCCTTTGCGCTTGGCTCCGTTCAGATTCTCCTTAGCCTGTGACTAGGGTTTGACTATAGGCACCTCCTTCTCCTGCAAGCTTCATGTCATTCGGCCCTGTCTCGCTTGACTCGGCTTGGCCTTCACCTGTATTTAGATTATTCAGACTTACCCGGCTGACTTAAGCCGTATGTCGACCGGGGTATCGTACAGCCCTTCTCATAGGTGTTATGTTCGTGCTTACCTCGACCGACCTTTATATGATTTGGCCAATATAGACAGTAACTCGGAATACGACAGGGGAAACTCCTTTCGTCTTTCCCCGTCATGACCCTATCCGAGGTCACCTCCCCAACATTAGTCCCCGAAGCTGGTGTGGCCCTGCCCGTAATCTCGGCCGGGCCATATCAGTTTCCCAATATTCGTTTCTCCTTGCTTGCGAGTTACTTTTCCCTGTCCGAGGTATCCGTGCAGCTTCTCGTGTACGCTTTGTCCTAATCATTGTTTTTCTAGTTTTTTGTTCCTCTATAGTGCCTACTGACAATCTACAGTAATTACTGCGCCTGTCGCATCGGCGCTGCGATGCCTCGCGCACCGTTTCTGTCAGGGGTCCTGATCGTCTCTTGCATCGTGTGGTCGTCGGTGCGGTTCCACTCAGCCGCGTGCGGTTATGCCGCACACACGATCTACACTGTTAGCGCCCGCACGCACGATCCAACTACCGCTTAGGCCGCGTGGTTATAAAGAGGGGCAGGGAGCTAGAGGATTTACTTTCCTCCTTCGCTTACCGTTGCCCTTCTTCCTCCTTTCGCTCTTGCGCCTGTTCGTGCTCTTGCTGCCGCGCGCCCATCGGAATCTTCGACGGCAAGGCCCCAATTGGTCTGCTCCGTCGACCTCCTTCCCGTACACTTGCTCCGGCGCCGTTGCCGGTGAGTTTCTCTGTGGTCTCATCGCCTAGATTTTACTCTAGACGCGTCTGCCGCTCTCTAGGTTTCCCGTGGCGGTTCCTTTTCGGCTCTGCCGCCATTTTCGCCTAGGACCACGACGAGGCCTTGCACCTATTGACTTTGCTCCGCCGCTAGTCCCTTTTCCGCTCCGCCGCCGTTTCCGCCTAGGACCACGACGGGGCCTTGTACCTCTAGGCTTTGCTCCACCGCTAGTTCCTCTTCTGTGAACTCCTCTGGCGACACTATGTCAAGCTCAGTTAGCGGCGCGCTCATCGAGGACGACGATGCTGCCTCTGGTCCAGAGCGGGGTTCCTGGCAAGGTTCCACCGTTACCCGCCGAGAGGTTGAGTGGTTAATCAGAACTCGCCGGATTCCTGCCGAGGTAGCCTGTCGCTTACCCGGCAGTGAATCTTCTCCCGTTCTTAATGAGGGAGAGTATGTCGTTTTATGTCCCATTTCCCTCGCGGGTTTGGTCTTCCCCTTAGCGATTTTTCTAGGGAATTCCTCAATTACTTCGGCCTGCAGCCGCATCATCTTCCGGCTAACGCCATTGCTTCTCTATCCGCTTTTATCTCGGCCTCGGAAGGATACTTCGGCCTCTGGCCATCTGTGCATGTATGGTCCAAATTCTTCCAAATCCGATCCAATGTTGTTCCAGACAAATCCCTCCATCCTTCTGAGAAATTGCTTACCCAGTGCGGAGCCGCGTCCATCACACCTCGGAGGAACTCTGAGTTTCCTCGCGTCGCTGGTCTCGAGTCATGCAAGAAATGGCATAGATCGTTTTTCTATGTCAAGAATTCTGGGAAGGAAGACAAGATTCGGCTCCCTGCTTTCTCCACCGGCCCCCCTTCCAAGGAGAACTGGACTTATAATCCGAGGAAAAGCCATGCTCTGGCCGAGGCCTTTGAGATTCGGCTGAAGGAACTGATCTGCGCCGGGTTACGTGGCGAGGATCTGATGACCACCTTCGTCAGCAGCCGGATCTGCCCTTTTCAGCAACGTACACATAAGCTCTCCTATATGAGTGGTTCCCTTGATCCCAACCGAGTCTCAACGGTTGAGCTCGATAATTATCTTATCTTCAAGCGCGTCCGAGCTATCTTTAAGACGGAAATGCCGGAGGATTGGGCCTGGGGACTGAAGCCGTTCACTCGCGAGCATCCCCCTCCCGGGGTAAGTTCACGCAGTTGTGTTTTGCCTTCTGATCGCGTCTGTGATATCTCTTGCTAATTTCTCTCTCTCTTTTCCTGCAGAGGTTTGAGGAGCAGAAGATCGAGGATGCCGAGGTTTTGTCCCTCCCGTGGCCCGCAGATCGGAACACCCCGGATAGCGGGGAGCCTGACTCGGAGGAGTTCGTTCCCAAGTCGGACCTCGCTCTGGCTCGTGCCCGTGGCAAGGCCCCGGCTCACGAGGAGGAAGGTGATTCGGATGACGTCCAAATTCTTGAGGTAGTTGTCGCAATGCCTATCTCTTATGCATTTTCGGCTTCTACTTCCCCAGCTAATCGGGCCGGTCAGGTGCACGATGCCGAGCCTCTCGCCTCCCAACCTCCTGCTACCTCGAGGAAGCGTTCCGCTCCATCAGGTGCCTCGGAAGCCGCTCCGAAGAAGCGAACTAAGAAGTCAGCCCAGCATCTTCTGAAGCGCAAAACTATGCCCAGAGTTACTGGGTGAGTTCCTTTCTATTTGTATTTCTTGTTTCTCTTTTTCTGTCTTTTGATTTGACTTTCTGTGCCTTTTGCAGTGCTCCTCTTTCTGTTAGACCCAGTGGTCCAAGCATGACGAGTCATACTACTCGGTTGCCTTCTCTTCCGCCTCCTGAAGATACCAGAGTTCCTAGTCCTGCTCGTGTAGATTCTCCTCCCGCTCCGAATCAGACGTCATCTCGCCAAGATGCGCCTGTGGTTTCCCCTGTTGATGCCGGCACAACTCGGCCAGTAGATCTTTCTACTGAGCTTGCTGCCTCCTCCGTGAACCTCGGAGTTTCCCCCGAGATTCCTTCGACCCCCACAGTCTCTACTGTAACTCCGACTCCAGCCGAAGATATCACTATCTCGGCGCCCTCAGAAACCGTAATCCCTCCGCCCCCCAAAGATGCCACTCCAAGTGCCGAGGTTGCGGCTCCTGCAGACGCCCCTTCTAAAGCTAAGAGGATCGTTGTCACTAAGCCTCCTTCATCTCAGAAAGGGCTTGCTTCTTCTCAACCCACTATCGCTAATGCGCTCCGCAAGGGGGTTTCTTCTGCCAAGGCCATTGTCACCCCGGCCGCTGGTACTCAACTTACTCTCCACAAGAGTCCTGCGGCAACGGTGGCTAAGCAGCGGGTCCAAGGTAAGGTCATGACCCGTACTGAGAGTGGGAACAACCTCGGTTTGCTAGTGGAGTACGCCAACAATTGGAATGCTGCTGATCATCTTGAGGGCAATCCTAGCAACCAGCCCTTTCAGCTCTCGGACAACAGCAGTCGTTTGCATATGGCTGCCAAGATCATGCTTGATAGCGACAAAATGAACGAGGTAATTGCTTTTGTTGATATTTGGTTAATCATTCAAATGGTAATATATACACTCTAGTCCCCGAAGCTTGCAACCGAGTAACTTGTTGCTCGTTTGGAAGCTTTGTTTAAGCTTTAAGTGCATTTTTTTGCCAGTCATTGTCTTAGCTTTGAATATCCAGTCGCCTAGATTCGAGTTAAGCTTTGCTTGATTCGGATTTTCCTTAGCTGTAAATATCCAGCCGCTTAGATCCGAGTTAAGCTTTGCTTGATTCGGATCTGCCTTACCTGTAAATATCCAGCCATTTAGATCCGAGTTAAGCTTTGCTTGATTCGGATTTTCCTTAGCTGTAAATATCCATCCGCTTAGATCCGAGTTAAGCTTTGCTTGATTCGGATCTGCCTTAGCTGTAAATATCCAGCCGCTTAGATCCGAGTTAAGCTTTGCTTGATTCGGATCTGCCTTAGCTGTAAATATCCAGCCGCTTAGATCCGAGTTAAGCTTTGCTTGATTCGGATCTGCCTTAGCTGTACATATCCAGCCGCTTAGATCCGAGTTAAGCTTTGCTTGATTCGGATCTGCCTTAGCTGTACATATCCAGCCGCTTAGATCCGAGTTAAGCTTTCCTTGATTCGGATCTGCCTTAGCTGTAAATATCCAGCCGCTTAGATCCGAGTTAAGCTTTGCTTGATTCAGATTTTCCTTAGCTATAAATATCCAGCCGCTTAGATCCGAGTTAAGCTTTGCTTGATTCGGATCTGCCTTAGCTATAAATATCCAGCCGCTTAGATCCGAGTTAAGGTTTGCTTGATTCGGATCTGCCTTAGCTTCAGGTATCTGATTTTGTAATTTTATTTATCACTTAGGTTACCCATGATCGTCGGACAGCCGAATTCCAGAGGCTGTTGTTTGCACACAAGAAGTTACAAGAAAAGTATGAAAAAGTACTTCCGGTGGTGAAGAAAGCTGGTAACAAATCTCAGAGTTGTCCCTTAAGCTATTAATATTTTCGATTTGAGGTGCTAACTCATTTTGCTTGCAATCAGGTAATATCAATAATCTAAATATTCGTCTTGAGAAGAAAGTTAAAGCTCTGGAAGGTTGGTTATTCTTTTCCTCTATCAATTTTTATTCAGAGCTTATCCTGAGTTCCTTTTAACCTTTTGGCTTTGGTATAGCCGAGTTACAAACTCTTGCAGCATCACATCAAGAATGCATACCCATGGCTGATATGATGCTGCATTTTTTGAACAAACCGCTACTCACTCGGCGCAGCTGAAAGAGAAAGATGACAAGATAACTCGCTTGCGCGCCGAGGTGGAGTCCCTCAAGCTCTCTGAGAAGTCTGAGTTAGAGAAAGTTGACCAGGAGTTCTTCGAAGAGAAGAATCGGCTAGCTCTGCAATTGCAGAAAAATAAAGAACTCCTCGATGCTGCCGAACTTAAGACACGTGCGATGAGCGAGGAAATCACTCGCTTTGAGAAGACCAAGGTTGATTGGGCTCAAGACCTTCAGAAAATGCTAAGCTATATTCATCGTAAGTCTCCGACCGTGGCCAAGTTATCTCCTTCTCTTTTTTACTTTTGAGTGATATACTTTGTATTATGCGCAGACCATTTTCCGGAAGCTAAGCCCGTGAGCTCTAGAGCGGTGATCAATGCTCGCGTGCGCCGAGGTGTTCCCGTAGATGCGAGCCTAGAATACTCGATGGAAGATTTATTGGTTGCCATTGGTGCTGCCGTTGGTCCGATGAAGATAATGGGCCAGGATTTGGTGCAAGCAGCCATTCGGGCCTATCATGTTCTCTGGCCGAATACTTCTGGAACTCCTGATATTGATGAGGTCAAGATACTGGTGGAGAGATTAATGGCATCCCAGAACCAGTTAAATCTCTGGAGGGAATCCGCTGGGCATTTGGTGCCGATATGGCGCTCCGGTCATTATGTCATGAATGCGAGGATATTTCTCGATCGTTGATAAATTTAACGCCTGCTCCCGTTGGGTTGAGGATCCAGAATTCGTCGCTCGCCGACAAGCTCGTGCTTTCCAGCTTGTTGAGTATGCTGACGTACACAACTGGATTGAAGGGCCGAGCTTCCTTCCTAACCCAGCGGATGACGTCGAAGTTGAAGATGCCTCTGATAATAATTCAGCCGACCAGGACGAGGGTGAGGGCGACTCAGACACTTCTGGTGATTCCAACGCAAGCTCGGATGGGGACGGCGACGCGCGATCATCCTCCAACGGGACTGGGCATTCTCAAGCTCAAGCTAGTGTTTCTCAACAGCCCCGGGCTTCCCTCGAAGTCGCTCCTGGTTCTGCGGAGGGAGAAGCAACTTCGGCCGAGGTGCCGTCTACCTCGGAGCGCCCAGTGCCTGACCAAGTCTCTTCCCCTTAGGTTCAAAAAACTTTAAGTCATTTCTTATCCCCGGTATGCTGGGCGTATGCTGTGTGTGAAACAATTGTCCGACTCTCCGTGTGTTATTAACTCTCTTTTGCCTTTTGCCGCTGAGGCATCTATGACGGTAATCGTTATTTGTCTGTCTAAATAGATCTGGTTGGTTTAAATCTTTGCTTTGATGGCCTTCCATCTCATAAGTTCGGATTGTGTGTTTTCACCATTGTGTTCTTCCATTGAACGATGGTGTGTTTTCACCATCTGAACCATCTTGGTTCGGCGTTAATATTGCCTGGCCTGTATAAGCTCGATGGCTCCACCATTGTGTTCTTGATTTTTATTCAATCTGTAAACCCCGAAGCCCATACTTGAGGAAAGTGAAGCAATATCGTTCAAGGTAGTTTCTGACCCATCGTTCGGGGTGCCGAAGCGTAGTACCCATTTTTGGACTAGGAGACAATTATGGGGCAATTCTCTAGTCAGCGCCCTAGAAATCGAGATTTCAATGCACAATCCGAGATAAGGGATAATGCGGCATAGTTCCTGAGTTCCCCACTCGAGGTCCTGAAATTTAATACATCATTCATCAATAGGAAATAACGTGTGGCAGTTCCCGAGTCACTGCTGAAGGTGCTGAAGTCTAGTACATAACCCAAAGATGTGGAAAAACATAAGGCAGTCCCCGAGTCACTGCTCGAGGTGCCGAGGTTTAATACATAACTCAAAGATGTGGAAATACATAAGGCAGTCCCAGTCCTTTGCTCGCCGAGGTCTAATACATAGTTTGAAATGAGAAATAACATAGGGCAGTCCCCGAGTCACTGTTCAAGGTGCCGAGTTTTAATACATAGTCGATACTTTGACTTGAAGTGTCACATCACAACGCATCATAGATGACTCCTATGAGTAAAATGGACGAAGTAAAGCTATGTTCCATGGTCTCTTGGATTCTTCGCCGGCTTTGTTTGCCTTGTTCTTTTCTGGTGACTGAGCATCGATTAGGTAATATGCATCGTTGTGCAATGCTTTGCTCACTATGAATGCTCCTTCCCATGGGGGTGATAACTTGTGCATGCCGGCTGTGCGTTGCACTAGCCGAAGAACCAAATCTCCTTCTTTAAACACTCTCGGATTGACTTTTTTGTTGTGATACCGTCGTAAATCTTGCTGATAAATAACTGATCTTGATTGCCAATTCCCTAGACTCTTCTAGCAAATCGACATCATCCTGCCGAGCTATCTCATTTACCTCGGCGGTTGTATATTGGGTTACTCTTGGCGAATCATGGATTATGTCGGCTGGAAGCACAACTTCTGCTCCATACACCAGAAAAAACGGGGTATATCCTGTTGACCTGTTTGGGATAGTTCTGAGGCTCTATAGTACTGCTGGTAGTTCCTCAATCCAACACCCTGCCGACCTTTGCAGAGGTTCTACGAGTCGGGGTTTTATCCCGGACAATACGAGTCCATTAGACCTTTCTACTTGCCCATTGGATGCTGGGTGGGCCACCGAGGCGACATCTAGTCGTATGTGTTTTTCTTGGCAGCATCTAGCAAAAGCCCCTTCAGCAAAGTTTGTGTCGTTGTCTGTAATAACACTATGTGGATAACCATATCTCAAAATAATATCTTTGAGGAATTTTACTGTTGTTGGTCCGTCACATCTTTTTATCGGTTTTACTTCGATCCATTTTGTGAATTTATCCACCATGACTAAAATGTGGGTCATCCCGCCCCGGGCTGGCTTGAATGGTCCCACCATATCCAAGCACCATACCGAAAATGGCCAAGTGATTGGTATCGTCTTTAATTCGGACGATGGCATATGTATCTTGTTGGCATATCTCTGGCAACCATTGCATTTTTCTACCAATTCTTTGGCTTCTTTCAACGCCGTTGGCCAATAAAATCCGTGCCTGAATGCTTTGGCCACTAAAGCTCTGGACGAGGTGTGATGTCCGCATTCTCCCTGATGTATATCTAGGAGGATTTCCTGGCCTTCCGCCGAGTCAACACATCTTTGCAGCACGCTTGTGACACTTCTTTTATACAGCTCATTGTTTATGATTGTATAAGCTTTTGCTCTTCTCACCGTCTGTCTAGCCAGTACCTCATTACTCGGCAAGGTCGCATCCTTAAGGAAGGAAAATATGGGTTGCGCCCATGTTGGCATGATTTTCTCTGGAATAATTCCACTATCTATTTCCATATTTTCTACCGACATAACGACCTCGGATTTCTCCATATCCGGGTTACATTCTTTGTCAATTTCCATCAGCACATTATCTTCTCTTGATTTTGCCGGGATATAGATGGATTCAGACTCTAGCGATGGAGCTATTGATGGTTTTCTCAAGTGCTCCAGGGCGATACCTGGGGGAATTGATTGCCTGGTTGATCCGAGTTTTGACAGCGTATCTGCAACGTCATTTTCTGCCCGAGGTACATGATGAAATTCACATCCATCGAAGTATCCACTGAGTTTTTGCACATGAAATATGTACAAAGCCATATTCGTGTCCAACGCGTCCCAATTGCCTGATACTTGCTGTACTACTAGATCTGAATCTCGGTAACATAGGATCCGACGTATGCCAATTTCTTTTGCCACTTTTAACCCATGGACGAGTGCTTCGTACTCGGCGACATTGTTTGACGCGGCAAAATGTATTTGCAGCACATATTTCAGCTGATCTCTTTTTGACGAGGTTAACACTATCCCTGCCCCCAAGCCATTCCTTAGCTTGGTGCCGTCAAAGTGAATTATCCAATAGTTCGGATCTGGTAAGGGTGGCTCATATTGTACTTCGGCCCAATCTACCAAGAAGTCGGCCACTGCTTGAGATTTGATCGCATATCGCCTATCGAATTGTGGAGCATAAGGTGATAGTTTAATTGCCCATTTCGCTATTCAGCCACTTGCATCTTTGTTGCTCAATATGTCGTCTATAGGCGCTTCACAGATAATTTTGATCGGGTGCTCTTCAAAGTAATGTTTAAGTTTCTTTGCCGACATATACACCCCATATGCCATCTTCTGATAATGTGGGTAATTTTGTTTTGAAGCTGGTAGTACCTTGCTTAGGTAGTATACTGGCCTCTGTATTGACTTATCATTTTTGTTTCGTTCCACAGCGATCACTGCACTCACCACCCTGTTTGTGGCGGCTATGTAAAGTAACATAGGTTCTTTTGACAATGGAGAAGCCAGGATTGGTGCTGTGACCAACATTTTCTTCAGTTCATGAAATGCATTATCTGCCTGCGGTGTCCAAATGAATTTATCAGATTTTTTCATCAGTTGGTATAGTGGTAATGCCTTCTCTCCCAGCCGACATACGAATCGGCTAAGCGAAGCCAAGCAACCCGTGAACTTCTGTACGTCATTTAGACATCTCGACAGTTCCATCCTTTCTACCGCTCTTATTTTAGTTGGATTGGCCTCTATACCTCGGCTGGATACGAACCGAGTAATTTCCCAGCTGGTACACCGAAGGTACATTTCTTCGGGTTAAGCTTCATTCGGAATCTTCTCAAATTTGCGAATGTCTGCCGAATATCATCCAACATCATTTTGCTCTCTTTGGTTTTGATAACCACATCGTCTACATATACTTGTACATTTTTCCCTATCTGGTCATGTAGACACTTTTGCATACATCTCTGGTAGGTTGCCCCTGCGTTGCGCAGGCCGAATGGCATGGTGCGGTAGCAATAAGCCCCGTACGGGGTAATAAATGCAGTCTTTATTTGATCAGCCGGATTTAACGGTATCTGGTGGAAACCAGAATACGTGTCTACAAACGATAACAGCTCACAACCAGCGGTCGAATCAATGACTTGGTCTATCCTAGGTAAAGGAAAAGGATCTTTGGGACACGCCTTGTTCAGGTTCGTGTAATCAATACACATTCGCCATACGATGGCTACATTTGGATCATTCTTCTTCTTTTATACTAGCACCGGGTTTGATAGCCAATCCGGATAGAGCACTTCCATGATGAACCCGGCCGCAAGGAGCCGAGCTATCTCATCCCCTAATATTTTTCTCCTATCTTCGGCGAAGTGGCGGAGAGGTTGCTTCACCGGCCTTGCTCTTGCCCTTACATTCAGAGAGTGCTCAGCCAACTCCCTCGGCACACCTTGCAGGTCTTGAGTTGACCATGCAAAGATATCCCGATTCTCACGGAGGAAGTTGGTGAGCTCGCTTTCCTATTTGGCATCTAGGCCGGCATCAATGGTGACGGTGCGCTCTGGGAACTGCTCATCTATCTGGACCTTTTTTGTTTCCTTAGTCGACTGGAAAGAGACACTTCCATGCGGGTTGGCCAATGCCGGCATATTCAGTTGTGCCGTGACGGCTGCTACCTCTGAATCCTTCTTTTTC
Source organism: Avena insularis (assembly GCA_023614405.1). Taxonomy (NCBI): domain Eukaryota; kingdom Viridiplantae; phylum Streptophyta; class Magnoliopsida; order Poales; family Poaceae; genus Avena; species Avena insularis. Next base: position 94,026,623 of record CM042695.1, read on the forward strand.
TCTTACGATTACCAATGACTCGGCCAGATTTGGCCGGTGAAGCACATTCCATTGACTTCACAGTAATCTCACCTTTCTGATTATCACCTTGTGGTCCGGGTAGCTTCATTTTCAAGTATGTGATGTGGCAGCTACTCATGAATTTGGTCAACACTGGCCGCCCGAGTAAAGCATGATAACAACTTTCTAGATCCACCACCTCAAACTCCAAATTTTCTGCTCTGCAGTTTTCCCTTGTGCCGAATAACACATCTACTCGAACCTTCCCAATGGGTTCGCATGAAAGTCCCGGCACTATCCCATGGAATGTGGTTCTTGTGGATTGCAGCATATTCTGTGATATTCCGAGTTTATGCATTGTATCTTTGTACATGATATTGATACTGCTCCCATTGTCAATGAGTACTTTTGAGAATTTCACATAAATGCTGGGCCCGACAAATGTTGGATCTAGCATAAGCGCATATGACCCCGAACTCGGCATTATTTTTGGGTGATCTTTTATACTCCAAGTTACTTCTTGATCTGACCAAGGCACGTATCTTGGTACGGTCGGCATAACTGCATTCACCTACATATGCCGGCGCTGTACACTTTGCATGTCTTGCTGTTCTATTGTAAACATGCAATATGATTGATGATGCTCCCTGTAATCATTGCGTTCATTATTTCCGGGGTTAATCCTTCCATTCTGACCCTGATTTATCACTTGATGCACTGCATCCCTCCGATCCGAGTTATCATACCTCAGAGGAGGAGAATGCGATAGCTTCTTGTGCATTTGCCCCGATCAATTGTGGTGCTGCTTTGCGATCGCTGATGGGAAGGTGCTTGCATTCCTGCCGGGTTTCCCATTGCGTTTTTCATCCAAGCGCATTGCCAGGTTGTATGATTAGCCGGCTTGGCTGGGTTTGGAGTGTGAAACTTACACGGTTGATCCAACATGGATTCAAACGTGTACTTCGGCCTCTCCTGCCATTGCTTCTTCTGTTCTGGCGTCCACTGTCTCTTCCCTTCATTCCTTGGTGTCCATTGTTGAGGACCATTCTTCTGCCGCTGACTGTTTCCATGACTCGGCTGATCTTGTACTACTGCAGCCACCTGATTAGAGGCATATCTGTAATCTGGTCTTTCCTCTCTTCTTCTACCTCTGAACTCGTTGCGCCTCAATGATCCAGCCACATCTCTTGCATATTGATCCTGATGCTCTCGATGGTCTGCCGACATCAGCTCTGGTTGCGTCGGATCTCCCAATGCATAAGAATCTGCTATCCTGATGGTCTCTGCCAAAGTGGTTGGCATATCTCTTTGTAGTCGCTGCCACAAGACACTACCGTAACGGCACCCTTGAGCGAACCAAGCTATTGCTTGTATAACTCCCTCGCATGAATTCCTGAGATTGCACCACCGAGTCAAGAACTCTCTGTCTGTCTCATTCGGCCTTTGCTTGCACATTGCTAGCTGTTGTGGCCTGTTTGGCCTTTTGTAAGTACTGGTGAAGTTGCTGACAAACATCTCTTCAAAATCTAACCAAAAGTTGATACTGCCTGGCGGTAGATTATTCAGCCATACTCTAGCGGGTCCTTCCAACATTTGTGGGACATATCGCACTGTCCATCGTAAGTTTCTGCCAGCTATTTTTATAGCAGTGGCATAGTCAATCAACCAATCCTGTGGTTTGGTGCTCCCATTATATGTTTTTGTGCCTCTTGCTAGTTGAAAGTTCGGCACTGGCGGCTCGCCCATGATCCGTGGTCCGAAACATGCCGGACCCGATGGACCCTTCTCTTCTAACAACTCGGACCGGTACAGCCGGTCCAGTTTTAGTCTTGCATCACTTGATGGCAAATCTCTATACACAATTCTTTCCTGCATTCCATAGTGGTTATTCCCACCATGACCCGCATATTCCACATTTGAGTAACCATCATTGTATCTTTCATTTGCCTGATTATGGCGAGTTGGTCTCACTTGTCTTTCCTGCCAAGGTTCATACCTCGGCTGTGGATCGGGCAGCGGATCTCTCTTCTCTTCTGCTGGGATATTGTTTTCATGATTTCCTCTTCCGAGGTGTCCATTACCTCGGCTTCTGTCTCCTCTGTTGGCACGGTGGGGATTTCTTTCGCCATTGTTTTCTCGGCTTCCATTGCCTCTGTTCTCATTGATCTTTTCAGCTACTGCTGGATCATATGGTACAATCTGCTTGTTTCTTTTCCCTGAGGTTACCGCTCTGTCTTTTCACGCATTGTTTTCGGGGGAAGATGCAGCTGACACTGAAAGGGCAGGGGCTGCTCCAGCCGAATGAACCATTCGTGAGGCACCAGGTCTTGTCGGGTCTGCCTTAAGCATTTCCTCATTCTGCTGGTTCGCAATGCGCACCAGCTCATTCACTCTTTCTTGCTGTTTCTGCCGGGCCTCACCGATCATCCCTTCCAATTCTAGTGCCGCAGCATTCGCCGCCCTTAGGTTTTTCGCCGGGGTGTTATACCTCGGCAAACCTAGATCAATTGAATCTGCTCTATGTGCTTCATGCTCTTTGTTGATATCATTCATGAGGTTTTTCCCCCTTAATCTTAACTCATCAACCCGCTCAGGGTCAACATCTAGTTTATTTGCCTTAGCATATTCTCGCAGGGTCCTGTTTAGGGACTCCCGCAATGCCGACACCTTTTTTGCTTCCACAAGTACTTTCTGCCTAGTTTCTTCTAATTCTGCCTGAGCATTAGTCGGATCAAGTATCGGTACCACAAGCGTAGTCAAGTTATCTATAGTTGCCTGGAGAATATTTTCTGGTCTTTCCAGAGGTGGCCACCTTACCCTTGGTGCCCTTGGGGTCGTCTCCTGCACCTCGGCTGGCTTTGCTGCCGAAGGATCTACCTCGGCGGGCTGTGGAGCTGCCTGCCTTGTGGTCACCTGTCCTCCTGTAGTCGGGTCCTTGCTTGATCCGGCACCCCCTGCTGCTACCTGTACTCCTGCTGTGACCATTGCCTCGATGCTGCTGGCGGGGTGTTCCCCACGTGGACCGTTCGTAGCACTGAGGGGAGGCTCTCCTGCAAAAATGACTCGGTGAGGGTAAACGCAGGAGGTGTCGACGCCGACGTAGATCTGGTGCATGCCCAGGTTGATGAAGACGCCGTTGCGTGGGGGAGTTTTTCCCCTGAAACAACCTGCGTTATCGCTGACATAGTCACAGAGATCAAATCTCTGAACTAAGCCAGAGACCACGCGCTCGCCAGTGTGGATGAAGTTTCCCGTCCGGATCTTGACTCGAGCTAGCACCGCTGATGGCCCCACGGTGGGCGCCAACTGTCGTGGTGGTGGCACGGCAGATGCCATGGGTAGGCTAAAGTATGGGGCCAATGGATGCTAGAGGGATCTGGGGAGGGAAGATGTAGTTGATTCTACACACAAAAGACCAACATAAGATCTTTATTTCTCCTCTCTTGGGCTACAAGTGCTCCTTGAGCTATTTACAAGAGGAGAAGAAGAACTTTTACCAGCCTAACGGTATCAAATGAGCCGATGCCCCCTCAGTATCCAAGCCTCTCCTTATAAAGGGGTGCTTTGGCTCCTCTAGGGCTGACGTGGCAAGCATATTCGAAGAATATGCTTGTCCCAATATAGTAACTCGGCGACCTCCTTTCCGTGTCCCCCTTCTAATGACGGCAAGGTTTCAGAGAACCCCACCTGCACACCTCGGGCTCTAGGACTGTCACGTTCGTGACCTCCTTCTGCCCTTCTGCTGCTTTGCGCCTTGTCCTTTGCGCTTGGCTCCGTTTAGATTCTCCCTAGCCTGTGACTAGGGTTTGACTATAGGCACCTCCTTCTCCTGCAAGCTTCATGTCATTCAGCCCTGTCTCGCTTGACTCGGCTTGGCCTTCACCTGTATTTATATTATTCAGACTTACCTAGCCGACTTAAGCCGTACGTCGGCCGGGGTATCGTACAACCCTTCTCATAGGTGTTATGTTCGTTCTTACCTCGTTCGACCTTTATATGATTCGGCCAATATAGACAATAACTCGGAATACGACAGGGGAAACTCCTTTCGTCTTTCCTTGTCATGACCCTATCCGAGGTCACCTCCCCAACAAGCGCAACTTCAATCGTCTTGCCTGCTATGCTACTGAAGAGGTCTCCGCTGATGTTAAGAAGCAAGCTCTATTCCGCAAGGGATTGGATCCTAAGGTTCGTCGTGATATCCACCTCATGGACTTTGGTAACTTCCAAGGTCTTGTCAACAAGGCTATGAAGGCCGAGAGTGGAAAGGTGGAGTATGAAGAAACCCGTAAGCGTCCTCAGGAGGGGTACAACAAGGCTGGTTCTAGAAATAAGAAGCGACGTGTCTTCGTGCCTTACAGTGTTGTGCCACGTGCTCCTTACACCCCAAGGACTTCTGGATATGCTCCTCGTCCAAATGCTACTCCAAACAATGCTGGTGGATCAAATTATCCTGCTGCTGGTACTGGATCAGGCCTTATCTATTTCAACTGTCGCCAACCTGGCCACTATGCAAGAGATTGTCCTCAATAGAGTGCTGCTGAGAAGGCACAACCCCCAAAGAAGAATGACAAGTACCAAGGTGCTGGAAGAGGTCACCTGAACCATATCTCTGCTGAGGAGGCTCAGGAAGGTCCAAGCATCATCATGGGTATGCTTTGTATCAATCAAATTCCAGCTAAAGTTTTGTTTGATTCTAGAGCATCGCATTCATTCCTGTCACAAGCTTTTGCTCAAATGCATGGGATAAGTTTTGAGGGGTTATCTGTTCCTCTGCTAGTTCAGTCTCCTGGTTCTAGTTGGCGTTCCACTATGGTTAGCCATGGGAATCTAATTGAAGTTGCATTTCAACTTTTCCCCACTTCTTTGATTGCCCTCAAGTCAACTGGCATTGACATTATCTTGGGCATGGATTGATTGACCCGTTACCAAGCTATCCTCGATTGTACAACCAAGTCTGTGACTCTGACTAGTCCTGCTGGTATAACAGTCAAGTATTGAACCGTAGGGTCACTATCTCCTTCAGCTGTTTCTATTCCTGAAGCAGAGTTGTATGCTCTTGAAGTTCTACCTCCACTGGAGATTCAAGCTGTTTCCGTGGTTTGTGAGTTCCCGGATGTCTTTCCTGAGGAGTTGCCTGGCATGCCACCTGATCGAAGTGTGGAGTTTGTCATAGAGTTAGTTCCTGGAACTGCTCCTGTTTCTAAAAGACCCTATCGTATGCCTCATCATGAGCTTGTGGAGTTGAAGAAGCAATTAGAGGAGTTAGAAGGAAAAGGATACATTCAGCCCAGCACATCTTCTTGGGGATGTCCTACCATCTTTGTTAAGAAGCGGGATACCAATATACCGCGTCTGGTTGTGGATTATCGCCCACTTAATGCTGTGACTATCAAGAACAAGTATCCTCTCCCTAGGATCAACGATCTATTTGATCAGTTAAGTGGTGCCACTATCTTTTCCAAAATGGATTTGAGGTCAGGGTATCACCAGATAAAGATCCGTAAGGAAGATATTCCAAAGACTACTTTTACCACCCGTTATGGTCTTTACGAGTACACAGTCATGTCCTTTGGTCTTACCAATGCTCCAGCCACTTTTATGCGGCTTATGAACTCTGTCTTCATGGAGTACCTTGACAAGTTCGTTGTGGTCTTCATCGATGATATTCTGGTCTATTCCAAGACTAAAGAAGAGCACGCCAAACATCTTCGATTGGTGTTGACAAAACTCCGAGAACATCGTCTCTATGAAAAGTTCTCCAAATGTGAGTTTTGGTTACAAGAGCTCGTATTCCTTGGTCATGTTGTTTCTGCCCAAGGGGTTGCTGTTATTCCAGATAAGGTCCAAACTATTCTCGACTGGGAATCTCCTAAATCCATCAAGGACGTCCGAAGTTTTCTCGGGATGGCTTGTTATTACCGTCGATTCATCGAGAACTTCTCCAGGATTGCAAAGCTGATGACCGATCTTCTCAAGAAGGATAAGAAGTTCGAATGGTATGATAAGGCTAAAGAAAGTTTCTAGATGTTGAAAACCAAGTTAACAACTGCTCTGGTGTTGGTTCTCCCAGACACTAGCAAAGACTTTGTTGTCTTCTGCGATGCTTCCCACCAAGGTATCGGATGTGTGTTGATTCAAGATGGGCATGTGGTGGCTTATGCCGCTCGTCAGCTCAGACCACATGAGAATAACTACCCAACTCATGATCTTGAGCTTGCATCTGTTGTTCATGCTCTTAAGCAATGGCGACATTACCTTCTCGGTAGTCGTTGCGAGTTATACTCGGATCATCAGAGTCTGAAGTATCTCTTCACACAACCTGATCTGAATCTCAGGCAAAGAAGATGGTTGGAACTAATTAACGACTATGATTTGGGTCTCAACTATCAACCTGGAAAAGCCAATGTTGTTGCTGATGCGTTAAGTCGTAAGTCTTACTACAACAACCTAGTGATCAAACAGTCACAACCTTCTCTTCATGAGGAATTTTCTCGACTGAATCTTGAAGTAGTTCCTCGTGGATTCCTTTCCACCCTTGAAGTGAAGTCTTCTATAGAGGATGAAATCAAGCTTGCTCAGAAATATGATTCTAAAATTACTGAGATCAAAGGGAACATTGCTAGCGGAGTTGCTAAGTGTTTCTCTGTTGATAATCAAGGTACTGTTTACTTTGGTAACCGTCTAGTAGTGCCGAAAAGAACAAAATTGAGGGATTTAATTCTCCAAGAGGCTCATGAATCACCTCTTTCTATCCACCCTGGAGGTACCAAGATGTATCGGGATCTTCGTCAAAGATTCTGGTGGTCTGGTATGAAAAAGGATATCGCTCGTTTCATTGCTGGATGTGACATTTGCCGTCGCGTCAAGGCTGAGCACCAAAGACCCACAGGTCTCCTGCAACCACATAAAATACCTGAGTGGAAATGGGATGAAGTTGGTATGGATTTCATCACTGGTCTTCCGAAGACTCAGAAAGGAAATGATGCCATCTGGGTAATCGTTGACTATTTGTCCAAGGTTGCTCATTTTCTACCTGTTCGAGAGAGTATCAATGCTAGTCAGTTAGCAGATCTATATATCTCTCGAATAGTTGTTCTTCATGGGATTCCGAAGAAAATTGTCTCGTACCGAGGGAGTTTGTTCACCTCAAGGTTCTGGACAACCTTCCAAGCTGCTATGGGAACTCGTCTCTCCTTTAGTACAACTTATCACCCTAGTACCGGTGGCCAGACCGAAAGAGTGAATCAAATCCTTGAAGACATGTTAAGAGAGTGTGTCATATCTTCTGGCAAGGACTGGGAGAAATGCCTTCCTTTTGCTGAATTCTCCTATAACAACAGTTACCAGTCCAGTATAGAAATGGCACCTTTCCAGTTCTTATACGGAAGAACCTGTCCTACTCCTTTGAACTGGTCAGAAACCGGCGAAAGAAAGTTCTTTGGTCTGGATATGATACATGAAGCAGAAGATCAAGTTCGTATCATTCGAGATCGTTTGAAAACTGCTCAGTCTCGCTAGAAAAGCTATCATGATCGTCACCATCAACATGTTGAATATGAAGTTGGTGATCAAGCTTATCTCCGGGTCACTCCTTTGAAGGGTGTCCATCGTTTCGGTATCAAAGGCAAACTAGCTCCTCGCTATGTTGGTCCTTTTCGTGTTCTGTCCAAGCAAGGTAATCTCGCATACAAACTGGAGCTGCCTGCAAATTTTCCTGAAGTACATGACGTCTTTCATGTGTCTCAACTCAAGCGTTGCTTCAAAGATCCTGTCCGTGGTGTTGATCATCAAACTCTTGATCTCCAGAAGGATCTGACTTATCGTGAGTATCCTGTTCGTATCCTTGATGAAACTGAGCGCAAAACTCGCCGTCAAAACATCAAGTTCCTGAAAGTTCAGTGGTCTCACCACTCTGAGGATGAAGCAACCTAGGAACGAGAAGATCGTCTTCGATCTGAGTACCCTACCTTCTTTTCTAAAACTTAGGAATCTCGGGTCGAGATTCTTGTAAGGGGGGTAGAGCTATAACAACCCAAGTTTGTATATATGTAATTAGTACCTAAGCATTGCATGCATCTGTTTAAATCAATAAAATGTATGCATAAGTTCAGGTGTGTTGAAGAAATACAATAAAACCTAAACCCTAGATTTCTCCCCTCTCTTTGAAACACATTCAAATGGTTTGAATTTAGGAAATCATCAAAAGTGTGGAGCCCATTCTGAATAAAAGGGTCCCCTCAATATTTTATACACTTTTGCAAAGTCTCTGGTGCTTTTGAAATGTTCAAAACAGTAAATTTGAAATTACAAACAAAAATCAAAACAGAAAAGGAAAAAACTGTTTTGGCGGAAAAAAATAGAGCCAGAGCCCTACCAGGCCAGCCCATCTTCCTTCCCTCTCTCTCTCCCTCGCCCGTGGCGTTGTTGAGCTGCCAGTCGGCCCGGGGAAGCCTGACCAGTGGCCCCTTGCCCCTATTTCTTTTTCTTCTACCTCTACAAGGACGGGCGGCCTGTGAGAGCACTGAACGGTCGATGTATGACGCCGTTCACCTTGTGAGAGATGCCAGCCAAGATCCTTGCTACGAGCGCGGTGACCCTATAAGACCCCATGTTGCCGCTAAGACGAAGCCTCTCTTCTTCTTCTCCCCAATTTCTCCTCCAGCCGAACCCTAGCCCTCGGGCTCCGCCGCGTCCCGCTGTCTCCGGCCACCCCACACCGTTCTGAGAGCACCGTTGGGACCGCCTCGTCGTCCTTGTTCATCTAGCCAAAGGAATCGACGTCGGGCGTACAAAATCGAGCTCATCGTTGACCTCTTCTCCTCCTCTGGTTGCCGCTCGCCGTCGACATCGCCGGCAACCCCGACCTTCCCCGGCCTCTCTGACACCACCATAGGCACCAGGGTGAGCTCGCGGTGCCTAGGCACCTCCTCGTTTCCTTCCTTGCATCCTGGTTCGCCGCGCGCGTCTTACACCACCGCCCGCCGCCACAGATGCTCACCGTGGACACTGTTCCGGCAACCATACGAGGGCTGTGCCACCACTACCAGGTTGGCCGCGACCCGCTCTCTCCAACACGGCCAAGCACGCGTCCAGGCGTGCACGGGATCGAGAGATCCGTGCTCGACCTGGGGCTTCCCCATTGATGACGTCAGCAACGCGTCATGCTGGCGTCATAACCCCTTTTCCTTTGTTTTTTGTTTTTACTGTAAATTATTTCTGTAATTAAGAAATCCCTGACATGTGGGGCCCTGTTGTAAGTCAAATAAATATTTTCAGAAATGTTTTCTATTTAATAAGAATGTAAAAGTAATTCCAAAATATAAATTATTTTATAATATTAAAAAAATGATTTAAAATAATTTAAAATTGAGGAAATTCATAACTAATTCATTTTAAATCAGAACAATACAAATAATATATCAAAATGTTCAGAAAAATGAGAGCTATCTATCTAAGCTATAATCATGCATTGTTAATCAACTTTCATAACAAGTTTATTCAGAAGAACCTAGTAACCCTCACAGGTGATTCCGGAGTTTCCCCGAGTTAGGGTTTTCACCCCTCGTAACCCCGATTAAATGGTCGAGCATGTATTAGGGTTACTTTTAAATACAATTTCAACTTGTCATATCATCCATATTGTTTGAGCATTGCACATGCCATGTATTGAATGTTGGTTACCCTTTTTCTGGTATTTGGTTCTTCGCGAATAGGAACCGAACCCGAAGCTGAAGTCAACAACACCGAAGATCCATACCTGTCTACCAACGGACAAGGCAAGTGTAGCCTCTTATTCTGAACCTATTTTTACAAAGTATATTATTCTCTCGCTATGATGCACACGATTCCAATGTGGTCTTTTATCAGTATCTAGTGTTACCTATCTGCTGCACTGTTTTCCTTTTGTAGCCTTATACACCTGATACACTGCTCCTAGCATACCTAGGTGTGGCATCTGCGCGTTGCTAGAGCTTTTACGATCGACATCTTAGCCATGCTTACTAGTATCGTCTGATACATTCAGATGATGATTCAAAGGTGCCAAAGAATCTAGAAAGATAGGAGTTGGTGATATCATCGAAGGAGTTAACTAAATATGCTAAGGCTTGTATGGGAGGCCACGTTGGGTGTGGTTTTTGTAGTCCCATGCTCGCCACCACTAGGAACTGAGTTCTTACCTTTGGAACCAAGATTTAGCGATGACCACACGGGCATGGACAACCCCTCGACTAACTAACTTGCCTAGTAGATTCCATGAGTCACATAGTTCGGGCTTTCCATCTGGCATACACATTGAAAACGTTTTCAAAAGAGGAGGTGAAAGAGCTGCATCATAACAGGTAGGGAAGCATGGCCGCGGTTGCTTGGGGTAGATAGCGCCCTTGGTAAACCAACCTCGCCTCACATCTTTAAGTACCGGCTTTGGGATTTGACCCGTTACGGCGGAACCATACTTATTGCGTGACTCATGGTCTCGGCGAAAGCAAGGTAAAGGTCGTGGTCAACTACCCTCTGCCGTCCTTCCAGGGAAGAGGGCTAATAATTTGGCATTAAGAGTCGGTTGGTACGTGTGGGTAAAGTTGTACACCCCTGCAGGGTTAAATCTTTTCGAAAAGCCGTGTTCACGGTTATGAACGACTTGACGACCGGACTTAAGATCATAGATAACATTAACCACCATAAAACTTGCTAATCCACGTGTGCTTAAGGATGCTTCCTCTAGGTCGAGGGGGTGATCCTAGATAGGAGGTTCTGATGAAGCTGGTGGTTATCTAGATGTGATGAACAAGATGAAGAAGTCGTTATCTTATCCCCTTTTAAAGATTCTGAGTAGACGAGCCTCTTTTCTCTCTTGTTTACAAATAAAGATTGCTTTATGCAAAAGAAAATCCAAATAAAGCCTTTCTAGCCAGAGCATGTAGATACTAGGTTATCTAAGTCTTGCGGAGTACATTCTCGTACTCAGCCTTGCGCCATTGTTATTTTTCTACAGAGGATCTGGTTGCAACTGAAGGTGGCTTCTACGTTGACATCGACGAGTAGTTGGGGGTCCCAGGTAGCAGCCTGAGGACTATGGGATGGACGTCACTTTTGTTTACGGCCTCTTAGGCCTTTTGCTAAGTTGTTGTGTAGAACAACATAATTTTCTTTCGCTGTGAGATGTAATGTTGGGTCTATGACCTCTAGTTTGTAATAACTCTAATATCTTACTCTGTTAAAAGTTTAAACTTATGCTGTTGAATCCTTGTGTTCTGTAATGTTACCGAATCGTACTATGAACTTACGTGTTTGGAATTGAACTTATCTTAGATGGTGATCTGAGGTTAGTTTAATCCTAATCCCGGGGGGTGCTACAGGTTTTGGTATCAGAGCAGGACTGCCTGTAGGAAACCCTTTTATTGGTCGATGTTGAGTCTAGAAGTTGACAAAACTATTTGAAAGTTAAAAATTATTTGTAGAAACTCTGACTAGGATTATTTTTGCTCCTTCTTTGGTGTGTTTCTGATGCTGGAGTTTCTCTTACCCTATTTGGTTTGAAAAGGTTTTCATTCCTTATATTATATCTCAAAACTTCTAGGATCGTGGTTTTGGGGTTGTTTTTCTAAAGTACTCTGTACTTGGTTGCTATTGTCAGAGTTCCAATATATCCCAGTTTTACTTGGTATGTAACATCTTAGCATTCCATTGTCATGGTTTGTAAGTCATCTGGTTAGTGTATACAATAGTACGCTTTGATACTACCATGCCTGATAAGATGATACCTTTATATCAAGTACTCGTTGTTCATCTTTCTGTCTTGTTCCTTTGGACCCCTTGTCTAACCTTCTTTTTGATCTTTCAGGATGGGTGACACCTCTCGTGCCCGTACCCGTGCTCACGCACGTGGTGCTACAAATGAGGGTGAATCTTCCAACCTTCCTCCACCGCCGTCCATGGTTCAACTCATGGCCATGTACGAAACCAACCGTGCTGACAACATGAGGCTCCTTGAAAGGATTGAGCGCAACACCGCTCAACGCCAGAACAATCAAGTTGGTATCAAGGACTTCACACGTCTCACTCCGCCAATTTTCAGCTATTCCACTGAGCCACTTGATGCGGATTACTGGCTTCGCACTATGGAGCGCAAACTTCAGGTTGGTCATGTTGCTCAAGTTGATTGGGTGACTTTTGCTGCCTATCATCTGGAGGGAGCAGCTAACTCCTGGTGGGAAAATTTCTTGGCTATGCAAGAAGCTCAACGTGTTGTTACATGGCAAGAGTTCACTGAAGCCTTCCGAGCTTATCATATTCCAGAGGGTTTGATGGATCAGAAGAGGGAGGAGTTCCTTAAGCTGAAGCAGGGCACTGGTTAGGTGTGTGAATACTAGCGCAACTTCAATCGTCTTGCCTGCTATGCTACTGAAGAGGTCTCCACTGATGTTAAGAAGCAAGCTCTATTCCGCAAGGGACTAGATCCTGAGGTTCGTCGTGATATCCACCTCATTGACTGTGAACTTCCGTGTTTGGAATTGAACTTATCTTAGATGGTGATCTGAGGTTAGTTTAATCCTAATCCCGGGGGGTGTTACAGTAATTCTCTTGCAGGGCTATGCTTCCGGTGGGTCGAAATGGGTGCTAGATAGTGGATGCACTAGTCATATGACCGGAAGCAAGGAGATCATCACGGAGATGCGTCCCAATCATGATAATATTATAGTCTCCTATGGTGATAAGTCTAAATTGGGTCTTGTCAAGGTTGTGGTTGCCCACGATATCTCTCTCATGGACGTCATGCTTGTTGAGACCCTTGGTTACAACCTTCTTTCTGTTCATGCCCTTGGCAAGATGGGTTTTGATGTTTTCATTGATGATGATTTGGTGGTACTCTTGTGGAGCAAGTCTCTAAAGGTTGCTTTCGTTGGGTACGTCGAAAATGACCTGTATGTGGTGGACTTTTTGGGGAAAACCACTTCGGGTCCGATGTGCCTATTCGGAAAGGCCGACGTGGGCTGGCTATGGCATCGCCGTTTAGCCCATGTCAACATGAGAACTTTGCAAAGTCTCCACAAGGGTGGCCACATCCTTGGACTAAAATACAATGTCTCCTTTGCCAAAGATCGTGTTTACAGGGCTTGTGTTGAAGGCAAAATGCATGACTCTCCCCACAAGAGGAAGACTATTGTGTCTTCAAAGAGAATCTTGGAATTACTTCATGTGGACTTATTTGGTCCTCCATCTCATGCCAGTCTCGGTGGGAAGAAGTATTTCTTGGTCATTGTTGATTACTACTCAAGATATACATGGGTCTATTTCTTCAAGCTAAAGAGTGAGACTCAACAAACGGTCATTGATTTTGACAATGAAGTTCAACGTCAACACAATGTTCCTATCTTGGCAATAAGAAGTGACAATGGCTCCGAATTCAAGAACTACACTTTGAATGAGTTTCTAAGTGAAGAGGGGATTAGACATCAATATTCCGCTGCGTACACTCCTCAACAAAATGGTGTAGCCGAGAGGAAGAACCGCACTTTGATGGATATGGCAAGATCAATGTTGGCTGAATTCAAGTCTCCTTACAATTTTTGGGCTGAAGCCATATCCACCGCTTGTCACTCATCTAACCGGCTCTACCTCTGGAAAATCTTGGACAAGACTCCGTATGAAATACTTACCGGTAACAAGCCCAACATCTCATACTTCAGGGTATTCGGGTGTAAGTGTTTCTTTCTTATCAAAGGTGTCCGCTTGTCTAAATTTGAGTCCAAGGCTTTAGAAGGTATTTTTGTTGGTTACGGTGCCGAATCCCACACTTATAGAGTCTACAACAAGCTCACCGGGATTGTTGTAGAATCTTGTAGTGTGGAGTTCAATGAAAATAACGGCTCCTATGTAGGGCAAGTTGATGTTTGTGATGCAGATGTTGAAATACCCCAAGATGCCATAGGAAGAATGGGCGTGGGATTTTTCCGCCCCATTGAGGAGCCCTCATTAACACAAGATCAACAAGCTCCTACTGCTGGAGAAAACTCTGCACCAACACCACATCTTTCTGAAGCTCATCAGTCTCCTGGACAAAATGGTAGTCCCAGGCCGGACTATCTGCCCCCTCCATGGGGCGGACAGTCCGCCCCTGGCACTCCAACTTGTCCCAGGGGATCAGGAGAATAAGAAATCAACCAAGAAGACTCGAGGCCGGATTCTCCGGCCCCGAGGGCGGATTATCCGGCCCTGGATCTCCTAGCCCTGTCAGGCAGTCTCAGGAAGAGGAAGTTGTAGCCACATCTCCCAGGCCGGATAGTCCGGCCCCACCAAGGGGCGGATTATCCGGCCCTGAAGAATATGTTTAGCAGCAAGCTCCTGTTGTCAACTCAGATCAAGATCATGGGCAAGGTAGTGCACTCGACAAGGATACAAATGTTGAAACAACTCCTTCTAGAAACAATAAGGACATTAAGGCTCGTCGCAAGGCTCGTGCTGATCGGAACCTTGAGCTAAGGGGTAACACTCTTGACAAGGTTGTCCGTGATCTACGAAGAAGGGTGTCTATTAGAAGAGAACTTGCAAGCTTCTATGATCATCAGGCTCACATTTCTATGGTTGAACCAAAGAAGGTCTTTGATGCACTTGAAGATCCTTATTGGGTAGTTGCAATGCATGAAGAATTAAATAACTTCGAGCGCAACAAAGTTTGGAAGCTTGTTGAGAAACCAAAAGAATGCCGCAATGTTATCGGCACCATGTGGATTTTCAAGAACAAACAAGATTAAAATGGCATTGTTGTGAGGAACAAAGCAAGACTCGTGGCTCAAGGATTCTCTCAAGTTGAAGGAATTGACTTAGGCGAGACTTATGCTCCTGTGGCACGTCTTGAGTCCATCTGAATCCTTCTTGCATATGTCGTTCATCATATTTTTAAATTACAAAAAATGGATGTTAAGAGTGCGTTTCTTAATGGTCCACTACATGAGTTGGTATACGTCAAGCAACCCCCGGATTTTGAGGACCCCAAATTTCCGAACCATGTCTACAAACTCGATAAGGCGCTCTATGGCCTTAAACAAGCCCCACGTGCGTGGTATGAGCACCTTAAAGAGCTTTTGTTAGACCGTGGGTTCGAAGTTGGGCAAATCGATCCCACTCTTTTTACTAAGAAGGTTAATGAGGAGCTTTTTGTATGCTAACTATATGTAGACGACATTATTTTTGGCTCTACTAACCAAGCTTTTAACGATGATTTTTCAAAGCTTATGACTGACATGTTTGAGATGTCTATGATGGGTGAATTGAGGTTCTTTCTTGGATTCGAGATCAAACAACCTAGAGAGGGAACTTTTATTAATCAAGATAAGTACATCCAAGACATGCTCAAGAGGTTCAAGATGACGGATCTCAATGGTGTTGCTACTCCAATGCAAACAAAGTGTCATCTTGAGCTCAATCCCAAGGGTAAAGACGTGGAACAAAAGGTATACCGATCCATGATCGGCTCTCTCCTTTACCTTTGCGCATCTAGGCCCGATATCTTGTTAAGTGTAGGAGTGTGTGCAAGGTACCAAGCCGCTCCTAAAGAAAGCCACTTAGTGGCGGTCAAACGAATCTTCAGATATTTGGTTCATTCCCCAAATTTTGGGTTCTGGTATCCCAAAGGTTCAAGTTTCTCTCTATGTGGTTACACTGATTCAGATTGGGCTGGTGACAAAGATGATCGAAAATCAACTTCTGGTGCATGTCAATTCTTGGGCAGGTCTCTAGTGTGTTGGTCTTCAAAGAAGCAAAATTGCATATCACTCTCAACCGTCGAAGCTGAATATGTTGCTGCTGCAAGTGCTTGTACACAGTTATTATGGATGAGTCAAACTTTAAAGTAAGATGGTGTCAATTGTGACAAAGTGGCTCTTTTATGTGACAATGAAAGTGCTATCAAAATTTCTTACAATCCAGTGCATCATACAAGAACAAAACATATTGAGACTCGCAACCATTTCATTCGGGATCATGTTGCTCGTGGCGATATCGCACTATCCTTTGTGAGCACAAAGAACCAACTTGCTGATATTTTCACGAAGCCTCTTGATGAATCAAGATTTTGTTATTTGAGGAATGAGCTAAATATCATAGATTCAAGGAGCTTGGCTTGACTACACTTGCACACTCACTTAGTCTTTTTCATGTATTTGGTTTAGATGCGGGCATAGACATAGGGGGAGTATGGTCCTAATTGATTGGGCTAACCCTCCCCCCATAATGCTGAAAGCAAGACAAAATCATTTCCCTTAATATCATTTTGTGATATGTGGGTTATTAATGAGCATTGGTTTTGAACTCAAGATACATATTCGCGGTGTCATGCCATGCGCTCCAACATGGTGGCTTCGGCCACCGCCCTCTTCCTTGAGAAGAGTTGGTTTCTAATGGCTCTCTTTGGATTTTCTTGCATATCTTTTGTTCTTATGGAAAACACACCCAACTTTGGCCTTTGTTTGATTTGTTCTTGCAACTTTGGGTGTGTAGTACCATCACAGTTTGTGGAGGAGACGTGATCTTCTGGGATTTTAGCATCGCTCTTCTTCCTTTTTGGCGTTTCGATGCCAAAGGGGGAGAAGTATTTCTATTAGGTCTCGCGGATTTGCATGGGTCAGGCGCAAGCACTTGTCGGATTTGCATGGGTCGGGCGCAAGCACTTATCTCTTTGTCAGTCGTTTATTTGCTTGCTTGTGTCCTTTTTAGCGTGAACTTATTTGTCATTTGTGCTTGGTTTATCTAAGACTCTGTCGTGCTTTAATTTGTATGGACCTCTGGAATTCTGGATTTATATTGTCGATCTACTCTTATAGAATTCTAGATTATCTATGGAGTTTGGTATTCTACTTGATGGCATAAGGAATCATGGGATTATCTAGTGTATGCATCAATATTGTGGGATGTGCTTGGAGCCTGACAGTCTCATTATTTTATTTGGATATATTCACATCTCGGTGGTATGACCTTGTTTCCTAACTCACCTTGTTTTAATTGTCCTTGCTGAAAGTTGCGTACTCTCTAGTGTGTGAATTTGTATTCAAATGCAAATTATAAATATGCACACATCTAGGGGGAGCCTCTTTCAGTTGGTTTAAGGTGTCGTTAGTAGGTCTCTTTGCAAATCCTGATATTGTCATCTAACACCAAAAAGAGGGAGATTGAAAGAACATTTCATAATCCCTAGTGTTTTGTGTGTTAGATAACAATATCAAGGATTATTTAATGTGTGTTGAAGTGCTGCAGATCTTCATTGAAAAAGGAAAAGTAAATCTGTTTCTAGGGGTGGATAATCCGCCCCTACCAGGGGCAGATAATTCGCCCCCCGAGGATTTTCACCAAGTCTGGACCTGCGTCGCTCTCTGTATGGGGGCGGATTTTCCCCTGGACTTTCTGGCTCGGGGGCGGAGTTTTTCCCTAGGCCGGATAGTCCGCCCCAGGAGGGGGCAGATAATCTGCCCCTCGAAGAATTTCACCAAGTCTGGACCTGCGTCGCTCTCTGTATGGGGGCGGACTTTCCTCTGGAGTTTCCGTCCTGGGGGCGGAGTTTTTCCCCAGGGCGGATAATCCTCCCCTAGTGGGGGGCGGATATTATCCGCCCCCAAACCTCTTCAATGGCCAGATCTGGGCAGGGGTATTTAAGCCTGCCTTCCCCCTCCTTCCAGACCCCTTGGTTCATTCGAAAAAGTCAAGATCTGATCTGCAACCTTCATACAAGAGAGCTCCACCTAGATCCACCCAAAGGCCCCGTCCCTTGGGGAATAGAAGGAGGAGGACTCGATCTTCAACAACTGCAATCAAGCGCTTCATCTCTTCTCCATTCATTTGGAGAATCACCAATCTAGTAATTCTTGCAAATGCCTAGATCCTTGTTTTGTTTATATTGATAAACCTTGTTCTTGTGACAGCTTGTTGTCATCTCGGGAGCCCCCAATTCATCTGTGGGTGTGTGCCTCGGTAGAGTTGTAAAGGCACCGGTTCCCGCCTCGAAGGGTACCAATAGTGGAGAAGGTGGATCAGGCCTTTCGTGGCGAGATCCATCGGAGAATAGGGTGAGGCCTATTGTGGCGTGGTGGTCTTAGAACCGCCCACCCCTCCAACGCAGATGTACTTCCCTTAACAAGGAAGGAACTGCAGTAAAACAAATCCCTATGTCTCCACGTGCTCCACTACGGTTTCCTCGCTCCTTACGTGCTTAGTAGCTAGGTTTGTATATAGGGAAATTCTCGTAGTTGCATATCTAGAGAATTTACTTTGTGTCAAGCCTAAAATTGAAAAAGAACTAAAAATTGAGTAGCACCTATTCACCCCCCCCCTCTAGGTGCCCATACGATCCATTTAAGAGTTCCTCTCTACAAGGGAGTACGTCTCATTGGAGGGGTGGACGGTACTAAAACCACTAACGCCACAAAAGGCCTCACCCTATTCTCCCGAGCACCCACCGCATGGCAAGCACCCGATCCACTATGCGGTGGCCTTCAAGATGGCGACAAGAACCTTTACAAACTTGTTGTAGACCTCCATAACACTTGGAGTCTCCGAACATGACCCCGAAACTTTACAACCAATGTCCAAGCTCCGAGACCGACCTCTTCCGTCTAGGGTTCAAAGAACCCAAGAGGGACAAGCTTCTTGATTTCACCAAACCAAATTCTCCGAGGAGAACTTAAACCGATGCACCTAATGCAAATGACAAGAACACCATAAAGATGCTCCAATCCAATCCTTCAATCTGAAGTTCCAACAAGGCTACTAAAGCTATTAAGGGAACAAGAGAGGAAGAACACAAGGAGAACACAAAATCCTCCAAGATCTAGATCCCAAAGAATCACTCACAAAGAGATGAAATGGTTTGGTCAAATTGTAGATCTAGATTTCCTCAATCTTCCTCTCAAATATGGGCAAAAATCATTGGAGGGAAAGAATTAAATCAAGCTCGAGAGGGTAAAGCAAATAGGGAAAAGCTTGAGAGGAAAATAAAGGAAGAAGAAGTAGTAAAAAGGAGAGTGGGAGGATGCATATAAAGGGGCCAAAGTATATTTTCCCGTTGAGGGATAAAATTGGCAGACTGGGCTGGTACTACCAGACCCAACCCACCAGCGCCAGGAAGCAAGTCAACACGGGCAGCTGCTGGGCGATCTAGCGGGCAAGCACGCGCAACGAGTGAGGGAAAAAGCGAGAGATAGCAGCGTGCACAAGGGGATCGGGGTGGGGCACAAGCGAGCGGGAGAGTGCGGGAACCGCGGGCAGGCGCGCACGGAATAACAGCCGAGAGAGCGAACGGCGGAAGCAAAGGATGCAACTGGGCCGGCCCGGTTTGCCAGCCTGGCCGGCTGGTACTGCCGGTTGGGCCGGTACTGCCAGTCTTGTGCCAGCTTTGCTACCTGGCAGCACAGAAGGTGGTGCATCACGCAAAAATGGGCGGTAGCAGCCTGCGGTACTACCGCTTGGCTCAGCAGAAAACTCTTTTTTCCTTTTTTTTATTTTTAAAACAAATAAGAGGCAAATTCAAATGGCAATAACTTGAGTTAGGAAACTCCGATTGATCCGAAACCAATTTTGTTGGAAAGAGGACGACAAAAGCTACCCAATAAAAATGAAAATATTGGATACCACTAAGTAATAATATTTCATGTATTATAATGTGAGATACCTTCCTTGGTGAAAAACCGGAAAGCCTCCAAGATCAAAAACACAATAAGATATCAAAGGAAAATCCGTTTTTTATAAGCTAGAGCTTGTTATGAATATTACCACAAGATCTAGAACCTCACATGGATAAGATCCAAATAACAACCAAAAAAGATGATGCTAAGAATGCAAAGGTTTGAACCCTCTCCAAAATATATGATCGAGTTAGTCACTCAAGAGACCCTCTTGATAGTACGACAATCTATCCTAAACTCGGTCTCCCAACTAACAACATGAGACCGACAAAAGGGAAAACCTATCAAGATTATACCTTTGCCTTGAGCATTTTACTTGAGCTCGATGCAGATGATCTTGATCTTCTCAAGATGGAAACCTTTCTTGATTCCTCTTCCACGCACTCGCTTGATGAAAACTTGCAACTTGCTCCCCCATACACCACGGGGAAACCTTTACTTTGACCCTGTCTTTGTCGATCCATGATCACCGTGAATGGCAAGCATGAAACATGAGATCTTTTAAAAATGGCGCATTTTGAGCTTGCACGACACTTCTTCTTTTTCATTTCATCTACCTTGAAGCGAACACATGCTCCAAGCGATGCCAATGTACAATTCCTACAAGTACAACTTAATACAAACATTAGTCCATAAAGATTATCATTAATTATCAAAACCACACATGAGAACAGGGGCGACTCCAGGGGTATTCCCTGGTATTCAAGTGAATACCAATGATTTATCCAACACAAGAGCAAAGAGCTATGATTTTAGCAAAATAAAGATGATTTTAATAAAATGAATACCAAGTTAGCCAAACGAATACCAGGTTGCAAATT
The DNA here is from genome assembly GCA_023614405.1 of Avena insularis. NCBI lineage: Eukaryota > Viridiplantae > Streptophyta > Magnoliopsida > Poales > Poaceae > Avena > Avena insularis. The sequence continues at coordinate 94,047,117 of CM042695.1, forward strand.
CCTGGAGCCACCACTGCATGGGTGATGACCCACAAGTATAGGGGGTGTATCGCAGTACTTTCGATAAATAGGAGTGTCGATCCCAACGAGGAGCAGAAGGTGTGTACTAGTGGTATGGAGCAGGAAATCTCTATAAATACTTAGCAAACGGATTTTTAGGGGTTTTCTGATAAGGCAACAAAGCAAATTGCAAGTAATAAAGAACAAACGCAGCAAGTGGCCCAATCCTTTCTTAGCAAAGGACAAGCCGGTAGAAATACTTATAAGGACCAAACGTTCTCGACGACACATGGGAATTCTGTCAAGTGCTTTCGCTTCAAATAGCTGAGTACTCTTCTTTGGTGTTGTAAGTGTTGTGTGGGTGAACCTATGCTCATGTACCGACCTTACTTGGACTAATACATACTTGTGATTAAACCCCCTGCAAGAATCCGCAAATACAGGAAAGTAATTAAGATATAAACCTAACCACAGCCTTAAACTCTGAGATCCTACGCTCCCTTATGCAATGGTGTCCTAACGGGGGTTCAGGTTTATGTCACTCCGGCAACCCCACAATTAGTAGCCAAATACACAATGCATTCCCCTAGGCCCATAAATGGTGAAGTATCATGTAGTCGACGTTCACATGACACCACTAGAAGAATAGCACCACAACTTAAATACTAAACCATTAAATAATAACTCAACACAGATCCACTAATAACAACATGACTTCTCCCATGTCCTCAAGAACTAAACGAACTACTCACAAGACATCATATGGATCAAGATCAAAGATTATATGGTGATGAATAACAATCTGAACATAAAAAATAATCCAATGGTTCCACTCACAAGCATCAACTACAATAGTAATTAACACCGGGAAAGTTTCCCCTAAGAACTAAAGCAATATCCAACACAATTGTTACAGCGAGACAAAGTGGTGATGATGGTGCTGGTGGAGATGATGGTGTGGATGATGATGATGATCCCGATGAAGCCTAGCTTGATGACGGTGTTGATGGCGACAATCTCCCTCTCCGGGAAGGAATTTCCCTGGCAGAAATCTGTCTGCCGGAGAGATCTTTCTCTCTTGGTGTTTTCCACCCCATAGAGGCGGTGGAAATCTATCTGTGGTCGCTCCTCTGGTATTAGGGTTCCGTGAGGAAGATATAGGCGAGAGGGCGGAGTCGAAGGCCGAGCAGGTGGGCCACACCTGCCCTAGGCGTGGGGACAGGTGGGCCCGCGCCTAGGGGGTGTGGGCCCCCTGTGGCCCTTCTTCTCCTCCCCTGCTGGCTTCCTCTGTCTTCCGGGAAAATATAATTTTCCCATATTTTTCTGGTATTTTTCTGATCTTCGCGAAATTGCATCAAAACACCTCTTTTTCCATCAGAATCCAGACTCCAGCAGTCCATCCTCCAAGAATCATCCAACATGCAAAAATAGTGGAAAAGACATAAGTAATACCTCATAATAAGACATATAACAATGAATAGAGGCAAATTATGATATAGAATGGTGATGTAAATTGGACGTATCAACTCCCCCCAAGCTTAGACCTTCGCTTGTCCCCAAGCAAAAACTGAGCTCAGTAAACATGTCCATAGGTTTATGGAGTGAAGTGTCGATAAAAGAATACGGACAAGAAGCATCACACTTACCATTACACAACTCATAGAAGAAAGCAACTCACCATTATATAACTTAGCTTGCAACAAGTACAAGAGTCACAATAGAGATGCATAAAGATAAATCATAATTGGAATTGGCAAACTCTTGTTCCTGGTCAGAGAACAACTGGCAAATGGTTTCACAAAAAGCTTTTTGTAGAAGTTTTATAACAGGAGCACTCTTTGCTCAAAAAAGTTTTCAATGAAGGCTTTCAAAGCAATACTCAATAAATAAGAGTTTTGTGCAAACAAGGAAGATAAGAACATGATTGAATAAATCACCATATGAATGCTTGCAACACAACAACTCAAATGCTTGCTGGAGATAGAGAGGAAGTAGGTTTACTCACTCAACTTAGAAACTAGGAGAAAGGTCCCTTTATAAAGGGTAGCAAGTATTTCAAGTCATAAAGAGCTTCCAAAAGATTATGGTACTTACTAGCTTTGAGCCCTCAATGCCCCTATCATAGGCATCTTGAGATGATTAAGGTTAAAGTGCACAAAGATGGAGTATATGCTTGACGAAATATAAGTTGGCAATCTCATGTCCCTTGAATATGAGGGCCACTCCTCATGCTACTCAACTTTAGTCACCGGTAAGTTCTTGTCATTGTAAGTACATGCGTATCATAGAGAACCGCCAACGGGGTACCCCTTGCACATGGTACAGGAGATATCCCATAACCAAAATGACAAGGCAAGCAGATAATGAGTATCTCAGCGATCTTTTTATTTACTATGTGCATAGCTTTTTATTGAGGATGCTTCATAGATAGCTCACTATGGTGATGCTGCAAGTTTCCACCATGATTAGGCATGGCTTAGGCTAGCAGCCCAAGCGTTTCTCTAACACAAAATACAGACTCCATGGACTTACAAGTTCCCTCTTTATTTCACACCGTTGACATCCATAGACAAAAGAGCACGATATCAACTATGTATAAAGTACAAGTGAAATGTTTAAAACGTTCCCCGTGACAGCATGGTTCTGCTAATTCCAACGTATAGATGCAAGCATATACAACTTCGATGACACAATGGTTCAAGTCTATTAGGGGCAAGAAAATAAGGTGTGCCATCAAGTTCGTGAGAGCTTTACTAACTAGTTTTCACATAACAAAATAGTTTTTAATTCGAAAGATAGATGAAGCTTGAGAATTTGCTTGGAATAGCAAAAGCTACTAAGTATATATGGTGGACACAAATGGCAAAGGTTTTGGTTGAAGGGTTTGGAAACATGAGAAGTATGCCTTCTCAAAACATGTTTTTGGCTAGCAAAGCTGGGTAGCAAGCAAGATAGTTGAAATAAACAAGCAAACATACAAGTAATAAATCCAAACATGCAATCTTCCTTGAAGGCACAAAAGAACTTAAATAAAGAATACTAAGCTTATGAGTCAACAAGAAAGAAAATAAATGATACAAAATACCCGTAAGCTTTTCTTTTCTTTCAAACCTCAAAAAGTGTTGCTACTGACCAGAACTCGGTTTTTCAAAACCAATTTAGATCCACTTGATGATCCCAAAGTGATGCCAATACTGATCAACAAGATCCATCATATAATAGAGATTGCAAACTAAAATAAGAAGTGCAAAAAGTAAAATATGAAACTTCTCATTAATATTCCAATAAAGGCACTCACACCAAGGGATACATAGATAACCAACTAAAGGAGAGATACTTCCACATGCAAACCAAACTATAAGATAAACTCTCTACCAAAGATATGAATCCACTAAAAAGGTAAAAGATAATAGATAATGATGGTGATACCGCGACACTCCCCCCAAGCTTGGAACAAGCCAAGGGGATGCCAAACCTGATGACGAATTACTCCTTTGGCGGTGGTGGTGTTCTCTTGATAAGCTCCTCAATCATCTTACTCAACTCCTAAATCTCAAAGGTTAGAGTACGAATCAACTCCGAGTTTTGCTCAATGCGGTTCATGATCATATCGGACCGAGAATTCCAGTCCTTATTATCTTTCCCACTCTTCCTTCTTAGTGTGTTCCTCCCCTACATGGTTAGAACGAGGCATATTCGACATCGAGGGCAAGTTTCCTTTGGGCACATGTTGATATTGACGCTCATGTATAAGAGTGTGGAAGGGTTTCTTGGTACTTGGAGGAGATGACCCTGGATTGTAGATAAGACGTGGAGGTTTCCCTCCTGTAGACATCCGTGTTGTCCTGTTAATATTGATAGGTTTTGCCACCACTCCAATGCTTGCGATGGTAGCGCGAGTGTCCGGTTGCTTGTCCTCCTCCATGTCTCCTTCATAACCTACCAAAGTTTCCTCCTCCTTGGGTTTGCGAGGATCGTCTTCCTCGGGCTTCTTGCCTTTGTTGTTGGCGGAGACCATGGTGCTCTAAACTTGAGAAGATTTCCTGATAGAAACAGATCGAAACGAAAACACGACGAGAACACGATGCACGAACCTCGGGGGATCCGGGGGGTTTTATATTACGAAGTTTCAATGCATAAGGAAGGTTTTGACACGAAAACGAGGCGGATTCGGAGCTCGGGGTGGTCTCACCCCCTCCAGGCGCGGGGCAGCTGGGGCCCACACCTAGGGTGGGTTTGGCCACCCCGGCCTTCGGTTCCTCCTCTGTTCCATCTCGTAACCTTCCTTATGTAATAAAAACGTCAAAAATATAAAAAGATTGGGGTTTCACGAACCTTCTGTTTCCACCTTTTTACCTATTCAAAGACGAACTCTGCAGACTCCTTTTCTCCTTCTCCTGGAAATTCCTTTTCTCTCAAGGCAATACACAAACTTCAATGGCAACATTAGTGTAAGCAAAAACAATTAACCTTTAGGTTCACACTTTGACTGAAATCCATCAAAACAAAGGCTTCTTTAAGAGGCAAATGCAAATGACAACAGAAATCTGTCAAAACAGACCAGCAGGTAAACATTGATTTTTTTGAAAAACCTTCTGTTGCTCAAATAAAAAAGTGCAAAACTAATGAAAGTTGGGTAACAACTTGGAGAACAATCTCAGAAAAATACAGCTCCATCTAACGTACTTAGATCCCTCACGAATTTTTACGGTACAACACAAAAATCTGTCCCAGGACAACCACTTTTCACAACTCCTCCACTTCTCAAAAGTAGTTGAACTTGACACAAAAACCAAAACAAAAAGGATAAGGAGCGGTTATTACTGAGGTAATAACTTCCAAGACTCAACCAAACTCTTGGATTATTTCCCAACAAGTACTTTTCTTTATTGCCTTTAAGTTAGGCTTGAAACTTTCAAAAATGCTCACAAAGGAGATAAATATTTGAAGTGAAAGAGAGCATCTAGAAGAAAATAACCAACACATTTGAGTCTAACCCACTTCCTATGCATGGGGGTATCATGAGAAAACAAATTGTTGAAACAAAAATCCACCAGCATGGGAAGACAAAACAAATGCAACTTCAAAGCTTTCAACATAAAACGGGGAAACTTAACATTATTGAAATGCATAAAACCATGTTTCCCTCTCTCATAATAACTTTCAATAGCACTTTGAATAAAGTTAACAATATAACCATCAAAGGAATCAATTTTATCACAAGAATAAGCATACTTACAGTCACCAAAAAGGGGTCCAAGGTCATAAACCAGATCAATAGAAGCAAGTTGTTCCATCCTGAAATCTTTATTAGGCAAGCTATTTTCACAAGGAGCTTTAGAAAATTTGGAAAAGTTAAACTCATAAGAATCTCCATCAAACTTAGTTAAAACTTTCTCCTTCTTATAATCTATAATAGCTCCACAAGTGTTCAAGAAAGGTCTACCAAAAATGATAGGATAAGTTTTGCTAGCTGCAGAATTAAGCACTAGAAAATCAGCAGGATATTTAATCTTACCACAAAGAACCTCCACATCTCTTACAATACCAATAGGGCAAATGGTTTCCTTGTTTGCAAGGTGAATAACCACATCAATGTCCTCAAGCCCACGAGGACCAATTTCATGCATAACTTCCCATGTAAAGCTCATAAAGAATAACACTAGAACTAGCACCAATAGCACACAAACCATAGTAGCAATGATCACCAATTTTAACAGAAAGCACAGAAACACTAAATTTTCTAGCTTTACTAGGATGAGAGATAATATTAGAAGCGTCTTCACAGAAGACAATGTGCTCATCCTCTATGTTTCTAGTGACAAGATCTTTCACAATAGCTACCACTGGTTCAATATTCAATCGCTCAACAGGCTCCACGGTTTTCTTTGCACTTTTTCTATTTGCACTAATCATCATAGAATACTCTTTTACCTTAGATGGAAAAGGTATTTTCTCAACATAAGGTTCATGCACAATATGATTAGTAGTACAAACTTTAGTGCTTCTAACGAGAACATGACTAACAACATCTTTATAAGGTGCATGGTACTTATTCCACTTCTTTTTGGGAATTTCTATGCAAGAGGCAAAGGCCTTAAAACAATTGGCAATACTTTGGGAATCAAGACAAAACTCATTACTAATATCACGGAAGTCATCAGTTCCCATAAAAGATTTAATGCATTCATAATCATAGTTTATACCTGACTTTCTTCCTTTTTCATTCTCCCAAGCTTCAGTGTTCTCTTGAATACGGTCTAGTAGATCCCATTTAGCTTCTTCCTTCATACGTGTGAATGATCCAACACAAGAAGCATCTAGTAAATCTTTATCATGAAGAGAAAGCCTAGCATACAAGTTATTGATAATAATATTGTTAGGGAGTTCATGAATAGGACATTTAAGCATTAGTAACTTCAATCTCCCCCAAGCTTGAGATGTACTCTCTCCATCACGAGGCCAAAAGTTATATATCAGATTTCTATCCTTATGAATCTCACTGGGATGATAGAATTTAGAATAAAAGAGAGATGCCATTTCCTCCCATTCCATGGATTATCCATTCTTTAGCAGCTTATACCATTCTTCAGCTCTCCCTTTCAAGGATATATAGAGTAACTTCTTCTTCACCTGTTCAGTTGTAATACCTGCACACTTAAACAACCCTCATAATTCATGGATAAAAAGCAAATGATCACCAGGATGGACAGTTCCATCCCTAAAATAATAATTATCCATAACACGATCAACAATACTTGTACGTATCTTAAAAGGATCTATCTTAACAGGTAGTGGTTCATCTACTACCCTAGTAGTGGTAGTAGTTTTCCCACACAGAAAACCAAGTGGGTTATCCATATTGGAAACAAAGTAACAAGCAGTAACAAAAAACAATACTCATAGTAGAAGTTTCCTTTACCAGTTCTACTCTTAAATAGCGCTTCACTCCCCGACAACGGCGCCAGAAAATAGTCTTGATGACCCACAAGTATAGGGGGTGTATCGCAATACTTTCGATAAATAGGAGTGTCGATCCCAACGAGGAGAAGAAGGTGTTGACTAGTGGTATGGAGAAGGAAATCTCTGTAAATACTTAGCAAACATATTTTTAGGGGTTTTCTGATAAGGCAACAAAGCAAAGTGCAAGTAATAAAGAACAAACGCAGCAAGTGGCCCAATCCTTTCTTAGCAAAGGACAAGCCGGTGGAAATACTTATAAGGACCAAACGTTCTCGAGGACACATGGGAATTCTGTCAAGTGCTTTCGCTTAAAATAGCTGAGTACTCTTCTTTGGTGTTGTAAGTGTTGTATGGGTGAACCTGTGCTAATGTACCGATTTTACTTGGACTAATACATACTTGTGATTAAACCCCCTGCAAGCATCCACAACTATAGGAAAGTAATTAAGATATAAACATAACCACAGCCTTAAACTCTGAGATACTACGCTCCCTTATGCAATGGTATCCTAACGGAGGTTTAGGTTTCTGTCACTCCGGCAACCCCACAGTTAGTAGCCAAATACACAATGCATTCCCCTAGGACCATAAATGGTGAAGTATCATGTAGTCGACGTTCATATGACACCACTAGAAGAATAGCACCACAACTTAAATACCAAACATTGAATAATAACTCAACATAGATCCACTAATAACAACATGACTTCTCCCATGTCCTCAAGAACTAAACGAACTACTCACAAGACATCATATGGATCAAGATCAAAGATGATATGGTGATGAATAACAATCTGAACATAAAAAAATAATCCAATGGTTCCACTCACAAGCATCAACTACAATAGTAATTAAAACCGGGAAAGTTTCCCCTAAGAACTAAAGCAATATCCAACACAATTGTTACAGCGGGACGGAGTGGTGATGATGGTGCTGGTGGAGATGATGGTGTGGATGATGATGATGCTGATCCCGATGAAGCCTAGCTTGATGACGGTGTTGATGGCGATGATCTCCCCTCTTCGGGAAGGAATTTCCCTGACAGAAATCTGTCTGCCGGAGAGATCTTTCTCTCTCGGTGTTTTCCGCCCCGTAGAGGCGGCGGAAATCTATCTGTGGTCGCTCCTCTGGTATTAAGGTTTCGTGAGGAAGATATAGGCGAGAGGGTGGAGTCGGAGGCCGAGCAGGTGGGACACACCTGCCCTAGGCGTGGGGCCAGGTGGGCCCGCGCCTAGGGGGTGTGGGCCCTCTGTGGCCCTTCCTCTCCTCCCCTTCTGGCTTCCTCTGTCTTCCGGGAAAATATAATTTTCCCATATTTTTCTGATGTTTTTCTGATCTTCGCGAAATTGCATCAAAACACCTATTTTTCCCATCAGAATCCAGACTCCGGCAGTCTATCCTCCAAGAATCATCCAACATGCAAAAACAGTGGAAAAGACATAAGTAATACCTCATAATAAAACATATATCAATGAATAGAGGCAAATTATGATATAGAATGGTGATGCAAATTAGACGTATCAATGAGGGCCACATGCTCTTTCACACATGACTCTACTCGTCCCCCGCTGGCACCGGACGTACCACGAAAGCAAGAATAGAACGAGAAGGACCTTATTCTAACTTTAAGATGTAGCAGTCGTCTCATCGTTCTAAAGAAAACACTAAAAAATGATCTAAACAAATAATAAGAATCCTCTTCCCGATGAGAAGTCGTGTTCGCCGTGAGAAGAACAAAATCCTAGATGGGTTTATAATCGCGCCGCCGAATCGCCTCTCTCCTCCGTTTGATTACTTGATAGTCTTTTTAGTCAAAGATAGGTTCTCGTCTTTTCTCAAACGGGAGGAAAGGTGCCATTCATTAGATGAAAGCTAAACCGAATAACTGGTCTCTCCAGTGTGATTCTTAAGTATATGTCTCCCCCACATAAAAATAAGTTACTGTATTTCCTCTGTCCTAGATTAATTAATTCAATTTTATCTATATCACATATATCTAGACGTATTTTAATGTCTATATATATATTTAAATAAAATTAAGTTAATTAATTTAGGAACAAGGAGTACATGTTTTAGCCAAAGTGGTTCGAGAGTTTTATTATTTTAAAAAGGTTCAAAACAGCGCTGCTGGACAGCTGGAGAGTGCGCCACTGCGGAAGAATGGGCCCAGGTTGCAGCGACATGTAGTGCAACTGCTTGAAATACCCATCCAGAGCGAAGCGGAGAGGCAAAGGCCAACGCGACCAACAAGTGCGAGATGCTCCGCGCCTGCGGCGCCGCAGCTCCGGCGTCGGTGCCCGCGCTCGTCAGGGCGCGCCTCGCAAAGTCAAAGCCCGCCTCCTCCTTCGCGGCCTCCGCCGTCGCCTCCTCCGCGGTTGCCTCGTCCTCCACCTTGGAAGAGCTCGCCGCCGACCGCAAAGGTCCTCCCCCTTTCTCATCTTGCGTACGTCCTTGCTCGCACTACTGCTTGCTCGTCTAGTGTCTGCCGGCATTTTGTCGAACGGCTGCAGTGGCACCTCTTCCCCCGCTGTGTCCGGCATTGCCAGCCGCGCAGAGAGGTTCTCTTCTATCCTTAGCGTCTTAGCGTGGTGGCGAACGGGCGCGCGCCGTGAAGATGGCCTGTTTGTTGAAATGTCCAAGTGAACTGTGCCTTGGTTTCGGTGTTACTCGTGTATATCTGCAGAGATGCTTGGTCATAGTTTCGTAGCCTTCTATGAGGACGTCCATTCCTAATGTTACTTATACCCATTAAGCCTCCAAATCGGAGATTGACAATTCTCAAAAGTTGCCTTTATCCTAAAGGACATTTATGGTAACAACATTAAGGAACAATGGAAAATACAGTCTCCTGAAAATGGTTCATCATTCGTTTTAAATCATTTAAAGGAAAGAGTTGCATGCATTTCCACAGTAAAGCGTGCTAGATTTCATACACGTACTGTACTTGCGCACCAAAATCAACCAATTGAGCATCTCCCGTTGTGCTGTTTCGGTTAAGCATAGCCTACTATGGGCAGTAGGCACTTCTTTTCATTCACTTCAACTGAAGTATGTACTAACATTCAAAAACTCTTTTTTAGGTTTGGCAAGAGTGGTACTAAAGAAGGGCAAGACTCAAATATTCCGAGATGGGAGTCCAATGGTGTACAGTGGCGCTGTTGATAGAATAATTGGCCGGCCTCCTCCGAAAAGTGGTGATGTTGTTTTGGTAGCTGATGGGTCAGAGAAACCTATCGGGTGGGGTCTATATAACTCTGTGTCTATGTTTTGTGTTCGGCTAATGCAACTAGAAGAAGAGGCAAAAAGGTGACAACAATTGTTCATGTTCTGTGGTTACTGAAATTTTGAGGGCCTGTGCTGAAATAGTCCCTATTTGTGTTCTGCTCAGAGATCCAACCTGCGCGTTAAATATGGAAAGACTGCTCGAAGAAAGGATTTCTTCTGCGGTGGATTTACGGCGTAGTTTGGGTTTCCCCTCAATTAATACAAACGCGTACCGTCTCATCAATAGTGAAGGCGACAGGTATGTATTGTTCTCTGGAATTCTTTACTTTATTAGCAAAGAAACCGTCTTGCTATCATTAAAAGGAGCATGATTAGTTCAGCATTCAGCACCTTTTTTACTTCTAGGTATGTATGGGCCTCCAAATAGTCCAATTTTGCATCTTAATATCTTTGTATAAAGAATAAATATATTGTTCTTTGAATTCAACATGTGCAGCAGAGAATATTGATCATCAACCGTGTATGACTTGTGTTTTTTTTCTCTCCCGAACCTTGTCTCGTTTATTTATTCATGCAGTTTTCACAATTGTAAAACTATCAAATTTTCTGTTCAATGATTTTAAAATGCAGATTGTCTGGTCTGATAGTGGATATTTTTGATGATGTTGCTGTGATTGCTTCATCTGCTGCTTGGGTTGAGAAATATAGGCTACAGATCGAGTTCCTTGTTAAAAAAATTAGTGATGTCAACTATATAAAGTGGAGGTCATCAGCTGATATTCTAAAAGAAGAAGGATTAGATATGTCAGACCAAAAAGAGCCTGCACCCTCTTCACACTCTGGAACCGTGAAGGTGAGCCTCCTAACTTAATTTTTAAAGGATGTTAGGAAACTTGACTTCAGAACTTACAAATGGTTCAGTGTATTGGTTTTCAGTAAGCCATGTTAAATGTGGTTTAGCTTCAATTCTAGGACATTTTCCTCTGCCACACTGTTTCTTGAACTGGATTTTTCATACTCAAATAATATAGCAAGTATACCAACTAGTGTCGAGAGACTGATAATGTGTGTGCTGTGTGTGGTAGCTCTATTCAGCATTGCAATTGCTTCACTTGTAGGATTTGACAATCTTTTATTGCTGCAATGTTGTATACTTGTATTGCTCATTGTTCCAACACCAGTGAATTGTTTTTCTTACTTCCAGGTTATGGAAAATGGCCTTTTCTATCTAGTCTCTGTGGAGGGGCAGAAGACAGGGTTTTATGCAGATCAACGGGAGAGCCGCCATTTCATATCCACACTCTCTAAGGACCAAAAGGTTCTTGACCTTTGCTGCTACAGTGGTGGTTTTGCTCTAAGTGCAGCAAAGGGGGGTGCTACTAATGTTATTGGTAATACTATTGCAAGCTAGTTAACATTTTAGTCCTCTGTTCAGATGGTTCATCACAATTTGATTATAGTTTAATTATATCATTAATTTGGAAAATCTACAATAGTGCATCAATTTGAATAGTACATCAATTTGCATGGGTTTGTCTTAAAAATATTAATTTGAATAGTACATCAATTTGCAGGCATTGATTCATCAGGATCAGCACTAGACCTTGCCAATGAGAATATTCTTCTAAATAAGTTTGATCCTGAGAGAATTTCGTTCATAAAACAAGATGCATCTGCATTCATGAAAGGTGCTATCTCAAGAAGTGAGCTGTGGGATTTGGTAGTCCTTGATCCTCCAAAGTTGGCACCTCGGAAGAAGGTATACGTCCAACGAAGCATTTATTTGTAGGGCGGCTAATTTGACTTGAAGCATGCTATACATCCAACAGTTCATGAATCATTTGTATATTACTGAGTAGGCACCTAACTACTTGCCCCTTAGTATTTACCCTGAACATCAGCAGAACCCTTTATCTCAGTCTCAAACTGTCTGCACTTCAACTCACAATGGTTCTATGTAAATGAAGGGGATTTTCTGTTGTATTTGTAGGTGCTACAAAGTGCATCTGGTATGTACAGAAGCTTGAACGCTCTTGCAATGCAAGTGGTGAAGCGAGGGGGGTTGCTCATGACGTGCTCTTGTTCTGGAGCTATGACCCAAAGTGGTCTCTTCCTTAAAACCATTCAGGTACTTTGTGTTGTTCATCGTGCACAAGTACCCAGCGTACACATTATCTCATGGATTCTTGGGTCCTATTTACCCAAATCATCTAGAATTTTATTATTTATGGAAATTATAATTTGTATTATTGGTCAAATTTAATGATTTCCAGCATGCCAAACTGAATAGTCATAGAAGGTTTGCGATTAATATTCATGCCCCTTATGGGCTCTTGTCCTAATGGCATGGGTGTTGGGCTCTTGTCCTAATGGCATGCTATATTCATTCTTGTTGCAAGTTTCTATTTGTTTATTCACATCGATGATAATAAACTCACTCCATCTTGCTTCCAACTTCAAGGGTGCTGCATCAATGTCCGGTCGAAAGGTTACAGTTTTACGTCAAGCAGGAGCAGCTTGTGATCATCCCATCGATCCTTCATATCCTGAAGGCCAGTACCTCAGCAATTACTTACTACGAGTAATGTGAAATCAGTCAAAACATTCTTCTGACCGGTGACCATTTCCAAAGTTGTACTTCTAGTCTGATGCCATACTTAATTCATACAGGTTAGATTAGAAATTTTCCGGAGAAGCATATGTATCTTGTAACCCTTTAAAGATTCTCTTATCAATTTATGTTGCAGATCATTAGCTCTCAAAAAAAATGTTGCAGATCATTATTATCTTTATGGAGGTTAAAAAAAAAAGCTGCAACAATGCTTTAGAAAGTGGCAATGGAATACCATAATGCAACAGTCAAAAACGACAGCACTGAACAGGGATAAGACCATTCCACAGATTCATTTTCACTTCTGGAGAGTGCAATTTTCAACAAAACAACGGTGTATGTAGTTTTCAGTATAATGTACATCTGTTGGTGTCACTTGTACACACAAGCCTACTTGATACATGTACTTGACCACAGCTCGTAAATAAAAATTGCTATTTAGTACAAGATACATTGACCAATTGTTTGACGTCGAGTGTATCAGTGGCCTGCATGGCCTGCAGGGTGTTTGTTCCATGACAAGTAATTGTTATCTCCCAGTTTTCTGCAAAGGGGGCAGAAGAAAAATCAGCGATGCGCTACGGATAGTAAAAGGATGCAACTTCATAGGACTGCTAATACGAAAACTCACTGACCTTGGTTTTATCAAGTACAATAGGGTGAATGCAAATGCTAGGAAGAAGCAGAGTCCACCAGCAGTGAGATAGGCAAGCCCAAGAAAATCATTCTTCCCACCAAGCCATGTTGAAGTAGAAAGCACCAACTTCTTTTTGCCACCAAAGCTATATGTGTTGTAGTTGTTTTCCAGTGTAACGGTAATAGTGTCATTTTCCTTTAGGTCAACATGTATCCTACCATACAGTTTTCTGAATGTGGGAAGCGCGGCAGTTCGCATCCAAACAATAAGGTCCTCTTGCTCACTCAGCTGCACAGAAGGCAAATGAAATAATTAATTTCAAGGGCACAAAATATCATCTTTCTGGCTGCTCAAAGAACTTGTATCGGCCTGTCTAAATGGAGACAGATTGTACTGAAGGCAGTTTATACTTTCCAATAATAATTGCCTGTCCATTACATATGCAATAATCTAATGGTAGCGTGAAATTGAAATCCAAAAGCATACCGATTTATTTTCATCGAGTGATTTTCCACCTATAAGAGGACCTTTCTGAAAGTTCTTTGGAAAGACATCACTTCCAAATTTGTGCTCCCTGTCACTTTTCCAAGAGATGTCGGTCTTGTCAACTGTCAAGTTCTTAGTTTTGTATTCGAAGGTATATGTATCATTGAATAAGCTCCATGCAATAAGCCCACAAGGAACGATAGGCAGTCCATCTTTTGTGGTCTTCTCGGGATCACAAAGGTCGGTCTCATTTGCCTTACTAGCATCACTTAACTGTGCATCATTCCGGCTCTTGACGTATCTGAATGTGAAAAATGTGATACATATATAAGCAGGGAAAACATAAGAATTCTCACTAACAAAGTGCAAAACAACTGGTTGAGCAAATTAAAATGAGCTTTAACTGCCAAGATATCATGTTAATGTGTAAAAAACCAATATTCTGTAGCCATCTGAATAATAAATTGGCAGGAGCCAATACTAAGTTCATGCCCTCACATGTATCCATGGCTGCATGCGTTATGTAAATGATGATAAGCGCTATGGATTTTATTCAAACATTTAGTTCAATTCTACCATGTACAAGAGAACCTTTTACTTAGGGAGGCTATCATAGAACATCCAAATCAAAGTGATCCCTGACCAAGTGACCAGCTCAAATATTTACTTCGTAGCAGTAATGGAGTGGCTAGATACTTTTTTGTGCGGGATTCCTAGCGCAACATTGGTTGGGAACTAGAGATAAGATTAAATATTTTTGCCGAGTAGTTTAAACAAGTTTTTGAGGGTCAAGGCAAGTCAGACACGCAAGAAAAATGAATTACTTTCTCATCTGTTTCAGCCAAAGATCCACTGTATTTTTTTCAGTGTATTTCAAAATATCGATGACCCCAGAAAACATAGTACATACCTCCTATGATTCTGGTAGAAGTTATTGAGTTGGTAATACACAAAAATTGGCTGCTTCATATCCTTCGTGACCTGGAGACCAGCAAACAAACAAGAAATATCTCAGCCAAGAATATTTTGGTCCGTGGTTATTATTTTTCATTTTCAGATTTTGGGGTTGTAGAAGCATGCAGCTAAGCTGATTACCGTCAGAGTCCTTTGGCAAGTTTTGGGCATTGTAGCGTTCTGAATGTAGGCAAGCTTGTCTGTAACATCAGACGGGACACATGCATCATCATATCGATCAACGATCTCAACAACCTGCAGCAAATAAAACAATAAACATTATCGGAGCTGGCAAACATATCGCTGAATCAGGTGCGTTCGGCGTCGCGATTGATAATGATGATTCCATTTGCCTGGCTAACTACATATTTCCTGCTTTTGTTGCTATTGTTTGACAGAACATTTATATGTAGAATATGAGTCATGCGTAATACAAACTGATCCTCAAGGATAAAACATATTCAGTGCACCTGTCGTGAAGCTAGCAGCGAAGCCACACCGATGGGGACAAAAATGGCGCCTATGAGAACAAAAACTGAAATGACCTGTATAAACACAATCACAACAGTCTGTGAGGTGCTCCTTCGTATGATCTCTCTCAGTTCATATCAGGAAAAAGAAAGTTAGTATCAGCCTACCCATTTTGGGGTGAGAATCGGCTTGCAGGCCGGGAGCTCCTGCTGCGTAAACTTGGAATCTGATTTATACATAAGGGAATAAGTAAAAGTTAAGGAGAGTTTAGCAGTTCCACCAAGTCTTTACATAACCATATGAAAGATCATAAGACAGGGTATCCAAATTTTTAGAACATAGGTGATGACTCAAACTCTAGCTCTGAACCAGAGTCAACTCCTGTTATTATGAACACAAGAGGCAGACATGAGCATGATGAACACATCAACTCTACTAGCATACCTATACAAAAATTAGTGAAAAACTAAGCTGATTAGTGCCTCATAACACGGTAATTAACCAGGTTAAACCTCTCACAATCAGAAGTTATTATATTCGAGTATACAAAACAACAAGCAAAGAGGAGAGCAAGAAGCAACATCGGCAGGGTCAAACTTTTGGAAAAACGAGATCTCACACTTGGGCTTCCTGGAGGCCCTCCGGGGCGTGTCGCCGTCTCCGGATCCGCCGTTGCTCGGCCCGGCGCCGCTGCTGCTGTTCATCATCCCACCAAAATCACTAGTCCAACCGTCCGCCAAGAAACGCCTCCGCCGGCCGAGAAATCTCCCCGCCCGGAATCACGGCCTGCCGACGCCCAAGAACCAGCTGTCCGGACCCCCCTTTTCTTTCCTCGCGTTCCTCGCTCGAGTAGATGTGGAGAGGAGAATGGGGGTGAACGAGGAAAGCTGGGAGCCTGCCTGCTGGCCTTGTGCGCTCGTTCTTGCGAAGTTTACAAGGCAGCGTTGTTTGACTCGAAGGGAGGGAGGGAAGAAAGAGAAGAGGGAGGTGGCGGTCGTGGCGTCCGCGTTGAAGTTGAGCCGGCAGAGGCGACCAATCCGGCGTCGAATTAGTCTAGAAGATGGTTCTAATTTTTGTTCCCTTTTTCTAAGTTTGATTTGTTTGTTTTTTCGCAGTCCAAAAAGAATAGTAGTGCTAGAACGGTTGAGGTTGATGGAGTGGTTGGAGGGGTTTGGCATTTGCCTAGATTGGTTGTGCTTCCTGGATCTTTCTCGGGATCTTACTGGTGCACTGGACTAAAACAACACGGGGAAGGGGGAAAATCATGACGAAATAAAAGTGGGGTATTTAGGCCTTCCACAGCGAATGCACCCAGACCATATTTTAGCCCTTGGGCAACCGTTCCCTTCGTTCCACAGATAGTGAATTATTCTAGGAGGATCCGGTGCCCACTTCATCCTATGCAATTAAATATTATATTTTTTAACTGCCACACAATCATCAACCAACAGATTTCAATTCACAAGACCGTTGCACTCTGTATGTATCAAAATATGACCGTTTGAACTAGCTCTATATATTGACCATCTACTCACACAAAACGTTGAAGAAATCATCCATCCACAAGCTCTCAGAAAAATGGAGAACTCTTACTCCCAAAGCTATACAAGCATGATGAACTCTGCACTCCCACCTTCAGATCCATAAAACCCAAATTTCCTTCAAAATACACAAAACCAAATCAGCCAGCAATATCCAAACCTCCCTCCATCTCATTTGAACTATCCAACCCCTCCATTCAATCCCAATTTCCAGTCACATTACACACATCAGGCCAATTCATATGGTGCTCCAGGAAGCTATCATCCAATACCACACATGCATCCAAGCTATCATGGTGTTCCTTACCATGGCACTGGGGGGGGGGGGGGGGGGTTGTCCTCGAGGAGCATATGGAGCAGGTTCAAGCAACAGTCCATCGTCTCCGGTTGGATGCATGCCGTTTCTTGGAGCTTTTGGAGGGACTGGTTCAAGAGGCGATGATAGCAGCTCACCTGGATAAGTTATGCAATGTCGCCTCTCTGTCCGATGTCACCTGTGTATCCCATGAATCAAGATCCTGCTAGCAACAATGAAGAAGGCAGTGAGAGCAGTCCTGCTGAGATTGAAAAAAGGGAAAACACAAGAGCTGGAGTAAACATGAGGATGAACTGCTAATAGCAGCTTGGCTTCACAACTCATCTGCCTCAATACATGGGAACTCAAAGAGGGGAGAAAACTATTGGAAAGAAGTAGCAGCAGAGTTGAACAAGTATGCAACCAAAGGGGAAAAGAAAACTGTTATGCAATGCAAGAACCATTGGACAAAGACAACAAAGAATGTTACAAAGTTCAATGCCATCTACAATGTTGAAAGAACTATGTGGCGAGTGGTGCCAATAACCATGACTTGATGGAGAAAGTTCGCGCCAAATACAAGATTGCTGCAAAAACAAAAATACCCTTTGCATACGAGCACTGGTGGAAACTTGTGAAGAACGAGACTAAATGGAAAAGTTCATATTCAGTTCATGATATGAACAAGAGAAGCATGGTCAAACCCTCAGGATCCCATAGCTCTCCAAGCCAAGCAACATATGAAGAAGGAGTACTTAAAAACCCCATGGGACGCAACAAAGCAAGAGCACAAGAGAAAGCAGCAAGAAAATCAAAATGCTCATCTGGTAGCATCTCGAGTAAGACTATGAACCAGTTTAATGAGATTCAATTAAGAAAAATAGTTGCTGCTGAAAAATGGCCGATGCCACCCTTATTCAAGCTGAAGCTGAAAAAGGAAGGGTTGAAACTAAGAAGGAGAAGATAAAGGTTGAAAAACTCAGTAAATACCTTGATCTTCTTCACAAATATACTACAGGCTATGATGCTGCTCAAAAGAACAGACATGACCAAGTTGTGGAATTTTTAGCTAGGGAATTGTTCGGTTGAAATTTGGTGTATGTTCTAATTTACTATGTAATCCTTAGTTCTAGCATTTTCTGGATCAGTACGTAACAATCAGTTGTAAGCAAGTTGAGTTATTATGCAATCATTAGTTCAAAATATTTGTTGCAATTTGTATACTAGAAACATATTAGTTGTAATTTATCTTTTGGGAATCTAGCTGTTGAGAAACTAGCCATTGGAAATCTAGTTGTTGAGAAAGTAGCTGTTAGGAATCTAGCTGTTGAGAAACTAGCCGTTAGGAATCTAGCTGTTGAGAAACTAGCCGTTAGAAACTACTCCTTATAAGTAGAAGCAGTAGATCCATTCACACAGATACCCCCCACTTCTTTCAGCCAAGACACCTTTCACTCACAACATGTCCAGCAATGAGAACCCTGTTGGAGATATGCCCTAGAGGCAATAATAAATATAGTTATTATTATATCTTTGTATTTATGATAAATGTTTACATTCATGCTATAATAGTATTAACAAGGAAACATTAATACTTGTGTGATTTGTAAACTTAAATTGAAGTCCCTAGTATAGCCTCTATACATCACTAGCTTGTTGGTTAATAAATGATTGTGGTTTCCCTATCATGAACATTGAGATGTTATTAACAACAAGGTCATATCGTTAGGAGAATGATATGGTGGACATACTCCTATAGATAAGCGTAGCATAAAGATCAAGTCATTTTAATAGTTTAATTGCTATATGCTTTCTGATACATAGTAACCTAATTCCTTCGACCATGAGATCATGCATATCACCTTTACCGGATGGATGCTTTGATGACATCAAACACCACACCGTAACTGGGTGGCTATAAAGGTGGCATTGAGTGTTCGGAAAGTATTGGTTGAGACACATGGATCAAGAGTGGGATTTGTCCATCCATATGACGGATAGATATACTGGCCTCTCGGTGAAATGTCATCCAATTAGCTTGCAAGCATGTGACTGGCTCACAAGGGATCACATATCACGGGAACGAGAAAAGAGTACTTATCGGTAACGAGGTTGAACTAGGTATGCAGAGATACCGACGATCATAACCTCGGATAAGTAAACTATCGTGAGACAAAGGGAAATTGGTATCGTATGTAAGTGGTTCATTCGATCGCAAAGTAATCGTAGAAATATGTGGGAGCCATATGAATTTCCAGATTCCTCTATTGGTTATTGATCGGAGAAGTGTCTCGATCATGTCCGCATAATTCACGAACTGTAGGGAGACACACTTAAGGATTCGACGTTGTTTGAGTAGTTATGGAATGATGAGAAAGAGACCAAATTTTATTCGGAGTCTTGGATGGGATCCGGGATATCATGAGGAGATCCGGAATGGTCCGAAGAATAAGATTCATATAAGGAAAGTCCCGTTTCGGAGTTGGGGAATGGTTCCGGTGTTTTCATCGGGAATGTTCTAGAAGGTTCCGGAATGTCCGGCACTCCGGAGGGGAAGGGTACATGAATGTGTTATATCAAGTTGGTATGATTGCATCATGTACTCGGTGTCATCGCTGAACAAAATAGAGGATTTATTCAAATCCTAGTTTGAAAAGTCAAACGCCAAGTTTGAAAGTCAAACGACTGTTTTGGGAAGTGGAGGGGAGGGGGAATCCGAGTTGGGGAGGAGTCCCTCCTCCTCCACCGCCGGCCCACCATGGGTCCGAGTTGGGAGGACTCCTCCCCGGGCCCTCCTCCACCCATAAAAAGGAGGGGCAGGGCTCCCTCCTAGACACACAAGTTCCCAACCCCAAACCCTAGCATTTGCCGCCCACCATAGCCGCCCAGCCCTAGGGTTTTCTCCCCCTAGCCACGACTTGGGCACCTCCAAGCCCTAGTCACCGCCCCTAGCACCTCTTCCTCGGCGTGTCTAAACCCTAGATCATCGAGGGCTCTCTCATAGTCCACCATACTCGCCCGGCTTAAGGCGAAGCTCATGAGATCTCCCTCTACTCGGTACCACGCCAGTCCGCGGAATCGCGAGGAGAGTGCTACAACCTCCGCTGCTTTGGAACAAGGGAGAAGAAGGTCTTCGTCGAGTACCGAACGTGTGACCGACTGCGGGAGCGCTGCCGGAAAGCAGCACCGGAAGGATCGTCTACGCGATCTTGAGATCAGGAAGAGTACGAATACATCACCCACGAGAATCCGCTCTCGTTAAACGCTTTGGAATCTTCGAGGGTGAGTTATTCCATCGACTCGTTGCTACAATCTAGTAGATAGATCTTGGCTTGTTTGTTTGTATGCGATAGAATTTTTTTGTTTTCCATGCTACGAAACCCTACAGTGGTATCAGAGCCATGTCTATATGTAGATCTGTTGCATGAGTAGAACACAATGGTCATTGTGGGCGTTGATGCTTTTATTGTCGATTGCTTCTTGTGTACTTGCATCTTGCGGGATGTTGGGATGAAGCGGCCCGGGCTAACCTTACATGACATTGTTCATGAGACTTGCTCCATGCTTGACATGCAACTTGTATTGCATAAGTGGCTTTGCGGGTGCCTGTTTCTCCTAGCATAGTTAAGATCCAATTTACAACGGGTGATTAACAATACTAGTATCAATGTTGTGGTTCATGTTCGTAAGTTAGAACGACACTTATTGAAAGCCCCAAACCACGTAAAACATGCAAAGAAAGTAGAGGCGTCTAACTTTGTTTTGCAGGGGTGTGCAGTGATGTGATATGGCCATGATTGTGATTATATTTGATGTATGCAATGATCCTTATTGTAAGTTGGCAACTGGCAGGAGCCATATGGTTGTCTTTAATTTATGTTAAGACCCACGTGTCTATTCAAAGTAGTTGTAATAGTTGAAGCCGGTGGACGACAACCATGGAGAAGCGTCATTGACCTTGATGCAATGCCGGTGATGATGGAGATCATGTCCGTGCTTGAAGATGGAGATCGGAAGCACAAATAAGAAAGGCCATATCATATCACATATTATGAATTGCATGTGATGTTAATCCTTTATGCATCTTGTATTGCTTAGTAGACGACGGTAGCATTATAAGATGATCCCTCATGCACATGAATTTCAAATCATAAAGTGTTCACCCTTAGTTAGCACCGTTGCTAAAGCTTGTTGTTTCGAAGCACCACGTGATGATCGGGTGTGTTAGATTCCGCAAGTGTATACAACGTGAGCAAGCCAGATTTGCTCATGCGGAAACTAAGGTTTGATCTTGACGAGCCTAGCATGTACATACATGGTCTCGGAACACGGATCACCGAAAGGTAAAGCATGAATCATATAGTAGATATGATGAACATGTCGATTGTTCGCCATTGAAACTATATCAACTCTCGTGATGATCGGTGTTGATGTGGTGGATTTGGTTCATGTGATGACTAAAACAATGTGAGGGATGTTGTTTTGAGTGGAAGTTCACCTAGATTAATTTTATTATTAATTTGAACTCAATTTGTCATAAACTTAGTCTAAACTATTGCAAATATGTTGTAGATCAATGGCAGCCCCTACCATCAATTTTAATGCATTCCTAGAGAAAGAAAAGTTGAAAAACAATGGAAGCAACTTCGCGGATTGGTTCCGCAATTTGAGGATTGTCCTCACAGCTGGTAATTTGACCTATGTGCTGGATGCACCGCTGGGTGACCCACCTGCAGCTGATGCTACCGATGAAGTAAAGAATGTTTACCTCACTCGGAAGACTCAGTACTCCACAGTTCAGTGTGCTATCTTGTATGGTTTAGAATCGGAGCTTCAGAAAAGGTTTGAGAATTCAGACCCACATGATATTGTCCGTGATCTCAAATTGATCTTTGAGACTCATGCGGCAATTGAGAGCTATGAGGCTTCTGAAAAGTTCTTTAACTGCAAGATGGAAGAGGGCAGCTCCGTCAGTGAGCATGTGCTTAAGATGTCTGGGCACGCAAACAAACTTCAAAGCTTGGGTATAGTGATTCCTAATGCTTTGGGGATTTACCGTGTCCTCCAATCACTACCACCAAGTTACAAGAACTTTGTGATGAACTACAACATGCAGAACATGAACAAGACGTTGCCAGAACTCTTTGCCATGTTGAAATCTGCAGAAGTGGAGATCAATAAAGAGCACCAAGTGTTGTTGGTCAATAAGACCACCAAATTCAAGAAAGGCAAGTCTAAGCAAAAGGGACACTTCAAGAAGGGTGGTAAGAAAGTTACCACACCGACGAAGAAGACCAAGGCTGGACCTAAGCCTGATACTGAGTGTTTTTACTGCAAGGGAGAAGGTCACTGGAAGCGAAATTGCCCAAAGTACTTGGCGGATTTGAAGAACGCCAACATCAAGAAGAAAGGTATATCTGAAATACATGTTATTGATGTGTATCTCACTAGTACTGAGTAGTGCTCGGTATTTGATAATCGGTTCGTTGCTCATATTTGTAACTCGAAAAGTGCTGCGAATAAACGGAAGCTAGCGAAGAACGAGGTGACAGCGTTGAAACGGATCAAAGGTTGATGTGATCGCGGTCGGCACGCTACCCCTTCATCTACCATCGGGATTAGTTTTATACTTAAATAATTGTTATTTGGTGCCTGCGTTAAGCATGAACATTATATCGGGATCTTGTTTATTGCGAGACGGTTACTTGTTTAAATCCGAGAATAATGGTTGTTCGATTTATATGAGTAATATGTTTTATGCACATGCACCTTTGATAGATGGTCTATTCTTGTTGAATCTCGATAGTGGAAATACACATATTAATAACATTGAGGCTAAACGTTTGAAATCGAGCGATAACTCGACCTATATGTGGCAATCGCTGCCTTGGTCACATTGGAGTGAAGCGTATGAAGAAACTCCATTCTGATGGACTTCTTGAATCACTTGATTTTGAATCACTTGAAAGATGCGAAGCATGTCTGATGGGTAAAATGACTAAGACTCCATTTTCTGGTATGATGGAGCGAGCTACAGACTTATTGGAAATCATACATACCGATGTGTGTGGTCCAATGAGTGTAGCGTCGCGCGGTGGTTATCGTTATGTTCTTACCTTCACGGATGACTTGAGTAGATATGGGTATATCTATTTCATGAAACATAAGTCCGAGACTTTCGAGAAGTTTAAGGAATTTCAAAGTGAGGTAGAGAATCAACGTAACAAAAAGATTAAATTTCTATGTTCTGATCGTGGAGGTGAATATCTAAGTTACGAGTTTGGCGAGCATTTGAAGAAATGCGGAATACTTTCACAATTGACACCGCTGGGAACACCACAACGTAATGGTGTGTCCGAACGTCGTAATCGAACTCTCTTAGATATGGTTCGTTCTATGATGTCACTTACAGATTTACCGCTATCATTTTGGGGTTATGCATTAGAAACAGCCGCATTCACTTTAAATAGGGCACCATCTAAATCCGTGGAAACGACATCGTATGAATTATGGTTTGGGAAGAAACCTAAATTGTCGTTCCTTAAAGTTTGGGGATGCGAAGCCTATGTAAAGAAGTTACAGCCGGACAAGCTTGAACCCAAAGCGGAAAAATGCGTCTTCATAGGATACCCGAAGGAAACTATTGGGTATACCTTCTATCATAGATCCGAAGGCAAAATCTTCGTTGCCAAGAATGGATCCTTTCTAGAGAAGGAATTTCTCTCGAAAGAAGTGACTGGAAGGAAAGTAGAACTCGACGAGGTTGTTGAACCTTCTCTCAAACTTGCGAGTAGCGCAGCACCGGAAGTAGTTCCTGTGACGCCTGCACCAGTAATAGAGGAAGCTAATGATGATGATCATGAAACTTCAGTTGTAGTTGCTACAGAGCCTCACAGGTCAACGAGAACTCGTACCACTCCTGATTGGTATGATCCCGTTATGAATGTCATGTTGGTGGATAACACTGATGACCTTGAGACATATGAGGAAGCGATGATGAGCCCAGATTCCAATAAATGGCAAGAAGCCATGAAATCCGGGATTGGATCCATGTATGAAAACCAAGTATGGACTTTGGTGGACTTACCGGATGGCTGGAAGGCCGTCGAGAATAAATGGATTTTCAAGAAGAAAACAGATGCTGATGGTAATGTTACTGTCTATAAAGCTCGGCTTGTCGCAAAAGGGTTTCGACAAATTCAAGGAGTTGACTACGATGAGACTTTCTCACCGGTAGCGAAGCTAAAGTCTGTGAGGATTATGTTAGCAATCGCTGCATATTATGATTATGAGATATGGCAGATGGATGTCAAAACAACATTCCTCAATGGAGACATTGATGAAGAGTTGTATATGATGCAACCCAAAGGTTTTGTCGATCCTAAAGATGCTAACAAGGTATGCAAACTTCAACGACCCATCTATGGATTGAAGCAAGCATCCTGAAGTTGGAATCAATGTTTTGATAAGGTAATCAAAAGTTTTGGTTTTATACAAACTTATGGAGAAGCTTGTATTTACAAGAAAGTGAGTGGGAGCTCTGTAGCATTCTTAATACTATATGTAGATGACATATTGTTGATTGGGAATGATGTAGACCTTCTTAATATTGTCAAGGAATATTTGAATAATAGTTTTTCAATGAAGGATCTTGGCGAAGCAGCTTACATATTAGGCATAAAGATTTATAGAGATAGATCGAGACGCCTAATATCATTGTCACAAAGTACATATTTGGACAAAGTTCTAAAGAGGTTTGGAATGGAAGATAGCAAGAAAGGGTTCTTGCCCATGTTGCCCAATACGACCTTGAGTAAAACTCAAAGTCCGACAACGATAGAAGATAGAGAAAGGATGAGTAAGACTCCCTATGCCTCAGCCATAGGATCTCTAATGTATGCCATGCTATGTACTAGACCCGACATTGCATATGCTGTTAGTTTAACTAGCAGATATCAAAGTGATCCAGAGTGGATCATTGACAATGATCAAAAACATCCTTAAGTACTTGAGAAGAACTAAGGATATGGTTCTTTCTTATGGAGGTGATGAACAACTCGTTGTTAATGGTTACACTGATGCTAGTTGGAACACCGATCCGGATGATTCTAAATCACAATCTGGATACATATTTACTTTGAATGGTGCAGCAGTTAGCTGGAGGAGTGCAAAGCAAAGCGTTATGGCGAGATCTTCAACTGAATCGGAATACATGGCTGCTTCGGAGGCTTCACAAGAAGCGATATGGATGAAAGAGTTCATTACAGAGCTGGGTGTGGTTCCTAGTGCGCTGGACCCAATGTCTATCTACTGTGATAACATGGGTGCCATAGCCAATGCGCAAGAACCAAGGTCACACAAGAAGCTGAAGCATATCAAGCTACATTTTCACGCTATTCGAGAGCATGTCCAAGATGGGGACATAAAGATTTGCAAAGTACACACAGATCTGAATGTGGCGGATCCGTTGACTAAACCTCTCCCGATGGCAAAACATGACCAACACCAAACTGCCATGGGTGTTCGGTATATTACCATGTAATCTAGATTAGATGACTCTAGTGCAAGTGGGAGACTGTTGGAGATATGCCCTAGAGGCAATAATAAATGTAGTTATTATTATATCTTTGTGTTTATGATAAATGTTTACATTCATGCTATAATAGTATTAACAAGGAAACATTAATACTTGTGTGATTTGTAAACTTAAATTGAAGTCCCTAGTATAGCCTCTATACATCACTAGCTTGTTGGTTAATAAATGATTGTGGTTTCCCTATCATGAACATTGAGATGTTATTAACAACAAGGTCATATCGTTAGGAGAATGATATGGTGGACATACTCCTATAGATAAGCGTAGCATAAAGATCAAGTCATTTTAATAGTTCAATTGCTATATGCTTTCTGATACATAGTAACCTAATTCCTTCGACCATGACATCATGCATATCACCTTTATCGGATGGATGCTTTGATGACATCAAACACCACACCGTAACTGGGTGGCTATAAAGGTGGCATTGAGTGTTCGGAAAGTATTGGTTGAGACACATGGATCAAGAGTACGATTTGTCCATCCATATGACGGATAGATGGGCCCTCTCGGTGAAATGTCATCCAATTAGCTTGCAAGCATGTGACTAGCTCACAAGGGATCACATATCACGGGAACGAGAAAAGAGTACATATCAGTAACGAGGTTGAACTAGGTATGCAGAGATACCGACGATCATAACCTCGGATAAGTAAACTATCGTGAGACAAAGGGAAATTGGTATCGTATGTAAGTGGTTCATTCGATCGCAAAGTAATCGTAGAAATATGTGGGAGCCATATGAATTTCCAGATTCCTCTATTGGTTATTGATCGGAGAAGTGTCTCGATCATGTCCGCATAATTCACGAACCGTAGGGAGACACACTTAAGGATTCGACGTTGTTTGAGTAGTTATGGAATGATGAGAAAGAGACCGAATGTTATTCAGAGTCTTGGATGGGATCCGGGATATCACGAGGAGATCCGGAATGGTCCGGAGAATAAGATTCATATAAGGAAAGTCCCGTTTCGGAGTTGGGGAATGGTTCCGGTGTTTTCATCGGGAATGTTCTAGAAGGTTCCGGAATGTCCGGCACTCCGGAGGGGAAGGGTACATGAATGTGTTATATCAAGTTGGTATGATTGCATCATGTACTTGGTGTCATCGCTGAACAAAATAGAGGATTTATTCAAATCCTAGTTTGAAAAGTCAAACGCCAAGTTTGAAAGTCAAACGGCTATTTTGGGAAGTGGAGGGGAGGGGGAATCCGAGTTGGGGAGGAGTCCCTCCTCCTCCACCGCCGGCCCACCATGGGTCCGAGTTGGGGAGGGACTCCCCTCCCCTGGCGCGCCTCCCTCCACCCATAAAAGGAGGGGCAGGGCTCCCCTCCTAGACACACAAGTTCCCAACCCCAAACCCTAGCAGCTGCTGCCCACCATAGCCGCCGCCGCCCCCTAGGGTTTCTCCCCTAGCCGTCAACTTGGGCACCTCCAAGCCCTAGCCGCCGGCCCTAGAACCTCTTCCTCGGCGTGTCTAAACCCTAGATCGTCGAGGGCTCTCTCATAGTCCACCATACTCGCTCCGGCTTAAGGCGAAGCCCTGCGAGATCTCCCCTCTACTTCCGGTACCACGCCACAGTCGCCGGAATCGCGAGGAGAGTGCTACAACCTCCGCTGCCTGCTGGAACAAGGGAGAGGAAGGTCTTCGTTGAGTACCGAACGTGTGACCGACTGCGGGAGCGCTGCCAGAACGCAGCGCCGGAAGGATCGTCTACGTGATCTTGAGATCGGGAAGAGTACGACTACATCACCCACGAGAATCCGCTCTCGTTAAACGCTTTGGAATCTTTGAGGGTGAGTTATTCCTTCGACTCGTTGCTATAATCTAGTAGATAGATCTTGGCTTGTTTGTTTGTATGCGATAGAATTTTTTTGCTTTCCATGCTACGAAACCCTACAAACCCACAAGCAAACCAAGAAGATAATGTTGATGAAGCAGTTAGTTTCAAAGCTGTTAGTGAGTTTTTTTGGGACTTCATCAATGACCTAGCTGAAGCAGAGATTGAGGCGCAAATCCAAGCCCAAATTGCAGCGCAGCAGATAGGTACGTCTAATCAACACATGCGACTACCTAGAAGGCACATTGATAGAGATAGGGAAGGTGGTCGAGACCGACTGATGGCTGACTATTTCGTAGATAACCCAAGATACACTGACAAGCAATTCAGGCATAGGTTTCGTATGAGGAAAGAATTATTTCTTCATATTGTTGAAACCCTTGGTGTGTGGTCTCCATACTTCACTCAAAGGAGTGATGCATTTGGCAAACCTGGATTTTCTCCCCTGCATAAGTGCACTGTAGCTATCCGAATGCTGGCCTATGGCACACCTGCTGATTTGTTTGATGAGAACCTACAAATGTCTGAAAGCACAGTTATTGAATGCATGATCACCTTCTACAAAGGTGTGATAGCAATTTTTTCTCCAAAATACCTAAGAAGGCCCACTAATGAAGACACAAAAAAGGTTACTTGTTGTAGGAAATGCCCGTGGATTTCCTGGCATGTTAGGAAGTCTTGATTGCATGCATTGGACATGGAGGAATTGCCCTGTGGCTCATAAGGGAATGTTCACTCGTGGACATCATGGAGTTACAACAGTTATGCTCGAAGCTGTGGCCTCTGAGGACCTATGAATATGGCATGCATTTTTTGGGGTTGCTGGATCAAGTAATGATCTCAATGTACTCGACCAGTCTACTTCGTTTACTCAAATGGTACAAGGTACAACTCCTGAGGTACATTTTGAAGTCAATGGCCATGAGTATAACTTAGGATACTACCTAGTAGATGATATTTATCCAGAATGGGCAACATTTGTAAAATCAATCCCTATGGCTCTAAGTGACGAGGACAAGTTATATAAAGCACACCAAGAAGGAGAAAGGAAAGATGTTGAGCAATCTTTTGGGGTTTTTCAAGCTCGTTTTTCCATAGTTCGTCATCCAGGGCGTATGCACCACACGGATGTACTTGCTGAGATCATATATACTTGCATTATATTGCATAACATGATTGTGGAAGATGAAAGGCACACCTACAAATGCTATGACAAGTATGACTGTGATTATGAAGAGGATGACTTCACTGTACCTTACATTGTAGCTGAACAAGGGCCAATTGATGGGTTTGATTTGGTTCTTGAAAAAGAGGCAGCGATTCGAGATCGAGCCACGCATCGTCGTCTCAAGGCTGATTTGGTACAGAATATTTGGGACAAGTTTGGCGGCAATATAGTTTAGGTTTTCTTTAAATTGGTTTCTACCCCTTGTGTACTTTAAATTACTATTCGAGCATGTCTATTTTATACTGTCTTAATCAGTTCACAAATTGATAAGTAAAAATGCCACCGATTAATATTATGTACTACTGAATTATGAGCCTCCTCAACCCTTTCCAATTCACAAAATAAACACATGCAAAAATTAGTGAGGATCCTCTTAGACGAGGTGCTTGTCCAGCGGATCGGCGGCGGCCACGACAAGAGCTGGTCGAAGGCAGCGCCGGCGATCCAGATTAGGCGCCCCTACTCCACTACGATTCGCACTCGTACCGGAAGGATGTGCCACGATTTCGACAGTGGGCGACGGCGCTGGATGAGGCCGCTTCTCTTCGGCCGGATCCCTGGAGCTCGCCTACCGCAAGTACCCGAATTTCTACCGAGAGTTGGAGGCGACGAGGAGTTAAAGGGGATCACCGTAGAACTCGCGCGAAGGGAAGCTGGTAGTTGGCTTGGTCAAGGATACATGGGTCCTATTTTTCTTCCGGGCACCACCACATTGTCAGACGGTGCCTGAAATTTTTATTGTGGCATCGACTAACAAGCTGGCCCATTTTTCACAATTTAGGCATCGGACACGCTCTTCGAACAATGTTCAGGAAAATCACCGGATCAGTCGTTTGGAGCCGTCACTGTCCCGTCATGCCCCGTTCGAGATGTTTCTAGCCGCATGCCCTAAACTTTTTTTTTGAAAAAATCGAATACAAATGAAAATTTAAAATTCCATTCAAACCTTAAGTAAAACAAACAAAAATTAACTAAAAACTAGTCTAACAGCCTGTTGTAGCCCCGACGGCCGTCGAGGTTGTAGAACTTGAAGTAGCGGTAGTCGTCGTCGCTTAGCTCCCTCCTCCCGTGCTCACTAGCCTCGTCGGTTGGGGCTCTTCCTTGACGATGCCGCTGGGCCCAACACCAACATCATCGTGCACCAGGTCGATGTCGTGGTATTGCCGACGAGTACACCATGGAGGGATTCTCACAGTGCGTGTTTAGAGACGTGGGGTAAGACGGACGGTTGACGGGTACGAGGTAACACAGCTTACCCAGGTTCAGATCCCACAACGGTATCCCTACTCCTGCTATAAATCACTATAATGGCAATACGCCGAGTTACAGGGATTGGTTCGCTGTGCGAGGTATGAGTTGAGTTATCTAATCTTGTGTTGTGCCCTAAAGGCTCCCATAGGCCCTACTTATATAGTCGCCAGGTCCTAGGGTTATAGGAAAAGTCCTAGCCGGACAGGTTATAGAGTCCTACACAGTATACAATCAGTCTAACGTGTCTTGCACTCCAAGGCTCCGGGTACGTCGGTGACTCCTCCGTAGTCTTCCTTTATCCGACATGGTCCTCCCTTCTGGATCCATCTAACTGGGCCGCCCAGCAGGCCGTGGGCCATGCTACCAACTGTGGGCCATCCGGGTTATCCGGATTAGAGACATGCTATGAGGATACCCATATAGCATATCCCCAAAAGTAGCCCTCGGAGAACTCCGAGATCTTGCGCCGTCTTGCCTCTTCAGGTTGAATGCTCCGTCTAGATGGATGTCGGCAAATCGTCAAGCAATATCTTGTAGCCATCCAAGAACCCTGCAATATTCTCCGCCTTCAACTTGTAAGTCGGAGAAACGCTGAATCTTCTATCATACTCTTCTCGTAGCTGGACTGGATCCGTCCATGCCGGAATATTCCGATGTGATGGTTCATCTGCCAGTGACAGCTAGGGCGACGTAGACATAGGTTAGCAACGCCTCGTAACTCACACATGTAGAGAACACAATCATGTCCGTTTTCCCCGCGCGAAGGATACGAACCGTTGGCGGCGACGGTTGGGAACGTGGCAAAATTTCCGTGCACGCGCCCGCACACGTCGTCCACGCGCCGACCATTCAATCACTTTGCACGAATCTCGACGCCTGAGGTTATAAATCACATCTGCGGTGAATTTTTTACCTTTCACCTCATTCATCCTCTGCGTCATCTTCTTCCTCCAGCGAGCACCTCCTCGAGCCCTCCGCGCGACACGTGAAAAAACCCTAGCCTCCCAATCTTTCCAGTCACCACTCTCCCTCTCCAATGGCGAGCAACAACTCTACTCCCTTCATGGTGGCGTCAGGCGATGCCGTGGCGAAGCTTGCGAGCACCGTCCATGTGCCCCTAGAGGGACTGGTGCTACCCAAGTCCACGGTGGTTGAATCCACCGGTGGCGACCATAATCCAGCGGCGCTGGAGCAGTTGGAAGAAGATAACGATTCCCACAAGGGGGACTGGCGTGGCTCGAACATCACGAACAATGACATCAAGGAGCTGCTCGTCGAGGGTTACCTCCCTGCGACGGAGGGGCTCGTATGGCGGGTGGCGCCGACCGGCGAGGTCACCCCTTCTCCCCAAGTCGGAGAGAAGGTGTACCTCAAAGCACAATTGGTACGCGGCGTTTCCTTGCCCATCTCCAATTTTTTCTTAACTGTCCTCAACCATTACCGGGTTCAACCTTAGAACCTTTCTCCCAATAGCATCCTCGCGCTCAGCAACTATGCGGTGCTTTGTGAGGGTTACCTAGGGATTAGGCCTAGGTTAGATCTCTTTATTTACTTCTTCACCGTCATGATGGAAGTCGGAGCCGGCAAGGATGAGCTCATGAACTGTGGGACGATTAGTTTTAAGATCCGACCTGGCCGGCGGTTCCCCGACATCGTCGGCCATGAGTCCTGCAAGAAATGGCAACAGACGTACTTCTATAGCCTAGATATCCCTCTGGATGTCCGAGAAGCGATGTATCCGGACTTCATCGACGGAGCCACTGCCGAAGCCCCGACATGGAGATCCCAGGCCACCCTTCCCTCCGACAACGACGCCTCCCGCGCCATAAGGCGGATAGAGTGGCTCGTGGATAGGGGTCTAACCGGATTGGACCTAGCCATGTGCTGGTTCGTCAGGCGGATCCAGCCTCTGCAACACCGCTCCAAGATGATGCACGAGTACTCTAAGGAGAGGAAGGATAGCCTCCGCATCTCCGAGGACAACTTCTCGAGTGACTCCGTCAAGCTTCGCCTCAAGGACATCATCAAGGTGAAGGACAGGAAGCGTGGCTTCACCATCACCTACGACATGTTCGAGGAGAGAAAGTGCCCAAAGGTACCTGTTTATTTTCCGTGTATGACATATACTCCAGTTCTTTCGTCTAGCCATTACCATCTCATCTAACACTTTGGGTTTTCACTTAACAGCTCAGCAGTCTAGAGGAGGATAGCATGGCTGTTCAAATCTACAACCCCAAGATGAAATAATTCACCGTCGTGTCCAATGACGATGTCCTGCTGGCGCGTAAGTGGAAGAGCTCCACCTCTGATGCTACCGACGGAGGCAATAAGAAGAAGACGAAGGGTGGAGCCTCCAAGAAGTCCACTGCCGCCCTGGAGGCGGAGAAAAGAAAGATTACCGGGGTCCCTTTTACCAAAGCAACCACTATCATGTAAGCTTCTTTTCCTCCGACATTGTCCATCATTTGTCTTTTTCCTATACTTATACTTTTGCACGTTTCAGGAAGAAAGCTGTCTTGAGTTTGAAGAAGACCTCTAAAGCATCGGGGGCTTCTAAAAACATTAAAGATATGTTGCAGCGAGATGGGGCTGCACCAAGCATCTCCCTCCATCGCCCCTATCACTCCTAGCGTCTATCCCGTACCTGCTCCGACAAGCTCTCCGGCTAAGGATGCATCTGGCCCTTCCGCCATGGAAGTGGACTCAGCTGCCTCCGTGGATCTCGTTGTTGCCGGCGATCAGGCGACGCAAGAAATCACCACAACCAAAATGGTTGAAGCTCTGGCTAAGGATGCCATCGGTAGCGGTAAGGCGGTGATGGTGGGCAGAACGTCTATCGAAGGCGGCGTCTCTGCACCCAGGATAACCACAGAGCTCCCAAAGATAGTTTACTCGACGCTTACGCCGAGTAGTTTGACTCTGGTTCCTGGTGTAGCACCGACATCTCCAACCTACGGCCTTGAGGAGCTTCTCCGACAAGCAGATATCTCGCGAGGAAACAACCTTTCCTTCAGCAAGTTGTTTGCCGAGAGTGCTACCAACCTCAAGATCATCACACTTGTAAGTTTTATTTGTCTTTTATACTTCATATGAGTATCCCACTATAGCCCCCGAGGATTTAGACGAAAAACCATAGGTCTTTGAATCTGAATGCTCTAAGAGTGACCAAGCTAGAAAACTTCTCACTGTAGCTCCCAAGTATATAGTTTGAATGAATTATTCCGACTAGATACTTTCTGAGTAACATACGCAGTGTTTGTAAACTTCAATATTGTAGCCCCCAAGCCTCTAGTTGTAACTGAATTAGTTCCGACTAGATGCTTAAAGAAATACTAAGCATATATACTGAATTTAAAACTTGTACTGTAGCCCCCAAGCGTCTAGTTGAAAACTGAATTAGTACCGACTAGGTGCTTAAAGAAAACTAAGCAACTTCTGAATTAAAAACTCTCACTGTAGCCCCCAAGCCTCTAGGTGGATAATTATCCGGCTAGATGCTAAAAGAAAGACTAAGTGATTTGGATCTTCTTTCCACAGAATGAGAATGCTCGGAGAGGCGTCGCCAACGAGAAGTTCCACAAGATGCGTGCGGAGTTGGAAGCTGAAAAGGGTAAAACTGCCTTCTTGAAGGAACAAATCACCAAGAGCAAGAGTTTGTTTTTCCTTTTGTTTTCGTACTCCGACTTGGTCTTATGCCGCCATTCTCCGACTACTCATTGTGTATTGTTCTTTCTCCGACTTGCAGTTACCATCGCCAAGGCTAAGGACATTGTTGAGCAGTCCAAGCACATTCAGTTGCTAGACAGCGAAAACAAGATCCTTAAGCAGGAGAGGACTGATACCCTCAAGATGCACGAGGAGTCCATGGCGGCACCGCAGGAGTTTGCCAACACTGAGATCAACCGCTTGAAGGAGGAGATTGCGATGCTGAAAGAGCAGAAGAGAGATGCCGATGAGCAGAATCAGCACAATCTTGAAGCATACAAGATCCTCCGACAAGAACGGGACTCCATGGCGGAGACGCTCCAGCAAGCTGAGGCAAGCATATTTGGTAAGTGAATCTCTGTCTTGTACTACTGTAAGTCAGGTACTTTGAACTTTTGTGTTATTGAACTCATGTGCTCCCTTATCGGAATTGCAGCTCCTATTGGTTTAACCCAATCACCTCCTCCGCCTAAGGAATGCATGGTCCTCGCTGGCAACTTTATCAGCACCGCCATCAGGCAGGCCAAGGAGATAGCCAAGCCCCTCCAGAACAATATCAAAGTGGTGGATTCCATGATGAAGTTCTCGGAGATCCTGCGCCAAGCTCCCGAGCGTATTTTAAGATGGAAAGCTTCCTGTACACGGGCTGGTGCAAGGATGGCACTATCGATGGTCAAGGCGCACTATGAAGATGTCGTCATCAACATGGTAACCTCAGGTCTTCCTGACATAGACGATGACGGCCAGAAGATTGATCATAAATCTATCTGGGCATCTCTCGCGGGCTATGACACAAGGGTTGTCGAGTTGGTTGACCATAATGTCTTCGTGCCCTTAGAAACCATTGACGGTGACCAGCAAAGCTCCTCTGAGTCGAGGATGATGACTCTCCTGCTGCCGACGATGCTGCATCCAAGTCTCCTACGCCAGAGGAATGAAAAACACTTTGTAATATTTGTTTCCTCTGGTTTGATGTATGCGGAAAAACTACTAAGTTATCTTAAGGCGGAAAAACAATAGGTGTAATTTCCTACGACTTAAGCACTGGTTCCAGCATGTAATTATTTTTTATGCAAGTGTTGGCTTATCCATTACTCTGGTTTTTATGCTTGAACTTTCGTGAGTCGGAAGACTCATAGTCGGAACCATGTGCTCAGGTGATGATGCCCAATGGCACCGTCAAACCTAAGCTCAAAATTGCCGACAACAAGTGCCGAAAGTCACTACTCCAGAATCCACATAAAAATAACAAAGAACGTGTAGACCAAAAAAACTTAAGCTAACGCCCGTAGGCAGAATTTTCACAAGTGCAAATGCAAACTTGCGCATAAAGGTTTTATACGATCAAAAAATGAACACTAAAGGAGGTAAAAGACTCAGAAATATGAGTGAACCAAAGAGATTTATTTCATTGATCATATAAGAGGTACACAGTAGATAAAAATATGCTAAGTGTAAAAAGGACATAGCTGTGCTATGTTCCATGGCCGATCAAGCTCCGGGTAGTCATCATCCGGGTCACGTCGCTTACGCTTATGATCTTCGCTGGGTCTATCCTCAAGTTCACGATTGTCAACGAGGTAGTAAGACCCATTGAGCAACGCCTTGCTTATGATGAACGGTCCTTCCCATGGCGGGGATAATTTGTGTGACTTCTTCTGCTTAAGTCGAGCACCGCACTTCTCTTTAAACGAAAGTGATGCCAAAGCCTTGCGACTATGGTAGCTGCGTAGCTTCTACTGGTAGATGGCGGATCTTTGGCATGCCAAAACGCGCTCTTCCTTGAGAAGGTCCACATCTAGGCGTCTGGATTCTTCAGCGTCATCTTCATCGTAGGCGGCAACTCTTGGTGCATCGTGAAGGATGTCGGAAGGCAGGATGGCTTCTGCTCCATATACCATGAAGTAAGGGGTGTAGCCGGTGGATCTGTTGGGTGTAGTTCGTAAACTCCACAGCATAGATGGTAGTTCCTCCGCCCAGGCTCCAGCTGCTCTATGTAGCGATGCCTCTAGACGTGGCTTGATTCCCTGTAGAATTAATCCATTGGCTCGCTCAACTTGTCCATTGGACTGTGGGTGTGCCACGGACGCTAGGTCAAGTCGGATGCCCTTGTCCCAACAATAAGCTTCCACTTCTCTGAGTGATAATTTGATGCCATTGTCGGTGATGATGCTATGTGGCAGACCAAATCTCACCACTAGATCTCGGACAAACCTAAGGGCAGCTGCCCCATCAAGCTTTCTAATGGGTTTAGCTTCTATCCATTTGGTAAATTTATCAACTGCTACTAGCAGATGCATAAAACCACATGGTGCCGTATGTAATGGACCAACCATGTCTAGCCCCCAGACTGCAAACAACCAAGTTATTGGTATTGTTTGCAATTCTTTAGCTGGAACATGGGGTAGTCGGGCATAATACTGGCATCCCATGCATGTGTCAACCAGCTTGTCGGCGTCCGCCTTCGTGGTCAGCCAGTAGAATCCTTGCCGGAAGGCTTTGGCAACCAATGATCGAGGAGCGGCGTGATGCCCGCAATCTCCGAGATGGATCTCACGTAGGATTTGAATACCTTCTTGCTGGAAAACACACTTAAGGTATACACCAGTGGTGCTTCTTTTGTAGAGTTGTCCATTGATTATGGTATAGCCCTTTGCTCGATGTACTATTTGCCGTCTTTCGACTTCATCATCGGGCAAAGTTCCGTGTACGAGATATTACATGAACGGTTGTGTCCAAGCCGGAGGGACCTTTGTCACTATGTGAATGAAAGAGTCAACTCTATCCAGGTTGTCGATGTCTGCTCCCTTCACGGATGGTGTCCGTAGATGCTGCAGGAAAACGCCAGGTGGAATTCGCTTGCACCCTGATCCAAGCTTAGACAATAGATCAGCCGCCTCGTTTTGCTCCCTAGGTACATACTTGACTTTGTAGCCTAAGAAGCTCTTGGATATCTCATCCACTTCATCGCGATATGCCGCCATCATAGGGTTCCACGCATTCCAGGTGCCAGCCACCTGCTGGGCAACCTAGTCGGAATCTCCACAGCAAACTATGCGTTTGATGCCAATATCATTGGCTACGCGTAGTCCGTGAATGAGTGCTTCATACTCCGCCACGTTGTTCGTAGCCTCGAAGTGGATCTGCAGAACATAGTGTAGCTTTTCCCTGATTGGTGACTGTAACAGTACACCAGCCCCCGAGCCATTGAGTAGCTTTGATCCGTTAAAGTGCTTTACCTAGTATTCTGGCTCCGGAATTGGGGTAGCATCTGGCATCTCCGTCCAATCTGCGATAAAATCCGCCAAGGCTTGTGACTTGATAGCGTCGCGTCTCTTGTAGGTGATCTCGAAGGCGGCAAGTTCAATGCCCCAATTCGCGACCCTTCCTGTAGTGTCGCTGTTATTGATGATGTCGGACAGTGGAGCCTTGCTCACAACTGTGATAGGGTGCTCCTGGAAGTAGTGCCTTAGCTTCTGAGAAGCAAGGAACACTCCATAAGCTATCTTTTGGTAGTGCGGGTAACGCTGCTTGGACTCCGTATAGACCTCACTTACATAGTAAACTGGTCATTGAACTCCGTACTCATGCCCTGGTTCTTTCCGCTCTACCACGACGACGATGCTGATTACCCGGTTGGTGGCCGCCATGTAGATTAACATAGGCTCCCCAGTCTCGGGTGCTGCAAGGATAGGTGCCGAGGATAGTGTTTCTTTTAGCTGCTTTAGTCCTGCATCTGCCACGTCCATCCATGTAAATTTGTCTACCTTCTTCAACAACTTGTATAGCGGCAGAGCCTTCTCTCTAAGTCGGCTGACGAACCGACTAACCGCTGCAACGCAACCTGTTAGCCGTTGTATCTCCTTCAGGCATGTCAGACGGTTTATGTTTAGGCCCACGAGGGGTCATATTAGAACGCTGATTGAACTATACAATCAGCTCCTTTCCTTTATCCGAATCCAGGGTCTCGAAACCCTGGAACTCTACATGAACCGAATCCAATGCAGGAACCTGCATTGGTTTCTCCTTTCTTTTCTTTATTCTATTCTTTATAAGTACATAACTATTAAAGGGAGCCTTCGGCCTTACTTAAAATAGAGTACTTTCTTTAGAAATAAATACCTGGTTATGAGGGGAAAAGGTTTCCCCCCATGAGGATCGGCCTATCGGCCTTCCCCTCATCCCCCCCTTCCAAAGGACTGGAACGGATAAAGCTAGATCTATTCTTTGACAAGTGACTAGCTTTGCCTTCTACTTAAACTGGAACTGATCTACCCCTGCCCCTATCAAGGGGTTCCGAAGAGACATACTTTATAAACAAAAAGGGAGTCGCTTGACTACCCCAACCCCTATCAAGGGGCTCCGAAGGGACTTAGTTTTAAACACCTTTCCCTCGGATAGCTGGTCTACCCCAAACCCCTAGCAAGGGCTTCTCTAAAGACAAAGAAAACAAAAGAAAAGACAAGAACAAGGGAAGGAAGAGACTATTTATAAGCGAAACAAGGGTTAGCCTCTCTCCATTCCTTTTAGTCTTCCTCTCCCGAACCTAACCCCCCGGTCAGATCAGTTTAGTTGAAGAGATATCCTCTTCCTATTACGGTCTCCCGAGTCGACCTCCCCTAGAAGGCACTTCGTGACGCTCCGAGATGAGGCATCTCTCCGACTCTCGATCCATTACGACCGCTCACTTTACTTAAGCGGTCTAGATGTATCGACTGCGCACTTTCCTTCGCTCTTTCACAAGTAGCTCACTCAGAGTGCTGGCTTCCCAGGGGTCATAGTAATTGGATTTCTCTTCGCCTTACCTGATCTTCCCTCCCCCAAGGGAAGACAGTTTTCTCACTCCGTTCGTTTCATCAACCCCCCAGCCCCCAATCTTGGGGGTGAAAAGGAACAATAACAATAAAGATCGGAAAAGAATGACTAAGAAGCCTTCGGTATATTTGGTCATTCATTTCCTTAATAATTGGAACAGGTGGCGCCTGCAGCGTGCCCGGGCACTGTGGCATTCCGTGCGTTGCACTCCATGATTGCACTCCGTGGGGTCCCTTATTCAGGGTCTCGCCTCACTCTTTTGAGTTCGTCTCATACATCTTAGGATCGAGTGACACTTGTGTGTTCACTCTTGCTGATTCGGCATCGAGTCACTCTTTTGAGTTCGACTCTCTGCCTGCTTCTGGCTCGAGCTCGCCTTCGGCTCCTCTCCCCAATTCAGTTGTGGAACTAGACTTCCTTATTATTCCCTTACGGGATTATGAAGGCATGTCAGTAAAGCAAGTGAAGACTTTTAGCATATCATGATCACAGAATTAGGGCTGTGATGAGTCGGATATCGATAAGCCGGCATTGTCCTTGAAGGGGGCGAAGCTATACCGGAAGAAAAAGACCAATATAAATGTTATGGAAGAGATGGGATATATATGAAATGCATGTGTTTACTAACCGAATTGACGATCAAGTCAGATGGTTAGTGAACATATTCTAGTCATTCCCATCCATGACAGCACGTATTGTTTAATACTTTGCTATTGGTCTTCCGGGTAGAGAGCCTAGCAGATGGGGCCCCTATTCCGTGCGAGAGGAATCGCGCACATCACCAGGGAGAAATCGTACGTGCGCGTATATAGTATTGGCATCCAAATATGCTTGTGACTGGCATCGACAGATGCTTGGCAAATCTATTTGGAATTTGTCCATACGATCTATTCATTTCATTAATAAGTTTTTCCTTTAACCTTTCCTTAATTAATAAATTCTTTATTATTGTATTGATTATACATCAGGAAATAGCATAGCTATTGACTTGATGGTTACTCCAATCCAGAGGAAAAAGAATTCTGACTATACTAAACATTCAAGGATCGCATGTTTCACATGCTCGATGTATGACCCCACGAGGGGTCATATTAGAACACTGATTGAACTATACAATCAACTCCTTTCCTTTATCCGAATCCAGGGTCTCGAAACCCTGGAACTCTACATGAACCAAATCCAATGCAGGAACCTGCATTGATTTCTCCTTTCTTTTCTTTATTCTATTCTTTAGAAGTACATAACTATTAAAGGGAGCCTTCGGCCTTACTTAAAATAGAGTACTTTCTTTAAAAAGAAATACCTGGTTATGAGGGGAAAAGGTTTCCCCCCATGAGGATCGGCCTATCATCCCCCTCATTCCCCCCTTCCAAAGGACTGGAACGGCTAAAGCTAGATCTATTCTTTGACAAGTGACTAGCTTTGCCTTCTACTTAAACTGGAACTGATCTACCCCTGCCCCTATCAAGGGGTTCCGAAGAGACATACTTTATAAACAAAAGGGAGTCGCTTGACTACCCCAACCCCTATCAAGGGGCTCCGAAGGGACTTAGTTTTAAACACCTTTCCCTTGGATAGCTGGTCTACCCCAAACCCCTAGCAAGGGGATTCTCTAAAGACAAAGAAAACAAAAGAAAAGACAAGAACAAGGGAAGGAAGAGACTATTTATAAGCGAAACAAGGGTTAGCCTCTCTCCATTCCTTTTAGTCTTCCTCTCCCGAACCTACCCCCCGGTCAGATCAGTTCAGTTGAAGAGATATCCTCTTTCTATTACGGTCTCCCGAGTCGACCTCCCCTGGAAGACACTTCATGACGCTCCGAGATGAGGCATCTCTCCGACTCTCGATCCATTACGACCGCTCACTTTACTTAAGCGGTCTAGATGTATCGACTGCACACTTTCCTTCGCTCTTTCACAAGTAGCTCACTCAGAGTGCTGTCTTCCCAGGGGTCATAGTAATTGGATATCTGTTGGGGAGATGACCTCGGGTAGGGTAAAGACGGGGAAAGACGAAAGGAAGTTGCCCGTCTAGTTTCGAATTCTTTATGCGAGTCGGCGAATCCTATAGAGGTCGGCCAAGACAGGGAAGGGCAGGACCCTTATGATAATGGCAAGGCATTACCCGGCCGAGATACTACGTAAGTCGGCCGGGTTAGCCCGAATAATCTTAATACAGGTAAAGGATGAGCCGAGTTACGCGAGGCAGGGCCGAATGATACGAAGCTTACAGGAGAAGGAGAAACCTAAAGTCAAACTCTAGCTGCAGGCTAGGAAGAATCTGAGCGGAGCCAAGCACAAGGGACAAAGGCGCTCGGTGTCAGAGGGGTCGAAGGAGGTCACGGATGATGGGGATGTACCTACCGGGGTATACCCAGCAGGACGTTTCCGACTGGTCCAAAGAACTGGCGAGTGGGCCTGTGAGACGACGACTGGATCAAAGCCCGGCGTGGATCCAAGCGACTGGAAGCTGAAGGCCCAGGCGAGTAGATAGGCCCAGTCGGATTAGGTTAAACAAGCACCGAAGCCTTAACTGATTCGGTTGAGATATGTAAACCCTAGGGGAGGTGAGCCTATATAAACCTCCCTGCAGGGCGTGTAGAGATACGTTCCATCATACACCCAAGCGACTCGCCGCCTAGCCGTCGAGCTCGCCCATTGTATCACATCCATAATACAATCTAGCAGGAGTAGGTCTTTACCCTCCGGGGGGCCGAACCTGGGTAAAACCCTGTGTCTCCGCCCTCATCTCGCACCGCAGATGGCTGGCCGCCCTTGCCCCTCGTTCTACTACTCGCTGCCGATTGCAGCATCTACCGTGACCATTCCCACGACAGTGGCGCCCACCGTGGGGCCTGGCCGGTCTGGCCAGTGTTCTGCGGCGAGATCCAATCTGCCCATCAACGAGTCGGTCGCCACCGGACGCATGATAGCGATTGGCGAGATGCTCCAGATCTTGCCAAGCAGCTACGTCCCGGCGGCGCGACCCGTCACGCACAGCATGATCCTGCCAGTGGGCACGATCAGCCTCTTCGTCGGCCTCACCGACATCATCGTATCGGAGGACTCGGCTCGCATCCGCGAGTCGCCGCCACGCGATCGGCTCTCTGAGAGCCAGGTCCGCACCATCCATCGCCTCGTCTCCGAGTATAACTCGGTCCACAGCGACGTGGTCGAATACTCCGCGGCCGCGGAAGACGCGGCCCTCAACGACGACGCCGACTCGGCGACCCCGGCGTCACTCGCTGGATCCATCACCGCGGCTTCGCCCACGGGCTCCATCACCCAGGTCTCCAATGCGGGAGACTTCGAGGATCCCTCCATCCTTGGGATCTTCGACTTCGACTCCGGGTCGGAAAACTCCGCCGATCTCCGCGACGGGACCGGCCGTCACGCCGCAACCTATATGGCGACTGGCACCGATCCGCCGGAGGACCCATTCTCCACTCCGATCCCTCCCAACGCCATGGCAACGGAGGTCGAGGAACTCCGTTACCAGCGCGCGGATTAGGACGCGCGCCTGAACCCTACCGCTCAGCGCCCCTGAACTGACGGCAACGACCCGGCCAGCGGCGGCGCACGATCGCGAACGCGCCACCAGGAGGAAGCGCCCGACCCCCTCCAGGGTTGACGACGATGGGCGCCCCACCTCCACCCAACCGCACACCCCCCAGGGACCAGCCGCGAATAGTAGTCTCCTCACGGGAGCGAGACGCAAACGGCCTCCCACTGTTCTCCACCCCGATGGACAACCTCGTGGCAGGCCGAGCAGCAGCCGACAACATCACGGCCACCAGCGACGGCGCCCTACAGATCCAGTACGTCAGGGCCCTGCTCGCAAAGGCCGTCGAGCAGCAAAACGCAGGCGCCGACTCGCAGGGTCGAGTGTACTCGCGTTCTTCGGGAAGCAGAGCGGCCTCCAGCGGCCGCCCACTGGCGGCAAACACCCTCAACTACCCGCCACCAGAGCCATTGCAGCTCCAACACCGACCCGCGAACGCGGCACTCTCCACCAACGACCCCAGGCTAGCGACCAACTTCGTCGCCGCCAACGGTCAACCCATCGACGCCCGCACCCACATCATCAACAACCAAAGCTGGCGCGCACGCCAGCCCGACGACCTGCGACACACCTTAACCAATCACCGCGACGGCGAGCCCATGGGGTCACTCAGTCGACTCGGCCCCAAGTGCTTCGGACCAATGATCCGAGGCGAGAAGTACCCGCCAAACTTCAAGGCGCCAAAGGAGATAGAAAAGTACGACCCCTCGTACGACCCCGCCGTATGGCTCGATA
Organism: Avena insularis; assembly: GCA_023614405.1. Lineage (NCBI taxonomy): Eukaryota > Viridiplantae > Streptophyta > Magnoliopsida > Poales > Poaceae > Avena > Avena insularis. The sequence continues at coordinate 94,090,031 of CM042695.1, forward strand.
CATACCTCATGGCAATGGGGATCGCAGGCCACACTGACCTGCTAGCCGCCCGCTACCTCCCCCTGATGATGGAGGGGACGTGCAGGCAGTGGATCAACACCCTCCCCTAGGATAGCATTGACTCCTGGGAGGAGATGCGCGACGCCTTCGTCAGGCATTTCGAGTGCTCCTACACCCGCGCCACCACCATCGAGGACCTGGAGCGATGCGTCCAGGGACCCCGTGAGTCGACCCGCAACTGGGTCCAACGGTGGCAGGAACTTTGGTACAACGCGGTCGGCATCCACCCGGACACCGCGATCCATTGCTTCAAGACCTCGTGCCGCTACGAGCCGCTGGTCGCCAAGCTCAAGCGACACTCTCGCACTCTCGACAACATACCGGACCTCCTCGAGATCGCCAAACGATACGCGGAGGAAGATCCAAACCAGGAAACCGACGACGAGTCGGGGGGTCAACGCCGCACGAGCGGCAACGACAGCGGACGACGGTCTGACCTACGCTACAGCAACACTCGCCTCACCGGCAAGCGCCATGTGGGCGAAGTCGACTTCGTCGCCAATGCCGGGCACGCACAACGCGAGCCCAAGAGCTTCCGCCGCGACGGAGGACAACGCCGTGACGGTGGAAACTACAAGGCCAAGCCAAGGTTCGATCCTGCGGCCCTTCTTAACCAACCTTGCGCGTTTCATAGCAGGGAAGGGAAGCCCGCAACACACACAACCGCCGACTGCCACACCCTCAGGGAGATCGAGAAGGCACGGCGAGCAAGGGAGGACCCCGACAACAACCCGCCAAACGGCGGCAAGTTCGGCAACATGGCCGGGTTGCTCCATACCTTCACCGGCTTCAACACGAAGCGCGAGAAGAAGGTCATCACCCGCGCCGTCGCCGTCAACGCGGTGGCCCAGGTGGACGTTCCTCAGTTCCTCAACTGGTCGGAGCAACCAATCACCTGGAGCCGCCATGACCACTCGCCGCGCATCGAGTATCCAGGGCGAGTCGCCTTGGTGGTCAAGACAAAGGTGGGCGACTACTGGCTCCCCAAGACATTGATGGACGGCGGTAGCTCCATCAACATCCTATACCTGGACACCTTCAGGCGGCTGTGGCTCCCGCAGTCGATGATCGAGACAACCCACACCACGTTCCACGGCATCGTCCCCGGTCGGAAGGCGTACCCGATCGGCAAGGTCACGCTGCCAGTCACCTTCGGCACCCCAGCAAACTTCCGCACCGAGCGGATCGTCTTCGAGCTGGTGCCCTTCGACAGCCCCTACCACTGCGTCCTGGGGCGCCAGGCGTTCGCCAAGTTCATGGCAGCGCCACACTACGCGTACAACGCGATGAAGCTCCCTGGGCCGTGTGGCGTCATCACCATCAACGGCGACCCCGACATGGCCGCCGAGTGCGAGGCCAAAGGAGCCAAGCTCGCCGATGCTGTCATCGCGGCAGAGGCCAACCACGCTGACGAGCTCGCCAAGTACGCGAGCGGGGTGAACAATGACGACCCCACCATACTCAAGAAGCCCAACTCGGAGGGTGCAAACACTTCAGCCTTCGAGGCAACAACGCACACTCGCACCATCGAGCTGGTCCCAGGCGACTCCAGCCAGACGGTGACGATCGGAACAGGGACGAGCCCAGCCTAGGAAGGCGCGCTGTAGCGTCCCCAACCTTTAATAAGATTGAGTCCCCTGTGTTTACAATGCTAGTCCCTGGATCAATAGCTAGCATCCACAGTTCAGATGTAATATCAAGAAACAAAGGTCATATACAACTTTATAACCAGGAATAAAATAATTTTATTACATCAAACATAGCTCATTGGCTATTTACATTACATTGCAGCGGAATAACTATAGTCATGGGTCCTTCATCTTCAAAGTGCCACAGGCAGATGTTGGTTGTAGACTTTGTAATCCTAATCAATCAATCTTCACTAAATCAATCAAACCTGCAACATCACAAGTTACAGCCACAAGGGTCAATACTTTGGAATAGTATTGGCAAGTGATACCTTAGTATATTTTAAGTGGACTATAATACTATATGCATTTGGCTGGTGGAGCTTAGGCTTGCTTTGCTCAAAATAGATTTTTCCCTAACTTTTGAAAAACACTAAGTTTTGTTTGGCAAAAACTATCCCAAGGTATCTACCAATCAAAGACTGAAGATCCACTCAGGGCATCTACCAATCAAAGACTGAAGATCCTTTAACCCTTGTTCACCCACAAGTTTTATTCAGAAATTGGAGTGATGAGATTCTTGAAGTTTCCATGTCTTGATGCTCAAATTGTCCTTTACCAGGGACATGGCTAAGTACTTAGGTTTTACACTCTGCAGAGGTGGTGCACTTTCCCCACAAGCCTTGGTTTCCCAAGAATGATCCTTCAGTAGCCTTTCCTTAGTCAAATGGACGCGTTCCAACCTATCATCCCATCTACCACCCACTGTCCAAGAGACTAAGTTCTAGCATCCTAAGATCATGGCAGAGCCCATAATGCCAAGTGGTTGCACTTGAAGCTTCTCAACATTTGACATCTCAAATCTCTTTGTTTCCTGGGTGGCCATCCACAAGTGAGATACACAAGCCATGTCATGGCCTTGTGAACCACTCAACATAAACCATTCCTTCCATTCCACCCAGGTGATTCATTACTTAGTTGTTTTGTTAAATAAAAACAAGTCCAAAGACTTAGAATATTTTTCCATAGTGTGAATATATAAACCACCCTTGTTTTCTAATAGCTAGGCTAAGCATGATAGTAATAGGAATCTTGACTTAGGTAATTTTCACTAAGGTTTCACCTAATAGGTTTTCCCAAGAATAGCTTGTACTTAGCAAAACCATGCAAGTCCTATACTTAGAAAAATAATACTAATGCATATATAAAATATAGGAATGGAATATTCATGAAGATATCACTTGCCTTTTTGGTAGAGGGTATAGGTTCACTCCTTGTCCTTGCCACACTCACACTCTTCAAGTCACTACAATTCAATCAAGCAAGGCACAAACTTAATCTACCAATCAAGCAAAACTACACACATAAAATAACAAAGTCAAACAAACAATTTTTCACACACAAAGTAATGGGATCTAAGTCATGCATAAGCATGCAAAGGTTGGTTCTATTGTAAGGATGGTCTTCACTAGGCTTCTAACTTTGTAAGTTCCAATTTGGCCATTTATCAAAATGGCAAAGTCATTTGCAAAGAGGGTCTCCATTAGATTCCTAAACTTTGTAAGATCCAAAATGGTCATTTACCAAAGTGGCAAAGTTAAAGTAATGCATGCAAGCATGCCAAGCTTTGATTTGTTGAAAAAGGGGTTCCTAATGGGTCATAGACATTTGGGCACACCTATTGGTCATTTTGTGAAGTGGCTAAGTCATTTGCAAAAGGTTTCACTATAAAACCATTTGCAAAACAAAGTGTCATTCTATGTGGTGTAGAAATATTTCTACTAGGGTATTAACCTATAGGTTTCACCAAATGAGTTGCTATTGCAAAACTTGGTGTTTTGGGTCAGTAGGTTTGGTTCAGAACATTTTCTCCAAAGTTTTCTTTATGAAAGCATTTTCATAAACAAAACAAATAGTTTTAGTTAGCTAGAATTGGACTAAACTAATTAATCCATTCTATTCTTTTCCAAAATCACTTTCCAAACTATGGGTTGGTTCCTAGGGTCAGTAAGGTCACAACAAACCAATTTGCAAAGGTTTTAACCTAAAAATCATTTTTAAATGATTTTTCTAATGTTAGCAAGCACACAAAAGAATCTGCAAAATCAAACAAGCTAACAAATACTATTTGCTAAACTAAGGGCAGGGTTGGTTAGAGCTTGTCTTGCTGATTCCAACGACATCAAATTTGTAAAATTTGGACGTGTGGATCCAAAGATACAAGGGTTTGAAGTTAGCAAGAAATTCTGTTTTCAAATTTCTAATTCAGATCAACTGGTGCCACGCGTTGCGCTGTGATTGGCCGGTACCGGTTCGGCCGGATCGGCATCATGGAGCGTTGGATCTATTTAGATCGTGCGACGCTGAGCCAGTACCCCTTCGAGATTAAATGAATCTATCGTATTCGTTCGATCTGAATCGAACGGCTGCGGCAGGCTCGACCTAAAGTGGGCGGCGCTGCGGTGGCTAGCGGCGGCGGAGTCGTCGGTCAATGACGGTGCCGGCGATGCAGAAAGCGAGGGAGAAGGAGGGGTTGCTCACCGGGCTCAGGAGGTCACGGTGGTGCTCTACGTGTTGATGGCTCGACGAGGGGTGCACGATGCTGTCAGGGATTGCTCGCCGGAGTGGAGGACGGCGTCGGGTGCGTCGGGTGGTTGACGTGGTCGTCGCTGTGGATCACCCCAAGTCAAGGCGAAGACGTGGTTAGACACGCAAGATCGAGACAGAGTCGTGTGCGAGAACTAGAAGAAGAGGGGCGACCGGAGTCTACCTGTGGAGCTCGTCAGAGTGGAGGCAGACGATGGCGGCGAGTCGAGCTTGTCGAAGACGGTGTTCTGGGTCAAGCGCGGGCGAACTAGGAGTACTGGGAGATGCGTGGAGTCGAGAGGAGTCCACTCGCGTGAAGTAGAGGCAGAGGGGTGGTCGGAGTTGGCCGGAATCGCTGGCATTTCGTCGGAGACGGGAGTTCTGAAGAGAGCAATTGCGTGCCTGGGGCTCCGGTGGAGTGTGGTCTGCGGGAAAATGACGAGGAGGTGCTGGCGCTTAAATGGGCGTCGTTGCTGGACTGAATCAACGTGGCAGTAACGAGTATTGATGCGAGCTTTAATCGGCAGAAAGCGCCGGTGGTTATTAACGTTGTGAAACGGAAGGGAAATGAGCTGGAGGGAAATTGGGAAGGAGACAGAGGCGATTAATGGGCTTGATCACAGAGAGGAATCACGCAGCGTTACTTCGAATTTAAACCTGAAGGAATCGTCGACAGGGCGAGGAAGTACTGGTCGCGAGGTTAGGGATGACGAACAGGAGAAGTGGGGCATGCTTGTCAGTGAGAGAGGAAAGCTTCAGGTGGGCTCCAGTTGTCATTCACTGCACGGGTCTGTTTTGCGGTAAGGAAAAACGGTTCGGGGGGGGGGGGGGGGAGTAAGAGGACGTGGGGTCGTCTCGTCAGCGAGTGAGTGAGAGGGGGAAGTGGGTCCGGCTGTCATTGACTGTCTGGGTCAGAAGCTGGGTGAGAAAAAGATTGCTTCGGGGAAAAAATCAGGTGACTAAGTGGGCTTCCTGGGCTGGGCCTTTGCACTATTTTTTTCTGTCTGTTTTGTTTTTCCTTTTCTATTTCTATTTTATGTTTTCAATTTCAAACAATTATTCACACTTTCAAACAATTTCAAACAATTTCAAACAAACACTCAACTTTGTACTTTGAATTTGGTTCTGTTTTTCAACATATTCCAAATCTCAAAATGAAATATTATTTTTATTTAATTTTAGGATCCATTTAATAATTAAATAAAATGGATCTTTAGTTATTAGGGTTTGATTTATTTAAATAAAATTTCCATTTGAAATCCACTTATTTTCAAAACCAAACCAGAAGGTTTAATTTGAAAGAATAAAAGATTACTTGGAAACTTATTTAAATAAATAAATAAGTTTTGGTGTTTAATTAAAATGGGAAAGCCTTTACTTAAATAAAATTGGATATTTAAATCCTTATTATTTTATTTAAATAATCCTTTACTCATTTTAATCAAAGCAAAACCTTTTAATAAAAGATTTCAAAGTAGTAATAAAATACTTGGTGTTCATTTAAAATGGGAAAAGCTTTTACTTAAATAAAATTGGATATTTAAATCCTTTATTTTATTTAAATAAACCTTTACTCATTTTATCAAAACAAAATATTTTATTTCAAAAGTTTGGCCAAAATTAATTTGGCTTATCTTTTCATTTGAAACCAAAGTCTTTTATTAAAAGATCTAAAACAGTGTTTCCAAAACAATTTATTTTCCTTTGATAAATGTTTTATCTTTATAAATCCCTTTAGGATTATTTGATCACCAATTGGTAGGGCTTTTGGTAAGGGCTTTATTGGCTTTGGAAATTTAATTTCCTTATCTTATTATATTCATAAGATTTTGTCTATGGTTCCAAACTAAGTGAAACCATCTCTAAGGTCTTTCTTGATCCTTTGTGATTATTTGTTGATCAAATTTGGTATGGATCAAATCCATAGATTTGGAGATAACTTTGGAAAATGATTTCCTTCCATTAGGGTTTAGGGTTTTGGATTTATTTTCCAAGTGTTCAAATTTCCAGATACATTCATTGAGGAATGCATTTCCCTTGATTTGGATTTTTGTTGAATTCAAACTTCTGCCAAAGTTTGTTCAAGATGGGATTTTAAGTCTCCTTTTAGAAACAAAAGTTTCTTTTCACCCTGATTTTCAACAAAAATTTATTTTGTTATATTTATTTTTCACATTACAAGATTTGTAAAATCTTGGGATGTGACACGCGCTCATCGAGTTCCTCCGTGAGAACAGGGATATCTTTGCATGGAAGCTCTCCGACATGCCTGGTGTCCCTAGGGAGCTCGCTGAGCACAAACTAAACGCCGACCCCAAAGTGCGACCCGTCAGCGATACTGCGCCCTTCAATGAAGAGCGCCGCCGAGCCATTGCCGAGGAAGTGCAGCGTCTACTGCAGGCTTCATCCGCCAATCAAGTACTCAAGTGGTAGCAAACCCAGTCCTGGTCGAGAAGAAGAACGGCACCGGAGGATGTGTATCGACTACACAAACTTGAACAACCGCCCAAAGGAGCAGTTCGTCCTCCCGCGGATCGACCAAATAATCGACTCCACCGCGGGCTCGGAGTCGCTATGTTTCCTCGACGCCTACTCTGGATATAACCAGATCAAGATGGCTGTCGAGGATGAGCAGAAGACGGCGTTCATCACGCCATTCGGAGCCTTCTGCTACACCGCCATGACCTTCGGCCTCAAGAACGCCGGGGCGACCTACCAGCGGTGCATGTAGGAGTGCCTAGCGAGCCAAATTGGCCGCAACATCCACGTATACATCGATGACGTGGTCGTAAAATCCGCTCGCCAGGATGATCTCCTCGCCGACCTGGCGGAAACATTCGCCAACTTGCGAAGATACAAGATAAAGCTTCACCCAGGCAAATGCACCTTCGGTGTACTAGCAGGGCAACTACTGGGTTACGTCGTCTCCAAGCGCGGGATCGAGGCGAACCCAACCAAGATCAACACGATCGCCCGACTCGGCAAACCCGAGTGCCTCCGCGACGTCCAGAAGCTGGCCGGGCGAGTAGCGGCTCTCAGTCGCTTCATCCCCGCTGGCGGCGATGCCCCTATACCGCCTGATGCGCAAGAACCCCACATTCCAGTGGGACAAGGAGGCAGACGACGCGCTCCGCGACCTCAAGAAGGTGCTACTCGCCGCCCCGGCCGACAAAGAACCCATGCTGGTTTACGTCGCGGCTTCCGAGCGTGTAGTCAACCGATCGCCATGGTCGTCGGCGGCCGGAGGAAGGAAATGAGCGCCAGACAGCGACCGTGTACTACATCAGCGAGGTCCTCACCGAAGCGCCAGTACCCGCAGTACCGAAGCTGGTATACGCGGTCTTCAGAACAGCACGCCGCCGATTACTTCCAGGAGCACCCGATCACGATCGTCTCCTCAGCACCGTTGCAGGACATCATCCGCAACCGTGAGGCGACCGGGCGAGTCGCCAAGTGGGCCGTCGAGATCGGCGTCCACAACATCAAATACGAGCCACGAAAAGCAATCAAGTCGCAGGCCCTAGCGGACTTCATCGCCGACTGGGAAGAGGCCCAGCAGCCAGAGAAGCTGCCATACTTCCATTACTGGAGCCTGCACTTCGACGGCTCCAAGAACACGGACGGCGCAGGCACAGGGATCGTGCTAACTTCACCGAAGGGCGACAAGCTCCGTTACGTCTTCTGCCTCGACTTCACACCCTGCACCAACAACATGGCCGAGAACGAGGCCTTACTCCACGACATGCGAGCTGCCAGGGAGATGAATGTCAACCGTCTACGCTGCTATGGAGACTCCGACCTCGTCGCCGGGCAAGTCGCTGGTACCTGCGACGCCGTCTCCGCCACCATGGCGGCTTACCGCCAAGCAGTGGACAAGCTGGGCGGACACTTCGCAGGCTACTCCGTCGAGTGGATCGACAGGTGGAAGAACGAGGAGGCCGATGCACTCTCTCGCATTGGGTCGGCTCGACTCGCACCACCCGCCGGTGTCTTCCTCGACACGATCACCAAGCCATCAGTCTCTCCCCCGAGGGAGATCGACATCGGAGTCCCGCTGCAGCCAGAGGCAGCCCTGGTCGCACTCGTCACCGAGCCGGACGTCTGGACCAAGCCCTACATCGCCTACCTGGAGGCTGGCACCTTGCCGGCAGACGAGACGGATGCTCGGATGATTGCACGCCGATGCAAATCATTCACCATCATCGACGGCGAGCTACACAAGCGAAGCATCACTAGCGTGTTCCAACGCTGCGTCCAACCGGCCGAAGGACGCAAGATCCTCCACGACGTACACTCCGGCGATTGTGGCCACCACGCCGGTGCCCGCTCCCTGGTCGCCAAGGCTATGCAGCACGGCTTTTACTAGCCCACCGCACACGCCGACGCTGTCGACATCGTCCAGCGGTGCGCCGGGTGCCAAAAATACACCAATCAGACGCACGTGCCGAGCTCGGCGCTGAAGACAATCCCCATCACCTGGCCATTCGCCGTATGGGGCATGGACATGGTGGGCCCCTTCAAGAAGGCTCCCTCCGGCTACACCCACCTCCTGGTCGCGGTCGACAAATTCACAAAGTGGGTGGAGGCCAAGCCAGTCCGGAAATGCGACGGGAAGACCGCCACAAAATTCCTACGCGAGCTCATATATCGCTACGGGTTCCCCAACAGCATCATTACGGACAACGGCACTAACTTCGCCAAAGGAGCCATGGCTGAATTTTGCGAGGAACACCACATCCGGCTCGATCTCGCATCAGTCGCCCACCCGGAGTCCAACGGCCAGGCGGAACGGGCCAATCAAAGCATCCTCCACGGCCTAAAGCCGCGACTCCAAGTACCACTCGAGCGCACCGCCGGGTGCTGGGTCGAGGAGCTACCCTCCGTCATCTGGGGAATCCGCACCTCGGTCAACAGGTCGACAGGATTCACCCCCTTCTTCATGGTGTACGGCACCGAGGCAGTCATGCCCACCGACCTTAAGCACGACTCGCCGAGGGTCGTCCACTACACGGAGGCTGCGAACGAACTCGCACGACAGGATGGATTCGATCAACTCGACAAGGCACGCGACCTAGCCCGCTCGCGCACCGCCATCTACCAACAAGGACTCCGCCGCTACCACAGCCGGTGGGTGAAAACTCGCACCTTCCAAGAAGGCGACCTGGTGCTGCGCCTCATCCAGGACAAGAAGGGCATGCACAAACTTTCCCCTCCATGGGAGGGACCATTTGCCATCGGGCGTGTACTCGGCAACGACGCCTACTACCTCATCGACGTCCGCGGGGACGACGAACTTGACGTCAAGCGAACATGGAATGTAAACCTCCTACGGAAGTTCTATTCCTAGAACGCCACATATGTACTCTCCAGTCGCTATGAAATAAAAAGAATTGGTTACCGCAAATTGCGCTTACTCTCCGTGTCTTGTGCCACTCGCACTCGTAATAACAGCGTCAAGCTAACCGCAGAAGTCAACCTTTGGTAAAGCGATCAGCACGGCCAAGTAGTGCGATGCAAAAGCACTGAGCTACCTCAGGTTTTGCATCGTCCACGAAAAACGCCTACCCGGAGCCCCACTGGAGTCGCCTAGCCCGACTGGCTCTACGAGCCAAGACAACTGCCTTCGCTTCTCACAGCGACCATGATCCTCCGCATCCTCGACATAGCGACTCGAACGGCCACGTACCACGCTCGGGGACTGACGACCAGTTCAGCGCGAGCGGCTTGGGAAAACGCCAAGTATGAGAGCATGCCCAGGACTCGCCATGCGACTGACCCCATGGGCCAGGCAGGAGTGATGCGCTCAAACCAACGCGCCAAGTCCTCACCTACCCTCGAGTCGCGACTAGAACAACCAAGTACCACGCTCGGGGACTCGGCCATCCGACCTCGTTCGCGCAAGGGAAAACGGTGAAGTACAGAGCGCTCAAGGGAGTCGCCTAGCGACTAGCTCTTCAAGTCCGGGCGAGTCGACCACAATAAACAAAACATTTCAAACCACAAACAGATCACACACGAGGAAAACCCCACAAAAGGGCAGACGCGCTCGGGGACTCGTTCAAAACCTCAATCACAAAACACATGTCAAATCCCAAAATAGACACGACGTCTCATTCATTAGCATGCATCATTGTTTCAAATTACAAAATACGCCTAAACGGCGGACCTGCTACTAGTGCCCCAGGGCAAACTATCCTATTCTGTAGGCTTCAACGACGACTCTCCAGCACCCTGGCGAGTGCGGATGAATGGCGTGTAAGGGTTCGATGGGTACGTTGTCAGTTCACCCGCCATCGCCGCGCGGAAGGGCTGCTCGACCTTGAAGTCCCGATGCTGCGGCTCGGGGTCGTTGGGCGCGACGACCGTCTCCTGGTACGGTAGGAGGTCGCCCATTGCCCAGACACGCTCAGAGTACATCGCAGCGCGGTCCATCAACTTGAGCACCTCGGACAGCTCCACTGCGCCGGTCGACGACGGGTAGCCACTCATCACGTCGTCGATGTCGAAATCCTCCGGAAAGTGAGCAAGTCCAAGGCTAAGCGCCGTCGCTGCTCCGCGCCGAAACGCCGATCGCGTCATGAATTCAACGACTACGGGCGCCTTCTCCAAGTACTTCCACACCTCGACGAGGTCGCTCGGAATTACTTCCGTGGGAGATATCTCCTGGAGGTAGGCGCGGATACACGTCGCCGACAACGTCGCCGAATGCACGAGCATGGACACACACTGCCGCGCGTCGAACGAGCTCGCTTCTTCCGCGCTATCAAGGATGCGACCTGTGAATGGAAGAAAACAATAAGTACATCGGGTACCACAACAGTACACATGTTATTGGCAGAGGCAGATACACTCACCAATCAAGGGGCGGGAGAGATCCGTGATGAAGCATTGAAGCGCAGTATAGTCGTCCTGAAGCCCAGCAACAAGGGCGTCGGACACTTTACGATCCTCTGCGGCGGCGGTAATAGCGGCCTTGGCGTGCCCATCCGCCGAGTTCGCTTCCTCCTTCGCCTCCTTCAGCTCGCGCTCAAGTTCGGCGATTCGCTTTTCAGCCGAGCCCAATGCTGATTGAGCTGCCGCCAATTCACCCGCTGGGACAAGCCCCTGGCGGGCTTCCTCCGCCTTCGCGGCAACCGCCTGAAGCCCCTTGTTCGCCTCCTGGACGGTGGCTAGCTCCTTCTCCGCGCGGCGCTTCGCGGCCAACCGGTCAGCCGATTCACGTTGCAGACCCTGCACATCATCAAACAGTTAGTCAAAGCACATCCTAAGTGCCCACCCGCTGAAATTCAGCGAGTGCGCACTCTGGGACTGGCAATCAAAAAACTCCTAAGTGTCCACCCGCTGAAATTCAGCGAGTGTGCACTCGGGGACTGGCAATCAAAAAACACCTAAGTGTCCACCCGCTGAAATTCAGCGAGTGCGCACTCGGGGACTGGCAATCAAAAAACTCCTAAGTGCCCACCCGCTGAAATCCAGCGAATGCGCACTCGGGGACTGGACGCGAAAAATAACGGCTATACATTAAAAGGATCAGACCGCTGCAACACACCGACCTGATCCTCGGGGACTGGACATACCTGGATGGCTGCGCCAAGCATGCCATGAAGCTGTATCACGTCCACGGACGGGAGGAAAGCTGGCGTGTGCCCACGAAGCTGCTCGACTTCCACGTCAGCGACCCCAGGTGCACGGCTCGATGGCGAAGTCCCACTCGCTGTGGCCGCTTTGGCCATGAAGCGCGGGAACGTCGCGATGGAGGCACCCGCACCAAAGGAGGTCGGCTCAGCCGCACTAGGCAGGGGAGCGCCCTCCTTCGTGGATGCAGCCGCTTCTGGTGCGGGTTCGGTCGGCGCAACTGCCGTTCGTCAGAGATCGTAACGACATCATCACCCTTGGCCTTCTTGCCACCATCTGTAGGGACGACGACCTCGTCCGCCTTCCGCTTATGGGAAGGATCCTCTTCGCTGACGACGGATGGCACCTTAGCCACGGTCGGGTGGCCCATCTTCTTCACTCCGGTCCTATAAATCAATCGCGTAAGCAAGATAATTCAAACTCCTATGGAAGACAAAGATAGGTGAGCAGACTCACTTGGCGACTGGAATGAAGCGCAGCCCCGTGCGGAGGCCAGCCGGCTTCTCCAGTTCAGGGCCTAGTCGGCGGCTGAGCCCCATCTCCAGGACGTCGCGTGCCCAAGACAAGGACGGCTTCTTCGTCGTCGAGGCTGCAACGGGAGCCCCTGGGACTTCTTCGGCAGGAGCTTCCCTGCGAGGTGAGGTCGCTGCAGCCGGAGCGTCCCCCAGCCCAGAGACTGGGGCGAATGGCGGGGGCATCGAGGCCAGTGGCACCTCAATGGTGACCGTGTCCAGCGTGGCAGCCGTCGGTGGTGCCTCGTCCTTGGCTGGGCTGGGAGCGTCGAAACTGCTCGCCGAGTGCGGTGGCGAGGCCGGCCTCGTCGGCTTCGTCTTCCTTTTTGGAGGGGCCTTCACCTCCTTCTCTTTCTTCTTCTTCTTCTTCTTCTTCTTCGACGGAGTAGCCTAGCGGCGCGAGGTGGTCTCCGAAAGCTCTTCTTTGTCATCATGATGCTCGAGGCTTTTGCTCGCCTCGAGCTCGCGTTGACATTGCCCGCGGGTCTTGCGGGCCAGCGGGGCAACCTCCTCCTCAGACTCGTCGTCTGCCGTTCTTTCTCGCCTCGGCCGCCCTTGGTGAGAGGCGACTCGCCCATGTCCTGGACGGACGAGCTCGAATTCTCATCGTCCGAAGGCGGGAGCCACCCTTCCACCACTTGGAACAGCTGCAATGAAGGCAAGATGAAATTAGAATAACCGCGACTGCAAAAGAACTGCGACTGCGAATGATATAAGGTGATTACCGTTGGGGCTGAACGCTTCGCGGTGTAGGGGGCGACCCCAGCCTGAGCGTCCAGGTACACCGCCTGGGTGATCTTCTTCAGGACCGCGGTGTAGTCCTCGAGCCTCCACTCGGCTAGGCTGGCCTTCGTAGAGTCCTCCCGGCCCATGTATTGGTACATGTAGTGGTCGCGCCGGGCCAGAGGGACGAGCCGCCGCCCGAGCCAGCAGTTGTATAGATTGATCGTTTGGAGGCCCTTTTTCTTCAAGCCGCGGATGGTTTGGAGCATCTCGTCCACGACCATCCGCTGGTCGCTGGGGAGCTTGCCGACTTGAAGACGGCGCGGCTCGGACCGGTTGGCGGAGTACCGTGGGATCGCCGTCTCGCCCTCCGGGGTCGCCTCGGAGACGTAGAACCACGACTTCTTCGGTCGGCCGCTTTGGCAGCAGATCAGGTCAAAGAATGAGGCCTTCGACTTCAACTGGAAGGTTAGGCCGCCCGCGGCGAGCATTGGGCCGCCCGCCTCCTCGCGGCTGATCCGTCCGTGGAACAGATCTTGCCACAGAGGGAAGTAGGGCTGGCAGCCCAAGTAGCACTCGCAGAACGCCACAAAGATGGCGAGCTGCTCGATGCTGTGGGGACCCAGATCCGACGGCTGGATCCCGTAGTAGGCGCAGAAGCGCCGGAAGAACAAGGACGTGGGGAATCGGTCCCTTCCTGTGGCTGGTGAAGCGGATGAATTCCTCGCGCTGGTTCGGGTCACCTCTCCGGCGAGGATGCGCCAACAATCGGCCGGCCTCCTCGAAGGACGCCAGTTGCACCCTCGTACATTTAGATCTCCCCCAAGGTTCGGTGGAGAGGGCCATGGCGGAAGGTTTTTCGGGGGGTCGAAGGATTTCGGGTCGGCTGGATCGCAATGCGAAGGAAGGCGAGAATGTGTGCAGTCGGAGGAAATGGCGAGAAGATGGCTCTCTGATCGACTGCCATTCCCCTTATATAGCGGTTGTTACCTGCCAAATCAGGAGGCCGTTACTACGCGGTGATTACGCCAAAAGTTACCGTTGGATTACCGCAACGGCTAGTTTGACCATGCTTAACGGTCCAACTTCAGCCATTCGGCTCGCCAACTTGATCGCTACGACAGTGATTCGCCGACTCGACTCGCCAAAGCTGCGATTAGAATGACTAGTTTTTCCTTTATACAGGAGCCCGCCGATGATTCGACTGGATGTCTACTATGAAGCCATATACTCCGACTGCCAGCAGCCACCTACGCCCAACCGACGACGGCCTCGGGGACTACTGATGGGGATGTACCTACTGGGGTATACCCAGCAGGATGTTTCCGACTGGTCCAAAGAACTGGTGAGTGGGCCTGTGAGATGGCGACTGGATCAAATCCCGGCGTGGATCCAAGCGACTGGAAGCTGAAGGCCCAGGCGAGTAGATAGGCCCAGTCGGATTAGGTTAAACAAGCACCAAAGCCTTAACTGATTCGGTTGAGATATGTAAACCCTAGGGGAGGTGAGCCTATATAAACCTCCCTGCGGGGCGTGTAGCGATACGTTCCATCATACACCCAAGCGACTCGCCGCCTAGCCGTCGAGCTCGCCCATTGTATCACCTCCATAATACAATCTAGCAGGAGTAGGTCTTTACCCTCCGAGGGGCCGAACCTGGGTAAAACCCTGTGTCTCCGCCCTCATCTCGCACCGCAGATGGCTGGACGCCCTTTCCCCTCGTTCTACTACTCGCTGCCGATTGCAGCATCTGCCGTGACCATTCCCACGACAATGGAGGTGACAGTCCTGAATCCCGAGGCACGCAGGAGGGGCCCTCTGGAGCCTTGCCGTCGTTAGAAGGGCGACAGGGAAAGGAGGCCGCCGAACTACTATTTTGGGACAAGCATATTCCTCGAATATGCTTGCCCTGTCAGCCCTAAAGGAACCCAAGGCTCTCCTTTATAAGGGGAGGCTTGGACCCTGAGGAAGGGATTGGCTCATTTTAGTACCGTTAGGCTGGTAAAGTTCTTATTTTATCCTTGTATACAACTCAAGGAGCACTTGTAGCTCCAAGAAGGAGAAATAAAGATCTTTGTCTTAGTTTTTTGTGTGTAGAATTAACTGCATCTTCCCTCCCTAGATCCCTCCAGCATCCATTGGCCCCTTACTTTAGCCTACCCATGGCATCTGCCGTGTCACCACCACGACAGTTGGCGCCCACCGTGGGGCCAGCAGTGGTGCTAGCTGGAGTCATGATCCGGACGGGAAACTTCATCAACACTGGTGAGCGCATTGTCTCTGGCTTGGTCCGGAGATTTGATCTCTGTGACTACGTCAGTGACAACGCAGGCAGCTTTAGGGGAAAAACTCCCCCACGCAATGACGTCTTCATCAACTTGGGCATGCACTGGGTCTACGTCGGCGTCGACATCTCCAGCATTTATCCTCACCAGGTTGTTGTTGCAGGAGAACCTCCCCTTAAGCGCCATGAGCACGCATGTGAAGCTGCCGAGGTGATGGTCGCAGCAGGAGTGCAGGCGGGAGTAGCGGGTGCCGGATCAAACAGAGAACCTGCCACGGGCGTGCAGGTCGCGCCCAGGCAAGCGGCACCACCACCCACCGAGGTAATTCCTTCAGTGGTCAACCAGGCCGAGGTGCAGGAGACAACCCCAAAGGCACCAAGAATAAGAGGGCCTCCTCTGGAAAGACCAGAAAACATTCTTCAGGCAACCATAGATAATCTGACTACACCTGTAGCGTCGATACTTGATCCGGCAAATGCTCAGGCAGAGTTGGAAGAAACCAGGCAAAAAGTGCTGGTAGAAGCAAAAAAGGTGTCGGCCTTGCGGGAGTCCTTGAACAGGACCCTGTGAGAGTATGCCAAAGCAAACAATCTTGACGTCGCCCTCGAACGGGTTGACGAGTTGAGATTAAGAGGAAAAAACCTCATAGATGATATCAACAAGGAGCATGATGCTCATAAGGCAGAATCAGTTGATTTAGGCTTACCGAGGTACAGTACCCCTGCAAAGAACCTGAGAGCGGCAAACGCCGCAACATTAGAGTTAGAGGGATTGACTGGCAAAGCCCTGCAGAAACAGCAAGAAAGAGTGAATGAGCTGGTACGCATTGCGAACCGGCAGAATGAAGAAATGCTCAGGGCAGATCCGGTGAGGCCAGGGGCTTCGCGGATGGTCCACTCGGCTGGGGCAGCACCTGCCTTATCTGTGGCAGTAGCATCTTCACCCGGAAACAATGCACGAAAGGACAGAGCGGTAACTTCGGGAAAAAGAAACAAGCAAATTGTTCCATATGATCTGGCGATAGCCGGGAAAGCAAACGAGAACAGAGGCAATGGAAGCCGAGGTAACAGTGGCGAGAGGAACCCCGGCCGTGCTGAGAAAGGCGGCAAAAGCCGAGGGAATGGAGATCTCGGCAGAGCAGAACTCGGAAGAGGAAATCACGAGATCAATATCCCAGTCGAAGGAAGGAGAGAACCGCCGCACAACCCACAGCCGAGACATGAACCTCGTCAGGAAAGAGAAGCGAGACCAGCTCGCCACAATCAGGTAAATGAAAGGTACAATGATGGTTACTCCGAGATGGAATATGCGATCCATGGTGGAAATAACCACTATGGAATGCAGGACAGAGTTCTGTACATAGATTTGCCGTCAAATGATGCCAGGGTAAAGCTAGACCGACTATACCAATCCGAGTTGCTGGAAGAACAGGGTCCACTGGGTCCGACATGCTTCGGACCATGGATTATGGGCGAACCACCTGTTGCGAACTTTCAGCTGGCAAGAGGCACGAAAACATATAATGGGAGCACCAAACCACAAGACTGGTTGATTGATTATGCCACTGTTGTGAAAATAGCAGGTGGGAACCTACGATGGGCAGTGCGTTATGTCCCGCAAATGTTGGAAGGACCAGCTAGAGTATGGCTGAATAATCTGCCAGCAGGCAGCATCAACTGCTGGTTGGACTTTGAAGAAATGTTCGTTAGCAACTTTACCAGTACTTACAAGAGGCCAAATAGGCCACATCAATTAGCCATGTGCAAGCAAAGACCGAATGAGACGGACAGAGAGTTTTTAACTCGGTGGTGTAACCTGAGAAACTCGTGTGAAGGAGTTATAGAATCACAAGCAATAGCTTGGTTTGCTCAAGGGTGCCGCTATGGCAGTGTGTTATGGCAGTGACTACAAAGAGATATGCCAACCACATTGGCAGAAACCATCAGAATAGCGGATTCCTATGCGTTGGGAGATCCGACGCAACCAGAATTAATGTCGGCAGATCATCGGGAGCATCAAGATCAATATGCAAGAGATATGGCCGGGTCATCCAGGCGCAATGACTTCAGAGGAAGAAGAAGAGAAGAGAGACCGGATTATAGATATGGTTCAGCCCAGGTGGCAACAGTAGCACAAGATCAGCCGAGTCACGGAACCACTCAACGGCAAAAGAATGTTCCTCAGCAGTGGACACCAAGGAATGAAGGAAAAAGACAGTGGACACCAGAACAAAAGAAGCAGTGGCAGGAGAGGCCGAAGTACACGTTCGAGTCTATGTTAGATCAGCCGTGTAAATTTCACACGTCAAACCCACCCAGGCCAGCCAACCATACGACCCGCCAATGTGCATGGATGAAAAATGCAATGGGAAGCCCCGCAGGCATATAGGCAGCGCCTCTCCAGGCACATCCGCAGCATCATCCGCAGTTGACTGGAGCAAATGCACAACAACTAATGTTACCACCTCCTCCCCCGAGGTATGACAACTCGGACCGGAGGGATGCGGTGCATCAAGTGATGAACCAAGGTCCGGATGGAAGGACAAATCCAGGAAATAATGGACGCAATGATTACAGAGAACATCATCAGTCGTATTGTGTGTTCACAACAGAACAGCAAGACAAGCAGAGTGTGCAGCGCCGGCATATGGAAGTAAATGAAGTGATGCCGGCAGTACCAAGATATGTGCCTTGGTCAGATCAGGAGGTAACTTGGAGCATAAAGGACCACCCCAAGATAATGCCTAGTCCAGGGTCGTATGCACTCGTGTTAGATCCGACATTTGTTGGACCAAGCATTAATGTGAAAATTTCAAAGGTACTCATTGACAATGGGAGCAGTATCAACATCATGTACAAAGATACAATGCATAAACTCGGAATATCGCAGAACATGCTACAATCCACGAGGACCACTTTCCATGGGATAGTACCAGGACTTTCATGCGAACCCATTGGTAAGGTTCGAGTGGATGTATTATTCGGCATGAGAGATAAATGCAGAGCAGAAAACTTAGAGTTTAAGGTGGTGGATCTAGAAAGTTGTTATCATGCGCTACTCGGACGGCCAGCGTTGGCCAAATTCATGAGCAGCTGCCATGTAAGTTATCTGAAAATGAAGTTACCCGGACCGCGAGGGGTGATAACAGTAGCAGGAGATTACAGGAAGTCAATGGAATGTGCTTCAGCCGGGTCAAATTTGGCCGAGTCATTGGTAATAGCAAGAGAAAAAAGAAGAATTCAGGAGGTAGTAGACCTCGCTCAGTCGGCACAGCTGAATATGCCGGCATTAGCCAACCCACATGGAAGTGTCTCTTTTCAGCCGACTAAAGAAACAAAAAAGTTCCAGATAGATGAGAAATTCCCAGAGCGCACCGTCACTATTGGTGCTGGCCTAGATGCTAAATAGGAAAGCGAGCTCACCAACTTCCTCCGTGAGAATCGGGATATCTTTGCATGGTCAACTCAGGATCTGCAAGGTGTGCCGAGGGAGTTGGCTGAGCACTCTCTGAATGTAAGGCCAGGAGCAAGGCCGGTGAAGCAACCTCTCCGCCGCTTCGCCAAAGACAGGAGAAAGATAATAGGGGATGAAATAGCTCGGCTACTTGCGGCCGGGTTCATCATGGAGGTGCTGTATCCGGATTGGCTATCAAACCCGGTGCTAGTAGAAAAGAAGAAAGATGATCCAAATGTAGCCATTGTATGGTGAATGTGTATCGATTACATGAACCTGAACAAAGCGTGTCCAAAAGATCCTTTTCCTTTACCTAGAATAGACCAAGTCATTGATTCGACCGCTGGTTGTGAGCTATTATCATTTGTAGACGTGTATTCTGGTTTTCACCAGATACCGTTAAATCCGGCCGATCAAATAAAGACTACGTTTATTACCCCGTATGGGGCTTATTGCTATCGCACCATGCCATTCGGCCTGCGAAACGCAGGAGTGACGTATCAGAGATGCATGCAGAAGTGTTTACATGACCAGATAGGGAAAAATGTTCAAGTATATGTGGATGATGTGGTCATCAAGACCAAAGAAAGCAAAACGCTACTGGAGGATGTCCGACAGACTTTCGCGAACCTGAGAAGGTTCCGAATGAAGCTTAACTCGGAAAAATGCACATTTGGTGTGCCAGCGGGAAAACCGCTCGGTTTTCTCGTATCTAGCCGAGGTATAGAGGCCAACCCAACTAAAATAAAAGCAGTGGAAAGGATGGAATTGCCAAGATATCTAAATGACGTACAAAAGTTCACAGGTTGTTTAGCCTCGCTCAGCCGATTTGTATGTCGGCTGGGAGAGAAAGCACTACCACTTTACCAGCTGATGAAAAAATCGGATAAGTTCATTTGGACTCCACAAGCAGACAGTGCATTTCACGAATTAAAAAAGATGTTGGTCACAACGCCTGTCTTAGCTTTTCCATTATCGAAAGAGCCTATGTTACTCTACATAGCGGCCACCAACAGAGTAGTGAGCGCTGTGATCATCGTAGAACGAATTGAAAATGATAAATCAGTACAAAGGCCGATGTATTACCTGAGCGAGGTACTATCAGCCTCAAAACAAAATTACCCACATTATCAGAAGATGGCTTATGGAGTGTACATGTCGGCAAAGAAACTTAAACATTACTTCGAAGAGCACCCCATCAAAGTGATTTGTGAAGCACCCATAGCCGACATATTAAGCAACAAAGATGCAAGTGGCTGAATAGCAAAATGGGCAATTGAATTGTCACCTTATGCTCCGCAATTCGATAGGAGAGATGCAATCAAATCTCAGGCTGTGGCCGACTTCTTCGTAGATTGGGCCGAAGTGCAATATGAGCCACCATTACCAGATCCGAACTATTGGACGATGCACTTTGACGGTTCCAAACTAAGAAATGGTCTGGGGGCAGGAATAGTGTTAACCTCGCCAAAAAGAGATCAGCTGAGATATGTGCCGCAGATACATTTTGCCGCGTCAAACAATGTAGCCGAATATGAAGCACTAGTCCATGGCTTGAAAGTGGCAAAAGAGATTGGCATACGCCGAATCTTGTGCTATGGAGATTCAGATTTAGTAGTGCAGCAAGTCTCAGGCAATTGGGATGCATTGGATGATAATATGGCTTTGTATAGATTTCATGTGCAAAAACTCAGTGGATACTTCGAAGGATGTGAATTTCATCATGTACCTCGGGCAGAAAACGACGCCGCAGACACATTGTCAAAACTCGGATCAACTAGACAGTCAATTCCCCCAGGTATCGCCCTAGAGCACCTAAGGAAGCCATCAATAACACCGTCACCAGAGTCCGAATCCATCTTTATTCCGGCAAAATCAAGAGAAGATAATGTGCCGATGGAAATTGATAAGCAATATAACCCAGAATTCCCAAAAATAAAGACAGTTGATGAAAGCATGAGTATGGAGAAATCCGAGGTAGTTATGTCGGCAGAAAATATGGAAATAGATAGTGAGACTACACCGGAGAAAATCACACCTATATGGGCGCAACCCATATTCTCTTTCCTTAGAGATGCAATTTTGCCGAATAACGAGATATTGGCAAGACAGACAGTGAGAAGAGCTAAAGCTTATACAATCATAAACAATGAGCTATATAAAAGGAGTGTCACAAGTGTATTACAAAGATGCATGAGCTCGGCAGAAGGACAGGAGATCCTCCTAGATATACATCAAGGAGAATGTGGACATCATGCCTCATCCCGAGCCTTAGTGGCCAAAGCGTTCAGGCATGGGTTTTATTGGCCAACAGTGTTGAAACAAGCCAAAGAACTGGTCGAAAAATGTAATGGTTGTCAAAGATATGCCAGCAAAATACATATGCCTTCGTCCGAATTAAAGACGATACCAATTACTTGGCCATTTTCTGTGTGGTGCTTAGATATGGTGGGACCATTTAAGCCGGCCCGAGGCGGGATGACCCACATATTAGTAATGGTGGACAAGTTCACAAAATGGATTGAAGTGAAACCAATAAAGAAATGCGACGGACCCACAACAGTGAAATTCCTCAAGGATATTATCTTAAGATATGGGTACCCACACAGTGTTATTACAGACAACGGCACAAACTTTGCAGAAGGAGCTTTCGCTAGATTCTGTCAACAGAAGCACATAAGATTAGATGTCGCCTCTGTGGCTCACCCAGCATCCAATGGACAAGTGGAAAGGTCTAATGGACTGGTATTGTTCGGAATAAAACCACGACTCGTTGAACCGCTGCAAAGGTCGGCAGGATGTTGGATTGAGGAATTACCAGCAGTACTATGGAGTCTCAGGACTACCCCAAATAGATCAACAGGTTATACACCATTTTTTCTAGTGTATGGGGCAGAAGCTGTGCTTCCAGCCGACATAATACATGACTCGCCAAGGGTTACTCAGTATACAACCGCTGAAGTAAATGAGGTAGCTCGGCAAGACGATGTCGATCTGTTAGAAGAAGCCAGAGAGCTGGCGTTATCAAGATCAGCTATCTATCAGCAGGACTTGCGACGATATCACAGCAAGAAGGTGAATCCAAGAGTGTTCAAAGAAGGAGATTTAGTTCTCCGGCTGGTGCAACGCACGGCCGGCATGCACAAGCTGTCGCCTCCATGGGAAGGACCATTCATCGTAAGTAAAGCATTGCACAATGATGCGTATTACCTAATCGATGCTCAATCACCAGGAAAGAACAGGGCAGACAAAGCTGGCGAAGAATCGAAAAGACCATGGAACGTAGCTTTACTTCGTCCATTTTACTCGTAGCAGTCATCTATGACACATTGTAAAGTGATGCCTCGAGCCGGAGCACCAACTATGTATTAAACCTCGGCGTCCAGAGCAGTGACTCGGGGACTGCCATATGTTGTTTTAAATTTCATGTTATGTATTGAACCTCGGCACCTCGAGCAGTGGCTCGGGGACTGCACTATATTGTTTTTGAGATTGGTTTATGTATTAAACCTCGGCACCCTGAGCGGTGACTCGGGGACTGCCCCATATTATTTCTAAGCTTGACTCATGTATTAGACCTCGGCGCCAGAGCAGGGGCTGGGGACTGACATACATCATTTTTGATTTTGTGTTAAGTATTAAACCTCAGCACCCTGAGAAATGACTCGGGGACTGTCTGACATTGTCTCCAAATTTGGTTTATATATTTCAGTTCGGCACCCTGAGTAGCGACTTGGGAACTGTCCTATATTGTTTCCAAGTAGGGATTGTCCTTCATTACAAGAATAGGTAATCAGACTTCGACACCCAGAGTAATAGTATTTTACTCTCATACGATCTTCGAGGTCTACGCCCAGATTAACGGTCCAAACTACAGTGGTCAAGTTGCAAGGCTTATTAAAAGTCAGGAAATAGTGAACGCAAACTGCGGTAAAGCAAAGGCAAATACACATTACAGACTCAAGAAATTGAGAACTGCCAACACAAGGATTCAGGCGAACAGGACCTGTTTAAACAAAGTAATGACGATTACAACCGCATGTGTCTCAGCGGCACACGGCAAAAGAAGTTCACACCACACAAAAGAGGGACAAATGTCTGACATACATCGTACGCCCGACATACCAGGGGCAAGAAGTAACTTAGAGTTTTTTAGCTGGAGAGGCAGTGGTTTGGTCAGGAGCTGCGCACTCCGAAGTAGGGGGGACTTCGGCCGAGGTAGCCTCGCCCTCCACAGATCCAGGAGCGACTTCGGAGGAAGCCCGAGGCTGTTGAGGAGCGTCAGCTTGCGCAGTGGAATGCCCAGTACCTTTGGAGGAGGATCGCGCGTCGCCGTTGCCATCCGAGCTCGAACTGGAATCAGTAGAAGCACCCGAGTCACCATCATCTTCACCTTGTTCAGCAGAGTTATCGTCCGAGGCATCCTCAACTTGGACCTCGTCCTCCGGGTTAGGAAGGAAGCTCGGACCTTCATTACAGTTATGCACGTCGGCATACTCCACAAGCTTATAGGCACGAGCTTGCCGGAGAGCGACAAAGTCTGGGTCCTCAACCCAACGAGAGCCAATGCGCAAATTTCTCAAGATATCAAGAGAAATATCTTCATACCATGACATGATGACAGTGAGAGCCATATCAGCACCAGCTCGTCCGGCCGACTCCCTCCAAAGACTTAGCTGCTTCTTAGAGGCCATTAATCTTTCCACCAACAATTTGACCTCATCAATATTTGGAGTCCCAGATGTATTCGGCCAGAGAACATGGTAAGCTCGGATAGCTGCCTGCACCAAATCCCTGCCTATAATCTTCATCGGATCAACTGCAGCACCAACAGCAACCAAAAAGTCTTCCATTGAGTACTCTGAGTCCGCATCAGCAGGAACACCTCGGCGCACACGAGCGCTAATCACCGCTTTAGAGCTCATGGGCTTAGCTTCTGGAAAATGGTCTAGCAGAAACACATCGCATCGATCAATGAAAGGAGGAAAAAGATAACCCGGCCGCGGTGAGAAGCTTACGATGAATATAACTCAGCATTATCTGAAGATCTTTAGCCCAGTCAATCTTGCTCTTCTCAAAGCGAGTGATCTCCTCGCTCATCCCACGTGTCTTCAGTTTGGCAGCCTCGAGGAGCTCTTTATTTTTCTGCAATTGCAGAGCTAGCCGATTTTTCTCCTCAGAGAACTCCTGGTCGACCTTTTCTAATTCAGACTTCTGAGAGAGCTTAAGGGACTCCACCTCGGCACGCAAGCGAGCTATCTCGTCATCTTTATCCTTCAGCTGCGCCGAGTGAGTAGCGCTTTGTTCTAAAAAATGCAGCATCACATCAGGCATGGACGTGCAATCTTGGTGAGATGCTGCAAAGGTTTGTAGCTCAGCTTTACCAAAGCCAAAAGAGTTAAAAGAAACTTAGCGCACATTTCAAAGGGGAATATATAAAGTAAAAGAGTAACTAACCTTCCAGGGCCTTGACTTTCTTCTCAAGACGGATGTTAAGATTATTGATGTTCCCTGTTTACCAACAAAGTGAGCCAACATCTCATGTACAAAACAATAAGAGCGTCGGAGATGACAAAAAGATTTGTCGACTTACCAGCTTTTTTCACCACAGGAATAACTTTCTCATACTTTTCTTGCAATTTTCAATGCGCAAAAAGCAGCCTTTGAAATTCGGCGGTCCGCCGGTCATGCGCAACCTAAGCAATAGAGCAAATAGTAAATGGATATTCGAAGCCTAAAATAGATCCGAGTCAAGCAAAACTTAACCCGGATCTAGGTGGCTAGATATTCGAAGCTAAAATAGATCCGAGTCAAGAAAAACTTAACCCGGATCTAGGTGTCTGGATATTCGAAGCTAAAACAGATCCGAGTGAAGCAAAACTTAACCCGGATCTAGGTGGCTGGATATTCGAAGCTAAAACAGATCCGAGTCAAGCAAAACTTAACCCGGATCTAGGTGGCTGGATATTCGAAGCTAAAACAGATCCGAGTCAAGCAGAACTTAACCCGGATCTAGGTGGCTGGATATTCGAAGCTAAAATAGATCCGAGTCAAACAAAACTTAACCCGGATCTAGGTGGCTAGATATTCCAAGTTAAAATAGATCCGAGTCAAGCAAAACTTAACCCGGATCTAGGTGACTGGATATTCGAAGCCAAAACAGATCTGAGTCAAGCAAAACTTAACTCGGACCTAGGCGGCTGGATATTCGAAGTGTAGATAGACCCAAATCAAGCAAAATTTAAGGCAAATCTAGTGGGATGGAGGTTCGAACTCTAAGATAAAACTGAACTAAGTAAAGTATCATAAAACTTCCAAACGAATAACAAGTTATTCGCTTGCAAGCTTCGGGGACTAGAGTATATAATAGTATCCGGAGAACTAATCAAAATTCCATAAAAAACAATTACCTCATTCATCTTATCACTTTCAAGAACAATCTTGGTAGCCTGATGCAGGCGGCTGCTGATGTCGGAGAGTTGAAACGGCTGGCTGCCTGGATTACCCTCGAATTGATCGGCAACATTCCAATTATTGGCATACTCAACCAGCGAGCCGAGACTGTTCCCACTCTCCGTGCGAGTTAGGACCTTACCTCGGACATGCTGTGTAGCCACCGCTGCCGCAGGGCTTTTGTGAAGAGCGAGCTGGGTGCTGGCGGCCGGGGTAACGGAAGCTTTGGCAGAAGCAACCCCCTTGCGCAGCGCATCGGCAATACTAGGCTGAGAAGAGCCAACAAGACCTTTCTGAGAGGAGGAAGCCTTGATGACGACAACCTTTCTTGTTTTAGAAGAGGCATCAGTAGGAGCTAATACCTCGGCACTAGGAGCAGCGTCTTTAGGAGCCGGAGGAATCACAGTTGTAGAGGGCGCCGAGGTATTGACGTCCTTGGCCGGAGTGGGAGTCACTGTAGAAACCGTAGGGGTCGAAAGAGGCTCAGCGGAGACATTAGGGTTCACAGAGGAGGCAGCAGGTTCGGTAGGAATGTCTGTTGGCCGAGTGGAATCGATATCAACGGGAGGAATCTCAGGCGCATCATGGTGATGTGGCGTCTAATTCGGAGCTGGAGGAGATGCAGCGCGAACAAGACTCAGAATCTTGGTATTTTCAGTAGGCGGAGGGGACAGCTGCCGAGTCGTATGACTCGTCATGCTGGGACCGCTGGGCTTAACAGAAAGTGGAGCACTGCGAAAACAAAGAAAAAAGGTCAAGTCAAAAAGCGGAAAGAGAAAAGCAAGAAATACGAGCAAAAGAAACTCACCCTGTGACCCCAGGCATGGTCTTGCGCCTAGGAGGATTCGGAGCTGACTTCTTCATTCGCTTCTTGGGAGCCGTTTCTGAGGCACCAGCGGGAGCACCACGTTTTCCCGAGGTAACAGGAGGCCGGGAGGCAAGAGGCTCGGCGTCGTGAACCTGACCGGCCGGATTATCTGAGAAAGTAGAAGCCGGGAATGCATAAGAAATTGGCATTGCGGCAACTACCTCTAGAACTTGGACCTCGTCTGAATCACCTTCCTCCTCGTGGGCCGGGGTCTTGCCACGAACGCGAGCCAGAGCAAGATCAGCCTTGAAGACGAACTCTTCTGAGTCCGGCTCCCCACTATCCGGAGTATTCCGATCCGCAGGCCACGAGAGTGACAAAACCTTGGCATCCTCATTCTTCTGCTCATCAAACCTCTGCAGGACAAGAAGGAGAAAAATTAGCAAAGAGAGTTACGAATGCAATTAAGAAGCAAAACACTAAAGAGCAAACTTACTTCGGGTGGGGGACGCTCGCGGGTGAACGGCTTCAGTCCCCACGCCCAATCCTCCGGCATCTCCGTTCTAAATATAGCCCGGACACGCTTGAAAATGAGGTAGTTGTCCAGCTCCACCGTCGAGACTCGGTTGGGGTCAAGGGTACCGCTCATATAGCAGAGTTTGTGTGTGCGTTTCTGGAATGGACAGATTCGGCTGCTGACGAAGGTAGTCATCAGATCCTCGCCGCGTAGCCTGGCGCGGATCAGCTCCTTCAGCCGAATCTCAAAAGCCTCGGCCAAAGCATGACTCTTCCTCGGATTATACGTCCAATTCTTCTTGGAAGGAGGGCCAATGGAGAAGGCAGGAAGCCGAATCTTATCCTCATTCCCCGTGTTCTTGACATAAAAGAAGGACTTGTGCCACTTCTTGCACGATTCTAGCCCCGCGACACGAGGGAATTCGGATTTCCTCCGAGGTGTGATGGATGCTGCTCCACATTGGGTGAGCAACTTCTCAGAGGGGTGCAGAGATTTGACTGGGACGACGTTGGAGCGAATCTGGAAAAACTTTGACCAGACATGCACATACGGCCATAGGCCCAAGTATCCCTCCGAGGCAGAGATGTAGGCAGAGAGAGAGGCAATGGCGTTGTCAGGAAGATGATGCGGCTGAAGGCCAAAGTAATCAAGAAACTCCCTAGCAAAGTCGCTGAGAGGGAGACCAAAGCCGCGTGCGAAATGCGACATGAAAACTACATACTCGCCTTCCCTGAGGTCTGGAGAGGACTCGCTGCCGGGTAAGAGACAAGCTACCTCGGCGGGAATCCTGCGAGTCCGAATTAGCCACTCGATCTCGCGGCGAGTGACGGAGGAGCCCTGCCATGAGCCTCGCTCGGGCCCAGAGGCAGTATCGTCATCCTCTATCAGGGCACCGTTGACGGAACTAGACATGGGGTCACCGGAGAAATCTATAGAGGAAGAACTAGCGGCGGAGGAGAGTCTAGAACTACGAGGCCCCGTCTTGGTTCTACCAAAAAACGGCGGCGGAGCGGAGAAAGAACTGCCGCGCGATAACAGAAGAGAAACAGAGATCTCTAGAGAAATATCTAGGCAATAGGACCGGACGAACTCACCGGCGACGGTGCCAGAGCGAGCGAGCGAGGTTGAAGGCGACGGAGCAGTACAGCGGGATCCCTGCCGTCAAGGACTCAGACGAGCGCACGGCGGCGGAAGTACGAGCGGGCGCAGAGGCGAGAGGAAGAAGAAGGGCACGGGTGAGCGAAAGGGGGAAAGTGAATCCCCCAGCGCCGCGCCCCTCTTTATAACCGCGCTACCCGCAAGGTAATGGGATCGTGGGTGTGGTGGTTGACCGTGTAGATCGTGTACGTAGCACCAACGCACGACGATGAGTGGAACCGCACCAGCGACCGCGCGGGGACGAAGCCACGATCCCGATGGAAGCGACACGAGGCGCCGCGCCCGACGATAAAGCGATGGCGTAATGAAAGAATCGAGCGACAATGAATACTGTAGAGGAACAAAAAACAAGAGAAACAATGATGAGTAAGACACGTAGGACGAGGCGTACACGGGAAGATACGATGATACCTCGAACGAGATAACTCGGAAACGAGGCAAAAGAAATCTCATGAAACTGATACGGCCCGGTCGAAGTTATTGGCGGGCCATACCATCTTCGGGGACTAATGTTGGGGAGATGACCTCGGGTAGGGTAAAGACGGGGAAAGACGAAAGGAAGTTGCCCGTCTAGTTTCCGAGTTACTGTTTGAGTCGGCCGAATCCTGTAGAGGCCGGCCAAGACAGGGAAGGGCAGGACCCTTATGATAATGGAAAGGCATTACCTGGCCGAGATACTACGTAAGTCGGCCGGGTTAGCTCGAATAATCTTAATACAGGTAAAGGACGAGCCGAGTTATGCAAGGCAAGGCCGAATGATACGAAGCTTACAAGAGAAGGAGAAACCTAAAGTCAAACTCTAGCTGCAGGCTAGGAAGAATCTGAGCGGAGCCACACAAGGGACAAAGGCGCTCGGCGTCAGAGGGGCAGAAGGAGGTCACGGAGGTGACAGTCCTGAAGCCCGAGGCACGCAGGAGGGGCCCTCTAGAGCCTTGCCGTCGTTAGAAGGGCGACAGGGAAAGGAGGCCGCCGAACTACTATTTTGGGACAAGCATATTCCTCGAATATGCTTGCCCCGTCAGCCCTAAAGGAACCCAAGGCTCTCCTTTATAAGTGGAGGCTTGGACCCTAAGGAAGGGATCAGCTCATTTTAGTACCGTTAGGCTGGTAAAGTTCTTCTTTTCTCCTTGTATACAGCTCAAGGAGCACTTGTAGCTCCAAGAAGGAGAAATAAAGATCTTTGCCTTAGTTTTTTGTGTGTAGAATTAACTGCATCTTCCCTCCCTAGATCCCTCTAGCATCCATTGGCCCCTTACTTTAGCCTACCCATGGCATCAGCCATGTCACCACCACGACAATATCTCTTCGCCTTACCTGATCTTCCCTCCCCCAAGGGAAGACAGTTTTCTCACTCTGTTTGTTTCATCAACCCCGAGCCTTGATCTTCTCCAGGTTCACCTCGATTGCACGCAGGGAAACGATGAAGCCCAACAATTTGTCGGCTGGAACCCCAAAGACGCACTTCTTAGGGTTAAGCATCATGTCGTATTTCCGGAGATTATCAAAGGTTTATTTTAAGTCAGAGATTAAGTCATTTGACTTTTTAGACATCACCGCTATATTGTCCACATAGGCGTGAACGTTCCGACCAATTTGATTGTGTAGGCAATGTTGCATTGTCCGCTGGTTTACATTTTTGATCGATATTCAAGCTGTGCTCGGCAAGTTCCCTAGGTACACCTTTCATGTCGGCAGGTTGCCAGGCAAAGATTTCCTTATTCTCACGGAGGAACTCGACGAGCGCGCTTTCCTATTTAGGGTGCAGGTTCGTCCCAATGGCGGTGGTCTTAGAGGCATCGCCTACCACAAGTTCCACCGGCTTGGTCTCGATGGTGGCCTTGAATGCTGGTGCGGAGTCAGAAATCTGCTTCTTCGACGCCGGCATCTCTGAGGCATCGACCTTGATCTGGATCTCCTTGAATTCTTCGCTATAGAGGATAGCTTCCGCAAAGGCTTCTTCTCCAATATCACAGTCCCTTGCCTTGGTAAAGCTTCCGGATACGGTGATGACACCGTTTGGTCCGGGTATCTTGAGCTTGTTGTAGACGAAGCATGGCTTGGCCGTGAAGGCATGGAAGATGTCGTGTCCGAATATGATGTGGTACACGCTCTTGAAGTGGACCACCTCGAAGGTCATGCGATCTTAGCGGTAATTATTGACATCGCCAAAAGCGACCTGAAGTGTGATGCACCCAAGGGACCGAACCTCCCGACCAGGAACTACGCCATGGAAGATGGTGCTGGTCCGCCTTAGGTTTGCCTCCGTCAAGTTCATCTTGTGTAGTGTATCCAGGTACATGATGTTGATGCTGGTTCCACTATCCACCATACATTTGGTGAACTCATTGCCGTCAATCAGGGGGTTGATGACCACGGCATACTGGTTCTCTGTAGGGATGAGGTCTAGGTGATCCTTCCTATCCCAAGTAATTGGAATCTCCGACCAGCGCAGGTACTGGGGAACTCGGGGTAAAGTGGCCATCAGTATCTTCATAGAGGTCTTCTATTGTCGGATAGAGGTCTTCTATTGTCGAAGGGGTTTTTGCCCTTGCCATCTCTCTTGGCGGCGTGCCTAGGGTCAACATACTCATCCATGTCACTTGAATCCTTGGAATCCTCATCCTTCTTCTTCCTCTTGCCCTTGCCTCGCGGTCTGTTCTTCCGACTTCGCTTGTAGCCGGACTCCGGGTCCTCCTTGAGATCATTGACGAACTTGCAATGGCGATTGGTGTGAGTGGCTTTGTCGTTGGCGTCGAGGTGTACCAGGCACGGCATATCACGGTACTCCTTGTAGGTTTGGGGAACGCGGAGTGTTGCCAAGGTAGTTTCACTTCCTCGCTGCTGCCCACGACCAGCCCCCCATCCTCGGCCACGCTGTCCGCCATCACCTCGTCCTGCAAAAGTCATAGCGACCATGTCGGAGGTTTGCTTTTCTTCTGGCGGGCTCTTCCGCTTGGTGCTGTTGTTCCTCCTAGCTTGAGTTGGAACGGCCGTTGCCGGCAGGGAGCCACGAGCATCATTGTCGGCAGCTGCAAACTCACTGGCTAGCTGGATCATCTGGTTGAGATCTAGCCGGTGATTGTCCTACAAGCACTTCAACTTATGTCAGAGCAACGCACCTTTCTCCAACCCATCGATGAAGGCGGCCATGGCGGTCTGGGCGTGTAATCCTGCGCAGGAATTCTTCATATCAAGCCAGCGAGAGAGGTATGCGCGAGATGACTCGTCTTTCTCCTGCACGTACCGCTGTAGATCACCAACAGTACATGGACGTTTATACCTACCCTCAAAGTTCTTGGTGAACGTGTAGGGTTCACAGCATAGAAAACAAAAATTTCCTACGATGGGAACAACTAAGTACCAAGATCTATCTACTAGATACAAGCAACGGGTGGATATACATCCATGGAATACATACCCTTGAAGACCGAATAGCGTTAACGAGGTTGTACTCGTGGATGATGTAGTCGAACGCTTGCCGATCTCAAGATCGTGATGAAGTCCATCTGGTCCAGCCGGTCTAGCACCATCAAGTCCAGCACCGCAAAGCAGTGGTGCATCCGTGATTGCACACACGTCCGGATACCCTGACAACCTCCGCGTCCTCGCTCCCGTGAAGTAGCGGAAGCAACAAATCCTTCCAGAAAAAGCCACCGGGAACATGGATCTCGCTGATCCGAGACCATGGGAAATTCTAAAGGGGGGAGAGAGATCCTTCGCGAGGAGGTGTTCTTTGAGAGGAGGAGAGGGGGGCCTTTTATAGGGAGGGGCACCCCAAGGGGCATGGCTCCCAGCCATGGTGGCTGCCCCCACCTCTTCCACATTCATGTGGGTGGAGCTCCCACTCAAAATGAAAAGCCTCCACTCCCATAAAAGAGCCTCCACTCAAAAATCCACTCACAGGCATTAAATTTCCACCAAATTTAATGCAAGCTCTCATTTAAATAACACTCTTTTATTTATTTATTCAGATTTTTTTAATTACTTTAATTAACAAACATTCACATAAAACCCATTGCTAGTATTCAATTCACATGCAGAACCAGTTTCAGCAATTTCAACCGAAATAGTTTCGGTGTCTAGTGAAATAAATTCCTGCGCTTTCCTTTTTCTTTCTCTGGCATATTATTTGCTCCAAATGGTGTCAGTATCCCTTAAGTTTGTCACCCTACGGTTCGCGAATAATGTAGACATGATCGATACCCCTCTCCGATCAATAATCAGCAGCGGGACATGGAGATCCGTAATGACTCCCACATATTCAACGATGACTTCTGTGATCGTGTGAACCTTATATGCATGTAACTCAATCCCTTTGTCTCGCTATATATTACATGTCCAAGATTCTATCATTGGTATCTCCATACCTAGTTTGATCTCGTTGCCGACATGTACTCTTTTCTCGTTCCCGTGATATAACATTCTAGTGATCAAATCACTTGCTTGCAAGCTAACTAATGTGATATCACTGAGAGGGCCCAGAGTATATCTCTCCGTCATCGGGATGGAAGAATTCCACTCTTGATCCATGAGCCTCAACATAACATCTTCGTAGCACTGAACCCATCTTTATAGTCACCCTGTTATGGTGTGATGTTTGATGTTATCAAGATACTCTTCCGGTGTTAGTGATTGACATGATCTCATGGTCTAAGGACTAAGATTACTTCGTATGATGTTATAGAAATATACACAATGACCTTGATCGTGATGCTATACTTTGGATGAATGTTCATCACATCATTCCAACAATGTTGTGACCTCATTATTAACAACATCCAATGTCCATGATCAGGAAACCTTTGATCATCTTGTTAATCAACGAGCTAGTTTATGAGAGAGGCATAACTAGGAACTTTCTATTTGTTTATTAAACACACATGTATTAACGTTTCCGTATTAATACAATTATAGCATGCAAAATAAACATTTATCATAAATAAGGAATACGATAATAACCACTTTATTATTGCCTCTCGGGCATATTTCCTTCAGAACGCTTCTTACATGTACAACCAATTGCAGATAGATTTCTTAGGCAAGTCATTAATCCATTGTCAGGCCGTGCCCGCCAGCATCAGAGGGAGGTACTTGACGGTGACATTGGGGTTACCCTCAGTGATCTCCACTGCGTTGCCATAATCCTGCAACTACGTAGCTGGTTTGGCGGTGCCGTCATAGAGCTTGATGGTCTTGTCAATCCGGAAACCATTGGGGTAAGTTGCGGTCCGTATTACAGGTCCAAAGAAACATGGTCCCAAGTACTGTCCTTCCCGGGCCTCGTGAATCTTGTCCAAACATGAATGTGCGTCGTATGGCTCTGGGCTTCTTTTCTTCTTCTTCTTGCCATCAGGGGATGGGCTGCGTGAACGACACGGGCCTCCTCCGCTATGGTGGTTGCTAGGTGGCGATGGAGGCGGAGGTGGCGGTGGGTTAGCTTTCTTGCTGTTGCCCTCCTGCGACGCCTCACGCTTGTCGCGGTTGCTTGTCGGATGTGGAGGGTCATGGCGTGACCAGCTCTTGTGTCCTTGGTTGCGCTCTCCGTCATGACGGGTCTGCTCCGTGTTGTCGCGGATGATGATGCCGCTCTGCCTTGGCGGAGGCATATCCGTACGACGTTGAGCCTTGGTATCTTCGCGATGTCGGGGGGACCGGGGCGATTGAGATGGGCGACGAGGTTGAGCCTTGCCTCCGTGGTTGCAGGATATGAGGATAGCA
This sequence comes from Avena insularis, assembly GCA_023614405.1. Classification (NCBI taxonomy): domain Eukaryota; kingdom Viridiplantae; phylum Streptophyta; class Magnoliopsida; order Poales; family Poaceae; genus Avena; species Avena insularis. The sequence goes on from CM042695.1 coordinate 94,123,567, forward strand.
TCCTTCCTATTGCGGGCATCCCTCCGTCTTTGTTCTGATGAACCCGTCTGGGACCCGACATCATGAGGAGATTGATCCCTTGGCGGCTTTGGCTGGCTAGACTGGCAGAACGCTGGGTCAGACTCAAGCCTCTGAGAGGTGGCCTTTTCCTGCTGCTTCACCGCTTTGGCCACAAGGTCATAGACCTGGTCCACAACTGCGGGTGATCTATCCTGATCCAGAAGGGTCTTGGCGACAGCGAGGTTGAGGAGAGGGGTGGGCATCACCTGCCTGCCTTCACTGTCAATGTATGGCTTGGCCTGTGCCGGCTTCGAGGGAGCCCATCCTAGGTTGCGTCGTACGCCAGGGTCGTTGATAACACGAGCTTGAGCTTTCTTATCCTTCTGCTATTTGAGCAGAGTCTTGTACTCGGCCTCCATTGCCCTAGCTTTCTCTATTGACTTATGCGCGTTGGCCAGATCTCGATCTAGCTGTGCACCTTGCTCCGCGATTGCATGTGCCTCCTCCAGTAGCTTCTGGCATTTCTCGTCAAGCTGGACTATGTTCCGTATATGGTCCACGGTCATGGGATTGACAAGCAAATTGACGTACATCACTCTATCAGCCGGAGTGATTTGGGCAGCAGCAGACGTGGATGCCGGAGGTGGCAGGTTTGCGGTGTTGTTTTTGCTCGGACCGATGCCGAGTTCCTGTGACTGCTGTACTGGGTTAGGCGGAGGGGGCATGACCTTTGCACGATCATTGTCGGCAGCAAAAAGTGGTCCCTTCCCTTTGTCCAGCGCTGTAGGCGGAGCTCGTCCTGGTTGATCTTCATCCATCACTGTCCCAATGGCGACGAACACCTCTCGGGATGCGATGATGTTGTTGGCCTGCTCGTCGCGCTTGTAATCCTCCTCCGTCTCCTGCATGGCAGAGTCTAGCTCCTCCGGGCTAAAGTCTATCTCCTCCGAGTCAGCGCTGATGTCGGCATAGAGCGCATCAAGCACGGATTCTAAGGGTGTCGGGGCTTCCTCGATGAGGGGCAGTGGAGGTGCAATAGCAGCAACGATGACTGGAGGTGGTGGCGCAACTGCGGCGATGATGACCGGAGGCGGTGGTGGCGGTGGCTGAGGTGGAGGGGCTCTATCAAGGAGCACAAGAGCTGTCTGAGCTGCCTCCTCAGCCTCCGCGTAGTTGTTGATGGTGCTCACCATGCTTTCAAAAGTGAGGCGTCCTGAAGCCTGCTGCCGCCTTAGCATATGCCGGAGAAGTGTACCTTGGTCCAGTCCTTCCACAAAGTGATACATAGCATCATCATTGGGGTAATGAGCCAGAGCGGCCCGTATACAGAGCCACCTGGCAAGGTAATCGCGGGGGTTTTCGCCCTCTCTCTCAATGCAACACGCCATATCAAAGATGGTCACCACTCCGACGAACTTGGATCTCTGCTGTCCAGACGCGCGGATGAAGCCGGCGGACTTGCAGCGATCTTCCACCGTTATATCCTACATAGAGGCGGTTTGGGTGGGCCTTGAATTTTTCCAATCTTTGCCGAAAAACTCCGAAGAGATATCCGACATTGATCCTTCCACGAACGTATCCTGCCCGTAGGCGGTCCGTGCGGGTCTTGATGCTCCTCTGACTCCCAGGGAACTAGTGCCCGAGTCAGTTTCGCCGATGAAGAGGTGGATATCTCTGATGGGGACAACTGAGCACTGTAACAACCCAAGTTTGTAATATATGTAACTAGTACTTAAGCATTGCATGAATGTGTTAAACCCAATAAAATGTTTGCATGTGATCAAGTGTGTGAACCAAAATAAAAGTGCAAAACCCTAAACCCTAGTCCTTCCCCCTCTTTTTGAAATCCATTCAAAGTGGTTTGAATTTGAAAAGTACAAAAATAATGGAGCCCAAATGGATTATAAGGGCCCCTATGTGTTTCAAATAATATTCTAAACTTCTTGGTATTTTTGAAATACTCTAAAATAGATTTGAAATGGTTTATAAATGGAAAAGAGAAAAACAGAAAAAGTACAACTGGTTTGGAAGAAAAAATAGAGCCAGAGCCCAACCAAGCCACAGCCTAGGCCAGCCCAGCTCCTCTCCCTCCTTTCCCTGCCGCCTGTGCTGCAGACCGCGGCCCAGCTTGGCCCAGGCACAGCCCACCCGGGCCCAATACCGCTTCAGCGATGCCCCTATCGTCTTCCTCGCATGCGGCAAGCTGCTGCGTGCCCACGCCGCCGCCGTCGATCCTGCCGCCTGATCCTCGCCGTCCGTCGAGCTCGGGAGGAGGATAAGGTCGCCACGCCGTCATCCTTACTCCCCTATCCATTCTTCCCCTTCCTAGAGACCCCTCTCTCTCTTCTCTTCCGCAAGGAGTCGAAACCCTAGCCCGTACCTCGTCAGTGCCCCGCCGTCTCCAGCCACCCCAGGTCCCTCTGAGGCCACTAAGAGCTCCGCCTCGCCGTGCCGGTCTTCCTCGCCAACGGAATTGAGCACGGGTGCTACCAATCAATCGCATCGCCCGCTTCTTCCCCGTCACCGACGTGCTCTGCCGCTCGCCTCGCCGTCGCTCCAGTCACTGCCTCGCCTCGCTGTCACCATCAATCCCTCCAGGGTGAGCATACGGTGCTTAGGCACCACTCCGAATCCTCTATCTCGCTCTGTGTCCCGCCTGCGCCATAGCTTGCCGAGCGCCGCCGCTGCTCGCCGTCGTACGCCTTGCTCCGATGACCATCCGCAGGCGGTGCCGCCACTAGCTAGCTTGCCTTGCAGCCCTGGTTCGAACCACATGCTTAGCTCGCGCGTGCGTGCTCGGAAACGTCGGCGCTGATGACCATCTGCTGGTGGCCGGCGACATGACATCACGCCAACGTCATCATGACGCCAGCGCGTGGGTCAGCTCCTGGTCAAACCCCCTCGGGTCCCACCTGTCCACGTGGAGGCCGATGTGGCTCTGAGGCCCACCGGTCAGCCACTGTGGCTAGCTCAGCCCTCTGTGTAAAACATTCTAGGGCGTGTGCTGATGTCACAATGACACATTAAATTATTTTAAATGATTTAAATAAATCTAGAAAATGAATAAATATTGGAAATTCAATAACTAATTAATTATAAGTCAGAAACATATGAATAATATATCAAAATGTTCAGAAAAATGAGAACTATCTAATTACACTATAATCATGCATTGCTAAACAACTTTCATGCCAAGTTTAATTAGGAAAACATAGTAACCCCTCACAGGTGATTCCGGAGTTTCCCCGAGTTAGGGTTTGCACCCCTTGGAACCCCGATTAAATTGCCGAGCATGTTTTAGGGTTTCAATTCAATACAATTTAACTTGTCATATCATCATACTTGTTTGAGCATTGCATCGACGCCATGTCTTGATTGTTGCCTTTCTTTCCGGTGTTGGTTCTTCGCGATAGGATCCGAGCCCAAGGCTGAAGTCAACGACACCGAAGGTCCATACCTGTCTACTGACGGACAAGGCAAGCATAGCCTCTCATTCTGAACCTACTTTTACAAAGTATATTACTTTCTCGCTATGATGCACACGATTCCAATGTGGTATTTTGTCAGTAGTTAGTGTTACCTATCTGCTGCATAGTTTCCCTCTTGTAGCCTTATACTCCTGATCCACTGCTCCTAGCATACCTAGGTCTGGCAGTTGAGCGTTGCTAGAGCTTCTGTGACCGACAGCTTAGCCATGCATAGTAACAACGTCTGATCTGTCCGAATGATGAATCAGAGATGCCGGAGAATCTAGAAAGGTAGGAGATGGTGATATCATCGAAGGAGTTAACTAAACATGCTAAGGCTTGTATGGGAGGCCACGTTGGGTGTGGTTTTTATAGTCCCATGCTCGCCACCACTAGGAACTGAGTTCTTACCTTTGGAACCAAGACGAGCGTACAACCACATGGGGATTGGGAACCCCTCGACTGACTAACTTGCCTAGTATATTCCATGCGTCACATAGTTCAGGCTTTCCATTTGGCATATGCATTGAAAATGTTTTTGAAAGAGGGGGTGATGGAGGTGCATCATAACATGTAGGAAAGCGTGGACCGGGTTGCTTGGGGTAGATAGCGACCCTGGTAAACCAACCTCGACTCACATCTTTAAGTACCGGCTTCGGAATTTGACCCATTACGACAGAACCATACTTATTGCGTGACTCATGGTCTCGGCGAAAGCAAGGTAAAGGTCGTGGTCAACCACACCCTCTGCCAGCACACCAAGGAAGTGTGTCAAGTGGCGCTAAGAGTCGGTTGGTACGTGTGGGTAAAGTTGTACACCTATGCAGGGTATTAATCTTTTCGAAAAGCCGTGTTCACGGTTATGAACAACTTGGCAACCGGACTTAAGATCATAGATAACATTAACCACTATAAAACTTGCTGATCCACGTGTGCTTAAGGATGCTTCCTCTGGGTCGAGGGGGTGATCCTAGATAGGAGGTTATGATGAAGCTGGTGGTTACCAATATATGATGAACAAGATGAAAAAGTGGTTATCTTATCCCTTTTTAAAAGATTCCGAATAGACGAGCCTCTTCTCTCTCTTGTTTACAAATTAAGATTTCTTTACGCAAAATAAAATCCTGAGAAAGCCTTTCTATCCAGAGCATGTAGATACTAGGTTATCTAAGTCTTGCGGAGTACATTCTCGTACTCAGCCTTGCGCCATTGTTGTAGTTGCAACTGAAGGTGGCTTCTATGTTGACATAGACGAGTAGTTGGGGGTCCCAGGTAGCAGCCTGAGGACTATGGGATGGAAGTCACTTTTTTTATGGCCTCGTAGGCCTTTTGCTAAGTTGTTGTGTAGAGCAACATATTTGCTTTTTCTGTGTGATGTAATGTTGGGTCTATGACCTCTGGTTTGTAATAACTCTAATATCTTACTCTGTTAAGAGTTTAAACTTATGCTGTTGAATCCCTATGTTCTGTAATGTTACCGAATCATACTATGATCTTCCGTGTTTGGAGTTGAACTTATCTTAGACGGTGATCTGAGGTTAGTTTAACCCTAACCCCCGGGGGGGGGGGTGCTACAAGCACCCCGTAGGGTTCGAATTCACTGGGATCCAGAACTCGTCAGGAGGGACGATCGGAATGTTGCCGGAGAAGAGAACGCGAACGATGGCTACGGTTTCGCTAATTCCCGCGAAGATCTTCTACCTACCCGTTGTAGAGCCTGAAGCGCCTCTTGCCCCACGATGGGCGCCAACTGTTGTGGTATTGCCGACGAGTACGCCATGGAGGGGTTCTCACAGTGCGTGTTTAGAGACGTGGGGTAAGGCAGACGGTTGACGGGTACGAGGTAACACAACTTACCTAGGTTCAGATCCCATAACGGTGGCAGAATCCTACTCCTGCTATAAATCACTATAATGGCAATATGCTGAGTTACAGGGATTGGTTCGCTGTGCGAGGTATGAGTTGAGTTAACTAATCTTGCGTTTTGCCCTAAAGGCTCCCATAGGCCCAACTTATATAGTCCCCAAGTCCTAGGGTTACAGGGAAAGTCCTAGCCGGACAGGTTACAGAGTCCTACATAGTATACAATCAGTCTAACGTGTCTTGCACTCCAAGGCTCTGGGTACGTCGGTGACTCCTCCGTAGCCTTCCTTTATCCGGCATGGGCCTCCCTTCTGGATCCATCTAACTGGGGCCCCTAGCAGGCTGTGGGCCATGCTACCAACTGTGGGCCACCCGGGTTATCCGGATTAGAGACATGCTATGAGGATACCCATATAGCATATCCCCAATAGTCGACGAGCTCCCCGTTGGCGTCGCAGATGGATGCCTCGATTATCCCTCGCCAGGGCAGGCGTTGTGATAATCCAGGGACTCCATCCATGTCGAGCTGTAGCCAGGCGTGACCTGGGATTTGTCGGTGCTCGCTAGGAGCCGCTGTTGGCAAAGGTAGGCGGCCAACACAGACTCTCCACCGTTATCCTCTAGCTTCGGCTTGGGATGGTGCAAACTCCCATGAGGCTACTCCGGCTGACGCGGCTCACCGATAACGATTCCGCTCGATGGGTTGCACCTTGCCAGCAGTGTGAACTCCTCCTTCACCTCCTCTTTGGTGGCGGGGTAGGGGAGACGTGTGAGGAGGAGCGCGCTGGCTCAAAAGACGACGAGCATGAGGAGGATCGTGATGTTGCCATTGAAGCTTGTGGAAGCCACCAGGAGAATCGTGGTGTTGACGACGACATATCCAATGAGGGTCGTTGCCCCACCAATGAAGGTGTCCCGCCTGGTTGTAGGTGCTCAACGACCTCGAGGTCCGCCATGTCCTCCGTCCACTTTGCATGGAAGAAAGTTGCACCACCATTCGTCGTTGTCGGCAGCGGACCACAAGGGGACTCCCACTCCTCTAGTGGTAGGGGATGATGGACGGTGTGTGTTCGCCGTTTTACCCCCGATAGCAGGAAAAGGGGCCGCATGACCATTGATGTCGATGATGTTTCCCTCCACACCATGCAATACTACACACGTTGCAATGATGACATGATGCATCACTGCGCCCACCTGGGAACTGGCTTGTCCATTACTCGGCTTGATCGGAGGTTGGCGATGACAATTAATATGGAATACTACGTATTTGAAAGGACATGGATGTCGCCTAAAGGGGTGAATAGGCATTTTAAAACTATTACATTTTTCTTCTAATAAATATGGAGTAAAACTATGTAGTTTATCAAGGACAAAAACTAAATCCATTAGGGTCAACTAAGTGCAGCAACTACTTATGTTAAGCAAGACAAGCAACAAGGTGATAGCAAGATATATAATTTTAAGCATGAAGGCTATCACAATATAAATAGCATAAGTAAAGAACTCTTGTATAGAGATAACCAAGACACGCGAAGATGATGATTTTATCCCAAAGTTCAATTTAAAAGAAGCTAATATTTGTTGAAGAGGTGAGGCAGCACAATGATCTCCGAATGTCATAAATGGCTCACCTTAAGGTGTGGTGGCTCGATGCACACCTAACGCCACAGAAGGACTCACCCCAAGATGCGGAGGAACGCCACTCATTGACACCACAAAAGTCTTGTTGAAAATATGAGAAATTTAACACAATATTTAATCCAAATAAACAGCAGAGAAAAACATGACTAGAAATATAGGAATAAAATAGTCATGTAATCTATAGGATAAATAGTAACTAGCAATTCTAAACAGTTTGCTATGATAACATATGAAGTATGATCTAAAGAAGATAGGTGAAGGTAGCATACAGTCTAGCGGAGGGACCAGTGTTGATGTTGCGGTTGGTGTTGGAGTTGTTGTCGAAGAGGTGGTCGACATCGGTGAAGAAGTCGTCATTCGGGAAGTAGTCGTCAACGCATGTGATGAAGCCAGTAGTCTCGCGAAGCACTCCCCAAAAACCTTAATGCCCTTATCCCGTATAGGACTCGAAGCAGCAGGGTTCCGGAGTCCTAATGTTCTAACTCGTGGTGAATGCCGCAAGCCAGGATGGGGAAAACTTGGTGGTCGCTCAAAGCTCTAGAACTGGAGGCATCAGGCAAGTGTTGGTATGTATAAGAGGAGGCACGACCTCTCTCTCTTATAGGCACATATCGAGGAGGTGGACATGCATAGGAGGGAGACGAAAAGAGAGACAGGAGGCGAACCGAAAAGGCTGCGGCCAGAGCCGAGCATCCTCCATTGAGTTCGGATTAATGATACACTCATCCTCCACTAAGTTCATATTCAATATTCACTAGCGCAGAATGTACATCTTCCATTCATGTGTGGCAAAATAAAACTCGGCTCGACGAGATTCCTGCAACTCGTGGCGCGCACGCGTCGTGATGAGGCGAGGCGAGGAAAACGACGGGGAGGAGTGCGCGTGTATATGTATTCTCTTCTCAAGATCGTACAAGTGGTGGAAGAGCTCACCTTATAAGCTGGTCTAACTTCCACTCAACTAGAAATGTGGGACTAAACTTTTGTCCCACCTCTTTCCTGGCATGAATGATCAAAGTAGGCCTCTAGGATTTCAGGAATTATTGGCATATAATAAATGGACTGGGCCTATTTTTATGAAAAATTCCAATAATCCCCCACTAGATCTTAGAGCCACACAAAATTTGCCTATGGTTCCAAAGCATTGTTTTGTATACCGGCACTATAGTGGAGACTGTTAAGTTGAACTTCCACCTTGACTTCATGTTACACTAGATTACAACTTGTACATGGACTATGTCTTGAACTGCAAGTTTGCTGCGAATCTAGTTACACATAAAGCCTTGATTGATACCAGGCAACCATAGAACTTTCCTGCCGGTGGATCTTATGCGTTATATTCAGTGGCCTTTCATGAGTTTACTAGAGAGACCCAACTCTCATAGTCTTGCGGCATTAACAGACGGACTCATATATGTGTGTTCTTAAAAAGATGTTCTGTAGAACAACATCTCTTCTTAAGAAATAAGCCACTTAGAACACATTAATATAAAATCAGACTACCGTGTAGAATAGAAGAGTATTGCATCTTCATGGAGTGGTATTTTGCAAAAGTAAGGATACTCTTATCTCAATTGACCAACATCTTGTCTCCCAGTTCTACTTCATGGGATCTCCGATTACATAGATTGGGTTACCACTGTGAGCAATTTAAGTTATGGGTCTCATAACTATCTCCCTTGATGCATTATCTATCACATTCTATGATAGACCCTTTGTGAAGGGATCTTCCAGATTTTAGATGTTCGGATATAATCCAACTCAATAACTCCGGAGTTTCTCATTTTTTGTCAGATTTCAGTCTCCTTTTCACATGTCTTGATGACTTCATTTTATCCTGAGAAGTGTTTACTTTGAAAATCACAGTTCATAAGGATTGTGGGTATTGGTTTTTCAACCACATGTTAATTCATCAAGAGTTCATGAAGCCACTCTACTTCAACAATGACCGTGTCTAATGTTATGAGTTCTTCTTGTAGGGTTTGCAGCACGGAAAACAAAAAATTCTATTGCGGGAACACTCAAAACCAAGATCTATTCTACGAGATCGGTGCAACGAAATTGTAGAGAACTAACCCTCAAAGATACAAAGCGTTTAACAAGATTCAGATCTCGTGGTTGATGTAGTCGATCACTTGCCGGTCTTAGGATCACGTAGACGATCCTTCTAGCACCACGTTCTAGCAGCGCTTCCGCAGTCGGTCACACGTACGGTAGTCGATGAAGACCTTCATCTCCCTTGTTCCAGTAGGGTAGCGGAGGTTGTAGATCTCCTCGGAATCCCAATAGCACGACGGTGTGGTGGTGGTGGAGGAGGAGAAGAGATTACTATAGGGCTTCGCCTAAGCCGGAGCAGTGTATGGAGAAGAGAGGGAGGCGCCGGTGGCTAGGGTTTGGGGTGAGGTCCTATGGGGCGCCCTCACCCCTCCTTATATGGGTGGGGGGCTACGGCTAGGGTTCCCACCCCTGGACGAGTCCTTCCCCAACTCCTCTAGGCTTGTGGCAAGGAAGGGGAGAGGGAGAACTTCTCTCTCAAGGTTTCCCTTTCCTTCCCTAACTAGGATTTGACTTTTCAAACTAGGATTTGACTTTTCAAACTAGAGTTTGTTTCTCTATTCCTAGTCCATGGCCTAGTTGGCCTAGGGTATGATGCGCCTAGCCGATCAGGGTATGCTGCATTCCAAGTACCCCCTCCCGTGGTGGTGGACCTTCCAGAATATTCTAGAAGCTTCCGGTCAAAACACAGAAAACATTTCTGAACCCCGGAAATTGACTTTCCTTACATGAATCTTATTCTCCGGACCATTTCGGATCTCCTCGTGATACCCTGGATCCAATCCAAGACTCCAAACAACATTCTATCTCCAACTCACATTCCATATCTACTCAAACAACATCGAATCCTTAAGTGTGTCTCCCTACGGTTCGTGAACTATGTAGACATGATCGAGACACCTGTCCGATCAATAACCAATAGTGGGATATGGAAATCCATAATGGCTCCACATGTTTCTACAACGACTTCGTGATTGAATGAACCATTTACATACGATACCGATTCCCTTTGTCGCGCGATACTTTACTTATCCGAGGTTTGATCGTCGGTATCTCTATACCTAGTTCAACCTCGTTACCGATAATTAATCTTTACTCGTTTTGTGATATGACATCCCTTGTGACCTAGTAACATGCTTGCAAGCTAATTGGATGACATTCCACTGAGAGGGCCCAGAGTATATCTATCTGTGATATGGATGGACAAATCCCACTCTTGATCCATGTGCTTCAACACATACTTTCAGAATACCTAATGCCACCTTTATAACCACCCAATTACGAAGTGGTGTTTGATGTCATCAAAGCATCCATCCAGTGATGGTGATTAACATGATCTCATGGTCGAAGGATTAGGTTACTATGTATTTGAAATCTTGTAGCAAACAAACTCTAAATGACTTTGATCTTACGCTATGCTAACTATAGGAGTGTGTCCATCACATCATTCTCCTAATGATATGATCTTGTTATTAATAACATACAATGTCCATGATCAGGAAACCATGATCATCTATTAATCAACAAGCTAGTTGAACAAGAGGCTTACTAGGGACTCTTTTATGTTTACAAAACACACAAGTATTAATGTTTTTGGTTAATACAATTATAGCATGGGATGTAAAAAATTATCATAAACACAACGATATAATAATAATAATTTTATTATTGCCTCTTGGGCATATCTCCAACAGTCTCCCACTTGCACTAGAGTCAATCTAGATTACATTGTGATGTACCTAACACCCATGGCGTTCTAGTGTTGGTCATGCTTTGCCCTAGGGAGAGGTTTCGTCAATGGATCTGCCACATTTAGATTTGTGTGTACTTTGCAAATCTTTATGTCACCATCTTGGACATGCTCGTGAATAGCATGAAAACGTAGCTTGATATGCTTCATCTTCTTGTGTGACCTTGGCTCATGCGCACTGGCTATGGCACCCATGTTGTCACAGTAGATGGCCATCAGGTCCAACGCACTAGGAACCACACCAAGCTCCATAATGAACTCCTTCATCCATATCGCCTCTTTTGAAGCCTCTAAAGCATCTATGTATTCCGATTCAGTTGAAGATCTCTCCACAATGCTTTGCTTAGCACTCCTCCATCTCACTGCTGCACCATTAAAAGTAAATACGTATCCAGATTGCGACTTAGAGTCATCCGGATTGGTGTTCCAACTAGCATCGGTGTAACCATTTACAACGAGATCTTCGTCACCTCCATAAGAAAGAACCATATCCTTAGTCCTTCTCAAGTACTTTAGGATATTTTTGACCGCTATCCAGTGATCTACTCCTGGATCACTTTGATATCTGCTAGTAAAACTAACAACATATGCAATATCTGGTCCTGTACATAGCATGTCATACATGATAGAACGTATGGCTGAGGCATAGGGAGTTTTGCTCATCCTCTCTCTATGTTTTGTCATAGATGGACTTTTATTTTTACTCAAGGTCATAGTAGGCAACATGGGCAAGAAACCTTTCTTGCTTTCTTACATTCCAAACTTCTTTAGAACCTTGTCCAAATATGTACTTTGTGAAAGCGCTATTAAGCGTATTAATCTATCTCTATAAATCTTGATGCCTAAAATGTATGTAGCTTCACCAAGATCCTTCATTGAAAAACTATTATTCAAATAGTCTTTGACACTTTTAAGAAGTTCTATATCATTCCCAATCAACAATATGTCATCTACATATAGTACTAGGAATGCTACGGAGCTCCCACTCACTTTTTTGTAAATACAAGCTTCTCCATAAGTTTGTATAAATCTAAAGCTTTTGATCACCTTATCAAAACGTTGATTCTAGCTCCGGTATGCTTACTTCAATCCATAAATGGACCGTTGAAATTTGCATACCTTGTTTGCACCTTTAGGATCGACAAAATCTTTGGGTTGTACCATATACAACTCTTCTTCAATGTCACCATTGAGGAACGCTGTTTTGACATCCATCTGCCATATCTCATAATCGTAATATGCAGTGATGCTAACAAAATCCTCATATACTTTAGCTTCGCAACCGGTGAGAAAGTCTCATCATATTCAACTCCTTGAATTTGTCGGAACTCTTTCGCGACAAGTCGATCTTTATATATGGTTACATTACCATAAACATCTGTTTTCTTCTTGAAAATCCATTTGTTCTCGACAGCCTTGTGGCCATCCGGTAAGTCCACCAAAGTTCACACTTGGTTTTCGTACATGGATCCAATCTCGGATTTCATGGCTTCATGCCATTTGTTGCAATTTGGGCTCATTGTCGTGGTATTGCCAACGAGTATGCCATGGATGGGTCCTCATAGTGCGTGTTTAGAGACGTGGGGGAAGGCAGACGGTTGACGGGTACGAGGTAACACAGCTTACCCAGGTTCAGATCCCACAACGGTGGTGGAATCCTACTCCTGCTATAAATCACTATAATGGCAATACCGAGATTCTAGATTGGTTCACAAAGAGGTGACTAGAAAGTCTAAGTTATCGTGCCCTAAAGGCTCCCATAGGCCCGACTTATATAGTCGCCAGGTCCTAGGGTTACAGGGAAAAGTCCAAGCCGGACAGGTTATAGAGTCCTACACTGTCTATTACTAGTCTTGTGTGTCTTGTACTCCAAGGCTCCGGGTATGCTGGTGACTCCACCGTAGCCTTCCTTTATCCGGCATGGGCCTCCCTTCTAGATCCATCTAACTAGGCCGCCCAGCAGACCATGGGCCATGCTACCAACTGTGGGCCACCAGGGTTATCCGGATAAGAGACATGCTATGAGGATGCCCATATAGCATATCCCCAACAGTAGCCCCCGGAGAACTCCGAGATCTTGCGCCGTCTTGCCTCTTCATGTGGAATGCTCCGTCTAGATGGATGTCGGCAAATCGTCAAGCAATATCTTGTAGTCCTCCCAAAGAACCCTGCAAGGTTTTCTCTGTCTTCAACTTATAAGTCAGAGAAATGCTGAATCTTCCATCATACTCTTCCGTAGACGGACTAAATCCATCCATGCCGGAATCTTCTGATGTGATGGTTCACCTGCCTATGTTACCTAGGGCGACGTAGACGTAGGTCATCAATGCCTCGTAACTCACACATGCAGAGAACGCAATCATGTCCACTTTTCCCACGCGAGCGATGCGAACCGTTGGCGGCGACGGTTGGGACGTGGCGAAATTTCCGCGCACGTTTGCGCACACATCGTCTACGCGGCAACCATCCGATCAACCTGCATGAATCTTGATGTTGGAGATCATAAATAGTAACTGTGGTGGAAATTTACTTTTCACCTCATTCTCTCCTTGCATCGTCTTCTTCCTCCAGCGAGCGCCCCCTAGAGCTCTCCGCGCAACCTTGCGAAAAACCCTAACTCCTAATCTCGCCAGGCACTTCCAAACTCGCGCAATGGCCAGTAGCAGCTCTACTCCCTCGATGGCAGCGTCGGGCTAAGCCGCGGCGAAGCCGGCGAGCTCCGTCGTCATGCCCCCAGAGGGCCTGGTCATCCCCGTCTCTGTGGTGGTTGAGTCCATCGGCGACGACCACAATCCAGCGGCGCTGGAGCTGCTGGAGGAGGACAACGACTCCCACAAAGGCGATTAGTGCGGTTCGGACATCACGGACCGCGACATCAAGGAGCTGATCGTCGAGGGCTATCTTCCCGCGATGGAGGGGCTCGCCTAGCGGGCGGTGCCGGCCGACGAGGTCACACCTTCTCCCCAAGCCAGAGAAAAGGTGTACCTCAAAGCACAATTTGTACGTGGCGTCTCCCTGCCCATCTCTAACTTCTTCCTTTCCGTCTTGAACCACTTCCGAGTACAGCCCCAAAACCTTTCTCCCAATAGTATCCTAGCGCTTAGCAATTATGCGGCGTTGTGCGAGGGTTACTTAGGGATTAATCCTAGGCTAGATCTCTTTGTGTATTTCTTCACCGTTAAGCGCGAAGCTGGAGCCAGCAAGGACGAACTTAGAAATTGTGGCACCATTAGCTTCAAGATTTGTCCTGGCCGGCGGTTCCCCGACATTGTCGTCCACGAGTCCTGCAAGAACTGGCAACATACTTACTTCTATGTCCCAGATATCCCTCTGGCCGACCAAGAAGTAATGTACCTAGACTTCATCAACGGAGCCGCCGCCGAAACTTCGACATGGAGATCCCAGGCCGCATACCTTCCCTCCGACATCGACGCTTCCCGCGCCATAAGGCGGATAGAGTGGTTCGTAGAGGCAGGTTTGACCGGCTTGGACCTAGCCATGTGCTGGTTCATCAGGCGAATCCAACCTTTGCAGCACCGCTCAAAGCTGATGCACGAGTATACCAGTGATAGAAGGGATAGCCTCCGCATCTCCGTGGACAATTTCTCGAGAGACTCCATCAAGCTCCATCTCAAGGACATCGTCAAGGTGAAGGACAAGAAGCATGGCTTCACCATCACCTACGACATGTTCGTAGAGAGCAAGTGCCCAAAGGTAACTGTTTATTTTCCGTGTATGACATATACTCCAGTTCTTCCGTCTAGCAATTTCCATCTCATCTAACACGGTGGTTCTTCACCTTATAGCTTAGCGACATAGATGAGGACAGCATGGCTCCTCAAATCTATGATCCAATGATGAAGGAAGTCACCGTCGTATCCGACGACGATGCTCTGTTGGCGCGAAAGCGGAAGAGCTCCACCTCTGATGCTGCTGACGGAGGCAAGAAGAAGAAGACGGAGGGTGGAGCCTCCAAAAAGACTACCGCTGCCCTGGAGGCGGAGAAAAGAAAGACTACTGGGATCCCTTTTGATAAAGCACCCCCTCTTGTGTAAGCTTATTTCTCTCCGACATTGTCCATTTATTTGTCATGTTCCTGTACTTATACATTTTGCACATTTCAGGAAGAAAGCCACGACCAGCTTGAAGAAGACCTCCAAAACATCGGGGGCTTCTAGAACCATCAAGGACATGCTACATCACAACGCATCTACCGCCATCGCCCCTGTCAGTCCTACCGTCAAGCCCTCCTCCGCTCCGACAAGATCACAAGCTAAGGAAGCATCTGGCCCTTCCGCCATGGAAGTGGACTCAGGTGCCTCTACCGAGATTGCTGTCATTGGCGAGCAGGCAACGCAGGAGAGTGCCACACACAAAATGGTTGAAGCTTCAGCCAAGGATGCCATTGGTAGCGGTAAGGCGGTGGTGGAAGCTGGTACTTCTGCCGTAGGCGGCGCCCTCGCACTCAAGAAAACCATAGAGTATCCAAAGATAGTCTATTCGGTTCTTACACCGGGTAGCACTGCTCTGGTTCCTGGTGCGGCACCGACATCTCCGACGTGCAGTCTAGAGGAGCTCCTCCGACAAGCAGAGATCTTGTAAGGAAACAACGTATCCTTTGGCAAGCTGCTGGCCGAGAGTGCTACCAACCTCAATATCATTGCACTTGTAAGTTTTATTTGCCTTTTCCATTTCATATGAATATCCCACTGTAGCCCCCGAGGATTTAGACGGAAAACCATAGGTCTTTGCGTCTGAATGATCTAAGAGTAACTAAAGTAGAAAACTTCTCACTGTAGCCCCCAAGCATGTAGTTTGAATGAATTATTCCGACTAGATGCTTTAAGAGTAGCATACGAAGTGTTTATAAATCTCAATACTGTAGCCCCCAAGCCTCTAGTTGTAACTGAATTAGTTCCGACTAGATGCTTAAAGAAAAGCTAAGCATACATCCGAGTTAAAAACTTTATATCAGAGCCCCAAGCTTCTAATCGAAAACTGAATTAGTTCCGACTAGATGCTTAAAAAAAGACTAAGCATATTGCTAAGTTAAAAACTCTCGCTGTAGCCCCCGAGCGTCTAGGTGGAAATTTTCCGGCTAGATGCTCCAAGTAGACCAAACAACGTTTTAATTTTTCTTTTTTCCATAGAACGAGAATGCTCGAAGGGGCATGACCAAAGATAAGTACCAGAAGATGCGCGTGGACTTGGAAGCCGAAAACGGTAAAACCGCCTTCTTGAAGGAACAGATCATAGAGATCAAGCGTTTGTTTTTCCTTTCCTTTTCATATTCCGACTTAAACTTGTGTATTCTCCGAGTACTCACTGTGTATTGTGCTTTCTCCGACTTGCAGAAACTATTGTCAAGGCTAAGGAAATTGTCGAGCAATCCAAGCACATTCAAGAGCTGGATAGCGAGAACAAGATCCTTAAGCAGGAGAGGAAGGACATGCTGAAGATGTAAGATCCCTCCTTTGTAAAGGAAAGGATCCCTGTGATTGCAATGCTAGTCCCTGGATCAATGCTAGCATCCACAGTTTAAGATGAAGTACACAGATACAAAGGTCGTTTATTACATTCATTCCAGAGATAAAACATAGTCTTTTACAACTCAGGGCCAAAGGCCTAATACAAGAGTTTATGGAATAAGTAAATAAACATAAGTCCTCATCTTCATGTGCCACAGGCAAGCATGTTGACTGTAGACTCATGACTCCTACCCATCATCGGAGTAACCTGCAACATCACAAGTTACAACCACAGTGGGTCAATACTTTGGAATAGTATTGGCAAGTGATACCTTAGTAAATTTTAAGTGGACTATAATACTATATGCATTTTGGCTAAGTGTAGCTTGGCTTGCTTTGCTCAAAATAGGTTTTTCCTATTAGTTGAAATCACTAAGTTTTTCTTTGTCAAAAACTTCCCAAGTAACCACCAATAGACATTGGGGTCCTTCACCCTTGTTCACCCACAAGTTTTAACTTAGAAGTTGGAGTGATGAGATTCTTGTAGCTTTCATGTCTTGATGCTCAAGTTGTCCATTGCCATGGACTTGGCTAAGTACTTAGATTTTCCATCTGCAGAGGTTGTGCACTTTCCCCACCAGACTTGGTTTCCCAAGACAGGACCTTTCAGAAGCCTTTCCTTAGTCAAATGGACGCGTTCCAACCTATCATTCCCACTACCACCAACTGTCCAAGTGACTAAGTTCTAGCAACCTATATGATCATGGCAGAGCCCATATTGCCAAGTGGTTGCACTGTAAGCTTTCTCAACACTTGGCCTCCAAATCCCTTTGTGCCTGGGTGGCATACCACAAGTGAGATACACAAGCCAAATCCATGGCCTTGTGTAACCACTCAACCAAAAACCACCATTCAAGTCCCATTCCACCCAGGAAGTTCATTGACTTAGTTGTTTTATTAAGAAAAGCATGAGTCCCAAAGGACTTAGAATTATTTCACCATAGCATATACATACTTTACCAACCCTTGTTTTCTACTAGCTAGGCTAGGCATGGCATAGTAACTTAACTTAGGAAAATTCCCTAGCAATTCTACAATTCTACACTACATAGGATTTCCCAACATAGCATTTGGCAAAGTAGCATGCAAGACTTAGCAAAAATAATTCTAATGCTTATTCAAAATAAAGGGTGGAAATATCATGAAGTATCACTTGCCTTGGTAATGGGGAGAGTAGCACTCTTCACAATCACAGTCACTAGCAAAATCTACACATAAAATTTGTAGCACACAATTACACACAATTTATATACAACCAAAATTATGTATGCATGCATGCAAGAAAGTGCTAAATGATGATTTGTGAAAACCCATCAAGCAAGTACAAGATACAAAAACATAACTAAGTCAAAGAGTTTGCTAACTAAATTTATTTAGCCCTAAAACAATTTGCTAAACAAAATCTATACTCAAAATGGACCTAAACATGTTTCTTCATACAAAGTCATTTTAACAGATACTATTTGTTAAACACAATGCAGATTCAGCAAGGCCTTGATTCACTGATTCCAACGGTATGAAATTTGCAAAAATCTAACGTGGAAATCTCAAGTTATAGCCATTTGAAATTGGGATCAAAATCTGGTTTGAATTCTGTTTTTTAAATCTAACCCTAGCCACGCGTCGCGATATTACTGGCGCGTACCGGTTCGCACCGGATCACCCTTCTGTGCCGTTGGATTTAACTAATGCTGCACGGCTCAGATCTGTCCATACCCCTTCGTTAAGTGAACTATTTCTACGCGTAGGATCTAGATCTGACGGCTAAAAATCTCCTAACCAGAAACGAGCGGCGCTAGCGGCGGTGACAGGCGGCGGCGCGTCTGACTGCGGCGGTGCTAGCGCTCTAGGTCGCCCGGGGAAGCAAGGAGGCGCTTACCAGGACCGCAGTGGCGTGCTGAAGCTCGAGGTGGCTTTGGTTCGTCGAGGGGCGCGCGGACACGGCGAGGATTTCTTGTCGGAGTAGAGGCAGACGTCAGGCACGGTCAGTCGTCGATGTTGGCGATGTTCCTCGTCGCGGGAGGGAAGTCGCCAGAGTTCGTGCAGAGAACGGTGGCGGCCGGTCGTCGACGTTGCTGGAGCGGAATTCGCCGGCGCAGTCGTCGGAACAGCGGCGGCGGCGTGCGAGTTGTGGGCAGCCTGGTGGCGTGGAGGCGAAATTGTTTGGGGGAAAATGGTCGCGAGGATGGGGGGATCTTATAGCCCGAGGCTCGACAAGAAACGCTTGCTGCATCAATGCCAATTAAGCTCGCGAAATCAGTGCAGCAACGGGCAGCGGCGGAGGTCGTGCGCGGAATCAGGGGAAGACGAAGCTGACGTGGACAGGGCCCGCTTGGCAGCGAAATAAGCAGAGGGGGTGTGGGGTCTGGCTGTCAGCGGCTGAGTGGGTGTGCTCGTGCGTGCGGAAGGAAAAGAAATGCCCCGGGTGGGCTAGTTGGGCCTGTTCCGTTGCTGGGCTAGATTGGTGGCGCCTGGCCTTTTTCATTTGTTTGCTTGTTTTCTTTTTCTGAATAGATTTTCAAATGACTTCAAGTTCAATTTGAATTCAAATATTCCTGGGATTTTTGCAGTGAGCAGTAGTCTCAAATATAGGCATAAGATCATGTGGTTGCTTTGCAAAGGCTTGGTCAAGCTTGGAGATCAAAAATATCAGAGACTTGGCACTTGGTTTGCAAAATTTGAAAAATGGTTTTTGAACCTATTTCCAATTTGAAAACTTGGTTTAAATTCTACACTCAAACCTATCTTCATAGAAGGCAACAAACTTGGTTCATAAACAATCAAAACTTCACATGGGGATAGCTTATTTGATGTAAATATGTTCACATAAAATCATAGCACTAAGTGCTTCTGTTTTTCTGAAATGAGTTTGAAATTTGATCTCAAATCTATATTCATGCATGAATGATATGCAAACTTTGAAATTATGATTTTGGTATGTTACAAATCTAACCCCCTTAAGGTGAATCTCGCCCTCGAGATTCGGATTGGCTAGCAAATAGGTGAGGGTGGTCTTTCCGAAGATCATCTTCTCTTTCCCATGTTGCTTCCTCTTCGGTATGATGGTTCCATTGCACTTTGCAAAACTTGATAGTCTTTGTTCTCGTGACCCTTTCTGCAGTCTCAAGAATCTTGATAGGCTTTTCTTCATAAGTGAGATCACTTTCTAGTTGAACTTCTTCCAAAGGTATGGTATCCTTCAAAGAAGATTCTTCCATTTCTGGGTGACGTTTCTTAAGCTGACTCACATGAAATACATTATGGACTGCTGATAGAGATGCTGGCAGTTCAATTTCATAAGCAACTTCGCCTTTGCGACTTTGAATCTTGAATGGCCCAACATATCTTGGTGCCAATTTTCCTTTGACTCCGAATCTTTTCACTCCACGGAGTGGTGATACTCTAAGATAGGCTCTATCACCAACTTCGTAGGTGACTTCTCTATGCTTAGGATCTGCGTAGCTTTTCTGTCGGGACTGTGCTATCTTCAACCTGTCCTTAACCAATTTGACTTTCTCTTCGGCTTCTTTGATAAGATCTGGCCCAAATAAACTCCTTTCTCCCACACCATTCCATAACAATGGGGTGGTACACTTTCTCCCATAGAGAAACTCAAACGGTGCCATCTCAATGCTGGCTTGATAGCTGTCGTTATAAGAAAATTCTGCGTAAGGCAGACTTTCGTCCCAACTTGCTCCATAGTCTAGGGCACATGCCCTCAACATGTCTTCAAGTATTTGGTTAGTCCTTTCCGTTTGTCCATCGGTTTGAGGATGAAAAGCAGTACTGAATTCCAACCTCGTTCCCAATGACTCATGTAGCTGTCTCCAAAAATGGGAAGTGAATTGGGTTCCCCTATCGGACACAATACTCTTAGGCACACCGTGAAGGCATACAATTCTACTCATGTAGATTTTGGCTAACTTGGCACTTGTATAAGTTGTCTTCACGGGTATGAAATGAGCCACTTTAGTTAGGCGATCCACTACTACCCAGATGGAATCATATCCTGATCTGGTCCTTGGTAATCCGATGATAAAATCCATACCAATTTTGTCCCATTTCCAATCAGGAATAGGTAGTGGTTGAAGCAAACCTGCTGGTTTCTGATGCTCCGCTTTTACTCTACTACACACATCACACAAAGCAATATGTTCGGCGATGTCTCTCTTGAGATTGTTCCACCAAAATCTTTCCTTCATGTCCATGTACATTTTGGTGTTACCCGGATGAATAGAGTACGGAGAGTTGTGGGCTTCTTGCAGAATCAGTTTCCACATTTCCGGATCTTGCGGAACACAAATACGTTTCCCATGCCATAAAGTACCTTGTTCGTCTACATGGAAACTTTTAGCTTTCCCTTGGTCAATATTTTTCTTAATCTCTTCAATTTCCTTATCAGTCTTTTGAGCTTCTCGGATCTTGTCCAACAAAGTGGGTTGAACATCCAAAGACATAAGATGTCCTTCAGGTACAATCTCCAATCTGAGTTCTTTGAATTTCTTACACAAATCATCTGGCAATTCGCCTTTGGTAAGGCCATTCACAAATACCTTACGACTTAGAGCATTCGCTACAACGTTTGCTTTACCGGGGTGATATTGCAAACTTAAGTCATAATCTTTGATAAGTTCTAACCATCTTCTTTGTCTCATATTGATTTCCTTCTGGGTGAAGATATACTTCAAACTCTTGTGATCGGTGAACACTTCACAACGCTTTCCCAAAAGGTAATGTCTCCATGTTTTGAGTGCATGGACGACAGAGGCTAACTCCAAATCATGAGTAGGATAGTTTGCTTCATGAGTTTTGAGTTGTCTCGAGACATAGGCCACAACTTTACCGTCTTGCATAAGTACGACACCCAAGCCTTGATGAGACGCATCACAATATACTTGGAAATCCTTTTCCAAATCTGGCAGACACAGAACCGGTGCTGTCACAAGTCTCTTCTTCAATTCTTGAAAGCTGACTTCACAACCTTCAGACCAAACAAACTTTTTATCTTTCTTTAACAATTCAGTCATGGGCTTAGCAACCTTTGAGAAATTCTCAATGAACCTTCTGTAGTAACCTGCTAAGCCAAGGAAACTGCGAACTTCTTTTACATTCTTGGGAGATTCCCATTCTGTCACAGCTGAAACCTTAGCAGGATCAACTGCTACACCATCCTTGGTCATAACATGACCAAGAAAACCCACTTCTTCTAACCAGAACTCACACTTGCTGAATTTGGCATAAAGTTTATGCTCTCTTAACTTCTCAAGTATCAAGCGCAAGTGTCCTTCATGTTCTTCTTTTCTCTTGGAGTAGATTAAGATGTCATCGATGAAAACGACAACAAACTTGTCAAGAAATTCCATGAACACCTTGTTCATCATATTCATGAAGTATGCTGGAGCATTGGTTAAGCCGAAAGGCATTACGGTATACTCATACAATCCATACCTTGTGGTGAATGCTGTTTTAGGTATGTCTTGCTCTCTTATCTTGAGTTGAAAATAGCCTGACCGGAGATCAATCTTCGAGAACACACATGCTCCTTCAAGCTGATCAAATAAGTCGTTGATTCTAGGCAAAGGATATTTGTTCTTGATAGTTACCTTGTTGAGTGAGCGGTAATCTATGCATAACCTTTGGCTTCTATCTTTCTTCTCCACGAACAATACTGGGGCTCCCCAAGATGAAGAACTTGGTTGGATAAATCCTTTCTGCAACTGTTCTCCTAGTTGCTTCTTGAGCTCTTTCAGTTCATCAACTGACATTTTGTATGGTCTCTTTGCTATTGGTCCAGAACCTGGTACCAAATCTATCAGAAATTCCACATCTCTATCTGGTGGCATTCCTGGCAATTCTTCCGGAAATACATCCGGATACTCACACACAATTGGCACACTGTCCATGCTAACCCCCTTAAGAGAATTTAGCACACTCTTCTTTGCTCCAAAGCTGGTCTTGAATCTGATCCTTTTATTATCCGGAGTTGTGAGTGAGACAGTATGGCTGGCACAATCTATCACTCCTTTGTACTTAGTCATCCAGTCCATTCCCAGGATAACATCCAAACCTTGGGAGTTTAATATTATCAAGTTAACGGGAAACTTATACTTCCCGAATTCTATGACTAGGTCATGGCATCCTGAATTCACAATCATTTCTCCACCAGGAGAGCTTACTTTTATAGGACACCCAATAGTTTCTACCGGTAGTTCATTTCTTTCAACAAATGCTCTTGATATGAATGAATGAGATGCACCAGTATCAAAGAGTACAAATGCTGGAATGGAATTAAGTCTGAACTTACCAAGAATGAGATCAGCTCCTCATAGACCTCCTCCACATTGATGTGGTTAACCTGTCCTTTCTGAAAAGGATTGGGCTTGTTAGGTCCTTCAACTTTCTTCTCAGGGCATTCATTAGCATAATTCCCCAGCTTCTTGCATTTGTAGCACTCAACTTTGTGATGTCCCTTTTGCAGCTGACTTCCACTTCCACTACCATTTCCACTATGGTGGCTCTTATGTTCACTCTTGTGGTTCTTATACTTGTCATTGTCATGATCATGTGATGCTTGTTGTCATGACGGTTGTGGTTGTGGTGCTTGTTGAATTTCCCATGCTTATGGGATCCTGAGCTTCCACTGTCATCATAGTGAGATCGTTTGTGAGACGATCCCGAGCTGTGCTTTTCGGAGTGTTTCCTCTTCCTACTCTCGACTTGCTTCATCTTATTCTCCAAAATAGCAGCCTTGTCACACAGAGACTGATATGTTGGAACATATGCCACAGACAACTACAAGTTTAGCTCATCATTCAAGCCTTCCAGAAACTTTTCCTTTCTTTTTGCATCTGTGTCAACCTCATCTGGTGCATAGCGCGCCAGATTGTTGAACTCTTTTATATATTCAGCCACGCTATTGGCGCTGCTTCAGGTTGTGAAACTCCTTCTTTTTCAGGCTCATCATTCCTGATGAGATATGAGCAGTGCGAAAGCCATCTTCAAAGATAGCCCAAGTCACCTCATCGATAGGAGTGGTGATTTGGAAGTTGTCCCACCATGTGGCGGCTGGCCCTTCCAACAGATGTGCTGCGAACCTGACCTTTTCAGCATCCGTGCAGCCCACGGTCACTAAGTCCTTGTTCACAGAACATAGCCAATCATTGGCCACCATGGGATCAGTCGTCCCCAAAAACTTTGCTGGCCTCAAACGCAGAAATCTGGTGAGCATATCAAAGCCCGGAGGGTTGTTGTTGTTGTTGTTGTTATTGGGGTTGTTGTTGTTGTTCTAGTTTTGGATGAATGTTGTCATCATTTGCATAAGCTGTGTTTGTGCATTCATCATTTGCTGCATTTCCAGGGTGATGTTGTTGGGGTTGGGGTTTGCGCGACGGGGAGGCATCTGTGGTTTGTTCAAATAGAGATAAGAATGAGATACCCATACATGATTCATGCACATTACATCACCTAAGCAAACACATAGCATGCAACACAAGGATAAAAGCTCAACAACAAGATAACGAAGTCTCAAGTAAAACACACAAGTGGCAAGCCATCCACATGTCGGATGGTCCAATAACAAGTTCATGAATAACAAGTACGATAATAAAAGATAACCGAGTAGTCAAGTCTACTCATCAGCATCAATCTCCTCGACAAAAGTAAGACCTCGTTCCATCGCGGTCTTGTTCTCCTCAATAGTAGTGGTCAAGGACTCGATCTTGGTCTTGAGAGCCCTCTTCTGGGAGCGAAGCCTCTCAATCACCATCTGCTGCTGCTCTAGCTCGAAATCCTTGGACTTCAGTTCTTCAGTCATGTCCCGGATCTTCTTGTTCCTATCCTGGATGCGTTTCTCCTGACTCTTGAACTTGCGGTCCTGGGTCTCGAACTTCGCCTCCATTTCCTTGACTATCTCGTCTTGCTGTGCGAAAAGCTTGTCCTTCTCGCGAAGCTGCACCTGGAGCTCGTCATTGCTGAGCATGACGTTGGTCCTATCCGTGTCCACGTGCCTAATAAGAGACTCTAAGTCCTGGAGATAGAGACGTATCAGCTCTGCTGCGTCCCTCGAGTCGTCCTCAAAGTCGATGGACTCTCCATCATCATCACGTCTTCCGAAGACGTGGAAGTGGGTGCCCCTAACCTGTCGGGAGTGACGGCCTAACAGACGTCCTATCAGGTCCTGCATGACAACCTCCATGCCTCTCTCCCTGTCATCGTGCATAAGCTTGAAGACGATGGCCTCCGTAGTAGGCTCCGTCTGGCGTCCGGGCTGGTTCACCTTGAAGCCCCAGAGGTCCTTCCTCTCGAACTTGGTGAGTGGGTGCACCATAATGGTGGGAAGAGGGAGATTGAGCAAAGTTGTAAGCTCAATGATACGAGGACCAAAACGGGTACCCTGGAACTCCTCAACAGTGATGATGGTAATAGGCATCTATTTATAAGATAGAAAAGTTAGGACAACACAATTTAAGATAAAACAAGACAAACATTTCATACATATCCATGGAACACAAAAATCACACAAGTCATGCATACATAATTCCATTACATCAATCAAGGTCCAAACTTATTTAAGGTGTCATTTTGGAAAATAAGGTGATAGGTGGTGGTCCAACTAACGAAGTGCGTTCACAATCCTATCTCACTGGATCTGTTGGCTAACACAATATTCCTAGAGGCAATCCACCTATCTTGTTCACATGATTCCATCACTAAGTCTATAATATCTCCCCTTAAGGTTTGGTTGGTGGCTTCCAACTCTTGGGTAAGTTCCTTCTCTTTCTCTAAGTCTTTTTGGAGGTTGAGCATTCTGCACTTGACTCTAGCACTGAGTTCTTTGATAGTCCTCCAAGCTGCTTCTCTTGCTGACTCAAAGAATGTGGTGTGCATCACAGTATTAGTGTACATGCAGAATCCTCTTTCTTTGTGGTTGTCTTCCTTGTTTTTGTACAAGTGAAGTTGCACCCACCAATACTCCACTCCTTCATCCATCACTGGAAAGCCTTTGTACACAGCTGCACCATGTGCTTCCATTGCCACCATGAGGTCCATGAGAGTTTTGGGAAACTCAGTTTCACACTCCAAGGTCATGGTCATGAGTGGTCCTTTCTTCACGGCTTCGTTGATGGAGTTCATCTACAAATAGAGATGAGAATGAGAAGATTAGAAAAGTTTACGAGAAGAATAGACAAGTGTAGAAGTAGTTAAATTTTTTCCTTAGTGGTTACCAATCCTAGGGTCATAATCCTACATGCAACACAGTGCTCTGATACCATCTGTAAGATCCCTCCTTTGTAAAGGAAAGGATCCCTGTGATTGCAATGCTAGTCCCTGGATCAATGCTAGCATCCACAATTTAAGATGAAGTACACAGATACAAAGGTCGTTTATTACATTCATTCCAGAGATAAAACATAGTCTTTTACAACTCAGGGCCAAAGGCCTAATACAAGAGTTTATGGAATAAGTAAATAAACATAAGTCCTCATCTTCATGTGCCACAGGCAAGCATGTTGAGTGTAGACTCATGACTCCTACTCATCATCGGAGTAACCTACAACCTCACAAGTTACAGCCACAGTGGGTCAATACTTTGGAATAGTATTGGCAAGTGATACCTTAGTAAATTTTAAGTGGACTATAATACTATATGCATTTTGGCTAAGTGTAGCTTGGCTTGCTTTGCTCAAAATAGGTTTTTCCTATTAGTTGAAATCACTAAGTTTTTCTTTGTCAAAAACTTCCCAAGTAACCACCAATAGACATTGGGGTCCTTCACCCTTGTTCACCCACAAGTTTTAACTTAGAAGTTGGAGTGATGAGATTCTTGTAGCTTTCATGTCTTGATGCTCAAGTTGTCCATTGCCATGGACTTGGCTAAGTACTTAGATTTTCCATCTGCAGAGGTTGTGCACTTTCCCCACCAGACTTGGTTTCCCAAGACAGGACCTTTCAGAAGCCTTTCCTTAGTCAAATGGACGCGTTCCAACCTATCATTCCCACTACCACCAACTGTCCAAGTGACTAAGTTCTAGCAACCTATATGATCATGGCAGAGCCCATATTGCCAAGTGGTTGCCGTAAGCTTTCTCAACACTTGGCCTCCAAATCCCTTTGTGCCTGGGTGGCATACCACAAGTGAGATACACAAGCCAAATCCATGGCCTTGTGTAACCACTCAACCAAAACCACCATTCAAGTCCCATTCCACCCGTGAAGTTCATTGACTTAGTTGTTTTATTAAGAAAAGCATGAGTCCCAAAGGACTTAGAATTATTTCACCATAGCATATACATACTTTACCAACCCTTGTTTTCTACTAGCTAGGCTAGGCATGGCATAGTAACTTAACTTAGGAAAATTCCCTAGCAATTCTACAATTCTACACTACATAGGATTTCCCAACATAGCATTTGGCAAAGTAGCATGCAAGACTTAGCAAAAATAATTCTAATGCTTATTCAAAATAAAGGGTGGAAATATCATGAAGTATCACTTGCCTTGGTAATGGGGAGAGTAGCACTCTTCACAATCACAGTCACTAGCAAAATCTACACATAAAATTTGTAGCACACAATTACACACAATTTATATACAACCAAAATTATGTATGCATGCATGCAAGAAAGTGCTAAATGATGATTTGTGAAAACCCATCAAGCAAGTACAAGATACAGAAACATAACTAAGTCAAAGAGTTTGCTAACTAAATTTATTTAGCCCTAAAACAATTTGCTAAACAAAATCTATACTCAAAATGGACCTAAACATGTTTCTTCATACAAAGTCATTTTAACAGATACTATTTGTTAAACACAATGCAGATTCAGCAAGGCCTTGATTCACTGATTCCAACGGTATGAAATTTGCAAAAATCTAACGTGGAAATCTCAAGTTATAGCCATTTGAAATTTGGATCAAAATCTGGTTTGAATTCTGTTTTTTAAATCTAACCCTAGCCACGCGTCGCGATATTACTGGCGCGTACCGGTTTGCACTGGATCACCCTTCTGTGCCGTTGGATTTAACTAACGCTCCACGGCTCAGATCTGTCCATACCCCTTCGTTAAGTGAACTATTTCTACGCGTAGGATCCAGATCTGACGGCTAAAAATCTCCTAACCAGAAACGAGCGGCGCTAGCGGCGGTGACCAGGCGGTGGCGTCGATCAGGCGGTAGCGCTCTAGGTCGCCTGGGAAGCAAGGCGCTTAGGCGCTACGATGGCGTGCTGAAGCTCGAGGTGGCTTTGGTTCGTCGAGGGGCGCGCGGACACGGCGAGGATTTCTCGTCGGAGTAGAGGCAGACGTCGGGCACGGTCAGTCGTCGACGTTGGCGAGGTTCCTCGTCGTGGGAGGGAAGTCGCCGAGTTCGTCGACGAATGGCGATGCGGAATTCGCCGGCGCAGTCGTCGGAACAGCGGCGGCGTCGTGCGAGTTGTGGGCAGCCTGGTGGCGTGGAGGCGAAATTGTTTGGGGGAAAATGGTCGCGAGGATGGGGGGATCTTATAGCCCGAGGCTCGACAAGAAACGCTTGCTGCATCAATGCCAATTAAGCTCGCGAAATCAGTGCAGCAACGGGCAGCGGCGGAGGTCGTGCGCGGAATCAGGGAAGACGGTGACGTGGATAGGGCCCGCTTGGCAGCGAAATAAGCAGAGGGGGTGTGGGGTCTGGCTGTCAGCGGCTGAGTGGGTGTGCTCGTGCGTGCGGAAGGAAAAGAAATGCCCCGGGTGGGCTAGTTGGGCCTGTTCCGTTGCTGGGCTAGATTGGTGGCGCCTGGCCTTTTTCATTTGTTTGCTTGTTTTCTTTTTCTGATTCGATTTTCTGAATAGATTTTCAAATGACTTCAAGTTCAATTTGAATTCAAATATTCCTGGGATTTTTGCAGTGAGCAGTAGTCTCAAATATAGGCATAAGATCATGTGGTTTCTTTGCAAAGGCTTGGTCAAGCTTGGAGATCAAAAATATCAGAGACTTGGCACTTGGTTTGCAAAATTTGAAAAATGGTTTTTGAACCTATTTCCAATTTGAAAACTTGGTTTAAATTCTACACTCAAACCTATCTTCATAGAAGGCAACAAACTTGGTTCATAAACAATCAAACCTTCACATGGGGATAGCTTATTTGATTTAAATCTGTTCACATAAAATCATAGCACTAAGTGCTTCTGTTTTTCTGAAATGAGTTTGAAATTTGATATCAAATCTATATGCATGCATGAATGATATGCAAACTTTGAAATTATGATTTTTGGGATGTTACAGAAGATGCATGAGGAGTCAATGAAAGCCTTGCAGGACTCCGCCACCGAGGAAATGAACCGCTTGAAGGAGGAGATATCGATCTTAAGAGATCAGAAGAAAGCTGCCGATGAGCAGAATCAACGCCATCATGAAGCGTACAAGCTCCTCCAACAAGAACGGGACTCCTTGGTGGATACCCTCTGGCAAGCTAAGGCTAGCATCTTCAATAAGTGATTCTCCGTCTTGGATTTCTGTGGTCTAGATACTCTGAATTTTTGAACTCATGGGCTTCTTTGTCGGAATTTGCAGCTCCTATGGGTTTAACCCGGTCGCCTTCTCCAGTAAAGGAATGCATGGTTCTTGCCGGCAACTTCATCAACACCGCCATCGCGCAACACAAAGAGATTGCCAAGCCCCTCCAGATCAACATCAAGGCATCAGACTCTATGGCGAAGTTCCCGGAGATCCTGCACCGAGCCCCCAAGCGTATCACAAGCTGGAAAGCTTCATGTGCACGGGCCGGTGCAAGGATGGCGCTGTCCATGGTAAAGGCACATTACAAAGATGCCGACATCGACATGGCAACCTCTGGGATTATCGGCATAGATGGCGATGGCAAAGAGATTAATCACGAATCCATCTTGTCGTCACTCGCGGGCTATGACACCAGAGTTGCCGAATTAGTCGATGTCAATGTCTTCGTGCCGATGAATACCATCGATGGCGGCAACCAAAG
This sequence comes from Avena insularis, assembly GCA_023614405.1. NCBI lineage: Eukaryota > Viridiplantae > Streptophyta > Magnoliopsida > Poales > Poaceae > Avena > Avena insularis. The sequence continues at coordinate 94,152,844 of CM042695.1, forward strand.
CTCCTCCGAGTCTCTTCACACTGCCGACTTCGAGGGTGATTCTCCTGCTGCCGATGACGCTGCTTCCAAGTCGCATGCGCCAAAGGACTGAAAAACAACTTGTAATATTTGTTTCCTTTGATGTGTATGCGGAAAAAACTATGTATTAACTTAAGGCGGAAAAAAATGATGTATGTCCTGCTACTTAAGAACTAGTTTCCAGCATGTATATATTTTTTAAGCAAGTGCTGGCTTATCCATTACTTTGGTTCTTATGCTTGACTTTTCGTGAGTCGGAAGACTCATTGTTGGAACCATGCGCTCAGGTGATGATGCCCAATGGTACTGTCAATAACCTAAGCACAAAATCACGACAATAAGTTCCAAAAGTTACTACTCCAGAATCCACATAAAAACGACAAAGAACGTGTAGACCAGAAAACTTAAGCTAACGCCCGTAGGCGGAATTTTCACAAGTGCAATCGCAAAGCTTGTGCATAAAGGTTTTATATGATCCAAAAATGAACACTAAAGGAGGTAAAAGACTTAGAAATATGAGTGAACCAGAGAGCTTTATTTCATTGATCATATAAGAGGTACACAATTAGATAAAAAATGCTAAGTGTAGAAAGGACGTAGCTATGCTATGTTCCATGGCCGATCAAGCTCCGGGTAGTCATCATCCGGGTCACGTCGCTTACGCTTATGATCCTTGTTGGGTCTATCCTTTAGTTCACGATTGTCAACGAGGTAGTAAGACCCATTGAGTAGCACCTTGCTTATGATGAACGGTCCTTCCCATGGCGGGGATAATTTGTGTGACTTCTTCTGCTTAAGTCGGAGCACCAAATCCCCCTCTTTAAACGAGCAATGCCGAACGCGGCGACTATGGTAGCTGCGTAGCTTCTGCTGGTAGATGGCGGATCTTTGGCATGCCAAAACACGCTCCTCCTCGAGAAGGTCCACATCTAGGCGTCTGGATTCTTCAATGTCATCTTCGTCGTAGGCGGCGACTCTTGGTGCATCGTGAAGTATGTAGGAAGGTAGGATGGCTTCTGCTCCAAATACCATGAAGTAAGGGGTGTAGCCAGTGGATCTGTTGGGTGTAGTTCGTAAACTCCACATCACAGATGGCAATTCTTCCGCCTAGGCTCCATCTGCTCTATGTAGCGGTGCCTCAAGACGTGGCTTGATTCCCTGCAGAATTAATCCATTGGCTCGCTCGACCTGACCATTGTATTGTGTATGTGCCACAGATGCAAGGTCAAGTCGGATGCCCTTCTCCCAACAATAAGCCTCCACTTCTCCGAGTGACAAGTTGTTGCCGTTGTCGGTGATAATGCTATGTGGGAGACCAAATCTCACCACTAGATCCCGGACAAACCTGAGGGCACTTGCCCCATCAAGCTTTCTAATGGGTTTAGCTTCTATCCATTTAGTGAATTTATCAACAGCTACTAGCAGATGCGTAAACCCACAAGGTGCCGTCTGTAACGGTCCCACCATGTCTAGCCCCCAGACTGCAAACGGCCAAGTTATTGGTATTGTTCGCAATTCTTCAGCAGGAACATATGGTTGTTGGGCATAATACTGGCATCCCATGCATGTCTCAACTAGCTTGTCGGCGTCCGCCTTCACGGTCAGCCAGTAGAATCCTTGCCGGAAAGCGCGCGCGACCAACGATCAAGGAGCGGCGTGATGCCCGCAATCTCCGAGATGGATTTCGTGTAGGATTTCAATACCTTCTAGCTGGGAAACATACTTTAGGTATACACCAGTAGTGATCCTTTTATAGAGTTGTCCATTGATTATGGTATAACCCTTTGTTCGTCGTACTATTTGCCGTCTTTCGACCTCGTCGTCAGGCAAAGTTCCGTGTTCGAGATATTCCATGAACGGTTTTGTCCAAGCCGGAGGGACCTTTGCCACCATGTGGACGAAAGAGTCAACTCTATCTGGGTTGTCGATGTCGGTTCCTTTCATGGATGGTGTTCGTAGATGCTTTAGAAAAACTCCTGGCGGAATTCGTTTGCGCCCTGATCCAAGCTTAGATAGTAGATCAGCCGCCTCATTTTGCTCCCTAGGCACATACTTGACTTCGTAGCCCAAGAAGCTTTTGGCTATCTTGTCCACTTCGTCTCGATATGCCGCCATCATAGGGTTCCGCGCATTCCAGGTGCCAGCCACCTGCTGGGCAACCAAGTCGGAATCTCCACAGCAAACTATGCGCTTGATGCCAATATCCTTGGCTACACGTAGTCCGTGAATGAGTGCTTCATACTCCTCCATGTTGTCCGTAGCCTCGAAGTGGATTTGCAGAACATAGTGTAGCTTGTCGCCAGTTGGTGACTATAGCAATACACCAGCCCCAAGCCGTTGAGCAGCTTTGATCCGTCAAAGTGCATCACCCAGTACTCTGGCTCCGGCATATCCCCAACACTCATCATTGCTTCCTCATACGTCGCAGCGTTGCCGGTGTTGTCCACCAACATGACATTCAGAATAGGGTCATACCAATATGGAGTGCTATGAACCCTCGTTGACCTGCGAGGCTCCGTATTAAATTCGTTCGAAGTTTCATGATCATTATCATTAGCTTCCTCTCTTATTGGTGCAAGAGGCACAAGAACATCTTCTGGCGCTGCGCTATTCTCAAATTCGAGAGAAGGTTCAACAACCTCATCGAGTTCTACTTTCGTCACTTCTTTTGAAAGAAACTCCTTCTGAAGAAAGGATCCATTCTTCGTAACGATTTTTACTGCCTTCGGATCTATGATAGAAGGTATACCCAATTGTTTCTTTTGGGTATCCTATGAAGACACATTTCTCCGCTTTGGGTTCAAGATTGCCGGGCAGTAACTTCTTTACATAAGATTCACAACCCCAAACTTTAAGGAACGACAACTTAGGTTTCTTCCCAAACTACAATTCGTACGGTGTCATTTCAACAGATTTAGATGGTGCCCTATTTAAAGTGAATGCGGCTGTTTCTAATGCATATCCTCAAAATGATAATGATAAATCTGTAAGAGACATCATAGAACGAACCATATCTAAGAGAGTTTGATTACGATGTCCAGACACACCATTACACTGTGGTGTTCCCGACGGTGTCAATTGAGAAAGTATTCTGCATTTCTTCAAATGCATGTCAAAATTGTAACTTAGATACTCACCTCCATGATTAGATCGCAGAAACTTGATCTTCTTGTTACCTTGATTTTCTACTTCACTTTGGAATTACTTAAACTTCTCAAAAGTTTCGGACTTATGTTTTATAAAGTAGATATACCCATATCTACTAGAGTCATCCGTGAAAGTAAGAACATAACGATATCCACCGTGCAATGCCACACTCATTGGACCGCACACATTGGTATGTATGATCTCCGATAAGTCCGTAGCTCGCTCCATTATTCTAGAGAATGGTGTCTTAGTCATTTTTCCCATCAGACATGCTTCGCATCTTTCAAGTGATTCGAAATCAAGTGATTCAAGAAGTCCATCAGAATGGAGTTTCTTCATGTGCTTCACTCCAATGTGACCAAGACGACAGTGCCACATATGTGTTGAATTATCATTCAAGTTCATTCGTTTAGCATCTATATTATGAACATGTGTATCACTACTATCGAGATTTAATAAGAATAAACCATCTATCAAAGGCGCATCACCATAAAATATATTACTCATATAAATCGAAGAACCATTATTCTCGGATTTAAACGAATAACCTTCTCGCAATAAACAAGATCCAGATATAATGTTCATGCTTATCGCATGCACCAAATAACAATTATTTAGACTTAAAACTAATCCCAACGGTATATGAAGAGGGAGCGTGACAACAACGATCACATCAACCTTCGAGCCATTTCCAATGCGCATCGTCACCTTGTCTCTCGCTTATTCTGCAGCACGTGTTTCGAGTTACAAATATGAGTAGCCAAACCGGTATCAAATACCCAGGCACTACTACGACTACTAGTAAGATACACATTAATAACATGTATATCGAATATACCTTTCTTCTTGATGTTGCCGTTCTTCAGATCTGCTAGGTACTTGAGGTAATTCCGCTTCAAGTGACCTTCTCCCTTGTAGTAAAAGCACTCAGTATCAGGCTTAGGACCGGCCTTGGGCTTCTTTGTAGGCGCGATAGCTTTCTTGCCGCCCTTCTTGAAGTTACTCTTCTTCTTAGGCTTGCCTTACTTCTTGAAATTGGTGGTCTTATTGACCATCAACACTTGGTGCTCTTTATTGATCTCCACTGATACGTCATAAACGTATCTATAATTTTTGATGCTCCATGCTTGTTTTGTATCAACTTTGTTATGTTTTGTCTACACTTTGAGGTATTTTTATACATTTTCTGGGACTAACCTATTGACAAGATGTCGCAGTACCAGTTGCTTGTTTTCTGTTGTTTTTGGTTTCAGAAAAGCTAGTAAGTAAATATTCTCGGAATTGGACGGGACAAAAGCCAAAGTTAATATTTTACCAGAAGGAACACGGAGTCTGAAGGGCAGCCGAAGGGGGGCCACGAGGTGGCAACACCCTAGGTCCGCGCGGCCTAGGGGTGGCACCACCAGGTGTCGGCCCCTCGGGCACCCACCGACCTTGCCCTTTCGCCTATAAAAGCACCCCGATGCAGAAATCCTAAGCACCCGATCAAATCTCCACGAAACAGTCCGTAGCCACCGCCACCATCGTCCCTAGATTGGGAGGATCTGAAGCTCTTCCCGGCACCCTGCCGGAGGGGAGAGATCATCTCGGAGGCCTTCTTCATCGCCATGCCAGCCTTCGGAGTGATGCGTGAGTAGTTCACCCTTGGACTATGGGTCCATACAGTAGCTAGATGGTTGTTTCTCCTCCTTTGTGATATCATGTTTAGATGTTGTGATCTCTGTTCATGATCAAGATCATCTATTTGTAATTATACATGTTGTGTTTGCGGGGATCTGATGGATATTGAGATACTATGTCAGATTGATTATTGATTCTATCATGTCTGTGTTATTTGTGATCTTGCATGCTCTCCGTTGTTAGTAGCTATCTTGGCCAAGTAGATGCTTGAAACTCCAAGAGGGAGTATTTATGCTCGATAGTATGTTCATGCCTCTAGTAATCTGGGGAAGTGACATAAATCTCTAAGGTTGTAGATGTGTTGTTGCTACTAGGGAGAAAACAACAATCCTTTGTTCATGGAACAATTGTATTGATTACTTTACACACATTGATTAATGAAATTATCTGTTGCTTGCAACTTAATACTGGAAGGGGTTCGAATGATAACCTGAAGGTGAATTATTAGTCAAAGATGCTGTTGGATTACGGTCTATGTATTATGTTGTAATGCCCAATCAAATCTCATAGGAGTCAATATGTCTAGTATGTGGATTGTTATGCTTTTTCAATCTGTCAATTGCCCCGCTGTAATTTGTTCACCCAACATGTTATCTATCTTAAGGAGAACACCTCTAGTGAATTGTGGACTGATACGTCATAAACGTATCTATAATTTTTGATGTTCCATGCTTGTTTTGTATCAACTTTGCTATGTTTTGTCTACACTTTGAGGTATTTTTATACACTTTCTGGAACTAAACTATTGACAAGATGCCACAGTGCCAGTTGCCTTTTTTCTGCTGTTTTTGGTTTCAAAAAGCTAAAAAATGAATATTCTCGGAATTGGACGGGAAAAAAGCCAAAGTTCATATTTTCCCCTGAACGATACGGAAAATCGAAGACGAGATGGAGGAGGACACCAGGGTGGCCACACCCTAGGTGGGCATGGCCCCACCCTAGGCCACGCCCACAGGGGGTGTGGGCCCCCTGGATCTCCAGCAACCTTGCCTCCTGCGCCTATAAGAAGCCCCCGACTCAGAAACCCTAAAACATCCAGAAGAAATCCACAAAAACCTCCATAGCGCCGCCGCCGCCGCCGAAGGGGAGATTCGGGGGACAGAAAGTCTCTATTCCGGCACCCTACCGGGACGGGGAAGTTCCCCCGGATCCATATCCATCGATCTCCACCACCATCTACATTGCCGTTGTTGATTCCCAGGATGAGGAGGGAGTAGTTCTTTCTCGAGGCTAAGGGCTCTACCGGTAGCTATGTGTTCATCTCTTTCTCTATGCATGATCTTGTTGTGGTCATGAGCTTTGTAATCAAGTAGATCTACCTTGCTACTCAAGTGCTTCAATAGATCTCTTCTCTCCCCATGTGTGTGAAAGTGACAACGTGCACGCCATGGTGGAACTTAGGCTAGAGTCTACATAAATACTCATCGTGCTTTAATAGATCTATGCTTTTCCCCACGTGTGTGAAAGTGACAGCGTGCACGCCGTGTGTGGCACTTAAGCTAGACTACATATATATTTGTTATGAGTTATGTTTGGAGTTGGATGTCTCTATGAAATTGTGGTGTTTGTTGGAACCATCTAGCGCTCAAGGTGACAATGTGGGGTTATCTAGATTGGGAAATGTGGACTTTGAGGAGTGCTGTTATAGCCCTACCATGGATTAGAGTGTCCAACCAGAGAGTAGTTAAGAGTAGTATCATTAAGAGAAGATATTTATGAGAGTGTTCACTAGTGAAAGTATGATCCCTAGGCCTTATTTCTAAACATTGAAACACCATTTGCATCTAGATCTGTTACATGTTTGCTTGCTTCCATCTTTTTGCCTTTAGTCTTTACCTCACCGTCATGCTCTTTTCTGGCACCGTTATGAAGGGTTTCGCAGCATAGTAAATCAAAATTTTCTACGGATATGAACGGGAAAAGCCAAGATCTAATCTAGGAGATGCAAACAACGAGGGGGGATAGGTGAGATATTCATACCCTTGAAGATTCGCATAGCGGAACGTTCGACGGAACATGGTTGATGTAGTCGTACTCGCTTCTCCTCCTCGCGATCCGATCCGATCTAACACCGCAAGTGGAGATGCCTCCGAGAGATGCACACGTGTAGCACCTCGACGTCTCCTCCTTCCTCGGTCCAGCAAGTGGGGTGGGGAGATGGATTGGATCTACAACGCGACGGCGCGGTGCAAGCGGTGGAGAGTTTCTGCGGCAGGGCTTCGCCTACACGCAGTCGGGAGGGAGAGAGAGAGGAGGGGCAGCAGGGCGGCTAGGGTTGAGGAGGAGGTGTAGGGAGGGTGCGCCCCCAGTCCTATTAATATAGAGGGGTGGGCGGCTGGCCCTTGCCCCTCCCCCAATCCCTAGGGCCGGCGGCCAAGGAGGGAGGAGTGGGGGGCAAGTTCCCCCCTTCCAGAAGCTCCCCTAGGGTTTTGCCCTAGGCTTGGCCGGCTGGGCCCTATGTGGCCTTGTGCCCCTGGCCCAATGCGGCCAGGGCACTCCCTCATAGGCCCATGCCCCCCCGACAAGTGGGGCCACATTGGTCCCACTCCGGAAGGTTCTAGAAGCTTCCAGTACAATACCGATTAACCCGAAACAATTCCGAACTCCAAAATCTGCTTTGCCTTATATGAATCTTATTCTCTGGACCATTCTGGAACCTCTCGTGATGTCCTGGATATCATCCGAGACTCCGAACAAAAACTCATAAACCAATTATCCAATCTATCCTAGCGTCGAGACACGTTAAGTGTGTGACCCTTCGGGTTCGAGAATATGCAGACATGATCTTCTATCAATAATCAACAGCGGGGTCTGGAAACCCATATTGACTCCCACATATTCATCGATGATCATATCGGATGAACCACGATGCCATGATTCAATCAATCCCATATATATATTCCCTTCTTCTCGCGATATTTTACTTGCCCGAGATTCGATCGTCGGTACCGTCATACCTAGTTCAATCTCGTTCATAGCAAGTACTTTACTCGTTCCGTAATCCGATATCACTTTGTGATTAACTCCTTAACCACGTGCTTGCAAGCTTTGTTGATATCGATTACCGAGTGGGCCCGAAGTATATCTCTCCGACTTGGGAGGGACAAATCCCATCTCGATACATACAACCCAACAGGTACTTTCCGATCACCTGAGAGACACCTTTATGATCACCCTCTCATAGGATGACGTTTGATGACCTCAAAGATTTCTTCCGATACCAGGGAGTTGCATTATCTCATGGTCTAAGGAATACAATATTTGACATAAGAAAAGCTTCGCAAAGACGAACACGATGACATTATTTAATTGCTCCGCTGAGTTTGGGTATGTCCATCATATCATTCTCTCAATATAAACGTATCCTGTCTGAGATTTAGAATCATCCTTGTCGGTGTCGAAACTAGCGTCGACGTAACCCTTTACGACGAGTTGTTCATCACCTCCATAGACTAAGAACATTTCTTTAATCCTATTCAAGTACTTTAGGATGTTCTTCACGGCTGTCCAAAGGTTCCACTCGGATCACTTTGGTACCGTCGTCAAACTAAGAGCATTGGACACATCCGGTCTAGTACACAGCATGGCATACATGATAGAACCTATGGCCGAGGCATAAGGCACTTTGCTCATAGCTTCTCTATCATTTACCATAGCTGGACACTGAGCCCTACTCAATATCTTACCTGACAACATAGGCACTGAACCTTTCTTTGCCTTATCCATTCTGAACCTTTTCAGAACTTTGTCTAGGTATGTACTCTGGCTTAAAGCTATTAGGCGTCTTTGTCTATCTCTATAGATTTTGATGCCTAATATATAAGCAGCTTCCCCTAGGTCTTTCATTGAAAAACATTTGTTCAAATAACTCTTCACATCGTTAAGCATGTCAATGTCATTTCCAATAATCAATATGTCATCCACATATAGTACCAGAAATGTCACTGAGCTCCCACTCACTTTCTTGTAGATACAAGCTTTGTAGCTATTTGGAACAAATCCAAAGCTCTTGATCACTTGATCAAAATGAAGGTTCCAACTCCGAGATACTTGCTTCAGTCCATAAATGGAACGCTGAAGTTTGCACATTTTATCAGCATCCTTAGGATCGACAAAACCTTCGGGTTGCATCATATACAACTCTTCATCAATGTTGCCATTGAGGAACGCAGTCTTGACATCCATCTGCCATATTTCATAATCATGAAACGCAACAATTGCTAATAAAATCCGAATGGACTTAAACATCGCTACGGGAGAGAAAGTCTCATCATAGTCAACACCTTGAACTTGTCGAAAACCTTTCGCGACAAGTCGTGCTTTATAGACAGTAACATTACCATCCGCGTCTGTTTTATTCTTGAAAATCCATTTGCACTCAACGGCCTTACGGTCGCTAGGAGGGTCCACCAAAGTCCATACTTGGTTTTCGCTCATGGATCCCAATTCGGATTTCATGGCCTCTAGCCATTTCTCAGAGTCTGGGCTCATCATCGCTTCCTCATAGTTCGCAGGTAAACTGTCGTCTACTAACAAGACAGTTAAGACAGGGTTGCCATACCACTCAGGAGGGGCACATGACCTTGTCGACCTGCGATGTTCAGTAGTAGCATCATCTGAAGCTTCATGATCCTTGTCATTAGCTTCCTCTATTGTTGGTGCAGACGGCACTGGAACAATTTTAGGTGCTGCGCTACTCTCCAACTCAAGAGAAGGTTCGACAACCTCGTCTAGCTCTACTTTCCTCCCACTCACTTCTTTCGAGAGAAACTCCTTCTCAAGAAAGGATCCGTTCTTTGCGACAAACACTTTGCCTTCAGATCTGTGATAGAAGGTATACCCAATAGTTTCCAGGGTATCCTATGAAGACGCATTTCTCCGCTTTGGGTTCGAGCTTGTATGGCATCAACTTCTTGACGTAAGCTTCGCATCCCTAAACTTTAAGAAACGACAACTTAGGTTTAGCAACAAACCACAGTTCATACGGTGTCGTATATATGGATTTAGATGGTGCCCTATTTAAAGTGAATGCAGCGGTTTCTAATGCATAACCCCAAAATGATAACGGCAAATCAGTAAGAGACATCATTGATCGCACCATATCTAATAGAGTTCGGTTCCGGCGTTCAGACACACCATTGCGCTGTGGTGTTCCGGGTGGCGTGAGTTGCGAAACGATTCCGCTTGCTTTAAGATGCGTGAGAAAATCATAACTCAAATATTCACCTCCACGATCGGATCGTAGAAACTTAATTTTTCTATTACGATGTTTTTCCACTTCATTCTGAAATTCTTTGAACTTTTCAAATGTTTCAGATTTATGTTTCATTAAATAGATATACCCATATCTACTTAAGTCATCAGTAAAAGTGAGAAAGTAGCGATATCCACCGCGCGTCGAAACACTCATCGGTCCGCATACATCGGTATGTATGATTTCCAACAAGTCCGTTGCTCGCTCCATCATTCCGGAGAATGGGGTTTTGATCATCTTGCCCATGAGGCATGGTTCGCATGTGTCAAATGATTCAAAATCAAGAGGCTCCAAAATTCCATCAGAATGGAGTTTCTTCATGCGTTTTACACCAATATGACCTAGACGACAGTGCCACAAATAAGTAGTATTATCACTATCTACCTTGCATCTCTTAGCCTCAATGTTATGGATGTGTGTTTCATCCCTTTCGAGATTCAGAAGAAATAAACCATTCATAGCAGGTGCATGGCCATAAAAGATGTTATTCATATAAATAGAACAACCATTATTCTCAGATTTAAATGAATAACCGTCTTGCAATAAACATGATCCAGATATGATGATCATGCTCAACACAGGCACATAATAACATTTATTGAGGTTTAAAACTAATCCCAAAGGTAAAACTAAGGAGAGCGTGCCGACGGCCATCACATCAACTCTTGATCCGCTGCCAACGCGCATTGTCACCTCATCCCTCGCTAGCCGCCGTCTATTCCGCAGTTCCTGTTTCGAGTTACAAATATTAGCAACTGAACTAGTATCAAATACCCAGGCACTACAACGAGGGCTAGTAAGGAAAACATCAATAACATGTATACCAAATATACCTTTGATGGTGCCAGCCTTCTTGTCCGCTAAGTACTTCGGACAGTTGCGCTTCCAGTGACCCTTGTCCTTGCAATAGAAGCACTCAGTGTCCGGCTTAGGTCCAGACTTGAGCTTCTTCTCAGCAGGGGCAACACGCTTGCCGCTGCCTTTCTTGAAGGGCTTCTTTGCACCCTTACCTTTCTTAAAGCCGGGGGGCTTGTTGACTATCAACACATGATTATCCTTCTTGATGTCCACCTCCGTAGCTTTCAGCTTAGCGAAGAGCTCGGTGATCGTATCAGTGGAACCAATCTGATTATGAGTAACTACAAAACCTTTGTATCTAGGAGGGAGTGATTGTAGAACTCTATCAATCTTGAGCTCCTCTGGAATCTTGCAGTCCAGTTGCTCAAGGAGTTGAGTGTAGCCCGACATCTTTATGGCATGCTCACTAACGGAACTCCCTTCCTCCATCTTGCAGTTAAAGAATTTCTCAAAGATCTCAAATCTCTCAGAACGGGCCCGAGTCTGGAACATAGTTTTTAGTTCCTCAAGAATCTCAAAGGGGCCCGGGAAATCCTCAAAACGATTTTGAAGATCCAATTCCATAGCAAACAACATGGTGCTCTTAATCACACCATAATCATCTTTGTGCGACTGATAAACAGCTTTCTCATCAGCTAGCGCATCTACAGCAGGGGCGTCACCTAGCGCTTTCTTAAGGACATAGTCCTTTTGTCCGCCAGCGAGAATGATTCTCAGATTGCAGAACCAATTGGTGAAGTTAGACCCATTGTTCTTAAGCTTTTCTTTCTCAGCAAAAACGTTGAAGTTGAAGTTGGACTTAGCCATTTGATCTACAAAATTTGCAAGTACAATTTAGACTATGTTCATGATAACTAGTTCAACTTAATCAAATTACTAGATGAACTCCCACTAAATTCAACATCCCTCAAGTTGTTTAGTGAACATGATCCAAATTCACCACACCTAATCCGATCTTCACGAGAAGAGATGTGGTTTCAATGGTGGACAACGAAGTGTCGATCATATCATTCATATGACTCATGCTTAACCTTTCGGTTCGTGTGTTCCGAGGCCATGTCTGTACATGCTAGGCTCGTCAAGTCAAACCCAAGTATTTCCGCGTGTGGAAAACTGGCTTGCACCCGTTGTATGTGAACGTAGAGTTTATAGCACCCGATCATCACGTGATGCTTGAACACGACGAACTTTCGCAATGGTGCATACATGGGGAGAACACAGTTTTATCTTGATCTTTAAGTGAGGAATCATCTTATAATGCTACCGTCGCGATCTAAGCATAATAAGATACATAAAAGGATAAACATCACATGCATATAACTTTATGTGACATGGTATAGACAATCTTTGCGCAATGATCTCCATCTTGTGCGTGCCGACATGATCTCCATCACTCCACCATGATTGCCTCCACCACGAATAGCAACTACAACTATTGCTAACTACTTAGCGATAAAGTAAAGCTATTACATGGCGTATAAGAAGTTGACACACAGGTCATACACAATTATAAAGAAAACCATATGGCTCCTGCCGGTTGTGTACTCATCGACATGCAAGTCGTGAAACATTACAAAACATGATCATTACATACAACATACACATCACATCTTGGGCCATACCATATCACAGAAAACACTCCCTGCAAAAACAAGTTAGACGCCTCTACTTTGTTGTTGCATGTTTTACGTGGCTTATGGGAGTAACAAGCTAAGAACGATTCTTACCTACGGAAAGCCACAACGGTGATATTATGGTTGCCAAACTCCAGTGTAAATCCCATGACAACTATAGTGAGAGAAACTGGCATCCACCAGCCGCATGTGTGGAACAAGCCACACGTCAAGTGCGGAGCCGGTCTCGCAAACGAGGTCGCGTAAGGTTGGCCTGGACCGCTTCGATCTCACTATCCCGCGTCATAAGAAGTACACAAACAAGAGGCTTGCAACAGAAAACATCAATGCCCGCAACAACCATGTTGTGTTCTACTCGTGAAACACATCTACGCATAGATCTAGCTCTGATACCACTGAAGGGTTTCGCAGCATAGTAAATCAAAATTTTCTACGGATGCGAACGGGAAAAGCCAAGATCTAATCTAGGAGATGAAAACAACGAGGGGGGATAGATGAGATCTTCATACCCTTGAAGATTCGCTGGAACGCGTTGACGGGCGTGGTTGATGTAATCGTACTCGCTTCTCCTCCTCGCGATCCGATCCGATCCAACACCGCAAGTGGCGATGCCTCTGAGAGATGCACACATGCGGCACCTCGACGTATCCTCCTTCCTCGGTCCAGCAAGTGGGGTGGAGAGATGGATTGGATCTACAACGCGACGGCGCGGTGCAAGCGGTGGTGAGTTTCTGCGGCAGGGCTTCGCCTACGCGCAGTCGGGAGGAAGAGAGAGAGAGAGGAGGGGCAGCAGGGCGGCTAGGGTTGAGGAGGAGGTGTAGGGAGGGTGCGCCCCTGTAAGATCCCTCCTTTGTAAAGGAAAGGATCCCTGTGATTGCAATGCTAGTCCCTGGATCAATGCTAGCATCCACAGTTTAAGATGAAGTACACAGAAACAAAGGTCATTATTACAAGTCATTCCAGAGACAAACATAGTCTTTTACAAACTCCATGGCCATAGGCCTAGTACAAGAGTTTAAATAAGTAATAAGATAAATAAGTCTTCATCTTCATGTGCCACAGGCAAGCATGTTGAGTGTAGACTCATAACCCCTAATCACCATCAGAATAACCTGCAACATCACAAGTTACAGCCACAGTGGGTCAATACATTGGAATAGTATTGGCAAGTGATACCTTAGAATAATATTATTAGCTAGATACTATATGCATTTGGCTAAGTGTAGCTTAGCTTGCTTTGCTCAAAATAGGTTTTTGCCTATTAGTTGAAAACACTAAGTTTTCTTTGATAAAATCTTTTCCCAAGGAACCACCAATGGACATTGGTGAACTTTCACCCTTGTTCAACCACAAGTTTTTACTTAGAAATTGGGATGAGGACATTCCTGATAGCTTCCATGTCTTGATGCTCAAGTTGTCCAATACCAGGGACATGGCTAAGTACTTAGATTCTTCCATCTGCAGAGGTTGTGCACTTTCCCCACAAGACTTGATTTTCACAAGACATGACCTTTCAGAAGCCTTCCCTTAGACCAAATGGACGCGTTCCAACCTATCATCCCACTACCACCAATTGTCCAAATGGCTAAGTTATTGCAACTTATGTGATCCAGGCAGAGCCCATATTGCCATGTGGCTGCACTAGAAGCTTCTTAACATATGGCATCTCAAATCCCTTTGTTCCTGGGTGGCTTTCCACAAGTGAGATACACAAGGTAAACCATAGAAATGGGCCTTGTGTAACAACTCAACACAAACCATTCTTTCCATTCCACCCAGGTGTTTCATTCACTTAGTTGTTTTATTAAACAAAACAAAAGTCCAAAGACTTAGAAATATTTTCTCATAGCATGAATATATAACCACCCTTGGTTTCTACTAGCTAGGATAAGCATGGCATTGATAAGAATCTTAACTTAGAAACTTTCTAGCAATTCTACCACTACTAGGATTTCCCAAGCATAGCATATAGATCAAAATATTCATGCAAGTCTAGCAAAATATTTCTAGTGCATTGTTGAAAACATAGGAATAAAATCATGAAGTACCACTTGCCTTGGTAGCTTGGGGAGTAGCAACAATCCTCACAATCATAATCACTATTTGCACCAAAATCTACACATAAAATGATGGCACAAAAATCACATACACAATTTATACAAGCAAAAATACATGAGTGTATGCAATATGCCATGTGATGATTTTCTACTCCAAACAAGACAAGTGCACAGTACTGAAACTTAAACAAGTACAAAACAAGCCAAAATAAACTTTATTTGCATAGCAAAACATTTTCCAAATAATTATTATACACAAAATAAGCCTACACAAGTTTCTGTAAAAACAACCATTTTAAGAGAGACAAAACATTGAACACATTGCATAGATGGAAAGGATTTTGTCTCCTGATTCCATTGATATAAAATTTGTTAAATTTGGACGTGGGATTCAAAATTTATGAATTAAACAAGTTTAAATATCTAATAGATCTAATTCAAACTTTTAAAACAGAACCCATGCCACGCGGCAGTCTCTGGTTGGCTGGTACCGCTTCGTGCTGGATCGCGCTCGTGCACCGTCAGATTAACTTAACAGCTAACGGCTCAGATCTAATCGTACCTCTTCGTTTAAGTGGATCTATCGCATGCACTGGATCTAAATCGAACGGCCTAAAACTACTAACCCTAAACGGGCGGCGCTAGAGGCAGCGACAGGCGGCGGCGTGCTCAGTCAGCAGCGGAGCCGGCGAACTAGGTCGCGCGGGGAGGTGTGAGGATGCTCACCAGAATCACCGTGACAAGGAGATGATCGATGTGTGCTCGGTTGGCGAAGGGGCGCTCGGAGTCGTCGTGGATTACTCATCGGAGAAGTCCCTGGCGACGGCGTTCTCTGTTGGCAACGGAGTCGACGTTCTAGGCCATGCTAAGACGCGAAAAAGGTGCCGTTAGGTGCGTAGGACACTAGGGGTCACACGCGTATCAAACAGAGGGGGAGGGGAAGCTGGGACTTACGGGGAATGGTCGCCGGAGTTCGAACAGACGGTGGCGGAGTTCAGTCGACGACGCTGCCGAGGCTACAGAGCATGCGCGAGCAAACGGAGGGTTTCAGTAGGTGCGTATGAGGATGCATAATCATCTAGTCTGAACCATAGGCAGAGGGGACTGCGGGGCTTACCGGAATTCGACGACGAACTCGTCGGAGCAGAGGGCGTCCAGAGAGAAATCCGAGCAGCCTGGTGGCTCCGGTGGGGTGTGGTTTGGGGGAAAAGGAGGAGGGCGGTATGGTGCTTAAGTAGGCGAGGACGCGGGCGTGAATTACTCGAGCATTGAACAGGAATTGAAGCCGCGAATCAATCAGGAAACGGCAGAGTGATTTGGGGGAGGAACTCGTCGCCGGGTGGAGACGACGGCCATTGCGTGGGCCACGTTGTCAGCGAGAGAAAAAGAGAGGAGGTGGGGTCCTTGCGTCAGCGACTCTATGGGTGTGTTTGCGGGTAAAGGAAAACGGTTCGCGGGAGGGAGTTGCTAGGCTAGATGGGTCGACTGGGCTGGGTTGGGCCAGATTGGCTGATTGCTTTATTTTTTTTCCTTTTTGCTTTTCTTTTTCTGTTTGATTTTCTAGAATTGGTTTTCAAACTCTAGTTCAAACAAGTTTGATTTCAAAACTCCTCTGGATTTTTGTACAGTGAACTTAGTACTCAAATGTGTGTCAAACACTTCTGTTTACTCAAACACACTTTGAACACTTGAGAAATAAAAATAAAACCAAGCCTTATGAGATTTAAATAATGAGCATAAAATTGGTCTTATTTTCATACTTTGTTTTGAAAACTTTGCCCAAGCTTTTGAAAGCACTTAAGTTTGAACTCAAACCATTACTGAATGAAATAAATACTTTTCTCATTAGAAGGTAGCACTAAGGCTAGAGCACACTTACATAAAATAATGAGCAACAAATGCTCCTGATTTTGAAATGGTTTTGAAAAGGAACTCTAAATGATCATGGATGCATGGATGATATGCATGAGTTTTGAATCATGATTTTAGGGATGTTACAAATCTAACCCCCTTAAGGTGAATCTCGCCCTCGAGATTCGGGTTGGCTAGCAAAATAGGTGAGGGTGGTCTTTCCGAAGATCATCTTCTCTTTCCCATGTTGCTTCTTCTTCGGAATGATGGTTCCATTGAACTTTGCAGAATTTGATAGTCTTAGTCCGAGTAACTCTTTCCGCAGTCTCAAGAATCTTGATAGGTTTCTCCTCATAGGTGAGGTCACTCTCCAATTGAACCTCTTCCAAAGGTATAGTATCCTTCAAAGAAGTCTCTTTCATTTTTGGATGACATTTCTTAAGCTGACTCACATGAAACACATTATGAACGGCAGACAAAGATTCTGGCAATTCAATCTCATAAGCTACTTCTCCTTTAGGACTCAGAATCTTGAGTGGTCCAACATATCTTGGGGCCAATTTACCTTTGACACCAAACCTCTTCACTCCACGAAGTGATGACACTCTAAGATAAGCTCTATCACCTACTTCATAGGTGACTTCTTTACGCTTAGGATCCGCGTAGCTCTTTTGTCGGGACTGTGCTATCTTCAATCTGTCCTTAACTAGCTTGACTTTCTCTTCAGCCTCTTTGATTAGTTCTGGTCCGAACAAACTTCTTTATCCCACACCATTCCATAGCAATGGGGTGGTACACTTTCTCCCATAGAGAAACTCAAATGGTGCCATCTCAATACTGGCTTGATAGCTGTTATTGTAAGAGAATTCTGGGTAAGGCAAACTTTCATCCCAACTGGCTCCATAGTCTAGAGCACATGCTCTCAACATATCTTCAAGAATCTGATTAGTCCTTTCTGTCTATCCATCAGTCTGAGGATGAAAAGCAGTGCTGAATTCCAACCTCGTTCCCAATGACTCATGTAGTTGCCTCCAAAAATGAGAAGTGAATTGTGTTCCCCTATCAGACACAATACTTTTGGGGTACTCCATGTAGACATACAATTATACTCATATAGATTTTGGCTAACTTAGCACTTGTATAGGTTGTCTTCACTGGTATGAAATGAGCCACTTTAGTTAGGCGATCCACTACTACCCAAATAGAATCATATCCTGACCGGGTCCTTGGCAATCCAGTAATGAAATCCATACCAATTTTGTCCCACTTCCAATCAGGAATAGGTAGTGGTTGTAACAATCCTGCTGGTTTCTGGTGTTCCGCTTTCACTCTGCTACATACATCACACAAAGCAATATGTTCGGCGATGTCCTTCTTGAGATTATTCCACCAAAATCTTTCTTTCATATCCATGTACATTTTGGTGTTACCCGGATGAATAGAATATGGTGAGTTGTGGGCTTCTTGTAAAATCAGTTTCTGAAGCTCCGGATCTTGTGGAACACAGATACGTTTCCCATACCATAAAGTACCATGTCCGTCTTCATGGAATCCTTTGGCTTTTCCCTTGCCAATCTTTTCCTTAATCTCTTCAATTTCCTTATCTGTCTTTTGGGCTTCTTTGATCTTGTCCAACAAAGTGGGTTGAACATCCAAAGACATGAGATGTCCCTCAGGCACAATCTCCAATCTGAGATTTCTGAACTGGGTACACAGATCATCTGGCAGTTCTCCCTTAGTAAGGCCATTCACAAAAACATTACGGCTTAAAGCATTCGCTACAACATTTGCTTTACCGGGGTGGTATTGCAAACTCAAGTCATAGTCCTTGATGAGTTCTAGCCATCTTCTTTGTCTCATGTTAATTTCTTTCTAGGTGAAAATATACTTCAAACTCTTGTGATCTGTGAACACTTCACATCGCTTTCCCAAAAGATAATGTCTACATGTTTTGAGTGCATGGACAACAGAGGCTAACTCTAAATCATGGGTAGGGTAATTCACCTCATGAGTTTTGAGTTGTCTCGAGGCATAAGCCACAACTTTTCCTTCTTGCATAAGTACTGCACCTAATCCATGATGAGATGCATCACAATACACTTGGAAATCCTTCTCCAAATATGGCAAACATAAGACGGGTGCTGTCACTAGTCTCTTCTTTAATTCTTGAAAACTAAGTTCACAGCCTTAAGACCAAGCAAATTTCTTGTCTTTCTTTAGCAGTTCTGTCATAGGCTTAGCTACCTTGGAAAAATTCTCAATAAATCTTCTGCAGTATCCTGCCAAGCCAAGGAAACTACGAACCTCTTTCACTGACTTAGGTGATTCCCATTCAGTTAGAGCCGAAACTTTAGCAGGATCAACTGCTACACCATCTCCTGACACAACGTGTCCAAGAAATCCAACTTCATTCAACCAAAACTCACACTTGCTGAATTTGGCATACAGTTTATGCCCTCTAAGCTTCTCAAGTATCAAACGTAGATGTCCTTCATGCTCTTCTTTGCTCTTGGAGTAGATCAAAATGTCATCGATGAATACGACAACAAACTTGTCAAGGAACTCCATGAACACTTTGTTCATCATGTTCATGAAATAAGCTAGTGCATTGGTCAAACCAAATGGCATCACTGTATATTCATATAATCCATACCTTGTGGTGAAAGCTGTCTTAGGTATGTCTTGTTCCCTTATCTTGAGCTGGAAATAACCTTACCGGAGATCAATCTTTGAGAACACACAGGCTCCTTCTAACTGATTAAACAAGTCATTGATTCTAGGTAAAGGGTACTTGTTCTTGATTGTCACCTCATTGAGTGAACGGTAATCTATGCATAACCTTTGACTTCTATCTTTCTTCTCCACAAACAAAACTGGTGCTCCCCAAGATGAAGAACTTGGTTGGATAAAACCTTTCTGCAACTGTTATCCAAGTTGTTTCTTGAGTTCTTTCAGTTCATCAACTGACATCTTGTATGGTCTCTTTGCTATCGGTCCAGATCCTGGTAGAAAATCAATAAGAAATTCCACATCTCTATCTGGTGGCATTCCCGGCAATTCTTCCGAAAACACATCAGGATATTCACTCACAATTGGCACACTATCCATGCTAACCCCCTTAAGAGAATTTAACTTACTCCTTTTCGATTCAAAGTTGGTCTTGAATCTGATCCTTTTGTTTTCTGGAGTTGTGAGTGAGACAGTATGGTTGGCACAATCTATCACTCCCTTGTGCTTAGTCATCCAGTCCATTCCCAAAATAACATCCAATCCTTGGGAGTTTAGGATTATCAAGTTAACAGGAAACTTATACTTCCCAAACTCTATGACTAGATCATGACATCCTGAATTCACTATCATTTCTCCACCAGGAGAACTTACTTTTATAGGACACCCAATAGTTTCTACCGGTAGTTCATTTCTTTCAACAAATGCTCTTGGTATGAATGAATGAGATGCACCAGTATCAAAGAGAACAAATGCTGGAACAGAATTGAGTTTGAACTTACCAGCAACAGCATCAGGTTCCTCATAGATTTCCTCCATATTGATGTGGTTCACTTGTCCCTTCTGAAAAGGTTTGGGCTTTTTGGGTCCTTCAACTTTCTTTTCTGGGCATCCATTTGCATAATTCCCCATCTTCTTGCACTTGAAACATTCAACCTGACTAAGATCCTTCTTGACAGGCTGGCTTCCACTGCCACTTCCACTGTGGTGGCTCTTATATCCACTCTTGTGATTTTTATACTTGTCATTGTCATGACTACGGTGATGCTTGTTGTCATGATGACGGTTGTGGTTGTGGTGCTTGTTGAACTTCCCATGCTTGTGGGATCCTGAACTCCCACTATCATCATAATGGGAACGCTTGTGAGACGATCCCGAGCTGTGCTTGTCAGAGTGCTTTCTCTTCCTGCTTTCAACTTGTTTCATCTTGCTCTCCAAAATAGCAGCCTTGTCACAAAGAGACTGATAAGTGGGAACATAGGCCACTGATAGCTGCAGGTTCAGTTCATCATTCAGGCCTTCGAGAAACTTCTCTCTTCTTTTAGCATCAGTGTCAACTTCATCCGGTGCATAATGCCGATTGTTGAACTCCTCAATATACTCTCGCCACCTTGCGGTGGCGCTGCTTGGTTATGAAACTCTTTCTTCTTGGACTCATCACTCCGGATGAGATGTGAGCAAGACGAAACCATCTTGAAGATAGCCCATGTCACATCCACAATGGGAGTGGTGATCTGGAAGTTATCCCACCAAGTGGCTGCTGGTCCTTCCAACAAGTGTGCAGCAAATCTGACTTTCTCTTCATCAGTACAGCCAACAGTTACCAAGTCCTTGTTCATAGAGCGTAGCCAATCATTGGCCACCATAGGATCAGTAGTTCCTGAAAACTTTGTCGGCCTCAATCTTAAGAACCTGGTAAGCATGTCAAAGCCCGGTGGGTTGTTCTGATTGTTGTTGTTGTTGTTGTTATTATTATTATTATTATTATTATTGTTGTTGTTGTTGTTGTTGTTGTTGTTGTTGTTGTTGTTGTTGTTGTTCTGATTCTGGATGAATGTGGTCATCATTTGCATCAACTGTGTCTGAGCTGTCATCATTTGCTGCATCTCAGGGGTGATGTTGTTGTTGTTGGGGTTGGGATTGGCACGTCGGGGAGGCATCTGTGGTTTTCAATAAGGATAAGAATGAGATACCCATAGATGCTAACATGCAGAATACATCACATAACAAACCACAAACATGCATCATAGTAGTAAAAGTTCAACAACACAGACAACAAGTTTTTGGAAAAGTAAACACACCAATAGCAAGCCATCCACATGTTGGATGGTAATTGCGACTCAATAATCAAAAGCATGGTAAATAAATGGTAAATGAGTAGTCATCACTACTCCTCTGCATCAACCTCCTCATCAACAAGTGTAAGACCTGCATTCTCCATCGCGGTCTTGTATTCCTCGACATTGGTGGTCAAGGCCTCTACTTTGGCTTTGAGAGCCCTCTTCTGTGCACGAAGTCTCTCAATCACACCTTGTTGATGCTCGAGCTCTAAGTCCTTGGTCTCTAGTTCTACAGTCGTGTCTCGAATCCTTTTTTTCCTATCTTGGATTCGCTTCTCTTGACTCTTGAACTTTTTATCTTGACTCTCAAACTTGGCCTCCATCTCCTTGACTATCTCATCTTGCTCCGCGAAGAGCTTGTCCTTCTCACGAAGCTGCACCTAGAGTTCGTCATTGCTAAGCATGACGTTGGTCCTATCAGTGTCTAGGTGCCTAAGAAGAACCTCTAAGTCCTGGAGATACAGACGAATCGGCTTTGCTATCTTCGTAGCAGTATCCTCGAAGTCAATGGCCTCACCATCCTCGTCACGTCTGCCGAAGGCGTGGAAGTGAGTACCTCTAACCTCACGAGAGTGTCTTCCTACCAAGCGTCCAAGCAAATCCTGCATGACTACCTCTAGGCCTCTCTCCTTGTCATCATGCATGAGCTTGAAGGTGATGGCCTCCGTGGCTGGCTCAGTCTGGCATCCTGGCTGGATAACCTTGAAGCCCCAAAGGTCCTTCCTCTCGAACTTGGTGAGGGGAAGCATCATGATGGAAGGAAGTGGGAGATTGAGCAAACTAGTAAGCTCAATGAGACGAGTGCCAAAGCGAGTTCCCTTGAACTCTTCAGCTGTGCTGATAATGACATTAGGCATCTATTTTATAAGATAGAAAAAGTTAGATTCAACATACATAGAGATGAATCACAAAACAAAGCATCACATGCATAACTTTGGAAATCAAATCACACAAGTCATGGCATACATGAAACCATTACAAACATCCAAGGTTCAACTTATTGCAAACAACATTTGGAAAAAATGATAAGTGGTGGTCCAACTAACGAAGTACGTTACAATCCCATCTCACTTGCCAAGTTGGCTAACAGGGCATCTCTAGAAGCAATCTGTCTATCTAGAGCACATGACTCCATTACTAAGTCTATAATGTCCTCCCTTAATCTTTGGTTGGTAGCCTCTAACTCTTGGGTATGTTTCTTTTCTTCCTTAAGATCATTCTGAGTGTTGAGCATTCTGCACTTGATTCTATCACCAAGTTCTTTGATGGCCTTCCAAGCTACATCCCTTGCTGAATCAAAGAATGTAGTGTGCACCACTAAATTGGTGACCATGCAGAATCCTGATTCTTTCTGGTTGTATTCCTTGTTTTTATACAAGTGAAGTTGCACCCACCAGTACTTAACTCCTTCATCCATCACAGGAAAACCTTTGTACACAGCTGCACCATGTATTTCCATGGCAACCATGAGGTCCTTGAGAGAGAGGGGACTGCGGGGCTTACCGGAATTCGACGACAAACTCGTCAGAGCAGAGGGCGTCCAGAGAGAAATCCGAGCAGCTTGGTGGCTCCGGTGGGGTGTGGTTTGGGGGAAAAGGAGGAGGTCGGCATGGTGCTTAAGTAGGAGAGGACGCGGGCGTGAATTACTCAGGCATTGAACAGGAATTGAAGCCGCAAATCAATCAGGAAACGGCAGAGTGATTTGGGGGAGGAACTCGTCGCCGGGTGGAGACGATGACCGTTGTGTGGGCCGCGTTGTCAGCGAGAGAAAAAGAGAGGAGGTGGGGTCCTTGCGTCAGCCACTCTGTGGGTGTGTTTGCGGGTAAAGGAAAATGGTTCGTGGGAGGGAGTTGCTGGGCTAGATGGGTCGACTAGGCTGGGTTGGGCCAGATTGGCTGATTGCTTTATTTTTTTCCTTTTTGCTTTTCTTTTTTTGTTTGATTTTCTAGAATTGGTTTTCAAACTCTAATTCAAACAAGTTTGATTTCAAAACTCCTCTAGATTTTTGTACAGTGAACTTAGTACTCAAATGTGTGTCAAACACTTCTGTTTACTCAAACACACTTTGAACACTTGAGAAATAAAAATAAAACCAAGCCTTATGAGATTTAAATAATGAGCATAAAATTGGTCTTATTTTCATACTTTGTTTTGTAAACTTTGCCCAAGCTTTTGAAAGCACTTAAGTTTGAACTCAAACCATTACTGAATGAAATAAATACTTTTCTCATTAGAAGGTAGCACTAAGGCTAGAGCACACTTACATAAAATAATGAGCAACAAATGCTCCTGATTTTGAAATGGTTTTGAAAAGGAACTCTAAATGATCATGGATGCATGGATGATATGCATGAGTTTTGAATCATGATTTTAGGGATGTTACAGCCCTCTTTATATAGAGGGGTGGGCGTGCATCCTGCCCCTCCCAAGCTCTAGGGCCGGCCATGGAGGGACGAGTGGGGGCACGTTTCCCCTTCGAGCTCCCCTAGGGTTTTGCCCTAGGCTTGGCCGGCTGGTCCCTATGGGGCCTTGTGCCCCTGGCCCAATGCGGCCAGGGCACTACCTCATAGGCCCATGCCCCCTCCCGACAAGTGGGGCCACGTTGGTCCCACTCCAGAAGGTTCTAGAAGCTTCTGGTACAATACCGATTAACCCGAAACAATTCCGAACTCCAAAATCTGCTTTGCCTTATATGAATCTTATTCTCCGGACCATTCCGGAACCTCTCGTGATGTCCTAGATCTCATCCGAGACTCCGAACAAAAACTCATAAACCAATTATCCAATCTATCCTAGTGTCAAGACACGTTAAGTGTGTGACCCTTCGGGTTCGAGAATATGTAGACATGATCTTCTATCAATAATCAACAGCGGGGTCTGGAAACCCATATTGACTCCCACATATTCATCGATGATCATATCGGATGAACCACGATGCCAGGATTCAATCAATCCCATATATATTCCCTTCGTCTTGCGATATTTTACTTGCCCGAGATTCGATCGTCGGTACCGTCATACCTAGTTCAATCTCGTTCATAGCAAGTACTTTACTCGTTCCGTAATCCGATATCACTTTGTGATTAACTCCTTAACCACGTGCTTGCAAGCTTTGTTGATATCAATTACCGAGTGGGCCCGAAGTATATCTCTCCGACTTGGGAGGGACAAATCCCATCTCGATACATACAACCCAACAGGTACTTTTCGATCACCTGAGAGACACCTTTATGATCACCCTCTCATAGGATAACGTTTGATGACCTCAAAGCTTTCTTCCGATACCAGGGAGTTGCATTATCTCATGGTCTAAGGAATACAATATTTGACATAATAAAAGCTTTGCAAAGACGAATGAACACGATGACACGATCTAATTGCTCCGCTTAGTTTGGGTCTGTCCATCATATCATTCTCCCAATGGTATGATCTCTTTATTAGTCGACAACTCATGTCTATGGTTTCGTTCAAAAAAAAACTCATGTCTATGGTTAGGAAACCTTAACCATCATTAATCAATGAGCTAGTCCATAGAGGCGTACTAGGGACATGGTGTTGTTTACAAACCACACAAGTATTAAAGTTTCCGCTTAACACAATTCTAGCATGGAATATAAACTTTATCATGAACAAGAATTATAATAATAACATATTTATTATTGCCTCTAGGGCATAATTCCAACACGTTACGACTTGTATTTCACTATCTCTTCGCCGAACTAGTGCACCTATACACCTGGCAAGTGTATTGGGTGTGTTGGGGACACAAGAGACTTCTTATATCTTGATTGCAGGGTTGCTTGAGAGGGATACTGAAAGTACAAAGGAAGTCGCCTAGAGGGGGGTGAATAGGCTTTTAAAATTATTACGGTTTAGGCTCAAGTAAATGCGGAATAAAACTAACGTTTAATTTATTGAGCACAAAACCTAGCCACTAAGTTCACCTAGGTGCACCAACAACCTATGCTAAGCAATACAAGCAACAAGGTGATAGCAAGGTATAAATACTTCAAGCACGATGGCTATCACAATGTAAAGTGCATAAGTAAAGGGTTTGGTTGAGAGATAACCGATGGACGCGGAGACAAAGATTTGTTTCCCGAAGTTCACTTCCAAAGAAGCTACGTCTCCGTTGGAGAGGTGCGATGGCGCAATGCTCTCGAGCATACAAATGGCTCACCTCGAGGTGTGGTGGCTCGATGCTCACCCAACGCCACACAAGGCCTCACCCCAGATGCGGAAGCACGCAACTCACCGACGCCACAAAAGGCTCACCCTATTCTCCCAAGTGCGCACCACAAAAGGCGGGCACTTGCTCCACTATGGGACGCTTGAGGGCGGTCACCAAACCCGTACAAGATTGGGGCTAACTCCACAACTCGATTGGAGGCTCCCAACAACAAAGCCACAAAAGGACAACAATGCCACAAAAGGCCAACAATGCCACAAAAGGCTACAAGACCACAAAAGGTCAACAAGACCACAAAAGGTCAACAATCCAACCACACAACCGTCTAGGGTTCCAAGGAACCCAAGAGAAACAAGCTCACAAGCTTGAACTTTCCAAATCTCCGAGGAGAACTCAAACCTATGCACCAAATGCAAGGGCAAGTCCTTCTCTCCCAAATTCCAACAAAGCTACAAAAGCTATTGGGAGAATAAGGGAGGAAGAACACAAAACTCTCCAAGATCTAGATCCCAATGATTCCTTCATAAAGAAGGGATTTAGCTTGGGGGGATTATAGATCTAGATCTCCTCTCTCAAATCCCTCAAAAAGATGCAAGAATCATAGGAGGGGAAAGGGAGAGGGAAAGCTTCTTCAAGGTTGACAATGGAGGAGAGAGAGAAAGCCAAGAACCAAGAAGAAAAGTTAGTGCCCACGAAGGGGAAGAGGAGCCCCTTTTAAAGGGCTCCCAGATCTGCCCGTTATGGGGATTCACGACTCCTGGCCGGAACTTCCGGTGGGAGACCGGAAGTTCCGGTGGCACACAGCCAACGGTCAAAAACTACGGAGCGAGAAACTGAAAAAGCGAATCCTGGTCGGAACTTCCGCCGGTTCACCGTAAGTTCCGTCATAAGTTCCGTCTAATAGACATATTCAAAACAGAAGGTTACTGAACGTGAGCGGAACAAGACCCGGAACTTCCACCAGAACTTTCGGCGGCAAAGATGCCCTAGCAGAACTTCCGGTCAGGGAAATTCCAGAAACCAGAAAACCAGAAACGCAATAACTTTTGCATCCGAACTCCAAACGGGATGAAACCAATTTTGTTGGAAATATAACAACGAATAGAATCCAATTTTTTTTTCAAAATATTGGGTATCACCTTGGGAGAAAATATCATGAATATATATGTGAAGTATCCCCCAAGGTGTGGAGCCGGAAAACTCGCAAGATCAAACATTGCAATAAGATATGCAAGTGAAATCCTTAGATGATGAACTAGAGCTTGTTATGATGGTGACAACAAGCTATAGATCCTCTCATGGACAAGAACCAAATAACAACCAAGAAAGATGATGCTATGAATGCAAAGGTTTGAGCTCTGTCCGAACGATGCAGACGAGACACCCGCTTGAGAGCCCCTCTTGATAGCACGACTATCTATCCTAAACCCGGGGTCCCAACTAACAATACAAGACCGGCAAAATAAAACCCTATCAAGAACATACCTTTGCCTTGAGCATCCCACTTGAACTTGATGTAGACCGTCTTGTTCTTCTATAGTGGGAACACCTTTCTTGGATGCTCTTGCTTGATGAAGATGAAGACTTGCAAATTGGTCCCCCATACTACATGGGGAAACCTCTTCTTTGAACTTGTCTTCATCATTCCATGAGCACGTGGATGGCAAGCTTCAAGCATGAGATCTTCTAGAGATGGCGCATCTTGAGCTCGCCCTTCTTCATCCCTACTTGAGGTTGATCCATCTTGATGCAACTCTTTGCACATGCCTTGATCGACCTTCAAGCTCCTTCTTTCTTCATGATTCCAATGGGCACAAAGCCCTTGGACATTTCTTCATCTTCCAACCTTGAGACCAACACATGGCCCAAGCGATGCCAATGGACAAACCTACAAGTGAAACTCAATTTACACATTAGTCCATAGAGATTGTCATTAATTACCAAAACCACACATGGGGGAATACATGCCCTTTCAGATACCTTTGACCACTTCCTCCCTAAGTTCGATAAACCTTGTGTAATCCACTTAAGGGAAACTTGCTGCTGTTCTACAAACCTCTGCACTTGGAGGCCCAACAACTGTCTACAAGAATAGAAGTGCGTCGACATCATGGACCCTGGTCCATTCCTTTATCATTGATACATCATCTACTTTTACCGTTTACTTCCTACAAGCAATTACTATCTTCCACACTATACGTTTAATCCTTTGTTTTCAGCAAACCGGTGAGATTGACAACCTCACTGTAAGTGGGGGCAAAGTTTTGAGTTTGTGTTGTGCAGGTTCCAAGTTGTTAGCAACACCTTGGAGTTGTTTCCTTACTCCTACTGGTTCGATAACGTTGGTTTCATAACTGAGGGAAAACTTGCTGTTGTGCCCATCATACCTTCCTCTTGGGGTTTCCCAACGAGGTTCTGTAGTCGACTGAGCCGCATCAAGATAATTTTTGGCGTCGTTGCCGGGAAGATAAGGAGAACTTCAATCTCTTCCTCCTCGTCATTCACCTTTGAAGGAGAAAGAAGATTCTCGCAAGGGGAGTCTCTCACAACCACTCTCTTTACTTTGTTTTTGTTTTG
This sequence comes from Avena insularis, assembly GCA_023614405.1. Classification (NCBI taxonomy): domain Eukaryota; kingdom Viridiplantae; phylum Streptophyta; class Magnoliopsida; order Poales; family Poaceae; genus Avena; species Avena insularis. The sequence goes on from CM042695.1 coordinate 94,180,956, forward strand.
CTTAGTTTCTTTTGCTTGTTTCTTTCTTAAAAAAAATAGTTTCATTTGGTTGCTTTCTCACAACCAAACTCTATGACTAGATCATGACATCCTGAATTCACTATCATTTCTCCACCAGGAGAACTTACTTTTATAGGACACCCAATAGTTTCTACCGGTAGTTCATTTCTTTCAACAAATGCTCTTGATATGAATGAATGAGATGCACCAGTATCAAAGAGAACAAATGATGGAACAGAATTGAGTTTGAACTTACCAGCAACAGCATCAGGTTCCTCATAGATTTCCTCCATATTGATGTGGTTCACTTGTCCCTTCTGAAAAGGGTTGGGCTTTTTGGGTCCTTCAACTTTCTTTTCTGGGCATCCATTTGCATAATTCCCCATCTTCTTGCACTTGAAACATTCAACCTGACTAAGATCCTTCTTGACAGGCTGGCTTCCACTACCACTTCCACTGTGGTGGCTCTTATATCTACTCTTGTGATTTTTATACTTGTCATTGTCATGACTACGGTGATGCTTGTTGTCATGATGACGGTTGTGGTTGTGGTGCTTGTTGAACTTCCCATGCTTGTGGGATCCTGAACTCCCACTATCATCATAATGGGAACGCTTGTGAGACGATCCCGAGCTGTGCTTGTCAGAGTGCTTTCTCTTCCTGCTTTCAACTTGTTTCATCTTGCTCTCCAAAATAGCAGCCTTGTCACAAAGAGACTGATAAGTGGGAACATAGGCCACTGATAGCTGCAGGTTCAGTTCATCATTCAGGCCTTCGAGAAACTTCTCTCTTCTTTTAGCATCAGTGTCAACTTCATCCGGTGCATAATGCGCCAGATTGTTGAACTCCTCAATATACTCTGCCACACTGCAGTGGCGCTGCTTCAGGTTATGAAACTCTTTCTTCTTCAGACTCATCACTCCGGATGAGATGTGAGCAGTACGGAAACCATCTTCGAAGATAGCCCATGTCACATCCACAATGGGAGTGGTGATCTGGAAGTTATCCCACCAAGTGGCTGCTGGTCCTTCCAACAAGTGTGCAGCAAATCTGACTTTCTCTTCATCAGTACAGCCAACAGTTACCAAGTCCTTGTTCATAGAGCGTAGCCAATCATTGGCCACCATAGGATCAGTAGTTCCTGAAAACTTTGTCGGCCTCAATCTTAAGAACCTGGTAAGCATGTCAAAGCCCGGTGGGTTATTCTGATTGTTGTTGTTGTTATTATTATTATTATTGTTGTTGTTGTTGTTGTTCTGATTCTGGATGAATGTGGTCATCATTTGCATCAACTGCGTCTGAGATGTCATCATTTGCTGCATCTCAGGGGTGATGTTGTTGTTGGGGTTGGGATTGGCACGCCGGGGAGGCATCTGTGGTTTTCAATAAGGATAAGAATGAGATACCCATAGATGCTAACATGCACAATACATCACATAACAAACCACAAACATGCATCATAGTAGTAAAAGTTCAACAACACAGACAACAAGTTTTTGGAAAAGTAAACACACCAATAGCAAGCCATCCACATGTTGGATGGTCATTGCGACTCAATAATCAAAAGCATGGTAAATAAATGGTAAATGAGTAGTCATCACTACTCCTCTGCATCAACCTCCTCATCAACAAGTGTAAGACCTGCATTCTCCATCGCGGTCTTGTATTCCTCGACATTGGTGGTCAAGGCCTCTACTTTGGCTTTGAGAGCCCTCTTCTGTGCACGAAGTCTCTCAATCACACCTTGTTGATGCTCGAGCTCTAAGTCCTTGGTCTCTAGTTCTACAGTCATGTCTCGAATCCTTTTGTTCCTATCTTGGATTCGCTTCTCTTGACTCTTGAACTTTTTATCTTGACTCTCAAACTTGGCCTCCATCTCCTTGACTATCTCATCTTGCTCCGCGAAGAGCTTGTCCTTCTCACTGCTGCACTGGAGTTCGTCATTGCTAAGCATGACGTTGGTCCTATCAGTGTCTAGGTGCCTAAGAAGAACCTCTAAGTCCTGGAGATACAGACGAATCGGCTTTGCTATCTTCGTAGCAGTATCCTCGAAGTCAATGGCCTCACCATCCTCATCACGTCTGCCGAAGGCGTGGAAGTGAGTACCTCTAACCTCACGAGAGTGTCTTCCTACCAAGCGTCCAAGCAAATCCTGCATGACTACCTCTAGGCCTCTCTCCTTGTCATCATGCATGAGCTTGAAGGTGATGGCCTCCGTGGCTGGCTCAGTCTGGCGTCCTGGCTGGATAACCTTGAAGCCCCAAAGGTCCTTCCTCTCGAACTTGGTGAGGGGAAGCATCATGATGGAAGGAAGTGGGAGATTGAGCAAACTAGTAAGCTCAATGAGACGAGTGCCAAAGCGAGTTCCCTTGAACTCTTCAGCTGTGCTGATAATGACATTAGGCATCTATTTTATAAGATAGAAAAAGTTAGATTCAACATACATAGAGATGAATCACAAAACAAAGCATCACATGCATAACTTTGGAAATCAAATCACACAAGTCATGGCATACATGAAACCATTACAAACATCCAAGGTTCAACTTATTTCAAACAACATTTGGAAAAAAATGATAAGTGGTGGTCCAACTAACGAAGTACGTTACAATCCCATCTCACTTGCCAAGTTGGCTAACAGGGCATCTCTAGAAGCAATCTGTCTATCTAGAGCACATGACTCCATTACTAAGTCTATAATGTCCTCCCTTAAGCTTTGGTTGGTAGCCTCTAACTCTTGGGTATGTTTCTTTTCTTCCTTAAGATCATTCTGAGTGTTGAGCATTCTGCACTTGATTCTATCACCAAGTTCTTTGATGGCCTTCCAAGCTGCATCCCTTGCTGAATCAAAGAATGTAGTGTGCACCACTAAATTGGTGACCATGCAGAATCCTGATTCTTTCTGGTTGTATTCCTTGTTTTTATACAAGTGAAGTTGCACCCACCAGTACTTAACTCCTTCATCCATCACAGGAAAACCTTTGTACACAGTTGCACCATGTATTCCCATGGCAACCATGAGGTCCTTGAGAGCCTTGGGGAATTCTGTCTCACATTCCAAAGTCATATTCATGAGTGGTCCCTTCCTCACGGCTTCGTTGATGGATTTCATCTACAGATAGAGATGAGAAAGAAGATTAGAAAAGTTTACGAGAAGAAAATACAAGTGTGGAAGTTGTTAAAAAATTCCTTAGTGGTTTCCAATCCTAGGGTCATAATCCTACAGGCAACCTGGCTCTGATACCATCTGTAAGATCCCTCCTTTGTAAAGGAAAGGATCCTTGTGATTGCAATGCTAGTCCCTGGATCAATGCTAGCATCCACAGTTTATGATGAAGTACACAGAAACAAAGGTCATTATTACAAGTCATTCCAGAGACAAACATAGTCTTTTACAAACTCCATGGCCACAAGCCTAGTACAAGAGTTTAAATAAGTAATAAGATAAATAAGTCTTCATCTTCATGTGCCATAGGCAAGCATGTTGAGTGTAGACTCATAACCCCTAATCACCATCAGAATAACCTGCAACATCACAAGTTACAGCCACAGTGGGTCAATACATTGGAATAGTATTGGCAAGTGATACCTTAGAATAATATTGGCAAGTGATACCTTAGAATAATATTGGTAGCTAGATACTATATGCATTTGGCTAAGTGTAGCTTAGCTTGATTTGCTCAAAATAGGTTTTTGCCTATTAGTTGAAAACACTAAGTTTTCTTTGATAAAATCTTTTCCAAGGAACCACCAATGGACATTGGTGAACCTTCACCCTTGTTCAACCACAAGTTTTTACTTAGAAATTGGGATGAGGAGATTCCTGATAGCTTCCATGTCTTGATGCTCAAGTTGTCCAATACCAGGGACATGGCTAAGTACTTAGATTCTTCCATCTGCAGAGGTTGTGCACTTTCCCCACAAGACTTGATTTTCACCAAGATAGGACCTTTCAGAAGCCTTCCCTTAGACCAAATGGACGCGTTCCAACCTATAATCCCACTACCACCAACTGTCCAAATGGCTAAGTTATTGCAACTTATGTGATCCAGGCAGAGCCCATATTGCCATGTGGCTGCACTTGAAGCTTCTTAACATATGGCATCTCAAATCCCTTTGTTCCTGGGTGGCTTTCCACAAGTGAGATAGACAAGGTAAACCATAGAAATGGGCCTTGTGTAACCACTCAACACAAACCATTCTTTCCATTCCACCCAGGTGTTTCATTCACTTAGTTGTTTTATTAAACAAAACACAAGTCCAAAGACTTAGAAATATTTTCTCATAGCATGAATATATAACCACCCTTGGTTGCTACTAGCTAGGCTAAGCATGGCATTGATAAGAATCTTAACTTAGAAACTTTCTAGCAATTCTACCACTACTAGGATTTCCCAAGCATAGCATATAGATCAAAATATTCATGCAAGTCTAGCAAAATATTTCTAGTGCATTTGTTGAAAACATAGGAATAAAATCATGAAGTACCACTTGCCTTGGTAGCTTGGGGAGTAGCAACAATCCTCACAATCACAATCACTATTTGCACCAAAATCTACACATAAAATGATGGCACAAAAATCACATACACAATTTATACAAGCAAAAATACATGAATGTATGCAATATGCCATGTGATAATTTTCTACTCCAAACAAGACAAGTGCACAGTACTGAAACTTAAACAAGTACAAAACAAGCCAAAATAAACTTTATTTGCATAGCAAAACATTTTCCAAATAATTATTATACACAAAATAAGCCTACACAAGTTTCTGTAAAAACAACCATTTTAAGAGAGACAAAACATTAAACACATTGCATAGATGGAAAGGATTTTCTCTCCTGATTCCATTGATATAAAATTTGTTAAGTTTGGATGTGGGATTCAAAAGTTATGAATTAAACAAGTTTAAATATCTAATAGATCTAATTCAAACTTTTAAAACAGAACCCATGCCACGCGACAGTCTCTGGTTGGCTGGTACCACTTCGCGCTGGATCGCGCTCGCGCACCGTCAGATCAACTTAATAGCTAATGGCTCAGATCTAATCGTACCTCTTTGTTTAAGTGGATCTATTGCATCCACTGGATCTAAATCGAACAGCCTAAAACTACTAACCCTAAACGGGCGGCGCTAGCGGCGGCAACAGGCGGCGGCGTGCTCAGTCAGCAGCGGAGTCGGCGAACTAGGTCACACGGGGAGGTGTGAGGATGCTCACCAGAATCGCCGTGACAAGGAGATGCTCGACGTGTTCTTGGTTGGCGAAGGGGCGCTCGGAGTCGTCGTGGATTGCTCGTCAGAGAAGTCCCTGGCGACGACGTTCTCTGTTGGCGACGGAGTCGATGTTCTGGGCCACGCTAAGATGCGAAAAAGGTGCCGTTAGGTGCGTAGGACACTGGGGGTCACACGCGTATCAAACAGAGGGGGAGGGGAAGCTGGGACTTACGGGGAATGGTCGCCGGAGTTCGAACAGACGATGGCGGAGTTCAGTCAACAACACTGCCGAGGCTACAGAGCATGCGGGAGCAAACAGAGGGTGTCAGTAGGTGCGTATGAGGATGCAGAATCATCTAGTCTGAACCATGGGCAGAGGGGACTGTGGGGCTTACCGGAATTCGACGACGAACTCGTCGGAGTAGAGGGCGTCCAGAGAGAAATCCGAGCAGCCTGGTTGCTCCGGTGGGGTGTGGTTTGGGGGAAAAGGAGGAGGGCGGCATGGTGCTTAAGTAGGCGAGGACGCGGGCGTGAATTACTCGAGCATTGAACGGGAATTGAAGCCGCGAATCAATCAGGAAACGGCAGAGTGATTTGGGGGAGGAACTCGTCGCCGGGTGGAGACGATGACCGTTGCGTGGGCCGTGTTGTCAGCGAGAGAAAAAGCGAGGAGGTGGGGTCCTTGCGTCAGCCACTCTGTGGGTGTGTTTGCGGGTAAAGTAAAATGGTTCGTGGGAGGGAGTTGCTGGGCTAGATGGGTCGACTAGGCTGAGTTGGGCCAGATTGGCTGATTGCTTTATTTTTTTCCTTTTTGCTTTTCTTTTTTTGTTTGATTTTCTAGAATTGGTTTTCAAACTCTAATTCAAACAAGTTTGATTTCAAAACTCCTCTAGATTTTTGTACAGTGAACTTAGTACTCAAATGTGTGTCAAACACTTCTGTTTACTCAAACACACTTTGAATACTTGAGAAATAAAAATAAAACCTAGCCTTATGAGATTTAAATAATGAGCATAAAATTGGTCTTATTTTCATACTTTGTTTTGTAAACTTTGCCCAAGCTTTTGAAAGCACTTAAGTTTGAACTCAAACCATTACTGAATGAAATAAATACTTTTCTCATTAGAAGGTAGCACTAAGGCTAGAGCACACTTACATAAAATAATGAGCAACAAATGCTCCTGATTTTGAAATGGTTTTGAAAAGGAACTCTAAATGATCATGGATGCATGGATGATATGCATGAGTTTTGAATCATGATTTTAGGGATGTTACAGCCCCCAGCCCTCTTTATATAGAGGGGTGGGCGTCTGTCCCTTGCCCCTCCCCCAAGCTCTAGGGCCGACGGCCAAGGAGGGAGGAGTGGGGGGCAAGTTTCCCCCCTTCCAGAAGCTCCCCTAGGGTTTTGCCCTAGGCTTGGCCGGCTGGTCCCTATGGGGCCTTGTGCCCCTGGCCCAATGCGGCCAGGGCACTCCCTCATAGGCCCATGCCCCCTCCCGACAAGTGGGGCCACGTTGGTCCCACTCCGGAAGGTTCTAGAAGCTTCCGGTACAATACCAATTAACCCGAAACAATTCTGAACTCTAAAATCTGCTTTGCCTTATATGAATCTTATTCTCCGGACCATTCCGGAACCTCTCGTGATGTACTAGATCTCATCCGAGACTCCGAACAAAAACTCATAAACCAATTATCCAATCTATCCTAGCGTCAAGACACGTTAAGTGTGTGACCCTTCGGGTTCGAGAATATGCAGACATGATCTTCTATCAATAATCAACAGCGGGGTCTGGAAACCCATATTGACTCCCACATATTCATCGATGATCATATCGGATGAACCATGATGCCAGGATTCAATCAATCCCATATATATTCCCTTCGTCTTGCGACATTTTACTTGCCCGAGATTCGATCGTCGGTACCGTCATACCTAGTTCAATCTCGATCACAGCAAGTACTTTACTCGTTCCGTAATCCGATATCACTTTGTGATTAACTCCTTAACCATGTGCTTGCAAGCTTTGTTGATATCGATTACCGAGTGGGCCCGAAGTATATCTCTCCGACTTGGGAGGGACAAATCCCATCTCGATACATACAACCCAACAGGTACTTTCCGATCACCTGAGAGACACCTTTATGATCACCCTCTCATAGGATAACGTTTGATGACCTCAAAGCTTTCTTCCGATACCAGGGAGTTGCATTATCTCATGGTCTAAGGAATACAATATTTGACATAATAAAAGCTTCGCAAAGACGAATGAACACGATAACACGATCTAATTGCTCCGCTTAGTTTGGGTCTGTCCATCATATCATTCTCCCAATGATATGATCTCTTTATTAGTCGACAACTCATGTCTATGGTTTCGTTCAAAAAAAACTCATGTCTATGGTTAGGAAACCTTAACCATCATTAATCAATGAGCTAGTCCATAGAGGCGTACTAGGGACACGGTGTTGTTTACAAACCACACAAGTATTAAAGTTTCCGCTTAACACAATTCTAGCATGGAATATAAACTTTATCATGAACAAGAATTATAATAATAACATCTTTATTATTGCCTCTAGGGCATAATTCCAACACGTTACCACTTGTATTTCACTATCTCTTCGCCGAACTAGTGCACCTATACACCTGGCAAGTGTATTGGGTGTGTTGGGGACACAAGAGACTTCTTATATCTTGATTGCAGGGTTGCTTGAGAGGGATACTAAAAGTACAAAGGAAATCGCTTAGAGGGGGGGGTGAATAGGCTTTTAAAATTATTACGGTTTAGGCTCAAGTAAATGCGGAATAAAACTAACGTTTAATTTATTGAGCACAAAACCTAGCCACTAAGTTCACCTAGGTGCACCAACAACCTATGCTAAGCAATACAAGCAACAAGGTGATAGCAAGGTATAAATACTTCAAGCACGATGGCTATCTCAATGTAAAGTGCATAAGTAAAGGGTTTGGTTGAGAGATAACCGATGGATGCGGAGACAAAGATTTGTTTCCCGAAGTTCACTTCCAAAGAAGCTACGTCTCCGTTGGAGAGGTGCGATGGCGCAATGCTCTCCGAACGCCACAAATGGCTCACCTCGAGGTGTGGTGGCTCGATGCTCACCCAACGCCACACAAGGCCTCACCCCAGATGCGGAAGCATGCAACTCACCGACGCCACAAAAGGCTCACCCTATTCTCCCAAGTGCGCACCACAAAAGGCGGGCACTTGCTCCACTATGGGACGCTTGACGGCGGTCACCAAACCCGTACAAGATTGGGGCTAACTCCACAACTCAATTGGAGGCTCCCAACAACAAAGCCACAAAAGGCCAACAATGCCACAAAAGGCCAACAATGCCACAAAAGGCTACAAGACCACAAAAGGTCAACAAGACCACAAAAGGTCAACAATCCAACCACACAACCGTCTAGGGTTCCAAGGAACCCAAGAGAAACAAGCTCACAAGCTTAAACTTGCCAAATCTCCGAGGAGAACTCAAACCTATGCACCAAATGCAAGGGCAAGTCCTTCTCTCCCAAATTCCAACAAAGCTACAAAAGCTATTGGGAGAATAAGGGAGGAAGAACACAAAAGGAGAACACAAAACTCTCCAAGATCTAGATCCCAATGATTCCTTCATAAAGAAGGGATTTAGCTTGGGGGGATTATAGATCTAGATCTCCTCTCTCAAATCCCTCAAAAAGATGCAAGAATCATAGGAGGGGAAAGGGAGAGGGAAAGCTTCTTCAAGGTTGACAATGGAGGAGAGAGAGAAAGCCAAGAACCAAGAAGAAAAGCTAGTGCCCACGAAGGGGAAGAGGAGCCCCTTTTAAAGGGATCCCAGATCTGCCCGTTATGGGCATTCACGACTCCTGGCCGGAACTTCCGGAGGGAGGCCGGAAGTTCCGGTGGCACACGGCCAACGGTCAAAAACTACAGAGAGAGAAACTGAAAAAGCGAATCCTGGTCGGAACTTCCGCCGGTTCACCGGAACTTCCGGTGCGAGCGAAACTTCCGGTGGAAGTTCCGACAGAAGTTCCGTCAAATAGACATATTCAAAACAGAAGGTTACTGAACGTGAGCGGAACAAGACCCGGAACTTCCACCAGAACTTTCGGCGGCAAAGATGCCCTAGCGGAACTTCCGGTCAGGGAAATTCCAGAAACCAGAAAACCAGAAACGCAATAACTTTTGCATCCGAACTCCAAACAGGATGAAACCAATTTTGTTGGAAAGATAACAACGAATAGAATCCAATTTTGTTTCGAAATATTGGGTATCACCTTGGGAGAAAATATCATGAATATATATGTGAAGTATCCCCCAAGGTGTGGAGCCGGAAAACTCGCAAGATCAAAAACTGCAATAAGATATGCAAGTGAAATCCTTAGATGATGAACTAGAGCTTGTTATGATGGTGACCACAAGCTATAGATCCTCTCATGGACAAGAACCAAATAACAACCAAGAAAGATGATGCTATGAATGCAAAGGTTTGAGCTCTCTCCGAACGATGCAGACGAGACACCCGCTTGAGAGCCCCTCTTGATAGCACGACTATCTATCCTAAACCAGGGGTCCCAACTAACAATACAAGACCGGCAAAAGAAAAGCCCTATCAAGAACATACCTTTGCCTTGAGCATCCCACTTGAACTTGATGTAGACCGTCTTGTTCTTCTATAGTGGGAACACCTTTCTTGGATGCTCTTGCTTGATGAAGATGAAGACTTGCAAATTGGTCCCCCATACTACATGGGGAAACCTATTCTTTGAACTTGTCTTCATCATTCCATGAGCACGAGGATGGCAAGCTTCAAGCATGAGATCTTCTAGAGATGGCGCATCTTGAGCTCGCCCTTCTTCATCCCTACTTGAGGTTGATCCATCTTGATGCAACTCTTTGCACATGCCTTGATCGACCTTCAAGCTCCTTCTTTCTTCATGATTCCAATGGGCACAAAGCCCTTGGACATTTCTTCATCTTCCAACCTTGAGACCAACACATGGCCCAAGCGATGCCAATGGACAAACCTACAAGTGAAACTCAATTTACACATTAGTCCATAGAGATTGTCATTAATTACCAAAACCACACATGGGGGAATACATGCCCTTTCAGATACCTTTGACCACTTCCTCCCTAAGTTCGATAAACCTTGTGTAATCCACTTAAGGGAAACTTGCTGCTGTTCTACAAACCTCTGCACTTGGAGGCCCAACAACTGTCTACAAGAATAGAAGTGCGTCGACATCATGGACCCTGGTCCATTCCTTTATCATTGATACATCATCTACTTTTACCGTTTACTTCCTACAAGCAATTACTATCTTCCACACTATACGTTTAATCCTTTGTTTTCAGCAAACCGGTGAGATTGACAACCTCACTGTAAGTGGGGGCAAAGTTTTGAGTTTGTGTTGTGCAGGTTCCAAGTTGTTAGCAACACCTTGGAGTTGTTTCCTTACTCCTACTGGTTCGATAACGTTGGTTTCATAACTGAGGGAAAACTTGCTGTTGTGCCCATCATACCTTCCTCTTGGGGTTTCCCAACGAGGTTCTGTAGTCAACTGAGCCGCATCAAGATAATTTTTGGCGTCGTTGCCGGGAAGATAAGGAGAACTTCAATCTCTTCCTCCTCGTCATTCACCTTTCAAGGAGAAATAAGATTCTCGCAAGGGGAGTCTCTCACAACCACTCTCTTTACTTTGTTTTTGTTTTGCTTAGTTTCTTTTGCTTGTTTCTTTCTTAAAAAAATAGTTTCATTTGGTTGCTTTCTTTTCATATTTAAAAAACAAAAAAAATTAGTTCCTACTTCAAGCTACTTCCATGTCTAGTGTTGCTCCAATCATTGTGTCACCTGGGGAAATGATCTTCACTTTCAAATAAGGAAGTGAAGAGAGTTTCAAAGAAGTTTGGTCTAGAATTTCTAATTCACATGAAAAAACTGAGCCTAAAATGACTCTAGGCCTATTTCTTAGCAGTTTCTACTATGGTCTTGCTCATTGTTATAGATATGCTTTGGATGCTGTGGTAGGAGGAGATTTTCTCCAGTGTAATGAGGATGAAGCTTTTAATGCCATAAAGAAATTTATTGCAACATATAATTTGCCTAGCAAATCTGATTCTTCCTTTATAAACATCTATGCTAGGTTAAACACTATTGAGACCAATACAACTAGTTTAAAAGATTGCTATGACATGCTTACAGAGCATCATGATTATGTTCCAATAAATTCTGAACCTTCAAAATGGTTTCCTACAGTAAAAGTTGTTATAAATAATGAAACTTTTGAGGCTCGTTGCGATATCATGTCTGAATTTTGTCTTATGCCTAAAGATATCTATGAATATTTGGGGATTTTCAGAAGGAGGAGAAGAAATATCTCTTACCAATAATGCAACTATATTACCCATTGGAATAGCTAAAGGAGTGTTTACAAAGATCTTAGGGAAAGTGGCGTCTACTGATTATCTTGTTATTGAATGTGTAGAAAAAGGACAAATTACACTTGGAAGGTCCCTACTGAAACTCCTTGGAGCAATAATAGATGTGGGAAAAGGCATTATGCATTTTGCTTCTCCAACAAGCTATCATACATTCCCTAAATATAAGAGTAAAGGTAAGAAATGTAGGGGCAAGAAATTTGATGTTAATGCTTATTCATTTAAAAATACATGATTCTTGCTTCTTGTGCCTAACTTAAAGGCGTTAAAGAAAAGTACTAATTGGGAGATAACCCAAATTTCATTAGGTTTTTCTTTTGTTGAGTCTTGGAAGTTATTACTACTGTAATAACCTCTCCTTATCATCTTTGTGTGTGTTTTTGTGCCAAGAATAACCTCTAATGAGAGAGAAGTAAGATTTGGGGAAGGTGCTGTCCCGAAATAGATTTTTGTGCTTCACTGTAAACATTCGTGAAAAATCCCTATATGTCAGATTGAGCTGTAATTTTCTGAGCTTATGCCCCAGGTTGTTATTTAACTTTCCTTAGTTCAACACTTTTTGGTTTGAGAATAGAAGGTCTTCGAAAAAATCGGTTTTTACTTGCTGGTCTGTTTTGACAAATTTCTGTCATTATTTGCATTTGCCTCTTATCGGTTTCTTTTTTAGGTCTCTTTGATCACTTGAGATTTTAAAAGGAATTGCTAGAGTATCTTGTGTTCTAATGAAAGTTTTACTTGTGTTTAAACTAAACGGAAAGGCCTATTATCTTGAATACACTAATGTTGCTAATGAAGATTGTGTGAAGTTTTGTATGAAGGAAATTTTCAAGTGTAGGGAAAGAACAATGTGATGAGATGAAGAATGGACAAAAGATCAAGCTTGGGGATGCCACCGCGTGTAACCCCAATAAATATTCAAGAGGTACAAGCGTTAAAGCTTGGGGATGCCTAAGGCATCCCCTTCTTTATCAATAAAAATCACAGGTCTCTTTCTCGACACTTTATTTTTAATGTTTCATACATTGTTGTGTTGTTCTTGGAGCGTCTTAGTTTGTTTTTGTTTTATTTTGTTTGGTTTGATGAATAAATTAGTTGGACCCCCGATTTCACACTTTTGTTTCCAATAAGTTGATTGGTGTTGGAAAAGAGTAGAGAGTTTCATGCTTATAGTGGTACAAAAGGGAGCTTGTTTTGACTCTGGCTTAGACTTTATCATATCATGATAGATGTTGCTTTGACCTTATGCTTAGTGATTATTGTTGTACCATGAATTGTTCCAAACAATTGATATTTCTTAATGTGCCTTGAAAGAATCATGCGTTGTTTTAGCATACAAAAGCATAATATTATGGTATTCTCCTTTGATGCTTTGTTTGGGTTGACTTGGCACATGCTTTGAAGGGAATATGCCCTGAGAGGCAATAATAAAGTGTTTATTATGTGTATTACAAGTATATGATAGATGTTTATTTTGCATGCTATAATTGTATTAATACGGAAACGTTAATACATGTGTGTTTAATAAACAAACAGAAAGTTCCTAGTTATGCCTCTCTCATAAACTAGCTCGTTGATTAACAAGATGATCACAGTTTCCTGATCATAGACATTGGATGTTGTTAATAACGAGATCACAACATTAGTGTAATGATGTGATGAACATCCATCCAAAGTATAGCATTACGATCAAAGTCATTGAGTTTATATTGCTATAACAACTTACGAAGTGATCCTAATCCTTAGACCATGAGATCATGTCAATCACTAACACCGGAAGAGTTTCTTGTTGACATCAAACGTCACACCGTAACTGGGTGATTATAAAGATGGCTTCAAAACTACTAAAGTGTTATGTTGAGACTCATGGATCAAGAGTGGAATTTGTTCATCCCGATGACGGATAGATATACTCTAGGCCCTCTCGGTGATATCACATTGGTTAGCTTGCAAGTAAGTGATTTGATCACTAGAATGTTATATCACGGGAACGATAAAAGAGTGCATGTCGGTAACAAGATCAAACTAGGTATGGAGATATCGATGATCGAATCTCGGACATGTAATATATCGTGAAACAAAGGGATTAAGATACTATCATAAAAGGTTCCGACGATCACAGGAAAGTCATCGTTGAATGTGTGGGAGCCAGTATGGATCTCCAGGTCCCGCTTTTGATTATTGATCGGAGAAGGGTCTCGATCATGTCCGCATTATTCGCGAACCATAGGATGACACACTTAAGGGACACTGACATCCAATTGGAGCAAAAGTTTCATGCCGGAGAGAATAACAAGCGTAGGAATTTATTTCACTAGATACCGAAACAGGTTTTCGGGTGAAATTGCAGAAAGTGTTTTTGCATGTGAAATAGAATTATAGCAAGGGGTTATATGCGAATGTTTGTCATTAAAGTAATTGACAAAATTCTGAATAAATAAAAAGAGTTTTATTTAATGAGAGTTTGCATTAAATTTGGTGGAAATTTAATAGCAATTTTGAGTGGGATTTTGAGTGGAGGAAATTGAAGAGGTTTTTGTGAGTGGAGTGTCCACCCACATGAATGAAGGAGGGGAGGGGGCAGCCCCCATGGCCGGCGGCCACCCCCTTGGGTGCCCCCTCCTCCTATAAAAGGCACCCCTCTCCCTCTCTCTCACTCACACCTCCTCGTGAAGGATCTCTCTCCCCCTCTAGAATTTATCCCCCATGGTCTCGGACTAGCGAGATACATGTTCCCGGTGGCTATTCGGCAAGAAAGGGTTGTGCTTCCGCTGCATCGCTGGAGCGAGGAGGCAGAGGTTGCTTGGTGTATTGTATGTGTGTGCGAGCACGGATGCGCTGCTGCTTTGCGGCGCCAGGACTTCCTCTCGATCTTGAGATCGGCAAGAGATCGTCTACATCAACCACGGGTTCAACTCGTTAAGCTTTGTTGGTCTTCAAGGGTATGTTCTCTACGGATATACATCCGCCTGTTGTTTGTATCTAGTAGATAGATCTTGGTACATAGTTCCCATCGTAGGAAATTTTTTGTTTTCTATGCTGCGAACCCTTCAGTGGTATCAGAGCCAGATCTATGCGTAGATGCTTTACACGGGTTGTACACATATGAGTATGTGGGCGATGATGATCATGTTGTTGCTGCTTAGTTGTAATTTTGGATATTGGTGGCATAGTGGGATGAAGCTGGCCGGACAAACTTTACATGTCCTCGCACATGAGACCCGTTCCACGCTTGACATGCAACTAGTTTGCGTAAGTGTCTAGCGGGTGTCTATCTATCCTATTATAGTCAATATCTATTTTGCAACGAGCTGTCAATAATTTGGTTATCCTATTTGTGGTTCATGTTCGTAGGTAAGAACGGTTCTATCTTTGAAATCCCTAAGCCATGTAAAACTTGCAATGGATAAATTAGAGGCGTCTAGTTTAGATTGTTGCTGGGCTAGTGCTATGATATGGTGATGTTGTAAGTAGAAGTATGAGATGATACTCTTACAACACACATAGCGTGTAAGTTCCATAGACCTTGGACTTACACATAAAGGTATGATAGTGATCATACCACGATGCACATGATAGATATCATATGTGGGAACCATATCATTTCACTAATAAACATGTGATGTTTGATAGCATCTTATATTGCTTGTTTAGCACTTTATTAGCATAATAAGATGATCCCTCATTTGAGTATCAAGATAAGAATGTGTTCTTCCTTTAGTATGCACCGATTATGTTTTCGTCGCTCCAAGACATCACGTGATGATCGGGTGTTCTTGGATCCACGACCATATTTCGGGTGTAAGACAGTTACACACACGAATACTAAGGTTCTAACTTGATGTACAGACATGGCCTCGGAACACGGACCGAAAGGTTAAGCATGAGTCATATAGTAGATATGATGCCCATTTGATGCTCGCCTTTGAAGCTACACCGACTCACGTGATGATCGGACTTGGTGTAGTGGATTTGGTTCATGTAATCACCAAAAAGGCACGAGGGATGTGGTTTTTGAGTGGGAGTTCGTTCGTAATGTGGATTAGATGAACTCAATCTATCATAAACTTAGTCTAAACTTTACAAATTCTGTTGTAGATGGCACCACCTGCTTTTAATTCCAATGTGTTCATGGAGAAAGAGAGACTTGCAATGAACGGTAGCAACTTTACTGAATGGGACATGAATTTGAGGATTCTCCTCTCTGCTGCACAAAAGAAATATGTGCTAGAAGCGCCACTATCCCCCCCCACCTTTTGATGATGCCCCTGACATGGAGAAGAATATCTATCAGACTCGTTAGGAGGACCACAACTTAGTTCATTGCGGCATATTGTATGGGCTAGAGCCGGAACTTCGAAAGCATTTCGAAAATGGCAATGCATTTGATACAATGGGTGAGTTGAGAATGATTTTCAACACACATGCTGCTATAGAGAGCTACAATGCTTCAGAAAAATTCTTTAGCTGCATGATGGAAGAGCACAGCTCCGTTAGTGAGCATGTACTCAAGATGTCAGGTTACACCGATAAGCTTGTGTCCTTGGGAATATATATTCCCATTGACTTGGGAATCCATCGCGTTCTGTAGTCTCTGCCACCTAGCTATAAGAGCTTCGTGATGAACTATAATATGCAAGGCATGAAGAAGTCTCTCCCGAGCTCATCAATGCTTATCTGCAAGTGGAGATCAAAAAGGAACATCAAGTGTTGATGATCAATAAGAACACTGGTTTCAAGAAATACAAGAAGGGAAAATGGAAGGGAAGTAAGGGCGGCAAGCTGGTTGCCATGCCTGAAAAGAAACCCCGAGTTGGACCTAAGTCTGATACCGAGTGCTACTATTGTAAGGGGACTGGCCACTAGAAGCGCAACTGCCCCAAGTATTTAGCAGACAAGAAGGCCGGCAAGGCAAATAAAGGTATATATGATATACATGTTATTGATGTGTACTTGACTAGTGCTCGCAGTAGCACCTAGGTATTTAATAACGGTTCAGTTGCTAATATTTGTAAATCGAATCAGGAGCTGCGGAACAAGCGACCGCTAGCAAGGGGTGAGGTCAAGATGCGTGTCTGCAATGGATCAAGCGTTGATGTGATCGTCGTCGGAATGCTACCTCTCCACTTGCCATCGGGATTAGTAATAAACTTGAATAATTGTTATCTGGTGCCAGCACTAAGCATGAACATTGTATCTGGATCGTGTTTGATGCGAAGTGGTTATTCATTTAAATCCGAGAACAATGGTTGTTCTATTCATATGAATGAAATCTTTTATGGACATGCACCGATGATGAATGGTTTATTTCTATTGGATCTCGATAATAATGTTGCACATATTCATAATGTTGATGCTAAAAGGATTAAACTTAATGATGATATATCCGCATATATGTGGCACTGCCGTCTAGGTCATATTGGCGTTAAACGCATGAAGAAGCTCCATTCGGATGGACTTTTGGAATCACTTGATTTTCAATCATTTGATACATGTGGGCCATGCCTTATGGGCAAGATGACTAGAACGCCGTTTTCCGGTTCAATGGAAGGGGCGACAGATTTATTGGAAATCATACATTCTGATGTATGTGGTCCAATGAGCGTGTCAGCGCAAGGTGGATATCGTTATTTTGTTACTTTCACGGATGATTTGAGTAGATACGGTTATATCTACTTAATGAAACACAAATCTGAAACCTTTGAAAAGTTCAAGGAATTTCATAATGAAGTGGAAAATCATCGTAATAGAAAGATCAAATTTATACGGTCCAACCGTGGAGGTGAGTATCTAAGTTACGAGTTTAGGACTCACATGAAAGAGTGTGGAATTTTTTCACAACTCACACCTGCCAGAACACCACAGCGAAATGGTGTGTCGGAACATCGTAATCATACTTTATTGGATATGGTTTGATCTATGATGTCTTTGACGGACTTGCTGTTGTCATTTTGGGGTTATGCACTAGAAAGTGCTGCATTCACTTTAAATCGAACACCATCTAAATCCGTTTAAAAGACACAGTATGAATTATGGTTTGGAAACAAACCTAAGCTGTCATTTCTTAAAGTTTGGGGATGCGATGTTTATGTGAAGAAACTTCAACCGGATAAACTCGAACCCAAAGTAGAAAAATGCGTCTTCATAGGATACCCTAAGGAAACTATTGGGTATTCCTTCTATCACAGATCCGAGGGCAAGGTTTTTGTTGCCAAGAATGGATCCTTTCTAGAGAAAGAGTTTCTCATGAAAGGTGTGAGTAGTCGAAAGGTAGAACTCGAAGAGGTTATTGATCCTTCTCTTCAAAGTATGGAGAGTAGCGCAACGTCGGAAGTTGTTCCAGAGTTGCTTCACCAGTTGAAGAGGGAACTAATGATAATGATCATGAAACTCTAAAAGAGAGTGCTGCCAAACCTCACAGGTCTAGCAGGACGCGTGCAACTCCCGAGATGTACGGAAATCCTGTCATGAATTTCATGGTTGATGAAAATGATGACCCTGGGATGTATGAAGAAGCGATGATGAGCCCGGATTCCAACAAATGGTTAGAATCCATGAAATCCGAGATGGAATCCATGTATGAAAATCAAGTTTGGAACTTGGTGGGCTTACCTCACGACCGAAAGAACGTGGATAATAAATGGATTTTCAAAAGGAAAACTGATGCTGATGGTAATGTGAACGTCTATAAAGCTCGACTTGTCGCAAAGGGGTTTCGAAAAATTCAAGGAGTTGACTACGATGAGACATTCTCTCCCGTAGCGATGCTAAAATCAGTTAAGATTATGTTAGCAATTGCTGCATATTTCGATTATGAGATATGGCAGATGGATGTCAAAACCGCGTTCCTCAATGGCAATATTGAAGAAGAGTTGTATATGATACAACCAAAGGGTTTTGTTGATCCTAAGGATGCTAACAAGGTGTGCAAGCTTTAGCGATCCATCTATGGATTAAAGCAAGCATGACGAAGTTGGAATCTCCGCTTTGATGAGGTGATCAAAGAGTTTGGATTTGTCCAAACTTATGGAGAAGCTTGTATTTACAAGAAAGTGAGTGGGAGAAAATGGCATTTCTGATACTATATGTGGATGACATATTATTGATCGGAAATGATATAGATCTTTAAAACAGTGTTAAAAGTTATCTAAACAGCAAATTTTCAATGAAGGACCTAGGTGAAGCGTCATACATATTAGGCATAAAGATCTATAGAGATAGATCTAGGCGCCTAATAGGGCTATCACAAAGTACATACCTTGATAAGATTTTAAAGAAGTTTAAAATGGACAAAAGTAAGAAGGGGTTCTTACCTATGACACAAGGCACGACATTGAGTAAGACTCAAAGTCCGGCTATGGCGGAAGAAAGAGAGAAAATGGACAAAGTCCCCTATTCTTCAGCCATAAGCTCTATAATGTACGCCATGTTATGTACAAGAACGGATGTGGTACATGCTACTAGTTTGAATAGTAGATACCAATCGGATCCAGGTTTGGAACACTGGAAAGCAGTCAAGAATATCCTTAAGTACTTGCGAAGAACTAAGGATATGTTTCTTGTATACGGAGGTGAAGAAGAGCTCGTTGCTAAGTGTTATGTCGATGCTAGATTTGACACCGATCCGGATGAGTATAGGTCTCAATCCGTATACGCATTTCTCATGAATGGCGGAGCGGTTAGTTGGAGGAGCTCCAAACAACCTGTGGTGGCGGGATCAACAACGGAGGCCGAATATGTTGCTGCTTCAGAAGCGTCTCAGGAAGCAGTTTGGATGAAGGAGTTCATATCCGAACTAGGTGTGGTTGCAAACGCATTGGACCCAATGGTGATCTACTGTGATAACAATGGTGCCATTTCCAATGCCAAAGAACCAAGGTCTCACAAGAATTCCAAGCATATTAAGCGCCGGTTTCACTCCATCCTCGAGCATGTCAATGATGGAGATATAAAGATTTGTAAAGTACATATGGATCTCAATGTAGTAGATCTGTTGACTAAAACTCTCCCTAGAGCAAAACATATCTACACCAGAACTCCATGGGTGTTAGATACATCACTATGTAACTAGATTATTGTCTCTAGTGCAAGTGGGAGACTGAAGGGAATATACCCTGAGAGGCAATAATAAAGTGTTTCTTATGTGTATTCCAAGTATATGATAGATGTTTATTTTGCATGCTATAATTGTATTAATACGGAAACGTTAATACATGTGTGTTTAATAAACAAACAGAAAGTTCCTAGTTATGCCTCTCTCATAAACTAGCTCGTTGATTAACAAGATGATCACAGTTTCCTGATCATAGACATTGGATGTTGTTAATAACGAGATCACAACATTAGTGTAATGATGTGATGAACATTCATCCAAAGTATAGCATTACGGTAAAAGTCATTGAGTTTATATTGCTATAAAAACTTACGAAGTGATCCTAATCCTTAGACCATGAGATCATGTCAATCACTAACACCGGAAGAGTTTCTTGTTGACATCAAACGTCACACCGTAACTGGGTGATTATAAAGATGGCTTCAAAACTACTAAAGTGTTATGTTGAGACTCATGGATCAGGAGTGGAATTTGTTCATCCCAATGATGGATAGATATACTCTGGGCCCTCTCGATGATATCACATTGGTTAGCTTGCAAGCAAGTGATTTGATCACTAGAATGTTATATCACGGGAACAAGAAAAGAGTGCATGTCAGTAACGAGATCAAAATAGTTATGGAGATACCGATGATCGAATCTCGGACATGTAATATATCATAAAACAAAGGGATTAAGATACTAGCATAAAAGGTTCCGACGATCACAGGAAAGTCATCGTTGAATGTGTGGGAGTCAGTATGGATCTCCAGGTCCCGCTTCTGATTATTGATCAGAGAAGGGTATCGGTCATGTCCGCATTATTCGCGATCCGTACGGTGACACGCTTAAGGGACACTGACATCCAATTGGAGCAAAAGTTTCATGCCAGAAAGAATAACAAGCACAGGAATTTATTTCACTAGATACCGAAACAGGTTTTCGGGTGAAATTGCATAAAGTGTTTTTGCATGTGAAATAGAATTCTAGCAAGGGGTTATATGTGAATGTTTGTGATTAAAGTAATTGACAAAATTCTGAAGAAATAAAAAGAGTTTTATTTAATGAGAGTTTGCATTAAATTTGGTGGAAATTTAATAGCAATTTTGAGTGGGATTTTGAGTGGAGGAAATTGAAGAGGTTTTTGTGAGTGGAGTGTCCACCCACATGAAAGAAGGGGAGGGGGCAGCCCCCATGGCCGGCGGCCACCCCCTTGGGTGCCCTCCTCCTCCTATAAAAGGCACCCTCTCCCTCTCTCTCACTCACACCTCCTCGTGAAGGATCTCTCTCCCCCTCTAGAATTTATCCCCTATGGTCTCGGACTAGAAAGATACATGTTCCCGGTGGCTATTCGGCAAGAAAGGGTTGTGCTTCCGCTGCATCGTTGGAGCGAGGAGGCAGAGGTTGCTTGGTGTCTTGTACATGTGTGCGAGCACGGATGCGCTGCTGCTTTGTGGCGCTAGGACTTCCTCTCGATCTTGAGATCGGCAAGAGATCTTCTACATCAACCACAAATTCAACTCATTAAGATTTGTCGGTCCTCAAGGGTATGTTCTCTACGGATATACATCTGCCCGTTGTTTGTATCTAGTAGATTGATTTTGGTACATAGTTCCCATCGTAGGAAATTTTTTGTTTCTATGCTGCGAACCCTTCATGCTTACACCATGTTATGACTATGAACCAGTCACCTTAGCCTCTATGATCATTTAGTTTTTGACTTGTGATATCACTTTATGCTTTGATTAATAATGTTTTGTCGCTCTGCATGATTATGGTCATTATTGCTCTCTTAGTTGGTCGCTCCCAGTCTTTTGCTAGACTCCATTTGTATTGAGTAAGCTCTACTCATGCATCCAACTCCCAAGAAACCAAGTTATTCCAAAGAGTCCACTATAAATTCCTATGCATCATGTGTTACACCATTCCAAGTATATTCATGTTTTTTATTTATCTTCCAAATTAAACTTGTTATGTGAAAATTAGTGATTAAAGATCTCACAAACTTGATGGCACACTTTACTTTCTTGCACCTAATAATCTTGAACCATTGTGTTATCTATGTTGTATATTCTTGCACTTATAAGTTAGGAATTAGCAGAAACATGCTATCATGGGGAACACTTTCAACACCTGTACATATTACCCAGTTGATATCATGATCTTTTATTTATGGATGCCGACAGTGTGAAATAAAAGGGGAGCTTGTAAGTTCATGCAGTATTATATATGTGTTAGAGAAACACCTGGGAAGCTATCCCAAGCCATGCCTAATCATGGCGGAAACTTGCATCATAACCATAGTGAGCAATCTATGAAGCATCTTCAGAAAAAATATCTAGAAAAAAGCACCATTCTCATGGTAAATAAAAAGTTCGCTGAGATACTCAATGTCTGTTGCCTTGTCATTTTGATATGGGATAGCTCCTGTGTCATGGGGCAAGGGGTACCCCGTTGGCAGTTCTCTATGATACACATATACTTACAATGACAAGAACTTGCTTATGACTAAAGTTGAGTAACATGAGGAACGACCCTCGTACTCAAGGGACATGAGAATGCCAACTTATGATTTGTCAAGCATATGCTCCATATTTGTTTTACTTTAACCTTAATAACTTCAAGATGCTTATGATAGGGGCAATGAGAGATGAAAGCTAATAAGTACCATAATTTTTGGAAGCTCTTTATGAAACTTGGAATCCCTGCTTCCCTCTACTTACTTTTATGCTGAGTCTCCACCTTCTATCTTTATGCACCAATTAAGAGAGCATAGTTGTCATTCTTAGTTTTATGTGCATTGTCCCAAAACTTATTGATTGATCCATAATGTTGATATTGCTTGTTCTTAAATTATTTGAATCTAGTCACCCTTATGAACTTTGAAGGTGTCCTATGCATTTATGTTTTGCTACTCCATGAAGGACAAGCTGAATACCACACATGCTATGTTTTCTATATGTGAAACAAACAAACGTCTTTCAATGCATTGTTATTCATGATCTTTGTTTGTACCTTTTCATGTCACAACATAGTTACTCTGTCTTATTGTTAGAACTACATCTTTGATGCTCATGTTTAGAGTACTTTGATCCCATCTACCAATGCTTTGCAAATGGTTTGATCAAGACTGTGATGGTGCATGTCACCTCAAAAATTATTCTTTTTATCACTTATATACTCGAGGACAAGCAGGAGTTAAGCTTGGGGATGCTTGATACGTTGTAAACGTATCTATAATTTTTTATGATCCATGCTTGTTTTGTATCAACTTTGTTATGTTTTGTCTACACTTTGAGGTATTTTTATACATTTTCTGGGACTGACCTATTGACAAGATGCCGCAGTGCCCGTTGCCTGTTTTCTGTTGTTTTTGGTTTCAGAAAATCTAGTAAGTGTCACATCCCAAGATTTTCCAAATCTTGTAATGTGAAAAATAAATGAATAAAATAAAACTTTGTTGATTTTCAGGGTGAGAAGAAACTTTTTGAATTCCAATAGGAATCTTCAAACCTATTTTGAACAAATCCTAAAGGGATTAAAAAGATAAACATTTAATAAAGGAAAATAAAAATATTTGGAAATACTATTTTGTTTCTTTTATTAAAAGGATTTGGGTTTTCAAATGAAAAGGAAGAATTATAAATCAGGATTATTTTATAACCCAAATTAAAACCTGGCCAAGCCTTTTGAAATAAGATATTTCTATTTTAGGAATTAATAAAGTTTATTTAAAATAAATTAATAAGGATTTAATATCCCTAGTTTATTAAAAATAAAAGGTTTTACTATTTTAATTAAACACAAAAAAAAACTTGTTATTTTATTTCAAACAAGTTTTCCAAGTATTTTATATTCTCAAATAAAACCTACTGATTTGGTTTTGAAAATATTTGGATTTCAAATGGAGATTTTAAATAAATCAAATCCTATTTTGATTTAATAAACAAGGTCTATTTGTTTAATTAATAATAGACCCTAAGATAAAAATATTATTTTGACCTTTGGACTTTGGTTTATGTTGTTAAAACGAACCAAATTCAATTGCAAAGTGTGTTGATTGTCTGAATTGTTTCGAATGTTTGATTGTTGTTTGAATTTCAAAACAGAAAATAGAATCAGAAAAGGAAAAAGCATTTTGAAAGAAAAAATGGAAACAGGTACAGCCCAGCCGGCCAGCCCACTAAGCCCAGTACCAGCCCAGCTTCCCTCTCCCCATGAAGCGTTTTCTCTCACTCACCAGACGACCCACAGAGACGCTGACCAGTGGACCGTCAATCCCTCTCACGTTCTCGCTGACAAGCATGCCCCACCCCTCCAGCTCATCTTCTTCCTCGCGCAGACGATGCCCGGCCGTTGCAGCAGGTAACACCGGCGATCAATTCGCGTAAATGGCCGCATTAATCCACCCCGCGACCACGCCCATTTAACCGCCTACATCTCCTCTTCCTTTCCCCTCAGACTCCACGCCATGAACGCCACTAGGCTGCCCTGAATCGAGCTCGCACTCCCACTACTCCGACCACCGTCCCCAACTAATTCCGGCCGAACCTTGCCACCCCCTGCCTTCCTGAGCACACCATCGAGATCCCCACTCCCAGGCGCTTCTCCCTGTACCTCCCATTCAACCGCGGGCGCCCCAGAACATCGGCAACCACTTCGACTGAGCGCCGCCGTGTCTGCTACTCTCTCCGATGACATCCCCTGGTAAGAACCGACCACCCCGCACCCTCTCCTTCACGCACACAGCTTCGCCTTGGTCTTGCGCTTCTAACCGCATCCTCGTTTTGCCACGGGGCGAACCACAGTACCACCCTCGACGAGCTCCAGGACCATCCGACGCCGTCCTCCACTCCGGCGAGCAATCCTGCTAAGACTAGAACGCCCCTCGCCAGACCAACACCGCCTCGAGCTTCACCGTGACCTCCTGAACCCGGTGAGCACCTCCCCTTCCCTTCTTGCTTCCTAGAACCGCCTCTAGCCCAGCCCAATCGCTAGCGTCATTATTTGCCCGAGTATGGCCGACTAGCTTTACACTGTTAGATTTCGATCCTGCAGTCAGGAATAGAACCTGAGCGAAAGGGTATGAGCACGCCTGAGCCGTGCGATCTGTTTAGATCCAACGCCCCGCAGAGGCCGATCCACCCGAATCGGTATCAACCAATGGAATTGCGACGCCTGGCCAGTCTTCGTTTTAAAACAAAGTTTGAAATCAGATTTAGATGCAGATTTGAAAACCATGTAACTTTTGATCCACACGTCCAAAAATTACAAACTTTATATCAATGGAATCAGTGGAACAAGCCCTAGCCAACCATGAAATTTGTTTAGTAAAAAGCCTCTGGTAAAATGTTTGTTTTTGCAGAAACATTTGTATGCTTATTTAGGTTATAAAAATTATTTCAAAATGATTTTAAGGATGAAATCTTTGCAAATTAGTTTGTGGTGAACTTACTGACCCTAGGAACCATCTTGTGGATTCAAAAATGAATTTGGTAAAGTTTAGGATGGATTAATTGAATTAACCCATTTCTAGTCAAATAAAAATATTGGTTTTGGTTATGGAAATGATTTTGAACAAAAAACTTTGGGAAGATGTTTTGAATCAAACTTACTGACCCTAAACACCAAGTTTTGAGGATTAACAACTTATTTGATGAAAGTCATAAAGTTTTTGATTTGATAAAAACATTTTTCACCACATAAAATAATGGTTGGATTTAAAAATGGTTTATGGACAAAATCCTTTTGCAAATGACTTTGCCACTTTGGAAAATGTCCACTTTGAGCCTTACAATGTTTAGAGCCTAGTAGAAACCATCCTTGCAAATAAAACTATCTTATGCATGCTTGCATGCATGACTTAGATTCCATTATTTTATGTGTGTTAATTTGTTTGAGTGTTATTGGTTGGAATGCTAGTGATATTGTGTTTGCTTGATTGATTTGTAGTGAAGATAGAAAAGTGTGAAACTAGCAAGATCAAGAACTGAACCAACATTCCCTACCAAAAAGGCAAGTTACACTATCATCTAAAGTCCTACTATTTTCCTCATACTTAGTGGATTTTGAAACATGCATGAAAAGAATTTCTATACTTATGCTATGCTAAATCCTAATAGGATACCTTATATATTCCTTAGTGAAAACAATGTAGTTGTAAAATGCTTAGCCATGCAACATATTTTGAGAAGAGATACATGTTGAGATTTTTATGAAGATGAGAAAAGGACTTGTGTTTTTATATAATAAAACAAGGACTGAATGAACCACCTAGGTGGACAAGGATACGTTGAGTTCTGGAGAAGGTGGCAACAAAAGGAACCATGTCTATGGCAATCTATTTGTGTTGTGCATCAGAAGAAAACCACCCAGGAAACTTAGAGATTGAACACGTTCTCCAATTGTGGCTTTCGTGTACAACCACATGCTACTTATGGCTCTGGCTTGGTCAACTACATTGGGAAGACCCATGCATTGTCTTCAGGTTACTGAAAATGAGGAACTTGGAGTCCTACATGGGTACTGAAGACAAGCTAGCAATGGTGTATGGGAGGACCCTCTGGAAAGACTTCGTCACATTCTCAATCTGCCAGTACTCCATCTTGGTGAGTACCTATCCAGCCACCGTGGCAACAAGATGAGATTGTGACATGTGGGTAAAGTGTACAACTTCTGCAGAAGATAATAAAATCTAAGTACTTAGCCGTGTCCCCGGTTATGGACAATACTGAGCAACTAAAGCTTGAAACTATGGGAAAATCTCGACATTCCAATTTCTAAAAGAAAAACTTTTAAGTGATAACAAAAGACTTGAACACTTGGGGGTACCAAGGAGCTCAAGAGATTTGGATGAAAACTTGAACACTTGGGGATACCAAGGAGCTCAAGAGATTTTGATGAAAACTTGAACACTTGGGGATACCAAGGAGCTCAAGAGATTTTGATGAAAACTTGAAACACTTGGTGGATTCCAAGGAGTTCCGAAAGAAGTGACAAAAGTTCAAAACCATTTTGAAAAGATAGGATAAATTATTGCTTTCTACAAATGAGCCTAAAACCCTACTTAGCCAATTATGCATGTAATGATAGGACCCACTTATATTCTACATAGTAGTGAAACTTGCCAATACAATTCAAATGTATTGACCCTTGTGGCTGTAACTTGTAATGTTGCAGGTTTGATTGTTTTTTTAGTGAAGATTGATTGATTAGGATTACAAAGTCTACAACCAACATGTCTGCCTGTGGCACTTTGAAGATGAAGGACCCCATGCTTATAGTTATTCCGCTGCAATGTAATGTAATAGCCAAATGAGCTATGTAAGATGTAATAAAATTATGTTATTCCTGGTTATAAAGTTGTATTATGACCTTTGTATCTTGATATTACATCTTAACTGTGGATGCTAGCTATTGATCCAGGGACTAGCATTGTAAACACAGGGGACTCCACCTTATATTATTTAAAGGTTGGGACACTCCTTCTACAGATGGTATCAGAGCATTGTGTTGCCTGTAGGATTTGTAAACCTAGGATTGGACAAAATCCCTTAGAAAAATAGGAGTTGCTTTTGTTCCAAAACTTATTTACAAATAATCTTGTAAACTCTTTCCTCAACCATTTTGGTTTTGATTCTACATCTCTTCTACTTCAACTTGATGGAAAAACCTACCCCAAGGCCAAAGACTTCACCATGTGCAAAGGACTTCATCAACTCTAATGACTTCAACATCTTCAACTCTAATGACTTCAACTTCTTCAACTCTAATGACTTCAACATCAGCATATTCACCAAGGACTTCAACCTTGGATTCTACTAAGGACTACAAAGTGAAACAAGGAGATCTTACTCAAGATATGAAGACTGAGGAAATGCAAAATTAGAAGGAGTTCACTTCACTTGAAGTTTTGTGACCAAAAGTTTTCCCAAGGAAACCATGATCTCATGCAAGAAGAATCAACCAAGAAGGATGGAAAGATCATAGGTGAACCATATAGATGGACCACCATATTTTAGTTAAGTCAAACACACCAACTTATGTGGTGTAACAAAAATATTTTGTTGCCCAAGTATGTGCTTGAACTTTGTTGTTTGAGTGGAAAGTTGTTTGTGAATGCTTGCACATTGCTTGTGTGAATAGTGATGTGTGTGATTAGGATTATTTCCTTAGAAATATTTTGTCTATTCTAATCTCCATTCAACCCAAACAGATGACTACTCCAAGAGACTCCAACATCAAGGTTGAAGACACCAACACCAACCAAGAGAACAACATGAAAGAGCTCATAGCAACCCAAAACCAGTTGAACCAAATAACAGCTCAATTCATAGCCAACACCAGTGGGGAAGATCCAACACTGCAAGGATGTTTGGAAACTCAAGCCCAATTGATGCTTAAGGTGACTGATCAAATGATCAACATGGAAGACAACTATTCCAAAAGAGTTTGTAACAAAAAGGATGACAGAAATGTTATTCTAGATGGAGCCCCAGCTTGCATTATTTGTGGAGACAAGGATCACACTTCCAAGGAGCATGGAGATCAATGCCCCAATTGTGAAGAGAAACATCCAGTTGGCCAATGTCCCACCTCTCAAGCTACTTGCTACCTATGTGAAGGAAACAACCATGTCCCTATCCAATGCCCCATCTATTCCATTGTTGAACAAAGGAAACAAGATGGAGTGCAACAAATGATGGCAAACTATCTAGAAGGATCCAAGTCTACCAAGAAGGTTAATGACAAAGGAAAAGGTCCACTTATACCTCCAAGCAAAACAACCCAATTCAAAGGACCAAAGAAGAGGCATATGAATTTTCCAAAGAGAAATAGAAGGTCCAAGAAACATGTAGACATTCCTACCTATCAGATAACATATGAACAACATGAACTGGATGCACTCCTAGCTTTGGAGAAACCCAAAAAGCAGAAGAAGGACAAAAGCCATGTGCAATGTCATAATTGTAAAGAAATGGGACACTATTCCAGTGAATGCCCAGAGAACCAGAATAATAAGGAGATTGGCCAAGTACGGTGCAACAATTGCAAAGAGCTAGGCCACTATGCAACAACTTGTCCACAAGAGATACGTGAAGAACTCAAAGTTATCAACTGTTTCAATTGCAAAGGACCAGGACATTATGCAAGCAATTGTCCAGAAAAGATGAAGAACAAGTTAAACAAGCCTATGAAGGATCTCAGCCTTGGCCCATGAGTCAAGTATGGAAACAAGGACACTATGCAAATGTTTGCCTAGAGAAGTTTTCCCAAGATCCCAAGCAAGCCAACATGTAATTTAGTTTGAAATTTTTTAAGGGTGGTAGTACCCTAGATGATTTTGAGCCTACTTGTAACCCTATCCTTCCCAAATCTCGGGACGAGATTTATTTTAAGGATGGTAGCCTGTCACATCCCAAGATTTTCCAAATCTTGTAATGTGAAAAATAAATGAATAAAATAAAACTTTGTTGATTTTCAGGGTGAGAAGAAACTTTTTGAGTTCCAATAGGAATCTTCAAACCTATTTTGAACAAATCCTAAAGGGATTAAAAAGATAAACATTTAATAAAGGAAAATAAAAATATTTGGAAATACTATTTTGTTTCTTTTATTAAAAGGATTTGGGTTTTCAAATGAAAAGGAAGAATTATAAATCAGGATTATTTTATAAGCCAAATTAAAACCTAGCCAAGCTTTTTGAAATAAGATATTTCTATTTTAGGAATTAATAAAGTTTATTTAAAATAAATTAATAAGGATTTAATATCCCTAGTTTATTAAAAATAAAAGGTTTTACTATTTTAATTAAACACAAAAAAAACTTGTTATTTTATTTCAAACAAGTTTTCCAAGTATTTTATATTCTCAAATAAAACCTACTGATTTGGTTTTGAAAATATTTGGATTTCAAATGGAGATTTTAAATAAATCAAATCCTATTTTGATTTAATAAACAAGGTCTATTTGTTTAATTAATAATAGACCCTAAGATAAAAATATTATTTTGACCTTTGGACTTTGGTTTATGTTGTTAAACAGAACCAAATTCAATTGCAAAGTGTGTTGATTGTCTGAATTGTTTCGAATGTTTGATTGTTGTTTGAATTTCAAAACAGAAAATAGAATCAGAAAAGGAAAAAGCATTTTGAAAGAAAAAAATGGAAACAGGTACAGCCCAGCCGGCCAGCCCACTAAGCCCAGTACCAGCCCAGCTTCCCTCTCCCCCCGAAGCGTTTTATCTCACTCACCAGACGACCCACAGAGACGCTGACCAGTGGACCCTCATTCCCTCTCACGTTCTCGCTGACAAGCATGCCCCACCCCTCCAGCTCATCTTCTTCCTCGCGCAGACGACGCCCGGCCATTGCAGAAGGTAACACCGGCGATCAATTCGCGTAAATGGCCGCATTAATCCACCCTGCGACCACGCCCATTTAACTGCCTACATCTCCTCTTCCTTTCCCCTCAGACTCCACGCCCTGAACGCCACCAGGCTGCCCTGAATCAAGCTCGCACTCCCACTGCTCCGACCACCGTCCCCAACTAATTCCGGCCGAACCTCGCCACCCCCTGCCTTCCTGAGCACACCATCGAGATCCCCACTCCCAGGCGCTTCTCCCTGTACCTCCCATTCAACCGCGGGCGCCCTAGAACGTCGGCAACCACTTCGACTGAGCGCCGCCGTGTCTGCTACTCTCTCCGGCGACGTCCCCTGGTAAGAACCGACCACCCCACACCCTCTCCTTCACGCACACAGCTTCGCCTTGGTCTTGCGCTTCTAACCGCATCCTCGTTTTGCCACGGGGCGAACCACAGTACCACCCTCGACGAGCTCCAGGACCATCCGACGCCGTCCTCCACTCCGGCGAGCAATCCTGCTAAGACCAGAACGCCCCTCGACAGACCAACACCGCCTCGAGCTTCACCGTGACCTCCTGAACCCGGTGAGCACCTCCCCTTCCATTCTTGCTTCCTATAACCGCCGCTAGCCCACCGTCTGACCGCGCCGCAAGTCGCCGCCGCGTCAGCGCCGCCCGAGTATGGTCGACTAGCTTTACACTGTTAGATTTCGATCCTGCGGTCAGGAATAGAACCTGAGCGAAAGGGTATGAGCACGCCTGAGCCATGCGATCTGTTTAGATCCAACGCCCCGCAGAGGCCGATCCACCCGAATCGGTATCAACCAATGGAATTGTGACGCGTGGCCAGTCTTCGTTTTAAAACAAAGTTTGAAATCAGATTTAGATGCAGATTTGAAAACCCTGTAACTTTTGATCCACACGTCCAAAAATTACAAACTTTATATCAATGGAATCAGTGGAACAAGCCCTAGCCAACCATGAAATTTGTTTAGTAAAAATCCTCTGGTAAAATGTTTGTTTTTGCAGAAACATTTGTATGCTTATTTAGGTTATAAAAATTATTTCAAAATGATTTTAAGGATGAAATCTGTGCAAATTAGTTTGTGGTGAACTTACTGACCCTAGGAACCATCTTGTGGATTCAAAAATGAATTTGGTAAAGTTTAGGATGGATTAATTGAATTAACCCATTTCTAGTCAAATAAAAATATTGGTTTTGGTTATGGAAATGATTTTGAACAAAAAACTTTGGGAAGATGTTTTGAATCAAACTTACTGACCCTAAACACCAAGTTTTGAGGATTAACAACTTATTTGATGAAAGTCATAAAGTTTTTGATTTGATAAAAACATTTTTCACCACATAAAATAATGGTTGGATTTAAAAATGGTTTATGGACAAAATCCTTTTGCAAATGACTTTGCCACTTTGGAAAATTTCCACTTTGAGCCTTACAATGTTTAGAGCCTAGTAGAAACCATCCTTGCAAATAAAACTATCTTATGCATGCTTGCATGCATGACTTAGATTCCATTATTTTATGTGTGTTAATTTGTTTGAGTGTTATTGGTTGGAATGCTAGTGATATTGTGTTTGCTTGATTGATTTGTAGTGAAGATAGAAAAGTGTGAAACTAGCAAGATCAAGAAGTGAACCAACATTCCCTACCAAAAAGGCAAGTTACACTATCATCTAAAGTCCTACTATTTTCCTCATACTTAGTGGATTTTGAAACATGCATGAAAAGAATTTCTATACTTATGATATGCTAAATCCTAATAGGATACCTTATATATTCCTTAGTGAAAAAATGTAGTTGTAAAATGCTTATCCATGCAACATATTTTGAGAAGAGATACATGTTGAGATTTTTATGAAGATGAGAAAAGGACTTGTGTTTTTATATAATAAAACAAGGACTCAATGAACCACCTAGGTGGACAAGGATACTTTGAGTTTTGGAGAAGGTGGCAACAAAAGGAACCATGTCTATGGCAATCTCTTTGTGTTGTGCATCAGAAGAAAACCACCCAGGAAACTTAGAGATTGAACAGGTTTCTCCAATTGTGGCTTTCGTGTACAACCACATGCTACTTATGGCTCTGGCTTGGTCAACTACATTGGGAAGACCCATGCATTGTCTTCAGGTTACTGAAAATGAGGAACTTGGAATCCTACATGGGTACTGAAGACAAGCTAGCAATGGTGTATGGGAGGACCCTCTGGAAAGACTTCGTCACATTCTCAATCTGCCAGTACTCCATCTTGGTGAGTACCTATCCAGCGGCCACTGGTGGCAACAAGATGAGATTGTGACATGTGGGTAAAGTATACAACTTCTGCAGAAGATAATAAAATCTAAGTACTTAGCCGTGTCCCCGGTTATGGACAATACTGAGCAACTAAAGCTTGAAACTATGGGAAAATCTCGACATTCCAATTTCTAAAAGAAAAACTTTTAAGTGATAACAAAAGACTTGAACACTTGGGGGTACCAAGGAGCTCAAGAGATTTGGATGAAAACTTGAACACTTGGGGATACCAAGGAGCTCAAGAGATTTTGATGAAAACTTGAACACTTGGGGATACCAAGGAGCTCAAGAGATTTTGATGAAAACTTGAAACACTTGGTGGATTCCAAGGAGTTCAGAAAGAAGTGACAAAAGTTCAAAACCATTTTGAAAAGATAGGATAAATTATTGCTTTCTGCAAATGAGCCTAAAACCCTACTTAGCCAATTATGCATGTAATGATAGGACCCACTTATATTCTACATAGTAGTGAAACTTGCCAATACAATTCAAATGTATTGACCCTTGTGGATGTAACTTGTAATGTTGCAGGTTTGTTTGTTTCTTTAGTGAAGATTGATTGATTAGGATTACAAAGTCTACAACCAACATGTCTGCCTGTGGCACTTTGAAGATGAAGGACCCCATGCTTATAGTTATTCCGCTGCAATGTAATGTAATAGCCAAATGAGCTATGTAAGATGTAATAAAATTATGTTATTCCTGGTTATAAAGTTGTATTATGACCTTTGTATCTTGATATTACATCTTAACTGTGGATGCTAGCTATTGATCCAGGGACTAGCATTGTAAACACAGGGGACTCCACCTTATATTATTTAAAGGTTGGGACACTCCTTCTACAGTAAGGAAATGTTCTCGGAATTGGATGGGACAAAAGCCAAAGTCAATATTTTACCAGAAGGAACACGGAGTCCGAAGGGAAGCCGAGGAGGGGCCACAAGGTGGACACACCCTAGGGACGCGCGGCCCAGGGGGAGGCGCCGCCACCAGGTGTGGGCCCCACAGGCGCCCACCGACCTTGCCCTTTCGCCTATAAAAGCACCCCGATGCAGAAACCCTAAGCACCCGATCAAATCTCTACGAAACAGTCTGTAGCCACCACCACCATCGTCCCTAGATTGGGAGGATCTAAAGCTCTTCCCGGCACCCTACCGGAGGGAAGAGATCATCCCGGAGGCCTTCTTCATCGCCATGCCAGCCTCCGGAGTGATGCGTGAGTAGTTCACCCTTGGACTATGGGTCCATACACTATCTAGATGGTTGTTTCTCCTCCTTTGTGCTATCATGTTTAGATCTTGTGAGCTCCATTTATGATCAAGATCATCTATTTGTAATCATATATGTTGTGTTTGGAGGGATCCGATGGATATTAAGATACTATGTTAGATTGATTATTGATTCTATCATGGATGTGTTATTTGTGATCTTGCATGCTCTCTGTTGTTAGTAGCTATCTTGGCCAAGTAGATGCTTGCAACTCCAAGAGGGAGTATTTATGCTCAATAGTAGGTTCATGCCTCTAGTAATCTGGGGAAGTGACAGAAATCTCTAAGGTTGTAGATGTGCTATTGCTACTAGGTTGAAAACAACAATCCTTTGTTCATGGAGCAATTGTTTTGTTTACTTTACACACATTTCTTAATGCAATTATCTATTTCTTGCAACTTAATACTGGAAGGGGTTCGGATGATAACCTGAAAGTGGATTATTAGTCATAGATGCAGTTGGATTACGGTCTATGTATTATGTTTTAATGCCCAATCAAATCTCATAGGAGTCAAGATGTCTAGTATGTGCATTGTTATGCTTTCTCAATCTTTCAATTGCTCGCTGTAATTTGTTCACCCAGCATGTTATCTATCTTAAGGAGAACACCTCTAGTGAACTGTGGACCCTAGTCCATTCCTTTATCATTGATACATCATCTACTTTTACCTTTCCTTCCTACAAGCAATTACTATCTTCCACACTATACGTTTAATCCTTTGTTTTCAGCAAACCGGTGAGATTGACAACCTCACTGTAAGTTGGGGCAAAGTTTTGAGTTTGTGTTGTGCAGGTTCCAAGTTGTTAGCAACACCTTGGAGTTGTTTCCTTACTCCTACTGGTTCGATAGCGTTGGTTTCATAACTGAGGGAAAACTTGTTGTTGTGCCCATCATACCTTCCTGTTGGGGTTTCCCAACGAGGCTCTGCAGTCGACTGAGCCTCATCATCCACTTTCGCAGACTTCAACATGGAGAAGAGTTAAGGCAACGACTTATCCATGCGCCGAATGTTGTAGTTCATCACGAAGTTCTTGTAACTAGGTGGCAGTGATATGAGGACACGATTAATACCCAACGCATTAGGAATCGGTATTCCCAAATTTGTGAGTTTATTCACGTGCCCAGACATCTTAAGCACATGCTTGCTAACGGAGTTATCCTCTTCCATCTTGCAGTTAAAGAACTTCTCGGAAGCTTCATATCTTTCCATGGCCGCATGAGTGTCAAATATCATTTTGAGCTCATTGACAATATCACGAGGGTCGCGGTTATCAATGCGCTTCTGAAGCTCCGATTCCAAACCGTACAAGACGGCACACTGAAATGTGGAGTATTGATTCTTCTGAGTGAGGAAAACATTTTTCACCTCATCGGTAGCATCATCTGCAGGCGGGTCACCCAGCGGTGCATCCAGCACATAGGTCAACTGACCAGCATTGAGGACAATCCTCAAGTTGCATGTAACATCCCAGCATTAGAGCTTAGAAATAAGCTGGACTCAGATGTGTGCATTGCATTCATGCATAGAAAATCCGAATAATTTTTGCGCTTTTGAACAAAACTTGTCAAAGTGATTGAAGCTTCTCTCAACTTGATGTAATTGAAGTAGAACATCAAGTTGACCGCGATAAGTTTCAATATGACCTTTTCTAAAAACCTTATTTTGGGTAAAGATGATTTGATCTAAGGGTAGATCAAATATAATAAATTAAAACATAATACATTGCTTAATAATTAACATCAGATCCTTAAGAGATCATATCATAGTATTTATCACAACCACTCTTGAATACCAAGTTAAATATAAAACTCAAGTAACCAGAATTCAATAACTAAATATTGCTCTGTTTAATTCTTATCTATTTATACCATGAGGATCATGGTAATACTTCACCCTAACTCTTTAGTTATATGGAGTAGGAAGTAAACCAATTCAAGACCCTTCACCACATATCTTTCTTTCCATATCAAACCTTATCATCTCTATTGAACCTTATCCTAATATTTGTTGTTCATCAATGTTGAGTAATTAACTATTGATTCATCAAATCTTAACCTATCAATTCTGTACCTATCAACTCTTGTTCTTATCATAGCATTCACTTTAAATCCTTTAGTGAAAGAAGTAAGAAGAGGTAGTGGTAATGCTAGCTTTAGATATCATCTATAGGATGGGAGTGTTGGAAGAGAATCAAATCAATATGATAATTGATGGAGTCAACTCACTCCTGAATGTATAGAAGAGTTATCTGGAATAAAGATATATGTGGTAACAAAGAATATTATAAGGATGAATTTTGAAGGTAGTTACCAAGGAGTAATTGTAACATCCCAGCATATAGGACCTAACGAAGGGTAGATTTAGGAATATGTATTGTTGCATGCATTCATTTGAGAAAATGTGAGTAAAATTTTCGCCAAATAAAAACCTTGAGGGATCCAAGTTTCTTTCTTACTTTGAGAGTAGTTTTAGTCTTAAAGGAGGATTGCTATAAACTTTGATATGATCTTAAAGGAATTTTGTGTGTTTTGAAATGAGTTTGAATTTTTAAAACTTAAGTGTTTGATAATTTAAATAATTTTGATATAAGATTTGAATCTTAAATTAATTAATAGAAAAGTATTAGAACTTAAATATTATTTAAAAGTAATATGGTATATGAAGTTCATTCTTATTCATAAACAAATTACAAAGAATAACTTATTGAAGTTATTCCAAACTTTAAAATTCACACAAGAATAAAGAATAAAATATTCTTTATTAATAAATATATAATCTTTATTACAAATGAACCAAACAAAGATTACAAGAATTATAAAAGACAAATTACAAAAGATTAAGAAAATTACATTTAAATCTCTACTAACTATCCTATATCTAAAACAATACTAAATCTTCATCTTTATCTTTGTACCTGCAAAACAAAGATCAAACAGAAAATAAAATAGGATTAGTGTTAGTATATTTCTCTTAGATATGTCACTGAGATGCACTTGACAATCTCATCATTGAGAAATGTTAAAAGGGGGCAAGTTTCACCAATCTGAAAGATCTCATCTTTCATAAATTCAAGCCAAATGCAAATGACAGCCAAAAGGGACCAGTTCACCAGCCAAAGTAAAAGTAGATTGGTAATTGTAAGTTCAAATTTTCTAAACTTATCCATATGTGCATAGCAGCCACACAGACTGCACACACACAAGCATGCAGATGGTGTGCTGTCGACCACACAAACACATCCAAGATCACAAAACCACAACACAGCCGAGGAGAAGCACCTCAGTGCACCACTCCACTACACAACACACCAGCACAGCCAGGGTGAACAACAGTTTAACCAAGAACAGCAACCAAACCAACCACCCAGATCAACCCAAACATCACCAGGATGGTGATATAAGGAGGGGGATGGATCTGGTGGATTGCAAGGTCAAGACCAGGAGCTAGGAGGAGCAGGCAAGCTCAAGATAAAGCTCAAGAGCAAGCTCAGGAGCACAGTTAAAGCAGATCAAGATCCAGACCAAGATCAAGATCAACAATCTACTACACCAACATCAAATCTTGTGGTGAGTCTCATAAAACCATCACATGCTTTCATTAGAATATCTGAACAAAAGCATGTGTTGCTTTATGTAATGATCTCTCAATATGCACCCGAGGGGTGAATCTATCCTAGAGATTTCAAGTATAAGGATAAGAAATCAAGCTCAACCACAAACACTAAACCCTCAGACCAGCATCACTAGGTTTAGTGTTATTTTTGCAACTTAGATCATTTTCATTTGATCCTATCAGATCAGGGCACATCTCTCAAAGAGAGAGTAGCATCTCTAAATCTGTAAGATTCAAACAAACTAATACCCAACTAACTAGGAATCACATCCTAGGGCCTTAGACCCACATCATAGGCAGGAATGATAATAAAAGCTTCCATATAATCTTATCAATTCTAATCACAAGCATAATCAAGCTAAGCCCAGAAATAACAAACCCAATCACTTGTGTGCCAAAATACAATGGTATCACAAGGACAAGTTCTTAATGAGCTAAAATCATCTTTGCTTAGTTACCACAGGAAAAGGGACAAATCATTATATATCATTTTCCTGAAGCTAAGTGCCAGGAATCAACATTAGAAGGAATCTATACCTCCACCGAAAATCATTACATATAATGATTTGATTTAGAGTGTATCATCTCAAACAAAACCATATTATAATTGCAGTAATCAACCACTGAGAGAAAACTACTATCATTATGAGTAATCTGACAGTAGAGTAAACTCTCAGACCAACAACATAATACAATTAAGGATTTGATTGAAACAACTAGCATGGATCATGATGGATTACCACTAGGAAAAATCTGACAGGCAACTAGTAACATCAAAGCTACTATCAATCCTTAACCACAGCAAGCAATCATTTCACAGGATCAAATCTGATCAACACTTGATCTATAGCATCATAGATATGATCAGCAGGGGATTATGAACCCTAATCAGAGCAAGAACACTAATCCAGAGATGAACTCAACCAACACCTAGTCACTCGACATGAAAGCCACTAGATACACAGGTAGAATCATGGCAATAACATGGACAAACACCACAGAGACCACTTACCTGAGGTCCTCGCTGGTGAATCGAATAGGAAGCAGAGGGGCCGACGAACTACGGCAGCACAGGGAGCACCTAGAGGGGCGCTGCAACCTGCACCTGCCATTTAGAAGGTCGCATAACAAGACGAGACCAGCACACCATCAAGGCGGGATCGCGTGGGCGACAACAACTTTTCGAACCTAGGGTTGGAATGGGAAATAGAAGCCGACCCGAACCCTAGGGTTTCGGAATGGTAGAATCGACCACGTGGGAAGCCCCAAAGATAAATCCAAGTGGATAGAATGAAAGAGCGTCGTTGACAACCCCAACCCGCACCACGGCAGCGGCCAGGACGGCCGACAATGGCGAGAATCGACGATGGCGGCATCGCCGGCCACGGGGGCGAGTAAGAGGAGGAGGAGATAAGGTCGAGGGAGAGAGAGAGAGAGAGAGAGAGAGGGACAGAGTGGGCTGGGTGGACCAAAACCCTTCGGGGTAGTCATTTAACCCTACCCTATTGGGCCACCTCGGCCCAATAAGCCCAAGGGGCCAGCCCAAGTTATTTGATAATTCTTTTGATCAAATAGAAAAGACCAAAATGCCCCAGACCTAAATAAAATTATAGAAAATAAAATAAAAGTCCAAAAATTATAAATAAAATATTTTGGATTCACAATAATCCTTTCTGTCCAAATAAAATAAGATATCAAATTTTGGACATTAAAATTTTTATAAGAATTTTGTAATTTAAAAATTCCTTATAGAATTTTACAAAATTATTGAAAGGTGATAAAAATAAATAAAAATCACTTTCATTATTTATTAATATTATAGTATTTTTGAAAAATACTAAATAAATATTTAGTAATAAAATTAATGTATAATTAATAATTCCTAAAAGAATTATTAGATCAATAAAAGTCAAATAAAGATAAATAAAATAAAATAACTCAATATATGTTATAAATATTAAAAAGAAATATTTATAAATCCTTTATTACTCAAAAAGGAACTTTTGGGGTAAATGCATATAAATTTAAATAATGCATTACATTAGTTGCATAATCATTTTGCTTCTTTAAATATTGTCCTTACCGGGCAATAATGATGTTTTTGTAGAACTAGAAGCTCAAGGTCCAGTGCAAGTATCAGACTTCACTACCTTTCCATCACAAGGCAAGTTCATCACTTGCTCATGTCCTTTGAAGAGTCTTTATCAAAGTATTTGCAAATTGTGTGTCATCATATATGCTATAAAGAAATAAAATATTATTTTCATAAACAAAGAAATCTTAGATATCATCCTAAGTGGTGATATAATGGAGAAATAGAACTTAGAGTTCTAATTGCAACAATGATGATCAAGTAGGGACTTAAGATTTGGAAAGGGACATCATTGATTCTAGCGCCGTATATTACGCGTTATCCATGAGATTTGGAATGGGATAGAGAAGTCAGTTGTATCTTCTTCCTCTTGCATGAAGCCGGATGTGCAGGTCGTGGCTGTTATCCTCATAGCGTGCATATTAATTGGTAATTCGTAGAGGGTATGCAGCATATGGGTGGGAACCCTCATCGTCCCACGATAGTTCTGGCATCTAATGGTTTGTACAAACCATTGCCATAATTCATTATGTGGGCATGGTGTACACCAAGGAGGCATGCGGGGTCGTGAAGGGGGCAGTGATTGGCTTGGACCAACTACTGGGCCCCACATCATGGAATTGTGGACGGGAAAGTACGCTCGGTTGTGAAACAAGGAGTTGATCTCTCATGGGTAAAGTAACGCACCTCTGCAGAGTGTAAGAACTGTAACTTGTTACTCCCTGTTCCGGGAAGGAGCTACGAACGCGGCAGGAAAGGAACTCCATGAAAGTTTTGGTCAACCTGTGAAGGCTGATTGTCATAGTTTTTCGGAATAAAATCAATCTTTGAAGAAAGATGTACAAAAACTGCATAGTGCCAAGGATTTATAATCCAAGGTGGTAGTTAGAGCATCAAACTTCCCACCTTGCATATAATGAACTTGTTGGGTAACGCTGTTACTCATTATTTCCTTTGAACCCTTGCTAAGACTCTGAGGATCCCGAAGACGTGCCAATGTATGCAGCCGAATGCTAAGAAGACGTATTCTACAAGGAACCGGATCTATCCGGAGGAGTTGAAGGCGTGGACTACGAGAACCGCTATGGTGTCGATGAGAACGAGTCCACTTAAGTGTCTAGTTAATAGTAACTAATGAAGCCGAGCAGCATGAACTCTATAGAATAAGCTGTTGAGCCCCACTCCTAGTCGGAGTTGTTACTCTTAAGTTTCCGCTGAACACTTTATATTTTGGTTTGTAAGTTGGATGTTTTGGAAGTCTTGAACTTCCGGTATTGTAATAATAATGTGTGTACTTTTGTAATATGGACCCGCAATGTTTCTGTTGTACCACTCTGAGGGATATGATATTTACGGAACGATGTTCTGTGAATGTCATGTCAACGACTATAGTGTACTACACATGCAATGGTATGCTGGGTCACCGCAGTTGGTATCAGAGCAAATTGCTTTGACCTTAGGTTGGAAACCTAGTAAAGGGTATTACCTGTAGGAAAGCTAGCAATGATAAAGAATTCTCTAAAAGTAATATAATGGGTATTCAAATGAGAATATTCCGTTATATATTTTAGTGCGATAATTATTTGTTATGATGCAATATGCCATTGGATACTAATCAAAATTATTTTTCTGATATACAGAGATATGGCACCAAAGTTTCCAAAACAGACTTTGGTAAGGAAAGAGGAGACTCTTGATGATTATTAAGGATCGTTTATAGACCAACTTCGTCAACTTTTAAATCTCTTTAATTGTCCAACTAGAATTCCAGTGAACACTATCACTTACCTAGATGGCCGGATGTTATCCAAGTATCGTGTGAGTATCCAACTTCCAGAGAAGCTTGGATTATATCATGATCTACCCATAGGAGAAGGTAGGAGTCATTTAGCAGCCTATCATGTTGCTGTTGTAGAGGCAATAGCAAATATCCGGGAGCAGAAAACCAATGAGATAGAAGGTAGCACATTCTCTGTGATACCTCATGATTCTATAGACTTAGAGCCTATACCGGATCATCTTACTTTGGTTAAGAAGCATCCTAAGTTAGCTTCCAAGTTTATGGATAGATACCAAACACTCGTTGCGTCTTTTTATAAGACCCATCAAGTGATTGTCGAAGACAAAAATGATATGTTAGAGGATCTAACTAATCCGGAAAGGAGGAAGCAGTTAGCATCCCAGCTAGAGAAAGAAGCAGGTAATAGTGTAACACCTATCTTCAAGGATATATCTATAGATCCGGAATCTTTTACACCATATCCTTATTCACCAAGACCTGAATCTACTCATAATCCTACTATAGATATGCGGTATGCAGTACCACAGGGCTCAGAAGAGGGTTCTGACTCAGAACTTCCTATTGAGAATTCAAATGGTTGGAGGATGGGATCATATAATGGATCTCATGAACACCAGATATCCATAGATGGTTCTGACAGAAATGTTGGACAATCCAGTTGGATGGGTGCAAGAATGAACCTTAATAATAGAAGTAGAAATACCATGTCAATAGATGATCAAGATGAAGAAGAAGATCCTGAGGAGAGAGTGTTTGAATCATCAACATCTTCTCAAAACCCAGGGAATATACATTATCCAGTATTCAATTATCTTGTCCACGGGAGCACCTGGGAAGCATCAGGATCTGTGTATTCTGTTGACAACTCAAGGAACGTAGCTCAGGAAATGCAGGCTGGAGATAATGTTGAATACGTTTATGAAGACTTTTCAGCTGAGCTGGAGGGAGTCGATGCGCTCAAGTTGAGTAATGACTCAAGTCCTGACACTTCAGATACAGAGTATGTTCATTCTGGAAGGTCATATGTTCCACAAACTATGCGACGAACAACACGTCATCACGGTTGGACATCAGGCATGTACGATGAGCATAGTTACTATTAGAAAGAGACAAGTAGTTAACAGTATCAAACACTGTGTATTGTACTCTAAGGAATAAGGTAGTTAGATAGTTACGGTAGTTTGTGACTATACCCATATG
Source organism: Avena insularis (assembly GCA_023614405.1). Classification (NCBI taxonomy): domain Eukaryota; kingdom Viridiplantae; phylum Streptophyta; class Magnoliopsida; order Poales; family Poaceae; genus Avena; species Avena insularis. The sequence goes on from CM042695.1 coordinate 94,223,369, forward strand.
GCATATGTTGGAAGAACCTTGTATCACTATGATAATATGTATAATATGTGAAATGCATATTTGGATTTTCCTTGGATCTTCATTGTGTGACTAGTTCTGTGCGTAAAGTCGAGCTCAGAACACATGTGCATGATGTAATTATGAGTATTCTCTTTATGTTGCAGGACTAGGGGGTCATGGATACGGGTGTAGAAATGGAAACTGAGCAGTAGCAGATGGAGCGTGAGGCCAAGGAAAAGGCCGATGCTGATACAACAAATCAAGGAGCATTACCACCACCACCAATGAGGCTGTTAATGGAGCAGAACTTTATGCAATGCATGCAAATGATGCAAGAGAACCAGAACAAGTTCATGGAAGAGTTTCTGGGGCGAGCAAATCAGAGGGCACCTGAAGGAGGAGGAGGAGTGAGTTTACCGGATTTCCAGAATGCAAGACCGTTACCTTTTGCATCAGCTCCTGAACCAATGGATGCAGAAGACTGGCTAGCAGATACTGAAAGGAAGCTGAAAACTGTAGGTTGCAATGATGAGGAAAAATTGAGGTATGCAACTCATCTGCTGACTGGACCTGTGTTGGGGAGGTGACCCCGGATAGGTTCAAGAAGGGGGAAGACAAAAGGAGTTTCCCCTGTCATGTGCCGAGTTACTGTTTATATCGGCCGAGTCCTGTAAAAGTCGGCCGAGATAAGCATGGCCATGATACCTACGGAGGGAGCGATACCTGATCCGGCCGACATACGAGTTAAGTCGGCCGAGTATGTATGAACAACTTGAATACAGGTGAAGGTCGAGCCGAGTTATCTAAGAAAAGGCCGAGTAACATGAAGCTTGCGGGAGAAGGAGGTGCCTAAGGTCAAACCCTAGTTGCTGTAGGAGGAATCTAGACAGAGCCAAGCGCTAAGGATAAAGAGCAGAGATGCAGAGGGGCAGATAGGCGTCACGGAGGTGACAGTGAGGAAGCCCGAGGCACACATGTGAGGCCCTCTAGAACATTGCCGCCGGTAGAAGGGGGACACGGAAAGGAGCCCGCCGAGTTACCACTTTGGGACAAGCATATTCCAAGAATATGCTTGCCACGTCAGCCCTAGAAGGAGCCAAGGAACCCCTTTATAAGGAGAGGCACAGGCTCCTAAGAGGGGGATCGGTTCATTTTACGCTGTAAGGCTCGAATAGTGGTTCTCTTCTTCTTGCAAACAGCTCGAGGAGCACTTGTAGCCCAAGAGAATAGAAATAAAGATCTGCATGTTAGTCATTTGAGTGTAGAAGTAACTACATCTTCCCTCCCCGGATCCCACTAGCATCCATTGGCCCCATACTTTAGCCTACCCATGGCATCTGCCGTGCCACCACCACGATAGTTGGCGCCCACCGTGGGGCCAACAGTGGTGCTAGCTGGAGTCAAGATCTGGATGGGAAATTTCATCCACACCGGAGAGCGCGTTGTCTCTGGCTTAGTCCAGAGATTTGGTCTCTGTGACTATGTCAGCGATAACGCAGGCGGCTTTAGGAGAAATGCTCCTCCGTGCAACGGCGTCTTCATCAACCTGGGCGTGCACCAGATCTACGTCGGCGTCGACACCTCCTGCGTTTATCCTCACCAAGTTATTGATGCAGGAGAGCCTCCCCTTAGCGTCGCAAACGGTCCGCATGGAGAACGCCCTGTCGGCAGCGTCGAGGTGATGGTCGCAGCCGGGGCACAGTCGACAGCAGCATATGTCGGATCAAGCAAGGAACCGGCAACGGGAGGGCAGGTGACCGCAAGGCAAGCAGCTCTACAGCCCACCGAGGCAGATCCGTCCGCAGCCAAGTCAGCCGAGGTGCAGGAGACAACCCCGAAGGCACCAAGGGTAAGATGGCCCCCTTTGGAAAGACCAGAAAATATTCTCCATGCAACTATAGATAATCTCATGAGTGATATCAAGAAAGAGCATGAGACTCATAAGGCAGATTTAGTTGACCTAGGCTTTCCAAGGTATAATACCCCGGCAAAGAACCTAAGGGCGGCAAATGCCGCTGCACTGGAGTTGGAAGGGCTGACCGGCGAAGCCCGGCAGAAACATCAAGAAAGAGTGAATGAGCTGGTGCGCATTGCGAACCAGCCGAATGAAGAAATGCTTAAGGCAGACCCGGCGAGACTGGGAGCCTCACGTATGGTTCATTCGGCTGGAGCAGCGCCCGCACTATCAGTGGCAGCGACATCTTCACCTGGAAACAATGCGCGAAAAGATAGAGCAATAACTTTAGGAAAAATAAATAAGCAAATTATACCGTATGATCCAGCTGTAGCCGGAAAAGTCAATGAGAACAGAGGCAATGGAAGCCGAGGTAACAGTGGCGGAAGAAACCCGGCCGTGCCAACAGAGGCAATGGAAGCCGAGGTAATGTAGACCTCGGAAGGGGGAATCATGAAAAAGATATCCCGGCGGAAGGAAGGAGGGACCCGCCGCCCAATCCTCAGCCGAGGTATGAACCTCGACAAGAATGAGAAGCAAGACCAGCTCACCATAATCAGGAAAATGAGAGGTACAATGACGGTTACTCAGATATGGAGTATGCAGGGCATGGTGGAAATAACCATTATGGAATGCAAGAGAGAATCATGTACAGAAACTTGCCATCAAATGATGCAAGATTAAAGCTGGACAGGTTGTACCGGTCTGAGTTGTTAGAGGAGCAAGGTCCACTGGGCCCGGCATGTTTCGGACCTCGGATCATGGGCGAGCCACCGGTGCCGAACTTTCAATTGGCAAGGGGCACAAAAACATACAATGGGATCACCAAACCACAGGATTGGTTGATTGACTATGCCACTGCAGTAAAAATAGCTGGCGGAAACTTGCGATGGGCGGTAAGATATGTACCACAAATGTTGGAGGGACCAGCTAGAGTATGGCTGAATAATCTGCCAGCAGGCAGCATCAATTGTTGGCTAGATTTTGAGAGATGTTTGTCAGCAATTTCACCAATACTTACAAAATACCAAACAGGCCGCAACAACTTGCTATGTGCAAGCAGAGGCCGAATGAGATAGATAGATAATTCTTGACTCGGTGGTGTAACCTTAGGAACTCATGTGAGGGAGTTATAGAATCTCAAGCGATAGCTTGGTTTGCTCAAGGATGCAGATACGCCAGTGTATTATGGCAGAGACTGCAAAGAGATGGCAGAAACCATTAGGATAGCGGATTCGTATGAATTGGGTGATCCAACACAACCAGAATTAATGTCGGCAGAGCATCGGGAGCATCAAGATCAATATGCAAGAGATGCAGCCGGATCATCGAGGCGCAATGAGTTCAGAGGTAGAAGGAGAGAGGAAAGACCAGATTACAGATATGCCTCCAATCAGGTGGCAGCGGTAGTGCAAGATCAGCCGAGTCACGAGAACCGTCAGCGACAGAAAAATGGTCCTCAGTAATGGACACCAAGGAACAAAGGGAAGAGACAGTGGACCCCAGAACAGAAGAAGCAGTGGGAGGAAAGGCCAAAGTACATGTTTGAATCCATGTTGGATCAACCTTGTAAATTTCACACTCCAAACCCGGCCAAGCCGGCTAATCATACAACTCGGCAATGCGCCTGGATGAAAAATGCAATGGGGAACCCGGCGGGCATGCAAGCGCCTTCTCATCAGGCGCATCAGCATCAGCAGACGCAGTTGACTGGGGCGAATGCACAGCAGTTGATGTTACCCCCTCCTCTCCCGAGGTATGATAACTCGGACCGGAGAGATGTAGTGCATCAATGTAACATCCCTAAAATCAGGTTTCAAAACTCATGCATATCATCCATGCATCCATGATCATGTAGAGTTCATTTCAAACAAATCAATTCAAAAACAGGAGCATATGAGCTCATTATTTTATGTGTTCAGCATTAAATCAAATGCTACTCTCCAATGAGAGATTGTTGTTCATGAATCAAACCTTGGTACTTTCAGATTGTTTTGCTTGCTTTCCTTTTTCTTAAAACCAAAATTTCAAAACAAATATGATTTGAAAACCAATTTCAAAACCTATTTAAAACTAGTGCTATGTCACTGCTTATTTTGTTTTATTCCAAGTGACCAGGCCAGTACAAAGTGACCACTTGGTTTTGTGTCCAGATTTGTGAGTGTTGCACTCTACAAAAATCCTGAAAAGGTTTGAATTCAAACAGCTTTTGAAATCATTTGAAAATGATTCCTGAAAATTGAAACATAATTAGAAAAGGAGTAAAGAAAAGGAAAAAGGCCGGCGCCAGATATTTAGCCCAACAGCAGAACCAGCCCACTAAGCCCACCCGGGTTCCCCTTCCCTCTCTCTCACTCGCAGACAGACCCATTGAGTCACTGACTGCTTGGGCCCATTCATTATTTCTCTCTCTCTCGCTGGCAAGTGGACCCTACGACCACGTCGTCGTCGTCCTTAATCATCGCGCACTGATAGCTCCGCCGTTACCACCGCGCTAGAGACGCCGTGTTTAAAACCCTGTTAAATCCCATTGATTCCGAGAGTAACTCCACGCCCAGCTCCGGCTACATAAACCTCTCCCCCTCGTGGCCATTTCCACCAACAAAGCTAGCCCAAAGCGCCTCCAGGCTGCCAGTATTTGACCTTACCTTGCCGCAGACAGAACCCACTCCGGCGACCAATCCTGTGAGCTCCGTGCGCGCCTTCCTCTCTGGTTCATGCGAACTGCTTCACAACCTCCTTGCGCTCCTTCTGACATCATTGGTTCGTCCTGTAATGCCCCAGGTCGTCAACTCCATCGAACACCGCAAGTTCCTGACGCCGTCTCCAACTCCGGCGATTAAATTCGGTGAGCCTCGTGTTCCCCTCTGTTTTTGAATCACACGAGCATGTTCGCCCGCATCTAGCGCACCTGCTGACACTTTTTGTTTGGATCCTCGTGCCCCAGAACATCGCCTTCGACTCCGTCAGTGAGCATCCGACGCTGCCAGCGACTCCGACGAGCTCGTGCTGCTGTGTCCGTGCGCCCTGACCCTGCCCGTCCACACGTTGAGCTCCAGCACACCGCCGCGAGCCTGGTAAGCATCTCCGACGACCCCAAACCCCCTGTAGCCACCGCGCCGCCGTGGACAGAGCCGCCGTCGCCAGTCGCTACCGCTAGCACTGCTAGAGTATGGTCGCTTGATCGCGGACCGTTAGATCTAGATCCATCGGCTGCGTTAGATTCATTTAGCGAAGGGGTACGCATTAGATCTGGCCGTGCATCCTCATTTAAATCGTGTGGCTCTCGTTGATCGATCCGCCCGAACCGGTACCAACCAATAGGAACACGCCGCGTGTCTGCTAGTTAGATTTAAAATCAGAATTTGAATCTATTAGATGTTTGATTTTGTTTTAATCATAACTTTTGATTCCCATGTTCAAATTTGACAAATTTTATATCAATGGAATCAGGAGAGAAAGCCCTTTCCATATATGCAATGTGTTTAGTGTTTAGTTTCTGTTAAAATGGTTTTATTTACAGAAACATGTGTAGGTCTATTTTGGGTATATTAATTATTGAAAATTGTTTTAGTGTTCAAATAAAGATTGTTTGGCAAGTTTTGAACTTGTTTATGAACCAGTACTGTGCACTTGTCTTGTTGAGTTTAGAAAATCATCACATATCATATTGCATGCATCCATATATTTTTGCTTGTATTTATTTTGTATGTGATTTGTTGCTATGATTTTATGTGTAGATTCTGGTGCAAATAGTGATTGTGATTGTGAGGAGTGTAGCTACTCTCCAAACTACCAAGGCAAGTGGTGCTTCATGATTTTATCCCTATGTTTTTCTACTATGCATTAGAAATCTTTTGCTAGTCTTGCATGGTTATTTTTGCTTATATGCTATGCTTGGGAAATCCTAGTAGTTGTAGAATTGCTAGAAATTTCTAAGTTAAGATGCTTATCTATGCCATGCTTAGCCTAGCTAGTAGCAACCAAGGGTGGTGAAATATTCATGCTATGTTAAAATATTTCTAAGTCATTTTGGACTTGTGTTTTGCTTAATAAAACAACTAAGTGAATGAAACACCTGGGTGGAATGCAAGGAATGGTTTATGTTGAGTGGTTACACAAGGCCCATTTCTATGGTTTACCTTGTGTATATCACTTGTGGAAAGCCACCCAGGAACAAAGGGATTTGAGAGGCCAAATGTTAAGAAGCTTCTAGTGCAGCCACTTGGCAATATCGGCTCTGCCTGGATCATATAGGTTGCAATAACTTAGCCATGTGGACAGTTGGTGGTAGTGGGATGATAGGTTGGAGCGCGTCCATTCGGTATCTAGTGAAATAAATTCCTGCGCTTGTTTATTCTTTCGGCATGAAACATTTGCTCCAACTGGATGCCAGTGTCCCTTAAGTGTGTCACCCTACGGTTCGCGAATAATGCGGACATGATCGAGACCCTTCTCCGATCAATAATCAGTAGCGGGACCTGGAGATCCATACTGACTCCCACACATTCAACGATGACTTTTCCTGTGATCGTCGGAACCTTTTACGCTTGTATCTTAATCCCTTTGTTTCACGATATATTACATGTCCGAGATTCGATCATCGGTATCTCCATACCTAGTTTGATCTCGTTACTGACATGCACTCTTTTCTCGTTCCCGTGATATAACATTCTAGTGATCAAATCACTTGCTTGCAAGCTAACCAATGTGATATTACCAAGAGGGCCCAGAGCATATCTATCCGTCATCGGGATGAACAAATTCCACTCTTGATCCATGATTCTCAACATAACACTTTAGTAGCTTTGGAGCCATCTTTATAATCACCCAGTTACGGAGTGACGTTTGATGTCAACAAGAAACTCTTCCGGTGTTAGTGATTGGCATGATCTCATGGTCTAAGGATTAGGATTACTTCATAGTTTGTTTATAGCAATATAAACTCAATGACTTTGATCGTAATGCTATACTTCGGATGAATGTTCATCACACCATTACACTAATGTTGTGATCTCGTTATTAACAACATCCAATGTCTATGATCAGGAAACCTTGATCATCTTGTTAATCAATGAACTAGTTTATGAGAGAGGCATAACTAGGAACTTTCTGTTTGTTTATTAAACACACATGTATTATCGTTTCCGTATCAATACAATTATAGCATGCAAAATAAACATCTATCATATACTTGGAATACACATAATAAACATTTTATTATTGCCTCTCAGGGCATATTCCCTTCAGCTTTGGCCCTCGTATTATTGAGCTCACTAGCCTGCTCAATCTCCCACTTCCTTCCATCATGATGCTTTCCCTCACCAAGTTTGAGAGGAAATACCTTTGGGGCTTCAAGGTCAATCAGCTAGGACGCTAGACTGAGCTAGCCACGGAGCCCATCATCTTCAAGCTCATGCATGATGACAAGGAGAGAGGCCTTGAGGTAGTCATGCATGATTTGATAGGACATCTACTAGGGAGACACTCTCGTGAGGTTAGAGGTACTCACTTCCACACCTTCGGTAGACGTGATGAGGATGGTGAGGCCATTGACTTCGAGGACACTTCGAGGGAGTCAGCAGAGCCGATTCTTCTATACCTCCAGGACTTAGAGGTTCTTCTTAGGCATGTGGACACTGATAGGACCAACGTCATGCTCAGCAATGACGAACTCCAGGTGCAGCTTCGTGAGAAGGACAAGCTCTTCGGGGAGCAAGATGAGATAGTCAAGGAGATGGAGGCCAAGTTTGAGAGTCAGGACAGAAAGTTCAAGAGTCAAGAGAAGCGAGTCCAAGATAGGAACAAGAGGATTCGAGACATGACTGCAGAATTGGAGGCCAAGGACTTCGAGCTCGAGCATCAGCAGACTGTGATAGAGAGGCTTCGTTCTCAGAAGAGGTCTCTCAAAGCCAAAGTAGAGACCTTGACCACCAATGTCGAGGAATACAAGACCGCTATGGAGAATGCAGGTCTTACATTTGTTGAGGAGGAGGTTGATGCCCAAGAGTAGTGTTGACTACTCATTTATCATTTATTTATCATACTTTTGATTATTGAGTCGCAATGATCATCCAACATGTGGATGGCTTGCTATTGGTGTGTTTACTTTTCCAAAACTTGTTGTCTGTGTTGTTGAACTTTTACTACTATGGTGCATGTTGGTTTGTGGTTTGATATGTGATGTATTGTGCATGCTAGCATTTATGGGCATCTCATTCTTATCCTTATTGAAAACCACAGATGCCTCCCCGACGTGCCAATCCCAATAACAACAACAACACCCCTGAGATGCAGCAAATGATGATAGCTCAGACTCAGCTGATGCAAATGATGACTACGTTTGTCGTGGGAATGGTCACGGCAGATGCTGCAATCGGCAGCGAGTAGTAGAACGAGGGGCAAGGGCGGCCTGCCATCTGCGGTGCGAGATGAGGACGGAGACACAGGGTTTTACCCAGGTTCGGCCCCCCGGAGGGTAAAGACCTACTCCTGATAGATTGTATTATGAAGGTGGTACAATGGGCGAGCTCAGCAGCTAGACCGCGAGTCGCTTGGGTGTATGATGGAACGTATATCTACACGCCCCGCAGGGAGGTTTATATAGGCTCAGCTCCCCTAGGGTTTACATATCTCAACCGAATCAGTTAAGGCTTCGGTGCTTGTTTAACCTAGTCCGAATGGGCCTATCTACTCGCCTGGGCCTTCAGCTTCCAGTCGCTTGGATCCACGCCGGGCTTTGATCCAGTCGCCGTCTTGTAGGCCCACTCGCCAGTTCTTGGGCCAGTCAGAAACGTCCTGCTGGGTATACCCCGGTAGGCACATCCCCATCAGTAGTCCCCGAGGCTGTCGTCGATTAGGCGTAGGTGGCTGCTGGCATTCGGAGTATACGGCATCAAAGTAGACATCCAGTCGAATCGTCGGCGGGCTCCTGTATAAAGGAGAAAACTAGTCATTCTGATCGCAGCTTTGGCGAGTCGAGTCGGCGAAACACTATCGTAGTGATCGGGTCGGCGAGCCGAGTGGCTGAAGTTGGACCGTTAAGCGTGGTCAAACTAGCCATTGGGGTAATCCAACGGTAACTTTTGGCGTAATCATCGCATAGTAACGGCTTCCTGATTTGGCGGGTAACAACCGCTATATAAGGGGAATGGCAGGCGATCAGAGAACCATCTTCTCGCCATTTCCTCCGATTGCGCGCACTATCGCCTTCCTTCGCATCGCGATCCAGACGACCCGAAATCCTCCGACCCCCCACAAATCCTTCCGCCATGGCCCTCTCCACCGAACCTTGGGGAGATCTAAGTGTACGAGGGCGCAACTGGCTTCCTTTGAGGAGGTCGGGATCCTGCGCGCCGGCTGTTGGCGCATCCCTGCGGCCGGAGAGGTGACCCCGAACCCGCGCGAAGGGGAGTTCATCTGCTTCACCAGCCACCTAGAACGGGGGCTAGGATTCCCCACGTCCCTGTTCTTCCGGCGCTTCTGCGCCTACTACGGGATCCAACCGTCGGACCTGGGTCCACACAGCATCGAGCAGCTCGCCATCTTCGTGGCGTTCTGCGAGTGCTACTTGGGCTGCCGGCCCTACTTCCCTCTATGGCAAGATCTGTTCCACGGACGGATCAGCCACGAGGAAGCGGGCGGCCCAATGCTTGCCGCGGGTGGCCTAACTTTCCAGCTGAAGTCGAAGGCTTCGTTCTTTGACTTGATGCTGCCCGCCAAGGCAGCGAGCGACTGGAAGAAATCTTGGTTCTATGTTGCCGAGGCGACCCCGGAGGGCGAGACGGTGATTCCACGATACTCCGCCAACCGGTCCGAACCGCGCCGACTTCAGGTCGGCAAGCTCCCTAGCGACCAGCGGATGGTCGTGGACGAAATGCTTCAAACCATCCGTGGTTTGAAGAAGAAGGGCCTCCAGACGATCAACCTATACAACTGCTGGCTCGGGCGGCGGCTCGTCCCTCTGGCTCGGCGTGACCACTACATGTACCAGTACACGGGCCGGGAGGACTCGACGAAGTCCTGCCTCGCCGAGTGGAAGCTCGAGGACTACACCCCAGCACTGAAGAAGATCACCCAGGCGGTGTACCTGGACGCAAAGGCTGGGGTTGCCCCCTACACCGTGAAGCATCCAGCCCCAACGGTAAGTCACCTCGCATCATTCGCAGTCGCAGTTTTTGCAGTCGCGGTCGCTCTAACTTTATTTTGTGTTCATTGCAGCTATTCCAAGTGGTGGAAGGATGGATCCCGCCTTCAGATGACGAGAATTCGAGCTCGTCCGTCCAGGACATGGGCGAGTCGCCTCCCGCCAAGGGCGACTCCGAGAGTGACGAGAGCAACGGTGACAACGAATCCGAGGAGGAGGTCGCCCCGCTGGTCCACAAGAGCCGCGGGCAGCGTCAGCGTGAGCTTGAGGCGAGTAAAAGCCTCGAGCGTCATGATGACGATGACGAACTTCCGTAGACCACCTCGCGCCGCCAGGCTACTCCATCAAAGAAGAAGAAGAAGAAGAAGGAGAAAGGCCCCGAAGAAGAAGACGGCCGATGAGGCCGGCCTTGCCACACTTTTCGAGAGAGCTCCGACGCTCCCAACCCGGCCAAGGACGAGGCGCCACCGACGGCAGCTGCGCTGGACGCGGCCACTGTCGAGGTGCCACTGGCCTCGATGCCTCCGCCACTCTCCCCAGTCTCTGGGCTAGGTCACGCTCCGGCTGCGGCGGCTTCGCCTCGCAGGGAAGCTCCTGCCAAAGATGTCCCAGAGGCTCCCATTGTGGCCTCGACAACGAAGAAGCCGTCCGTGTCTTGGGCACACGACGTCCTGGAGATGGGGCTCAGCCGCCGACTGGGCCCTGAACTGGAGAAGCCGGCCGGCATCCGCACCGGGCTACGCTTCATTCCAATCGCCAAGTGAGTTCGCTCACCTACTTTTGTCTTTCATAGCAGTTTGAATTATTTCGCTCACACGATCGATTTACAGGACCGGGGCGAAGAAGATAGGCCACCCGACTGTGTCTAAGGTGCCACCCGTCATCGGCGAGGAGGATCCCTCCCGGAAGAGGAAGGCGGACAAAGTCGTCGTCCCTGCGGATGGCGCCAAGAAGGCCAAGGGTGACGATGTCGTCACAATCTCCGACGACACGGCGGTCGCGCCGAATGAACCCGCAATGGAAGCGTCCGTACCCACAAAGGAGGGTGCTCCTTCGCCTGGAGTGACTGAGCCGGTTTCCTTTGGTGCCGGTGCCTCCATCGCCACGTTCCCGCGCTTCATGGCCAGATCGACTACATCGAGTGGGACTTTGCCCTCGAGTCGTGCGCCTGGGGTCGTCGATGCTGAGGTCGAGCAGCGTCGTGGGCACACGCCAGCTCTCCTCACGTCCGTGGATGCGATACAACTTCACAGCATGCTTGGCGCAGCTATCCAGGTATGTCCAGTCCCCGAGGATCAGGCCGGTGTGCTGCAGCGGTCTGATTCTTTTAGTGTCTTCTTATTATTTTTCGCGTCCAGTCCCCGAGTGCGCACTCGCTGAATTTCAGAGGGTGGGCACTTAGGATTTCTTGATTGCCAGTCCCCGAGTGCGCACTCGCTGAACTTCAGCGGGTGGGCACTTAGGATTTATTGATTGCCAGTCCCCGAGTGCGCACTCGCTGAATTTCAGCGGGTGGGCACTTAGGATTTCTTGATTGCCAGTCCCCGAGTGCGCACTCACTGAATTTCAGCGGGTGGGCACTTAGGATCTCGCCTTGGTTAACTGTTTGAACTGTATGCAGGGTCTGCAACTTGAGTCGGCTGACCGATTGGCAGCGAAACACCGCGCGGAGAAAGAACTGGCCGCCGTCCAAGAAGCGAATAAGGGGCTTGTGCTGCCGCGGAGGAAGCTCGCCAGGTACTTGTCCCCGCGGTTGAGTTGGCGACAGCGCAATCGGCGTTGAGCTCGGCTGAGAAGAGGATCGCCGATCTCGAGCGCGAGCTGAGGGAGGCGAAGGAGGAAGCAAGCTCGGCGGATGGGCGAGCCAAGGCCGCCGTTACGGCCGCCGCAGAGGAACGTAAAGTGTTCGACGCCCTTGTTGCTGGGCTTCAGGACGACTATACTTCGCTTCAACGCTTCATCATGGATCTCTCCTGCCCCTTGATTGGTAAGTGTATCTGCCCCTGCATGTGCCTTTTTGCGATATCCAACGTACTCACTGTTATCCTCTATTCACAGGTCGCATCATTGATAGCGCGGAAGAGGCGAGCTCGTTCGACGCGCGGCGATGTGTGGCCATGCTCGTTGACTCGGCGACGTTGTCGGCGACATACATCCGAGCCTACCTCCAGGAGATGTCGCCCAGGGAAGTAATTCCCAGCGACCTCGTCGAGGTGTGGAAGTACTTGGAGAAGGCGCCGTCGGTCGTTGAGTTCATGACGCGATCGGCATTTTGGCGTGGAGCGGCGATGGCGCTTAGCCTTGGGCTTGCTCATTTTCTAGAAGATTTCGATCTGGACGATGTGACGAGTGGATATCCGTCGTCGACTGGCGAGGTGGAGATCTCCGAGGTGCTCAAGTTGACGGGTCGCGCCGTGGTGTATTCCGAGTGCGTCTGGGCGATGGGCGACCTCCTTCCTTACCAGGAAACGGTCGTCGCGCCTAACGACCCCGAGCCGCAGCACCGGGACTTCAAGGTCGAGCAGCCCTTCCGCGCGGCAATGGCGGGTGAGCTGACGACGTACCCGTCAAACCCGTACACGCCGTTCATCTGCAATCGCAAGTCTTTGGCGAGTCGTCGAAACTCTCGGAATAGAGTAGGTTGCCCTGGGGTGTTAGTAGCAGATCTGCAGTTTGGGCATATTTTGTATTCTGAGACAATTGCAACATGCTAGTAATGTGATATCATGTTTGTTTTGTGACTTGTCATTTGTTTTCCGATTGAGGTTTGAACGAGTCCCCGAGCGTGTCCGCCCTTTTGTGGGGTTTACCTCGTGTGTGATATGTTTGTGGTTTTTGAATGTTTTGTTATTGTGGTCGACTACTTGGGACTCGAAGAGCGATCGCTAGGCGACTCCTTGCGCTCTGTACTTCACCGTTTTCCCTCTTGTGAGCGAGGTCGGGTGGCTTGAGTCCCGAGCATGGTACTTGGTTGTTCTAGGCGCGACTCGAGGGTGGGTGAGGACTTGGTGCGTTGGTTTGAGCGCATCACTCCTGCCTGGCCCGTTGGGTCAGTCGCATGGCGAGTCCTGGGCATGCTCTCATACTTGGCATTTTCCCGAGCCGCTCGCGCTGAACTGGTCGTCAGTCCCCGAGCGTGGTACGTGGCCGTTCGAGTCGCTATGTCGAGGATGCGGAGGATCATGGACGCTGTGAAGCGGCGATTGTCTTGGCTCGTAGAGCCAGTCGGGCTAGGCAACTCCAATGGGGCTCCGGGTAGGCGTTTTTCGTGGACGATGCGAAACCTGAGATGACTCGGTGCTTTTGCATCGCACTACTTGGCCGTGCCGATCGCTTTACCAAAGGTTGACTTCTACGGTTAGCTTGACGCTGTTATTACGAGTGCGAGTGGCACAAGACACGGAGAGTAAGAGCAATTTGCGGTAACCAATTCTTTTTATTTCATAGCGACTGGAGAGTACATATGTGGCGTTCTAGGAATAGAACTTCCGTAGGAGGTTTACATTCCATGGTCGCTTGACGTCGAGTTCGCCGTCCCCGCGGACGTCGATGAGGTATTAGGCGTCGTTTCCTAGTACTCGCCCGATGGCGAATGGTCCTTCCCACGGAGGGGAAAGCTTGTGCATGCCCTTCTTGTCCTGGATGAGACGCAACACCAGGTCGCCTTCTTGGAAGGTGCGAGTTTTCACCCGCCGGCTGTGGTAGCGGCGGAGTCCTTGTTGGTAGATGGCGGTGCGGGAGCGAGCTAGGTCGCGTGCCTCGTCGAGTTGGTCGACTCCATCCTGCCGTGCGAGTTCGTTCGCAGCCTCCGTGTAGTGGACGACCCTTGGCGAGTCGTGCTCAAGGTCGGTGGGCATGACTGCCTCGGCGCCGTACACCATGAAGAAGGGGGTGAATCCTGTCGACCTGTTAACCGAGGTGTGGATGCCCCAGATGACGGAGGGTAGCTCTTCGACCCAGCACCCGGCGGTGCGCTCGAGTGGTACTTGGAGTCGCGGTTTCAGGCCGTGGAGGATGCTTTGATTGGCCCGCTCCGCATGGCCGTTGGATTCCGGGTGGGCGACTGATGCGAGATCGAGCCGGATGTGGTGTTCCTCGCAGAATTCAGCCATAGCTCCTTTGGCGAAGTTGGTGCCGTTGTCCGTGATGATGCTGTTTGGGAACCCGTAGCGATATATGAGCTCGCGTAGGAATTTGGTGGCGGTCTTCCCGTCGCATTTCCGGACTGGCTTGGCCTCCACCCACTTTGTGAATTTGTCGACCGCGACCAGGAGGTGGGTGTAGCCGGAAGGAGCCTTTTTGAAGGGGCCTACCATGTCCATGCCCCATATGGCGAATGGCCAGGTGATGGGGATTGTCTTCAGCGCCGAGCTCGGCACGTGCGTCTAGTTGGCGTGCCGGCACCGGCGCGCGCTGGGCGATGTCGGCGTGTCGGCGTGTGCGGTGGGCGATGAAGCCGTGCCGCATAGCCTTGGCGACCAGGGGCGCACGGCGTGGTAGCCCACGATCGCGGAGTGGATGTCGTGGAGGATCTTGCGTCCTTCGGCCAGTTGGACGCAGCGTTGGAACACGCCGGTGACGCTTCGCTTGTGGAGCTCGCCGTCAATGATGGTGAAGGACTTGCATCGGCGTGCGATCATCCGGGCGTCCGTCTCGTCTGCCGGCAAGGTGCCAGCCTCCAGGTAGGCGACGTAGGGCTTGGTCCAATTGTCTGGCTCGGTGAAGAGTGTGACCAGGGCTGCCTCTGGCTGCAGCGGGACTCCGATGTCAATCTCCCTTGGGGGAGAGACTGATGGTTTGGTGATTGTGTCGAGGAAGACGCCGGCGGGTGGTGCGAGTCGAGCCGACCCGATGCGAGAGAGTGCGTCGGCCTCCTCGTTCTTCCGCTTGTCGATCCACTCGACGGAGTAGCCTGCGAAGTGTCCGCCCAGCTTGTCCACTGCTTGGCGGTACGCCACCATGGTGGGGAGACGGCGTCGCAGGTGCCGGCGACTTGCCCAGTGATGAGGTCGGAGTCTCTGTAGCAGCGTAGACGGTTGACGTTCATCTCCCTGGCAGCTCGCATGCCGTGGAGTAAGGCCACGTACTCGGCCATGTTGTTGGTGCAGGGTGTGAAGTCGAGGCAGAGGACGTAGCGGAGCTTGTCGCCCTTCGGCGAAGTTAGCACGATCCCTGCGCCTGCGCCGTCCGCGTTCTTGGAGCCGTCGGCGCGAGCTCCGAATGGAGGTATGGCAACTTCTCTGGCTGCTGGGCTTCTTCCCAGTCGGCGATGAAGTCCGCTAGGGCCTACGACTTGATCGCTTTTCATGGCTTGTATTTGATGTTGTGGACGCCGATCTCGACGGCCCACTTGGCGACCCGCCCGGTCGCCTCGCGGTTGCGGATGATGTCCTGCAACAGTGCTGAGGAGACGACCGTGATCGGGTGCTCCTGGAAGTAGTGCGGCAGGCGCCGCCGTGCTCTGAAGACCGCGTATACCAGCTTCTGGTACTGCGGGTATCGCTGGCGTGACTCGGTGAGGACCTCACTGATGTAGTACACCGGTCACTGTACTGGGCGCTCCTTTCCTTCCTCCGGCCGCTCGACGACCATGACGGCGCTGACGACGCGCTCGGAAGCCGCGACGTAGACCAGCATGGGTTCCTTGTCGGCGGGGGCAGCGAGTAGTGGTGCGGCGAGTAGCACCTTCTTGAGGTCGCGGAGTGCGTCGTCCGCCTCCTTGTCCCACTGGAAGGTGGGGTTCTTGCGCATCAGACGGTATAGGGGCATCGCCTTTTCGCCAGCGGGGATGAAGCGGCCGAGCCGCTACTCGCCCGACCAGCTTCGCGCGCAGCACTCGGGTTTGCCGAGTCGGAGATCGTGTCGATCTTGGTGGGGTTCGCCTCGATCCGCTTGGCGGCGTAACCCGATGGTTGTCCTGCTGGTACACCGAAGGTGCATTTGCCTGGGTTAAGCTTTATCTTGTACTTTCGCAAGTTGGCGAACGTTTCCGCCAGGTCGGCGAGTAGATCACCCTGGCGAGCGGACTTTACGACCACGTCATCGATATAGACGTGGATGTTGCGGCCAATTTGGCTCGCGAGGCACTCCTGCATGCACCGCTGGTAGGTCGCCCCGGTGTTCTTGAGGCCGAAGGTCATGGCGATGTAGCAGAAGGCTCCGAATGGCGTGATGAACACCGTCTTCTCCTCGTCCTCGTCCTCGAGTAGACGATGCACTTCCTCGGCGATGGCTCGGCGGTGCTCTTCATTGAAGGGCCGCAGCGACTTCTTGACGGGTCGCACTTTGGGGTCGGCGTTTAGTTTGTGCTCAGCGAGCTCCCTAGGGACACCAGGCATGTCGGAGGGCTTCCATGCAAAGATATCCCTGTTCTCACGGAGGAACTCGATGAGCGCGCCTTCCTAGGCTGGGCTCATCCCTGTTCCGATCGTCACCGTCTGGCTGGAGTCGCCTGGGACCAGCTCGACGGTGCGAGTGTGTGTCGTTGCCTCGAAGGCTGAGGTGTTTGCGCCCTCTGAGTTGGCTTCTTGAGTATGGTGGGGTCGTCATTGTTCACCCTGCTCGCGTACTTGGCGAGCTCATCAGCGTGGTTGGCCTCTGCCGCGATGACAGCATCGGCGAGCTCGGCTCCTTTGGCCTCGCACTCGGCAGCCATGTCGGGGTCGCTGTTGATGGTGATGACGCCGCACGGCCCAGGGAGCTTCATCGCGTTGTACGCGTAGTGTGGCGCTGCCATGAACTTGGCGAACGCCTGGCGCCCCAGGACGCAGTGGTAGGGGCTGTCGAAGGGCACCAGCTCGAAGACGATCCGCCTGCGCGGAAGTTTGCTGGTGCGAAGGTGGTAGCAGCGTGACCATGCCGATCGGGTACGCCTTCCGACCGGGGACGATGCCATGGAACGTGGTGTGGGTTGTCTCGATCATCGATCGCGGAGCCGCAGCCGCTGAAGGTGTCCAGTATGGGATGTTGATGGAGCTGCCGCCCATCAATGTCTTGGGAAGCCGTAGTCGCCCACCTTTGGCTTGACCACCAAAGCGAGCGATTTCCTGGATACTGGCGCGCGGCGAGTGGTCCTGGAGGCTCCGGTGATGGGCTGCTCGACCAGTTGAGGAACCGGGAACGTCCACCTGGGCCACCGTTGACGGCGACGGCGCGGGTGATGACCTTCTTCTCGCGCTTCGTGTTGAAGCCGGTGAAGGTATGGAGCGAACCGGCCATGTTGCCGAACTTTCCGCCGTTTGGAGGGTTGTTGTCGGGGTCCTCCCTTGCTCGCCGTGCCTTCTCGATCTCCCTGAGGGTGTGGCAGTCGGCGGTTGTGTGCGTTGCGGGCTTCCCTTCCCTGCTATGAAACGCGCAAGGTTGGTTAAGAAGGGCCGCAGGATCGAACCTTGGCTTGGCCTTGTAGTTGCCGCCGTCGCGGCGTTGTCCTCCGTCGCGGCGGAAGCTTTTGGGCTCGCGTTGTGCGTGCCCGGCGTTGGCGACGAAGTCGACTCGCCTTCATCGCTGGCGCGCTTGCGGTGAGGCGAAGTGTTGCTGTAGCGTAGGTCGGACCGTCGTCTGTCGTTACGCTCGTGCGGCGTTGACCTCCCGACTCGTCGTCGGTTTCCTGGTTTGGGTCTTCCTCCGCGTACCGTTTGGCGATCTCGAGGAGGTCCGGTATGTTGTCGAGTGTGCGAGAGTGTCGCTTGAGCTTGGCGACCAAAGGCTCGTAGCGGCACGAGGTTTTGAAGCAATGGATCGCGGTGTCCGGGTGGATGCCGACCGCGTTGTACCAGAGTTCTTACCACCGCTGCACCCAGTTGCGGGTCGACTCGCGAGGTCCCTGGACGCATCGCTCCAGGTCCTCGATGGTGGTGGCGCGGGTGTAAGAGCACTCGAAGTGCCTGACGAAGGCGTCGCGCATCTCCTCCCAAGAGTCGATACTATCCTGAGGGAGGGGGTGTTGATCCACTGCCTGCACGTCCCCTCCATCATCAGGGGGAGGTAACGGGCGGCTAGCAGGTCGGTGTGGCCTGCGATCCCCATCGCCATGAGGTATGTGTCGAGCCAGATGGCGGGGTCATACGAGGGGTCGTACTTTTCTATCTCCTTCGGCGCCTTGAAGTTCGGCGGGTACTTCTCGCCTCGGATCATCGGTCCGAAGCACTTGGGGCCGAGTCGGCTTAGCGACCCCATCGGTTCGTCGTCGCGGCGGTTGGTTAGGGTGTGTCGCAGGTCGTTGGGATGGCGTGCGCGCCAGCTTTGGTTGTTGATGATGTGGGTGCAGGCATCGATGGGTTGACCGTTGGCGGCGACGAAGTTGGTCGCTGGCACGGGTCGCGCATTGGAGAGTGCAGCGTTCAGGTCGGTGTTGGAGCTGCAGTGGCTCGTGGCGGCGATTGAGGGTGTTTGCCGCGGTGGGCGGCCGCTGAGGCCGCTCGCTTCCGAAGAACGCGAGTACGCGACCGCGAAGTCGGCGCCGCGTTTTGCTCGACGACCTTTCGAGCGAGGCCCTGACATACTGAATCTGCAGGGCGCCGTCGCCGGTGGCCGTGATGTTGTCAGCTGCTGCTCGGCCCGCCACGAGGTTGTCCATCGGGGTGGAGAACAGTGGGAGGCCGTTCGCGTCTCGCTCTCGTGAGGAGACTACTATCCGCGGCTGATCCCTGGGGGAGGTGTGGTTGGGTGGAGGTGGGGCGCCCATCGCCGTCGACCCTGGAGGGGGCCGGGCGCTTCCTCCTGGTGGCGCGTTCTTGCAGATCGTGCGCTCGGCCGCGCGGGCCGGATCGTTTTCGTCGTCGAAGTTCAGGGCGCGCCCCTGAACGGTAGGGTTCAGGCGCGTCCTGATTCGTTGCGCGTGGTAACGCGACAGCTCCTGCGCCATCACCTGCTCGAGGAGAAATTTTTCGCGCTCGGCCTGCTCCTTGCGGACGGCCTCCGCCAGCTTCAGGCGGAGTTCCTCGACCTCCGTTGCCATGGAGTTGGGAGGGATCGGGGTGGAGAACGGGTCCTCCGGCGGATCGGTGCCAGTCGCCATATAGGTTGCGGCGTGACGACCGGTCCCGTCGCGGAGATCGGCGGAGTTTTCCAACCCGGAGTCAAAGTCAAAGATCCCAAGGATGGAGGGATCCTCAAAGTCTCCCACATTGGAGACCTGGGTGATGGAGCCCGCGGGTGAAGCCGCGGTGATGGATCCGGCAAGTGATGCCGGGGTCGCCGAGTCGGCGTCGTCGTTGAGGGCCGCGTCTTCCGCGGCCGCGGAGTTTTTGGCCACGTCACTGTGGGCCGAGTTATACTCGGAGGCGAGGCGATGGATGGTGCGGACCTGGCTCTCAGAGAGCCGATCGCGTGGCGGCGACTCGAGGATGCGAGCCGAGTCCTCCGAGACGATGATGTCGGTGAGGCCGACGAAGAGGCTGATCGTGCCTACTGGCAGGATCATGCTGTGCATGACGGGTCGCGCCGCCGGGACGTAGCTGCTTGGCAAGATCTGGAGCATCTCGCCAATCGCTATCATGCGGCCGGTGGCGACCGACTCGTTGATGGGTTGATGCAAATGATGACTACGTTCATCCAGAATCAGAACAACAACAACAACAACAACAATCAGAACAACCCACTGGGTTTTGACATGCTTACCAGGTTCTTGAGATTAAGGCCAGCAAAGTTCTCAGGAACCACAGATCCCATGGTGGCCAATGATTGGCTACGCTCTGTGAACAAAGACTTGGTAACAGTTGGCTGTACTAATGAAGAAAAAGTCAGATTTGCAGCTCACTTGTTGGAAGGACCAGCAGCTACTTGGTGGGATAACTTCCAGATCACCACTCCCATTGCGGATGTTACATGGGCTATCTTCGAAGATGGTCTCCGTACTTCTCACATCTCATCCGGAGTGATGAGTCTGAAGAAGAAAGAGTTTCATAATCTGAAGCAGCGCCACCGCAGCGTGGCAGAGTATATTGAGGAGTTCAACAATCTGGCACGTTATGCACCGGATGAAGTTGACACTAACGCTAAAAGAAGAGAGAAGTTTCTCGAGGGCCTGAATGATGAACTGAACCTGCAGCTATCAGTGGCTTATGTTCCCACTTATTAGTCTCTTTGTGATAAGGCTTCTATTTCGGAGAACAAAATGAAGCAAGTTGAGAGTAGGAAGAGAAAGCACTCGGACAAGCACAGCTCGGGATCGTCTCACAAGAGTTCTCATTATGATGATAGTGGAAGCTCAGGATCCCACAAGCATGGGAAATTCAACAAGCACCACTACCACAACCGTCATCATGACAACAAACATCACCGTAGTCATGACAATGACAAGTACAAGAACCACAAGAGTGGATATAAGAGCCACCACGGTGGTAGTGGAAGTGGCAGTGGAAGCCAGCCTGTCAAGAAGGATATTAGTTAGGTTGAATGTTTCAAGTGCAACAAGATGGGGCATTATGCCAATGAATGCCCGGAAAAGAAATTTGAAGGACCCAACAAGCCTAACCCTTTTCAGAAGGGACAAGTGAACCACATCAATGTGGAGGAAATCTATGAAGAGTCAGATGTTGTTGCTGGTAAGTTCAAACTCAATTCTATTCCAGCACTTGTTCTTTTTGATACTGGAGCATCGCATTCATTCATATCAAAAGCATTTGTTGATAGAAATGGGTTTCCAACTGAAAACATTGGGTGTCCAATAAAAGTTAGTTCTCCAGGTGGAGATATGATAGTAAGTCTTGGATGCCGGGATCTAGTGATAGAGTTTGGAAAGCATAAGTTTCCAGTGAGTCTGATAATCCTAGATTCCCAAGGACTGGATGTGATTTTGGGAATGGATTGGATGACCAAGTATGAAGGAGTACTAGATTGTGCCAATTGTACTGTTGCACTCACAACCCCGGAGAAGAAACGGATTAGATTCAAGTCTAACTTTGAATCAAAAGGGAGTAAGCTAAATTCTCTTAAGGGGGTTAGCATAGACAGTGTGCCAATTGTGAGTGAATATCCGGATGTGTTTCCGGAAGAATTGCCAGGAACGCCACCAGATAGAGATGTGGAGTTTCTTATTAATTTGCTACCAGGATCTGGACCAATAGCAAAGAGACTGTACAAGATGTCAGTTGATGGACTAAAAGAACTCAAGAAACAACTTGGAGAACAGTTGCAGAAAGGATTTATTCAACCAAGTTCTTCATCTTGGGGAGCACCAGTTTTGTTTGTGGAAAAGAAAGATAGAAGTCAAAGGTTATGCATAGATTACCGTTAACTCAATGAGGTGACTATCAAGAACAAATACCCTTTGCCTAGAATCAATGACTTGTTTGATCAGCTAGAAGGAGCTTGTGTGTTCTCAAAGATTGATCTCCGGTCAGGTTATTTCCAGCTCAAGATAAGAGAGCAAGACATACCCAAGACAGCTTTCACCACAAGGTATGGATTGTATGAGTATACCGTGATGCCATTTGGTTTGACCAATGCTCCAGCATACTTTATGAATATGATGAACAAGGTGTTCATGGAATTTCTTGATAAGTTTGTTGTCATTTTCATCGATGACATTTTGATCTACTCCAAGAGCAAAGATGCGCATGAAGGACATTTGCATTTGATACTTGAGAAGCTCAGAGAGCATAAACTGAATGCCAAATTCAGCAAGTGTGAATTTTGGTTGAATGAAGTTGGTTTTCTTGGACACGTTGTGTCAGGAGATGGTGTAGCAGTTGATCCTACTAAAGTTTTAGTTGTAACTGAATGGGAATCTCCCAAGTCAGTGAAAGAAGTTCGTAGTTTCCTTGGCTTAGCAGGTTACTACAGAAGGTTCATTGAGAATTTCTCCAAGGTAGCAAAACCTATGACATAATTGCTAAAGAAAGACAAGAAATTTTCTTGGTTTGAAGGTTGTGAACTCATCTTTCAAGAATTGAAGAAGAGACTAGTGACAACACCAGTCTTGTGTTTGCCAGATTTGGAGAAAGATTTCCAAGTGTATTGTGATGCGTCTCATCATGGATTAGGTGCACTACTTTTGCAAGAAGGGAAAGTTGTGGCCTATGCCTCGAGACAACTCAAAACTCATGAAGTGAACTACCCTACTCATGATTTAGAGTTAGCCTCTATTGTCCATGCACTCAAAACATGGAGACATTATCTTTTGGGAAAGCGGTGTGAAGTGTTCACAGATCACAAGAGTTTGAAGTATATCTTCACCCAGAAGGAAATTAACATGAGACAAAGAAGATGTCTAGAACTCATCAAGGACTATGACTTAAGTTTGCAATACCACCCCGGTAAAGCAAATGTTATACCAGATGCTCTAAGCCGTAAGGTTTTTGTGAATGGCCTTACTAAGGGAGAATTGCTAGATGATCTGTGTGCCCAATTTAGAGATCTTAGATTGGAGATTGTGCCTGAAGGACATCTCATGTCTTTGGATGTTCAACCCACCTTGTTGGACAAGATCAAAGAAGCCCAGAAGACTGATAAGGAAATTGAAGAGATCAAGGAAAAGATTGGCAAGGGAAAAGCCAAAGGATTCCATGAAGACAAACAAGGTATTTTATGGCATGGAAAACGTATCTGTGTTCCACAAGATCCGGAGCTTCGGAAACTGATTTTACAAGAAGCACACAACTCACCATATTCTATTCATCCGGGTAACACCAAGATGTACATGGATATGAAAGAAAGATTTTGGTGGAATAATCTCAAGAAGGGCATCGCCAAACATATTGCTTTGTGTGATGTATGTAGCAGAGTGAAGGCGGAACACCAGAAACCAGCAGGTTTGCTTCAACCACTACCTATTCCTGATTGGAAGTGGGACAAGATTGGTATGGATTTCATTATCGGATTGCCAAGGACCCGGTCCGGATATGATTCTATTTGGGTAGTAGTGGATCGCCTAACTAAAGTGGCTCATTTCATACCCGTGAAGACAACCTACACAAGTGCTAAGTTAGCCAAGATTTATATGAGTAGAATTGTGTGTCTACATGGCGTACCCAAAATTATTGTGTCAGATAGAGGAACCCAATTCACTTCTCATTTTTGGAGACAGCTACATGAGTCATTGGGAACGAGGTTGGAATTCAGCACCGCTTTTCATCCTCAGACTGATGGACAGACAGAAAGGACTAATCAAATTCTTGAAGATATGTTGAGGGCATGTGCCCTAGACTATGGAGCCAGATGGGATGAAAGTCTGCCTTACGCAGAATTCTCTTATAATAATAGCTATCAAGGCAGTATTGAGATGGCACCGTTTGAGTTTCTCTATGGGATAAAGTGTACCACCCCATTGCTATGGAATGGTGTGGGAGAAAGAAGTTTGTTCAGACCAGAACTAATCAAAGAGGCTGAAGAGAAAGTCAAGCTGGTTAAGGACAGATTGAATATAACACAGTCCCGACAAAAGAGCTACGCAGACCCTAAGCGTAGAGAAGTCACCTATGAAGTTAGGGATAGAGCTTATCTTAGAGTGTCACCACTTCGTGGAGTGAAGAGATTTGATGTCAAAGGTAAATTGGCCCCAAGATATGTTGGACCATTCAAGATTCTGAGTCGCAAAGGAGAAGTAGCCTATGAGATTGAATTGCCAGAGTCTTTGTCAGTTCTTCATAATGTGTTTCATGTGAGTCAGCTTAAGAAATGCCATCCAGAAATGGAAGAAACTTCTTTGAAGGATACTATACCTTTGGAAGAGGTTCAATTGGAGAGTGATCTCACTTATGAAGAGAAACCTATCAAGATTCTTGAGACTGCAGAAAGAGTTACTCGGACTAAGACTATCAAATTCTGCAAAGTTCAATGGAACCATCATTCCGAAGAGGAAGCAACATGGGAAAGAGAAGATGATCTTCGGAAAGACCACCCTCACCTATTTGCTAGCCAATTCGAATCTCGAGGGCGAGATTCACCTTAAGGGGGTTAGATTTGTAACATCCCTAAAATCAGGTTTCAAAACTCATGCATATCATCCATGCATCCATGATCATGTAGAGTTCATTCAAATCAATTCAAAAATAGGAGCATATGAGCTCATTATTTTATGTGTTTAGCATTAAATCAAATGCTACTCTCCAATGAGAGATTGTTGTTCATGAATCAAACCTTGGTACTTTCAGATTGTTTTGCTTGCTTGCCTTTTTCTTAAAACCAAAATTTCAAAACAAATATGATTTGAAAACCAATTTCAAAACCTATTTAAAATTAGTGCTATGTCACTGCTTATTTTGTTTTATTCCAAGTGACCAGGCCAGTACAAAGTGACCACTTGGTTTTGTGTCCAGATTTGTGAGTGTTGCACTCTACAAAAATCCTGAAAAGGTTTGAATTCAAACAGCTTTTGAAATCATTTGAAAATGATTCCTGAAAATGCAAACAGAATTAGAAAAGGAGTAAAGAAAAGGAAAAAGGCCGGCGCCAGATATTTAGCCCAACAGCAGAACCAGCCCACTAAGCCCACCCGGGTTCCCCTTCCCTCTCTCTCACTCACAGACAGACCCATTGAGTCACTGAACGCTTGGGCCCATTCATTCTTTCTCTCTCTCGCTGGCAAGTGGACCCTGCGACCACGTCGTCGTCGTCCTCAATCACCTTGGCCGACAGCTCATTGTTACCACCGCCGCCAGACGCCGTTTAAAACCCTGTTAAATCCCATTGATTCCAAGAGTAACTCCACGCCCAGCTCCGGATACTTAAACCTCTACCCCTCGCGGCCATTTCCCCCAACAAAGCCAGCCCGAAGCGCCTCTAGGCTGCCAGTATTTGACCTTACCTCGCCGCAGACAGAACCCACTCCGGCGACCAATCCTGTTGACCTCCGTGCGCGCCTTCCTCTCTAGTTCACGCGAACTGCTTTGCAACCTCCTTGCGCTCCTTCTGACATCATTGGTTCTTCCTGTACTGCCCCAGGTCGTCAACTCCATCGAACACTGCAAGTTCCTGACGCCGTCTCCAACTCCAGCGACTAAATTCGGTGAGCCTCGTGTTCCCCTCTATTTCTGAATCACACGAGCATGTTCGCCTGCATCTAGCGCACCTGCTGACACTTTTTGTTTGGATCCTCGTGCCCCATAACGTCGCCTTTGACTCCGTCAGTGAGCATCCGACGCTGCCAGCGACTCCGACGAGCTCGTGCTGCTATGTCCATGCGCCCCGACCCTGCCCGTCCACACGTTGAGCTCCAGCACACCGCCGTGAGCCTGGTAAGCATATCCGACGACCCCAAACCCCCCTGTAGCCACCGCGCCGCCATGGACAGAGCCGCCGCCGGCAGTTGCTTGATCGCGGACCGTTAGATCTAGATCCATCGGTTGCGTTAGATTCATTTAGCGAAGGGGTATGCATTAGATCTGGCCGTGCATCCTCATTTAAATCGTGTGGCTCTCGTTGATCGATCCGCCCGAACCGGTACCAACCAATAGGAACACGCCGCGTGTCTGCTAGTTAGATTTAAAATCAGAATTTGAATCTATTAGATGTTTGATTTTGTTTTAATCGTAACTTCTGATTCCCACGTTCAAATTTCACAAATTTTATATCAATGGAATCTGGAGAGAAAGCCCTTTCCATATATGCAATGTGTTTAGTGTTTAGTTTCTGTTAAAATGGTTTTATTTACAGAAACATGTGTAGGTCTATTTTGGGTATATTAATTATTTGAAAATTGTTTTAGTGTTCAAATAAAGATTGTTTGGCAAGTTTTGAACTTGTTTATGAACCAGTACTGTGCACTTGTCTTGTTGAGTTTAGAAAATCATCACATATCATATTGCATGCATCCATATATTTTTTCTTGTATTTATTTTGTATGTGATTTATTGCTATGATTTTATGTGTAGATTTTGGTGCAAATAGTGATTGTGATTGTGAGGAGTGTAGCTACTCTCCAAACTACCAAGGCAAGTGGTGCTTCATGATTTTGTCCCTATGTTTTTCTACTATGCATTAGAAATCTTTTGCTAGTCTTGCATGGTTATTTTTTCTTATATGCTATGCTTGGGAAATCCTAGTAGTTGTAGAATTGCTAGAAATTTCTAAGTTAAGATGCTTATCTATGCCATGCTTAGCCTAGCTAGTAGCAACCAAGGGTGGTGAAATATTCATGCTATGTTAAAATATTTCTAAGTCATTTTGGACTTGTGTTTTGCTTAATAAAACAACTAAGTGAATGAAACACCTAGGTGGAATGGAAGGAATGGTTTATGTTGAGTGGTTACACAAGGCCCATTTCTATGGTTTACCTTGTGCATCTCACTTGTGGAAAGCCACCCAGGAACAAAGGGATTTGAGAGGCCAAATGTTAAGAAGCTTCTAGTGCAGCCACTTGGCAATATGGGCTCTGCCTGGATCATATAGGTTGCAATAACTTAGCCATTGGGACAGTTGGTGGTAGTGGGATGATAGGTTGGAGCGCGTCCATTTGGTCTAAGGGAAGGCTTATGAAAGGTCCTGTCTTGGTGAAAATCAAGTCTTGTGGGGAAAGTGCACAACCTCTGCAGATGGAAGAATCTAAGTACTTAGCCATGTCCCTGGTATTGGACAACTTGAGCATCAAGACATGGAAGCTATCAATAATCTCCTCATCCCAATTTCTAAGTAAAATTTGTGGTTGAACAAGGGTGAAGGACCCCAATGTCTATTGGTGGTTCCTTGGGAAAAGTTTTTGACAAAGAAAAACTTAGTGATTTCAACTAATAGGCAAAACCTATTTTGAGCAAAGCAAGCCTAAGCTACACTTAGCCAAATTGCATATAGTATCTAGTCCACCAATATTATCTAAGGTATCACTTGCCAATACTATTCCAATGTATTGGCCCACTGTGGCTATAACTTGTGATGTTGCAGGTTATTCTGATGATGATTAGGAGTCATGAGTCTACACTCAACATGCTTGCCTGTGGCACATGAAGATGAAGACTTATTTATCTATTACTTATTTAAACTCTTGTACTAGGCCTGTGGCCATGGAGTTGTAAAAGACTATGTTGTCTCTAGAATGACTGTAATAATGACCTTTGTTTCTGTGTACTTCATCTTAAACTGTGGATGCTAGCATTGATCCAGGGACTAGCATTGCAATCACAGGGATCCTTTTTTCCTTTATAAAGGAGGGATCTTACAATCAAGTGATAAATCAGGGTCAGGATGGAAGGAAAAACCCCGGAAATAATGGATGCAATGATTATAGGGAACATCATCAATCATATTGCATGTTCACAACAAAACAGCAAGACAGGCAAAGTGTACAGCACCGACATATGGAAGTAAA
Organism: Avena insularis; assembly: GCA_023614405.1. Lineage (NCBI taxonomy): Eukaryota > Viridiplantae > Streptophyta > Magnoliopsida > Poales > Poaceae > Avena > Avena insularis. The sequence goes on from CM042695.1 coordinate 94,250,711, forward strand.
TGCAGTTATTCCGGCAGTACCAAGATATGTACCTTGGTCAGATCAAGAGATAACTTGGAGCATAAAGGATCACCCAAAAATAATGCTGAATCCAGGGTCGTACGCACTCGTACTAGATCCGACTTTTGTCGGGCCTAGCATTAATGTGAAGTTTTCAAAAGTACTCATTGACAATGAGAGCAGTATCAACATCATGTACAAAGGTACGATGCATAAACTCAGAATATCGCAGAATATGCTGCAGTCCACAAGAACCACGTTCCATGGAATAGTGCCAGGACTTTCATGCGAACCCATTGGGAAGGTTCGAGTAGATGCACTATTCGGCACAAGGGAGAATTGCAGAGCAGAAAATTTGGAGTTTGAGGTGGTGGACCTAGAAAGTTGCTATCATGCTTTACTCGGACGGTCGGCATTTGCCAAATTCATGAGCAGCTGTCACATCACTTACTTGAAAATGAAGTTACCCGGACCACAGGGGGTGATAACAGTAGTAGGAGATTACAGGAAGTCGATGGAATGTGCTTCGGCCGGATCAAATCTGGCCAAGTCATTGGTGATCGCAAGAGAAAAAAGAAGGATTCAAGAGGTAGCGGCTCTCGCTCAGTCGACACATCTGAATATGCCAGCATTAGCCAACCCACATGGAAGTGTTTCTTTCCAGCCGACTAAAGAGACAAAAAAGGTTCAGATAGATGAGCCGTTCCCAGACCGCACCATACCATTGGTGTCGGTCTAGATGCCAAATAGGAAGGCGATCTCACCAACTTCCTCCGTGAGATATCGGGACATCTTTGCCTGGTCAACTCAAGATCTACAAGGTGTGCCGAGGGAGTTGGCTGAGCACTCTTTGCATGTAAGGCCAGGAGCAAGGCCGGTGAAGCAACATCTCCGCCGCTTCGCCGAAGACAGGAGAAAAATAATAGGGGATGAGATAGCTCGGCTCCTTGCGGCCGGGTTCATCATGGAAGTGCTTTATCCTGATTGGCTATCAAATCTGGTGTTAGTAGAAAAGAAAAAGGATGACCCAAATGTAGCTGTCGTATGGCGAATGTGTATTGATTACACGAACCTAAACAAGACGTGTCCCAAAGATCTTTTTCCTTTACCTAGGATAGACCAAGTCATTGATTCGACCACTGGTTGTGAGCTGTTGTCATTTGTAGACGCGTATTCTAGTTTCCACCAGATACCGTTAAATCCGGCTGATCAAATAAAGACTGCGTTCATTACCCCGTACGGGGCTTATTGCTATCGCACCATACCATTCGGCCTGCATAATGCAGGAGCAATGTACCAGAGATGCATGCAAAAGTGTCTACATGACCAGATAGGAAAAAATGTATAAGTATATGTAGACGATGTGGTTATAAAAACCAAAGAAAGCAAAACACTCCTGGATGATATTCGGCAGACATTCGCAAACCTGAGAAGGTTCCGAATGAAGCTTAACCCGGAAAAATGCACCTTCGGTGTACCAGCTGGGAAACTACTTGGTTTTGTTGTATCCAGCCGAGGTATAGAGGCAAATCCAACTAAAATACGAGCAGTGGAAAGAATGGAATTGCCGAGGTGTCTAAATGATGTACAAAAATTCACGGGCTGCCTGGCTTCGCTTAGTCGATTTGTATGTCGGCTGGGAGAGAAGGCATTACCTCTGTATCAACTGATGAAAAAATCTGATAAGTTCATTTGGACACCGCAAGCAGATAATGCATTTCATGAACTGAAAAGATGTTGGTCACAGCACCAATCCTGGCCTCTCCATTGTTAAAAGAGCCTATGTTACTCTATGTAGCTGCCACAAACAGAGTGGTAAGTGCGGTGATCATTGTGGAACGGAATGAAGATGATAAATCAATACAAAGGCCGGTATACTACCTAAGCGAGGTACTATCGGCCTCAAAACAAAACTACCCACACTACCAGAAAATGGTCTATGGAGTATACATGTCGGCGAAAAAACTTAAACACTACTTCGAAGAACACCCGATCAAAGTGATCTGTGAAGCGCCCATAGCCGACATATTGAGCAACATGGATGCAAGCGGCCGAATAGCAAAATGGGAATCGAATTATCACCCTATGCTCCGCAATTCGATAGGCGAGATGCAATCAAATCTCAGGCAGTGGCCGACTTCTTTGTGGATTGGGCCAAGGTACAATACGAACCACCATTACCAGATCTGAATTATTGGATAATGCATTTCGATGGATCCAAGTTGAGGAATGGCTTGGGAGCAGGGATAGTGCTGACCTCACCGAAAAAAGATCAGCTGAAATATGTGCTGAAAATACATTTCGCCGCATCAAACAATGTAGCCGAATATGAAGCACTTGTCCATGGATTAAAGGTGGCAAAAGAAATTGGTATACGTCGGATGCTCTGCTACGGGGATTCTGATTTGGTAGTACAGCAAGTATCAGGCAATTGGGACACACTAGATGCAAATATGGCCTTATATAGGTTCCATGTGCAAAAAATAAGTGGATACTTCGATGGATGTGAGTTTCATCATATACCTCGGGCGGAAAATGACGCTACAGACACATTGTCAAAACTCGGATCAACTAGGCAGTCGATTCCCCCAGGAATCGCCCTAGAGCACCTAAGAAAACCAGCGATTATACCGTCACCAGAGTCCGAGTCCATTCATATCTCGACAGAATTAAAAGAAGGAAGTGTGCCAATGGAAATTGACAAAGAGTGCAACCCAGGCTCTCTGAAGGTGAACCTGACCATCACACGAATAAATACAGAAGGATTCAAAGTCGTTATGTCGGCAGAAAACATGGAAATCGATAGTGAAATTGTCCCAGATAAAATCGTGCCGACATGGGCCCAGCCCATATTCGCCTTCCTCAAGGATGCAATTTTTCCGGGTAATGAGATACTGGCTAGACAGACAATAAAAAGAGCAAAAGCTTACATAATCATAAACAATGAGCTGTACAGGAGAAGCGTCACAAGCGTGCTACAAAGATGTGTTGACTCGGCAGAAGGCCAGGAGATACTCCTAGATATACATCAGGGAGAATGCGGGCATCACGCATCGTCCAGAGCATTAGTAGCCAAAGCATTCAGGCATGGATTTTATTTGCCGACGACATTAAAGGAGGCAAAAGAGCTGGTAGAAAAATGTAACGGTTGCTAGAGATACGCCAGCAAGATACATATGCCATCATCCGAATTAAAGACAATACCAATCACTTGGCCATTCTCTGTATGGTGCCTAGATATGGTAGGCCCATTCAAGCCAGCCCGAGGCGGAATGACTCACATTCTAGTCATGGTGGATAAATTTACAAAGTGGATTGAGGTAAAACCAATAAGAAAATGTGATGGGCAAACGGCGGTAAAATTTCTCAAAGATATCATCTTGAGATATGGTTATCCACACGGTGTTATCACAGACAACGGCACAAATTTTGCTGAAGGAGCATTTGCTAGATTCTGCCAAGAGAAACACATAAGATTAGATGTTGCCTCGGTGGCTCACCCGGCATCGAATGGACAAGTAGAAATATCAAATGGACTGGTGTTGTCCGGAATAAAACCCCGGCTCGTTGAACCTCTGCAAAGGTCGACAGGATGTTGGATCGAGGAACTGCCAAAGATCGTGGAGCCTCGTGACTACCGAACAGGTCGACGTGGTATACCCCATTTTTCTCGGTATACAGGCGAAGCCATGCTTCCACCGACATAATGCATGATTCGCCATGGTGACCCAAAGACACGACTGCCGAGGTAAATGAGGTAGCTCGGCAAGACGATGTCGATTTACTAGAAGAGGCCAGGGAATTGGCATTATCAAGATCAGCTATTTATCAGCAAGACCTACGACGATATCATAGCAAGAAAGTCAATCCAAGAGTCTTTAAAGAAGGAGATCTGGTTCTTCGGCTAGTGCAGCGCACGGACGGCATGCACAAACTCTCACCCCCATGGGAAGGACCATTCATCGTGAGTAAAGCATTTCACAATGATGCATATTACCTAATCAATGCTCAGTCACCAGAAAGGAATAAGGCAAACAAAGCTGGTGACGAATTGAAAAGACCATGGAACATAGCTTTACTTCGCCCATTCTACACTTAGGAACCACATATGGTTCGTCGTAATACAACACTTCAAGTCGGAGTATCAAGCGTGTATTGAACCTCGCCATCTCGAGCGGCAACTCGAGGATTGCACAATGTTGTCTTTATTTCTTAGTACTATGTAGTAAACCTCAAAGACCTCGGCAAAGGACTGGGACCGCTTCTATGTGATTTCTTATTTTGAGTTATGTACGAAACCTTGGCACCTCGAGCAGTGACTCGGGGACTGATATATGTGATTTCTTATTATGGGTTATGTACGAAACCTCGGCACCTCGAGCATTGACTCGGGGACTGTACAATGATATTTCTTATTCCTGAATTATGTGTTAAGTTTCAAGACCTCGAGCAGGTGACTCAGGGACTATGTCATATCATCCCTTATCTCGGATTATGCATTAAAACCTCGATACTTAGAGCATTTACTAGGGGACTGCCCCATGATTGTTTCCTGTTCCAAAAAATGCGTATTAAACTTCGACACATTGAACAATAAGTCGGAGACTACCCTGAAGTATTCTATACATTAACCTATGAATTATGTTTCGGAAAGCAAGTTCGTAACTCGGGGACTAATCCATATTATCCACTATTTGTCATCAGACACATAAAAGCTCCATAGCTTAGCTACAAGCTTGGAAGACAGTGTAAACATGTCTCAATAATCATAAAAATAGCGAAGCGAAAGCAAACAAAGATCTCTAAGAATGATGCAAAAAAGAGTAATACTCCCAGCAAAAGGAAGTATGATAAGGGATGCAACTTATTGTTTCACTTTGCCAGTTATGGGCTTCAGGCTTTATATCTCGGATAGAAGTAAAGAACACAATGGCTAAGCTGTAAAATTTATAAAGGGCAGGCAATGTAAGCGCCGAACTAAGGTCAACCACATGAAAACATACGATCCGAACCTATGAGATTGAAGGTCGCCAAAGCAAAGATATAAAGCAACAAGATCCGTTTAGACAAACTAATAATGATCACCATCAACCATGCCTCAGCGGCAAAAGGCAAAAAGGGTTCGTACCACACAGAAAGTCAGACAATTGTTTCACACACATCATACGCCCGGCATACCGGGGACTGGAAATAACTTAAGGGACAATACAAAGAACACGAGCACCCTTAAGGGGCAGCGGCATGATCAGGAACTGGGCGCTCTGAGGTAGACGGCGCCTCGGCCGAAGTTACTTCCCCTTCAACAGAAGCGATAGTAGCTTCGGGGGTAGTCCTGAGCTGCTGAGAAACATTAGTTTGAGCTTGAGAATACCCAGTCCCTTTGGAAGATGATCGCGCGTCGCCGTCTTCATCCGAGCTTGCATTGGAATCACCAGAGTTGTCCGAGTCGCCCTCTCCCTCATCCTGGTCGGCCGAATCATTATCAGAGGCGTCTTCGATTTCGACGTCATCCGCTGGGTTGGGAAGAAAACTCGGCCCTTCAATCCAGTTATGCACATCAGCATACTCAACAAGCTGGAAGGCACGAGCTTGGCGACGAGCGACGAATTCTGGATCCTCAACCCAACGAGAGCCAGTGCGCAAGTTTATCAAGGTGTCGAGCGAAATTTCCTCGTACCAAGACATAACGGCGGTGAGTGCCATATCAGCACCATCTCTCCCAGCAGACTCCCTCCAGAGATTTAACTGGGTCTGGGATGCCATCAGTCTCTCCACGAGTACTTTGACCTCGTCGATGTCAGGAGTCCTAGAGGTATTCGGCCACAAAATATGGTAAGCTCGAATAGATGCCTGCACCAGATCTCGGCCCATAATTTTCATTGGCCCAATGGCAGCGCCGACGGCAATCAGGAAGTCTTCCATTGAATATTCAGGATTCGAGTCTGCGGAGACACCTCGGCGTTGACGAGCAGAAACTACTGCCTTAGAACTCACTGGTTTAGCTTCCGGAAAATGACCTACATAAGAGGCAAACGTATCAGTTAAAGGTAAGAAAGAGAAAAAAATAACTCAGCCACGGTCATAAACTTACGATGAATATAACTCAACATTTTCTGGAGATCCCGGGCCCAGTCAGCCTTGGTCTTCTCAAAACGAGTGATTTCCTCGCTCATCGTCCGATTCTTCAGCTCGACAGCCTCGAGGAGTTGTTTATCTTTCTGCAGTTGCAGACTCAGTCGATTCTTTTCTTTAGAGAACTCCTGATCAACTTTCTCTAACTCAGATTTCTGAGAAAGCTTGAGAGACTCCACCTCGGCACGTAACCGGGTTATCTCGTCATCTTTCTCTTTCAGTTGCGCCGAATGAGTGGCGGCTTGCTCTAAAAAATGGAGCATCATATCAGGCATGGGTATGCATTCTTGATGCGACACTGCAAGAGTTTGTAACTCGGCTATACCAAAGCCAGAAGGTTATAAGAAACCCAGGATAAGTTTCAAACGAAAATCAATAGAGGAAAAGAATAACTAACCTTCCAGAGCTTTGACTTTCTTCTCAAGACGGATATTAAGATTATTAATATTACCTGTTTACCAGCAAAATGGGTTAGCACCTCAAGTCGAAAATATTAAGAACTTAAGGGGCAATACAAAGATTTGTTAAGTTACCAGCTTTCTTCACCACGTGAAGAACTTTCTCATACTTCTCTTGCAATTTCTTGTGCGCGAAAAGCAGCCTTTGGAATTCGGCTGTCCGCCAATCATGGGCAACCTAAGCGCCAAAATAAATTACACAGTCAGATATTCGAAGCTAAAACAGATCCGAATCAAGCAAAGCTTAACTCAGATCTAGGTGGCTGGATATTCAAAGCTAAGACAAATCCGAATCAAGCAAAGCTTAACTCGGATCTAGGTGGCTAGATATTCAAAGCTAAGACAGATCCGAATCGAGCAAAACTTATCTCGGACCTAAATGACTGGATAATCAAAGCCGAAATAGATCCGGATTCAGCAAACGCTTAGTATGGAATACAAATGAACCACAATGAGTCAAAGTTATACAGGAAATTTACTCGGCAAATAACGCACTTTAAGCTTAACAAAGCTTCCAAACGAACAACAAGTTATTCGGTTGCAAGCTTCGGGGACTAGGGTATATATACTATCATTTGAATAACTAACCAGATATCAACAGAAGCAATTACCTCGTTCATCTTATCGCTGTCAAGAACGATCTTAGCAGCCATATGCAAACGACTGTTGATGTCGGAGAGCTGAAATGGTTGATTGCTCGGATTGCCCTCAAGATGATCAGCAGCGTTCCAATTATTGGCGTACTCCAATAGAGAGTCGAGGCTGTTCCCACTCTCAGTACGGGTCAGCACTTTACCTCGGACCCGTTGTGTAACCACCACCGCCACGGGACTCTTGTGAAGAGTAAGCTGAGTATCAGCGACCGGGGTGACAACGGTCTTAGCAGAGGAAACCCCCTTGTGGAGCACATCAGCAATGGTGGGTTGAGAAGAGCTAGTAGGTCCTTTCTGAGATGAGGGAGGTTTGGTGACAACGACCTTCTTAGCCTTAGAAGAGGTGTCGGCAGGAGATGCAACCTTGGCACTAGGGGTGGCATCTTTGGAAGCAGGAGGAACTATAGTTTTCGAGGGGGCCGAGATGGTGACATCCTCGGCTGGAGTTGGAGTCACAGTTGGAATTGGGGAGGGGGGTCAAAGGAACCTCGGGGGAAACTTCGGGGGTCGTAACTGAGGCAACAGGTTCGGTAGCAGGATCCACTGACGAAGTTAGGTCGGCGTCAGCAGTGGAAGCCGTGGGTACATCTTGCCGAGGTGATGTCCGAGTCGGCACAGGAGGAGAGTCAACACGAGCGGGACTAGGAGCCCGAGTATCTTCAGGAGGCGGAGGAGAAGGCAACCGAGTTGTATGACTCGTCATACTCGGACCGCTTGGCTTGGCAGAGAGAGGAGCGCTACAAAAGCACAAAACGTCGAATCAAAAGACAGAAAGAGAGAAACAAGAAATACAAATGAAAATGAACTCACCCAGTAACTCCGGGCATGGTTTTACGCTTTGGAGGGTTCTAGGCTGATTTCTTGGTTCGCTTCTTGGGAGAAGCTTCAGAGAGAACTGACGGAGCACTATGCTTCCTCGAGGTAGCAGGAGCTTGAGAGGCGAGAGGCTCGGCGTCGTGCACCTGACCGGCCTGATTAGCTGGGAAAGTAGAAGCCGGAAATGCATAAGAGATAGGCATCACGGCGACTACCTCAAGAATTTGGACGTCTTCCGAGTCACCTTCCTCCCCGTGGGCCGAGGTCTTGCCACGAGCGCGAGCCGGAGCGGCGTCCGACTTAGGAACAAACTCCTCCGAGTCAGGTTCCCCGCTGTCAGGGGCGTTCCGATCTGCGGTCCACGGGAGGGCCAGGTCCTCGGCATCCTCGATATTTTTCTCCACAAATCTCTGCAATAAAAGAAACAAAGTGGAGTTAGCAAAAGAAGTCATAAACACAAATAGGAAGCAAACACAAATGCATAAGTTTACCTCAGGAGGTGGATTCGCGCGTGTGAACGGCTTCAGCCCCCATGTCCAGTCCTCCGGCATATCGGTCTTGAAGATAGCTCGGACACGCTTGTAGATAATATAATCATCAAGCTCAACCGTCGAAACTCGGTTGGGATCGAGAGGACCGCTCATATAGCAAATCTTGTGCGAGTGAAGCTGAAAAGGGCAAATCCGGCTGCTGACAAATGTGGTCATCAAATCCTCACCGTGGAGCTCGGCGCGGATCAATTCCTTCAGCCGAATCTCGAATGCCTCGGCCAAAGCATGGCTCTTCCTGGGGTTGTAGTTCCAGTTCAGTTTGGAAGTGGGGCCGATAGAAAAGGCAGGGAGCCGAATCTTGTCTTCCTTTCCAGTGTTTTTGACATATAAGAACGATCTATGCCATTTCTTGCAAGACTCGATACCAACGACACGAGGGAACTCGGATTTTCTCCGAGGTGTGATGGACGCGGCTCCACACTGGGTAAGCAATTTCTCGGAGGGGTGAAGGGATTTGTCTAGAACGACGTTAGATCGGATCTGGAAGAATTTGGACCAAACGACCACAGAGGGCCAGAGGCTAAAGTACCCCTCCGAGGCCGAGATATAAGCTAACAGAGAGGCGATGGCATTAGCCGGAAGGTGATGCGGCTGAAGGCCGAAGAAGTCAAGGAATTCCCTAGCAAAGTCGCTAAGGGGAAGGCCGAAACCACGCGCAAAGTGGGACATGAACACAACGTACTCGCCTTCGTTGAGTACGGGAGACAATTCGCTGCCGGGTAAGCGACAGCTTACCTCGGCAGGAATCCGGCGAGTCTTAATTAACCACTCAATCTCACAACGAGTGAAGGAGGAGCCCTGCCAAGAACCCCGCTCTGGGCCGGACGCTACGTCGTCGTCTTCAACGAGCGCTCCACTAACAGAACTAGACATAATGTCGCCGGAGAAATCAACGGAAGAACAACTAACACCGGAGAGAGACTTAGAGGAGCAGGGCCCCGTCGTGGTCCTAAGCAAGCACGGCGGTGGAACGGAAACGAGCCACCGCTGGAAATCTAGAAAATGGCAGATGCGCCTACGGAATGAATAGCAAGGAGACTGTAGAAACACTCACCGGCGGTGGCGCCAGAGCAAGCGCACAGCGGTGAGGTCGTCGAAGCGGAAGGAACGGAAGCATCACCGTCAAGAAGATCGACGGTGGCGAGGGCACCAGAACACGCAGAAGAGCAGCGGCGCGAGGAAGAAGATGAGGGAGAGCGGAAGGGGAAAAGTGAACTGCCCAACCCCTCTCCCCTCTTTATAACCACACCACAATAACCGTGGTAAGGTCGTGGCTGCGCCACAGTAACCGTGGTGGGTTCGTGGACATGCCATGATCCCCACATAACCGCGTGTATCGCGAAACTGTGAACAGCTAGTGGAGCCACACCCCAGGCCACACGGCACAGGAGAGGATCGGGTCAGCTGACCGATGCGGTACACGAGGCGTCACTGTGCCGACGCGATGGGCGCAGTAATCACTGTAGCCTGTCAGTGGGCACTGTAGAGAAACAGAAAACTAGAGGAATAATGATGAGTGGTACAGGTAGGACGAGGCGTGCTCAAGAAGCTGCGCAGATACCTCGAACAGAAAAAGAAGTAACTCGGCAATAAGGAGAAATGAATGTTGGGAAACTAATGTAGCCCGGCCGAGGTTATAGGCAGGACCACACCAGCTTCATGGACTAATGTTGGGGAGGTGACCCCGGATAGGATCAAGATGGGGGAAGACAAAAGGAGTTTCCTCTGTCATGTGCCGAGTTACTGTTTATATCGGCTGAGTCCTGTAAAAGTCGGCCGAGATAAGCACGGCCATGATACCTACGGAGGGAGCGATACCTGATCCGTCCGACATACGAGTTAAGTCAGCCGAGTATGTATGAACAACTTGAATGCAGGTGAAGGTCGAGCCGAGTTATCCAAGACAAGGCCGAGTAACATGAAGCTTTCGGGAGAAGGAGGTGCCTAAGGTCAAACCCTAGTTGCTGTAGGAGGAATCTAGACAGAGCCAAGCACTAAGGACAAAGAGCAGAGATGCAGAGGGGCAGACAGGCGTCACGGAGGTGACAGTGAGGAAGCCCGAGGCACACATGTGAGGCCCTCTGGAACCTTGCCGCCGGTAAAGGGGGGACACAGAAAGGAGCCCGCCGAGTTACCACTTTGGGAAAAGCATATTCCAAGAATATGCTTGCCACGTCAGCCCTAGAAGGAGCCAAGGAACCCCTTTATAAGGAGAGGCACGGACTCCAGAGAGGGGGATCGGTTCTATTTACGCCGTAAGGCTCGAAATAGTGGTTCTCTTCTTCTTGCAAACAACTCGAGGAGCACTTGTAGCCCAAGAGAATAGAAATAAAGATCTTCATGTTAGTCATTTGAGTGTAGAAGTAACTACATCTTCCCTCCCCGGATCCCACTAGCATCCATTGTCCCCATACTTTAGCCTACCCATGGCATCTACCGTGCCACCACCACGACAACCTGCAGCATCTTGGTGGGAAAATCAGTTAGCCATGCAACAACCAGGAAGGGAGTTTACCTGGGAGGAGTTCAAGCAGAGATTCCATGAATATCATGTTCTAAAAAGTGTCATGGAGTTGAAGCGCAGAGAACTTGAGGAGCTTCAGCAAGGATATACTAGTGTCATGAAGTACATCCGGGAGTTTAGCCAACTATCTCGTTATGCTGAGGAGGATGTTAACACTGAAGAGAAGCGGAAGAAGCGTTTCCTGCCTGGATTAAATCTGTTTGTAAGGATGCAGCTAAGGTTAGCCAATAAGAAAACTTATCAGTAGTTGTTGGATGCAGCCATTACTTTTGAAGATGATTACAAGAATGTCCAAGAGGATCGGAGGAAGAGAGCCAAGAAGGAAACCAAGAGAATTCAGGCAAGCAAACCAAAACCTAACCTGGAGTTCAAACCTCGGAATAGAAATTATGGTAACCACAACAATAACAATAACAATAACAATAACAAGGGTATTAGTGGAAATCAATCTAATCCGAGAAGGAATGTTATCTGTAACAACTGTGGAATTCCAGGGCATTTCCAGAGGGAGTGCAAAAAGCCGGTAGTGATCTGTTACGGTTGTGGTCAGAAGGGGCATATCAAGCCAGATTGTCCGAGCAAACCACCGGGAGGATGGCCTACCAAGGGAGGAGGACAAGCCAGTGGAGGAAATGGACAGCCCAATAAAGTGGGAAACAATGGCAAGAACAACAATGGCAAGAGAAACCGACCAACCGGAGAGCTGAACTGTGCAACTCTCGAGGAGGTGGATAATTCGGAGCATGCAGTGATAGGTAAACTCAATATCCTTACCAATCCTGGCAAAGTTCTATTTGATACTGATGCAACTACTTCATTCATTTCTGAAGAATTTTGTGATAAGTTCGGGATTAGAAGGGCAACGTTAGAACGTCCTATGACCATAGTTACGGCAGGAGGGAATGTGATTGTACGCCACATAAAACAAGATCAGGTTATCTCGATCTGTGGTTGTACATATTTCGCAGACCTTTATGTGATTCCTTTGAAGGGAATTGCAGTAGTACTCAGGATGGATTGGATGATGGAACACGGAGCTCAGATAAATTGTGAGGAGAAAACTGTCTCAATCAAAACCCCAAGCGGAGAAAGGATAGTTTACCAAGCAGATAAACATAGTCACATCATGGTGGATCTGCAGTTGAATTCAATGAAGGAAGTTAAATTAGAAGAGATTCCTGTAGTTAATGAATTTCAAAGATATTTTCCCAACGGAATTACCAGGAATGCCACCAGACCGGGAGATAGATTTCACCATTGACCTAATACCTGGTACAGCACCAATAGCTCAGGCACCATAAAAATGGGACCCAAAGAGTTGAAAGAACTCAAGGAGCAAATTGATGAGTTGGAAAGAAAAGGATTTATACAGGAAAGTGTATCTCTGTGGGGAACACCAGTAATCTTTGTGGATAAAAGAGATGGGGGAAGACGAATGTGGGTGATTATAGAAATATGAACAACGTGACGATCAAGAATAAGTATCCTTTACAAAGAATTAAAGATTTGTTTGATCAAGTGAAAGGGGCTGGAGTATTTTCAAAGATCGATTTAAGATCTGGATACCATCAAATAAAAATCAAGACGGAGGATGTTCCAAAAACAGCATTTATCTCAAGATATGGACACCATGAGTATCTAGTGGTACCATTTGGTTTGACTAATGCACCGGCAATCTTCATGAATCTGATGAACAAGATCTTCACGCCATATTTGGATAAGTTTGTCATCGTCTTTATTGATGATATTCTGATATATTCCAAGGATAAGGAAGAGCATGCTAACCATTTGAGAATAGCATTGCAGACTTTAAGAGAACATAAGCTTTATGCTAAGTTTAGTAAGTGTGGGTTCTGGCTAGATGAGGTAGAATTCCTCGGTCATGTAATCAGTAAGGATGGAATTGCTGTGAATCCATCTAAAGTTTAGTCGGTACTGGAGTGGACTGCACCGACCAATGTGAAGCAAATTCGAGGTTTCTTAGGAATGGCTGGTTATTATCGGAGGTTCATTGAAGGGTTCTCCAAAATAGCCGGACCAATGACCAAATTATTAAGGAAGAATACACCATTCAAGTGGGATGAGAAGTGTGAAGCAAGTTTTCAAGAGTTTAAGACTAGATTAACCACACCACCAATCTTAGCAGTTCCTGAGACAGGGAAGGATTTCACTGTATATTGTGATGCATCTAAAGAAGGTTTGGGTTGTGTATTAATGCAAGATCGGGAAGTTATTGCCTATGGTTCAAGACAATTGAAACCACATGAAGTCAACTATCCAACTCATGATTTAGAGTTAGCAGCAGTAGTCTTTGCACTGAAAGGATGGAGGCATTTTATTTATGGAGCCAGATGTGAGTTATACACTAACCATAAAAGTCTCAAGTACTTCTTCACTCAAAAGGAATTGAATATGAGGCAGAAGCGTTGGTTGGAATTAATCAAGGATTATGATTTAACAATCAATTACACCCCAGGGAAAGCAAATGTTGTAGCAGATGCTTTAAGCAGAAAGAGTGCAGATATTCAGCCAACCAATATAGAGTTACCAAAAGAGTTACAAATGGACTTGGAAAGGTTAGAACTTCAATTCATCAGCACAGAGGTTCTTGGAGGATTGGCAACTATGCAGGTAGTTGCAGAGCAGGACAATGATCTTAAACAGGAAATTTTTAGACATCAAGAAAAAGATCCTTTTATTGCTGAGGAAATTCGGAGGATATCTCAAGGGCAAAAATCAGTTTTTCACCTTGGGGATTATGGATCTTTATGGTTTCAAGATCGTCTATGTGTTCCAGATGTGACTGAGATTAGAAATGTCATACTCAAAGAAGCACATGATACACCATATTCTATACATCCAGGGAGTACCAAGATGTATATGGATTTGAAAGAACTATTCTGGTGGAATAACATGAAAAGAGATATTGCTAAATATGTATCTGAATGCCATACTTGTCAAAGGGTGAAAGCTGAACATCAAAGTCCAGCAGGACCATTACAACCCTTAGACATTCCTGAATGGAAATGGGAGGAAATTGGCATGGATTTTATCACAGGATTACCGATGACACCAAAAAGGAAGGATATGCTATGGGTAATAGTGGACAGACTTACTAAGAGTGCACATTTTATTCCAGTGAATCAAAAGGATAATGCCGAGAATTTAGTTGAAGTATATATCAAAGAGATAGTAAGTAAGCATGGAGTACCCAAAAAGATCGTAACTGATAGGGGATCAGTGTTTACTTCAGCATTTTGGAAGCAATTGCATGAAGCACTTGGTTCCAAGTTAGATTTCAGCATGGCATATCATCCTGAGACAGGAGGTCAAACTGAAAGAACAAATCAAATACTAGAAGACATGTTGAGGGCCTATGCATTAGATTTTGGAGGAACATGGGAAGATCACCAACCATTGGCAGCATTTTCTTACAATAATAGCTATCAGAGTAGTCTGAATGCAGCTCCATATGAGGTTCTGTATGGAAGGAAGTGTAGATCACCAATATGTTGGTATGAACCTGGAGGCAGCAAAGAATTTGCGCCAGATTATATCAAGGAGAGACAAGACATCATTGATAAGATCATGGATAGATTGAAAATAGCCCAGAGCAGGCAGAAAAGTTATGCAGATCAAAGCCGAAGATCATGGCATCCAGAAGTGGGAGATATGGTCTATTTGAAAGTAAGTCCAATGAAAGGAGTAAAAAAGTTCGGAGTTAAGGGGAAATTGAGTCCAAGATATATTGGACCATTCAAGATACAGAGTCAAAACAGAACTATAGCTTATGCTTTAGAGTTACCATCAAGATTGGCTCAAGTGCATAATGTTTTCCATGTGTCACAACTTCGCAAATGTTTGAAAGTTCCTGATGATCCAATAACACATCAAGAGATAGAACTACAAGCAGACCTGACTTATATTGAAAAGACCTGCAAGGTTCTGGAAGAAAAGTGGAAAAGATTAAGGAACAGGGCAATCAAATATTGCAAGGTACAATGGGAACATCACCCTGAGAGAGAAGCCACCTGGGAGAAGGGAGAGGATTTAAGAAAAGCTTATCCAGAACTATTCAGGTACATCTCCACAAACTTCAGGACGAAGTTTAATTTAAGGGGGGGAAGTCTGTAACATCCCAGCATATAGGACCTAACGAAGGGTAGATTTAGGAATATGTATTGTTGCATGCATTCATTTTAGAAAATGTGAGTAAAATTTTCGCCAAATAAAAACCTTGAGGGATCAAAGTTTCTTTCTTACTTTGAGAGTAGGTTTGGTCTTAAAGGAGGATTGCTATAAACTTTGATATGATCTTAAAGGAATTTTGTGTGTTTTGAAATGATTTTGATTTTTTAAAACTTAAGTGTTTGATAATTTAAATAATTTTGATATAAGATTTGAATCTTAAATTAATTAAGAGAAAAGTATTAGAACTTAAATCTTATTTAAAAGTAATATGGTATATGAAGTTCATTCTTATTCATAAACAAATTACAAAGAATAACTTACTGAAGTTATTCCAAACTTTACAATTCACACAAGAATAAAGAATAAAATATTCTTTATTAATAAATATATAATCTTAATTACAAAGGAACCAAACAAAGATTACAAGTATTATAAAAGACAAATTACAAAAGATTAAGAAAATTACATTTAAATCTCTACTAACTATCCTATATCTAAAACAATACTAAATCTTCATCTTTATCTTTGTACCTGCAAAACAAAGATCAAATAGAAAATAAAATAGGATTAGTGTTAGTATATTTCTCTCAGATATGTCAGTGAGATGCACTTGACAATCTCATCACTGAGAAATGTTAAAAGGGGGCAAGTTTCACCAATCTGAAAGATCTCATCTTTCATAAATTCAAGCCAAAATTCAAATGACAGCCAAAAGGGACCAGTTCACCAGCCAGAGTAAAAGTAGATTGGTAATTGTAAGTTCAAATTTTCTGAACTTATCCATATGTGCATAGCAGGCACACAGACTGCACACACACAAGCATGCAGATGGTGTGTTGTCGACCACACAAGCACAGCAAGGATCACAAAACCACAGCACAGCCGAGGAGAAGCACCTCAGTGCACCACTCCACTACACAACACACCAGCACATCCAGGGTGAACAACAACCAAGAACAGCAACCAAACCAACCACCCAGATCAACCCAAACATCACCAAGATGGTGACATAAGGAGGGGGTGGATCTGGTGGATAGCAAGGTCAAGACCAGGAGCTAGGAGGAGCTGGCAAGCTCAAGAGCAAGCTCAGGAGCATAGTTAAAGCAGATCAAGATCCAGACCAAGATCAAGATCAACAATCTACTACACCAACATCAAATCTTGTGGTGAGTCTCATAAAACCATCACATGCTTTCATCAGAATATCTAAACAAAAGCATGTGTTGCTTTATGTAATGATCTCTCAATATGCACCCAAGAGGGGTGAATCTGTCACATCCCAAAAAAATTCCAAATTTTTAAAAGTGAAAAATAAATAAATAATTGTTGAAATTTAGGGTAAAAAGAAACTTTTTGATTCCGAAGGGAAACATCAAAACCTATTTTGATCAAATAGAATCCTAGAGGGATTTAAAAAGATAAACAAATAATAAATAAGGTTATAAAATTTGAAATCCCCATTTTTGAATCTTTAAATAAAAAGATATGGTTTTTATAAGCAAAGGTAGAAATAATAAATAAGGACTATTTTAAAGAGCCTAATTAAATCTTGGCCAAGCAATTGAAATAAAATATTTTTGGTCAAGCAATTGAAATAAAATATTTTTGGTTTAATAATAAGAGTAAAGGATTATTTAAATAAAATCATGAGGATTTATTAATATCCAATTTTATTTAAGTAAAGACATTCTCCTATTTTTGAATAAACATTAAAACTTATTAAAGTATTTTAAATTATATTTCAAGTGTTGTATTTTTAATAAAACCTACTGAAAAGGTTTTGGTAAAAAAAATTAGATTTCAAATAGAGTTTTTAAAACATATTTAAATCCTATTTGAAATAAAGACTAATGTATATTTATTTAATTATTAATAGATCCTAAAAGAATAAAAGAATTATTCTATTTTGGACTTTAGAATATGTTAAATAATAGTATTAAAATCTACACAAAGTTTGGTGGAGGTTTGAATTCAAATAGAGTTTGAATTGTTTGAATGAAAATCAAAACAGAAATTCAAAATAGTAAAAAGGAAAAACATTGTGTACAAAAAAATGAATCAAACCCAACCCACTGCCAAGGCCCAGTCCAGTCCAACTCGCAGCCCACCTGCTCTCCCTCTCCCGAACCGTTTTCCACTAAAAAACGCACCCGCTAAGTCACTGAGCTGCGGACCCCACTTCCACTCCCTCACTCTCGCTGTCAACGGGACCCACTGCCACCTCATCATCGTCCTCCCCACGCGCTGACCTCGCCCACTCCTCCTACTGTTTCTGCCGGCGATGAATGCAATTGAATTGGCGTAACACCGTGAGTAATTCTTCCATGTAACCACGCCCTCTTAATCCTCTGCCACTCCTCTCCATTTCCCCTCTCTTGCTCGCACCAGATCGCCTCCAGGCTGCCCTAATTGCAAACTCGAGCCCTCTGCCCCGACGAGCCTCTCCGGCCGATTCCGGCGACGTCCGACCACCCCTCGCCTCCCAGTGCATGCGAGCCTACTCCCCATCTCCTGGTGCTCCTCCCTGTACCACTCACTCGCTCGTGCGCGCTCCTAAACATTGGCAAGGACCATCACCTGAGCGCTGCCGTGTCTGCCATCGCTCCGGCAAGTTTCCCCGGTGAGCACTGACCGCCCCAGTACCTACCGATGATGCTCCTGTGATCCACAACACCATAAACATCTAACCCCATGCTCTGTTTGCTTTAGCGCACCCTTAATCCTCGCCAACAACGACGACCAGAGGAACCCGACGCCGCCGCTAGCTCTGGTGAGCAATTCCTCGGGAACCAGAGCGCCCCTCGACAAACTGACCACACCTTGAGCTTCGTCGCACCCCTACGAGACTGGTGAGCCTCCTATCCCTTCCCCCGCGCGACCTAGTTTGCCGGTAAGCTCACTGGCCGAGCACGCACCGCCGTCAGCCGCCGCCAGCGCCGCCAGATCCTGGCAAGTTCATTGTAGCCGTTGGATCCTGATCTGTTGGCTAGGATAGATTAGATAAGCAAAGGGGTATGCATCATTCTGTGTCGTGCGATTTAAGTGAGATCCTGCGGCCAGTGTTGATCGATCCGCACGAACAGTTACCGACCAATACTATTGATCCACGTGGACAGAGTTTGTATAAAACAGAAAATTTTGATCTATTAGATATGCAAACCTGCAAAATTCATAACTTTTAATATACACATCCAAATTTTGCAAATTTTATATCATTGGAATCATCAGAACAAGTACTTTGCAACCATGCACTTTTTTTAATGATTTGCTTCTGGAAACTTGGTTGAATTTGCAGAAACTTGTGTAGGCATAATTTGAATATAAAAATTGTTCTAGAAATATTTTTAAGGTGAAATCTTTGCTAAGTGGTTTGTTTTGAACCTACTGACCATAGAAACCAATCTATGGATTTAAACATGTATTTTGTGAAGTTAAGGAATAAATATTTGAATTAGAACATTTCTAGACAAATAAAAATATTGTTTATGTGTTAAAAATACTTTTTGAGTAAAATATTTGGAAAATGATTTGAGTTAAACTCTCTGACACTAAACACCAAGTTTTGAGATTTAAAAATATATTTGAAGAACCCTATAAAATTATTACCTTGCAAAAGGCATTTTCAACAACATAAAATATCACTTGGTATAATAATTGGTTTGTGGGGTGAAACTTTTTGCAAATGGTTTTACCACTTTTGTAAATGACCAATATGAGCTTTAAAATGTTTAGAGCCTAGTAGAAACCACTTTTCCAAATAAAACATCTTTTGCATGCATTGCCTTGTTTCTATTATTTTATGTGTGGTAAATTTGTTTGAATGCTAGTTGATTATGTGTTTGCTTGATTGAATTGTAGTGAAGTTAGAAGAGTGTGATATTTACAAGAACAAGAAGTTAACCAATATTCTCTACTAAAAAGGCAAGTGACACTATCATCCATGTCCTACTATTTTCATTACACTTAGTGGATTTTTGTAACATGCATGATATGACTACTATATTTCTATGATTTGATATATCCTATTAGGATATCCTTATATCTTCCTTAGTGAAAACATTGTAGTTGTAGTATGCTTAGCCCTGCTATATATTTGGGATGGGATACATGATATGATTGTATGAAGTGTTGGAAAAATATATGTTTTATATAATAAAACAAGTACTCAATGAACCACCTGGGTGGAAAGAGGATACTCAAGTTTTGGACAAGGTGGCAACAAAGGGAACCATGTTTATATGGCTATCTTTTTGTATGTGCACTAGATGAAAACCACCCAGGGACTTAGAGATTGAACATGTTTCTCGTACAGTGGCTTCCGTGTACAGCCACATGCTAAATGGGCTCTGGCTTAGTCAACTACATAGTGGAAGACCCATACATTGGCATCTTCAGGTTAACTAGAATTGTGTAGGGAACCATATCCCTACATTGGTGTCTGGTAGACAAGCTAGCATTGTGTATTGGGAGGACTCCTATGGAAAGACTTTGTCACATTCTCGATCTATCGGTACTCCATTTTGGTGAGTACTTATCCAGCGGCCACTGGTGGCGTCAAGACGAGATTGTGTCATGTGGGTAAAGTGTACAACTTCTGCAGAAGACCAAAATTCTAAGTACTTAGCCGTGTCCTCGGTTATGGACAACTCTGAGCAACTAAGGCCTGAAGCTATGGAAGATCTCGACATTCCAATTTCTCAAAGTAAAACTTGATGGTGACGACAAGGGATTGGAAGCACTTAGAGTTTTCCAAGGAGTTCAGAAGGATTTGTCAAAAGATCAAAACTATTTTGAAAATATAGGATAAAACTATATTGCTTTCTGCAAAGGAGCCTAAACCCTACTTAGCCAAATATGCATGTAATGATAGCATCCACTCATTTCCACATAGTAGTGAAACTTGCCAATACAATTCAAATGTATTGACCCTTGTGGCTGCAACTTATTATGTTGCAGGTTTGGCTGATGTTAGTGATGTGTGTTGAATAGGATTACAAGTCTACAACCAGCATGATTACCTGTGGCACTTTGAAGATGAAGGACTCCATGCTATAGTTATTTCTGCTGCATTGTAATGAGATAGCCAAATGAGCTATGTAAGATGTAATGAATTATTTTATTCCTGGTTGTAAAGTTGTATTATGACCTTTGTTTCTTGATATTACATCTTAACTGTGGATGCTAGCTATTGATCCAGGGACTAGCATTGTAAACACAGGGATCTCTACCTTATTAAAGGTTGGGACCTCTACAGATGGTATCAGAGCACTGTGTTGCTTGTAGGATTGTAACCCTATGATTGGACAAAACCCCTTAGAAAAATAAGAGTTCTATTTGTTCCAAAACTTATTTACAAACAATCTTGGAAACTCTTTCCTCAACCTTTTGGTTTTGATTCTACATCTCTTCCTTTTTCAACTTGATGGACAAAGCCTTCACCATGACCAATGACTTCAACTTTAGTTTCACCAAGGACTTCAACTTAGACATCACTAAGGACTACAAGTGAGAACCAAGAGAACATTAGATTGCCTACCAACTATCTAAGACATTGAAATCATGTGAGTGTATGGATCATATTGACCTATGATGTATGACTATACTAAGTTGATTGTTTGAAGAAAACTTGTTGTTTCCTTCAACTCATGAGTTAAGCTCATAAGTTGTTAAGTGAATAGTTGCTTGTTGATTGCTTGATTGTTTGATTGAACTTGATTGTTTTGGGTTGTGTGGTAGAACTTGTTTAGACCTATATATCATTACTTATCCCTATCAAACCAACAGATGCCTCCCCGATGTGCCAATCCCAACCAAAACAACAACAATAACGTCACTCCCGAGATGCAGCAGTTGATGACAGGTCAAGCTCAACTAATGCAGATGATGACACATTTTATGCAAAATCAGAATCAGAACAACAACAACAACAACAACAACAACAACAACAACAACAACAACAACAACAACAACAACAACAACAATCAAAACAATCCTCCAGCACTTGACATGCTCACCAGGTTTCTGAAGCTAAGGCCTGCGAGGTTCTATGGAACAACTGATCCAACGGTAGCCAATGACTGGTTATGTTCGGTGAACAAGGACTTAGTGACTGTTGGCTGCACCGTCGAAGAAAAAGTTAGGTTTGCAGCATTTCTGCTTGAAGGACCAGCAGCAACATGGTGGGACAACTTTCAGATCACCACTCCCCTTGAGGATGTGACTTGGGCTATTTTTGAGGATGGTTTCCATACAGTTCACATCTCATCTGGAGTAATGAACTCGAAGAAAAAAGAATTCCACAATCTGAAACAGCGTCACCTTAGTGTGGCTGAGTACATTGAAGAATTCAACAATCTGGCATGCTATGCACCGGATGAAGTTGATACAGATGCTAAGATGAAGGAGAAATTCCTCGAAGGACTTAATGATGAGTTAAACCTGCAGCTATCTGTTGCCTATGTCCCAACTTATCAATCACTCTGTGACAAAGCCACCATCTTGGAGAACAAGATGAATCAAGTTGAGAACAGAAAGAGAAAGCATCAACTCAAGTATCACTCAGGATCATCACAAAAGAAGCGTTCATTCAAAAAGAGCAATGAAGATTCTGAAGCACATCAGTATCACCACAACAACAATGGAAGTCATAATAATGGGAATGATACTGACAATGGAGATGACCTTGGTCAGAACCAACATGACACTTTTAGGAAGAAAGACATTAGCCAGTTGCAGTGCTATAATTGTAAGGAACTTGGACACTATGCATCAGACTGTCCTGAGAAGAAAAAGAAAAAGGATGCTAGAAACTCCAATGGCAATGACTCTAATGTGACCCAGAAAGGACATGTGAACCACATTGACATGGATGGGAACCTTGAGGAAATAGAAGAAGTGGATGTCAGGAATTAGTTAACTCAGTTCAAATAAGGATTCCTTGTCTGGATATCAAGTGTTGAACCCATAGTCAAGTGAACCATTAATGTAACCCTATGAGATTTTCTTTTAAGGGTGGTAGTACCCTAGTTGTCTTCAAGCCAACTTGTAACCCTAGCCTTCCCAAATCTCGGGACGAGATTTCTTTTAAGGGTGGTAGCCTGTCACATCCCAAAAAAATTCCAAATTTTGAAATGTGAAAAATAAATAAACAGTAGTTGAAATTTAGGGTGAAAAGAAACTTTTTGATTCCAAAGGGAAACATCAAAACCTATTTTGATCAAATAGAATCCTAGAGGGATTTAAAATGATAAAAAAATAATAAATAAGGTTATAAAAGTTGAAATCCCCATTTTTGAATCTTTAAATAAAAATATATGGTTTTTATAAGCAAAGGTAGAAATAATAAATAAGGACTATTTTAAAGAGCCAAATTAAATCTTGGCCAAGCAATTGAAATAAAATATTTTTGGTCAAGCAATTGAAATAAAATATTTTTGGTTTAATAATAAGAGTAAAGGATTATTTAAATAAAATCATGAGGATTTATTAATATCCAATTTTATTTAAGTAAAGACATTCTCCTATTTTTGAATGAACATTAAAACTTATTAAAGTATTTTAAATTATATTTCAAGTGTTGTATTTTTAATAAAACCTACTGAAAAGGTTTTGGTAAAAAAATCAGATTTCAAATAGAGTTTTTAAAACATATTTAAATCCTATTTGAAATAAAGACTAATGTCTATTTATTTAATTATTAATAGATCCTAAAAGAATAAAAGAATTATTCTATTTTGGACTTTAGAATATGTTAAATAACAGTATTAAAATCTACACAAAGTTTGGTGGAGGTTTGAATTCAAATAGTGTTTGAATTGTTCGAATGAAAATCAAAACATAAATTCAAAATAGAAAAAGGAAAAACATTCTGTACAAAAAAATGAATCAAACCCAACCCACTGCCAAGGCCCAGTCCAGCCCAACTCGCAGCCCACCTGCTCCCCCTCTCCCGAAACGTTTTCCACTCAAAAACGCACCCGCTAAGTCACTGAGCTATGGACCCTACTTCCACTCCCTCACTCTCGCTGTCAGCGGGACCCACTGCCACCTCATCATCGTTCTCCCCACGCGCTGACCTCGCCCACTCCCCCTACTGTTTCTGCCGACAATGAATGCAATTGAATTGGCGTAACACCGCGAGTAATTCTTCCATGTAACCATGCCCTCTTAATCGCCTGCCACTCCTCCCCATTTCCCCTCTCTCGCTCGCACCAGATCGCCTCTAGGCTGCCCCAATTGCAAACTCGAGACCTCTGCCCCGACGAGCCTCTCAGGCCGATTTCGGCGCCGTCCGACCACCCCTCGCCTCCTAGTGCACGCGAGCCTACTCCCCATCTCCTGGTTCTCTTCCTTGTACCACTCACTCGCTCGCGCGCGCTCCTAAACGTCGGCAAGGACCATCACCTGAGCGCCGCCGTGTCTGCCATCGATCCGGCAAGTTTCCTCGGTGAGCACTGACCGCCCCAGTACCTCCCGATGATGCTCCCGTGATCCTCAGCACCGTACGCATCTAACCCCATGCTCTATTTGCTTTAGCGCACCCTCAAACCTCGCCAACAACAACGACCAGAGGAACCCGACGCTGCTGCTAGCTCCGGTGAGCAATTCCTCGGGAACCAGAGCGCCCCTTGACGAACTGACCACACCTTGAGCTTCGTCCCACCCCTACTAGACTAGGGAGCATCCTCTCCCTTCCCCCGCATGACCTAGTTCACCGGCAAGCTCACTGGCAGAGCACGCACCGCCATCAGCCGCCGCCAGCGCCGCTAGATCCTAGCAAGTTCATTATAGCCGTTGGATCCTGATCTGTTGGCTAGGATAGATTAGATAAGCGAAGGGGTATGCATCATTCTGTGCCGTGCGATTTAAGTGAGATCCTGTGTCAAGTATTGATCGATCCGCACGAACCGTTACCGACCAATAATATTGAGCCACGTGGACAGAGTTTGTTTAAAACAGAAAATTTTGATCTATTAGATATGCAAACTTGCAAAATTCATAACTTTTAATCTACACGTCCAAATTTTGAAAATTTTATATCATTGGAATAAGCAGAACAAGTACTTTGCAACCATGCACTTTGTTTAACGATTTGCTTCTGGAAACTTGGTTGAATTTGCAGAAACTTGTGTAGGCATAATTTGAATATAAAAATTGTTCTAGAAATATTTTTAAGGTGAAATCTTTGCTAAGTGGTTTTTTTAACCTACTGACCATAGAAACCAACTTATGGATTTAAAATGTATTTTGTGAAGTTAAGGAATAAATATTTGAATTAGAACATTTCTAGTTAAATAAAAATATTGTTTATGTGTTAAAAATACTTTTTGAGTAAAATCTTTGGAAAATGATTTGAGTTAAACTCTCTGACCCTAAACACCAAGTTTTGAGATTTAAAAATATATTTGATGAACCCTATAAAATTCTTACCTTGCAAAAGGCATTTTCAACAACATAAAATATCACTTGGTATAATAATTGGTTTATGGGTGAAACTTTTTGCAAATGGTTTTACCACTTTTGTAAATGACCAATATGAGCTTTAAAATGTTTAGAGCCTAGTAGAAACCACTTTTTCAAAATAAAACATCTTTTGCATGCTTGCATGCATTGCCTTGTTTCTATTATTTTATGTGTGGTAAATTTGTTTGAATGCTAGTTGAATATGTGTTTGCTTGATTGAATTGTAGTGAAGTTAGAGGAGTGTGATATTTACAAGAACAAGAAGTGAACCAATATTATCTACTAAAAAGGCAAGTGACACTATCATCCATGTCCTACTATTTTCATTACACTTAGTGGATTTTTGTAACATGCATGATAGGACTACTATATTTCTATGCTATGCTATATCCTATTAGGATATCCTTATATCTTCCTTAGTGAAAACATTGTAGTTGTAGTATGCTTAGCCCTGCTATATATTTGGGATGGGATACATGATATGATTGTATGAAGTGCTGGAAAAATATATGTTTTATATAATAAAACAAGTACTCAATGAACCACCTGGGTGGAAAGAGGATACTCAAGTTTTGGACAAGGTGGCAACAAAGGGAACCATGTTTATATGGCTATCTTTTTGTATGTGCACTAGATGAAAACCAACCAGGGACTTAGAGATTGAACATGTTTCTCGTACAGTGGCTTCCATGTACAGCCACATGCTAAATGGGCTCTGGCTTAGTCAACTACATAGTGGAAGACCCATACATTGGCACCTTCAGGTTAACTAGAATTGTGTAGGGAAACATATCCCTACATTGGTGCCTGGTAGACAAGCTAGCATTGTGTATTCGGAGGACTCCTATGGAAATACTTTGTCACATTCTCGATCTGCCGGTACTCCATTTTGGTGAGTACTTATCCAGCGGCCACTGGTGGCGTCAAGACGAGATTGTGTCATGTGGGTAAAGTGTACAACTTCTACAGAAGACCAAAATTCTAAGTACTTAGCCGTGTCCCCGGTTATGGACAACTCTGAGCAACTAAGGCCTGAAGATATGGAAGATCTCGACATTCCAATTTCTCAAAGTAAAACTTGATGGTGACGCCAAGGGATTGGAAGCACTTGGAGTTTTCCAAGGAGTCTAGAAGGATTTGTCAAAAGATCAAAACTATTTTGAAAAGATAGGATAAAACTATATTGCTTTCTGCAAAGGAGCCTAAACCCTACTTAGCCAAATATGCATGTAATGATAGCATCCACTCATTTCCACATAGTAGTGAAACTTGCCAATACAATTCAAATGTATTGACCCTTGTGGCTGCAACTTATTATGTTGCAGGTTTGGCTGATGTTAGTGATGTGTGTTGAATAGGATTACAAGTCTACAACCAGCATGATTACCTGTGGCACTTTGAAGATGAAGGACTCCATGCTATAGTTATTTCTGCTGCATTGTAATGAGATAGCCAAATGAGCTATGTAAGATGTAATGAATTATTTTATTCCTGGTTGTAAAGTTGTATTATGACCTTTGTTTCTTGATATTACATCTTAACTATGGATGCTAGCTATTGATCCAGGGACTGGCCTTGTAAACACATGGATCTCTACCTTATTAAAGGTTGGGACCTCTACAGAATCTATCCTAGAGATTTCAAGTATAAGAATAAGAAATCAAGCTCAACCACAAACACTAAACCCTCATACCAGCATCACTGGGTTTAGTGTTATTTTTGCAACTTAGATCATTTTCATTTGATCCTATCAGATCAGGGCACATCTCTCAAAGAGAGAGTAGCATCTCTAAATCTATAAGATTCAAACAAACTAATACCCAACTAACTAGGAATCACATCCTAGGGCCTCAGACCCACATCATATGCAGGAATGATAATAAAAGCTTCCATATAATCTTATCAATTCTAATCACAAGTATAATCAAGCTAAGCCTAGAAATAACAAACCCAATCACTTGTGTGCCAAAATAAAATGGTATCACAAGGACAAGTTCTTAATGAGATAAAATCATCTTTGCTTAGTTCCCACAGGAAAAGGGACAAATCATTATATATCATTTTCCTGAAGCTAAGTGCCAGGAATTAACATTTAAAAGGAATATATAACTCTACCGAAAATCATTACATATAATGATTTGATTCAGAGTGTATCATCTCAAACAAAACCATATTATAATTGCAGTAATCAACCATTGAGAGAAAACTACTATCAGTATGAGTAATCTGACAGTAGAGTAAACTCTCAGACCAACAACACAATCCAATTAAGGATTTGATTGAAAAAACTAGCATGGATCATGATGGATTACCACTAGGACAAATCTTACAGGCAACTAGTAACATCAAAGCTACTATCAATCCTTAACCATAGCAAGCAATCATTTCACAGGATCAAATCTGATCAACACTTGATCTAAAGCATCATAGATATGATCAACAGGGGATTATGAACCCTAATCAGAGCAAGAACACTAATCCAGAGATGAACTCAACCAACACCTAGTCACTCGACATGAAATCCACTAGATACACAGGTAGAATCATGGCAGTAGCATGGACAAACACCACAGAGACCACTTACCTAAGGTCCTCGCTGATGAATCGAAGAGGAAGCAGAGGGGCCGACGAACCGCGTCGGCACAGGGAGCACCCAGAGGGGCGCTGCAACTTGCACCTGCCACGGCAACGGCCGCAGTAGCGCATGAGACCAGCACACCACCGCAGGCGGGATCGCGGTGGCAGCGACAACAACTTTTCCGAACCCTAGGGTTCGAGAATACGGTGGAAGTGACCACATGGAAGCCCCAAAGACAAATCCAAGTGGATAGAACGAAAGAGCATCGTCCACAACCCCAACCCGCACCACGACAGCGGCCAGGACGACCGACAACGGCGAGAATAGACAGTGGCGGCATCGCCGACCACGGGGACAAGTGAGAGGAGGAGGAGATAAGGTCGAGGGAGAGAGAGAGGGGAAGAGTGTGCTGGGTGGGCCAAAACCCTTCGGGGTAGTCATTTGACCCTGCCCTATTGGGCCACCTCGGCCCACTAAGCCCAAGGGGCCAGCCCAAGTTATTTGATAATTCTTTTGATCAAATAGAAAAGACCAAAATGCCCATGACCTAAATAAAATTATAGAAATAAAAATAAAAGTCCAAAAATTATAAATAAAATATTTTTGGATTCACAATAATCCATTCTGTCCAAATAAAATAAGATATCAAATTTTGGACATTAAAATTTTTATAAGAATTTTGTAATTTAAAAATTCCTTATAGAATTTTATAAAATTATTGAAATGTGATAAAAATAAATAAAAATCACTTTCGTTATTTATTAATATTATAGTATTTTTGAAAAATACTAAATAAATATTTAGTAATAAAATTAATGTATAATTAATAATTCCTAAAAGAATTATTAAATCAATAAAAGTCAAATAAAGAGAAATAAAATAAAATAACTCAATATATGTTATAAATATTAAAAAGAAATATTTATAAATCCTTTATTACTCAAAAAGGAACTTTTGGGGTAAATGCATATAAATTTAAATAATGCATTACATTAGTTGCATAATCATTTTGCTTCTTTAAATATTGTCCTTACCGGGCAATAATGATGTTTTTGTAGAAATAGAAGCTCAAGGTCTAGTGCAAGCATCAGACTTCACTACCTTGCCATCACAAGCCAAGTTCATCACTTGCTCATGTCCTTTGAAGAGTCTTTATCAACGTATTTGCAAATTGTGTGTTATCATATATGCTATAAAAGAAATAAAATATTATTTTCATAAACAAAGAAATCTTAGATATCATCCTAAGTGGTGATATAATGGAGCAATAGAACTTAGAGTTATAATTGCAACAATGATGATCAAGTAGGGACTTAATAACCCCTGACATCAGTGATTCTAGCGCCGTATATTACGTGTTAGCCATGAGATTTGGAATGGGACAGAGAAGTCAGTTGTATCTTCTTCCTCTCGCATGAAACCGGATATGCAGGTTGTGGCTGTTATCCTTGTAGCGTGCATATTAATTGGTAATTCGTAGAGGATATGCAGCATATGGGTGGGAACCCTCATCGTCCCACGATAGTTCTGGCATCTAACGGTTTGTACAAACCATTGCCGTAATTCATTATGTGGGCATGGTGTACACCAAGGAGGCATGCAGGGTCGCGAAGGGGCGGTGATTGGCTTGGACCAACTACTGGGCCCCACATCATGGAATTGTAGACGGGAAAGTACGCCCGGTTGTGCAACAAGGAGTTGATCTCTCATGGGTAAAGTAACGCACCTCTACAGAGTGTAAGAACTGTAGCTTGTTACTCCCATTAGGAAGGAGCTACGAGCGAAAGGTGAAAGGAACTCCATGAAAGTTCTGGTCAACCTGTGAAGGCTGATTGTCATAGTTTTTTGGAATAAAATCAATCTTTGAAGAAAGATGTACAAAAACTGCATATTGCCAAGGATTTATAATTCAAGGTGGTAGTTAGAGCATCAAACTTCCCACCTTGCATATAATGAACTTGTTGGGTAACGCTGTTACTCATTCTTTCCTTTGAACCCTTGCTTAGACTCTGAGGATCCCGAAGACGTGCCAATGTATGCAGCCGAATGCCAAGAAGACGTGTTCTACGAGGAACCGGATCTATCCAGAGGAGTTGAAGGCGTGGACTACGAGATCCGCTATGGTGTCGATGAGAACAATTCCACTTAAGTGTCTAGTTAATAGTAACTAACGGAGCCGAGCAGCATGAACTCTATAGAATAAGCTGTTGAGCCCCACTCCTAGTCGGAGTTGTTACTCTTAAGTTTCCGCTGAACACTTTATATTTTGGTTTGTAAGTTGGATCTTTTGGAAGTCTTGAACTTCCGGTATTGTAATAATAATAATGTGTGTACTTTTGTAATATGGACCCGCAATGTTTCTGTTGTATCACTCTGAGGGATATGATATTTACGGAACGGTGTTCTATGAATGTCATGTCAACGACTATAGTGTACTACACATGCAGTGGTATGCTGGGTCACCGCAGTAATCCTATTGGATCAAGTAATAATAATCACTAAATAATATCTCTTAGTTAGATGGAGATACTAAGAGGATACTTATAATACAACTGTAATGTTGTATTGATGAAAGCCTTGATTAGCCAACTGAAAACCTAAGCCATAAATGATCAAAGGATTATAATGATCATGCTCAAGTCACTAAGAGTGATTGATTGTATGATTCATAAGTGACATTGGTGGTTAGAACATGATTAAACCCTAGTATAGATATGCTATCCTAGATGAGTCATGACAAGTCACAATTATACAACGTGAAGTTGGAGTATGAGTTGCCGAGGTAACTAAAGAAAATATAGTATGACTAAGTTGATGCTAGATCAACATTGGATTATAGAAGTAGTATATTCCTCTTAGAGAATATTAAACACTTGAGGAAAGTAGAATTTGATATATACATCTATTGGAGGAATATTAGTGGTGAATGATAAAGGAAGAGTCTGAATGGAGTTAACTGTAAACATTTGTTGGATTGGAGATTATAATTAGTAGAGTAGTTTGATATAACCAAGTGTAGATATGAGAAGATTATGAAAAGCTTCAGTGACAAGCTTCTGAGATTTATAAGTGACATTATTAAGTAATTTATTAAGAAAGGGAGTAATCAGTCAAGTGGAATTGGAATTATCAAAAGCATTCTAGAGAAGAGAGTTATCTCTATGATAAGATCATATAGAGCTTTACTGTCAAGCTCATTGGATTTACAAATGGATTTAGAAGGAGGAAGTATTGGTAAGATTATAATAAGTAAAGCTCATCATGTTAACACATGATGATAGATGTGAAGTAGTAGTATATCTAGGAAAGGAATTCCTTAATTAGAAGTCAAGAATTATGAAGCATGGAAGATAGGAATTCTTGGTAAACATTCAACCTTAAAACTTAGTACTAGCAGGAGACTATCAAAATTCACATTAGAAGACAATCTAAATATTTTAAACCAGATGGAATGTTATTCCTGGTCATAAAATGAAAGGAGATGTTCTTTAACCATTAATAGTAAACAATATTCACAAATGAACAGAAGGATAGTAGATCCTCTAGAGATATAGTAAATACTGGTAGTGTAAAACCCTAAATCGTTACTACATGATTATTAAGTGAACTTAAAGGACACTTGGGAAATACTTGATATATACCAATACATATTAACTCTTATGTATAATTCATCTACCATAGTGTAACCATTTTTTCTTTCTAAATAGCCATTAGGGCATTCCCAAGAAAATAGTTTTAAACCCTAAAACCAAGTGGGTTTCTAATAGTGGTATCAAAATGTTAAAAACCATCATAACCATTGTATGAGGACATCTATAAAAAAAATGGCCATCATCGATTATTTAATACACTCAAATTCCATTAGTATAAATATACTTGAAAACCATTTTATAGAGAATTGTTAAGATAATAAGCAAATTTTAAAACCCTATTTCTTATTTATTCTACCTAATAACTTACCTCTCATTTAATCATGAATATTGAAAATTACCAATCATATTAAGGGCAATCAACTAATTATAATGTCCTATGTAATATTTGAAAAAAATTGTACAAAATATTTGGTATTAAAAATTCTACTAAAATATAAATTGAAAAGGATTTGTAAAAACAGAAAATAGAAATAAAAAAGTTAAACAACCAGAAAAAATAGGAGGAATCAGTTTCTGGCCCGAGGCCCATTCCCTCAGCTCTCTACCTGATGCCCGCGTGCAGCAGCAGACACATTTTGTCGGGTTTGCAGCAGCCCATCACCAGCCCACTTCATCCCAAGCCCGTATACCTCTTCGTTGTCTCACTGGCAAGCGGGACCCTCGCGAGGAGAGAACTATCGTCTTTGTCTTCCTCTGCCTGATCGACACGCCGTCGGCGAGCCCTGTCGCCGCCGTCATTGTGGACCGTACGGACGCGAGGACCGACCCTTAGCATCGCCCTACTCGCCTGGAGTCCGTATCCACCTGTCCCATCAAGATTCGTGCTCGAATCGAGCACACAACCGCCGCCGGGCCTCGACCGTCCTCGCCGTCGTGCCGACGTGTCCGAGCCTGCCGAGCCATATAAGACAGCCGCCTGAGACCGTCTCGAGCTCCTGGTCAATCTTCATCCTCTGTTTTTTCCCTCTCACTCTCTATCTTCCTTTCCAACCTGACGCCATCGCCGGTGAGCTTCAGCTAGCCGTCGAAATAATCCACCTCGAAGTCTGTGGTGTGGATGAGGAGAAGCACCGTGCTTCGTAGATCATCTGGTGGAGTAAAACATCAAGGGGAGCTCCGAGGAGGGCGAATTTCACCGTTCCCTTTCATTGGTCTTCGCCTGAATTCTTGATGGAGAACTCTCCTCCGACTGCGCTAGTCCTCATCGACCATTGTACAAGTATCAGGGTGAGCTTGCGCATCTCCAGATCCTATTTCCACTTGCTAGCTCTCGCTGTAGACCTAGTGTCTTAGAGCGCCGCCGTCGGCCGCCGCAAAAGCTCGTCGCCGGTGCACTTCCGGTGACCAAATGAAGCGACATCACCACCAATAGATTCGCCTTGGTCCCCTCTGTCCGACAACACCAATCTCGATCGCTAGGGCGTAGTAGTTCGCCGCCGGTGACCATGAACTGGCGATGGAGGCCGCGCCGACGTCATCATGACATCGAGCTTCCATCATCTCAGCCTAGTCAGTGGTTTGATACTGCCCACGTGGCATCCAACGTGGCCAGTGTTCCACCTGTCTGTGGGACTGGGGGCTAGGTTAGGGTACGGTATAAAAAGATTAAGTGAAGAGATGACGTTAGCAGTGATGCAGTAACTAATTTAGTAATTTTATTTTAATAATTTCAGAAAATTATTAAACCTTAAAATTTTAATATTTTTTGTTTTATAATTCAGAAAAATATTTTTAATATATAAAAATGTTTCGGAAATACATTTGTACTACATAACCTATCTAGCCGTTCACATGCTGAAAGTTGTGTTGAGCTTATGTTCATTTTATGCATTTTACCAAAGGGAGAGAATGCCGGGAATGCGGCTGCAGAGAGGCAGCATCGCAGCGGAATCCTGGAAAAGTGAACCAAAGGACTGGGCCTATAGACTAGCTCACGAGAAAATGGACAGCAACGAGACTAGTAGTATAGCATTTTTTTACTGAACCCGTCCCTATCATCTTGACATCTTCTTTCTTCCTAAACCGTGATCTGCTTCCATTGTTGTCTCCCCTCCCGAGCACTATCCCCCCCCCCCCGCGTTAGCTATGAGCTGGCTCTTATCTCCCTGCTCTTAGTAGTCGTGCCGCCTGTTTGCAACCTGTTTGCAACCATGATTGCAGTTTTCATGTATCTAGCTTACCCCTGATGTATCCTAGTGTGTGGCGTGATGCCTCTAGTAGTAGCATGCCATGTATCGATAGCTGGCTTTTGATCTATCCTAATTAATCCCCCAACTGTAGCTCTGATGTAATTTAGCTGGAACTAGCAATGGAAACGAGATCAATGAAAAATGTTGTTTTTTTCATTATGAGTCATTGCTACATTCAGACAGATCAAGACAGTTTATGTGGACCATATCAACACTGAATTGACTCTGGTCCAGACAGCCTGATACCACAGCACGGGTCAGTTTTTCATTCCCAGCTAGCCTAGTGCGTCTGGATGGAGGCGCACCTCCATGGCGTGCTTGCCGCGGAGCTCCGCGGCGAGGGAGCCCTTGGCACGGTCGAGCTAGGCGTCCTTGGTTCGCAGCTTTACCTCCAGCTTCCGCGTCGTGCACAGATGTCACTGCTCCTCTGCGTGCGTGGAGAGGAGGGTGCTGCCCACCGCCGCAGTCTCCCTGGCCGCGCCGGCCGGGTCCTTCAGGAACCTTCGCTTTGTGTCCGGGAGCCTGGTGAGCTCCGCGACCATCGGCGGACTGAATCGTCTCGGCGTCGTAGGGGAACCGCGCGCGCTGCAGCTGTGCACCGCCTTCGCCGCCGAGACGCCGCGACGAGGTGTCCCGACAGCTTGTGCTTGCTCAGCGACGGCATGGTTGTTGGTTTGGTGGCGTCCATGGAGCTGTTATAGTCATCCCCAGCGAAGAACGCCGGCTCCTTCATCTCCCTGACCCCAGCCTGCGCCGTGGCGGAGTCAGAGCGATTCCCTCCCACCATCTTGGTGAAGGAGCGCGCCAGGTTCAGGCCTTTCTGCTGCTGCCGCTTGGTGATGCGTGGGCGGACGCGTGGGCGCCATCGGCACCTCCATTGGTAGATGGACTAGAGGGTAGGACTTGCCGGAACAGGCGGGCGGCGCGCATGTCTGACTCCGCCGGAAAACGGTAGGTGAGAGAACTCGCCGGAGCAGACGAAGTCCCCGCCGTAAGGAGCTTGGGCTGGACTGAGCTTCAGTGACGTGCTAGTCATAAGTCACGGCGAGACTTAGCCATCATATCTGCCATCTATTCCTGATCCAACGCTCAGAAAAAACATAAGGCAAAATCCACCAGGACTTGGTTGTTTCAGGCTTTCAGCACAGACAACGCGCGAGCATACTCGATTTGGCGGGACCAGATTGATTTCTCCCGCGCCGTTCCGTTGAGGCGGGAGGCGAGGGATTCGCGGCGGACAGAGCAGCGCCTCCGGGGAGAAAGAGAGAGCATCTGCCGCGCTCAGTCGCGCCTCACCTGCGCCGTTAGTGTCGGGATTCCGCCGCCTCCTCGCCGTCCGCTCCACGGCCACCGGCGGCTTCGACCTTCTGCTCATCTGCGCTTCTCCTACAGGCTCGGGGAGTACTTCCTCATCTACTTTGACAAGAGATTCCAGCCGGGCGGAGGTAATCCCAATTTTAGTTCACGCACAAGTTTACCTATAGGCCGGCCGACAAACTAGCTGAATCTGATGGATTTTGTCTTGGATGTTTTCTGAGCGTTGGATCAGGAATAGATGGCAGATATGGTGGCTAAGTCTCACCGTAACTTATGACTAGCACGTCACTGAAGCTCAGTCCCGTTTGGGATATGGATGAACTCTATCCTCTCATAGCACGGGATGGACAAGGGTAGGACGCAGGAGGAAATGCAAAGGCTACCCTGCTACTCGCCATCAACGGCGTAAAGGCAGGAGGAAGTCACTCGGGATGTGACAGGATAAATCGAAAAGAGAGTTCACAGAATGTCTTGGTGCATAATGGACACGGATCTTGATGGATGCACGAGCGGACAGGATAGGTCACATACCCATGTCTACAAGCACAAAATCCGTTCTCAAAATGTTTAGAAAAATAAAATCTATAATTTAATTTTATTATCATATATTATTATGTTAACTATTTAAATAATTATTATTTAATAAAGATTTTATAAGTAATAAAACTTTGATAATTCATATTTTAATATTGATAAATGATAAAAAAATATAAATATTATACCAAAATTCTTAGAAAAATAATAAAAACTATAATTTAATACTATAATAATGTATTAATATTTCACTTAATTAAATATCTATTATTTATTAAGTGTTTATAAGTAATAAATCTTATAAAAGTCGTATCTTAATATTTAAAATTTAGAAAAATATATGTAATATACCCAAATTTATCACAAAAATAATATATACATGTTAAAAATATAACATTCCACTTTTGAAGCAAGTAAAAGATTAATACTCTAATAACTTGAATTTAAATCTAATTCCTTAATTGATAATTCATATCAGGATAAATTAAAAATTTGCTAAAATTTCTAAAATTAACCATTTGAGGTTTAGAAATAGTATAAGTATTAAGATATTATTAATATGAAATCCAAATGGCTCAATACATTTTAAATACAATCCTATTAAATTATCATTCATAAATAAGTGTATATTATTTTTCCAAAAGGATTCTTATGAAATTATTAAATCTTCAAGATCATTATTTTGACTTAATAAAAACCTTTTATCATTACTTCAACCACAAGTTTATAAACATACAAAAAAAATCCAAAGGTACTTCTTAAGTTGTTAAGTAATATTGTTTCCATATTTATAACTTATTACCACTCAATTGTAAGGAGGTAAGTAATTCTATCCAACTATAATGTTAAGCAAGCATTAATCAAATAGAAGAATTATCATTCTTAATTAATCTTAAAGAAACATTATGAATTGAACAAATTATAATAATCTAATGACTAAGATAGATAAGTCTCAACTACTAGTGTGGTTATTATCCAAATGAAGTAATTATTTCTTACTTAAGAACTATAACTTGTAAGATCACCTAAGAATGTTAACTTAAAGTTTAAATTTAGTTTAGTAAACTTTTATTCAAAAGTTATTCTTTTAAAATACATTATAAAGCAAGACATAAGCATTCTATGAAAGCTCTAAATGATGAACAACTCTTATATACATAGTCTTTAGATACATTCCACACTTGAGTATTCTATTATTGTGTGTACTTTATTATACTTACATGTTGTTTCACACACACTCACAAGCCTTAATAAGAAGCACAAGTGTGAAACTTATCAAAAAGAACAATGCATTAAAAAAAACCACTTCCAGTTTCCAAACCCTAGATCAACGCTTATTCTGGGTATTCGAGTTTATTAAATTGCATTACATTACTTATGCATAAAAGCATATTGCTTCTGTAAACATTAGTCCTTACCGGACCAATGGTGATGTTTTCAGATATTGGATCTTATATTGTCTCAAAGACCGTGAGTGCATAATCTTGCAATCACAAAAGGCAAGTTCACACTTGCTCATGTCCTTTGATTATTTTCTATCAAGTATTTGCAAATCAAATGATGTCGTCACCTGCATTTCAAAAAGGTCAAAAACACTATTTTTGATAATAATGTGAACTATTGGTTACTAATCCAGGGTGATCAGCTAATCTATTAAGTCTGGCAATTGGAATATCACTGCACAGGAATATATCATCTAGGACTTAACAACCAATGTCGCCAGTGATTCTTGCGCCGTATATTACGCGTTAACTATGGGATTTGGAATTGGACGGAGAAGTCGGCTATATCTGCTTCCTTTCACATGAACGGATGACCATCTCGTGACGTTGTTGTACCTTACGAGGCTCAGCATGGGTGGGACCCCTTAGTTCCCCACAATATTGGTGTCTAGACTATTCTTGAGAGACGGTCGTAGGTATGTCCTCATATTGATGGGGCCGACCAGGTTCTTGTCTGCTCACTAGAGTCCTCAAGGAGTCAACCATAGTTATATCTGCTATGCGAATTAACAGAGGTCATTCTGCTTGGGGGTCGTGTTCTATGTGGGGTCGCGGAGAAGGGCCGTGATTGGCTTGGATCTTAGGTTGGGCCTCAAACCATGGAAGTTTGAACGGGGACATACTCCCGGTCGTGCAACAAAGCTTAAGATCTCTCATGGGAAAATTAACGCACCTATGTAGAGTGGAAGAACTGTAACTTGTTACTCCCTGTTCAGGGAAGGAGCTGCGAACGCTGTAGGAAAGGAACTCCATGAAAGTTCTGGTAAACCCGTGAAGGCTAACGGACATAGCTTTTCGGAATAAAAGCAACCTTTGAATAAATGTTTATGAAAACCTACATTTCCTACGACCTATGGTTTGTGGCTGTAGATATAGTGCACCAAACACTCCTTTTTAGTGAACTTGCTGAGTATACTCGTACTAAATGTTTCTTCTTAACCCTTGCTAGATTCTGAATCCAATACAGATGACGTCTACAACAACTTATGCTCAAGGGAATCGTCATCAACAGCTCAAGTTCTTCAGTGAATTCAATGAATTCAACATATCCATCAACTAAAGTGAAGATGAAGTTGCTGATTAGATAGAAATATAATCTCTAGCCATAGAACATATTTTTGTAAGGTATTGCAATAGCAGTAATGCAAGCCAGATAGTTAGATGCTAATCTTATTAGCATGATAGTTATGAGTTGATTATTTCTGATTCTTCTGTGTAAGAAGTTTATTCCTTTCTCTTTAACCTAGAGTGTTCTCTAGATCTTTTGTAAAGAGTTGAGTTGTAACCTATAGTCATGTCTTGGACCTGTTGTGTTTCTGTTGTACCACTCTGAGGGATATAATACTAGTGAATGGTGTTTCATTGGTGTTATGTCAATGACTATAGTGTACTACATCATGTAATGGTATGCTGGGTCACCGCATTGCAAAACCAGTTCGCGATGTTGCTTCCATTGTTTTTCAACTTTTCTTTCTATACGAATGCATTAAAATTGATGGTAGGGGCCGCCATGATCTGCAACATATTTACAAAGAGTTTAGACTAAGTTTATGATAAATTGAGTTCATATTTAATTCTTAAATTAACTAGGTGAACTCCCACTCAAAACAGCACCCCTCACATTGTTTTATTGATCACACGAACCAAATTCACTACACCAAGTCCGATCATCACGAGAGATGATGTATCTTCAAAGGCGAACAATCAACATGTTCATCATATCAATCATATGACTCATGCTTTACCTTCCGGTATTTTGTGTTCCGAGACCATGTCTGTACATGCTAGGCTCATCAAGGTTAACCTTAGTATCCACATGTGCAAATCTGGCTTGCACCCGTTGTATGCACACATAGAATCTATCACACCTGATCATCACATGGTGCTCCGAAACGACGAGTCTTAGCAATGGTGCCTACTAAGGACGAACACTTTATTACTTGATATTTAGTGAGAGGGATCATCTTATAATGCTACCGTCGCAATCTAAGCAATACAAGATGCATAAAAAGGATTAACATCACATGCAATTCATAATATGTGATATTATATGGCCTTTCTTCTTGTGCCTTTGATCTCCATATTCAAAGCACGAACATGATCTCCATCATCACCGGCGTGGTGTCAAGGTCAATGGCGTCGCTTCATGGTTGTCCTCCACTAGTAGCAACTATTACAACTACATTGATGAATAGACACGCAGGTCTTAAACGAAATTTAAAGACAACCATAAGGATCCTTCCGGTTGCCAACTTACAATAAGGATCATTGCATACATCATATATAATCACAATCACAGCATGGCCATATCACATCACAGCACAAGCCCCTGGAAAAACATGTGTAGACGCCTCTAATTTTCTTTGCATGTTTTACGTGGTTGGGGCTTTCGAATAAGAACCGTTCTAACTTACCAACATGAACCACAACATTGATACAAGTATTGTCAAGTGCCCGTTGTAAATTGAATCTTCACTATGGTGGGAGAGACAGACACCCGCAAAGCCACTTGTGCAATGCAAGTTGCATGTTGAGCGTGGAGAAAGTCTCATGTACGATGACATGTAAGGTTAGCCCGGGCCGCTTCATCCCACCATCCTGCAAGATGCAAAGTACACAAAAAGCAAGCGACAACAAAAGCATCAATGCCCATAAAACCATTGTGTTCTACTCGTGCAACAGATCCACGCATAGAGTCGGCTCTGATACCACTGTAGTGTTCGCAGCATGGAAAACAAAAAAAATTCTATCACGGGAACACTCAAAACCAAGATCTATTCTACGAGATTGGTGAAACGAGATTGTAGAGAACTAACCCTCGAAGATCCAAAGCGTTTAACGAGATTCAGATCTCGTTGTTGATGTAGTCGATCACTTTCTGATCTCAAGATCACGTAGATGATCCTTCTGGCGCCACATTTCGGCAGCACTTCCGTAGTCGGTCACATGTATGGTAGTCGATGAAGACCTTTCAGTCCCTTGTTCTAGCAGGGCAGTGGAGTTTTTAGATCTCCTCGTAATCCCAACAACATGACGGTGTGGTGGTGGTGGAGGAGAAGATATTACTGCAGGGTTTTGCCTAAGTCGGAGCAGTGTATGGAGGAGAGAGGGGAGGCGCCAGCAGCTAGGGTTTGGGGTGAGGTGCTATGGGGCGCCCTCACCCCTCCTTATATGGGTGGGGGCTGTGGCCAGGGTTCCCACCCCTGGCCGACTCCTTCCCCAACTCCTCTAGGCCAGCGACAAGGAAGGGGAGAGGGAGAACTTATCCCTCAAGGTTTCCCTTTCCTTCCCTAACTAAGATTTGACTTTTGAAACTAGGATTTGACTTTTCAAACTAGAGTTTGTTTCTCTCTTCCTAGTCCATGCCGAGTTGGCCTAGGGTATGATGCGCCCAGCCCGTCGGGGTATGGTGAATTCCAAGTACCCCCTCCCGGGGTGGTGGACCTTCCAGAATATTCTAGAAGCTTCCAGTCAAAACACCGAAAACATTTCCGAACCCCGGAAATTGACTTTCCTTATATGAATCTTATTCTCCGGACCATTTCGGATCTCCTCTTGATACCCTGGATCCAATCCATGACTCCGAACAACATTCTATCTCCAACTCACATTCCATATCTACTCAAACAACATCGAATCGTGAACTATGTAGACATGATCGAGACACCTCTCTGATCAATAACCAATAGTGGGATATGGAAATCCATAATGGCCCCCACATATTTCTATGATGACTTCATGATCGAATGAACCATTTACATACGATACTAATTCCCTTTGTTGCGCGATACTTTACTTGTCCGAGGTTTGATCGTCGGTATCTCTATACCTAGTTCAACTTCGTTACCAATAAGTACTCTTTACTCGTTCCATGATATGACATCCCTTGTGACCTAGTCACATGCTTGCAAGCCAATTGGATGACATTCCACTGAGAGGGCCCATAGTATATCTATCTGTGATATGGATGGACAAATCCCACTCTTTATCCATGTGCTTCAACACATACTTTTAGAATACCTAATGCCAATTTATAACCATCCAGTTATGAAGTGGTGTTTGATGTCATCAAAGCATCCATCCGGTGATGGTGATTAACATGATCTCATGGTAGAAGGATTAGGTTACTATGTATTTGAAACCTTGTAGCAAACAAAATCTAAATGACTTTGATCTTACGCTACGCTAATTATAGGAGTGTGTCCATCACATCATTCTCCTAATGATACGATCTTGTTATTAATAACATCCAATGTCCATGATCAGGAAACCATGATCATCTATTAATCAACAAGCTTTTTCAACAAGAGGCTTACTAGGGACTCTTTTATGTTTACAAAACACACAAGTATTAATGTTTCCAGTTAATACAATTATAGCATGGGATGTAAACATTTATCATAAACACAATGATATAATAATAACCATTTTATTATTGCCTCTTGGGCATATCTCCAACACTTCTTACATAGTTGACCTCGTTAAGATGGTTTGCTTGTAAGACTTCCAAGAAACAGTGACACCATCAAGTGTAAATATATATCCACTCATTTCCTATATCTCGTCAGCATCAAATATCCAATTTGAATCATTATAACCCTCCACTACCCTCGGATACCCCGTATAGTGAATTCCATAGCTTGCAATGTCTTTTAGATAGCGCATAACTCTCTCAAGAGCATGCTAGTGATCATATCCCGTATTTGCAAATCGACTGAGTTTGCTTATAGCAAAAGCAATGTCAGGCCTCATGGCGCTAGCTAAATACATAAACGAGACAGTAATTTGAGAGTATCTCAGTTGATCTATAATAGTTCCTCGATTCTTTCAAAGTAACACACTAGGATCATATGGTGTAGGAGAAGACTTGCGGTCTGATGAGGATACATTCATAGAGTACTATGATTCTGCTTGTTTAAGATGGAAGGAAATATTGAGCCTCATTGAAAAATATCACAAGGTGAACTCATTCCTAGTTGGACATGATACTTTGATTTATAAGATCAAACTTTATACTACCTAAATCATGGTGTTATTGTTTTACTAGATTTGGCATCTATCAGACTAGCGCCAACGGGAGAAGAGGGAGGAAGGCGACCGAGAGATGAGAGGCTGATGGCCTGCAAGTGCACAGGTTCGTTAGAGAATGTTTTCATGGAAGTATAAATTCCAATTTTTATATCGATCCCAACAAGGAGCTTCGGCAAGTGTTTTTAGGCGGCATTTCAATCACACTCAAGGTGTCACCGGTCTTGAGTGAATTGACTGTAAGTGTTTATGATGGAGGGTTATGAGTAAAAGATAGAGAAAACTTGTGTAGGAAATAAATAAGGAGTAAATTGCATAAAAGTAAAGACGAGAAAGGTATTTGGAGGTCCTGCAGATGAGAAGTTAGGCGTGGAGAGAAACGGTTCATGGTAATAGTGAAAGTGCCAAACGGATAAAGTGGAATACGTGATTGTGATATTTATTATTTGTAAGTGATACGGCAAGCAACCCATATACCGACTAGGAGTCCTCATGGACAATTCTTCCTAGTTCCAATGATACATATGTCTGTTACCACGGAAATGGTCAGCACATTAATTAAGTTCTTTCGACCAGATCAAGGCTTTAATCTTGATGGTTCCTTGTTGTCCTCGAGTAGTGCTAGCTCCTCATTGATATCGGTCGTGTCACTCGAGGGTCACCAATTCACTAGCATACAAGTTCATACCTATGAGATCTCTGGATCATGTTACCTTGGCCCTTAAATTAGATAACAAGCATTAGGAAAACATATATAATCATTATCACAAATTGATAAACACTACAACAATCACAAATGGATGAACATAAAGAAGGCATGACACATCTCACCAATTCCCTACATCTCCCACGCCTATGGGGATTTACTCAGACATGAGAGGAAGACAAAGCAAAGGCATACTTGTATTGCAAATATAAATCATCTCAAAGTTATCATAGCAAAACACAATAGTGTTTGAAGATCAAATCGAATACTAACCAAAGGTAGATCAAATATCAAACTCTAATCTTACAATTGCCAATTTCTCTCTCTATATATATATATGTGGGCATGATGATGAAGTGTGTGTGGTTGAAGAGGTGAAGATCGTCGAGGAACGAGGGGATGTTCTTCTCCTCTTCTAGATCAGATCTCTTCTCTCTGGATGAGTTTTGCAACGGCTGTGTTCTCCTTTTCCTTATCTCCTTTTTATGAAAGTTGATTCTATTGATATAGCGGAGCCGATGGCGTGCAGTACAGGCGCATCCTGACTGCACCACATGTCATTACACGCACTGTGCTCCTCCAATGAAAGAGGCTCCAATCGGGGATTTGCTTCTTTAGGTGCAATTAGCTCATAAATGGCATTAGATCCTTAATAAATGTTCATTATTTGAAAATCATCACACGAAACGAAGGATTCGCTAATTGCCACATTAACATTAGTGGAAAGGGGTAATATTTAGTGAAATCTGGCAATAAACAAGAGGAAAATCGATAGTAAAAAGTGATGAAATTTGGAGCTATCAACTTCCCCAAGCTTAGCTGTTACTTGCCCTCGAGTGAAAAAGCTATAATGAGTAATAGCGAGGAATTGAATCAAGGCAAAAGACTTACAAGTTTGAGGTTGTATCATATTCCATTGTCTCAAATCTTGTAACCTTGAACATGAGCATAATATATCTGAACAGTTGCACTTAAGTCGAATTCCTAAACGCAAATAACTTGGTAGCTAATAATTCTTGAAACTCAAATGAGATCGTCAATAATTTGGCTGGGCTTAAGAATTAATTTCTTTTCATCACTTCCCTTATTATGAGAGTAAAAATGATAAAGGTCGCTTGAGTCAAAGTTAAGGGTGCACAAGTAGATGTCAAAAGAAGGATAATCTTAGAGCTTTTTTATTAACACCCACTTCGATAATCACTGCTATCAAACACCTCTTCTTTTCCTTGTTTTCAAGAACTCTAATTATTCATCTTAGGTGGTGAGGTGAAACCAAAGCTATTGAAAAGCACAAAATGTTTTCATCTCCTATCTCCTTTTCTTTTTCTTCCTCCTTCAAGGATCAAAGATTGTTTTATTTTTATAAATGCTTACACTATATTTGAGAGTACTAATACTTTTGACCATATAGCGACACATATGCCGCTCATGTCATCAACTCATAGCCGAAATCCAGGGTTATACCATAGATCGTTCAGAGTCCACCGGAGTTGTTAGCATCCCAAAGGTGTGTATGAGAAACATATAATTGTTTCCTCTCTCTCTTTTTTAGCTAGGTAAAACAGGTTTTAGCATCTCCCTCTCCCACTGTAATGAAGGGAATATGTCCGAGAGGAAATAATTAGGTGGTTATTATCGTATTCCTTGTTTATGATAAATGTTTATTTTTCATGCTATATTATATTAATCGGAAACATTAATACATCTGTGTTTAATAAACAAATAAAGAGTTCCTAGTTATGCCTCTCATATAAACTAGCTTGTTGATTAACAAGATGATCAAGGTTTCCTGATCATGGACATTGGATGTTGTTAATAACGAGGTCACAACATTAATGGAATGATGTGATGAACATTCATACGAAGTATAGTAATACGATCAAAGTAATTATGTTTAAATTTCTATAACATCATTACAAGTGACTTTAGTCCTTAGACCATGAGATCATGTCAATCACTAACATATGAAGAGTAGCTTGATAACATCAAATGTCACACCATAACAGGGTAACAATAAAGGTGGGTTCGGATACTCCGATAATGTTATGTAGAGGCTCATGAATCACGAGTGGGATTTGTCCATGTAACATCCCAAAAATATTGATCATGATTATCAAAATCTAATCACCAAAATTAGGGCTAACAAAACCTTTTGTTAAATAAAAATCAAATGAATGCATGTGTGTATGTAATGATTGTAAGAATGCATGATTGGACTTGTGTGATTGATCTAAATAGCAAGGAATGGCTTAAAGATGAAAATAACATCATCTAAAACATTTCCAAGGAGAAACAAAACAAGAGAAAATCAAAAAACAAAACAAATCAAGCAAATGGTCATTTTTGCCAATCTTGCTCACTAGGCCACTTTGAGTGTTTCTAGTCCAAGATT
Organism: Avena insularis; assembly: GCA_023614405.1. Lineage (NCBI taxonomy): Eukaryota > Viridiplantae > Streptophyta > Magnoliopsida > Poales > Poaceae > Avena > Avena insularis. Next base: position 94,295,397 of record CM042695.1, read on the forward strand.
CTAAATAGAAACTTTTCCATTTCTCTTCACTCCTTGCAAGACCAAGTAAAAGTGAATCAAAGCCCACCTTTCAAACCTGCAGAAACATTTGGCAACTTGATTCAAATCACATTTCAAAATTGAATCTGATTCATATGTGAAGATCACCCCTTTTTAAAAAACCACCCAAACCAATTACACTTGACCAGGACCACTAACCAGAGACTCCCTAGTATGTAACCAACACATCCACCTAGTTTGAATCCAAAATTCAAATTTGAATCTCTTTCGTCCATTTCATCAAACACCTTGCAAACAGAAATCAAACAAACCACAAACACTATTGTGAGCAGTGATCAGTGCCTAACTTGTTCCCTATCGAGCTCACACTACACTCTCAATAGATCATCTAACTTGTTTACCCTCTCTAGCTCATTATAAAGCAGACCATGCCATCAATGGCAAGCAGGACGAGAGCGACATTGCCACCCCCATGTTGCCAGCGAGATAGGAGAAGCACTAGCCACGCCAACCTTGTCTGAGACACTCTCCACCGTCCACCGCCACCCCCTGTCCAAGCCTCGAGCGCAGCCAGCCCCTGGACCACACAACCCGAGCGTGCCCAGTCTCTCTGCAAGCGTGCCAAGAGCGTGCCAGAGCGTCACCCGTGACACACGCCCATAGACCGCGCGCTACCCTCGTCGCGTGCAAGAAGGATCGCCAGCACCCCAGCAACACCGCGAACATGCTCATTCGCCGCCGCACGGACCGAAGATGCTGTGCGCCATTAAAACTGCCATCAGATCCCGCCCAGAGCACCGCGACGTTCCTATCGCCTCGCACCGCCCCACGCCTCGCCATCAAGCCGCTGAGCTTCGCCAGGAGGAAACGCACCGTAACCTACCTTTTCCCACGCCCGTAGCTCACTGTAACGACGACACCGATGAGCTCCGCCCGCGCCATTCGGTCCCCTTCTGGCACTATAAATAGAGGCCACCCCAGCCCGAATTATTCACACCATCTCACTCCCCTCTCTCTCAGAAGCACCCCACCTCACTCCCGAAGCAAGGCGAGCAGCACATCGCAGGAATTTGGCCGGAGTTTGCCGCTGCTGGAGGAGAAGGGCGTCGTTGATTGGAGTCGCCCCAGGAGGAGCCACCGGTACCAGGAGGTTCGCCGTTGTCGACTTTGTCGTTCGCCCCCATAGCTGACCCTCGCCTGAGCCCCGGTGAGCCTCCCACGACCCCCACTAGACACGCTAGGGCTCGACCTCGCCGCGTCCTGTTCAGGCATGGACGATGAACCACAGCCATAGGATTAGAGTTTGATCGCGCGGCCCTAATCGTCACATACCGCTTTGCACCTCTCTATCTCACTGACGAGTGTGGACATCCACTTAAACCAGGCCACGCGCGCTGTGTGCAGTGGGCCAGCCCAGTTAACATCTCGCGCAACCTAGTAATTCAAATTTAGATTTATTCTTTTAGTTTCAAACTCAGTTCTATACCTAGATTCAAAAATCAACCCAACTTGATTCACTAAACCAAAATGCATGAAACCAATTTTGTTAGAAAGGTACTGGAGTGCTTAATCCAAGCCCGTTTGATTCAATTTATTTGGAATTATAGATCACCTATAGTAAAAATAACAAGGCAGAAGCTTTTCTGCATTCAAACATTTTTCAAAATTCAACCACAAAAGCTTTTGAGTTGATTCCAACTCTCAAAAATTACATTTAACTCTAACTTTCTGAATATATAAAATTATATAGGTTTACTTGCATAAATAATGGTTAAGCAATAAAAGAATGCCTCATAGTCCATTCTAGTCACTTTTATTAATTAAAATAAAAAGTTTAAACCTTATTAAATTGTGACACCACTTTAAATCACATTCCCAAGTACTGGAATATATGGTGATGACATGTGTCAACATGATCCCATGTTTTAGTTGGAGAATATTAAATCTTAAGTAGTTTTTCAATGAGTAGAAACTACTTTTCCAAAGTCAAATAAATGAGACAATTGCTTTGATGATGGTAATGTTTGTGATGATCCTAGATCATCTAGTGAAAACTTTGGTGTGATAAATAGAACTAGTTAAGTATTGTGTGGTGATTGTTTACCTCGTATTTATTTATAGACGCTAGTACCGACCAAGGATACGAGGAGGAAGGAGATTACTACGAAGAGGAAGCCGAGGAGAACTTCAACCACTGCTCTGCACAAGTCAAGCCTATACTTGCAAACTTGCAAGCCTCACTGTACAAATTGACTGAGAAAGCTAATCCTTGCAAGCTTACCTTACTTGATACCCAATCCTAGTTTTACTTGCAAGCTTAGTATTCTATTCCTTTATCAAAGCTTTCTCTTAGAGTTTACTTAGTCACTTGTAGATTTTAGAAAGATATATTAAGGTAGCATAAAGAGCATAAAACTTGGCCTAAGTTAGATAACCTTGATGTCATCCTGAGGCATGGGATTGAAATTAGATAAGATACACTTGTTTACCACCCTTCATTAGTATTTACCCCCACTTGTATATGCTAGTGCTAAGCATAAAAACTGATCAACTTTAGATGGGAATACTTGGTGAAACTGGTTATGAAAACCTTAGAATGATGAGTCATTCTACTGGAATGTTTTGACATGTGTTCTTGAACAGCAAATGATTTTGATGATGAAAATGTTAAGGCATGAGTCTTAGCCCCTTTATAAAACTGATGGTTGTCTGGATGCGATACCATTCCAATTTTACCGTACAACCACAATACCCAAAGATTGGGTAGGGCTTGACTGGAAACTTATATACCTTAGTATGGGTCCCTTGCGGCCAAGGTTTGAGCTGAGTCTACCTTGTGAAGATTGTCCACTTGTGTAGTACCCAAAATGACAGTTGGTCATGGTTGGGAGTCCAAACTCAGAGAGGTGCCTATACTAGGGAGTGTAATTGAAAGGTTAGGATTGATTATCCGCATACTAAGTATGGTGAATTCAGGATTGTTCCTAATGGATGTATCGAATGTTGTGGTGAAAGTGTACCACCTCTACAGAGTGTCAAACTATTCGAATAGCCGCGTCATGATTATGGATGCTTGGAGTGGCCATCTGTTCATCGCCGATGTTTTCAAAATGACTTGAGAAATGATTTGTGATTTTGACTTGACCACAACAGAGTTGTGATATGAAATTCAAGTTCCCACTTAGGCGTTATAAAACTTCAACTAGCTTTCTTTGCTTTTGAACTCAGTAGCGATAAATCTGGATTTTTGCAAAACAACCCTAGAGCTTAGTATATCCTACTCAAAAACCACTTCACTTGTTATTATTAGTTTGCGAGTACTTAAAGATTACTCATGGCTTTGTCCCTGGCTATTCCCGTGGCCAGACTATGAAGAGGACTATCAGGAGGATGGACAACAGGAAGTTTATGACAACTAGGATCATCTCCCATCGTCAGCATTGCCTGTGACCATGAAGATGGAGCCTCGCCTATGCTATCGTTATTATTATGTTATTCCGCTGCTATGATTGTATTAAGACTGGATCATGTGATCCTTATTTGTGTAAGACCTTATGTATGGTTTGTAATGGATGATGTACTATGATATCCAAATCTGTTATGTCTCACAAAAATGGTAATCGTGGGATTGCGATGTATGGCATAACAGGCATCTGGGATTAAAAATCCGGGTGTTGACAAGTTGGTATGAGAGCCATCCTGACCATAGGAGTCCCTAGTTAGAATGGACATTTGAATCAAAAACTTGTCTCAACACCAAGGAAGTGAGTATTTATGAAAACTTATTCTCATTCTTATCACTTAGACTCTTTCATGAAAATTCATGTTCCTCAAAAATTCTTGCAAACTTATCTAAAATTTGACACACTTGCTCACTCTACTAACTTACTCGTCATATATTCTTATATATGGACGTGAAGTATAGCAAGTTTTATCAGTTGGGGAATGGAGGAGACCTCATCTTTGAGCGTGACTTGGACTAGCTGTCGGAGATGCTAGAGCGTCCGCACCCCAAGTTCTTCGGAGCTCAGCCCAATGATCAGGAAGGAGAGGAGTTGTAATGTCTAATTGTTGCAAGTCTTAGAGGAAAGATTGAAGTCCCCACCATAGAGGGAATTCAGTTCACCATCAGAGAAAACAACTGGCTAGATGGACTTGTGATATGTCGGAAACGTATCTATTTTTTGATGATCCATGCTTGTTTTGTATCTACTTTTCTTTGCTTTGTCTATACTTTGAGGTGTTTTTATATCTTTTCTGGAACTAACCTATTAACAAGTTTCTATAGTGCCAGTTGCCTGTTTTCTTCTGTTTTCGTTCCAGAAAGGCAGAAAATCAATATTCTCGGAATTGGACGGGACAAAAGCCAAAGTTATTATTTTCCCGGAGCAACACGGAACCACGAAGCAGATCCGGAGGGGGGCCACAGGGTGGCCGCACCCCCTAGGCGCTGGCAAGCCCTGGAGGCGCCCATAGGGGGTGTGGGCCCCCTGGACTCCCACCGACCTTGATTCTTGCGCCTATAAGAAGCCTCTGACCCAAAAACCGTAGGGCATCTAGAAGAAATCCACGAAAACCTCCGTAGCGCCATCGCCATCAAAAGGGAGATTCAGGGGATAGAAAGTCTCTGTTCCGGCACCCTGCCGGGACAGGGAAGTGCCCCCGAAGCCATATCCATCGATCTCCATCACCATCTTCATCACCATTTCCGATTCCCATGATGAGGAGGGAGTAGTTCTTCCTTGAGGCTGAGGGCTCTACTGGTAGCTATGTGTTCATCTCTCTCTCTATGCATGATCTTGTTGTGGTCATGAGCTTTGTAATCAAGTAGATCTACCTTGCTACTCAAGTGCTTCATTAGATCTCTGCTCTCCCCATGTGTGTGAAAGTGATAGCGTGCACGCCATGGTGGCACTTAGGTTTTAATCTACATAAATACTCTTTGTGCTTTAATAGATCTATGCTTTTCCCCACGTGTGTGAAAGTGACAGCGTGCATACCGTTTGTGGCACTTTGGCTAGATTGAATATTTGTTATGAGTTATATTTGGAGTTGGATGTCTTTATGAAATTGTGGTGTTTGTTGGAACCATTTAGTGCTCAAGGTGACAGTGTGGGGTTATCTAGATTGGGGAAGGCCCTACCATGGATTAGAGTGTCCAACCCGAGAGTAGTTAAGAGTAGGATCATGAAGAGAGGATATTTATATGAGAGAGTGTTCACTAGTGAAAGTATGATCCCTAGGCCTTGTTTCTAAGCATTGAAACACCGTTTTGCTACTAGATCTGTTGCATGTTTGCTTGCTTTAGTCTTTACCTCACCGTCAAGCTGTTTTCTAGCACCATTACCACTTTTATTTCACTATCTCTTCGCCGAACTAGTGCACCTGTATTGGGTGTGTTGGGGACACAACAGACTTCTTGTATCTTGATTGTAGGGTTGCTTGAGAGGAATACCTTTGACCACTTCCTCCCTGATTTCGATAAACCTTGGGTCATCCACTTAAGGGAAACTTGCTGCTATTCTACAAACCTCTGTACTTGGAGGCCCAACAACTATCTACAAGAATAGAAGTGCGTAGACATCAAGCTATTTTCTGGCGCCATTGCCGGGGAGGTAAGGTAAAAGGTACTCACATCCTGGTGTGTGAGTGCTCGAAGTTATTTCCTTTAGATTCTGCAATTTTGTATTTTTTTTTCTTGTTTTCACTAGTTAGGCTTAATGGAAAACAACAACAAAAAATTAGAGAGCTTTATAGTGTTTATCTTGAGTTAGGACATGAAGTGTTTGAAGAGAAAATTAAAAAACCTATGGAGCTTTATTTGCATGCTAATAGCAATGTTATTAGTATGAATTCTTTGGACACCATTGTTGCTAATGCTATGGAAAAGTCTAAGCTTGGGGAAGCTAGTTTTGATGAAAATTATCTTTTTAGTCCCCCAAGCACGAAGGAGAAAATTTACTTTGATGATACTTCACCTCCAATATATGATGATTACAATGATGAATATGATATTTTAAGTCCACCCACTATTGAAGAGAAAAGTAATTGTGATTACAATATGCCTCCTATATTTGATGATTATGGTGTTGAGAATAACAATGATAGCTATTTTGTTGAATTTGCTACCACTACAATTAATAAGAATGACTATGCTTATGTGGAGAATAATAATTATTTTATGCATGTGGCTCATGATAAGAATGTTTTATGTGATAGTTATATTGTTAATTTTATTCATGTTGCCACTGAAAGTTATTATGAGAGAGGTAAACATGGTCTTATGTATCTCAACAATATTAAGTTTCCCCTCTTTATGTTGAAAATTTCGAAGTTGCGCTTGTTTTGCTTTCCTATGCTTGTTGCTTTGTGCTTTCATGACTTATTTATTTACAAGATTCCTATGAATAGGAAGTGGGTTAGACTTAAATGTGTTTTGAATTTGCTTCTTTATGCTCTCTTTTACTTCAATTCATATGTCTTATGTGAGCATCTTCTCAAACTATCAAGCCTAACTTAAAGGCGTTAAAGAAAAGTACTTGTTGGGAGATAACCCAAGAGTTTCCTTGATTCTTGGAAGTTATTACTTCAGTAATGACCTCTTATTATCCTTTTTGTTTGCTTTTTGTGCCAAGAAGTACCTATAATGAGAGGGAAGTAAGATTTGGGGAGTTGCTGTCCTGAAACATATTTATGTCCTCCACCATAAAGATTCGTGAGGAGTCTCTGTAACTCGTATTAAGCTAAAACTTTACGAATAAATCCCCCAGTATGTTAGCTAACTTTAGTTAGTTCAACACTTTTTGATTTGAGCAACATAAGGTCTTCAGAAAAATCGGTTTCTACTTGCTGGTCTGTTTTGACAGATTTCTGCCATTATTTGCATTTGCTTCTTATTGATTCCTTTTTGGGTTCTTTTTGGGAAACTGAGATTTTTGAAGGAGTTGCTACAGTATCTTGTGTTTTTAATGAAAAGTTTTGCTGTCCCAAAGCTTTTCCAGAGGTCTAATATCTTTTGAATATACTAATGTTGCTAATGAAGATTGTGTGAAGTTTTGTATGAAGGAAAATTTGCAGGTGTAGAGAAAGAATGATGTAATGAGATGAAGAATGGACAAAATCTCAAGCTTGGGGATGCCACCCCGTGTCATCCCAAGAAATATTCAAGAGGTACAAGCGTCAAAGCTTGGGGATGCCCAAGGGCTTGGGCATCCCCTTCTTCATCAATAAAAATCTCAGGTCTTTCTAGACACTTCGTTTTTATTGTTTCGTGCACAATTGTGTTGTTCTTGGAGCGTCTTAGTTTTCGTTTTTGGTTTTTGTTTGCTTAGTTTTCTTGAATAAAGTTGGTTGATGACAACACACCTTTTTGGAGAGAGACACACTCTGTTTTCATTGCCTAGAACACTCTAGTTTTCACACTTGTTGTTCTGTGAGTGTTCTCTTTTGCTAGCACTATGTTTAGCCTTAGTTTTCTTGAGCTTTTAGCTTAGAACTTTTTAGTTCTTCTTTGTGGATTTGTGAGATAATCTCACTGATCTTTATTGATTATTATCTTTGTTAGTTGTTTCAAATAAGTTGCTTGGTGTTGGAAAGGAGTAGTAAGTTTTTGCTTGCAAGTGCAAGAGGAGCTTGCATTGACTGTGACTTAGACACTAGCATGACATGCAAGGTGTTGTTTTGATCTTATGCTTCGTGATTATTGCTGTATCATGTTTTGTTCCAAACAATTGGGATTGCTTAGTGTGCCTTGAAGAAATTATGCATTGTTTTAGCATGGAAAAGCATAGTATTGTGGTATTCTCCTTTGATGCTTTGTTTGGGTTGACCTGGCACATGCTCACACCATGTTATGACTATGACAAGTCACCACAGCCTCTATGATCATTTAGTCCTTGACTTATAGTACCACTCTATGCTTTGATTAGTAATGCTTTGTTGCTCTCCATGATTATGGCCATTATTGCTCTCTTAGTTGTTGCTCCCAGTCTTTTGCTAGCCTCCACTTGTGTGAGTAAGTTCTACTCATGCTTCCAACTCCCAAGAAACCAAGTTATTCCAAAGTGTCCACTATAAACTCCTATGCATGGTGTGTTACACCATTCCAAGTATATTCTTGTTTTCAGCTATCTTCCAATTAAAAAATATTTTGTTATGTGAAAACTTAGTGATTAAAGACCTCACAAACTTGATGGCACACTCTATATTCTTTGCCACTAATAAAATTGAACCATTGTGTCATCTATGTTGTATATGATTGCACTTATACATTGGAATTAGCAGAACCGTGCTATCACGGGGAACATTTTCAACATTGCACTTGTACTTTGTACTCAGTTGATATCATGCTCTTTTGTCTATGGATGTCACCGGTGTGAAATAAAGAGGGAACTTGTAAGTCCATGGAGTTTGTATTTTGTGTTAGAGAAACGCCTGGGCCGCTATCCTAAGCCATGCCTAATCATGGTGGAAACTTGCAGCATCACCATAGTGACATCTATGAAGCATTCTTCTTATATAAAAAAGAGACACATTGAGAAAAGAGGAAAGAGAGAAAAAATCACCATATTCCCATGGTACATAAGAAGAATTGCTGAGATGCTCATTGTCTGCTTGCCTTGTCATTTTGGTTATGGGAAAGCTCCTGTACCATGTGCAAGGGGTACCCCGTTGGCGGTTCTCAATGATATGCAAATAATTACAATGACAAGAACTTACGGGAGACTAAATTTGATTAGCATGAGATGTGGCCCTCGTATTCAAGGGACTTGAGATTGCCAACTTATACTTCATCAAGCATATACTCCATCTTTGTTCACTTTAACCTTAATCACTTCAAGATGCTTATGATAGGGGCAATGAGGGATGAAAGCTAACAAGTACCATAATTTTTGGAAGCACTTTTTGAAACTTGAAATCCCTGCTTCCTTTATAAAAGGTATTTCTTCCACCACTATTGAGTCTCCACCTTCTACCTTTAGGCACCATTAAGGTAGCATAGTTGTCATTCTGTGTGCAGTGTTCCAAAGCTTATTAATTGATGCATATTGTGATATTACTTATTCTTGTGCTATTTGTTTCTAGTCACCCTTGTGAACTTTGAAGGTGTCCCATGCATCTATTTGCTACTTTATGAGGGACATGCTGATTGCCACTATGCTATGTTTTCTGTATGTGAAACAAACAAACGTTTTTCAATGCATGTTATTCATGATCTTTGTTTGTAGCTTTTCATGATTGCATGCATAGTTACTATGTCCTATTGTTAGAAATCCATCTTTCATGCACATGTTTAGAGTTCTTTAATCACAGCTTTCAATGCTTGCAAATGGATTGATCTTTATTGTGAGGGTGCATGTCACCTCAAAAATTATTATTTTTATCACTTACGTACTCGAGGACGAGCAAGAGTTAAGCTTGGGGATGCTTGATACGTCGGAAACGTATCTACAATTTTTTATGCTCCATGCTTGTTTTGTATCTACTTTGCTTTGCTTTGTCTATACTTTGAGGTGTTTTTATATCTTTTTTGGAACTAACCTATTAACAAGTTGCTATAGTGCCAGTTGCCTGTTTTCTTCTTTTGTTGGTTCCAGAAAGGCAGAAAATCAATATTCTCGGAATTGGATGGGACAAAAGCCAAAGTTATTATTTTTCCTGGAGCAACACGGAACCACGAAGCAGAGCCGGAGCGGGGCCATAGGGTGGCCGCACCCCCTAGGCGTGGGCAAGCCTTGGAGGCGCCCACAGGGGGTGTGGGCCCCTGGACCCCACCGACCTTGATTCTTGCGCCTATAAGAAGCCTCCGACCCAAAAACCCTAGGGCATACAGAAGAAATCCAAGAAAACCTCCGTAGCGCTGCCACCACCGAAAGGGAGATTTGGGGGATAGAAAGTCTCTGTTCCAGCACCCTTCCGGGACGGGGAAGTGCCCCCGGAGCCATCTCCATCGATCTCCATCGCCATCTTCATCACCATTGTTGATTCCCATGATGAGGAGGGAGTAGTTCTTCCTCGAGGCTGAGGGCTCTACCGGTAGCTATGTGTTCATCTCTCTCTCTATGCATGATCTTGTTGTGGTCATGAGCTTTGTAATCAAGTAGATCTACCTTGCTACTCAAGTGCTTCATTAGATCTCTGCTCTCCCCATGTGTGTGAAAGTGATAGCATGCACGCCATGGTGGCACTTAGGTTTGAGTCTATATAAATACTCTTTGTGCTTTAATAGATCTATGCTTTTCCCCACGTGTGTGAAAGTGACATCGTGCATACCGTGTGTGGCACTTTGGCTAGATTGAATATTTGTTATGAGTTATATTTGGAGTTGGATGTCTCTATGAAATTGTGGTGTTTGTTGGAACCATCTAGCGCTCAAGGTGATAGTGTGGGGTTATCTAGATTGGGGAAGGCCCTACCATGGATTAGGGTGTCCAACCGGAGAGTAGTTAAGAGTAGTATCATGAAGAGAGGATATTTATATGAGAGAGTGTTCACTAGTGAAAGTATGATCCCTAGGCCTTGTTTCTAAGCATTGAAACACCGTTTGCTACTAGATCTGTTGCATGTTTGCTTGCTTTAGTCTTTACCTCACCGTCAATGTAGAGGGAGTGTCCCAACCTTTATTAACATATAAGGTGGAATCCCCTGTGTTTACAATGCTAGTCCCTGGATCAATAGCTAGCATCCATAGTTTAGATGTAATATCAAGAAACAAAGGTCATAATATAACTTTATAACCAGGAATAACATAATTTTATTACATCTTTACATAGCTCATTTGGCTATTACATTACATTGCAGCGGAATAACTATAGTCATGGGGTCCTTCATCTTCAAAGTGCCACAGGCAAATGTTGGTTGTAGACTTTGTAATCCTAAACAATCAATATTCACAAAAATCAATCAAACCTGCAACATTACAAGTTACAGCCACAAGGGTCAATACATTTGAATTGTATTGGCAAGTTTCACTACTAAGTTGAATGTAAGTGGATCCTATCATTACATGCAATTTGGCTAGGTAGGGTTTGAGGCTCATTTGCAGAAGCAAAATTTATCTTATCTTTCAAAATGGTTTTTATCTTTGATCAAATCTTTGAAAATCCCTTGGCAAATCCCAAGTGTTTAAGTTGTTAACAAAATCTCCTTGCACACCTTGGTAACCCCAAGTGTATCAAGTTTTCAACAAAATCTCTTGAGCTCCTTGGTAACCCCAAGTGCATCAAGTTTTACCAAATCTCTTGAGCTCCTTGGTACCCCCAAGTGCATCAAGTTTTATCAAATCTCTTGAGCTCCTTGGTACCCCCAAGTGCATCAAGTTTTTGTTTTAGAAATTGGAATGTCGAGATTTCCCATAGATTCAAACTTTAGTTGCTCAGTATTGTCCATAACCGGGGACACGGCTAAGTACTTAGATTTTATTATCTTCTGCAGAAGTTGCACACTTTACCCACATGTCACAATCCCATCTTTGTGCCACCAGTGGCCACTGGATTAGTGCTCACCAAGATGGAGTACTGGCAGATTGAGAATGTGACGAAGTCTTTCCAAAGGGTCCTCCCATACACCATTGCTAGCTTGTCTTCAGCACCCATGTAGGATTCCAGGTCCCCATGTCCGATAACTGAAGACAATGCATGGGTCTTCCCAATGTAGTTGACTAAGCCAGAGCCATAATAGCATGTGGTTGCACACGAAAGCCACAATTGGAGAAACATGTTCAATCTCTAAGTTTCCTGGGTGGTTTCTTTTGGAGCACAACACAAAGAGATTGCCATAGACATGGTTCCTTTTGTTGCCACCTTCTCCAAAACTCAAAGTATCCTTGGCCACCCAGGTGGTTCATTGAGTCCTTGTTTTATTATATAAAAAACACAAGTCCTTTTCTCAATTCCATAAAATCTCAACATGTATCTCTTTTCAAAATATAGCATGGCTAAGCATGTAACAACTACATTGTTTTCTCTAAGGAATGTATAGGGTATCCTATTATGATTTAGCATAGCATAAGTATAAAATTGTTTTCATGCATGTTTCAAAATCCACTAAGTATAATGAAAATAGTAGGACTTTAGATGATAGTGTCACTTGCCTTTTTGGTAGGGAATGTTGGTTCACTCCTTGATCTTGCTAGTCTCACACTTTTCTAACTTCACTACAATCAATCAAGCAAACACCATATCAACAAGCATTCCAAACCAATAGTCAAACAATTCACACACATAAAACAATGGGATCTAAGTCATGCATGTAAGCATGCAGGAGATGGTTCTATTTGCAAAGGTGGTCTCCACTAGGCTTCTAAACTTTGTAAGGTTCAAAGTGGTCATTTTCCAAAGTGGTCATTTGCAAAAGGGTTTTATCCATAAACCATTTTTAAATCCATTCATTATTTTATGTGGTGGAAAATATTTTTATCAAAGCAACAACTCTAGGTTGTTCACCAAATAAGTTGTTGTTTCTCAAAACTTGGTGTTTAGGGTCAGTAGGTTTGGTCCAAAACATTTTCCCAAAGTTTTTACTCCAAAATCATTTTCATAACAAAACCTTTATTTTTAAGTGGTTAGAAATGGGCTAAACCAATTAATCCATCCTAAATTTCACCAAATTCATTTTTAACTCCATGGGTTGGTTCCTAGGGTCAGTAAGTTCACCACCAACCAATTTGCAAAGAATTTAACCCTAAAAACATTTTTGAATCATTTTTTTAATCTAAACAAGCATACAAAAGTTTCTGCAAAAACAAACATTCTAACAGATACTATTTGCTAAACAAAAGGCATGGTTGGCTAGGGCTTGTTCCACTGATTCCAACGATATCAAATTTGTAAATTTTGGACGTGTGGATCAAAAGTTACAAAGGTTTGAAAATCACATTCTAATCTGATTTCAAATCTGTTTTTAAACAGAACTGGCGACACGCGTCATGTTTTGATTGGACGGTACCGGTTTGTTCGGATCGACAGACGCAGACCGCAGGATCTAACTTAGATCTAGCGGCGCAGAGGCATACGATACCTCTTCGATTATATTCTATCATAGCCATACGTTTTTGATCCAACGGACACAAACAACAGGCCACTAACAGGCGGCGCTCGACGGCTGCGCACGGCGGCGATGGTCAGATGGTGGCGGCGCCGGCGATACAGGAAGCTAGAAGGGAAGGGAAAGTGCTCACCGTGATCGCAAGGACGTGGTGATGCTCAACGTACGGTCGGCTCGGCAAGGGGCACTCAGGGTTGCGGTGGATTGCTCGCCGGAGTAGGTTCTGGCGACGGGTGGTTCTGTTCGCGGTCGAAGGCGACGCTGTCGATCACATGAAGTCAAACAGAGGGCATGGTTAGGTGCATTAGAGTGAGGCGAATGTGGGAGCGTGAAAGAGAAAGCGCGGGGCGGTCTGGACTTACCAGGAGACGTCGTCGGAGATGTTGCAGACGCGGCGGCGCTCAGAGCTTTGTTGAAGACGGCATTCTGGGGCGCCCACGGTTGAGCGGAGGGTACTGGGATAAGCGTCTGGGAGTGGTGAGTGTGCTCGTGTGCTCGGGGAGGTAGGAGGTGGCGAGGCTCAGCCGGAATTGGAGGAGGAAGCTCGTCGGAGCAACGGCGGTTTGGAGATGATTTCGAGCAGCCTGGTGGCGAGGAGGAGTTGGCGTTTGAGGGGAATGACAGAGGGAGGAGAGGCGCTTAAGTGCACGCGGTCACGGGCTGAATCAATGCGTGGTTAAGGAGGAATCAAGCGCGCATTCAACAGCAGAAACGGCGACGAGGTTTGGGGGAGAAGAAGTCGCGCGGGTGAGGAGGATGAACAGGAGAGGTGGGGTCCAGTCGTAAGTGAGAAAAGGAGTGAGGGAAGGGTCCACGGTCATTCCTTTTGAATGTCTGGTGAGTGAGATAACGTTTCGCTGAGGAAGTGGAAGTGGGCTGCGAGTTGGGCCTTGCTGGGCTGCTGGTTGAGTTGAGTCAAATTCTATTTTTTTCTTTCCTGAAACCTTTTTCCTTTTCTATTTCTAATTTCTGTTTTGAAATTCAAACAACACTCAAGCATTCAAATCAATTCAAACAATCACTAAACTTTGTAACTTTGAATTTGGTTCTGTTCAGTAACATAAACCAAAATTCCAAACCAAAATAATAATTTTATTTTAGGGTCCATTATTAAATAAATAAATAGACCATGTTTAATAAATCAAATAGGATTTGTTTTATCTAAATACTCCTTTTGAAATCTAAAAACCAAATCAGTAGGTTTTGTTTGAGAAAATAAAATACTTGGAAAACTTACTTTAAATAAATAAATAAGTTTTGATGTTTTGGAAATAGTAAAACCTTTATTAATGAAACTTGGATAATATATCCTTATTACTTTATTTAAATAAACTTTTACTAATCTTTTTCCAAATAGAAATATTTTGTTTTAAAGGCTTGGCCAAGTTTTAATTTGGCTTATAAAATAATCCTTATTTAAAATCCTTCCTTTTCATTTGAAAACCAAATCCTTTTTATAAAAATATTTCAAAGTAGTAATAAAATATTTTTTATTTTTCCTTTATTAAATATTTATCTTTTTAATCCCTTTAGGATTTTATTTGTTCAAAAATAGGTTTGAAGATTCCTATTGGAATTCAAAAAGTTTCTTCTGGCCCTGAAAATCAAACAAAGTTTTATTTTATTCATTTATTTTTCACATTACAAGATTTGGAAAATCTTGGGATGTGACAGGCTACCACCCTTAAAATAAATCTCGTCCCGAGATTTGGGAAGGCTAGGGTTACAAGTAGGCTCAAACAACTAGGGTACTACCACCCTTAAAAATTTTCAACTAAATTACATGTTGGCTTGCTTGGAATCTTGGAGAACTCCTCTGGGAAAACATCTGCATTGTGTCCTTTGTTTCCACACTTGACTCATGGGCCAAGGTTGAGTTTCTCCATAGGCTTGTTCAACTTGTTCTTCATCTTTTTTGGACAATTGCTTGCATAAAGTCTTGGGTTCTTGCAATTGAAACAGTTGATATCTTTGAGTTCTTTACGTAGCTCTTGTGGACAAGTTGCTACATAATGGCCTAGCTCTTTGCAGTTGTTGCACACCACTTGGACAATTTCCTTATTCTTCTTGTTCTCTGGGCATTCACTGGAATAGTGTCCCATTTCCTTACATTTATGACATTGCACATGGCTCTTGTCCTTCTTTTGCTTCTTGGGTTTCTTTGGTCCTTTGAACTGGGTTGTCTTGTTTGGAGGTATAAGTGGTCCTTTTCCTTTGTCATCAACTCTCTTGGTAGACTTGGATCCTTCTGGATGGTTTGCAATCATTTGTTGCACTCCACCTTATTTCCTTTGTTCAATAATAGAATAAATGGGGCATTGGATAGGAGTATGATTGTTTCCTTCACATAGGTAGCAAGTAGCTTGAGAAGTGGGACATTGTCCAACAGGATGTTTCTCTTCATAGTTGGGGCATTGATTTCCATGCTCCTTGGAGGTATGATCCTTGTCTCCACAAATAATGCAAGCTGGGGATCCATCTAGAATAACATTTCTGTCATCCTTGTTGACACAAACTTTCTTGGAATAGTTTTCTTCCATTTTGATCATTTGATCAGTCACCTTAAGTATTAGTTGGCCTTGTGTTTCCAAAAATCCTTGCAGGGCTGGATCTTCTCCACTAGTGTTAGCTATGAATTGAGCTGTCACTTGGTTCAACTGGTGTTGGGTTGCTATGAGCTCTTTCATGTTGTCCTTTTGGTTGGTGTTGGTGTCATCAACCTTGAGGTTGGAGTCTCTTGGAGTAGTCATCTGTTTGGGGTTGAATGAGGATTAGAATAGGCAGGATATTTCTAAGGAAACAATTCTAATCACACACATCACAATTCACACAAGCAATGTGCAAGCATTCACAAACAACTTTTCACTCAAACAACAAAGTTCAAGCATATACCTAGGCAACAAAATATTTTTGTTACACCACATAAGTTGGTGTGTTTGACTTAACTAAAATATGGTGGTCCATCTATATGGTTCACTTGTGATCTTTCCATCCTTCTTTGGTTGACTCTTCTTTTCATGAGGTCATGGTTTCTTTGGGAAAAACTCTTGGTTACCTCGACTTCTAGTGAAGTGAACTCCTTCTAACTTTTGCATTCCCTCAGTCTCTAAATCTTGAGCAAGATTTCCTTGTCTCACATGTAGTCCTTACTGATATCCAAGTTGGAGGTCCTTGATGAACATGCTGAAGATGTTGAAGTCATTAGAGTTGAAGAAGTTGAAGTCATTAGAGTTGAAGAAGTTGAAGTCATTAGAGTTGAAAGTGTTGAGGGAGTCCTTTGCACATGGTGTAGTCTTGGGCCATGGGGTAGGTTTCCATCAAGTTGAAAAATAGAAGAGATGTAGAGTTGAAACCAAAATGATTGAGAAAAGAGTTTACAAGATCGTTTGTAAATAAGTTTTGGTACAAACACAACTCCTATTTCTCTAAGGGGTTTTTGTCCAATCCTAGGTTTACAAATCCTACAGGCAACACAATGCTCTGATACCATCTGTAGAGGGAGTGTCCCAACCTTTATTAACATATAAGGTGGAATCCCCTGTGTTTACAATGCTAGTCCCTGGATCAATAGCTAGCATCCATAGTTTAGATGTAATATCAAGAAACAAAGGTCATAATATAACTTTATAACCAGGAATAACATAATTTTATTACATCTTTACATAGCTCATTTGGCTATTACATTACATTGCAGCGGAATAACTATAGTCATGGGGTCCTTCATCTTCAAAGTGCCACAGGCAAATGTTGGTTGTAGACTTTGTAATCCTAAACAATCAATCTTCACAAAAATCAATCAAACCTGCAACATTACAAGTTACAGCCACAAGGGTCAATACATTTGAATTGTATTGGCAAGTTTCACTACTAAGTTGAATGTAAGTGGATCCTATCATTACATGCAATTTGGCTAGGTAGGGTTTGAGGCTCATTTGCAGAAGCAAAATTTATCTTATCTTTCAAAATGGCTTTTATCTTTGATCAAATCTTTGAAAATCCCTTGGCAAATCCCAAGTGTTTAAGTTGTTAACAAAATCTCCTTGCACACCTTGGTAACCCCAAGTGTATCAAGTTTTCAACAAAATCTCTTGAGCTCCTTGGTAACCCCAAGTGCATCAAGTTTTACCAAATCTCTTGAGCTCCTTGGTACCCCCAAGTGCATCAAGTTTTATCAAATCTCTTGAGCTCCTTGGTACCCCCAAGTGCATCAAGTTTTTGTTTTAGAAATTGGAATGTCGAGATTTCCCATAGATTCAAACTTTAGTTGCTCAGTATTGTCCATAACCGGGGACACGGCTAAGTACTTAGATTTTATTATCTTCTGCAGAAGTTGCACACTTTACCCACATGTCACAATCCCATCTTTGTGCCACCAGTGGCCACTGGATTAGTGCTCACCAAGATGGAGTACTGGCAGATTGAGAATGTGAAGTCTTTCAAAGGGTCCTCCCATACACCATTGCTAGCTTGTCTTCAGCACCCATGTAGGATTCAGGTCCCCATGTCCGATGGCTGAAGACAATGCATGGGTCTTCCCAATGTAGTTGACTAAGCCAGAGCCATAATAGTATGTGGTTGCACACCAAAGCCACAATTGGAGAAACATGTTCAATCTCTAAGTTTCCTGGGTGGTTTCTTTTGGAGCACAACACAAAGAGATTGCCATAGACATGGTTCCTTTTGTTGCCACCTTCTCCAAAACTCAAAGTATCCTTGGCCACCCAGGTGGTTCATTGAGTCCTTGTTTTATTATATAAAAAACACAAGTCCTTTTCTCAATTCCATAAAATCTCAACATGTATCTCTTTTCAAAATATAGCATGGCTAAGCATGTAACAACTACATTGTTTTCTCTAAGGAATGTATAGGGTATCCTATTAGGATTTAGCATAGCATAAGTATAAAATTGTTTTCATGCATGTTTCAAAATCCACTAAGTATAATGAAAATAGTAGGACTTTAGATGATAGTGTCACTTGCCTTTTGGTAGGGAATGTTGGTTCACTCCTTGATCTTGCTAGTCTCACACTTTTCTAACTTCACTACAATCAATCAAGCAAACACCATATCAACAAGCATTCCAAACCAATAGTCAAACAATTCACACACATAAAACAATGGGATCTAAGTCATGCATGTAAGCATGCAGGAGATGGTTCTATTTGCAAAGGTGGTCTCCACTAGGCTTCTAAACTTTGTAAGGTTCAAAGTGGTCATTTTCCAAAGTGGCAAAGTCATTTGCAAAAGGGTTTTGTCCATAAACCATTTTTAAATCCATTCATTATTTTATGTGGTGGAAAATATTTTTATCAAAGCAACAACTCTAGGTTGTTCACCAAATAAGTTGTTGTTACTCAAAACTTGGTGTTTAGGGTCAGTAGGTTTGGTCCAAAACATTTTCCCAAAGTTTTTACTCCAAAATCATTTTCATAACAAAACCTTTATTTTTAAGTGGTTAGAAATGGGCTAAACCAATTAATCCATCCCAAATTTCACCAAATTCATTTTTAACTCCATGGGTTGGTTCCTAGGGTCAGTAAGTTCACCACCAACCAATTTGCAAAGATTTTAACCATAAAAACATTTTTGAATCATTTTTCTAATCTAAACAAGCATACAAAAGTTTCTGCAAAAATAAACATTCTAACAGATACTATTTGCTAAACAAAAGGCATGGTTGGCTAGGGCTTGTTCCACTGATTCCAACGATATCAAATTTGTAAATTTTGGACATGTGGATCAAAAGTTACAAAGGTTTGAAAATCACATTCTAATCTGATTTCAAATCTGTTTTTAAACAGAACTGGCGACACGTGTCATGTTTTGATTGGACGGTACCGGTTCGTTCGGATCAACAGACGCAGACCACGGGATCTAACTTAGATCTAGCGGCGCAGAGGCATACGATACCTCTTCGACTATATTCTATCATAGCCATACGATTTTGATCCAACGGACGCAAACAACAGGCCACTAACAGGCGGCGCTCTTGTGGCAGCGACGGTCGAGATGGTGGCGGCGGCGATCTGAGGAAGCTAGAAGGGAAGGGAAAGTGCTCACCGTGATCGCAAGGACGTGGTGATGCTCAACGTACGGTCGGCTCGGCAAGGGGCGCTCAGGGTTGCGGTGGATTGCTCACCGGAGTAGGGTCTGGCGACGGGTGGTTCTGTTCGCGGTCGAAGGCGACGCTGTCGATCACATGAAGTCAAACAGAGGGCATGGTTAGGTTCAGTAGAGTGAGGCGAATGTGGGAGCGTGAACGAGAAAGCGCAGGGCGGTCTGGACTTACCAGGAGACGTCGTCGGAGAAGTTGCAGACGCGGCGGCGCTCAGAGCTTTGTCGAAGACGACATTCTGGGGCGCCCGCGGTTGAGAGGAGGGTACTGGGAGAAGCGTCTGGGAGTGGCGAGTGTGCTCGTGTGCTCGGGGAGGTAGGAGGTGGCGAGGCTCGGCCGGAATTGGAGGAGGAAGCTCGTCGGAGCAGCGGCGGTTTGGAGATGATTTCGAGCAGCCTGGTGGCGAGGAGGAGTTGGCGTTTGAGGGGAATGACAGAGGGAGGAGAGGCGCTTAAGTGCACGCGGTCATGGGCTGAATCAATGCGTGGTTAAGGAGGAATCAAGCGCGCATTCAACAGCAGAAACGGCGACGAGGTTTGGGGGAGAAGAAGTCGCGCGGGTGAGGAGGATGAACAGGAGAGGTGGGGTCCAGTCGTCAGTGAGAAAAGGAGTGAGGGAAGGGTCCACCAGTCATTCACTGCACGGGTCATCTGGTGAGTGAGATAACGTTTCGCTGAGGAAGTGGAAGTGGGCTGCGAGTTGGGCCTTGCTGGGCTGCTGGTTTGGTTGAGTCCAAATTCTATTTTTTTCTTTCCTGAAACCTTTTTCCTTTTCTATTTCTAATTTCTGTTTTGAAATTCAAACAACACTCAAGCATTCAAATCAATTCAAACAATCACTAAACTTTGTAACTTTGAATTTGGTTCTGTTCAGTAACATAAACCAAAATTCCAAACCAAAATAATAATTTTATTTTAGGGTCCATTATTAAATAAATAAATAGACCATGTTTAATAAATCAAATAGGATTTGTTTTATCTAAATACTCCTTTTGAAATCTAAAAACCAAATCAATAGGTTTTGTTTGAGAAAATAAAATACTTGGAAAACTTATTTTAAATAAATAAATAAGTTTTGATGTTTTGGAAATAGTAAAACCTTTATTAATGAAACTTGGATAATAAATCCTTATTACTTTATTTAAATAAACTTTTACTAATCTTTTTCCAAATAGAAATATTTTGTTTTAAAGGCTTGGCCACTTTTTAATTTGGCTTATCAAATAATCCTTATTTAAAATCCTTCCTTTTCATTTGAAAACCAAATCCTTTTTATAAAAAGATTTCAAAGTAGTAATAAAATATTTTTTATTTTTCCTTTATTAAATATTTATCTTTTTAATCCCTTTAGGATTTTATTTGTTCAAAAATAGGTTTGAAGATTCCTATTGGAATTCAAAAAGTTTCTTCTGGCCCTGAAAATCAAACAAAGTTTTATTTTATTCATTTATTTTTCACATTACAAGATTTGGAAAATCTTGGGATGTGAAAGTCAAGCTGTTTTCTAGCACCATTACCACTTGTATTTCACTATCTCTTTGCCGAACTAGTGCACCTATATTGGGTGTGTTGGGGACATAAGAGACTTCTTGTATCTTGATTGTAGGGTTGCTTGAGAGGGAATACCTTTGACCACTTCCTCCTTGAGTTCGATAAACCTTGGGTCATCCACTTAAGGGAAACTTGCTGCTATTCTATAAACCTCTGCACTTGGAGGCCCAACAACTGTCTACAAGAATAGAAGTGCATAGACATCAACTTTCTAGGGCATGCAGGAAGCTCTTGCCCGTCTGTGTGGGAAGAGTATCAATTAGATCAAGGGTATCCGCTTTGAATTCTGCCCAAGGCGTGATGCTATGGGACAGCCCCTGGAGGCACCATATCACCCTGAGCTGAAGAACCAAGTGGACCACCTCAGCTTCATGATGTATGACCGGCAGAAGGAGTTGGACAATGCCTGTTACTATGCCAACCACAAGTCCGCCATCGCTGCCCAGAAGGATCAAACCATCACCATGCTGGTGAAGGCTCGCCAGTCTCGTAACCGTCAGCTCGACAAGAAGGAGCGCATCATTGCCCGTCTCCGCCACAGGATCACAGAATTGGAGGAGACCATCCACGAGAGGGATATGTAGCTGGAGGAGAGGGAGAATGCCGGGGAAGACCTTCGTGGAGACCCCTACTCCTATCTCAGTGATGATGATGACTTTATGGAGGATCGGGCCATGGACTTCTTCACCGATGAGGATGACTTCGCTTTCATTGATGATGAGGAGGAGGATGAGGAGGACACCGACTCCAAGTATTAGTAGCACTTGAGAACTAGCATTAGTGAGTTGTATCCGGTCCCATTGTATCATAGTTTCCCAGAATGGTTCTTAAACGATATGTTTCCTTTGTTGTGGTGTGTGTTGTATGATTTGTGATGAATGGATGAAAAACAAGTTGCTAGAAAAATCTGAGTCAAACTTTAAAAACTTTTCAAAACCCCTAAACCTTAGAAATTTCCCTCTTTTCTCATGATCTATCTCCATCTTCAGATGCCTCGCGAAGGAAGCAACTCAGCCCCGCACCCGATGTTGCAACTCTTGCAAATGTTGGTTTCTAACCACGAAGCTGAAAGAGTCGAACGTCAAGCCAACTTAGCCACCCTTCAAAAGATAGATCAGATGGCCAACAACAATCAAGGCCATGGAAATTAGGACAACCATGGATCTAAGCTCAAGAATTTCCAGAACACTAATCCACATGTTTTCACTAAGTTAGAAGAGCCCCTAGATGCAGATGATTGATTGCAAACCATGGAGAACAATCTAGAAGTTGCAGGAGTAGAAGCTAACGAGAAAGTGTTGTTTGCTACCCACTACCTGGCAGGAGATGCAAGAGCATGGTGGAACAGCATTCGTGCAATGACAGGAGGTCAGCTGATGACTTGGGAAGAGTTCAAAGTCAAGTTCAGCAGAACCCATGTGCCACCGGGTTTGATCAAGAGGATGAGAGATGAATTCAGGGAACTGAAGCAAGGGAGGATGACAATAGTGGAATACCGTGACAAATTCTTGTCATTGGCTAGGTATGCACCGGATGAGATAGACACTGAAGCCAAGAAGAAGGAGAGATTCCTGAATGGTCTGCACGATGAAATGCAGACAGTGTTAGTCAATATCCCCTTTGCTGATATTGAATCCTTAGTTGACTCTGCCATTCAGATGGAAGAAAAGATCAATCAAGCTAATGAGAACCGCAAGCATTGCATGATGCATCAACCAGGGACCCATCATACGCCAAAGTATCGTCCCAACCCATCTCCAAGATTTGCCCCAAGAACCAACAGACCCCTGATGAACCGTCCGACCTATCCCAACCGTGGAAACCCAAGGCCCGGAGGAAATCACAACAACCCCGGCAATTCCAGCAATTTCAACTGTGCACCACCTAAGTTCAACAACAACAATGCCGCCCCCAACACCAACACTGCCCCAAGGACTGGAAGCAATGTTGTGCCTGTTGCAGCAAAGGACAAATCGCAAGTGACTTGTTATGAGTGTGGAACCAAGGGTCACTATACCAATGAGTGCCCCAAGAAGATTGCCGCAACCCCTAATGCAAAGGCCCCAGCTCAACAGCAGCGTCGTGTCTAGCCCGGAAGGAGGTTTGCCCCAGGGAATTCTCTCAACCGCAACGGCCTTCTTTTTCTCATGCATGCTAAAGAAGCCCAAGAAGCGCCAGATGTCGTGCTGGGTATGTTTTCTGTTAACTCAGTACTTGCAAGAGTGTTGTTTGATTCTGGAGCCTCGCACTCATTTGTTACTAAAGAATTTGCATGCACTAGTAAGATTCAACCAACCAAATTGAAGCATGTTATGATTGTTCAAATACCTGGTTCAACCACCAAAGCTAGACAAATTAGCAAAGCCGTCCCTATCCGAATCCATGGCATAGATTGTTATGCTAATCTAATAGTACTCAGAACTAAAGGTTTGGAAGTAGTACTAGGAATGTATTGGATGTCCAAACACAAGGGATTAATTGACTGTGCCAAGAAAGCCATAACCATGACCAGTACAGCCGGAATATCAGTCGGGCATGTATCTGAAACCTTGCCTCGTCAATTCAAGTGCAACAAGAGTATAGCCCAGCCAACCATTGACCAAGTCCGGATAGTCTATGAATACCCCGATGTATTTCCAGATGTTTTGCCCGATATGCCCCCAGATTGGGATATCGAGTTTATCATTGAACTAATACCTGGAACTGGACCCATAGCCTAGAGACCATATAGTATGAACCTGTCTGAACTAGTGGAACTGAAGAAGCAACTGGATGTCATGCTGGAAATTGGATTGATTCAACCAAGTGCGTCACCTTGGAGATCACCTGTTTTGTTTGTGGACAAGAAAGATGGAGGTAACCGTTTGTGTACGGATTATCGGAAGTTGAACGATGTCACCATCAAGAACAAGTACCTTTTGCCGAAGATAGAAGACATGATTGACCAGTTGACTGGTGCCAAAGTGTTTTCTAAGATTGATCTTAGAACTGGCTATCATCAACTCAAGATTCACGCAGAGGATATTCCAAAGACTGCCTTCACCACCAGATATGGATTATATGAGTATACTGTCATGTCTTTTGGATTAACCAATGCCCCCGCTTATTTTATGAACCTCATGAATAAGATTTTTATGAACTTCCTGGATAAGTTTGTCGCTGTTTTCATCGATGACATTCCAATTTATTCCAAATCAGAAGAAGAACATGAGCTACACATAAGGACCATTCTTGGAACCCTTAGAGAGCATCAGCTGTATTCCAAGTTTAGCAAATGTGAATTCTGGTTACAGGAGGTAGGATTTTTCGGACACACTGTATCACCCGGAGGAATTGCCGTTGACCCTGCGAAGGTGAAGGATGTTGAAGATTGGCAAGCCCTGACCACTCAAACCCAAGTTTGTGCATTTCTCGGATTAGCGGGATACTACCGCAAGTTTGTAGAAGGATTCTCGAGTATTGCAAGACCCATGACCCAATTGCTGAAGAAGGACAAGAAGTTTGAATGGATAGACAAATGCGAAGCGAGTTTTCAGGAACTCAAGAGGAGATTGATTTCAGCCCCAATCTTGATCATGCCGGATATCACAAAACCCTTTGATGTGTATTGTGACGCATCCAAGATCGGTCTCGGATGTGTGCTAATGCAAGAAGGCAAAGTTATATATTATTTATCTCGACAACTGAAGAAGCATGAACAGAATTATCCAACCCATGACCTTGAACTCGCAGCCGTAGTTCTAGCCCTGAAGACATGGAGGAATTATCTTATGGGAAACCGTTGTGAGATTTATTCGGATCACAAGATCCTGGAGTATATATTCACTCAGAAGGAGCTGAATATGAGGCAGAGAAAATGGATTGAGCTAATCAAGGACTATGATCTGGACATTCACTATCACCCTGGTAAAGCCAATGTGGTAGAATATGCCCTTAGCAGATTGCCGTGCCGCTTGAACTCCATGATTTTGAAGGAGAAACCAAGTTTGCACAAAGAGATGGAAGGCTTCCGAATGTAATTAGTCAGTGAAGGATTTTTGGCTAGCATAGAACTTCAACCCACTTTGATCAGCTAGATCAAGGAGGCGCAGAAAGGAAATGCTAGTATCGACGGAATCAAACATCGTATCGGTACAGGCAAAGTCCCCGGATTCACTGAAGACGAAGAAGGAGTTCTGTGGTACAAAGGACGCCTTTGTGTACCAGCAGATTCAGAGTTGAAAGAGGTTATTTTGAAAGAATCCCATGATACTCTTTATTCTGTCCACCCCGGAGGAACATAGATGTATTAGGATTTGAAGGAGCAATTTTGGTGGCATAAGATGAAGAGAGAAATTGGAAGCTATATCGCCAAGTGTGATATATGTTAGAGAGTCAAGACAGGACATCAAAGACCCACAGGACTGTTGCAGCTGTTACAGATTCCGGAATGGAAATGGGATTCAGTTGGAATGGACTTTATCACCACATTGCCTACTTCTAGTAGGGGAAATGACTCTATTTGGGTCATAGTTGACAGATTGTCCAAGGTAGCCCATTTCTTATCGGTCAAGACCACATACCAGAGTTCGAAGCTAGCAGAGTTATACATCGCTAGAATCGTCAGTTTGCACGGAGTCCCCAAGAACATCGTATCAGATCGCGGAACCCAGTTTACCTCGAGATTCTGGAAGAAAGTCCAAGAAGGTTTAGGAACCCGACTGGATTTCAGCACAGCGTATCACCCTTAGATCGATGGACAAACGGAACGAGTAAATCAAATACTCAAAGATATTTTGAGAGCATGTATGATAGAGTATGGATCTAAATGGGAAGACTGTCTGCCTTTCGCAGAATTTTCATACAATAACAGTTATCAAGCTAGTCTACAAATGGCCCCATTTGAGTTCATGTATGGAAGGAAGTGTCGCACCCCTTTGAATTGGTCGGAAGTAGGAGAGAGTCAGATATTCGGACCCGACATCCTATGAGAAGCAGAAGAGAAAGTTCACAAGATCCGTGAGCACCTCAAGACCGCCCAGTCAAGACAGAAGAGTTACACCGACAAGAGACATCGAGACCTCGCTTTCAATATCCGAGATTTTGTGTATCTCAAAGTGTCGCCTTTGAAGGGAATGCAGCGTTTCCAGCTCAAAGGAAAGTTATCCCCCAGATATATTAGACCTTTCAATATTCTAAACCATCGAGGAGAAGTATCATATCAATTGGAACTGCCAGAGGAGATGTCAGCCGTGCACAATGTGTTCCATATATCGTTACTTCGCAAATGCCTTGAAGTTCCGGAGAAGACTGAAGTCTTCAAGAACATTGATCACCACACCATAGAGATCAATGATGACCTGACGTATCCGGAAGTACCCATACATATTTTGTAAGAAGCTTTCAGAACCACCAGGACCTGAAGCATCAAGTTTCTCAAGATTCAGTGGAGCAACCACACCGAAGAAGAAGCTACCTGGGAGCGAGAAGATCACATCAGGACGGAGTTTCCCGATCTCTTTAAATCCTAGGTAATCTTTTTCCTCTTTTTCAAATCTCGGGACGAGATTTTGTTTAAGGAGGGAAGGTTTGTAACATCCCAAAAATATGAAACAATGATCATCAAACTCTAATCACTAAAATTAGGGTTAACAAAAACTTTGATTAATTAAAATCATATGAATGCATGTGTGTATGTGATAAATGCATGAATGGACTTGTGTGGTTACCCTAAATAGCAAGAACTGGTTTATAGATGAAAATAACATCATCTAAAACAATTCCATGCATAAACAAATCAAGATAAAATAAAAAACAAATCAAATAAAGCAAATGGTCATTTTTGCCAATCTTGCTCACTAGGTCATTTTGAGTGTTTCTAGTCCAAGATTTCAAACAGAAACTTTTCCAATTCTTTTCACCCCTTGCAAGACCAAGTAAAAGTGAATCAAATACCATCATTCAAACTTGTAGAAATATTTGGCAACCTCATTCAAATCACAAGTAAAAATTGAATCTTTATCATATGTGAAGATCACACATTTTTCAAAACCCAACCAAACCAGTGCCCCTTGACTAATCCAACTAACCAGAGACTCCCTAGTATGTGCCTAGCAAACCCACCAAGTTTGAATCCAAAATTCAAATTTGAATTTCTTTCGGCCATTTTATCAAACACCTTGCTAGCATCAAACAAACAATCAACAAACACTATAGTGAGGAGTGATTTTGTCCAACCTTCTTCCCTCTCTAGCTCACTCTATACTCTCAGTAGATGATCTAGCCCAATTAACAAGCCTTAGCACCACTGTGAGCTTGGCATAGCCATTAATGGTGACCATGCCGAGCCCATTTGCCAACCCCAATGTCACCAACGAGCTAGAGGAAGAACTAGCCCGCCAACCTTGTCTGGAACACACAACACCGTCCATCGCCACTCCCTGTCCAAGCCCCAAGCGCAGCCAGCCACTAGACCACCCGCCAAGCACGCGCCCAGTCTCTCTGCATGCGAGCCGAGAGCGCGCCAGTGCGCCGTCCGCGACACCGGCCACAAACCATGCACCGCCCTTGCCGCTTGCAGATGTGATCACCACCGCCCCAGGCATCGCCACCACGCTGTTAAGCTTCGCCAGGGAGCACAACACCGCCCCTATCGTCGCCCATGCCATTAGCCCTCTATGCCATCGACCCCGACGAGCTCAGCCCGCAACCTTCGGTCCCCTCGTCGCACTATAAAAGGAGGCCTCCCCCGCTCGTTTTCTTCACACCAGTTCACTCCCCACCTCTCACTGATACCCCCTCCCCCACTCACTCCCGCAGCAAGGCGAGCATCAGGTGGCCAGAATTTCACTAGATTTCGCTGCTGCAGAGGAGGAGAGGCGCCATCGATTGGAGCCACCCCAGGAGAAGCTGCCGGTACCAGGAGAATCACCGTCGTCGACTTCATCGTTTTCCCCCGTCGCCGACCATCGCCGGAGCCACGGTGAACCTCCCACGACCCCCACTGGCCGCACTAGGGTCCCTTCTCATCGCGTCCTGTTTAGGCATGGACGACTAACCCGAGCCGTTCGATTAGAGTTAGATCCTTGATGACTCCTTGATGGCGCCAGAAAACTTGGTGCTTTGATGTGGAGTCTTGTTGGGAAGCTGAAGAGCAAGGTGTGAAGAGTACAGCAGCAAGTCTTCCCTCAGTTGAGACCGAGGTTATCAAACCAGTAGGAGGAAGGAAACGTCACACAGGTGTTGCAAGAAACGCGGAGATCTGCACAACACAAACTCAAGATTTTGCCCCAACGAATCATTGAGGTTGTCAAGCTCACCGGTTTGCTATAACAAAGGATTAAACATATAGTGTGGAAGGTAATGGTTTGCAGCAAGTAAACAAGTAACAGTGGAAGATGTATCAATGGTAAAGATTGGACCGGGGTCCATAGTTCACTAGAGGTGTTCTCCTTAGATAAATAACATGGCATGAAGGGTAAACAAATTACAGTGAGGCAATTGACAGGAACTGAGCAAGGCATAACAATGCAATTACTAGCCAGAAAGATCCTATGAGGTTGATTGGGCAATACAAAAATATACATAGACCGTAATCCAACTGCATCTATGACTAGAAGTCCACCTTTAGGTTATCATCCGAACCCCCTCCAGTATTAAGTTGCAAGCAACAGACAACTGCTTTAAGCAAAGTGTGTAAGGTAAACAGTCCACATGTTCCATGAACAAGAGACCGTTGTTTTATCCCTAGTAGCAATAGCACATCTACAACCGAAGAGATTTCTGTCACTTCCCTTGGAAACTAGAGGCATGAACCCACTATCGAGCATAAATACTCCCTCTTGGAGTCACTAGCAACTAATTGGCCAAGATAACCACTAGCAACGGAGAGCATGCAAGATCACAAACAACACAGACATGATAGAATCATAAAGATAGAACCATTAATCAAACCAACATAATAATCTCAATATCCATCGGATCCCCGCAAACACAACATGCATGATTACAAATAGATTAGATATTGATCATGAACGGAGCTCACGAGATCTATACATGAAAGCACAAAGGAGGAGATACAACCATCTAGCTACTACATGGACCCATAGTCCAAGGTGGAACTACTCACGAATCATACAGGAGAGAAGGCCTCCGGGATGATCTCCCCTCCGGCAGGGTGCCTGTCACATCCCAAAATTTTCCAAATTTTGAAATGTGAAAAATAAATAAACAAAATAAATAATTGTTGAAATTTAGGGTGAAAAGAAACTTTTTGATTCCAAATGGAAACTTAAAAACCCATCCTGAACAAACTTTGAATGAAAAGGGAATCCATCATAATTCAAATCAAGTGAAATGCATTCATCAATGAATGTATCTTGAAATTTAAACACTTGGAAAAGTTAAACCAAAATCCTTAACCCTAATGGAATAAATCATTTCCAAGATCTCTCTAAGACTATGGATTTGTTCCTTATAAAAATTTGTCAACAAACATTTATAGATGATCAAGATGATAAATAAAAAAATTATAAAACCATAGAAATTGATTTCATTCAATTTGGAACCATGGATAAAAACATGTGAATTTAATAAGATGAAAGGAAATAATTTCCAATGCTAATAAAGCTCCTATCTAAAATCCATACCAAATTGTGAGCAATTAATCCTAAAAGGATATAAAAGGATAAAAAAATATTAAATAAAATTATACAAATTGGAATCACCAATTTTGGATCTATAAATAAAAAGATATGGATTTTATAAGGTAAAGAAAGAAATAAATGAATAAAGAATATTTAAAAGCCAAATTAAATTTTGGCCAAACAAATGAAATGAAAGATTATGGAATGATGAAAAGGATCAAAAGATTATTTAAATAAAATCATAAGGATTGAACAATATTCAATTTTATTTAAATAAAGACAATTTGCCTAAATAATAAATCCCAAGGGAATTATTTAGAAGACAAATTAAACCTTGAGTTAAATCCACAAGCACATGGAATCAAGATAATGCAAATAAAATAGAGAAATACAAAATATTCAAATAAAAGTATATGGGACTAAACCATATTATAATTATATTTAAATGGAGACAAAATCCCTTAAGTAAATGATAAATTAAATCATGAGAAAATAATAAATGGGAATTTACCAAAGTGGATTGAAAAGTTATCTAATTAACTTAACAGAATTATTTGAATAAAATATATATATTGAATTAAAACCATATATGAATTTATTGGAATAAAGACAATTTCCCAATTTAAATGATTATTAAATCATATTAAAATATTTTTAAATAATAATTCAAGTGAATTATTTGTACTAATGAATAAATAAAACCTATTGAAAAGGGTTTGATAAATATTTGAATTTAAAATAGAAAGTTGGATCATTTGAATAAATAATATGGATTAGAACCATATTTTAAATCCTATTTAATAAAGACAAAAGGTCTATTTAAAATAAATAACAAACCATGTGTGAAAGAAATAATTATTCAAAAATGGACTTTAAATACATATGTAAAACAGTATAGAAACATACTGAATATTTGGAAAAGTTTTGAAAAAGGAATCTGAATTCAAATGGTAGTTTGAAATTGAAAATAGAAAATCAAAATGGAAAAAGAAAAACAAACAGAAAAGAAAAAAATGAAACAAGCCAACCTAGCCCAGCTAGCCTATCTGGCCCAGCAATGCAGCCCATTTCCACCTCTTCCCCGAAACGTTTTTCTACTCAGACCCGCACCCACCCAGTCACTGAGCTGCTGACCCCACCGCACCCCCTCTCTCTCGCTGCCGCGAGGCCCCACTACCACGCAGTCACCGTCTTCAACCTCGCGCGACGACCACGCCCGGCCGTTTCTGCTGTTGAATGACATGATCAATACGCGTTAATGCCGCCAGTAATCAGCCCCATGACCATGCCCTCTTAACCGCCCCCCTCTTCCCTCTCTTTCCCCTCAGACATCGTTGCTAGATCGCCCCTAGGCTGCACGAATTCCTCCTCGCTTCACCACTGCTCCGACGAGCCTCCCTGACAAATTCCAGCGACGCCAGTCCTCACTGGTGCCCCTAGACTCCACGAGCCTTCTCCCCATCCCCGTACGCATCTACCAGCACCCCTAGCTAGCTCGCGCATGCTCCGAATCGCCGGCAAGGACAACACCGACTCGCCACCGACGACCGCATCCACTCCGGCGAGCTACTGACGCCAACCCCGTGCGCCCCTCGTGTTATGGTGAGTATCCCTACAACCCCCGAGACCGTGCGCATCCTCCTGACACCTTCCCTCGCTCTCTTGCATCCTAGGCGCTCGTCTTCGACCACGACAGCACGTGCCCAAGCCAGTGAGCAACTCCGGCGAGGAATTGTCATCGTCCCCGTGCGCCCCTTCGCCAACCACGAGTACGTTGAGCATCAGAAACGCACAGCGAGTCTGGTGATCCACCCCACTCCTCCTCTTGCTTCCTGGTTTCGCCGTTACGCCACCGTATGAGCGCTCCGCCGCCAGCCACCGCCATAGCGCCGCCCACCTATGGTCAAAACGATTCGGGCTGTTATATCTAGATCAGATGTGTGAGATTAGAATTAAACCAAAGAGGTATAGTGTGCTCTGAGCCGCACGATTTGCTTTATATCTAACACTCTGTAACAGCCGATCTGCACGAACCGTTTTCAGCCAATAAGAACATGACGCGTGGCATGTGTTTCGATTTAAAAACAGAAACTATCCTATTAGATGTTTGAATTTGTAAATTCCATAACTTTTGATCCACATGTCCAAATTTTTCAAATTTTATATCAATGGAATCGGCAAGAATAATTCTATCCAACCATGCCCTTTGTTTAGTGAATTGTTTCTGGAAAATTAGTTATTTTTTCAGAAACATGTGTAGGCATATTTTGAGTATAAAATTTATTCTAAAATTGTTTTAGGGTAAAACCTTGTGTAAATAGATTGTTTTGAACCTACTGAACATAGAAACCAACTTTTGGATTTAAAACATATTTTGTCACACTTAGGAATTATTCCCTTGAATAAAAGCATTTCTAGTTAAATAAAAATATTGATTATGGTTTAAAAATACTTTTTGAGTAAAACCTTTTGAAAATAGTTTGATTTAAACTCTCTGACCCTAAACACCAAGTTTTGGATTTAAAAATGTATTTGATTAACCCTAGAGAATTATTACCTTGCTTAAAGGCATTTCCAAAAAATAAAATATTGCTTGGATTTAAAAATGGTTTATAGGTAAAACCTTTTGCAAATGGTTTTAATATTAAGCACTTGACCTTAAAACACTAACATTTGTGTTTAAAATTATATTTGTCAAACACTAGAAATTATTACTTGGATTTAAATCATTTCTAGCAAAACAAAAATGAATTAAAGTGCCATTTTCACTAACTTGATATCAAATGGTTTTGCCACACTTATAAATGACCAATAGGTGTTTTATAATGTTTATAGCCTACTAAAAACCACCTTTAAAAATAAAACAATATTTTGCATGCTTGAATGCATTGTTTTGTTTTCTTTATTTTATGTGGTGAATTATTTGAATGCTAGATTGAATTTGTGCCTTGATTGAATTGTAGTGAAATTTGAAGAGTGTGGCTATTGCAAGATCAAGGAGTGAACTTATATTCTCTCCCAAAAAGGCACGTGGTGCTTCATACTTTTGTCCCATTATTTTCAATATGCATTAGTGATATTTGTAAGTAGGACTTGCATGGAATTTTTACTAAGTATGCTATGACATGGGAAATCCTAGTAGATGATGCCTGTCACATCCCAAAATTTTCCAAATTTTGTAATGTGAAAAATAAATAAACAAAATAAATAATTGTTGAAATTTAGGGTGAAAAGAAACTTTTTGTTTTAAAATGGAAACATCAAAACCCATCTTGAACAAACTTTGAATAGAATTTGAATCCAACTAAATTCAAATCAAGTGAAATGCATCCTTCATAAATGCATCTTGAAATTTAAAACACTTGGAAAATAAACCAAGACTCTAAAACCCTAATGGAAGAAATCATTTCCAAGATCTCTCTAAAACCATGGATTTGATCCAATTAAAAATCTAGCAACAAGCATTTATAAATGATCAAGAATGATAAATAGAAATAGTATAAAACCATAGAAATTGATTTCATTCAATTTGGAACCATGGATAAAAACTTTGAATTTAATAAGATAAGGAAGTAATTTCCAAAGCTAATAAAGATCCTATCTAAAATCCATAACAGATTGTGAGTAAATTAATCCTAAAAGGATTTTAAAAGATAAACAATTATCAAATAAAAATATACAAATTGGAATCACCAAATTTGGATCTATAAATAAAAAGATATGGATTTTATAAGATAAAGAAAGAAAGAAATAATAAATAAAGAATATTCAAAAGCCAAAATAAAACTTGGCCAAGTCCATAATCAAATGGAATAAATATAATCCAAATCCAAATGAAATAAATGGATAAAGAATATTCAAATAAAATTATAGGGCATTAACCAAATTCCATTCTATTAAATAAAGACAAAATCCCTAATAGAAATGATTAATTAAACCAAATTACCCAAGTGGAATAAAAGTTATTTAATTAACTTAAATGGAATCAAAGAAATCATCTAAATAAAATTTATGGAATTAAAACCATATTTGATTTCATTGGAATAAACACATTTGCCCAAATTAAATGATTAATAATCATATTAAAATACTTTAAATAATTCAAAGTGAATTATTTAACCCTCTATTAAATAAATAAAACCTACTAAAAAGGTTTAGTGAAAATTAGAATTCAAATAAAGAGTTTAAAAATATAATTAAATCTTGTTGGAATAAAAACAATTGTCTAATTAAATAAATAACAAACCATGTGTAAATGAAATGATTATTCTAAAAATGGATTTTAAATATATGTTTAAAACAGTATAGAAACTTGCTGGAAAGTTTGAAAAGATTTGAAAATAAAAAGGGTTTGAAATCATTTGAAAAAAATCAAAACAGAAATCTAATAGAAAAAGAAAAATGAAATAGAACAAAAAAAGGGGAAAGGAGCCAGCCCAGCAAACCAGGCCCAGCAAGCCCATTTCCTTCTCCCCGCAGAAGAACGTTTCACACCAAAGCTTTAGCCCGCAAAGTCACTGACCGTCGTGACCAGTTCCTCCCTCCCCTCTCTCCCGTTACTGCTTGATTCCCGCGGCTTAATTCGACATAATTCCGTGAGTTAATCTCGCCGCGACTGCTCCCTCATAATCTCCTCGCCCTCGTCCTCCTTCTTTCCCCTCAGACCTCACTCGACCGGAGCCACTAGGCTGCCCAAATTTTGACCTTGAACACCCTCTGCCCGACGATACTCCGGCGACGATTCCGGCAGCACCAACCACCGCCTTGCCCCCCTCAACCACTTGAGCCCACTCTCCTCTCCTGTACGAACCTCCCAGTGCCCCGCACTCGACCGCGCGTGCCCCGTATCCTCGACAACAACGACACCTCCTCGCCACCACTGTCTGCAACCTCTCAGGTGAGCTTTATCGCATGAACCAGTGCACGCCTCGACCAGAGACTCATACCAACTTGTTCGCTTGTCTATTATGAACCTCCAGGTGCTCGCCATTCACTCGCGCATGATCTGTAGGCTCGCCTTCGACGATGACAGCAAGCGCCAGACGCCGATGACAACTATGGCGAGGAATCGCCAGTGACCCCTAGTGCCCCTGTCCCTGCAGAGACCTCGTTGAGCTTCAGCAACACCCTGCAAACCTGGTGAGCCACCTCATCCTCTCCCTCGCTTCCCGTAGCCGCCGCAACGCCGTAGACAGAGCGCCTCCGCCGCTCGCCACCGCGCCAGCGCCGCCAGATTTTGGCCATTCGCTGTGAGCCGTTAGATCCTCATCTCGTGGCGTAGATAGAACAACTTAACGAAACGGTATGGACTGATCTGATCCGTGCGATCCTATTTAGATCCAACGCACCGCGTAGGCCTATCCGGGTGAACTGGTACCGACGAATCAGAACATGACGCGTGGCCAGCCTTTGATTTAAAAACCAGATTTTGTTCTATGGAATGTTCAAACTTACAAAAATCATAACTTTTGATCCACACGTCCAAATTTTGCAAATTTTATATCAATAGAATCAGCAAAAATAATTCTATCCAACCATGAACTTTGTTTAGTAAAATGCTTCTGTAAACATAGTTGTTTTTGCAGAAACTTGTGTAGGCATAATTTGAACATACAAATTATTCTAGAAATATTTTTTAAGATAAAATCTTTGGTAAATGGTTTGTTTTGAACCTACTGACCATAGGAACCAAATTATGGATCTAAAAGTGTATTTTGTGAAGCTAAAGAATAAATCTTTGAATAAATGCATTTCTAGTTAAAATAAAAATATTGTTTATGTTTTAAAAATGCTTTTTGAGTAAAACCTTTGGAAAATGGTTTGATTTAAACTCTCTGACCCTAAACACCAAGTTTTAGGATTTAAAAATATATTTGGTGAACCCTAGAAAAATTATTACTTTGTTTAAAGGCATTTCTAACAAATAAAATGTTGCGTTGGTATAAAAATGGTTTATAAGTAAAACCTTTTGCAAATGGTTTTAATATTAAACACTTGACCTTAGAACACTAACATTTGTGTTTAAAAATATATTTGTCAAACACTAGGAATTATTACTTTGATTTAGATCATTTCTAGCAAACAAAAATAATTTAAATGGCCATTTTCACTAACTTAATATCAAATGGTTTTTCTACTTTTATAAATGACCAATAGATGCTTTAGAATGTTTATGACCTATTAGAAACCACTTTTCCAAATAAAATAATCTTTGGCATGCTTGCATGCATTGTTTTGTTTTATTATTCTATGTGATGAATTGCTTGAATGGTAGATTGAATTTGTGCCTTGATTGAATTGTAGTGAAATTTGAAGAGTGTGACTATTGCAAGATCAAGGAGTAAACTTATATTCTCTACCAAAAAGGCAAGTGGTGCTTCATACTTTTGTCCCATTATTTTCACTATGCATTAGTGATACTTCTAAGTAGGGCTTGCATGGAATTTTTGCTAAGTATAAACTATGCCATGGGAAAACCTAGTAGATGAAACCTTAGTAGAATTTTCCTAAGTTAAGATTCCTACTACTATCATCCTTAGCTTAGCTTATCTAGTAGAAAACAAGGGTGGATTATATTCATGCTATGAAATATTTCTAAGTCAAGGACTTGTGTTTTATTTAATAAAAAAACTATGTGAATGAATCACCTGGGTGGAATGGAAAGAATGGTTTGTGTTGAGTGGTTACACAGGGCCCATATTTATGGCTTACCCTGGTGTATCTCACTTGTGGAAAGCCACCCAGGAACAAAGAGATTTGAGATGTCAAATGTTGAGAAGCTTCAAGTGCAGCCACTTGGCATTATGGGCTCTGCCTAGATCATATAGGTTGCAATAACTTAGCCAAATGGACTGTTGGTGGTAGGGGATGATAGGTGGAACACGTCCATTCTGGTCTAAGGGAAGGCTTCTGAAAGATCTTGTCTCGATGCATGTCGAGTCTTGTGGGAAAAGTGCACCACCTCTGCAGAGTGTAAAATCTAAGTACTTTGCCGTGTCCAATGGACAATTTGAGCATCAAGACATGGAAGCTATCAAGAATCTCCTCATCCCAATTTCTAAGTTAAAAACTTGCGGTTGAACAAGGGTTAAAGTATCTTCTATCTTTGATTGGTAGATGCCTTGGGTGATTTTGACAAACAAAAACTTAGTGTTTTCAAATGATAAGGAAAAATCTATTTTGATCAAAGCAAGCCTAAGCCCCACTTATCCAAATGCATATAGATGATAGATACCAATATTTTACCATAGTATCACTTGCCAATACAATTCAAATGTATTGACCCTTGTGGCTATGACTTATTATGTTGCAGGTTTGTTTGATGTTAGTGAAGTGTGTTGATTAGGATTACAAGTCTACAACCAACATGATTGCCTCTGGCACTTTGAAGATGAAGGACTCCATGTTATATAGTTATTTCTGATGCATTGTAATGAGATAGCCAAATGAGCTATGAAAGATGTAATGAATTATTTTATTCCTGGTTATAAAGTTGTATTATGACCTTTGTTTCTTGATATTACATATTAAGTGCGGATGCTAGCTATTGATCCAGGGACTAGCATTGTAAACACAGGGATCTCTACCTTATTAAAGGTTGGGAACTCTAAAATGCCTTAGTAGAATTTTCCCTAAGTTAAGATTCCTACTACTATCATGCTTAGCTTAGCTAGTAGAAAACAAGGGTGGATTAAATTCATGCTATGAAATATTTCTAAGTCAAGTGGTGTTTTGTTTAATAAAACAACTATGTGAATGAATCACCTGGTTGGAATGGTTGTGAATGGGTTATGTTGAGTGGTTACACAGGGCCCATATTTATGGACTACCCTAGTGTATCTCACTTGTGGAAAGCCACCTAGGAACAAAGAGATTTGAGATGTCAAATGTTGAGAAGCTTCAAGTGCAGCCACTTGGCATTATGGGCTCTGCCTGGATCATATAGGTTGCAATAACTTAGCCAAATGGACAGTTGGTGGTAGGGGGTGATAGGTTTGGAGCGCGTCCATTCTGGTGTAAGGGAAGGCTTCTGAAAGATCTTGTCTCGGTGCATGTCGAGTCTTGTGGGGAAAGTGCACCACCTCTCTCGAGAGTAAAATCTAAGTACTTAGACGTGTCCCCGGCAATGGACAATTTGAGCATCAAGACATGGAAGCTATCAAGAATCTCCTCATCCCAATTTCTAAGTTAAAAACTTGTGGTTGAACAAGGGTTAAAGGATATTCAATCAATGATTGGTAGATGCCTTGGGTGATTTTTGCTAAACAAAAACTTAGTATCAAGCCTAAGCTCCACTTAGCCAAATGCATATAGATGATAGATACCACTATTCTACCATAGTATCACTTGCCAATACAATTCAAATGTATTGCCCCTTGTAGCTGTAACTTATTATGTTGCAGGTTTGTTTGATGTTAGTGAGTGTGTTGATTAGGATTACAAGTATACAACCAACATGATTGCATGTGGCACTTTGAAGATGAAGGACTCCATGCTATATAGTTATTTCTGCTGCATTGTAATGCAATAGCCAAATGAGCTATGTAAGATGTAATGAATTATTTTATTCCTGGTTATAAAGTTGTATTATGACCTTTGTTTCTTGATATTACATTTTAACTGTGGATGCTAGCTATTGATCTAGGGACTAGCATTATAAACACAGGGATCTCTACCTTATTAAAGGTTGGGACCTCTATAGTGCCGGGAAGAACTTCAGATCCCCCTGTCACATCCCAAAATTCTCCAAATTTTGAAATGTGAAAAAATCAATCAAACAAAATAATTAAAGGATGAAATTTAGGGCAAAAATAAACTTTTATTTCCTATAAATGGAAATATAAAAACCTTACTTAAACAAAATAATTTTTAATGAGGAAGTGATAAACAAATTTTCAAAATATCCAATGCAATCATGCATGGCATGTATCTTGTCACTAAAGATTTGCATTTTAAACCTTTGAAAAAAAAACCAAAACCTAAATCCTAAAGAAAATGTTCCCATCAAGTACAATCCAAGTATAGGATATATTCAATTTTAAGTCGTAAGAGTGTTCTTTAATAGTCTATAACACGGAAAACAATTATACCCAACTATAGAAATTAGATTGGACCATTTTGGAGCTCTAAATCAAAAGTTGTAAAATATATAATATAAAGAAAAAGAATTAGAAAAATACAATAAAAATATTATAGGCTTATGTGCCGTATTCTAATTTTTAATAAAATTAGTGCTAAATTACTCTATTTCAGAAAATGATGTGGAAGCGAACCTCGAGACGGGGTATGATCCATTGTTTGCCCGATCTTTCACGATACTACCCTCCATCGTAACAAGTAGCAATCACGGGTTTACTGACACATCCACAAAGACCGCAAGAACAACATGCCAACCCTTCTAGTTGAAGAATAACATGAGAGAATCCTACATGCTCAACTTATAATATTCTACGCAACACAAAACCTCACACGCTAGTAAAGGTTTTTGCAAAGATTTCTCAAGAAACTTAGGGATTGTTAGACAATTTTCCCTAAACTCGGTAGAAGGATGTTAACCCCAAACACACATTGTGTACATTTCTTATAATTCGAATATGCATATTACAACAGACTCCCCATTCCTTTATAGGAGTAGCGGATCCTAAACTTGTGCAGGAAATCAATCTGTTACACAAATGGACCAAAGAAATAAAAGCAAATTTGAATCAGATTCCACGAGCAAAATTGCATGCATGAATCTGACCGCCTCCTTTTCTCGCGTGTTAGAAACAGAAAGATAAACCTTCTCTTGATCCCTTCCCATTCAAACTAAACGTTTTCCTTTCTATCTCCAACGAACGTGGCTTACCAAAATTAACATAATATCATTGCTTTCCCCTTGATGCACGCAAGGTAACATATTGTAGTTTGCTGACATGACCAAACGAATAATTATAGAAATATGAATCCTTGATTGCTTTTGTCAACCGTGTAGCCTCGTCCAAGTGTGCTGAAACTATACTCTTGATTGGGCGTAGCTCTTCTTCTTTCGACCTTTTTTTTGTTCATCTCGGTACACCACACAACATGTCTACATGTAATATTCACTAGAGCATGAGCTTCATCCGTAGATATTTTAGGATATGCCCTATCAGATAAGCTATCAAGTGGTTTTATATTCAATTTAATTTGAGTTGGTTTGAACAAGTTTTAGATTTAAAATCAGGTCAAATAAATAAGAACAGAAAATAGAAAAAAAAGACAATCAAATTATTAAAAAATAAAAAGACTATTTCTGTTCCTAGCCCAACTAACCGAAGCGTCTTCCTGGTTGCTCACGTATATGAGCCAGTAACGTGTAACTGCCATGACGCCTTCTCTTTCCCTCCTCTTATAAGATGTTCTAGACCTCAAAACCGTATGCCATAAAAACGAAAATTAGTCTCCATTCAACCATGGTTCAATTCAGGACATTAAAACACATGTTTAGTGCACCTTAACGCTCGTAATGATCATCATGGCAGAAATTGAGCAGCCATGGATGACCCACTCGCCTCCCACTTACGTCAGCTCTCGCCTCTCTATAAAAGAGCACTTGGCCCTTCCCTTCTCGCACTCCACCACTCCACCTTACGACGCTCTAGCGCTTCCCTTCGGGAATACTCAATTCTGCACCGAAGTTCGTCGGTCGCCGTGATTTCCGATGACCGTGGCGAGGTATACACTGGGATCAGGCCCATATTTTGCTCCCATTCGTTTTCTGTTGTCCATGCACATCTCCTTTCCATCTTAATTGACCAATTTCGTAGCCGAAGATCCCCCTTGACCTCGATGAGCACCCGACGACGTCGTCGCTTCAGCCGTCCACGGCCACCTACTAGAAACGCTTCCAAGGACCGACGAGGCAGTCATCATCTCCACTGTGTCGAGCGGAACATCGTCCGAAGTTTCCCGTGTCTGAAGGTCTCCATGTCGGCATCACTATCGACCGCTCGAGCTATCGTTGTCGTACTCCCGTCAGGCTCGTCTCCTTCCGATTGGTAAGTTCGTTTTTCCCTTAACGAACCGACTGGAACGTGCTTGTACCATCGTCCCTCTCTGAACGATGTGAGCGAGCAAAAAAAATTAGCACCGTTGGTTCTCATGTCTATCTGATTGCTTTCCTTTTCAAATTGAAGTGCTACAATAAAATATCTCCGGAATCGTAATAGAGCTAGTCTCTTTATTTGATTGGTTCATCGTAAAAAAAAAATCCATGTGCGTCCTTGCATGTTTATACTTGACTATCTGCATGTTCACTAATTTAGCTTTAGACTCCAACGTGATAGTTGCCTCCCGTCATTTAGAACTAGAAATAATTCAGCACGTTAATAACTCGCGGGATAGTCTCGTAGGCGCCTCATTGCGTAGCGAACAGAATCTGCAATTTGTCATATCTATTTTAAACATAAGAATATAGAAACTTGTAGAAATCATATCTTTAGTTATGTTTATCCAAATTTAGCAAATAATATGTCTATGGATTCACAAAAACGAACAGAACATAGTAAAGACATAATTTGGTATTTTTGAGTCGGTTAAAATCATGTTTTATACAGAATCATTTGTGGAGTATTTTGAGTATAAAAAAATTGTTGTATAAATTATTTTTGAGTTAATCCCTTTGCAAATGGTTGTATATTGAACCCTCTTACCAGAAACATCAACAACAAAAATTAAATTTATTATTTTATGGAAGTAGCAAATGTCATATTGAATAAGGCTTTTCTAATAAAAGAAAATGCTTTTAAATAATCTATTTACACTAAAAATAATTACAATTGGCATTCAACTTGTATAGAAGGACCAGTAGGCGTTTTTAGTGTTCAGAATGTTGCTATGAAAATTTCTCAAATAAAATCATCTTGTTGCATGCTTGCATGCATTTCATTGTATTCTTGTGATTGTTTTGTGATACTAGTTTTGAGTGTGTGCTTTTTACTTGATTGTATTATAGTGAACTTTGAAGAGTGTGACAATTGCATGATCAAGGAGTGAACCTAGTTTCTCTACTAAAAAGGCAAGTGATGCTTCATACCTTGTCCCATTATTTTCACTATGCATTAGTGATATTTCTAAGTAGGACTTGCATGGAATTTTTGCTAAGTATAAACCATGCTATGGGAAATCCTAGTAGATGAACCCTTAGTATAAATTCCTAAGTTAAGATTCCTACTACTATCATGCTTAGCTTAGCTAATAGAAGACAAGGGTGGAATATATAAACATGTTATGGAAAAATTTCTAAGTCTGAGGACTTGTGTTTTGTTTAATAAAACAACTAAGTGAATGAACCACCTGGGTGGAATGGAAGGAATGGTTTGTGTTGAGTGGTTACACAAGGCCAGGGGACTGGTGAACCTTGTGTATCACACTTGTGGATGGCCACCCAGGAACAAAGAGATTTGAGATGTCAAATGTTGAGAAGCTTCAAGTGCAGCCACTTGGCATTATGGGCTCTGCCTGGATCATATAGGTTGCAATAACTTAGCCAAATGGACAGTTGGTGGTAGGGGTTTGATAGGTTGGAACGTGTCCATTCTGGTCTAAGGGAAGGCTTCTGAAAGATCTTGTCTTGGGAAACCAAGTCTTGTGGGGAAAGTGCACCACCTCTGCAGAGTGTAAAATCTAAGTACTTAGCCATGTCCCTGGTAAAGGACAATTTGAGCATCAAGACATGGAAGCTATCAAGAATCTCATCATCCAAATTTCTAAGTTAAAAACTTGTGGTTGAACAAGGGTTAAGGGATCTTCAATCTTTGATTGGTAGATGCCTTGGGTGATTTTTGCTAAACAAAAACTTAGTGTTTTCGAATGATAAGGAAAATCTATTTTGAGAAAAGCAAGCCTAAGATCCACTTAGCCAAATGCATATAGATGATAGACTCCACTATATTACCATAGTATCACTTGCCAATACAATTCAAATGTATTGACCCTTGTGGCTGTAACTTGTTGTGTTGCAGGTTTTGTTTGATATTAGTGAAGTTTAATGATTATGATTACAAGTCTACAACCAACATGTCTGCCTGTGGCACTTTGAAGATGAAGGACCCCATGTTATTGTTATATTCTGCTGCATTGTAATGAGATAGCCAAATGAGCTATGTAAGATATAATAAATTATGTTATTCCTGGTTATAAAGTTGTATTATGACCTTTGTTTCTTGATATTACATCTTAACTGTGGATGCTAGCTATTGATCCAGGGACTAGCATTGTAAACACAGGGATCTCTACCTTATTAAAGGTTGGGATCCTTACACCCCCTGATCAAGCGACGATGGTGGCGGCGGCTACAGACGGTTTCGTGGATTTCTGATCGGGTACCGAGAGTTTCTGCATCGGGGGCTTCTTATAGGCAAAGGGGCGAGTCCGGGAGGCGACCAGGGTCGCCAAACCCTAGCCAGGTGCGGGTCCACCTGACCCCGCGCCTGGGGTGGGTCTGCCCCCCTGGCTAGCTCCTCCAGCTCTCCTCTAGACTTCTTGTTCCCCACGGAAATTTATTGACTTTGGCGTTTGTCCCGTCCAATTCTGAGAATATTTCTTTACTAACTTTTCTGAAACCAAAAACAGCAGAAAACAGGCATCTGACACTGTTGCAACTTGTTAATAGGTTAGTACCAGAAAACAGGTAAAAAGCAGCTCAAAGTGTAGACAAGTAAAGCAAAGTAGATACTAAACAAGCATGGAGCATCAAAAATTATAGATACATTTTCAACGTATCAATCCTACAGTCCCAATCGCCCATACTTCTTCGCCACTCGTTGTCTCACTGACAAGTGGGGTCACTAACTTAACCAGCCCGCGTACGAGCTGTGTGTAGTGGGCCGGCCTAGTTAAACATCCCGCGCAACCCACTAATTCAAATTTAGTTTTATTCATTTAATTTCAAACCCAATTCTATACCTATATTCAAAAATCAAACCAGCTCGATTCACTAAACCAAAATGCATGAAACCAATTTTGTTAGAAAGGTACTGGAATGCTTAATCCAAGCCCGTTGGATTCAAACCAATTGGATTTGTAGATCAACCATGGTAAAAATAACAAGGCATAAGCTTTTCTGCATTCAAACATTTTTCAAAACTCAACCATCAGAGCTTTTGAGTTGATTCCAACTCTCAAAAATCACATTTAACTATACCTTTCAGAATATATAAAACTATATAGGTTTACTTACAGAAATAATGTTCAAGTAATAAAACAATGCCACATAGGCATTTCTAGTCACTTTAATTAAATAAAATAAAAAGGTTAAACCTTATTAAATTGTGACACCACTTTAAATCACATTCCCATGTACTAATATATGAGGTGATGACATGTGTCAACATGATCCCATGTTTGAGTTGGATAATATTAAATCTTAAGTAGTTTTTAATGAGTAGAAATTACTTTTCTAAAAATAAAATAAATAAGACAAGTGCTTTAGTCTTGTAATGTTAGTGATGATGTTAGATCATCAAGTATGAACCTTTGTGTGATCATTAGAAATAGTTAAGTATTGTTTGGTGATTGTGTACCTCGTATTTATTTATAGACGCTAGTACCGACCAAGGATACGAGGAGGAAGGAGGATACTACGAGGAAGAAGCCGAGGAGAACTTCAACCACTGCTCTACACAAGGCAAGCCTCATTATACGAGTTGACTTAGGAAGCTTACACCACTTGATACCCAATCCTAGTTTTACTTGCAAGCTGAAGTATTTTAATTCTTCATCAAAGCTTTCTCTTAGAGTTTACTTAGCGAGTTGTAGATATTAGAAGGATATTGGAAGATAGCATAAAGAGCATAAAATTTTGCCTAATTTAGATAGTCTTGATCTCATCCTAAGGCATGAGCTTGAACTTAGCTCATCCCACCTTGTTTATTGCCCACCAT
The DNA here is from genome assembly GCA_023614405.1 of Avena insularis. Lineage (NCBI taxonomy): Eukaryota > Viridiplantae > Streptophyta > Magnoliopsida > Poales > Poaceae > Avena > Avena insularis. Next base: position 94,339,633 of record CM042695.1, read on the forward strand.
TTGTATTTACCCCACTTGTAGATGCTAGTGCTAAGCATAAAACTTGATCAACTTTAGATGGTAATACTTGGTGAAAATGGTTATGAAAACCTTAGAATGATGAGTCATTCTACTAGTGGCGGAGGACGGTTAAAAATTTAGGTATGGCGAAGTAAAACATATATGTCATTTTTATTGCGCGTGGGGGTGTTGGGGGGGGGGCAATGGCCCCCTAACCCATGTAAGGATGTAAGACCAATTTGATATAAAATTTTCTAACATGAATACACAAGATTCAACTGCCCATAGTACACTACACTTAATCGATGTGAAATGGTTTCTATTTGACCGATTAAATGTCATCAAGGTTTAGGGAAAAATACATGACTACTGTTGTAAGCATTAAGAAATAAACTATCATAATTGTAGTTAATGAAGTTTTTCTTATAAAAATTATTGATATATCAAAATATGACATTGCAAAAAAATGAGGATTGGACAATACTCGCTAACATATATATAAGTTTAATCCTTATACGTCAGCCGATGTTTAAAGAACAATGATAGATTAGACACGGATCTTAGTTCAAAAAAATCCAAAGAAGTGCAGGCTCACATAACAATTATGCCTTCTTCAACGGCATGGCCATGCGCCCACGCCATCGAAAGCTCTAACTAGCTTGCAACCAAAACATAGAGGCATACTACATATATTAGCTCGGGCGGTCGCCATACTACGCCCTATGGGGTCCTCCGCCACTGCATTCTACTGAGATGTTTTGGCATGTGTTTCTAAACACCAAATGATTTTAATGATGAAAATGTTAAGGCATGAGCCTTAGACCGTTATAAAACTGATGGTTTTCTGGATGCGATACCATTCCAATTTTACCGTACAACCACAATACCCGAAATTTGGGTAGGGCTTGACTAGAAATTTATATACCTTAGTATGGTTTCCCTTGCAGCCAAGGTCTGAGATGAGGCTGCCTTGTGAAGATTGTCCACTTGTGCAGTACCCAAGATGACAGTTGGTCATGGTTGGGAGGCCAAACTCACAGGAGAGGTGCCTATACTAGGGCGTGTAACTGAAAGGTTAGGATTGATTATCTGCATACTGAGTATGGTGAATTCAGGATTTGTTCCTGATGGATGTATCAAATGTTGTGGTGAAAGTGTACAATCTCTGCTGAGTATCAAACTATTCGAATAGCCGTGTTCGCGGTTATGGACAGTTGGAGTGGCCATACTGTTCTATCGTTAGATGTTTTCAAAATGACTTATGAAATGATTTATGACTTTGACTTGACCATAACAGAGTTGTGATATGAAACTCAAGTTCCCACTTAGGTGTTATAAAAATTCAACTAGCTTTCTTTGCTTCTGAACTTAGTAGAGGTAAATCTAGATTTTTGCAAAACAACCCTAGAGCTTAGCATTATCCTATTCAAAACCACTTCACTTAGTATTAGTTTGCGAGTACTTAAAGAGTACTCATGGCTTTGTCCCTGGCTATTCCCGTGGCCAGACTATGAAGAGGAGTATCAGGATGATGGACCGCAGGAAGGTTACGACAACTAGGATCATCTCCCATCGTCAGCATTGCCTGTGACCTTGAAGGTGAAGCTTCACCTACGCTATCATTATCTTTACGTTATTCCGCTGCTTGATTTGTATTAAGAACTGGATCATGAGATCCTTATTTGTGTAAGACCTTATGTATAGTTTGTAATGGATGATGTACTATGATATCCAAATCTGTTATGTCTCGCAAAAATGGTAATCCTGGGATTGCGATGTATGGCATAACAGGCATCTGTGATTAAAAATCCAGGTGTTGACGGAATCCATGTATGAAAACCAGGTTTAGACCTTGGTGGACTTATCTCATGACTGAAAGGCCATGGATAATAAATGTATTTTCAAAAGAAAAACTAATGTTGATGGTAAAGTAACCGTCTATAAAGCTTGACTTGTCGCAAAGGGGTTTCGACAAATTTAAGGAGTTGACTACGATGAGTCATTATCTCCCGTAGCGATGCAAAAGTCAGCTAGGATTATGTTAGCAATTGTTGCATATTTCGACTATGAGATATGGCAGATGGATGTCAAAACTGCATTCCTCAATGGCAACATTGAAAAAGAGTTGTATATGATATAACCAAAGGGTTTTTGTCGATCCTAAGGATGCTGACAAGGTATGCAAACTTCAGCGATCCATCTATGGACTGAAGCAAGCATCCTGGAGTTGGAATCTCTGCTTTGATGAGGTGATCAAAGAGTTTGGATTTGTCCAAAATTATGGAGAGGCTTGTATTTACAAGAAAGTGAGTGGGAGCAATGTGGCATTTCTGATATTATATGTGGATGACATATTACTGATCGGAAATGATGTAGATGTTTTAAACAGTGTTAAAAGTTATCTAAACAACAAATTTTCAATGAAATACCTAGGTGAAGCGTCATACATATTAGGCATAAAGATATATAGATATAGATCAAGGTGCCTAATAGGGCTATCACAAAGTACATACCTTGATAAGATTTTAAAGAGTTTAAAATGGATGAAAGTAAGAAGGGGTTCTTACCTATGTTGCAAGGCAAGACATTGAGTAAGAAAAAAGTATGGCTACGGCGGAAGAAAGAGAGATAATGGACAAGGTCCCCTATGCTTCAGCCATAGGCTCTATAATGTACGCCATGCTATGTACAAGACCAGATGTGGCACATGTTATTAGTTTTACTAGTAGATACCAATCTGATCCAGGATCGAAACACTGGATAGAGTTCAAGAATATCCTTAAGTACTTAAGAAGAACTAAGGAAATGTTTCTCGTGTACGGAGGTGAAGAAGAGCTCGTCGCTAAGTGTTATGTCGATGCTAGCTTCGACACTGATCCGGATGACTCTAAGTCTCAATCCGGATACGTATTTCTCATGAATGGAGGAGCGTTTAGTTGGAGGAGTTCCAAACAACCCATGGTGGCGGGATCAACAATGGAGGTTGTATATGTTGCTGCTTCGGAAGCGGCCCAGGAAGCAGTTTGGGTGAAGGAGTTCATAATCGAACTAGGTGTGGTTCCTAGCGCGTTGGACCCAATGGTGATCTATTGTGACAATAGTGGAGACATAGCCAATGCCAAAGAACCAAGGTATCACAAGAATTCCGAGCATATTAAGCGCCGATTTCACTCCATTTACGAACATGTCAAGGATGGAGATATAAAGATTTGTAAAGTACACACAGATATCAATGTAGCAGATCCGTTGACTAAAACGCTCCCTAGGGAAAAACATGATCAACACCAGAACTCCATGGATGTTATATTTATCACTATGTAACTAGATTATTGTCTCTAGTGCAAGTGAGAGACTGAAGGGAATATGCCCTGAGGCAATAATAAAGTTGTTATTATGTATATTCCAAGTATATGATAGATGTTTATTTTGCATGCTATAATTGTATTAATACGGAAACGTTAATACATTTGTGTTTAATAAACAAATGGAAAGTTCCTAGTTATGCCTCTCTTATCAACTAGCTCGTTGATTAACAAGATGCTCAAGGTTTACTGATCATGGACATTGGATGTTATTAATAACAAGGTCACAACATTATTGGAATGGTGTGATGAACATTCATCCAAAGTATAACATTACGATCAAATTCATTGTGTTTATATTGCTATAACATCATATGAAGTAATCCTAATCCTTAGACCATGATATCATGTCAATCACTAACACTAGAAGAGTATCTTGATAACATCAAACGTCACACCGTAACAGGGTGACTATAAAGATGGGTTCAGTGCTACGAAGGTGTTATGTTGAGGCTCATGGATCAAGAGTGGAATTTTTCCACCCCGATGACGGAGATATATACTCTGTGCCCTCTCGGTGATATCACATTAGTTAGCTTGCAAGCAAGTGACTTGATCACTAGAATGTTATATCACAGGAACAAGAAAAGAGTACATGTCAGTAACAAGATCAAACTAGGTATGGAGGTACCGATAACCGAATCTCGGACATGTAATATATCGCGAGACAAAGGGATTAAGTTACTAGCGTAAAAGGTTCTCACGATCACAAGAAGTCATAGTTAAATTTGTGGGAGTCAGTATGGATCTCCAGGTCCCGCTTCTAATTATTGATCCAATAGGGGTCTTGATCATGTCCGCATTATTCGCAAACCGTAGGGTGACACACTTAAGAGACACCAACACCATTTGGAACAAATAGTTTCTAGACAAAAAGATTTACAAAGCGCAGAAATTTATTTCACTAGACACCGGAATTGTTTCGGGTGAAATTGCTAAAATTGTTTCCTCATGTGAAATAGAATACTAGCAAGGGGTTTTATGTGAATATTTGTTAATTAATGTAATTGACAAAATTCTGAATAAATAAATAAAAGGAGTTTTATTGAAAGAGAGATTCATTAAATTTGGTGAAAATTTAATGGGATTTTGAGTGGAGAAATGAAGGGTCATTTTGTGAGTGGAAGCTCCACCCACATGAATGGAGGGAGGGCAAGGGGGCATCCCCCATGCGCCGGCTACCCCCTTGGGGTCCCCCTCCTCCTATAAAAGGACCCCCTCTCCCTCTATCGCACTCACACCTCCTCGTGAAGGATCTCTCTCCCCCTCTAGTTTATCCCTCATGGTCTCGGACTAGCGAGATACATGTTCCCGGTGGATTTTCGTTTGTAAAGAGTTGTTGCTTCCACTGCATCGCTGGAGCGAGGAGGTGGAGGTTTCTCGGTTGCCTTGACATGTGTGCAAGCACGGATGCGCTGCTGATTTGCGGCGCTGGACTTCTTCTCGATCTTGAGATCGGCAAGCGTTCGTCTACATCATCCACGAGTACAACCTCGTTAAACTTTGTTGGTATACAAGGGTATGTTCTCTATGGATATATATCCACCCGTTGCTTGTATTTAGTAGATAGATCTTGGTACATAGTTGTTCTCATCGTAAGATTTTTTTTACTATGCTGCAAACTCTAAAGACATCAATGTGCTTAGTTCTCTCATGGAACATCTGATATGTTGTAAGGTATATGGCACTTTGACTGTCACAAAACAAAGTAATGCAAGAATCATTTCCACAAAGCTCAACAAACAAACCTTTCAACCAAACAGATTCTTTGCAAGCTTCAACAATAGCCATGTATTAACCTCAGTAGTAGATTGTGCAACAACAGCCTGCAACGTAGCCTTCCAGCTAACAGCACAACCACCAACATTAAAAACATAACCTGTGAGGGATCTTCTCTTATCCAAATCGGCAGCAAAATCTGAATCCATATAGCCAACGATTCCCTCACCGGTCATGCCAAACTTCAAACAAGCATTGGAAGTGTTAAGAAGGTACATGAAAACCTACTAAACAACCTTCCAATGTTCTTTACAAAGATTAGCCATGTATTTACTTATCAAACTCATAGCATATGATAAATCAGGACGAGAACAAACCATGGCATACATCAAAGAACCAACAAAACTAGAATATGTCACCTTTGACATGTACTCAAACTCTTCATTAGTAGTAGGACATTGTGAAACTGACAATTTAAAATGAGGAGAAATAGGAGTATTAACTGACTTGGCAGCATCCATATTAAAACGATGAAGAACTTTCTCAATGTAACTTTGCTGAATAAGAAATAACAAACCATCTTTTCTATCTCGGATAATATCCATGGCCTACATGCCAAGTAGGCCGAACCCATCTATGGATCAGTATGTATCAGTTTGAGTCGAATCATGTCAGTTTGGGCAAAGATATGGTTGGTTTTATGCCTGGTTAGAGGGGAGGGCACCCACAATTAGTTAGAACATCTACCCTAAATATAGGAATACATAGTAGAGAAAACATGACTAGAAATATAGGAATAAAAACATTCATGTAATCTATAGGATGAATAGTAACTAGCAATTGTAAATAGATTGCTACAAATAACATATGAAGTATGATCTAAACAAGATATGTTAAGGTAGCATACGATCCAACAGAGGGACCAACGTTGATGTTGCGGTTGGCGTTGGAGTTGTCATCGACCATGTCATCGAAGAGGTGGTCGACATCGGGGAAGAAGTCGTCAGTGTCCATGATGAAGCCAGTAGTCACGCGAAGTGCTACCTAAAAACCTTATCGCCCTTCTCTCGTATAGGACTCGAAGCAGTTTGGTTCTAGAGTCCTATTGTCCCAACTCGTGGTGCAAGCCACAAGTCGGTATGGGGAAAATTTGGTGGTCGCTCAGAGCTTTGGAACTGGAGGCAGTAGGCGGGTGTTGGTATGTCTGAGAGGAGGTGCGACCTCTCTCTCTTATATGCACAAGACGAGGAGGTGGACAGGCAGCACAGGAAGACAAAAAGATACACGGGAGGAAAACCGAAAAGGCTGCGGCTGGAGCCGAGCAGGCTCCACTAAGTTCAGATTAATGAGTGATGACTACAAGTGCATAGATCGATTGTAGATAGTTTCAAAATAAGATTATCAAACCCACCGAGAGCTATTTGGTTAAGGACTTTATGCCCCTCGTCACTATCTGCCAAAGGATACTTGTAAGCTACCTTTGATCTCAAGTAAATGGTGTTTGAAAGGTTTTGTGTTTGTGTGCAAGAAAGTAATAAAAATAAGTAGAGCAAATAAGTAACAAGAGTGTTGGTAAACGGTGTTGTAACTCAAAAGGGCTAAAATGTTCTCAAGGATATATGATACACCACTAGCATATGGAAATTATTTTTGATTAGGATAATATATTTCTTTTGTCATGACATGTGTGGAGAGAGCTCCATAATAAGATGTTCACTACAAGTCTCGTGAGCAGCCGCTTCTTCGATTCAAGTATTGAGGTTATCTAAATAACCACAGCAATGCTTGCGAGCAAACCACTTCTACATACCACCACAATTAAGGGTTTCCCCATGGATATCGTAATAAGCTTAGTGAATCTCCCTTAATTCCCCCTTTGACCATGTAGGTTATAAGCCAATGCTTGTAGTCACAAAGTAACATTGGACATACTCCCATACACGTCCCAAGGGTAGCACCCTCTATTTAGTCCCGAAGGCAAATGCTATGTGGTAGACTTCATATACCATCTAAAAAGAGATATTTAACACAATATCATAAATCAAAGGATCATGGAACAAAGGTATATATCATCTTTAACTCATTTCATAATAATTGTAGGGTTTCTCCATCTCCCCAAGAACAAAGGGAACTACTCACAAATGGAAGCAATCAACAACATCATCATATTCATATGGATGGATTCAAAGTGCAAAGGTAAATCTAGTGCAAACGATAATTGTATTGAAATTACAACAAGATCTAATGGATAGGAGAGGGGAATAATAGTGTTGATGCAGATGAAGCTGATGATGAAGGGGATGATGTGATGTCCTTCGATGATTCGTGAAGTAGCAAGGATTTGCCCATCTTCTTTATTCAACATGATTCCAATAGGCCCAAAGCCCTTGGACCTTGCTTCTTCTTCTTCTTTATTTCTTCTACCTTGAATCCAACACATGGTCCAAGCGATGCCAATGGACAATTCCTACAAGTGCAACTCAACACAAACATTAGTCCATAGAGATTGTCATTAATTACCAAAACCATACATGGGGGGACACATGCTCTTTCAGTGTGGATCCACTTAAATCCACTCTTCGCACTTTGTCTTGATCAACCTTGTATCTTCCTGTTTCTTCAATATGATGTCTTGGAGTAATGCAAGAATGCTCACATTATCTTCTTCTTCAAGACATGCTTCCAAAACGCTCAACTCTCACATGGCAATTCTTCGGATTACACCTTGAATATCTCCTTGGTCATTGCTTATTCTTCTTCCTTTTTTCCTCCTACAAACTCGAAGCCAACAAATGGATCAATCGATGCCAATGGACAGTTCCTAAAAGTGTAATTCAATGCAAACATTAGTCCATAGAGGATTTCATTATTTACAAAAACCACACATGGGGCACACATGCATTGTTAGTATTACGTCCGATGCATCGAACCGAAAAGTGCTTTGGTCCATGATACTGGGTGCAGTTTTCTTCCCTGTGTGCCCCAAAGGCCTTTGGGAAAAGTTTGGGGGGCGCGACTAGAGATTCTCTTAAAAGGGAAAATGATAGGATTTCTCAGGATGATTACTCACTTACATTGTCCCGGTTGCTACCCCGCATGTGCCACACTGTGCACTTTTCACACATCACAGCCGGGCCCACTCCCACTAACTCCCACCTCATCCCTTCCTCCTCTCTTCCTATATTTTCTCATCCGGTTGCTTTTCCCTTCTAGCTCCCGCCTCTCTCTCCGTACTAGCGTGAGCTCTAGAGGATGTCCACACCAACACGAGCTCCTCAAATCCCCTCACCAATGGCACCAACATGTGCATCCCTACAAGCGTGTCCTTTAATCCCAACATCACCGACGTTGCAAGAGGGGGAGGCGGAGATGGGGCCGATACAGGAAGGAGGCATCAAAATTTGCTGCTACAAGAGATGGCGATGAATGCTACCAATAGTAAGTCTTATTGCTACAAGAGGTGTCGGCGGCTGCTACAAGCGGTGGTGACACTTTCTACAAGCGAAGGCTCCAGTTTTCTACAAGAGGCATCAACTGCTGCTACAAGAGGCGAAGGCGGTTGCTCCAAGAGGCGTAAACACCTGTTACAAGCCATGCTATCGATTTCTACAAGCATGATTTTCTTTGAATAATTTTGGATTTTTTATTTTCATCACATAATTAAAATTTCTACTACAACTATTTTATGGATTTGCATTGATGAAGGAATTTTTTGCTATTACTGTTATAGGAATTTGCATCAATGGTAGGATTTTTTTGCTACAAATGTTCTATGGATTTGCATCAATGGAAGATATTTTTGCTACAAATATTCTGAATTTTTGTGCCATATGAATCACCACCTCCCCCATGGTGGCACCACTACCACCACCACAGTCGCGTCTTCTCCGGTGATGGTGTTGGTGCTGCCATGGGAGGGCGGTGATGTTGTAAGTGAGTTTCTTCAAAGGAGAAGGAGAATATACTGCCAAGGTAGGGGTGGAGGTGCTACACGCGAGGTGCTTCCTAGGGACCTAGACATCACCCTCGTCGAAGCTGGATGTCGCTCTCGTTGGAGCCAGACACTGTTAAGGGCCAATTCTCTCCATTTCGGCAGTGTCGAGGACCATACCACCTATGTGCGTATCAACCAGGATGTTGCGGGGTGCTTTTTATGGAAGCGAGGTTTTTATGTGTTTGTGGCTGGTCCCGAGGGACACATGTCGATCGCTGGACCATAGGATTGGGGGATTTGATCCCCCGAGGACTGATATCCCACAAGTATAGGGGTTCAATTGTAGTAGCTTTCGAATAGAAAATGTTGTCGAAACCAAGAGGAGATGAAGGTATTGGTTAGCAATTCAGCAAGTAAATAGTAAAAAGATGCAAAGATTTGTATATTTTGGATTGTAGTTTGCGGAAAGCAATTAACAAGTAAAATTAAAGTGAGTGGCAAGTGATGTGAATGCTCTTCTTAGATAAAGAACAATCCTCTATTTAGGAAGTAGACAAACTTGGGGTGTTTTCTTATATGAGAGCATTTCCTGAGGGTGGCACATATTTCATGGCATAAAGATTTCTCTAAAAGCATGGTATTTTACTCTCGTTGGATGGAGCCCAAAATAGGGGCAACCATATACATGAGAAAATACACGCCTAATGGTTTGTCCCAAGGCCACATACAAGTGAAAATAAGGAATTCATTAAGACATAAATGAACAAGCATTGTGTTAAGTTTAGTGTCCCTGATATCTTTGATATGAATTACGAATGTAGTATATCTTGACTTTTCCTTAGAAGACATAGGTTTATCAAATCCTTGGAAATAATCTTTGATATGGTGTGTAATAGACCTTGCAAACTTTATAATATTTTTGTTTACTAGACCAAATGTTACTTTTAGTATCGATGGATGGAGATAGGCTAGGGTAAAGATTTACCTACAGTTGTGCACGCACAAATAGGATAAAAGATAATATGAAGAACAACATGTATTATGATTCAATATAGATAGATATTTGTGGGCGATGTGTCCAATAACACTATAATCTTGCAACTACAAATACTATAGAACTTCTGTCCAATCACTATACCACCCTCTCATGGGGACTAGGCAGCTATTAAGTGAAACATACAAAAGTTATAAGATCCATGATGTCACCGTGATTCCTAAATTGATCTCAAAAAATTAAAGTACTTCCCTTACTGTCACCGGGTTCAGTGACGTAGTTAAATATCACCACTCCTCTCACTTCATTACCTTTATCGATCCTCGGGTCTTGGGTACCTGATAAGTTTTTAGACGAGGCAAGAAAGAAAGAGACAAATACAAATATAGATCAACCAAGAACACAATGATCCCATATAAAAAGATGCACATAACACCGTGAGGGATACTCACACATGTTGATATTAACAAGCATAAACACTGTATATAACTTCTTGATAAAAATACCAAATAGTCTTATAATGTCACCAATCGCGATGAGATAAAGATTAGAAGTATGAAACTATGGCTATGAAGGGGGTCGTGTTGTAGATGGAGGTGTGTATATGGATACGGTGGTGGCTCTGCGATGGTTCTCCTCTTCGATGCGAATGGCAGATGGATTCTATTATGTTGTGGCTCTCCCTAGGATGGCTCTGTTGCAAATCTGATATAGGCGTCTTCACGAAAGTTGGAGGGTATGATTCAGAGAATTCGATGGAACATGGTACATGTAACAACCTAAAAATATTGAACAATGATTATCAATTTCCAATCACCAAAATTAGGGTTAACAAAAACTTTTGTTAATTCAAATCATTATGAATGCATGTGTGTATGTGATGATTGTATGAATGCATAAATGGACTTATGTGATTAACCTAAATAGCAAGGAATGGTTTAAAGATCAATACAACATCATCAAAAACATTTCCAAGCGGAAACAAATCAAGAGAAAACAAAAAAACAAATCAAATAAGGCAAATGGTCATTTTTGCCAATCTTGCTCACTAGGCCACTTTGAGTGTTTCTAGTCCAAGATTTCAAACAGAAACTTTTCCATTTCTTTTCACCCCTTGCAAGACCAAGTAAAAGTGAATCAAATCCCAACTTTCAAACTTGCAGAAACATTTGGCAACTTGATTCAAATCACAATTCAAAATTGAATCTTTATCATATGGGAAGATCACACATTTTCAAAACCTAACCAAACCAGTGCCACTTGACCAATCCCACTAACCGGAGACTCCCTAGTATATAACTAGCAAACCCACCAAGTTTGAATCCAAAATTCAAAATTGAATTTCTTTCGGCCATTTATTTAAACACCTTGTAATCAGCAAACACTATTAGGAGCAGTAATTTTGGCCAACCTTGTTCCCTTTCTAGCTCACTGTACACTCCCAATAGATGATCAAACTAATTTAACTAGCCTTAGCACCACTGTGAGCATGCATAGCCATCAATGGTGACCATGCCGAGAGCACCCTTGCCACCGCCATGTCGTCAGCGAGCTAGGAGAAGCTCTAGCCTCGTCAACCTTGTCTAGGACACGCAGCACCGTCCACCGCCAACCCCTGTCCAAGCCTCGAGCCTTGCCAGCCACTGGACCACACGACAAGCTCGCGCCTAGTTTCTCTATGAACGAGCCGAGAGCACGCCGGTGCACAGCACGCGACACCAGCCCATAGACCGCGTGCCGCCCTCGCCGCTTGTGTGCGTGATCGCCAGCACCCTAGAAACCCACCAGACAACCCCGTTCGCTGCCGCGCGGGCCATGGATGCTATGCGCCATTAAATTCACCGTCGTACCCACCTAGAGCGCCACGACGTTCCGACCGTTCCTCACCGGCCGACGCCTTGCCATCAAGCCATTGAGCTTTGCCAGGAGGCAATGCACCGCCCCCTATCGTCGTCCATGCCATTAGCACGTTGTGTCAACGACCACGACGAGCCCAACCCGCACCCGTCGGTCCCCTTCAGGCACTATAAAAGGAGTCCACCCCCGTTCGATTTGAGCACACCATCTCACTCCCCACCTCTCACTGATCACACCCACTCACCCCCGGAGCAAGGCGAGCACCAGGTGGCCAGAATTTCACCGGAGTCCGCCGCTGCAGAGGAGGAGAGGCGCCGTCGATTGAAGCCGCCCTAGGAGAGGCTGCCGGTACCAGGAGGATCACCATCGTCAACTTTGTCGTTCGCCCCCATCGCCGACCATCGCCTAAGCCCCAGTGAGCCCCCGTCGACCCCCACTGGCCGCGCTAGGGTTCTGTCTCGCCGGCGTTGCTTGACGTGGACGATGAACCACAGCCGTAGGATTAGAGCTAGATCGCACAGCCTAGATCGTCCTGTACCGCTTTGCCACTCCCTTTCTCACTGACGAGTGGGAACAACCACTTAACCAGCCCGCGCGTGTGCTGTGTGTAGTGGGCCGACCCAGTTAAACCTCCCGCGCGACCCAGTAATTCAAATTTAGGTTTTTCCATTTAGTTCTAAACTTACTTTTGTACCCAGATTCAAAAATCAACCCAGCTCGATTCCTAAACCAAAATGCATGAAACCAATTTTTTTATAAAGGTACTTGAGTGCTTAATCCAAGCCCGTTGGATTCAAAACAATTGGATTTGTAGATCACCCATGGTAAAAATAACAAGGCAGAAGCTTTTCTCCATTCAAACATTTTTCAAAATTCAACCATAAAAGCTTTTGAGATGATTCCAACTCTCAAAATCATAATTATCAAGACCTTTTAGAATATATAAAAATATCTAGGTTTACTTACAGAAATAATGATCAAGCGATAAAAGAATGCCCCATAGGTCATTCTAGTCATTTTATTTAACTAAAATAAAAAGGTTAAACTTTATTAAATTGTGACACCACTTTAAATCACATTTCCATGTACTGAAATATGTGGTGATGACATGTGTCAACATGATCCCATGTTTGAGTTGGATAATATTAAATCTTAAGTAGTTTTTAAATGAGTAAAAATTACTTTTCGGAAATAAAATAAATAAGACAAGTGCTTTAATATTTGTGATAATAGTGATGATGCTAGATCATCTAGTGTGAACCTTTTTGTGCTAAATAGAGTAGTTAAAAACTGTGTGGTGATTGTGTACCTCGTATTTATTTATAGATGCTAGTACCGACCAAGGATACGAGGAAGAAGCCGAGCAGAACTTCAATTACTTCTCTACACAAGTCAAGCTTATACTAATATCTTAGCAAGCTATTAACTTTGCAAGTTAACCCTTGCATGACAACTATGCAAACTAGATACCTTAAGCATATGTGATTATACCCACTTGAGGATACCAAATCCCAATTTTACTTGCAAGCTTAGTATTTTATTTCTTTATCAAAGCTTTCTATTGGAGTTTACTTAGTGACTTGTAGGTTGTAGAAAGATATTTAAAGGTAGCATAAATAGAATAAAACTTGACCTAAGTTAGATAATCTTGATGACATCCTGAGGCATGAGATTGAACTTAGATAAGATACACTTGCTTATCACCCCTCATTAGTATTTACCCCCACCGGTAGATGCTAGTGCTAAGCATAAAACTTGATCAACTTTAGATAGGAATAATTGGTGAAAATGGTTATGAAAACCTTAGAATGATGAGTCATTCTACTGAAATGTTTTGACATGTGTTCTTGAACACCAGATAATTTTGATGATGAAAATGTTAAGGCATGAGCCTTAGCCCTTTACAAAACTAATGGTTGTCTGGATACGATACCACTCCAATTTTATCGTAGAACCACAATACCCAAAATTTTGGTAGGACTTGACTGGAAATTTATATACCTTAGTATGGGTTCCCTTGCGACCAAGGTTTGAGCTGAGGCTGCCTTGTGAAGATTGTCCACCTGTGCAGTTCCCAAGATGATAGTTGGTCATGGCTGGGAGGCCAAACTCACAGGAGAGGTGCCTATACTAGGGCGTGTAATTGAAAAGTTAGGATTGATTATCCGCATACTGAGTATGGTGAATTCAGGATTGTTCCTGATGGATGTATCAAATGTTGTTGTGAAAGTGTACCACCTCTGCAGAGTGTCAAACTATTCGAATAGCATCGTCCGCGGTTATGTACAGTTGGAGTGTGTCACATCCCAAGATTTTCCAAATCTTGTAATGTGAAAAATAAATAAACAAAATAAATGATTGTTGAATTTTAGGGTGAAAAGAAACTTTTGTTTCTAATTGGAAACTTTAAAATCCCATCTTGAACAAACTTTAATTAAAGTTTGAATCCAACAAAATCAAAATCAAGAGAAATGCATTCCTCAATGAATGTATCTTGAAATTTAAACACTTGGAAAATAAATCCAAACCCTAAACCCTAATGGAATAAAAATCATTTCCAAGTTATCTCCAAGCCTATGGATTTGATCCATATAAAAATTTGTCAACAAACATTTACAAAAGATCAAGAATGACAAATAGAAATATTGCAAACCATAGAAATTGGTTTCACTTAATTTGGAGCCATGGATAAAATCTTATGAATTTAATAAGATAAGGAAAAGTAATTTCCAAAGCTAATAAAGCAATTATCTAAAAATCCATACCAAATGATGAGCAAATGATCCTAAAGGGATTTAAAAGGATAAACAAATATTAAATAAGATTTTACAAAATTGGAATCACCAAGTTTGGATCCCTAAATAAAAGAATATGGATTTTATAAGATGAAGAAAGAAATATTAAATAAGGAATATTTAAAGACCAAATTAAATCTTGGCCAAGACCATAAGAAAATGGAATGAATAAAATCCAAATCCAAATAAAAATAGAAGGATAAAGAATTTTCCAAAATAAAATAAAATGGCATAAACCAAATGCTATTGGAATAAAGACAAATCCAATTTTAAATGATTAATTAATCATATTAAAAACATTCCCAAATAATTAAAGGTGAAATATTTGGACACCTATTAAATGAATAAAACTTAGTGAAAAGGTTTTATGGAAAAATGAAAGTTAAATAAGGATTAAAAATATATTTGATCTTATTTGAATTAAATCAAGGGCTTGATTTAAATAATTAAAAGACACTAAAGGAATAAGTTTTTATTCTGAAAAATGATTTCAGAATGTATTATTAATCAGTATTAAAACCTACACAAAGTTTTGTTGAAGTTTGAAATTCAAAAGTTGTTTGAATTGATTAGACAAAATCAAAACAGAAATGGAAATAGAAAAAGAAAAACAAAGCAGTACAAAAAAATGAATTTAGCCAGCCCAACCTATCGTGGGAATGGTCACGGCAGATGCTGCAATCGGCAGCGAGTAGTAGAACGAGGGGCAAGGGCGGCCAGCCATCTGCGGTGCGAGATGAGGGCGGAGACACAGGGTTTTACCCAGGTTCGGCCCCGGAGGTAAAGACCTACTCCTGCTAGATTGTATTATGGATGTGGTACAATGGGCGAGCTCGGCGGCTAGGCGGCGAGTCGCTTGGGGGTATGATGGAACGTATCTCTACACGCCCCGCAGGGAGGTTTATATAGGCTCACCTCCCCTAGGGTTTACATATCTCAACCGATTCAGTTAAAGCTTCGGTTCTCGTTTAACCTAATCCAACTGGGCCTATCTACTACTTTGGGCCTTCAGACTTCCGATCGCTTGGTTCTCGCTAGGCTTCAATCCGATCGCGTCTTGCAGCCCACTCGCCAAGTCTTGGGCGATCGGAAGCGTCTGCTGGGTATACCGGTAGGCATATCCCCATCAGTAGTCCCGAGGCCGTCGTTGATTTGGCGTGGGTGGCTGGCTGGCGATCGAGCATCTGGCTCTGAGTGAACATCGATCGAATCAACGGTGGGCTCTGTATAAAGGAAAAACTAATCACACTACTCGCAGCTTTGGCGAGTTGAGTCGGCTCTTGTCATAGTGGTTGGGTCGGCGAGCCGAGTGGCTGAAGTTGGACCGTTAAACATGGTCAAACTAGCCGTTGGAGTTAATCCAACGGTAACTTTTGGCGTAATCATCGCGCGGTAACGGTCCCTGATTTGGCGGGTAGCAACCGCTATATAAGAGGAATGGCTAGCGATCAAAGGACCACCGTCTCACCATTTCCTCCGACTGTGCGCACCTTTCGCCTTCCTCCTTTTGTGACCAATAGCCAAATCCTCGAGCCCCACAAATCTTTCCGCCATGGCCCTCTCCACCGAACCTTGGGCAGATCGAAATGCACTAGGGCGAACGCTTCCTTTGAGGAGGCCGGGATTACCTGGCCGGTCTGCGCATCCCCGCGGCCGGAGAGGTGACTCCAAACCCGCGAGAGAGTTCATATGCTTCACCAGTCATCTCGAACGGGGGCTAGGGTTCCCCACGTCCCTATTCTTCCGGTGCTTCTGCTCCTACTACGGGATCCAGCCGTCGGATCTGGGCCCCCATAGCGTCGAGCAGCTCGCCATCTTTGTGGCGTTCATGTGCTAAGCTGACCCTACTTCCCTCTTTGGCAAGATCTGTTCCATGGACGGATCAGCCACGAGGAGGCAGGTGGCCCAATGCTCGCCGCGGGTGGCCTAACCTTCCAGCTGAAGTCGAAGGCCTCATTCTTCGACCTGATGCTGCCCGCCAAGGCAGCGAGCGACTGGAAAAAGTCGTGGTTCTATGTTGCCGAGGCGACTCCGGAAGGCGAGACGGCGATTCCACGGTACTCCGCCGATCGGTCCGAGCCGCGCCGCCTTCAAATCGGCAAGCTTCCCAGCGACCAGCGGATGGTTGTCGACGAGATGCTTCAGACCATCCGCGGTCTGAAGAAGAAGGGCCTCTAGATGATAAACTTGTACAACTGGCTGGGCGGCGACTCGTCCGGCGGTAGCGCGAGCACTACATGTACCAGTACACCGGCCGGGACGACCCGATAAAAGCAAGCTTGACCGAGTGGAGGCTCGATGACTACACCGCGACCCTGAAGAAAATCACCCCAGCGGTGTACTTGGACGCTCAAGCTGGGGTCGCCCCTATACCATGACGCTCAGCTAACGGTAATCACTTTATCATTCGCGATCTTTGCAACAAGCGGTCATACTAACTTCAATTTTCCTTTGTTGCAGCTGTTCCAAGTGGTGGAAGGTGGCTCCCGCCCTCGGATGACGAAATTGAGCTCGTCCGTCTGGAGACATGGGTGGGTCGCCCGCTAGGAGCGACGAAGCGGCAATGACGACAAATCCGAGGAAGCTGCCCCTGGCTCGCAAGACCAGCGCAACGCGTCGGCGAGCTCGAGGCGAGCAAGAGCCTCGAGCGCCATGATGATGAAGAAGAACTTCCGGAGACGACCTCGTGCCGCCAAGCTACTCCGTCAAAGAAGAAGAAGAAAGAGAAGGAGGCGAAGGCCCCTCCAAGACGAAACCGACGAGGACGGCCTCGCCACCACACTCGGCAAGCAGTTCCGACGCCCCAGCCCGACCAAGGATGAGGCGCCGCCGACGACGGCCACGCTGGACACGGCCACCATCGAGGTGCCCCTGGCGTCGATGCCTCCGCCATTCGCCCCGGTCTTGGGGCTGGGGAGGCTCGACGCCGCGACCGCCTCAGGAAGCTCTGTCAAAGAATTCTGAGAGGCTCCGGTCGCAGCTTCAACGATGAAGAAGCCGTCCGTGTCTTGGGCACGCGACGTCCTGGACATGGGGCTCAGCCGCCGACTGGGCCCTGAGCTGGAGAAGCCAGCCGGCCTCCGTACGGGGCTGCGCTTCATTCCGGTCGCCAAGTGAGTGCACTCGCCTTCCTTTATCTCCCATAATCATTGAATTATCTTGCTTATATGATCAAAGTACAGGACCGGAGTGAAGAAGATGGGCCATCCAACCGTGGCTAAGGTGCCGTCCGTCGTCAGCGAGGAGGATTCTTCCCGCAAGAGGAAGGCGGACGAAGTCGTCGTCCCTGTGGATGGCGGCAAGAAGGCCAAGGGTGACGCCGTTGTCACGATTTCTGACGACACGGCGGCCGCACCGGCTGGTCCTGCAACGGAGGCGGCTGCGTCCACGAAGGAGGGCGCTCTGTTGCCTAGAACGGACGAACCGACCTCTTTTGGGGCGGGTGCCTCTATCGCCACCTTCCCGCGCTTCACGACCAAGGCGGCCGCGGCGAGTGGAACTTCGCCTTTGAGCCACGCTCCAGGAGTCGCCGACGCCGAAGTCGACCAGCGCCGTGGGCATACGCCAGCTCTCCTTGCGTCCGTGGACGCGATACAACTCCACGGCATGCTTGGTGCAGCCATCCAGGTACATCCAGTCCCCGAGGATCAGGTCGGTGTTTTGCAGCGGCCTGATTCTTTTAGTGTCTTTTATTCGCTTTTCGCATCCAGTCCTCGAGTGCGCACTCGCTGAATTTCAGTGGGTGGGCACTTTAGGAATTCCTTTGAGTACCAGTCCCCGAGTGCGCACTCGCTGAATTTCAGCGGGTGGGCACTTTAGGAGTTTCTTTGATCGACCTTTTGGTGATGTGCAGGGTCTGCAGCTTGAATCGGCCGACCGATTGGCAGCGGGCAGCGGAAAAGGAACCGCCATCGCCCAGAGGCGAACGAAGGCTTCGGGTTGTTGCCGCCAAGGCGAAGGAAGCTCGCCAGGCTTGTCCCGCTAGTGAATTGGCGGCGCGGTCGGCTTTGAGTTCGCCGAACAACGGATCGCCGACCTCGGCGCCACCGCGGAGGCGAAGGAAGAAGCAAGCTCAGCCGATGGGCGAGCCAAGGCCGCCGTTGCAGCCGCCGAAGAGGATCGCAGAGTGTCGGAAGTCCTTATTGCTGGGCTTCAGGACGACCATACGTCACTTCAATGCTTCATCACGACCCTCGCCCGCCCGTTGATTGGTAAGCGCATCTGCCTCTTTTCAGTAGCTGTGCCATTTGTGGTGTCCGTCGTATTCATTATTGTCTTGTACTCGCAGGTCGCATCATCGACAACGCGGAAGAAGCAAGCACGTTCGACACGCGGCAGTGTGTGAGCACGCTTGTCGATTCGGCCACGTTGTCGGCAACGTGCATCCGTGCCTACCTCCAGGAGATATCGCCCACGGAAGTGATTCCCAGCGACCTCGTTGAGGTGTGGAGGTATTTGGAGAAGGCGCCCGCGGTCGTGGAGTTCATGACGCGGTCGGCGTTTCGGCGCGGGGCGGCAACGGCGCTTAGCCTTGGTCTTGCCCACTTCCCCGAGGACTTCGACATCGACAATGTGACGAGTGGCTACCCATCGTCGACTGGCGCGGTGGAGCTTTCTGAGGTCCTCAAGTTGCAAGACCGCGCCGCCAAGTACTTGGAGCGTGTCTTGGCGATGGGCGACTTCCTCCCGTACCAGGAGACGGTCGTTGTGTCTGGCGACCCCGAGCCGCCGCATCGTGATCTCAAGGTTGAGCAACCCTTCCGCGCGGCGATGGCGGGTGAACTGATGACGTATCCGTCGAACCCGTACACGCCGTTCATCCGCAATCGCCGGGGAGTTGGCGAGTCGTCGTCTAAGCCTGCAGAATAGGATAGTTTGCCATGTGGCGTTAGCAGCAGTTCTGCCATGCGGGCATATTTTGTAACGTGAAACAATGCAACATGCTATCGAATGAGATGTCGTGTCTATTTTGGTAATTGTCAAGTGTTTGTGATTGTTGTTTGAACGAGTCCCCGAGCGCGTCCGCCCTTTTGTGGGGTTTACCTCGTATGTGGTGTGTTTGGTGTCTCTGTGTGTTTTATTATTGTAGTCGACTCGCCTGGACTCGAAGAGCCAGTCGCTAGGCGACTCCCTTGAACGCCGCTTTCGCCGCTTTTCCCGCGCGAACGAGGTCGGGTGGCGAGTCCCCGGCGTGGTACTTGGCTGTTCGAACGACTCGAGGTGAGTGAGGACTTGGCGCGTTAGTTTGTGCGCGTCACTCTGCCTGGCCCGTGGGGGTCATGGCGTAGTCCTGGGCATGCTCTCCTACTTGGCGTTTTCCGACCGCTCGAGGTGAACTGGTCCACAGTCCCGGCGTGGTACTTAGCCGTCGAGTCGCTATGTCGAGGATGCGGAGGATCGTGGTCGTCAGAAGAAGCGTGGCGATAATCTTGGTTCGTAGAACCGGTCGAGCTAAGCGACTCAATGGGGCTCGGTAGGCGTTTTTAGGACGATGCAAGACCTGAGGTAGCTCGGTTCTTGCACCGCACTACTTAGCCATGCCGATCGTTGTACCAAAGGTTGACTTCTGCGGTTAGCGTGATGCTGTTATTACGAGTGCGAGTGGCACAAGACACGGAGAGTAGGCGCAATTTGCGGTAACCGTTTCTTTTTATTTCATATCGAATGGAGAGTACATATGTGGGGTTCTAGGCGTAGAACTTCCGTAGGAGGTTTACATTCCATGGTCGCTTGACGTCGAGTTCGCCGTCCCCGCGGACGTCGATGAGGTAGTAGGCGTTGTTGCCGAGTATACGACCGATGGCGAATGGTCCCTCCCATGGAGGGGAAAGCTTGTGCATGCCCTTCTTGTCCTGGATGAGACGCAGCACCAGGTCGCCTTCTGGGAAGGTGCGAGTTTTCACCCGCCGGCTGTGATAGCGGCGGAGTCCTTGTTGGTAGATGGCGGTCTTGGCGAAGCTAGGTCGCGTGCCTCGTCGAGTTGATCGACTCCATCCTGTCGCGGCGAAGTTCGCTCGCAGCTTCCGTGTAGTGGACTACCCTTGGCGAGTCGTGCTCAAGGTCGGTGGGCATGACGCCTCGGCGCCAGACACCATGAAGAAGGGGTGAATCCGTCGACCTGTTGACCGAGGTGCAGATTCCCCGGATGACGGAGGTAGCTCCTCGACCCAGCACCGGGCGCTGCGCCGAGTGGTACTTGGAGTCGCGGCTTGTGCCATGGAGGATGCTTTGGTTGGCCCGTTCCGCTGGCCGTTGGATTCGGTGGGCGATCGACGCGAGGTCGAGCCAATGTGGTGCTCTTCGCAGAATTCGCCATGGCTCCTGTGGCGAAGTTGGTGCCGTTGTCCGTGATGATGCTGTTGGGGAACCCGTAGCAATATATGAGTTCGCGTAGGAATTTCGTGGCGGTCTTCCCGTCGCATTTCTGGACTGGCTTGGCCTCCACCCACTTTGTGAATTTGTCGACTGCGACCAGGAGGTGGGTGTAACCGAGGGAGCCTTCTTGAAGGGCCCACCATGTCCATGCCCCATACGGCGAATGGCCGGTGATGGGATTGTTTTGAGCGCTGAGCTCGCACGCGTCGTCTGGTTGGCGTGCCGGCACCCGGCGCACCGCTGGACAATGTCAACGATGTCGGCGTGTGCGGTGGCCGAGAAGCCATGTCGCATAGCCTTGGCGACGAGGGAGCGGTTGCGGCGCAGGCCGCAGTCACCGGAGTGGATGTCGTGGAGGATCTTGCCCTTCGGCGGGTTGGACGCAGCGTTGGAACACGCCGTGACATCGCCAGGAGCTCACCGTCGATGATGGCGTGGGACTTGCATCGACGGGCGATCATCCGAGCTTGCTCGTCTCCGGCAAGGTGCCGCTTCGTGTAGGCGATGTAGGGCTTGGTCCAGTCATCTGGCTCGTTGATGAGTGCGACCAGGGCTGCCTCTGGTTGGAGCAGGACTCCGATGTCGATCTCCCTTGGGGGAGAGACTGATGGCTTGGTGATCGTGTCGAGGAAGATGCCGGCGGGTGGTGCGAGTCGAGCCGACCCGATGCGAGAGAGGGCGTCGGCCTCCTCGTTCTTCCGCCTATCGATCCACTCGACGGAGTAGCCTGTGAAGTGTCCGCCCAAATTGTCCATCGCTACGACGCCGCCATGGTGGGGGAGACGGCGTCGCAGGTGCCAGCGACTTGTCCTGCGACGAGGTCGGAGTCGCCGTAGCAGCGTAGGCGGTTGACATTCATCTCCCTGGCGGCCCTCATGCCATGTAGTAAGGCCTCGTACTCGGCCATGTTGTTTGTGCAGGGTGTGAAGTCCAGGCAGAGGACATAGCGGAGCTTGTCGCCCTTCGGAGAGGTTAGCACGATCCCTGTGCCTGCGCCGTCCGCGTTCTTGGAGCCATCAAAGTGCAGGCTCCAGTAGTGGAGGTATGGCAGCTTCTCTGGCTGCTGGGCCTCTTCCTAGTCGGCGATGAAGTCCGCTAGAGCTTGCGATTTGATCGCTCTTCGTGGCTCATATTTGATGTTGTGGACGCCGATCTTGACGGCCCACTTGGCGACTCGCCCGGTCGCCTCACGGTTGCGGATGATGTCCTGCAACGGTGCGGAGGAGATGACCGTGATCGGGTGCTCCTGGAAGTAGTGCGGCAGGCGTCGCTGTGCCCTGAAGACCGCATATACTAGCTTCGGTATTGGGTACTGGCGCGACTTCGGTGAGGACCTCGCTGATGTAGTAGACCGTCGCTGTCGGGCGCTCCTTTCCTTCCTCCGGTCGCTCGACGACCATGACCGCGCTGACGACGCGCTCGGAAGCCGCGACGTAGACTAGCATGGGTTCTTTGTCGACCGGGGCGGCGATTAGCACCTTCTTGAGGTCGCGGAGCGCGTCGTCCGCCTCCTTGTCCCACTGGAATGTGGGGTTCTTGCGCATCAGGCGATATAGAGGCATTGCCTTTTCGCCCAAGCGGGGGATGAAGCGACTGAGAGCCGCTACTCGCCCAGCCAGCTTCTGAGCGTCGCGCAGGCACTCGGGTTTGCCGAGTCAGGCGATCGTGTCGATCTTGGTGGGGTTCGCCTTGATCCCGCGCTTGGAGACGACATAGCCCAGTAGCTGTCCTGCGGGTACACCGAAGGTGCATTTGCCTGGGTTGAGCTTTATCTTTTATTTTCGCAAGTTTGCGAACGTTTCCGCCAGGTCGGCGAGTAGGTCGCCCTGGCGAGCGGACTTTACGACCATGTCGTCGATGTAGACGTGGATGTTGTGGCCAATTTGGCTCGCAAGGCATTCTTGCATGCACCGCTGGTAGGTCGCCCCGGCGTTCTTGAGGCCGAAGGTCATGGCGGTGTAGCAGAAAGCTCCGAATGGCGTGATGAACGCCGTCTTCTCCTCGTCTCGACAACCATTTTGATCTGGTTGTAACCAGAATAGGCGTCGAGGAAACACAGCGATTCCGAGCCCGCGGTGGAATCGATTATCTGGTCGATCCGCGGGAGGACGAACTGCTCCTTTGGGCAGGCGCTGTTCAGGTTTGTGTAGTCGATACACATCCTCCGTGTCCCGTTTTCTTCTCGACCAGGACTGGGTTTGCCAGCCACTTGGAGTATTTGATTGGCGGATGAAGCTGCAGCGGTAGACGCTGCACCTCTTCGGCGATTGCTCGGGCGCTCTTCATTGAAGGGCCGCGGCGCTGACAGTCGCACTTTGGGGTCGGCGTTTAGCTTGTGCTCAGCGAGCTCCTGGGGACACCGGGCATGTCGAGGGCTTCCATGCGAAGATGTCCCTGTTCTCACGGAGGAACTCGATGAGCGCGCCTTCCTATGCCGGGCTCATGCCCGTCCCGATCATCACCGTCTGGCTGGAGTCGCCTGGGACCAGCTCGACTGTACGGGTGTGCGTGGTGGCCTCAAAGGTTGAGGTGTTTGCACCCTCCGGGTTGGGCTTCTTGAGTATGGTGGGGTCGTCGTTGTTGACCCCGCTCGCGTATTTGGCGAGTTCATCCGCGTGGTTGGTCTCCGCCGCGATGACGGCGTCAGCGAAGCTCGGTGCCTTTTGGCTCGTGACTCGCGGCCATGTCGGGTCGCTGATGGTGATGACGCCGCACGGCCCGGAGCTTCATCGCGTTATGCGCATAGTGGGCGCTGCCATGAACTTGGCGAACGCTGCGCCCAGTGACGCAATGGTAGGCTGTCGAATGGCACGAGCTCGAAGACGATCCGCTCGGTGCGGAAGTTTGCTAGTGTGCCGAAGGTGACTGGCAGCGTGACCTTGCCGATCGGGTACGCCTTCCGACCGGGGACGATGCCGTGGAACATGGTGTGGGTCGTCTCGATCATCGACTGCGGGAGCCGCAGCCGCCTGAAGGTGTCCAGGTACAGGATGTTGATGGAGCTTCCGCCGTCCATCAATGTCTTGGGGAGCCAGTAGTCGCCGACCTTAGGCTTGACCACCAGGGCGACTCGACACGGGTACTGGCGCGTGGCGAGTGGTCTTGTCGACTCGGTGATGGGCTGCTTCACCAGTTGAGGAACCGGGAACGTCCATCAGGCCACCGCGTTGACGGTGACGGCGCGGGCGATGACATTCTTCTCGCGCTTCGTGTTGAAGCCCGTGAAGGTGTGGAGCGAGCCGGCCACTTTGCCGAATTTTCCGCCGTTTGGCGGGTCGTTGTCGGGGTCCTCCCGTGCTCGCCATGCCTTCTCGATCTCCCTGAGGGTGTGGCAGTCGGCGGTGGTGTGCGTGGCGGGCTTTCCTTCCCTTCTATGAAACGCACATGGTTGGTTAAGGAGAGCCGCGGGGTCGAACCTTGGCTTTTGTAGTTGCCGCCGTCGCGCGTTGTCCTCCGTCAGCGCGAAGCTCTTGGGCTCGCGTTGCGTATGCGGCGTTAGCGGCGAAGTCGACTCGCCCGTCACTGCGGCGCTTGCCGGTGAGGCGAGTGTTGCTGTAGCGCAGGTCGGACCGTCGTCCGCTGTCGTTGCCGCTCGTGCGGCGTTGACCTCCTGACTCGTCGTCGGTTTCCTGGTTTGAATCTTCCTCCGCGTACCGTTTGGCGATCTCGAGGAGGTCGGGGCTGTTGTCGAGTGTGCGAGTGTCGCTGAGCTTGGCGACCAGGGGCTCAGAGCGCACGAGGTCTTGAAGCAATGGATCGCGGTGTCGGGTGGATGCCGACCAGTACCAGAAGTTCTTGCCACCGTTGGACCCAGCTATGGTCGACTGCTGGGTCCCTGGACGACGCCCAGGTCCTCGATAGTGGTGGCGCGGTGTAGGAGCACTCAAGTGCCTGACGAAAGCGTCGCGCATCTCCTCCGAGTCTATACTGCCCCGAGGGAGGTGTTGATCCACCGCCGCACGTCCCTCCATCATCGGGGAGGTAACGGGCGGCTAGCAGGTCGGTGTGGCCTGCGATCCCCATTGCCATGAGGTATGTGTCGAGCCAGACGGCGGGGTCGTACGAGGAGTCGTACTTTTCTATCTCCTTCGGCGCCTTAAAGTTTGGCGGGTACTTCTCGTCTCGGGTCATTGGTCCGAAGCACTTGGGGCCGAGTCGACTGAGCGACCCCATGGGCTCGCCGTCGCGGCGATTGGTTAGGGTGTGTCGCAGGTCGTCGGGCTGGCATGCGCGCCAGCTTTGGTTGTTGATGATGTGGGTGCGGGCGTCGATGGGTTGACCGTTGGCGGCGATGAGGTTGGTCATCGGCCTAGGGTCGTTGGTGGAGAGTGCCGCGTTCGTGGGTCGGTGTTGGAGCTGCAGTGGCTCCGGTGGTGGGCAGTTGAGTGTGTTTGCCGCCATTGGGCGGCCGCTCGAGGCCGCCCTGCTTCCCGAGGAACGCGAGTATACTCGACCTTGCGAGTCGGCGCCCGCTCTTTGCTGCTCGACGGCCTTTGCGAGCAGGGCCCTGGCATATTGGATCTGCAGGGCGCCATCGCCGGTGGCTGCGATGCTGTCGGCTGCTGCCCGGCCTGCCACGAGGTTGTCCATAGGGGTGGAGAATAGTGGGAGGCCGTTTGTGTCTCGCTCCCGTGAGGAGACGACTATCCGCGGCTGGTCCCTGGGGGGTGTGCGGTTGGGTGGAGGCGGGGCGCCCATCGCCGTCGACCCTGGCGGGGGTCGGGCGCTTCCTCCTGGTGGCGCGTTCTCGCAGATCGCGCGCTCGGCCACGCGGGCCGGGTCGTTTTCGTCGTCGAAGTTCAGGGCGCGCCCCTGAACGGTGGGGTTCAGGCGCGACCTGATCCGCTGTTGGTGGTAGCGCGATAGCTCCTGCGCCGTCACCTGCTCGAGGCGGAATTTCTCGCGCTCGGCTTGCTCCTTGCGCACTGCCTCCGCCAGTTTCAGGCGGAGTTCCTCGACCTCCGTCGCCGTGGCGTTAGGAGGGATTGGGTTGGAGAATGGATCCTCCGGCGGATCGGTGCCGGTCGCCATGTAGGTTGCAGCGTGGCGGCTGGTTCCGTCACGGAGGTCGGCGGAGTTCTCCGACCCGGAGTCGAATTCGAAGATCTCGAGGATGGAGGGGTCCTCGAAGTCTCCCACGTTGGAGACCTGATTAATGGAGCCCGCGGGTGAAGCCGCGGTGATTGATCCGGCGAGTGACGCCGGGGTCGCCGAGTCGGCGTCGTCGTTGAGGGCCGCGTCTTCCGTGGCCGCTGAGTTTTCGCCCACGTCGCTGTGGGCCGAATTGTACTCGGAGGCGAGGCGATGGATCGTGCGGATCTGGCTCTCGGAGAGCCGATCGCGTGGCGGTGACTCGCAGATGCGAGCCGAGTCCTCCGAGACGATGGCGTCGGTGAGGCCGACGAAGAGGCTGATCGTGCCGACCGGCAGAATCACGCTGTGCGTGACGGGTCGCGCCGCCGGGACGTAGCTGCTCGGCAAGATTTGGAGCATCTTGCTGACTGTCTCGTTGATGGGCGGATTGGATCTCGCCGCAGAACACCGGCCTGACCGGCCAGGCCCCACGGTGGGCGCCACTGTCGTGGGAATGGTCATGGCATATGCTGCAATCGGCAGCGAGTAGTAGAACGAGGGGCAAGGGCGGCCAGCCATCTGCGGTGCGAGATGAGGGCGGAGACACAGGGTTTTACCCAGGTTCGACCCCAGAGGTAAAGACCTACTCTGCTAGATTGTATTATGGATGTGGTACAATGGGCGAGCTCGGCGGCTAGGCGGCGAGTCGCTAGGTATGATGGAACGTATCTCTACCGCCCGCAGGTTTATCTGAGCTCACCTCCCCTAGGGTTTACATATCTCAACCGATTCAGTTAAAGCTTCGGTTCTCGTTTAACCTAATCCAACTGGGCCTATCTAATCGCCTGGGCCTTCAGCTTCCAGTCGCTTGGTTCCTCGCTAGGCTTCAATCCAGTTGCCGTCTTGCAGGCCCACTCGCCAAGTCTTGGGCCAGTCGGAAACGTCCTGCTGGGTATACCCCGGTAGGCATATCCCCATCATAGCCCACTAAGCCCAACAGTCCATCCCACTCCTTCTCTCCACGGAAAACGCTTCGCACCAGAGTTTCTACCCGCACAGCGAATGACTACTGGACCCCACCTCCCCTCTCTCTCCTTTGCTGACGATGCGACCCCACCTCCCAGCTTTCTTCCTCACCAGCGCGACGAACCCGCCCCCAACTCCTCCTTCACCGTTTCTGGCCGTTGAAGACAGCGTCAATACGCATTACTGCTGCCATTAGTTCCCCCCTTGACCTCGCATACTTAATCGCCACTCCCCTCCTCCTTTCCCCCCCAGTCGTCGCCCCACCGGAGCCCCCAGGCTGTCCTAATTCATCCATACTCTGCCACTGCTCCGACGAGCTCCGCGAGAAATTCCGGCAACCCCGTGTCACCCCTTGCCTCCTCGACCACGCTAACTTGTTCCCCATCAACCACCGCACCTACCAGTGGCCTCATCTTGCTCGCGCTTGACCCACAGCCTCGACAACAACCAAGACCATCACCTTCGCCATCTGTTTCCACTCCGACGACACCCCCAGGTAACTACTGACCACCCCATTCCCCCTGATCGATACTCTCGTGCTCGCTTTTCTCGCGTGAACCTGACTGCATCATTTGTTTGTTGCAGTGTGGACTGAATACTCTCCTTCGACGACGAAAGAGAACAACCGACGCCGTCTTGAACTCCGGCGAGGAATCACCAGTGACCCCGTGCACCCCTGCCCCTGCCGAGACCACGTTGAGCTTTAGCGTCACTCCACGAACCCGGTGAGCCCCCTCCCTCTCTTCCTAGCATCCTGCATCGCCGGCAAGCTTGTAGCCGGAGTCAGCGCCGCCAGTCGCCGCCGCCAGCGCTGCCAACATTTGGTCAAAGGCGCAGCAGCCGTCCGATCTAGATCCGAGGCACGTGATGGGTTCACTTAAAACGAAGGGATACGCGATCTGATATGTGCGATTTAGTTAGATCCAAAGCCTCACATCACGCGATCAATGCGAATCGTTTTCGTCGAATCAGAACAGTCCACGTGGCCCTGTCTGTTCTAATAAAAACAGATTTGATCTATTTGTTGCTCAATTTTGTAAAATCCATAACTTTCAAACCACACGTCCAAATTTTGCAAATTTTATATCAATGGAATCAGCAAGACAAGTACTTTCCAACCATGCACTTTGTTTAGTAAATTGCTTCTTTTAAATTGTTTGTTTTTGCAGAAACTTGTGTAGACATAATTAGAATATAAAATTTGTTCTAAAATGTTTTTTTTGAGATAAAATCTTTGGAAAATGGTTTTTTTTAACCTACTGACCATAGAAATCAATTAGTGGTTTCAAAAATATATTTGGTAAATCTAAGGAGTAAATCTTTGATTTAAAGCAATTCTAGTCAAATAAAAGTAATGTTTATTTATTAAATATGCTTTTGTAGAAAACCTATGGGAAATGTTTTGATTTAAACTCCCTGACCCTAAACACAAGGTTTTATGATTTGAAAACATATTTTGTGAACCCTATAGATTGTTGCCTTATTAAAAGCATTTCTCCACCACATAAAATAATGCTTTGGTTTAAAAATGGTTTATAGATAGAATCTTTTGCAAATGGTTTTGCCACTTTATAAAATGACCAATAGGTGTTTTCAAACGTTTATAACCTATTAGAAACCACTTTTACAAATAAAACCATCTTTGGCATGCTTGCATGCATTGTTTTGTTTCTATTATTTTATGTGTTGTTGCTTGAGTGGTAGATTGAATTTGTGCCTTGCTTGATTGAATTGTAGTGATTGGAAGAGTATGAATATTGCAATGACAAGGAGTGAACTTATATTCTCTACCAACAAGGCAAGTGATGCTTCATACTTTGTCCCATTATTTTCACTATGCATTAGTGATATTTCTAAGTAGGACTTGCATGGAATTTTTGCTAAGTATAAACTATGCCATGGGAAAACCTAGTAGATGAAACCTTAGTAGAAACTTCCTAAGTTAAGATTCCTACTACTATCATGCTTAGATTGGATAGTAGAAAACAAGGGTGGATTATATTTCATGCTTTGGAATATTCTAAGTCAAGTACTTGTGTTTTGTTTAATAAAACAACTAAGTGAATGAATCACCTGGGTGGAATGGAAAGAATTGTTTGTGTTGAGTGGTTATGTAAGTCCAGTATGCTGGGCAAAACTTGGGCATCACCAAGTCCAGTATACTAGGGGAAACTTGGTATCTCACTTGTGGATGGCCACCCAGGAACAAAGAGATTTGAGATGTCAAATGTTGAGAAGCTTCAAGTGCAGTCACTTGGCATTATGGGCTCTGCCTGGATCATATAGGTTGCAATAACTTAGCCAAATGGACAGTTGGTGGTAGGGGAATGATAGGTTGGAACGCGTCCATTCTGGTCTAAGGGAAGGCTTCTGAAAGATCTTGTCTTGGTGAAACCAAGTCTTGTGGGGAAAGTGCACCACATCTGTAGAGTGTAAAATCTAAGTACTTAGCCATGTCCCTGGTAAAGGACAATTTGAGCATCAAGACATAGAAGCTATCAAGAATCTCCTCATCCAAATTTCTAAGTTAAAAACTTGTGGTTGAACAAGGGTTGAAGGATCACCAATTTCTATTGGGAGATGCCTTGGGTGATTTTTGTCAAGCAAAAACTTAGTGTTTTCAAATGATAAGGAAAATCCATTTTGAGCAATGCAAGCCTAAGCTCCACCTAGCCAAATGCATATGGATGATAGACTCCACTGTACTACCATAGTATCACTTGCCAATACAATTCAAATGTATTGACCCTTGTGGCTGTAACTTGTTATGTTGCAGGTTTGTTTGATGTTAGTAAGATGTGTTGATTAGGATTACAAGTCTACAACCAACATGTTTGCCTGTGGCACTTTGAAGATGAAGAACCCCATGCTATTGTTAAATTCTGCTGCATTGTAATGAGATAGCCAAATGAGCTATGTAAGATGTAATAAATTATCTTATTCCTGGTTATAAAGTTGTATTATGACCTTTGTTCTTGATATTACATCTTAACTGTGGATGCTAGCTATTGATCCAGGGACTAGCATTGTAAACACGGGGATCTCTACCTTATTAAAGGTTGGGACCTCTACAGATGGTATCAGAGCATTGTGTTGCCTGTAGAATTGTAACCCTAGGATTGGATAAAACCCCTTAGAAAAATAGGAGTTGTATTTGTTCCAAAACTTATTTACAAACAATCTTGTAAACTCTTTCTCAACCATTTTGGTTTCAACTCTACATCTCTTCTATTTCAACTTGATGGATAAAGCCTTCTCCATGACCAAAGACTTCATCATGTGCAAAGGACTCCATCAACTCAAATGACTTCAACATCTTCAAATGATTTCAACCTTATTCTCAACAAGGACTTCAACCTTGGATATCACTAAGGACTACAAGTAGGACAAGAAATGTTACTCAAGACTTGAAGACTAAGGAAACACAACTTAGAAGGAACCATCATCACCTTTGAAGTTTGTGACCTAGACACAAGAATTTTTCCAAGGAAACCATGATCTCATTCATGAAGAAGCAACCAAGAAGAATGGAATGATCTCAAGTAAACCACATAGTTGGACCACCATATTTAGATTAAAGCAAACACACAAACTTATGTGGTGTAACAAAAAAATATTTTGTTGCCTAAAAATGTGCTTGAACTTTGTTGTTTGAGTGGAATGTTTGTTTGTGATTGCTTGCACATTGCTTGTGTGAATTGTGATGTATGTGATTAGAATTCTTACTTAGAAATCTTTTTGCCTATTCTAATCCCAATCCAACCCAAACAGATGATTACTCCAAGGAACTCCAACATCAAGAATGATGACAACAACAACCAAGAGGTCAACATGAGAGGACAACTGCTAGCAAACCAAACCCAGTTGAACCAAGTGACAACTCAGTTTTTAGCCAACAACAATGAGTTAGACCCAACCATGCAAAAGTTTTTGGAAACTCAATCCCAATTGTTGCAAGGGATGGCCACTCAAATGATCAACATGGGATATAACTCTTCCCAAGGAAATAATGACAACAATGATGTCAAGGATGATATTTTGGAAGGAACCCAAGCTTGCAATGTTTGTGGAGACAAGGATCACACTTCCAAAGAGCATCAAGATCAATGCCCCAATTGTGAAGAGAAACATCCAACTGACCAATGCCCCACATCTCAAGCTACTTGTTTCCTATGTGAAGGAAGTAATCATGTCCTTGTTCAATGCCCCATCTATTCCATAGTTCAACAAAGGAAACAAGGTGGAGTGCAACAACTGATTGCAGACTACCATGAGAGAGCAAAGTATACCAAGAAGGATGAAGACAAAGGAAAATCTCAGCTTGCACCTCCATGCAATATGACTCAGTTTGATGGACCAAAGAGGATACATATGTATTATCCAAGGAAAAGGTCAACGAGACCAGGAAATTTTCCTACCTTTGAGATAACATATGAAGAACATGAACTAGAAGCACTCCTAGCTTTGGAGAAACCCAAGAAGAATAAGGACAAAATCCAAGTGCAATGTTGTCATTGCAAAGAGATGGGACACTATGCCAATGAATGTCCTGAGAAGAAACAAAAATATAAGGAGATTAGCCAAGTATGGTGCAACAACTGCAAAGAGTTAGGCCATTATTTAGCAACTTGTCCACAGAAGATACGTGATGAACTCAATCTTATCACATGTTACAATTGTGGTAACCAAGGACATTATGCAAGCAATTGTCCAGAAAAGATGAAGCACAAGATAAAACCTATGAAGGATCTCAGCCTTGTCACATGTTTCAAATGTGGAAACAAAGGGCACTATGCAGATGTTTGCCAGAGAAGTTTCCCCAAGATTCCAAGCAAGCCAAGAAGTAATCTAGATGGAAATATTTTAAGGGTGGTAGTACCCTAGTTGCTTTGAGCCAACTTGTAACCCCATTCTTCCCAAATCTCGGGACAAGATTTATTTTAAGGGTGGTAGCCTGTCACATCCCAAGATTTTCCAAATCTTGTAATGTGAAAAATAAATAAACAAAATAAATGATTGTTGAATTTTAGGGTGAAAAGAAACTTTTGTTTCTAATTGGAAACTTAAAAATCCCATCTTGAACAAACTTTATTTAAAGTTTGAATCCAACAAAATCCAAATCAAGAGAAATGCATTCCTCAATGAATGTATCTTGAAATTTAAACACTTGGAAAATAAATCCAAACCCTCAACCCTAATGGAATAAAAATCATTTCCATGTTATCTCCAAGCCTATGGATTTGATCCATATAAAAATTTGTCAACAAACATTTACAAAAGATCAAGAATGACAAATAGAAATATTGTAAACCATAGAAATTGGTTTCACTTAATTTGGAGCCATGGATAAAATCTTATGAATTTAATAAGATAAGGACAAGTAATTTACAAAGCTAATAAAGCACTTATCTAAAAATCCATACCAAATGATGAGCAAATGATCCTAAAGGGATTTAAAAGGATAAACAAGTATTAAATAAGATTTACAAATTGGAATCACCAAGTTTGGATCCCTAAATAAAAGAATATGGATTTTATAAGATGAAGAAAGAAATATTAAATAAGGAATATTTAAAGACCAAATTAAATCTTGGCCAAGACCATAAGAAAATGGAATGAATAAAATCCAAATCCAAATAAAAATAGAAGGATAAAGAATTTTCCAAAATAAAATAAAATGGCATAAACCAAATGCTATTGGAATAAAGACAAATCCAATTTTAAATGATTAATTAATCATATTAAAAACATTCCCAAATAATTAAAGCTGAAATATTTGGACACCTATTAAATGAATAAAACTTACTGAAAAGGTTTTATGGAAAAATGAAAGTTAAATAAGGATTAAAAATATATTTGATCTTATTTGAATTAAATCAAGGGCTTGATTTAAATAATTAAAAGACACTAAAGGAATAAGTTTTTATTCTGAAAAATGATTTCAGAATGTATTATTAATCAGTATTAAAACCTACACAAAGTTTTGTTGAAGTTTGAAATTCAAAAGTTGTTTGAATTGATTAGACAAAATCAAAACAGAAATGGAAATAGAAAAAGAAAAACAAAGCAGTACAAAAAAATGAATTTAGCTAGCCCAGCCCACTAAGCCCAACAGTCCAGCCCACTCCTTCTCTCCGCGGAAAACGCTTCGCACCAGAGTTTCTACCCGCACAGCGAATGACTACTAGACCCCACCTCCCCTCTCTCTCCTTCGTTGACGACGTGACCCCACCTCCCAGCTTTCTTCCTCACCCGCGCGACGAACCCGCCCCCAACTCCTCTGTCGCCGTTTCTGGCCATTAAAGACAGCGTCAATACGCATTACTGCCGCCATTAGTTCCCCCCTTGACCTCGCATACTTAATCGCCACACTCCCCTCCTCCTTTCCCCCCAGTCGTCGCCCTACCGGGGCCCCTAGGCTGTCCTAATTCATCCATACTCTGCCACTGCTCCGACGAGCTCCGCGAGAAATTCCGGCAGCCCCGTGTCACCCCTTGCCTCCTCGACTACGCTAACTTGTTCCCCATCAACCACCACACCTACCAGTGGCCTCATCTTCCTCGCGCTTGACCCACAGCCTCGACAACGACCAAGACCGTCACCTCCGCCGTCTGTTTCCACTGCGACGACACCCCAGGTAACTACTGACCACCCTATTCCCCCTGATCGATACTCTCGTGCTCGCTTTTCTCGCGCGAACCTGACAGCATCATTTGTTTGTTGTGGTGTGGACTGAATACTCGCCTTTGACGACGATAGAGAACAACCGACGCCGTCTTGAACTCCGGCGAGGAATCACCAGTGACCCCGTGCACCCCTGCCCCTGCCGAGACCACGTTGAGCTTCAGCGTCACTCCGCGAACCCGGTGAGCCCCCTCCCTCTCTTCCTAGCATCCTGCATCGCCGGCAAGCTTGTACCCAGAGTCAGCGCCGCCAGTCGCCGCCGCTAGTGCCGCCAACATTTGGTCAAACGCGTAGCAACGTCCGATCTAGATTCGAGGCACGCGATAGGTTCACTTAAAACGAAGGGGTATGCGATATGATCCGTGCGATTTAGTTAGATACAACTCCTCACAGCATGCGATCCACGCGAATCGTTTTCATCAAATCAGAACAGTCCACGTGGCCCTGTTTGTTCTAATAAAAACAGATTTGATCTATTTGTTGCTCAATTTTGTAAAATCCATAACTTTCAAACCACACGTCCAAATTTTGAAATTTTTATATCAATGGAATCAGCAAGACAAGTACTTTCCAACCATGCACTTTGTTTAGTAAATTGCTTCTGTTAAATTGTTTGTTTTTGCAGAAACTTGTGTAGACATAATTAGAATATAAAATTTGTTCTAAAATGTTTTTTTGAGATAAAATCTTTGGCAAATAGTTTTTTTTGAACCTACTGACCATAGAAATCAATTAGTGGTTCCAAAAATATATTTGGTAAATCTAAGGAGTAAATCTTTGATTTAAAGCAATTCTAGTCAAATAAAAGTAATGTTTATTTATTAAATATGATTTTGTAGAAAACCTATGGGAAATGTTTTGATTTAAACTCCCTGACCCTAAACACAAGGTTTTATGATTTGAAAACATATTTTGTGTACCCTATATATTGTTGCCTTATTAAAAGCATTTCTCCACCACATAAAATAATGCTTTGGTTTAAAAATGGTTTATAGATAGAATCTTTTGCAAATGGTTTTGCCACTTTATAAAATGACCAATAGGTGTTTTCAAATGTTTATAACCTATTAGAAACCACTTTTACAAATAAAACCATCTTTGGCATGCTTGCATGCATTGTTTTGTTTCTATTATTTTATGTGTTGTTGCTTGAGTGGTAGATTGAATTTGTGCCTTGCTTGATTGAATTGTAGTGATTTGAAGAGTATGAATATTGAAAGGACAAGGAGTGAACTTATATTCTCTACCAACAAGGCAAGTGATGCTTCATACTTTGTCCCATTATTTTCACTATGCATTAGTGATATTTCTAAGTAGGACTTGCATGGAATTTTTGCTAAGTATAAACTATGCCATGGGAAAACCTAGTAGATGAAACCTTAGTAGAAACTTCCTAAGTTAAGATTCCTACTACTATCATGCTTAGATTGGCTAGTAGAAAACAAGGGTGGATTATATTTCATGCTTTGGAATATTCTAAGTCAAGGACTTGTGTTTTGTTTAATAAAACAACTAAGTGAATGAATCACCTGGGTGGAATGGAAAGAATGGTTTGTGTTGAGTGGTTATGCAAGTCCAGTATGTTGGGGAAAACTTGGGCATCACCAAGTCCAGTATACTGGGGGAAACTTGGTATCTCACTTGTGGATAGCCACCCAGGAACAAAGAGATTTGAGATGTCAAATGTTGAGAAGCTTCAAGTGCAGCCACTTGGCATTATGGGCTCTGCCTGGATCATATAGGTTGCAATAACTTAGCCAAATGGACAGTTGGTGGTAGGGGAATGATAGGTTGGAACGCGTCCATTCTGGTCTAAGGGAAGGCTTCTGAAAGATCTTGTCTTGGTGAAACCAAGTCTTGTGGGGAAAGTGCACCATCTCTGCAGAGTGTAAAATCTAAGTACTTAGCCATGTCCCTGGTAAAGGACAATTTGAGCATCAAGACATAGAAGCTATCAAGAATCTCCTTATCCAAATTTCTAAGTTAAAAACTTGTGGTTGAACAAGGGTTGAAGGATCACCAATTTCTATTGGGAGATGCCTTGGGTGATTTTTGTTAAGCAAAAACTTAGTGTTTTCAAATGATAAGGAAAATCCATTTTGAGAAATGCAAGCCTAAGATCCACCTAGCCAAATGCATATAGATGATAGACTCCACTGTACTACCATAGTATCACTTGCCAATACAATTCAAATGTATTGACCCTTGTGGCTGTAACTTGTTATGTTGTAGGTTTGTTTGATGTTAGTGAGATGTGTTGATTAGGATTACAAGTCTACAACCAACATGTTTGCCTGTGGCACTTTGAAGATGAAGAACCCCATGCTATTGTTAAATTCTGCTGCATTGTAATGAGATAGCCAAATGAGCTATGTAAGATGTAATAAATTATCTTATTCCTGGTTATAAAGTTGTATTATGACCTTTGTTATTGATATTACATATTAACTGTGGATGCTAGCTATTGATCCAGGGACTAGCATTGTAAACACAGGGATCTCTACCTTATTAAAGGTTGGGACCTCTACAGAGTGGCCATACTGTTCTGTCGTCAGATGTTTTCAAAATGACTTGTGAAATGATTCGTGACTTTGACTTGACCAGAACAGAGTGGTGATATGAGAATTCAAGTTCCCACTTAGGTGTTATAAAACTTTCAACTACCTTTCTTTGCTTCTGAACTTAGTTAAGGTAAACCTGGCTTTTTGCAAAATAACCTAGAGCCTAGTACTGCCTATTCCAAAACCACTTCACTTGTTAGTACTAGTTTGCGAGTACTTAAAGAGTACTCATGGTTTTGTCCATGGCTATTCCCGTGGGCATACTATGAAGAGGAGTATCAGAAATACGGACAACGGGAAGGTTACGACAACTAGGATCATCTCCCATCATCAGTATTGCATGTGACCATGAAGATGGAGTCTCGCCTACGCTATCGTCATTATTACGTTATTCCGCTGCTTGAATTGTATTAAGACTGGATCATGCGATCCTTATTTGTTGTAAGACCTTATCTATGGTTTGTAATGGATGATGTACTGTGATATCCAATCTGTTATGTCTCACAAAAATGGTAATCCTGGGATTGCGATGTATGGCATAAGAGGCATCTGGGATTAAAAATCCGGGTGTTGACAAGTTGGTATCAGAGCCATCCTGACTATAGGAGACCCTAGTTTAGAATGGACGGTTGAATCAAAAACTTAGTTTCAAAACCAAGGAAGTGAGTATTTATAAAAACTTATTCTCATTCTTATCACTTAGACTCTTTCATGAAAATTCATGTTCTCCCAAAAATTCTTGCAAACTTATATAAAATTTGACACACTTGAGCATTCTACTAACTTACTCATCCTATATTCTTTTAGATGGATGTGAAGTATAGCAAGTTTTATCAGTTGGGGAATGGAGGAGACCTCATCTTTGAGCGTGACTTGGACCAGCTGTTGGAGATGCTGCAGCGTCCGCACCCCGAGTTCTTCGGAGCGCAGCTCAACAACCAGGAAGGAGAAGAGTTGCAATGGCTAATTGTTGCAAGTCTTAGAGGAAAGATTGAAGTCCCCACCATAGAGGGAATTCAGTTCACCATCAGAGAAAACAACTGGCTCGATGGACTTGCCAGGGCCATGCAGGAAGATCTTGCCCGTCTGTGTGGGCAGAGTATCAATCAGATCAAGGGTACCCACTTTAGGTTCTGCCCAAGGCGTGATGCTATGGGACAGCCCCTGGAAGCACCATATCACCCTAAGCTGAAGAACCAATTGGACCACCTTAGCTTCGTGATGTATGAACGGAAGAAGGAGTTGGACAATGCACGTTCCTACATCAACCACAAGTCCGCCATCGCCGTTCAGAAGGATCAGACCATCGCCATGCTGGTGAAGGATCGCCAGTATCATCGCCGTCAGCTCGACAAGAAGGAGCGCATCATTGCCTGTCTTCACCACCGGATCACGGATTTGGAGGAGACCATCCACGAGAGGGATATGTATCTTGAGGAGAGGGAGAATGCAGGGGAAGACCTTCGTGGATACCCTTACTCCTATCTCATTGATGATGATGACTTTCTGGAGGATCAGGCCATGGACTTCTTCACCGATGAGGATGATTTCGCCTTCATTGATGATGATGATGATGAGGAGGAGGAGGAGGAGGAAACCGACTCCGAGGAGTAGTAGCACTTGAGAACTAGCGTTAGTGAGTTGTATTCGGCCCCACTGTATCGTAGTTTCCCAGAATGGTTCTTAAAACCATCTGTTTCCTTTGTTGTGGTGTGTGTTGTATGATGTGTGACGAATGAATGAAAAGCAAGTTGCTAGAAAAATCTGAGTCAAACTTTGAAAACTTTTCCAAAACCCTAAACCTTAGAAATTTCCCTCTTTTCTCATGATCTATCTCAATCTTCAGATGCCTCACGGAGGAAGCACTTCATCCCCAGACCTGATGTTGCAAATCTTGCAAATGTTGGTTTCTGACCGCGAAGCCGAAAGAGCCGAACGTCAAGCCAACTTAGCCACCCTTCAACAGATAGCTCAGATGGCCAACAACAATCAAGGCCATGGAAATCAGGACAACCATGGATCTAAGCTCAAGAATTTACAGAACACTGATCCACCTGTTTTCAGTAAATCTGAAGAGCCCCTAGACGCCGATGATTGGCTGCAAACCATGGAGAACAACTTGGAAGTCGCCGGAGTAGAGGCTAATGAGAAAGTACTATTTGCCACCCACTATCTGGCCGGAGATGCAAGGGCATGGTGGAACAGCGTTCGCACCATGAATGGAGGACAAATGATGGCTTGGGATGAATTCAAACTCAAGTTCAGCCGAACCCATGTGCCACCCAGTTTGATTCTGCGGATGAGAGATGAATTCAAGGAGCTTAAGCAAGGAAGAATGATTGTGGTAGAGTACCGTGATAGATTCCTATATCTGTCAAGGTATGCCCCTAATGAGATCAGCACTAAAGCCAAGAAGAAAGATAGATTCCTGAATGGTCTGCATGATGAGATGCAGACAGTGTTGGTCAATATGCCATTTGCTGATATTGAAGCCTTAG
This sequence comes from Avena insularis, assembly GCA_023614405.1. Taxonomy (NCBI): domain Eukaryota; kingdom Viridiplantae; phylum Streptophyta; class Magnoliopsida; order Poales; family Poaceae; genus Avena; species Avena insularis. The sequence continues at coordinate 94,378,511 of CM042695.1, forward strand.
TTGACTCTTCCATTCAGATGGAAGGCAAGATCAACCAAGCTAATGAGAACCACAAGCGTCGCATGATGCATCAACCAGGAACCCACCATACACCAAAGTATCGCCCCAACCCATCTCCAGGATTTGCCCCAAGAAACAATAGACCCCCGATGAACCTTCCAACCTATCCCAACCGTGGAAACCCTAGGCCCGGAGGAAACCACAAAAACCCCGGCAACCCTAGCAACTTCAACCATGCACCACCCAAGTTTAACAACAACAATGTCGCCACCAACACCAACATTGCCCCAAGGACTGGAAGCAATGCTGTGCCTGTTGCAGCAAAGGACAAGTCTCAGGTGACTTGTTATGAATGTGGAACCAATGAGTGCCCCAAGAAGATTGCCGCAGCCCCCAATACAAATGCCCTAGCTCAGCAGCAGCGTGTGTTCAGCCTGGAAGAAGGTTTTCCCCGGGAAATTCACTCAACCGCAACGGTCGTCTCTTTCTCATGCATGCGGAAGAAGCCCAAGAAGCGCCAGATGTCGTCCTGGGTATGTTTTCTATTAACTCAGTACTTGCAGGAGTGTTGTTTGATTCTGGAGCATCGCACTCATTTGTTACTGAAGAATTTGCATGCACTAGTAAGATTCAACCAACCAACTTGAAGCATGTTATGATAGTTCAAATACCTGGTTCAACTACCAAAGCTAGACAAATTTGCAAGGCCGTGCCTATCCGAATCCATGGCATAGATTTTTATGCTAATCTAATAGTACTCGGAACTAAAGGTTTGTAAGTAGTACTAGGAATGGATTGGATGTCCAAACATAAAGGATTAATCGACTGTGTCAAGAAAGCCATAACCATGACCAGTACAGCTGCAATATCAGTAGAGCATGTATCGGAAACCTTGCCCCGTCAATTCAAGTGCAACAAGAGTCTAGCCCAGCCAACCATTGACCAATTTCAGATAGTCCGTGAATACCCCGATGTATTTCTAGATGTTTTGCCCGGTATGCCCCTAGATAGGGATATCGAGTTTATCATTGAACTAATACCTGGAACCGGACCCATAGCCCAGAGACCATATAGTATGAACCCGTCTGAACTAGTGGAACTGAAGAAGCAACTGGATGCTATGTTGGAAATAGGATTGATCCAACCAAGTGCGTCGCCATGGAGATCACCAGTGTTGTTTGTGGACAAGAAAGATGGAGGTAACCGTTTGTGTACGGATTATCGGAAGTTGAATCATGTCACCATCAAGAACAAGTACTCGTTGCCCAAGATAGAAGATCTGTTTGACCAGTTGACGGGTGCCAAAGTGTTTTCTAAGATTGATCTTACAACTGGCTATCATCAACTCAAGATCCACGCAAAGGATATTCCAAAGACTGCCTTTACCACCAGATATGGATTGTACGAGTATACTGTCATGTCTTTTGGATTAACCAATGCCCCCGCTTATTTCATGAACCTCATGAATAAGATTTTTATGGACTTCCTAGATAAGTTTGTCATTGTTTTCATCGATGACATTCTGATCTATTCCAAATCAGAACAAGAACATGAGCTACACCTGAGGACCATCCTTGGAACCCTTAGGGAGAATCAGTTGTATGCCAAGTTTAGCAAATGTGAATTCTGGTTACAGGAGGTAGGATTCCTCGGACATATTGTATCAGCCGGAGGAATTTCCTTTGACCCTGCAAAAGTGAAGGATGTTGAAGGTTGGCAAGCCCCAACCAATCAAACCCAAGTTCGTGCATTTCTCGGATTAGCGGGATACTACCGCAAGTTCGTAGAAGGATTCTCGAGTATCGCAAGACCCATGACCCAATTGTTGAAAAAGGATAAGAAGTTCGAATGGACGGACAAGTGTGAAGCGAGTTTTCAAGAACTCAAGGGGAGATTGATTTCAGCCCCAATCTTGATCATGCCGGATATCACGAAGCCTTTTGATGTGTATTGTGACGCATCCAAGAATGGTCTCGGATGTGTGCTAATTCAAGAAGGCAAAGTTATATCTTATCTGTCCCGACAGCTGAAGCAGCATGAACAGAACTATCCTACTCATGATCTTGAACTAGCAGCCGTAGTTCTAGCACTGAAGACATGGAGGCATTATCTGATGGGAAAATGTTGTGAGATTTATTGGGATCATAAGAGCCTGAAGTATATATTCACTCAGAAGGAGCTGAATATGAGGCAAAGAAGATGGATCGAGCTAATCAAGGACTATGATATGGACATCCACTATCACCCCGGTAAAGCCAATGTGGTAGCAGATGCACTTAGCAGATTGCCGTGCCGCTTGAACTCCATGATTTTTAAGAAGCAACCAAGTTTGCACAAGGAGATGGAGGATTTCAGAATGGAATTAGTAAGCGAAGGATTTTTGGCTAGCATCGAACTTCAACCCACTTTGATCATTCAGATCAAGGAGGCGCAGAAAGTAAATGCTAGTATCGACGGAATCAAACGTCGCATCGGTACAGGCAAAGTACCTGGATTCACAGAGGATGAAGAAGGAGTTTTGTGGTACAAAGGACGTCTCTGTGTACCAGCAGATTCAGAGTTGAAGGAATTTATTCTAAAGGAAGCCCATGATACTCTTTATTATATCCATCCTGGAGGAACGAAGATGTATTAGGATCTGAAGGAGCAATTTTGGTGGCATAAGATGAAGAGAGAAATCGGAAGCTATATCGCCAAGTGTGATATTTGTCAGAGAGTCAAGGCGGGACATCAGAGACCCGCAGGACTGTTGCAACCATGGCAGATTCCGGAATGGAAATGGGATTCCGTTGGAATGGACTTTATCACCGGATTGCCTACTTCTAGTAGAGGAAATGACTCTATTTGGGTCATAGTTGATAGATTGTCCAAAGTAGCCCATTTCTTACCTGTCAAAACTACCTACCAGATCTCGAATCTAGCGGAGTATACATCACTAGAATCGTCAGTTTGCACGGAGTCCCCAAGGACATCGTATCAGATCGAGGAACTCAGTTTACCTCGAGATTCTAGAAGAAAGTCCAAGAAGGATTAGGAACCCGACTGTATTTCAGCACAACTTATCACCCTCAAATCGATGGACAAACGAAGCGAGTAAATCAAATACTCGAAGATATGTTCAAAGCATGTGTGCTAGAGTATGGATCTAAATGGGAAGACTGTATGCCTTTCGCAGAATTTTCTTACAACAATAGTTATCAAGCTAGTTTGCAAATGGCCCCATTTGAATTCATGTGCGGAAGGAAGTGTCGTACCACTTTGAATTGGTCGGAAGTAGGAGAGAGTCAGATTTTTGGACCCGGCATCCTCCGAGAAGCATAAGAGAAAGTTCACAAGATTCATGAGCACCTCAAGACCGCTCAGTCAAGACAGAAGAGTTATGCCGACAAGAGATGTCGAGACCTTGCTTTCAATATCGGAGACTTTGTGTATCTCAAAGTGTCGCCTTTGAAGGGAATGCGACGTTTCCATCTCAAAGGAAAGTTAGCCCCCAGATATATCGGACCTTTCAAGATTATCAATCGTCGAGGAGAAGTATCGTATCAATTGGAACTACCAGAAGAGATGTCAGCAGTGCATAATTTGTTCCATATATCGTTACTTCGCAAATGCCTTGAAGTTCCGGGGAAGACTGAAGTTTTCAAGAACATTGATCACCGCACCATAGAGATCAACGATGACCTGACGTATCCTGAAGTACCCATCCATATCTTGGAGGAAGCTTTCAAAACCACCAGAACCCGAAGCATCAAGTTTCTCAAGATTCAGTGGAGTAACCACACTGAAGAAGAAGCTACCTGGGAGCGAGAATATCACATCAGGACGGAGTTTCCCGATCTCTTTAAATCATAGGTAATTTTTTTCTTCTTTTTCAAATCTCGGGACAAGATTTTGTTTATGGACGGAAGGTTTGTAACACCCCAAAAATATTGAACAATGATTATCAATTTCCAATCACCAAAATTAGGGTTAACAAAAACTTTTGTTAATTCAAATCATTATGAATGCATGTGTGTATGTGATGATTGTATGAATGCATAAATAGACTTATGTGATTAACCTAAACATCAAGGAATGGTTTAAAGATGAATACAACATCATCAAAAACATTTCCAAGCAGAAACAAATCAAGAGAAAATAAAAAACAAATCAAATAAGGCAAATGGGTCATTTTTGCCAATCTTACTCACTAGGCCACTTTGAGTGTTTCTAGTCCAAGATTTCAAACAGAAACTTTTCCATTTCTTTACACCCCTTGCAAGACCAAGTAAAAGTGAATCAAAGCCCACCTTTCAAACTTGCAGAAACATTTGGCAACTTGATTCAAATCACAATTCAAAATTGAATCTTTATCATATGGGAAGATCACACATTTTCAAAACCTAACCAAACCAGTGCCACTTGACAGATCCCACTAACCAGAGACTCCCTAGTATGTAACTAGCAAACCCACCAAGTTTGAATCCAAAATTCAAATTTGAATTTCTTTCGGCCATTTCATCAAACACCTTGTAATCAGCAAACAAACAAACACAAAACACTATTAGGAGTAGTAATTTTGGCCAACCTTGTTCCCTTTGTAGCTGTAGGGTTCACAACTCCTACGATGGGAACAACTATGTACCAAGATCTATCTACTAGATACAAACAATGGGCGGATGTATATCCATAGAGAACATGCCCTTGAAGAACGACAAAGCTTAACGAGTTAAACTCGTGGTTGATGTAGACGATCTCTTGCCGATCTCAAGGTCGAGAGGAAGTCCTTAGCACCGCAACTTAGCGGCGCATCCGTGCTCGCACACACACCCGAGGCACCGAGCAACCTCCGCCTCCTCGCTCCAGTGATGTAGCAGAAGCACAGCTCTCTCTTGCCGAATAGCCACCGGGAACATGTATCTCGCTAGTCCGAGACCATGGCGGGGGAGAGAGATCCTTCATGAGGAGGTGTGAGTGAGAAGTGAGGATGGGGTGCCTTTTATAGGAGAGGGGGAACCCCAAGGGGGTGGCCGGCGCATGGGGTCTACCCCCTTGCCCTCCCCTCATTCATGTGGGTGGACACTCCACTCACAAAAATCCTTTCAATTCCCTCCACTCAAAATCCCACTCAAATTTCCCATTAAATTTCCACCAAATTTAATGCAAACTCTCATTAAATAAAACTCCTTTTATTTATTCAGAATTTTGTCAATTACTTTAATGATAAACATTCACATATAACCCCTTGCTAGTATTTCATTTCACATGCAAAAACACTTTCTGCAATTTCACCCGAAAACCTGTTTCGGTATCTAGTGAAATAAATTCCTGCGCTTGTTATTCTTCCCGACATGAAACCTTTGCTCCAAATGGATGTCGGTGTCTCTTAAGTGTGTCACCCTACGGTTCGCGAATAATGCGGACATGATCGAGACCCTTCTCTGATCAATAATCAGAAGCGGGATCTGGAGACCCATACTAACTCCAACACCTTCAACGATGACTTTCTTGTGATTGTCAGAACCTTTTACGCTAGTATCTTAATCCCTTTGTTTCGCGATATATTACATGTACGAGATTTGATCATCGGTATCTCCATACCTATTTTGATCTTGTTACTGACATGCACTCTTGTCTTGTTCCCGTGATATAACATTCTAGTGATCAAATCACTTGCTTGTAAAATAACCAATGTGATATCACCGAGAGGGCCCAGAGTATATCTATCCATCATCGGGATGAACAAATTCCACTCTCGATCCATGGGCCTCAACATAACACTTTATTAGTTCTGAACCCATCTTTATAATCACCCTGTTACGGTGTGACGTTTGATGTTATCAAGAAACTCTTCCGGTGTTAGTTATTGACATGATCTCATGGTCTAAGGATTAGGATCACTTCGTAAGTTGTTATAGCAATATAAACTCAATGACTTTGATTGTAATGCTATACTTTAGATGAATGTTCATCACACCATTACACTAATGTTGTGACCTCGTTATTAACAATATCCAATGTCTATGATCAGGAAACTTTGATCATCTTGTTAATCAACGAGCTAGTTTATGTGAGAGGCATAACTAGGAACTTTCTGTTTGTTTATTAAATACACATGTATTAATGTTTCCGTATTAATACAATTATAGCATGCAAAATAAACATCTATCATATACTTGGAATACACATAATAAACACTTTATTATTGCCTCTCAGGGCATATTCCCTTCAGTCTCCCACTTGCACTAGAGACAATAATCTAGTTACATAGTGATGAATCTAACACCCATGGAGTTCTGGTGTTGATCATGTTTTGCTCTAGGGAGAGTTTTAGTCAACGGATCTGCTACATTGAGATCTGTGTGTACTTTACAAATCTTTATATCTCCATCCTTGACATGCTCGCGGATGGAGTGAAACTGGTGCTTAATATGCTTGGAATTCTTGTGAGACCTTGGTTCTTTGGCATTGGCAATGGCACCATTGTTGTCACAATAGATCACCATTAGGTCCAACGCGCTCGCAACCACACCTAGTTCGGATATGAACTGCTTCATCCAAACCGCTTCCTGATCCGCTTCCGAAGCAGCAACATGTTCGGCCTCCATTGTTGATCCCGCCACCACAGGTTGTTTGGAACTCCTCCAACTAACCGCTCCGCCATTCATGAGAAATACGTATCCGGATTGAGACTTAGAGTCATCCGGATCAGTGTCAAAGCTTGCATCAACATAACACTTAGCAACGAGCTCTTCTTCACCTCCGTACACAAGAAACATATCCTTAGTTCTTCGCAAGTACTTAAGGATATTCTTGACCGCTATCCAGTGTCCGAACCTGGATCCGATTGGTACCTACTAGTCAAACTAATAGCATGTGTCACATCCGGTCTTGTACATAGCATGGCGTACATTATAGAGCCTATGGCTGAAGCATAGGGGACTTTGTCCATTATCTCTCTTTCTTCCACCGTAGCCGGACTTTGATTCTTACTAAATGTCTCTCCTTGCAACATAGGTAAGAACCCCTTCTTACTTCTGACCATTTTAAAATTCTTTAAAATCTTATCAAGGTATGTACATTGCGATAGCCTTATTAGGCGCCTAGATCTATCTCTATAGATATTTATGCCTAATATGTATGACGCTTCACCTAGGTCCTTCATTGAAAATTTGCTGTTTAGATAACTTTTAACACTGTTTAAAAGATCTATATCATTTTCGATCAATAATATGTCATCCACATATAATATCAGAAATGCCACATTGCTCCCACTCACTTTCTTGTAAATACAAGCTTCTCCATGAGTTTGGACAAATCCAAACTCTTTGATCACCTCATAAAAGCGGAGATTCCAACTTTGTGATGCTTGCTTCAGTCCATAGATGGATCGCTGAAGCTTGCACACCTTGCTAGCATCCTTAGGATCTAAAAAACCCTTTGGCTGTATCATATACAACTCTTCTTCAATATTGACATTGAGGAACGCAGTTTTGAAATCCATCTGCCATATCTCATAATCGAAATATGCAGCCATTGCTAACATAATCCTAACTGATTTTAGCATCCTTTACGGGAGAGAATGTCTCATCGTAGTCAACTCCTTGAATTTGTCAAAACCCCTTTGCGACAAGTCGAGCTTTATAGATGGTCACATTACCATCAACATCAGTTTTTCTTTTGAAAATCCATTTATTCTCCACGGCCTTTCGGTCGTGAGGTAAGCCCACCAAGTTCCAAACTTGATTTTCATACATGGATTCCATCTCAGATTTCATGGATTCTAACCATTTGTTGGAATCCGGGCTCATCATCGCTTCTTCATACATCCCAGGGTCATCATTTTCATCAACCATGAAATTCATGACAGGATTTCCATACAGCTCGGGAGTTGCACGCGTCCTGCTAGACATGTGAGGTTTGGCAGCACTCTCTTTTAGAGTTTCATGATCATTATCATTAGTTCCCTCTTCAACTGGTGAAGCCAACTCTGGAACAACTTCCAACGCTGCGCTACTCTCCATACTTTGAAGAGAAGGATCAATAACCTCTTCGAGTTCTACCTTTCGACTACTCACACCTTTCATGAGAAACTCTTTCTCTAGAAAGGATCCATTCTTGGCAACAAAAACCTTGCCCTCGGATCTGTGATAGAAGGAATACCCAATAGTTTCCTTAGGGTATCCTATGAAGACGCATTTTTCTGCTTTGGGTTCAAGTTTATCCGGTTGAAGTTTCTTCACATAAACATCGCATCCCCAAACTTTAAGAAATGACAGCATAGGTTTGTTTCCAAACCACAATTCATACGATGTCTTTTCAACGGATTTAGATGGTGCCCGATTTAAAGTGAATGCAGCAGTTTCTAGTACATAACCGCAAAATCACAACGGCAAGTCCGTCAGAGACATCATAGATCGAACCATATCCAATAAATTACGATTACGATGTTTTGGCACACCATCCCTGTGGTGTTCCGGCATGTGTGAGTTGTGAAACAATTCCACACTCTTTCATATGAGTGCTAAACTCGTAACTTAGATACTCTCCTCCACAGTCGGACCGTAGAAATTTGATCTTTCTAATATGATGATTTTCCACTTCACTCTGAAATTCCTTGAACTTTTCAAAGGTTTTAGACTTGTGTTTCATCAAGTAGATATAACCGTATCTACTCAAATCATCCGTGAAAGTAACAAAATAACGATATCCACCTTGCGCTGACACACTCATTGGACCACATACATCAGAATGTATTATTTCCAATAAATCTGTCGCCCGTTCCATTGAACCGGAAAACGGCGTTCTAGTCATCTTGCCCATAAGGCATGGCTCACATGTATCAAATGATTCAAAATCAAGTGATTCCAAAAGTCCATCCGAATGGAGCTTTTTCATGCGTTTAACGCCAATATGACCTAGACGGCAGTGCCACATATATGTGGATATATCATCATTAAGTTTAATCCTTTTCGCATCAATATTATGAATATGTGTAATACTATTATCGAGATCCAACAGAAATAAACCATTCATCATCGATGCATGACCATAAAATATTTCATTCATATAAATAGAACAACCGTTGTTCTCGGATTTAAATGAATAACCACTTCGCATCAAACACGGTCCAGATACAATGTGCATGCTCAGTGCAGGCACCAGATAACAATTATTCAAGTTTATTACTAATCCCGATGGTAAGTGGAGAGGTAGCGTTCCGACGGCGATCACATCAACACTTGATCCATTTCCGACACGCATCTTGACCTCACCCCTTGCTAGCGGTCACTTGTTCCGTAGCCCCTGATTCGAGTTACACATATTAGCAACTGAACTGGTATCAAATACCCAGATGCTACTGCGAGCACTAGTCAAGTACACATCAATAACATGTATATCATATATATACCCTTGTTTGCCTTGTCGTCCTTCTTGTCTGCCAAATACTTGGGGCAGTTGCGCTTCCAGTGGCCAGTCCCTTTACAATAATAGCACTCGGTATCATACTTAGGCCCAACTCGGGGTTTCTTTTCAGGCACGGCAACCGACTTGCCGCCCTTACTTCCCTAACGTTTTCCCTACTTGTCTTTCTTGAAACCAGTGTTCTTATTGATCATCAACACTTGATGTTCCTTCTTGATCTCCACTTCTGCAGTTTTAAGCATTGACAGAAGCTCGGGGAGAAACTTATTCATGCCTTGCATATTATAGTTCATCACGAAGCTCTTATAGCTAGGTGGCAGAGACTGCAGAACACGATGGATGCCTAAGTCAATGGGAATCGATATTCCCAAGGACACAAGCTTATCGGCGTAACCCGACATCTTGAGTACATGCTCACTTTTGGAGTTGTGCTCTTCCATCATGCAGCTAAAGAACTTTTCTGAAGCATTGTAGCTCTCTATAGCGGCATGTGTGTCGAAAATCATTTTCAACTCACCCATTATCTCAAATGCATTACCGTTTTCAAAACGCTTTTGAAGTTCTGGCTCTAGCCCATACAATATGCCGCAATGAACTAAGTTGTGGTCCTCCTGACGAGTCTAATAGACATTCTTCTCCTCGTCAGGGGCATCATCGAAAGGTGGGGGGCCTAGCGGCGCTTCTAGCACATATTTCTTTTGTGCAGCAGAGAGGAGAATCCTCAAATTCATGGCCCATTCGGTAAAGTTGCTACCATTTGTTGCAAGTTTCTCTTTCTCCATGAACACATTGAAATTAAAAGCAGGTGGTGCCATCTACAACAGAATTTGTAAAGTTTAGACTAAGTTTATGATAGATTGAGTTCAACTAATCCACATTACGAATGAACTCCCACTAAAAAACGACATCCCTCGTGCCTTTTTGGTGATTACATGAACCAAATCCACTACACCAAGTCCGATCATCACGTGAGTCGGTGTAGCTTCAAAGGCGAGCATCAAATGGGCATCATATCTACTATATGACTCATTCTTAACCTTTCGGTCCGTGTTCCGAGCCCATGTCTGTACATGCTAGGCTCGCCAAGTAAGAACCTTGGTATTCGTGTGTGTAACTGTCTTACACCCGAAATATGGTCGTGGATCCAAGAACACCTGATCATCACGTGATGTCTTGGAGCGACGAAAACATAATCGGTGCATACTAAAGGAAGAACACATTCTTATCTTGATATTTAAATGAGGGATCATCTTATTATGCTAATAAAACGCCAAACAAGCAATACAAGATGCTATCAAACATCATATGTTTATAAGTGAAATGATATGGTTCCCGCATATGATCTCTATCATGTGCGCCGTGGTATGATCACTATCATACCTATATGTGTAAGTGAAAGAACATTTTATGATCCCTAGTGTTTTGTGTGTTAGATAACAATATCAAGGATTATTTGATGTGTGTATCAAGTGTCGCAGCTCTCTCTGAGAAAAAAGGGTAAAGGATTCTGCCTTTGGGGGCGGATTAATCCGCCCCCACCAGGGGCGGATAATCCGCCCCTCCCTCTTCCCTAGCAGGCACAAGCCCCAGAAGGGGGGGGGAGTTTTGGCTGGATTATCCGTCCCGCCGGATAATCCGCCCCTCAGGGGGGGCGGATAGTCAGCCCCCCTTGCTCACCGCCAAGGCGCAATCCCCAGAGAGGGGGCGGAGTGTTGGCCGGACTTTCCGTCCTGGCCAGATAATCCGCCCCAGGAGGGGGCCGGATTATCCGCCCCCCAAGATCTTCACCAAGTCACGCAGGCGCCAGCCCTAGAGAGGGGGCAGAGTTTCCCCGGAAAATCCACCCTTGGGGCAGAATTTCCCCAAGGGGGAAGATTATCCGCCCCCTAGTAGGGGGAGGATAATCCGCCCTCAAAGTTGCTCAACGGCCAGATCTGGGGAGGGGGTATTTAAGCCAGCCTTCCCCCTCCTGCCGGTCTTCTTGATTCATTCGAAAAAGACAAGATCACATCTGAAATCTTCATCCAAGAGAGATCCACCGAGATCCACCCAAAGGCCTCGTCCCTTGGGGAATCGAAGGAGGATAAATCGATCTTCATCAGCAGCAATCAAGCGCTTCATATCCTCTCCATTCATTTGGAGAACCACCGATCTAGTATTTCTTGCAAATACCTAGATCCTTGTTTCTATTTGTATTGATAAACCCTATTCTTGTGGCAGCTTGTTGTCATCTCAGGAGCCCCCAATTCGGTTGTGGGTGTGTGCCCCGATAGTGTTGTAAAAGGCACCGGTTCCCGCCTCGAAGGGATCCAATAGTGGAGAAGGTGGATCAGGCCTCTCGTGGCGAGATCCATCGGAGAATAGGGTGAGGCCTATTGTGGCGTGGTGGTCTTAGAACCGCCCACCCCTCCAACACAGATGTACTTCCCTTAACAAGGAAGTAACTGCGGTAAAACAAATCCATGTGTCTCCGCATGCTCCACTACGGTTTCCTCGCTCCTCTCGTTACGTGCTTAGTAGTTAGGGTTGCATATAGGGAAATTCTCGTAGTTGCATATCTAGAGAATTTACTTTGTGTCAAGCCTAAAATTGAAAAAGTATTAAAAATTGGTTAGCACCTATTCACCCCTCCTTTAGGTGCCCATACGATCCATTTCAATTGGTATCAGAGCCCCGGCTCTTATTTCGGGCTTAACCGCCTAAGAGGAAGTATGGGTTCCAAGATAGATGGGAGTGATGCTCCGGAGGTAGTCACCATGAACGATCTCAAGATGTTGGAAAAAACCTTGGTGAGTTCAATGGAGGCTAAGATGGAAGAGATGCGTCAATTGATAATGCGTCTCTCCACATCCGCAGCATCACCTCCATCTAACTCTGAGGATACCACTCCGCAATCCAAGGAAACGGGTAAAACTGTTTCCAAAGATAACGAAGTGGTTGGTGATGATGCTAGCAAGAGCTCCTCCTCGAAAAATCACAGCGGTAAGGATGGATACAATGAGGTTTCTCATGTGTATTCTCCTGATCCACCTATCCCTCACCCACATATACATAATAGGGGTGATCCACCCAAACTTTCTGCATCTACTTTTTCTCAATGGCAATTTTTGATGAAGTCTCATGTGTGCAGTTCCTCCATTGAGTTGTGGAAAATCATAGAAAGTGGTCTTCACGTTGGAAACCCCAACAATCTCACAAGAAGAGAAATTGTTGATAGCCAACTCAACGCTACAGCTCTACACATGATACAGCTTGGTGTGGGTGACAAAGACATGCCACACATTCAGCATCTTAGCACAGTAAAGAAGCTTGGGATGCCCTCACCGAGCTCTTCATCGGAAATGAAAGTATGAGAAGGAATAGATATGATGCTTTGAGCAACGAAGCTGAAGGATTCTATATGTTGGATGGAGAAGACCACGAGGACATGTATAGGAGGCTCAAGGCAATAGCCACAACCTTCAGAAACCATGGTGCATCTCATGTTGATGATGCTTGGATCAAGCGCAAATATGTCAGTGCTCTTATGCCATTTGAGCCCACAGATTTAAAAAGTCTCCAAGGTAGGCATAACTATCACCTCATGTCATCCAATGAGGTAATGCAAGAAATGGCCGCTTTCAAAGTGGCTGCCAAGAATGCCGAAGATGCTCGTGCTCGAGCTATGGGGATGCAAAAGGGGGTCAACATGGCCTTAAATACTAGTGTGATTTATCATGATGAATATGCCGTAGAAGGTCTGGACTGTCCCGAGGATATAAAAAGGATCCACGGACAATACTTGGCTCTTTATGCAAGAAACTTTTGGAAAGATCCAGCCAAGGCTAAAGCTGAACTAGAACGCAAGAGTGGAGCCTATGGAAGAAAAGAAAATGGTCCCAAGCTGAGAACATGCTTCAATTGTGGTGACCGGCTTCACTTTGTAGCTGAGTGTCCATATCAAAGTAGGGAAGATAATGGAGGAAGACTTATTTTCAAGGACAAGTCAAAGGCTCCACGCAAGAAACAGTTTGTAAAGAAGAATGCTCCCTTCAAGAAGCAACCGAAGATTGTTCTAGTGGCTCAAGAAGAATATTCATCGGGAAGTGAAGATGAGGACGAGGACGATCACTCTCAAGAGGTGTCTGCTATAGCCACCACATCTATAGCAACATCTCTCTTCGACTCTCCGGATGAAAACATCATCAACAAGAATGCTACTTGTCTCATGGCAAGAAGCTCTAGGGTAACGACTTCTAACTCTTCTTTTCCTAAGGCTATGATTGACATGGATAATCCTACCAGTCTTAAGGTTAAAGAAGAGATTATTGCTTTGGATTACTTCTACACTAACTTGCAAGGTGAGCACAAAGTTCGTTTTGAAGCTCTTATGGATCAGCTGGCCCAAAACGAAGCACTCCTCGAAGAAAAGGGCAGAATTGAAAGGGAGGATGCAATTTCCATTGCATCCTTAAAAAATTCTCTTGAAGAAGAAGAAGAGGCTCGGGTCTCTCTTGAAGAGAGGCTTGAGTCTATTGAAGAGTAACATGAAGAAATTGTGACTAAACTTGTTAAGGAACGTGACAATGCAGTCACCAAAGCAAAGAAATTAAAGAAGGAAAAGATTGACTTTGGGGCTGCTCATGATAGACTCTCCGAGGAATTGGAGAAACTTGACAATGCTCACAAGGCGTTGAAAAATGATTTCTCCATTCTCAATGAGTCACATGATCAGCTTCAAAGTCGATTGGCCAAATATGATGCCCCTAGCTCATCCAACTTAACATATAGTCACAAGGAAAATGCTAGTGTGGAAAAAGAAGTGATCAAGGACATCACTCCCAAGGACAAAGGTGTGCTTGATGAAGTCCTTGGCAAGCAAAGGTCAAATCATGGTAAAGAGGGACTTGGGTATGTCACCAAGTCCAAGAAAAAAAAACCAAGAAGAACAAGTCCAAGAATGTGCAATCAAAGACAAGCACCACTGAGAAGAATGTCACAAAAGACAAGACTAACAATATTGGTTTTGCAGGGTCTCATAATCCAAATTATGAACTCTTTTGTGATGATTATGGCGATGTTTATGCTTATTATGTCGGTCCCTTTGATGAATATATTGCTTGGTCTATTTGGGTCCCAAAGACCCTTGTTACTAACATGAAAGGACCCATTGAAAAATGGGTACCTAAAACCAAGAAGTAATTCTCTTGCAGGGCAATAAGAAGTGACAATGGCTCCGAATTCAAGAACTACACTTTGAATGAGTTTCTTAGCGAAGAGGGGATTAGACATCAATATTCCGCTGCGTACACCCCTCAACAAAATGGTGTAGCCGAGAGGAAGAACCGAACTTTGATGGATATGGCAAGATCAATGTTGGCAGAATTCAAGTCTCCTTATAACTTTTGGGCTGAAGCCATATCCACTGCCACTCCCTCTTCCCTAGCAGGCGCAAGGCCCAGAAGGGGGGCGGAGTTTTGGCTGGATTGTCCCGCCCGTCGGATAATCCGCCCCTCAGGGGGCCGGATAGTCCGCCCCCCCTTGCTCACCGCCAAGGCACAAGCCCTAGAGAGGGGGCAGAGTGTTGGCCGGACTTTCCGGCCTGGCCGGATAATCCGCTCTAGGAGGGGTCCGGATTATCCGCCCCCCCCCCCAAGATCTTCACCAAGTCACGCAGTCGCCTGCCCCAGAGAAGGGGTGGAGTGTTGGCCGGACTTTCCGGCCTGGCCGGATAATCCGCCCCAGAAGGGGGCCAGATTATCTGCCCCCCCCAAGATCTTCACCAAGTCACTCAGGCGCCAGCCCCAGAGAGGGGGCGGAGTTTCCCCAAGGGGCGGATAATCCGCCCCTAGTGGGGGGCGGATAATCCGCCCCCAAAGTTGCTCAACGGCCAGATCTAGGGAGGGGGTATTTAAGCCAGCCTTCCCCCTCCTGCCAGTCTTCTTGATTCATTTGAAAAAGACAAGATCACATCTGAAATCTTCATCCAAGAGAGCTCCACCGAGATCCACCCAAAGGCCTCGTCCCTTGGAGAACCGAAGGAGGAGAACTCGATCTTCATCATCAGCAATCAAGCGCTTCATCTCCTCTCCATTCATTTGGAGAACCACCGATCTAGTATTTCTTGCGAATACCTAGATCCTTGTTTTTGTTTATATTGATAAACCTTGTTCTTGTGGCAGCTTGTTGTCATCTCGGGAGCCCCCAATTCGGTTGTGGGTGTGTGCCCCGATAGTGTTGTAAAAGGCACCGTTCCGCCAAGGGATCCAATAGTGGAGAAGGTGGATCAGGCCTCTCGTGGCGAGATCCATCGGAGAATAGGGTGAGGCCTATTGTGGCGTGGTGGTCTTAGAACTGCCCACCCCTCCAACGCAGATGTACTTCCCTTAATAAGGAAGTAACTGCGGTAAAACAAATCCCTGTGTCTCCGCGTGCTCCACTATAGTTTCCTCGCTCCTCTCTTTACGTGCTTAGTAGTTAGTGTTGCATATAGGGAAATTCTCGTAGTTGCATATCTAGAGAATTTACTTTGTGTCAAGCCTAAAATTGAAAAAGTATTAAAAATTGGTTAGCATCTATTCACCCCCCCCCCCCCCCTAGGTGCCCATACGATCCATTTCAGTAAGGCCAAGTTCTATGGAACTTACACGTTATGTGTGTTGTAAGAGTACATCTCATACTTCTACTTACAACATCACCATATCAAAACACTATCCCAACAACAATCTAAACTAGACGCCTCTAATTTATCCATTGCAAGTTTTACGTGGCTTAGGGCTTTCGAAGATAGAACCGTTCATACATACGAACATGAACCACAACAAGGATAACCAAATTGTTGACAACTCGTTGCAAATTAGATATTGACTATAGTAGGAGAGACAGACACCCGCTAGCCACTTATGCAAACTAGTTGCATGTCAAGCGTGGAACATGTCTCATGTGCGAGGACATGTAAAGTTTGTCCGGGACGCTTCATCCCACTATGCCACCAATATCCAAAATACAACTAAGAAGCAATAACATGATCATCATCGCCCACATACTCATATGTGTACTACCCGTGTAAAGCATCTACGCATAGATCCGGCTCTGATACCACTGTAGGGTTTGCAGCATAGAAAACAAAAAATTTCCTACGATGGGAACAACTATGTACCAAGATCTATCTACTAGATACAAATAATGGGCAGATGTATATCCGTAGAGAACATACCCTTGAAGAACGACAAAGCTTAACGAGTTAAACTCGTGGTTGATGTAGACGATCTCTTGCCGATCTCAAGATCGAGAGGAAGTCCTTAGCACCGCAACTTAGCGGCGCATTCGTGCTCTCACACACATCCGAGGCACCGAGCATCCTCTGCCTCCTCGCTCCAGCGATGCAGCGGAAGCACAAATCTTTCTTGCCGAATAGACACCGGTAACATGTATCTCGCTAGTCCGAGACCATGGGGGATAAATACTAGAGGGGGAGAGAGATCCTTCACGAGGAGGTGTGAGTGAGAAGTGAGGAGGGGGTGCCTTTTATAGGAGAGGGGAACCCAAAGGGGGTGGCCGGCGCATGGGGGCTGCCCCCTTGCCCTCCCCTCATTCATGTGGGTGGACACTCCACTCACAAAAATCCTTTCAATTCCCTCCACTCAAAATCTCACTCAAATTTCCCATTAAATTTCCACCAAATTTAATGCAAAATCTCATTAAATAAAACACCTTTTATTTATTAAGAATTTTGTCAATTACTTTAATGACAAACATTCAAATATAACCTCTTGCTAGTATTTCATTTCACATGCAAAAACACTTTCTGCAATTTCACCCGAAAACCTGTTTCGGTATCAAGTGAAATAAATTTCTGCGCTTGTTATTCTTTCCGGCACGAAACCTTTGCTCCAAATGGATGTCGGTGTCTCTTAAGTGTGTCACCCTACGGTTCACGAATAATGCGGACATGATCGAGACCCTTCTCCGATCAATAATCAGAAGCGGGATCTGGAGACCCATACTGACTCCCACACATTCAACGATGACTTTCTTGTGATCGTCGGAACCTTTTACGCTAGTATCTTAATCCCTTTGTTTCGCGATATATTACATGTCCGAGATTCGATCATCGGTATCTCCATACCTAGTTTGATCTCAATTCTTGACATGCACTCTTCTCTCGTTCCCGTGATATAACATTCTAGTGATCAAATCACTTGCTTGCAAGCTAACCAATGTGATATCACCGAGAGGTCCCAGAGTATATCTATCCGTCATCGGGATGAACAAATTCCACTCTCGATCCATGGGCCTCAACATAACACTTTATTAGTTCTGAACCCATCTTTATAATCACCTTGTTACAGTGTGACGTTTGATGTTATCAAGAAACTCTTCCGGTGTTAGTGAATGACATGATCTCATGGTCTAAGGATTAGGATCACTTTGTAAGTTGTTATAGCAATATAAACTCAATGACTTTGATCGTAATGATATACTTCGGATGAATGTTCATCACACCATTACACTAATGTTGTGACCTCGTTATTAACAACATCCAATGTCTATGATCAGGAAACTTTGATCATCTTGTTAATCAACGAGCTAGTTTATGAGAGAGGCATAACTAGGAACTTTCTGTTTGTTTATTAAACACACATGTATTAATGTTTCCGTATTAATACAATTATAGCATGCAAAATAAACATCTATCATATACTTGGAATACACATAATAAACACTTTATTATTGCCTCTCAGGGCATATTCCCTTCACTAGCTCACTCTACACTCCCAGTAGATGATCAAACTAATTTAACTAGCCTTAGAACCACTATGAGCATGCATAGCCATCAATGGTGACCATGCCGAGAGAACCCTTGCCACCCCCATGTCGCCAGCGATCTAGGAGAAGATCTAGCCTCGCCAACCTTGTCTTGGACACGCAGCACCGTCCACCGCCAACCCCTATCCAAGCCCCGAGCCTTGTCAGCCACTGGACCACACGACAATCTTGCGCCCAGTTTCTCTACGAGCGAGCCGAGAGCGCGCCGGTGTGCCACACGCGACACCAGCCCACAGACCGCGTGCCGCCCTCGCCGCTTGTGTGCGTGATTTCCAACACCCCAGAAACCCACCAGACAACCCTGTTCGCCGCCGCGCGAACCATGGACGATGTGCGCCATTAAATTCACCGTAGGACCTGCCTAGAGCGCCGCGACGTTCTGACTGTTCCTCACCGCCCCATGCCTTGCCATTAAGCCGTTGAGCTTCGCCAGGAGGCAACGCACCTCCCCCTATCGACGCCCATGCCATTAGCACACTGTGCCGACGACCACGACGAGCCCAGCCCATGCCCGTCGGTCCCCTTCAGGCACTATAAAAGGAGGCCACCCCCGTACGATTTGAGCACACCATCTCACTCCCCACCTCTCACTGATCACACCCACTCACCCCCGGAGCAAGGCGAGCACCAGGTGGCTGGAATTTCACCGGAGTTCGCCGCTGCAGAGGAGGAGAGGCGCCGTCGATTGGAGCTGCCCCGGGAGAAGCTGTCGGTACCAGGAGGATCACCGTCGTCGACTTCGTCGTTCTCCCCTGTTGCCGACCATCGCCTGAGCCTCGGTGATCCCCCGTCGACCCCCACTAGCCGCGCTAGGGTTCTGTCTCACCGGCGTTGCTCGACATGGACGATGAACCACAGCCGTAGGATTAGAGCTAGATCGCACGGCCTAGATCACCATGTACGGCTTCGCCACTCCCTGTATCACTGATGAGTGGGGAAAGCCACTTAACCAGCCCCTACGTGCGCTGTGCGTAGTGGTCCGGCCCAGTTAAACCTCCCGCGCGGCCCAGTAATTCAAATTTAGGTTTTTCCATTTAGTTCTAAACTTAGTTCTGTACCCAAATTCAAAAATCAACCCAGCTCGATTCACTAAACCAAAATGCATGAAACCAATTTTGTTAAAAATGTACTGGAGTGCTTAATCCAAGCCTGTTGGATTCAAATCAATTGGATTTGTAGATCACCCATGGTAAAAATAACAAGGCAGAAGCTTTTCTCCATTCAAACATTTTTCAAAATTCAACCATAAAAGCTTTTGAGTTGATTCCAACTCTCAAAAATCATAATTATCAAGGCCTTTCAAAATATATAAAAATGTCTAGGTTTACTTACAAAAATAATGATCAAGTAAAAAAAGAATGCCCCATAGGCCATTCTAGTCATTTTATTTAATTAAAATAAAAAAGTTAAACTTTATTAAATCGTGACACCACTTTAAATCACATTTCCATGTACTGAAATATGTGGTGATGACATGTGTCAACATGATCCCATGTTTGAGTTGGAGAATATTAAATCTTAAATAGTTTTTCAATGAGTAGAAATTACTTTTCTGAAATAAAATAAATAAGACAAGTGCTTTAATCTTTATGATAATAGTGATGATGCTAGATCATCTAGTGTGAACCTTTGTGTGATAAATAGAGTAGTTAAGAATTGTGTGGTGATTGTGTACCTCATATTTATTTATAGACGCTAGTACTGACCAAGGATACAAGGAGAAAGGAGGATACTATGAGGAAGAAGCCGAGGAGAACTTCAACCACTGCTTTGCACAAGGCAAGCTTATACTAATATCTTAGCAAGCTATTGACTTTGCAAGTTAACCGTTGCATGACAACTATGCAAACTATATGCCTTAAGCATATGTGATTATACCCACTTGAGGATACCAAATCCCATTTTTACTTGCAAGCTTAGTATTTTATTTCTTTATCAAAGCTTTCTATTGGAGTTTACTTAGTGAATTGTAGGTTGTAGAAAGATATTTAAAGGTAGCATAAAGAGCATAAAACTTGACCTAAGTTAGATAATCTTGATGTCATCCTGAGGCATGAGATTGAACTTAGATAAGATACACTTGCTTATCACCCCTCATTAGTATTTACCCCCACCTGTAGATGCTAGTACTAAGCATAAAACTTGATCAACTTTAGATGGAAATAATTGGTGAAAATGGTTATGAAAACCTTAGAATGATGATTCATTCTACTGAAATGTTTTGACATGTGTTCTTGAACACCAGATAACTTTGATGATGAAAATGTTAAGGCATGAGCCTTAGCCCTTTACAAAACTGATGGTTGTCTGAATGCGATACCATTCCAATTTTACAGTACAACCACAATACCCGAAATTTGGGTAGGGCTTGACTGGAAATTTATATACCTTAGTATGGGTTCCCTTGCGGCCAAGGTTTGAGCTGAGGCTACCTTGTGAAGATTATCCACCTGTGTAGTTCCCAAGATGACAGTTGGTCATGATTGGGAGGCCAAAATCACAGGAGAGGTGCTTATACTAGGGTGTGTAATTGAAAGGTTAGGATTGATTATCCGCATACTAAGTATGGTGAATTCAGGATTGTTCCTGACGGATGTATCAAATGTTGTGGTGAAAGTGTACCACCTCTGCAGTGTCAAACTATTCGAATAGCCGCGTCCGCGGTTATGGACAGTTGGAGTGGCCATACTGTTCTGTCGTCAGATGTTTTCAAATGACTTGTGAAATGATTTGTGACTTCGAATTGACCACAACAGAGTGGTGATATGAGAATTCAAGTTCCCACTTAGGTGTTATAAAACTTTTAACTAGCTTTTTTTGCTTCTGAACTTAGTTAAGGTAAACCTAGCTTTTTGGAAAACAACCTAGAGCCTAGTACTACCTATTCCAAAACCACTTCACTTGTTAGTACTAGTTTGCGAGTACTTAAAGAGTACTCATGGCTTTGTCCCTGGCTATTCCCGTGGCCAGACTATGAAGAGGAGTATCAGGAAGACGGACAACAGGAAGGTTATGACAACTAGGATCATCTCCCATCGTCAGTATTGCCTGTGGCCATGAAGATGGAGTCTCGCCTACGCTATCGTCATTATTACGTTATTCCGCTGCTTGAATTGTATTAAGACTGGATCATAAGATCCTTATTTGTTGTAAGACCTTATGTATGGTTTGTAATGGATGATGTACTGTGATATCCAATCTGTTATGTCTCGCAAAAATGGCAATCCTGTGATTTCGATGTATGGCATAACAGGCATCTAAGATTAAAAATCCGGGTGTTGACAGTACAGCTACGCGGTACAACGGTGCCCACTTACACCAGTGGTCATTAAAGCTTTTGCACCTTGTCTCCTTGGCCTCTTTGGCTTGGGAATACTGGCAACTTGCAAATCTTCATTAATTAACTCAGATTTTGTCATAAAAGTGTCTAGTTCTCCAAAACAAATCTTCTAAGTTTTCTCCGTTATGACCACGTGTCTCTAATTTATCACAGATGTCGAGAAAATTGCAGCTAACACTAGTCTTTGTAGTATTTGTTGCACAAAACACAGAAATCCGAATTTTTTTGTAGCTAGCACAGTGTGTGGCTTAATTTTTTGACCTGGTCCAAATGAACAGTTTAACTTAATAACATGTTGATGAAATATATTTAGGAAGGGAAAGCAATTTTGACTATAACAGTACTGATTTTGGTAAATTTGTTCTCATTGAGACTACAATTGTATTTTATTTTTTTGGAGAATGGTATTATAAAGTTTTAAGAAATTACAAAAAAATAACATTGATACATACACATGTCATCTACGTACCGGCGGGGTTTTGGTACATAATAAGTTGCATTATAGGTCACATGAAAAATCACAAAATTGTATATCTCAAAAGGCAAAAAAAAATACCTCATTTTATTTCAGTATTTGTTTTTTTGTGTATGTCACGTATGAAAATATATTTTGATACGAATTTGGCTGTACATAGTACATATGTATATGTATTTTTATGTTTTTTAATTGACAAAAAATCATTTTTTAAAAGGGATCACTGGTGCCTTGTGCCAAATGGACTTTTTGGTAGTATATTTATTTTCAAATGTTTACGTTTTGAATGTTATGCTGCAAACAAAACAGTGGACCCGGGATAAATGCAAAAAATTAAGCCACAAACTGTGCTAGTGACAAAAAAAATGTTATTTCTATATTTTGTGCAATAAATACCACCAAGTGGTGTTAGCTACAATTTTCCCTCAAATATCCAACATCACATATGCCGAAGCCAAAACAGTATGAACCCGATAACTGATATTTTGAATTTTGATCTTGATGGACACTCTGAAATTTAAGGACAAATCTTGATAGACAGGGAATATATGTAGCATGGAAAGCATCACGTTTTGTCGGAGGAAAAGCCAGCAAGCAACATATAACTGATGAATCCCCTTTCTCTTTCGTATTATTATACTGTACTAGCGTTTTCTTTTGGAATAATATATGGTATTCGTACGATGATTCTATGCCTCCCTCGATCACCACTCCAGGTAACTTACACAGGCGGGAAGCTGGCATGCACGGCAGCCAAGCTAGCGCGTGCATATATACGAGCCCTGGACACATGCATTTGCAGCGCACCATCGATCTAGCTAGCACACGGTCGTTAGAGGGAGATCGAGAGCTAGCATCAGGTTAACCAAGAATCGAAGATGGCTGAGGCGGTGATGGGGCCATTGGTGGGGAGGCTGCACGAGCTGGCGTTGAGCGAGGCTCGGGCGATGGTGGCGGTGAACGACGACGTCCGGAGCCTCCGGGACAAGCTCATGTGGATGCAGGCCTTCCTCCGCGACGCCGAGCCCCGGCGGCGCGCCAAGAACGACCAGCTCATCAGGGTCTGCCTGCAGCAGACACGCAGCGCCGTCTTCGACGCTGAGGACGCCGTCGACCAGTACTTCCTCCAGGTCGACCTCTCTAGGTATATACTCTCTCCGTTTCAAAATATAAAATGTTTTAGGTTTGTAAAAAAATTATATCTAAATTTCTTTACTGTGTAAATTCACTTTAAAATTGAGTAAACCTATATACTAAAAATAGTCTAGATATATTTGCTTCACAGAGCTAAAATATCTTATATATTAGAGGGAGTATATAACAAAATAGCCACCTATCATGGGATAGTTACGCATACATATATTTTAGCGGACTTGCTAGTTATCAGACGCATGAGAACTTCTTAAGTCTCAGTCGTCTCTTTCATCATTCGATCTACCTCGTGATTCGTGTAAAGTGGAAGTTATACATAAGTTGCAACTCGGGTGTAACTGAAAATTTAATGAGTTGCAACTGATAATTAGTATAAATCTTATGAATTGCAACTAGATTGCAACTAAGAATTAGCATAAATATTAGGATGACATCAACGACTTAGACATAAGAAGTTTTCAGGCGCCTGATATCTAGGGACTTCCATTCGGTGTTTCTGGGTCTAAATCCGGCGGCGCTGGATGGATGAAGCAATTATAGCCTAGTAACGACCGAATTTCCAGTGGCGATCACAAGCCAAGTTGCTGGCTTCGACCAAAATTTGATAAAACATGCTAAACTTAGTCTATTAATTCAGGCGATTGCATTAAAATATAGGAGATTTTATACATATTATGTTAAATTTGGATATACCCGAATTTTGACTTCGGTAAGTTAAAAAAACTTAAAATTGAAAATAAATGATGTCGATGGCGCGCCAATCACATGCTGAAGTTGCAGTAGAAGACGGTGCAATCGGCGTCCTAGGTGTCGTCTTCGCGGCCATCGTCGCTCGGCGGCTGTGGTGGCCGGGAGCTGCCTTGGCCAGTGTCGACGCAGCGCCACGACTGCGAGGAGGGTCCGACCACATCTTCATCGTTGTCGTCAAGGACAACGAGCTACACTCCTTGATAGGCGCACACCGGGCAAGCAGACACGCGTGGCCGCGTGCTCCGCCTAGAGATGCAGCCGACAAACACGCCCGGTTTCCTCGCGCTTTCAGTCCTGCCTAGACCAGGCGCGCACGTCGGGTTCTCTCATCGGCGGGATGTCATTTAATGACGCTTACATCGCCATTTTGAGGAGGAATTATGCCTTGTCGACAGGGGTGGCCCACTCCGCCGGGTCGGCTACTCTCAGCGAGCGCACGCCGGGCTCCTTCTTCGGCCTCACCAGGCACAGGTGGACTCTCGGCAGGGATGCCGCTCGGCGCTCGTTGATGATGAGGCCGCGAGAGCGTTCGTGGCGGTGACCGCACAAAGGACTCCGGCTCCCTCTTCACCGACCGGAGAGGTACCGTGTACCACGGCGAGGGCCCTGAGCCGGATGACTGTGACGCCAAGGCCAAAGATGACGACGAGCCGGCCATCCTCCTCGACATCAAGGAGGACGCCCCACGCCGCCGGTTGAACACCGAGGCGAGTGGGGAGGATAGCCAAGTCGCGTGCTGTCCCCGACGCTGATGTGCTTGAGGACCGCGGAGAGTGTGCAGCCGGGCGCACTCCACCACCATCACCGTATTGCGGCTTTGTTGTGCAGCAGGGCGCGCTCCACCACCATCGTCGTAAGCGGCCAGCTGCTGAGCCCGCCGGTCGATGAAGAACTGCTCCCAGTAGGCGAGGTTGTCAGGGTCCTCGTCGAGCTCGGGGGTCCTCCATGGCGGCGATGACCGCCTGGATCTCGTCGACCATCTCGACGCCCTCCGGCACCAGCGGCATGGGCACGTCGCCTGCACTCAACTTCCACGTCGGTGTGCACCAGAAGTCGGGCGGCACCGGATAGCCGGCGTCGTGGAGGAGCTGGGCCTCCCACGGCTGGAGGGAGTGCCGGCCGAAGACGTTCGTCGCCGCGGGGGTTCCTAGGAATCTTTCCGCCATGGCTTAGCCGAGATTTTCTATCTTGGTCGTTTGGCAGGGGAGGTGGAGAGCTGGTGCCGAAGACGACGAAGCTCGCCGGATTTTATAGCAAAAGGGGGAAGGTTTGGTGAGAGCAGGAAAAGGGGAAACAACGGGAAGGTGGGCTGGTGGCGGCGCGCTATTACGACGACGCGTGGGCGAGTGGACAGGCGGTCGTTGCTCGATGGTCCGTTGCGGGAGCCGGGGTGATAGGATGAGGATCACTCGGTTTAGACGCTGACAAGGCGGGGCCACCAGAACGATTTTCTTTCCTGCCGACTCCGCTTGGTCTGGCATTCCCAGGGCACACCTGGCGCCCTGGGTTTGGTCTGGAAACCCCGGATATAATTTGTGTTGAATCTAGCGAAAACTCGGCGTTTGGGATTGCGGCTGGGTGACTTTTCACTGTCCGAATGAAAAAATATGTCTAGAAGGCCCTCCCAAAAATGTGAGTGAAGATGCTCTTAAATCATTCCATGCAATGGATCCTCTATTTTTTCGGGGGACGCACGGTGAAAGATTTTTATTTGGTTGTCGGAACGATTATACGGTATGATTGGAAAAATGCATTGTTTTTATCGAGATGGGTGCACAATTTGTTAGTTTTATGGGGAATCTGTCGCCAGACTCGGTCAGTGGGTTGTAAAACCCGATGGGTTAATTCTTGCCGTTTGATTGAGTGAGATCGATCGTGTGGACAACGCAGGCGTGAAGTGTGAATGGCAGGGTGTGAAGTGTGAACATGCGAATCATAGTCAGCTAAATATTAAATTAAAAATTGAAAATATTTTGTAGATCAAACCAAATTTAGGATCCGTTTTCACTATTGAGCTAGTCACGACGAGATCTTCAAAACTAGATCTCATGATATGTTTTAATAAAAAAAAATTGATCAAAAAGTTATCCACCCTTAACACGTGGGTATCCATGTCAAGTATGTAAGTTATCCACCATATAACATATAAATTATCCTTCATATAAACGGGTTGGATTAAGCCATTCTCGCATTCTCATGTGGGTAACTTTTGTAGTTTTTTACATCATAAAATCTTGGTTATCCATATATATTAGTTTAGTTAATTCAAAGTAAGATACAAGATAGTTTATTTGGGATGCATTAGTATCTTAGTTGTTAGCAACCCAGACCTTGTCGCTGTTGATGAGTTAGCATTAACGGGAAATGAAGGCTCCGTACTATAACATCCTTTGAGGCTTTGTCATCGGTACACAGTGGGCGATAAAGTCGAACAGCTAAACTATTGATTGTGTGTTACATTTGTTCACTACAACTTAGGTGGTTAGTGGGGCATAAGAGCCATTTATTATATCGTAGGCAAAAGAAGGTTAAATTTAATTCATTTAAAAAACTATGCTTGATGTTTGACATGGTAGCCTTTCGAGATTAAGTCTCTCATACGCTGCTCACGGCGACGGGCGACGGAGGCAAGCTGCTAGAATAACTTTTATATTTTATGTGAGTAAAATTTTCTAATGGTAGATAACTTAGAAGTTATTGAGTGTGTAAATTACATGTTAACGCATGGATAACTCTCGTGTTACTAGTGAATAATTATTGCATAATATCATGGATAACTTTTTGTTATCTTTATAGGTAATTTTATACAATTTCTAGGATAACATTAGTTTTTTTGTGGCCACTATATTTTTAATTCATGATTACTTTTATTTTAGTTCATTAAATGTGTGACAGAATTACTAGATTTGGACATGATAGTATAGGTGTTAGGATAGCGAGACTTCGTCGCCGTCGAACTGGTGAAAACGAATCCTAAATTGAAAGAATTTACATTTGTGTTTCGCACGCATAACACACAACATGTTGATAGGATGAATAATTTATGTATTATATGGTGAGTAACTTATATAGTACAACATGGAATACTTATGTATTACATATGGATAACCTTTTAGATTCGAAAAAAGTCGCTAAAACATATCAATATAGGATCTGGTTTCGAAGATCTCGGCATGACTAGTTTAACAATGAAAATGGATTTTAAATCGGATAAATGGTTTGACCTACAAAATATTTTTGAGTTTCGTTTTTCTACTAGATTCCGATGATGTAAGTATTTTTATTTTATATGTAGGGACTAAAACATTATTAATTAACTCTGTTTAGAGATAAATTCAATCTGAACTAGTGCATTCAAAACATACTCACGCGAAAGAGCTCGTCTGGTCGATCCGTCAAAAATTGTCATTGCTAAGAGCATCTCTAACGAGCCCGAACTGCAAAACCGGAATACAGTCTCCCAAAAACACGAATACAGGGCAAGATCGACGCGGCGCAGCATGAAAACGGTAAATACGAACTACACATTTGAATATTTGCACTCACGACAAAATTTAACGAAGAACATCGAGGGAATTATTCGTGATTCGATTAATTACACATATAGAAGCGATTTAAAAGCCGCGCAACTAAAATTAACCTATATATGGGACGCCGCTGCAACCTAGACCATTCAAGAGCTCGACCGACGGCTGGAGCTGCAGGTTGCGGCGGAGTTTGGGGCAGCGTCAGTGAGGTCGACCAGGTCCGCCACTCCAGCTTGATGACCGGCACGGTGGCGCGCTCCCTCGCGAGGCGCTCCTCCTCCCGTTCCCGTGTCAGCTGCGCTTCGATAAGCTTCACAGCCCGGCGCACGATGGTAGCCTCGATCTCCTTTCCCGCCTGCCGCTCCAGCTCAGATTCACGGACGACCATCTCCATGGCGAGGCGCTCCTCGTCGGGTTCGTGGGTGTAGTTGGCCGGCGCGAGGACGCGCACACGCAGCGGAGAAGGCGAGCTCCAGTAGCCGGACTCGCTATTGGAGTCATCGAGCGGAGCGATCACCGCGACGGGGACAACGGAGGAGTGCGAGGAGGGACCGCGGGAAGAGCCCTCCTCGGTTGCACAAGCCCGAGCAGAGACAAAGCCGGGGTGAGCGGAGACGAAGACGAAGACCAAGCCAGAAGATCGCGCGGCGGCCGGACATCGCGAGCGATTTCTCGTCGGAGAAGTGGTCTGGCGGCGGCACTAGGGTTGAGACGGCGGAGGAGTGCGGGTTTAAACCCTCACTAGCTCATTGCGACCCTATATGGCTATATGTATGGATCAAAACGTTGGCTTAACGGGCCACCATAAACTGTTTAAGTATACGGGCGTGCTAGAGCGGTATGAGCATCTCTAACAGCGACTGTACTCACAAAAACTGTAAACGCGTTTGCAGGCCGCGGTAAACGGGTTTTGTGGGGCGGAAAAATGCCGGCGCGGATCAGTCCCCGCAAACGCAAACTGCAAAACAGAACGCAAACAAGGGTTTTGCACAGATTTATCAATACAAACATGATGATACAAATGCGAACAATAGATGAATCATTCAGTGTTTTACATCAAATTGCCGCAGCGGTTCATACGAAAAGGTACCATAGTTCCATAGTTCAAATACCGACGCATAGTTCATACTTACTCGCTGAGCAAATCAAGCATCATGAGGCTCGGCGGAGGCACCATCGTCTTGAGTACCCGATGATCCACCACTTGCAGCTACCCTTCTTCTCTCGGCGATCTTAGTCGTGGCTGCCTGCCACCAAGAAAGTTGTTGCGGATTCATGTCCTTTGTGGACATCATCATGGGCTCCCTCTCTTCGGTCAAGAGCATCTTCATTGCCTTGGCTTTCTTCACTTTGATCTTCTCTCGTTCCAACTCGGCCTTGAGCCTTGCTTCTTCTCGGGCTGCAGCAACCTTGGCAAGCTTGATCTCATTTTTCTTCTCGGTCATGAGCATCTTCACCTCCAATGTCTTCATTGTCATTGACTCTTTGGACTTCATCATTTGATCGAACTTGTCCCTCAACAATGATCCCTCGGCCTCAATCCGGAGCCTCTCTTTGGCCTTCTTGTTTCCCTCGGGCTTGTCTTCATTTCTCGGCCCATCCTCGTCACTATCATCCATCTTCACCATTGACCCTTTCTCGGGTGCTTTTTCTTGGTATCTCAATTGCCACTTGGGCAGATGTTTGAACACATCGTGGCAATGCTTGAATGCAAAGCTCTTGCCCTTACCGCCAGTCATGTCCTTGTACCTATCATTGGCAATTTTGTCATACATATCAATGTTGCTCCACTCGGCGGATGTGTGGTGGTTTGATCCATTGCCGCGGACCAGCGGCTGCACGCTGGTTTGATCACGTCCCAACGACCTTGCAGGGACCGGTATGATCGATACACCGGCTGTTTGACACGAGGCAAGAGCTTGCAGAATTGATCTTCGATGCACTACCAATAACGCTTGCCAGTTTGATCTGTGTCGTAAACAACATCCATCCCCACTTGTGACCAAGCCCGGCACAATGTTACATCTTCGATCTCGGTGTAGTTGGCAGTTCTTCTCGATTTTGATTTGACGGTGGAAGCGTCGACCTCGACCACATCTTCTTCCTCCTCATCCTCTCCACCATCGTCAACGTGCTCACCGTCAACGTCACCATCCTCATCATACACACCCTCATCTTCCACCGCACCGTGACCGCCATATGGAGCAAGTGGTGCAGTGTCTATATTGACCTTCGACTCGTTGAGGAGATCCATGAATGCATGCATGTAGATGCGTTAAATACGCCCATATTCGCGCAGAAATTAATCTGCATACGAGAACAAATTACTTTACCTACCGGAACCAGCGTCGAACACCTCATGTGCATCTTCACGATTCACGCCGTTCGAAGCCGAATCTCCGATGACTAGCGGAGGAATGGGGGTGCGGCTGGCCAACCTCTTCTGCTTTGTTGCCTTCGGCACGGCCTTTGCCCCGCTCGGCCTCGCAGATTGCAATTTGGGTCGTGCGGCCTTCTTTGGCTTTGGCACCGTGGGCAGCTCGGCTCCGGCCACCGCTGGCGGGGCAGCACCGCCGGTCGAGATCACGTGCGTGCCCGCCCTCCTCCGCTTCTTGATGCTCGACTCACCGACCGTCGACATCACTTCCACGCCTCCCACCCCTAGAGCCACGGTCACGGCGGGAGCGCGAGCGGGAGATAGTGATGGGAGCCGCGAGGTGGGCTCAACGGCCGGCGGGGTCGACTTCTCGCTCATGGCGGCGGGTGGAGGCGACGACGGAGCGGAAATCGCGGGGGCGAGCAGATCCGAGCCGGCGGCGGCGGGTGGAGGGAACTAGGGAAGGGGAAGGAGCTAAAATTTCCGTCGCGCGCTTTCGACGGTTGCACTGCGGGTTCGCGCTTGGTTTCCCCTCCCAGCCCGCGAAGACCCAGGTCGCGCCTCCGATCCCGCGCCCACCCCGCAAAATAATTTGCGGTTTCGAGCGTTTACGGGAACTAATCTGCACACTCTCGTGAACTAAACCGGACAAATTAGCGGTTATTATGCGGATTTGCTCCTTTTGCGGGGACAGTTAGATGCTCTAACATACGTATTGGGAAATGCTTACGATCAGGCGGAGGATCCCACGATTTCCAACCTCCGGGTCGCTAGACGCTCGTCCACATAGCGTGACACGCCCTATGGGCCCACCTTATCGTTTAGGAGTCCAACAACCAAAAAGGCTTGAACCTTGTCTCTCCTTCCCCTCCACGCGTTCTGCTGCCTAACACTGCCTGCACGACCACCGCGCCGACGCTGCTCTCGTCCCTCTCCCGCCCTGTCCCTCTCCTGCCAGGAGCAACACCGCCGTTCCTCTCGCCGGAGAGCTCCATAGCCACCACGCCATCGTCGTGCTGCTCCCCATCTCGCATCTTGTTGTCCCCCATTCCTCCCACACGCAAATAACCTATGCATCAGTGCATGATGTAGCCGGAGATGTAGGCCACTGGCCACGGCGCCCCTCCGTTGGTGGTGCTGCGGTGCCGCCCGAACGCCAGGCAGCAGTGTGTTGCGAAGAGCGGCGTCCCACTGGTAGAAAACGTGCCATGCGTCCCGATTGGTAAGGGGCTTTAGTCCCGGTTGCTCCACCAACCGGGACAAATGGGTGCACACGTGGCAGCGGCAGAGGGCGAGGGGGTGGAGCATTAGTCGGTTAAATGTCTGACGGGGACAAATAACCTTCGCCATGCGAAGATTTGGCCCATTTCTCTGCCGTGGCAGAGAATTCATTTTGGCACATTTTGTTGCCGCGGCAGCATTTTCGCCACTTTTTGTGCCGCGGCAGAGAATTCATTTAGGTTGTTTTATTGTTTATTTAGTGTTTTGCACTTATCGATGAAGGAACCGTTATATTACACAAGATCATCATGACAATATTACATTCAATACACGGATCGAGTTCATGCACTACATACAAAAGTTGCTATTTTTACAATCCCTATTGTCTATACACAGCCGAATAGTATTCCCCTTTTGGGTTTAGGACTTCTGCATCCAAGAATCCCGCCAATTCCTCTTGAATTGCTCGTACGCGATCCTTTGGCAGAAGACCGTCCCATAGACGTTCGATCTGATTTAAAAAAGGTGTCAGTCTATATGAATGAATCTAAACACAATTTGATTGTAATTAAAAACTATAGAAATTGTTTACGTACGTGGAGTTGCTCTAAATTTCTGCCCTTCTCATCGCACGTCTGCCGGATGAACTCGCAAACATAGTATCCACATAGATTGTTACCTGGTCCCTGCGTCAGGCACTTTACGAGAACAGAGTTCAATCAAAATAATAATCAAGCATGATAATAACTGTATCAAAACTAGAATCAAAAAGAGATGCGCGGATATAGCTATTGGTGCTTATATTTAGTGGTTGAAATGTAAGCTCCTCTTTCCAAACACCCCTAGCCTTGTTGGTGAACCGTTTCCAAGCGCTGCCCGGCGAAGAAAACGAATAAAAGAAGTTATTAATTACTTGATATCATAAAATTCACGAACGTTGCTAATATAGTGTCGTAATGATTAGAATTACCGCTGGAGAAGCATCTGCATGTCCTTCCACGTCTTAAGGGGTTTATGTTTCGAGTCCATGACTAGTACACGCCCTTTGTCAAGTTGAATGATTAACAGAATATAGTGGAAGCTGCGAATGCATAACTAATCAATTATATACTTAACATCGAGTAAGCGAAATAGAAAGTGTATAGAAGACAATAACACTCACTCGAAGTTGTAAGGAAAAAGTATTTCCCTTCTGGTTTTTTGAAACCTTAACGCGAGTACTATATTATCCTTCGTATCCTGGGGGCTTGTTTTGAGATTAGCTTCATGAACCCAATATGGGTCAATGAAGCCAATGTCATAGATTTGTCCTCTGCTGCATTCGAGAATCTTCATTCTGCACATTACAGTATGATTATATACATGCAATAAACAAGGTAAGATAGCTGAAGACTAAATTAATTACAGAATTAGTACTTACAGACAATAGACACTGATGATCGATTTGTCCAAGGCGTCTTGATTGAATAATTGAAATAGTTCATCAAATTCAATGGATATCATGTCATCTATATCTTTCCCATAATGCTTTTTTGTAACCTTCAGCACTATCCAGTTAGCCCCGGCCTTTGTGGCATGCATGTACCAGTTATGCAATCTTCGCATTTTTGTTGGAAGATTGTTTACCTCCTCAGGTTTGACGAGAGGTTTGCCCTACTGGTATTTGTATGCTACTTCACTCACGGGGAAGAACTCTAACTGGGATAAGTCTTGGGAAATACTCATACCTTGAGCGGTGGCGGCTTCTCCGTGTTATTGTAACTACCTCTGGATCATACTGCTCTTATTTATATTTGCTCGACCCCACATTGGTTTGGGAAATCACCTTGAGAGGCGCAAGACTGTTTTGCTTGTTCTCCGAGCTGGGCAACAGATTTCTCGCTTGCATCAATCTTGCTCTTGAGGCTTTTTGTGCGCATGTGACTTGAGAATAGACGCTCATAGTCGATGACAGCTTTGGCTCGGGTTGATGAAGAGTCTTTAGCATTTTCAACACTTTGTATTTTTCTTCTTTGGTCTTTGGGAACTCTTGCTCTTTCGATCGCCTCGACTTAGCGAAAAATGTCGTTTCCGCATCAACGATGTATGATCTCCTCTTGATACAGTCATAATCTCTCTTGGGATGAACCTTTTGTACTTTTGGAATATGCTATTTTTTAAGTTTTGGCGATAGCTTACCACGCCTTACGATGGCAGTGATGCGCTTCGCTTTTATCTGGCGCGGCGATGGCTCCCTTGGCGATGGCTGCGGGAGATTGGTGGCGGCAGGCCGGGTGAGGCGGCGAGCGGATCTGCAGCGGCGGCGACCTCGCTAGAGGCGGGTGAGGCGGCGAAGATGGCCTTGGCGTGTGATTTGAAGCACGATACATTCCTTGACCATAGAATGGTGGCGTTTTTGCGTCTCGGTGCGATCACATCCTTCACTGCAGGGTAGTGAAGATCCAAAACTTCAAAGGTGGGCATGATTTCATCCACCCCGACAACAGCGTAGCCCTCTGGAACTGGACGACAGTGGTAAGTTGGTGTGGGTCCAATTGGTAAGGCATAGCCGACCGCCACCTTCATTGATATGTTCACAACTTTGACATGTAGCTCGCAGTGTGTCATCTCTGTGATATCATCCACTGGGTAGCCAACAGGAGCCATCGTCGGTGCACCATCGTCATGGCCATTATCATCACCCAGAATCTCGGTGGAAGCCACACTGCTTTTTCAATTATTCGTTAGGCCGGTAGCATCGAATGCACTGTGCTGCTGAGATGGGCCGGTAGTACTTTGCTCTTTAAGTGCGTTAATTTCATCTTGTTGTTGCTTTAATTGTTCTTCAATTAAACGCATTCGCTCTTTCTGACTATCTGCTTCAACTTCCGCCCTGTCCTTTCTCCTTTGACGGCTTCTATCAGGATATTTCTCCCTCTCTTCGGGAAACCCAGTCCTCCATGGTTGGGAGCCTCTTGTGCCTCGTGTTCGTCCATCATGTTCCTTATTTCCAAGGGCGAGTGTGAGCTCATCATTCTCTCTATCGGGAATGAAGTCCCCATCTTTAACAGCCTTTACTGCTTTTCTCATCCTCTCGATTGGCAAGGGGTCTTCTTTATGTCGTATGTTATATATACACCTCCCTTCCGAGTCCAACGTGCCCCCATGCCCGTAAAACCAATTCCTTGCGCTCTACCCAATAAATGCATCTGCAGGGTGATCTTTTTAGCACGCAGTTCATTCTCAAGTTTCTCCCACTTAGGAATGCCAGCCCTGTAGCCACCTTGCCCCATAGTATGGTGATACTTCTTGTTAGCAGCATTCAGCTTATTCGTTGCAGACATTTTCTTAGCTTTTTCTGATGTCTTGTATTCCACAAACTCAGCCCAGAATGGTTTTATCTTCTCAAACTGAATATTCTTGAAATCGGGAGTCTTCTTTTTCACGACATAGTCAAGGTGCAATCTTTTCTTCCAGTTGGTGAAACATTGGGCCATCTTCTTCAAAGCCCACTCCCTGACCTTAACCTCCATGGCTCTCCCATGTAAGGCGTCCTCAACTGGATCCTCCGCATTTGGATCCAGCTCTATCTTCGGTAGTTTGAAATTAACCATGAGCCTCTTCCACAGTAAATCTTTGGCGTGGTTAGGGACAAATAAACATGTTCCCTCTTCATCCGCATTAACAGGCCTATTCCAATTTCTAA
Organism: Avena insularis; assembly: GCA_023614405.1. NCBI lineage: Eukaryota > Viridiplantae > Streptophyta > Magnoliopsida > Poales > Poaceae > Avena > Avena insularis. Next base: position 94,413,251 of record CM042695.1, read on the forward strand.
TGGTGATCGGGATTAAGTCCCTAACGATTACTCCGCATTGTGCCACAAATTTGTTTGCGACAACTTCGGGAGCCGTCGGTTTGCCGTCTTCAGTGACATCTTCGATCCTGAACCTCTCATGGTCTTGCAACTTTTTGGTTGGGCCTCGTCTGCTCTTTTCAGTAGATTCCTTCGATCCGGAGGGTTAAAAGAAGAAAGATCGTCGTTACTATTTCTATATAGATAGCAGATGATTAATTAATGAATTAATTATATTACATGCACCTCGCCGGAGCGGTCGTCTTCTCGATTACACAAGGCATCGCCTTCTCCCTCGCGGAAGGCAACACCTTCAACCTCAAACAAGTCGTCTATTCCGGTAAAAAGAGGATCACCCTCACCGGAGTTGTTCAGAAACATTGATACGTCTAAATTTTCTTCCCCACAGATCACACCTTGGATCAACTCTTCCTTTTCTTCATCTCTGACGTGTGGGTCCATATTTTCTGCATAGGTGGAAAAACGAATAAGTCAAAGCGGCTAAGGAGAAAGTTAGATGCAGTGTTGAGAGATATAAACCCTAATTAAGAGAAACCTAATATATAGATACACAATAATAAAAATGAAGAGAAACCCTAAACCTAGCTACAAAAAAGCATGTAGTAGATAGGTAACTCTAGCTAAAATCAACTAAAATCAATATTCCGGAGTTACGAGGGGTGTAAAACCTAGTTCGGAGAAACCTCGGATGCATATGAGAGGGGAACATGAGTATAAGGCTACAAAAGGGAAACTATCCAGCAGATAGGTAACACTAGATACTAACAAAATACCATATTGGAATCGATTTAAGAGGGTTCGGAATGCCCTGGCGAAGGCACATCGTCGAACCCACATGCACCTAAGGGGTATTAATGATTCCTTATCTAAGATAGGGATTTTAAGTTGCTTGACAATGGGAATCGGGTCTGGGCTACCCATAGTGACTGACCAGTGGGGCCTAAGACCAATAATACCAAACTAATTAATAAACCTAATAATACCTAACTAATAATAAACCTAATAATCCAAACACCGAAAAGAAAGGGAAACAATCAACACATGGCATCAATGCAATGCTCAAGCAAGTATGATGATATGATAAGTTAATTTGCATTGGAATGTAACCCTAAGACATGCTCGACGATTTAATCGGGGTTCCGAGGGGTGAAAACCCTAACTCGGGGAAACTCCGGAACATATGAGAGGGGTGCATTTGTTCTTCTAATTATACTTGTCATTTAAGTTGTTGAACAATGCATGATTGTAGGTTAAATAGATAGGTTTCATTTTTCTGAACAATTTGATATATTATTTGTATTTTTCTGACTTATAAACAATAAGTTATTGATTTTACAATATTAAATCATTTTCTGGAATTAAAAACAAAAAGGCAAATAGTTTTTTACACAGGCGACCCCTAGCCGGTGAGGCCAGCAGATGGGCCCTAGTGCCAACTCAGCCTCCATGCAAGCAAGCAGGACCCACGAACCCTGGTTATTTTTCACCGGTGCAGTCACCCACTGGGCCGGTGGACCGAGGGCAAGGTTGACACAGGGCAGGCCATGGCCACCTCGGCGCCCGCTCGGCTCGCCGGTGAGCATTGTGCAGTGGACGGCGACGTCGCTAGAGGGCTCGGGAGGCGTCGCGGTTTGTTGAAAGAGGCGTCGGCGAACCTAACTATGATGGCACCGCCGATTTGGTCACCGGAATAGGGCACGCGATGACATGCGGCCAGCCGGCGGGAGAAGGATAGGCGCGAGGAGGAAAGAAGGGGTCCGGAGAGTTACAAGCTCACCCTCGGCGTGTGTAGCCTTGGCGGGACGGAGGAGATCGGCAGAACGGTGATGGCAATGGCGGAGCTTCGTCGGTGGGGGAAAGACGCGGTCGATTCGGTCGTCGGCCGATTCCTTGAGGAGGATAAGCCTGATGGCGGCGTGGAGGCCGACGGGCGATGGTTGGGAAGCTGACGGCGTCCGGCGGTTGTCCTCAGCGGCGGCGATCTCTGTATGGTGAGTGAGAAAGAGGCAGGGAAGAAGGAGAAGGGCATGGTTAACTAGTAGGGCATCTTTAGTCCCGGTTTGTGGCTCCAACCGGGACTAAAGGGTCATATGTCCCGGTTGGAGCCACCAACCGGGACGTATACTCCAATTTTCAGCAGATGAAGGGGCGCGCGCAGGGGGTCTTTAGTCCCGGTTGGTGGCTCCAACCGGGACATATTTTTCTGTTTTCAAATTTTTTCAGGTATTTTCTCTCTGTTCCTGCCTTATTTTTTATTTTGGGGTTTAAATTTGTAATGTTTTTTAAATGATAATTACTTTAGAATTTAGAAAAACTTTAAACATAAAAAGTGTTTGAATTTGAATAACTAATTCGAAACCATTTTCTATTTTTAAAAATAATTAATGTAACCATTTAAACTATAAACCATTTAAAATTAATAATGAAATAACTTATATTTTTTAAATATTAATTTGGAATTTAGAAAAACTTTAAACATAAAAAGTGTATGGATTTGAATAAATAATCCAAAACCATTTTCTATTTTTAAAAAATAATTAATGTAACCATTTAAAATTAAAAATGAATTAACTTATATTTTTGAATATTAATTTGGAATTTAGAAAAAGTTTAAACATAAAAAGTGTTTGGATTTGAATAAATAATTCAAAACCATTTTCTGTTTTAAAAAATAATTAATGTAACCATTTAAAATATGAACTATTTACAATTAAAAATGAATTAACTTATATTTTTTAAATATCAATTTGGAATTTAGAAAAAATTTAAACATAAAAAGTGTTTGGATTTGAATAAGTAATTCAAAACCATTTTCTGTTTTTAATGGGCGGAAAAAAGAGGACGGAAAATAATGGGCGGAAATAAAATTTGATTAGGATAGAACTGGAATTAAAGTACATAACACAACTAACACAAAGTTACATAGAAGAACTGAAAATTAAGATACATGGCCAGATTAAGCCACAATCGGCCGAACTTGTTTTGCAATGTTGGAATAATTAAGTCATGCTCCTGCCTACACCTGTAATACTCGCCATTGTAGTCGTCATACTCGCCGCGGCCGTCGTCGCTATCGTCGTTCGGGTCGCCGTAGTTGAACCTTGAAGGTTGAGTACGAGTGGGCTGGACTTGAGGGTAGCGCAGGCGGGGGCTAGAGTCGGCGGCCGTGTCGTAGGCCATGATGCTCTGGAGAGTCCGGCCGCGCCACCACAGCCGACGGCCGGCCTCGTTGAAGTTCGTAGGAGGTAGGCCCTCCTCCTCGTGCCTGGCGATTGCCCTCTCACGCCGATCCACGAAGAAGGTTTCCCAAGTCGGGAAATAGTCGGGATGCCATCTGGAATTCCTCCGCTGCTCCGGCGTGAGCTCGAAGTAGTAGTGGTTCGTGATGGCCATCCGAAGTGCCACACCTAGAGGGACAGGAGGAACCGGCACGCCTTCGACGCTCAACATCCAGCCGACGGGGACACAGTAGCCCGGCGGGCAGGGGTAGTTCGAGGCGTAAAGCGCCTCCGCCTCCCTGGGAGTTAGTGCTACGGTGGAAGACATGGGAAAGAGTGATGAGGTTGCAGATATGAGTCTAGAGATGTGCAATGACAATGGAGGCCAACCCTACATATATATAGTGAAGAATCAAGGAAGAAGCGGAGGGAAGAACTGGCGGGAAGAAAAATGGCGGGAAAAATGGCGTGTCGACATTATGTCGTGCGGCGTGTACCTTGTCCCGGATGGTGTCACCAACCGGAACTAAAGATGAACCTTTAGTCCCGGTTGGAGACACCAACCGGGACAAAACATGAGACAGCACTAATAATAGGGGTGAGTGTCGGAAAATGGAAAAGTGCTTTTCCGTGCGACAAAAAGGAAAACTTCCTCCTGCAACATTGTTCTCCATACCAATGTCCACACACATGCATAATATGGGCACAACATCACAAACTATGCCGTGATTCAGCACATAACATCGGTCATTTGGACCGAAAGCCATGAAACCTCGAACATGATAGGTCATTTTGTGAAGGTTTTTTTGAAACATGATCAATATACCAAGTCTGATATTTTTCCTTTCAACTATGTAACATAATATGACACCACGCGAAGGATTTTCATTGTTCGGATTTTTTTTGAATTTATTATGCCCGTTTTGAATTATCTAAATTTCTAACTATGGTCGAACCGGTGTGCATGAAGATAGGGGACGAGCATCGTTAGAACTTGCATTGGATCTCTGAAGAAACCACATATTGCTAGTCTAAAAATGATTTTTTCAAAAAATCACGGGCGATAGATCATGTACCTGTAGTACAAACCGGACCCACTTCCTGCTGATTTGGCAGACATTTTTCCTTTTTACCCGGGATGGACGATTTCGGCAGGCTGGGCCAGGCAGCACTAATGATAGGGGTGAGTGTCGACATTATGTCATGCGGCGTGTACCTTGTCCCGGATGGTCTCACCAACCGGGACTAAAGATCAACCTGTAGTCCCGGTTGGAGACACCAACCGAGACAAAACACGAGTCGGCACTAATGATAGAGGTGAGTGTCGACATTATTTCGTAAGTGTCGACACTATGCCGAGCTGCTTGTAGTATAAATAGGAATCCTTGCGAGTCCAGTCCTCCAGCCAGTTTGAGGCATCTCCAAGATGGTTTTCGAGAGCAGGGACACCACTGCGGCCAGTTTCAGGGAGATGCCGACGGAGCCCAGTCCTCCGGCATCTCCGAAAAACTGGTCATAGAGGCACTCCCTAATATGTGAAATTAGTTAGCTCCGAGGCGTATTGATCTAGTTAGAGAAGTTACAAGCTGCAAGATGGTTTTCGAGAGCAGGGACACCACTGCGGCCGATTTGAGGAGATCTTGCGGATCCCAGTCCTCCGGCATCTCCAAGAAACTGGTCATAGAGGCACTCCCTAATATGTGACTGCGCGTGTTTGGAGATCAGATCTTAATGGTAAGTACGAATCGGGACAACTTCTTCATAGTCCCGGTCCAGCCACAAAACGGGACTAACACTCAAGACATTTATTAATATTAAAAACTGAGACTACAAAACCGGGACTAAAGGCCACAAACCGCGAAAGATATCCTTCGGTCAAGCCACAAACCGCGAAAGACATGAACTAGAGTTACATAATATGAGCATGAAATTCTTGGCATATGTCCTTCCTTATGATCGCTTCAAACGTAACCATGGAGCATCTTCTTTACTTAACGGAATGCTTGGGTCAGTTTTCACTGTGAAGGGCGGAATTTCATCAAACTTATTATAATCTTCTGACATGTTTGTCTTGTCCTCGATTCCCACGATGTTTCTTTTCCTGAAAAGAACTATGTGGCCTTTGGCTCATCATATGATGTATTCGTTTGCATATTTTTTCTTTTTGATGCGGAGGACATGTCCTTCACATAGAAAACCTGAGACACATCATTGGTTAGGACGAATGGTTCATCTCTATAACAAAGATTGTTGAGATCCACTGTTGTCATTCCGTACAACTGGTGTATCTTTACCCCTTCCCCATTCAGGTTGACCCATTTGTAGCGAAACAAAAGGGACCTTAAAAGAGACTTCAGAGTCTAGTTCCCATATCTCCTCTATGTAACCATAATATGTGTCCTTTTATCCATTCTCGTCTATTGCATCAAAGCGGACACCACTATTTTGGTTGGTGCTCTTTTTATCTTGGGCGATCGTGTAGAATGTATTCCCATTTATTTCAGCCTTTGGAAATTCAATACAGTAGAAGATGGTGACGCGGCCAACAAGTATAGCTGATCTCCAACAGTGGTGTCATTCAAGAGATGTGTCCACATCCAACCACCGAAAGACTTCATGTGTTCATCTGTAATCCATGATTCAGGCTTCCCCGGGTTTTTGGAGCGTACAATATTCTTGTGTTCCTCGATATATGGAGCTGCCAAGGTGGAATTATGTAGAACTGTGTAGTGTGCTCTAGTGAAAGAATCCCCGTCCCTACATATCATTGCTTTCTTTCCCAGCATGCCTTTTCCACTTAGTCTTCCCTCATGCCCAGTCGAAACACCAACCGCTTAAGGTCGAATAAAGTCAACACAAAACTCAATGACCTCCTCTCCATATCCCTTGGAGATGCTTCCTTCAGTCTATACGGTTATGAACATATTTCTTTAAGACTCCCATGAACCTCTCAAAGGGGAACATATTGTGCAGAAATACCGGACCGAGAATGGCAATCTCTTCCACTAGGTGAACCAGGAGATGCGTCATAATATTGAAGAAGGATGGTGGGAACACCAATTCAAACTAACAAGACATTGTACCACATCCTTCTGTAACCTTGGCAGAATATCTGGATTGATTACCTTCTGAGATATTGCATTGAGGAATGCACACAGCTTCACAATGGGTACTCGAACATTTTCCGGTAGAAACCCCCTCAATGCAATCGGAAGCAACTGCGTCATAATCACGTGACAGTCATGAGACTTCAGGTTTTGGAACTTTTTCTCTGCCATATTTATTATCCCCTTTATATTAGATGAGAAGCCCGATGGCACCTTGATCCGTAAGGACTTCAAAAGATTTCCTTCTACGCTTTGGTAAGAGCATAGCTGGCACGACTTAAGTGACGCCCTTTATCCGTCTTGTTATGTGTATGCATGTTCTTTGGGTCTTTCATAATTTGTTGGTCCTCCCGTGCTTCTGGTGTATCTTTTGTCTTCCCATACACGCCTAGGAATCCTAGAAGGTTCATGCAAAGATTCTTCGTCAAATGCATCACATCGATTGAAGAGCGGACACGCAGGACTTTCCAATATGGCAGCTCCCAAAATATAGATTTCTTCTTCCACATGGGTGCGTGTCCTGTAGCGACGTCGTTCGGAACTGATTGACCGCCGGGACCCTTTCCAAAGATTACTTCTATGTCCTTGACCATACCAAATACATCATCACCAGCAGGGAGTTCAGGCTTCTTCCGGTGATCTACCTCACCTTTGAAATGCTTGCCTTTCTTTCTTACGGGATGATTGGTCGGAAGAAATCGTCGATTCGCCAGGTACACAACCTTCTTGCATTTATGCAAATATGTACCTTCAGTCTTATCTAAACAGTGGGTGCATGCCTTATATCCCTTGTTTGTCTGTCCTGAAAGGTTACTAAGAGCAGGCCAATCATCGATGGTTACGAATAACAACCCTCGTAGATCAAATGGCTCCTGTTTGTTCTCATCCCACGCACGTACACCTGGTTTGCCCCACAACTGTAAGAGTTCTTCAACTAATGGCCTAAGGTACACATCAATGTTGTTGCCCGATTGCTTCGGGCCTTGGATGAGCACTGGCATCATAATGAACTTACGCGTCATGCACAACCAAGGAGGCAGGTTGTAGATACATAGAGTCACGGGCCAGGTGCTGTGACTGCAGCTCTGCTCCCCAAAAGGATTCATGCCATCCGATTTAGACCAAACCATAAGTTCCTTGCGTCACCTGCAAAATGCAGGAAGTCTCTCTATTTTTCTCCACTGTGACCCATCGAGGTGTCTCAACTTCCCGTCTTTCTTACGGTCTTCTTTGCCATCGCAACAACTGGCATGCTCTTTGTTTCGAACATGCGTTTCAACCTTGGTATTATAGGAGCATACCACATAACCTTAGCAGGAACCCTCTTATGGAGGGGCTCTCCTCAACATCACGTGGTCATCTCGTCGATCTTATACAACGCATTGCATACCGGGCATTTATCTAAATTCCATACTCCTTACATGTAGAGGATGCGATCATTAATGCATGCATGTATCTTTTGCACATCTAATCCTAGAGGACGAGAGTCTTCTTTGCTTCAGAGGTACTCTCGGGAAGTTATGTTTTGGAAACTTGACTTCATTATTTTCAGCATCTTTTCAAATGAGGAGTCAGTTAGACCACACTCTGCCTTCCATCGCAACAATTCCAGTGTGGTACCGAGCTTTGTGCTGCCATCTTCACAATTTGGGTACAACAATTTCTTGTGATCTTCTAACATGCCCACTAACTTCAACTTCTCATTTTCTGTTTCATAGTCTCGTTTTGCATCAGAAATGATCCTACCAAGTTCATCAGCCGGCTCATCTGATGCCCGTTCTTCACCTCTTTCCTCTCCATTGTCTTCCATTGCAGTATCACTGTATTCAGGAAACATATGATGATAGTTGTTATCATCATCTTCTTCTTCACCATCTTCCATCATAACCCCTCTTTCCCCGTGCTTGGTCCAGCAATTATAGTTGGGCATGCAACCTTTCATAATCAGGTGGCCGCGAATGATTTTCGAGGAAGAGTACTCCTTGTTGTTCCGACATTGAACACATGGACAACGTATAAAACCATTCTCTTTGTTTGTCGTAGCCACATCGATAAATTTATCCACGCCTTTCATATACCCGGCTACGCGCCGGTCACCGTACATCCATTCCCGACCGTTCATTTGCATCATATAAGTAAGTTTATCAAAAAACAGGACATCATAAATAGTGAAATGACCAATTCACATCGACACATGCATTGTATCAATGACAGAGAAAAGATAAGATTGCTAACCTCGATCGAGGGAAATAAAGAGGAGAAAGCTCAAGTGCGTCTCGGACACCTTCTATATTTTTGTTCTATGAGAAATTGAACGGGATTATTCACTCAAACATTTCATCAAACACCTTCAATGCATGCATAGAAGAGAAAAAACTAGCACACCCCTCACACCTTCCACCAAGAGAAAAAACAGAGTGGAGGCAGAGGGGGCGGGGGCGTTGCATTTATAGAAGGCGAGAGAATACGTCTCGGTTGGAGCCAGCAACCGGGACTAAAGGTGTGTGCCACGCCACGTGGCTGTGGCCAAACCTTTAGTCCCGGTTGCTGGCTCCAACCGGGACGTATGCTCCCTTACCAACTGGGACGCATGCCTCCTGGCCCCGTGCCCGCTCGAACCGGGACGCGTGCCAGCATTAGTCCTGGTTGGTGGCGCAACTGGGACTAATGCTCTGAGGACGCGCAAACGGATGACCCTTTTTCCACTAGTGTCCCTATGCGGGCCTGGAGTCAAAGGTGGCCAGGTCGGTGGTGATACCTCTACCGGTAGGGGGAGGTGCTGTGGCGGCATGCTGCGAGAAGCGACGCGCGGCCCTATGTGAGCTGGGAGTCAGAGGGGGTCGGGTCGGCGATGATACCGCTACTTGTAGGGGGCCGGGTCGGCAGTGATACCTCCACTGCTCGCCGGCGTCGCCACACACGCCTCTACAAGCCCCCGCCTCCACCTCCACCGTTGACCGTCGCCGCCACGCATGCCTAACCGACCACCGCCTCCACCTCGGGAATCTACACGAGCTCGCCACCGCTCGAACGGCGAGGAGCACCGTCGCTGCTCGGTGTTGTGTAGCCACGATGGAGGTGCTACATGTAGTGGTTGTCTGAGCTGCATATGGTATGTGGTGTTGCTGCGAAGGGAGGACGACGTTGCTACCGGCCATCGATAGTGGTGGTGTCCAACCAAATTTGGGATGCTACCAATGGAGTGCGGCGATGCTACAAGCAGTCATCGTCGATGCTACCAACGGAGGGAGGAGATGCTACAAGCGCTGCAGAGAGACAACCATGTTTTGGAGAATAAGAAGCTAATCCTTCTGCGTTTGCTAGAGGCCCCTCCGAGGTGCCCCAACAAGGATCTCGGGGAAAAGTTGCAGGAGAAATTGGAGAATAAGAAGTACTTGTTGGTTATAGATGGTGAAGTTAGTAGCTCTGATTGGAGCTACATGTTTGACTTTCTCCGGACAGACATATCAAAGAGTAGAATTGTGAGAATCACACAGGCGACCGACCTAGAACCACCACCAGCTTCCTGGTTTGAATCAGAAACCATTAAGCTTGATCACTTTGGAGCCGTAGAATCAGCAGTCAATTTGTTCCTGGCAACACTCTTCATGGACGACAAAGATAATCATTGTAGCAGTATGATTGAGAAGGATGTCAGAGGAAAGCGCGCCAAGTTCATCTACAACGTCACCGATGGCCTGCCGCTGGCGATTGTGCTCTTGTCCGGCCTTCTGCTCTTGACCTGAAATCTTGCTTCCTCTACTTTGCCGGCTTCCCAGCGAGCACACTTGTCAAGGCACGCACCTTGGTGTGCGAGTGGATGGCGGAGGGGTTCCTGAGACCAAAAGAGGGCAAGTCAATGGAGAAGGTGGGTGAGTGGTACCTGCGCGAGCTGATACACAGGCGCATGATGAACCTTCCACCACTGGAGGATGCCGCTCCTGAGGATGAGCGTGTGACCGTCCAAGCCAGAGTCCATGAATTCCTGGTTCTTGAGGCACAAGAGGCAAACTTCGTAGAGATCCACATCGGCGATGATCTCCCCTCACTATCCACTGCTCGCCGCCTTTCCTTGCAGAATCACAGGGACAAGTATGCTGCTCTCGCCGACCCTTTGCCCAAGTTGCGGTCCATCATGTCCAACTTCGAGAAAGAAGACCCCCAAGACACTGGCGAGAACAAGGAAAATATCATGACCAATGATGGGGCCTGTAGCCCATTCTTCAAAAAGTCCGACTCCAGCGATGTAATGCGGAAACTCTTGCAAAGATCTCGGTTCCTCCGTGTCATCTACCTGGACGGCCTTGAGATTGGCAAGAAGCTTCCCTCTGAAATTGGGAACGTGGTGCACTTGCATTACCTTGGCATAACCTCATGCTCCCTCAACACGATACCACCCTCGGTTGGGAAGCTCACGCGTCTCCAGACCCTAGACGTCCGAGGCAGTGATGTCACCAGACTTCCCTCTGAGTTTTGGAAGATTCAGACACTGCGGCATATTTTTGGATCCATCATCTTGCCTAGGCGAGTCGGTAACTTGGAGCATCTACAGACACTGCAGGCCGTAAAGCCCGACAGTGCTAGTGGCAGCTGGGACGCAACAACCTTTGCCAGCATGAAGCGCCTTCAGTCCTTGTACATCTGGGGCCTGACCGCTGAAGATGTGCAAGCCATGGCCCCTGTCTATGAGCTCAAGTACCTCGTGCTCCTAAGTATTTGCGGTGAGGTAATTTCCTTGGATTTGTTCACTCACTACAAGTATACGCGCCTTCAAGTAATGGTTTTGAAGGGAAAGACTGTGCCACCATCAGATTGGAGTAAACGATTTTACTTTCCAACCCTGACAAAGCTGTCTCTGAAGAATACCAGGGTGTCACAATACTTCATCAACAAGCTGAGTCAAGAGCTGACTCTTCTTGCCTCTCTAACTCTATTGCCCGAGTCTTATGAGGAGAAATGTCTCTCCTTAACCGACGGGTTTCAGAGTCTCAAGGAACTGAAGCTGGACGTGGACCTGAAGGAAATTATTATAATTCATCGAGCATGTCTAGGCCTAGAGAAGCTGGAGATTTCCATCTACTCCGAGGATCTTGAGCTCAAGGTCAGGCCTAAAATTAAGGAAATTATCAAGCTTCACGATGAGTTTCTCTATAATAATGCGAAAATAAGCATTGTCGAGTAGCTTTCATGAGGCTCGAGGTTCGTACTATGTGCAATATTCATAGAACACAATATGTATAATTTTATTATCATGTGATGTATAAGCTTGGAGTGTTATTTCTGTATATTTACGAGTACGTATTTGTGTCTTGCGAGAGAGAGGATTGTAATTTTGTCTCATATGTGGGAGTATTCTCCCGTCACCATTTCGAATATGTATTGACTATGTAAAATAAAGTGGCAAAAACTGCTTGCTTATGCCAGAGTTGATAAAATGATATCGCATGTTCAATTGAAACCCTTCTTTATCTCACTTTTCTACAGTGTTGTACTCCCTCCGTTTCAAAATATAAGATGTTTTAGCTCTGTGAATCAAATGTATTTAGACTACTTTTAGTGTGTAGGTTCACTCATATTTGGTTGAACCTACACACTAAAAATAGTTTAGATTCATTTACTTCACAAAGCTAAAACATCTTATATTTTGAAACAGAGGGAATATGTGTTACTAGAACACCAGATCAATCCAAACGCAAATTGGGGCTATTTTTTTCGAATTTCAAAATTATACAAGAAAAAATTGGGGGAAATGTGGGAACTCAACGATGTTGAATCCATGGCAACCAAAGCTGTTGATACTGTATATGATGAGGTCCAACCTCCTGGGAAGGCCTGATCTTCACATTGACGTGGTGGAGGGGAAAGCTGAAGAAAACGAAGCGCTGAAAATGGCGGAGGTGAACAAACACAATTGATACACTTGGTTGCCCTCAATGGCCTGATCCACCGTCCCAATAGAATCCCAGCGGCACAAGTTGTCAAGAACTACTAGAATCTTGGGAGTAGAGAGATTGACTTCCCAATAGAATCCCAACGGAGAGATTGGGGAGACAATAGAATTCCACACACAAGAGAGTAATCCTTTTTTTGTGTGTGATGGAACACAACTCCAAAGTTAGGAACTAGGGAGAGGCCTTGAAAATCCAGTTGGGGACTGATGAGCACATGCTTAAGTCTATTCTCAACTTTGTTTGTGCAACCGAATAATTTGGCATGTCGCACTAGAGGACTAACTTAAATTACATCCATGTGTTGTTCAAATACCATGCGATTTAGAACTTAAAGTATTTATCTACTTTACTTGTTTATTTTTTTGCGGAAAGGATCCTGCCACTAAAAGAAACATACGATAGTACAAAGCACCACAAGAAAAACGAAAATTATAATGAAATCCTTAAGATGCACTTCGTCTTCAACTTCCAGACCGTGTCGATGGCACGCCGCCACTGCCCCTCCTCGTTGAGCCGACCTGGCATTGTTGGTTGCGGACATGAAGTCGCCGAACGGGTCTAGAGGACCACATCCTCCCCGGAGATGAAGAGGAGGAAATAACCATCGACGAAGCTCCTTGACGATCCGTAGATCCCCACGGCCAGAAGAAGTCCCCTTGATAGACACACCAATTTCCAAGATTTGAAGAGAATCAACCGATCCGGCGACGCTAACCCTCACAGGACCTTTGTTGACTCCGAATCGGATGCCCACGAGGTAGGGAGAGACCGGAGAGACCTTATTCCAACACGCAACCATCATCTCCACCTCGCCGATGCTGCTAGGGAGATAAAACCAAGGGAAAACAAACCTAACAAAAATAAACGATGAAGATCCGCTGGCATGGCCGGCTGTCACATCCCAAATTTTAGATTTGGTTCTGCATATCATTCATAGCATTGCATCATACTTTTCCATGCAAAACCGTCAAGTGAAAAGGTTCGGCGAAACGCTATTTGCAAAACCCCATTTTATTTTGCTACGAGGCTCCTACGGGAGGCTTTAGTAGGACTAGCGTTGACCACCCTTGTAGATTAGTGGTTTCGCTCAAACCTTGACCCTAGATTGTTCCCCTCGACTGTACGAAACCGTAGGAGCAAGAATCGCTCGATTCGGAGCTCGTACGGAGAAGTTGCGGCCGTTTTATGAAAAGATCGGAAAACAGTCCGAATTTTGGACCGATTTCCGAGTCCGAAACCAACTCTGTGCCGTTTCAGTTTAGATTTCCGCAAGAGGGCCCACTTAAAGGCGGACCCCACCTGGCCCGCCGCCACAACCGCCCCGCTCGACTCCCGAGGCCCCCGCCACCTGCCTCGATCCCGCCGCCTCGCCTCCTCGCCTCCCGAGGCCGCCGACCCCGCCTCCTGGCGCCGCCACCGCGCCACCCTCCGCCCGCGCCGCCATGCCGATCCCGCCCTGCCACTACCGCCCGCGCCTCGCCATCCCCGCACTTCGCCTACTGCAGCGCCGCTTCGCCATCGCATCGCCGCCGCCGCGCCGCTGCGCTGCCACAGCGATGCGCCGCCGCTTATCGCCATCGCCGCGCTTCGCTGCGCGCTTCGCTGCTCGCCGCTAGTTGCCGCTCGCTGCTGCGCTGCGCGCTAGCTGCGCGCGCTGCTGCCGTGCGCTGCTGCCGCTGCAAGCTGCTGCTGCGCCGCCGCACGCACACCCACGCACGCGCACGCGCGCTGCCACAAGAACTACCCACGCACGCGCGCCGTCTTGCGTCGCACCGCTCGTCCGTGCCGTGTCGCACGCGCGCCGTCTTGCGCGCCGCGTTGACGATCTTGAACCGCACGTTGACCGTCTCCCTCTCGCGCAGGTAATACCGTCGCCGGAGTCAATCGCCGCGCCGTCCGGAACTCGCCGCCGTCCGTTTCGCCGTTCGATTCCGGTAAGCCTGCAGCCACCGTCAGATCTCAGATCAGCGGCTCAGATCGTTCGTTGACCGGTCAGACTCAGGCGTTGACTAGTCAGACGCCCAGTCAGCACCCACAGCGAGCCCAGTTTGACAGTCAAGTTGGAACAGAGTGGTTAATTTCGTTAATCATTTTAGTTGGCAGATTTCGGTAGAATCTTGTAAATTGCGTAGAAATTAAACCGCTTGGCCAAAAATTGCAAATAAAATATGTGTAGATTCAGTGAGTCATGTAGAATCTCGCTGTATCTTTGGTTCAGGATTTTGCAGCAAGGTTTAGTACAGTTTAATCAAACTAGTTAGTGGTCTTTTCGGAGTAATTAATTCGTAGAAAAAGATCCGTAGCTCCAAAAATCGCGTATGATATGTCCCTGGATTCAGTGGAACAAGGGGAATATCATCGTGAATTAAAAGGGTAGGCTTACAGTGAAAACTTCTGCAGAAACTGTCTAATGGCTTTCTGCAGTGTTTTAATTACTCGGGGAGTTTTATAATTCCTTTTTGAGTAATTCCAGTTGGTACTGTCTCTAATCAGCGATGCCTATGCGGTAGAATTTTCCCAAGATTTTACAAACAGTATACTACCGGTAGTGAATTATTTGAGTTCTAGCTCTAGTTTGGAGCATTACTTTCGCTTAATAGTTTTCCTAGCGCTAAAACTATTTTCCATGCATGCAATCAGTAGTATTATTGAATAGGATTATGTGGTGCAGCTGTAGCACCAATTCACTTGCCTTGCATACCTTCATACATCATCTTTGTTACATATGCTTGTGGATTGTTTGTTTATGATTGCAATTGTATCGTGTAGTTTGTGACGAGTGCAACGTTTGCTCGTGTGTGGATTGTTCTTCCGACCGCTACAACCAAGGCAAGTAGATGCTACTTTGTTCATGATATCGTCCTACTATTTTCAATGCATTGTCGTGTATTTTGTAGATGCATGTGTAGGATGATACTATCGCTATGCTATGACCTATTATGTGGTAGGGCTTTCCTTGTAGATGAACCACCGTTGGTAGATGTGCTTAGCCATGCTATGAAGATCGAGGGCTGGGTTACATCACTGAAAGTTGTTTCTAAAAGTATTGGTTTGTGAAAACTAAAACAACTTAATCAATGAATCTCCTGGGTGTGATGGTATTGATAATTTTTGGTGGTTTCATTGCGGAAAGGCACCCAGGTATCAAGAGAGAATGATTGGCTTCTTTATTGTGTACCTTACGTGTACAACTATGTGCCAATAATGGAATGGGCGGTTGGTTGGACTTAGTAGGTTGTGGTGACCCGAACCCGCGTATCCAGAGATGTAGAATTTTGGTAGGTTGGACCGGTGCGCGTCGGGATTGGAGAGCTACTTCCCGAACAGTCTCATCTTGGACTTCTCCCTATCATCACCCAAAATAAGAGTGATGGTACGAGCTGGGCTGGCCAAGTCACATGGGTAAAGTGTACTAACCTCTGCAGGGTGTATAATCTAATCGATTAGCCGTATCCCCGGTTATGGACATCTGAGTTGCTTGATATTGATTCCATGACATGTTTCTCGCTCATTCTAATTTTATAATTATTTTAATATTGTTGGGTTAACTTAATTGGGATCTTTTCAAATAAAATCAAGAACTGTTTATGAAAGTAGGACAAATGTATTTGCAAATGCAAGCCAGACACAGCTCCAATTGCCAAATATGCATGTAGATGTTAGTACTATTGTCTCCATTACTAGCTCTACTTGCCATACATTCCATGTATTGACCCTTCGGGGCTGCTACGTTTCATGTTGCAGGTTATTCCGATTCTGAGTAATCGATTTAGGCCACGGTACTCCACTCGGCACTTGTTCACTTGTGGGCAATTTGAAGAATGGAGGATTTACTTTATTTATGTTGCTACCTGAATAATTTGAGCTAGCTTTGTGTTAAGCTTTCATTATAATAATGGTACTCTGGATCTTCGTTATTTATGATACACGGATATTTCGCTATGTTATTCATCTTACTCTATTGTGGGCCAATGAACCGATCCAGGGATTGGCATGTCACATAGAGGCCACGGTCTTTTCAGAACCGGGGTGTTACAGGATGGTATCAGAGCCCGTGTGTCGACTGTAGGATCGTGACCTAGGATTGGATTAGGAAGCCATAGATTTATTAAAGCCTATAGTAACTCTGTCTTTCATCTTATGCCTTTCACCCTCGTAAATTCTTACCATATGCTATTCTCACACTTTCCTCTTTTACTTGATAGATGGGAGAAGTCAGGACTGAGTATGCCACCATGGAGTCACCAAGACCCTTTGCAAGGCAGTTAGCTCGGCTCTCGCAGTCATTGGGATTGCCACTTCCCATGTTCAAGGGAAGAAGGTTGTACACCTATGGGTATGGAGAGGATGCATGGGAGATCACTACCTTCATATTCAGAGATGCCGCCTTGCCAAACCCCTTGCACTTGATCTACACCAAGACATACTGCAACTGGGAACTTGGAATCAACTTGGCCATACATGAAGCCCTGTCTCGCCAGTGCCATAGTGTCCGACACCTACTGCCAGCAGATTCACCCTACTGTGACTATGGGAGGCGTGATGAAGATGGACACATTGTGGTTACCCCGGGCGACAGGAACAACATGCCACCCCGTCGGAGGCACATAGAGGACATGGAAAGGGAGAATGGAGCGCTAGCTGAGAAGGTGAGGATGATAAAGGAGATTGCAGATTTTGCTAGCAATGGTATGGTGGTCCAAGGACAGGAGATTGACACCCTGCATGAAGCTGTGGGAGTTCTGGAGAATGCCCTGATAGCCAGAGATGCAACCATAGCTCATCTTCATGGTACTGTGCAGGAGAACACCCAGAACATACAACAGTTGCAGGGGACCGTCCAGGAAAGGGATCAAACTATTGAAGCTATGACAGCCCAGATTGCCGCTCTCCAAGCGCAGCTAAATCCACCCTCTGATGATGACAATGGAGATGATGGCAACAATGGGGATGATGATGACAGTGGAGACGATGATGATGATGAGGACGAGGATGATGATGATGGAGACGATGATGGTGGAGGAGATGAAGCTGTTGCAGTTGCAGCTGAGAGTGAAGAAGAAGAGGAAGATCTAGAAGAGGTGGAGTTTGAGGTCTCAAGTGATGATTCAGGAGAGGTGTACACTCCGCCGCCATGGTTGTACCGCGAGCCGAAGCGTCAACGCATGACCGCAAGGACCTACCGCAACCTCTTCAAGTAGTAGATAGAAGTCCACCAATTAGTCCTCATTAGGTAAATTCGTTAAGATTAGTCTCGATCATTGTGAAGCTTAGTTCGTGTTAGTTTAAGAGTGTTTAGTTGCTTATTTGTATACTCCAATATCCCAGGAATTATTTGTGCAAAATATTATGAAAGAGTTATGGCAAGTTTGGTTACTATCTGTGTTATTTTTGCTGCAGTTTTTCTGCTGATACAGCAGTACTGTACGATTTTTCATATTTTTATGGTAACTCGGAAAAATCTGAAAAAAATTGGACTGATGCGAAACTCTCTGTACTGTATGTGCAAAAATCAGCTAATTTTTCTGACGAGTTTAAGTCAGGCGGAAAAATTCGCGAACGCTGCTGGACTGTTCTGGCAGATTGCTATTTTTGTTGTTTAGTTGATCTACTGTTTAGTTAACCATTGCCAACTCTTGTAAAACTATTTCAGTAGGTATATACTACTAGGATAACCCCTGGGATGTTGCTGGATCACTTGTTTGTTGATGTGTTGCTTGCTTGTGATTGTCTGCTATTGTTTGTTGTTGTTTGATCATATGCATGGGGGACACATAGATTGCGCACAGCGAGCTGTTTCACTCAAAACCCCGGATGGTAAGAGGATTAGATTTAAGTCAGTTGTACGACCAGGAAGGTGTAAGTTGAATTCTCTTAAGGAGGTTAGCATGGATACTGTGCCAGTGATTAGAGATTACCCCGACGTGTTTCCGGAAGAGCTGCCAGGAATGCCACCTGACAGGGAAGTAGAGTTTCTTATCGACCTGATGCCGGGAACAGGACCTATAGCAAAGAGACCATGTAAGATGGATGTGGATGAGCTGAAGGAATTGAAGAAGCAGCTGAAAGAGCAGTTGGACAAGGGATTCATTCAGCCTAGTTCGTCGTCATGGGGTGCACCTGTTCTGTTTGTGGAAAAGAAAGACAGCACCAAGAGATTAGTGGTGGACTACCGCTCATTGAATGAAGTAACCATCAAGAACAAATACCCTCTGCCGAACATAAATGATTTGTTTGATCAACTGGAAGGAGCAAAGGTGTTCAGCAAGATTGATCTGCGATCCAGCTACTTCCAATTGAAGATCCGGGAGGAGGACGTACCAAAAACCGCCTTCACCACTAGGTATGGTTTATATGAGTATACGGTTATGTCTTTTGGACTAACGAATGCTCCGACATATTTCATGACCATGATGAACAAGGTATTTATGGAGTATTTGGACAAGTTCGTGGTGGTGTTTATTGATGATATACTGATATATTCCAAGGATGATGCTAAGCATGAGAAACATCTGAGACTGATTATGGAGAAGCTGAAGGAACACAAGCTGTATGCCAAATTCAGCAAGTGTGAATTCTGGCTTAACACCGTTGGGTTTCTTGGACACGTAGTGTCAGGAGAAGGAGTCGCTGTTGATCCAAGCAAAGTGATTGCCAGAATCGAGTGGGAAGCACCCAAGAATGCGGGAGAGATTCGAAGCTTTTTGGGACTTGCTGGATATTACAGGAGGTTCATTGAAAACTTTTCCAAGATTGCTAAGCCGATGACTGAACTTCTGAAGAAAGAGAGGAAGTTTGAATGGTCAGACGTATGTGAAGCCAGCTTTTAGGAACTGAAGCGTCGACTAGTGACCGCCCCTGTTCTATGTTTACCAGATCTTCAGAAGGATTTCCAAGTGTACTGTGATGCTTCACGACAGGGACTTGGGAGCGTGCTGATGCAAGATGGGAGAGTAGTGTCTTATGCCTCGCGACAACTCAAGCACCATGAGCGGAATTACCCCACACACGACTTGGAGTTAGCGTCAGTGGTTCATGCGCTCAAGGTATGGAGGCATTACTTAATGGGAAAACACTGTGATGTATACACCGACCACAAGAGCCTGAAGTACATATTTACACAGAAGGAACTGAATATGAGACAAAGGAGGTGGTTAGAGCTTATCAAAGACTATGATATGAATCTACAATACCACCCAGGAAAGGCCAATGTAGTAGCAGATGCTCTGAGCCGGAAGGTTTATGCCAATGGATTAACAATTGGTGAATTGCCTGAGGATTTGTGCAAGCAATTCAAGGACCTTAGACTGGAGGTAGTGTCTGAAGGATACCTGGCTACAATGGAAGTCCAACCGACGCTACAGGACAGGATCATAAAGGCTCAAATAGGAGACAAGGAAATAGAGGAGATAAAGGAAAAGATGAAGGAGAATCGGGAAAAGGATATTCGCGAGGATGAGCATGGTACCTTGTGGTATGGAGATCGTTTGTGTGTGCCCAGCGATCCGGAGTTAAGGAAGTTGATTCTACAGGAAGCCCATGACTCGCCGTATTCCATACATCCGGGCAACACGAAGATGTATATGGATTTGAAGAGCAGATTTTGGTGGAACAACATGAAGGGAGATATCGCCAAGCATATTGCCCTATGTGATGTGTGCAGTCGAGTGAAGGCGGAACACCAGAAGCCAGCAGGACTGCTACAGCCGTTGCCCGTGCCAGATTGGAAGTGGGATAGAGTGGGAATGGACTTTATCACAGGATTGCCCAGGACCAGGTCAGGATATGACTCCATTTGGGTAGTGGTCGACCATTTGACCAAGGTAGCCCACTTTATTCCGGTGAAGACGACCTATACGAGTGCAAAGTTGGCCAAGATTTACATGGACATGATTGTGTGCCTACACGGAGTTCCCAAGAGTATTGTATCTGACAGAGGCACCCAATTTACCTCACACTTCTGGCGCTAGCTGCACGAGTCACTTGGTACTAGATTGGAGTTTAGCACAGCGTTTCACCCACAGACCGATGGACAGACCGAGAGGGTAAATCAGATTTTGGAGGACATGCTGAGAGCTTGCGCCTTGGCTCATGGCTCTAGTTGGGATGAGAATTTGCCATATGCTGAGTTTTCCTACAACAACAGCTATCAAACCAGCATCAAGACGTCACCGTTCGATGTGCTGTATGGGAAACGGTGCCGAACACCATTTCTATGGGATGGAGTAGGAGAACGCCAGTTGTTTGGGCCTGATTTGATCAAGGATGCTGAGGAGAAGGTCGTCTTGATTAGGGACAGACTGAAGGTAGCACAATCAAGGCAGAAGAGCTATGCTGACGCCAAGCACAAGGAAGTGGTGTACGAGATAGGTGATAGAGCATACCTCAGAGTATCGCCACTTCGTGGAATCAAGAGATTTGGAATTAAGGGTAAGCTGGAACCTCGATTTATTGGACCGTATCGGGTCTTAGCACGTAAAGGAGAAGTTGCTTATCAGTTGGAGTTGCCAGAGGCTCTGTCCACTGTTCACAATGTGTTCCACGTGTCCCAGCTGAAGAAATGTCATCCGGAGATGGTGGATATACCATTACGAGACACAGTACCGCTAGAGGAGGTTCAGCTTGAGAATGATTTGACCTATGAGGAGGAACCGGTCAAGATTCTGGAGACAGCAGAGAGGACTACCCGTACCAAGACAATAAAG
The DNA here is from genome assembly GCA_023614405.1 of Avena insularis. Taxonomy (NCBI): domain Eukaryota; kingdom Viridiplantae; phylum Streptophyta; class Magnoliopsida; order Poales; family Poaceae; genus Avena; species Avena insularis. Next base: position 94,434,271 of record CM042695.1, read on the forward strand.
TTTTGCAAGGTGCAGTGGATCCACCACACCGAAGAGGAAGCCACTTGGGAGCGTGAGGATGACATCCGAGAGGACTACCCACACCTATTTGCTAGCCGCGCCGAATCTTGAGGACGAGATTCATCTTAAGGGGGTTAGTCTTGTCACATCCCAAATTTTAGATTTTGTTCTGCATATCATTCATAGCATTGCATCATACTTTTCCATGCAAAACCGTCGAGTGAAAAGGTTCGGCGAAACGCTATTTGCAAAACCCCATTTTATTTTGCTACGAGGCTCCTGCGGGAGGCTTTAGTAGGACTAGCGTTGACCATCCTTGTAGATTAGTGGTTTCGCTCAAACCTTGACCCTAGATTGTTCCCCTCGACTGTACGAAACCGTAGGAGCAAGAATCGCTGGATTCGGAGCTCGTACGGAGAAGTTGCGGCCGTTTTATGAAAAGATCGGAAAACGGTCCGAATTTTGGACCGATTTCCGAGTCCGAAACCAACTCTGCGCCGTTTCAGTTTAGATTTCCGCGAGAGGGCCCACTTACAGGCGGACCCCACCTGGCCCGTCGCGTGCGCAACTACCCACGCACGCGCGCCGTCTTGCGTCGCACCGCTCGTCCGTGCCGTGTCGCACGCACGCCGTTTTGCGCGCCGCGTTGACGATCTTAAACCGCACGTTGATCGTCTCCCTCTCGCGCAGGTAATACCGTCGCCGGAGTCAATCGCCGCGCCGTTCGGAACTCGCCGCCGTCCGTTTCGCCGTTTGTTTCCGGTAAGCCTGCAGCCACCGTCAGATCTCAGATCAGCGGCTCAGATCGTTCGTTGACCGGTCAGACTCAGGCGTTGACTAGTCAGACGCCCAGTCAGCGCCCAGTCAGCAGACGCGTTGACCAGTCAACAGACACAGTTGACTGGTTAATTTCGTTAATCCTTTTAGTTGGCAGATTTCGGTAGAATCTTGTAAATTGCGTAGAAATTAAACTGCTTGGCCAAAAATTGCAAATAAAATATGTGTAAATTCAGTGAGTCGTGTAGAATCTCGATGTATCTTTGGTTCAGGCTTTTGCAGCAAGGTTTAGTACAGTTTAATCAAACTAGTTAGTGGCCTTTTCGGAGTAATTAATTCGTAGAAAAAGATCCGTAGCTCCAAAAATCGCGTATGATATGTCCCTGGATTCAGTGGAACAAGGGGAATATCATCGTGAATTAAAAGGGTAGGCTTACAGTGAAAACTTCTGCAGAAACTGTTTAATGGCTTTCTGCAGTGTTTTAATTACTCGGGGAGTTTTATAATTCCTTTTTGAGTAATTCCAGTTGGTACTGTCTCTAATCAGCGATGTCTATACGGTAGAATTTTCCCAAGATTTTACAAACAGTATACTACCGGTAGTGAATTATTTGAGTTCTAGCTCTAGTTTGGAGCATTACTTTCGCTTAATAGTTTTCCTAGCGCTAAAACTATTTTCCATACATGCAATCAGTAGTATTATTGAATAGGATTATGTGGTGCAGCTGTAGCACCAATTCACTTGCCTTGCATACCTTCATGCATCATCTTTTTTGCATATGCTTGTGGATTGTTTGTTTATGATTGCAATTGTATCGTGTAGTTTGTGACGAGTGCAACGTTTACTCGTGTGTAGATTGTTCTTCCGACCGCTACAACCAAGGCAAGTAGATGCTACTTTGTTCATGATATCGTCCTACTATTTTCAATGCATTGTCGTGTATTTTGTAGATGCATGTGTAGGATGATACTATCGCTATGCTATGACCTATTATGTGGTAGGGCTTTCCTTGTAGATGAACCACCGTTGGTAGATGTGCTTAGCCATGCTATGAAGATCGAGGGCTGGGTTATATCACTGAAAGTTGTTTCTAAAAGTATTGGTTTGTGAAAACTAAAACAACTTAATCAATGAATCTCCTGGGTGTGATGGTATTGATAGTTTTTGGTGGTTTCATTGCGGAAAGGCACCCAGGTATCAAGAGAGAATGATTGGCTTCTTTATTGTGTAGCTTACGTGTACAACCATGTGCCAATAATGGAATGGGCGGTTGGTTGGACTTAGTAGGTTGTGGTGACCCGAACCCGCGTATCCAGAGATGTAGAATTTTGGTAGGTTGGACCGGTGCGCGTCGGGATTGGGAAGCTACTTCCCGAATAGTCTCATCTTGGACTTCTCCCTATCATCAACCAAAATGAGAGTGATGGTACGAGCTGGGCTGGCCAAGTCACATGGGTAAAGTGTACTAACCTCTGCAGGGTGTATAATCTAATCGATTAGCCGTGTCCCCGGTTATGGATATCTGAGTTGCTTGATATTAATTCCATGACATGTTTCTCGCTTATTCTAATTTCATAATTGTTTTAATATTGTTGGTTTAACTTAATTGGGATCTTTTCAAAGAAAATCAAAAACTGTTTATAAAAGTAGGACAAATGTATTTGCAAATGCAAGGCAGACACAGCTCCAATTGCCAAATATGCATGTAGATGTTAGTACTATTGTCTCTATTACTAGCTCTACTTGCCATACATTCCATGTATTGACCCTTCGGGGCTGCTACGTTTCATGTTGCAGGTTATTCCGATTCTGAGTAATCGATTTAGGCCACGGTACTCCACTCGGCACTTGTTCACTTGTGGGCAATTTGAAGAATGGAGGATTTACTTTATTTATGTTGCTACCTGAATAATTTGAGCTAGCTTTGTGCTAAGCTTTCATTGTAATAATGGTACTCTGGATCTTCGTTATTTATGATACACGGATATTTCGCTATGTTATTCATCTTACTCTATTGTGGGCCAATGAACCGATCCAGGGATTGGCATGTCACATAGAGGCCACGGTCTTTTCAGAACCGGGGTGTTACACCGGCGGACGAAGGGAAGGAGGGGACCGGCATTGCTTTTTTTGAACTTCGACCGTGTCTTGCTTGCGAGATGTTACTTTACATGTTTATGTGACATTTAATTGAGAGTTGTGGAAATGATTGGTAGATAATTTTGTGTATTTATTCAGTTAATGTCTCTTGAGTATGCATGTTTCAACATTATCCTTGTTGCCATGTTTTACGATGGTGATTAATTAGTTTAACTTGTATCTTTAAAAACAAGGTCTTTAATCTCTTTAATTTAATCCAATAAGATAAAACTTGTGAGAGTGTCATGCATGTCACAATAGCTGGTAGGCTATTTTTTGTAGGACATAATTTAGTTTGGCTTTTTTTTCATGAAATCCTTGCAAAAATGTTATCAAATACGATATGTTTCATTGTGGCCCTCTTACACACTTACATTTGTGACTCCATGTTTATTTCACAACATTGACTTCTCATTCACCAATGTATTGTGGATATCTCTTGTATAGTTAAGCGAAGAATAATTATCTTCAAAATCGGTAATACGAAACTTTTTCCTTGGGGATCACATACGAGGCACTCAAAACCGATCTAGCTCTAACCCTTGGTAGTCACTGCTTCCCATGCCCTTCGCCGGCTTCTACGGTGGATGGAGGGTGGTGGAACCTTGCATTGAACAACTGGTCCCCGTAGGGTCTTAGAGTTCTTCGCCTCCGGTGATGGGAATAATGGTCCTTCGCCCACCCCAAATCGGTGTTCTTTCGTGCGGGAGCATCGATGGGATGGAGTTTGGAGTCGATCGTTGGGAATTAGGCCTGATGTGATAAGGGTATGTCTACAGTGGTACCGTTCAAGGGAGGGGATGATGTCGCAGCGTATTGGTGATAAGGACCCCAAATGCCAAGGCTCACTTTCTTCTCCTTGGGCATCTCCCGTGACGAAGGATCTCAATCACTAGTGGTAGGCCTTAAGATGACCTTCAAACCTGTATAACCCGGAAGCTTCCGGGCAACCTAGCATGCCTAGGGTTTGCCAACAAACCCAAGAGTAACAAGTAACTTTATGAACTCAAGGGGTATCACGATTTGGCTTTGTGGAAACTTAGATCTAGACCTCCTCTTTTGATTCCTCAAAGGGATTTGAATTTGGGTGGAGGACTGAAGAGATCTCAAGCAGTTGGTGGTGCTCAACAATGGAGGAGAGAGTTGGGATTCTTTTATTTTCCTTGCAGCAAGGTAGGTACCCTTTGAAGAAGAAAGGATGACTTAAGAAAGTCCACCGAAAAACTAGCTATTTGAGAATTTCGTGACCATCCGGAATCAATTTGAAATACGGGTCAATTTCCGAGTATCTTGGATCACTACGAACTGATTCCGATCTAGATCAAGCTGGTTCTCATGCTCACAGTATACCCCTTGAAACCCGCTTGGAATGGGTTTAGAATACTCCAAGCCTGTCGGATTTGACTCGGAATTCCGAAATGATTCCGATTGTCATAGGAAAACCATACCAAAGGTTTTTGAGCGAACTTTTTTGAGCTCTCTTTTCTGTGGATATGATGGAGAGGCTGTTGGCCCAGACCCGACAGTACTTTCGTCAGGACCTTACGACGATATGACCTGCGACGAAGAATCTCTGGCGAAATGCACACAAGTACTAGAAAAGCTAATTAGCCAATATGATTTTCTATGTACAAGCTAGCCTCGACTAATTCTTTCGGCAAAGCTAGTTTGTGACGTACGTAGCAGATCAAGAAGCAAATTAGCTTATCGATCTTGTTAGATCAATATGTGCACATGGAAACGCCTGGTTGCCAAGGGATCACATCGAGGCTGTATTTATCACTCAATCACACGGTTTGGTTCGGCCTGTGCATATATAGCAGTTTTGTTGTAGCACTGCTAAAAGAACCAACCCCCCCTACAGCAATGCGTTATATGTCTATATAGACGTTGCTAGCGCATGTACCAACATATTATAATGTGTTGTGTTTTTGGGCTTTGCAGGGGCACAATGCAACGCTTATTGATCAGATGGTAACAAGGGCGTTTCTAGGTAGCAACGTATAGAATTAGAGGTGGATAACATTTAATCTGTTGGTGCTTGCACTATTCGATTGAATTTTGTAGTTGTTATTATGCAACGGATATAACTGAATATTTGTAGCATCTACAAGCGTTGGTCCATATATATCATTCATAATATTTATTAATATATTTATTGGAAATAACTTGAAATAGGTCCACGCAATCATGCATAATACTAATTTTTTATTGTCAAAATAGGTCCACACGGTGTTTTGAAGACATATGTGAAGTGAGAAAAATTGATATCACTATATACACAAGAGAAGCATATCATATATTGGATAAAAAATCGCTGCATTACAAGAGGAACACCATCCATGTGGTACATTATATAAATAATCTTTTGACAACATCACTCTATGAGATAACTAAAGATGCCAGGTGAAGTAGTTTATCCAGCTGCAACAACGTTGCGCTCCTTGCCTTCAACATGGCACCCATATCATCATCCATTTATCTTTTTAACCTGCAAAAAATAGGTAAACTGTTAGCACAAAATTTGGAAGAAACAGAATAACATAATGCAAATAGTGAGATAGTAAAATAGTTATTACATACAAAGGTTGACGGCCATGCAATTCTTGTTCCTTCAGCATTAACAATAATGGTCTAGTTTTTCTGTTTCCGTACCAACTCTTTAGTTTTCACAAATGCGGCATTGAGATGTATAGCCCAAAATTGATTTGTTATTTCAACACCATCAAGTTTATATTTTAGATCACAACTTACTATTGTCGCAATAGCAACATCCTTGTTTCCGCTTGATAGGTTCTTCAATAATACCTTAGTGTCTACCTGTTAGTTTGAAAAAAAAAGTTAGGATCAGCACGCTCATGCCCATCCTCCGCAAAGAAAACTACAAAAATATATTTGTTTCAAGAATGTAATCAAACTTAAACTAAGATTAAAAAATCACCACTCGCATCAAGTGGATCTTACAGGAAAGGATGAACACGAGAATATTTGATATAAAGAAATTTCTTTCCATGTAATCATACACATAATAAAATTAAGCAATCTAAACAGAAGGAATGAAATGAGAAAATATGTTATATAATAAAAATATTTTCCAAGTAATCATGTGTAACATCCCAGCATTAGAACCTAGAAATAAATTGAGCTCAGATGTGTGCATTATATTCATGCATAGAAAATCCGAATAATTTTTGCTCTTTTGAACAAAACTTGTCAAAGTGATTGAAGCTTCTCTCAACTTGATGAAATTGAAGTAGATCATCAAGTTGAATACGCTAAGTTTCAATGTGACATGTGCTAAAACCTTATTTTGGGTAAAGATGATTTGATCTAAGGGTAGATCAAATATAATAAAATTAAACCAGACCACATTGTTTAATGATTAATATCATATCCTTAAGAGATCATATCATAGTATTCATTACAACAACTCATGAATACCAAGTGATACGTCGGAAACGTATCTATAATTTTTGATGCTCCATGCTTGTTTAGTATCTACTTTGATTTACTTGTCTACACTTTGAGGTGCTTTTTACATATTTTCTGGTACTAACCTATTAACAAGTTGCAACAGTGTCAGATGCCTGTTTTCTACTGTTTTTGGTTTTAGAAAAGTTAGTAAAGAAATATTCTCGGAATTAGACGGGACAAACATCAAAGTCAATTACTTTCCGTGGGGAACAAGAAGTCCAGAGGAGAGCCGGAGGGGCCAGCCAGGGGGGCCAGACCCACCCTAGGTGCGGGTGGGCCCAGCCCCACGCCTGGCTAGGGTTTGCCAACCCTGGACACCTCCTCGGTCTCCCCCTTCGCCTATAAAAAGCCCCCAATGCAGAAACCCTGGGTACCCGATCAAATCTCCACGAAACCGTCTATATCTGCCGCCACCATCGTCCCTAGATCGGGGGATCTGAAGTCCTTCTCGGCATCCTGCCGGAGGGGAGATCATCCCGGAGGCCTTCTCTCCAGTATGATGCGTGAGTAGTTCCACCTTGGACTATGGGTCCATGTAGTAGCTAGATGGTTGTATCTCCTCCTTTGTGCTTTCATGTATAGATCTTGTGCTGTTCATGATCAAGATCTAATCTATTTATAATCATGCATGTTGTGTTTGCGGAGATCCAATGGATATTGAGATTATTATGTTGGTTTGATTAATGGTTTTGTCTTTATGATTCTATCATGTATGTGTTGTTTGTGATCTTGCATGCTCTCTGTTGTTAGTATCTATCTTGGCCAAGTAGTTGCTAGTGACTCCAAGAGGGGGTATTTATGCTCGATAGTGGGTGCATGCCTCTAGTTTCCAAGGGAAGTGACAAAAATCTCTTCGGTTGTAGATGTGCTATTGCTACTAGGTAGAAAACAACGGTCTCTTGTTCATGGAACATGTGGACTGTTTACCTTACACACTTTGCTTAAAGCAGTTGTCTGTTGCTTGCAACTTAATACTGGAGGGGGTTCGGATGATAACCTGAAGGTGGACTTCTAGTCATAGATGCAGTTGGATGGCGGTCTATGTATCTTGTTGTATTTCCCAATCGAATCTCATAGGATCTTTCTGACTAGTAATTGCATTGTTATGCCTTGCTCAGTTCCTGTCAATTTCCCTATTGTAATTTGTTTACCCTTCATGCCATGCTGTTTATCTAAGGAGAGCACCTCTAGTGAACTATAGACCCCGGTCCAATCTTTACCATTGATATGTCTTCCACTGTTACTTGTTTACTTGTTGCAAACCATTACCTTCCACACCATACATTGAATCCTTTGTTACAGCAAACTGGTGAGCTTGACAACCTCACTAATTCGTTGGGGCAAAGTCTTGAGTTTGTGTTGTACAGGTCTCCGCGTTGCTTGCAACACCTGTGTGACGTTTCCTTCCTCCTACTGGTTCGATAACCTCAGTTTCTTACTGAGGGAAACTTGCTGCTGTGCTGCTTCATACCTTGCTCTTGGGGTTTCCAACGAAGCGTCCCACGACAAGTACTAGGCGCCATCAAGCTCTTTCTGGCATCGTTGCCGGGGATGCTAAGTACGTCTTCACAAGGGGAGTCCTTCACTTCCTTTCTCTTTACTTTGTTTTTAGTTTGCTTTGTTTCTTTTGCTTGGTTTTGTTTGCCTCTTTCCAAAAAAACCAAAAAAAATTAGTCTAGTTTGGTTTGCTTTCTTTATTCAAAAACACAAAAAATTAGTTCCTACCCTAGTTGCCACCTTGCTTTAGCTCACCATGTTGCTCCCCAAGTTCGCCCTAAAAGATCTTGCAATAGGTACTGGCTCCATAATTGGGAAAGATAATATTGAAGAATTATTTAACTATGTTAGCAAGCATGAGGATATTGAGGATAAATCTATAGCAGATCTTGCTCCTAATTATGAGATTGCTGCAGCTTCTTTAGTTCATATGTTGGAGGCTAGGTTTGTTAGCCTTAACCCCTTCATACAATTCCTGTTCCTGAAACTAAAAGAAGAAAAGAATGTTGAAAAGAGAGAATTCATCCTTGAAACTTTATGAAAAGAATTTCATGATGTTGCTAGAGAGGCCAAAAAGGTTTTTGAGCGTTTCAATATGCTAGGATCAAGTGTGGATGCTGTGGGTATTTCTGATAAAACTAAGCCTAGAGAAGAATTTAAGATACCCATACCCTTTAAGCTTGTTGGAATGCATGAAGCCTTTGAAAAAAATTTGATTGGATTGCTCCTGAAAATATTTTTGATGAAAGTAGTAGACCAAAGAGAGATGAGAAGGGATCCTCCAAAACCCATTTGGATGAGATACCTTTCATAGTTGAAGATTTTGCAAGTATGAATGTTAATGCTTCTTCATTTGAAAATACTTGATTCTTCTTGCTTCTTGTGCCTAACTTAAAGGCGTTAAAGAAAAATACTTGTTGGGAGATAACCCAAGAGTTTTATTTAGTCTTTAAAGTTATTACTTCTGTAATGACCTCTTCTTATCCTTTTTGTTTGCTTTTTGTGCCAAGAGTGACCTCTAATGAGAGGGAAGTAAGATTTGGGGAGTTGCTGTCCTGAAACAGATTTCTTTCCTCCACAAAAAAAATAGTGAGGAGTCTATGTAACTCGGATTGAGCTAAAAATTTATGCATAAATCCCCCAGTATGTTAGATAACTTTCGTTAGTTCAACACTTTTTGATTTGAGCAACAGAACATGTTCGAAAAAATATGTTTCTACCTACTGGTCTGTTTTGACAGATTTCTGCCATTATTTGCATTTGCTTCTTATTGATTCCTTTTTGAGTTCTCTTTAGGTGAATTGAGCTTTTTGAAGGAGTTACTACAGTAGCTTGTGTTTTTAGTGAAAAGCCTTGCTATTTTAAAGCTTTGCCAGAGGTCTAATATCTTTTGAATACACTGATGTTCCTAATGAAGATTGTGTGAAGTTTTGTGTGAAGGAAAAATTTCAGGTGTAGAGAGAGAATGATGTAATGAGATGAAGAATGGACAAAAGCTCAAGCTTGGGGATGCTACCATGGTGTCACCCCAAGAAATATCCAAGAGGTACAAGCATCAAAGCTTGGGGATGCCCAAGGCATCCCCTTCTTCATCAATAAAAGCTTAGGTCTGTCTAGACACTTCGTTTTTATTGTTTCATGCACAGGTGTGTTGTTCTTGGAGCGTCTTAGTTTTCGTTTGCTTTGCTTAGTTTGTTTAGTTTTCTTAAGTAGTTTGGACCCCCGTTCTCGCTGTGTTGTTTTGCAAATAAGTTTGCTTGGTGATTGGAAAGGAGTAGTAAGTTCTTGCTAGAAGTGCAAGAGGAGCTTGCATTGAATGTGACTTAGACTTTAGCATGATATGATAGGTGTTGTTTTGATCTTATGCTTAGTGATTATTGCTGTAGCATGTATTGTTCCAAACAATTGGGATTGCTTAGTGTGCCTTGAAGAAATTATGCGTTGTTTTAGCATGCAAAAGCATAGCTTTGATTAGTATGCTTTGTTGGACTGCATGATTATGGCCATTATGATCTCTTAGTTGGTTGCTCCCAGTCTTTTGCTAGCCTCCACTTGTATGAGTAAGTTTTACTCATGCTTCCAACTCCCAAGAAACCAAGTTATTCCAAAGTGTCCACTATAAACTCCTATGCATGGTGTGTTACACCATTCCAAGTATATTCTTGTTTTCAAATATCTTCCAATTAAAAACTATTTTGTTATGTGAAAACTTAGTGATTAAAGCCCTCACAAACTTGATGGAACACTTTATTCTTTGCCCCTAATAAACTTGAACCATTGTGACAACTTTGTTGTATATGCTTGCACTTATAAGTTGGAATTAGCAGAACCGTGCTGTCACGGGGAACGTTTTCAACATTACACTTATACTTTGTACTCAGTTGATATCATGTTCTTTTGTCTATGGATGTCACCGGTGTGAAATAAAGAGGGAACTTGTAAGTCCATGGAGTTTGTATCCTGTGTTAGAGAAATGCCTAGGCTGCTATCCTAAGCCATGCCTAATCATGGTGGAAACTTGCAGCATCACCATAGTGACATCTATGAAGCATTCTTGTTATAAAAAAAGAGACACATTGAGAAAAGAGGAAAGAGAGAAAAAAGCACCATATTCCCATGGTAAATAAGAAGATTGCTGAGATGCTCATTGTCTGCTTGTCTTGTCATTTTGGTTATGGGAAAGCTCTTATACCATGTGCAAGGGGTACCCCGTGGCGATTCTCAATGATATGCAAATACTTACAGTGACAAGAACTTACCTGGACCCAAAGTTGAGTATGCATGAGGTGTGGCCCTAGTATTCAAGGGACTTGAGATTGCCAACTTATACTTCGTCAAGCATATACTCCAGCTTTGCCACTATAACCTTAACCACTTCAAGATGCTTATGATAGGGGCAATGAGGGCTGAAAGCTAACAAGTACCATAATTTTTGGAAGCTCTTTTTGAAACTTGAAATCGCTGCTTCCTTTATAAGAAATGCCTTTATTCCACCATTATTTGAGTCTCCACCTTCTACCTTTAGGCACCATTAAGAGAGCATAGTTGTCATTCTGTGTGCAGTGTTCCAAAGCTTATTAATTGATGCATATTGTAATATTACTTGTTCTTGTGCTATTTGTTTCTAGTCATCCTTGAGAACTTTGAAGGTGTCCTATGCATCTATATTGCTACTCTATGAGGGACAAGCTGATTGCCACTATGCCATGTTTTCTGTATGTGAAACAAATAAATGTTTTTCAATGCATGTTATTCATGATCTTTGTTTGTAGCTTGTCATGTTGCATGCATAGTTGCTATGTCCTATTGTTAGAACTCCATCTTTCATGCCCATGTTTAGAGTTGTTTGATCCCAGCTTTCAATGCTTGCAAATGGTTGGATCTTTGTGAGGGTGCATGTCACCTCAAAAATTATTCTTTTTATCACTTACCTACTCGACAACGAGCAGGAGTTAAGCTTGGGGATGTTGATACGTCGGAATCATATCTATAATTTTTTATGCTCCATGCTTGTTTAGTATCTACTTTGCTTTACTTGTCTACACTTTGAGGTGCTTTTTACATGTTTTCTGGTACTAACCTATTAACAAGTTTCAACAGTGCCAGATGCCTGTTTTCTGCTGTTTTTGGTTTTAGAAAAGTTAGTAAAGAAATATTCTCAGAATTGTACGGGACAAACATCAAAGTCAATTACTTTCCGTGGGGAACAAGAAGTCCAGAGGAGAGCCGGAGGGGCCAGCCAGGGGGGCAGACCCACCCTAGGCGTGGGTGGGCCTAGCCCCACGCCTGGCTAGGGTTTGACAACCCTGTCCGCCTCCTCGGTCTCCCCCTTCGCCTATAAAAATCCCCCGATGCAAAAACCCTTGGTACCCGATCAAATCTCCACAAAACCGTCTATAGCCGCTGCCACCATCGTCCCTAGATAGGGGGGATCTGAAGTTCTTCCTGGCACCCTACCGGAGGGGAGATCATCCCGGAGGCCTTCTCTCCGGTATGATGCATGAGTAGTTCCACCTTGGACTATGGGTCCATCTAGTAGCTAGATGGTTGTATCTCCTCCTTTGTGCTTTCATGTATAGATCTTGTGAGTTCCGTTCATGATCAAGATCTAATCTATTTGTAATCATGCATGTTGTGTTTGCGGGGATCCGATGGATATTTAGATTATGTTTGATTAATGGTTTTGTCTTTATGATTCTATCATGTCTGTGTTGTTTGTGATCTTGCATGCTCTCCGTTGTTAGTAGCTATCTTGGCCAAGTAGTTGCTAGTGACTCCATGATACGTCCAAAACGTATCTACTTTCTCGAACACTTTGCTATTGTTTCTTCTCTAAACTTGTGTGATTTGGATACAACTAACACGGACTGACGCTGTTTTCAGCAGAATAACCTTGGTGTCTTGTTTTTGTGCAGAAAATCAACTATCAGGAAAAATCCCGGAAAATATGCCAAAAACTATTTTTCACCAGAAGATTCACGGAGCCAGAAGGGGAGACAAATAGGAGGCCTAGGGGGCCCAGGCCCACCCCAGGCGCGGGCCCACCTGACCCCGCGCCTGGAGGGGGTTTAGCCACCCCAGGCAGCTCCTCGGCCTCCCTCCGCGCCTATAAGTTGCCTTCTGACCAAAACACTCAGGGGGGTTCGATAGTTTTCCAGAAAGAGTTCCGCTCCGCCGCCGCCACCAGAAACCAAGACTCGGATCCAGAAACTCCGTTCTGGCACCCTGCCGGGACAGTGAATTTTGGAGAGGATCATCGCCATCGTCATCACCAACGCATCTCCATCAACCACCAATGTTTCCCTCATCCATGAGTGAGTAATCCCCCGTTGTAGGCTTGGGGATGGTAGGGATTGGATGGGTTCTATCATGTAATCGAATAAGATCTATTAGGGCATAGTGCCTAGTATCTCTATTAGTGCTATTTGACTTTGTTGCAACTTGTTGTGCTTAATTCTTGACACTAGGGCCCAAGTGCCATGATCTCAGATCTGAAATTATTATTGAATCATTATGATAGTATTGTTTGTGATCTTATCTGCAAGTTGTGTACACATATCATAGTCCGTCCAAAGGCCCCAAAGTGACAATAATTGGGACAACCGGAGGGGATGGCTGTGGTGTGAGGATCACATGTGTTCACAGAGTGTTAATGCTTTGCTCCGGTGCTCTATTAAAAGGAGCACCTTAATTGCCAGTAGTTCCCTAGAGGCCCCGCTCCCACGGGCTGGCTGGACAGAAGATGTTGTGCAAGTTCTCATTGCGAGCACGTATGACTATATTTGGAGCACATGCCTAGGATTGTTTAGTACTTGGATGCTTGTTATTATTTATTTGCAATGCCCTAGATCTTGAAGTTACGTGTTTAGACTCGTCCATGCAACGCCCGTCCATCCATCCCTATGCCTACCGCACTCGAATCCTACTGTTACTATTGCTCCTGTTCCATTGTTGTTGTTGTTGTTGCTTTGCTGTTGCTACTGATAAACTTCTGTGAGCAAGAACTATTTCCAGGTGCAGCTGAACTGACAACTCAGTTGTTAAGGCTTGCAAGTATTCTTTGGCTCCCCTTGTGTAGAATCAATAAATTGGGTAATACTATCCGCAAAGACTGTTGTGATCCCCTATACTTGTGGGTCATCACTCCAAGAGGAGGTATTTATGCTCGATAGTGGGTTCATGCCTCTAGTTTCCAAGGGAAATGACAATAATCTCTTCGGTTGTAGATGTGCTATTGCTACTAGGGAGAAAACAACGGTCTCTTGTTCATGGAACATGTGGACTGTTTACCTTACACATTTTGCTTAAAGCAGTTGTCTGTTGCTTGCAACTTAATACTAGAGGGGGTTCAGATGATAACCTGAAGGTGGACTTCTAGTCATAGATGCAGTTGGATGGCGGTCTATGTATCTTGTTGTATTGCCCAAACGAATCTCATAGGATCTTTCTAACTGGTAATTGCATTGTTATGCCTTGCTCAGTTCCTGTCAATTGCCCTGTTGTAATTTGTTCACCCTTCATGCCATGTTGTTTATCTAAGGAGAGCACCTCTAGTGAACTATGGACCCTGGTCCAATCTTTACCATTGATACGTCTTCCACTGTTACTTGTTTACTTGCTGCAAACCATTACCTTCCACACCATACATTTAATCCTTTGTTACAGCAAACCGGTGAGCTTGACAACCTCACTGATTCGTTGGGGCAAAGTCTTGAGTTTGTGTTGTGTAGGTCTCCGCATTGCTTACAGCACCTGTGTGACGTTTCCTTCCTCCTACTAGTTCGATAACCTCGGTTTCTTACTGAGGGAAACTTGCTGCTATGCTGCTTCATACCTTGCTCTTGGGGTTTCCAACGAAGCATCCCACGATAAGTGTTGGGCGCTGTCACCAAGCTATGAATATAACTTAAGTATAAGAATGTAAAAACTAAATCTTGACCTATCTTGTTCTTATCTATTTATACCATGAGTATCATGGTAATACTTCACCCTAACTCTTTAGTTATATGGAGTCAGAAGGAACCAATTCAAGACCCTTCACTGCATATATTTCTTTCCATATCAATCCTTATCATCTCTAATGAATCTTATCCTAATATCTGTTGTTTATCAATGTTGAGTAATCAACTATTGATTTATCAATTCTTAGCCTATCAATTCTTGATCTATCAACTCTTATTCTTATCATAACAATCACTTTAAGCCTTTAGAGAAAGAAGTAAGAAGAGGCAAGTAGTAATTCTAGTTTTATATATCATCTATAGGATGGGAGTGTTTGAAGATATCAATCAATATGATAATTGATGGAGTTAACTCACCCCTGAATGGATAGAAGAGTTATTTGAAATAAAGATATATGTGGTAACGAAGAGGATTATAAGAATGAATATTGAAGATAGTTACCAAAGAGTAATCCTATTGGATCAAGTAGGCATAGTCAATGAATAATATCTCCTAGTCAAATATAGATATTAATAAGATAATTATAATACAACTGTAATGTTGTATTGATGAAAGCCTTGATCAGCCAACTGGAAACCTAAGCCATAAATGATCAAAGGATTATAATGATCATGCTTAAGCCACTAAGAGTGATTGATTATATGATGTGTAAGTGACATTGGTGGATAGAACATGATTAAACCCTAGTATAGATATGTTATCCTAGGTTAGTCATGACAAGTCACAGTGGTATATTGTGAAGTTGGAGTATGAGTTACTGGAGTTAAGTAAAGTTAAGATAGTATGATTAGGCTGATGCTAGAGCAACATTGGATGATAGAAGTAGTAGTATTTCTCTTAGGGAATACTAAACACTTGAGGTTAAGTAGGAATTGATATATATATATATATATATTGGAGTAATATTAGTGATGGATGGCAAAGGAAGGGTATGAGTGAAGGTAGAAGTAATTACTTGTTGGATTAGAGAATATCATTAGTAGTTTGATATAATCAAGTGTAGATATGAGAAGATTATGAAAAGCTTCAGTGACAAGCTTCTGCGATTTATAAGTGAGATTACAAAGTAAATTGTGAAGTAAGAGAGTAATCATTCAAGTGGAATTAGATTCGTAAGATGTATTCTAGAGATGAGAGTTATCTCTATAAGGAGATCATGTAGAGCTTTAGTGTCAAACTCATTGGATTTACGGATGGTTATAGGAGGAGGAAATTATTGGAAAGAGTATAATAAGTAAAGCTCATCATGTTAACACATGATGATGGATATTAAGTAGTATATATTGGAAAGGAATTCCTTAATTAGAAGTTAATACTTATGAAGTATGGAAGATAGGAATTCTTGGTAAACACTCAACCTTAAATCTATAATCAAACATAATATCCATCTCATATGTTTGATAATCCATCCTATTTCCCCAATGGCTTGTGGGAATACTTCTCTATAGCAAATCACTTAAGCACATCTGTGTTTCTTCAAAACATCAAAATTGAATGTATTTAGAAACTATATTTATCTGCACATTCTTATAAGTCATTCTAGAGGTTAACTTTACTATTTTAGAGGGTGATGACATCCATGATCACAAACATAAGGGCAATATGTCTTCAACCATAGTGTTTATCCATATCTATAAAATAATATAAGTATCTTCTAAAACTCATGGTAAAAATTTACAATTCAAAACACTAACTTATACTTCAATCATAATTATCAATGTATATAAAATGTCATAACCAAGATTATTTAAACATTATTCAACACCATATTAAGGCATTAAATATATATAATAATCATTATATGAGGCCTTCCAATGATTTTATAGATATCTTAAAACCACATTTATCCATAGATAAATAAAAGCATAGCTTAAGGAAAATTTCTAAATAAGAAACAAAATCTTAAACCCTACAGTTAGTAATGAGTTTTCTCATCAACATCTCTCATATATTCTATTTATATTAATAAGGCAAAGTCTCTAATCCATTGTTCTAAACACACATTCCATATGAGCATGGAACAAGTGGGGATACAATATTATAAACCACCTTGTACCTTATGATGAAATATATATAAGTAAACCCTATGGTTATCATTAAACAATTTAATACTTCATTACTCCAAATAAAATTGAAAATGATATTATAGAGAATTTCCAAGATCAATAAAAAATCCTAAAAACCCTAAAACCCTAAGTGATATATTATTGCAATCAATAAAATAGTTTCCTATTAGTTTAAATCAATAAAAAATTGAAAAGTATAAGCACCACTTAGTTCCCAATATTCTTGCAATATTTAATGTATTCCATAAAATTCTGGACACTTTAAAAATTAAGAAATTATTATTTGAAAAGGTTTAGTGGAAACAGAATATAGAAAAAGATAAGAACTAGGAAAAAACAGAGGAAGCCCATCTTTGGCCGTAGCCCATCTTCTATTCATCGCCTAGAGAAGCAGCAACAACGCTCACCACTTTGTCGCGCCCACACCACCAGCCAGCTTACCCTTTCGTCTTTCGCTGCTCGTCGTCGTCCGCCCACCTCATGGCCGCTTGTGTCAAGCAGTGTGTGTCATGCGTGGTGCGCCAAGATGCTCATTGTCATCGCCTGGAGGGATAAGAATACCGCCGCGATATCCTTCTGTACCCACCTCTCATTCAATCACCCACACACTCTCTTCTCCTCTCTATTCCGCAAAGGGCCAAAACCCTAGCCAGCCAGATCCAACCACCGTTGTCAGTAGAAGTCGTCCCGGAGACCGTGGAGTAGTCGAGGAGAAGCGCCTTGCCGTCCTTGTCGTTTGAGGGGTAGCAGTGAAGCAAGGGGCGCTCGCAATCATGGTGATTTTGCCGTTCCCTTTCGCCGGTGATCATCGGAGTTCGTGAAGATTAGGACGTACTAGAGCGCCATCGTCCTTATCGACCACGGTACGCGTATCAGGGTGAGCTTGGACATCTCCAGACACTATTTCCACTTGCTAGCTCTCGTTGTAGACATAGTTTCATAGAGCGTCGCCGTTGGCCACTGCAAAAGCTCGTCGCCGGTGCACTTCCGGTGACCAATAGGTCGCGGCGCCACCACTATTAGGTTCACGCTCGCGTCCTCTTTCCAAAACAATCAACCACAGCCGCGCACGTGTACGTGATCAATTGATCAATCATCAACCTAAGAGGATCAGTATCGGGTGACGTCAGCGTGACATCATGCTGATGTCATAATACCCTTTTATTGATTTGTTTTATAGTTTCTGGAAATGACATGGCATAGGCCCCACTAGTCAGCGACTCTGAGGTAGAACAGGTTCGGTGTAAAAAGATCTAAACCGCATATGTGTGTCATGCTGACATTAGAAGTGATGTAGTAATACATTTTGTTATTCTATTTTAATAATTTCAGAAAATGATTAAACATTAATAATTCAATATCTTATGTTTTATAATTCAAAAAATATGTTTAATATATGAAAATGTTTAGAAAAACAAAATCTACAAATTAAGTTTATTATTATATATTATTGTGTTAACTATTTAAATAATAATTATTTCATAAAGATTTTTATAAGTAATAAAACTTTGAAAATTCATATTTTAATAATGGTAAATGAGAAAAATATAAATAGTAATATACTAAAATTCTTAGAAAAATAAAAACTATAATGCAAAACTATATACATATATTAATATGTCATTTAACTAAGTATTTATTATTTATTAAATGTTTATAAAGTAATAAATATTATAAAAATCATATCTTAATATTTTAAATTCAAAAAAATACATGTAATATACCAAAAATTGATCACAAAATAATATATACATGTTAAAAATATAACATTCCACTTTTGAAGTAAGTAAAAGTTTATACTCTAATAACTTGAATTTAAATCTAATTCCTTAATTGATAATTCATATAAGGATAAATAAAAATTTGCTAAAATTTCTAAAATTAACCATTTGAGGTCTAGAAATAGTATAAGTCTTAAGTATTAATAATATGAAGTCAAAATAGTTCAACACATTCGAAATACAATTTTATTGAATTATCATACACCTATAAATGTACATTCTTTTCTAAAAGGATTCTTATAAAATTATAAAATCTTCAAGAATAATATTTTTAGCTAAATAAAAAGTTTTACCATTGTTTCATTCACAAATTTATAAATGGATTCAAATCGAAAGATAATTCATAAGTAGTTAAATAATATTGTTTCCTTGTTTACAAACCATAACCACTCATTTATAAGAAGATAAATAATTCTATTTAACTATAATGTTAAGAAAACCAATACTCATAAAAGTAATACCACTCTTAATTAACCCTAAAGAAACATTATGAATAGAACAAGTTATAATACCATCTAATGACCAAGATAGATAAGTCTTAAATACTAATGATGTCATTATTCAAATGGAGTAATTCTTTATTACTTAAGAATTATAACTTGTAAGAAAACCTAAGAATGCTAACTTAAAGTTTAAATGCTTTCATTTAGTTAAGTAAGATTTTCTTCAAAAGTTATTATTTCAAGACACATTATAAAGCAAGACATAAGCATTCCTATAAAAGTCTAAAGGATAAACAATCTTTATATAAGAAGTCTTTGAGTAACATTCCACATTTGAGTGCTTTATTATTGTATGATCCTTAGTATACTTACATATTGTTTCACACACACTCACAAGCCTTAATAAGAAGCACAAGTGTGAAACTTAATCTAAAAGGACAACACATTGCAAAGAATTCGTCTCAAGATTCCAAACCCTAGATTATCAATGCTTATTCTGGGAATTCGAGTTTATCAAATTGCATTACATTACTTATGCATAATGGCATCTTGCTTCTTTAAACATTAGTCCTTACCGGACCAATAATGTTGTTTTTAGATATTGGATTTTTTATAGTCTCGAAGACCGTGAATGCATAATCTTGCAATCACAAAAGGCAAGTTCACACTTGCTCATGTCCTTTGGTTATTTACTGTAAAGTATTTTGCAAATTCAGTGTTGTCATCACCTGCATTTCAAAAAGGTCAGAAAACACTGTTTTCATAATAATATGAATATAGGTTATTTACCATGAGGTAATAACCTACTATGAAAGTTCCGGTGGTAAAGGAACAAATTATCTAGGACTTAACAACCAATGTCGACAGTGATTCTTGCGCCGTATATCACACGTTAACCATGAGATTTGGAATGGGACAGAGAAATCAGTTGTATCCTTTTCCTTCCGTATGTATGGCAAGACGACCTTAACGTGACATTGTGATTCCTTGTGCGGATCCAACATATGGGTGGGCACCCTTAGGCCCCACGATTTTGGTGTCTAGATTATCTATGAGTGGCTGCCGGAGGTATAGTCGGATCTATATGGTACTTTCCATGGGCATCACCAGCTCATAGAGTCTTTGGAAACTCATCAGGGTTATAGACTGCCCGAAAGGGGGCTTAACATAGGTGAGCCGATCCCGAAGGATCATACAGACATGCGGGGTCGCGGAGAGGGTAGTGATTGGCTTGGATCTTAGACTGGGCCCCATACCAAGGAAGTATGGACAAGCTCATGACTTGGCTGTGTAACAAAGCTAAGGTCTCTCATGGGTAAAGTAACGCACCTCTGCAGTGTGTAAGAACTTGTCACATCCCAAGATTTTCCAAATCTTGTAATGTGAAAAATAAATAAACAAAATAAACAATTGTTGAAAATCAGGGTGAAAAGAAACTTTTGTTTCTAATTGGAAACTTAAAATCCCATCTTGAACAAACTTTAATTAAAGTTTGAATTCAACAAAATCCAAATCAAGAGAAATGCATTCCTCAATGAATGTATCTTGAAATTTAAACACTTGGAAAATAAAACCAAACCCTAAACCCTAATGGAATAAAATCATTTCCAAGTTATCCCCAAGCCTATGGATTTGATCCATATAAAAATTTGTCAACAAACATTGACAAAAGATCAAGAAAGAC
The DNA here is from genome assembly GCA_023614405.1 of Avena insularis. Classification (NCBI taxonomy): domain Eukaryota; kingdom Viridiplantae; phylum Streptophyta; class Magnoliopsida; order Poales; family Poaceae; genus Avena; species Avena insularis. The sequence goes on from CM042695.1 coordinate 94,454,595, forward strand.
AAATAGAAATATTATAAAGCCATAGAAATTGGTTTCACTTAATTTGGAGCCATAGCTAAAATCTTATGAATATAATAAGATAAGGAAACTAAATTTCCAAAGATAATAAAGAACCTATCTATAAATCCATACCAAATGATGAGAAATTGATACTAAAGGGATTTAAAAGTATAAACAAATATTAAATAAGATTTCACAAATTGGAATCACCAAGTTTGGATCTCTAAATAAAAAGATATGGATTTTATAAGATGAAGAAAGAAATATTAAATAAGAAATATTTAAAGACCAAATCAAATCTTGGCCTAACCCATAAACAAGTGGAATGAATATAATCCAAATCCAAATAAAAATAAAAGGATAAAGAATTTTCCAAAATAAAATAAATTGGCATAAACCAAATCCTTTTGGAATAAAGACAAATCCAATTTTAAATGATTAATAAATCATATTAAAAACTTTTCCAAATAATTCAAGATGAATTATTTGACACCGAAATAATCAAATAAAACTTACTGAAATGTTTTGGAAGGATTTAGAATTCAAATGGAAATTAAAAACATTATTAAATCTTGAATGAGTTAATACAAGGACCTACTTTAAATAATTAAAAAGGCACTAAAGGAATAAAAGTTTTATTCTAAAAATGATTTCAGATTGTATTATTAATCAGTGTTTGAATCCACACAAAATTTGAGATAAGTTTGAATTCAAATAGATGTTTGAATAGACTAAACAAAATCAAAACAGAAAAATCAAATGGGAAAAAGAAAAAAAAACAGGAACAAAAAATATAAAACAGACCCAACCCATCTGGCAGCCCACTAAGCCAACTCGCAGCCCACCTCTCCCTCTCACCCCGAGCGAAACGTTTTTCTCACTATAGAACTCACCCACTCCGCCACTGACGGTTGGACCCCACCTCCTCCTCTCTCTCACTACTTAACAAGGCCTTGGCACGTCATCATCTTCCTCCCCGCGATGAACTCGCTTAGCAGTTTCTGCCGTTGATTGCTCGAATGAATTCGTGTAAATGGCCCAGTAAATTCCCCATGCGACCATGCCTTCTTAATCGCCTGCGTTCCCTCTCTCTTTCCCCTCATTCGCCCACGCCAAAACGTCACAGGGCTACCCGAATTTCTCGCCTCAAACTCTCTGTCTCCGACGAGCTCAAACGTCAATTCCGGCCAGCCTCCTCCACCCCTCGCCTCCCACTGCATGCTCACTTGCTCCCCATCTCCTGGCGAACCTCCTCGTAGCACCAGCTCGCCCCCGCGCGCCCCAGAACCTCGACAACGACGACCACTGCACATCGCCATCGTCTGCCTCCGCTCCGTCAACCTTTCCTGGTGAGGACAGACCGCCCGAGCTCTCCCGTTGAAGCTCCTACGATCTATGCACCCGCCCGCATCTAACCGTACCTATATCTTGCTTTCTGGTGGACTGCAGCCCCGTCCCCGTCGACAAGCAGAAGCTCCTGACGCCACCCCTAGCTCCGGCGAGCGATTGCCGACACCACCGTGCGCCCCTCGACGAGCTATCACCACGTTGAGCTTCAGCGTCACTCCGCGAACCTGGTGAGACACTCCCCACCCTCTCTCGCTTCCTGCATCACCAGCACCGCCACCGTCTGACCGCTTCACCGCCAGTCGCCGCCGCTTATTGGTCAAAGCAATAGGGACCGTTAGATCTTCATCTGATGGCTTGGATAGGTTGACTAATCGAAGGGGTAAGGATGAACCTGAGCTGCGAGATTAAACTTTGATCTAACGCACTAGATAGGTCAATCCGCGCGAAACGTGTTCGACCAATGAGATCGCACCACGTGGCCTGGAATCTGTTTTAAAAACAGAAACTTGTCTATTAGATGTTCCAATTTGAAAAATTCATAACTTTCAAACCACACGTCCAAATTTTGCAAATTTTATATCAATAGATTCAGAAAGACAAGTAATTTCTGACCATGCCCTTGGTTTAGTGAATTGCTTCTGTTAAAATGTTTGTTTTTGCAGAAACTTGTGTATGCATGTTTAGAATATAAAATTTGTTCTAAAATATTTTTGGGGATAAAATCCTTGGAAATTGGTTTGTTTTGAACCTACTGACCCTAGAAATCAATTGGTGGTTTCAAAAATGTATTTGGTGAAGAAAAAGAAGGAATCTTTGATTTAAAACATTTCTAGCCAAATAAAAATGTTGATTATGGTTTAAAAGTCATTTTGGGAGAAAACCTTTTGGGAAATGTTTTGATTTAAACTCTCTAACCCAAACACCAAGCTTTATGTTTGAAAACATATTTTGTGAACCCTATAAAAATTATTACCTTGCTAAAGACATTTTCAACCACATAAAATATTGACTTGATTTAAAAAAAGGTTTATGAAGTAAATCTTTTGCAAATGGTTTTGCCACTTTATAAAATGACCATTAGGTGTTTTCAAAGGCTTATGACCCATTAGAAACCACTTTTCCAAATAAAACAATCTTTGGCATGCTTGCATGCATTGTTTTGTTTCTATTATTTTATGTGATGTTTGCTTGAATGGTAGATTGAAATTGTACCATGATTGATTGAATTGTAGTGATTTGAAGAGTGTGATCATTGCAAAGATAAGGAGTGAACTTATATTCTCTACCAAAAAGGCAAGTGATGCTTCATACTTTGTCCCATTATTTTCACTATGCATTAGTGATATTTCTAAGTAAGACTTGCATGGAATTTTTGCTAAGTATAAACTATGCCATGGGAAATCCTAGTAGATGAAACCATAGTAGAAATTTCCTAAGTTAAGATTCCTACTACTATCATGCTTAGCTTAGCTAGTAGAAGACAAGGGTGGACTATATTTCATGCTATGGAATATTTCTAAGTCAAAGACTTATGTTTTGTTTAATAAAACAACTAAGTGAATGAATCACCTGGGTGGAATGGAAAGAATGGTTTGTGTTGAGTGGTCATGCAAGTCCAGTATGCTGGGGAAAACTTGGTGTCTCACTTGTGGATGGCCACCCAGGAACAAAGAGATTTGAGATGTCAAATGTTGAGAAGCTTCAAGTGCAGCCACTTGGCATTATGGGCTCTGCCTGGATCATATAGGTTGCAATAACTTAGCCAAATGGACAGTTGGTGGTAGGGGTTTGATAGGTTGGAACGCGTCCATTCTGGTCTAAGGGAAGGCTTCTGAAAGATCTTGTCTTGTTGAAACCAAGTCTTGTGGGGAAAGTGCACCACCTCTGCAGAGTGTAAAATCTAAGTACTTAGCCATGTCCCTGGTAAAGGACAATTTGAGCATCAAGACATGGAAGCTATCAAGAATCTCCTCATCCAAATTTCTAAGTTAAAAACTTGTGGTTGAACAAGGGTTAAGGATCTTCAATCGAGGATTGGTAGATGCCTTGGGTGATTTTTGTCAAACAAAAACTTAGTGTTTTCAAATGATAAGGAAAATCTATTTGAGCAATGCAAGCCTAAGCTCTACTTAGCCAAATGCATATAGATGATAGACTCCACTATACTACCATAGTATCACTTGCCAATACAATTCAAATGTATTGACCCTTGTGGCTGTAACTTGTTATGTTGCAGGTTTGTTTGATATTAGTGAAGTTTAATGATTAGGATTACAAGTCTACAACCAACATGACTGCCTGTGGCACTTTGAAGATGAAGGACACCATGCTATTGTTATATTCTGCTGCATTGTAATGAGATAGCCAAATGAGCTATGTAAGATGTAATAAAATTATGTTATTTCTGGTTATAAAGTTGTATTATGACCTTTGTATCTTGATATTACATCTTAACTGTGGATGCTAGCTATTGATCCAGGGACTAGCATTGTAAACACAGGGATCTCTACCTTATTAAAGGTTGGGAACCTTACAGAACTGTTACTTGTTACTCCCTGTTCCGGGAAGGAGCTATGAACATGCAAGGAAAGGAACTCCATGAAAGATTTGGTAAACCTGTGAAGGCTGACGGACATAGCTTTTCAGAATAAAAGCAACCTTTAAAGAAATGTTTACGAAAACCTGCATAGCCTATGACCTATGGTCTGCGGCTGTAGATATAGTGCATCAAACACTCATTTTTAGTGAACTTGCTGAATACGCTCATACTCAACGTATCTTCTTAACCCTTGCTAGATTCTGAAGCCAATGCAGATGACGTCTACATCAACTTATGCTCCAGGGAATCGTCATCAATAGCTCAAGTTCTTCAATGAAGTCAACATATACATCAATTAAATTCAAGACAAAGTTGCTGATTAGATAGGATTATAATCTCTAGCCGTAGAACCTACTTCTGTAGAGTATTGCAATAGCAGCAATGCAAGCCAAATAGTTAGATGTTAATCTTATTAGTATGATAGTTATAAATTGATTATTTATGATTCTTCTTTGTAAGAAGTTTCTTTCTCTCTATTTAACCTAGAGTGTTCTCTAGATCTTTTATAAAGAGTCGAGTTGTAACATATAATAATGTCTTGGACCTGCTGTGTTTCTGTTGTACGACTCTGAGGTATGTAATACTAGTGAATGGTGTTTCATTGGTGTTATGTTAACGACTATAGTGTAATACATCATGAAGTGGTATGCTGGGTCACTGCGTCATGCACACAACAAAGTTGATCAATATTACCGCTAGTGAACCGCCACCCAGCAATGAATCGGCACCCAACCATCCTAGTGAACCACTTTGTTGTTTCTATAAAAGATATCATGTAAGATGTAAGTGTCCAATGCAAGTAAAATGTTAGAAACAACATATTTAGAAGGTGCGTGTTTACATTAGAAATCATGGATGGATTAGCCCATTTTGAGTTCTTGTTCAGGACATCATGCTGATAGCCATATGTCAAATCATTGTAATAATTATTGTAGTACCAAATTTTGAACATAATTTTCAACATAGATCTTCATATGATGATGCAGACATACCTTGTCCAATGTTGACACTCTAGTTAATCTTTGTTTGTCATTATGTTGGGAGAATATTTCCTTGTTCTGAAATTGTAATGCAATAATAAATTTCCAACAAAAACGTGATACTTCAAATTTCAGAATGGTAATAAGTTCCAAAAGTAAAAATGAACTAACATTGTGTGCAACAACATTTTTCTCCCCTTGTCGAGTATTTCCATTTGGAACCAAAGTTTCTTTGATCTTTGATAAATGAATACATCACAAGTTTGGGAAAAAAGAAGCGATTATGCAAATCGGCTACACAAAACCTACCCGGATACTATTTCATATATACATATACAATGATTATTTCTAAAAAAGATTGTATGTTGGCTTTAGGCATGATCATCCCCTGTATCAAGTGATCCCTCTTAATAGTGTGGCATACCTAGTACTCAAAATAAGTAAAAAAGAGACGATGTGAAGCACGCTGACACTCTTCTTATATTTGAATTGGGTGGTCTCCTTTGATACACCATTTGCACCTTGTGGGACTAAAACCTGAGTAGACACTTGTAGGTTTTGTTAGTCCCCTAATTCTATTGGCATATTTACCAGAATATAATTAAGGGCACATGCCCTTTCAGCTGGACAGTCCAGCAGTTTGGCATCGGACGGTCCAGCGCCCAGAATTTCTTTCTCCTTGGCTTCCTTTCCTTCTTCTCCTTCCTTGTATTCGCCTCCAACGTCCATGCTCGCATGTATTAGACCTTGAGGTTCGTACCTAATCACACAAGATAGCCAAATGAGGTAGCATGCAATCTAGTGATAAATTAACATCATGCATGATTAGAAGCAATTTCACCCTATCTTGGAGATCTTTAGCTCGCACTAGTTGATCTTCATGATATTTGTTTATAGCCTTTCATGTTGCATGCATAGTTACTATGTCCTATTGTTAGAGCTCCATCTTTCATGCACATGTTTAGAGTTCTTTAATCCTAGCTTTCAATGCTTGCAAATGGTTTGATCTTGGTTTTGATGGTGCATGTCACCTTAAAAATTATTCTTTTTATCACTTACCTACTCGAGGACGAGCAGGAGTTAAGCTTGGGGATGCTTGATATGTCGGAAACGTATCTATAATTTTTGATGTTCCATGATTGTTTACTATCTACTTTTCTTTGCTTTGTCCACATTTTGAGGTGTTTTTATATGCTTTCTGGTACTAACCTATTAACAAGTTGCCACTGTGTCAGTTGCCTGTTTTCTTCTGTTTTTGGTTCCAAAAAGGCAGAAAATCAATATTCTCAGAATTGGACGGGACAAAAGTCAAAGTCAATATTTTACCGTGGGCAACACGAAGCCAGAAGACGAGACGAAGAAGGCTCACCAGGGGGCCACACCCCCTGGCCGCGCGGGTGGGCCCACCCCGCGCCTGGGGGGGTGCAGCCGCCCTGGTGGACCCTGGCTCGCCTCTTTGCCTATAAAGTCCCCCCGATGCCAAAACCCTAAGGACCCAATCAATATTCCACAAAACCGTCTATATCCGCCACCACCATCGTCCCTAGATCGGGGGAATCTGAAGCTCTTCCCGGCACCCTGCCGGAGGGGAGATCATCCCGGAGGCCTTCTTCTTCATCATGCCAGCCTCCGGTATGAAGCGTGAGTAGTTCCACCTTGGACTACGGGTCCATGTTGTAGCTAGATGGTTGTATCTCCTCCTTGTGCTTTCATCTATAGATCTTGTGAGATCCGTTCATGATCAAGATCTAATCTATTTGTAATCATGCATGTTGTGTTTGCGGGGATCCGATGGATATTGAGATTACTATGTCAGATTGATTAATGGTTTTGTCTATTTGATTCTATCATGTCTGTGTTGTTTGTAATTTTGGATGCTCTCCGTTGTTAGTAGCTATCTTGTCCAAGTAGTTGCTAGTGACTCCAAGAGGGGGTATTTATGCTCGATAGTGGGTTCATGCCTCTAGTTTCCAAGGGAAGTGACAGAAATCTCTTCGGTTGTAGATATGTTGTTGCTACTAGGGAAAAACAACGGTCTCTTGTTCATTGAACAAGTGAATTGTTTACCTTACACACTTTGCTTAAATAAGTTGGCTGTTGCTTGCAACTTAATACTGGAGGGGGTTCGGATGATAACCTGAAGGTGGACTTCTAGTCATAGATGCAGTTGGATGGCGGTCTATGTATATTGTTGTATTGCCCAATCGAATCTCATAGGATCTTTTTGTCTAGTATTGCATTGTTATGTCTTGCTCAGTTCCTATCAATTTCCCTGCTGTAATTTGTTTACCCTTTATACCATGTTTGTTTATCTAAGGAGAGCACCTCTAGTGAACTATGGACCCCGGTCCAATCTTTACCATTGATACATCCTCCATTGTTACTGTTTACTTGCTGCAAACTATCATCACCTTCCACACCATACAGTTAATCCTTTGTTACAGCAAACCGGTGAGCTTGACAACCTCACTGTTTCGTTGGGGCAAAGTCTTGAGTTTGTGTTGTGCAGGTTTCCACGTTGCTTGCAACACCTTTGAGGCGTTTCCTTCCTCCTACCGGTTCGATAACCTCGGTTTCTTACTGAGGGAAAACTTGCTGCTGTGCTGCCTCACACCTTGCTCTTGGGGTATCCCGACGAAGCGCTCCCACGTTGAAGCAGCTCCATCACTTGTGGCATGGTTCCACTTGGGGGACTTGAAGGTCTTAAGGGGGTGTCATCCGAAAGGGCGGGGTTATTTCTTGTTGCTTTATTAAATTAAAGTGTGAATCTTTCTTATAGTATTTAATTGAACTAATGCTTAGACATTTGCATGATGATGTAGTATGAATTGTTTTCCCTTCACACTAATAATTACGATATGTCTTCTCTATGAATAAAATTTATGATGTGGGTGCCTTCTCTTTGTACTAGTACTAGTATTAGTCATACTAAGTGGCAAGTGAACTGACTTTTTTTTTGCGAATTCACTTACTTTTCAAGTGAATAATTTGGCATGTCATATTGGATGGACTAACTTAAATTACACCCAGCCGTCAGTTCAAATATGTACCATACAATTTACAACTTAAATTATTTTTATACTTTACCTATTTATGTGATATTATTGTCAGTTGTGGTAATGATTGGTAGCATCTTCTATGCATTTATTCAGTTAATGTCTCTTGTGTAAGCCTATTTCATGATTATCCTTGTCGCCATGTTTCGACCGGGAAGTACCAGGGCGATTAATTGGTTCAGCGACTTGTATCTCCGAAGACGGGGTCTTACTAATCTCTTTAGTTTAATCCAATAATATAAAACTTCTTAGTATGATATGCATGTCACAATAGTAAGTAGGCTAGTTTTTAGTTTGCCGTCGGTTTAGTGTAGCTTTTGTTTTCTTGAACTCTTTGGAATTAGATATGTTGCATTATGACCCCCTTACACATTACATGTGTGAAATAATAAAGTATAGAGCTTCATTAGTTAATACCAACGTTGGTGACAGTGGCATGGTTCTTGGATAAATATTGCGAAATGAGAAAGGAAGTGGATTTGTCATATCTTACATGTGTCATACTATCATTGTTTTTACACTTGTCCCTTTTGCATGCATCCCATTGCTGGATCTGTAATGTTAAGCTTAAACCTGAGTTCGTCCTGTAATATTTTTTTTTGAAGTAATTGGACATACCTGAAGAAGGACAATGAAATAGGGATTAGGATGTGGAGAGATGGCTGAGTGGTTGATAGCTTCGATCTTGAAAACCGGTATAGTACTAGAAACCAAATTCTTTTCCTCAAGGATCTCTTGAATGAAATTAGGGAACGAAGAACAAAACAAGCTTTAAGTTTCTTTTTGCGGGTAAGCTTAAGTTGTTGTGGTGGCAAAGAACCTGATTCTACTACTACCACTTCCCCTTTGTACTAAATAAGTGACACTTATTATGGACCAGACTATCAGAGGGAGTACTATTTTAATAAACTGATGATATTTTCTAGTTCTATACGAGTTATTTGAGACATTTTATATTTTTGTTGTTGAGAAACCTGATCACTATCTTGATGAGAAACTTGATTGCTATCCCTGCGTGCCAAATAAAACGAATTGTATAAAGGACAGTGCTAGGCGTCCCGCGTCCCTCGGGGGCGTAAACTTTCCAACCCTCGGGTCCCCAGCCGTCCAATCTGGACAGATCGATGGTCAGATTTGATTTCCATCCTTTCATCCCGCTTTTGCGACAAACGGTTCCGCTGTTGCTATATTAGTTATGTTTTTGCTACATATAGCAAAAAAAGGGTTTGGCCTAGAAAATACAAAAACAGACTAAACCTCGCCGGAGACCGTGTAGCAAAAATGGTCCCAGTGTAGCAAAACCAACTTCGTCGGAGATATCGCCGGAGACTTTTACTGGGAGATCTTGCCGGAGACTTTGTAGCAAAATATTAATGCTATTATAGCAAAAATAGAAAATGTGCGTAGCAAAAAAATTTAGCAAATGTAGCAAAAAATCAGACTTCGCCGGAGACATCGCCAGAAAATATTGTAGAAAAAACTTGCTACCTAGTAAAACGATTTCGCCCGAGACTATCGTCGGTCATCTTGTAGCAAAAGTTTTATAGTATTATAGCAAAAACAAATAACATTTGTAGCAAAATATATATACGTATGTAGCAAATCATACGGTGTAGCGAAAAATCCCCCACATGAAAATTCCCTGTCTTGTCCGTAGCAAATTCGTCGACCGTCAGTAGCAATGTTGATGGTCGTCGGTAGCTAAAACGCCTACCATCCGTAGAAAAATCTACAGGTAGCATGCGCGGGGTCACCTCGCCGTTGCCCATGGAACTCGGCCTTGGTTGGGGGACGCAGAGCATGGGGGCGAATCCTACGTGCGGTGCCAGGCACACCTGTGGCGGGACTCCTATGGCGGAGGGAGTGGTTGGTGGTGGCCGGAGAGGCGGGGGCGGACGCGGACGGCGAACTCCAGATCGGCGGCGTTTGATTCCGACGCGGGGGCCCAAGAAAGAGGAGTCAGACCAGGTGGTGCATGGGCACGACAAGGGGCACGCCGAGCCGGCGCACGAGAAGTTGGGCGGTGGCCGCGGCGGCGCACTGCCAGGAGGACATGGGGCAAAGGTCGACGGGGAGTCGCCGGGACAACGTCGTGCACGGAGGTCACCGGGCAGAGGAGGCAAGCAACAACGGGGTCGAATTTATTGCGGCGTGTGGAGGACAAGATGAAACCGAACGGGAACCGAACGTGGGTGGGCCTACCTCTTCCCTCTCGTTCGCTTGGCAAGCGACAGCGATGCGTCCACCGGGGGGATAGGAACGCGCGATCCCCGGGGGACTGTATCGTTTTCCTTGTATAATGGCTTGTTTACTTCTTTAGTATTTTTATCCCCAAAAGATGTGGGGATATGCGGGGATTGGTGTTTACTCAATACTCTCCTATCTCCTCAAATAACCTTCCCTAAAAATACTCTACCACGATGGAGAGTTTTTAATATAGCCAAAAATACATTAGTGTGGAGGGGATTTGTGGGAATATTCTGGAATTATTCCCTCTAAACCCAGCCTAGTAAACAAAATTTCGGAATACTAAATAATCCTCTTTCATTCCTTCAAATACCCTAGAAGTAAACAAGGCCTAAAGGGGAAAGACAAGGAAGTCAGGGGATTAGGATGAGGGAAGGGGGCCGGGTGAGATCGAGGAGTGTGTTCATGAAATCCCTAGGGGATTAACAAACCATTTTAAAACTCTTGTGCCAAACGATCGAGCCCTAAAGTGGTATACTGACATGATTGAAACTGAAGAAATTTAGACATGCACAACCAGAGGCAGCGCAAGTGCAAGGACCCAAGAGACGGCGGGGAGGATAGATCTGGTTGCTTCCGAAGCCGGCGGCTGCGTTGCACCTTCAGGTTTTGTTTTCTCGCTGTTTCCTCCGTCGTCGTTGTCACCCTGCTGGCAAGGTTCAACGAAAGTCATGTTAGTATTAGGTGTTGCTCAGTAATATTTTTGCAGGAGGAAGTAAGGTCAGGTTCCACGCGTTGGGTCGATGCGCGCGCCGGGTACTATACCTTGGGAGCTGTCTCCGACGAGGTGCCGGCCGCCGGCTTGCTCTTGGGTGACGACGGAGCCGCCCCTCCTCCCGCCTCCTCCTGCAAAGAGCAGACACGCACGCGTCAAATTTGACAGATCGATGCATCAGTTGCCATGTCAAACTTTGAGAGAAGTGGATCATCGGCTGGCACGGAGCACAAACCGGGGCCTTGTCCTCGGATGGAGGCGCTGAAGCTGTCGCGCTGCTGAAGCCGTTACCCCCTGTAGGCGCGGGCCCTGTCTTGACCTGCATCATAGACTGACGTGCATCAGAACAGCTAAGCTCATCGGAAGATAGCGTATGTCCATGTGCCCGTCGTTCGCAAGCCGGTGCAGGTGCGTACGTACCGGGTCTTTCATGATGCCGACGTCGTACATGGGCGTGAAGTCCGGCTGGAACATGCCGAAGTTGCGCTCGGCGACGGGGCCGGGCTTGAGGTCCTCGTTGAACAGCGCGAAGAGGTACGTCTCGAAGGTCCGCTTCGGCATCAGCGGCGTGCCCGACCCGGACCCCACCTCGCCGATCAGGTACCGGACGTACTCCGCCGCCTCCGCGGGGCTCACGCCGACCTGCCCCTCCATCGCCTTCGTCGGCCACCCGGTCTCCCCGACCAGGATCTCCACGTCCTCGTACCCGACCTTCTTCATCGCCGAGTACACCGAGTCCAGCTGCGCCTGGAACATGCTCCTGTACGTCACGCCCGTGCCGCCGTCCGTCACGCCCGGGTTGCCCGCCCGCGCCAGCGCGTACGGCAGCGTGTCGCCGTTGTACCCGAAGTACGGGTACGCGTTCACCACCAGCGGCGACCCCGTCTTCCGGAGGAACTCCAGCATCGGGGCGAAGATGGTCACGTCCCACCCGTCGCGGAACCGGGCCGCCGACGGCGCCTGCGCGTCCACCAGGATGCCCAGCGAGCTCGGCGTCGACACGCGGATCTTGCGGTAGCCCGCGGCGTCGAGCGCCGCCTTGAGCGCGTGCATGGCCGGGACCAGGTTGCCGATGAGGTTCTGGTCGCCCGTGTCCATGATCTCGTTGCCCACGGCCACGAGGGAGATCTCCGTCGCGGGGTAGTACGGCGCCACGTTGGCCGCCACCCACGCCGCGGCGCCCTCCTTGGTGGCCAGGCTCGGGATGTCGCCGTTCGCCGCCGTCACCATCACCGAGATGCCCGTGCCGGCGAAGGCACGCACGATCTCCGGGTTGTTGTCGAACAGCTTCACGCGGTCGATCAGGGTGAGGTTCGCCAGGAAAGCAGCCACCGTCGCCGGCGGCGGGAGGTTGTCGCCCTTGGTGCCGTAGTTCACGCCGATCGCCGTGGCGAGCGGCGCTACGACGACGAGGAAGGTACAGATCATGACAGCAGCCGCGCCGAGCACGCGCCGCCCATGCCTTGCTGACGGCGTCGCCATGGTGGCCGGGCCCGTGCGGCGGTGGAGGAGGAGACGCAGGTCAAACACGACAGGTGGACGGAGATTGTTTAGGATCCTCTATTTATAGCAAACCAGCATATCGTCATTTTTGGCAGGAATATACTCGTTGCTAAACCGACTATATCAATCATAATAAGGCAACATTGGTATAGAAGGCAAAGAGTCAACCACCCCCTGATCAAACTCCCGATTGCAAGAGTTGTTTTATGGTACCCTGAAACCAAGTTAACTACTACTTTGTACGTCGATTTTTCCAAATAATACTAGGTGATTTTTCAATCGCAAAAAACTACCAGATCGAAACCAAATTATCGCAAAAAGCACTCATCCACGTTTAATCATGAATTGACACCGAAACTGATTGCGGAATCCACATGTAAGTATAAAAGTTGCTGACGTGGATTGGCCCAACCTGTCAGCTCGATTAAAAAATAGTCAAAATATAAAAAAAATATAGGAAAATGGAACGCGTTGACCCATCGATCAGCCGCCGCTTCTTCTTGCCCTCGACCACGGGCATCACACCGGCGGCGGTGAGAAGGTTGCTGTGCGCCAGGCGGCGGCGAGAAGGTTGTTGTGCGCCGTTGGCGGCGAGAATGCCACGTTCCTGATTGTGCGTGCAAGGAAGGCCTTGCGCCTTCCTGCCGCCGCTCGGTGCCCCGCACGCGACTCTCCATGTCGAGCAACATCGCGTGCACCGCCTCCTCCTGCGCCCTGAGTCGCGCCAGCTCCTGCTTCAGCGCCTCCTGGTCCCGCCACAGCCGCTCCAGTTCCCCTCTCTCTCACCGGGTCGGCGAGGAACTGGTCCAGGAAGCCCATGGGCATCAAGTTCTCCACCGTCGGCAGGCCGCGCGCGCCAGCGCCGCTGGGTAGTGGTGGTGGTATTGGCCCATCATGGAGAGGTTGAGCTTGGGGGAGAGCTACCGAGAGGTGTGACGTCTTAGTGCATCTGCGGGGAGATCCTCGCTCGGCCCCGGCCAGCACCCGCCGCCTCCTCTCCTCACCAAAGTCGCCCTTGGTGCCGTAGTTGACGCCGATCAAACTCCCGATTGCAAGAGTTGTTTTATGGTACCCTGAAACCAATAACAGGAGTTAACTGCTACTTTGTATGTCGATTTTTCCAAATAATACCAGATGATGTTTTAATCGCAAAAAACTATCAGATCGAAACCAAATTATCACAAAAGCACTCATCCACGTTTAATCACGAATTGACACCGAAACTGATTGCATGCCCACATTTAAGTATAAAAGTTGCTGACGTGGACCGGCCCAACCTGTCAGCTCTATTAAAAAATAGTCAAAATATCAAAAAAAAAAAGGAAAATGGGACGCGTTGACCCATCGATCAGCCGTCGCTTCTTCCTTCCCTCGACCGCGGGCGTTGCACCGGCGGCGGTGAGAAGGTTGATGTGCTCCAGGCGGCGGCGAGAAGGTTGTTGTGCGCCGTCGGCGGTGAGAATGCCAGGTTCTTGATTGTGCGCGCAAGGAAGGCCTTGCGCCTTCCTGCCGCCGCTCGTGCCTCGCACGCGACTCTCCATGTCGAGCAGCATCGCGCGCACCGCCTCCTCCTGCGCCCTGAGTCACGCCAGCTCCTGCTTCAGCGCCTCCTGGTCCCGCCACAGCCGCTCCAGTTCCTCTCTCTCTCACCGGGTCGACGAGGAACTGGTCCAGGGAGCCCATGGGCATCAAGTTCTCCACCGTCAGCAGGCCGGGCGCGCCAGCGCCGCCGGGTAGTGGTGGTGGTATTGTCCCATCATGGAGAGGTTGAGCTTGGGGGAGAGCTACCGAGAGGCGTGCTGTCTTAGTGCGCCCGCGGGAAGATCCTCGCTCGGCCCCGGCCAACACCCGCCGCATCCTCTCCTCCCAACACCTCCCTCTTCCTCCGCCAGCGCGATCCCCTCTGCAGTGCACGTGCCGCGCCTAGCGACCTCTCCGTTCGCGCTCCTAGAGCCTAGCAAAGCAGGCCGCCAGGACTCGCTCTCCCTCGTCCTCCCGCGAGCGTCTCCGCCGCCTCTGGTCGTCTTCGTGCCCTCCCTCGCCGTCGCCACGTCCTCTTCATCTCTGGTCGGAGCACCACCGCCGTCCGTGACCACCTACGGCCTCGCACGTGCCCCTGTCCCCGTCAACCTCCGGCCCCGGCGCCACCGCGGCCTGGCCCTCCCATGCCGCGCGACCTCACCATCCCCTGCCGCCGCAGTGCTTGCCTCCGGATGTCAAGATGGGTCAACGTGTCCCTTTTTTATATTTTCACTATTTTTAATAGAGCTGACAGGTGGGGCCAGTCCATGTCAGCAACTTTTATACTTGCATGTGGGTCCCGCGGTCAGTTTCGGTGTCAATTCGTGATTAATCGTGGATCGGTGCTTTTTGCGACAATTTGGTTTTGGTCTAGTAGTTTTTTGCGATTGAAACATCACCTAGTATCATTTGAGAAAATCGACATATAAAGTGGTAGTTTTATGCTATCAACTTGAATAATAGCCATCAATTTTGATCCATCCAACGGCCTAAAACAGTTTATACTTGCCAAAATTGTAATTAGTACGATTCATGCTGCTTAGGAAAATCGGCACCCTAAAAGAATATTCCATAGATGGGCTGTAAATGGGCTCGGCCCAAAAGGCTTACCCGGCCGAAGATAGTCTAACTACTCGTTCATGATCTCGTCCACTATTTATTATTCTCGTCCATGACGCATTCACCGGCCTTGGTTCTAATGGCGCCGCCACGAAGGGAGAGGGAGGCTGGCGACATTGTGGTAGAGCTGTTGTGGAGAGAAAATTGCTTCCAGTTAACGTTCTCGGTTTATGGATCTAGTGTGTTTTTGTGTTGGTGGCGGTGGCGTGTTATTTGGCCAGCTGCGAGCCTACTAGAACTTGTTTAAGATATTGGTGTTTCGAATGTTACGATGTGCAGTGTTCTGGGATTATCAAGTGTTTTGCTCTCCTGATTTGTTTTTTTAATAAGAAAAAAGACTTACCATTTTCATTAATAAAGAAGTTTAAGAGATGTCATTACAAACCAAAGCCTGACCTAGGCCAGCATATCACAGAAGTCTACTCTTGCAACATCAAAATACTAAGCGCTTTAGTCCCGTCAAGACCCCACATCACCGCCTCCTCTTTGATTTTGGACCTGAGCATCGTGGTAGTAGTCGATTGATTTCGGAACACCCTCGCATTGCGCTCCTTCCATATATCCCAAGAGATCAACATGACCAATGAAGCCATAGCTTTTCTTTGGTCTCCTCGCTTGTTGATTGCTTCATTCCACCATTTGCTGACAGATACCATCGAGCACCAAGATTGGGGTTGAGTGGTGTAGCCCGACCTACCTAGTAATGGTGTTTGCGTAAACAACTCGAAGCATCAGTACTCACAGAAGTATACAGTCAATTTGTAGCGATCCCGTTTATGACATACAAAGATACAAATAGAAACCTACATCAACTAATGTAAGAAATCAAAAGCCCCAGCTAGCTATCTAGTGGTAAGTCGTCAAATCGCCACTGGTATACGCTCCTCGTCCTGAACCTCTCCTTTTTCTGGTGCTTCTTTCCGCATATGAATTCAGCATCACTAGGGTGAAAAATGCCATAGCTGCCGTCGCAGAAGGAACAATCCTTTTTGAAGCGTTGCAGCGGGTTTTCTGCAAACACGAATGAATTAAGAAGGACAAAAAAGAAAGTTAAAACAGTAGTAGTAGTACACTAGTACTGTATAATATATGGAGTAGCACAAGTTGTTAGTTATCGAGTTATACATACCCAGTATGGTGCAGGTTTCAACGAAAGGAGTGTTGAGGCGGTCGTAGTGTATCTCGGCGAAGAAGCGTTGTTCGGAGGCGTCAGGCGGTGCACCCCTCCTGCGAGCCAGAAAGTTGACATGGATCCAGATCTCGTCTCTGAAGCCCACGCGTGAAGATTTCAGAGGCTTCACAGCATCATACTCTGCACCCTGAAAACCATACAGTAGATAACAAGGATTCAGACCACAGCATCACCACCATCAGCAACTGATCGAAATTACTCATGCAAGCAAAGGGTTGTTCGCTGATCTGTTACCGGGTTGACGGAATTGTAGTGGCGGAGGGCGCTTTGGACATGGGGGCGAGCCATGGAGGCGTCACGCTCTCTGTATGCAATGTATGTTAATTGTTAATAACATGTCATTCTCCAACGAACAACACAGATTATTCAATATTGGAGCGAGGGAGTAAAAGAAGAAGAATACTCTTTGGTGGGCATGCTGTCGGCGCGCACAACACGGTGTGGATACTTGCGCTCGTACTCGTCCAGCCATCTTTGATGAGAGGTGCCGCCATGTCTGCCCTTCAAGAGAGCTGCGGCGGCGATGGCCGAAGAGACGGCAACAGCAGCGCAGGAGAAGGAAGATCCCATGGATGCGGTTGAGCAATTGGCAAACGCTGCGAGACAAACAATAAATAGTATAGGAGAGGCAACGAGGTCCCGTTCAGGTCGGACCCTTGGCAACAGAGTCCCAATCGGATCGGTAATCCCAACCCAATTTATCCCTTGTGTGGATGTAAATCGAATCCCAATCTGATGGCTGCAGGAATGAATCGAGATAGGATGGAAACAGTTCGGACCGGGGATCCCGGGTCAGGTCGGGAGGGGTGAAATTGGGGGTGGCCGGATGGATCGTCGCCGGTGAGAGCTAGAAGCAACGGAGGATGGCCACGCCTGACTGGCGCGAGGACTGGGACATAGGGCTATCTATCTATCTATCTATACTATAATTTTTATTAAGGTGGTTTTTGTCTCTGTTGTCCGTCCTAGAAAATTTTCGTCCGTTGTACAGTTGACCGCGTCCGAATGCGAGACACATACGTATAGAATTATAATAAATCTCATCGTATGTTGATTGTAGCGAGTACAAGGAGTATATATAATGCCGGAGTCACAACCGACTCAGCCAAAACCCTAACCGACTCGGCCAGCCTAACCAACTTGTATTACAAGACAAACTCACAATCTAACATCCCCCGCAGTCTCAGCGTGGGGTTTAACAACGTTGAGACTGAATCGAATGTCAGTAAAAGGCGCAGTAGCAAGAGCCTTGGTGAAGATATCAGCAAATTGTGTTGTGGTAGGAACATGTAGAACCCGTACTTGGCCCAAAGCAACCTTCTCCCAAACAAAGTGGATATCGATCTCGATGTGCTTGGTGCGACGATGTTGCACTGGATTGCTAGACATGTATATAGCTGAAACATTGTCACGATAGATAATTGTTGCTTGGTGAATAGGACGGTGCAACTCCGAAAGTAGCTGGCGCAGCCAAACCGTTTTAGCAACCGTGTGTGCAACCGCCCTATACTCAGCCTCTGCAGAAGACCTTGAGACTATAACCTGTCTTTTTGAGGACCAAGAAATCAAATTGTTACCAAGAAAAACACAGTATCCGAACGTAGATCTACGAGTATCTGGACAACTAGCCCAGTCGGCATCGAAATATGCTGTCAAAGTAGTAGGAGAGGAAGAATTAATGTGAAGACCGTGATCAAGAGTGCCTTTGAGATATCTAAGAATATGTTTGACATGGTTATGATGTGGGACACGGGGATCATGCATATAGAGACAAGCTTGTTGGACAGCATAAGAAAGCTCAGGACGGGTAAGAGTAAGATATTGTAGAGCACCTACAAGACTGCGATAAAGAGTAGGATCGGAAAAGGACTCACCATCAGCAGAAAGTTTAAAAGATGTATCAACAGGAGTACGAGAGGGCTGACAATCATGCATCCCTGCCCGCGAGAGAAGGTCAAGAACATATTGTCGTTGGGATAGAAAAAGACCATTGGAATTGCGAGTGACAGAAATACCAAGAAAATGATGTAAGTGACCTAGATCAGTCATGGAGAATTCGGTGTTTAAAAGAGAAATAATATGGTTGAGAAAAGGGGTGGAGGAAGCTGTGAGAACAATATCATCAACATATAGAAGTAAATAAGAGGTTTGTGAATTTTGATTGTAGACAAAAAGAGAGGAATCAGAAAGAGAGGGAACAAAGCCTATAGTTTGGATGAAAGTAGAAAAACGTTGAAACCATGCTCGTGGGGCTTGTTTAAGGCCATAAAGAGATTTTTGGAGAAGACATACGTGATTGGGTAGATTAGGATTTTCGAATCCAAGAGGTTGTTGACAATAGACTGTTTCATTAAGGCTTCTATGAAGAAACGCATTTTTAACGTCGAGTTGATGAATAGGACAAGAGGAGGAAATGGCAAGACTAAGGACAGTACGAATTGTGCTTGGCTTAACAACAGGAGAAAAAGTTTCATCATAGTCAATTCCATGTTGTTGAGAGAAACCCCGACAAACCCATCTGGCTTTATAGCGAGCAAGAGATCCATCCGAGTGGAATTTTTGGCGAAAGACCCATTTGCCGGAGACAATGTTTGCACCATGTGGTCGGGGAACAAGTTGCCAAGTGTCATTTTGCAATAGAGCTTGAAACTCATCTCGCATGGCTGAGGACCAATGAGGATCTAGAAGAGCAGCTTTGTAGGTACGAGGAATAGGTGAAATTTGGGATTCGGCAAGAAGAGTGAGGCGTTCTTTAGGTTGAAGGCGAAAACCAGACTTAGCACGAGTGCGCATAACATGGTCATTGCTAGGAGCAATAGTAGGGATGGCACATGAGGGCAAAGGAGCAGAGGAGGTGCCCAGCGCAGCGGAACGATTGGGCACATGCGATGTTGCGTCGGTAGAGTTTGGAGCCTAAATCTCTGCCGCGGCAGAGGGTTCAGCAGGCTCAGGAGCGGCAGGGAGGTCTGCCGCGGCAGAGTTTTGCATTATTTCATGTGCCGCGGCAGGGGGTTGGGTCGGTTTTGCCGTGACTTGGGGCTGTAAGTTGGTGACGCTGGGGTTGTATAGGAGGGGATGTAGGAAGCTAGGGGAGTGATTTGGAGGTGTTGGTGAGATAGGTTCATGAGAAGGTGACCGAGTAGCAAAAGTAAAGGTTGTTTCATCGAAAGTGACGTGACGGGATATATGGATGCGACCATTGGAAAGATCTAGACAGCGATATCCTTTATGCTCGTCGGAATAACCGAGAAACACGCAGGGGATGGAGCGAGAAGATAGTTTATTGGGAGTGGTGGCGTATATGTTGGGGAAACAAAGGCAACCGAAAACTTTTAACTCGGAATAATTGGGGTGGCTTAGGAAAAGGGAGTAGAAGGGTGTTGTTTTAGGGTTAACAGTGGAGGGTCGGATGTTTAAAAGAAAAGTGGCCGTTCGAAGAGCTTCTGTCCAAAACGTTGGTGGCATAGATGATTGAATTAGAAGGGTGCGGACTATATCATTAAGAGTACGGAGAGATCGTTCTGCCTTGCCGTTTTGGGGAGAAGTGTAGGGACAAGAAAAACACAACAGAATTCCATGTTGAAGAAAAAGGTTTCGATTTTTAATGTTGTTGAATTCACGGCCATTGTCACATTGGAGAACCCGAATGGGTAGAAAGAAGTGTGTGGAAACATATCGTTGAAAATGGAGAAAGGTGGTGTGTACATCTGATTTGTGCTTGAGAGGAAACGTCCAAATAAAATGAGTAAAGTCATCTAGAATAACAAGATAGTATTGAAAACCAGAAATACTAGTGTGAGGAGAGGTCCATATATCACAATGTAAAAGCTCGAAAGGAAAACTGCTATAGGAACTAGAAGAACTAAAGGGAAGACGCACATGTTTGCCTTGTTGACACGACTCACACACTAAGGGATCATGAAGATCTTTATTACATGGAAGACAAAATTCACTAAGTAAATTTGAAGTGGTGACGACATTGGGGTGGCCTAGACGCTGGTGCCAAAGGTGGACGGAGGCCATCATGGAGGAGGGGGGACGTGCGGCAGGAGCTCCATGGATAGAATAGAGATCACCAGAGCTATTGAAGCATGCGATCTCCTCCTTGGTTCAAAGATCCTTCACAGATAGACCAAAGGGATCAAATTCAATAGAGATAAGATTGTCGGAGGTAAATTTGCGAACAGAAATTAAGTTTTTGATAAGAGCAGGAGCAACAAGAACATCGCGAAGTAAAAGGGGTTTAATGGGTGTGGGTAATTGAGTGTGACCGGTGCTATAGATTGGAATAGCAGAACCATTGCCTAGGGTAATTGAAGAAAAAGGAGAAGAGGTGCAATTTGACAGCATAATATGCGAATTAGACATGTGACTAGAAGCACCAGAATAGAAAATACAGTCCATACCTGATGCTCCCTGGGCAGCAAAATTGTTCATGGCCTGCAAGAAGGCGGCTTGGTCCCAATGGGGTGTTGGTGAAGGCAGTAGAGGCGGAGCCGTCGATAGTGGCGGAGCATGCAGCGTGTAGGAGGCTGTCGGAGCAGATGGCAGTTGAGGCTGCATGTGGTAGAGCCCGTCGGAGGCAGCAGCAACTCGAGGCCCGGATGACTGTAGCCGAGGTGGCACGGAAAGGGCTCGACGCAGCGGCTTGGGATGCAGGCGGCGTAGGTGTACAAGCGGTCGACGGGCAAACGCAGATCCGCGTAGCCTTGATTGGCGTCATCTCTTCTCCACCTCACCGAGAGCACCCTGAAGCAGCACCGTCGGGCGCCGGTGACATCTGCCGCCATGACCTCAAGTACTCCTGAGCGCGGGAATCACGCTGCGGTGTTGTACCTTCTTCGTCACTGAAGATCGCAAGCTAGAGCAGCTCAGTTCGTCGCCAAGAGCATCAGATGCTGCACACATCCGTGTGCGTCAGCGTCCTCCACTTCTCTGCATCGACTCCGGATCTCCTCCGCCCTTGCCGCGGTCATCCTGGACCTCAAAGTGATGAGTGATGACCCTGTCATATTCCCCTTCTCCCCCGTCATCCTCTTGTCCTGCACCTACTCCCTTCCTTCCCCCGGCCGCGGTACCTTACCGCCACGACAGTTGTTTCGTCAGTCAACCAGGAAATCCGCCTCTGTTTCCTACAATATAGCGACCATCACAGTCTACGTCCAACGAGTTTATTCATTTATATATCTTCCTCTATGTACCATCTACCGTATCCGAAAACTTCGTCTCAATCGGATCAAGGACGAGTTGGCAATCATCCGGCGAAGATCGGAGTAGCTAGCTGTTTATCGCGCGCACGAGTTTCAGTTTCGTCAAAGAGTTCCTGATGGATTTGTGAAAATGCCCCTTTCTTTTCTCAACCCAAACCCCTCTGTTGTCGTGCCAGTTGGCGGGCCGGGCCTGTTCCCAATCTGTCGCATGCGTGCAGCAAGCTAAGCCGCAGCCCAGTTCCTTGCGGTGGCCTACTTCTTTATGCTTTTTTTTCGACATGCAACTCTTTTAAAAATTCAAATACTAAAATAATTCATAATTTGAAATCTGTTCATAATTTGAAAATACTTCCAAAATGAAAAGTGAATATTTTTCAGATATGAACTCAAATGCATTTTCAAAATTTTGCAATGTCACCCCTAACTATTCAAACTAATGACAATTTCCCCTTTTTCTATTTAAAATGCAATTACAAATCACTTTTAATTGATATTTCAAAATTTGATAAATGATATATGTTTTGAGATCAGAGAAATTCAAAGATTAATAAAATGCTATACAAAATAATTTTGGACAATTAAAATTAAAATCGAAAGTGGCTAAATGCGTAAACTTATCTGAATTTATGAGGGGGAAATGGCAAATCTTTCTTCAATGCGTCGATGCAATTTTTTTTGTAGAAAAAAGGGGGAACAGATTGGGGTTCAAAATATAGATGGATCTTTCATTCATTGTTGTTGGACAAGTTGAGAGGCGGTTCAATTTTTATTTTCAAGACGGTTCAATTGCAGTCAAAAAAAATGTAATGTGGATACGAAGTTCAATTTTATTCTATGCATGTTTGAGCTATTTTATCTGACTTGGTTTTTGAGCTATTTTGTTAGTGGTTGGCAAATTAGGTTTTGTTTCGTAGCAACGCACATGCCTGCCTAGGCTCGTGGAGGCGAAGCTGATGCGGGATGTGGTGCATGGCCTCGCCTACCTCGATGGCGCACAATGCTAGGACACGCTAGAAAACAAGCAAGAAGGGAAGCATTTTGCAGACATGCATCATTGGTTCGCAAGTGGAGGAGAGGAGGAAGCTGCTGCGGCAGACATGGGCCAGGACTGCTCGATGGCGCAAGATCCGGCGTCGCAGAAGTAGGGGTCGATACCAGAGATGGACATGCCTGACGAGGGTGCTCGCATGGCTGGAGTTCCGGTGTCGAGTGTTGTGAGAATAGGTGGAACGGATCTAGGTTTGATCGCTACTCGTTCCTTAATAAACCACTATAATGCAATATCATTTTTAAATAAAATATTTTATATTTATGGTATAATATTTTTGTGATTTTATATGCCGTAGTAACGTACGGACATTCAGCTAGTATATAGAGGGAATACAGAGGGAAAAAGATCCAGCGAGTATCGGTGGAACGGACGAACAAGGGCCGGCCGGCGTGGATCGGAGCGGCGAGGGTTCGTTCGCAATCTGCAGGAGTGAATTGTGTGTGTAGACGGAAGGATAGCGGAAATTCTCGAGCAAACCGTGCTCACAATAATAAATACATAATAAAGCCCGCGCGGTTAAACCTAGGAGGTGCCGCTTTTTTTACTAGGTATTCATGGGCATACATTACTCGTATTTTTATAACGGTAACAATATAAAAAATGATATATATACAAATAAAATAAAAAACAAACGGTTGGACAGATACTAAGAACCCAAATCCTTCGCTGTTGTCGGAGAGGAAGAAGATCACCAATAGCTAGTTCATACTTTAGCACTAAAGAAACCCCTAATCATGAGACGTTAACGAGCCGCAATTACTACTAGCCCGTAAGACTAGATCATATGCTGCTGCTAAGGAAAATCGGCCGGAGAAGCCCTCTAAGCATCTTCAACGCCGGATCCAGGGCCAACGCCACCCCGCATATCAAGCGGCCGGATCCTCTACCATCCACCACAAGCCAGTAGCAATCCGCATCGCCGCACTCCAAGGCTGCCATGACCAAATAGGCGACGAGATCAACACCATACAAAGTCGTAGCACACGCTCGGCAAAAACCATATCCCACGGGCTTCTCGATTTCGCAAACGTCGCCGAGATGGGGTTGAGCCGGGTACCTTTATTCAATGTAGCGCATCCACCGTCATCTGAGTTGTGCCACCACGACACCACAAAAACGCTAACTTTAGGGACCTTGATGAACGCCGAGCAAGTTTCTACAACCGAATTGCGCCGCCTGTTCAACATCCTCCACCTATCTTCAATCTCCTTGACGGCGAGGATGATGGCCAAGTGCTCAGCGTTGTTGTCCTGGAGGAGCTCGTCGATGTTCGAGTCGTCCAAGGAGGAGGAAGAGTCCTCGAAAAAAATAAGTCGCTCTCGCTCAGTGAAGAATTCATCTGACGCAAACACGAACGGTCGTCAAAATCCATGGGCGACCGAATGATCCCGAGTGAGGAGATCGAAGGAGGCCATACCTTGGCGGGGAACGGCTGCCGCAACGAGCGATTCGGTCGACTTCGGCGGCGGGACCTCGCAGGGCTGCTATTCTAGCTCCGGGGTGGCAGGATCTATAGGCCTAGGTGCAGCATGGACGTGAATTGCATCGGATCTATCGGCCTAGGACGGGCGGCGAGGCGTGGATCGGCAGTGGTGGCGGGCAGACAAAGGAGAGGGGATGGGGAAAATCAGCGCGCCAGGAATCACAGGGGCAATCGGTTTCACGCTCGGTTCGCCCCTCGCTCCTCGAATGTACCGACCATCGGAGGGAATTCACGGTCGCCCTCAAAATAAAGTAAGGGCCGACACCTAAGGGCATCTCCACCGGGTCGACCCAACCCTTCCGAGCGCGTCTGAACTCGTCCACACGGACGCGCGGGACGTGCGTGGTGCCCCAGCGGCGCGACCCATCGGGATGAACGCGTAAGATTTGACCCATCCATGCACCAAATCTGGGCAACGGTTGCATCGGCCCGGACGCACGCGGACAGAGGGCGTGTCCTGCCCATTGGTACCGCTGGCCCACCCATCAGTCACCGCTTATCGCGGCATTTATTCAGACGTGGGCAACGGCATCGATTCAGACGCAGTCGCGGCAAATATTCAGAGGCGCTGGCGAAAGGCTGACCGGCGGCAGCCTGCGCCGTCAATGGCGACGAGATGACACGTTGAATGACTGGACGCCGTCTGCGTTTCTGTGTCGGCATTTATGGCGAAGGAGCGGGAAGCTGTGTGCGTTCACGGGCGAAGGGGATATTTAACCCTACACCTGTCGGTGCTGCACTCCTCACCTCTTCCCATCGTAGCCCTAACAGCTGCCGCCACCAACAATGAAGACTCCGCCGTGGCTGAAGAAGGGGAAGAGCAAGAACAACCACGAGGCGTTCGACTCTAACAGCCAGCGCTCCCGCCTACCGGCCTTTCTTCGTGGCGCATCGTTGCCGCCTGCGACGTGGACAGAGGAGTTCAGGGGCCGCCCCGTGGGGGACTACCCGCCACCATGGGACCGGCGCAACCGGCAGTACTTCCGTGTTGTGGAGTGCGGGTGCAGATAGAGGGAGGGCCGAGGCATCAAGCACACGAATGTCTTCCTCCCCACCGGCTGGCACCTCATCCGGGACCCTGTCCCGATGCCGCCCATGCCCAAGGCGGGCAAAGGGCCGAAGGAGGAGATCCGCTGCCGGATTAGCAACCCCCCACAGTCCCAATGGTGGGAGAGGGGCTTCTAGTGCGAGGACTTCTGGGTGAAGTTCCTTGAGTGGGAGCACAAGGCGTGGCGCGCCACCACCATCTGCCACAACCTGCAGACGGGGGAGGTCTACCCCATCCCCGACATCGACTCGGACGACGAGGGCGCCTTCAACCACTGGAATCAAGCAAACATGTAACAGATCTAATTGTGAACGGTGTTTCAATGCTTAGAAACAAGACCTAGGATCATTACTTTCACTAGTGTACACTCTCATATAAATATATTCTCTTCATGATTCTACCACGAACTACTCTTCGGTTGAACACTCTAATCCATGGTAGGGCTATAACAACACTCCTCAAAGTCCGCCTTCCCCATCTGGATAACCCCACGCTGTCACCTTGAGCGCTAGACGGTTCCAACAAACACCACAATTTCATAGAGACATCCAACTCCAAATATAACTCATGATAAGTATTTGTAAACTCTAGCCTAAGTGCCACCACGGCGTGCACGCTGTCACTTTCACACACGTGGGGAGAGCCGGAGATCTATTAAACCACTTGAGTATTTATGTGGACTCTAGCCTAAGTGCCACCACGACGTGCACGCTGTCACTTTCACACATGCGGGGAGAGACGAGATCTATTAAAGCACTTGAGTAGCAGAGCAGATCTACTTGATTACAAAGCTCATGACCACAATATGATCATGCATAGAGAGAGAGATGAACACATAGCTGCCAGTAGAGCCCCTTAGCCTCGAAGGAGAACTACTCCCTCCTCATCATGGGAATCAGCAACGATGATGAAGATAGCGATGGAGATCGAGGGAGATGGTGGTGGAGATCAATGGAGATGGCTCCGGGGGCACTTCCCGTCCCGGTAGGGTGCCGAAACAAAGACTTCTGTCCCCCGAATCTCCCCTTCGGTGGTGGCGGCGATGCGGAGGTTTTTATGGATGTATGATGGATTATTTAGGGTTTTATCATCGGGGGCTTCTTATAGGCGAAGGGGCAAGGCGAGGAGGCAGCCAGGGGGCCCACACCCCCTGGTGGCGCCACCAGGGGCCACCCACGCCACCATAGGGTGTGGCCGCCCTGGTGTCCCCCTCCATCTCTTCTTCGTGTTTCCGTGTTGCTCCGGGAAAAATAGGCAGATTGGCTTTTGTCCCATCCAATTCTGATTTTTTAGCTTGTCTGAAACAAAAAACAGCAGAAAACAGACAACTGGCACTGTGACATCTTGTCAATAGGTTAGTTCCATAAAGTATAAAAAAATACCTCAAAGTATAGATAAAACATAAGACAAATGATATAAAACAAGCATGGAGCATAAAAAATTATAGATACGTTTACGACGTATCATAATTCATGCAACTGAATAATTACTTCTCGAGACCGTGCGTGAATATTCACGCGAGCGCACGCGCTATGCATGTGTGTGGTGCAGCCCTATGTGTGTCTCTACCATTTTACATGTAACCAAGAGCTCTCCGCCCTGACTTGCTCGTGTGGCGTTCCTCGTTTTCCTCCGAGTCGGCAACGGCGACGGCGGGTATTTTTCCCTCCCTCGCGTCAAGCGGGGCGGTTTCTGTTGGTGGCTGGTCGTTTCTAACTGCTGTGACTACGTAAGAGCTGGTGGTGTTGTCCTTCTCTATTTCAATACCGATCTAGATTTCTAAGTTCTGCTTAGATCTAGATTGATTTTCGGAATCTGACCGAGGTGGTGTGTAATCTATTCGTTTTGGAATTTCTCTGCTGTTCTGTCTGGGTGCAATGAAAATATTGGCTTGGAATTGTCAAGGCATGTGTAATCCCTCGGCAGTTCGCGCGCTTCTGGTGATGCAGGAGCGTCTCAAACCGAATGTACTTTTTCTGTCTGAAGCACATCTGTGTAGAGTTTAGACAGACCGTCTACGTGTCAAGTTGAGTTTTGATGAGATGCTGGTGGCTGAAAGTGATGGGAGAGGTGGAGGACTAGTGATGTTCTGGAACAACGAGACAGTTGTGACCTCCAAAGAGGTAACTGATAATTTTATTGATATCAGGATCAACGAGCATAGTGATTTCGAATGGCGGCTCACTGGCATTTACGATGAGCCTAGTAGTGATAGGAAGCATCTCACATGGGGATATATCCGATCATTGCATGCAGTTGTTGATCTTCCATGGGTGATGCTAGGAGACTTTAACAAGATTTTGTAGAGCGCTGAGAAGGAGGGAGGTAACGCTCGACCACAAAGATGCATGCAAGCGTTTCGAGACACGCTGAGTGAGTGTAATTTGGAAGATATGGGCTTCACGGGCGATATCTTCACATGGCGTCGTGGGAAGATCTGTGAGCGGCTAGACCGGGCAGTATGTGACCATCGATGGGATGCTATGTTCCCTTTGTATGGAGTGGTCAATCATGATTTTGACAAATCAGATCATAGACCGGTATTGATCGATACTAATTTTAATTCAGGACTACAAGTAAGAAATATTAGGGGTCCACTGAAATTTGAAGCAAGATGGTTGTGTGAGGAGTCAGTCGAGGATATTATCCAGTCTGCATGGGAGAGAGCGAAGGACCTCCATGCCGATTCCTCCCTTAGTGATCATACGAGGGAGGTTCATGAGGTTTTGCACCATTGGGATAAAGAAGTGCTAAAGGGGCCGATGAGGAGATTGCGAGAACTACAGAAAGAATTGAATGAAATTTTGTCCGGTCCTCTATCAGATGAGGCTGTGGCAAAGCAAAAACAGGTCCAACTAAAGATGAAGAATTTGCTAGAGCAAGAAGAACTTTATTGGGTGCAAAGAGGCAGGGTAAACTGGTTGCGACATGGAGACCAGAATACTGCATTTTTCCATCGATTTGCATCCGGAAGACGCAAAAGGAACTTTATTAAGCAACTAAAGAACAATGCAGATGTCCTGATTGAGGAGCAAGACCAATTACTGTCTTTGGCTTCTGGTTATTTTGAGGAACTTTTTTTATCTGAGGTACAAAACCCTGATCAGAGTGTCATTGATAAAGTCCAGCCTATAGTTTCTCATGCAATGAATAGTATCTTGCTTGCGCCCTATTCTAGGGAGGAGGTTAAAAAGGCCATGTTTAACATTGGGGATCTCAAGGCGCCAGGCCCTGATGGCCTTCATGCAATTTTCTACAAGAGGTTTTGGCACATTATTGGAGAGGACCTGACAGATGAGGTCCTTATTGCAGTTAATTCTCGGATTATACCGCATGGATGGAATGACACAACAATTGTATTAATTCCGAAGGTGGAGAATCTTGAATATATTACCCAGTTCCG
Organism: Avena insularis; assembly: GCA_023614405.1. NCBI lineage: Eukaryota > Viridiplantae > Streptophyta > Magnoliopsida > Poales > Poaceae > Avena > Avena insularis. The sequence continues at coordinate 94,483,072 of CM042695.1, forward strand.
CCCCATTAGCCTTTGTAACGTGGTCTATAAGGTGATCTCCAAGCTGATTGCTCATAGACTCAAAACATTACTGCCAGAGATTATATCGCCGACCCAAAGTGCCTTTGTACCAGAGCGTTTAATCACTGATAATGTGCTTGTTGCTTATGAGTCCTATCATGCAATCAAGAACAAAAGACGGGGAAGTTTGTAACTTGTGCGATCAAACTTGATATGCATAAGGCGTATGATAGGGTGGAGTGGTGTTTTATGAAAAGGATCTTGCTGAGACTTGGTTTCGTTCCAGAGTGGGTGGAGCTGATTATGGCCTGTGTGACTTCTGTTCGTTATCAAGTGCGCCTTAATAATGGTTTATCTGAATATTTCTGCCCGACTAGGGGGCTGGGGCAGGGGGATCCTTTATCCCCCTACCTATTCTTGTTATGTACCGAAGGACTAACAAGTTTGTTGAGGTTTGAGGAGGCCGCAGGGAATCTAATGGGGGTGAAAGTATGTAGAAGTGCACCGACGGTTTCTCATCTTCTCTTCGCCGATGGTTCCCTCATATTGATGCGAGCCGATACAAGCAATGCCACATGTTTGCGTCGGGCCCTTGATGATTATTGTGCAGCATCTGGCCAATTGGAGACAACAAATCATCAATTTTTTTAGCCCATGTACTGGTGTTGACACAAGAGCTGAGGTATGTTCTATATTGAATATCATGATTGAATCTCTAATGGACAAATACCTTGGGCTTCCCCCCTGTGGGTGTTGATAAATCTGATTGCTTTATGCACCTAATTGAGAGAGTGATAAAATTTTTAAGTGGATGGAAGGAGAAGAATATGTCCATTGGAGGAAAGGAGGCACTCATTAAAGCCGTCATTCAAGCTATTCCTGCATATGCGATGCCAGTCTTCAAGCTACCCAAACAGATCATTAAAGGGATAATCACCTTAATATCCCAGTTCTGGTGGGGAGATGATGATCAGAAGAAGCACATGCACTGGTTTGCGTGGTGGAAGATGTGTGTGTCCAAGAAGGAAGGTGGTATGGGTTTTAGGGATTTACATTGTTTTAATTTGGCCATGCTAGCCAAACAATGTTGGAGATTAATTTCTGATCCGGACTCTATATGTGCTTCTGTCCTGCGGGCTAAGTATTTTCCGGATGGTGATATTTTGAATTGTCAGCTCAAAAAGGGGAGCTCTTATACATGGCAGAGTATTTGGGCTGGAATTCAAACTTTTAAGAGAGGACATATTTGGAGAGTTGGGGATGGCTCTCAAATCAATATTTGGGATGATCCGTGGATCCCAAGTAGTCCAAACAGGAAAGTTATGACAAGGAGAGGGAACATTGTGTTTTCAAAGGTCTCATATTTTATTAACCAAGAATCGGGAGGTTGGGATGAACAACTATTACGTGAGATGCTTTGGCCTATTGATGTTCAGAGAATTCTGAATATCCCCTTAGCAGCGGGTATGATGAATGACTTTGTATCTTGGCATTATACGAAAAGTGGAGTGTTTTCAGTTCGGTCTTCCTACCATGTAGAGTGGGAGCATCAGCATGGCAGTAAATTAAGGCGTACGACCAGTTTTGGGTCATCATCGGCGTCTCCAATGTGGAGGACGATTTGGTCCTTGAATGTGCCAGCAAAGATCAAGATACATTGTTGGTGTGCATTGCTTGGTGCAATTCCGTGTAATGGTGTTCTCGCAAATAGACACATGCAGCTCCCAATGTCCATTATGCAGATCAGATTGTGAGAGTATTCGGCATGTCCTATTTTTGTGCCCAAGAGTGAAAGAGATATGGGCGTTTCTTGGAATGGAGGACTTTATATCACATGTGTGCTCAAACGACTCCGAGGGGTCTTCGGTCCTGATCTCATTGCTGCGAGACAGATCAGCGATATCTCCAAAACATGGTGAAATTGATCGGAATGACCTGCTGGCTACAGGTATCTGGTACGTATGGTGGAAACGGAGGCAAGCGACAAGAGGGGAAATGCTACAGTCCCATGTATGTTCAGCGCAGTCTATCGCAGTCCTAGCAACGAATTATTCACGGACAAAGAAGAAGCACCAAGGCATTGTCAGGCATGGATGAATGCGGCCAAGGGAAGGATTCGTTAAGCTTAATGTGGATGCAGGGTTTAACCTCGATTCAGGTACAGGAAGTACAGGTGCAATCCTACGCGACGAAAAGGGTTTTTTCTTGGCTGCCAGTAGTTGTGGCATACCTTATGTCTCTGATGCATCCACGGCGGAGGCTCGAGCGCTTCGAGATGGTTTGATCCTTGTGGGCCAGATTGGATGCAATAGGCTGGAAGTCAATTCGGAGTGCCAAGATGTGATCGAGGTGATGCAAAATGGGGATAGATCATATGGACCTGCAGCAGCAATTTATGAGGAATGCTTGTCTCTTTGTCATAGTTTCGTTTCGGTCCTTTTTATGCATTGCCCTAGGGAAGCCAATGTAGCGGCAGATAGCTTAGCTAGACATTCAGAGGGATCTATGTCGATGTTTGGTGAGGATCCCCTGATTTCGTAGTTTCTATTCTATCAGATGTTGTATCTATTATGCTAAAGTAATAAAGTATAGCCATGTTGGCTTTCCCTCGGAAAAAATCTCACCTTATAACTTGCTCCAAACTCTCTTCTCTTAGCAATATATGGGACTAAAGTTTGGACATGCTTTTGTTCCTCAGGCTTTCCTTATTATCATAATTTCGCAATGGGCTATACGACCTGAAATGGGCCACATCGTAACCGCGGTCCATTAAGTCACCGGTGGACACTATTTTGACAGCGCATTTTGTCACTTGCCTGAGTGTCTGCATTTAGTTGCGGTGCATGTCTCTACTTATATCATGCGCACTTGATTAAACTTGCATGGTACTACTAATTGCACACTTGATTAAACTTGCATGGAGTAGCAAGAAAACTGAACCTACTTTCTCCTAATTAAATACTAATTACGAGAGCTTGACATTAATTGTTTCTCACTTCTGCAGCTCTGGCGTTCGAACTACTTCGCATGAGCTATATAATATGAATTATATAATACAAAAATTATACCATTAGAAAATATAATATTTGATGTTTCTAATAATATAATTTTTATCATATATATAACTTATGCTAAGTTAATTAATTTGTCAATCTAGAAATACGTGTAAGTTTTATAAACCGAGAAGGAGGGAGTACGGTAGCATGTAGCAAAAGAAACTCATACGTTGTGAGGGCATGTTCAATAGTACAACCAACTAATAGCTATAAGAAGATGTTACATCATTTATAACATTATGTATATTTATTCATACAATAGTGTTGGCTATTACATTTTTGTTTTCTACAACTTTCACTCTATCTCTTTCTTCGTATTTATTATATTTTGCCTAGGGGCACGCGTGGAGGCGAGCTCTTGCACGTATTTATTATATTTAACATACAATCAGTTACATGAGGATAGTGTACAACACGTATATATACAGGAGTCCTAAACACATACTCTATCAACATGCATACATGGGTGTCCATCACCATTCGTCTGATCTTTTTGGTCGTAACATTGACGGGTTAAGTTAGAAATGCTTGATTGGGAAGCAGATTGCAGCGAACTAACCACGAGAATTTTAATTTGAACGGATTCATTTTTATACAATATGTTCAAATCCAGTCATATATATGGAGTATTAATTTGCATGGTCGATTGCTCTTGTTCTCTTGGCCAGTGTTTAAGAGGGTTATTATAGTGGCACTGCTCTTGTTGTCTTGACAAGTGTTGTCGACGTGATTGAAATGGCCGACTGACTGTACACGGTAGATAAAATCTTCTGTTCTTGTTATTTTGGCAAGAAATAAAGATGGGCCTTGCGTGGCAGAGTTGCTATTTACGGTATCCGTTTTGCCTGGGTCCATTTGACATAGTAAAGACCGTTTTAGGTGTTTTTATATTGCTTTTAAGATTTCAAATTTTACGGGATTTGTTAGAGTTGATCGTAACCAATTTGATGCACTCCCTTCGTCCTAAAAGAATGTCTTAAATTTGTTAAAATTTGGATGTATCTACACACTAAAATGTGTATAGATTTATTCAAAATTTAGACAAATTTGTGATATCCTTTTTTAGAACGAAAAGAGTATATATGTTGTTTATCTTTTTAATAAATTTGGTCAAAACTAAAAAAAATTGCAAAATTCCTGGCTCATCTATCACTGGACCAAGACAGAGCTTGTCGTAGTAGACAAACGGAAAGATGTCGTGCTAAGGTCCCAAAGACTAATGCACCCGACCAGCAATCATCTTCAATAACGATAAGCACAGATCAGAAGATATTAATCTAAAACCACACCAACGAACATGAAAACCGACAGATACTACGAGATTCATCAGACACATAACTCCACGCGCTCTCCACAGATATTAGACACACCACCGGAGCGAGGATACAACAGAGAGAACATTATTCTGACTTTAAAACATGACTGTCGTCTCAACGTTTCAAAAAGACATTGAAAAACATACTAAAAACAAACGAAAACCCTCACATCGACACGAAACCGTGGTCCGCTACGCCTCTAAATCCAGGCCATCTCTGCGTGCATTGTAGCTACGTACTAATCCTAGGACAACTTAATTACTTCACGTACACGTGCACATTGCTCGCGTTTGAGACTACCTTAGCTAGCTATAGCTAGATCGATTTTCTTTTCTTTTCTCTAGTGTTTTTCCGTCTACGGGAATCTCAAGAAAATAGAAGATGGGTGGCCGATTCATACACTTGATTGCATAGCTTGCAATTGCCATAATTTTACCATACTCTTTTTTGAACTCTCCGGCTTTGTGATTAGTAGTGTCGACAGTTATTACTGATTATGTATATATGGCTCCGCAGGCTGTATAATCTCTTGATTGAAGATAGTACAAGATTGTCAACAATAAATCCCGATACTTGTTGCGTGCGTCCATCTCATATTGTCTCTTTATGTTTAATTTTACTGTTAACTATCATTACCCTATATTTTGATGATGCCAAGAAAAGCACAAATCAGAACATTTTCGTAATTTAATTTTGTGATTTCATAGCAGGATCATATTCCTCGGTGTTTCCTCCCTTGCATGCGCATAAATCGGATCGGAGGTTGTATCATAAACGATTGGATGCAATTTTCCGATCTATGATCAGCTGGTACTCGCGCATCTATACTACTTATAAAGGAGTGAACATTATCTTTTCTACGGGTACCCCACGATATATCACAAACCCATTACCACCGCAGGATTAGGCCCACTAAATTGAATCTAACAGCCAATATTAACCAGATCTATTGATCGGTGTGCATTTAGCAATTTAGTTTGACGGACTGGTACTCATCCCGTAGAGATAATACTCCGCCCCGTCGAATTGCTAAGTCCGCGGAAACCGCAACCATTATCACGTCTCCGTCAAAATTTCTCCTTAATTTTCTCTTCTTACCCTTCTCACCTAGCCGAGAGCTTCCCCTTACCGCGACGTTCACGATCTCATCGCCCGCCCCGGCCCCGGGCCCCGCCCTAGGATCGCCTCCCTCTCTTCCTGTCCCATGGCGGCTCTGCTAGAGGTCGGCGCTGGGGACTGTCTCGGCTTCCTCCGGGAGTTCCACGCCTCGTGCGTACACCACGGCCTGCGGTTCCAGCCCAACGAGGATGGAGGCGGGGAGGAGGGCGGGAAGGTCGTGGGGAGTTCACGTCGGTGGAGATCACCGTGCTGCACCATGGAAACCACCAACGGACCTCACTCTGGCAGCCGGCCGCGCGGAGCATCGAAGGTGACATATTATGCGGCTGAGATTGCATTGTTCGGTGATTGTGCTCCACCTGTTTTGCACTACTCTACGGTGATAAGGAAGCTCCACCTCGACTGATTGCCAGGCTGCTGATTGCAACATACTTGAGACGGTGCCTAATTCAAACCCTTTTATTAGCATATGCACATAGACTGCAATGGGATGATGAATAGCAGAATAGGATATTGTACGTAGTTCAGCAAACAAGTATTATTCTGAATGTCATAGGTTACTAACAATGCATTGCATAAGAATTTTGTGAATACCTGATCTTTTTTTTTGTGAATACCTGATCTTAATGCAGATAATTCAGGCTTTCCCATAGGCATATCAAGAACTCTTCGCCTCGAGCCATCGTCGCTCGCTGACGAAGGCCGACAATCGAAGCCCCGTCCAGATCAGGAGTCGCTGCTGAGGTTCGCTGTGCTCTCTCTCCCGTTGCACTTTCTGCATCTTTGTGCAATATTCTTATAGATTATCACATGCACGGAACATAATTTTAAGTTTCAGATTGGTATACTGAACAAGATACTATGTAGAAGAGTTCTCACATGCAGTATTTGCAAGTGTGTGTACACAAAGACTGATAACTACATGTGGTTGTAATAATCTTATCATCTATACCCGAGCCTTCTCTGCATGCATTGTCTAATAATTGTTCTTTTTAGATATGTTTTTTACATTTGATATGTTTTTTAATCATATCTAGATACTATGTTGCCAGTTTGTTTCATGGCATGTATCATCTGGGCCTTCTCTGAATAGCCTTCTTTGATAAAGTAGGAAAACAACACGAATGAAAATATTCAATACAAAGATCAGAGTGTTTGATGGTGATGAGGAAAGTCTTTGTGAGGTATAACTTCAAATTAGATTCTAAACTATATTTTTAGCTGTTGTTTTCCCTTCAAACAAGATGTAATGTTACATTTAAATATTAGTACATCAGCTGGAGTATTTGTCTACTGTATTGCTTATTCATTGCTATGTGTCGTAGATGTATTCAGTGCAACTTGGATCTTTGGAACTGACAACTACAGTCGCATATATGTATTTCATATTCACCTATATTTGTTCAGGATTGATCTCCACCACCTAATGCCTTTCGTCAATGGTGCAGCATCTCGCTGAAGCCCACTACAAATTCCTTTGAGACATGTATGACGACCATGACGTGGTCGTAGTTGCCGCTCGTCATATCTTCTTCTTATCAGCGTCCATATAACCTCCAGAAACCGCTGCCACATATACCGTTTGACGATACGAAGGTACTGGCTAACAAGGCTTCAGTTTAGCACTTCCACAACTAGGGAGACGAGTGCTTTACAGAGGTACATCCATGATTTATGAACTTGAGTTTAATATCTCAATCTATTGCAATAAGTTGTGAGTTCCTGATATGTTCATAGTTCACAAAATTATTTAGTTGTGAAGTTAGTAATAAATTGGTGTTTTAAGGTGAATCATGATGCGTTCGGGAGTACAAGTGAATGGACAGATGGAAGATGAATGGGAAATGGCAAAAGTTGTGGCATGGACATGAGGTGTGTTACCATGTGCCATTATGTCAGACTGTATTGAAATGGAGCAATGGGGCACAAAACATTCAGTGCTTTGATATATCTTATTATTGTATTATTGTCTCTTATGCTTGAACTTATTAGTTATGCCTAGATGACAGTGGAAAGATGAATGCAGATGTAGCCATGAAAATAAAATAAGATAATAAATCATTAATTTTGCTTGTTTCGATCTGGAGATATATGACAATTATACATAGATATGCATGTCTTCTCGGTTCTAGATATATGACAATTGGACATAGATATGCATGTATTCTAGGTTCTTATTAGAGGACATTGATGTTCACTCCATAATGGTCAATAACACAGCTGCCACCTTGACAAGGGTTTGGCTTTAAATCTCTTCGGCTTGTCGCCTTGCTGATTTTTTGTTTTAGTCACATAAACATGTTTGCTCACGCCTTTTATTATTTTCAAATGTCCTCTAAATTCCTTTGTAAATTTATGAATGATCTTCCTACTTTATTTCGGGTAGGTTGAATGGATGATTCAATGTATATGTATTGCCACTGCCATGTAGGTTGATAGCTCGATGGTAAGTTTAATGTGAGGATACCGCCATATGACCATACGATTCTGGTATGCATAGCAAAAATATTTACGAAGCATATCAACAACTATATCTGAAGCATAAGTGTCCTCTGTCTTGCAGTTAGTCTTCAATGTATTTCTTTCTTTATAAAAAACGTCAATCTGTTCCTCGCGTATATCTTTTCTAACATGTCAATTCTTCTACGGTGCAGCTGTAGCATCAAAATATTAATTAACCAATTGCAGTTTAATTCCTTGGATTCTGATGCATATTCTTGTAGCAGCAAGTGTGCGACCCTCTTGGACGGTGATGAAAATTCGCTTGGGGAAGCTTAACTTGGATTCCTGGTTTTGGGGTGGAGAAATCAAGATATCTACATCGTCCGTTTCGTGCATTGGCTATTTTCAAGTTCAGAAGAATTTATTGATGAACGTGAATATGAAAAACTTATTCTCTTTTTTAATGCTAGATAGACTATTCGTTATCTGAATAATGAGAATAATTAAACAGTTTCTCTTAAATTTTACTAAAGTTCTTGTACAACGATACATGTAGTTTTTACTACAGTTGAAATATGAATTTGATCAAGAGAAAGAAAGGAAGAATAAGAACATGTGATAATGAATTTCGGAGACAGATGTAATAGAGGGAGGATATAACGGGATATTGTACTATGGAGACGTGCGGTGCACGTGCACACTAACTAGTATCATGAAGGATAGATAAGCTGGGTTGGGATTACCGGTCCGGTTAGGACTCTGGTTGCCGATGGTTGGACTTTCGGATCCGACCTGAACACGACCCTATTCCCTCTTCTATATCTATCGTCTTGCACCGTTTGCCAATTGCTCAGTAGCATACTCGCATCCATGGGATCCGCCTTCTCCTCCTCCTGTGTTGTTGTTGTATTAGACGAATATTTTGGGAGAACTAGCTCAACCCTTTTGGGGCGGCTGTCTTATATATTTATAGGAGGCCAAGTGATCCAATACGTGTACATACGCACAGGTTACAAAGACACGCTATACAAAGTCTAACATTCTCCCTCAATCTCAACTCACTCCTGGTGAAGCAACGAGGTTGAGATTGCGCCTACAGACCTCAAACAATGGCAAAGGTAGTGGCTTGGTGAAGATGTCTGCAAGTTGATCTTTTGAGGAGATGAATTTGATCTATAGTAGCTTCTGTGCGACGTGTTCCCTCACAAAGTGATAGTCAATCTCTATGTGCTTGGTCCGTACGTGGAACACCGGGTTGGACGATAGAAACGTGACACCAATCTTGTCGCACCATAGGGCCGGTGGATGAGGTTGGGAAACGCCTAACTCCTAAAGGAGGGACTCAACCCATATAGGCTCTGCAGTTGCATTGGCAACGGTCTTGTACTTGGCTTCTGTATAACTGCAAGAGACAGTGGCTTGCTTACGTGCACTCCAGGCGATCAAATTAGGACCCAAGAACACAGCATATCCCCCGTGGAGCGCCTGTCGTCTAGGCACCCAGCCCAATCAGCATCAGAGAAAGCAGAGAGTACTCCTGATGAACTGGGTCGCAGGTGAAGACCGAAAGACGCAGTAAGGCTCACATAACGAAGGATGCGTTTAACAGCAGACCAGTGCACGTCAGTAGGGGCATGAAGATACTCGCAAGCCCTGTTGACTGCAAAGGACAGATCCGGACGCGTGATCGTCAGATACTGCAAGCCACCAACAATACTGCGGTACTCTGTCGCATCCTCAGGGGACAAAGGAGCACCATCAGCAGCCGAGAGCCTGTCAGTGGAGGACATAGGTGTGGGCGACGTCTTGCATTTGAGCATACTGGCCCGACGCAAGAGATCAAGAGAGTACTTCTTCTGGGTGAGAGTCAAGCCAGTAGAGCGATGAGCAACCTCAATCCCTAGGAAAAAGTGTAACTGGCCCAAATTCTTGACAGCAAAATCAGCACCAAGAGCAGAAATAAGAGCATCAGCAGCCGTCGAGGAATAAATGACCAGGATGATGTCGTCCACATACACAAGAAGGTACATGGTCACACTCTGCCGCTGAAATAAGAATAGCGAAGTATCTGTCGTCGAGGGGACGAAGCCATGAGTACGAAGAGCAGAAGCCAAGCGAGCGTGCCAGGCACGAGGCACTTGCTTCAAGCCATAGAGAGCCTTCGTCAGACGACAGAGGTGGTGAGGCTGAGCATGATCAAAAAATCCAGGCGGTTGTCGTATATATATCTCTTCCTCAAGGAGACCATGAAGAAAAGCATTCTACAGATCAATCTGACGGAGAGACCAACCTCGAGACACTGCCAAAGACAGGAGGAGCCGAATGGTGGTGGGCTTGATGACAGGGCTGAACGTGTCCTCATAGTCCAGTCCATGGCGTTGTTTGAAGCCCTTAGCCACAATACGCGCATTGTAGCGCTCAATAGAACCATCAGCATGTTCCTTCACCTTGAACACCCACTTCAAATCAATGATGTTGACGCGAGGTGGAGGGAGAACAAGTGTCCAGGTCTTGTTTTGCAACAGAGCCTGATACTCCTGTTCCATAGCTGCCCTCCAATGCGGGATGCTCATCGCGGCCTGATAACTGCGCGGTTTAGACATCGGATCCTCCACAGCATGGGCCATGCAAGCGGCCAGCCAAGCCACGGTGTCGTCGGTGCGCTCCTTAGGACGCAAGATGCCACTCTGACTGCGCATGCGTGCATGCTCAACCGGCAGCGCTGGAGCAGCATGAACAACCGGCGGTGAGGTGCGATGGCAGCGAAGCGGCGATGAAAGCGGCAGCGAGGCGAGACCGGCCGGAGGCAGGGCTGAGCTGGCGAAGAAGGCCCAGGAGGTGGTGTCTTGGGCGGAGGCGAGACCGACCGTGGGCAGCGAGCGATGGCGAGCCGACCAGTGTGATGCGTCGGCCGGCGGCGTCGCCGGTGGCGAGGCGGGGCCAGGGGATGTCTGGCGGGACGATGGCGACATGGGCCGCGCGAGGACCGGTGCCACGACCAGCCCAAGCGGGGGGAGGGGGCGGGCGACACGCCAAAGGGCGCCGAGGCGCTGGCGGGCACGGGACCGGGGGCATGCACATGCACCCCGGGATCGACGTGAGGCACTGCAGTGTGCTCCAGGGCATCCGGTAGGAGTTCAAGGCGAGCTCCGCGACCAATTCCTACACCATGATTAGGCAACAAAGCAGGCGGGTATGCAACATCTTTAAATTGGCTAGGAAAAGTAGGAGATGAATGCATGGATGGGTGAGTGGTGGGTGTGTGTGGCATGGCTGAAAAAGGGAAATTGTTCTTATCAAAGACAACATCACGAGATATGTAGACACGATTAGTTGGCACATGAAGGCATTTGTAGCCTTTGTGGAGAGAATTATACCCAAGGAACACACATTTTTTAGACCGGAACTCAAGTTTTCGACTATTATATGGGCGAAGATGAGGGCAACACGCACACCCAAAAACTTTAAAGAAGGTATAATCAGGAGTTTCATGCAGGATAAGCTCAATAGGGGTTTTCATATTAATGACACGCGTGGGTAGCCTATTAATAAGAAAACATGTGGTAGCAAAAGCATCACTCCAAAACCGAAAAGGGAGAGAAGCATGAGCAAGAAGTGTAAGACCGGTCTCAACTATATGACGATGCTTGCGCTCAACGGCGCCATTCTGCTGGTGTGTATGTGGACATGCCAAACGGTGAGAGATCCAAAGCTTATTAAAGAACGTGTTGAGGTTGCGATATTCGCCCCCCCCCCTGTAACACCCCCCGGTCACTCCGGACCGACGACTGTCACTTCTGGCAGCTCAATAGGATCTCTAGACTAGCCCCACAGACCAACACTAGTCTTTTCTGCGCACTTTGTCCTCACTCATGCGCACCCGGTTACCCACTTCCCGGTCGGTCACCCATCCTAGAATTGCTCTAGGCCAAGCACGCTTAACCTTAGAGTTCTTTTCGAATGAGCTTCCGGAAAAGAAGTTGCAACTTGTTGGTATAGGTTTCCTATCAATCCTATTGAGCCATGCGTCAGGGTCTCACATACACCCACCCTTAGAAGATCGACGTCCTCGTCGATCAACCTAAGCTAAGGCGTCCCCTCTTGGCACGTACGTGCGTCCGGTCTTGACACATTGCCATGTCGTGTCCACTCGGCCACAGCGCCATGCTACACATGTCATGTGACCCACACTGCGCCCATGTAACCGCGAGGTCGGCTCGATACCAATTTGTAACACCCCGGTCACTCGGACCGGGTATCACTACAGCAGCTCAATAGGATCTCTAGACTAGCCCAGGACCAACACTAGTCTTTTCTGCGCACTTTGTCCTCACTCATGCGCACCCGGTTACCCACTTCCCAGTCGGTCACCCATCCTAGAATTGATCTAGGCCAAGCACGCTTAGCCTTAGAGTTCTTTTTGAATGAGCTTCCGGAAAAGAAGTTGCAACTTGTTGGTATGGGTTTTCTATCAATCCTATTGAGCCATGCGCCAGGGTCTCACACCCCCCCAATCGGACTGAACATGAATAATCCTATGCTTGAGAAGACGTTCGACATGCTTTTGGAACTAAACAAAGATATCAAACACATCAGACTTACGCTTAATAAGATAAAACCAAGTGAATTGACTATAAGCATCAATAAAACTGACATAATAGTTGTGACCACTAACAGAGGTTTGTGAACGACCCCAAACATCTGAAAACACAAGCTCAAGAGGACTCTTAACTTCTCTACTAGATGAAACAAACGGGAGCTGATGACTCTTGCCTTGCTGACAGGCATCATACACAGCTATCTCTTTATTGCTAGGCTCTAATGGCAGCTCATGACGCTAGATTACATGACGTACTATGGGAGTGGCAAGGTGACCAAGTCGAGAGTGCCACTGTGAGGAGGGCACACGAACACCGCTGAAGACTCGAGAGACCGAAGGATCCTCCAGACGATACAAGCCTTGGCTTAGGCGACCACTAAGCAGAATGTCCCGAGTAGCTCGATCCTTTATAAAAAGATCAAAAGGGTGAAATTCACATAAGACATTATTATCAAGATTAAGCTTAGGGGCAGACAAGAGATTACGAGTCACTGAGGGAACTCATAGGACATTACGAAGATGAAGCTGCCTATTAGGATGACTAGTGATGAGAGATGTTTGGCCAATATGAGAGATGGGCATACCTACGCCATTGGCGGTGTGGACCTTGTCGTGCCCATGATAGGGCTGGTGGGTGGTGAGCTTGCTGAGCTCACTCGTCAGGTGATCCGTGGCGCCAGTGTCCATGTACCAGGTAGGAACAACAGGGTAGGATGGTGTCGACCCCTGCTCCTTGACCTTGGCAGCGACGTGGGCTGCTAGTGCAGGCGCGGCGGGGCCATAGTCGGCCATCTCGGATTGGCGCTCGTTCCCTTGACCGTTGTTGCTGATGCCATGGAAGCTCTTCTGGAAGCGCTTGTGGCACTTGGACGCGAGATGGCCCAGGCGGCCACATAGCTGGCAGCAACGGTTGAAGTCGTAGCGCCCCCCACCCGAGGTCGGTGCAGGGGGTGGGGCGGTCTTGGCCGCAGGCGGGGGAGAAGCCGTGGCGCCAGGGGACGCGGGCATGCACTGGCCGCGAGCGGCACAGTAGGCGGCGGCCTGGTCGGTGATGGCGCCAGTCGCACGACGAGCCTCGATGCACTGCTCCATGAACAGGAGGCGCGAGTAGAGCTCGTGGGGAGTCATCGGTGGCTTGGCGCTATTGACAGCCTCTGCCAGGTTGTCGTACTCGGTGTCGAGCCCTTGCAAGATGAAGCCAGCGAACTCCTCGTCACGGAGGGGCTGGCCGATGGAGGCGAGTGTGTCCGCCAAGACCTTGACCTTGTGGTAGAAGGTGGCGGCAGAGGAGTCCAGCTTCTTGACCTCGTCAAGCTGCCGACGAAGCGCCATAGTGCTCGACGTGGAGACGATGGCAAAGGCGGTCTCCAAGGTAGTCCAAGCATCCATGGAGGTCGCGGCAAAGAGGACGAGGCCAGCGACCCCTGATGACCCACAAGTGTAGGGGATCGCAACAGTCTTCGCGGGTAGTATTACCCAATTTATTGATTCGACACAAGGAGAGCCAAAGAATACTTGCAAGCCTTAACAACTGAGTTGTCAATTCAGCTGCACCTGGAAATAGTTCTTGCTCACAGAAGTTTATCAGTAGTAATAGTTTGATAGTAACAACAGCAAAGCAACAGCAGCAGTAACAGCAACAACGAAACATGAGCAGTAGTAATAGTAACGGTAACAGTAGGATTCGAGTGCGGTAGGCATAGGGATGGGTGGACGGGCATTGCATGGACGAGTCTAAACATGTAACTTCAAGATCTAGGGCATTGCAGATAAATAATAACAAGCATCCGAGTACTAAACAATCCTAGGCATGTGCTCCAAATATAGTCATACGTGCTCGCAATGAGAACTTGCTCAACATCTTATGTCCAGCCATCCTGTGGCAGCGGGGCCTCTAGGGAACTACTGGCAATTAAGGTGCTCCTTTTCATAAAGCACCGGAGAAAAGCATTAACACTCCGTGAACACATGTGATCCTCACACCACATCCATCCCCTCCGGTTGTCCTAATTATTGTCACTTTGGGGCCTTTGGATCCGGATAATGATATATGTACACAACTTGTAGATAAGATCACAAACAATAGTATCATAATGATTCAATAATAAGTTCAGATCTGAGATCATGGCACTCGGGCCCTAGTGACAAGCATTAAGCACAACAAGTTGCAACAAAGTCAAATAGCACTAATAGAGATACTAGGCACTATGCTCTAACGGATCTTATTCGATTACATGATAGAACTCATCCAATCCCTACCATCCCCAAGCCTACAGCGGGGGATTACTCACTCATGGATGAGGGAAACATTGGTGGTTGATGGAGATGCGTTGGTGATAACGATGGCGATGATCCTCTCCAAATTCCCCGTCCCGGCAGGGTGCTAGAACGAAGTTTCTAGATCCGAATCTTGGTTTCCGGTGGCGGCGGCAGAGCAGAACTCTTTCTAAAAAAACTATCAAACCCCCTCGGTTTTTAGGTCGAAAGGCAACTTATAGGCGCAAAGGGAGGCCGAGGATGCACTGGGGTGGCACCCCCCTCAGTCTTGAGGTCGTGGGCG
This sequence comes from Avena insularis, assembly GCA_023614405.1. NCBI lineage: Eukaryota > Viridiplantae > Streptophyta > Magnoliopsida > Poales > Poaceae > Avena > Avena insularis. The sequence goes on from CM042695.1 coordinate 94,498,165, forward strand.
CACTTGGGGTGGGTCTGGGCCCCCAGGCCTCCTCTCTGTCTCCCCTTCTGGCTCCGTGGATCTTCTGGTGAAATATAATTTTTGGCATATTTTCCGGGATTTTTCCTGATAGTTGATTTTCTGCACAAAAACAAGACACCAAGGTAATTCTGCTGAAAACAGCGTCAGTCCGTGTTAGTTGTATCCAAATCACATAAGTTTAGAGGAGAAACAATAGCAAAGTGTTCGAGAAAGTAGATACGTTTTGGACGTATCAACTCCCCCCAAGCTTAGCTTATTGCTTGTCCTCAAGCAATTCGGTTGAAAATTGAGTGCGATAAAAGAACTTTCACGAACACTTTGCTTCATATGATGTATATATTCTCAGCACAGGATTAGATGCTTAGACAATTCATAATAAGGAGTACGCAACTAAGTCTACTCAATAGTAATTGCAAGCTATTAAGATAAACCAACTCAATAATAATAAGTAGCATGAAACATAAACATAAGCAACATTGCAACGCTCATAGTAAGGTATGATAGAGTGGTGTCTCGCTTGCCTTTGTTTGAAGAGCACAATATGAAGTTCACATGAAGACTAGAGATAAAGATATCAGAGATACAAGCATCAAAGTCATGACATAATTAACCAAGTTTTGGAACAAACACAAGAATGGCAACTATGCTCTCAAGAAGGTGCTCATAGAATAAGTGGCGACTCAACAAAATTGTGAAAACGGTTTTGTGAAGGTTTGAAAGGCTTCCTAATGATGAAAGAAGGTACTCGTTAGCTTTGAGCTCTCATTGCCCCTATCATAGGCATCTTCATGTGGTTAAGGTGAAAGTGAGGTCCACTCTGAATCATATGCTTGACAGACTATAGGCTGGAAATCCCAAGTCCCTTGAGTACGAGGGTCGCTCCGCATGATACTCAACTTTGGTCACCTGAAAGTTCTTGTCGTTGTAAATACATGCATATCATCAAGAACTGCCAATGGAGTACCCCTTGCATATGGTACATTAGCTTTCCTATAACCAAAATGACAAGGCAATCAGACAATGAGCATCCCAGCAATCTTTTTATTTACCATATGCATAGCTTTTTTATTGAGGATGCCTCCTAGATGCTCATTACAGTGATGCTGCAAGTTTCCACCATGATTAGGCATGGCTTAGGCTAGAGGCCCAGGCGTTTCTCTAACATAATGTATAAAATCCATGAACTCACAACCTCCCCTTTTATTTCACATCATCGACATCCGTAAACAAAAGAGCAAAGTATCAACTGGATGAGATATCCAACAGGTGTTGAAAGCGTTCCCCATGACAGCACGGTTCTGCTGACTCCCAGCATATAATAAGCAAGCATATAACTTTCATGGACTAGTCATAATGGTTCAAGATTATTAAGCGCAAGGAATAAAGTGTGACATCAAGTTCCTGAGAGCTTAACTAACTAACTTTCTCAAAACAGACAAACATTTTATTTTGGAAGAAAACACGGCATATATAAAATATGCACTGAAGTAGCAAATGATGCTAATGGGTAGGTAAGGTGGACACAGCTGGAAATATTGCTTTTAAGGAGTTGGAAGCACAGGTAGAGCATATACTCAGTGCAAGTGAAGGCTGGCAATAGAGAGGGAGCAACAAATGAGAGAGCAATAACTGTCATAATCATGCTTGCAACAAAATATTACTAATTATGGCATGAAAGTGATACAAGAACTCTGAGGAAAAATAAATCATCGAGGCTTACTGACTATTGATTAGTCATATGCATGCGTGAGCATGTGCCAAGTCGATTCACATGAACAGTCAGAGGAGGATACCACAATATCATACCAAAGTATGAATAAAACAATGCAAGCAAACATTCATATGACATGCTACAAACTATTAGCAAGCTGGAGCTAATCATAGACCAGCAAGAACTACTAAGCATCCATAATGACATACACCTTACACAAACAGGCTAAACATGCTCACAGTGATGAGTATATGTACAAAAATGAAACAAATAGAGTTTGTTACCAGCCTCTTACCACACCTCGAGTTGTCTTAGTCTTCATTATTGCCTTTCACTTGTGTGACTTGAATATTAACATGAAACCAAAATCCACTGAGGACGGATGAACCCTACAATTAACTCATAAAACCAAAGAAGAACAACAAATATTTTTGGTGTTTTTGATTTTTTAGAAACAAGCAAACAAAGAACAACCAAACAAAAACAAAGCAAACCAAACAAAGCAAAATCTTTTTGGATTTCCCTTTTTAAGGCAAACCAAAGCAAAGAAACAAAGAAACAAACCAAGAGAAACAACGAAAATATTTTTGGTATTTTTGTGTTTTTAGAAGAAGCAATAAATACCAAAAAGAAAGCGAAACAATGGATATACAAAGAACCAACCGAACATGATATATATATGAGTGTGATGTCGGTATACCTCCCCCCAAGCTTGGGCTTTTGGCCTAAGTGGGGCTCAATCCCATGGTGCCCAAGTAGATGCACCTCCGTAGTATCTCGAGGAAGCTCCCTCGTCCTAGTATGAGCTCGAGGCCTCCCATGTGTAATACGCAGGAGGGTCGTTTGATGGTGCTTCCTCCTGATAGTGCCCATGGAAGTTAAGAGAACGCAGGTTGTCGTCCATCTCCACCTTCGACCGTGACCAAGGTCCCTGATAAATACTGAACAAAGTGGTTTGGGGTAGAGGGATCTCTCTCTCTTCCCCGTCAGTAAACAACATTCTATAAACCAAGTTCTCAAGAGTAGAGCTAGTGGTGACAAAGTGGTGCGCCTTCATGTTAGCAAGATCAAGCCTCTGAGGAGCCAAAACTGTATCATGTGGATCAACAACAATGTCCAAAGTAGCAACAATACGAGTAGCAATAATTCCCCTATAAATGGGTCCCTTAGCAGCTAAACAACGAGCAATGAGGGAACCAAGATTATACTTATCCTCACCGTTGAGCGCAGCAGCTAAGAAGGCCAATTGATAGTTGGAAATATTATTAGTGTTCTCCCTACCAAGAACACTGGTGGTAAGATAGTAGGCAAAGTACCTGATGGCTGGAAGTTGAATATTCTTTATCTTCCCTCGTTGAGCTCTGTGGTCATCATCATTGGTTATTCCTCGGTAAAGCTCCAACAAATCAGCGGGAAGAGCTGGAATCTTATTTGATGACCCAGTTGTACCAAGTCCCAGGGCCTTGCAAAATTTCTTCAAAGACATTGAATGAGCCCTGTCATAAATTTTTGAAAGACACAGAGGGCTTGAACATGCTGTTAATAAAGGAGAAACTCTCCACAAATGTTTTCGTAAGCACAGCATATTGTGCACTCTCATCCTGCATGAAACTTGTTAGACCAGCCCTCTGAATCAAAGTCATGAAATCTTTAAGAATCCTAGCAGCTTGCAAGAAAGTTTGGCAAGGAAAGGTGGAGGGGTGCGCATCCCCTTCATCTCCCTCGTCACCAAATCGCGGAGTGATGAGATCCTCATTGTATGAGGGTCTAGTACTGTTAGATGACCTTGGAAGCCTTGCCCTTCTAGGTGCATCACTCTCAAATATATCACCAAAAGTGTGGTGGTCCATGACTTCACTTTTCTGAAATTTTAAACAACCATCAAACCAAGTGATTTCTAAGTTGATAAATGATGAGCAACTACTATAGGAACTTGTAGGGGTTCGTAGCATGGAAAACAAAAAAAATTCTACCGCATACAAACAAACAAGCCAAGATCTATCTACTAGATTGTAGCAACGAGTCAATGGAATAACTCACCCTCGAAGATTCCAAAGTGTTTAACGAGAGCGGATTCTCGTGGGTGATGTAGCCGTACTCTTGCCGATCTCAAGATCGTGTAGACGATCCTTCCGCGCCAAGTTAAGAGCGCTCCCGCAGCTTGGTCACACGTTCGATTTTCGATGAAGACCTTCCTCTCCCTTGTTCCAGTGCAGCGGAGGTTGTAGCACTCTCCTCGTGATTTTGGCGGACTGACGGCGTGGTACCGAAGTAGAGGGATATCTCATGAGGCTTCGCCTTAAGCCGGAGCGAGTATGGTGGACTATGAGAGAGGCCTCGGTGATCTAGGGTTTAGACACACCAAGGAGAGAGGGCTAGGCCGGCGGCTAGGGATTGGGGAAGCCCAAGTTGGCGGCTAGGGTTTACCCTAGGCGGCGGCAGCAGGAGGTGGTGGCGCCGGCGGCTTGGGGCTAGGGTTTTGGTGAGGCAAGGTGTAGTCTTGGAGGGGCATCCCTGCCCCTCCTTATAAAGGTGTGAGGGCGCGGCCAAGGGGAGGGGATTCCCTCCCCAACTCGGCTTCCAAGGCCGACGGGTGGAGGGAGAGGAACTCCTCCCCAAGTAGGTTTCCTACTCTCCCTCCACCAAGCAAACTTGTCGTTTGACTTTTCAAATTGGCGTTTGACTTTTCAAACTAGGATTTGATTTATCCCTTTATTTTGCTCAGCGATGACACCTAGTACATGATGCAACCATTCCAACTTGTTATGACACATTCATGTACCCTTCCCCTCCGGAGTGCCGGACCTTCCAGAACCTTCTAGAACATTCCCGATGAAAACACCGGAACCATTCTCCAACCCCGAAACAGGACTTTCCTTATATGAATCTTATTCTCCGGACCATTCCGGATCCCCTTGTGATATCCCGGATCCCATCCGAGACTCCGAACAACATTCGGTCTCTTACTCATTATTCCATAACTACTCAACAACATCGAATCCTTAAGTGTGTCTCCCTACGGTTCGTGAATTATGCGGACATGATCGAGACACTTCTCCGAACAATAACCAATACAGGAATCTAGAAATTCATATGGCTCCCACATATTTCTACGATTACTTTGCGATCGAATGAACCACTTACATACGATACCAATTTCCCTTTGTCTCATGATAGTTTATGTAACATCCCAAAAAAATCATAATTTCAAAGTTTGCATATCATTCATGCATGCATATAGATTTGAGATCAAATTTCAAACTCATTTCAGAAAAACAAGAAGCACATAGTGCTATGATTTTATGTGAGCAGATTCAAATCAAATGGCTATCCCCATTTGAAAGTTTGATTGATTATAAACCAAGGTTTGTTGCCTTCCATGAAGATAGGTTTGAGTGTGGAATTTAAACCAAGTTTTTCAAATTGGAAATGGGTTCAAAAACCATTTTTCAAATTTTGCAAACCAAGTGCCAAGTCTCTGTTATTTTGATCTCCAAGCTTGACCAAGCCTTTGCAAAGCAACCACTTGCTTTTATGCCTATATTAGAGACTACTGTACCCTGCAAAAACCCCAGAAAGATTTGAATTCAAAAAGAGTTTGAATTCATTTCAAAACCATTCCTGAAAATCGAAATAGAAAAAGAAAAGGAGTAAACAAAAGAAAAGGGTCGAGCGCAAGGAATCTAGCCCAGCATCGGAACAGGCCCAGTTAGCCCACCTGGGCCATTTCTTTTCCTTCTGCACGCGCGAGCACACCCACTCAGCCGCTGACAGCCAGACCCCACACCCCCTCTACTTATTTCACGCTAAGCGGCCCCGGCCCATGTCACCGTCTTCCCTGATTCCAGACGACCTCCGCCGCTGCCCGTTGCTGCACTGATTTCGCGAGCTTAATTGGCATTGATGCAGCGAGCGTTTCTTGTCGAGCCTCGGGCTATAAGATCCCCCCTCCTCGCGACCATTTCCCCCCAAACAATTTCGCCTCCACGCCACCAGGCTGCCCACAACTCGCACGACGCCGCCGCTGTTCCGACGACTGCGTCGGCGAATTCCGGTGAGTTCCGTGCTCCCCTCTGTCTCTCGTTCATGCTATCAAGATCAGCAAGTCCTTGCGCACCTACTTACACTTTCCTTTTGACCTCGCATGACCTGTAGCTCCAGCAACGTCGACGACCGGCCGCCACCATTCTCTGCACGAACTCCGGCGACTTCCCTCCGTAAGTAGCCACCGCCCCTTGCCCTCTGACTTGTACACCTAGAATCTACGTCGATGTGCGCATCTAACGGTACCCTTATCTTGGCTTAGCGCGACGAGGAACCTCGCCAACGTCGACGACTGACCGTGCCCGACGTCTGCCTCTACTCCGACGAGAAATCCTCGCCGTATCCGCGCGCCCCTCGACGAACCAAAGCCACCTCGAGCTTCAGCACGCCACTGCGATCCTGGTAAGCGCCTCCTTGCTTCCCCGGGCGACCTAGAGCGCTAGCACCGCCGCAGTCAGATGCGCTGCCGCTAGCACCGCTCGTTTCTGGTTAGGAGATTTTTAGCCGTCAGATCTAGATCCTACGCGTAGAAATAGTTCACTTAACGAAGGGGCATGGACAGATTTGAGCCGTGCAGCATTAGTTAGATCCAACGGCATGGAAGGGTGATCCGGTGCGAACCGATACGCGCCAGTAATATCGTGACGCGTGGCTAGGGCTGATTCAAAAATAGAAATTCAAATCAGATTTAGATCAAATTTTCAAAGGGCTATAACTTGAGTTTCCCACGTTAGAATTTTGCAAACTTTATACCGTTGGAATCAGTGAATCAAGGCCTTTCTGAATCTGCAATGTGTTTAACAAATAGTATCTGTTAAAATGACTTTGTATGCAGAAACATGTTTAGGTCCATTTTGAGTATAGTTTTTGTTTAGCAAATTGTTTTAGGGCTAAATAAGTTTAGTTAGCAAACTTTGTGACTTGTTATGTTTCTGTATCATGCACTTGCTTGGTAGAGTTTTCAAAATCATCACTTAGTAATTTCTTGCATGCATGCATTCATATTTTTGATTGTATATAAATTGTGTGTAATTGTATGCTACAAATTTTTGTGTAGATTTTGCTAGTGACTGTGATTGTGAAGAGTGCTACTCTCCCCATTACCAAGGCAAGTGATACTTCATGATATTTCCACCCTTTATTTTGAATAAGCATTAGAATTATTTTTGCTAAGTCTTGCATGCTACTTTTGCCAAATGCTATGATGGGAAATCCTATGTAGTGTAGAATTGTAGAATTGCTAGGGAATTTTTTTTTCTAAGTTAAGTTACTATACCATGCTTAGCCTAGCTAGTAGAAAACAAGGGTTGGTAAAGAATGTACATGCTATGGTGAAATAATTCTAAGTCCTTTGGGACTCATGCTTTTCTTAATAAAACAACTAAGTCAATGAACTTCCTGGGTGGAATGGGACTTGAATGGTGGTTTTTGGTTGAGTGGTTACACAAGGCCATGGATTTGGCTTATGTATCTCACTTGTGGTATGCCACCTAGGCACAAAGGGATTTGGAGGCCAAGTGTTGAGAAAGCTTACAATGCAACCACTTGGCAATATGGGCTCTGCCTTGATCATATAGGTTGCTAGAACTTAGTCATTTGGACAGTTGGTGGTAGTGGGATGATAGGTTGGAACGCGTCCATTTGACTAAGGAAAGGCTTCTGAAAGGTCATGTCTTGGGAAACCAAGTCTGGTGGGGAAAGTGCACAACCTCTGCAGATGGAAAAATCTAAGTACTTAGCCAAGTCCATGGCAATGGACAAACTGAGCATCAAGACATGGAAGCTACAAGAATCTCATCACTCCAACTTCTAAGTAAAACTTGTGGGTGAACAAGGGTGAAGGACCCCAATGTCTATTGGTGGTTTCTTGGGAAGTTTTGACAAAGAAAAACTTAGTGATTTCAACTAATAGGAAAAAAAACCTATTTTGAGCAAAGCAAGCCAAGCTACACTTAGCCAAAATGCATATAGTAATATAGTCCACTTAAAATAAACTAAGGTATCACTTGCCAATACTATTCCAAAGTATTGACCCTCTGTGGCTGTAACTTGTGATGTTGTAGGTTACTTCGATGATGAGTAGGAGTCATGAGTCTACACTCAACATGCTTGCCTGTGGCACATGAAGATGAAGACTTATGTTTATTGTCTTATTCCATAAACTCTTGTGTTAGGCCTTTGGCCCTGAGTTGTAAAAGACTATGTTTTATCTCTGGAATGAATGTAATAAACGACCTTTGTATCTGTGTACTTCATCTTAAACTGTGGATGCTAGCATTGATCCAGGGACTAGCATTGCAATCACAGGGATCCTTTTCCTTTACAAAGGAGGGATCTTACAGATGGTATCAGAGCACTGTGTTGCCTGTAGGATTATGACCCTAGGATTGGAAACCACTAAAGAAAAAAAAATTAACTACTTCTACACTTGTCTATTCTTCTCGTAAACTTTTCTAATCTTCTCATTCTCATCTCTATTTGTAGATGAACTCCATCAACGAAGCCGTGAAGAAAGGACCACTCATGACCATGACCTTGGAGTGTGAAACTGAGTTTCCCAAAATTCTCAAGGACCTCATGGTGGCAATGGAAGCACATGGTGCAGCTGTATACAAAGGCTTTCCAGTGATGGATGAAGGAGTGGAGTACTGGTGGGTGCAACTTCACTTGTACAAAAACAAGGAAGACAACCACAAGGAAAGAGGCTTCTGCATGTACACCAACACTGTGATGCACACCACATTCTTTGAGTCAGCCAGAGAAGCAGCTTGGAGGACTATCAAAGAACTAAGTGCTAGAGTCAAGCGTAATGCTCAACATCCACAAAGACTTAGAGAAAGAGAAGGAACTTACCCAAGAGTTGGAAGCCACCAACCAAACCTTAAGAGGAGATATTATAGACTTAGTGATGAATCATGTGAACAAGATAGGTGGATTGCTTCTAGGAACATTGTGCTAGCCACCAGATCTAGTGAGATAGGATTGTGAACGCACTTCGTTAGTTGGACCACCACCTATCACCTTATTTTCCAAAATGATACCTTAAATAAGTTTGGACCTTGATTGGTGTAATGGAATTATGTATGCATGACTTGTGTGATTTTTGTTCCATGGATATGTATGAAATGTTTGTCTTGTTTTATCTTAAATTGTGTTGTCCTAACTTTTCTATCTTATAAATAGATGCCTATTACCATCAGCACTGTTGAGGAGTTCCAGGGTACCCGTTTTGGTCCTCGTATCGTTGAGCTTACCACTTTGCTCAATCTCCCTCTTCCCACCATTATGGTGCACCCACTCACCAAGTTCGAGAGGAAGGACCTCTGGGGCTTCAAGGTGAACCAGCCCGGACGCCAGACGGAGCCTACTACGGAGGCCATCGTCTTCAAGCTTATGCACGATGACAGGGAGAGAGGCATGGAGGTCGTCATGCAGGACCTGATAGGACGTCTGTTAGGCCGTCACTCCCGACAGGTTAGGGGCACCCACTTCCACGTCTTCGGAAGACGTGATGGTGATGGAGAGTCCATCGACTTTGAGGACGACTCGAGGGACGCGGCAGAGCCGATACGTCTCTATCTCCAGGACTTAGAGTCTCTTATTAGGCACGTGGACACAAACAGGACCAACGTCATGCTCAGCAATGACGAGCTCCAGGTGCAGCTTCGCGAGAAGGACAAGCTTTTCGCACAGCAAGACGAGATAGTCAAGGAAATGGAGGCGAAGTTCGAGACCCAGGACCGCAAGTTCAAGAGTCAGGAGAAACGCGTCCAGGATAGGAACAAGAAGATCCGGGACATGACTGAAGAACTGAAGTCCAAGGATTTCGAGCTAGAACAGCAGCAGATGGTGATTGAGAGGCTTCGCTCCCAGAAGAGGGCTCTCAAGACCAAGATCGAGTCCTTGACCACTACTATTGAGGAGAACAAGACCGCGATGGAGAACGCAGGTCTTACTTTTGTCGAGGAGGAGATTGATGCTGATGAGTAGACTTGACTACTCGGTTATCTTTTATTATCGTACTTGTTATTCATGAACTTGTTATTGGACCATCCGACATGTGGATGGCTTGCCACTTGTGTGTTTTACCTTGAGAACTTGTTATTTTGTTGTTGAACTTTTATCTTTGTGTTGCATGCGATGTGTTTGCTTATGTGATGTAATGTGCATGAATCATATATGGGTATCTCATTCTTATCTCTATTTGAACAAACCACAGATGCCTCCCCGTCGTGCAAACCCCAACCCCAACAACATCACCCCGAAAATGCAACAAATGATGAATGCGCAAACACAGCTTATGCAAATGATGACAACATTCATCCAAAATTAGAACAACAACAACAACAACCCCAACAACAACAACCCTCCGGGCTTTGATATGCTCACCAGATTTCTGCGTTTGAGGCCAGCTAAGTTCTCGGGGACGACTGATCCCATGGTGGCCAATGATTGGCTACGTTCTGTGAACAAAGACTTAGTGACCGTAATGCACGGATGCTGAAAAGGTCAGGTTCGCAGCATCATTGGAAGGGCCACCGCCACATGGTGGGACAACTTCCAGATCACCACTCCTATTGATGAGGTGACTTGGGCTATCTTTGAAGATGGCTCGATCGCTCATATCTCATCAGGAATGATGAGCCTGAAAAAGAAGGAGTTTCACAACCTAAAGCAGTGCCACCGCAGCGTGGCTGAATATATAGAAGAGTTCAACAATCTGGCGCGCTATGCACCGGATGAGGTTGACACAGATGCCAAAAGAAAGGAAAAGTTTCTGGAAGGCTTGAATGATGAGCTGAATCTGCAGCTGTCTGTGGCATATGTTCCAACATATCAGTCTCTGTGTGACAAGGCTGCTATTTTGGAGAATAAAATGAAGCAAGTCGAGAGTAGGAAGAGGAAACACTCCGACAAGCACAGCTCGGGATTGTCTCACAAACGATCTCACTATGATGACAGTGGCAGCTCAGGATCCCATAAGCATGGGAAATTCAACAAGCACCACAACCACAACCGTCATGACAACAAGCATCACCGCAGTCATGACAATGACAAGTACAAGAACCACAAGAGTGGACATAAGAGCCACCATAGTGGAAATGGTAGTGGAAGTGGAAGTCACCGCAAAAGGGCATCAACAAAGTTGAATGCTTCAAATGCAAGAAGTGGGGCATTATGCTAATGAGTGCCCCGAGAAGAAAGTTGAAGGACCTAACAAGCCCAATCCTTTTCGAAAGGACAGGTTAACCACATCAATGTGGAGGAGGTCTATGAGGAGCACGATGTCATGCTGGTAAGTTCGGACTCAATTCCATTCCAGCATTTGTACTCTTTGATACCGGTGCATCTCATTCATTCATATCAAGAGCATTTGTTGAAAGAAATGAACTGCCGGTAGAAACTATTGGGTGTCCTATAAACGTAAGTTCTCCTGGTGGAGAAATGATAGTGAATTCAGGAGGCCATGACCTAGTCATAGAATTCGAAGTATAAGTTTCCGTTAACTCGATAATATTAAACTCCCAAGGTTTGGATGTCATTCGGAATGGACCGATGACTAAGTACAAAGGAGTGATAGATTGTGCCAGCCATACTGTCTCACTCACAACTCCGGATAATAAAAGGATCAGATTCAAGACCAGCTTTGGAGCAAAGAAGAGTATGCTAAATTCTCTTAAGGGGGTTAGCATGGACAAGTTAATTAGGTGTGAGTATCCGGATGTATTCTAAGAATTGCCAGAATGCCACCAGATAGAGATGTGGAATTTCGATAGATTTGGTACCGTTCGGACCAATAGCAAAGAGACCATACAAAATGTCAGTTGATGAACTGAAAGAGCTCAAGAAGCAACTAGGAGAACAGTTGCAGAAAGGATTTATCCAACCAAGTTCTTCATCTTGGGGAGACCCGGTATTGTTCGTGGAGAAGAAAGATAGAAGCCAAAGTTATGCATAGATTACCGTTCACTCAACGAGGTAACTATCAAGAACAAATATCCTTTGCCAAGAATCAATGACTTATTTGATCAGCTTGAAGGAGCATGTGTGTTCTCGAAGATTGATCTCCGGTCAGGCTATTTTCAACTCAAGATAAGAGAGCAAGACATACCTAAAACAGCATTCACCACAAGGTATGGATTGTATGAGTATACCGTAATGCCTTTCGGCTTAACCAATGCTCCAGCATACTTCATGAATATGATGAACAAGGTGTTCATGGAATTTCTTGGCAAGTTCGTTGTCGTTTTCATCGATGACATCTTAGTTTACTCTAAGAGCAAGGAAGAACATGAGGGACACTTGCGTTTGATACTTGAGAAGTTGAGAGAACATAAACTTTATGCCAAATTCAGCAAGTGTGAGTTCTGGTTAGAGGAAGTTGGATTTCTTGGTCATGTTATGACAAAAGATGGTGTAGCAGTTGATCCTGCTAAGGTTTCAGCTGTGACAGAATGGGAATCTCCCAAGAATGTGAAGGAAGTTCACAGTTTCCTTGGCTTAGCAGGTTACTACAGAAGATTCATTGAGAAATAATAGAAGGTTTCTAAGCCCATGACTGAATTGTTAAAGAAAGACAAAAGTTTTCTTGGTCTGAAGGTTGCGAAGTCAGCTTTAAAGAATTGAAGAAGAGACTTATGTGACACTCTATGTCTTGATTTGGAAAAGGATTTCCAAGTATATTGTGATGCGTCTATTCAAGGTTTGGGTGCCGTACTTATGCAAGACGGTAAAGTTGTGGCCTATGCCTCGAGACAACTCAAAACTCATGAAGTAAATTATCCTACTCATGATTTGGAGTTAGCCTCTGTCGTCCATGCACTCAAAACATGGAGACATTACCTTTTGGGAAAACGTTGTGAAGTGTTCACCGATCACAAGAGTTTGAAGTATATCTTCACCCAGAAGGAAATCAATATGAGACAAAGAAGATGGTTAGAGCTTATCAAAGATTACGACTTAAGTTTGCAATACCACCCCGGTAAAGCAAACGTTGTAGCGGATGCTCTAAGTCGTAAGGTATTTGTGAATGGCCTTACCAAAGGAGAATTGCCAGATGATTTGTGTAAGCAATTCAAAGAACTCAGATTGGAGATTGTACCTGAAGGACATCTCATGTCTTTAGATGTTCAACCCACTTTGTTGGACAAAATTCGAGAAGCTCAAAGGACTGATAAGGAGATTGAAGAGATTAAGAAAAATATTGACCAAGGGAAAGCTAAAAGTTTCCATGTAGACGAACAAGGTACTTTATGGCACGGGAAACGTATTTGTGTTCCACAAGATCCGGAAATGCGGAAACTAATTCTACAAGAAGCCCACAACTCTCCATATTCTATTCATCCGGGTAACACCAAAATTTATATGGACATGAAAGAAAGATTTTGGTGGAACAATCTCAAGAGGGACATCGCCAAGCATATTGCTTTGTGTGATGTGTGTAGTAGAGTAAAAGCGGAGCATAAAAAACCAGCCGGTTTACTTCAACCACTACCTATTCCTGATTGGAAATGGGACAAAATTGGTATGGATTTCATCACCGGATTACCAAGGACCAGATCAGGATATGATTCCATATGGATAGTAGTGGATCGCTTAACTAAAGTGGCACATTTCATACCCGTGAAGACAACTTATACAAGTGCCAAGTTAGCCAAAATCTACATGAGTAGAATTGTATGCCTTCACGGTGTGCCTAAGAGTATTGTGTGCGATAGGGGAACCCAATTCACTTCCCATTTTTGGAGATAACTACATGAGTCATTGGGAACGAGGTTGGAATTCAGTACTGCTTTTCATCCTCAAACCGATGGACAAACTGAAAGGACTAATCAAATTCTGGAAGACATGTTGAGGGCATGTGCCCTAGATTATGGAGCAAGTTGGGATGAAAGTCTGCCTTACGCAGAATTTTCCTATAACAACAGCTATCAAGCCAGCATTGAGATGGCACCGTTTGAGTTTCTCTACGAAAGAAAATGTACCACCCCATTATTATGGAATGGTGTGGGAGAATGAAGTTTATTTGGGCCAGATCTTATCAAAGAAGCCGAAGAGAAGGTCAAATTGGTTAAGGACAGGTTGAAGATAGCACAGTCCGATGTAAAAGCTACGCAGATCCTAAGCGTAGAGAAGTCACCTACGAAGTTGGTGATAGAGCCTATCTTAGAGTATCACCACTCCGTGGAGTGAAAAGATTCGGAGTCAAAGGAAAGTTGGCACCAAGATATGTTGGACCATTCAAGATTCTGAGTCGCAAAGGCGAAGTTGCTTATGAAATTGAACTGCCAGCATCTCTATCAGCAGTCCATAATGTATTTCATGTGAGTCAGCTTAAGAAATGTCACCCATAAATGGAAGAATCTTCTTTGAAGGATACCATACCTTTGGAAGAAGTTCAACTAGAAAGTGATCTCACTTATGAAGAAAAGCCTATCAAGATTCTTGAGACTGCAGAAAGAGTCACGAGAACAAAGACTATCAAGTTTTGCAAAGTGCAATGGAACCATCATACCAAAGAGGAAGCAACATGGGAAAGAGAAGATGATCTTCGGAAAGACCACCCTCACCTATTTGCTAACCAATCCGAATCTCGAGGGCGAGATTCACCTTAAGGGGGTTAGATTTGTAACATCCAAAAAAAATCATAATTTCAAAGTTTGCATATCATTCATGCATGCATATAGATTTGAGATCAAATTTCAAACTCATTTCAGAAAAACAAGAAGCACATAGTGCTATGATTTTATGTGAGCAGATTCAAATCAAATGGCTATCCCCATTTGAAAGTTTGATTGATTATAAACCAAGGTTTGTTGCCTTCCATGAAGATAGGTTTGAGTGTGGAATTTAAACCAAGTTTTTCAAATTGGAAATGGGTTCAAAAACCATTTTTCAAATTTTGCAAACCAAGTGCCAAGTCTCTATTATTTTGATCTCCAAGCTTGACCAAGCCTTTGCAAAGCAACCACTTGCTTTTATGCCTATATTAGAGACTACTGTACCCTGCAAAAACCCCAGAAAGATTTGAATTCAAAAAGAGTTTGAATTCATTTCAAAACCATTCCTGAAAATCAAAATAGAAAAAGAAAAGGAGTAAACAAAAGAAAAGGGCCGAGCGCAAGGAATCTAGCCCAGCATCGGAACAGGCCCAGTTAGCCCACCCGGGCCATTTCTTTTCCTTCTATAACTTGAGTTTCCCACGTTAGAATTTTGCAAACTTTATACCGTTGGAATCAGTGAATCAAGGCCTTTCTGAATCTTCAATGTGTTTAACAAATAGTATCTGTTAAAATGACTTTGTATGCAGAAACATGTTTAGGTCCATTTTGAGTATAGTTTTTGTTTAGCAAATTGTTTTAGGGCTAAATAAGTTTAGTTAGCAAACTTTGTGACTTGTTATGTTTCTGTATCATGCACTTGCTTGGTAGAGTTTTAAAAATCATCACTTAGTAATTTCTTGCATGCATGCATTCATATTTTTGATTGTATATAAATTGTGTGTAATTGTATGCTACAAATTTTTGTGTAGATTTTGCTAGTGACTGTGATTGTGAAGAGTGCTACTCTCCCCATTACCAAGGCAAGTGATACTTCATGATATTTCCACCCTTTATTTTGAATAAGCATTAGAATTATTTTTGCTAAGTCTTGCATGCTACTTTTGCCAAATGCTATGATGGGAAATCCTATGTAGTGTAGAATTGTAGAATTGCTAGGGAATTTTTTTTTCTAAGTTAAGTTACTATACCATGCTTAGCCTAGCTAGTAGAAAACAAGGGTTGGTAAAGAATGTACATGCTATGGTGAAATAATTCTAAGTCCTTTGGGACTCATGCTTTTCTTAATAAAACAACTAAGTCAATGAACTTCCTGGGTGGAATGGGACTTGAATGGTGGTTTTTGGTTGAGTGGTTACACAAGGCCATGGATTTGGCTTGTGTATCTCACTTGTGGTATGCCACCCAGGCACAAAGGGATTTGGAGGCCAAGTGTTGAGAAAGCTTACGGCAACCACTTGGCAATATGGGCTCTGCCTTGATCATATAGGTTGCTAGAACTTAGTCATTTGGACAGTTGGTGGTAGTGGGATGATAGGTTGGAACGCGTCCATTTGACTAAGGAACGGCTTCTGAAAGGTCATGTCTTGGGAAACCAAGTCTGGTGGGGAAAGTGCACAACCTCTGCAGATGGAAAAATCTAAGTACTTAGCCAAGTCCATGGCAATGGACAAACTGAGCATCAAGACATGGAAGCTACAAGAATCTCATCACTCCAACTTCTAAGTAAAACTTGTGGGTGAACAAGGGTGAAGGACCCCAATGTCTATTGGTGGTTTCTTGGGAAGTTTTGACAAAGAAAAACTTAGTGATTTCAACTAATAGGAAAAAAAACCTATTTTGAGCAAAGCAAGCCAAGCTACACTTAGCCAAAATGCATATAGTAATATAGTCCACTTAAAATAAACTAAGGTATCACTTGCCAATACTATTCCAAAGTATTGACCCTCTGTGGCTGTAACTTGTGATGTTGTAGGTTACTCCGATGATGAGTAGGAGTCATGAGTCTACACTCAACATGCTTGCCTGTGGCACATGAAGATGAAGACTTATGTTTATTGTCTTATTCCATAAACTCTTGTGTTAGGCCTTTGGCCCTGAGTTGTAAAAGACTATGTTTTATCTCTGGAATGAATGTAATAAACGACCTTTGTATCTGTGTACTTCATCTTAAACTGTGGATGCTAGCATTGATCCAGGGACTAGCATTGCAATCACAGGGATCCTTTTCCTTTACAAAGGAGGGATCTTACAGTTTACTTATCTGAGGTTTTGATCGTCGGTATCTCTGCATACCTAATTCAACCTCGTTACTGATAAGTACTCTTTTCTCGTTCCCGTGATATGTGATCCCTTGTGAGCCAGTCACATGCTTGCAAGCCAATTGGACGACATTCCACCAAGAGGGCCCAGAGTATATCTATCCGTCATATGGATGGACAAATCCCACTCTTGATCCATGTGTCTCAACCAATACTTTCCGAACACTCAATGCCACCTTTATAACCACCCAGTTACGGTGTGGTGTTTGATGTCATCAGAGCATCCTTCCGGTGATGGTGATAAGCATGATCTCATGGTCGAAGGAATTAGGTTACTATGTATCAGAAAGCATATAGCAATTGAACTATTAAAATGACTTGATCTTTATGCTACGCTTATCTATAGGAGTATGTCCATCTTACCATTCTCCTAACGATATGATCTTGTTGTTAATAACATCTCAATGTTCATGATAGGGAAACCACAATCATTTATTAACCAACAAGCTAGTATTATAAAGAGGCTTTACCAGGGACTCTAATTTAGTTTACAAATCACACAAGTATTAATGTTTCCTTGTTAATACTGTTATAGCATGAATGTAAACATTTATCATAAACACAAAGATATAATAATAACTATATTTATTATTGCCTCTAGGGCATATCTCCAACAGTCTCCCACTTGCACTAGAGTCAACTAATCTAGATTACATGGTAATATACCGAACACCCATGGCAGTTTGGTGTTGGTCATGTTTTGCCCTGGAGAGGTTTAGTCAATGGATCCGCCACATTCAGATCTGTGTACTTTGCAAATCTTTATGTCACCATCTTGGACATGTTCTCGAATAGCGTGAAAACGTAGCTTGATGTGCTTCAGCTTCTTGTGTGACCTTGGTTCTGCGCATTGGCTATGGCCCATGTTATCACAAGAGATAGACATTGGGTCCAGCAGACTTGGAACAACACCGAGCTCAGAATGAACTCTTTCATCCATATCGCTTCTTGTGAAGCCTCCGGCGCAGCTATGTATTCGATTCGCTTGAAGATCTCGCCACAACGCTTTGCTTTGCACTCCTCCAGCTAACTGCTGCACCATTCAAAGTAAATACGTATCCAGGTTGAGATTTAGAATCATCCGGATCGGTGTTCCAACTAGCATCGGTGTAACCATTAACAACGAGTTGTTCATCACCTCCATAAGAAAGAACCATATCCTTAGTTCTTCTCAAGTACTTAAGGATGTTTTTGATCACGTCCAATGATCCACTCCTGGATCACTTTGATATCTGCTAGTTAAACTAACAGCATATGCAATGTCGGGTCTAGTACATAGCATGGCATACATTAGAGATCCTATGGCTGAGGCATAGGGAGTATTACTCATCCTTTCTCTATCTTCTGCCGTTGCTGGACTTTGAGTTTTACTCAAGGTCGTATTGGGCAACATGGGCAAGAACCCTTTCTTGCTATCTTCCATTCCAAATCTCTTTAGAACTTTGTCCAAATATGTACTTTGTGACAATGATATTAGGCATCTCGATCTATCTCTATAAATCTTTATGCCTAATATGTAAGCTGCTTCGCCAAGATCTTTCATTGAAAAACTATTATTCAAATATTCCTTGACACTATTAAGAAGGTCTACATCATTCCCAATCAACAATATGTCATATACATATGTATTAAGAATGCTACAGAGCTCCCACTCACTTTCTTGTAAATACAAGCTTCTCCATAAGTTTGTATAAAACCAAACCTTTTGATCACCTTATCAAAACGTTGATTCCAACTTCGGGATGCTTGCTTCAATCAATATATGGACCGTTGAAGTTTGCATACCTTGTTAGCATCTTTAGGATCGACAAAACCTTTGGGTTGCATCATGTACAACTCTTCATCAATGTCTCCATTGAGGAACGCTGTTTTGACATCCATTTGCCATATCTCATAATCGTAATATGCAGCGATTGCTAACAAAATCCTCATAGACTTTAGCTTCGCTACACGTGAGAAAGTGTCATCGTAGTCAACTCCTTGAATTTGTCGAAACCCTTTTGCGACAAGTCGAGCTTTATAGACAGTAACATTACCATCAGCATCTGTTTTCTTCTTGAAAATCCATTTGTTCTCGACAGCCTTCCAGCCATCCGATAAGTCCACCAAAGTCCATACTTGGTTTTCATACATGGATCCAATCTCGGATTTCATGGCTTCTTGCCATTTATTGGAATCTGGGCTCATCATCGCTTCCTCATATGTCGCAGGGTCATCGGTGTTGTCCACCAACATGACACTCATAACGGGATCATACTAATCAGGAGTGGTACGAGTTCTCGTTGACCTGCGAGGTTCTGTAGCAACTACAACCGAAGTCTCATGATCATCATCATTAGCTTCCTCTCTTATTGGTGCAGGCACCACAGGAACTTCTTCCGGTGCTGCGCTACTCGCAAGTTCGAGAGAAGGTTCGACAACCTCGTCGAGTTCTACTTTCCTTCCAGTCACTTCTTTCGAGAGAAATTCTTTCTCTAGAAAGGATCCATTCTTGGCAACAAAGATTTTGCCTTCGGATCTATGATAGAAGGTATACCCAATAGTTTCCTTTGGATATCCTATGAAGACGCATTTTTCCGCTTTGGGTTCAAGCTTGTCCGGCTGTAACTTCTTTACATAGGCTTCACAACCCCAAACTTTAAGGAACGACAATTTAGGTTTCTTCCCAAACCACAATTCATACGGTGTCGTTTCAACGGATTTAGATGGTGCCGTATTTAAAGTGAATGCGGCTGTTTCTAATGCATAACCCCAAAATGATAGCGGTAAATCTGTAAGTGACATCATAGAACAAACCATATCTAAGAGAGTTCGATTACGACGTTCAGACACACCATTACGCTGTGGTGTTCCCGGCGGTGTCAATTGTGAAAGTATTCCGCATTTCTTCAAATGCTCGCCAAACTCGTAACTTAGATATTCACCTCCACGATCAAAACGCAGAAATTTAATCTTCTTGTTATGTTGATTCTCAACCTCACTTTGAAATTCCTTAAACTTCTCGAAAGTTTCGGACCTATGCTTCATGAAATAGATATACCCATATCTACTCAAGTCATTCGTGAAGGTAAGAACATAACGATAACCACCGCGCGATGCTACACTCATTGGTCCACACACATCGGTATGTATGATTTCCAATAAGTCCGTAGCTCGCTCCATCATACCAGAAAATGGAGTCTTAGTCATTTTTCCCATCAGACATGCTTCGCATCTTTCAAGTGATTCAAAATCAAGTGATTCAAGAAGTCCATCGGAATGGAGTTTCTTCATATGCTTCACTCCAATGTGACCAAGACGATATAGCCACATATAGGTCGAGTTATCGCTCGATTTCAAACGTTTAGCTTCAATGTTATTATTATGTGTATTTCCACTATCGAGATTCAATAAGAATAGACCATCTATCAAAGGTGCATGTGCATAAAACATATTACTCATATAAATCGAACAACTATTATTCTCGAACTTAAACAAGTAACCGTCTCGCAATAAACAAGATCCCGATATAATGTTCATGCTTAACGCAGGCACCAAATAACAATTATTTAAGTATAAAACTAATCCCAATGGTAGATGAAGAGGTAGCGTGCCGACCGCTGCCGACCGCGATCACATCAACCTTTGATCCATTTCCTACGCGCATCGTCACCTTGTTCTTCGCTAGCTTCCGTTTATTCTGCAGCACCTGTTTTGAGTTACAAATATGAGCAACCGAACCAAGATTAAATACCGTGCACTACTACAGTACTAGTGAGATACACATCAATAACATGTATATCGGATATACCTTTCTTCTTGATGTTGCCGTTCTTCAAATCCGCCAAGTACTTTGGGCAATTCCGCTTCCAAAGGACCTTCTCCCTTGCGGTAAAAGCACTCAGATCGTGCTTAGGTCTTGGTCTTCTTAAATCGGTGCGGTAACTTTCTTACAACCCTTCTTGAAGTGTCCCTTTTGCTTAGACTTGCCTTTCTTGAATTTGGTGGTCTTATTGACCATCAACACTTGATGCTCTTTCTTGATCTCCACTTCTGCAGATTTTAACATGGAAAAGAGTTCTGGCAACTGCTTGTTCATGCTTTGCATATTGTAGTTCATCACAAAGTTCTTGTAACTTGGTGGTAGTGATTGGAGGACACGGTAAATCCCCAAAGCATTAGGAATCACTATACCCAAGTTTTGGAGTTTGTTTGCGTGTCCAGACATCTTAAGCACATGCTCACTGACGGAGTTGCCCTCTTCCATCTTGCAGTTAAAGAACTTTTTAGAAGCCTCATAGCTCTCAACTGTCGCGTGAATCTCAAAAATCAATTTGAGTTCACGGACAATATCATGTGGGTCTGAATTCTCAAACCTTTTCTGAAGCTCCGATTCCAACCATACAAGATAGCACACTGAACTGTGGAGTACTTATTCTTCCGAGCGAGGTAAACATTCTTTACTTCATCGGTAGCATCAGCTGCAGGGTCACCCAAATGTGCATCCAGACATAGGTCAAATTACCAGATTGAGGACAATCTCAAATTGGAACCAATCCGCGAAGTTGCTTCCATTGTTTTTCAACTTTTCTTTCTCTAGGAACACATTAAAATTGATGGTAGGGGCCGCCATTGATCTACAACATATTTGCAATAGTTTAGACTAAGTTTATGACAAATTGAGTTCTAATTAATAGTTAAATTAATCTAGGTGAACTCCCACTCAAAACAATATCCCTCACATTGTTTTAGTGATCACACGAACCAAATCCACCACATCAAAACCGATCATCACGAGAGTTGATGTAGCTTCAATGGCGAACAATCGACATGTTCATCATATCTACTATATGATTCATGCTTTACCTTTCGGTGATTCGTGTTCCGAGACCATGTCTCAGACATGCTAGGCTCGTCAAGATCAAACCTTAGCTTCCGCATGAGCAAATCTGGCTTGCTCACGTTGTATACACTTGCGTAATCTAACACACCATCATCACGTGGTGCTTCGAAACAACAAGCTTTAGCAACGGTGCTTACTAAGGATGAACACTTTAGAACTTGAAATTTATGTGCATGAGGGATCATCTTATAATGCTACCGTCGTTAACTAAGCAATACAAGATGCATAAAGGATTAACATCACATGCAATTCATAATATGTGATATGATATGGCCTTTCTTCTTTGTGCTTCTGATCTCCATCTTCAAGCACGAACATGATCTCCATCATCACCGGCATTGCATCAAGGTCAATGACGCTACTCCATGGTTGTCGTCCACCGGCTTCAACTATTACAACTACTTTGAATAGACACGCGGGTCTTAACAGAAATTAAAGACAACCATATGGCTCCTGTCGGTTGCCAACTTACAATAAGGAACATTGCATACATCAAATATAATCACAATCATGGCCATATCACATCACAAGACACCCTCAAAAACAAAGTTAGACGCCTCTAATTTCTTTGCATATTTTACGTGGTTTGGGGCTTTCAATAAGTGTCGATCTAACTTACAAACAAGAACCACAACATTGATGTTTGAACTATCAAGTGCCTGTTGTAAATTGGATCTATAGTATAATGGGAGAGACAGACACCCGCAAAGCCACTTATGCAATACAAGTTGCATGTTGAGCGTGGAGCAAGTCTCATGAACGATGTCATGTAAGGTTAGCCCGGGCCGCTTCATCCCATCATACCGCAAGATGCAAAGTACACAAGAAGCAATTGATAATAAAAGCACCACCGCCCACAATGACCATTATGTTCTACTCGTGCAACAGATCTACATATAGACACGGCTCTGATACCACTGTAGGGGTTCGTAGCATGGAAAACAAAAATTGTCTACCGCATACAAACAAACAAGCCAAGATCTATCTACTAGATTGTAGCAACGAGTCAATGGAATAACTCACCCTCGAAGATTCCAAAGTGTTTAACGAGAGCGGATTCTCGTGGGTGATGTAGCCGTACTCTTGCCGATCTCAAGATCGTGTAGACGATCCTTCCCAAGGCGCTGCTAGCGCCCCGCAATGGGTCACACGTTCGGTACTTGATGAAGACCTTCCTCTCCCTTGTTCCAGCAGGCAGCGGAGGTTGTAGCACTCTCCTCGTGATTCCGGCAGCACGACGGCGTGGTACCGGAAGTAGAGGGGAGATCTCGCAGGGCTTCACCTTAAGCCGGAGCGAGTATGGTGGACTATGAGAGAGGCCTTGGTGATCTAGGGTTTAGACACACCAAGGAGAGAGGGCTAGGCCGGCGGCTAGGGCTTGGGGAAGCCCAAGTCGGTGACTAGGGTTTGCCCTAGGCGGCGGCAGCAGCAGGAGGTGGTGGCGCCGGCGGCTTGGGGCTAGGGTTTTGGTGAGGCAAGGTGTAGTCTTGGAGGGGCAGCCCTGCCCCTCCTTATATAAGTGGGAGGGCGCGGCCAAGGGGAGGGGAGTCCCTCCCCAACTCGGCTTCCAAGTCCGGCGGGTGGAGGGAGCGGAACTCCTCCCCAAGTAGGTTTCCTACTCTCCCTCCACCAAGCAAACTTGCCGTTTGACTTTTCAAATTGGCGTTTGACTTTTCAAACTAGGATTTGATTTATCCCTTTATTTTGCTCAGCGATGACACCTAGTACATGATGCAACCATTCCAACTTGTTATGACACATTCATGTACCCTTCCCCTCCGGAGTGTCGGACCTTCCGGAACCTTCTAGAACATTCCAAATGAAAACACCGGAACCATTCTCCAACCCCGAAACAGGACTTTCCTTATATGAATCTTATTCTCCGGACCATTCCGGATCTCCTCGTGATATCCCGGATCCCATCCGTGACTGTGAACAACATTCGGTCTCTTACTCATTATTCCATAACTACTCAACAACATCGAATCCTTAAGTGTGTCTCCCTACGGTTCGTGAATTATGCGGACATGATCGAGACACTTCTCCGAAAAATAACCAATAGTGGAATCTGGAAATTCATATGGCTCCCACATATTTCTACGATTACTTTGCGATCAAATGAACCACTTACATACGATACCAATTTCCCTTTGTCTCATGATAGTTTACTTATCCGAGGTTTTGATCGCAGATTCTCGCATACCTAGTTCAACCTCACATCGATAAGTACTCTTTTCTTGTTCCCGTGATATGTGATCCCTTGTGAGCCAGTCACATGCTTGCAAGCCAATTGGATGACATTCCACCGAGAGGGCCCAGAGTATATCTATCCGTCATATGGATGGACAAATCCCACTCTTGATCGATGTGTCTCAACCAATACTTTCTGAACACTCAATGCCACCTTTATAACCACCCAGTTACGGTGTGGTGTTTGATGTCATCAGAGCATCCTTCCGGTGATGGTGATAAGCATGATCTCATGGTCGAAGGAATTGGGTTACTATGTATCAGAAAGCATATAGCAATTGAACTATTAAAATGACTTGATCTTTATGCTACGCTTATCTATAGGAGTATGTCCATCATACCATTCTCCTAACGATATGATCTTGTTATTAATAACATCTCAATGTTCATGATAGGGAAACCACAATCATTTATTAACCAACAAGCTAGTATTATAAAGAGGCTTTACCAGGGACTCTAATTTAGTTTACAAATCACACAAGTATTAATGTTTCCTTGTTAATACTGTTATAGCATGAATGTAAACATTTATCATAAACACAAAGATATAATAATAACTATATTTATTATTGCCTCTAGGGCATATCTGCAACAGAACTTGCTAGAGGACTACACATGCATCAAAACAAAGTTTCTAAGCATAGAACAAGCATGCAAGCTCAAACAACCTGTCACCTATAGCAGCAAAATACTCAAGATACAATCTACCAATCACAAATCTAATTGGACAAGTGGAGGAGGCACATACCAAGGAGCAAACCCTCCAAAAATCAGCACTTGAGATGGGATGAACAAGGAGATCTAAAATAGCGAGCAAGAACAACAAGAACTCGAGCTTGAGCAAGTTTTCTGGTGTTTTTCGGGAGAGAGAAAGAAGGTGGCTTTGAGGAGGCAGCCTGGAGGGGCCCAGGTGGGCCAAACCCCCCTAGGCGCCACCCCCTGGTAGGTCGCGCCTACCATGGGTGTGGTGGCCTGGGGTGGCCCCTTGGGTCACCTCTGGTGCCTATCTGCCCCTTTTTTCGAGGAAAATTTTATTTTGAATTTTCTGGGATTTTTCGAGAAACTTTATTTTTGGCCAATTTTTAGGGTATGAAAATTGATTTTCTCGCAGAAACAGTTTTTTTCAGAAGAAGCAAAAGCCAAACTATAGGAGCAATAAGAAACTCAAACAAGCAAACTACTAGCAAAACTAAAGCTAAAGCAAAGACTAGGAAGGAGTAAAGTAAAAGAAAGCAAGTATAACCACAATGAAAACATCATTTTGTTCATTAAATTCCTTTTGTTAACAAGGTTGATCAAGTCTTGTTATCAAAACTATCTTATATGAAACAAAACTTTATATTTCACAAGGTGATTATGTTACCTCAAACTTGATAGCAATGGTCCCAATCATAATAGTTTCAAAAATTTCTTGTGGAATGGGACAATATATTTCTCCAACCTTGATGCTCTCAACATTTTCAATAGAATTCAGGCAATAGCTTCTAAAAACCCTCTTGGGGAAATAGACAGTGTGCTCTTTGTCATTAACATTAAAAGTTACTTTTCCTTGATTGCAATTGATGACAACACCTGCAGTATTAAGAAAATATCTCCCAAGAATAATAGACATATTATCATCTTCAGGCATTTCAAGCACAACAAAATTAGTTAAAACCATGCAATTATGAGCAACTTGAACAGGAACATCCTCACAAATACCAACAGGAATAGTAGTTTACTTATCAGCCATTTGCAAAGATATATTAGTTGGTATCAACTTTTCTAGATGGAGTCTCTTGTAGAGAGAAAAAGGCATAACACTAACTCCAGCTCCCAAATCACATAAAGTAGTTCTAACATAATTGTTCTTAATAGAGCAGGGAATAGTTGGTATACCTGGATCACCAAGTTTCTTTGGAACCTTATCATTGAAGGAGTAATTAGCAAGCAAAGTAGAAATCTCCTCATTAGGAATCTTCCTCTTATTAGAGACAATATCCTTCGTATACTTTGAATAAGGAGGTTGTTTAATAGCATCAGTCAAAGGAATTTGCAAGAATAAAGGTTTCATCCACTCACAAAACTTGTTGTAGTGTTCTTCCTCCTTTGACTTGTTTTCTTACCTGGAAAAGGCATAGGTTTTTGCACCCAAGGTTCTCTCTCTTTACCATGTTTATTAGCAATAAAATCTTCCTTTGTGTACCTAGTGTTCTTAGTGTGCTTCTCAGGTTCTTCCTCACCTTCCTCCTTATCAGGATACTCATCATTATTACCACTCTCAGTTTTAGCATCAGAGACATATATACTATTAGGATCTACAACAGGTTCAAGTGGTTCCTCAACTATCTTATGTTTCTTCTTCTTCCTCTTACGAGGACTACCACTATCTTCACCTTGTTGGGAATCCTGCTCTATTCTTTTAGGGTGTCCTTCAGGATATAAAGGATCTTGAGTAGCTGCACCACTCCTAGTTCTAATTCCATAAGCATGTTTATTTCCCGAGGCATTAACCAGCATATCCTTTTGTACCTTAGCAAGTTGATCAAGTTGGGTTTGAACCATTTGAAAGTGTTTACAAAGCATTTTAATATCATTAGAAGTTCTTTCCACAATATCTTTCAACTCATGGATAGCTCTAGAGTTTTCCAATAAATGATTCTGAACTTGTTTATTAAAATTACCTTGTTTAACAATAAATGTGTCAAGTTCCTCTAAGCATTGATCAGGAGGCTTACCATAAGGAATATCACCTTCATTAAATTGGAGAGAGTGTATCTCAATAGTAGATGAGTGGGGAATTGGCTTACATAATTCTTCTATAGGAGGTAGATTCTTCACATCTTCAGCTCTAATACCCTTCTCCTTTAGACACTTCTTAGCTTCCTTCGTCACTTCATCATTTAATGCAATAATTTCCCTCTTCTTTGGTGTTGGTGTTGGAACTGGTTCAGGCACAATTGGTTTAGGAGTAATAGGCTCAGGTGTATTTAGCTCAGTTGAAGTCCAATCATCATAATTCTTGCTTATCTTAGCCATTAATTCTTTAGCATCTGTGAGGGTCCTTTTTCTGAAAACACAATCAGCAAAGCTATCTAGGTATGTCCTAGAATCATCAGTTAGTCCATTATAATAAATATCAAGAAGATCATTCTTAGGCAATGGACATCCAGGATGTGCATGAATCAAGGCACAGAACCTTGTCCATGACTCAGGCAATTTCTCTTCTTCTCCCTGTTTAAAATCAAAAAGTCTCTGCAAAGCAGCATGTCTAGCACTGGGAGGAAAATATTTATGGAAGAAAGAAGCAATCAAGCAATCAGGGCTATCAATGGAACCAGGAGGTAATCTATTAAACCAAGCCCTAGCTTCTCCTTTTAATGAAAAAGGAAGATCTTAGTAACAAAGTACTTGCGCATCTTAAAATCATCAGAGAATAAAGCACTCATAGTAGAAAGCTCATTCATATGAGCCACAACACTCGCATTTTCAGTCCCACAAAAAGGTTCTTTCTCAACAATATCTAAATAAGACAAATAAAGAGAGAAATCATAATCTTCATCTTTAATATCTATGAGAGAAGTGGCAAACTTAGGATCATAGGACAACTTAGGCATAATAGTACGTCTAGCAAGGAGACTCTTCATAGCACTAGTACCATGTGTGTTTCGGCACTCTTCAACAAATTCATCAGTGAACTCAATGTAACCATCATTAATATCATAACTCTCACTAGCCTCAGGTAAGCTAACAGGTGTAACAATGGATTCACTAGGAGTTTCGGTATTTCCTTGACTAGCCATAGTAGCATCTAGAAAAGGACCTAGTGAACCACTCGCATCAAGCACAGTAGAAGTAACATCATGAGCATCAAAAGAAGTTTCAGATTAAGCAGTAGTAGCAGTGTGTGTAGCATGAGTATGTGGTGGTGGTGTGACAAGCTTACTTATAAAAGACGGTGAATCAAGAGCAACAGAGGTGTTTAGGATTGTACCTCTTCTTGTAGTGGATGGTAAAATAGGGAACATTCCATCAAGAGACTTCCCCATGATGAAAGGAGTAGCAGTGAACAATAGTAGATCCAAGTGAACTTACAAATAAAGCGATGCTCCCCGGCAGCGGCGTGAGAAAATAGTCTTGATGACCCACAAGTGTAGGGGATCGCAACAGTCTTCGCGGGTAGTATTACCTAATTTATTGATTCGACACAAGGGGAGCCAAAGAATACTTGCAAGCCTTAACAACTGAGTTGTCAATTCAGCTGCACCTGGAAATAGTTCTTGCTCACAGAAGTTTATCAGTAGTAACAGTTTGATAGAAACAACAACAAAGCAACAACAAAGAATAAAGAACAACGTAAACAGAGCGTGAGAGTAACGGTAAAGAGGGATTCGAAAAGGTAGGCATAGGGATGGATGGACGGGCATTGCATGGATGAGTCTAAACATGTAACTTCAAGATCTAGGGCATTGCAGATAAATAATAACAAGCATCCGAGTTTAAACAATCCTAGGCATGTGCTCTAAATATGGTCATACATGCTCGCAATGAGAACTTGCACAACATCTTCTGTCCAGCCAGCCCGTGGCAGCGGGGCCTCTAGGGAACTACTGACAATTAAGGTGCTCCTTGTAATAAAGCACCGGAGCAAAGCATTAACACTCCGTGAACACATGTGATCCTCACACCACAGCCATCCCCTCCAGTTGTCCCAATTATTGTCACTTTGAGGCCTTTGGATCCGGACAATGATATGTGTACACAACTTGCAGATAATATCACAAACAATACTATCATAATGATTCTATAATAAGTTCAGATCTGAGATCATGGCACTCAGGCCCTAGTTGCAACAAAGTCAAATAGCACTAATAGAGATACTAGGCATTATGCCCCTAACATATCTTATTCAATTACATGATAGAACTCATCCAATCCCTACCATTCCCAAGCCTACAGCGGGGGATTACTCACTCATGGATGAGGGAAACATCGGTGGTTGATGGAGATGCATTGTTGATGACGATGGCGATGATCCTCTCCAAATTCCCCGTCCCGGCAGGGTTCCAGAACGGAGTTTCTGGATGCGAATCTTGGTTTCTGGTGGCGGCAGCGGAGCGGAACTCTTTCTGGAAAACTATCGAACCCTCCTCGGTTTTTAGGTCAAAAGTAAACTTATAGGCGCAGAGGGAGGCCGAGGAGCTGCCTAGGGTGGCAGCACCCCCTCCATGCGCGGGATTAGGTGGGCCCGC
Source organism: Avena insularis (assembly GCA_023614405.1). Taxonomy (NCBI): domain Eukaryota; kingdom Viridiplantae; phylum Streptophyta; class Magnoliopsida; order Poales; family Poaceae; genus Avena; species Avena insularis. Next base: position 94,527,186 of record CM042695.1, read on the forward strand.
GCTTGGGGTGGGTCTGGCCCCCCAGGCCTCCTCTCTGTCTCCTGTCTGGCTCCGTGGATCTTCTGGTGAAATATAATTTTTGGCATATTTTCCGGGATTTTTCCTGATAGTTGATTTTCTGCACAAAAACAAGACACCCAGTTAATTCTACTGAAAACAGCGTCAGTCCATGTTAGTTGTATCCAAATCACACAAGTTTAGAGAAGAAACAATAGCGAAATGTTCGAGAAAGTAGATACGTTTTGGACGTATCAACCCCCTCATCGAGGGATCCCTGGATGGCGGAGAGGATCGCCTGATCCTGCTGCATGCACACACGATGCTCTGGGTTGAGGGCTGGACCGTGCACGGTCGTGATCACCTGTGGAGGACACGGAAGAGTACCGTCGACATACCCAAGAAGTTCATGGCTGCGGAGCAGCGGTAACACCTTGGCACTCTAGAACAGATAGTTGTCCGGTGTTAGCCGGATGGTGATCTGGTTGGCGAAGTGGAACGGTGACGGGGAAGCAGGAGCCGCAGCGACATAGGGGGCGGCGACAGCGTGGGCTGCGGCCGCGGTTGGGGCAGAGGGAGGGGGCGGCTGCGACACGGACAAGGCCGGCGCAGCAGGGCCTCCCGAGGCCGCCGACAGGGCGGCGTGGGTGAAGGCGGCGGACGTGGCCGCCGGAGAGCCCCCTGAGAACGTCGAGTGGGAGGGCCAATCGGACGTGGCCATGGGCAGCGCCGGCGTCAGGGTCGTCGTCGTGGCGACGGGGAGCGCGGAGGCGGCCGCGACGGTACGTGATGGCGGGATCGGGGCCGAGAAGATCGAACCCACGGTGGTGGTGCCGAAGAACTGCGGCACCGATGGAGCTAGTGTGCGCGAAGGCGCGGAGAGGAGGGCAACAAGCGACGCGTGAAGAAACCCGGTGCTAGCCGCACCCGAGGAGGCGGAAGCGATCATGGAGACGACGCGGCGGCGGCAGCAGTGGGCAGCGGCTAGGGGTGGGCATAAAAAACCGAAACCGAACACCAAAACCGAATTAACCGGAACCGAAACCGAATACACCAAACTCGAATTAGCCGAAACTAATTTCGGTTAGTAAATATGATTAACCGAATTTATAAATATTAATTCGGTTTTGACTCTGTATTAACCGAAATAACCATACAAACCGAAAAATATACGTGACATAGCTAAATATATTTGTGATTCTGTCCTAGATGTCCATTACTATATGTAGATACTAGCTCATGCGACAAAAAGACATACATGCAAAAGCTGCCAGACAGCCCATGCATGTACATATGTCTCCAGCCATATGCACGTACATGTTCGTGGTTTACCTATCAATTGTGTCTATGAATTTTGTTGGAAGTCTTTCAATTGTTTTCCTGTTTCGGATATAATCATGTATTTTAGGTGAACTCTCAACACATACAATTTGTTGAATGTATACACCTTGAAAGATAGACATCATTGTTTTGAACGAGCAAGATAGACATCATGCTTATTATGTTTTTTTACACCTGCGTTCAAGACATCAGCTAGCCATGTATTGCTTCAGGTACTCGCCGAATTGGAGGTTGCTTCCGGTGCGCCGATGAGTGGTTTAACTTGTATGGATCTGACATAAATTATGGCACAATGTTGTTATTTCCAGAAGTTTGGTTAAAAACCGAACACCGAACCGAATTGTCCACTAACCGAACTATCGATTACTTAGAAAACCGAAATAATTTTGGTGCCTATTTTGTAGAAACCGAATTATAGAAAAAACCCGAAAAACCGAACCGAATTAACCGAAAAAACCGAATGCCCACCCCTAGCAGCGGCGGCGGCCGAAGGTAGGTGGCGGCGCCCCTAGGGTTAGAGGCGGCGGCGGCTGGTGGGGGGTGGAGGCGGATCGGTTAGGGTTAGGCTGATACCATATTAGACGAGTATTTTGGGGGAACTAGCTCAATCCTCTTAGGGTGGCTGTCTCATATATTTATAGGAGGCCAAGTGGCCTAATACATGTACATACGCACAGGTTACAAAGACACGCTATACAAAGTCTAACATGTTGCCGTCTCTTCTAACGCAGCTGTCTTGAAGGGGATATAGGGCGGAACCTCTCATCAAAGATGGCTGGAAGAGTACGAGCGGAAGTATCCGCACCATGTTGTGCGTGTCGGCACCCTGCCCACCAAAGAGTATTCCTCTTCTTCTTCTTTCTAGTCCCTCCCTTGAAGATTGAATCTACTATATCATTTGTTGGATAATGACATGGTAACAATTACTAACATAGTACATCGGACGCAGAGAGTGCAACGATTCCAGGCTCGCCCACATGTCCACAGCGCCCTCCGCCACTACAACTCAGTCAACCCGGTAACAGATCAGCAACCATTTGCTTGCACAATAATTTCGATCAGTTGTTGATGGTGGCAGTCCAAATCCTTGTTACCTTATGGTCTCAGGGTGTAGAGTATGATGTTGTGAAAGACTCTAAAATCATCACGTGTGGGCTTCAGAGAGACGAGATCTGGATCCATGTCAACTTCCTCGCTCGCAGGAGGGGTGCTCCATACGACGCCCCCGAACAACGCTTCTTTGCCGAGATACACTACGACCGCCTCAACACTCCTTTGGTTGAAACCTGCACCATACTAGGTATGTGTAACTCGATAGCTAACCACTTGTGCTACTCCATATATTGTACAGTACTACTACTACTACCATTTTGACATTTTTTTCCCCAGAAAACCCACTGCAACGCTTCAAAAAGGAGTGCTCCTTCTGCGACGGCAGCTATGGCATTTTTCACCCTAGTGATGCTGAATGCATATGTGGAAAGAAGCACCAGAAAAAGGAGCGTTTAAGGACGAGGAACGTATACCAGTGGCGATTTCACGACTTACCGCTAGATAGCTAGCTGGGCTAACTATTGATTTCTTACATTGGCTGATGTGGGTTTCTCTTTGTACATGTATTAAAGAATGCTGCTTATTTCTTCCTGCAGAAGGGCCACGTCCCATCAGACGTCCACGACCACGACCACGACCTCCCCCAACCCCACACCCCACCACAGAAATGCAACTCTAGCATACACGTTAGGTTCCGTGCATGCTAGAGACGTCCATCGGCTGTTTTTGCTTTAAGATCTATATAAAAAAAATCTTTTGCATGCACATAGTATAACATCTGACAAATTTATGACACTCTCTCTTCCACTTCTTTAAGTCTTAATACTAGATTTAAAAGAGTCCTATAATTCAAAATAATTATCTGATTAAAAATCTTTTTGAACCGGCGTATTTATTTTTATTAAATCTTTTAAACAAGCCTAAAATTAATAAAATTGAAAATTTAAATTTCGAAACATAATGAAATGTCATGATTCACAATGAAACATATTGTATTATTGGTTTTTTGTTTTTCTTTAATATATTTTATTTTTTTCAACTAGAAGGATTTTGTCAACTATTTTCTAATTATGTTGGAAAAAGTTTGAAACATAAAGAAAGAGACTGTTTTAGCAATAAAAACCACCAAGTTTTATATAATTTTTTTTGTTTTATCAATTTCAAAAATTGATTTTTAAATATTGTTAAAATATAGTTAATATTAGTCTTATTTTAAAGTTCTCTCCGTTAAAAATCTAGATGTGCAAACGGTTTTTAAAGTAAACTTGTAATTAAAAATTTATAAGCGTTTTAAATTATACAACAATACTAAAGAAAATAGGCTAATCTACACAAAGCTTACATGCATGCGAGGAGAGAGAGGGTGGAGCCATGCACGCGATATGGCGTGCACGCCAGAATCGCTGTTTTACCCCCAACCATCGATCTGCTAATATAAAATCTCCTCACCCCATCTTCACCTCATCATGTTCCCGGTGCCACACTCATCATGCCAATGCCTCATGAAACCAGACACACAGAACACCGGTAGTTTTTCATATTTCACCTGGTACCATTCTTTCGTCTTATTTCATGTGGTAGAAGCAAAGCGATGCAATTTCTTATTCACATCCAGCTTCACTCTAATGCGTACGAACTCATCAATGTAGTCCGTCGATAATTTGATATGAACTTCAGAGATTTTTTTTCGAGAAAACGCAAAAGAGTTTGTGTTTCATTTCATTGAACATGTAGAAGACAATAGATACAACCTCCAGGGGTGGGACACACACACGCATGACCGTCCTCACCAAGCAACTATGTCAAGGTGAGGAGGTGTCCTCAACTTTAAAAAACAATGACATTAGACCTCAGCTTTGCCTCCAGCCAAGAATGGCGAGTTGAGACTCGAAGCAGGCAGCATCGCAACCGACTGCCCAAGCCAACATACATTGCACCCCATGTGCCTAGAGAGTCGGTGGGTGAAAGGCAGGGCCCGAATGGAATTGGAGTAGCTTCATCTAGGAAGTGTCGGCGCCGGCGAACTCTGCGTCTCGGAGGCCTAAGCCCTGTGTAGCAGCCTACATCGGAACAACGCATCGCCAACATCTCCAGTTGCAGCATCAGGTACTCCACTTGCATCCAAGCCAGCACCTTCAAGAAGGGAATGGAGCTGAGACGTTGCCGCTACCCGGTCAAGTAGGCCAGACCTGGGGTTTCCCATGGTGCTCGAGGGGGAAGTACAATTAGAGTCCTGTCAGCGCCTTCAAGAAGGTAACGACGCCCTCAGACGTTGTCATTGACAGTGCAGGTCGACGCCGCATGGGAATCTTGCCCCGACCCAAGAACGATGACCTCCGAAGACCATTGATGCAGTGGCAGATTGGAGGTGGCGAGGTAGGTTGTAGGAGTAGACAACAACATAGGGGGAAGCCTAGGAACCTTGCAGTTGAAGGAGGGCACCAGCCAACACAACGCCACCAGGCAGGCCACCATCGGGGAACACGTCAAGCAGGACTGGCGGCTAGGGCCAGCCACCTGCCCCACGCCGCCGCCGACCATGGTCGCCGCTGCGCTGACCCACAGCATCCGCCGACAAGAACATCCGGGGCACAACATAGCAGCCATCGCAGGGTCACTGCTCCCGTGCACGTCCTCCAGCAGCATCCACCGACGGCGGCTAGGAGGGATGGGAGGAGGGAGAAGGATCGATAGGGGTGGAGGGGCAGTCGCGGGTCGGGGCAAGCCCACGCGGCCTAGATCTGGGCGACCGCGTCCCCCCACGTGCATCTAGTGGCCGGCCACCGCCTCAGCAGCGCCTCCGCGAGCACCACACCTGCATCTCGACCTCCCCTGCAGAGGCTACCACCACCTGCCGCGCCACCGCGTGCTCCCGCCGAGCCACCACACCGAAGCCCAACGTGCCGGCGCACGAACGAAGGCCGATCCGCCGCCGTGGACTTCAGAGATCTCACCCATCTGCCTACACATACTTTTGATCACTGCTTCCACTAGATAGTTACCAGGGAGTTTTATTACTCTCACCCAGACCGCTACTTTATCTCTTCTCTATCTCTATCTCTATCTCTACTCTCTACTATATATAATAAGTCTTGCGGTGGTTTTCATCTTAAATAGATTTTCGTCCGTCGTCTGTCAACTCGACCATGAAGCAATTGATGTGGCGCACAAACGAGGCACCGGGTACGACTCGACGTGGAATTGGATTGGTTTGGTTTGGTTTGGTTCAAGAGTTAGTACTAGGTACGTCATTGTGCTATGTATAAGTAGACAACGCCGGCTACGCTGAGTCGGGCTCCTGTGTATGAGTAGAAGAGGCGGCTATGAACTTGTTCCATAGGGAGTCAGGCGGTGCAGCACGACCACCGCGATCGATCTCGGGATGGCAGAAATCAGGCGGTGGTGTTGATTTTGTAGGAGCTGGTTCGCGGCGGCGGTCCACGGACGGGATGACGGCGGCACATGGCGTACTGTCTAACTGGGCCTCAGCATGATTGCAGATTATATCGACAGCTTAGCACTGGAAAAATCTCGTGGGTGGCAAAGAGCGACGCAATAGTCATCGGTCTCCTTCATGGCCTCATAAACGACGATCTCGATAGTTCGCAGAAACCTCAAAGTTGAAAGTCAGGGACAACGTGTGAGAACATGCACATCGTCGTATGCAGACGATATTGTTCATAATCCAAGATTATCGTGCTGTGAATCATGGGCACGCTTCTCCATCATGTTCATATTCCCGGAACACCGGCAGGACTGGCCACTGGCCAGAGTGGTTTGGAGGGCAGCATAGCAAGAAACAAGTGATATTTTCCAGGAGACAATACTCTTTATGAAAGCCATGGGCGAGGACGAGTTGATCTAACTGTACTGATACATGACAAGGTCTGGTGGAAAGAAGCAGATCCGTTCTGGTCTGTTTTCCTTGAGATTTTCGTCATGCGTTTTGTGTCCCAGGGCCATGACACACCAGTTGTCAGGACAACGCCACCTGAGTTGATGACGCAGGCAACGGATGGTCAGATGAACCCGCCTGATAAAGGAGATGAAATATGAGCAGCGGCTTGGCAACTAAAAAGTGGCGGCGGCCAGCAAGAACAGGTAGAAGCATGGGATGTAGGGGTAAACCAAGAGCCTTTTCTATTTGCTGGTCTCCATGAACTTGGGCTGAACTTCTTCAGATGCATCAATTATATCATATTCACTCAATCCGACCTTGGGCGGGTTCCATTTATTTCATTACATATGGCAGATCAGATGTAACCCACTTTCAGGGATGTATACATGACTACTTTAATTCTCAGCTGAATTGCTCCTGCCGACAGAACCGATGGCAGCAAGGATCGAGGCGCCGATGCTGGCGGGAGAAGATGGAGCCGGCGTACTCGACGGATGGAGGCGAGCTCGGTGGTGGTGGTCTGCTGCCTGCAAGGTGGAGCGCGCGTCCTTGGATGAGGAATTAGTGCACGCACACGAGCTCCTAGCGGCGGCTGCTGCACGAAGACTGGTCGTCAAGGACGTCGATGAAAAGGGAATCAGGGGACCGCGGGGTCAAGATAGGCGTGGGCAGCCTACGATGCAGGAGCATAGGGGTGGCGGCGGCGCACGCGCATGGACAAGGCAGGGGAAAGGTCGATGGGGAAGTCCTCCTGCGGCACCATGAAGGGAAAGGAGCTCACGACGACGGCGGGAGCCTACAGGAGACATGGAGCAGTGAAGCGTTCAACGCCAAGGAGCAGAAGGAGAGGTGGTGCACGGGAGGCTCGGGGTCCTGTGGGGTTTCGTTCGAGTCGGTAATGGAGAGGAGGGAGGCTGTGTTGGCGCGGTCGTGCTTGCTATGGCTTTCCAGCGCACATTGAGGCAGGGGGCGAGGTGTGGCGCTGCAGGACCGTTGAGGGAGGCTGCCGGGAAGGGGGTCGGGCTCGGAGTCAGGGGAGAGGAGCTCGCATGCAAGTACAGAGAAGAGCTTGAGCTAAAGGGAGGGCCCTGTGCATGGGGCCTTTTTCACAACAACCAGGGATACTAGGGTAGGGTAGGTTGTTAGAGTACGTATACGTGTATGGGCTAGAAATATATTAGGACTCTACAACTTTTACTCCAAGTCTCTATCTATTCCCGTGTAACTCTATATAAAGCCCTACAAGGGTCAATGCAATACAAAGCAATATTCAGGGATTCAATATTTTCAACATGGTATCAGAGCGGTTAGTGGCACGGTGCCGATCCTAAGTTCTTCTACCACTTCCGCAACGTGCCGTCCCCGGGGAGATTACTCCTAGGGGTGCGGCATCCGGTCTCGATCAAAGATAGGATCGGTTATTAGATTAGATTAGATCTAAATTTTGATATTCTGTAATTCTATAGATCAGATCCAATTAGCTACAAAATAAAATCCCTAGATTCTCAAGAAGTCCATGACCCTACTCCGATGAAATTTGGTGCAAAATCGGTGCTCAAAGGCGGCGCTCCATCAAACCTTGACCGTGGGAATCCCATCTACAGCAGCAGATCCACACGACCGACGGTGCGTCTCTCAGAGGCGATCCGATCTGGCGGTCTAATACGAGTCACATAAGCGTCTGGGCTCTACATCGAACCTACGCCCTGGGCTACTTCTTCCGCAGTTCCGCTGATCGACTCGTACTTGGGACACGGTCGACATGGTGCACGCACAGGAGGACTCCAACACCAGGTCCTGGCGCACAGGACAAGAAGGCACAGCTGCACGTGGCCTATTCCTCCCCTTCAAGCCAAAGAATTTTTTTTTGTTGAACTAATTTTTTTGACTATGTTTATGCCACAACGCGAGTCATCTATATCAACATGGAGGCTTACACTCCAGATTTTCGACTACGACCTAGACTTCACCGACATACTTTATCTACGTCGATTCTACTACTGCACCGACGCCAACTTGCACCGGACAACATCGAGCCAACCCACAACATCAAGTTGTACAACTACACCAGACTACAAGCAAAGATCTCCGTTGAGCATATCCACGGAGAAGCGACATCAACATCATCCACATGACAGGCCGGTGTGAAACACTATTGCCGACTTCTCCGACATCAAGGCTTAGACATCATCGCTGCCACAAGGGACACCTTCGAGCGACAATCATCGCCGACACGCCTACTCCATCATCGCCGACACGCCTACTCCATCATCGCCGACACATCAACGCCAAGGTCTATATCATTGTGGTCTTCATCTACCCGTCCACATGATGGACATATAATTACGACGCCCTCTGACAGTACAACTGCAAGGCACGACGACGGCATCGCCCCGTCCACGACCCCGACGAGTACATCAACAAATTGGCATCACAATTGTGACGCCCCTACGACTGCGTATATGGTTCTGGCAAAACCTTGTGTGCTTGGTGGGTTCCTCCGGTTCTGGCAAAACCGGTGGTCTCACTTATGACCGCGTCCAAGAGACGCCTCGACGGTACCTCTACAAGGTGCAAAACGTCCACAACTGCAACTTCGTCAACAACAGCAACAACAACAGCAACAGCAACAGCAACAGCAACAACAACAACAACAACAACAACAACAACAGCAACAAACCGCGCAATTTTTTGCGCCTCCGGCAATGGCAGCCACATAACATACGACGACTATGACATCGACCACACCACCTCGACCATGGCTACATCACGATCAGCTACCTCGACATCGACATCAAGAACAACGTCTACAGCAACTCAAAAACTCCAGTCAACAACGTTCACACATCACTATGCCCACGCCACTCCCTGTATTGCGGAGGGAAGAGAGGCACTAGAAGGGGACGCAGTCACCGCCCCTATGTGCCAACCATGATCATGTCCATGCAGGTGATGATAACAAGGAGGTGAAGACGACAGAAGCATAAGACTTCAAATCCAGTCGCAAGCGTCCGCTTCACTCCCGCTCCGACTGAGGGGGGATGTTAGAGTACGTATACGTGTATGGGCTAGAGATAGACTAGGACTCTACAACTTGTACTCCAAGTCTCTACCTATCCCCGTTGACATGGTTGTACCCTACGGATACACGACATCAGCATACCTGGTCCATCCCAAGGAAGGCCCACGAGAATATACGCGGCCCATGAAGATTTTCGGGTGGCCAAGCCCAGGACATCTTCGGATCCTTGGAGAGCAAGACTAGAACAAAGATAGACTATTCAAAGGGGCAAACCCTAAACCTGTAACCGACTCGATATGTGCCCGGGACCTGCCTACCTCTATATAAAGGCCAGGATGGCACGGCGAGGAGGATCTATCTCATACCACCGCATACACACCTCCACGCCAGATTGCATCTGTGCACCCCTATAACTTTCGGTTCCGCCGTAATCAAGAGCAGACAAGCAGGAGTAGGGTTTTCCCTCCGGGGGCCTGAACCTGGGTAAATCTCGTGTCCCCTGGTTGCTCGTCTGTTAATCATTCCGCGATCTCCAGCACCCCCATCTTCTCCAAAACCCAAGCTCATAACAATGGGCATTGACGAGATCAATCCTCGTCAATTCGTGCCGTCTGTGGGAACCGGGGGCGCTGATTGTGCGATCGTGATGGTCCCAACCAAAGCGATCTACAACTCTTCGGCGACGGAGAGCCATCTCCTCTTCGGCGCTTTCGACTTCACCGCCCACTCGCCAGCCACCATGAAGGACTTCGAGCCCGTAGGCGACGGACTCGAGATCCTGTTCGGAAGCTTCTGCTTCCAGGTGGGACAGACCGGCACTCTTCGCCTCCCAGAGCGGGTGCCACTGCCATCGATCAGGCCCGCCTCGTGGGCCCTGCTCCCCGTGCTACGCACATAACCATCAACAGATGAGTCCTAAGACAACAGGAGTTGCAACTCAGATTTGTGCGATCCACCATCAGATGAAGGGACCTACGGTTTCGAATCCGAAAGCTGCGGCAGCAGCGACCCAACCTACAAGCGCTACCAATGTGCCGCGGTCATCGAGAGCAATGTGGATCAGCGACAACCCAACCCGCAGGGTAGAAACGGCGAAAACAGGAGGAACCAGTCCCCCCCTCCCCGCCCAACGAGGAAGAAACCGATCCCAATCGGGTAATCCACCTCAGCGAGGAAGGATGGAACCAAGCACGCGAAGCCGTGGCAGGCAACAAGATCCTGCCTGTGGGTGCCTCACGGGACCTACTGATGACGTACCACCTGCTCCTCGTCGAAGAACACAAAAAGCAGGTGAAGATGCAGGAGGTGCTTGACAAACGCAAGCAAGCGGCCTCGGAGTCCAGTGTGCGGCGAGCTGCGCTCTCCTCCATGGGCGGATCTAGCTCACACGACAACAACGCCAACAAGCACCGTTCTCACGTAGAGAACATGGACCCCACTACACGTCGCGAGGTGACCCGAACCCTCAACACGTCCTTCATGGAGATGGATGCCAACGATAATGTCATCCCGAAGACACCGCAAGCTGCGATCATGGCAGCCACCACATACCTTGCGTCCTATCCACCTCCGGTGGGGGACCCGAAAAGGGCCATGCACAAATCCGCAGTAGCCGGACTCGGACTTGTTGGAGTTGCGCTCCACGGAGAAGCTCCTACGGAGCTAAAAAATAAGGCTGCGGTCAGGTTCAACCGCAGCCCCACACCTTCATCCGAGGAGGAAGAACACGACCTACCTCGAAGGCACAAGATCTCGCGACATCGCAGCCGCGACCACGACGCTCGAAGCGAGCTCACCCAACGCAAGATCGACAAGGCACGCGCCAAGCGCGTGTGCTCATCTGAATCCGAAGAGGATGACGATGAAGGAGAACTCCGCGGGGCTCGATGCTTCAGCAGATCTGTTCGATGGACACGGATGCCAAGGAACTTCAAGCTCCCTTCGGACACTTTGAAGTTTGACGGCACACATGACCCCAAGGCGTGGCTCAATGACCACCTATCGTCCGTCAAGCTGCACGGCGGCAGCAAAAACACCGCCCTAAAGTGCCTTCAGCTGCAGCTGACAGGCGCAGCCCGGATCTTGCTCAGCAGTCTATCCTCGGGATCCATCCGAAGCTGGGAGGAACTGGCATACAGTTTCATCCGAAACTTCAAAGGCACCAACAAAAGGCCGGCTTCGATCGAGGAGCTACGGGCCTGCACCCAGCGTACGGGCGAGTCCATCCGCTCATACATACTACGCTGGACCAACATCAAAAACTCCGAGGCGCACATCTCGGAAGAGAGGACGATCGATGCCTTCAAGGACGGCGTCAAACGCCCCGACTTCAAGGAAGAGCTCGGGCGCATCAAGCCCAAAACGCTGGACCACCTCATGGACATTGCCAACAGTTGGGCAGATGGCGAAGATTCCCTCCACCGGGCGCATTCGGACGATGAGGATGAGTACGACCGAAGACGTGAACGCCGTAGCAAACGAAGATCGTGCGTCTACGACGATCGCGACGGACCCAACATGGTCGCGGCCGGCTACGCCGACCGCCGCAATGAGAGTAACCACAACAGCGGCGGATACCGTGGAAACAACTTCCGCGATGGGGGACGCCTAGCGCAAACGTGGCAACGCCGCGGCCGCGACGATGAGCCCTCGGCATATGACAAGTTGTCGGGCCCATGCACCATCCACTTTTACATCGACAAGCGGGATGGAAAAAAGAAGGCAAGCCACATGCTTAAGGACTGCAGCGAGTTTCAGAAACTAAGCGAGAGCATGGCCCAGATAAGACAGCAGACCCCAAATCCTGGATACGGGCACGCACCCGCACTAGACCACGTAACTCTATATAAACCTTACAAGGGTCAATGCAATACAACACAATATCCAGGGATTCAATATTTTTAACATAGGTGGCCTGGTGTGGAGTCGTGTTGGGATGGGTCGTCGCTGTGTTGTGTGTGTGTGCGCGTGCAGTCGTGTGGTGTGCGTGTGTGGGTTCGGGTTGGTGTGGAGTCATGTTGGGTGCGTGTGGTGTTGTGTTGATTGTTGGGATGTGCGTGCAGGTGTGTGGCGGTGGTGGGGTTACGATAGGCTTTGAAATTTGTATTTGGGTGATAGGTGGTCAGGACTAGACTTTTTCTCCTAGCGGTTTGGCTGTCTTTTTAAGAAAACCATATTGATTTTTAAAAAAATTCTATTTTGTTTTAAAATAGTTTTATATGAGAAAATAGACAAAACAAATAGGGTTTAATCTTTATTATTGAATAGAGCGGGCACGAGCTTGGTGTCGAGGGGAATTGGTGGACTATCGCGGATTTGAGGACGGACTAGATAAAAAATGCTGCAAGCCCGTGCGACATGTACGACAATGGTTTTTAAGAATCATGGCAACGCATGGGCATTCAGCTAGTCTAGCACAATATTTCTCGGGTTTTGAAAGACAGCGCGCCTCCACTCGGTGGTCGGGTTCTGCTGTTCGTCCCAATGGAGGTGCTTCCTTGAGCCCACGCCTCTCTGCCTCAATGCAGGAGGAGCCAATGGCGGTCATCGTTCGGTGGTCATTGTTTCTCTTGTGGCGGTGTGTCGTTGTGGTTGTGAAATTTTTGAAGCTACAAGGCGTTGAGGGGATGGCGAGTAGCGCGTGATTGTCCTTGGGGTCAGATGTTTTTTACCCGCTCTTGAGCTTGGCCCGCGACGATGGGCTAAACGACGGAATTGGTGGCGGCGTCCACGGCAAGATCTCACAGGGACGATGCCAACAGATCCAATGGATATTTAGTGATTGAATCCTCACTTGGAATTAAAGAGGGGCGGTGACTCCTTTTCTCTCCGGTCTTGGGCGGGAGCACTGTGACCTCCGACCCGACCGGGAGAGCTCCTTCGCCTCCAAGCTCTGGCTAGTGGCCGTAGAGGATGTGGAGCAATCTGACGACAGGGAAGGAGTAGCGGGTCAGAAAATTCTTTTCCAAAGCCATCGTTCAGTTTAACTAGGTGGCAGTGCTATAATACCTTCAAACTTTGGGGAAAAATAATCTTTTCTGTACGAACCGAAGGATAGAATCACTCCTTCAATTTTTTCATATATATATATATATATATATATATATATATATATTTGAAATGCATATATTTCATAATTTTTAAATTATTTTATTATTACCTCTAATCTAAATTACTTGTAGCAGGTTCACTGAGCCTAGACAAATTTACGATAATTAATTTTGATGAGAGGGAGTAATTAATTTATTTTTGAGATTAATAATAATACGACTAGCTTTTAAAAAAAAAGTATGACTATACAGTGGTGCGAACGAAAGCCGGCCCACGAATAATAACCCCTGCGGGCGACCCGGTGCACCCCTCGCCCCTCCGCTCGACGCCGGCCGGCGCTACGCAGTCGTCGGCTCCACCGGTACTCGCTGACTCAGAGATGCGATCCTCCCCTCCCTATTCTCTCTAGCCCACTCTCGAGCCAGTCACGCGTAGCCGTCCTCTGTTGCTGATCTCGCCGTTAGCTCTCATCGGCGACGACCCACCCCCAATTCCACTCCTCCCGCCAGCCTTCGTGTGGGCTCCCGGACCTGGCCGCCCCCCGGCATCCCCGACTTCCAGCCTCATCTGGATTCGTTCGTTCTGGTAGCCACGGGATGGGGATTCGATTTCCATCCAAGGGATAGGTTGGGTTGGGATTACCGATCCGATTGGAACTCTGTTGCCAAGGGCAAGGGGATCCGACCTGAACGCGACCTCGTTGCCTCTCCTATATTATTTGCAGGCAGGTTCTCTTCCTTGTTACAACTAGTTATCTGACCGGACTTGTTCAATCGCCTCGATGGGATCTTCCTTCTCCTGCGCTGCTGTCGCCATCTCGTCGGCCATCGCCGCTGCAGCTGTCCTGAAGGGGAGACATGGCTACACCTTTGATCAAAAATGGTTCGACGAGTACGAGCGCACGCATCCTCACCGTGTTATGCGCCGCCTGCCCACCAAAGAGTATTTTTCTTCTACATTTTCTTCTAGTCCCTCCCAGATCGAGTCTGTTGGACAATGACACGGTAACAATTGCAATTCTGATATACAAACACACATTGCATGCAGAGAGCACGACGCCTCCAGAGCTCTCCCCCATGTCCACAGCGCCCTCCGCCACTTCAACTCCATCAACCAGGTAACAGATCAGCGAACAACCCTTGCTTGCATGAATAGTTTCAGTCTGTTGCTGCTGGTGGTGATGCTGTGGTCTCAGTTCTTGTTATCTATGGTTTTCAGGGTGCAGAGTATGATGTTGTGAAGGCTCTGAAATCTTCACGCGTGGGCTTCAGAGACGAGATCTGGATCCATGTCAACTTTCTGGCTCGCAGGAGGGGTGCTCCGCCTGACGCCCCCGAACAACGATTCTTCGCTGAGATACACTACGACCGCGTTGAAACACCGTTTGTTGAAACGTGCACCATACTGGGTAAAGTAACTCTACAACTAACCACTCGCATTGCTTCCACATAGAGACCATGCCTTAACTGTGTTCCTCCCATTGTCTGTTAGTACTTGGTTTTACTGGTAGGAAAATAAAATCAGTGAATGTCCTGTCTCCCCCAAGTTAACTTCCTTGTCTTCTGTTACATGCGCACTCATTCTGCCTTCACCTCGGTCATATTTGGTCACTGTATGCAGTACCAGTCCTTGTAAAGACAGAAATTGGCACATAACACGCTGAGTCATGGTTGGCATTTGTTCATGCGTCCGAATAAACATCTAACATCAAGATTTCCTGCTGGGAGCTCAACGCTGCCATTGCCATTAGTACATGACTCTATTGCTGTTCATATATTGTGTTGTTTTAACATTTATTATTGTTCTTATTAATTATTATATGTTTCATTTCTTGTTAGCAGAAGACCCGCTGCACCGCTTCAAAAAGGAGTGTTCCTTTTGCGACGGCAGCTACGGGATTTTTCACCCCAGTGATGGTGAGTTCATATGTGGAAAGAAGCGGCAGAAAAAGGAGTTTTTCAGGACGAGGAATGTATACGAGTGTCGTTTTGGTAGCTTGCCGCTACATAGCTAGCTGGGGTTTCCAGGTGCCGTGGACACCTTTGTCATGCTCACCATCACACTGAAATGAAGTCAGGCTGCAAATCGAATGCTTGAGGATATAAAGTTGTGGAGATTGGCTTGAGCTGGAGGGACTGATCATGTAATGAGAAGTTAGTTTGTGTGTCTGTTAGGTGTTTGCTTTTAACGAATTCCTTACAGTTTGAGATAAATATCTTGTGAATCACTCTCTGCCTTCGAGAAAATTAACATACACCATTTGTGTGCTCGGAAAAACTGCTTACAAGTATAATTACCTCCTAAACATGGGGGCCAAAGTATAGTACTAGTGGTATATAAGTTAGCGAAGATTACTGATAATTTACAGTGCAGAGCACATGATCCTATGGTAGCTTCAACGCCTTGGTTACTCTTGGCAGGATGAAGCAATCGAATGCCTCTAAGAGTACCCATCTGCAAGGCCCCTCCGGGGTATAGCTGTCCATTATTCTGATCCAAAGCTCGCGACCCACTATTCTGAACTCAAAGCAGACCACTGCGTGCAGGCCCTGGTTCCTGCCGGTATAGTTCCTCTCCGTCTTTGGGCAACCTCACACTTTGTTGCCATCGCACTCGTCGTACTCGTCGTTCGCCCAGAGAACACCGACGAAGGGTCCCTTCTCGTAGAGAAGCTGTGCTACGCCTACACTGGTGAGATCTGCGGGTACCAAATCCATGTGAAATACAGTGTAGTCGTCAACAGTTAGCCGGACGCCCTTTGTCGCCTTTGTTGTCGGAATTGTTAAAATCATCTTTACCACGGATCTAGTCTAGATCTAACAGTAGCACTAAACATCACCTTTGTAGATCGAGAACGGAGAGAGAGAGAACAGAGACGAGCTCTACCTGCTCCCTGGCTCGACAGACACGAGCCAGAGGGAATGCCCGAACTGGTGCCGGAGCTGGAACCTCCGTCATTGGCCATGGGTGGAAAGGGGGTGAGTGTGGCGAGCGTGCGGTTAGGGTGGCGGCGGTAGAGCTTCCGGTCGGCGCAGCGCTAGCCTAGATCGGATTGGCTTGTAGGCGGGGCGGCTAGGGCACGGCTAACCTCGTGGGTCGTGCTGCCGGCTCCCCACCACTTTATATAGCGCTGGCGACAGGGGCCCACCAACCTAGATAAGGTTGGGCGTCTTTGAAGGCGTACGTTGGGCCCAGTCACGTTGAGATCTATCTAACATTCTCCCCCTAGATCTCGACTTTACTTTTAACTTTGTTCTTTATTTATTCCATCACAGAATGATACACAGAGCATGTTTCATCGTCTCAGCTCAATTGCCGACAGAATCAGACAGGAACTATATACCTTCATGTTCTGAAACAAATTCTGTTACTTTTGGGTCTCTATAGTCCAGGAATCATAGGCTTTCCGTTAAACCCATGCCGGGTATGTGTTCCTTGAACACATTGGGTGGTAAGCCTTTCGTTAGCGAATCCGCAAGCATATCCTTTGTCCTTATATGCTCGAGACTTATAGTTTGATCCTGGACTTTGTCCTTCACAACATAATACTTTATATCTATAGACTTTGAAGCATTACTCGACTTGTTGTGAGCATAGAATACTGTAGGCTTGTTGTCACAGTACATCTTTAGTGGCCTGCTGATGCAGTCAACCAACTTTCAAGTCGGGTAAGAATTTCTTTAACCATAACACATGTCCCATGGCCTCATAACATGCTATTAATTCTGCATACATCGTAGATGATGCAACTATCGACTGTTTGACGCTTCTCCATGAAATAGCACCTCCTGCGAGAGTAAAGACATACCCTGTCGTGGACTTTCGGTCGTCTTTATCTCCTGCAAAATCTGCATCTGAATACCCTTTTATCTTTAGGGAATCAGATCTTCTATATGTAAGCATGAGGCCTTTTGTGCCTCGCACATAACGCAAAGCTTTCTTTACCATCTTCCAAAGGTTTCTATGCCTCGATTCTCTTGATATCTACCGAGTACGGTGATAAAAGCTAAGTCGTATGAGTGCACACTTGTGCATACTGTAAGCTTCCAAGAGCCGAAGCATATGGTACTGACTTCATTTGATCGATCTCATATTGATTCTTTGGACATTGGGATTTCCCAAAACTATCGCCCTTGACTATGGGAGCAGGTGTTGAATTACTCGCATGCATATTGTATTTCTTTAGAATCTTTTCACAATAAGCTTTCTGCGACAGTCCTAACACTCCATTCTTTCTGTCTCGGTGAATTTCTATGCCCAAAACATAAGAGGCTTCACCGAGGTCTTTCATGTCAAAGTTTGATGACAAGAACTTTTTTGTTTCTAGTAGTAGACTAACATCACTGCTAGCAAGCAGAATGTCATCCACATATAGAATTAGGAAAATATATTTCCCACTTTTGAACTTTGCATAAATGCAGTTGTCCTCAACATTTTCTTTGAATCCAAATCTTTTAATGGTATCATTAAACTTTAAATACCACTGCCTAGAGGCTTGCTTTAACCCATAAATGGATTTCTTTAGGCGGCATCCCATATGTTCTTCCTCCATGAAAAACCCTTGGGTTGTTTCATGTAAACATTTTCTTCTAAATCTCCATTTAGAAATGCCGTCTTGACATCCATTTGATGTAACTCTAAATCAAAATGTGCAACTAGTGCCATGATGATTCTGAAGGAGTCCTTACATGAGACCGGAGAAAAAGTCTCATTGTAATCTACGCCTTCTCTTTGCGTAAAGCCTTTTGCCACAAGTCTAGCTTTGTACTTTTCTACATTCCCATTGGAGTCATACTTTGTTTTGTAGACCCACTTGCATCCTACTGTTTTGGCTCCTTTGGGAATTTCCTCTAAGTCCCAAACATTGTTGGAACTCATCGATTTCATTTCATCTTCCATTGCCTCCACCCACTTGGCTGAGTGAGGGCTACTCATGGCTTCTTCATATGAGGTAGGATCGCCCTCCATATGAACTACATTGTAAACTTTGTAGATTTCTTTGGAAATGGCTGGTCTTCGTTCTCTTTTAGACCGTCTGAGTTCATCAGACTCTTGCTCATTTCTTGCCTCGGTTCGTGCACATTTACGGTGGTGGCTGTTCGCTCCCTTTCGTGCTCAACAAGGGGTTCAGGTGGCTCCTGATGGATAGGTTCCGAACTTTCGCCCATTGTTGTCACGTGTGGAGTCACAACAGGTGCCGGCACCACAACCTCAGGGGTTGTAGATAGTGGCACAACAGGTAGCGAGAAAAATGGCTCCTGAGTCATCGGATTAGGTGCATGCACCCTCTTCTCCTCAAGATCAATTTTCCTAGCTACCGAGCTCCCCCTCATTAATTCGTCCTCTAAGAAGACTGCATGTCTCGTTTCTACAAACTTTGTGTATCTGTCGGGACAGTAGAAACGATATCCTTTAGACTTATCTGGATAGCCAATAAAATGGCAAGATACTGTTTTGGGGTCTAACTTTGCAATGTTTGGATTGAAAACTTTTGCCTCAGCTGGGCTCCCCTAGACCCTCAAGTGGTGCAGAGAGGGGACTCTGCCTGTCCACAATTCATACGGTGTTTTGGGCACTGACTTACTTGGTACTCTGTTGAGAATATGAATGGCGGTTTTAAGCGCCTCCATCCACAAACCCAATGGGAGGGTGGAATAGCTCATCATGCTGCGCACCATATCCATAAGGGTACGGTTGCGCCTTTCAGCTACTCCGTTTTGCTGAGGTTCACCCGGCATAGAATACTGGGCGACTATTCCATTTTCTAGCAGGAACCGTGCAAAGGGTCCTGGTACTTGACCATATGGAGTATGCCAACCGTAGTACTCCCCCCCCACGATCGGACCGAACTATTTTAATTCTGTTATCGTGCTGATTTTCTACTTCAGCTTTGAAAATTTTAAATTTATCCAATGCTTCAGATCTTTCTTTAATTGGATAAATATAACCATACCGGGAGTGGTCATCCGTGAATGTTATGAATGAATCATAGCCATCCACACTTTTCACCGGAAACGGTCCACATATATCCGTGTGGATTATTTCTAGTGTAGCTTTGCTTCGGTTTGCACCCTTTTTAATTTGTTTGACATACTTTCCTTTAATGCAATCTATGCATTGTTCTATGTCGGAGAACTCTAACGGAGGAAGAATGTCATTTTTAACGAGGTTTTCTATTCTTCCCCTCGAAATATGGCCTAGTCTACAGTGCCATAGTTTCGATGAGTCAAGAGTTCGCTTTCTTTTCTTTTGTTCTTTGTTCGACAAGGAAACTTTTTCATTCACATCACACAGAGAAAGAACTTTCTCATGCAGGGATAACAAATATAACTTATCAAATAATGTAGCAACACCCACACATTTGTCTTTCAACCAAATGGCACACTTGCCATTTCCGAAATAACATTCGTAAGAATCTTTGTCAAAACAGAAAACACTTATTAAATTTCTATGTAATGAAAGAACGAAAAGCACATCTTTGAGCAAAAGGAAAGAGCCATCAGCCAGCTCCAGAGGGACATCACCAATGGCCTCCACTTCTGCTTCTATTCCATTCGCCACTTCAATGTGTCTTTCTCTTCTTGGCGTGGTCCTTGTCGAATGGAACCTCAGAAAGAGTTGGCAACATGAACAGTTGCACGAATCAATCCACCAAGTGGATCTAGTAAACTTTTCATACTGATTCATTAACAAAAGAAACAATATCTTTACCATTTTTGGCCATGATGTACTTCAGCCAAATCGGGCCTTTCTTGTAGTGGCCCGCTTTTTACAAATGATGGCATCGATCTTTCTCCCTGTGGGTGGACTGGTGATGCCGGTACTGGTGCTGCATTGGACCCTTGCCATGTGGCTTGGAGGGTGAGCCAACATCGTTGAAGCCTGTGAAGCCTCTCTTTCTATTGTCCTTCACGAAGTTCAGGGAACCGCCGTGAAGGGCTTTCAGCCTTTCCTCTTCTTGGGAGCACATCCCAATGGTCTTTTCTATGTCCCACTTTTCAGGGGACATATTATAGTTTATTACAAAGTTTTCAAAAGGCTGTGGAAGTGAGGCCATCACTAGGTGCGCCAAGAGTGCTGGCTTTAGCTCGAGGTCCTCATCCATGGGCTTGAGCTTCGCTGCATGTTTGACATCCTTAAGATGTGCTCTCTTAATCCGTGGGGTCCTCCCGTATACTTTTCAGTAACTAGCTGCTTTAACAGCTGGGTCGCATACATCTTTAAAGAGCCAGTAAACTGGCTCTTTATCTTGGCAAGATACTCGCCCACGGTAGCACACTCTCCAATTGAGCCCACTATTGCGTTCTCAATTGTGTTCTTTACGAAGGCCAGACACTTCTTGTTGGCGTTCACCCATTTCTGGTTATCAATCGAGTAGGCCAGCTCCAATGGAGCATGGTCCCTCTTTTTTTTCTCAAAGTCAGCACTTTCCTCAGCAGCCCCCCTGACCGGGTCAGCGGGCTTGACTGGTTGCTTGGTGTCAACCACCCAATCCACTTCGGCGCATACGAACGCCAAATCAACTTTCTTCCTCCATTCGGAGTAGTTGTCCCCCTTTAGGAGCGGGATGTCCTTCAAACATGCCATGAGGTTGAGACCTCCTAAAAATCACAAAAGATGTGAGATCACTAAGGAAAACAACTGTATGGGTTAATTCAACGTTGGTATAAATTAAGCATGCAATCGTTTCGTGCTATTTAAAATTACATCACCGTTGGGCAGAAATAAATTTAAATGCACCTTTAATACTTAATGGGAAAAGATTATGGTCATGTGTATTAATAACGTTGGTCAATTAATAGCATGAGACATAATCACTTTAATTACTTTATCACATCTTTATAACAAAATTTAAACAAACTTTGTTGCACTATTGCAATTTAAAACATCTATGTGCAGCGGAAACTTTAATAATGTCTTTCATAAAAACTCATACTTTACAGAATTTTTTTTGCCTTTATAACGTTCTCTAGTCAAAATATTCTCTAAAATAAAAGACTAGAAACAACTATGCAAAAAAAAATGCTCAAAACTCTAAGCAAAACAATTAAAAACAACTCTGAAAAAAAACAGAAAACTGTTAAAAAAACATGCCGTACTAGGCCAGCCGCCGTCGCGCTCGATCCTGGCCGTTGATGGGAGCAAACCTAGATCGAACGGTCGGCCACCCTCTTCGGGGGTATAAAAGACCCAACCGCCAACCCCAAAGAACCCTAGCCCCCAGATCCCGTCCCGTTCGTGTCCCGTCTCAGCGTGGCCACCATGGCGCGGCGCGCCTGCGCTGCCACCTCAGCGGGTCACCGCGTCCACCGCGTCTCCCAAGGGCGGCGCCGCGTCCCCCGGCGGCTGCCCCGCGTCGGTTGCCGGCGGCGCGTCAGTCGGTGTCCGCTGGCGCGGCGGGAAGCACGCCGAGCTGGCTGCGCCCCTCCTAGATGAGGCGGCTGAGCCCTGGCGCCTGCCCCCGGTGAGCACGAGGCGAGGCGAGGCGGCCGCCCTCCTCTCCGCCCTTCCCCGGGCGGGCGGGCAGGGGCGAGGGCCGAGGCGAGGCGGCGCCGTGCCGCGCCTCCTCTCCATCATTGGCGGCCAGTGCGCCCGAGCTCCGAGGCGAGGAGGCCGAGCCCCTCCCTCTCAGCTTGCTCCGGTGAGCCATGGCCCCCCCGCCCTCCTTGCCGGCGGTGCGTCCACCCGAGGGTGGGCGCACCACCGTCAAGAGGGGCGGCGGTGGAGCCTTTTGCTCCCTTTTTTTGCTTGGTCCATGGTGAAAACTGCGGCGCCCCCCACCTTGCTCCTTGCCGATGCGTGCATCCACCCGAGGGAGGGTGCACCGTCGTCAAGTGGCCGAGGTGTGGGGCGGAAACTTTCCGGCGATGGCCGGAGTGGACCCCTTTTTTTTTGATTGCCTTTTCTTTGGGGATCTTTTGGGGTTTTAGATCTAGGGTTTTGCTTTGCCCCGAAGGGTGTGTTCTTCTTCTAGATGTCTCCACAATGGATGCCCATCTAGATCGAGAGGAACGGCGCGGCCATAGGGCAGGCGCACTTTGGATCTATTTCTTTCCTTTTGAACTCTTACTTTCTACAAAAAAGCACCGTAAAATCTAGCAACTAAAACGTGGCTCTGATACCAATGTTAAAATCACCTTTACCACGGATCTAGTCTAGATCTAACAGTAGCACTAAACATCACCTTTGTAGATCGAGAACGGAGAGAGAGAGAGAACAGAGACGAGCTCTACCTGCTCCCTGGCTCGACAGACACGAGCCAGAGGGAATGCCCGAACTGGTGCCGGAGCTGGAACCTCCGTCATTGGCCATGGGTGGAAAGGGGGTGAGTGTGGCGAGCGTGTGGTTAGGGTGGCGGCGGTGGAGCTTCCCGTCGGCGCAGCGCTAGCCTAGATCGGATTGGCTTGTAGGTGGGGCGGCTAGGGCACGGCTAACCTCGTGGGTCGTGCTGCCGGCTCCCCACCACTTTATATAGCGCTGGCGACAGGGGCCCACCAACCTAGATAAGGTTGGGCGCCCCCGATGAGGGCGCAGTTAGGGGGATGTTAGGCCGTTGGGCCTGGTCACGTTGAGATCTATCTAACAGAAATCCCTCCAATCTCCTTGATGATCTTGAAAATGTCCTCGGTCCAAGCCCCTCGAACTGCTTCCCAGACCCTCCTCTTCAAGCACTCCTGCCTCAGATGATTAGGGGGAATTCGAGCCTTGCAAGGGAAAGACCCCCACCCATGCTCCTTCTCATACACGAGCCGGTGCTGTGCTTCCGTGCAGCTTGTACACGCTGATAAAGTGCAGCTTCCTGCACGTACGTCAGGCATCATGAGAATGTGCAGTTGCAAATCTGAGAAGAAACATAAATGACAGACCGACGGGATAGCTTATCTTACCAACGTTGTCAAACTGAACGACAGGAGCACCCATTACCCCAATCCACGACCAGTCGTTTAGAAGGAATGGAGCCTGTAAGCCAAGGCGTTGCATCATTACATTCATTCCGTGCTTGACCCATCCCAAGAGCGTCTCGACCGCATGCCAAGAGCTGTGCCTGCGGTAGATCCAGC
This sequence comes from Avena insularis, assembly GCA_023614405.1. NCBI lineage: Eukaryota > Viridiplantae > Streptophyta > Magnoliopsida > Poales > Poaceae > Avena > Avena insularis. The sequence goes on from CM042695.1 coordinate 94,550,608, forward strand.
AGACCTCGCCCTGCGCAGCAGCACCTGACCGAGACATCCTCCTTTTGGTCGCTACAAGAATTGCCACCATTTCCCGTTTAGAAAACGAACAGGAATTGCAGTCCCATTTATTATCAAGTATAGTAGCGTATAGTGAGTAAAGAACTCACGCCTGCAAGGAAGACACGCTCTGCTGTCGCAGCCGAACCGAGGGGTCGGCATCAGGTGCCTCTGCATCAGGGGCTTCTGAGCGGTTGCGCCGGTGGAGGCTTCGCTGTCCATGGCACCGGAGCCATGTCCAGCGAAGACGCCACGGGAGCGCCCCGTCGTGGCGTCGACGCGGCCAGCCCGGAGCTCGAGGGTCAGGTTGCCGAGGTCGGGGGACGGGCCGTGGGAGAGCTCGGCGCTTTCCTGTAGGCGGGGGATCAGGCCGCAGATGGCGCAGATGCCATACCGAGCGGCGACGACGAGGGAGGGCGCAGCGCTATCCTGTAGGCGGCGGCCGTCCCCATGCCCCGCAGAGACGACGCCAAGGGAGCGCCCCGTCCTGGCGCCGACACGGACATCGCTCAGGTGGCTGGCGTCGACGGACCAGTCCGTGCGCTCTAACGCGACCAAGAGGGACAATTCCGGCCGCTTCCTGAACTCCATTGCCAAAGAACGTGTCTTGATCGTGGAGCGCCGACCAAGAACGTTTCTTGGCTTAGGTTGCTTGCTTCCGACCAATCCGGCAGCGATGAGCCGCTGGCCGGTTCGTAACTGAGACCCGGAGGCAGAAATTTGGGGCGAGCGGGCTGAGAGGGTAAGGAGAGCGGATTGCGCCGGGGAAGGACGAAGGCTTTGGAGTTGGGAGAGAGAGAGAGAGGGAGGGAGGACGAAGGCGGAAGAGGAAGCGGGTTTTCTGACGACGGGGAAGGGCGGAGCGGCAAAGGGATCTGTTTGTCTTAGCCATCGACCGATAGTTGTTGGGCCGGCCCGTTGCATTAGAAACTGCATTTGTGGGCAGCTTAAGTAACAAGGCCTATTTTTTGTGTTTGCCTGTTTTTTATTTAGAATGTTCAGGCGTTGTTTTTTTAGATTGTTCTTTTAATATGGGGTCACTGTATAACGTGAGCATGCAGAAAACAAATTATTTATTTCTAGTTTTTGTTATAATTGCATAAGCTTTGACGTCATGCAATTGCATACGTGCTTATAATTGAAAATTGCAGTTTGCAATTATAGCTATAGCCCTTTTCATATGCAATTGAACGCATGTGCTAAATTTGCACATTAATGTGTGATTTGCATGAAAATTTGAACTTTATGCAATTGTACATACATATGTAATTGCATTAGGCCATAGAGGGGCACATGATCCGCCCCGCTTTGTAGTTAAAATTGGTTAATTTAGTTGTAGTTTTTTTTAGCAAATTAGTCTGGTTTGAACTAGCTTTCTATTTTCCTATGCTTATCCAACTTGCAATCCTAAATTGCATACACGTGTGTAATTGAACTTTTTGTGATTTTAGTCTTTTTCACGTAGAAGTCAAGTTAGAAGGAACTAGCACAATGCACGTGTGTTACTGCGGATTGACTTTTACAATTCAATTACATTATTCAACTACACCATGTAATCCCATTGTCACTCACATCTTCTAGTGTCACCCTTATCTCTCGCTGTCGGTTCCTTCATACCTGCAATCGGTGTCCATATAGAATATATGTCAGTTATGGACCGAATACAGCTTCTTTAAATCTATAGTGAACTTGGGCCACAATGTCGCAGAAAAAATAGGATGGAAAAATAAATAGATAGAGGAAGCAAACTAACATGTATACCCCGGTCCAGTTTACCCAAAAAAATTACGTGCTGATATAGGAGCCAAATAGAAAAATGTAATGCTTTTTCCATCCTAAAATAAGTGATTTGGATTTGTCTATCTAGACTTGTTATTATAGATATATCTAAATTTAAACAAATACAAGTCACTTATTTTGGGAAGGGGGAGTATAATTTTTTATTTTCAAAAACAATTTATAAAATAGTTTTTTCTTTTTAGAGAACGACTGAAACTATTTATTAATTAATAGCGTTCATGGAATACACATGAGATCTGGGGGATCAAACAGGCACACATGACGCTTCACATCAAGAGAGTAGCAAATTTTACTAAATTGTGAGCTTCTATATTTTTTCTTTTGTAAAAATTATTTGGAAACTATTCTTGTAAAAGAAAAAATGGGAGGCAGCCAATCGGCCATGACCCAAGGGGCCAACCCGTAGACCACGCTCCCCAGAAAAAAATGTACTGGCCCAATGGCCGTAGACCATAGCCACACATCCAAGACTCCCACACGATATGCCCCTTCAGGGCATCTCCACCAGGCCGACTCATCTGGTCTGAACGTGTCTGAACTTGTTTGTAAAGAAATATGCCCTAGAGGCAATCATAGAGATGATTGTATTTCTTATGTATCCATGAGTTATTGTGATGTTCCTTAAATATTCATATCAGGCAACTTGTATTGATTGACAATTATGTGAATTGTTTGTAAAACTCTTTACTTGATGGTTATTTAATAGTTGTCCCTAGTCGGAGTTCATGTGAGAAAACACGTGAATATTAGACTAGCACATCGATTGGTTGATGACTATGTTTCGCAAGTCATAGACATGGAGATGTCAAACTAATAATATGGACACATGTTATGAACATGGGGTTGGACTGACCCAACTTGAGACTGGCAATTAGTTGCAACTCTCTCTACACATCATGTATGTTTTGTCCTTAGACCTGAGATTGTCGCATGCAATTGAGACGTGGATCGACCTACTTTGGGGCTATCAGACGCTGCTCCGTAATTGGGTAGTTATAAAGGTACCTTTCGGGTTTGTCCTGAAGCATGCTGCAAGGCATGGTCAATCAAGATGGAATTTGCCCCTCTCTACTTGAGAGAGATATCTCTGGGCCCCTCGAGTGATCGGATCCAAAAATGCATGGCCGTGCTACATTAGGTTAAGAGTTAACCTAGTAAAAGGATTCTGAATCACAGTATCAAGAAAGGGAGGCCAGCTTGGAGCTAGACCAAATATCGTGAGGCAAAGGAAAAGACATGTATTAAACCTTGTGATGGTTCGTCTGATATGATCTTTGTATGCATTTAGGAGTTGGCACGTCTTGCTAGAGGCCGGTACCAACTATTGATAGAATAAGTGTATTTGTGTCATGTCTATACGTATATGAACCTATAGGATCACACACTTAAGGGGTTGGAAGCCTAATAAGGATTGGATCCAAATTAGAGCAGGCTTAGGCTACTAATGGGCTACTAATGTAGAAGCCCACCAGGGATGCCTATATAAGAGAGGGTGGGGCAAGCTAACCAGGTTAGACCATTCAACCCAGCCGCCACCCCCCACGCTTGTGTTGCACGCGCGGACCTAGCAGTCCGGCGTCTGACGCTTCCATCCCATACGTGTGGATACCTTGGAGGTGCTACAGCAGTAGCACTAGGACGAGCCGTGCAAGGGGAGCTTCTCGTGGGACGAGGGCGGGGAGGAGACGTAGAACGTCTATACTGCCTCGACGCGCTTCATCAAGTTCCGTAACTGCGCATCTAGTGGTAATCTCGTGATCTATGACAACAGTATTTCTGGTTTACGCGGTAGAAAATTTTGATTTGCGCTAGTGTAGCCTACCCGTATCCCTTCAGTGGTATCAGAGCCGATGCTGTTCAGTTATAGGTTCGGGATGTTTGCATATGGTGATATGCATATTGATATAAATGATGTGATCGTTTGTATTGCGGTGGTTCAGGATTGATCTATGATCTTGCTTTCCGTGATCGTGATTCTAAGGTTGTCAAACGACTTACCCCTACCGGTCGGTTTCCGTCATCGGGTAGACAGTGATACATAAATCCTGTTGAATCACGCGAAGATCAATATGATTGATCAAATCGGAACATAGATCTAAAATCGATGTACCGTGATCAAAGGAGTTTGATTGAATCAAAACAATAGTCGGTTTATGGTAAATTTGATTTGCCGATCAAAATCCTTAAAGAAAATCGATGTACCGCGAGGGGTGCTGCCCCTTCGAACCCCGCAGGGGGAGAACCCCTAGACCCCCCCGTAATTTTAGCCTTTTTGTCTCTCGTTAAGGTAACCAGGTGCTATGTTTTCACATGATCCGGTAGAATGCGATTCTATGCATAACTTGTTTTTGCAGGATGTACGTGATCAATATGGCCCATATATGTATGTGATGCATGTATATAATTTATCATGACCTGTGTGTCGTGAGTAGGGCAACACGGCTGGAGCCATATGTGTTGTCAATTATTGTAATGGCCTACGTGCCAACTTGTGATGATACCAATACTATGTAATTTTGATTACTAGCTGTTAGGAGTAATAGCTTGTATTAGTTCTTGGAGGACTCATCACTTGGAGGATGGCTCGCATGGAACATGAAGATGGAGATCATCATGGTGGACAAGTTCTATGGCGATAGAGATCATCATGAGAAAATGGGCCATACCGTGTCACAACTATGTGAATGCTATTATTATGCGTTTTACTCTATGCATGCTTAGATGATAGAAGTAGAACGATCCCTCACAAAGTTTAAGTTAAACCATGCCCTCCTAACCAAACCTTGCACCATCCTATGCCCTGTACAATCGTTGGTGGGCCTATGAAATTAGGGTGTCGCGGTTTTCCTTGGCTAGATGGGTTTGTATCGGATACCTACACGCATAAGGGTTGGTGATCTTGACAAGGTTATCTTAACAGTTAAGGACCTTGGGGCATAAAGGTTGGGCGCCTAGTTTTGACATGGAGATGTCACCCAACAACAAGAGTCATATGTGATATGATTAGCAAGTGGTGCTTACCAATTTACCTTGTCTTCTAGCAGTGATGCTAAAGCTCACTAGTCGACTTGTTAATTATGGATATTGAATCACTTAGTATCAATAGAGGGATATTGATTTAAGTGGGAGTATATGCTATTAAATTGTTTAATATGTTTTACTCTTTCATGGTTACATGACTTAGTATTTTGCATGTTTTTTGTTGTAGATCAATGGCACCGAACACTGCATCACCTTTTTATTTGCGTTCGATTCTTGATAAAGATAAACTAAATGGAACAAAATATTCGGACTGGGTTCGTAACCTGAGAATTGTTCTCAGGTCTGATAAAAAGGAAACGGTTCTGGATACCCCAATCCCCGATGAACCTGCTGATAATGCATCTACTGCCCTCAAGAATGCCTACAAGAGAGCATGTGATGATTCTCTTGAGGTTAGTTGTCTTATGCTTGCATGCATGGAACCTAAACTCCAAAAGAAGTTTGAGGATCAGGAAGCGTACGATATGATCGTCGTGCTTAGGGACATGTTACAGACTCTGGCAAGGACTAAGAGGTACAATGTCGCCAAGTCCTTTGTGGAATGCAAGCTGGCAGAGGGAGCAGGTGTAGGCCCCCAGGTGATCAAAATGGTTGGTTACAGTCAGACTTTGGAAAAGCTTGGTTTTCCACTAGGCCAAGAGTTGGCTACTGATTTCATTTTGGCGTCTCTTCCATCTAGCTATGGGCAGTTCATTTTAAACTACCATATGCATGGGGTGGAGAAGGGCCTTAATGAGTTATGTGGGATGCTTAAAACAACAGAAAGTGACATGAAGAAATGTGCAGGGCATAGCCATGTGATGGCTGTGCAGAACAAGCCTAGCTTCAAGAAAAAGGTACTTCTTGGAAGAAGAAGGGCAAGGCTAAGGATACGATCCCTAAGCCTGCACCCAAGCAAAAGGCTAGACCTGTAGAAGACACTGAGTGCTTCTTTTGTCATGAACATGGCCACTAGAAGAGAAACTGCAGCAAGTACCAGGCTTCTTTGAAGAAGAGTGGAAGTAAGAGTACTTCCCACTCGGGTACGCTTGTTGTAAATGTTGTGGAAATTCTTCTCGCTGATTCCTATGTTAACTCTTGGGTATTTGATACCAGATCAGTTGCTCATATTTGCAATTCGATGCAGGGGCTAATAAGGACTAGAGAAGTGCAGAAAGGCGAAGTGGATTTTCACGTCGGAAATAAAGAAAGGGTTGTTGCATTGTTCGTGGGCGTCATGCAACTTCACCTTCCGTCAGGATTTATTATGGAGTTGAATAATTGTTATTACGTTCCAAGTATGGGTCGAAACATTTTATCACCTTCATGTTTGGTGAGGGATGTATATTCATTTGCGAGTATGAACAATGGTTATGTAATCTCTAAGAATGATATGTTTATGGCTGATGCTCCCATTGTGAATGGGTTATTTGTTTTAAATCTTGATGATGCATCTGTTTACAATGTTAGTGCTAAAAGGCTTCGGCCTAATGATTTGAGTCCTACCTATTTATGGCATTGTCGTTTTGGGGCATATAAGTGAAAAGCGCATGAAGATCTCCATGGTGATGGTCTTCTAACTTCGTTTGATTTTGAATCACACGAGACATGCCAGTCTTGTTTAGTTGGAAATATGACCAAGTCGCCTTTTTCGGGTTTACCCGAGAGAGCGACAGACTTGTTGGAACTCATACAAACTGATGTATGTGGACCAATGAGCACGACAACCAGAGGAGGATATCACTACTTCATTACTTTCACTGATGATTTCAGTAGATATGGTTATGTCTACTTGATGAAGCATAAGTCTGAAACTTTTGAAAGGTTCAAGGAGTTTCAGAGTGAGGTAGAGAATCAACTTGGAAAGAAAATAAAGGCCTTGCTATCTGATCGTGGAGGTGAATATTTGAGTCACGAATTTAGCAATCATCTTAAGAGTTGCGGAATTGTTCCACAACTCATGACGCCCGGAACGCCTCAAAGAAATGGGGTCTCCGAACGACGCAATCGAACTTTGTTGGACATGGTTCGATCGATGATGAGCCATTCGGATTTACCATTATCATTTTGGGGATATGCTCTAGAAACAGCAGCTTTCACACTTAACAGGGTACCATCTAAATCCGTAGTTAAGACACCATATGAGATGTGGGATGGAAAGAATCCTAGTTTGTCTTTTCTAAAGATTTGGGGTTGTGATGCATTTGTCAAGCGACTTCAGTCAGACAAGCTAACACCCAAATCGGATAAGTGCATTTTTGTGGGATATCCGAGGTAAACCTTAGGGTATTACTTCTACAACCGAGAAGAGGGCAAAGTGTTTGTCGCTTGTAGCGGTGTTTTCCTAGAGAAAGAGTTTCTCGCAAAGGGAACGAGTGGAAGGTCGGTGCAACTTGAAGAAGTTCAAGATGAGCTAGTTGGGGACGCTTCTACAAGTGATGCTATTGTAGCAGAACAAGTTGAGGAACCCGTGGCAATAGAAGCACCATAACCACGAAGGTCGGCGAGGCTCCGCGAAACGTGGGAATTATTATTGTTAGACAATGATGAGCCTGCGACCTATGCCGAAGCGATGGTGGACCCGGACTCTAAGAAATGGCTGATCTGATCGCCATGAGATCCTAGATAGAGTCCATGGGAGACAATCACGTTTGGGACTTGGTTGACCTGCCTGATGGTTTTAAAGCCATCGAGTGCAAATAGATCTATAAGAAGAAGATTGATATGGATGGAAATGTTCATATCCATAAATCTCGACTTGTTGCAAAAGTTTTTCGACAAGTTCAAGGAGTTGACTACGACAAGACTTTATCACCCGTAGCGATGCTTAAATCTATACAGATCATTCTAGCAATTGCTGCACATTTCGACTATGAAATATGGCAGATGGTGTTGGAGATATGCCCTAGAGGCAATAATAAATGTAGTTATTATTATATATTTGTGTTTATGATAAATGTTTACATTCATGCTATAATAGTATTGACCAGGAAACATTAATACTTGTGTGATTTGTAAACTAAATTAGAGTCCCTAGTAAAGCCTCTTCATAATACTAGCTTGTTGGTTAATAGATGATTGTGGTTTCCCTATCATGAACATTGAGATGTTATTAACAACAAGATCATATCATTAGGAGAATGGTATGATGGACATACTCCTATAGATAAGCGTAGCATAAAGATCAAGTCATTTTAATAGTTCAATTGCTATAAGCTTTCTGATACATAGTAACCTAATTCCTTCGACCATGAGATCATGCTTATCACCATCACCGGAAGGATGCTTTGATGACATCAAACACCACACCATAACTGGGTGGCTATAAAGGTGGCATTGACTGTTCGGGAAGTATGGGTTGAGACACATGGATCAAGAGTGGGATTCGTCCATCCATATGACGTATAGATATACTCTGGGCCCTCTCAGTGGAATGTCATCCAATTAGCTTGCAAGCATGTGACTGGCTCACAAGGGATCACATACCACGGGAACGAGAAAAGAGTACTTATCGGTAACAAGGTTGAACTAGGTATGCAGAGATACCGACGATCAAAACCTCGGATAAGTAAACTATCGTGAGCCAAAGGGAAATTGGTATCGTATGTAAGTGGTTCATTCGATCGCAAAGTAATCGTAGAAATATGTGTGAGCCATATGAATTTCCAGATTCCTCTATTGGTAATTTGATCGGAGAGGTGTCTCGATCATGTCCGCATAGTTCACGAACCGTAGGGAGACACACTTAAGGATTCGATGTTGTTGAGTAGTTATGGAATGATGAGTAAGAGACCGAATGTTGTTCGGAGTCTCGGATGGTATCCGGGATATCACGAGGAGAATAAGATTCATATAAGGAAAGTCCTGCTTTGGAGTTGGGGAATGATTCCGGTGTTTTCATCGGGAATGTTCTAGAAGGTTCCAGAAGGTCCGGCACTCCGGAGGGGAAGGGTACATGAATGTGTCATGACAATATGGAATGATTGCATCATGTACTAGGTAACATGGCTGGGCAAAATAAAGGGAGAAAATCAAATCCTAGTTTGAAAGTCAAACACCAATTTGAAAAGTCAAACGACAAGTTTGCTTGGTGGAGGGAGAGTAGGAAACCTACTTGGGGAGGAAGTCCTCCTCCCTCCACCCGCCAGCCAAGGAGGCTGAGTTGGGGGAGGACTCCCTCCTCCCAACCGGCGCCCTCCCACCTATATAAGGAGGGGCAGGGCTGCCCCTCTAGCCTACAACTCTCACACCACCCAAACCCTAACCCTAGCCGCCGGCCTCCTGCAAGTCGCCGCCGCCCCTAGGGTTTCTCCTAGCCGCCAACTTGGGCCTTCCCCAAGCCCTAGCCGCCGGCCAAGCTCTCCCCTTGGTGCCTTCTAAACCCTAGATCGCCAAGGCCTCTCTCACAGTCCACCATACTCGCTTCGGCTTAAGGCGAAGCCTGCAGATCTCCCTCTACTTCCACCGCAACGTCGTCTTGCGGGAATCGCGAGGAGAGTGCTACAACCTCCGCTGCTGCTGGAACAAGGGAGAGGAAGGTCTTCATCGAAAATTTAACGTGACCGATCATGAAGCGCTTGCCGCAGCGCCGGAAGGATCGTCTACGCGATCTTGAGATCGGCAAGAGTACGACTACATCACCCACGAGAATCTGATCTCGTTAACCACTTTGGAATCTTCGAGGGTGAGTTCCTCTATCGAATCGTTGCTACAATCTAGTAGATAGATCTTGGCTTGTTTGTTTGCATGCGGTGGAATTTTTTTGTTTTCCATGCTACGAACCCATACAGATGGATGTCAAGACGGCTTTCCTAAATGGAATCCTAACTGAGGGTTTTGTTGATCCAAATAATGCTAGAAAGGTATGCAAACTTCTAAAGTCTATTTATGGGCTGAAGTAAGCATCTCGGAATTGGAACATTCGATTTGATGAAGTTGTAAAGGAGTTTGGCTTCATCAAAAATGAACAAGAACCTTGTGTTTACAAGAAGGAAAGTGGGAGAGCGCTTGTATTTCTAATATTATATGTAGATGACATATTGCTGATTGGAAGTGACATTCCTATGCTCGAGTATGTTAAGACCTCGTTGAAAAATAGTTTTTCGATGAAGGACTTAGGAGAAGCGGCATATATTCTGGGCATCAAGATCTATAGAGATGGATCAAGGAGGCTAATTGGATTAAGCCAGAGTACATACATTGACAAAGTGTTGAAACGGTTCAGCATGGAAGAGGCTAAGAAGGGGTTCTTGCCCATGTCTCACGGCATAAAACTCAGCAAGACTCGGTGTCCTTCGACTACTGATGAGCGTGCGCGCATGAGCAGGATTCCATATGCTTCGGCTATTGGATCCATCATGTATGCAATGATATGTACTTGCCCAGATGTTTCCTATGCTCTAAGTGTTACGAGGAGATATCAGGCTGATCTAGGTGAAGGTCACTGGACAACGGTAAAGAATATCGTTAAGTACTTGAGAAGGACTAAGGATGTGTTCCTAGTTTATGGAGGTGAGGATGAACTCAGTGTAAGGGGTTAGACAGATGCGAGTTACCTTAACGACTCAGATGACTCCAGATCGCAATCTGGTTATGTGTTTGTCATGAATGGTGGTGTTGTGAGTTGGAAAAGTTCCAAGCAAGATACGGTGGCCTCCTCTTCAACAGAAGCTGAATATATTGCCACCTCGGAGGTTGCAAAGGAAGCTGTTTGGATTAGGAATTTCCTGATCGCTCTTGGTGTGGTTCAGGGCGCGTCCAATCCCATGGACGTTTATTGTGACAACAATGGTGCTATTGCACAAGCCAAGGAACCTAGACATCACCATAAGAACAAACATATTCGCATGCGTTACCATTAGATTCGAGAGTTCGTTGAGGATGGTTATGTCATGATATGTAAAATACATACGGACTCAAATGTTGCTGATCCTTTTACAAAGCCACTCCCGCAGCCTGCGCATGAGGCACACGCAAGAGCAACAGGTATTAGTGATACATCAGAAACGTATCTATAATTTTTGATGCTCCATGCTTGTTTAGCATCTACTTTGCTTTACTTGTCTACACTTTGAGGTGATTTTTACATGTTTTCTGGTACTAACCTATTAACAAGTTGCAACAGTGCAAAATGTCTGTTTTTTCTGTTTTTGGTTTCAGAAAAATTAGTAAAGAAATATTCTTGGAATTGGACGAGAGAAACGTCAAAGTCAATTACTTTCCGTGGGGAACAAGAAGTCCAAAGGGGAGACGAGGAAGCGGGCCAGGGCAGCCAGACCAACCCCAGGTGCGGCCAGGGGTGGGCCCACGCCTGGCTAGGCTTTGGCCCCCCTGGTCGCCTCCTCGGCCTCCCCTTCGCCTATAAGAAGCCCCCGATGCATAAACCCTAAGCACCCGATCAAATATCCACGAAACCGTCTGTAGCCGACACAACCATCGTCCCTAGATTGGGGGGGGGGGGGGTCTGAAGTTCTTCCCGGTACCCTGCCGGAGGGGAGATCATCACAGATGCCTTCTCTCCGGTATGATGCGTGAGTAGTTCCACCTTAGACTATGGGTCCATGTAGTAGCTAGATGGTTGTATCTCCTCCTTTGTGCTTTCATGTATAGATCTTGTGAGCTCCGTTCATGATCAAGATCTAATCTATTTGTAATCATGCATGTTGTGTTTACGGGGATCCGATGGATATTGAGATTATTATGTTGGTTTGATTAATGGTTTTGTCTTTATGATTCTATCATGCCTGTGTTGTTTGTGATCTTGCATGCTCTCCGTTGTTAGTAGCTATCTTGGCCAAGTAGTTGCTAGTGACTCCAAGAGGGGGTATTTATGCTCGATAGTGGGTTCATGCCTCTAGTTTCCAAGGGAAGTGAGAATAATCTCTTCGGTTGTAGATGTGCTGTTGCTACTAGGGAGAAAACAACTGTCTCTTATTCATGGAACATGTGGACTATTTACCTTACACACTTTGCTTAAAGCAGTTGTTTGTTGCTTGCAACTTAATACTGGAGGGGGTTCGGATGATAACCTGAAGGTGGACTTCTAGTCATAGATGTAGTTGGATGGCGGTTTATGTATCTTGTTGTATTTCCAATCGAATCTCATAGGATCTTTCTGACTAGTAATTGCATTGTTATGCCTTGCTCAGTTCCTGTCAATTGCCCTGCTGTAATTTGTTTACCCTTCATGCCAAGTCGTTTATCTAAGGAGAGCACCTCTAGTGAACTATGGACCCCGGTCCAATCTTTACCATTGATACATCTTCCACTGTTACTTGTTTACTTGCTGCAAACCATTACCTTCCACACCATACGTTTAATCCTTTGTTACAGCAAATCGGTGATCTTGACAACCTCACTGTTTCGTTGGGGAAAGTCTCGAGTTTGTGTTGTGCAGGTCTCCATGTTTCTTGCAACACCTGTGTGACGTTTCCTTCCTCCTTATGGTTCGATAACGTCGATCTCAACTGAGGGAAAACTTGCTGCTTGCTCTTCACACCCTACGCTTGGGGTTACCAATGCAGTGCCGCGTCGAGCATCATCAAGGATTTTCTGGCGCCGTTGCCGGGGAGGCTAAGGATGTTAAAAACAAGGGGAGTCCTTCACTTCCTTTCTCTTTACTTTGTTTTTAGTTTGCTTTGTTTCTTTTGCTTGTTTTTGTTTGCCTATTTTCCAAAACCCCCAAAAAATTAGTCTAGTTTGGTTTGCTTGCTTTATTCAAAAACACAAAAAAATAGTTCCTACTCTAGTTGGTGGTCTGTTATTTCCCTGCTTGGTCATGCTTTCTATCAATGGATGGTTTCTTTGAAACTAGTTCTTATTGGCAAGGTGGGTTCACGGAAGAACAAAAGTATTATTATAAGGAACACCGTTTGTCACAAAAAGGGAAACACTTATGGGAACACATTCATAAGTTGAATACTATTGCTAGATACGCATGCTCTACTTATAATGTTACTTATTTCTTTGATACGTCTTGTTGCTGTAGGAGGTATAAACACTTGCCTTTTCAATGTGAGTATAATGATAATGTTATCATATCTTCTTATGTTAAATAAATTTATGACTTTTATGATGTGTAATAGATTGAAGAATTTATTGCTTTCAAGGGTGCATTTGAACTTGCTAGTTTGCTTGAAAATACTGATGATGCACCTTATGAATATGAGGTTTATGAGATACTTAAATTCTGCTTTGATAATTACAAGGAAGAAAATGGCTATATTCTTGAATATTTTAATAGGTGCTTTCAACAAATGGAAGAGACTAATGCCTTGCAGGAGCCTATGGAAGAAGAAATTGTTGAAACTGAAATCTCATTATATGAAAAAGAGGAGGAGAGTGATGGTCAAGAGGAGGAAGAATGGATCTACCCATATTTACTTCTAATGAGAGTAACTCTTTACCTCCTATATTATTTGATTGTCCCCCATATTTACCAAAGGAGGATGAATGTTATGTTCCTGTGGATCCTTTTGAAATTTCTACTTTGGGTAAAGCCTGTGAAGGTTTTAATCCCACTATTTTTGAGCTTGATAGAAATTATGTGTTTGTAGATCATGAAAAGCATGCTTTATGTGATAGCTATATTGTTGAGTTTATTCATGATGCTACTGAAAATTATTATGAGAGAGGAAAGTATGGTTGTAGAAGTTTTCATGGTACTAAAACACCTCTCTATGTGCTGAAAGTTTTGAAGTTGCTCTTGTTTTATCTACCCAATCTTGTTAATATGTGCTTCTTTGACTTATTTTATTACAAGATTACTATGCATAGGAAGTGGGTTAGACTCAAATGTGTTTTGAATTTGTTTCTTGATGCTCTCTTTTACTTCAACACATAGTTCTTATGTGAGCATCTTCTCAAATTATCAATGCCTAACTTAAAGGCGTTAAAGAAAAGTACTTATTGGGAGATAACCCAAGAGTTTCCTTGAGTCTCGGAAGTTATTACTTTAGTAATGAACTCTCCTTATCCTTTTTGTTTGCTTTTTGTGCCAAGAATGACCTCTAATGAGAGGGAAGTAACATTTGGGGAGTTGCTGTCCCGAAACAGATTTCTGTCCTCCACCACAAAAATTCGTGAGGAGTATATTTAATTCGGATTGATCTCAAAATTTAGGAATAAATCCCCCAGTATGTTAGCAAACTTTTGTTAGTTCAGCACTTTTTTATTTGAGCAACAGAAGATGTTCGAAAAAATCGGTTTCTACATGCTGGTCTGTTTTCATATATTTCTGCCATTATTTGCAATTGCTTCTTATTGATTCCTTTTTGAGTTCTATTTAGGTGAATTGAGCTTTTTGAAGGAGTTGCTACAGTAGCTTGTGTTTTTAGTGAAAAGTCTTGCTGTTCCAAAGCTTTGCGAAGAGGTCTAATATCTTTTGAATAAACTAATGTTGCTAATGAAGATTGTGTGGAGTTTTGTATGAAGGAAAATTTCAGGTGTAGAGAGAGAATGATGTAATGAGATGAAGAATGGAAAAAATCTCAAGCTTGGGGATGCCAACATGGTGTCACCCCAAGAAATATCCAAGAGGTACAAGCGTCAAAGCTTGGGGATGCCCAAGGCATCCCCTTCTTCATCAATAAAAAGCTCGGGTCTGTCTAGACACTTCGTTTTTATTGTTTCATGCACAATTGTGTTGTTCTTGGAGCGTCTTAGTTTTTGTTTGCTTTGCTTATGTTGTTTAGTTTGCTTGAATAAAGTAGTTTGGACCCCCGTTCTCTCTGTGTTGTTTTGCAAATAGGTTGCTTGGTGTTGGAAAGGAGTAGTAAGTTCTTGCTTGAAGTGCAAGAGGAGCTTGCATTGACCGTGACTTAGACTTTAGCATGACATGCTAGGTGTTGTTTTGACCTTATGCTTAGTGATTATTGCTGTAGCATGTCTTGTTCCAAACAATTGGGATTGCTTAGTGTGCCTTGAATAAATTATGTGTTGTTTTAGCATGCAAAATCATAGTATTGTGGTATTCTCCTTTGATGCTTTGCTTGGGTTGACTTGGCACATGCTCACACCATGTTATGACTATGACAAGTCACCATTATCCTCCATGATCATTTAGTCCTTGACTTGTAGTACCACTCTTTGCTTTGATTAGTATGCTTTGTTGCTCTGCATGATTTTGGCCATTATGCTCTCTTAGTTGGTTGCTCCCAGTCTTTTGCTAGCCTCCACTTGTATGAGTAAGTTCTACTCATGCCTCCAACTCCCAAGAAACCAAGTTATTCCAAAGTGTCCACTATAAACTCCTATGCATGGTGTGTTACACCATTCCAAGTATATTCTTGTTTTCAACTATCTTCCAATTGAAAACTATTTTGTTATGTGAAAACTTAGTGATTAAAGCCCTCACGAACTTGACGGCACATTATATTCTTTGCCCCTAATAAACTTGAACCATTGTGACAACTTTGTTGTATATGCTTGCACTTATAAGTTGGAATTAGCAGAACCGTGCTATCACGAGGAACATTTTCAACATTGCACTTGTACTTTGTACTCAGTTGATATCATGATCTTTTGTCTATGGATGTCACCGGTGTGAAATAAAGAGGGAACTTGTAAGTCCATGGAGTTTGTATTCTGTGTTAGAGAAACACCTGGGCCGCTTGTAGAGGTCCCAACCTTTAATAAGGTAGAGATCCCTGTGTTTACAATGCTAGTCCCTGGATCAATAGCTAGCATCCACAGTTAAGATGTAATATCAAGAAACAAGGGTCATAATTCAACTTTATAACCAGGAATAACATAATTTATTACATCTTACATAGCTCATTTGGCTATTACATTACATTGCAGCAGAATATCTATAAGCATGGGGTCCTTCATCTTCAAAGTGCCACAGGCAAACATGTTGGTTGTAGACTTGTAATCCTAATCAATAAACTTCACTAACACCAAACAAACCTGCAACATTACAAGTTACATCCACAAGGGTCAATACATTTGAATTTTATTGGCAAGTTTCACTACTATGTAGAAATAAGTGGATCCTATCATTTACATGCATATTTGGCTAAGTAGGGTTTAGGCTCATTTGTAGAAAGCAATATAGTTTTATCCTATCTTTTCAAAATAGTTTTGATCTTTTGAAAATCTTTTGTCAAATCTTTCTGAACTCCTTGGAATCCACCAAGTGCTTCAAATCTCTTGTTGTCACTTTCAAGTTTTACTTTTAGAAATTGGAATGTCGAGATTTCCCATAGCTTCAGGCCTTAGTTGCTCAGTATTGTCCATAACCGGGGACACAACTAAGTACTTAGATTTTTATCTTCTGCAGAAGTTGTACACTTTACCCACATGACACACTCTCATCTTGTTGCCACCAGTGGCCGCTGGATAAGTACTCACCAAGATGGAGTACTGGCAGATTGAGAATGTGACGAAGTCTTTCCATAGGGTCCTCCCAATACACAATGCTAGCTTGTCTACCAGGCACCAATGTAGGGTTCCGAGTTCCCTCATTCCAGTAACCTGAAGAGGCCAATGCATGGGTCTTACACTATGTAGTTGACTAAGCCAGTGCCCATTTAGCATGTGGCTGTACACGGAAGCCACTGTACGAGAAACATGTTCAATCTCTAAGTCCCTGGGTGGTTTTCTCCTAGTGCACAACAAAAAGAGATTGCCATATAAACATGGTTCCTCTTGTTGCCACCTTGTCCAAAACTTGAGCATCCTTGTCCACCCAGGTGGTTCATTGAGTACTTGTTTTATTATATAAAACACAAGTCTTTTCAATACTTCATATAACCTCAACATGTATCTCTTCTCAAAAGTTTATAGCAGGGCTAAGCATAATTCAACTACATTGTTTTCACTAAGGAATATATAGGGGTATCCTAGTAGGATTTAGCATAGCAAAATATAGTAGTCCTTATCATGCATGTTTCAAAATCCACTAAGTGTAATGAAAATAATAGGACTTGGATGATAGTGTCACTTGCCTTTTTGGTAGAGGATGTTGGTTCACTTCTTGATCTTGCTAACATCACACTCTTCTAACTTCACTACAAATCAATCAAGCAAACACAAATTCAACTAGCATTCCAAACAATAATCAAACAAATTAATCACACATAAAATAATAGAAACAAAGTCATGCATGCAAGCATGCAAAAGATAGTTTTATTTGCAAAGGTGGTTTCTACTAGGCTCTAAACATTGTAAGGCTCAAAGTGGTCATTTTCTAAAGTGGCAAAACCATTTGCAAAAGGGTTTTATCTATAAACCATTTTAAAATCAAATCATTATTTCATGTGATGAAAAATGCTTTTAGCAAAGCAACAATTTTATATTGTTCACCAAATAAGTTGTTAATTCACAAAACTTGGTGTTTAGGGTCAGTAGGTTTGAATCAAAACATTTTCCAAAGGTTTTGCTCAAAAATCAATTCCATATCAAAATCAATGTTTTTATTTGACTAGAAATGAGCTAACTCAATTATTCAATCCTAAACTTCACAAAATACATTTTTAAATCCATGAGTTGTTTCCTAGGGTCAGAGTGTTCACAACAAACCATTTTTCAAAGATTTCAACCCCAAAATCATTTTGGTATAATTTTTATATCCTAAACAAGCATACACAAGTTTCTGCAAAAACAAACATTTCACCAGAAGCTTTTTACTAAACAAAGTGCATGGTTGGCTAGGGCTTGTCTTGCTAAATCCATTGATATAAAATTTGCAAATTTTGGACGTGTGGATCAAAAGTTATGGATTTTACAAGTTTGCAAATCTAATAGATCAAATTTCTGTTTTTAAAACAGTCTCTGGACACGTGTCTTATTCCTACTGGCGCGTACCGGTTCGCACGGATCGGCCTCTATGAGGCGTTGGATCTAAACAGATCGTGCGGCTCAGATTTCTTCTTACCCTTTCGCTTAAGTTCTAATTTTAGCCACATGATCAAGATCCAATGGGCTCAGTTGCTTTGACCACGAACTGGCGGTGCTAGCGGCGGCTGGCGGCGGCGCACGCTCTGGCTATGGTGGAGCCGGCAATACAGGAAGCAGGGAGGGTAACGGAGATGCTCACCGTGTTCACAGGGTACTGGTGAAGCTCAAGGTGGTGCTGGCTTGGCGAGGGGCGCACCAGAGAGGCGACGATTGCTCGCCGGAGCTTGCAGCGGCGTCGGGTTCGTCTGGTGGTCGTCGGGGGCGAAGTTTGCGGGCGCGCTAAGGTAAACGGAGCACACGGTTAGACGCGTACGACACTAGGGATCATAGGAGTATCAATAGGAAGGCTCGGGATGGTCGGCTCTTACCAGGAAAGCTCGTCGGAGGCGAGACAGACGGCGGCGGCGAGTTGAGGTCGTCCTTGCCGACGCTAGGGAACACGCGCGGGCGAGCTAATGCTACGGGGAGGTTCGTCTAGGTCTGGGGAGCAAGTGAGCTTGGTCGGGGAGGCAAGGGGCGGCAGTGGTTCGCCGGAATTGGCCGGGGAAGCTGTCTGAGGCAGAGAGGTTGGAGCTCTCGATTCGCTCAGCCTGAGGGCAGAGAGGGAGAGGCGAGTGAGGGGAAAGGTAGAGGAGGAGCGGGCGGTTATCTATGCGTGATTGCAGGGGGGAGTGATGGCCGCTGTTAACGCGAATTGATCGCCGGAGTAAATGGCTGCAACGGCAGGGCGACGTGATCAGGGGGAAGACGACGCTGAGGTGGCTCTTTGGGACATGCTTGTCAGCGAGAAAGGGAGAGAGGGAGAGGGGTCCACTCGTCGATGTCTGCGCGGGTGGGTTTTTTGGTGGAAAACGTTTCGCAGAGAGGGGGGGGGACTGGGCTGCGACTGGGCTGTTGGGCCAGATGGGTTGGGTTGTTTTTTGGTTCATTTTTTTTGTATTGAAAGCTTATCTTTTTCCTTTTTGATTTTCTGTTTTGAAATTCAAACAACAAATCAAACATTCAAATCAAATCAAACTACCACCAAACTTTGCATTGATTTTAGTTCTGTTTAACAACACAAATCAAGGTCCAAAATAGAATAATATTTTTATTCCTTTTAGGATCTATTTTATATTTAAATAAAATAGTCCTTAGTTAATAATTCAAATAGGATTTGATTATTAAAAACTCCATTTGAAAACTTAAATAATCCCAAAATCATTTCAGTAAGTTTTATTTGAAAATATAAAACACTTGGAAAACTCATTTAAAATAAAATAACAAGTTTTTGTGTTTAATTAAAATGGGAAAAGTCTTTACTTTAATAAAATTGGATATTAATAAATCCTCATCATTTTATTTAAATAACCCTTTACTCCTTTAATCAAAACAAAATATTTTACTTAAAAAACTTGGCCAAGGTTTAATTTGGCTCTATAAATTAGTCCTTATTTATTTTTCTACCTTTTCATTTGAAAACTAAATCTTTTTATTAAAAGATCCAAAAATAGTAATTTCACATATTTAATATTTTCTTTATTAATTGATTCCTCTTTTCAAATCCCTTTAGGATTTGTTTGATCAAATAGGTTTGAAGGTTTCCAATTGGAATCAAAAAGTTTCTTCTCACCCTGAAAATCAACAAAGTTTTATTTTATTCATTTATTTTTCACATAACAAGATTTGGAAAATCTTGGGATGTGACAGGCTACCACCCTTAAAATAAATCTCGTCCCGAGATTTGGGAAGGCTAGGGTTACAAGTAGGCTCAAAGCATCTAGGGTACTACCACCCTTAAAATTTTTCCAACTAAATTACATTTTGGCCTGCTTGGGATCTTGGGAAAACTTCTCTGGGCAAACATCTGCATAGTGTCCTTTGTTCCCACACTTGAAACATGTGACAAGGCTGAGATCCTTCATAGGCTTGTTTATCTTGTGCTTCATCTTTTCTGGACAGTTGCTTGCATAATGTCCTTGGTTACCACAGTTGTAACATGTGATATGTTTGAGTTCTTCACGTATCTCTTGTGGACAGGTTGCTGCATAATGGCCTAGCTCTTTGCAGTTGTTGCACCATACTTGGCCAATCTCCTTATACTTCTGCTTTTCTGGACATTCACTGGCATAGTGTCCCATTTCTTTACAATGATTACATTGCACATGGCTTTTGTCCTTCTTTTTCTTGGGTTTCTCCAAAGCTAGGAGTGCTTCTAGTTCATGTTCTTCATATGTTATCTCATAGGTAGGAATGTCTACTGGTTTCTTTGACCTTCTATTGCTCCTTGGATAATTCATATGCCTCTTCTTTGGTCCTTTAAATTGGGTTGTATTGCATGGAGGTATAAGTGGAGATTTTCCTTTGTCCTCATCCTTCTTGGTAGACTTGGCTCCCTCTTGATAGTCTGCAATCAGTTGTTGCACTCCACCTTGTTTCCTTTGTTCAACTATGGAATAGATGGGGCACTGGATAGGGACATGGTTATTTCCTTCACATAGGTAACAAGTAGCTTGAGAGGTGGGACATTGGCCAACTGGATGTTTCTCTTCACAGTTGGGGCATTGATCTCCATGCTCCTTGGAAGTGTGATCCTTGTCTCCACAAATATTGCAAGCTTTGGTTCCTTCTAGAATAACATATTTGTCATCTTTGTTGTCACAAACTCCTTTGGAAAAGTTGCTTTCCATGTTGAGCATTTGATCTGTCACCTTATGCAACAATTGGGCTTGGTTTTCCAAAAACTTTTGCAGGGTTGGATCTTCCCCACTGGTGTTGGCTATGAATTGAGCTGTCATTTGGTTCAACTGGTTTTGGGTTGCTATAAGTTCTCTCATGTTGTCCTCTTGGTTGTTGTTGTCATCAACCTTGATGTTGGAGTCTCTTGGAGTAGTCATCTGTTTGGGTTGAATTGAGATTAGAATAGGCAAAATATCTCTAAGGATTCTAATCACACACAACAATTCACACAAGCAATGTGCAAGCAATCACAAGCCAAACGTTTCACTCAAACAACAAAGTTCTAGCACATTTTTAGGCAACAAAATATTTTTGTTACACCACATAAGTTGGTGGGTTTGACTTAACTAAAATATGGTAGTCCATCTATATGGTTCACTTGTGATCTTTCCATCCTTCTTGGTTGATTCTTCTTGCATGAGATCATGGCTTCCTTCGAAAAACTCTTGGTCACAAATCTTCAAAGGTGGTCATGGTTCCTTCTAAGTTGTGTTTCCTTAGACTCCAAATCTTGAGCAAGACTTCTTGTCTCACTTGTAGTCCTTAGTGGTATCCAAGGTTGAAGTCCTTGGTGAAAATGCTGAAGATGTTGAAGTCATTAGAGTTGAAGATGTTGAAGTCATTAGAGTTGAAGAAGTCCTTTGCACATGGTGAAGTCTTTGGTCATGGGGTAGGTTTTTCCATCAAGTTAGAATAGAAGAGATGTAGAATCAAAACCAAAATGGTTAAGGAAAGAGTTTACAAGATTGTTTGTAAATAAGTTTTGGAACAAATACAACTCCTATTTTTCTAAGGGTTTTTGTCCAATCCTAGGTTTACAAATCCTACAGGCAACACAATGCTCTGATACCATCTGTAGAGGTCCCAACCTTTAATAAGGTAGAGATCCCTGTGTTTACAATGCTAGTCCCTGGATCAATAGCTAGCATCCACAGTTAAGATGTAATATCAAGAAACAAGGGTCATAATTCAACTTTATAACCAGGAATAACATAATTTATTACATCTTACATAGCTCATTTGGCTATTACATTACATTGCAGCAGAATATCTATAAGCATGGGGTCCTTCATCTTCAAAGTGCCATAGGCAAACATGTTGGTTGTAGACTTGTAATCCTAATCAATAAACTTCACTAACACCAAACAAACCTGCAACATTACAAGTTACAGCCACAAGGGTCAATACATTTGAATTGTATTGGCAAGTTTCACTACTATGTAGAAATAAGTGGATCCTATCATTTACATGCATATTTGGCTAAGTAGGGTTTAGGCTCATTTGCAGAAAGCAATATAGTTTTATCCTATCTTTTCAAAATAGTTTTGATCTTTTGAAAATCTTTTGTCAAATCTTTCTGAACTCCTTGGAATCCACCAAGTGCTTCAAATCTCTTGTTGTCACTTTCAAGTTTTACTTTTAGAAATTGGAATGTCGAGATTTCCCATAGCTTCAGGCCTTAGTTGCTCAGTATTGTCCATAACCGGGGACACAACTAAGTACTTAGATTTTTATCTTCTGCAGAAGTTGTACACTTTACCCACATGACACACTCTCATCTTGTTGCCACCAGTGGCCGCTGGATAAGTACTCACCAAGATGGAGTACTGGCAGATTGAGAATGTGACGAAGTCTTTCCATAGGGTCCGCCCAATACACAATGCTAGCTTGTCTACCAGGCACCAATGTAGGGTTCCGAGTTCCCTCATTCCAGTAACCTGAAGAGGCCAATGCATGGGTCTTCCACTATGTAGTTGACTAAGCCAGTGCCCATTTAGCATGTGGCTGTACACGGAAGCCACTGTACGAGAAACATGTTCAATCTCTAAGTCCCTGGGTGGTTTTCTCCTAGTGCACAACAAAAAGAGATTGCCATATAAACATGGTTCCTCTTGTTGCCACCTTGTCCAAAACTTGAGCATCCTTGTCCACCCAGGTGGTTCATTGAGTACTTGTTTTATTATATAAAACACAAGTCTTTTCAATACTTCATATAACCTCAACATGTATCTCTTCTCAAAAGTTTATAGCAGGGCTAAGCATAATTCAACTACATTGTTTTCACTAAGGAATATATAGGGGTATCCTAGTAGGATTTAGCATAGCAAAATATAGTAGTCCTTATCATGCATGTTTCAAAATCCACTAAGTGTAATGAAAATAATAGGACTTGGATGATAGTGTCACTTGCCTTTTTGGTAGAGGATGTTGGTTCACTTCTTGATCTTGCTAACATCACACTCTTCTAACTTCACTACAAATCAATCAAGCAAACACAAATTCAACTAGCATTCCAAACAATAATCAAACAAATTAATCACACATAAAATAATAGAAACAAAGTCATGCATGCAAGCATGCAAAAGATAGTTTTATTTGCAAAGGTGGTTTCTACTAGGCTCTAAACATTGTAAGGCTCAAAGTGGTCATTTTCTAAAGTGGCAAAACCATTTGCAAAAGGGTTTTATCTATAAACCATTTTAAAATCAAATCATTATTTCATGTGATGAAAAATGCTTTTAGCAAAGCAACAATTTTATATTGTTCACCAAATAAGTTGTTAATTCACAAAACTTGGTGTTTAGGGTCAGTAGGTTTGAATCAAAACATTTTCCAAAGGTTTTGCTCAAAAATCAATTCCATATCAAAATCAATGTTTTTATTTGACTAGAAATGAGCTAACTCAATTATTCAATCCTAAACTTCACAAAATACATTTTTAAATCCATGAGTTGTTTCCTAGGGTCAGAGTGTTCACAACAAACCATTTTTCAAAGATTTCAACCCCAAAATCATTTTGGTATAATTTTTATATCCTAAACAAGCATACACAAGTTTCTGCAAAAACAAACATTTCACCAGAAGCTTTTTACTAAACAAAGTGCATTGTTGGCTAGGGCTTGTCTTGCTGAATCCATTGATATAAAATTTGCAAATTTTGGACGTGTGGATCAAAAGTTATGGATTTTACAAGTTTGCAAATCTAATAGATCAAATTTCTGTTTTTAAAACAGTCTCTGGACACATGTCTTATTCCTACTGGCGCGTACCGGTTCGCACGGATCGGCCTCTATGAGGCGTTGGATCTAAACAGATCGCGCGGCTCAGATTGCTTCTTACCCTTTCGCTTAAGTTCTAATTTTAGCCACAGGATCAAGATCCAATGGGCTCAGTTGCTTTGACCACGAACTGGCGGTGCTAGCGGCGGCTGGCGGCGGCGCACGCTCTGGCTACGGCGGAGCCGGCAATACAGGAAGCAGGGAGGGTAACGGAGATGCTCACCGTGTTCGCAGGGTACTGGTGAAGCTCAAGGTGGTGCTGGCTTGGTGAGGCGCACTGCAGAGGCGGACGATTGCTCATGGTGGTCGTCGGCGAAGTTTATGGCGCTAAGGTAAACGGAGCACACGGTTAGACGCGTACGACACTAGGGATCATAGGAGTATCAATAGGAAGGCTCGGGATGGTCGGCTCTTACCAGGAAAGCTCGTCGGAGGCGAGACAGACGGCGGCGGCGAGTTGAGGTCGTCCTTGCCGATGCTAGGGAACGCGCGCGGGCGAGCTAATGCTACGGGGAGGTTCGTCTAGGTCTGGGGAGCAAGTGAGCTTGGTCGGGGAGGCAAGGGGCGGCAATGGTTCGCTGGAATTCGCCGGGGAAGCTGTCGGAGGCAGAGAGGTTGGAGGTCTCGATTCGCTCAGCCTGAGGGCAGAGAGGGAGAGGCGAGTGAGGGGAAAGGTAGAGGAGGAGCGGGCGGTTATCTATGCATGATTGCAGGGGGAGTGATGGCCGCTGTTAACGCGAATTGATCGCCGGAGTAAATGGCTGCAACGGCAGGGCGACGTGATCAGGGGGAAGACGACGCTGAGGTGGCTCTGTGGGACATGCTTGTCAGCGAGAAAGGGAGAGAGGGAGAGGGGTCCACTCGTCTGTGTCTGCGCGGGTGGGTTTTTCGGTGGAAAACGTTTCGCAGAGAGGGGGGAACTGGGCTGCGACTGGGCTGTTGGGCTAGATGGGTTGGGTTGCTGTTTGGTTCATTTTTTTTGTACTAAAAGCTTTTCTTTTTCCTTTTTGATTTTCTGTTTTGAAATTCAAACAACAAATCAAACATTCAAATCAAATCAAACTACCACCAAACTTTGCATTGATTTTAGTTCTGTTTAACAACACAAATCAAGGTCCAAAATAGAATAATATTTTTATTCCTTTTAGGATCTATTTAATATTTAAATAAAATAGTCCTTAGTTAATAATTCAAATAGGATTTGATTATTAAAAACTCCATTTGAAAACTTAAATAATCCCAAAATCATTTCAGTAAGTTTTATTTGAAAATATAAAACACTTGGAAAACTCATTTAAAATAAAATAACAAGTTTTTGTGTTTAATTAAAATGGGAAAAGTCTTTACTTTAATAAAATTGGATATTAATAAATCCTCATCATTTTATTTAAATAACCCTTTACTCCTTTAATCAAAACAAAATATTTTACTTCAAAAACTTGGCCAAGGTTTAATTTGGCTCTATAAATTAGTCCTTATTTATTTTTATACCTTTTCATTTGAAAACCAAATCTTTTTATTAAAAGATCCAAAAATAGTAATTTCACATATTTAATATTTTCTTTATTAATTGATTATCTTTTCAAATCCCTTTAGGATTTGTTTGATCAAATAGGTTTTAAGGTTTCCAATTGGAATCAAAAAGTTTCTTCTCACCCTGAAAATCAACAAAATTTTATTTTATTCATTTATTTTTCACATAACAAGATTTGGAAAATTGTCACATCCCAAGATTTTCCAAATCTTGTAATGTGAAAATAAATGAATAAAAATAAAACTTTGTTTGATTTTCAGAGCCAGAAGAAACTTTTTGAATTCAATTGGAACTTCAAACCAATTTGGATCAAATAAATTCCTAAAGAGATTTGAAAAGATAAACATTTAAATAGAGGAAAAATAAAATATTTTGGAATTACTATTTTGAATCATTTAGATAAAAGGATTTAGTTTCCAAAAGAAAAGGAAGGATTTTAAAATAAGAAATTATTTTATAGAGCCAAATTAAACCTTGGCCAAACTTTTGAAATAAAACATTTTGTTTTGATAAAAATAGTAAAGGTTTAATTAAAATAAATTAATAAGGATTTAATATCCAAGTTTTATTAATACAGATTTTATTATTTCTAAACCATCAAAACTTGTTTATTGGTTTAAAAATGAGTTTTCCAAGTATTTTATATTCTCAAATAAAACCTACTGATTTGGTTTTGGAAAATATTTGGATTTAAATAGAGCTTTGAAATAAATCAAATCCTATTTTGATTTAATAACAATGGTCCATTTATTTAATTAATAATGGACCCTATTATTAAAATTATTATTTTGATTTTGGATTTTGGTTCATGTTACTGAACAGAACTAATTTCATAATTACAAAGTTTGGTGTTGTTTGAATTGATTTGGTTGATGTTTGTTTGTTTGGAATTTCAAAACAGAAATCAAAAATAGAAATAGAAAAAGGTTCAGGAAAGAAAAAATGGATTTGGACCTGACCCAACCCAGCAGCCCAGCAAGGCCCAGAACCAGCCCAACACTCCCTCTCGTGCGAAACGTTTTTCTACCTAAACGCAAACCCGCAAAGAAGCTGACCAGTGGACCCTTCCCTCACTCTTTTTCTCGCTGACGACTGGACCCCACTCTCCTGTTCGTCCTCCTCACCCGCGCGACCACCTCTCCCCAAACCTCGCTGCCGTTCACTGTCATTCAACCTGCACGCTTAATTCCTCTTAATGGCTGCGTTAATCTCGCCCCCGACCATGCGTACATAAGCGCCTCTCTTCCCTCTGTCATTTCCCTCAAACACCAACTCCACATCGCCACCAGGCTGCCTCGAATTGGCCCTGCACTGCTGCTGTTCCGGCGAGCTCCTCCGGTGAAATCCGACAAACCACAGCCACCTCCTGCCTTCCCGAGCACACGAGCACGTTCACCACTCCCTGGCGCATCTGCCGGTACCCTTTGTTCGACCGCGGGCACCCCAGAGTGTCACATTCGACAAGCTCCAGCCTCGCCGCCGTGTCTGTCTTCAACTCCGGCAAGCGCCCAGGTAGTTTCAGACCGCCCCGCGCTTTCTAAATCACACTCACACATTCGCCTCACCCTCCTACGTCTGACCACACTTTAGGTTTGCCTTCTCATGAGCCACAGCATCGTCTCCAACCGAGACCAGAGCACGCCGTCGCCAGAACGAACTCCGGCGAGCGATTACTCCTACAACCGTGCGCCCCCTGCCTCATCGACCACACGTTGAGCTTCCCCAGCCTCCTGCGATCTCGGTGAGCACCTTCCCCTCCTCCCTTGCTTCCTGTTTCACCAGCGCCGCCACCATCTGGCTGCTCCGCCGCTCGCCGTTATCCTAGCGCCGCCAGCTTTTGGCAAGCCAGTAGGAGCCGTTCGATCTAGATCGGGCGAGCACGATAGAATCACTTAACCGCGAAAGGGTACGCCCTCTGGGCCACACGATCTAATTAGATCCAACGCACCGCAGAGCCGATCCGGCCGAACCGGTACCATCCATTGAGATTGCGACGCGTGGCCAGGACTGTCTAAAACAGAATTTGGAAATCAGATTTAAGTTGCAATTTCAAACCTTTGTAACTTTCGATCCACACGTCCAAAATTTACAAATTTGATACCGTTGGAATCAGTGGAACAAACCCTAGCCAACCATGCCTTTGGTTTAGCAAATAGTATCTGTTAGCTTGTTGGTTTTTGCAGAAACTTTTGAATGCTTGTTAAGACTAGAAAAATGATTCAAAAATGTTTTTGAGTTTGAAACCTTGGCAAAATTGTTTATGGTGAACTTACTGACCCTAGGAACCAACCCATAGTTTGGAAAATGAGTTTGATAATATCTAAGATGGATTAATTGATTTAGCCCAATTCTAGCCAAATAAAAGAATGGTTTTTGTTATGAAAATGTTTATGGAAAGAAAACTTTGAGAAAATGGTTGGATCAAACCTACTGACCCAAAACACCAAGTTTTGAGAAACAACAACTTATTTGGTGAACCACATAGAGTTGTTGCTATTATAAAAATGTTTTTCCACCACATAAAATAATGAAGGGATTTAAAAATGGTTCATGGACAAAACCCTTTTGCAAAAGACTTTGCCACTTTGGAAAATGACCAATTTGGAACTTACAAAGTTTAGAAGCCTGGTGGAGACCATCTTTGCAATTAGAACCATCTCTTGCATGCTTACATGCATGACTTAGATCCCATAGTATTATGTGTGTGAATTGTTGTTTGGTTGATTATTTGGAATGCTAGTTGATTTGGTGTTTGCTTGATTGATTGTAGTGAATTTAGCAAAATGAGACTAGCAAGATCAAGGAGTGAACCATCATTCCCTACCCAAAAAGGCAAGTTACACTATCATCTAAATCCTACTATTTTATACTTAGTGGATTTTGAAACATGCATGAAAACAAATTTTATACTTATGTTATGCTAAATCCTATTAGGATACCCTATACATTCCTTAGAGAAAACAATGTAGTTGTTACATGCTTAGCCATGCTATATTTTGATAAGAGATACATGTTGAGATTTTACAAAGGTTGAGAAAAGGACTTGTGTTTTACATAATAAAACAAGGACTCAATGAACCACCTAGGTGGAGGATACTTTAAGTTTTGGAGAAGGTGGCAACAAAAGGAACCATGTCTATGGGAATCACTTTGTGTTGTGCTCCAAAAGAAAACCACCTAGGAAACTTAGAGATTGAACATGTTTCTCCAATTGTGGCTTTCGTGTGCAACCACATGCTATTATGGCTCTGGTGACATGGTTATACCCTACGGGTACGTAACTTCAGCATACCTGGTCCAGCCCAAGGAAGGCCCACAGCAGATATACGCTGGCCCATGAAGATTTTCGGGTGGCCAAGGCCCATGACGCCTTCGGATCCTTGGAGAGCAAGACTAGAGTTTGAATACAACTTGTAACCTACTCGTATCGGTACCTGAGACCTAGCCTCCCCATATATAAAGTCTAGGAGGGTCCAACGAGGAGGGCACGTACGCAATAGACCTAGCTCTCTCTTTCTCGATACATACACACCTCCACGCCAGATCGAATCTGCGCACCCTGTAACCTTCGGTTCCGCCGTAATCAAAGAGCAGACAAGCAGGAGTAGGGTTTTCCCTCCGGGGGCCTGAACCTGGGTAAATCTCGTGTCCCCTGGTTGCTTGTCTGTTAACCGTGCCACGATCTCCAGCATCCCCATCTTCTCCAAAACCCAAGTCCATAACAATGGGCATTGACGAGATCAAACCTCGTCAATTGGCGCCGTCTGTGGGAATTGGGGCTGCTGATTGTGCGGTCGTGACGGTTCCGACCCGATCGATCTACAACTCCGCGGCGACGGAGAATCACCTCCTCTTCGGCGCTTTCGACTTCACCGCCCACTCGCCGGATACCATGAAGGATTTCGAGCCCGTAGGCGACGGAGTCGAAATCTTGTTCGGGAGCTTCTGCTTCCAGGTGGGACGAACTGGCACCCTCCGCCTCCCTGAGCGGGTGCCCGTGCCGCCAATCAGGCCCGCTTCGTGGGCTCCACACCCTGTGCTACGCACGTCACCATCAACAGATGAGTTCTACAGCAGCAGCAGCTGCAACTCCGATCTGTACGATCCACCTTCGGATGAAGGGACCTACGGTTCCGGATCCGAAAGCTGCGGCAGGAGCCAACCAATCTGCAGGCGCTATCTGTGCGCCGCAATCATCCAAACCGACGAGGAAACGCCTAACCCGCCGCCCAACCCCAACCCGCAGGGCAGAAACGGCGAAAACGGTGGAAACAGCGAAAACGGTGGAAACGGCGAAAACGGGGAAAACAGGGGCCACCTCATCCAACTTAGCAAAGAAGGATGGGCCGAAGCACGCCGCGCCATCGCAGGCGAAATAGTCCTACCTCTGGACTCCCCACGTGATCTGCTGATGGCATACCACTACCTCCTCATCGAGGAGCACAAGAAGCAAGTCAAGATGCAGGAGACGCTCGATAAACGCAAGAAAGCAGCCTCTGAGTCCAGTGCGCGACGAGCTGCGCTCTCCGCCATGGGACCCGGCTCTAGCACAAACGGAAATCAGGGAAACAAGCACCACTCTCGGGTGGAAAACATGGACCCCAAGGAGCGGCGCGACGTGACCCGAACTCTCCACACATCGTTCATGGATATGGACGCCGACGGCAACATCACCCCGAAGACGCCACAAGCTGCGATCATGGCAGCCACTGCGTATCTCGCGGCTCACCCACCTCCGGAGGGGGACCCGAAAAGGGCCATGCATAGGTCCGCACTCACCGGACTAGGACTAATCAGAGTTGCGCTCAACGAAGACGCTCCTACGGAGCCGAAGAAGAAAGCTCCGGCCAGGCGCGACCGGAGCCCCACTCCCTCATCCGAAGATGAGGAGGAACACGATCTTCCTCGAAGGAAGAAGAGCTCGCACCGCCATAAACACGACTACGATGCCAGAGACAAGCTTACACATCGCAAGATCGACAAAGCACGCGCCAAACGCGCATGCTCGTCTGAATCTGAGATGGATGAAGACGAAGGAGAACTCTGCGGGGCTCGATGCTTCAGCAGATCCGTCCGGCGAACGCAGATGCCACGCAACTTCAAGCTTCCTTCGGATACTCCGAAGTTCAACGGCACGCAAGATCCAAAGTCCTGGCTCAGTGACCATCTGTCATCCGTCAAGCTTCACGGAGGCAACAAAGAAACCGCCATGCAATGCCTTTAGCTGCAGCTAACAGGCGCAGCGCGGGTCTGGCTTAGTAGCCTATCATCAGGATCCATCCGAAGCTGGGAGGAGCTCGCTTATAGCTTCATCCGAAATTTCAAAGGCACCAGCAAGAGGCCCGCCTCAATCGAAGAGTTGCGAGCCTGCACTCAGAGAACGGGTGAATCTATTCACTCGTACATACTATGCTGGTCTACAACCAAGAACTCTGCAGCACACATCTCCGAAGAGCGGGCCATCGACGCCTTCAGGGACGGCGTCAAACGCCCAGACTTCAAGGAGAAACTTGGACGTGTAAAGCCCAAGACACTCGACCAGCTCATGGAAATCGCCAACAGTTGGGCAGACGGTGAAGATTGCATCCAGCAGGCGCAATCAGATGAAGAGGACGACTACGGCCGAAGACGAGAACGCCGCAGCAAGAGGAGATCGCGCGTCTATGAGGACCGCGATGGACCCGACATGGTCGCAGCCGGCTACGCCGACCGTCGTAACGACAACAGCCGCAACAGCGGAGGATACCGCAGCGGAAACTTCCGCGACAACGGACGACTAACGCAGTCGTGGCGACGTCGCGACCACGACAACAGACCCTCAGCATTCGACAAACTTTCGGGTCCATGCACCATCCACTTCTACATCGACAAACAAGATGGCAAAAAGAAAGCTAGCCACATGCTCAAGGACTGCCGCGAGTTCCAGAAACTCAGCGAAGGCATGATGCAGATGAGGCAACAAGCTCCAATCCCTGCGTTCGGAAACGCACCCGCGCCAGGTGAAATAGCACACGGAGCTCCTCCACCGCCGCATATTGGAGGCCCAAATCAACCAGCCGCACCAGCGCAACACAACGCCGGGGTCGCATACCCCCCACCAAAAGGAGCACTCAATATGATACAGAAGGGACGCCCCACAAATAGGGTGCAGAAGAAAATCACCCGACAAATCAACTTGGCCGTGGCAACTCCGCCTGCAATCCCTGAGTACCTCAGCGGATCGGAGTCCTGCATCACATTCATTCGCGCGGATCACCCTTGCCAGATCCCTCGCCCAGGTCACGCTGCCCTGGTGCTAGAGGCGCAAATCGGAGGCTTCGAGATGAGTCGCGTCTTCATGGACGGCGGCAGCGGCATCAACCTAATGTTCGCAAGCACTCTAGTAGCTATGCGGATCCCGCAATGCAGCCTGGAACAATCAGACACGACGTTCCACGGCATTGTCCCAGGGAAAGGCATCTTCCCCCTGGGCAAAATAGGGCTCGACGTCATCTTCGGGAAGCCGGACAACTTTCGGCAGGAGCGCCTAGAATTGGTGGTGGGTAGCCGTCACAATACCATGCCATCCTGGGACGTGTAGCATTCGCAAGGTTCCTGGCCGTCCCACACTACGCATACCTACTACTCAAGATGCCAGGACCAAGGGGCGTCATCACAGTCCACGGGAGCTTCACCCGATCGGACCAATGCGACAGGGATTTCAACAAAATCTCCCAGTCTTTCGGCATGCAAGAGGAGCTTGTAAGGCTCTGTGAGGTGACGGACAATGGGCTACCCCCAGTCACAAAGCAGAACGCACCTGACATGTATTTCGACTCCACCATCAACACCAAGAAAGTGCAGGTCCATCCAACGGATGCCTCCAAGACGGCGCTGATCGCCAACGACCTCAGCACCGCATAGGAAGGCGCGCTCGTCGAATTCCTCCGTGAGCACTGGGAAATCTTCGCCTGGTGTCCTGCGGACATGCCAGGAGTTCCCAGGGAATTCGCCGAGCACGCACTCAATGTCTTCCCAGACACCAAGCCAGTCAAACAGTCCATCCGACGACTGTCGGAGCCACGAGCCGAAGCTATCGGCAAGGAGATCAACAGATTACTCGCAGCAGACTTCATCCGGGAATTCAAGGAAAGCGAGTGGCTGGCAAACACGGTGATGGTCCCGAAGAAGGACACAGACATCCTGCGGATGTGCGTGGACTTCATGTCACTAAATAAACACTGCCCTAAGGACCACTTCCCTCTTCCTCGGATCGACCAGATCATCGATTCGACTGCAGGTTGTGAGAAACTCTCCTTCCTCGACGCCTACTCAGGCTATAACCAGATTCGACTCAAGGTTGAAGATCAAGAGAAAATGGCGTTCATCACACCGTTCGGAGTATACTTCTACAACACAATGCCCTTCGGGCTAAAGAACGCGGGTGCCACGTACCAGCGATGCGTGCAAGCCTGCCTCAAGGACCAGATCGGTCGCAACGTCCAAGTCTATGTCGACGACATAGTCATAAAAACCAAGGAGGCAAGAACACTTATCGACGATCTCTGCGAGACGTTCGATAACCTTGATCGCTACAGGATCAAGCTCAATCCAGAAAAGTGCGCCTTTCAAGGCCCCTCGGTCACCTGCTCGGATACTTCATCTCTCAACGAGGGATCAAGAACCCAAGAAAATCAAAGCTATCATGACAATGGAGAAGCCGAAAACCTCAAGGGCGTTCAAGACTCGCAGTAATAGTAGCGGCACTAAGCAGGTTCATCAGCCGCATGGGCGAGAAGGCCCTACCATTTTACCAGCTGCTGCGCAAGGCAGACAAGTTCGAGTGGACACCAGAAGCCAACGATGCATTCGAAAGCCTCAAGCGGCTCCTCTCCACCTCGCCCATTTTGGTCACGCCAAAAGAGCGCGAGCCCCTGTTGCTGTACATAGCAGCCACACACCAGGTGGTCCACGATACTGTGGTCGAACGACCCGAAGAAGGCAAGACCCACGGGGTACAACGCCCAATCTACTACCTCAGCGAGGTTCTCACTTCAACAAAACAGCGGTACCCGCACTACCAGAAGCTGGCCTACGGCGTGTTCATGACGGCTCGACGACTGAGCCACTACTTCCAGGAGCATCAGGTGATGGTCGTCAACGAGGCACCCCTGAACAGCATCCTGAATAACCCAGAGGCCACAGGACGCGTGGCCCTGTGGGGCATTGAACTATCACCCCTGGACATCATCTACGAGAAGCGACACACAATCAAATCTCAAGTCCTTCCGGACTGCCTGGTGCACTGGATGGAGCTGCAGCTGCCTGACACCCCAGACATGTCGCAATCCTGGACAATGCATTTTGACGGCTCCAAACGCCGGGCCGAGAGGACAGGAGTCATACTGACCTCCCCGCAAGGTGACAAGATGAAGTACGTCCTTCGGATGAAATTCAGAGCCTCCAACAACGAGGCCGAATACGAAGCCCTCATCCACGGCATGAAGATGGCAAAAATATGCGGTGCAACGCGCCTGGTCATCTACGGTGACTCCAACCTTGTCGTACAACAGATGATGAATGAGTGCGACGCACTTGCCGAAAACATGATCGCGTACCGCGCGCTATACAACGCACTCGAAGGAGAATTCGACGGCTGCGAACTTCGGCACGTTGGAAGAGAGAGCAACGAGGAGGTCGATAGACTCGCCAACATCGGCTCCACTTGCGCAAAGGTACCACCAGGTGTGTTCCTCGAACAGATCTGCGTGCCATCCATCAAGCGAAAATTCCCCAAAGGATCACCCGAAGAAGCAGAACACTCGGGGGCTACGCTACCCGAAGGTCATGAAGGACCCGAAAAGTTGGACACCGAAGTCGCCATGGTCAACCTGATGCAGGTCATGGCAGTCGAAGAAACTTGGACACGTCCATACCTCCAGTTCCTAATAAACGGAGAATTACCAGATAGCCCGACAGACGCCCGGCGTGTATCTCGTCGATCAAAAGCCTTCACCATCATCAACGGCGAGTTGTACAAACGCAACATTACGGGCGTCTTACAACGGTGCGTCACCATCAACGACGGCAAGGCCATACTCCAAGATATCCATGAGGGCATCTGCGGCCACCATGCAGGTAGCCGCTCCCTCGTCGCCAAAGCTCTGCGAGCAGGATTCTACTGGCCAACGGCCATGAGCGACGCAAAAGACATCGTCCGAAGATGCAACGGGTGCCAACGGTTCGCTGACAAACCGCACGCACCTAGGTCCGAACTGCGACCCATACCTATAGCCTGGCCTTTTGCCCAATGGGGCCTTGACATGATCGGCAAACTGCCAAAATCCTCGAAGGGAGGACACGTTTTCCTCCTGGTCGCAGTCGACAAATTCACCAAGTGGATCGAAGCCATGCCAGTCACCAACCAGAAGGGCAAAACCGCCGTCAAGTTCTTCGAATCCATCGTCTACAGGTTTGGCGTACCGCATAGCATCATCACCGACAACAGATCGAACTTCATCTCCGAAGAATTCCAGGACTTCTGCGAAGGCCTCGGGATCAATATCACGTATGCCTCAGTGGCACACCCGCAAACAAACGGGCAAGTGGAAAAGGCCAACGGCCTAATCGGCGCCGGCATCAAGAAGCACCTCATAAGCTCACTCGAGCACAAAGCTAGAAACTGGACGAAAGAGCTACCATCTGTCCTGTGGAGCTTACGGACTACGCCAAACAGCTCCACCGGCTACACACCATTCTTCATGGTGCACGGAGCTGAGGCCGTGCTACCAGCCGATGTGCGCCACCAGGCTCCACGAGTCGTTGCTTACAGCGAAGCCGAATCCACGGCTGCACTCAAAGATGCCGTCGACACACTCGACGTAGCACGGGATATAGCAGCAGCTAGATCAGCGGTGTACCAGCAAAGTCTCCGCAACTACCATAGCCGCCGGCTGCGCCCAAGGTCCTTCGTCGAAGGAGACCTCGTCTTGCGACTCAAGCAAAAGCGACCGAATAAACTCGAGTCACCATGGGAAGGACCCTATGCCATCACCGAAGTCATCCCAGGTGGCGCCTATCGCCTCAAGCACGTGGAGTCTGGAGTCGCATACTCCAACCCATGGAACGTCTCGCACCTGCGACGATTCTACCCATAACAATGGGCAATGTACCCCCTTTTACTTTCAATAAGGCTTACAGCCAAGGCTACTCAGCCGAATCATGTACCTCCTCCATCACGATATCAATAAAGCTAAGTACCTCGCCCCCAACCCTCGGTTGACTATTTTCTGCAACTTTACTACATGCTACATACGCACTCGGGGGCTTCCCCCACCTCACGATTTCATCGACTGAAGACAAAACGTGTACACCTGAGTAGCTGACCACGTCAGGCAAACGAAAAGGGGCACGTACTACATCAAAGCACTCGGGGGCTCCCCCCACCTCACGATTTCATCGGCTGAGGACAAAACGTGTACACCTGAGTAGCTGACCACGTTAGGCAAACGAAAAGGGCACGTACTACATCAAAGCACTGCGT
The DNA here is from genome assembly GCA_023614405.1 of Avena insularis. Classification (NCBI taxonomy): domain Eukaryota; kingdom Viridiplantae; phylum Streptophyta; class Magnoliopsida; order Poales; family Poaceae; genus Avena; species Avena insularis. The sequence goes on from CM042695.1 coordinate 94,586,201, forward strand.
GCTAGCAAACAAGCAAACCTTTACAACAAGGGGCACATACACGCCCAGCCGCAATATACAAATTTTACATCTATCTGTTTATTTTCAGGTCCTACCTATTCTGAAGAATAACCTGAGCACGCTGCTCAAACAAATCTACAATCTGTTCGGCATACTGCCTTACAGCTACGTAATGCGGACGCATATTCCACTCGCCACCATCTGGTCGAGGAGGTGGCCCAGTCACCACAGCAGCCAAATCTACATCAGGGCGGTGCACCCTCACAAGAGACAAGGCAGCCTTCACCCCTGCAACGAGCTGCTGCCGCACCAGCTCCTTGACATTGCTGGCACTCCGAAACTTCGTCAGAAGACCTGCAAGGGTCGTTGGCACGACATCCAACGGAAACATGACGTGCAGCACCGAGGAAAGCGATGTCTGCACCTGGCGAAGCACCCGCGAAACCTGGTAGACACGATCCTGCACCGTCGCCAGAACTATGGCGCGATCACGATCCATCTAGAAGAAGCCGCCGGCCTCCATGTCCTGTTGAGTCAAGCAATTGACTCGAACAGCAATACACTCCTTTTCTTCCCTCGGAGCAAGATTGGCATCTGCGACAACCGTACAAAACAAGAGTAAGGCCAGCAGGCTCACCCGAAGAACTGAGCTACAGCCTGAAAGAAGGATCAACTTACATTGCAGCTGCTCGGACAGCCGACCCAGCTCCGCCATCAAATACTCCTCTCTGGCTGCACCACGGTCTGCTTTGGATTTCCAAACGCCATCACAGTAACCCAAGCAAATCTCTCTCCAAGCTGCGCACGCGATCTCGAAGAAAAGCGAGCTGTGAGGAATCATCCAACGATACTCGCAAGGGCCTTTCGGATGAAGTATCAACCGGGTCAGCACCCTAAGGAACCTATAGCAGCAGAAAAAAGAAGGCACACAGACATTCAACCAAGGATATAGCACAACTCAGAGGAATTCATTAAAAGGCCACTACGTGGCACAAAGATGGTACTACAAAAGATATTTACAACAAAAATAGACTACAAACTACCCTACGTCTACTATGCCTAAGACGGAGGACACTGAGTCGCCTCAGAACCAGACTGCCTAGCTTTGGCCTCGCCCTGCTGCCGCAATGCATACTCAGACAGCAAGTCAATGAGCTTGGGCCCATATCGTCTGCAGCGAGCGGAGTAGGCGGCGAAGGCTACCTCGGATCCATCCGCAGCTGTAGGCATCCGAGAAGTAATCTGGGGCAGGTCCAGCTCCGCCCCAGCCGCCATGGCCATCGCCAGCCCGACGGACGCGCCGATGCCCTTCTGCTTGCGCTTATACGCTGCAGGCGCTTCGGCTGACAAAGCCTCTGCCAGGGCACCCACATCTTCAAGGGATGCGCCCTTCGGGAAGAGCTCCTGGTAGAAGCGACCAAGGACCTCTTTCGCCTTGGCGAGGGAGTTGAGGACAGTGCTGCAGCGGTCTTTGACCACTACAGTGGCATCATCCAGAGCACTCCCATGCTCCAAAGCACCGCGGTCGAACTCGATGCATGCGGCATCTGAGACAAAAAAGAAGAAAACATGAAGAAAGGCAACATAGAAGAAGATCCATAGAGAAAAGAGCAAGTACAAAAGCTAACGCTCACCCGAAATAGCCTTGGCAGCAGCCATGAGCTTCTCCGCCACGCCCTTTTCACGAGCAGCCGCAACGGTGGCCAGCTGCTCCTCACGATTTGCGGCCTCCTGCTGCAGACGCTCTTTCGCTTCGGCTGCCTTCGTCAGCTCCAGCTCAAGGCGCTCTCTCGCATCAGCGGCAGCTTCGGCCTTCTGCTCCGACTGGCCAAGGCTCTTCTTCAGAGCATCAACCTCACGGAGAGAGTCGTTATGCTCCTCTGCATTTACAACAAGCAAGTGTCAAAGAACAGGACCTGGATAAGCAAGAGAAGTCCTACAAGGCAGACGAATACCTTGAACTGCCGCAGTTTCGCCTCCAGCGTCAGGCGTTCCTCCACCAGCCGCTTGGCCTCTTGGACAAAAGGCTGCAGCAACAGGCAATAGTAGTAAGAGCAGGACTTGGGGGCTACGCCCAACACAAAGAATCATTAAACAACATCAGCACACGAAGACACTCGGGGGCTCCCCCCGTAACATCAAGCAGAAAAACCTACGTGCTCCGAAGGCGAACCCGCAGGCCCGCCTGCGACATTCTGAGGCGCAACCACCAGCCTCTCCTGCACAGGAGGAACCGGCGCAGCGCCACCCAAAGTCGCCACCGTCTGAGGAGGAGGCGACGCAATGTTCGACTCCCCCATCATCTCCCCCGCACCATCACTGGAGCCGTCGGAGGATTGCCTGCATATGAAGCCAATCAATACAGGCGCAAACATCATAAAGAGAAAAGGACAACAGTGGCAACAAGAAAACTTACGAGCCCAACGCGCTCAGGTCGAAGATAGGAGAAGCCCTTCGGGCCCTCTTCTCCTCCTTCTTTTCTTCCTTCTTCTCCTCCTTCTTTTCTTCCTTCTTCCGCTTTGCTGGCGGGTGTGGTGCAACAGCCCGCACAGGAATGGCAGGAAGGGGAGAGGAAGAACCTCCATGACCATCATCATGACGCTCAAGGCCCAGAGGATTTCTGGGAGTCGGAGGAGTTGAAGCATCCGAAGACTCGCTCGAGCTCCGTGATCGCTCGCGCGAATGGTCCTCACTCGACTCATCGGCATCCTCCACCGGAGATCGCGCCGAAGGAAGCTCGGACACAGAATCCACCACTTCATTATTCGGGGCATTCGGATACCTTTCGGGCAATGGTGGTGCCATGCCCGGCACTTTGAAGCTCTGCAAAAGGAAAAGGAACTTTGTTAGCAAACAAAGGAAAAAGTACACAGCTGACAAAAACAAAAGGGAAGCACTAAGTGCGCAAATCTACACCTTCGGCACGACCAACGTAGAAGAAAAGGGAGGAGTCAGCGACTTCCCCGGGATTTTTTCGTCGGCCTTGAACTTCAACAGCGCGCGAAGATCCTTGTCAAGTTCCACCTCGGAGATTTTCTCACTCGAAACCCTCGTCGGGTCACGGCGCCCAGAGTACAGGAACATAGGGTGCGCCCTCGCCTAGAGAGGCTGCACCCGACGCTCAAGAAACGTCCGGATGATGTCGACACCGTTCACCTCCTTCTCAGGAATCAATTAGAGCTCCTCCACCCGACGGTACAGGGCCTCTATCTCTGCCACCTCACCGTCTAAGATTTGATTTTTCTAGGATCTTTTCTTCTCAATCAAATGGGAGGGGTCAAAAGGAACGAGACCAAAATCTTGCCCAGGCAGTACGGAGTCACGGATGTAAAACCATTTCCTCCGCCAATACTGGACAGATTCAGACATGGAAAAGGAAAAGAATTGCACATTGGGACTGAGGGAGATGATGAAACCCCCAATGGGATACACACCATCCGAACCAGACTGCCTCTTCACGGAATAAAGCTTCCGGAAGAGGCCAAAGTGCGGCTCAATGCCAAGCCAACACTCGCAAAGCGTGATAAAACACGCAATGTGGAGAAGGGAGTTGGGAGACAGATGATGGAGTTGAACCCCATAGAAAAAGAGCAGTCCACGAAGGAAGTCATGGACCGGAAAAGAAAACCCGCGAATCACAAAGGCAACAAACATAACCCGATACCCAGATGGGGGACGGGGGATTACCTCATTGCCGGGGAGTCTCACGGCCGTCGTGTCCTGCGGGATCAGGCTCCGCTCGCGCAGTTTGCGGAGATCGCTCTCCCGCGTTTCTGATCGCCGCCAGCCACCATCGGTGACGCGAGCAGTGGCGGCGCCCTTCTTGCCTCCGGCGGCGCTGGCCCCAACTGCAGATGAGGACTTCTTTGTTTGCCCCATGGCGCTACGGTGGTGGTGGCGTTGCCAACGAAGAAAGACAAAGGAAATGTGGAGGAAACTCTCAGCGCGCAGCAAGAATAGCTCAAGAACGAGGGGGCAGTGAATAGATGAACTGCTGCGGTGAAAAACAAACCACGATTTCACCAGGGATTATAACAGCGAAGACGACGCACGCTGGCCGTCCATCGAGAAGACCTAACGCCAACGGTAGATCTGGCCGTACACGTGTCAGCACCAAAATGAACCGTCGATACCACGCCGTCCACTACGTGCGGAAATCGAGGAGACGCCGTAATCATCTCCACGCCGCGCGTGACCGGTCAATTCAAAGTCAGCAAGTGGGACCCACGCTTCGTCCAGTCAAGTCATCTCTGGCGTAGCAGACGCTTGAGGTCATCAATCGTAAGCACTGACGTCATCAAAAGCTATACTAGCACCACTTCGGCTCCACAGCTAAAAGTACTCACTCGAATCTACGATTCGACTAAATACTTGGGGGCTACTCCTATCAGGAGCGCTGGTCGCGCACCCGATGTACTTCCGGGTCAGCGGTACGCCCACGAGATTTCCTACTACAGTTGCATGATACAAGACTCGAGTCTCTGCCCGAGTCTACGACTCCGCCAGACACTCGGGGGCTACTCCAAACTGGAGCGATGGTCGTTCACACACAAGATCTTCGAGTCCTACGCCGAGTCTACGACTCCACTACGGACTCGGGGGCTACTCCCATAGGGAGGATGGATTTAAGCATCCGAAAATTTTCGAGTCCTACGGACCTAATGATCGAAACAATGCTTGAACTAAAAGTCTCCGTTCGAGTCTACGACTCGAACAGACACTTGGGGGCTACTCCCATAGGGAGCGCTGGTCGCGCACCCTATGAACTCTTCGACTGCGATCCTTCGGATCAGCATGCAAAACTTTTTCGGCAGCTCTGCCCTAATTAACGTTAAGTGAGCAACGACCTCCTTGACCACCCGAAACACCTCCGCGGTGATAAACATTCGGATGCTGCGTCTGCGACGCAAAGATAAGACCTACAGATATCATCTGATGGCCTGGCAACGCACACGATCGGCTCGCTAGTATGAATCCGTGCCGGCAGTGCGATGAAAAATCCCGACGGACGCGTTGGGTACATCATTTAAAATCACTGGAATTCCACTCCTGTAAGTCCTCCATGGCCTGAGTCGAATTACGCCAGCATATGTTCCAGGTTCGAGTCGAGGGACTCAACTGAAGAAGATCGTGTTGTTTTGTCCTAAGACGCTTAATCGACCCGATCCATCGGGAGAGTCGAGCACACGCATCAACAATCCCTACACATTCTCTTGAAAGACAGAGCTGCACCCGAAAGATTGAAGAGTCCTCAGCCGAATCTACGATTCGACTGATCACTCGGGGGCTACTGACATGGTTATACCCTATGGGTACGTAACTTCAGCATACCTGGTCCAGCCCAAGGAAGGCCCACAGCAGATATACGCTGGCCCATGAAGATTTTCGGGTGGCCAAGGCCCATGACGCCTTCGGATCCTTGGAGAGCAAGACTAGAGTTTGAATACAACTTGTAACCTACTCAGATTTGCACTGAGACCTAGCCTCCCCATATATAAAGGCTAGGAGGGTCCAACGAGGAGGGCACGCGTCTGTAATAGACCTAGCTCTCTTTCTCGATACATACACACCTCCACGCCAGATCGAATCTTCGTCTCCGCCAGTAATCAAAGAGCAGACAAGCAGGAGTAGGGTTTTTCCTCCGGGGGCCTAAACCTGGGTAAATCTCGTGTCCCCTGGTTGCTTGTCTGTTAACCGTGCCACGATCTCCAGCATCCCCATCTTCTCCAAAACCCAAGTCCATAACAATGGGCATTGACGAGATCAAACCTCGTCATCTGGCTTAGTCATCTACAATGGGAAGACCCATGCACTGTCTTCAGTTAACTGGACATGGGGACCTGGAATCCTACATGGGTGCTGAAGGCAAGCTAGCAATGGTGTATGGGAGGACCCTTTGGAAAGACTTCGTCACATTCTCAATCTGCCAGTACTCCATCTTGGTGAGCACTAATCCAGTAGGCCACTGGTGGCAAAAGGATGGGATTGTGACATGTGGGTAAAGTGTACTCCTTCTGCAGAAGATAATAAAATCTAAGTACTTAGCTGTGTCCCCGGTTATGGACAATACTGAGCAACTAAAGTTTGAACTATGGGAGATCTTGACATTCTAATTTCTAAAAGAAAACTTTTTAAGGACTTGATGCACTTGGGGTTACCAAGGAGCTCAAGAGACTTTGAGAAAACTTGATGTACTTGGGGGTACCAAGGAACTCAAGGGATTTTTGTTGAAAACATGAACACTTGGGGTTACCAAGGAACTCATGAGATTTTATAAAACTTGATGCACTTGGGGTTACCAAGGAGCTCAAGGGATTTTGACAAGAACTTGAACACTTGAGTGTCTACCAAGGAGTTCAAGGGACTTGGAAAAAGAGATTTGACAAAGGACCAAAACCATTTTGAAAAGATAGGATAAATTATTGCTTTGTGCAAATGAGCCTAAAACTCTACTTAGCCAAATATGCATGTAATAATAGGATCCACTCATATTCAACAAAGAAGTGAAACTTGCCAATACAATTCAAATGTATTGACCCTTGTGGCTGTAACTTGTAATGTTGCAGGTTTGATTGATTTTAGTGAAGATTGATTGATTAGGATTTACAAAGTCTACAACCAGCATTTGCCTGTGGCACTTTGAAGATGAAGGACCCCATGACTATAGTTATTCCGCTGCAATGTAATGTAATAGCCAAATGAGCTATGTATGATGTAATAAAATTATGTTATTCCTGGTTATAAAGTTATATTATGACCTTTGTTTCTTGATATTACATCTAAACTGTGGATGCTAGCTATTGATCCAGGGACTAGCATTGTAAACACAGGGGACACCACCTTATGTTATTTAAAGGTTGGGCCACTCCCTCTATAAAAATCTTGGGATGTGACACCGCTAGCCTAAGCCATGCCTAATCATGGTGGAAACTTGCAGCATCACCATAGTGAGCTATCTATGAAGCATCCTCAATAAAAATCTATGCATATGGTAAATAAAAAATCGCTGAGATGCTCATTGTCTGCTTGCCTTGTCATCTTGGTTATGGGAATGATCCTGTACCATGTGCAAGGGGTACCCCATTGGTGGTTCTCAATGATATGCAAATACTTACAATGACAAGAACTTACATGTGCCCAAAGTTGAGTATGCATGAGGTGTGACCCTCATATTCAAGGGATTTGAGATTGTCAACTTATACTTCGTCAAGCATATACTTCACCTTTGCCACTTTAACCTTAATCACTTCAAGATGCTTATGATAGGGGCAATGAGGGCTAAAAGCTAACAAGTACCATAATTTTTGGAAGCTCTTTTTGAAACTTGTAATCCCTGCTTCCTTTATAAAAAGGCCTTTCTTCCTCCATTATTGAGTCTCCACCTTCTACCTTTAGGCACCATTAAGAGAGCATATTTGTCATTTTGTGTGCAGTGTTCCAAAGCTTATTAATTGATGCATATTGTGATATTACTTCTTCTTGTGCTATTTGTTTCTAGTCACCCTTGTGAACTTTGAAGGTGTCATATGCATCTATTTCCTACTCTATGAGGGACAAGCTGATTGCCACTATGCTATGTTTTCTGTATGTGAAACAAACAAATGTTTTTCAATGCATGTTATTCATGATCTTTGTTTGTAGCCTTTCATGTTGCATGCATTTTTTACTATGTCCTATTGTTAGAACTCCATATTTCATGCACATGTTTCGAGTTCTTTGATCCCAGCTTTCAATGCTTGCAAATGGTTGGATCTTTATTGTGAGGGTGCATGTCACCTAAAAAATTATTCTGTTTATCACTTACCTACTCGAGGACGAGCAGGAGTTAAGCTTGGGGATGTTGATACATCGGAAACGTATCTATAATTTTTGATGCTCCATGCTTGTTTAGTATCTACTTTGCTTTACTTGTTTACACTTTGAGGTGATTTTTACATGTTTTCTGGTACTAACCTATTAACAAGTTGCAACAGTGCCAGATGCCTGTTTTTTGCTGTTTTTGGTTTTAGAAAAGTTAGAAAGAAATATTCTCGGAATTGGACGGGACAAACGTCAAAGTCAATTACTTTTTGTGAGGAACAAGAAGTGCATATGGGAGACGAGGAAGCGAGCCAGGGTAGCCATACCCCCTAGGCGCAGTAAGGGGTGGGCTCGCGCCTGGCTAGGGTTTGGCCCCCTGGTCGCCTCCTCGGCCTCCCCCTTCGCCTATAAGAAACCCCCTATGCAGAAACCCTCAATACCCGATCAAATATCCACAAAACTGTTTGTAGCCGCCGCCACCATCGTCCCTAGATCGGGGGGATCTGAAGTTCTTCCCGGCACCCTGCCGGAGGGGAGATTATCCAGGAGGCCTTCTCTCCGATATGATGCGTGAGTAGTTCCACCTTGGACTATGGGTCCATGTAGTAGCTAGATGGTCATATCTCCTCCTTTGTGCTTTCATGTATAGATCTCGTGAGCTCCGTTCATGATCAAGATCTAATCTATTTGTAATCATGCATGTTGTGTTTGTGGGGATCCGATGGATATTGAGATTATTATGTTGGTTTGATTAATGGTTTTGTCTTTATGATTCTATCATGCCTATGTTGTTTGTGATCTTGCATGCTCTCCGTTGCTAGTAGCTATCTTGGCCAAGTAGTTGCTAGTGACTCCAAGAGGGGGTATTTATGCTCGATAGTGGGTTCATGCCTCTAGTTTCCAAGGGAAGTGACAATAATATCTTCAGTTGTAGATGTGCTGTTGCTACTAGGGAGAAAACAAAGGTCTCTTGTTCATGGAACATGTGGACTGTTTACCTTACACACTTTGTTTAAAGCAGTTGTCTGTTGCTTGCAACTTAATACTGGAGGGGGTTCGGATGATAACCCGAAGGTGGACTTCTAGTCATAGATGTAGTTGGATGGCGGTCTATGTATCTTGTTGTATTGCCCAATCGAATCTCATAGGATCTTTCTGACTAGTAATTGCATTGTTATGCCTTGCTCAGTTCCTGTCAATTGCCCTGCTGTAATTTGTTTACCCTTCATGCCATGTCGTTTATCGAAGGAGAGCACCTCTAGTGAACTATGGACCCCGGTCCAATCTTTACCATTGATACAACTTCCACTGTTACTTGTTTACTTGCTGCAAAACATTACCTTCCACACCATACATTTAATCCTTTTTTACAGCAAACCGGTGAGCTTGACAACCTCACTGTTTTGTTGGGGCAAAGTCTTGAGTTTGTGTTCTGCAGGTCTCCACGTTGCTTGCAACACCTGTGTGACGTTTCCTTCATCCTTCTGGTTCGATAACCTCGGTCTCAACTAAGGGAAAACTATCTGCTTGCTCTTTACACCCTACGTTTGGGGTTACCAACGAAGTTCCATGTCGAGCATCATCAATTAGATACATTCTAGATTGACTCTAGTGCAAGTGGGAGACTGAAGGAAATATGCCCTAGAGGCAATCATAGAGATGATTGTATTTCTTATGTATCCATGAGTTATTGTAATGTTCCTTGAATATCCATATCAGGCAACTTGTATTGATTGGCAATTATGTGAATTGTTTATGAAACTCTTTACTTGTATGGTTATTTAATAGTTGTCCCTAGTCGGAGTTCATGTGAGGACACACGTGAATATTAGACTAGCACATCGATTGGTTGATGACTATGTTTCGCAAGTCATAGACATGGAGATGTCAAACTAATGATATGGACACATGTTATGAACATGGGGTTGGACTGACCCAACTTGAGACTGGCAATTAGTTGCAACTCTCTCTACACATCATGTACGTTTTGTCCTTAGACCTGAGATTGTCGCATGCACTTGAGATGTGGATCAACCTACTTTGGGGCTATCAGACGTTGCTCCGTAACTGGGTAGTTATAAAGGTAGCTTTTGGGTTTGTCTTGAAGCATGCTGCAAGGCATGGTCAATCAAGATGGGATTTGCCCCTCTCTACTTGAGAGAGATATCTCTGGGCCCCTCGAGTGATCGGATCCAGAAATGCATGGGCGTGCTACATTAGGTTAAGAGTTAACCTAATAAAGGGATTCTGAATCACAGTATCGAGAAAGGGAGGTTAGCTTGGAGCTAGACCAAATATCGTGAGGCAAAGGGAAAGACATGTACTAAACCTTTTGATGGTTTGTCCGATATGATCTTTGTATGCGTTTAGGAGTTGTCACGTCTTTCTAGAGGCCGCTACCAACTATTGATAGAATAAGTGTATTCGTGTCATGTCTATATGTATATGAACCTATAGGGTCACACACTTAAGGGGTTGGATGCCTAATGAGGATTGGATCCGAATTAGACCAGGCTTAGGCTACTAATGGGCTGCTAATGTAGAAGCCCACCAGGGACGCCTATATAAGATAGGGTGGGGCGAGCTGATCAGGGTTAGACTATTCCACCCAGCCGCCACCCCTCACGTCTGTGTTGCACGCGAGGACCTAGCAGTCTGGCGTCTGACGCTTCCACCCTGCACGTGTGGATACCTCGGAGGTGCTACAGCAGTAGCACTGGGACGAGCCGTGCAAGGGGAGGTGCTCATGGGACGAGGACATGGGGGAGACGTAGAATGTCTACACTGCCTCGACGCACTTCATCAAGTTCCGCAACTGCGCGTCTAGTGGTAATCCCGTGTTCTATGACAACAGTATTCCTGGTTTATGCGGTAGAAAATTTTGATTTGCGCTAGTGTAGCCTATCTGTATCCCTTTAGTTTGAGAGGACGCGCGGGGCGTGTGCGGCACCCCAGCGGGCCGACCCATCTGGAGAAACTTGCATTGCACAAGTGGCTTTGAGGGTGTATGTCTCTCCCACCATAGTGAAGATTCAATTTACAACGAACGATTGATGATACTAGTATCAACGTTGTAGTTCATGTTCGTAAGTTAGAGCGGTTCTTATGCAAAATCCCCAACCACGTAAAACATGCAAAGAAAGATTAGAGGCTTCTAACTTGTTTTTGCAGGGCTTGTGTTGTGATGTGATATGGCCATGATTGTGATTATATATGATGTATGTAATGATCCTTATTTTAAATTGGCAATCGGCAGGATCCTTATGGTTGTCTTTAAATTCCGTTTAAGATCTGCATGTCTATTATTCAAAGTAGTTGTAATAGTTGATGCTGGTGAACGACAACCATGGATCAGCGCCATTGACCTTGACGCCACGCCGGTGATAATGGAGATCATGTTCGTGCTTGGAGATGGATATCGAAGGCACAAGAAGAAAGGCTATATCATATCACATATTATGAATTGCATGTGATGTTAATCCTTTTTAGGCATCTTGTATTGCTTAGATCGCGACTGTAACATTATAAGATGATCCCTCTCACTAAATATCAAGTAATAAAGTGTTTGTCCTTAGTAGGAACCGTTGCTAAGACTTGTCGTTTCGAAGCATCACGTGATGATCAGGTGTGATAGATTCTACATGTGCATATGGGTGCAAGCCAGAATTTCACATGCGGATACTAAGGTTAACCTTGAAGAGCCTAGCATGTACAAACATGGTCTCGGAACACGGAATACCAAAAGGTAAAGCATGAGTCATATAGATGATATGATGGACATGTTGATTGTTCGCCTTTGAAGCTACATCGTCTCTCATGATGATCGAACTTGGTATAGTGGATTTGGTTCGTGTGATCACTAAAACAATGTGAAGGATGTTGTTTTGAGTGTGAGTTCAACAGTAATATGATTAAAAGTTGAACACTATTTATCATAAATTGAATCAAAGTGCATAGTTGTTGTAGTCATTGGCATCCGTTTACCACTTACGCTTAGTTATAATTGAGATAATAGAACTATATAATTCTGGATAGTTACTTTACGAACTGGTATCGTATTATTTTGAAGTGTTAGTCTAAAGTTTAAAAGTTTTATTGCAAACTTTCAGCAAGTTCCGTTTACTTCATAAAGTTTGATAATTAGTATTCAATCAAGAGTAACAACTCCACTATTAGTATCTAAACATCATGTTTGTCTCCATGATTCTTGATATTCAAAAGATTGTTTTAATCAAGGTTATCTAGGAGCTGAAAGAATTTTTCAGAAACCATCATGTGTGGAAGATATTGTGATATCTGAAATGAAGTTTTGGTTGCAACATGATAGAGTATAATATGGAAAAATTTATGTTATCATATTTGATGAGAATTTTCAAAAGGTTGGAGACACTAATCATCCTAATCCTCCAAAAGGTTTTGGAGAGCAACATTATACTCATAATTCACCGTTATAAGCTAAAGTAGCCTGATCATGAAAATTGCCATGATAAAGATAAATATAAGATGTAGGTAAAATGTTTACTACACTAAAAGATTACTAAAGAGTGGAATTTGAAAGAACACCAAACATTTGATGATGGTGATCTACTTCAAAGTGCAAGTCCAAAGGCATTGGTATTTAACTATACACTCTTTGTACTATGTGTCATGTGTATGGAGCCACTATTGATGTTGATAGATTCTTGTAAAATAAAAAGGAAATGCTGAAAGAGAAATCTAAGAAATATTTGGCAGAAAATAAAAGACCAAAATTGTTCAGCTTAGGTATATAGATGATATACATGTTATAGCTGTATTCCTTGCTTGTTAAACAATGTGGTTCTTAAGTATTGGATACTGAATTTGTTGGTGTGAATTATCATACGAAACAACACAATTCATGAACTACAATGGCCTACGTAACTAGCAAGAGAATATGTGATGATGTTCATCGAAAAAAAATAAAGTGTTGTTTGTGTTTCTTGTTGACATCAAATCTTGCCTTCAAGATTTGTTTTAATCAGGTATTATGAGAACAAAAGGTTATTCAAATAATTTCCGTACTCCATAATAGATGGATGATATACAAGTCTAGTTGGAGAAATCACATCCATAAAACTAGTGCTAAAAATGTCGAAAGACAATTGATTGAAAGATCACTTAGAAGTAACATCGCTGTTTAAGTTATATTGGAAAGAAAACATGAAAAAACTCCATGTTGATGGAATTTTGGAGTCTTTTGATTTTTTATCAAATGATGCTTGTGAAACTTTCCTAGAGATAATTAAAACTCCATTCATAGACCAAAAAGGAACGAATGACTAGCTTATTGGAACTTGTAGATATTGATGTATGAAGCCCATTATGTGTAGTCGAGAGCGATGGATTTCAACTTCATATGCTTTCTCCGAAAATTTGGGTGAATATATGTGCATATTTACTTAATAAGGATTAAGTATGAAACATTTGAAAATGTTCAAAGACTTTCAAGATGAAGTGGAAAATCATTATGACAAGAAAATAAAGAATTTATGATAGGACCATAAAGGAATATATTTAAGTTACAATTTTAGCATAACACTAAGATTTGAGGAATCGTTCTATGGATTTGCATTTCACGAAACACCATATGAGTATGGAGTGTTAGAGATATGTAATGAAACCTTGTATGACATGGTGTGATCAAAGGTGTTAGTTATAAAACTGCTATTTTATTTTAAAGATTAAATCTTTAGAGACTACTGCGTTTACACTGAAAATAGCTCGATCGTGATCTATTGAAATGACACCTATAAGTTATGGTTTGGGATAAAACCCAAGTTGTTCTTTCTTAAACATTGGTATGCTATGCATAAGTAAAATGTTTATAGCCAAAGTAGGATAAGCATGTCTTTATAGGTTATTTCGAATAACCGTTGAGTATTCCTCCATAAAATCGAAGACAAAGTGTTTATCGCTTAGAATGTCAAGTTTCTTAAGAAGGAATTTTTCGTGAAAAGTTAAGTGGGAGGACAATAGAACTTTGATAAGTTTAAAACAACCTTAACTATATGTGCTGAGTTGCGCAGCATCGGAAAGTGTCCCGGAGGAAGCAACAATGCTCATGGATCACATGCCTCAAAGGTTGTGGTCACGGAGGTCTAAGTTCCTATTGAACCAAGTAGGTCGGGTAAACAATCAAATACCAAGATTTGAGAGTTAAATCATTATTTGACAATGATGAGCCGACTACATGCAAAGAAGGGATGATGAGCCCTAACTTCATCAAATGGCTTGAAGCCATAAAATCCATGATATTTCCATACACGAAAAATCAAGTTTTTTGAACTTGGAAGACCCTCCGGAAAGGTGTAAAACCTATTGGTCATATCTGGATCTATAAATAGACATGGATGTTTTACATCTATGAAATTTTCGACATGTCGGGTAAAGAGTTTACGACAATGTTCAAAAGGTTGACTATGACAAGATTTAATCTTTCATAGTGATATTTAGTCTAGTCCGATAAATGTAGCAATCACTACATATATTGGTATATGATAGTTGAACAAACAAAACAAGTTCTTCAAATAGAATGGTTACCTAGGACGTGTACCTGACACGATCCAAAGGGTTTTGTTAATTCAAAGGATGCTAAAAGCGTATGCAAACTTCAATGGTTGAAGTAAGCATCACGGAGTTGGAATCTTCACTTTGATGAAACTGTTAAAAGGTTTAATTTCATCGGAGACAATGAAGATGCTTGCATTTGCAAGAAATTAAGTGGGATCACTAAGACATTTCTAATACATTATGTGAAACACATTTTGTTGATTGGAGATGATGTATCTTTTATTGACACAAGTTAAGAATTTCATCTCGATGAAAGACTTAGGCAAAACCCGAATATTTGGCATCAATGTATATATGGATAAATTGAGGAACTAATATGGTTGTGCCAAATCTACATAGATGAGATATTGAATGAGTTCAATATGGAAATTACAAGAAAGGTTCTTGCCACATAGAAAAGATTAAATCGAAATTCAAGTGTTTAGAAACTTGGTAAGTGAAACAAAGATTCAAGTATTTTTGATATTTGATGAATGAAATCACAAAGAGTATTTTTTTTATCAATCATACTGTGATATGTACACATCCAGGTATGTCCTATGCTCTAAATGTTATGTGCATATACCAGGATGATTCATAAAATGATCATTGGACGATAGTAAAGATACTTTTATGATCTTTTGGAAGAACTAAGAATATGTTATTTTTGTAGAGGTGACAAATAGATGGATAGTTCATTGTAAAGTATTACATCGATACTAGTTTTTTCACAAAATACAAATTAAGTTTATCTCAATTTAAACTATGGGTTGCACAATGTAATGGAAAGGAGACTCCATAACTAATTTGTTAAGACATTGTGACAGATACTACAACAAAAGTCTAAGTATATGACTGTTTTTGTAGCAGCAAAAGAGGGCATTTGTGTCAAGTAGTTTGTTATCAAACTATGTGTGGTTCACAGCGGGCTAATACTATGAACATATATTGTACAACAATTATTGACATGTTTTTAACCCCAAGGAACTAAAGGTATCACCAAAGGAACAAATTTATACAAAGTCATCTCATTAGAGAATGAGTGATGCATAGAGACGCAAACACATGCAATTACACACGGACCTGAAAGTGTCGGATCCGAAGATTAGCGAACCACTAGCAATCGTGTATATACAACACCGAAAAGCCATAGGTCTTGAATGCACAAAGGTATGAAACTAGATTATTGACTCTAGTGCAAGTGGGAGACTGTTGGAGATATGCCCAAGAGGCAATAATAAAGTGGTTATTATCATATCTTTATGTTTATAATAAATGTTTACATCCCATGCTATAATTTTATTAATCATAAACTTTAATATTTGTGTGATTTGTAAACATAAAAGAGTACCTAGTAAAGCCTCTTGTTAAACTATCTTGTTGATTGATTGATGATCATGGTTTCCTGATCAGGAACATTGGATGTTATTGATAACAAGGTCATATCATTAGTAGAATGATGTGATGGACATACTCCTATAGTTAGGCTAGCATAAGATCAAGTCATTTCAATAGTTCGTTTGCTAAAAGATTTTAGATACAGAGTAACCTAAATCCTTCAACCATGAGATCATGTTAATCACCATCACCAGATGGATGCTTTGATGACATCAAACACCATTTTGTAACTGGGTGCTTATAAAGGTGGCATTGAGTATTCAGAAAGTATGTGTTGAGGCACATGGATCAAGAGTGGGATTTGTCCATCCATATGACTGATAGATATACTCCGGGCCCTCTCGGTGGAATGTCATCCAATTGGCTTGCAAGCATGTGACTAGATCACAAGGGATCACATATCATAGGAACGAGTAAAGAGTACTTATCGCTAACGAGGTTGAACTAGGTATACAGAGATACCAACGATCAAACCTCAGATAAGTAAAGTATCGTGATACAAAAGGAAATTGTTATCATATGTAAGTGGTTCATTCGGTTACCAAGTCATTGTAGAAATATGTGGGAGCCATATGAATTTACAGATTCCTCTATTGGTTATTGATCGGAGAAGAGTCTCGATCATGTCTGCATAATTCACGAACCGTAGGGAGACACACTTAAGGATTTGAAGTTGTTTAGTAGATATGGTATGTGAGTAAGAGACCGAATGTTGTTCCGAGTCTTGGATAGGATCCGGGACATCACGAGGAGATCCGGAGAATAAGATTCATATAAGGAATGTCCAATTCTGGGGTTCGGAACTATTTTCGGTGTTGTCACCAAAAGCTTCTAGAAGGTTCTGGAAGGTCCACCACCCCGGGGGGAATGGTTACTTGGAATGTGCCATGACATTGTATGATGGTTGCATCATAACCTAGGTCACTTGGCTGGGCAATGGGAAGAGAGAAATCAAACTCTAGTTTGAATAGTCAAGCACCAGTTTGAAAAAGTCAAATCCCAACATGATTGCCTAGTGGAGGGCGGAGAGGAAACCAAGTGGAGGAAGGTTTCCCTCCTTCCCTTGCCGCCAGCCATGAAGAGGATTTGGGGAAGGACTCTCCTTCCCCTACCGCCTCTCCCCACCTATATAAGTAGGGGTAGGGCGCCCCCTACCCCTCACCCCAAAAACCCTAGGCCGGCCACCATCCCCCTCCAAAGTCTCCGCCACCATCTAGCTAAAACCTAGCCTCCGGCCACCTCCACCCCTCGGCCTCTAAACCCTAGTTTTCGAGGCTCTCTCTCTACTCCACCATACCCGCTCTGGCTTAGGCGAAGCCTTGCGGGATCTCTCCTCTACTTCCACCACCACACTGTCATGTTGTTGGAATCGCGAGGAGGATCTACAACCTCCGCTGCCTACTAGAACAAGGGAGATGAAGGTATTCATCGAGTACTGTACGTGTGACCGACTGCGGAAGCGCTGCTAGAACATGGCACCGGAAGGATCATCTTCACGATCTTGAGATCGGCAAGTGAACGACTACATCAACCACGATAATTCGATCTTGTTAAACACTTTGGATCTACGAGGGTTAGTACTCTACAAACTCGTTGCACCGATCTCGTAGATTTGATCTTGGCTTTTGTGTGTTCCCGCAATAGAATTTTTTGTTTTCCATGCTGCAAACCCTACACTCGCCCCACGCACGAGCAGTCGGCCGTGCTCCCATATCCTGTCTCCTCGAGCTTCCCAAACCCCCTCTCCCCCGCCATCGTCTACGTGCGTCATCGGGATAGTCCATGGCGAGGCTGTCAACGGCGTCCCTCAGACTCTTCCCTCCTGGAGGTGCGCTCATGCGGGACGACGCGGCTGCGGGAGGTGTGGCTTAGGAGGCAGTGATTTGGCACGGCGGCGGGGTAACCTGTAGCTGCCGAGGTGGGCAGTGTGCGGTGGTGCCACCGGATTTGTGGCAACGGTGGCTGGGAAGGGGTTGGCCGTTGGTGCCCTGTAGGCCTAGATCTATGACATTTAGGCTCGATCCGGTTCAGGACGGAATGGACTATGCCTCGCTGCTTTCGGTTGGTCTAACGAGTGATCTGTGATGGGGGTGGAAACAACGACACCGCGCCGATTGCAGCGTAGCGTGGCAAAGGGAGCTTCACGGGCTCGTGTGGGTCATGAAGGGAATATGTCCGAGAGGCAATAATAAAGTGGTTATTATCGTATTCCTTGTTTATGATAAATGTTTATTTTGCATGCTATAATTGTATTAATACAGAAACGTTAATACATGTGTGTTAAATAAACAAAAAGAAAGTTCCTAGTTATGCCTCTCTTATAAACTAGATCATCAATTAACAAGATGATCAAAGGTTTCCTGATCATGGACATTGGATGTTGTTAATAACGAGGTCACAACATTATTGGAATGGTGTGATGAACATTCATCCAAAATATAGCATTATGATCAAAGTCATTGTGTTTATATTGCTATAACATCATACGAAGTAATCTTAGTCCTTAGACCATGAGATCATGTCAATCACTAACACCGGAAGAGTATCTTGATAACATCAAATGTCACACTGTAACAGGGTGACTATAAAGATGGATTCAGTGCTATGAAGGTTTTATGTTGAGGCTCATGGATCAAGAGTGGAATTTGTCCATCCCGATGACGGAGATATATACTTTGGGCCCTCTCGGTGATATCACATTAGTTAGCTTGCAAGCAAGTGATTTGATCACTAGAATGTTATATCACGGGAACAAGAAAAGAGTACATGTCGGTAACGAGATCAAACTAGGTTTGGAGATACCGATGATCGAATATCAGTCATGTAATATATCGCGAGACAAAGGGATTGAGTTACATGCGTATAAGGTTCACACGATCACATGAGTCATCGTTGAATATGTGGGAGTCAGTACGAATCTCCAGGTCTCGCTGCTGATTATTGATCGAAGAGGGGTCTCGATCATGTCTACATTATTCGTGAATCATAGGGTGACACACTTTAAGGGATACCGACACCATTTGGAGCAAATAATATGCCAGAGAAAGAAAAAGGAAAGCGCAGGAATTTATTTTACTAGACACTAGAACTGTTTCAGTTGAATTGCTGAAACTGGTTCTGCATGTGAAATTGAAATATTGTAAGGGGTTTTATGTGAATGTTTGTTAATTAGAGTAATTAACAAAATTCTGAATAAATAAATAAATAAAAGAGTTTTATTTAAATGAGAGCTTGCATTAAATTTGGTGGAAATTTAATCCATGTGAGTGGATTTTTTAGTGGAGGCATTTTTATGGGAGTGGAGGCTTTTCATTTTGAGTGGGAGATCTACCCACATGAATGTGGAAGAGGTGGGGGCAGCCACCATGGCTGGGCGCCATGCCCCTTGGGGTGCCCCCGTATCCCTAAAAAATCCCCCCTTCTCCTCCTCTCACAACACACCTCCTCGCGAAGGATCTCTCCCCCCTTTAGAAATCTCCCATGGTCTCGGATCAACGAGATACATGTTCCTGGTGGTTTTTTCTGGAAGGATTTGTTGCTTCCGCTGCTTTGCTGGAGCGGGGCGTGGAGGTTGTCGGGTACCCCCGGACGTGTGTGCGATCACGGATGCACCACTGCTTTGCGGTGCTGGACTTGATGGTGCTGGACCGGCTGGACCAGATGAACTTCATCACGATCTTGAGATTGGCAAGAGTTCGTCTACATCATCCACGAGTACAACCTTGTTAACACTATTCGGCCTTCAAGGGTATGTATTCTATGGATGTATATCCACCCGTTGCTTATATCTAGTAGATAGATCTTGGTACTTAGTTGTTCCCATCGTAGGAAATTTTTTGTTTTCTATGCTGCGAACCCTTCAATGGTATCAGAGCCGGATCTATGTGTAGATTCTTTGTACGGGTAGTACACATATGTATATGTGGGCGATGATGATCATTTTATTTCTTCTTAGTTTTACTTTGGATATTGGTGGCATAGTGGGATGAAGCGGCCCGGACAAACTTTACATGTCCTCTCACATGAGACCTATTCCACGCTTGACATGCAACTAGTTTTGCATAAGTGACTAGCGGGTGTCTGTCTCTCTGTCACATCCCAAGATTTTCCAAATCTTGTAATGTGAAAAATAAATGAATAAAATAAAACTTTGTTTGATTTTCAGGGCCAGAAGAAACTTTTTGAATTCAATTGGAACTTCAAACCAAGTTGGATCAAATAAAATCCTAAAGGGAATCAAAAAGATAATTATTTAATAAAGGAAAAATAAAATATTTTATTACTACATTGAAATCTTTTTATAAAAGGTTTTAGTTCTCAAAATGAAAAGAAGGGATTTTAAATAAAGATTATTTTAAAGAGCCAAATTAAACCTTGGCCAAACTTTTGAGATAAAACATTTTTGTTTGATAAAAATAGTAAAGGTTTACTTAAATAAAGAAATGAGGATTTAATATCCAAGTTTTACTAATAAAGGTTTTACTATTTCCAAAACATCAAAACTTATTTATTTGTTTAAAATAAGTTTTCCAAGTATTTTATATTCTCAAATAAAACCTACTGATTTGATTTTTGATAATATTTAGTTTTAATTGGATCTTTGAAATAAAGCAAATCCTATTTTGTTTTAATAACAAGGTCTATTTATTTAATTAATGGACCCTAAAAATAAAACTAATATTTTGGGATTTGGTTTATGTTGATAAACAAAACCAAAAACTCAATACAAATGTGGTGATTGTTTGAATTGTTTGAATGGTTGAATAGTTGATTGAAATTCAAATCTGGAATTGATTTAGAAAAAGAAAAGGACTCCAGAATAAAAAAATATGGATTTGGACCTGACCCAACCCAGCAGCCCAACAAGGCCCAGAACCAGCCCAGCACCCTCTCCCGCGACGAAACCTTTTCCACTCACTCCCAGACCTGCAAAGAGACTGACTGGTGTACCCTCCCCTCACTTTCTTTCCCACTGACCAGCAGACCCCACTTTTCCAGCTCACCTTCTTCCTCGCGACGACCACGCCGGCCGTTTCTGCCGTTGATGTCGCGGCTTCAATTCGCAGTAATTTCGCGCCTTAACCTCGCCGTGACTGCACGCTATTAAACGCCAGCGTCTTCTCCTCCTTTCCCCTCACACGCCACTCCCTCTCTGCCCCGAGGTTGCCTCAATTTGGCTTGGCACACTCTCTGTTCCGACGATGCTCCAGTGCCAATTCCGGTGACTCAGCGCCGCCCCTTGTCTCCTTGACCACGCACACACACTCACCACTTCTTGGCGCATCTCCCAGTACCCTCCGTTCAACCGCGGGCGCCCCAGAGCATCGACTACGACAAGCCTCCGAGCGTCGTCGCGTCTGTCTTCAACTCCGGCAAGTACCCAGGTAGATTCCGACCGCCCCTTCCCCTCTCGTTCACGCACACACCTACACCGTGTCCTGCTGCATCTGAACCTGCCCTTGTCCTGCCTTAGGGCGATCTGCAGCGCCACCTCGACCACAACCAGAGCTGCCAGACGTCGTTGCAAACTCCGGCGAGGAATTGCAGCAGACCCCGAGCGCCCCTTGACCTAAGGAGACCACGTCGAGCTTCCTCAGGCCTTTGCGAACATGGTGAACACTTTCTCCTCCTCCCTCGCTTCCTATTTCATCAGCGCCGCCGGCGTCTGACCTTGCCACCGCCAGCGACCGTCGCTGCGCCGCCAGAGTTTGGTCAATACGATAATAGCCGTAGGATCTAGATCGAACGAATTAGATAGATCACTTAACGCCGAAGGGGTACGCTTCCAGAACCGTGCGATCTAATTAGATCCAATGCCCCACAGAGCGCGATCTGCGTGAAGCGGTACCGCCCAATGAAATCATGCCGCGTGTCGCGTGTTCTGTTTAAAAACAGATTTGAAATCAGATTAGATTGTGATTTTCAAACCTTTGTAACTTTTGATCCACACGTCTAAAAATTGCAAATTTGATATCATTGGAATCAGTGGAACAAGCCCTAGCCAACCATGCCTTTGGTTTAGTAAATAGTAACTGTTAGATTGTTTGATTTTGCAGAAACATTTGTATGCTTGTTTAGAGTAAAAAATGATTCAAAAATGTTTTTAGGGTTAAAACCTTTCCAAAATGGTTTGTTGTGAACTTACTGACCCTAGGAACCAACCCATAGATTGGAAAATGAATTTGGTAAAGTTTAGGATGGAAAACTTGATTTAGCCCATTTCTAACCAAATAAAAATAATAATGGTTTTGTTATGAAAATGATTTTGAGTAAAAACTTTGGTAAAATGTTTTGGACCAAATCTACTAACCCTAAACACCAAGTTTTGAGAAACAACAACTTATTTGGTGAACCACTTAAAGTTGTTGCTTCATAAAAATATTTTCTCACCACATAAAATAATGAATGGATTTAAAAATGGTTTTTGGACAAAACCCTTTTGCAAATGACTTTGCCATTTTGGTAAATGACCACTTTGGACCTTACAAAGTTTAGAAGCCTAGTGGAGACCATCCTTGCAAATAGAACCATCCCATGATTATATGCATGACTTAGATCCCATTGTTTTTGGTGTGTAAAATTGTTTGATTGATTATTGGTTGGGAATGCTAGTTGATTTTGTATCTGCTTGATTGACTTGTAGTGAAGTTAGAAAAGTGTGAGACTAGCAAGATCAAGGAGTGAACCAACATTCCCTACCAAAAGGCAAGTGACACTATCATCTAAAGTCCTACTATTTTCATTATACTTAGTGGATTTTTGAAACATGCATGAAAACAATTTTATACTTATGATATGCTAAATCCTAATAGGATTCCCTATACAATCCTTAGTGAAAACAATGTAGTTGTTACATGCTTAGCCATGCTGCATTTTGAAAAGAGATACATGTTGAGATTTTATGGAGTTGAGAAAAGAACTTGTGTTTTTATATAATAAAACAAGGACTCAATGAACCACCTGGGTGGCCAAGGATACTTTGAGTTTTGGAGAAGGTGGCAACAAAAGGAACCATGTCTATGGCAATCTCTTTGTGTTGTGCTCCAAAGGTAACCACCCAGGAAACTTAGAGATTGAACATGTTTCTCCAATTGTGGCTTTCGTATGCAACCACATGTTATTATGGCTCTGGCTTAGTCAACTACATTAGGAAGACCCATGCATTGTCTTTAGTTTACTGGACATGGGGACCTGGAATCCTTCATGGGTGCTGAAGACAAGCTAGCAATGGTGTATGGGAGGACCTTTTGGAAAGACTTCGTCACATTCTCAATCTTCCAGTGCTCCATCTTGGTGAGCACTAATCCAGTGGCCACTGGTGGCAAAAGGATGGGATTGTGACATGTGGGTAAAGTGTACTCCTTCTGTAGAAGATAATAAAATCTAAGTACTTAGCCGTGTCCCCGGTTATGGACAATACTGAGCAACTAAATTTTGAAGCTATGGGAAATCTCGACATTCCAATTTCTAAAATAAAAACTTGATGCACTTGGGGGTACCAAGGAGCTCAAGAGATTTGATAAAACTTGATGCACTTGGGGTTACCAAGTAGCTCAAGAGATTTGGTTAAATCTTGATGTACTTGGGGTTACCAAGGAACTCAAGAGATTTTGTTGAAGACTTGAACACTTGGGGTTACCAAGTAGTTCAAGGAGATTTTGTTAACAACTTAAAACCCTTGGATTTTACCAAGAAGATTTCAAAGATTTGACAAAGGACCAAAACCATTTTGAAAAGTCAGGATAAAATATTGCTTTATGCAAATAAGCCTAAAAACTCTACTTAGCCAAATATGCATGTAATGATAGGATCCACTTATATTCTACATAGAAGTGAAACTTGCCAATACTATTCCAAAGTATTGACCTTTGTGGCTGTAACTTGTAATGTTGCAGTTTTGATTGTTTTTAGTGAAGATTGATTGATTAGGATTACAAAGTCTATAACCAACATCTGCATGTGGCAATTTGAAGATGAAGGACTCCATGCTTATAGTTATTCCGCTGCAATGTGTTGTAATAGCCAAATGAGCTATGTAAAGATGTAATATAATTATGTTATTCCTGGTTATAAAGTTATATTATGACCTTTGTTTCTTGATATTACATCTAAACTGTGGATGCTAGCTATTGATCCAGGGACTAGCATTGTAAACACAGGGGACACCACCTTATGTTAAATAAAGGTTGGGTCACTCACTCTACACTCTCCTACTATAGTCAATATCTAATTTGCAACGAGTTGTTAATAATTTGGTTATCCTCGTTGTGGTTCATGTTCGTAGATAAGAATGGTTCTATCTTCGAAAGCCCTAAGCCACGTAAAACTTGCAATGGATAAATTAGAAGCGTCTAGTTTAGATTGTTGTTGGGCTAGTGTCATGATATGGTGATGTTTTAAGTAAACGTATAAGTCGATACTCTTACAACACACATAACATGTAAGTTCCATAGACCTTGGCCTTACATATAAAGGAATGATGAGGATCATACAACGATGCACAGGATAACGATCAAGTGCAAGAACCATATCATTTCACTTTTTCACATGTGATGTTTGTTGCATCTTATATTGCTTGTTTGGCGTATAATTAGCATAATAAGATTATCCCTCATTTAGATATCAAGATAAAAATGTGTTCTTCCTTAAGTATGCACCGACAATGTTTCGCCGCTTCAATACATCACGTGATGATCGGGTGTACTTGAATCCACGAGCATATCTCGGGTGTAAGACAATTTTACACACGCGAATACTAAGGTTCTTACTTAGCGAGCCTAGCATGTGCAGACATGGCCTCGGAACACGGGCCGAAAGGTTAAGCATGAGTCATATGTTTTGATATGATTACCATATGGATGCTCGCCTTTGAAGTTACACCGACTCACATGATGATCGAACTTGGTGTACTGGATTTGGTTCATGTAATCACCAAAAAGACACGAGGGATGTCGTTTTTGAGTGGGAGTTCATTTCTAATTTGGATTAGTAGAACTCAATTTATCATAAATTAAATCAAAGTGAATTTACATAATTTGTTGTAGTCATTGGCATTCGTTCACCACCTTATGCTTAGTTGTAATTAAGATAATAGAACAATAGAATTCTGGATATTTACTTTACGAACTGGTATCATATTGTGTTGAGTGTCAATCTAAAGTTTAAAGTCCTATTGCAAACTTTCATCAAACTCTGTTTACTCCGTGAAGTTTAATAATTAGTATTAAATCGAGAGTGACAATTCCAGTGTTAGTATCTAAAGTATCATGTTTGCTTCCATGATTCTTGATTTAAATATCGAGATTATCTAGGAGCTAAAAGAATTGTTTTCAGAAAACATCATGTGTAGCAGACATAACGATATATGAAACAATATTTTTTTTGCAATATGATAGAGTATAATGTATGTTCTCATATTGGATGAGAATTTGCGAAAGTTGGAGATGCTAAATATCCTAATCATCCAAAAGGGTTTTGAAAAGTAAGGTTATACTCACAGTTCGCCTTTATAAGCTACATTAGCTTGATCATGAAACTCATCATGATAAGGATGAATATAAGATGTATGTAAAGTGTTTACTACACTAAAAGATTACTAAAGAATGGTTTTTTGAAAGAACGCCAATCATTTGATGATTGTGATCTACTTCAAAGTGCAAGTCCAAAGGTATTAATATTTGAATATACACGCTTTGGAGTATGTGTCATGTATATGGCGCCACTTTTGATGGTGATAGATTCTTTTAAAAGAAAGAAGGAAATGCTGAAACAGAATCTATAAAATATATTTGGTAGAAAAGAAAAGACTGGAAATATCCAGTTTAGGTATATAGATGATATACATGTTATGGTTGTATTCTTTGCTTGTTAAACAATGTGGTTCTTGGGTATTGAATACCGAATTGGTTGGTATAAAATTTCATATAGAACAACACAATTCATGAACCACAATGGACTAAGTAACTAGCAAGAGAATATGTGATGATGTTCATCAAAAACAAACAAGATGATGTTTGTATTCCTCGTTGACATCAAAGCTTGCCTTCAAGATTTGTTTTAATAATAGTTATTTAAATCAGGTATTATGAGAAGAAAGATTATTCAAATAATTACCGCATTCCATATAAGATGGATGATTTAAAAATCTAGTTAGAGAAATCACATCCATAAAACTAATGCTAAAATGTCGCAAGATAAATGATTGGAAGATCACTTATGAAGTGACATCGTCGTTTAAATTATATTGGAAATAAAACATGAAGAAACTCCATTTTTATGGATTTTTTGAGTCTTTGATTTGATCAAATGACGCTTGTGAGACTTTCCTCAGGATAATTGAAACTTCGTTCAAAGGCCAAAGAAGAACGATCGACTAAATTATTGGAATTTATACATATCGATGCATGTAGTCCATTATGTATAGTCGTAAGCGATGGATTTCAACTTCATATGCTTTCTCTGGAAATTTGAGTGAATATTCACTTAATGAGAAAGAAGTATGAAATATTTGAAAACATTCAAAGACTTTCAAGATGAAGTGGAAAATCATTGTAACAAGAAAATAAATGATTTATGATTTTATCATAAAGGGATTTATTTGAGTTGCAAGTGTAACAAGAAAATAAATGATTTATGATTTTATCATAAATGGATTTATTTGAGTTGCAAGTTTAGCAAAACACGTAGATTTACATCTCACGAAACACCATAGGAATATGGAGTGTTTGAGATTTGTAATGAAACCTTGTTTGACATGGTTGGATCAAAGGTGTTATTTATAAAATGGCCATTATGTTTTAAAAGATTAAAAGCTTTAGAGACTACCGCTTTTACACTGAAAAGAGCTCCATCTTGATCCGTTAAAATGACACCATGTAAGTTATGGTCTGGGGTAAAACCCAAGTTGTCCTTTCTTAAATTTTGGTATACTAAGCATAAGTAGGATGTTTACAACCAAAGTCGGATGAGCATGTATTTGTAGGTTATTTCGAATAACCATTGAGTATTCCTCCATAACACCAAGGACAAAAGGGTTTGTCGCTTGAAACGTGAAGTTTCTTGAAAAAGGAATTTTTCG
The DNA here is from genome assembly GCA_023614405.1 of Avena insularis. NCBI lineage: Eukaryota > Viridiplantae > Streptophyta > Magnoliopsida > Poales > Poaceae > Avena > Avena insularis. The sequence continues at coordinate 94,613,046 of CM042695.1, forward strand.
CAAAATTTAAGTGGGAGGACAATAGAACTTTGATAAGGTTAAAAAACCTTAGCTATATGTGTTGAGTTGCGCAACGCCGGAAAACATTACGGAGGCAGCCACAATGCTCATGGATGACGTGCCTCAAAGGTTGTGGTCATGGAGGTCTAAGTTCCTATTGAACCAAGTAGGTCGGATAAACAATCAAATGCTGAAATTTGAGAGTAAATCATTGTTGTTTGACAATGATGAACCGACTACATGCAAAGAAGCGATGATGGGCCTTGACTCCGTCAAATGGCTTGAAGCCATAAAATCTATGATAGTTCCATACACGAGAAATCAAGTGTTTTGAACTTGGAAGACCCTCCGGAAATGTGTAAAAACCTATCGATCGTATTTGGATCTATAAAGAAACAGACATGGATGTTTCACATCTATGAAATAGTCGACATGTCATAAAGTTTTTTACGACAATGTTCAAGGAGTTGACTATGACAAGATTTGATCTTTCATAGTGATATTTAGTCTGGACGGATTAAAGTAGCAACCACTACATATAATTTGGTATATGGTAGATGAATAAACAAAACAAAGTTCTTCTAAAAGAATGGTTACCTAGGACGTGTGCATGACACGATCCAAAGGGTTTTGTTAATTCAAAGGATGCTAAAAAAGGCATGCAAACTTCAATGGTTGAAGTAAGAATCACGGAGTTGGAATCTTGATGACCCACAAGTATAGGGGGTGTATCGTAGTACTTTCGATAAATAGGAGTGCCGATCCCAACGAGGAGCAGAAGGTGTTGAACAGTGGTATGTAGCAGGAAATCCCTGTGAATACTTAGCAAACGGATTTTTAGTGGTTTTCTAACAAGGCAACAAAACAAGGAGCAAGTAACAAAGGTAACGAACAAACAGTGCAAGTGGCCCAATCCTTTCTTAGCAAAGGAAAAGCCGGTGGAAATACTTATAAGGACCAAACGTTCTCGAGGACACATGGGAATTCTGTCAAGTGCTTTCGCTTCAAATAGCCGAGTACTCTTCTTTGGTGTTTGTAAGTGTTGTGTGGGTGAACCTGTGCTAATGTACCGACCTTACTTGGACTAAAACATACCTGTGATTAAACCCCCTGCAAACATCCGTAACTATAGGAAAGTAATTAAGATATAAATTTAACCATGGCCTTAAACTCTAAGATCCTGCGCTCCCTTGTGCAAAGGTATCCTAACGGGGGTTCATGTTTCTGTCACTCCGGCAACCCCACAATTAGTAGACAAATACACAATGCATTCCCCTAGGCCCATAAATGGTGAAGTACCATGTAGTGGACGTTCACATTACACCACTAGAAGAATAGCACCACAACTTAAATACTAAACCATTGAATAATAACTCAACATAGATTCACTACTAACAACATGACTTCTCTCATGTCCTCAAGAACTAAACGACCTACTCACAAGACATCATATGGATCAATATCAAAGATGATATGGTAATGGATAACAATCTGAACATAAACAATAATCCAATGGTTCCACTCACAAGCATCAACTACAATAGTAATCAACACCAGGAAAGTTTCCCCTAATGAACTAAGCAATATCCAACACAATTGTTACAGCAGGACAGAGTGGTGATGATGGTGCTGGTGGAGATGATGGTGTGGATGATAATGATGATGATCCCGATGAAGCCTAGCTTGACGATGGTGTTGATGGCGATGGTCTCCCCTCTCCGGGAAGGAATTCCCCCAACAGAAATCTGTCTGCCGGAGAGATATTTCTCTCTCGGTGTTTTTCGCCCCTAGAGGCGGCGGAAATCTATCTGTGGTCGCCCCCTGAGGCTTAGGGTTCTGTAGGGAAGATATAGGCGAAGGGGCGGAGTCGGAGGCTAGGCATGTGGGCCACACCTGCCCTAGGCGCGACCCAGGGTGGGCCCGCGCCTAGGGGTGTGGGCCCCCTGTGGCCCCTCTTCGCTCATCCTTCTGGCTTCCTTCGTCCACTGGTAAAAAAATATGTTTCCATATTTTTCTGGTATTTTTCTGATCTTCGCAAAATTGCACCGAAACGCCTTCTTTTCCATCAGAATCCAGACTCCGGCAGTCCATCCTCCAAGAATCATCCAACATGCATAAATAGATGAAAAGACATAAGTAATACCTCATAATAAGACAAATATCAATGAATAGAGGTAGATTATGATATAAAAAGGTGATGCAAATTGGGCGTATCAAATCCCCCAATCTTAGACTTCGCTTGTCCCCAAGCAAAAACCGAGCTCAATAAACATGTCCACGGGTTTATGGAGTGAAATGTCGATAAAAGAATACGAACAAGAAGCATCACACTTACCATTGCACAACTCATAGAAGAAAACAACTCGCCATTTTATAACTTATTTTGCAACCAAGTACAACAGTCACAATAGAGATGCATAAAGATGAATCATAATTAGAATTGTCAAACTCTTGTTCTTGGTCAGAGAACAGCTGGCAAATAGTTTCACAAAAAGCTTTTTGTAGAAGTTTCAAAACAAGAGCACTCTTTGCTCAAAAAGGTTTTTCACAAGTGAAGGCTTTCAAAGTAATACTCAATAGATAAGAGTTTTGTGTAAACAAGGAAGATAAAGAACATGATTGAATAAATCACCATATGAATGCTTGAAACACAACAACTCAAATGCTTGCTGGAGATAGAGAGGAAATAGGTTTACTGACTCAACTTGGAAGTGGGAGAAATGTCCCTTTATAGAGGGAAGAAGAGATTACAAGTCATAAAGAGATCCCAAAAGATTATGGTACTTACTAGCTTTGAGCCCTCATTGCCCCTATCATAGGAATCTTGACATGATTAAGGTTAAAGTGCACAAAGATGGAGTATATGCTTGACGAAATATAAGTTGGCAATCTCATGTCCCTTGAATATGAGGGCCACTCCTCATGCTACTCAACTTTGGTCATAGGTAAGTTCTTGTCATTGTAAGTATTTGCATATCATAGAGAACCGCCAACGGGGTACCCCTTGCACATGGTACAGGAGCTTTCCCATAACCAAAATGACAAGACAAGCAGACAATGAGCATCTCAGCGATCTTTTTATTTACTATATGCATTGCTTTTTATTGAGGATGCTTCATAGATAGCTCACTATGGTGATGATGCAAGTTTCCACCATGATTAAGCATGGATTAGGCTAGCAGCCCAGGCGTTTCTCTAACACAGAATACAGACTCCATGGACTTACAAGTTCCCTCTTTATTTCACACCATTGACATCCATAGACAAAATAGCATGATATCAACTATGTATAGAGTACAAGTGCAATGTTGAAAATGTTCCCCGTGACAGCACGGTTCTGCTGATTCCAACGTATAGATGCAAGCATATACAACTTCGATGGCACAATGGTTCAAGTCTATTAGGGGCAAAGAAATAAGGTGTGCTATCAAGTTCGTGAGATCTTTACTAACTAGTTTTCACATAACAAAATACTTTTTAATTTGAAAGTTAGATGAAGCTTGAGAATTGTCACATCCCAAGATTTTCCAAATCTTGTTATGTGAAAAATAAATGAATAAAATAAAACTTTGTTGATTTTCAGGGTGAGAAGAAACTTTTGATTCCAATTGGAAACCTCCAAACCTATTTGATCAAACAAATCCTAAAGGGATTTGAAAAGATAAACATTTAATAAAGAAAATTTTAAATAAGTAGAATTACTATTTTTGGATCCTTTAGTAAAAAGATTTGGTTTTCAAATGAAAAGGTACAAAATATAAATAAGGATTATTTTATAGAGACAAATTAAACCTTGGCCAACATTTTAAAAGAAAATGTTTGCTTTGATTAAAAGAGTAAAGGTTTATTTAATGTGAGTTTATTAATAAACCAATTTTATTAAAGTAAAGGTTTTTCCCTTTTTAATTAAAAACATCAAAAATTGTTAAAATTATTTTAAACAAGTTTTCCAAGTATTCTATATTTTCAAATAAAACCTACTGATTTGGTTTTGATAATATTTAGATTTCAAATGAAGTTTTAAATAAATCAAATCCTATTCGATTTAATAACTAAGGACTATTTTATTTAATTAATAAATGGATCCTAAAAAGAATAAAAAATATTATTTTATTTTGAGACTTGGAATGTTGCTGTTAAACAGAACTAAAATCAATACAAAGTGTGGTGGAAGTTTGATTGATTTGAATGTTTGAATTGTTTGATTGAATTTTCAAAACAGAAAATCAAATGGAAAAATAAAAACAGAAGCAGTACAAAAAAAATGAAAGAGACGACCCAACCCAGCTAAGCCCACCTGGCTCAGTCCAGCCCACCTATCCCCCTCGCCTCAAGCGCGTTTTTCTTACCAAGAAAGAACCCAAGCATGATCGAACACTGGCCCCACCTCCACTCTCTTTCTTTTCACGGCTAACAGGCCCCACGTCCTTTGTCTTCAACAGCGACCGGTTCTTCCTTCCTCTCTCTCCCGTTTTTGCCAATTGATTCGCGAGTTAAATTCATGTCAATGCCGCTGTTAATCCTCCCAGAAAACATGCCCTACTAATCGCCCCCCTCCGCTCTCTCTTTCCCCCAAAACAGCGCATCCCCTCTGCCCCTAGGCTGCTCCAATTCGAGCTCGCATTCCACTGTCTCCGGCGAGCTTCTAACATCGATTCCGGCGAGACCACCCACCTCCAATGCCCCTGATTTCCACTAGGGTACTCGCTAGAACCAGACGCATCCTCCAGTACCTCCAGCTCGGCCACGCTCGTTCCAGAACGTCGGCAACTTCTTCAAGTCGTGTGCCGCCGCGTTTGTTCTTTCTCCGGCAACCTCCCCAGGTAACCTCCGTTCGCCCCAGCACCTCCCGATGATGCTCCCTTACTCACGACCCTCGTGCGCACCTAAACATGCCTCCACTTTGTCTTAGCACGGTCCTAAACGACACCAGTGACGACGCCTGAGCACAACCGACGCCGCTGCACACTCCGACGAGGGATTGCCGCCGTCCCTGAGCGCCCCTTGCAAAGCCGACCATGCGTTGAGCATCACCTCGACATCGCGAGCACGGTGAGCCACCCCACTCCTCCTCTAGCTTCCCGTATCACCGGAACCATCACGAGCAGAGCCGCGCCGCCAGTCGCCGCCGCGCAGCGCCGCCAGTTTCTGGTCGAGGCACTGGGAGCCGTCAGATCCAGATCGGAGCGATAGGATAGTTTCACTTAACGAAAGGGTATGCGATGATCAGAGCCGCACAGATCTCTTTTAATCCAACGGCCTGTATCTGTTGATCCACGCGAACCGTTTTTGTCCAATCAGAAACAGCCACGTGGATGAAGTTTGATTTAAAACAGATTTTTGAATCAGATTGATATGCAAATTTGAAAACCTTATAACTTTTGATCCACACGTCCAAAATTTGCAAATTTTTTATCAATGGAATCAGCAAGACAAGCCCTAGCCAACCATGCAATTTTTTTAGTAAAAAGTTTCTGTTAAATTGTTTGTTTTTGCAGAAACTTGTGTATGCTTGTTTAGGTTATAAAAATTGTTCTAAAATGTTTTTTGGGATAAAATCTTTGGCAAATGGTGTGTTTTGAACCTACTGACCATAGGAAACACTTTGTGGTTTCAAAAATGTATTTGGAGAAACAAAAGAATGAATCTTTGATTTAAATCAATTCTAGTCAAAAAAAATATGGTTTATTTATTAAAAATGATTTTGGAAGAAAACCTTTGGGAAATGTTTTGTTTCAAACTCTCTGACCCCAAACACCAAGTTTTGTGACTTGAAAATGTATTTGGTAAACCCTATAAAAATTATTACCTTGCTAAAGGCAATTTCAATCACATGAAATAATAATTTGGTTTAAAAATGGTTTAGAGGTAGAATCTTTTGCAAATAGTTTCCACTTTACAAAATGACCAAATGGTGTTACCAAATGTTCATAACTTACTAGAAACCACTTTTACAAATAAAACAACCCTTTTGCATGCTTGCATGTATTGTTTTGTTTATTATTTTATGTGATGTTTTGCTTGATTGGTAGATTGAGATTGTGCCTTGCTTGCTTGAATTGTAGTGACTTGAAGAGTGTGATTGTTGCAAGGACAAGGAGTGAACTTATACCCTCTACCAAAAAGGCAAGTGATGCTTCATACCTTTGTCCCATTATTTTCACTATGCATTAGTGATATTTCAAAGTAAGACTTGCATGGAATTTTGCTAAGTATAAACCATGCTATGGGAAAACCTAGTAGATGAAAACCTTAGTAGAATTTCCTAAGTTAAGATTCCTACTACTATCATGCTTAGCTTAGCTAATAGAAGACAAGGGTGGAATATATACATTCATACTATGGAAAAATTTCTAAGTCTGAGGACTTGTGTTTTTGTTTAATAAAACAACTAAGTTAATGAATCACCTGGGTGGAAAGGGACTTGCTTGGTGGTTTTTGGTTGAGTGGTTACACAAGGCCCATTTTTATGGTTTACCTTGTGTATCACACTTGTGGATTGCCACCCAGGAACAAAGAGATTTGAGATGTCAAATGTTGAGAAGCTTCAAGTGCAGCCACTTGGCATTATGGGCTCTGCCTAGATCATATAGGTTGCAATAACTTAGCCAAATGGACAGTTGGTGGTAGGGGTTTGATAGGTTGGAGCGCGTCCATTTTGGTCTACGGGAAGGCTTCTGAAAGATCTTGTCTTGGGAAACCAAGTCTTGTGGGGAAAGTGCACCACCTCTGTAGAGTGTAAAATCTAAGTACTTAGCCATGTCCCTGGCAAAGGACAATTTGAGCATCAAGACATGGAAGCTATCAAGAATCTCATCATCCAAATTTCTAAGTTAAAAACTTGTGGTTGAACAAGGGTTAAAGTTTCTTCAATCTTTGATTGGTAGATGCCTTGGGTGATTTTTGTCAAGCAAAAACTTAGTGTTTTCAAATGATAAGGAAAAATCTATTTTTGAGCAATGCAAGCCTCAACTCCACTTAGGAAAAAGCATATAGATGATAGACTCCACTATACTACCATAGTATCACTTGCCAATACAATTCAAATGTATTAACCCTTGTGGCTGTAACTTGTTATGTTGCAGGTTTGATTGATTTAGTGAAGTGTGTTGATTAGGATTACAAAGCCTACAACCAACATGTCTGCCTATGGCACTTTGAAGATGAAGGACCCCATGCTTATAGATATTCTGCTGCAATGTAATGTAATAGCCAAATGAGCTATGAAAGATGTAATAAATTATTTTATTCCTGGTTATAAAGTTGTATTATGACCTTTGTTTCTTGATATTACATCTTAACTGTGGATGCTAGCTATTGATCCAGGGACTAGCATTGTAAACACAGGGGACTCTACCTTATTAAAGGTTGGGAACCTTACAGATGGTATCAGAGCATTGTGTTGCCTGTAGGATTTGTAAACCTAGGATTGGACAAAAAACCCTTAGAAAAATAGGAGTTGTATTTGTTCCAAAACTTATTTACAAACAATCTTGTAAACTCTTTCCTCAACCATTCTTTGTTTTTGACTCTACATCTCTTCTATTTCAACTTGATGGAAAAACCTACCCCATAGCCAAAGACTTCACCATGTGCAAAGGACATCTTCAAATCTAATGACTTCAACATCTTCAACTCTAATGACTCCAACATCTTCAGCATTTTCACCAAGGACTTCCATCTTGGATATCACTAAGGACAAGTGAGACAAGAAATCTTGCTCAAGATTTGGAGACTAAGGAAACACAACTTAGAAGGAAACATCATCACCTTTGAAGTTTTGTGACCAAGAGTTTTCCCAAAGAAACCATGACCTCATGCAAGAAGAATCAACCAAGAAGGATGGAAAGATCCCAAGTGAACCATATAGATGGACCACCATATTTAGTTAAGTCAAACCCACCAACTTATGTGGTGTAACAAAATATTTTGATTGCCTAAAAATGTGTTTGAACTTTGTTGTTGAGTGGAATGTTTGTTTGTGATTGCTTGCACATTGCTTGTGTGAATTGTGATGTGTGTGATTAGAATTATTTCCTTAGAAATCTTTTGCCTATTCTAATCCCAATCCAACCCAAACAGATGACCTCTCCGAGAGACTCCGACATCAAGGATGGTGACAACAACAACAACCAAGAGGACAACATGAGAGAACTCATAGCAACCCAAAACCAGTTGAGCCAAGTGACAACTCAGCTTCTAACCAACAACAATGGACTAGACCCAGCCATACAAAGGATTTTGAAACTTCAATCCCAATTGTTGCAAGGATTGGTTACTCAAATGATCAACATGGGAGAAAGCTCTTCCCAAGGAGTTTATGACAACAAGGATGACAAAGATGCTATTCTAGAAGGAACCCAAGCTTGCAATATTTGTGGAGACAAGGATCATACATCCAAGGAGCATGCAGATCAATGCCCTAAGAAGAGAGAAAGATTTCCCACCTTTGAGGTGAGATATGAAGAGCACGAACTAGAAGAACTCCTAGCTTTGGAGAGACCCAAAAAGAAGAAGAAGGACAAAAGCCAGTTGCAATGTTACAATTGCAAAGAGATGGGACACTATGCTAGTGAATGCCCAGAAAAGAAGAAGAGCCAAGAAGACAAACAAAAGCTAGTGAAACCCAAGATGAGGAAGTATATTAACCAAGTGATGTGCAACCACTGCAAAAAGTTAGGACATTATGCATCATATTGTCCAGAGAAGCCACCTCAAGACCTCAACCTTATCACATGTTTCAAATGCAAGGAACTAGGCCACTATGCAAACCTCTGTCCAGGAAAGTTACACCAAGATTCCAAGTAAGACAAGATGTAATCTAGTTGGAAATTTTTAAGGGTGGTAGTACCCTAGATTCTTTGAGCCTATTTGTAACCCCTAGCCTCCCCAAATCTCGAGACGAGATTTATTTTAAGGGTGGTAGTCTGTCACATCCCAAGATTTTCCAAATCTTGTTATGTGAAAAATAAATGAATAAAATAAAACTTTGTTGATTTTCAGGGTGAGAAGAAACTTTTGATTCCAATTGGAAACCTCCAAACCTATTTGATCAAACAAATCCTAAAGGGATTTGAAAAGATAAACATTTAATAAAGAAAATTTTAAATAAGTAGAATTACTATTTTTGGATCCTTTAATAAAAAGATTTGGTTTTCAAATGAAAAGGTAGAAATATAAATAAGGATTATTTTATAGAGCCAAATTAAACCTTGGCCAACATTTTGAAATAAAATGTTTGCTTTGATTAAAAGAGTAAAGGTTTATTTAATGAGAGTTTATTAATAAACCAATTTTATTAAAGTAAAGGTGTCAGAACCCTCCTTTGTAAAGGAAAAGGATCCCTGTGATTGCAATGCTAGTCCCTGGATCAATAGCTAGCATCCACAGTTAAGATGTAATATCAAGAAACAAAGGTCATAATACAACTTTATAACCAGGAATAACATAATTTTATTACATCTTACATAGCTCATTTGGCTATTACATTACATTGCAGCAGAATATCTATAAGCATTGGGTCCTTCATCTTCAAAATGCCACAGGCAGACATGTTGGTTGTAGACTTTGTAATCCTAATCAATCAGTCTTCACTAAAACAATCAAACCTGCAACATTACAAGTTACAGCCACAAGGGTCAATACATTTGAATTGTATTGGCAAGTTTCACTACTATGTTGAATATAAGTGGATCCTATCATTACATGCATATTTGGCTAAGTAGGGTTTTAGGCTCATTTGCAGAAAGCAATAATTTATCCTATCTTTTCAAAATGGTTTTGGTCTTTTGTCAAATCTTTCTGAACTCCTTGGTAAATCCCCAAGTGTTCAAGTTTTTATCATAATCTCTTGAGCTCCTTGGTAACCCCAAGTGCTGCAAGTTTTTATCCAAATCTCTTGAGCTCCTTGGTAACCCCAAGTGCTGCAAGTTTTTATCCAAATCTCTTGAGCTCCTTGGTACCCCCAAGTGCTGCAAGTCTTTTGTGATCACTTAAAAGTTTTTCTTTTAGAAATTGGAATGTCGAGATTTCCCATAGCTTCAAGCTTTAGTTCCTCAGTATTGTCCATAACCGGGGACACGGCTAAGTACTTAGATTTTATTATCTTCTGCAGAAGTTGTAAACTTTACCCACATGTCACACTCTCATCTTGTTGCCACCAGTGGCCGCTGGATAAGTGCTCACCAAGATGGAGTACTGGCAGATTGAGAATGTGACGAAGTCTTTCCAGAGGGTCCTCCCATACACCATTGCTAGCTTGTCTTCAGTACCCATGTAGGATTCCGAGTTCCCACATTTTCAGTAACCTAAAGACAATGCATGGGTCTTCCCAATGTAGTTGACTAAGCCAGAGCCATATGTAGCATGTGGTTGTACACGAAAGCCACAATTGGAGAAACATGTTCAATCTCTAAGTTTCCTGGGTGGTTTTCTTTTGGTGCACAACACAAAGAGATTGCCATAGACATGGTTCCTTTTGTTGCCACCTTATCAAAACTCAAAGTATCCTTGTCCACCCAGGTGGTTCATTGAGTCCTTGTTTTATTATATAAAACACAAGTCTTTTCTCAACTTCATAAAATCTCAACATGTATCTCTTCTCAAAAATATCTAGCTTGGCTAAGCATTTTACAACTACATTGTTTTCACTAAGGAATGTATAAGGGGAATCCTATTAGGATTTAGCATAGCATAAGTATAGAAATTCTTTTCATGCATGTTTCAAAATCCACTAAGTATAATGAAAATAGTAGGACTTTAGATGATAGTGTAACTTGCCTTTTTGGTAGGGAATGTTGGTTCACTTCTTGATCTTGCTAGTTTCACACTTTTCTAACTTCACTACAAATCAATCAAGCAAACACAATATCAACTAGCATTCCAACCAATAACCAATCAACAAATCACACACAAAATAATAGGAATTAAGTCATGCATGCAAGCATGCAAAAGATAGTTTTATTTGCAAAGGTGGTCTCCACTAGGCTTCTAAACTTTGTAAGGTTCAAAGTGGTCATTTTCCAAAGTGGCAAAGTCATTTGCGAAAGGGTTTTATCTATAAACCATTTTTAAATCCAATCAATATTTCATGTGGTGAAAAATGTTTTTATAAAGCAAAGCTTTATGTTGTTCACCAATAGGTTGTTAAATCTCAAACCTTGGTGTTTAGGGTCAGTAGGTTTGAACCAAATCATTTTCTCAAAGTTTTTACTCCAAAATCATTTTCATAGCAAAATCAATAATTTTATTTGACTAGAAATAGGCTAATTCAAGTTTTTATTCCTAATCTTCACAAAATCCATTTTTAAAACCATGGGTTGGTTCATAGGGTCAGTAGGTTCACCACAAACCAATTTGCAAAGATTTTAACCCTAAAAACATTTTGGAATAATTTTTATAACCTAAACAAGCATACAAATGTTTCTGCAAAAACAAACATTCTAACAGAAACTTTTTACTAAACAAATTGCATGGTTGGCTAGGGCTTGTTCCACTGATTCCATTGATATAAAGTTTGCAAATTTTGGACGTGTGGATCAAAAGTTATACCAATTACAAATTTGCATTCTAATCATATCCAAAATCTGTTTTAAATCGAATCCAGTCCACGTGGCTATTTCTGATTGGACAATAACGGTTCGCGTGGATCAACAGATACAGGCCGTTGGATTAAAAGAGATCTGTGCGGCTCTGATCCTACGATACCCCTTCGATTAGTCAATCTATCGCAACGCTTGGATCTAAATCCTACGGTCCACAGCAACTCGACCAGAATCTGTTACCAGCTACGACGGCCAGCGGTGGCGCTATGGCAGTTACAGGAAGCAACATAGGAAACGAGGATGCTCACCGTGATCGCAGGGACATGGTGATGCTCGAGGAGTGGTAGGTTGGTCGAGGGGCGCACTGGCGTGGAAGTAATCGCTCGCCGGAGTGGGGAACGGCGTCGGGCGGCTCTGGTCGTGGTCGGAGGTGACGCTGTGGTTCACCCCGAAGTAAAACTAGGACACGGTTAGATGCGTAAGATCAAGGCGAAGCTGCGTGCGTGAAGGAGAGGGTGCGGGGTGGTCGATTCTTACCAGGGAACTTCGCCGGAGAGAGAGGCAGACGCGGCCGCGCTCAGAAGTTGTCGAAGTCGATGCTCTGGGCGCCATGGTTGAACGAGGGGCATGCAAAGCGCCTGGGAGTGGGGATCTCGACGGTGTGCTCAGGAAGGCAGGGGCGACAGGGTTCGGCCGGAATTGGCTGGGGACGGTGGTCGGAGAAGTGACGTTGTTGCTTCGATTCAGGGCAGCCTGGTGGCGTTCAGGGCATGGAGTCTGAGGGGAAATGGGGAGGAGAGGGAGACGTTTAAGGGGGCGTGGTCGCCGGGGGAGTAATGGCTGTTAATCACGCGAATTGATCACCGGAGTAAAGACAGGAAACGGCGAGGAGGAATCAGCGCGGTTGAAGACGATGAACAGTGTTGTGGGGCCTTGTCTGTCAGTGGGGGAGTGAGAGGGAAGGAGGGTCCACCAATCAGTGTCTCTGCGGGTATGTGTTCAGGTGCGAAACATTTCCTTCGGGAGAGAGGGAAGCTGGGCTGGTACTGGGCTTAGTGGGCTTGCTGGGTTGGGTCAGGTTTGTTTTCATTTTTTTCTTTCTGAATGTTTTATCCTTTTCTAATTCTATTTTCTGTTTTGAAATTCAAACAACAATCAAACATTCAAAACAATTTAAACATTCCTCACACTTTGCAATTGAATTTGGTTCTGTTTAACAACATAAACCAAAGTCCCAAAAATAAAAATAATATTTTTATTTTAGGGTCTATTATTAATTAAATAAATAGACCTTGTTTATTAAATCAAAAATAGGATTTGATTTATTTAAAATCTCCATTTGAAATCCAAATATTTTCAAAACCAAATCAGTAGGTTTTATTTGAAACAAGGAATACTTGGAAAACTTGTTTAAATTAAAGTAACAAGTTTTGATGTTTAATTAAAATAATAAAACCTTTTATTTTTAATAAACTTGGATATTGAATCCTTATTATTTTATTTTAGTAGACCTTTACTATTTTTCTTAAATAGAAATATTTTTTTCAAAGGCTTGGCTAAGTTTTAATTTGGCTCTTTAAAATAATACTTATTTTAAAATTCTTCTTTTTCATTTGAATACCAAATCTTTTATTTTAAAAGATTCAAAATAGTATTTCCAAATATTTAAAACTTTCTTTATTAATTGTTTTATCTTTTCAAATCCCTTTAAGATTTGTTTGATCAAAATAGGTTTGAAGGTTTTCAAATTGGAATCAAAAAGTTTCTTCTCACCCTGGAAATCAACAAAGTCTTATTTTATCCATTTATTTTTCACATTACAAGATTTGGAAAATCTTGGGATGTGACAAAAGGTTTTTCCCTTTTTAATTAAAAACATCAAAACTTGTTAAAATTATTTTAAACAAGTTTTCCAAGTATTCTATATTTTCAAATAAAACCTACTGATTTGGTTTTGATAATATTTAGATTTCAAATGATGTTTTAAATAAATCAAATCCTATTTGATTTAATAACTAAGGACTATTTTATTTAATTAATAAATGGATCCTAAAAAGAATAAAAAATATTATTTTATTTTGAGACTTGGAATGTTGCTGTTAAACAGAACTAAAATCAATACAAAGTGTGGTGGAAGTTTGATTGTTTTGAATGTTTGAATTGTTTGATTGAATTTTCAAAACAGAAAATCAAATGGAAAAAGAAAAACAGAAGCAGTACAAAAAAATGAAAGAGACGACCCAGCCCAGCTAAGCCCACCTGGCCCAGTCCAGCCCACCTATCCCCCTCGCCTGCTTTTCCTTACATGAGAAAGAACCCGCGATCCATGAACACCGCCCCCACCTCCACTCTCTTTCTTTCGCTGACGAACAGGCCCCACAACCACGTCACTGTCTTCAACCGCGCGACTGGTTCTTCCTTCCTCTCTCTCTCCCGTTTCTGCCAATTGATTCGCGAGTTAAATTCGTGTCAATGCCGCTGTTAATCCGCCCAGAAAACATGCCCTACTAATCGCCCCCCTCCGCTCTCTCTTTCCCCCAAAACAGCGCATCCCCTCTGCCCCTAGGCTGCTCTAATTCGAGCTCGCATTCCACTGTCTCCGGCGATCTTCTAACGTCGATTCCGGCGAGACCACCCACCTCCACTGCCCCTGATTGCCACTAGGGTACTCGCCAGCACCAGACGCATCCTCCAGTACCTCCATCTCGGCCATGCTCGTTCCAGAACGTCGGCAACTTCTCCAAGTCGTGCGCCGCCGCGTCTGTTCTTTCTCCGGCAACCTCCCTAGGTAACCTCCGTTCGCCCCAGCACCTCCCGATGATGCTCCCTAACTCACGACCCTCGTGCGCACCTAACCATGCCTCCACTTTGTCTTAGCGCGGTCCTAAACGACACCAGCGACGACGCCTGAGCACAACCGATGCCGCTGCACACTCTGGCGAGGGATTGCCGCCGTCCCTGAGCGCCCCTTGCCAAGCCGACCATGCGTTGAGCATCACCTCGACATTGCGAGCACGGTGAGCCACCCCACTCCTCCTCTAGCTTCCTGTATGACCGGAACCATCACGAAGTAGCCACGCTTGGCCGCCGCCATAGCCGCCAGCTTCGTCGAGGCACTGGGAGCCGTCAGATCCAGATCGGAGCGATAGGATAGTTTCACTTAACGAAAGGGTATGCGATGATCGGAGCCGCACAGATCTCTTTTAATCCAACGGTTTGTATCTGTTGATCCACGCGAACCGTTTTTGTCCAATCAGAAACAGCCACGTGGACGAAGTTTGATTTAAAACAGATTTTGGAATCAGATTGATATGCAAATTTGAAAACCTTATAACTTTTGATCCACACGTCCAAAATTTGAAAATTTTATATCAATGGAATAAGCAAGACAAGCCATAGCCAACCATGCAATTTGTTTAGTAAAAAGTTTCTGTTAAATTGTTTGTTTTTGCAGAAACTTGTGTATGCTTGTTTAGGTTATAAAAATTGTTCTAAAATGTTTTTTGGGATAAAATCTTTGCCAAATGGTGCGTTTTGAACCTACTGACCATAGGAAACACTTTGTGGTTTCAAAAATGTATTTGGAGAAACAAAAGAATGAATCTTTGATTTAAATCAATTCTAGTAAAAAAATGGTTTATTTATTAAAAATGATTTTGGAAGAAAACCTTTGGGAAATGTTTTGTTTCAAACTCTCTGACCCCAAACACCAAGTTTTGTGACTTGAAAATGTATTTGGTAAACCCTATAAAAATTATTACCTTGCTAAAGGCAATTTCAATCACATGAAATAATGATTTGGTTTAAAAATGGTTTAGAGGTAGAATCTTTTGCAAATAGTTTGCCACTTTACAAAATGACCAAATGGTGTTACCAAATGTTCATAACTTACTAGAAACCACTTTTACAAATAAAACAACCCTTTTGCATGCTTGCATGTATTGTTTTGTTTATTATTTTATGTTATGTTTTGCTTGATTGGTAGATTGAGATTGTGCCTTGCTTGATTGAATTGTAGTGACTTGAAGAGTGTGATTGTTGCAAGGACGAGTGAACTTATACCCTCTACCAAAAAGGCAAGTGATGCTTCATACCTTTGTCCCATTATTTTCACTATGCATTAGTGATATTTCAAAGTAAGACTTGCATGGAATTTTGCTAAGTATAAACCATGCTATGGGAAAACCTATTAGATGAAAACCTTAGTAGAATTTCCTAAGTTAATATTCCTACTATTATCATGCTTAGCTTAGCTAATAGAAGACAAGGGTGGAATATATACATTCATACTATGGAAAAATTTCTAAGTCTGAGGACTTGTGTTTTTGTTTAATAAAGCAACTAAGTTAATGAATCACCTGGGTGGAAAGGGACTTGCTTGGTGGTTTTTGGTTGAGTGGTTACACAAGGCCCATTTTTATGGTTTACCTTGTGTATCACACTTGTGGATTGCCACCCAGGAACAAAGAGATTTGAGATGTCAAATGTTGAGAAGCTTCAAGTGCAGCCACTTGGCATTATGGGCTCTGCCTGGATCATATAGGTTGCAATAACTTAGACAAATGGACAGTTGGTGGTAGGGGTTTGATAGGTTGGAGCGCGTCCATTTTGGTCTAAGGGAAGGCTTCTGAAAGATCTTGTCTTGGGAAACCAAGTCTTGTGGGGAAAGTGCACCACCTCTGCAGAGTGTAAAATCTAAGTACTTAGCCATGTCCCTGGCAAAGGACAATTTGAGCATCAAGACATGGAAGCTATCAAGAATCTCATCATACAAATTTCTAAGTTCAAAACTTGTGGTTGAACAAGGGTTAAAGGATCTACAATCTTTGGTTGGTAGATGCCTTGGGTGATTTTTGTCAAGCAAAAACTTAGTGTTTTCAAATGATAAGGAAAAATCTATTTTTGAGCAATGCAAGCCTCAACTCCACTTAGCCAAAAGCATATAGATGATAGACTCCACTATACTACCATAGTATCACTTGCCAATACAATTCAAATGTATTGACCCTTGTGGCTGTAACTTGTTATGTTGCAGGTTTGATTGATTTAGTGAAGTGTGTTGATTAGGATTACAAAGCCTACAACCAACATGTCTGCCTGTGGCACTTTGAAGATGAAGGACCCCATGCTTATAGATATTCTGATGCAATGTAATGTAATAGCCAAATGAGCTATGAAAGATGTAATAAATTATTTTATTCCTGGTTATAAAGTTGTATTATGACCTTTGTTTCTTGATATTACATCTTAACTGTGGATGCTAGCTATTGATCCAGGGACTAGCATTGTAAACACAGGGGACTCTACCTTATTAAAGGTTGGGAACCTTACAAGAATTTGCTTGGAATAGCAAAAGCTACTAGGTAGATATGGTGGACACAAGTGGCATAGGTTTTTGGTTTAAAGGGATTTGGAAACATGAGAAGTATGCCTTCTCAAAACAGGTTTTTTGTCTAGCAAGGCTGGGAAGCAAGCAAGAGAGTTGAAAGAAACAAGCAAACATATAAGTAATAAAGCCAAACATGCAATCTTCCTTGAAGACACGAAAGAATCTTAAATAGAGAATACTAAGCTTATTAGCCAAAAAGAAAGAAAACAAATGATACAAAATACCTGTAAGATTTTTCTCTTTTTCTCCTTCAAACCTCAAAAATTGTTGCTACTGACCAGAACTCGGTTTGCCAAACCAATTTAGATCCACTTGATGCTCCCAAAGTGGTGCCAATACTGATCAACAAGATACATCATATAATAGAGATTGAAAACTAAAATAAGAAGTGCAAAAAGTAAAAGACGAGACTTCTCATTAATATTCCAATAAAGGCACTCACACCAATGGATACATAGATAGTCAACTAAAGGAGAGATACTTCCACATGCAAACTAAACTATAAGATAACATCTCTACCACAGATATGAATCCACTAAAAAGGTAAAAGATAAAATATAATGGTGGTGATACCGTGGCACTCCCCCAAGCTTGGAACAAGCCAAGGGGATGCCAAACCTGATGACGAATTGCTACTTTGGTGGTGGTGGTGTTCTCTTGTCATGGGTCAGAAAATCTTCTAGCATCTTATGAAGCCTGTTATTCTCCGCTTGAAGCATATCCACCTTCATCCTCAAAGCACGATACTTATCACAAAACTCGTTAGTGGTTCGGAGGGCTTCTGCTGCCTCAGGGCAGTATCTGAGTTCTGGACCGAAGGCTATGATTCCCTGCATGTTACGGAAAAAAGCATCCCAGTGTTAATTGCTCCTACAAAAGTAGGTTTCCTTGCCCTTGTCCCTGCGATGGTTTGTTCTTCCAACTTTATCTCCTCCACGGGCTTCTTGCCTTTGTCGTTGGCGGAGACCATGGTGCTCTAAATTTGAGAAGATTTACTGACAGAAACAGATTGAAATGAAAACACGATGAGAACACGATGCACGAACCTCGGGGGATCCGGGGGTTATATATTACGAAGTTTCAAGGTATAAGGAAGGTATTGACACGGAAACAAGGAGGAGACGGAGTTCGAGGGTGGAACACCCCTTCCAGGCATGGCCAGGCTAGGCCCGCGCCTGGGGTGGATTTGTCCACCCCAGACTCTGTTTCCTCTTCAGTTCTGTCTCGTAGTCTTCCTTATGTATTAAAAACATAAAAAATGTAAAAATATTGGGGTTTCACGAACCTTCTGTTTTCACCACTTTTACCTATTCAAAGACGAACTCTGCAGATTCCTTTTCTCTTTCTCCTGAAAATTTCCTTCATACAAAACCCTTGCACAAACTCAATGACAACATTAGTGTAAGCAAAAACAATAACCTTTAGGTACACACTTCAACTGAAAACCCATCAAAACAAAAGCTTCTGTAAGAGGCAAATGCAAAGATGGCAGAAATCTGTCAAAACATACCAGCAGGTAAAGATTGATTTTTTCGAAGACCTTCTGTTGCTCAAATAAAAAAGTGCAGAACTGATGAAAGTGGGGTAACAACCTGGAGAACAAGCTCAGAAAAATGCAGCTCCATCCGAAGTACTGAGCGTCCTCACGAATTTTTACAATACAGCACAAAAATATGTCCCAGGACAGCCACTTTTCACAACTCCTCTACATCACAAAAGTAGTTGGACTTGACACAAAAACTAAAACAAAAAGGATAAGGAGCGGTTATTACTGAGGTGATAAATGCCAAGACTCGACAAAACTCTTGGGTTATCTCCCAACAAGTACTTTTCTTTAATGCCTTTAAGTTAGGCTTGAAACTTTCAAAGATGCTCTCTTTCACTTCATATATATATATATATATATGAAGTGAAAGAGAGCATCAAGAAGCAAATAACCAACACACTTGAGTCTAACCCACTTCCTATGCATGGGAGTGTCATGAGAAAACAAATTCTTGAAACAAAAAGCCACTAGCATAGGTAGACAAAACAGATGCAACTTTAACGCTTTCAACATAAAACGGGGAAACTTAACATCATTGAGATGCATAAAACCATGTTGCCCTCTCTCAAAGTAACTTTCAGTAGCACTTTGAATAAAGTTGACAATATAACTATCACTAGCAACAACTTTATCATCAGAATAAGCATACTTACATTCACTAAAAAGAGGTCCAAGTCGTAGACTAGATCAATAGAAGCAAGTTGTTCCATCCTGAAATCTTTATTAGGCAAGCTATTCTCACAAGGAGCTTTAGCAAATTTGGAAATTTTAAACTCATAAGATTCTCCAGCAAACTTAGTCAAAACTTTTTCCTTCCTACAATCTATGATAGCCGCACAATTATTCAGAAAGGGTCTACCAAAAATAATAGGATAGGTTTTACTAGCTTCCTTACCAAGTACAAGAAAATTAGCAGGATATTTAATCTTACCACAAAGGACCTCCACATATCTTACAATGCCAATGGGGCAAACTTGCTCTCTATTGGAAAGATGAATAACCACATCAATGTCCTCCATCTCACAAGGACCAATCTCATGAATAATTTCCCTATAAAGCTCATAAGGAATAGCCCTAGAACTAGCACCAATATTGTAACATCCCAGAATTTAGGAACCTAACGAAGGGTAGATTTAGGATTATGTATTGTTGCATGCATCTATTTGTGAAAAAGTGGGCAAAATTTTCGCCAAATAAAATCTTAAGTGATCAATGTTTCTTTCTTACTTTAATATTAGGTTTAGACTTAAATTAGGATTGTTATAAACTTTGATGTGATCTTAAAATAATTATGTGTGTTTTTAAAGGGGTTTGAATTTAAAAACTTAAGTGTTTGAATAATAATTTAAATGATTTAGATATAAGATTTGAATCTTAAATTAATTAAGATATAGGTAGTATAACTTAAATCTCAAACAATAGAAATTATGAAATTCATTTTCATATTATAAAGACATAAACAAGATACAATAGAATAAAGAATAAGAATCTTCTTTATTAGAAATAACATAATCTTTATTACAATTGAATAAAATAAAGATTACATGAACTATAAAAAATACAAAGGATTAAGAAAATTACATCTACTAACTATCCTATATCTAAAACCTAAACTAAATCTTCATCTTTATCCTCGAACTTGCAAAACAAGGATTAAATAGAAATAAAACAAGATTAGTGTTAGTATGTATTTCTCTTAGATATGTCAGTGAGGTGCACTTGACAATCTCATCATTGAGAAATGTTAAAGAGGGGCAAGTTTCACCAATATGAAAGATTTCATCTTTCATAAATTCACAGCCAGAATGCAAAGGACAGCCAAAACGGATCAGTTCACCAGCCAAGGTAAAAGTAGATTGGTAACAGTAAGATCAAATTTTCTGAACCTACCCATATGTGCATAGCAGGCACACAGGCTGCACACACACAAGCATGCAAGTGTGTGCTGTCGACTGCACAAGTACAGCCAGATCAAACAAAACCAGAGCACAGCCATGGGGAAGCACCCCAGTGCATTACCACATCACACCACACCACAGCACAGCCAGGGTGAACAGCAAGTAAACCAAGAACAGCAGCCAAACCAAACCACCAGATTAACCCAAACATCACCAAAATGGTGACATAAGGAGGAGGAAGAACCAGGTGGACAGCAAGGCCAAGCACAGGAGCTAGGAGGAGCAGGCTAGCTCCAGATCAAGCACAGAAGTCCAGCAAAAATAGATCAAGATCATCACCAGCTTACTCCACAAATATCATCTTTTGTGGTGAGTTTCATAAAACCTTCACATGATCTAATCATCTTATTTAGAGAAAGGCATGTGTTGCTTTACAAAACAAACCCTCAGAAGACACCCAAGTGGGGTGAATCCATCATAGGGATTTCTGAAAATCTAAAAGCAAACAGCAAGGTACCAGAATCCAACCAGATCTCAGAGCAACATCCTTGCTCTGGTTGTTAAACCATATTATACAATTCAATCATATATATATATATACCTATGATCTATTTCTAGGCACATCTCTAAAGGAAGAGTAGCACCTTAGAAACAAATCTTTGGGAACCATAGGTTGATCAAGCTCACTATCATTTTTCCAAGCCATGATTCAATGAAGAATAGCTGGTACTACTACCAGGACTATCTAGATGAACCAACTAGATAAGATTTGAATCCCTAAGCCTCAGACCAACATCATTGGTCATAGGGAATTCAGATATGAGCATCTCTAGTTTTCAAAGCCAAGATTGTCTCAAGTATAAACTAACCAAATCCATGGTTTAGAATTAAACCTTTGTACCATACATGATGGTGTAACAAGAACAATTCAATATGAATCAGGAAAAGCAGGAAATCATCCTAGATTCAGAAAATCAACTAACTAATCATTTTCCTGTTAAAAACAGGAATCATAACTAGAATATTCCTATAATACACTTCACTGTTTGAGATCATGAGGATCTCAATCCACATATTAATTTCCAAGCTTACAACACTAGGACAGTAGCTGTATCTTATCATAATCATGATCATGAATCAAATAAAAAGTGGAAAGCTATCAGATCATTAGCTTTACCAAGCATGGTTCCCATACAACCACATCATCTGAATCAGATGCAATAAAAGCATCAAATCATCAAGTAAGCCACCAGAAACACCATACATCAGATTAACCAACAAGCCTCAGGCCAATAAGCATTCAGTATGGGTACAGACCATCTAAACATGAATCAATTCCTCCAGTACATGAACAAGCACATCATAGAAACCCTAAAGGGATAATCATCCTAATCTGAATCAGACAGTAGACAGGGAGGACACTGCTAACATCTAGCATCGAATCAACAAGCACAAAGAGCATCAGGAGAGGGGAATCAACTCACCATAGGTCCTCGCTGAAGGATAGAAGAGGAAGCATAGGGGCCGACGGCCATGGCGACACGGGGAGCACCCCAGAGGGGGCGCTGCAACCCGCACGGCGCTATGGCAACGACCCTGATCATGCATGGAGGTGCAGAGCATTAGCTCAACGCACGACGACCATGGCCGCACTTGAATCCATGCCAATCCCCAAACCCTAGGGTTCGGGACAGCATCGATCCATCGCAGGAGAGCCCTATGCTCGAATCCAATCGGATAGAACGAACAGGGTCGACGATCAGAATCGCCGGTGGCGGCATCGCTGGCCACGAGGTCGGGTCAGAGGAGGAGAAGATGAACTCGGGAGAGAGAGAGGGAGAGGCAGTGAGGAATGGGCCGAGCTGGGCCAGACCCTTCGGGGTGGCTCTTTTGTCTAATATTAGTGGGCCAACAGGGCCCAATAAAATAACCAGCCCAGAAATAATTTCAGGCCTGTTTTAATAAAAAGAAAAAGACCAAAATACCCCTAGACTTAATAAATCCTAGAAAATAAAATAAGAATCCAAAAATTATAAATAAAATATTTTTGGATTCACAATAATCCATTCTGTCCAAATAAAATAAAGTATTAAAATTTGGACATTCAAATTTTCATAAGAATTTTGTAATTTCAATATTCCTTATGAAATTTTACAAAATCATTGAAAGGTGATAAAAATAAATAAAAATTACCTTCATTATCTATTAATATTATAGTATTTTTGAAAAATACTAAATAAATATTTTGTAATAATATTAAGGTATATTTAATAATTCCTAAAGGAATTATTAAATCAATAAAAGTCAAATAAGGGAAATAAAATAAAATAATTCAATATATGTTATAAAATATTAAAAATTAATATTTATAAATCCTTTATTAGAAAAAAAAGGGGAGAACTTTTTAAGGTAAATGCATAACGAATTACATTACTTGCATAATCATTTTGTTTCTTCAAATATTGTCCTTACCGGGCAATAATGATGTTTTTGTAGAACTAGAAGTTCAAGGTCTAGTGCAAGCGTCAGACTTCACTACCTTGCCATCACAAGGCAAGTTAATCACTTGCTCATATCCTTTGAAGAGTCTTTATCAAAGTATTTGCAAATTGTGTGTTATCATATATGCTATAAAAGAAAGAAAATATTATTTTCCCAAATAAAGAAATTATGGATATCATCCTAAGTGGTGATATGATGGAGCAATAGAACTTAGAGTTCTAATTGCAACAATGATGATCAAGTAGGAACTTAATAACCCCTAACATCAGTGATTCTAGCGCCGTATATTACGCGTTAGCCATGAGATTTGGAATGGGACAAAGAAGTCAGCTGTATCTTCTTCCTCTCGCATGAAGCCGGATGTTCAGGTCGTGGCTGTTATCCTTGTAGCGTGCATATTAATTGGTAATTCATAGAGGATATGCAGCATATGGGTGGGAACCCTCAACGTCCCACGATAGTTCTGGAATCTAACGATTTGTACAAACCATTGCCGTAATTCATTATGTGGGCATGGTGTACACCAAGGAGGCATGCGGGGTCGCGAAGGGGGCAGTGATTGGCTTGGACCAACTACTGGGCCCCACATCATGGAATTGTGGACGGGAAAGTACGCCCGGTTGTGCAACAAGGAGTTGATCTCTCATGGGTAAAGTAAACGCACCTCTGCAGAGTGTAAGAACTGTAACTTGTTACTCCCTGTTCTGGGAAGGAGCTACGAATGCAGCAGGAAAGGAACTCCATGAAAGGCTGATTGTCATAGTTTTTCAGAATAAAATCAATCTTTGAAGAAAGATTTACAAAAACTGCGTAGTGCCAAGGATTTATAATCCGAGGTGGTAGATAGAGCATCAAACTTACCACCTTGCATATAATGAACTTGTTGGGTAACGCTGTTACTCATTCTTTCCTTTGATCCCATGCTTAGACTCTGAGGATTCTGAAGACGTCCCAATGTATGCAGCTGAATGCCAAGAAGACGCGTTCTACGAGGAACCTGATCTATCCGGAGGAGTTGAAGGCGTGGACTACGAGATCCGTTACAGTGTCGATGAGAACGAGTCCACTTAAGAGTCTAGTTAGTAGTAACCAACAGGAGCTGAACAACATGAACTTTATAAAATAAGTTGTTGAGCCCCACTCCTAGTCGGAGTTGTTACTTTTAAATTTCCACTGAACATCTTATATTTTGGTTTGTAAGTTGGATCTTTTGGAAGTCTTGAACTTCCGGTATTGTAATAATAATAATATGTGTACCTTTGTAATATGGACCCGCAATGTTTCTGTTGTACCACTCTGAGGGATGTGATATTTACGGAACGGTGTTCTGTGGATGTCATGTCAACGACTATAGTGTACTACACATGCGATGGTATCTTTGGGTCACCGCAGTTGGTATCGAGCAAATTGCTTTGACCTTAGGTTGGAAAACCTAGTTAAGGGTATTACACAGAGGAGATTTGGCATCAATAAAGAATTCTCTAAAAGTAATATAATGGGTGTTCAAATGAGAATATTCTGTTATATATTTTAGTGCGATAATTCTTTGTTATGATGCAATATATTATTGGATACTAATTAAAATTATTTTTTCGATATACAGAGATATGGCACCAAAGTTTCCCAAACAGACTTTGGTAAGGAAAGAAGAGACTCTTGATGATTATCAAGGATCATTTACAGATCAACTTCGTCAACATTTAAAGCTTTTTAAGTGTTCAACTAGAATGCAAGTGAACACTATCACTTATCTTGATGGCCGGATGTTATCCAAGTATCGTGTGAGTATCCAACTTCCAGAGAAGCTTGGACTGTATCATGATCTACCCATAGGAGAAGGTAGGAGTCATTTAGCGGCCTATCATGTTGCTGTTGTGGAGGCAATAGCTAATATCCGGGAGCAGAAAACCAAGGAGCTAGAAGGTAGCACATTTTCTATGATACCTCATGACTCTATAGACTCGGAGCCTATATCGGATCATCTTAATTTGGTTAAGAAGCATCCTAAGTTAGCTTCCAAGTTTATGGATAGATACTGGACACTCGTTGCGTCTTTTTATAAGACTCATCAAGTGATTGTCAAAGACAAAAATGACATGTTAGAGGATCTAACTGATCCGGAAAGGAGGAAGCAATTAGCATCCCAGTTAGAGAAAGAAGCAAGTAGTAGTGCAACACCTATCTTTAAGGATATTCCTATAGATCCAGAATCTTTTATATCATATCCTTATTCACCAAGACCTGAACTTACATATGATCCTACTATAGATATGCGGTATGCAGTACCACAGGGCTCAGAGGATGGCTCTGATTCAGAACTTCCTATTGAGAACTCAGATGGATGGATAATGGGATCATATAATGGATCTCATGAACACCAGATGTCCACTGATGGTTCTGACAGAAATGTTGGACAATCTAGTTGGATGGGTGCAAGGATGAATCCTATTAACAGAAGTAGAAATACCATGTCAATAGATGATCTGGATGAAGAAGAAGATCCTGAGGAAAGAGTGGTTGAACCATCAACATCTTCTCAAAGCCTAGGGAATATACATTATCCAGTATTCAATTATCTTGTCCATGAGAGCACCTGGGAAGCAGCGGGATCTGCGTATCCTGGTGACAACTCTAGAGATGAAGCTCTAGAGATGTGGGATGGTTATAATGTCGAATATGTTTCTGAAGACTTTTCAGCTGAGCTGGAGGGAGTCAATGCACTCAGGTTGAGTAATGAGTCAAGTCCTGACACTTCAGATACAGAGTATGTTCCTTCTGGAAGGCCATATGTTCCACAAACTGTGCGATGAACAACACGTCATCACGGTTGGACATCAGGCATGTACGATGAGCGTAGTTACTACTAGAAGACAAATAGTTAGTAGAATCAAGTACCGTGTTTATACCCCAAGTAATAAGGTAGTTGTGTGATTATACATATATGGTATATGTGTAATGACTTTGTATCATTATGATATTATGTAAAATAAGTGAAATTCATATTTGGATTTTCTTTGGATCTTCATTGTCTGACTAGTTCTGTGCGTAAAGTCGAGCTCAGAACACATGTGCATGATGTAATTATGAGTATTCGCTTTATGTTACAGGACTAGGGGGTCATGGATACGGGTGTAGAAATGGAAACTAAGCAGCAGCGGATGGAGCGTGAGTCCAAGGAAAAGGCCGATGCTGATACAACAAATCAAGGAGCATTACCACCAGCACCAATGAGACCGTTAATGGAGCAGAACTTTATGCAATACATGCAAATGATGCAAGAGAACCAGAACAAGTTTATGGAGGAGTTGCTAGGGTGAGCAAATCAGAGGGGACCTGAAGGAGGAGGAGTGAGTTTATCTGATTTCTAGAATGCAAGGCCGTTACCTTTTGCATCAGCTCCTGAACCAATGGATGCAAAAGACTGGTTAGCCGATACGGAAAGGAAACTGAAAACTGTAGGTTGCAATGAGGAGGATAAATTGAGGTATGCAACTCATCTTTTGACTGGACCTGCAGCATCATGGTGGGAAAATCAGTTAGCCATGCAACAACCAGGAAGGGAATTTACCTGGGAGGAGTTCAAGCAGAGATTCCGTGAATATCATGTTTTGGAAAGTGTCATGGAGTTGAAGAGGAGAGAATTTGAGGAGCTTCAGCAAGGATATACTAGTGTCATGAAGTACATCCGGGAGTTTAGCCAACTGTCTCGTTATGCTGAGGAGGATGTTAACACTGAAGAGAAGAGGAAGAAATGTTTCTTGCATGGATTAAATCCATTTGTAAGGATGCAGCTAAGGTTAGACAATAAGCAAACATATCAGCAGTTGTTGGATGCAGCCATTACTTTTGAAGATGATTATAAGAATGTCCAAGAGGACAGGAGGAAGAGAGCCAAGAAGGAAACCAAGAGAATTCAGGCAAGCAAACCTAAACCTAACCTGGAGTTCAAACCCCGGAATAGGAATTATGGAAACAACAACAATAACAAGGGCAGCGTCGTGGAAATCAAGCTAATCCGAGAAGGAATGTTATCTGTAATAACTGTGGAATTCCAGGACATTTCCAGAGGGAGTGCAAAAAGCCTGTAGTGATCTGTTATGGTTGTGGTCAGAAGGGGCATATCAAGCTGGATTGTCCGAGCAAACCAACGGGAGGATGGCCTGCCAAGGGAGGAGGACAAGCCAGTGGAGGAAATGGACAGCCCAATAAAGGAGGAAACAATGGCAAGAACAATAATGGCAAGAGAAACCGACCTACCGGAAAACTGAACTGTGCAACCCTCGAGGAGGTGGATAATTTAGAGCATGCAGTAATAGGTACGCTCAATATCCTTACCAATCCCGGCAAAGTTCTATTTGATACTGGGGCAACTACTTCATTCATTTCTGAAGAATTCTGTGATAAGTTCGGGATTAGAAGGGCAACGTTAGAACATCCTATGATCGTAGTTGCGGCAGGAGGGAATGTGATTGTGCGCCACATAAAACAAGATCAGGTTATCTCGATCTGTGGTTGTACATATTTCGCAGACCTTTATGTGATTCCTTTGAAGGGAATTGCAGTAGTGCTTGGGATGGATTGGATGATGGAACACAGAGCTCAGATAAACTGTGAGGAGAAAACTGTCTCAATCAAAACTCCAAGTGGAGCAAGAATAGTTTACCAGGCAGATAAACATAGCCATATCATGGTGGATCTGCAGTTGAATTCAATGAAGGAAGTCAAATTAGAAGAAATTCGTATAGTTAATGAATTCCAAGATGTTTTCCCAACGGAACTACCAGGAATGCCACCAGACCG
Source organism: Avena insularis (assembly GCA_023614405.1). Taxonomy (NCBI): domain Eukaryota; kingdom Viridiplantae; phylum Streptophyta; class Magnoliopsida; order Poales; family Poaceae; genus Avena; species Avena insularis. The sequence continues at coordinate 94,640,724 of CM042695.1, forward strand.
GGAGATAGAGTTCACCATTGACCTAATACCTAGTACAACCCCAATAGCTCAGGCACCATATAAAATGGGACCCAAGGAGTTGAAAGAACTCAAGGAGCAAATTGATGAGTTAGCCAGAAAAGGATTTATTCAGGAAAGTGTATCTCCATGGAAAATACTAGTAATTTTTGTGGATAAGAGACATGGTGGAAGACGGATGTGTGGTGATTATAGAAATCTGAACAACGTGACGATCAAGAACAAGTATCCTTTACCAAGAATTCAAGATTTGTTTGATCAAGTGAAAGGAGCTGGAGTATTTTCAAAGATCAATTTAAGATCTGGATACCACCAAATAAAAATCAAGCCGGAAGATGTTCCAAAAACAGCATTTGTCTCAAGATATGGACACCATGAATATCTGGTGGTACCATTTGGTTTGACCAATGCACCGGCTATATTCATGAATCTGATGAACAAGATCTTCATGCCATACTTGGATAAGTTTGTCATCATCTTTATTGATGATATTCTGATATATTCCAAGGATAAGGAAGAGCATGCTGACCATTTGAGAATAGCATTGCAAATTTTAAGAGAACATAAGCTTTATGCTAAGTTCAGTAAGTGTGAGTTCTGGTTAGATGAGGTAGAATTCCTCGGTCATGTGATCAGTAAAGATGGGATTGCTTTGGATCCATCTAAAGTTCAGTCAGTACTAGAGTGGACCGCACCAACCAATGTGAAACAAATTCGAGGTTTCCTAGGAATGGCTGGTTATTATCGGAGATTCATTGAAGGTTTCTCCAAAATATCCGGGCCAATGACTAAGTTATTAAGGAAGAATACACCATTTAAGTGGGATGAGAAGTGTGAAGCAAGTTTCCAAGAGTTCAAAACGAGATTAACCATAGCTCCAATCTTAGCAGTTCCTGAAACAGGGAAGGATTTCACCGTATACTGTGATGCATCCAAAGAAGGTTTGGGGTGTGTATTAATGCAAGACCGGAAAGTAATTGCTTATGGATCAAGACAATTGAAACCACATGAAGTCAATTATCCAACCCATGATTTAGAGTTAGCAGCAGTAGTTTTTGCACTGAAAGGGTGGGGCATTTTCTGTATGGAGCCAGATGTGAGTTATACACTGACCATAAAAGTCTCAAATATTTCTTCACTCAAAAGGAATTGAACATGAGACAGAAGCGTTGGTTGGAATTAATCAAGGATTATGATTTAACAATCAATTACACCCCAGGAAAAGCAAATGTTGTAGAAGATGCTTTAAGCAGAAAGAGTGCAGATATTCAGCCTAGCAACAGAGAGTTACCAAAAGAGTTACAAATGGACTTGGAAATATTAGAACTCCAATTCATTAGAACAGAGGTTCTTGGAGGATTTGCGACTATGCAGGTAGTTGCAGAACATGACAGTGATCTTAAGCAAGAAATTTTTAGACGTCAAGAAGAAGACCCTTTTATTGCTGAGGAAATTTGGAGGATATCTCAAGGGCAAAAATCAGTTTTTCGCCTTGGAGATTATGGATCTTTATGGTTCCAAGATCGTTTATGTGTTCCAGATGTGACTGAGATCAGAAATGTCATACTCAAAGAAGCACATACTACCCCATATTCTATACATCCAGGGAGTACTAAGATGTATATGGATTTGAAGGAACTATTCTGGTGGAATAACATGAAAAGAGATATTGCTAAATATGTAACTGAATGTCATACTTACCAAAGGGTGAAAGATGAACATCAAAATCCAGCAGGACCATTACAACCCTTACAAATTCCTGAATGGAAATGGGAGGAAATAGGCATGGATTTCATCACAGGATTACCTATGACACCAAAAAAAGAACGACATGATATGGGTAATAGTGGACAGACTCACCAAGAGTGCACATTTTATTCCAGTGAATCAAAAAGATAATGCCGAGAAGTTAGTTGAAGTATATGTCAAAGAGATAGTAAGTAAGCATGGAGTACCCAAGAAGATCGTAACTGATAGGGGATCAGTGTTTACTTCAGCATTTTGGAAGCAATTGCCTGAGACACTTGGTTCAAAGTTAGATTTCAGCACGGCATATCATCCTGAGACAGGAGGTCAAACTGAAAGAAAAAATCAAATACTAGAAGACATGTTGAGAGCTTGTGCACTGGATTTTGGAGGAACATGGGAGGATCACCTACCATTGGCAGAATTTTCTTATAACAATAGCTATCAGAGTAGTCTGAAGGCAGCTCCATATGAGGTTCTGTATGGAAGGAAGTGTAGATCACCAATATGTTGGTACGAACCTGGAAGCAGCAAAGAATTTGCACCCGATTATATCAAGGAGAGACAATACATCATTGATAAGATCAGGGATAGACTGAAAATAGCCCAGAGCAGGCAGAAAAGTTATGCGGATCAAAGCCGAAGATCGTGGCCTCCAGAAGTAGGAGATATGGTCTATTTGAAAGTAAGTCCAATGAAAGGAGTAAAAAGGTTCGGAATTAAAGGGAAATTAAGTCCAAGATATATCAGACCATTCAAGATACTGAGCCAAAACAGAACTATAGCTTATGCTTTAGAGTTACCATCAAGACTGGCTCAAGTGCATTATGTTTTTCATGTATCACAATTTCGCAAATGTTTGAAAGTTCCAGAGGATGCAATAACACATCAAGAGATAGAACTACAAGCAGACCTGACTTATACTGAAAAGCCCTGCAAGATTCTAGAAGAAAATTGGAAAAGATTGAGGAATAGGGCAATCAAATATTGCAAGGTACAATGGGAACATGTAACATCCCAAAAGTACTAAACTTGGATCATCAATTTCTAATCATCAAAATTAGGGTTAACAAAAACTTACCTAAATAAAAAAAATGAATGCATGCATATGTGTATGCATTGATTTTGAAATGCTTTTAAACCACCTTGTTTGTGTGATCCATTGCTTGTAAAATGTTTCTTAGGTGAAATAAACATCATCTAAAACATTTCCCAAACTTTTCCTAAAGACAAGTAAATCAAAACACATATATGAAATGAATGGTCATTTTGGCCAATTTAACTCCCATGCCTACTTTGGCTGTCTCAAACTTTCAGAACCTAACAGAAACCTTTCTGGATCTTTGCACCCCTTGAATGTACTCATAACAAGGTATCAAGGCCCACTTTGTGATAATCCAGAAACTTTCAAATGCATAGTTTAAATGACAATTCAAAATTGAATCTTTCTCATATGGGAAGATCCAACTTTTTCAAAAACTACTCAAACAAGCCCAACTTTCAAAACCCAAGCATCTGCAGACTCACTAGCACCAATCTAGCAAACCCACCAAAAATCTTTTCAAAATTCAAAACTTGAGTTCATGCGGCCATTTCATCAAACAGGTTGCAGACACAAATCAAACAAACATCAAACACTATAGTGTGCAGTAAAATTGGCCTAACTTGTTCCCTAGTTAGCTCACACACAGCTCAGTAGATCATCTAGGAAGTTTAACTAAGGACTAGCACCCCTATGAGCTTGCCATTGCCATCAATGTTGAACAGCCGAGCACCCCCTTGTCACCCCATTGTGGACAGCAGGCTAGAGGAAGAACTAGCCGTGCCCACCTTGTCTGGGAGGCAGCCCACCGTTGACTGCCACTACCTGTCCCAGCCGCGAGCGTTGCCAAGCCCTGGACCACGAGCACAAGCCGCGCCCAGACCGCCAGAGACCATGCCGAGCATGCGCCAGAGCATCACCCTCGACCATCACCCACAGACCGCGCGCCGCCCTCGCCGCGTGCATACACAATCCCCACCGACCCAGGAGACCGCCAGACATCCCCGTTTGCCGCCCCGTGCCGCACAGCCACCGCCCGCCGTCGAAGACGCCGCCTCTGCCGCGCAGAGCACCGCCCGTTCCAGACCAAACCACACCGCCCCATGCCTCGATACCATGTCGTTGAGCATCGCCAGGAGACACCGCACCGTCCCCTACCCTTGCCCATGCCATTAGCCGCTTGTAACCTCGCCCTCGACAAGCTCACCGTGCGCCCCGACGGTCCCCTCGCTCGACTCTAAATAGAGGCCACCCCCGCACGATTTATTCACACCATCTCACTCCCCTCTCCTCATTGATCGTGCCACACCGTTCTCAGAGCAAGGCAAGCACCACCTCACCGGAATTTCACCGGAGCTCGTTGCCTCTGGAGAAGAAGGGAGCCAGCGATTGGAGCCGCCCCAGGAGAAGCCACCGGTACCAGGAGATTCGCCGTCGTCGACTTCGTCGTTCGCCTGCCTCGCCGACCCTCGCCAGTACCCCGGTGAGCCCCCAGCAACCCTCACTGGCCGCGCAAGGTTTCGTTCTCGCCGGAGTTGTCTCGCGTCGATGATGACTCCTAGCCGTTGGATTAGAACTAGATCGAACGATCCACGTCGCCTCATACCGCTTCGCCAGCCCCGTGTCACTGACGAGTGGGGACACATACTTAAGCAGCCCGCAGGAGCACTGCGCTTAGCAGGCCGGCCCAGTAACTTTTCTCGCGCAGCCCAGTTATTCAAATTAAACCTTTTTCTATTTCAATTTAAACACACTTCTGTACCCAACTTCAAAAATCAACCCAGATCGATTCATTGCACCAAATTGAATGAAACCAATTTTGTTGGAAAGGTCTGTGAATGCTGAATCCAAGCCCGTTGGATTCAAGTCATTTGGATCTATAGATCACCCATGGTAAAAATAACAAGGCAAAAGCTTTTCTGCATTCAAACATTTTTCAAATTTAAACCATAATAGCTTTTGAGTTGATTCCAACTCTCAAAAATCACATTTAACCATACCTTTCAGAATATATAAAAATATATAGGTTTACTTGCAGAAATAATGTTCAAGTAATAAAAGAATGCTACATAAGCATTTCTAGCCACTTTAATTAATTAAAATAAAAGGGTAAAACCTTATTAAATTGTGACACCACTTTAAATCGCATTTCCATGGACTACAATATGTGGTGATGACATGTGTCAACATGATCCCATGTTTGGTTTGGAGAATATTAAATCTTAAGTAGTTTTTCAATGAGTAGAAATTACTTTTCTAAAAATAAAAGGAATTAAATCAAGCCTTAACCTTGTAATGTTAGAGATGATGATAGATCATCTATAGGACCCTTGTGTGTGATGATTGCAAGTAGTTAAGTATTGTTTGGTGATTGTGTACCTCGTATTTATTCATAGACGCTAGTACCGACCAAGGATACAAGGAGGAAGGAGGATACTACGAAGAAGAAGCCGAGGAGAACTTCAACCACTGCTCCGCACAAGGAAAGCCTAATACTACTAGTGAATGTGCAAGCTAACCCTTGCAAGCTTATACTGATATTGATGCAAGCTGATACTATACATATGCAAGCTAACCCTTGCAAGATACCCTACTGATGCAACAAACCCATACTTGTTCTACGACTACTATATGCCTTAAGCATATGTGATCACACCCACTTGATAAACCAATCCTAGTTTTACTTACAAGCTTCTTACTTTATTTCTTTATCAAAGCTTACTGAGAGTTTACTTAAGTGACTTTAGATACTAGAAAGATATTTGAAGGTTGCATAAAGAGCATAAAATTTGGCCTAAGTTAGAAACCTTGACATCAGCCTGAGACATAAGGTTGTACTTAGTTGGAACTCCACTAGTTACCACCCCTCATCAGTACTACCCCCACCTGTAGATGCTAGTGCTAAGCATAAAACTTGATCAACCTTTAGATGGGAATACTTGGTGGAAAAATGGTTATGAAAACCTTGGAATGATGGATCATTCTATTGAAATGTTTTGGACATGTGTTTCCAAGCACTTGAGGATTTTGGTGATGAAAATGTTGAGGCATGAGCCTTAGCCCTTTATAAAACTGATGGTTGTCTGGATGCGATACCATTCCAATTTTATCGTACAACCACAATACCCGAAGATTGGGTAGGGCTTGACTGGAAACTTAAATTCCTTAGTATTAGTTCCCTCACAGCCAAGGTCTGAGCTGAGGCTACCTTGTGAAGATTGTCCACCTGTGCAGTACCCAAGATGATAGTTGGTCATGGTTGGGAGGCCAAACTCACAGGAGAGGTGCTTATACTAGGGCGTGTAATTGAAAGGTTAGGATTGATTATCCGTATACTGAGTATGGTAAATTCAGGATTTGTTCCTGACGGATGTATCGAATGTTGTGGTGAAAGTGTACAATCTCTACAGAGTGTCAAACTATTCGAATAGCCGCGTCCGCGGTTATGGACAGTTGGAGTGGCCATACTGTTCCCCCGTCAGACTTTTCAACGTGACCTATGAAATGAATTAAGATTTTGACTTGACCACAACAGAGTTGTGATATGAAATACAAGTTCCCACTTAGGAATTATAAAATTGTGACTAGCTTTCGAACCTAGTAGAGATAAATCTGGCTTTTGCAAAACAACCCTAGAGCCTAGTGTCCTATTATCCAAAACCCCCTTTTACCTGTTAGTATTAGTTTGCGAGTACTTAAAGAGTACTCATGGCTTTGTCCCTGGCTATTCCCATGGCCGGACTATGAAGAGGAGTACCTGGAAGATGGACCCCAGGAAGGTTACGACAACTAGGATCATCTCTCATCGTCAGCATTGCCTGTGACCCCGAAGATGGAGCTTCCCCTACGCTACCGTTATTATTACGTATTCCGCTGCTTGATGTTGTATTAAGGACTGGATCATGAGATCCCTATTTGTGTAAGAACTTATGTATCGTTTGTAATGGATGGTGTACTATGGTATCCAATTCTGTTATGTCTCGCAAAAATGGTAATCTTTGGATTGCGATGTATGGCATAACAGGCATCTAGGATTGAAAAATCCGAGTGTTGACAAGTTGGTATAAGAGCCATCCTGACCATAGCAGACCCTAGTTAGACTAGACGTTTGAACCAAAAACTTAGTTTCAAAACCAAAGAAAACAAATATTTACAAAAACTTATTCTCATCCTTATCTCTTTGATTCTTTCATAAAAAATCATGTTCCTCAAAAACTCTTGCAAAATACATAAAATTTTGACACACTTGATCACTCTGCTAATCTACTCATCCTCTATTTTTATAGATGGACGTGAAGTACAGCAAGTTTTACCAACTTGGGAATGGAGGAGACCTTATCTTTGAGAGGGATCTGGATCAGCTTTCGGAACTTACGGGCGTCACTTTGAAGTTCTTGAGCTCAGCTCAATGATCAAGGAGGAGAAGATCTGGTGGCTAATTGTTGTAAGTATCGAGGAAAGATTGAACCTCCCACTGGAGGAATTCAGTTTACCTTGAGGAAAACAAGCGGCTCGATGGACTTGCAGAGCAATGGAGGAAGCTCTTTCCGTCTGTGGGCGAGCATCAATCAGATCAAGGGTACTCGCTTTGAGTTTTGCCCAAGGCGTGATGCAAATGGACAACCACTGGAAGCCCCATACCACCCCGAGCTGAAGACTCAATTGGACCACCTTAGCTTCATGATGTATGATCGTCAGCAGGAGTTGGACAACTGCCGTGACTATTACAACCACAAGTCGGCCATCATCAAGACGAAGGATCAGACCATAGCCATGCTAGCAAAGGATCGCAAGTCTCGCCGCCATCAGCTCGACAAGAAGGAGCGCATTATTGCCCGTCTTCGCCACCGCATCTCATCTCTGGAGGAGACCATCCACGAGAGATACATGCAGTTGGAGGAAAGGGAGAATGCCAGAGAGGATCTTCGTGGAGACCCTTACTCCTATCTCAGTGATGACGATGATTTTCTGGAGGATTAGGCCATGGAATTCTTCAATGATGAGGATGATTTCGCCTTCATCGATGATGATGAAGATGATGAAGCCACAGACTCCGAGGAGTAGTAGCACTGAGCACTAGCGTAGTGAGTAGTAGTCGGTCCCACTATATCATAGATTCCAGAATGGTTCTTAAAACCATATGTTTTTCCTTGTTGTGGTGTGTGTTGTATCGAGTGAATGAATGAATGAAAAAGCAAGGTTCTAGAAAAATCTGAGTCAAACATTTAAAACTTTTCAAATACCCAAAACCTTAGAAATTTCCCTCTTTTCTCATGATCTATATCAATCTTCAGATGCCACGTGGAGGAAGTGGTTCAGCCCCGGACCCGATGTTGCAGATCCTGCAAATGTTGACTTCTGACCGCGAAGCTGAAAGAGCGGAGCGTCAAGCCAACCTAGCCACTCTGCAACAGATAGCCCAGCTAGCCCACCACAACCAAGGCCACGGAAATCAGGACAACCATGGATCTAAGCTCAAGAATTTCCAGAATACCAACCCACCCGTTTTCACCAAGTCAGAAGAACCCCTAGACGCCAATGATTGGCTGCAAACCATGGAAAACAACCTAGAAGTCGCCGGAGTGGAAGCCAACGAGAAAGTCCTGTTTGCCACCCATTATCTAGCCGGAGATGCCAGGGCATGGTGGAACAGTGTTCGTGCAATGACCGGAGGCCAGATGATGACCTGGGAGGAATTCAAGGTCAAGTTTAGCAAAACCCATGTGCCACTAGGTTTGATCAAGAGAATGAGAGACGAGTTCAGAGAGCTGAAGCAAGGAAGGATGACTGTAGTGGAATACCGTGACAAATTTTTGTCATTAGCTAGGTATGCCCCGGACGAGATAGACACCGAAGCCAAGAAGAAAGAAAGATTCCTGAATGGTCTACATGACGAGATGCAGACGGTATTAGTCAATATCCCCTTTGCTGATATTGAAGCCCTTGTCGAATCTGCTATCTAGATGGAAGGAAAGATCAACCAAGCCAATGAGAACTGCATGCGTCGTATGATGCATCAACCAGGAACCCATCAGACCCCAAAGTATCTCTCCAGCCCATCTCCAGGATTTGCCCCAAGAACCAACAGACCCCCTATGACCCGTCCGACCTACCCCAACCGCGGAAACCCTAGACCCGGAGGAAATCACAACAACCCCGGCAACTCTAGCAATTACACCCGTGCCCCACCCAAGTTCAACACCAACCATGCTACCACCAACACCAACACTGCCCCGAGGACTGGAAGCAATGTTGTGCCTGTCGCAGCCAAGGACAAGTCGCAAGTGACCTGTTATGACTGTGGAAATAAAGGCCACTATTCCAATGAATGCCCCAACAAGAAGAATGCTACAGCCCCTAATGCCAATGCCCCAGCTTAGCAGCAAGCTGTGTCCAACCAGGAGAAGATTTGCCCAGAATTCACTCAACCGCAATGGCCGTCTTTTCTCATGCATGCTAAAGAAGCTCGAGAAGCGCCCGTCGTCTTTGGGTATGTTTTCTGTTAATTCAGTACTTGCAAGAGTGTTGTTTGACTCTGGTGCCTCGCATTCATTTGTCACCGAAGAATTTGCCTGCACTAGTAAAATTCAACCAACCAAACTGAAGCATGTTATGATTGTGCAAATTCCCGGCTCAACCACCAAGGCTAGGCGAATTTGCAAAGCCGTCCCTATCTGAATCCATGGCATAGATTTTTATGCTAATCTAATAGTACTCGGAACTAAAGGTTTGGAAGTAGTACTAGGAATGGATTGGATGTCCAAACATAAGGGATTGATTGACTGTGCTAAGAAAGCCATAACCATGACCAGTACCGCCGGAATATCAGTCGAGCATATATCTGAAACCTTACCTCGCCAATTCAAGTGTAACAATAGTCTAGCCCAACCTACCATTGACCAAGTCCAGATAGTCTGTGAATACCCCGATGTATTTCTAGATGTTTTGCCCGGTATGCCCCCAGATCGGGATATCGAGTTTATCATCGAACTAATCCCCGGAACAGGACCCATAGCCTAGAGACCCTATAGTATGAACCCGTCAAAGCTAGAAGAACTGAAGAAGCAACTGGATTCCATGCTAGAAATTGAATTGATTCAACCAAGTGCGTCACCATGGAGATCACCTGTCTTATTTGTGGACAAGAAATATGGACGTAACCGTTTGTGTACGGATTATCGGAAGTTGAATGATGTCACCATCAAGAACAAGTACCCCTTACCCAAGATAGAAGATTTTTTTGATCAGTTGACCGGTGCCCAGGTGTTTTCTAAGATTGGTCTTAGAACTGGCTATCATCAACTCAAAATTCGTGCGGAGGATATTCCAAAGACTTCCTTTATCACCAGATATGGATTGTATGAGTATACAGTCATGTCTTTTGGATTAACCAATGCCCCCGCTTATTTCATGAATAAGATTTTTATGGACTTCCTAGATAAGTTTGTCGTTGTTTTCATTGATGACATTCTGATTTATTCCAAATCAGAAGAAGAACATGAGCTACACCTAAGGACCATTCTTGGAACCCTTAGAGAGCATCAGCTCTATGCAAAGTTTAGCAAATGTGAATTCTGGTTACAGGAGGTAGGATTCCTCGGTCACATTGTATCAGCTGGAGGAATTGCCGTTGACCCTGCCAAAGTGAAAGATGTAGAAGATTGGCAAGCCCCAACCACTCAAACCCAAGTTCGTGCTTTTCTCGGATTGGCGGGATATTACCGCAAATTCGTATAAGGATTCTCGAGTATCACCAGACCCATGACCCAATTGCTAAAGAAGGACAAAAAGTTTGAATGGACCGACAAATGTGAAGCGAGTTTTCAAGAACTCAAGAGGAGATTGATTTCAGCCCCAATCTTGATCATGCCGGATATCACGAAGCCCTTCGATGTGTATTGTGACGCATCCAAGATTGGTCTCGGATGTGTGCTAATGCAAGAAGGCAAAGTTATAGCTTATCTATCTCGACAATTGAAGCAACATGATCAAAACTACCCAACCCATGACCTTGAACTCGCAGCAGTAGTTCTAGCCCTGAAGACATGGAGACATTACCTAATGGGAAACCGTTGTGAGATTTATTAGGATCACAAGAGCCTAAAGTATATATTCACTCAGAAGGAGTTGAATATGAGGCAGAGAAGATGGATTGAGCTAATCAAGGATTACGACCTGGACATTCACTATCACCCTGGTAAAGCCAACGTGGTAGCCGATGCCCTTAGCAGATTGCCGTGCCGCTTGAACTCCATGATTTTGAAGGAGCAACCAAGTTTGCACAAGGAGATGGAAGATTTTCGAATGGAATTAGTAAGTGAAGGATTTTTGGCTAGCATAGAACTTCAGAACACTTTGATCAGTCAGATTAAAGAGGCGCAGAAGGGAAATGCAAGTATCGACGGAATCAAGCGTCGTATCGGTACAGGAAAAGTACCCGGATTCACTGAAGACGAAGAAGGAGTTCTGTGGTACAAAGGACGCCTTTGTGTACCAGCAGATTCGTAGTTGAAAGAAGTTATCTTGAAGGAGGCTCATGATACTCTTTATTCTATTCATCCCGGAGGAACTAAGATGTATCAAGATTTGAAAGAGCAATTTTGGTGGCATAAGATGAAGAGAGAAATAGGAAGCTATATCGCCAATTGTGATATATGTCAGCGAGTCAAGGCAGGACATCAAAGACCCGCTGGATTGTTGCAACCTTTGCACATTACGGAATGGAAATGGGATTCTGTAGGAATGGACTTTATCACTGGACTACCTACTTCTAGTAGGGGAAATGACTCTATTTGGGTCATAGTGGACAGATTGTCCAAAGTCGCCCATTTCTTGCCCGTCAAAACCACATATCAGAGTTCGAAACTAGCGGAGTTGTACATCGCTAGAATCGTCAGTTTGCACGAAGTCCCCAAGAACATAGTATCGGATCGAGGAACTCAGTTTACCTCGAGATTCTGGAAGAAAGTCCAAGAAGGTTTAGGAACCCGCCTAGATTTTAGTACCGCATATCACCCTCAGACCGATAGACAAACGGAGCGAGTAAATCAAATACTCGAAGATATGCTTAGAGCATGTGTGCTAGAATATGGATCCAAGTGGGAAGACTGTCTGCCATTTGCAGAATTTTCATACAACAACAGTTATCAAGCCAGTTTGCAAATGGCCCCATTTGAATTCATGTACAGAAGAAAGTGTCGCACCCCTTTGAACTGGTCGGAAGTAGGAGAGAGTCAGATTTTCGGACCCGACATCCTCCGAGAAGCAGAAGAGAAGGTTCACAAGATTCGTGAGCACCTCAAGACCGCCCAATCCCGACAGAAGAGTTATGCCGACAAGAGACGTAGAGACCTCGCCTTCAATATAGGAGATTTTGTTTATATGAAAGTGTCGCCATTGAAGAGAATGCAGCGTTTCCAACTCAAAGGAAAGTTAGCCCCCAGATATATCGGACCTTTCAAAATCCTGAACCGTCGAGGAGAAGTATCGTATCAATTGGATCTACCTGAAGAGATGTCAGCCATGCACAATGTGTTCCATATCTCGCTACTTCGCAAGTGTCTCGAAGTCCCCGAGAAGACCAAAGTGTTCAAGAATATCGATCACCGGACCATAGAGATAAACGATGACCTGACCTATTCCGAAGTACCCATCCGTATTTTGGAAGAAGCTTTTCGAACTACCCGAACCCGAAGCATCAAGTTTCTCAAGATTCAGTGGAGCAACCACACAGAAGAGGAAGCTACACAGGGGCGAAGATCACATCAGGACAGAGTTTCCCGATCTCTTCAAATCCTAGGTAATCTTTTCGTCCTTTTTCAAATCTCGGGACGAGATTTTGTTTAAGGGGGGAAGGTTTGTAACATCCCAAAATTACTAAACTTGGATCATCAATTTCTAATCATCAAAATTAGGGTTAACAAAAACTTATCTAAATAAAAAAAATGAATGCATGCATATGTGTATGCATTGATTTTGAAATGCTTTTAAACCACCTTGTTTGTGTGATCCATTGCTTGTAAAATGTTTCTTAGGTGAAATAAACATCATCTAAAACATTTCCCAAACTTTTCCTAAAGACAAGTAAATCAAAACACATATATGAAATGAATGGTCATTTTGGCCAATTTAACTCCCATGCCTACTTTGGCTGTCTCAAACTTTCAGAACCTAACAGAAACCTTTCTGGATCTTTGCACCCCTTGAATGTACTCATAACAAGGTATCAAGGCCCACTTTGTGATCATCCAGAAACTTTCAAATGCATAGTTTAAATGACAATTCAAAATTGAATCTTTATCATATGGGAAGATCCCACTTTTTCCAAAACTACTCAAACAAGCCCAACTTTCAAAACCCAAGCATCTGCAGACTCACCAGCACCAATCTAGCAAACCCACCAAAAATATTTTCAAAATTCAAAACTTGAGTTCATGCAGCCATTTCATCAAACAGGTTGCAGACACAAATCAAACAAACATCAAACACTATAGTGTGTAGTAAAATTGGCCTAACTTGTTCCCTAGTTAGCTCACACACAGCTCAGTAGATCATCTAGGAAGTTTAACTAAGGACTAGCACCCCCTGTGAGCTTGCCATTGTCATCAATGTTGAATAGCCGAGCACCCCCTTGTCACCCCATTGTGGACAGCAGGCTAGAGGAAGAACTAGCCGTGCCAACCTTGTCTGGGAGGCAGCCCACCGTTGACTGCCACTACCTGTCCCAGCCGCGAGCGTTGCCAAGCCCTGGACCACGAGCACAAGCCGCGCCCAGAGACCATGCCGAGCATGCGCCAGAGCATCACCCTCGACCATCACCCACAGACCGCGCGCCGCCCTCGCCGCGTGCATACACAATCCCCACCGACCCAGGAGACCACCAGACATCCCCGTTTGCCGCCCCGTGCCGCACAGCCACCGCCCGCCGTCGAAGACGCCGCCTCTGCCGCGCAGAGCACCGCCCGTTCCAGACCAAACCACACCGCCCCATGCCTCGAGAACATGTCGTTGAGCATCGCCAGGAGACACCGCACCGTCCCCTACCCTTGCCCATGCCATTAGCCGCCTGTAACCTCGACGAAGCTCATCAGGCGCCCCGACGGTCCCCTCGCTCGACTATAAATAGAGGCCACCCCCGCACGATTTCTTCACACCATATCACTCCCCTCTTCTCACTGATCGTGCCACACCGTTCTCAGAGCAAGGCAAGCACCACCTCGTCGGAATTTCACCGGAGCTCGCCGCCTCTAGAGAAGAAGGGAGCCAGCGATTGGAGTCGCCCAGGAGAAGCCACCGGTACCAGGAGATTCGCCGCCGTCGACTTCGTTGTTCGCCCGCCTCGCCGACCCTCGCCAGTACCCCGGTGAGCCCCCAGCAACCCTCACTGGTCGCGCTAGGTTTCGTTCTCGCCGGAGTTGTCTCGCGTCGACGATGACTCGGTAGTTGGATTAGAACTAGATCGAACGATCCACGTCGCCTCATACCGCTTCGCCAGCCCCGTGTCACTGACGAGTGGGGACACCCACTTAAGCAGCCCGCGGGAGCACTGCGCTTAGCAGGCCGGCCCAGTAAACTTCCCGCGCAGCCCAGTTATTCAAATTAAACCTTTTTCTATTTCAATTCAAACACACTTCTGTACCCAACTTCAAAAATCAACCCAGATCGATTCAGTGCGCCAAATTGAATGAAACTAATTTTGTTGGAAAGGTCTGTGAATGCTGAATACAAGCCCGTTGGATTCAAGTCATTTGGATCTATAGATCACCCATGGTAAAAATAATAAGGCAAAAGCTTTTCTGCATTCAAACATTTTTCAAATTTAAACCATAATAGCTTTTGAGTTGATTCCAACTCTCAAAAATCACATTTAACCATACCTTTCAGAATATATAAAAATATATAGGTTTACTTGTAGAAATAATGTTCAAGTAATAAAAGAATGCTACATAAGCATTTCTAGCCACTTTAATTAATTAAAATAAAAGGGTAAAACCTTATTAAATTGTGACACCACTTTAAATCACATTCCCATGGACTACAATATGTGGTGATGACATGTGTCAACATGATCCCATGTTTGGTTTGGAGAATATTAAATCTTAAGTAGTTTTTCAATGAGTAGAAATTACTTTTCTAAAAATAAAAGGAATTAAATCAAGCCTTAACCTTGTAATGTTAGAGATGATGATAGATCATCTATAGGACCCTTGTGTGTGATGATTGCAAGTAGTTAAGTATTGTTTGGTGATTGTGTACCTCGTATTTATTCATAGACGCTAGTACCGACCAAGGATACGAGGAGGAAGGAGGATACTACGAAGAAGAAGCCGAGGAGAACTTCAACCACTTCTCCGCACAAGGCAAGCCTAATACTACTAGTGAATGTGCAAGCTAACCCTTGCAAGCTTATACTGATATTGATGCAAGCTGATACTATACCTATGCAAGCTAACCCTTGCAAGATACCCTACTGATGCAACAAACCCATACTTGTTCTATGACTACTATATGCCTTAAGCATATGTGATCACACCCACTTGATAAACCAATCCTAGTTTTACTTACAAGCTTCTTACTTTATTTCTTTATCAAAGTTTACTGAGAGTTTACTTAAGTGACTTTAGATACTAGAAAGATATTTGAAGGTTGCATAAAGAGCATAAAATTTGGCCTAAGTTAGAAACCTTGACATCAGCCTGAGACATAAGGTTGTACTTAGTTGAAACTCCACTAGTTACCACCCCTCATCAGTACTACCCCCACCTGTATTTGCTAGTGCTAAGCATAAAACTTGATCAACCTTTAGATGGGAATACTTGGTGGAAAAATGGTTATGAAAACCTTGGAATGATGGATCATTCTATTGAAATGTTTTGGACATGTGTTTCCAAGCACTTGAGGATTTTGGTGATGAAAATGTTGAGGCATGAGCCTTAGCCCTTTATAAAACTGATGGTTGTCTAGATGCGATACCATTCCAATTTTATCGTACAACCACAATACCCGAAGATTGGGTAGGGCTTGACTGGAAACTTAAATTCCTTAGTATTAGTTCCCTCACAGCCAAGGTCTGAGCTGAGGCTACCTTGTGAAGATTGTCCACCAAAGGTGCAAGATGATAGTTGGTCATGGTTGGGAGGCCAAACTCACGAGAGGTGCTTATACTAGGCGTGTAATTGAAAGGTTAGGATTGATTATCCATATCGAGTATGGTAAATTCAGGATTTGTTCTGACGGATGTATCGAATGTTGTGGTGAAAGTGTACAATCTCTGAGTGTCAAACTATTCGAATAGCAGCGTCATGATTATGGACAGTTAGAGGGCCATCTGTTCCCCGTCAGACTTTTCAACGTGACCTATGAAATGAATTAAGATTTTGACTTGACCACAACAGAGTTGTGATATGAAATACAAGTTCCCACTTAGGAATTATAAAATTGTGACTAGCTTTGGAACCTAGTAGAGATAAATCTGGCTTTTGCAAAACAACCCTAGAGCCTAGTGTCCTATTATCCAAAACCCCCTTTTACCTGTTAGTATTAGTTTGCGAGTACTTAAAGAGTACTCATGGCTTTGTCCCTGGCTATTCCCATGGCCGGACTATGAAGAGGAGTACCTGGAAGATGGACCCCAGGAAGGTTACGACAACTAGGATCATCTCCCATCGTCAGCATTGCCTGTGACCCCGAAGATGGAGCTTCGCCTACGCTACCGTTATTATTACGTATTCCGCTGCTTGATGTTGTATTAAGGACTGGATCATGAGATCCCTATTTGTGTAAGAACTTATGTATCATTTGTAATGGATGGTGTACTATGGTATCCAATTCTGTTATGTCTCGCAAAAATGGTAATCCTGGGATTGCGATGTATGGCATAACAGGCATCTAGGATTGAAAAATCCGGGTGTTGACAGAACATCACCCTGAGAGGGAAGCCACATGGGAGAAAGAAGAGGATTTAAGAAAAACTTATCCAGAAATATTCAGGTACATCTCCAACAAACTTCGGGATGAAGTTTAATTTAAGGGGGGAAGTCTGTAACATCCCAGCATTTAGTAACCTAACGAAGGGTAGATTTAGTATTATGTATTGTTGCATGCATCTATTTGTGAAAAAGTGGGTAAAATTTTCGCCAAATAAAATCTTAAGTGATTAATGTTTCTTTCTTACTTTAAGATTAGGTTTAGACTTAAAGTAGGATTGTTATAAACTTTTATGTGATCTTAAAAGAATTATGTGTGTTTTGAAAGGGGTTTGAATTTAAAAACTTAAGTGTTTGTATAATAATTTAAATGATTTAGATATAAGATTTGAATCTTAAATTAATTAAGATACAGGTGGTATAACTTAAATCACAAACAATAGAAATTATGAAATTCATTTTCATATTATAAAGACATAAACAAGATACAATAGAATAAAGAATAAGAATCTTCTTTATTAGAAATAACATAATCTTTATTACAATTGAATAAAATAAAGATTACATGAACTATAAAAATTTTTACAAAGGATTAAGAAAATTACATCTACTAAATATCCTATATCTAAAACCTAAACTAAATCTTCATCTTTATCCTTGAACCTGCAAAACAAGGATTAAACAGAAATAAAACAAGATTAGTGTTAGTATGTATTTCTCTCAGATATGTCAGTGAGGTGCACTTGACAATCTCATCATTGAGAAATGTTAAAGAGGGGCAAGTTTCACCAATATGAAAGATTTCATCTTTCATAAATTCATAGCCAGAACGCAAAGGACAGCCAAAAGGGATCAGTTCACCAGCCAAGGTAAAAGTAGATTGGTAATAGTAAGATCAAATTTTCTGAACCTATCCATATGTGCATAGCAGGCACACAGGCTGCACACACACAAGAATGCAAGGGTGTGCTGTCGACTGCACAAGCACAGCCAAATCAAACTAAACCAGAGCACAGCCGTGAGGAAGCACCCCAGTTCATTACCACATCACACCACACCACAACACATCCAGGGTGAACATCAAGTAAACCAAGAATAGCAGCCAAACCAAACCACCAGATTAACCCAAACATCACCAAAATGGTGACATAAGGAGGAGGAAGAACCAGGTGGACAGCAAGGCCAAGCACAGGAGCTAGGAGGAGCAGGCTAGCTCTAGATCAAGCACAGAAGTCCAGCAAAACCAAATCAAGGTCATCACCAGCTTACTCCACAAATATCAGCTTTTCTGGTGAGTTTCATAAAACCTTCACATGATCTAATCATCTTATTTAGAGAAAGGCATGTGTTGCTTTACAAAACAAACCCTCAGAAGACACCCAAGTGGGGTGAATCCATCATAGGGATTTCTGAAAATCTAAAAGCAAACAGCAAGGTACCAGAATCCAACCAGAGCTCAGAGCAACATCCTTGCTCTGGTTGTTAAACCATATTATACAATTCAATCATATATATACTTATGATATATTTCTAGGCACATCTCTAAAGGAAGAGTAGCACCTTAGAAACAAATCTTTGGGAACCATAGGTTGATCATGCTCACTATCATTTTTCCAAGCCATGATTCAATAAAGAATAGCTGGTACTACTACCAGGACTATCTAGATGAACCAACTAGATAAGATTTGAATCCCTAAGCCTCAGACCAACATCATTGGTCATAGGGAATTCAGATATGAGCATCTCTAGTTTTCAAAGCCAAGATTGTCTCAAGTATAAACTAACCAAATTCATGGTTTAGAATTAAACCTATGTACCATACATGATGGTGTCACAAGAACAATTCAATGTGAATCAGGAAAAGCAAGAAATCATCCTAGATTCAGAAAATCAACTAACTAATCATTTTCCTATTAAAAACAGGAATCATAACTAGAATATTCCTATAATACACTTAACTATTTGAGATCATGAGGATCTCAATCCACATATTAATTTCCAAGCTTACAGCACTAGGACAGTAGCTGTATCTTATCATAATCATGATCATGAATCAAATAAACAGTGGAAAGCTATCAGATCATTAGCTTTACCAAGCATGGTTCCCATACAACCACATCATCTGAATCAGATGCAATACAAGCATCAAATCATCAAGTAAGACACCAAAAACACCATACATCAGATTAACCAACAAGCATCAGGCCAATAAGCATTAAGTATGGGTACAAACCATCTAAACATGAATCAATTCCTCCAGTACATGAACAAGCACATCACAGAAAACCCAAAGGGATAATCATCTTAATCTGAATCAGACAGTAGCCAGGGAGGACACTGCTAACATCTAGCATCGAATCAACAAGAACAGAGAGCATCAGGAGAGGGGAATCAACTCACCATAGGTCCTCGCTGAAGGATAGAAGAGGAAGCATAGGGGCCGACGGCCATGGCGAGGCAACCCGCACGGTGCCACGGCAACGACCCTGATCACGCCTGGAGGTGCAGAGCATCAGCTCAACGCATGACGACCACAGCCGCACTTGAATCCATGCCAATCCCCAAACCCTAGGGTTCGGGACAGCATCGATCCATCGCAGGAGAGCCCTAGGCTCGAATCCAATCAGATAGAACGAATGGGCGTCGTCGACAACCCCCTACTACACCACGGCGGTGACCAGAACAGCCAACGGCAGCAGGAATCGCCGGTGGCGGCATCGCCGGCCACGAGGTCGGGTCAGAGGAGGAGAAGATGAACT
This sequence comes from Avena insularis, assembly GCA_023614405.1. NCBI lineage: Eukaryota > Viridiplantae > Streptophyta > Magnoliopsida > Poales > Poaceae > Avena > Avena insularis. The sequence continues at coordinate 94,660,214 of CM042695.1, forward strand.
CGCGAGAGAGAGAGGGAGAGGCAGTGAGCAATGGGCTGAGCTGGGCCAAACCCTTTGGGGTGGCTCTTTTGTCTAATATTAGTGGGCCAACAGGGCCCAATAAAAATAACCAGCCCAGAAATAATTTTAGGCCTGTTTTAATAAAAAGAAAAAGACCAAAATACCCCTGGACTTAATAAAATCCTAGAAAATAAAATAATAATCCAAAAATTATAAATAAAATATTTTTTGATTCACAATAATCCATTCTGTCCAAATAAAATAAAGTATTAAAATTTGGACATTCAAATTTTCATAAGAATTTTGTAATTTCAATATTCCTTATGAAATTTTACAAAATCATTGAAAGGTGATAAAAATAAATAAAAATCACCTTCATTATCTATTAATATTATAGTATTTTTGTAAAATACTAAATAAATATTTTGTAATAATATTAAGGTATATTTAATAATTCCTAAAAGGAATTATTAAATCAATAAAAGTCAAATAAAATAAAATAATTCAATATATGTTATAAAATATTAAAAAGTAATATTTATAAATCCTTTATTAGAAAAAAGGGAAGAAATTTTTAGGGTAAATGCATAATGCATTACATTACTTGCATAATCATTTTGCTTCTTCAAATATTGTCCTTACCGGGCAATAATGATGTTTTTGTAGAACTAGAAGTTCGAGGTCCAGTGTAAGCGTAAGACTTCACTACCTTGCCATCACAAGGCAAGTTCATCACTTGCTCATATCCTTTGAAGAGTCTTTATCAAAGTATTTGCAAATTGTGTGTTATCATATATGCTATAAAAGAAAGAAAATATTATTTTCCCAAATAAAGAAATTATGGATATCATCCTAAGTGGTGATATGATGGAGCAATAGAACTTAGAGTTCTAATTGCAACAATGATGATCAAGTAGGAACTTAATAACCCCTGACATCAGTGATTCTAGTGCCGTATATTACAAGTTAGCCATGAGATTTGGAATGGGACAAAGAAGTCAGTTGTATCTTCTTCCTCTCGCATGAAGCCGGATGTGCAGGTCGTGGCTGTTATCCTCGTAGGGTGGATATTAATTGGTAATTCGTAGAGGATATGGAGCATATGGGTGGGAACCCTCAACGTCCCACGATAGTTCTGGCATCTAACGGTTTGTACAAACCATTGCCGTAATTCATTATGTGGGCATGGTGTACACCAAGGAGGCATGCAAGGTCACGAAGGGGGCAGTGATTGGCTTGGACCAACTACTAGGCCCCACATCATGGAATTGTGGACGAGAAAGTACGCCCGGTTGTGCAACAAGGAGTTGATCTCTCATGGGTAAAGTAAACGCACCTCTATAGCGTGTAAGAACTGTAACTTGTTACTCCCTGTTCTGGGAAGGAGCTATGAACGCAGCAGGAAAGGAACTCCATGAAAGTTCTAGTCAACCTGTGAAGGCTGATTGTCATAGTTTTTCAGAATAAAATCAATCTTTGAAGAAAGATTTACAAAAACTGCATAGTGCCAAGGATTTATAATCCGAGGTGGTAGATAGAGCATCAAACTTCCCACCTTGCATATAATGAACTTGTTGGGTAACGCTGTTACTCATTCTTTCCTTTGATCCCTTGCTTAGACTCTGAGGATTCCGAAGACGTGCCAATGTATGCAGCTGAATGCCAAGAAGACGTGTTCTACGAGGAACCTGATCTATCCGGAAGAGTTGAAGGCATGGACTACGAGATCCGTTACAGTGTCGATGAGAACGAGTCCACTTAAGAGTCTAGTTAGTAGTAACCAACAAGATCCGAACAACATGAACTTTATAAAATAAGTTATTGAGCCCCACTCCTAGTCGGAGTTGTTACTTTTAAATTTCCGCTGAACATCTTATATTTTGGTTTGTAAGTTGGATCTTTTGGAAGTCTTGAACTTCCGGTATTGTAATAATAATAATATGTGTACCTTTGTAATATGGAGCCGCAATGTTTCTGTTGTACCACTCTGAGGGATGTGATATTTACGGAACGGTGTTATGTGGATGTCATGTCAATGACTATAGTGTATTACACATGCAGTGGTATGCTGGGTCACCGCAAATATCACATAAACCATAATAGCTATGACTACCAATTCTAACAGAAAGCACAGGGACACTAGCTTTTCTAACTTTCTTAGGATGAGAAACAATATTAGTGGCGTCTTCATAGAAGACAATATGCTCATCCTCTATATTTCTAGTGACAAGATCTTTGATACGTCAGAAACGTATCTATAATTTTTGATGCTCCATGCTTGTTTAGTATCTACTTTGATTTACTTGTCTACACTTTGAGGTGCTTTTTACATGTTTTCTGGTACTAACCTATTAACAAGTTGCAACAGTGCCAGATGCATGTTTTTTGCTGATTTTGGTTTCAGAAAAATTAGTAAAGAAATATTCTCAGAATTGGACGGGACAAACATCAAAGTCAATTACTGTGGTGACCCAGCATACCACTGCATGATGTAGTATACTATAGTCATTGACATAACACCAATGAAACACCGTTCACTAGTATTACATCCGTCAGAATGGCACAACAGAAACACAGCGGGTCCAATACATGGCTTAAAGGTTACAACTCACTCTTTTACATAAAATCTAGAGAAGACTTTAGGTTCAAGAGAGAGAAAGACTTCTTACAGATAAGAATCAAAAATAAACAACGCAAGAACGATTATACTATCAAGTCTAATATTCATACTAAGAGGTTGGCATTGCTGTTATTGCAACGCACTACAGAAATAGGTTCTTTGGATAGAGATAATATTCATATCTAGTGAGTAACTTTCGTCTTCACTTGAGTTGAGGTATATGTTGTCTTCCTTGTCTTCATTGAAGAGCTTTAGCTGGTCTTGATAAGTCCTGGAGCATATCTTGATGCAGGCATCGTTTTAATGGCTTCAGAATCTAGCAAGGGTTAAGAAGATACTTTGAGTACGAGCATACTCAGCAAATTCAGAAAAGGAGTGTTTGATGCACTATAACTACAGCCACAGACCATAGGTCGTAGGCAATGCAAGTTTTCATAAACATTTCTTCAAAGGTTGCTTTTATTCTGAAAAGCTATGTCCGTCAGCCTTCACGGGTTTACCAGAACTTTCATGGAGTTCCTTTCCCGCCGCGTTCGCAGCTCCTTCCCGGAATAGGGAGTAACAAGCTACAGTTCTTACACTCTGCAGAGGTGCGTTACTTTACCCATGAGAGATCAACTCTTTGTTGCACAACCGGGCAGCTTATTCCCGTCCACAATTCCATGATGTGGGGCCCAGAAGATGATCCAAGCCAATCACTGCCCCCTTCGCGACCTCGCATGCCTCCTTGGTGTACACCATGCCCACATAAAGAATTACGGCAATGGTTTGCACAAACCATTAGATGTCAGAACTATCGTGGGACACTGAGGGTTCCCACCCATATGCTGCATATCCTCTACGAATTACCAATTAATATGCACACTATGAGGATAACAGCCACGACCTGCACATCCGGCTTCATGCGAGAGGAAGAAGATATAGCTGACTTCTCCATCCCATTCCAAATATCATGGTCAACGCGTAATATACGATGCAAGAATCACTGTCGACATTGGTTGTTAAGTCCTAGGTGATATAGTTCTGAACAGTGGTATTCCAACTGTCAGATTTAATAGATTAACTGATCACCCTAGATCAGTAATCAATAGTGCTCATTATTATTGAAAATAGTGTTTTCTGACCTTTTTCAAATGCAGGTGAAGACAACACTGGATTTGTAAAATACTTTATAGAAAATAAACAAAGGACATGAGCAAGTGTGAACTTGCCTTTTGTGATTGCAAGATTATGCACTCACGGTCTTCGAGTCAGTGTATAAGATCCAAAATCTAAAATCAGCATCATTGGTCCGGTAAGGACTAATGTTTAAAGAAGCAATATGCGTTTATGCATAAGTAATGTGATGCATGTTCTAAGCACAAATCCCGAGAATAACATTGTCCTAGGGTTTGGATTCTGGAAATGGTTACTTTGTAATGTGTGGTCCTTTTAGATAAGTTTCATAATTGTACTTTTGTTAGAGTTTATGAGTGGTTGCAGACAGCACATATGTATGAGGAAAGTATACATACTTATGACATACTAGTTAGGATTACTTATACAAGGTTTCTTATTTAAAGTGGCAAAAAGGATAACCTTCGAAGAAAAGGTTTCTCTTCTAAGGTCTAAACAAACTTTGTGGTTAGTTAGTGGTGGTTAATATTATTTGTTTACTCAAATGGTTTGGCTTGAGTTGCTTTATAGTTTAACTACTTCAGACCAAAGTTAACTATAAAACATATAATAATGCTTAAGTGTTATATTAAGATTCTATAGACTAAAGTTAACTTTAAAGTATAGATAGTTTTGAAAGTATCGTACTTATACATTGGTATCTTGTATATCTGAAATGTGTTCTTTAAGTTACTTAAGAATGTTTACTCTGCTACTTGAGTAATGGTTTCTTGATTTGAGTATGGAGTAATACCATTTATCTTTTATAGATAAGTGAGTATAGTTTATAAATCCAACATAATGTTACTTAACTACTTATGGATTTATATAGTGTTGTAGTAGTTTTTGTAATTTGGTGATTAATATGGTTTAGAAAAGATTTGATTGTTCACAAGTTGTTTTTTAAGGATTTTATTATTTGTGGAATTCTTTTTAGAGATAATCTTCATTTAAGGTTGTAGATTCTTCTAAAATAAGAACATTTATAATTTTTTAAACCATTATGGCATTATACTATTAATATTTAAGACTAATACTATTTATTAGGCTTATTTAACTCATTTTAGGAATATTAATAAAGTTTATTTATCTTTATATGAATTATTAATGAAGTAAGTAAGTTTAAATTTGAGTTATTAAAATATTTTTTTATTTACCTCAAAAGGAGATTATTAGATTTTTAACATGTAAATAATATTTTTGTGATCATTTTGGTATATCATATTTATTTTTGTGATTTATAAACAATAAGATATGATTTTTATAATTCTTATTACTTTATAATGACTTAATAAATAATAAATATTTAATTAAGTGAAATAATAATACATGATTATAGTTTTAAATTAGAATTCTTATTTTTCTAAGATTTTTGGTATGTTATTTCTATTATTAATATTTATTATTATAAAAATATGAATTATTAAAGTTTTATTACTTATAAAACTTTTATTAAATAATATTTATTTAAATAATCATCATAATAATATTTGATAATAAGTTTAAGTTGTAGATTTTATTTTTCTACAAATTTTCATATATTATACACATTTTTCTGAATTATAAATCAAAAGTTATTAATTAAACAAGATTTTATCATTTATTTGATTTCTGGAATATTATTAATTGAATTGATAACATTTTATTTATTTCTTAACAGAAAAATACTTTTTATACCACGTCTAGAGCTAGCCCCAGACACTGACTAGTGGGCCACTATCCACCTCAGCTCTCAGGGTTAGAAATGCATTAGTTACTGACCCCGTCTTTACCCCTAGTCGATGACATATGGGCCCTAGGCTAGGTCATCAGCCACGTGAGCAAAGACCAGTCAAACTAGCTGACGTGGTGCGATCATAACGTAACGATGGCGTCAGCATCACCACCGTCGTTGGTGAGTGGTCACCGGCGACGATCTACGGCACCCTAGCAAGCGAGATAAGACTAGTTCGAACAAGCGCAACCTACTGAACCTAATAGTGGCAGCGCCGCCCGGAAATGGTCATCGGAGCTTCAGCTCCGACGAGCTCCGGCGGTGGACGACGGTGGCTTACGGTGAATCGGAGATTTACAATGAGATCAGACGATTCGAGGATGCTGGAGGGTTCGGGAACTCACCCTGATGATGATTGAGTGGTCGGCAAGGACAGGCGCGTTCGGAATCGAGCTTTCCAGCAAGGATTCTGACGAACTGCTGCAAAGAGGAATGGCAAAATTCACCCGCTCTGGTGCTTCCCCTGATGCAAGATTCCACCCCGAGGATCTACGGAGGAAGACACTTCTCCATGACAGCTCAGAATGGTGTGGGGAGACGTGGTTCGCGGGCGAGAGGTGGCTCCGATGAGCTAGGGTTTCGGCCTCGTTCATATCTGAGAGGATAAGGAGGAATTGGAGATAAGGATTGAGGCAGGGCGTCGCAGTGGCCTTCTTATCCCCTCCTGGCAACGAAGCCGAGTATCTTGGCGCAACGACGACGATGATGACGATCGGGCGGGCGAGCTCCGCCAGGCCGTATGTCGTGGTGATTTACGACGACGATGGTCGTTTTGCGGATAACCCCCTGGCAATTCTTTTGGCTCAACCCGCGGTCCTCTCCTGATCCCACTTGTCAGTCACAGACGAAAAAGGACTGGGCTGGTACTAGGCTGTTGTGGGATGCACATAGGCGTCAGATAGGTGTAAGTGTGTTGGGATGCGGCCAGGTTTGGTTTTTATTTGTTTTATCCTTTTTTATTTTCTATTTTCTTATTCAGATTTGAATTTGATTTAGATTTTGAACCTTTCTTTGTATAATTTGTTTGCTGGATATTTACAACAATACAAAAAATATACCTAGTCTCATTTGTGAATTTTTTATTATATCCTCTTTTTCTATTTCTTTTATTTACTTAATGTGGACCCCCTTGTTAACATTTTATATAAACTTTTCTTATTATTTTTCTTTCCTTATTTTAGTTAGGGATTTCTTGAGTAATATATTCTTATTTGTTTATAACTCAACTTTAGTGAGCTCATAGTTTGAATAGAAACTTTATATATATGTATAATGATTCTATACCATTATTTGATGCATGAAATATAAAGACATTGATATGGTGATTATTACTCCCATTAATTTGGAAAATGGCAATGTATGTGATAAACAAAGAAGTTTATGGTTTTGAATTATGAGTACTACCCTTGGCTTTAGGGTTTTGTATAAGCTTAGATTCCTTTTAAGATTTAAGATTTAATAACTAAGTATATTGCCTTATGTATATAGTATTGGATGAAATCTCCCTTTTAAATAGAAAATTATAATTAGAGTGTTTTATAGAAGTAAACTATAAAAATATACTTAGGCACATATAGTGATAATGGTTGAAATTAACATAGATATGCTTATGTAATTTGTTATAGGGAAATATTTCTGTAAAGTGTTATAAGCATCAGATGATGGATCAACAGTATGAGATGGATATTGTGTTTGATTTCAGATGTAGAGTTGATTGCTTAACCAGATTAAAATAGGAAAATGATTTATACATATAATTATATTTCAAATCTTGGATCTCTAATTAAGGAATTCCTTTCCTAGATATAATGCTTCTTCCTATCTATCATCATGATTAACATGATGAGCTTTACTCATTTAAATCTTCTTATTCATATATCATTCCTCTAAACTCATGAATGAATCCAATGAGTTTGATACTAAAATAGTTCATAACTTCTTCATATCCATGCTTGATTGCACCTACTATTCTATTGTTGATAAACTTCCATCTAACCAGTAGTTCCTTCAACTTCACTCACAATCTTCCTTAATTTTCTATCACTGATCTTTCTCTAAGGTTGACTATCTTTTAAAATGAATAACACTACTTCTATAACTCTATGGCATTATGTTGATAATACTACCTTGTCCCTACTTAACTCCAATATCCCATACTCCAACCCCACATTATGTTAGTATGAATTGTCATGGCTAATCTAGAATAATGATCTAGACTAGGGTTTAATTATGTTTTATCCACCAATGTCCCTTATACAGAGTATAAGCATATTCCACCTTGGTGACAAAAACGTGATCATTAGAATCCTTTGATCATTATGGCTTAGGTTTCTAGTTGGCTAATCAAGGCCATTATCAATACAACCTTGTAGTTGTATTGAAATTATCTTCTGTTTAGCTCTATTGGATTAAGAGATATAATTCATTAACTATACCTACCTGATCCAATAGGACTACTCCTAGTAACTATCTCCAGACTTTTCATCCTTGCAATCTTCTTTTCTATCAAGGAAGGATTTAGCTCCATCAACTATCTTATTGATTGGATTCTTTTCAATCATTCTTATCAAATAAATGACATCTAAAACTAGCATCACTATTTACCTCTTCTTAGTTGTTTCTTTGTAGACACTTTTTTGTAAGTTGTGTTATGATCAAATACTTGATATGTTGGGAATGGATGAATCAATAGTTGACTTCTCAACATTGATTAACGACAAATATTGAAATATAACTCAATAGGGATGATAAGGATTGATATGGAAAGAAAGGTATAGCTGAATGATCTAAACTCAATTTCTTTCCTACTCAATATTGCTTAAGAAGTAGGGTTAGACCTTACCATGATTCTCAGGTATATGCAGATGAGATTAAGATATAGTGGTTACATTCTTATTATTTGTTTTATATCCTTAACTTGGTATTTATGAGTGATTATAATGAATACTATAACATGTTCACCTAATGATTAAGTATAATTCACATTGTATTAGGGTTTAACTTATAGTACATTTGATCTACCCTTAGATCAAATCTCTCTTACCCAAAATGAGATTTTAACAACGGTCTTATTGAAACTTATCGCAGTCAACTTGATGATCTACTTCAATTCCATCAAGCTAAAAGAAGCTTCAATCACTTTGATAAGTTTTGTTTAAAAGCGCGAAAATTATTCGGATTTTCTCTGCATGAATGCAATGCACACATCTGGGTTCAGCTTATTTCTAGGCTCCAATGTTGGGATGTTACAATAACTTTTGATGGGGAACAAGAAGTTCAGAGGGGAGCCAGAAAGGTAGGCCAGGGCGGCCAAACCCACCCTAGGCACGGGTGGGCCCTGCCCCGCTCCTGGGAGGGGTGTGGGGCCCCTGGCCGCCGCCTCGGCCTCCCCCTTCGCCTATAAGAAGCCCCCGATGCAGAAAGCCTAATCACCCGATCAAATATCCACGAAACAGTATGTAGCCGCCGCCACCATTGTCCCTAGATCGGGGGGATCTAAAGTTCTTCCCGGCACCCTGCCGGAGGGGAGATCATCCCGGAGTCCTTCTCTCCGGTATGATGCGTGAGTAGTTCCACCTTGGACTATGGGTCCTTGTAGTAGCTAGATGGTTTCATCTCTTCCTTTGTGCTTTCATGTATAGATCTTGTGAGCTCCGTTCATGATCAAGATCTAATCTATTTGTAATCATGCATGTTGTGTTTGCGGGGATCCGATAGATATTGAGATTATTATGTTGGTTTGACTAATGGTTTTGTCTTTATGATTCTATCATGTCTGTGTTGTTTGTAATCTTGTATACTCTCTGTTGTTAGTAGCTATATTGGCCAAGTAGTTGCTAGTGACTCCAAGAGGGGGTATTTATGCTCAATAGTGGGTTCATGCCTCTAGTTTCCAAGGGAAGTGACAATAATATCTTCGGTTGTAGATGTGATGTTGCTACTAGGGAGAAAACAACGGTCTCTTGTTCATGGAACATGTGGACTGTTTACCTTACACACTTTGCTTAAAGCAGTTGTCTGTTGCTTGCAACTTAATACTGGAGGGGGTTCGGATGATAACTTGAAGGTGGAATTCTAGTCATAGATGCAGTTGGATGGCGGTCTATGTTTCTTATTGTATTTCCCAATCGAATCTCATAGGATCTTTCTGACTAGTAATTGCATTGTTATGCCTTGCTCAGTTCCTGTCAATTCCCCTGCTGTAATTTGTTTACCCTTCATGCCATGTTGTTTATCTAAGGAGAGCACCTCTAGTGAACTATGGACCCCGGTCCAATCTTTACCATTGACACATCTTCCACTGATACTTGTTTACTTGTTGCAAACCATTACCTTCCACACCATACGTTTAATCCTTTGTTACAGCAAATCGGTGGGCTTGACAACCTCATTGATTCGTTGGGGAAAATCTTGAGTTTGTGTTGTGCAGGTCTCCGTGTTGCTAGCAACACCTGTGTGATGTTTCCTTCCTCCTACAGATTCGATAACCTCGGTTTCTTACTGAGGGAAACTTGCTGTTGTGGTGCTTCATACCTTTCTCTTGGGTTTTCCAACGAAGCGTCCCACGACAAGTGCTGGGCGCCATCAAGCTTTCACAATAGTTACCACAAGCTCAATATCAATAAGCTCATCGGACCCTACGGTTTTCTTTGCACTTTTGCTAACCACATTAGCTATAATAGAATTCTCCCTTACCTTGGAAGGAAAAGGGATTTTCTCAACATAAGGTTCAGGAAAAATAGGATCAACAGTACAAACCTCTATGCTGGCAGGAACATGGGTAACAATGTCTTTATAAGGAGCATGGTACTTGTCCCACTCTTTCTTGGGAATTTCAATATAAGAGGCAAAGGCCTTAAAGCATTTTGCAAGAACTTGGGGATCAGGACCAAACTCATTGCTAATATCACGGAAGTCATCAGTTCCCATAAAAGATTTAATGCATTCATAATCTTATTTTATACCTGACTTTCTTCCTTTTTCATTCTCCCAAGCTTCAGTGTTATCTTGAATACGGTCTAAGAGATCCCATTTAGCTTCTTCCTTCATACATGTGAATGATCCAGCACAAGAAGCATCTAGTAAATCTTTATCATGAAGAGAAAGCCTAGCATAAAAGTTATTGAGAATAATATTGTTAGGGAGTTCATGAATAGGACATTTAAGCATTAGCAACTTCAATCACCCCCAATTTTGAGATGTACTCTATCCATCAAGAGTCCAAAAGTTATATATAAGATTTCTATCCTTATGAATTTCACTGGGAGGATAAAATTTAGAGTAAAAGAGAGATGCCATCTCCTCCTATTCCATGGATTGTCCATTCTTCAGCAGCTTATACCATTCTCTGGCTCTCCCTTTCAAGGATATGGAGAGTAACTTCTTCTTCACCTGTTCAGTTGTGATACCTGCACACTTAAACAACTCGCATAATTCATGGATAAAAAGCAAGTAATCACCAGGATGGACTGTTCCATCCCCTAAATAATAATTATCCATAACACAATCAACAATACTTGTAGGTATCTTAAAAGGATCTATCTCAACAAGTGGTGGTTCATCTACTACCCTAGCAGTGTGTAAGGTTCCCAACCTTTAATAAGGTAGAGATCCCTGTGTTTACAATGCTAGTCCCTGGATCAATAGCTAGCATCCACAGTTAAGATGTAATATCAAGAAACAAAGGTCATAATACAACTTTATAACCAGGAATAACATAATTTATTACATCTTACATAGCTCATTTGGCTATCTCATTACAATGCAGCAGAATATAACATTAGCATGGGGTCCTTCATCTTCAAAGTGCCACAGGCAGGCATGTTGGTTGTAGACTTGTAATCCTAATCATTAAACTTCACTAATATCAATCAAACCTGCAACATAACAAGTTACAGTCACAAGGGTCAATACATTTGAATTGTATTGGCAAGTGATACTATGGTAGTATAGTGGAGTCTATCATCTATATGCATTTGGCTAAGTGGAACTTAGGTTTGCTTTGCTCAAAATAGATTTTTCCTTAACATTTGAAAACACTAAGTTTTTGCTTGACAAAAATCACCCAAGGAACCACCAATAGAAATTGGTGAACCTTAAACCCTTGTTCAACCACAAGTTTTTAACTTAGAAATTTGGATGATGAGATTCTTGATAGCTTCCATGTCTTGATGCTCAAATTGTCCTTTACCAGGGACATGGCTAAGTACTTAGATTTTACACTCTGCAGAGGTGGTGCACTTTCCCCACAAGACTTGGTTTCACCAAGACAAGATCTTTCAGAAGCCTTCCCTTAGACCAAAATGGACGCGCTCCAACCTATCAATCCCCTACCACCAACTGTCCATTTGGCTAAGTTATTGCAACCTATATGATCCAGGCAGAGCCCATAATGCCAAGTGCTTGCACTTGAAGCTTCTCAACATTTGACATCTCAAATCTCTTTGTTCCTGGGTGGCCATCCACAAGTGAGATACACAAGGTTCACCAGTCCCCTGGCCTTATGTAACCACTCAACACAAACCATTCCTTCCCTTTCACCCAGGTGATTCATTCACTTAGTTGTTTTATTAAACAAAACACAAGTCCTCAGACTTAGAAATTTTTTCATAGTATGAATATATATTCCACCCTTGTTTCTATTAGCTAAGCTAAGTATGGTAGTAGTAGGAATCTTAACTTAGGAAAATTCTACTAAGGTTTCATCTACTAGGATTTACCATAGCATGGTTTATACTTAGCAAAAATTCCATGCAAGTCCTACTTAGAAATATCACTAATGCATAGTGAAAATAATGGGACAAAAGTATGAAGCATCACTTGCCTTTTTTGTAGAGAGTATAGGTTCACTCCTTGATCTTTGCAATGTTCACTCACTTCAAATCACTACAATTCAATCAAGCAAACAATATTTCAATCTACCATTCAAGCAAATCATCACATAAAATAATAAAACAAAACAATGCATGCAAGCATGTAAGAGATTGTTTTATTTGTAAAAGTGGTTTCTAATGGGTCATAAACATTTGGAAACACTTATTGGTCATTTTATAAAGTGGCACAATCATTTATAAAAGATTTCATTTCATAACCATTTTTAAACCAAGTCATTATTTTATGTGGTGAAGAAATACTTTTAATAAGGCAATAATCCATAGGTTTCACAAAATATGTTTTCAAACCATAAAACCTTGTGTTTAGGGTCAGAGAGTTTATTTCCAAAACATTCCTCAAAGGTTTTCTTCCAAAACCATTTTTACTAATTAAACCATATTTTTATTTGACTAGAAATGGTTTAAATCAAAGGTTTATTCTTTTGTTTCTCCAAATACATTTTTGAAACCACAATTTGTTTCCTATGGTCACTAGGTTCAAAACACACCATTTGTCAAAGATTTTATCCTCAAAATCATTTTGGAATAAATTTTATATCCTAATCAAGCATACATAAGTTTCTGCAAAAACAAACATTTTACCAGAAGCTTTTTACTAAACAAAGTGCATGGTTGGCTAGGGCTTGTTTTTCTGAATCCATTGATATAAAGTTTGCAAAATTTGGACGTGTAGATTAAAAGTTACAGATTTTACAAAATGGAACATCTAATAGAACTATTCTGTTTTAATTCAAACGAGCTGGGACACGTGTCTTGTTTTAATTCGTCGATACCGTTTCGGTTGGATCAAGCACTGGGAGGCGTTGGATTTAAGTGGGATCTCACAGCTCAGAATCGAGCGTACCCTTTCAGTTAGTTTCTATCGCGAGCGTCAGATCCTAATCGAACGGTTCACATAAGCTAGTCACAGATGGGCGGCGCTGGCGGCGGCTGGTGGTGGCGGAGCGGTCAGACGGCGGCGGAGTCGACGCTACAGGAAGCGAGGGAGGAAGGGGATTGGCTCACCGAGATCGCCGTGGGGTGGGGAAGCTCAAGGTACTCGTGGTTGGTCAAGGGGCGCACTGGGGTTGCAGGAATTTCTCGTCGGAGTTGAGCCGTGCCTCGGGTGCGGTCAGACGTCGACGGGGGCGAGGCTACAAGGTGTGCCAAAGCAAAATAAAGGATGCGTTAGACGCGCACGGTATCAGGGAACATGCGTGCATCATCGAATAGCTTCGGGGCGGTCCGAGCTTACCAAGAAATCTCGCCGGAGGGAATGGCAGGCGGTGGTGCTACGGGTCGTCGTCATTGCCGATGTTCTGGGGCGCTCGGGAACGAGCCGGCGCTACGGGGACGTTCGCCAGGAGATGGGGATCACGTCTGTGTGCTCGAGGAGGCAAGGGGCGGAGGATACTGGCCGGAATCGGCAATGAAAGCCGTCGGAGACAGTGAGGTTTGGAGGGGAAATTTGTGCAGCCCGGTGGCTCTTGTGGGGTGTGGTCTGGGGAAGAAGGAAGAGGGAAGCCTGGCGCTTATCACTGCATGGTCACGACGAGGGATTAACGCAGCATTAAGGCGAATTCAAGCAAGGAATTAAACGGCAGGAACGGCAGCGGCGTTAGGGGAAGAAGGGGTCGTCGCGGGTAGGGGAGAAAGCTGATAGGTGGGGCGTGTCTGTCCGCGTGAGAGAGAAAGGGGGAGTGGGGTCTACGCGTCAGTGTCTCCGCGGGTTCTTTTGCGAGTGAGGAAAAACGTTTCGGGGGAGGGGGATAGGTGGGCTGGTTGGGCCTAGTTGGGTTGGCCGGCTGGGCTGGCTTGTTCTCTCCTTTTTTTTGTTCTGTTTGTTTTTCTTTTTCCATTTCTTTAATTCTGTTTTGATTTTGAACCACCAAGCAAACACTCATTTGAATTCAAACCTTTGCCAAATTTTGGGTAGGTTTAAATATTGATTAGTAGCACAATCTGATGTCAATTTTTGGAATTTACTTTATTCCATTTGGGGGTCTTTTTAATTAATAAAAAGGGCCCTTGTTTTAAATCAAATAGGATTTAATAATGTTTTTAATTTCCATTTGACTTCTGAATTCTTCCAAAATCTTTCAGTAATATTTGTTTACTTAAAAGGGTGTCAAATAATTCATCTTGAATTATTTGGAAAGTATTTTAATGTGATCCATTAATCATTTAAGATTTGGTATTTGTTTTGATTTCAATGGAATTTTAATATGGTTTTAATTCTCTAAATTTTATTTGGAAGATTTATTTTATTTAAGTTAACTAAACAACTTTTATTACACTTGGGTAAATTCCAAATATCGTTTTCTCATGATTTAAAAGATCATTCTTATTAGAAATTTGTCTTTATTAAGATAGGGATAGAATGGTTAATGCCATTTTATTTTATTTTGGAAATTCTTTATCCTTTTTATTTTATTTGGATTTGGATTATAATCATTCCATTTGCTTAATAGATTTCGCCAAGATTTGATTTGGTCTTTAAACATTCTTTATTTAATATTTCTTTCTTTAACCTATAAAATCCATATCTTTTTATTTAGAGATCCAAACTTGGTGATTCCAATTTATAAAATCTTATTTGATATTTGATTAGCCTTTTAAATATTTTTAGGATTATTTTCTCACCATTTGGTATGGATTTTAGATAAGTGCTTTATTAGTTTTGGAAATTTAATTTCCTTATCTTATTATATTCATAAGATTTTATTTATGGCTCCAATTTAAGTGATTCCAATTTATATGGTCTTATAATATTTCTATTTGTCTTTCTTGATCATTTGTAAATGTTTGTTGATAAGATTTTATATGGATCAAATCCATAGGCTTGGAGATAACTTGGAAATGGTTTTTATTCCATTAGGGTTTAGGGTTTGGATTTATTTTCCAAGTGTTTAAGTTTCCAGATACATTCATCGAGGAATGCAATTCACTTGATTTGGATTTTGTTAAATTCAAACTTTAATTAAAGTTTGTTCAAGATGGGATTTTAAGTTTCCATTTAGAAACAAAAGTTTCTTTTCACCCTGATTTTCAACAAAAATTTATTTTGTTTATTTTATTTTTCACATTACAAGATTTGGAAAATCTTGGGATGTGACACAGTGGCAGTAGTTTTCCCAAACAGATAACCAAGTGGGTTATCCATATTGGAAACAAAGTAACAAGCAGTAACAAAAGCAATACTCACAGTAAAAGTTTCCCTTACAAGTTCCTAGCGCTTCACTCCCTAGCAACGGCGCCAGAAAATAGTCTTGATGACCCACAAGTGTAGGGGGTGTATCGTAGTACTTTCGATAAATAGGAGTGTCGATCCCAACGAGGAGCAGAAGGTGTTGAACAGTGGTATGGAGGAGGAAATCCATGTGAATACTTAGCAAACGGATTTTTAGTGGTTTTTTAACAAGGCAACAAAACAAGGAGCAAGTAACAAAGGTAACGAACAAACGGTGCAAGTGGCCCAATCCATTCTTAGCAAAGGACAAGCCGCTGGAAATACTTATAAGGACCAAACGTTCTCGAGGACACATGGGAATTCTGTCAAGTGCTTTCGCTTCAAATAGCCGAGTACTCTTCTTTGGTGTTTGTAAGTGTTGTGTGGGTGAATCTGTGCTAATGTACCGACCTTACTTGGACTAATACATACTTGTGATTAAACCCCCTGTAAACATTTGTAACTACAGGAAAGTAATTAAGATATAAATCTAACCACAACCTTAAACTCTAAGATCCTGTGCTCCCTTATGCAAAGGTGTCCTAACGGGGGTTCAAGTTTCTGTCACTCCGGCAACCCCATAATTAGTAGCCAAATACACAATGCATTCCCCTAGGCACATAAATGGTGAAATACCATGTAGTCGACGTTCACATTACACCACTAGAAGAATAGCACCACAACTTAAATACTAAACCATTGAATAATAACTCAACACAGATTCACTACTAACAATATGACTTCTCTCATGTCCTCAAGAACTAAACGAACTACTCACAAGACATCATATGGATAAAGATCAAATATGATATGGTAATGGATAACAATCTGAACATAAACAATAATCCAATGGTTCCACTCACAAGCATCAACTACAATAGTAATCAACACCAGGAAAGTTTCCCCTAATGAACTAAGCAATATCCAACACAATTGTTACAGCGGGACGGAGTGGTGATGATGGTGCCAGTGGAGATGATTGTGTGGATGATGATGATGATCCTGATGAAGCCTAGCTTGGCGATGGTGTTGATGGCGATGGTCTCCCCTCTCCGGGAAGGAATTCCCCCGGCAGAAATCTATCTGCCGGAGATATCTTTCTCTCGGTGTTTTTCGCCCCCAAAGGCGGCGGAAATCTATCTGTGGTTGCCCCCTGAGGCTTAGGGTTCCTTAGGGAAGGTATAGGCGAAGGGGTGGAGTCGGAGGCCGGGCAGGTGGGCCACACCTTCCCTAGGCGCGACCTAGGGTTGGCCCGCGCCTAGGGGGTGTGGGCCCCCTGCGGCCCCTCTTCGCTCCTCCTTCTGGCTTCCTTCGTCCTCTGGTAAAAGAATATGTTTCCATATTTTCTGGTATTTTTCTGATCTTCGCGAAATTGCATCGAAACACCTTCTTTTCCATCAGAATCCAGACTCCGGCAGTCCATCCTCCAAGAATCATCCAACATGCATAAATAAATGAAAATCCATAAGTAATACCTCATAATAAGACAAATATCAATGAATAGAGGTAGATTATGATATAAAAATGTGATGCAAATTGGGCGTATCAAATCTTCACCGTGATGAAACTGTTAAATAAGTTTTCATCTGGAGATGATGAAGATGCTTGCATTTGCAAGAAATTAAGTGGGAGCCCTAAGACATATTTCTAATACATTATGTGGAAGACATCTTGTTGATTGGAAATGATGTATCTTTTATTGACAAAGGTTAAGAATTTCATTTCGATGAAAGACTTAGGCAAAACCCGAATAGCATGAATGTCTACATGGATAGACAGTGACACTAATATGGTTGTGCCAAACGTACATATATGAGATATTGAAAGGGTTCAATATAGAAACGACGAGAAAAGGATCTTGTCGCATGGAAAAGAATTGAATCAAGATTCAAGTGTATCGACACTTGATAAGTGAAACAAGATTCAAGTGTATCGACACTTGATAAGTGAAACAAGATTCAAGTGCTTTGACACTTGATGAGTGAAATCACAAGAATGTTTTGATCAATTATACCATGATATGTACACATCCAGATATGTCCTATGCTCTAAGTGTTATGAGCATACACCAGAATGAATCATAAAATGATCATTGGATGATAGTAAGGATATTCTTATAATATTTTAGAAGAATTAAGAATATATTCCATTTGTATAAGAGACAAATAGTTTATTGAAAAATGATACCAGTTTTGTCACAAGATACAAATTAAATTTATCTCAATTTAAACTATGGGTGGCACAATGTAATAGAAATGAGATTCCATGATGGATTTGGATGAATTCCAAAGTTAAGACATTATGACGGATACTACAACAAAAGGCTAAGTATATGACTACTATAGTAGCAGCAAAGGAGGGCATTGTGTCAAGTAGTTTGTTATCAAACTAATGTGTGGTTCGCAATGGGCTAACACTAAAGATATATTATATGACAATAGTATCGACATGTTTTAACCCCAAGGAACTAAAGGTCTCACCAAAGACCAAATTTATACAATGCCATCTCATTGGAGAATGAGTGATGCGTGAAGACGCAAAGACATGCAAATACACACGGAGCTGAAAGCATCAGATCCGTAGATTATGTTAACCACTTGCAATTGCGTATATGGAACACCAGAAAGCCATAGGTGTTCAATACGCAAAGTTTTTAAACTAGATTATTGTCTCTAGTACAAGTGGGAGACTAAAGGGAATATGCCCGAGAGGCAATAATAAAATGGTTATTATCGTATTCCTTATTTATGATAAATGTTTATTTTGCATGCTATAATTGTATTAGTACAGAAACATTAATACATGTGTGTTTAATAAACAAAAATAAAGTTCCTAGTTATGCCTCTCTTATAAACTAGCTCGTTGATTAACAAGATGATCAAAGGTTTCCTGATCATGGACGTTGGATGTTATTAATAACGAGGTCACAATATTATTGGAATGGTGTGATGAACATTCATCAGAAGTATAGCATTACGATCAAAGTCATTGTGTTTATATTGCTATAACATCATACGAAGTAATCTTAGTCCTTAGACCATGAGATCATGTCAATCACTAATATCGGAAGAGTATCTTGATAATATCAAATGTCACACCGTAACAGGGTGACTATAAAGATGGGTTCAGTGCTATGAAGGTGTTATGTTGAGGCTCATGGATCAAGAGTGGAATTTTTCCATCCCGATGACGGATATATATACTCTGGGCCCTCTCGGTGATATCACATTAGTTAGCTTGCAAGCAAGTGATTTGATCACTAGAATGTTATATCACGGGAACGAGAAAAGAGTACATGTCGGTAATGAGATCAAACTAGGTATGGAGATATCGATGATCGAATCTCGGACATGTAATATATCGCGAGACAAAGGGATTGAGTTACATGTGTCACTAGTAGAGAAAACCTTATAGCAGCAATCCTTATCACCGGCGAAGTGGAACCTTGCTCGCCGGCGGTAAGGGCTTCCAGGCCTGCATAACACACCTCCTCGCGAAGGATCTCTCTCCCCCCTTTAGAATTCCCCCATGGTCTCGGATCAGCGAGATACATGTTTCCGATGGCTTTTTCTGGAAGGATTTGTTACTTTCGCTGCTTCGCTCGAGCGAGGGCGCGGAGGTTGTCGGGGTATCCGGACGTGTGTACGATCACGGATGCACCACTGCTTTGTGGTGCTGGACTTGATGGTGCTGGACCGGCTGGACCAAATGAACTTCATCACGATCTTGAGATCGGCAAACATTCGTCTACGTCATCCACGAGTACAACCTCGTTAACGCTATTTGGTTTTCGAGGGTATGTATTCTATGGATGTATATTCACCCGTTGTTTGTATCTAGTAGATAGATCTTGGTACTTAGTTGTTCCTATCGTAGGAAAATTTTGTTTTCTATGCTGCGAACCCTTTAGGTCAGTTGTCGCCATCCCTTCCTGAGTGGAGTTGGGTGTACCTCTTCCCTAAGCCCCGTAGCATACCGGGGGAAATCCTAGGACTAATCTGAGCAGCAGCGTTTGAAATGGATCGTATGGGCACCTAGAGGGGGGGTGAATAGGTGCTAACCAATTTTTAATAATTTTTCAATTTTAGGCTTGACACAAAGTAAATTCTCTAGATAGGCAACCATGAGAATTTCCCTATATGTAACCCTAACTACTAAGCACGTAAAAGAGGAGCGAGGAAACCGTAGTGGAGCACGCGGAGACACAGGGATTTGTTTTACCGCAGTTCCTTCCTTGTTAAGGGAAGTACATCTGTATTGGAGGGGTGGGCGGTTCTAAGACCACCACGCCACAATAGGCCTCACCCTATTCTCCGATGGATCTCGCCACGAGAGGCCTGATCCACCTTCTCCGCTATTGGATCCCTTCGAGGCGGGAACCGGTGCCTTTTACAACACTATCGGGGCACACACCCACAACCGAATTGGGGGCTCCCGAGATGACAACAAGCTGCCACAAGAACAAGGTTTATCAATATAAACAAAAACGAGGATCTAGATATTTGCAAGAAATACTAGATCGGAGGCTCTCCAAATGAATGGAGAGGAGATGAAGCGCTTGATGATGATGATGAAGATCGAGTTCTCCTCCTTCGATTCCCAAGGAATGGGGGCCTTTGGGTGGATCTAGGTGGAGCACTCTTGGATGAAGCTTTCAGATCTGATCTGTTCTTTTTCGAGATGAATCAAGAGTTCTGGCAGGAGGGGGATGGCTGGCTTAAATACCCCCTCCCCAGATCTGGCCGTTGCACAACTTTGGGGGCGGATTATCCGCCCCCCCCCCCCCCCGGGGGAAACTCCGCCCCCTCATTGGGGCTTGCGCCTTGGTGAAGCTTGGTGAAGATCTTGGGGGGCGGATAATCCGGCCTCCCTGAGGGGCGGATTATCCGGCCAGACCGGAAAGTCCGGCCAAAACTCCGCCCCCTCTCTGGGGCTTGCGCCTTGGCGAAGAGCAGGGGGGCGGATTATCCGGCCCCCTGAGGGGAGGATTATCCGGCGTGGCCGGAAAATCCAGCCAAAATTCTGCCCCCCTTCTGGGGCTTGCGCCTGCTTGGGCAAAGGGAGGGGCGGATTATCCGCCCCTGGTGGGGCCGGATTATCTGCCCCCAAAGGCAGAGTTCTTTTCCCTTTATTCTCAAATAGAGCTGCAACACTTCAACACACATTAAATGATCCTTGGTATTGTTATCTAACACACAAAACACTAGGGATTAAGAAATGTTCTTTCAATCTCCCCCTTTTTGGTGTTAGATGACAATACTAGGATTTGCAATAAAACCGGCAAAAGCCACCTTAAATAATGAAAGCCGCTCCCCCTAGATGTGTGCATATTAAAGATTTGCATTTGAATACAAATACACACACTAGGGAGAACATTACTTTAAGGTTTGGGAAATACGGTCGTACCACTGGGATGAGAATATAGCCAAAGCATACATAGATAATCCCATGAATCCATATGCCATCAAATATGCTCCATAATTCCAGAATTCCATGGGGTCCATGATAGATAAATCCAGAATTCCATGAATACCAAACATAGTACCAAACTGTGGAGTACGACATAGTCTTACACAAACAACCACAAATAGCAACTGAGTTCACCCTAGAAAAAGGCACAAGCAAGCAAATAAAAACGACTAAAATCGAAGCTTGTGCCCCCAAACCTTGCAAATCCACGAGACCTAATAGAACTACTTCTCCCCCTTTGGCATCGAAACGCCAAAAAGGAAGAAGAGCGATGCTAACGCCCCTGGACACCCAGAATTCACACCCAAATTTGCAAGAATCAAATCAAGCAAAAGCCAAATTTGAGTGTGTTTTCCATAAGAACATGAGATATGCAAGAAAATCCAACGAGACCCATGAAAAACCAACTCTTCTCGAGGAAGAGGGCGGTGGCCGAAGCCACCATGTTGGAGCGCATGGCATGACACCGCGAAGATGTATCTTGAGTTCAAAACCAATGCTCATCGATGACCCATATATCACAAAATGATATTACGGGAAATGATTTTACTTGCTTTCGGCATTATGGGGGGAGGGTTGGCCCAATCAATTAGGACCACACTCCCCCTATGTCTATGCCCGCATCTAAACCAAATACATGAATAAGCGCAAGTGAGTGTGCAAGGGTAGTCAAGCCAAGCTCCTTGAATCTATGATATTTAGCTCATTCCTCAAATAACAAAATCTTGCTTCATCAAGGGACTTCGTGAAAATATCAGCAAGTTGGTTCTTCGTGCTCACAAAGGATAGAGCAATATCTCCACGAGCAACATGATCCTGAATAAAGTGGTTGCGAATCTCTATATTTTTTGTTCTTGTATCTTGCCATGTGATTGTAAGAAATTTTGATAGCACTTTCATTGTCGCATAAAAGAGGCACTTTGTCACAATTGACACCATATTCCTTTAAAGTTTGCCTCATCCATAACAATTGAGTACAAGCACTTGCAGCGGCAACATATTCAGCTTCGGCGGTTGAGAGTGAAATACAATTATGTTTCTTTGATGACCAACACACTAGAGACCTGCCCAAGAATTGGCATGCACCAAAGGTTGATTTCCTATCATCTTTGTCACCAGCCCAGTCTGAATCAGTGTAACCACATAGAGAGAAACTTGAACCCTTGGGATACCATAACCCAAAATTTGGGGAATGAACCAAATATCGGAAGATTCGCTTGACTGCCACTAAGTGGCTTTCTTTAGGAGCGGCTTGGTACCTTGCACACACTCCTACACTTAACACGATATCAGGCCTAGATGCGCAAAGGTAAAGGAGAGAGCCGATCATGGATCGGTATACCTTTTGATCCACGTCTTTACCCTTGGGATTGAGCTCAAGATGACACTTTGTTTGCATTGGGGTAGCAACGCCATTGAGATCCGTCATCTTGAACCTTTTAAGCATGTCTTGGATGTACTTAGCTTGATTAATAAAGGTTCCCTCTCTAAGTTGTTTGATCTCAAATCCAATAAAGAACCTGAGCTCACCCATCATGGACATCTCAAACCTGTCAGTCATAAGCTTCGAAAATTCATCGTTAAAAGCTTGGTTAGTAGAGCCAAAAATAATGTCATCTACATAAAGTTGGCATACAAAAAGCTCCCCATTAACCTTCTTAGTAAAAAGAGTGGGATCGATTTGCCCAACTTCGAATCCACGGTCTAGCAAAAGCTCTTTAAGGTGCTCATACCACGCACGTGGGGCTTGTTTAAGGCCATAGAGCGCCTTATCGAGTTTGTAGACATGGTTCGAAAATTTGGGGTCCTCAAACCCCGGGGGCTGCTTGACGTATACTAACTCATGTAGAGGACCATTAAGGAAAGCGCTCTTAACATCCATTTGTTGTAATTTAAAATTATGATGGGATGCATATGCAAGAAGGATACGGATGGACTCAAGGCGAGCCACAGGAGCGTAGGTCTCGCCAAAATCAATTCCTTCTACTTGAGAGAATCCTTGAGCCACGAGTCGTGCTTTATTCCTCACAACAATGCCATTTTCATCCTGTTTGTTCTTGAAGATCCACTTGGTGCCGATAACATTGCGGCAATCCTTTGGCTTTTCTACGAGCTTCCAAACTTTGTTGCATTCGAAGTTGTTTAATTCTTCATGCATTGCAACAACCCAATCGGGGTCTTCAAGAGCATCAAAAACCTTCTTCGGTTCAACCATGGAAATGTGAGCTTGATGATCACAGAAGCTTGCAAGCTCTCTTCTAGTGGATACCCTTCGTCATAGATCACCAACAACCTTGTCAAGAGTGTGACCTCTTAGTTCAAGGTTGCGATCAGCACGAGCCTTGCAACGAGCCTCAATGTCCTTATTGTTTCTAGGAGGAGTGGATTCAATTGTTGTATCCGTGTCTTGATTACTGCCTTGCCCTTAATCTTGATCACCGCATCGCCGTAAGCTTGTTGCTGCTGAACTTGTTCTTCAGGGCCGGATAATCCGCCCCTTGGAGGGGCCGGACTATCCGGCCTGGGAGGAGAAGTACCAGAACCATCTTCCTGAGAAAGCCTGACTGGAGTTGGAGACCCAGGGCCGGATAATCCGACCCTTGGGGCCGGAGAGTCCAGCCTGGGAGCTTCAGAGGTGTTGACTTCTCCTTCGGATCCTCTGGAACGAGTTGGAATGCTAGGGGCGGATTGTCCGTCCCTTGGAGAGGGCGGATAGTCCGGCCTGGGACTACCAACTTGTCCAGGGGACAGATGGTCTTCAGCAGATTGTGGTGTTGGTGCAGGATTGTCTCCAACAGTAGGAGCTTGTTGATCTTGTGTAGATGAGGGCTCCACATGTGTGGAGCATTGTCCTTCCCGATCCGCCACAAGGGGTTCCTCAATGGGGCGGAAAAATCCCACGCCCATTCTTCTTATGGCATCTTGGGTATTTCAACATCTGCATCACAAACATCAACTTGCCCTACAAAGAAGCCGTTATTTTCATCGAACTCCACACTACAAGATTCTACAACAATCCCAGTGAGCTTGTTGTAGACTCTATAAGTGTGGGATTCAGCACCGTAACCAACAAAAATACCTTCTAAAGCCTTGGAATCAAATTTTGACAAACGGACACCTTTAATAAGAAAGAAACACTTACACCCGAATACCCTGAAGTATGAGATGTTGGGCTTGTTACCGGTAAGTATTTCATATGGAGTCTTGTCCAAGATCTTTCGAAGGTAGAGGCGGTTTGATGAGTGACAAGCAGTGGATATGGCTTCAGCCCAAAAATTATAAGGAGACTTTAATTCAGCAAGCATAGATCTTGCCATATCCATCAAAGTCCGGTTCTTCCTCTCGGCTACACCATTTTGTTGAGGGGTGTACGCAGCGGAATATTGGTGTCTAATCCCCTCTTCGCTAAGAAACTCGTTTAAAGTGTAGTTCTTGAATTCTGAGTCGTTGTCACTTCTAATTGCCAAGATAGGAACATTGTGTTGACGTTGAACTTCATTGGCAAAGTCGATGACAGTTTGTTGAGTCTCACTTTTCATCTTGAAAAAATATACCCATGTATATCTTGAGTAATCATCGACGATGACCAAGCAATATTTCTTCCCACCAAGACTTGCATGAGAAGGAGGACCAAATAAATCCACATGAAGTAATTCCAAGATCCTCTTTGATGACACAATAGTCTTCCTCTTGTGGGGAGAATCATGCATTTTTCCTTCAACACAAGCCCGGCAAACACGATCTTTGGCAAAAGAGACATTGTCTTTTAGTCCAAGGATGTGGCCACCCTTTTGGAGACTTTGCAAAGTTCTCATGTTGACATGGGCTAAACGGCGATGCCACAGCCAGCCCACGTCGGCCTTTCCGAATAGACACATCGGACCCGAAGTGGTTTTCCCCGAGAAGTCCACCACATACAGGTCATTTTCGACGTATCCAACGAAAGCGACCTTTAGAGACTTGCTCCATAAGAGTACCACCAAATCATCATCGATAAAAACAGCAAAACCCATCTTGCCAAGGGCACGGACAGAAAGAAGATTGTAACAGAGGGTCTCAACAAGCATGACGTCCACGAGAGAGATATCGTGGGCAACCACAACCTTGCCAAGACCCAATACCTGAGATTTTGAATTATCACCATAGGAGACTGTGATATTATCATGATTTGGACGCATCTCCGTGATGATCTCCTTGCTTCCGGTCATATGACTAGTGCAGCCACTATCCAGCACCCATTTCGACCCACCGGAAGCATAGCCCTGCAAGAAAATTACTTCTTGGTTTTAGGTACCCATTTTTCAAAGGGTCCTTTCATGTTAGTAACAAGGGTCTTTGGGACCCAAATAGACCAAGCAATATATTTATCAAAAGGACCAACATAATAAGCATAAACATCGCCATAGTCATCATAAAAGAGTTCATAATTCGGATTGTGAGACCCTGCAAAACCAATATTATTAGTCTTGTCTTTTGTGACAACCTTCTCAGCAGTGCTTGTCTTTAGTTGCACATTCTTGGTCTTGTTCTTCTTGGTTTTCTTCTTCTTGGACTTGGTGACATACCCAAGTCCCTCTTTACCATGATTTGACCTTTGCTTGCCAAGGACTTCATCAAGCACACCTTTGTCCTTTGTAGTGATGCCCTTGATCACTCCTTTTTCCACACTAGCATTTTTCTTGTTACTATATGTTGAGTTGGACGAGCTAGGAGTATCATATTCGGCCAATCGACTTTGAAGCTGATCATGTGACTCATTGAGAATAGAGAACTCGTTTTTCAACGCCTTGTGAGCATTGTCAAGTTTCTCCAATTCCTCGGAGAGTCTATCATGAGCAGCCCCAAAGTCAATCCTTTCCTTCTTTAACTTCTTTGCCTTGGTGACAGCATTGTCATGTTCCTTAACGAGTTTAGTCACAATTTCTTCATGTGACTCTTCCATAGACTCAAGCCTCTCTTCAAGAGAGACCCGAGCTTCTTCTTCTTCTTCAAGAGCATTTTTTAGGGATGCAATTTCCCTTGCATCCTCCCTTTCAATTCTGCCCTTTTCTTCGAGGAGTGCTTCGTTTTGGGCCAGCTGATCCATAAGAGCCTCAAAACGAACTTTGTGCTCACCTTGCAGGTTAGTATAGAAATAATCCAAAGCAATAATCTCTTCTTTAACCTTAAGACTAGTAGGATCATCCATGTCTATCATAGCCTTGGGAAAAGAAGAGTTAGAAGAAGTTACCTCGGAGCTTCTTGCCATGAGGCAAGTAGTATTCTTGTTGATGATGTTTTCGTTCGGAGAGTCGAAGAGAGATGTTGATGTAGATGTGGTGGCTATAGCAGCCACCTCTTGAGAGCTATCATCCTCGTCCTCATCTTCACTCCCCGATGAATATCTTCTTGAGCCACTAGAACAATCTTTGGTTGCTTCTTGAAAGGAGCATTCTTCTTTACAAACTGTTTCTTACGTGGAGCTTTTGATTTGTCCTTGAAAATGAGTCTTCCTCCATTATCCTCTCTACATTGATATGGACACTCAGCTACGGCGCACCGTCACCACAATTAAAGCATGTTCTCAGCTTGGGACCATTTTCTTTTCTTCCATAGGCTCCACTCTTGCGATCTAGTTCAGCTTTAGCCTTGGCTGGATCTTTCCAAAAGTTTCATGCATAAAGAGCCAAGTATTGTCCGTGGATCCTTTTTATATATTCGGGACAGTCCAGACCTTCTACCGCATATTCATCATGATCAATCACACTAGTCTTCAAGGCCATGTTGACCCCCTTTTGCATCCCCATAGCTCGAGCACGAGCATCTTGACTAAGATTCTTGGCAGCCACTTTGAAGGCCATTTCTTGCATTACCTCATTGGATGACATGAGGTGATAGTTATGCCTACCTTGGAGACTTTTCAAATCTGTGGGCTCAAATGGCATAAGAGCACTGACATACTTGCGCTTGATCCAAGCATCATCAACATGAGCTGCACCGTGGTTTCTGAAGGTTGTGGCTATTGCCTTGAGCCTCCTATATATGTCCTCGTGGTCTTCTCCATCCAGCATATAAAATCCTTCAGCTTCATTGCTCAAGGCATCATATCTATTCCTTCTCATACTTTCATTTCCGATGAAGAGCTCGGTGAGAGCATCCCAAGCTTCTTTAGCTGTGCTAAGATGCTGAATGTGTGGCATGTCTTTGTCACCCACACCAAGTTGTATCATGTGTAGAGTTGTAGCATTGAGTTGGCTATCGACCACTTCTCTCCTTGTGAGATTGTTAGGATTTCCAACGTGAAGACCATTTTCGATGATCTTCCACAACTCTATGGAGGACCTGCACATGAGATTTCATCAAAATTGCCATTGAGAGAAAGTAGATGCTGAAAGTTTGGGTGGATCACCCCTATTATGTATATGTGGGTGAGGAATAGGCGGATCAGGGGAATACACATGAGAAACCTCATTGTATCCATCCTTACCGCTATCCTTTTTCGAGGAGGATCTCTTACTAGTATCATCACCTACCACTTCGTTATCTTTGGAAACAGTTTTACCCGTTTCCTTGGATTGCGGAGTGGTATCCTCAGAGTTAGATGGAGGTGATGTCATGGATGTGGAGAGACGATTATCAATTGACGATCTCTTCCATCTTAGCCTCCATTGAACTCACCAAGGTTGTTTCCAACGCCTTGAGATCGCTCATGGTGACTACCTCCGGAGCATCACTCCCATCTCCCTTGGAACCCATACTTCTCTTAGGCGGTTAAGCCCGAAATAAGAGCCGAGGCTCTGATACCAATTGAAATGGATCATATGGGCACCTAGAGGTGGGGTGAATAGGTGCTAACCAATTTTTAATACTTTTTCAATTTTAGGCTTGACACAAAGTAAATTCTCTAGATATGCAACTACGAGAATTTCCCTATATGTAACCCTAACTACTAAGCACGTAAAAGAGGAGCGAGGAAACCGTAGTGGAGCACGCGGAGACACAGGGATTTGTTTTACCGCAGTTCCTTCCTTGTTAAGGGAAGTACATCTGCGTTGGAGGGGTGGGCGGTTCTAAGACCACCACGCCACAATAGGCCTCACCCTATTCTCCGATGGATCTCGCCACGAGAGGCCTGATCCACCTTCTCCGCTATTGGATCCCTTCGAGGCGGGAACCGGTGCCTTTTACAACACTATCGGGGCACACACCCACAACCGAATTGGGGGCTCCCGAGATGACAACAAGCTGCCACAAGAACAAGGTTTATCAATATAAACAAAAACGAGGATCTAGATATTTGCAAGAAATACTAGATCGGAGGTTCTCCAAATGAATGGAGAGGAGATGAAGCGCTTGATTGATGATGATGAAGATCGAGTTCTCCTCCTTCGATTCCCAAGGAATGGGGGCCTTTGGGTGGATCTAGGTGGAGCACTCTTGGATGAAGCTTTCAGATCTGATCTGTTCTTTTTCGAGATGAATCAAGAGTTCAGCGGGGAGGGATGGCTGGCTTAAATACCCCCTCCCCAGATCTGGCCGTTGCACAACTTTGGGGGCGGATTATCCGCCCCCCACTTGGGGCGGATTATCCGCCCCCTGAGAAAACTCCGCCCCAAGGGCGGATTCTCCGGGGGAAACTCCGCCCCCTCTCTGGGGCTTGCGCCTTGGTGAAGCTTGGTGAAGATCTTGGGGGGCGGATAATCCGGCCCCCCTGAGGGGCGGATTATCCGGCCAGACCGGAAAGTCCGGCCAAAACTCCGCCCCCTCTCTAGGGCTTGCGCCTTGGCGAAGAGCAGGGGGCGGATTATCCGGCCCCCTGAGGGGAAGATTATCCGGCGTGGCCGGAAAATCCGGCCAAAATTCCGCCCCCCTTCTGGGGCTTGCGCCTGCTTGGGCAAAGGGAGGGGCGGATTATCCGCCCCCAAAGGCAGAGTTCTTTTCCCTTTATTCTCAAATAGAGCTGCAACACTTCAACACACATTAAATGATCCTTGGTATTGTTATCTAACACACAAAACACTAGGGATTAAGAAATGTTCTTTCAGCGTTGTCATCGTCCCGAGCGAATTAAAATTCGCCTCACAGACGTTGTCGTCCTCCATGGATGCGCTATCGTCGGAGGAGTCGGAGTCGTAGGAATCAGCGGAATCGGCGACAACATGGGCCACACGCGGCGGGTATGGCGCGCGGGCGCGGCAACCGGAGCTCGCTGCGGGGCATGGAAGGCGGGCGCGGCCGCGCGAGAGCCGCCAGCCTCCGCGTCGTTGCAGCCAGGGCCGAAAAGCCCGAAGCCGGCGACGAAGCGCGGCTGCGGGCCAAACCTCCACGAGCACGTGTGGCCTCCGAGCACCGGCGAGCGGCCTCCTCCGCGGAGACCGGCGGCGTGCGAGCTCATCCGGCAAGCTACCGCCGTGAAGCGGAGAAGCACCGTCACGGTTGGGCACATTGCGGTTGGGCACATTGCGGCACGATTGGCCAGCCATGTGTGCGGGAAGGGTTGATGCGACGGTGGACAGCGGCGATTTGAGCGGAGGCGACGGACGGCGGCGAAATCGGTGTCGGCGGTGCGAGCTTGGGAGGGTTTCTACACGTGGGGGATGGGAGGAAGAGGATGCGGTTTACCGCATACGCGTCCTCCGGTCCCGAATATATACGGGTCGGATGTGCTGTTTTGCGGAAAACGATAAAAATATTTACGATACGAACCATGTTACAATATCTGAAAAGGCCACTTTGGGCCTCGGTATCACATATCGGCGAAAAAAAATACGAGGCTGCCGATATGTTGTATCTACTAGAGATGTTCTGATGTGCGCGCTCCAGTTGTTCAGTTTAACAATGCAGCTAAGATAAGTTATCCCGTCACTCTGTCATTTATGTTTGCTGACCTACGAGAGGGAGCATGGATGGGATCATCTGAGTCAGGAGTCCTTGAAGAGGAGGATTTGGGAAGCGGTTCAAGAAGCTTGGACCGAGGACATTTTCAAGTCCGCCGTCAAGGCGATTGGAGGGATTCCTACAACAAAGGTGACAAACTATTGACGACAATGTACTAGTACTATATTTCACATGGATTCGGTACGTGCAGATCTCACCTGTACAGGCGCAGCACAGCTTCTATACGTGAAGGGGCCCTTCCTCGGTGTTCTTAATTTGGGCAAACGACGAGTACCATGGCACCAAACTACCAAAGTATACCGAGGTTGCCCAAAGACCACGACAAACATCTCTCAAAATAGGCTTTCTGTCATGTTTTATAAATAAAGCTATATAGGCCGAACTGATACAAGGTGAAGGAGAGACCCCTTACAAAGCAGATTAAAATAAAACAAGAAAACGCGAAAGATCACAACTTGCCACCGAAGACAACAATCCGAGAACAAGATGAACCGGGGATCCACGACGACGCCCCCAAAAAGGTAACGACGTGATGCGCCGCCGCCGCCGAGACCGAGGGTCGAGCCCTATCACGGAGAAGGTAGCCTCAGCGGCACCCCCAAGAGGGTAACGATACCCGCAGGCATCACCGCCGCTGGTGCCGAAGCACGGGACTTTCGTCTGGGAAAACCTTTGTGCCGCTCCCTGTCTTCCGCCCGTGCCCGCTATACCCGGGTTGGGCCTCCGACACACGATCCGGGAGATGCCGCCACCGAAATGCCACCACCGCCAAATCCCCCCAACGTCCGCTCCTCGCCATCCACATGACCGAAGATAGGTACCACCACCACTTCCACGTCTCTCGCCGAAGAGACGTCCGTGCAGTCCACCTTCCGGGACCACCACCCCGGTATCCACGAACTCGGGCTGAAGCTCCGACCAACGCCACATCGCACTGCCAACAGGAAGGGCGGGTAGGACAAGCACGAACTTCCGGGCAGCGAGCCGCATGGCAGCCTAGGGGAGGGGATCAGCCCTCCATCACCCGCGGTGATTGCTGTCTGAACGCAGTAGCAGTGCCAATTACCTAGATCAGGCCCGGCCAGGCCCAGATCGGGTCAACCGGCTCTGCCCCCACTACGCTGCTGTAGCCACACCGTCGTCGCCACCGGCTACCTGCACCCGCGCTCCCCTACCCGACGTCGTCACGCCGGCCGTGCAGCCATGCCCTGCCGCCATCGCTTCTCAGCCGCCGCCACTAGACCACCCGCCTCTAAGCATGCCGTCGGCCGAAGCCTGGAAGCCGCAACCGGAGAGGGCCCTTCGCCATCACCCGGCGACCACACGCCGACGCGGCCACTGCTGGCCGCCAGCACCAAGACCACCAGCGGCTCCTTCCCGCGGAGGAGCTCCGACGCTGTGTAACATCCCAAAAATATTAAACTAGAATCATCAAACTCTAATCATCAAATTTAGGGTTAACAAAAACTTTCCTAAAATAAAATATGAAAGCATGCATGTGTGTATGCATTCCATTTTGGATTCTATTGAATTGCCTTGTTTATGTGTTTCTTTGCTTGTAAAAGGATTCTTAGGTGAAATAAACATCATCTAAACAATCCCCACGCTTTTCCCAAAGACAAATAAATCAAAACAAACAAAATAAGAGAATGGTTATTTTGGCCAATTTAACTCCCATGCCTACTTTGGATGTCTCTAACTTTTAGAACTTAACAGAAACTTGTTTGGATCTTTGCACCCCTTGATAGTACTAATAACAAAGTATCAAGGCCCACTTTGTGATCATCCAGAAACATTCAAATGCATAGTTTAAAGAACAGTTTAAAATTGAATCTATATCATATGGGAAGATCCCACTTTTTCAAAAACCACTCAAACAAGCTCAACTTTCAAAATCCAAGCATCTACAGACTCACCAGCACCTAGCTAGCACACCCACCAAAAATCTTTTCAAAATTCAAAACTTGAATTCATGCGGCCATTTCATCAAACACCTTGCAGATTCAAATCAAACAAAATCCAAACACTATTTGGAGCAGTGATTTGAGCCTAACTTATTCCCTCTCTGGTTGCAACTAGGATTTAGTAGATCATCTAGCTCATTTGTAAACGTCTAACACCACTGTAAGCTTGGCAATGTCATCAATGGTGAACAGCCGAGCCTCACCATGTCACCCCAGTGTGGACAGCAAGCTAGGAGCAGCACTAGCCTCGCCAACCTTGTCTGGGAGCAAGCTAGCACCCCACCGCCACTCCCTGTCCCAGCCGCGAGCGATGCCAGCCTCTGGACCACACGCACAGACCGTGCCCAGCTCGCCAGCAACCATGTCGAGCATGCGCCAGAGCGCCACCCTCGACACACGCCCACAGCATCAGGCCGCCTCGCGTGCATACACGATCACCACCGTCCCAGGAGACCGCCAGACATCCCCGTTCGCCACCCCATGCCTCACAGCCACCGCTCGCCGTCGAAGACATCGCCTCTGCCGTGCAGAGCATCGCGTGTTCCAGACCGTTTGCCACCGCCCCTACACACGCATTAAAGTCGTAGAGCATCGCCAGGAGACCACCAATTGATCGCCACCACCGGCCATGCCTCTAGCAGCCCGTAGCCATGTCACCACCATCGCCTGTCCATCCCGTTCGGTCTCGTCGTCGAGACTATAAATAGAGGCCTCCCCCGCTCAAACTCTTCACACCATCTCACTCCCCTCTCCTCACTGATCGTTCCACCCCGTTCCTGGAGAAAGGCGAGCAGCGCTTCACCGGAATTTCATCGGAGCAGGCCGCCTCTGGAGAAGAAGGGTGCCGTCGATTTCGTCCACCCCAGGAGAAGCTGCCGGTACCAGGAGGTTCGCCGTCGTTGACTTCGTCGTTCACACGCCTCGCCAACCCTCGCCTGAGCCCCGGTGAGCCTCCCACGACCCCCACTGCGCCGCTAGGATTCGAGCTCGCTGGTGACTAGTTCATCGTCGACGACGACCCTCAGTCGTTGATCTCACTTCTAATCCAACGCACCATGTTGCCCCGTACCGCTTCGCACCCCCCTGTCTCACTGGCGCGTGGGGACAGCAACTTAACCACCCCGCGTAAGCGTTGTGCTTCGCAGGCCGGCCCAGTATCGTTTCCCGCGCAGCCCACTCGTTTGAATTTGGATTTTTCCATTTTCATTCAAACACAGTTTTGTACCTAGTTTCAAAAATCAACCCAGCTCGATTTATTAAACCAAATTGAATGAAACCAATTTTGTTAGAAAGATATTGAAATGCTTAATCCAAGCCCGTTGGATTCAAATCATTTGAATCGATAGATCAACCTTGGTAAAAATAACAAGGCAGAACCTTTTCTGCATTCAAACATTTTTCAAATCTACACCATAAAAGTTTTTGAGTTGATTCCAACTCTCAAAAATCATATTTGATCATACCTTTCAGAATATATAAAAACATTTGGGTTTACTTATAGAAATGTTGTTCAAGTAATAAAAGAATGCCACATAGGCATTTCTAGTCACTTTATTTAAGTAAAATAAAAGGTTAAACCTTATTAAATTGTGAAACCAATTTAAATCACATTCCCATGGACTAAGATATGTGGTGATGACATGTGTCAACATGATACCATGTTTGGTTTGGAGAATATTAAATCTTAAGTAGTTTTCCAATGAGTAGAAATTACTTTTCTAAAAATAAATGAAATTAAACCAAGCTTTAATCTTGTAATGTTAGTGATGATGCTAGATCATCTATAGGACCCTTTTGTGTGATGATTGAAAGTAGTTAAGTATTGTTTGGTGATTGTGTACCTCGTATTTATTTATAGACGCTAGTACCGACCAAGGATACGAGGAGGAAGGAGGATACTACGAAGAAGAAGCCGAGGAGAACTTCAACCATCGCACAAGGCAAGCTAACACTTGCAATTTAGCAAGCTTATACTGATAATGATGCAAGCCAATACTGGCAAGCTAACACTTGCAAGATACTCTACTTTAGCAAGCCTTACTAATCAAGTTGACCTATGCAAGCCTAATACTACTAGTTGAATGTGCAAGCTAACACTTGCAATTATGAAAGTTAGATAACCTATGCAATGCCCTAAGCATGCTTGGTTAGACACATATGATGATACCCATTTCCTAGTTTTACTTGCAAACTTTATACTTTAGTTCTTTATCAAAGCTAGTACTTAGAGCTTACTTAAGTGAATTGTAGATTCTAGAGAGATACTTGAAGGTTGCATCAAGAGCATAAAATTTGGCCTAAGCTAGATAATCTTTATGTCATCCTAAGGCATGAGATTGAACTTAGTTAAACTCCACTAGTTTACCACCCCTCATTAGTACTCACCCCCACTTGTAGATGCTAGTGCTAAGCATAAAACTTGATCAACTTAGTTGGGAATACTTGGTGGAAAAATGGTTATGAAAACCTTGGAATGATGGATCATTCTATTGAAATGTTTTGGACATGTGTTTCCGAACACCAGAGGATTTATGGTGATGAAAATGTTGAGGCATGAGCCTTAGCCCTTTATAAAACTGATGGTTGTCTGGATGCGATACCATTCCAATTTTACGGTACAACCACAATACCCGAGAATTGGGTAGGACTTGACTGGAAACTTATATACCTTAGTATTAGTTCCATCGCGGCCAAGGTCTGAGATGAGGCTACCTTGTGAAGATTGTACCCAAGATGACAGTTGGTCATGGTTGGGAGGCCAAACTCACAGGAGAGGTGCTTATACTAGGGCGTGTAATTGAAAGGTTAGGATTGATTATCCGCATACTGAGTATGGTGAATTCAGGATTTGTTCCTGACGGATGTATCGAATGTTGTGGTGAAAGTGTACAATCTCTGCAGAGTGTCAAACTATTCGAATAGCCGTGTCCGCGGTTATGGATAGTTGGAGTGGTCATACTGTTCCCCCGTCAGATGTTTTCAAAATGACTTGTGAAATGAGTTGAGACTTTGACTTGACCACAACAGAGTTGTGATATGAAATATAAGTTCCCACTTAGGTGTTATAAAACTTCAACTAGCTTTCTTCGTTTCTAAACATAGTAGAGGTAAATCTGGCTTTTTGCAAAACAACCCTAGAGCTTAGTGTCCTACTACAAAAACCCCCTTCACTTGTTAGTATTAGTTTGCGAGTACTTAAAGAGTACTATGCCTTTGTCCCTGGCTATTCCCATGGCCAGACTATGAAGAGGAGTACCTGGAGGATGGACCCCAGGAAGGTTACGACAACTAGGATCATCTCCCATCATCAGCATTGCCTGTGACCCCGAAGATGGAGCTTCGCCTATACTACCGTTATTATTACGTATTTCCGCTGCTTGAATTGTATTAAGAACTGGATCATGAGATCCTTATTCGTGTAAGACCTTATGTATGGTTCGTAATGGATGATGTACTGTGGTATCAAATTCTATTATGTCTCGCAAAAATGGTAATCCTGGGATTGCGATGTATGGCATAACAGGTGTAACACCCCAGATATCCACCCTATCTGACAATGTTACACCTGTATCAAATACCTTCCAAGACGATGATGAAACTATAAATTTCAGCAGAGTCTCCTTTGTTTATGAGGACATCCATGACAACAAATAATAATACTCATCCAATTTCATTCTTACAAATAGCCACATGGTTCAACAAGACAAAGATAAGCTCCATAACCAGGATGTAACGTAACCACTAATTCGATAGTCACAATATAAACCAAATCGTAGCTCCATGAATAGCGCATAGCAGAGCCGCACCTAATACTCCGGCAACTCCCATCATATGAAATGGGTTCAACGTCCAATTATGAAATCCTTGGAAGAAAAGGATGAATCGAAATATCGCTGCTACCCCAAAACTCGGCGCAAAGAACCAACAGATTGCCCCAGTGGATAAATAAGGAATACAGAAACAAAAGTAAAAAATGAATCAAGAGAAATCTTGAGCGTGGTTAAACTAATCTAACTATAAAGTATTTTGATATGTAGTGTGTGAAATAAAAGGTAGAGGTGCTACTCCCATCCCATGCATACTGTCCTCAAATAGTACCTAAAAAGATAGAAGCCACAAGGGTGAGTACAAAGTACTCAATAAGCACATAAAGAAATAATACGCATTGCATAAAACAGGACAGAAACAAATATCTTGTAACACTAGTCATTTCGCGGTGATGAACTTGTATGCCTACAAGCTCTGTGCCTTTACTTTTGTTTTCTTTTGCGTATACCGGTATCGCTTGAGTGAACACCCGTTGGCATACACTCACTCCAACCGTGGAGGTTGCCGACAATGTGCGACTCGTCCCAACATCGACGGTCTCAATGTGACTACCTCAGTAGGTCACAACACTGTGATTTATCTCTAACATGCTATGCAAAAATGCAAGCGCAACTGTAACCTTTGATGTATCACTTCATCTCCATACAAATAACCAATATATAGCAACTGAATAAATAACAAGTGCTAGAAAGTAAAAGTTGAGTGAGGGAAATCATGCAAGTATTATCCCGTTATGAACTTGCCTCAACCGATGGTCACAAACTCTGAATAATAGGTTTCTGAACTGAACATGTCAACACCTGTTTATTGAAACATTTATCACACTTAATAACCCACCAACACTTCAAAATCAAATAAACAAAATATAGCGGCGCTCCTATGCGCTGACACCAACTTTCACAAATATAGATCATTCAACGGCTCATCCCTTAATGGCTATATTTAGCATATGTAAAACGAGCTCTAACATAAAATAAAATGCTAGAAGTTGCTACTGGTTATAACCAAAATTGAGACATTAATTTCCTTTATACAAACGACCCAAAGGTTCTACTCCCATCTAGTGTCTTGAAACTGAACATGATCACTTGTAGTCATATTATTTATACCAGTCTTATATCTCAATTAAACATTATTCCGAGCAGTAGATTAATATCAAGTCGCATGTGCAAAATCTTGGAGCAGCATCCAATCCCTGTCCAGGGTGCTCCCAGCCACTGATGTATACTAGAAATCAAACTGTTCAGGAGATACTAATGAAAGTAGCAATTAAATCACACTGAGAGTTCAGTTTAATCGTAACTCCAGAAGTTGTTGGCAACCAAAAGAAAGTAGATGGTCTACTGTTGTACTCTTTTCTAACTAACTTAGAAACTTGTAAGAGTGCAGCCAAAAATAGCATCGATCTTATAAAGCATAACAATTTACTGAAATTCTGAATTTCTCCTATGACTACAAACTTCCGTGCCTTACTAATAACACAAGGTCGTGGTGTCAAAAACTTAATCCAAATTAATAGCATACTAGTGAAGGTTGGATCATCCTATTCCTTTGCATCATCAGGCACGCGCACTAAAGAACTAATTTGCTCTGACACCATACGTTGCAAAATAACAAGGAGCTAACCAAAAGAGATTTGGGTACCTGGCCGGAAACAGGGTCGACATAACGACTTCATGGAGACGGACATGGAGAGAAGCGCCGCGGCCTCGCAAGTCGCAACCTCGTGGCATCCCAGTGGTGGCAACGGCCCAGCGGCGGTGGCATAGCATATCAGGAGGACGGGGCGGTGGCCGCGACCACAGGGGTCTCTAGCGTTAGTTGGGCGTTCTTAGGGCAGGGTGTTGGCGTTGGCCTCCTTTTATTACTCTAGTCCGGCAATGCATTTGCACAAGGTATGGCTGAAGTACAAAGCCCACCCCAACACGCTTCTTTTTTTTACCCTCATGTTTATCCTGCTTACCACATTCTAGTCTGATCGATTCTAGTCTCGTACCATGCTAGAAATGCTAGGGCTAGGCAGAGCAAACTGACAGCTACCTATTATCTCCAACATATGAAGTTGTCAAGTGCTAGCAATTACATTCGTTCCATTCTTTTGTGTTTTAATTTCCGACATACTATTCCCAAATTATATTGATATCATCAAGTTTCTAATTTTGTGTGTGTAAGATTAAACGAGCATAATATAGCTAGAAAAACATGTATAAAATATAAGCATGAATCAGAAGTCAAACGAGAACAATTTTTTGGAATCTTCTTGCGCATGGGGTACTCAAGCTTAGTTGATTCATGTTTGTTTCATCCAAAGAACCTAGTGACATATTTTAGCGTCTGATGCCTCATCATGCTCTTGGACTCTTCTAGTACCCTTGAAAGAGGAGCCTCAAAAAAATTATGTTCAATTATAATTGGTTCTATGGTCATCAATTGTTATGGATCTCAGAAGCGCTTCTGTAGCATAGATATATGAAGCACACTATGCACACCATTCATTTATCTGGGCAACTCAAGACTATACGGTAGCTTTCTGGCTCATGCCACTATCATGGAAGGTCCAGTGTACCAAGTACTAGACATTATTTTGATAAGAAATTTTATGTCACCTTTGGTGGGTGAAACCCTAATGAGTGCCTGCTCGCCAATATTAGATTCCACATTCGACCTCTTAGAATCAAGATATCTCGTTTGCCTTCTATGTGTTATTGACCTATGTTGCCTAATCTCAACTTTCTGTATGTACTTTGTTGAACCCAATTTGGTACTAGCAAAGCATTCTCGCCCATGACATCCCAACAAAGTGAAGGTCTACACTTCCATACAAAGCCATCCGTATGCTACGCTGATAGCTATTCTTATAAGAAAGCTCCACGGGTGGTAAATTATCCTTCCAACTTACTTGCTGGGCTAGGACATAACATTTCAGCATAAATGCAAGGGTTTGGATTGTTTGCTCGGACTGGGCATGCGCTGTGATATGAAATGCCGTACCAAGTCTGAATTACAAACCCAAGGCACTCTGCAAGCTATGCTAAAACTTTGACATCAAATTAGCATCCCTATCATAAATATTGGATTTAGGAACACCATGCAACCCAAGTCAATCACAAAGTCTATGATGGGGATAGAAATAAACTTAGCAACTATACTAAGTTGGTATCCAACCATCAGAATCACATCCTGTCCGCTTAAATCCATGGCAATGTCATCCCCTGGGAACTATGGGACATCCAAGGATTGGTACAATCTTGTTGGCCCTTTTATGACCAGCCTTAACTCGCATAAAAATGCCAGAAGAGGACATATACTTGGCGACAACAATTTTCATATTTTCCACCAATGTATTTTTCACTTCGTCATACATCTTTCCATCTCCAAGTTGAATTGCGCAACGGGTATGATGCAATCCATTAGCCCCACATTTATATTTGGGCGTCCCTCCTTCGCCCGAGACTTGTGTCTTAAATTGTCAGTAATGAAACGGAACAACTCCGGTCCCATCTAAAGTGAACTCTTTAGTTCTACCTTCTAAGATGTGCTCCCGACGTGTCATAACTTTCGATCGTTTTGTTGCGCCTCCCTCACCCTATCTGAAATGGATCACTCATGGATGAGTTGTGTACCCTCGTAGGCCACACGGGCAAAAACATTGTGATGTCCATCTGTCAAAAATCAACAAGACAATCTACAATAGGAAGTATATCGTTGCAACTAAGAGTGTATGCAATTACATTCTCCATGCTTGGATTGTACTAGATAGGGAGGTCATAGTATTTTATCAACTCTAGCCACCATCCATGCATCAAGTTCAGCTCATGTGTGAAGAGGTGTTTGAGACACTTATGATCAGTAAAAATATCACGAGATCCACCGGAAAGATAATACCTCTAAATCTTAAGTGCAAAGACCATGACTATAAGATCAACACCATGTCTAATATAGTTACGCTTGTGCATTTTCTATTGCCCGCGCACATAAACAAAAACATTTCCTCATTGCATGAGCAAACACAACCTAAAAAAATCACTTATAAAATCCAAAACTCTCCTTTCTTTAGCTTCGCATAAAACCTTATTTTAAGTCTCATACACAAGTCTAAAATCTCACTCACACCCTTCTTTTGTCCTCAAAAAAATGAGGATATCCTCGATGAACTTTGCAACAAAGTTTCCAAGAAACATGTGTAGCATTATGTTCCTTGTACTCAAGAAGACGTAAGTGATTTATTTAATCTATAAAACAATTCTATATTCATAATGCCCATACCTAAAGGTGAAGGCAATCTTTTCAATATCATGTTCCTACGCACAAACTATAGTGAGGATGGAGTTCAATATTCGCAACACATTAGCTACAATTAGGTGATCGAACAAGTCATCAAGCCAGTACAATGGATATTTTCTCATAACAACTCCTGTGTCAATTTGCTCCTCCAATTCTAATCGAAATGGCCATGGCAAGAAACAAGACGACATCAAATTAGTTCTAGGGCTAGGAGTAAGATCAAATCGGAACTCCATGCCCCTCTCTCAAAGAACATGTAAACAAGGATAGTATCATGGTCATAAAAAACCGTACTTATCTCTGGGAAAAAAATGAA
The DNA here is from genome assembly GCA_023614405.1 of Avena insularis. NCBI lineage: Eukaryota > Viridiplantae > Streptophyta > Magnoliopsida > Poales > Poaceae > Avena > Avena insularis. The sequence continues at coordinate 94,700,602 of CM042695.1, forward strand.
ATCCTTACGAAGAATGTTGATGTTACAAGATCATAGAGATATCATATTTCCTAAACTTTGGAACAAAAGTAGAGAATAACACATATCACAAACTCTCATGGTGGTCTACCAGGGGGTATTTCTAATATGGTACCATAAAAGCGACAAAGGTTTAGCATCACCACATCTCCTACGGTTGGCAGAGGTTGCCTCTGCTACATGTAGAACTGCATATCATTCTATTAATCAGGATGCACGTCATATCCTAACTAATTAAATAAAGAAAAGCACACAGTGATTCACCACTCCAACGTACAAGAGTGAATAATATGGGTAATTAGTATGTGGGCCAATCCATCCCGCACCCAAATTATTAACTCCGTAAGTGAACCGGTGAATCGGTCAACGATAACACTCGGACATCCGTACCCGCACTGCAAACAAATCTCATGGGCAAGAACCAAGGTTCGAGGTCGACTCCCATCAATCGTTCTTGCAAAGCCTCTACAAAATCCTAACATATCGATCTCTCAAGAACTCTCAGGGTTGAGTGTGGAAAACACGCTAATAAAAGAATAAGGAGTCACTTGATGGATAGCTAGCAGTCCCTTTTTAGAGGAAGAAAGGAAGGACAAGATTCTCACCTATAATAACTACTAAGGAAAAGGCTTTCTGAAACAAAATGATATTTTCTTTATGGAAAGCCATTTTTTGGTCTGAAAGATGGGAGAAGCGACACCAACGAATGTCTAAGAAGAATACGAAGGATAGAGATTGAGAAAAATCAGAAGATATAGACTTTAGGAAACAAAGGTTCCGCGAGAAGAACATTTGAGGTACATGATTAACAATGCTTCATCATTCTTAGACAAGAACCAATACTTGATATTCCAGTACTTGATGACGATCCTTAGACAAAGACAACTGCACATGATGCAATAGAAAGGACATGCATGTGAATGTAGAAGACAAGTAAAACTTTTGGTTTAGGAGACATTGGTAGAGGAAAGTATGTATCATACCTATTTGGATCTAGATAAGTCTTAATAACATAATATCATGTACACCGCCTCTACAACAGTTAGGTTATGCAACCTAGATTCATTCTTTTGAAAACCAATCACCTTATCCACACATCTTAAAGATTAACATCCTTTTCTCTCAAATTCCTTTTGACACTGAATCTTCAAAAGTATAGACAAACAAACTTTAATCTTCCACAATATCATTATATTAAACTCAAACTTTGATGCCAAAACCAAACTTGACAACTATTTCCTCATGAGTCCAATGAAGTAAGATAAGTATCTAAATCTATCAATCTGATACCTTTATCTCGTTATTCACGCATATACTGAACTAGAAGAGAAGATCAACTATTTCCCTTTAAATGTTGAATTCACTAACCATGAAGATTCCTTCTCACTCTCTCTCTCTCTCTAGTCAACTACCAACAACCAAAGAAAGGCTTGCATGCCCCTCAAGGCAAGGAACTACCCACAAGCACAACATAGAAGGATAGAAGAGATCAACAATAAAATATAGCAGAAACGTAAATGCAATGCATGCCCCCTTCCTATCGTGCACCAGTGTGTCAAGTTTTTTTTAAGTTGTTAAATTTTAAATTAGTTGTTAGTTTATTACGCTAAATAAAGACAACTTTAATTTGTTAAAGATCTTGGAAAAAGTCCTATTTACTATTAACCTACTCCAGAGACCTAGAGCCTAGGCTCTGATACCAACTGTAACACCCCAGATATCCACCCTATCTGACAATGTTACACCTATATCAAATACCTTCCAAGACGATGACGAAACTATAAATTTCAGCAGAGTCTCCTTTGTTTATAAGGACATCCATGACAACAAATAATAATACTCATCCAATTTCATTCTTACAAATAGCCACATGGTTCAACAAGACAAAGATAAGCTCCACAACCAGGATGTAACGTAACCACTAATTCATAGTCACAATATAAACCAAATCATATAGTAAAGAATGAATCAAGAGAAATCTTAAGAGTGGTTAAACTAATCTAACTATAAAGTATTTTGATATGTAGTGTGTGAAATAAAAGGTAGAGGTGCTACTCCCATCCCATGCATACCGTCCTCAAATAGTACCTAAAAACATAGAAGCCACAAGGGTGAGTACAAAGTACTCAACAAGTACATAAATAAATAATACGCATTGCATAAAACACGACACAAACAAATATCTTGTAACACTAGTCATTTCGCGGTGACGAACTTGTATGCCTACATGCTCTGTGCCTTTATTTTTCTTTTCTTTTGCGTATACCGGTATCGCTTGAGTGAACACCCGTCGGCATCCACTCACTCCAACCCGTGGAGGTTGCCGACAATATGGGACTCGTCCCAACATCGACGGTCTCAATGTGACTACCTCAGTAGGTCACAACACTGTGATTTATCTCTAACATGATATGCAAAAATGCAAGCGCAACTGTAACCTTTGATGTATCACTTCATCTCCATACAAATAACCAATATATAGCAACTGAATAAATAACAAGTGCTAGAAAGTAAAAGTTGAGTGAGGGAAATCATGCAAGTATTATCCCGTTATGAACTTGCCTCAACCGATGGTCACAAACTCTGAATAATAGGTTTCTGAACTGAACATGTCAACACCTGTTTATTGAAACATTTATCACACTTAGTAACCCACCAACACTTCAAAATCAAATAAACAAAATATAGCGGCGCTCCTATGCGCAAGCTGACACCAACTTTCACAAATATAGATCATTCAACGGCTCATCCCTTAATGGCTATATTTAGCATATGTAAAATGAGCTCTAACATAAAATAAAATGCTAGAAGTTGCTACTGGTTATAACCAAAATTGAGACATTAATTTCCTTTATACAAAGACCCAAAGGTTCTACTCTTATCTAGTGTCTTGAAACTGAACATGATCACTTGTAGTCATATTATTTATACCAGTCTTATATCCCAATTAAACATTATGCCGAGCAGTAGATTAATATCAAGTCGCATGTACAAAATCTTAGAGCAGTATCCAATCCCTGTCCAGGGTGCTCCCAGCCACTGATGTATACTAGAAATCAAAGCGTTCAGGAGATACTAATGAAAGTAGCAACTAAATCACACTGAGAGTTCAGTTTAATCGTAACTCCAGAAGTTGTTGGCAACCAAAAGAAAGTAGATGGTCTACTGTTGTACTCTTTTCTAACTAACTTAGCAACTTATAAGAGTGCAGCCAAAAATAGCACCGATCTTATAAAGCATATCAATTTACTGAAATTCTGAATTTCTCCTATGACTACAAACTTCCGTGCCTTACTAATAACACAAGGTCGTGGTGTCAAAAACTTAATCCAAATTAATAGCAGACTAGTGAAGGTTGGATCATCCTATTCCTTTGCATCATCAGGCACGCGCACTAAAGAACTAAATTGCTCTGACACCATACGTTGCAAAATAACAAGGAGCTAACCAAAAGAGATTTGGGTACCTGGCCGGAAACAGGGTCGACATAACGACTTCACGGAGACGGCCATGGAGAGAAGCGTCGCGGCCTCGCAAGTCGCAACCTCGCGGCATCCCAGTGGTGGCAACGGCCCAGCGGCGGTGGCATAGCATATCAGGAGGACGGGGCGGCGGCCGCGACTACAGGGGTCTCTAGCGTTAGTTGGGCGTTCTTAGGGCAGGGTGTTGGCGTTGGCTTCCTTTTATTACTCTAGTCCGGCAATGCATTTGCACAAGGTATGACTGAAGTACAAAGCCCATCCCAACACGCTTCTTTTTTTTACCCTCATGTTTATCCTGCTTACCACATTCTAGTCTGATCGATTCTAGTCTCGTACCATGCTAGAAATGCTAGGGCTAGGCAGAGCAAACTGACAGCTACCTATTATCTCCAACATATCAAGTTGTCAAGTGCTAGCAATTACATTCGTTCCATTCTTTTGTGTTTTAATTTCCGACATACTATTCCCAAATTATATTGATATCATCAAGTTTCTAATTTTGTGTGTGTAAGATTAAACGAGCATAATATAGCTAGTATTAAAATTTTGGGGTATTACAACAGGCATCTGGGATTAAAAATCCGGATGTTGACAAGTTGGTATCAGAGCCATCCTGACCATAGGAAACCCTAGTTAGACTGGACGTTTGGAATCAAAAACTTAGTTTCAAAACCAAAGAAAGCAAATATTTACAAAAACTTATTCCCACTCTTATCACTTTGATTCTTTCATAAAAATTCATGTTCCTCAAAAAACTCTTGCAAAATACATAAAATTTGACACACTTGATCACTCTACTAACTTACTCATCTTATATTATTTTAGATGGACGTGAAGTACAGTAAGTTTTACTAGTTGGGGAATAGCGGAGACCTTATCTCTGAGAGGGATTTGGACCAGCTTTCGGAACTTCTGGAGCGTCCGCACCCCGAGTTCTTCGGAGCTCAGCTCAATGATCAAGGAGGAGAAGATCTGAAGTGGCTAATTATTGCAAGTCTCCGAGGAAAGATTGAACCTCCCACTGTGGAGGGAATTTAGTTTACCTTAAGAAAGAACAACTGGCTCGATGGACTTGCCAGGGCCATGCAGGAAGCTCTTGCCTGTCTGTGTGGGCAAAGTATCAACCAGATCAAGGGTACCCGCTTTGAGTTTTTCCCAAGGCGTGATGCTAATGGACAACCACTGGAAGCCCCATACCACCACGAGCGGAAGACCCAATTGGACCACCTTAGCTTCATGATGTACGATTGTCAGCAGGAGTTGGATAATTGCCGTGACTACTCCAACCACAAGTCCGCCATCATCAAGACCAAGGATCAGACCATCGCCATGCTAGCAAAGGATCGCAAGTCTCTCCGCCGTCAGCTCGACAAGAAGGAGCGCATCATTGCCCGTCTTCGCCACCGTATCTTTTCTTTGGAGGAGACCATCCATGAGAGAGACATGCAGTTGGAGGAAAGGGAGAATGACGGAGAGGATCTTCGTGGAGACCCCTACTCCTATCTCAGCGATGATAACGATTTTCTGTAGGATCAGGCTATGGATTTCTTCACCGATGAGGAGGATTTCGCCTTCATCAATGACGACGATGATGATGAGGATGACGACTATACCGACTCCGAGGAGTAGTAGCACTTGAGCACTAGCGTAGTGAGTAGTATTCGGTCCCACTGTATTGTAGTTTCCAGAATAGTTCCTAAAACCATCTGTTTACCTTGTTGTGGTGTGTGTTTGTATCGTGTGCTATGAATGAATGGATGAAAAGCAAGTTGCTAGAAAATCTGAGTCAAACTTTAAAAACTTTTCGAAGTCCCAAAACCTTAGAAATTTCCCTCTTTTCTCATGATCTATCTCAATCTTCAGATGCCACGCGGAGGAAGTGGTTCATCCCCGGACCCGATGTTGCAGATCCTGCAAATGTTGGTTTCTAACCGCGAAGCTGAAAGAGCGGAACGTCAAGCCAAATTAGCCACCCTTCAACAGATAGCTCAGCTAGCCCACAACAATCAAGGCCACGGAAACCAGGACAACCATGGATCTAAGCTCAAGAATTTACAGAACACCAACCCACCTGTTTTCACTAAGTCGGAAGAGCCCTTAGACGCCGATGATTGGCTACAAACCATGGAAAATAACCTAGAAGTCGTCGGAGTGGAAGCCAACGAGAAAGTTCTGTTCGCCACCCACTATCTAGCCGGAGATGCCAGAGCATGGTGGAACAGTGTTCGTGCAATGACCGGAGGACAAATGATGACCTGGGAGGAATTCAAAGTCAAGTTCAGCAGAACCCATGTGGCACCAGGTTTGATCAAGAGAATGAGAGATGAGTTCAGAGAACTGAAGCAAGGAAGGATGACCGTAGTGGAATACCGTGACAAATTCTTGTCATTAGCTAGGTATGCCCCAGATGAGATCGACACTGAAGCCAAGAAGAAAGAAAGATTCTTAAATGGTCTGCACGATGAGATGTAGACGGTGTTAGTCAATATCCCCTTTGCTGATATTGAAGCTCTTGTCGACTCTGCCATCCAGATGGAAGGAAAGATCAACCAAGCCAATGATAACCGCAAGCGTCGCATGATGCATCAACCAGGAACCCATCAGACCCCAAAGTATCGCCCTAACCCATCTCCAGGATTTGCCCCGAGAACCAACAGACCCGCGATGAACCGTCCGACCTATCCTAACCGTGGAAACCCAAGGCCCGGAGGAAATCACAACAACCCCGGCAACTCTAACAATTTCAATCGTGCCCCACCCAAGTTCAAAAACAACAATGCTACCGCCAACACCAACACTGCCCCGAGAACTAGAAGCAATGATGTGCCTGTTGCAGCAAAGGACAAGTCGCAAAGTGACTTGTTATGACTGTGGAAATAAGGATCACTACTCCAACGAGTGCCCCAACAAGAAGAATGTCGCAGCCCCCAATGCAAATGCCCCAGCTCAGCAATAGCGTCGTGTTCAACCAGGAAGAAGGTTTGCCCCAGGGAATTCGCTCAACCGCAACGGCTGTCTTTTTCTCATGCATGCTGAAGAAGCTCAGGAAGCGCCAGACGTCGTGCTGGGTATGTTTTCTGTTAATTCAGTACTTGCAAGATTGTTGTTTGATTTTGGTGCATCGCATTCATTTGTCATCGAAGAATTTGCCTGCACTAGTAAGATTCAACCAACCAAACTGAAGCATGTTATGATCGTTCAAATTCCCGGTTCAACCACCAAGGCTAGGCAAATTTGCAAAGCCGTCCCTATCCGAATCCATGGCATAGATTTTTATGCTAACCTGATAGTACTTGGAACTAAAGGTTTGGAAGTAGTACTAGGAATGGATTGGATGTCCAAACATAAAGGATTGATTGACTGTGCCAAGAAAGCCATCACCATGACCAAGACACCGAATATCAGTCGAGCATATATCTGAAACCTTACCTCGTCAATTCAAGTGCAACAAGAGTATAGCCCAACCTACCATTGACCAAGTCTGGATAGTCTGTGAATACCCCGATGTATTTCCAGATGTTTTGCCCGGTATGCCCCCAGATCGGGATATCGAGTTTATCATCGAACTAATCCCCGGAACAGGACCCATAGCCCAGAGACCATATAGTATGAACCCGTCTGAACTAGCAGACTGAAGAAGCAACTGGATGTCATGCTGGAAATTGGATTGATTCAACCAAGTGCGTCACCATGGAGATCACCTGTTTTGTTTGTGGACAAGAAAGATGGAGGTAACCATTTGTGTACGGATTATAGGAAGTTGAATGGTGTCACCATCAAAAACAAGTACCCCTTGCCCAAGATAGAAGATTTGTTTGATCAGTTGACCGGTGCCCAAGTGTTTTCTAAAATTGATCTTAGGACTGGCTATCATCAACTCAAAATTCATGCAGAGGATATTCGAAAGACTGCCTTTACCACCAGATATGGATTATACTATTATACCGTTATGTCTTTTGGATTAACCAATGCCCCCGCTTATTTCATGAATCTCATGAATAAGATTTTTATGGACTTCCTGGATAAGTTTGGATAAGTTTGTCGTTGTTTTTATCGATGGCATTCTGATTTATTCCAAATCGGAAGAAGAACATGAGCTACACCTAAGGACCATTCTTGGAACCCTTAGAGAGCATCAGCTGTATGCCAAGTTTAGCAAATGTGAATTCTGGTTACAGGAGGTAGGATTCCTCGGTCACATTGTATCAGCCGGAGGAATTGCTGTTGACCCTGCAAAAGTGAAAGATGTCGAAGATTGGCAAGCCCCAACCACTCAAACCCAAGTTCGTGCATTTCTCGGATTGGCGGGATATTACCGCAAGTTCGTAGAAGGATTCTCGAGTATCGCCAGACCCATGACCCAATTGCTGAAGAAGGACAAGAAGTTTGAATGGACCGACAAATGTGAAGCAAGTTTTCAAGAACTCAAGAGGAGATTGATATCAGCCCCAATCTTAATCATGCCGGATATCACAAAGCCCTTCGACGTGTATTGTGACGCATCCAAGATCGGCCTCGAATGTGTGCTAATGCAAGAAGGCAAAGTTATATCTTATCTATCTCGACAACTGAAACAACATGAGCCTAAAGACATGGAGGCATTACTTGATGGGAAATCGCTGTGAGATTTATTCAGATCACAAGAGCCTGAAGTATATATTCACTCAGAAGGAGTTGAATATGAGGCAGATAAGATGGATTGAGTTAATCAAGGATTACGATCTGGACATTCACTATCACCCTGGTAAAGCCAACGTAGTAGCCGATGCCCTTAGCAGATTGCCGTGCCGCTTGAACTCCATGATTTTGAAGGAGCAACCAAGTTTGCACAAAGAGATGGAAGATTTTCAAATGGAATTAGTGAGTGAAGGTTTTTTGGCTAGCATAGAACTTCAACCCACTTTGATCAGCTAGATCAAAGAGGCGCAGAAAGGAAATGCTAGTATCGATGGAATCAAGCGTCAGACAAGACAGCAAAGTACCCGGATTCACCGAAGACGAAGAAGGAGTTATGTGGTACAAAGGACGCCTTTGTGTACCAGCAGATTCTGAGTTGAAAGAAGTTATTCTCAAGGAAGCTCATGATACTCTTTATTCTATCCACCCCGGAGGAACGAAGATGTATCAAGATTTGAAAGAGCAATTTTGGTGGCATAAGATGAAGAGAGAAATCGGAAGCTATATCGCCAAGTGTGATATATGTCAGCGAGTCAAGGCAGGACATCAAAGACCCGCGGGATTGTTGCAACCCTTGCAGATTCCGGAATGGAAATGGGATTCCGTTGGAATGGACTTTATCACCGGATTGCCTACTTCTAGTAGGGGAAATGATTCTATCTGGGTCATAGTTGACCGATTGTCCAAAGTCGCCCATTTCTTACCCGTCAAGACCACATATCAGAGTTCTAAGCTAGCGGAGTTATACATCGCTAGAATCGTCAGTTTGCATGGAGTCCCCAAGAACATCGTATCGGATCGAGGAACTCAGTTTACCTCGAGATTCTGGAAGAAAGTCCAAGAAGGTTTAGGATCCCGCCTATATTTCAGTACCGCGTATCACCCTGAGACCGATGGACAAACGGAGCGAGTAAATCAAATACTCGAAGATATGTTGAGAGCATGTGTGTTAGAGTATGGATCTAAGTGGGAACACTGTCTGCCGTTTGCAGAATTTTCGTACAACAATAGTTATCAAGCTAGTTTGCAAATGGCCCCATTTGAATTCATGTATGGAAGGAAGTGTCGCACCCCTTTGAACTAGTCTGAAGTAGGAGAGAGTCAGATTTTTGGACCCGATATCCTACGAGAAGCAGAAGAGAAGGTTCACAAGATTCATGAGCACCTCAAGACAGCCCAGTCCAGACACAAGAGTTACATCGACAAGAGACGTCGCGACCTCGCCTTCAACATAGGAGATTTTGTATATCTGAAAGTGTCGCCATTGAAGGGAATGCAGCGTTTCCAACTCAAAGGAAAGTTAGCCCCCAGATATATCGGACCTTTCAAAATTCTGAACCGTCGAGGATAAGTGTCGTATCAATTGGAACTACCCGAAGAGATGTGAGCCGTGCACAATGTGTTCCATATCTCATTACTTCGCAAGTGTCTCGAAGTCCCTGAGAAGACCGAAGTGTTCAATAATATTGATCACCGGACTATAGAGATCAACGATGACCTGACCAATCCCGAAGTACCCATCCGTATTTTGGAAGAAGCCTTCAGAACTACCCGAACCCGAAGCATCAAGTTTCTCAAGATTCAGTGGAGCAACCACATAGAAGAGGAAGCTACCTGGGAGTGCGAAGATCACATCAGGACGGAGTTTCCCGATCTCTTCAAATCCTAGGTAATCTTTTCGTCCTTTTTCAAATCTCGGGACGAGATTTTGTTTAAGGGGGGAAGGTTTGTAACATCCCAAAAATATTAAACTAGAATCATCAAACTCTAATCATCAAATTTAGGGTTAACAAAAACTTTTCTAAAATAAAATATGAAAGCATGCATGTGTGTATGCATTCCATTTTGGATTCTTTTGAATTGCCTTGTTTATGTGTTTCTTTGCTTGTAAAAGGATTCTTAGGTGAAATAAACATCATCTAAACAATCCCCACACTTTTCCCAAAGACAAATAAATCAAAACAAACAAAATAAGGGAATGGTCATTTTGGCCAATTTAACTCCCATGCCTACTTTGACTGTCTCTAACTTTCAGAACTTAACAGAAAATTGTTTGGATCTTTGCACCCCTTGATAGTACTAATAACAAAGTATCAAGGCCCACTTTGTGATCATCCAGAAACATTCAAATGCATAGTTTAAAGGACAGTTTAAAATTGAATCTATATCATATGGAAAGATCCCACTTTTTCAAAAACCACTCAAACAAGCTCAACTTTCAAAACCCAAGCATCTACAGACTCACCAGCACCTACCTATCACACCCACCAAAAATCTTTTCAAAATTCAAAACTTAAATTCATGCGGCCATTTCATCAAACACCTTGCAGATTCAAATCAAACAAAATTCAAACACTATTTGGAGCAGTGATTTGAGCCTAACTTGTTCCCTCTCTGGTTGCAACTAGGCTTTAGTAGATCATCTACCTCATTTGTAAATGCCTAGCACCACTGTAAGCTTGGCAATGTCATCAATGGTGAACAACCGAGCCTCACCATGTCACCCCAGTGTGGACAACAAGCTAGGAGCAGCACTAGCCTTGCCAACCTTGTCTGAGAGCAAGCTAGCACCCCACCGCCACTCTTCTTCTCCTGAAGCGATGCCAGCCTCTGAACCACACGACAGCAGTTCCAGCTCGCCAAGAACCATGCCGAGCATGCGCCAGGCCACCCTTGACAAACGCCCACGACCATCGCTACCGCGCCACAGGCATACACGATCACCACTGTCCCAGGAGACCGCCAGTTCGCCGCCCCATGCCTCACAGCCACCGCTCGCCGTCGAAGACGCCGCCTCTGCCGCGCAGAGCATCGCGTGTTCTAGACCGTTTGCCACCGCCCTTACACGCGCATTAAAGCCGTAGAGCATCGCCAGGAGACCACCAATCGATCGCCACCGCCGGCCATGCCTCTAGCAGCCCGTAGCCATGCCGCCACCATCGTCTGCCCATCCCGTTCGGTCTCGTCGTCGAGACTATAAATAGAGGCCTCCCCCGCTCAAACTCTTCACACCATCTCACTCTCCTCTCCTCACTAATCGTTCCACCCCGTTCCCGGAGCAAGGCGAGCAGCGCTTCGCCGGAATTTCACCGGAGCAGGCCGCCTCTGGAGAAGAAGGGCGTCGTCGATTTTGTCCACCCCAGGAGAAGCTGTCGGTACCAGGAGGTTCGCCGTCATCGACTTCGTCATTCGCACGCCTCGCCAACCCTCGCCTGAGCCCCGGTGAGCCTCCCACGACCCCCACTACGTCGCTAGGGTTCGAGCTCGCCGTTGACTAGTTCATCGTCGACGACGACCCTCAGTCGTTGATCTCACTTCTAATCCAACACACCACATTGCCCCGTACCGCTTCGCACCCCCTGTCTCACTGGCGCGTGGGGACAACAACTTAACCAGCCCGCGTAAGCGTTGTGCTTCGCAGGCCGGCCCAGTATCGTTTCCTGCGCAGCCCACTCGTTTGAATTTGGATTTTTCCATTTTCATTCAAACACAGTTCTATACCTAGTTTCAAAAATCACATTCCTATACCTAGTTTCAACCCAGCTCGATTTAGTAAACCAAATTGAATGAAACAAATTTTTTTAGAACGATATTGAAATGCTTAATACAAGCCCATTGGATTCAAATCATTTGAATCTATAGATCAACCTTGGTAAAAATAACAAGGCGGAATCTTTTCTGCATTCAAACATTTTTCAAATTTAAACCATAAAATCTTTTGAGTTAATTCCAACTCTCAAAAATCACATTTGATCATATCTTTCAGAATATATAAAAACATTTGGGTTTACTTACAGAAATATTGTTCAAGTAATAAAAGAATGCCACATAGGCATTTCTAGTCACTTTATTTAAGTAAAATAAAAGGTTAAACCTTATTAAATTGTGAAACCAATTTAAATCACATTCCCATGGACTAAGATATGTGGTGATGACATGTGTCAACATGATCCCATGTTTGGTTTGGAGAATATTAAATCTTAAGTAGTTTTTCAATGAGTAGAAATTACTTTTCTAAAAATAAATGAAATTAAACCAAACTTTAATCTTGTAATGTTAGTGATGATGCTAGATCATCTATAGGACCCTTTTGTGTTATGATTGAAAGTAGTTAAGTATTGTTTGGTGATTGTGTACCTCGTATTTATTTATAGACGCTAGTACCAACCAAGGATACGAGGAGGAAGGAGGATACTACGAAGAAGAAGCCGAGGAGAACTTCAACCACTGCTCTGCACAAGGCAAGCTAACACTTGCAATTTAGCAAGCTTATACTGATAATGATGCAAGCCAATACTGGCAAGCTAACACTTGCAAGATACTCTACTTTAGAAAGCCTTACTAATCAAGTTGACCTATGCAAGCCTAATACTACTAGTTGAATGTGCAAGCTAACACTTGCAATTATGAAAGTTAGATAACCTATGCAATGCCCTAAGCATGCTTGGTTAGACACATATGATGATACCCATTTCCTAGTTTTACTTGCAAACTTTATACTTTAGTTCTTTATCAAAGCTAGTACTTAGAGCTTACTTAAGTGAATTGTAGATTCTAGAGAGATACTTGAAGGTTGCATCAAGAGCATAAAATTTGGCCTAAGCTAGATAATCTTTATGTCATCCTAAGGCATGAGATTGAACTTAGTTAAACTCCACTAGTTTACCACCCCTCATTAGTACTCACCCCCACTTGTAGATGCTAGTGCTAAGCATAAAACTTGATCAACTTAGTTGGGAATACTTGGTGGAAAAATGGTTATGAAAACCTTGGAATGATGGATCATTCTATTGAAATGTTTTGGACATGTGTTTCCGAACACCAGAGGATTTATGGTGATGAAAATGTTGAGGCATGAGCCTTAGCCCTTTATAAAACTGATGGTTGTCTGGATGCGATACCATTCCAATTTTACGGTATAACCACAATACCCGAGAATTGGGTAGAGCTTGACTGGAAAATTATATACCTTAGTATTAGTTCCCTCGCGGCCAAGGTCTGAGATGAGGCTACCTTGTGAAGATTGTCCACCTGTGCAGTACCCAAGATGACAGTTGGTCATGGTTGGGAGGCCAAACTCACAGGAGAGGTGCTTATACTAGGGCGTGTAATTGAAAGGTTAGGATTGATTATCCGCATACTGAGTATGGTGAATTCAGGATTTGTTCCTGACGGATGTATCGAATGTTGTGGTGAAAGTGTATAATCTCTGCAGAGTGTCAAACTATTCGAATAGCCGTGTCCGCGGTTATGGATAGTTGGAGTGGCCATACTGTTCCCCCGTTAGATGTTTTCAAAATGACTTGTGAAATGAGTTGAGACTTTGACTTGACCACAACAGAGTTGTGATATGAAATACAAGTTCCCACTTAGGTGTTATAAAACTTCAACTAGCTTTCTTCGTTTCTAAACTTAGTAGAGGTAAATCTGGCTTTTTGCAAAACAACCCTAGAGCTTAGTGTCCTAATACAAAAATCCCCTTCACTTGTTAGTATTAGTTTGCGAGTACTTAAAGAGTACTCATGACTTTGTCCCTGGCTATTCCCATGGCCAGACTATGAAGAGGAGTACCTGGAGGATGGACCCCAGGAAGGTTATGACAACTAGGATCATCTCCCATCGTCAGCATTGCCTGTGACCCCGAAGATGGAGCTTCGCCTACACTACCGTTATTATTACGTATTTCCGCTGCTTGAATTGTATTAAGAACTGGATCATGAGATCCTTATTCGTGTAAGACCTTATGTATGGTTCGTAATGGATGATGTACTGTGGTATCAAATTCTATTATGTCTCGCAAAAATGATAATCCTGGAATTGCGATGTATGGCATAACAGGCATCTGGGATTAAAAATCCGGGTGTTGACACGTTGGGTAGAGAAGGTCCCACCACCGCCGGCACCACCCGGGCTTTGTCGGACGGTGTTCGCCGCCGGCGGCGGGAGAGGAGGGGAGGAGGAGGGACGGAGGCGGCGCGAGCTAGGGTTGGCGTCTCGGTCGCCCGTGCGGGGGGCGGGGGGGGGGGGGCGATCCGAGACGCACGGTCGCCGGCGGCGGGGAGGGGGGGAGGGGAGTACTCTCAGACCACGAGAAACATTACCGGCACGAACCTCTGCTCCGCATTCAGAATAATGGACAGGTATACTCCTGACGGGCCTTGCAGGTGGGTTATCTTGTAGGCATTCGACTGCTTCATCTTGCTTAGAGTTAACAAGGCGTTGGAGCAACCATAGCCACGGTACACCGTGGCACGTGCTCTGTTTTGTAAATTATCAGTGATGTTCGCTCCTAACTTATATACTTAGGCCATGTTTGGGAGGTAATTGTACTTATAAGCAGTTTTTCCGAGAGTATGCTAAAGGTGTATGTTAACTTTCTTGAAGGCAGAGAGTGATTCACAAGATATTTATCTCAAACTGCAAGGAAAAGCAAACACCAAGCACCTAACAGACACACAAACTAACTACTCATTACATGATCAATCCCTCCAGCTCAAGCCAATCTCCACAACTTCATATCCTCAAGCATTCGATTTGCAGCCTGACGACTTCATTTCGGTGTGATGTAAATTACTCCAACTGGCTCGGCATGTGAGCATGACAAAAGGTGTCCACGGCACCTGAAAACCCCATCTAGCTATGTAGCGGCAAGCTACCAAAACGGCACTCGTATACATTCCTCGTCCTGAAAAACTCCTTTTTCTGCCGCTTCTTCCCACATACGAATTCACCATCACTCGGGTGCAAAATCCCGTAGCTGCCGTCGCAAAAGGAACACTCCTTTTTGAAGCGGTGCAGCGGGTTTTCTGCTAACAAGAATGTAACATAATAATTAATAAGAACAATAATAAATGTTAAAACAACACAATATATGAACAGCAATAGAGTCATGCACTAACAACAGTATATAGGTACACATGGCAATGGCAGCGTTGAGCTCCCAGCAAGAAATCTTGATGTTAGATGTTTATTCGGATGCATGAACAAATGCCAACCATGACTCAGCATGTTATTTGCCAATTTCTGTCTTTATTACAAGGACTGGTATTGCGTAGAGTAGCTAATTTATGTCGAGGTGAAGGTAGAATGAGTGCGCATGTAACAGAACATAGGGAAGTTAACTTGGGGGAGACAGGACATTCACTAATTTTGTTTTCCTACCAGTAAAACCATCTACTAACAAACAGTATGAGGAAAACAGTTAAGGCTTGGTCTCTATGTAGACGCAATGCAAGTGGCTTTTTGTAGAGTTACTTTACCCAGTATGGTGCATGTTTCAACAAACGGTGTTTCAACGCGGTCGTAGTGTATCTCGGCGAAGAAGCGTTGCTCAGGGGTGTCTGGCAGTGCACCCCTCCTGCGAGCCAGAAAGTTGACATGGATCCGCCCACGCGTGAAGATTTCAGAGCCTTCACAGCATCATACTCCGCACCCTGAAAACCATAGATAACAAGAACTGAGACCACAGCATCACCACCACCAACAACTGATCGAAACAATTCATGCAAGCAAGGGTTGTTGGCTGAGCTGTTACCGGGTTGATGTTGTTGTAGTGGCGGAGGGCGCTGTGGACATGGGGGAGAGCCCTGGAGGCGTCGTGCTCTCTGCATACAATGTGTGTATGTATGTCAGAATTGTAATTGTTACCGTGTCGTTGTCCAGTAAACAGTTACAGACT
Source organism: Avena insularis (assembly GCA_023614405.1). Taxonomy (NCBI): domain Eukaryota; kingdom Viridiplantae; phylum Streptophyta; class Magnoliopsida; order Poales; family Poaceae; genus Avena; species Avena insularis. The sequence continues at coordinate 94,716,457 of CM042695.1, forward strand.
CAATCTGGGAGGGACTATACGAAGAAGATGAAGAAAGAATACTCTTTGGTGGGCAGCCGGCGTTGCCATGTTTCCGGTACGACGGAAACGAGGAACGGGAACGAGGGACGAGAATCGTAGGCCATCAAAACCAGGGAACGGCGGGGGTATACATCATTCGAACGATTTTTCGTCAAGGGGGACGCGATCCAAAGAATTTGGGGACGACGACTCCGGTACGATACCGGGGACGAGGAACGATGAACCTTTACTAGTTGGGACGATGACCCTGGTACGATATGGTGGGCTAAGAAACGTGAATCTCTCCTGGTTGGGTCGATGACCCCAGAATGATATAGTGGGTAGAGGAACACGACTTTGACAGGCATGGATCAATCATATGGACGAAACTGATAAGAAACGATGTATAATTATAGTTTACAGCAAGAGTACTTAACAAAATACTTGTCTTGACACAAAAAATTTAAAGTTCTAACAAACCAAAGTAGCAAATGAGCAAACAGATTGACTAAGTTGACAGACGATAATCACTTCAATAGCAGCATCCAACTGACTCACGTGCTTCAGGTTTCAGCAGCAGGCCAATTTACCATGTACCTTCAACCGAAAATGAAATATTAGTGACCATAGAAATTTAAACAAAGGAGTAAGTATATTACAGATTTAAGATTTGTAATACCAGTCACTTCCTAGTTTCCAGTCCTCCGAATTTTCCGTGGTGGTTCAGCTGCTTCATCCTCCAAGATAGCCCAACGCAGCTGCTCAAGCTTCAAGCTTGAATCCTCCAATAAACTATTATCAGGCTCAACATCCCACTTATAATGTGGACCTGAGTTGTAACCCTCTGAAAACCTTCGCCTAAGACGTTCGTTTGCATGAATGTAAACGAGCTTATCAGCTGTCTTTCCATTCAACTTGTTTCTCTTTACACTATGGATGAAAGCATAGGTACTCCAATTTCTTTCAGCGCAGGAGCTGCTTATTGGCCGAGACAGTACTTTCTTTGCTACCTCATTTAAATTTGGAGTTTGGGAACCATAATTGAACCACCAATCTATAGCATTCATCGTGGCCGCATCAGCTTGAACAGCAGCTATTGCAAACAAACCTTTCTTCATTATAAAGGTGTTAAACTCCTCACGTAAAACAGCATACTCTTTTTTATCTTCTGCAATTGTACTTAGAGCATCTATAACAGCTTCCATAACCTCACTGTCCTCGTTTGGAGCTTTTCTTTTACCACCACCAGGAGCACGAGTTGCAAGATAAGCTTGATCGTAATATTTTGGAGAAAGAGCAAATGCTAAGCAATGAAAGGACCAGTTCATCTTTCCCCACCGCTTAAGAATAATAGAATTTACCTCCGGCCAATCATTCTTGTGAGGGTTATTTTTCCTTTGTCATGACTTCTTGCATCTCACCAAGCATGTTGTCCATTTTTTCATATATATCACCTGATTTTGGACCTTCTCCATCGCTGTACTTGATTACCATGTACAGTGGTTTTGTGATGGCAAGGATGATTTTAATCTCATCCCAAAATGTCTCATCCATGATATTTTGGCCAATTGCATTTGCTGCTGCTTTTGCGGGTGCATCACAAGCCTTCACCAAGTCCTTCCACTTGCTAGTGACGATGGTGGTTGTAAGTGCCTCCCGAACATCTATAAGCCTCTTGAGCAAAATGTAATGAGACGCAAATCTCGTTTTTGAGACCTTCAAAAGATCCAACTCTGAGTTGCGTCTAAAGAGATCTAGAAAGTGTTGGTGGCTTCTAAAATATTTCACGATTGCTTTTCCAGTCTGGTACGTGTCAACCATCCAAGCAAACTTCTTTCCAAAATCTTTAAAAACTAGATTAAGTGTGTGAACCACACATGGGGACCAAAAAATATGTTTATGCACCTATCAAGTATAAAAGAGACACAATTATATGAATAGAACAAAAACAAATGTCGATTGGACATATGTAATTACTTAAATCAGTGTAGAAACTAGGAGACATGTACCCTCTGAATTTCTCTGCCAGCAGATTTGCAATTAGATGCGTTATCCGTAATGACCTGAAGGACATTAGCCGGGCCAATCTCGTCAATAGCTTGCAGTAAGAATTGTGCAATGGCTTCACCTGTCTTCTCTTCTCCGGAGAAGTCTTCCGCGTACAGAAACATTGAACCACGGCTGTTCGACACTATGACGTTGATTAAAGGTTGGTTCTTCATATTTTTCCATCCATCAGAAACAACAGAGACACCATGGGAATACCTATATATAGAATATCTTTTTCAGTCTTAAAGTTATACTTTTTTTTGACAAAACAGATGATTAAAAATGTTTTGGTGCCTTACCATGTCTGTCTAACCGGAGCTAAGTCGGTCTCCACCTTTCTCTTACATGCATCTAGAAGGGTATTCCTGGCCTTCTCATAGGAAGGAGGTTTGTACCCCTTCGGTGCTTTTTGGATGGCTGCTACCATTTCTAAATATTGTGGACTTCTAAGCACATTGAAGGGAATTCCATTAGCACAAAGGAACAGCATTATTTTCATGTCAACATCATCTCTTTCCATCCCAGCAAAAGCTTCTACTAATGGACTAGCAGATTTCACAGAGCCTCAAGCTTGTCCTTTCTCAGATTGGTGATACTGTTTATAAACCGAACAAGAAAATTAGTCATACAGTGGCTAATTGACGTGTTGTTGTCTAATAAATTTTCTCATAAAAACATGTGCATGTACCTTATCATATATTTTTTTAAACTTGATGCGATCAGTTGCAACAGAGCAGCGTTGGAGTTGTGGCGTTTTACCAGGACCCGGACCAAAGAAGTGTTGACGAATTCTTGTGTAACTATTTGTAAATTTCTTATTGCAGTGCTTGCATCGCCATGGTTTTGATCCACCAGAGTTCTTCCCTTTAGGTGCTTCAAGAAAAATTACCTCATCTAGGAGCGATTTAGAAGCTTTTGCAGCAGTACCATGCTCGGCGGATTCATCTTCTTCTCCATTGGGGGCGTCGTCAGCACCATCATGATCATCACCGGCATTGCTGCGTTCAACGTCATCCGCGTCAATCTCCTCGACGTCATTCTGATCTACTAACTTACGGCTCCCAAACACCATTGCGATCTCTGAATAATGAACAGATTCATAGATATAACACACAAAATTATAATTACAAACCAAGATCTGATCTCTAATGAACTAAATGTTGTACCTGAATCTGAAAGTATGAACTCTGAAGTCTGAACTGAACTCTTGGATCCTCGAATCAGTGCGTCCTGTGTCCTCGGCTCCTTGCCTCAGGTGAGAAGAATGGCGGCTAGGGTTGCAGCCTTACAGGGCTAGATATATCACCGTTCATTAAAGAAGGATCCTTGATTGATTCCATGAATCGGATGTGCATAACTGCATATACGTGAATAAAGGAAGCATATCATCTGTTACCTAATATACTATGCTTGGTTAAAGGTAGGTCTGTTCCCGTGAAGCAAGCTGCTGTTTCCCATGTTTTGAAACGAGTTCCAACTATGGGATCGGTGAATCGGGGTACTGTGCCGGACTGTCCGGGACGCGTACCGTACATCGTTTCCTATCGTACCGCCCCTCGTCCCCGTACCTCGATTCGGAACAATGATCCCGGGACACCGTTCCGCGTTTCCGGCTACTTAGGGCGGCGCATAACACGGTGAGGATTCTTGCGCTCGTACTCGTCGAACCATTTTTGATCAAAGGTGTAGCCATGTCTCCCCTTCAGGACAGCTGCAGCAGCGATGGCTGAAGAGATGGCGACAGCAGCGCAGGAGAAGGAAGACCCCATCGAGGCGATTGAACAAGGCCAGTCAGATCTATCTACTAATTTACACACAGGTAGGTTCGTCCATCCTTTTTTTTGGTTCCGATTTTTCCCTAGACGATTTAACCCCTGGATATTACATGGGATGCCACCGCCAAGTAAACCCAACCCGCACGGTGAAAAAAATCCAAATGCTAACCCATCTCCCTGCTCCTAGCCCTGTACACGACCGCATCGACCTCGACCCAACGCTTGTCGCTCCTCCATGCCCAGCTCGCCGCCTCCAGCCTCCACAGATCCCTTCGCCGGCGCGCTCCCCGCCTCGCCCCATTCAATCCCTTCACAGCGCCCTCTGACACAACATGTCCCTGTTCGTCGGCGAGCTCCGCCCCGATTCATGCAGTTTCCCCGGTTGATCGATGCTATGGCGAGGACGACTGTCTTCCCTATGGCGGTGAGGCCCCTGCGTCCGGGCGTAGCTATGAAGCGCAAGAGCGTAGGGTTGTCCCAGCGGCATCATATCCAGCGAAACGTGCCGCGAATATCTGTCGGCGACGGAGCGGCGAACTCGGCCGAGCAGGCAGAGGAGGTCGAGGCCAGGGGCACATGCGTCAGGCGGGGAGCCGTGGAACTGTCGGCTGCTCGGAGACATACGGATCCAGTGCCCGCACTGCATCGTGTGCCTCCAGTTGCATCGCATTACCAACATGCCCCACTAGCCACTAGGTTCAGATCTGGTCATGTGAGGCAGGGGTTGTGGGGGCGATCTAGCTTGATCCAAGCCCTGGGAGACTTGGTAGAGGTAGCGGAGTAGGTTGGATTCTTCCGTCGCCATGCTTGGCGCTTCAGCAGGTGCAGGCGTCGAAATCGTTGGAGCAGGAAGAACAATGCAGAGTTAGCTGACAGCAGATCAGTTTGTCTCGCTATAAAATTGAACCCGATAAGCAGTAGTATCAAGCCAGAATGATCAATTTGAAGAACATACTGAAAGTTTTGGTTAATTTTTGAGATTTTATACTAACACGGGAGGAAAATCTCAACAATTTTGAGGAAAAAATAAGCAAACGGCAAGCAGCAGAATAGAGCTGGGAGCATGAGACGTCATCCATGGCTGCTAGCCTACTTGCTTGTGGCCGCTCCAGTAGCTGGCCAGCTTAAGCAAATCGCAGCTTCCGCCCACGGCGGATAGCACAAGTCGCAATAGCACAGGTCCAGTTCACTTAAAGACAATAGTACACGAATGTGATAGCTAGCTATTTTTTTTTCTTGATTGATATTTGAATGGATATTCAGATTGATAGAAATGTGATCCATGCAGGACATGGCCGAATTGGTCTGCATTTCGAGCTATGAATTATAGAAGGAGATTAGTCTGTTTTTATATCAAAATAACTCCATTGCCTTAACGGGTACTCCCTCCGTCCGCAAATAAATGTACTTCTAGCCTTGTCTTAAATCAAAGTTAGTAAACTTTGACTAATTTTATAGAAACACATAGCAATATTTATGATTCTAACCTGTAGATACGTTTTCGAATTTAGTTTCATAATATATCAATTTAAGATAATATATGTTGTTATATTTATCTATAAATTTGGTTAAATTTAATAATATTTAAATAAAAAATAGAAGTACACTTATTTACAGACGAAGGGGGTATGTCTATCTCCTTGTGTCCTTGGAACACGTCCATAATATCACCAACTTTATCAGGTCTAATCATATGTTGACCTCTTATGAATTCTTGGCTACATCATTGTCGACCGATAATTTACTTGCATTAGAAATTTGATCATGCCATTTAAACCACATCTGACAAGAAGCCATGAGTAGATCGCACGAATAGGCAAGGACAAGATCAGAGTGTTGCAAGGAGTGAGAAGGTATTTTAATTGGAAGCAACGAAGTTGGAACGTTCGGGATCACAACAGCAACATGTCAATACATATCGGATGCTCAAACTACCTGCTTAGATGCTAAAGAAGTTTTTTGTGTTAACTTGACTATGCAATCGAGCATTCACATTTGGGTGGAGTTCGGCTTCTTTTGGGTTGTAGATTTTGTTCTCGCTATCCCATCGCGGCAATGATCCAGTGAATGAGAACGACACGTGCAAGAAACCACAAATACAACTAAAATTAAAATTCAAGAAAAATATGATGTTTTATGTTAAGTAAATACATAATGTATAATTTTTGTGCATTTTATATTTATAAGTGGGAGCCGTAGCAACGCACGGGCATTCAGCTAGTAACTACTAGTATTCGTAGTAACAAGGAAGAGAACCTGCCTGCAAATAATATAGGAGGTCGCGTTCAGGTCGGATCCTTTGCCCTTGGCAACAGAGTCCCGGTCGGATCGGTAATCCCAACCCAGCTTATCCCTTGGATGGAAATCGGAAACCAATTTGGTGGCTGCCAGAACGGACAAATCGAGATGAGGCTGGATTGTCGGGGGGTGCCTGGGGGCGGTCAGGTACGGGATCCCCCCACGAAGGCTCACGGGAAGAGTGGAATTGGGGGTGGGTCGTCGCCGGTGAGAGCTAACAGCGAGTTCAGCGACAGAGGACGGCTACGCGTGACTGGCGCGGTAGTGGGCTAGAGAGAATTGGGAAGGGGGGAAACGCATCTCTGAGTCGGCATGTATCGGTGGAGCCGATGACTGCCTAGCGCCGGCCGGCGTCGAGCGGAGCGGCGAGGGGGTCATCGGTTCGCCCGCAGGGGTTAATTCGTGGGCTGGCTTTGATTCGGACCACTGTATAGTCATATTATAAGCTATATACACTTTTAGTCCCACATCTTGCTTTATAAGAATATTTAGTCTAATATATTAGAAAGTGAGCAACATTAGTCCCATAACTTGTATGCCAAGAGCATTTTAGTTTAATTTGACTGAAATTTAGCAAGTTTGACTAAATTTCTCCACTTATGGTGTGGCAATTTTTTAAAATAATCCTTATATATTTTTCTTTAGTATTTGTGTCTTTGTTACGGACTGACAGGCAGGGTCCACATATAATTAGATGTGCAAATAAAATAATTAAAAGCCTAGAAACGTTCGCGGTTCAAACTCAACACCATTGAGTAGCTATATACCGCACAAGCCACTACACCAAAGCAGCTGTTTCTACTTTTAAGGATGTAATTATCTTTATACTAATATAACTTAAAACCACAGACGCACGTATGCTCAACTGTCAGCATAAATCTTTTTTACCAAATTATTTTGGATTAAAAAGTTTCTTAATCTTTTTATCAGCATACACTCACATAAAAATGCTCGCGTGTGTACAAATTATTTCGGATTGAAAATTTGTATCTTTTTTGAGAAATATTTTACAACTTTAGAACACGTATTTTTGAATATCCAAAAGAAAGTCTACATATCGTTTGTATGTACACTCAATCAATCAAGCTTCACTTCACTCTGTATGTATACCCTAGTGAGCCAACAAGAGCTAATTAGCTTGTTGTGTGGATGATACGAAACTCAGCCTAGAAATAATATATAATAAAGAAGCGTTCTCAAAATTATTGCATATCCTTATGTGCTCTAGTGGCCAAGCTTGAACTTTAGTACTCCCTCCGATCCATATTAGTTGACTCACATTGTTTAAATTTGAATGAATCTAGACACTATTAAGTATATAGATTCATTTAAATTTTAATAAATCTAAATTAATTAATATGGGTCGGAGAGAGTACTAGATCGTGAGGTCGATTTCTACTGGTGTAGGTAAATTCTTTTATATTTGTTTTCTTATTTGTACAACCAGGCTTGTCAGGCTGCGGAAAGGTCACAAGCGTAGAGATAAAGTTCAATGCCACATTTGACCTATAGGTGGACAAATTTGGTTAAAATCGCGGAAATTCGATTGAAATAGACTAAAATGCTTTCGGACTGCAAGTTGTGGGACTAATTTTGCTCACTTTGCAAGATGTGGAACTAAACGCTCCCACGATGCAAGTTGTGGGACTAAAAATATATATACCTCTATTATTATATTGATTAAAAAATAAAATTAATTACTTCCTTCTATCAAAATTAGTTATTGTAAATTTGTCCAAGTTTAGTAAACCTGCTACAACTACAACTAGTTTGGATCAGAGGCAATAACAAAATAGTTTAAAATTTACAAAATATGCATTTCAAAAATATGAAAAAAAATTCTACATAACAAAAAATGCACGTACAGTAGAAAATGTTCATGCATTTTTTAAAAAGGTTCAGAAAGCGTTGTTCATGTTGTTTTAAAAAGTATTCATGCATTTTAAAGTGCTCTTGCATATGAAAAAAATAATAGTACATCTTGACAAGTACATTTATGTTTGTAGTAAAATGTTCACAAATTTTCAAGAAACGTTCACCGGTGCAGGTGGGTGCTTCAGTGCTTGAGCTATTTTTTACGTCCAAAACTTGGAGATTCATGCTTTTTTTGGCATTACTTGTATTAATTTAAGTAAGATTACAAGATGGACCAATTTGATCCTCTCCGATCAATAATCAATAGTGGAATCGTGGATATCTATAATGATTCTCACACATTCAACGAAGATTATTATTGATTGAACCATGATATTGAGGATTCAAATCATCATGTATCCTATTCTCTTTGTCTCGGGATATTTTACTTGTCCGAGATTTAACCGTTTATATCATTATACCTAATTCAATCTCATTACTTACAAATTCTCTTTACTCGTATTGTGATATAATATCTCTATGACTAAACTCATTAGTCACTTTCATGCAAGCTATTCATGATATTGTGTTATCGAGTGGGTCCAGAGATACCTCTCTCTCACATGGAGCGACAAGTCTCTGTTTTGATTCACGCAACTGAACAATTACTTCTCGAGATATCTAAAATACACCTTTTATGATCATCCTATTATGAGGTGACGGTTGATTTTCCTAAAGTATTATTTCGATGCCAGTAAGTAACATGATTTCATGTTCTAAGAAATAGGATACTTGATATGAAAAAGCTTTAACAATTTGAACTTAGTGACACAATCAAATTGCTATGCTAAGGTTGGATATATCCAAGGTTAAAAAATCGGCAAACGCTAAGCGAGAAGTGAGGCACCGATTAGAGGAATTGTAGCTTAAGCACAACTTAAGCATTATGTGCGGATGCCATAGGAGGGGCATCTGGTTGCAATTTTAGCGTATACAAGCTCCAATCATTCTTTAATCTTGGCCTAGTGTGACAATATTAGCCTAGTAAGGCCCATATAAAACCCTAGCCTGCTCAACTCAATTTGAACCATCTATATTCGTTTATCTTTCCCGTCCATGTACCCTCTTCTATATTTTTGTCTCATTTGCTTCCTTCCAAATTACGCATCAATAGTCGCAATGCCCTTTCGACAGCTCCTCTCCATGGATTCCCTGCCTCCACGCCTACCTCGCCTGCCTCCCTAGCTTTGTCCCTCCTTTCCTTCATCTGTCCTCCTTCCCTGCCATGTTTCCTCTACTAGATTCTAGGATGAGCGCACAAGGTCGCTTAATCGAACGCTTAGGCCAAAAGCGAAGTGCAAGACCACTGCCCAACGCTTATGTAACCACACATGTGTAATATTTCTAGTTGATAAAATTATAGCATAGAGAATGCAAATTTATCATGAACACAAAATATGATAATAACAACTTTATTATTGCCTCTAGGGCTCATTTTCAATAGCCGAGCCTCCAAATTAGTGGAAGAAATTCGAAGACCATATCCCTAGTGTGGATCATCCCCTCTCCACATATGGTGTTGAAGGAAGCATCGCAAGAGAGGGACCATCTAAGGCTCATTTTCAATAGCTGAGCCTCCAAACTAGAGGAAGAAATTCGAAGACCAGATCCCTAGTGTGGATCAGCCCCTCGCCACACATGGTGTTGAAGGAAGCATCACAAGAGAGGGACCAACCCGCATGAGACTCCATGAGAGTGAGAAGAAGAACCAAACACAAACAATAGATGAACGAAGAGGTCGCTGGTGTGAACTGAAGAAAAGGACATGGATTTATTGGAAAGGAGAAACATGATCTACTATTGGTGTAAGTGTAACGGCTAACCACTAGCTCATTGTCGCCGAAGCTGCTAGACAAATAGGATATCAAAGCCGACAGAGCTGATGAGCCAGAGGACGACACGCTGGAGGGGATCCAGATCCGTCGGTGTTAGGCTACTTAACGAAAAAGCAGACATAGCTGCAAAGACGGACACGTCATCACAGGGTGGAATACAAAGTGGTGTGTGGTAACGAGATATTCTCCCTCCCCTCTGGCCAGTAGAGTCGATAGAGGGGAGTGGGAGAAGGAGCGACAAGGATTCCAAGGGCTAGAGGAGAGGTCAAGGACGGGAGTTAGGGGAATAGTCAAATCCCGGACGCCCATATAAGATCGGTCGATCCTGGGGAGGAGGGCAAGAAGAGATGGTTAAGCCTCGTGTGAAGACAAATGTGATTGGGTCGGTGGCCAACGTTGTTAGCAAGAGGTGGTCAGTAGGAAGGGGCGGCGAGGGAGACACTGTCCGTTATGTCCTCCCCGTGAACACCATTCCAAGCCATACCATGATCCCCAACTAAGATGTTGCACTAGAGGAGCGTGTAACCGACGTTGCCACCGACGAGGTGGAGGGGAGAGGAGATGAGTGTGAAAGAGCGCGACTGTAGGGGGCTAGGGTTTGGTTGTGGGGGCATGTTGTCTTTAAATATTATGGTGGGATGTCGGTTGATATTTCAGTTCAAGATGCACAGACACACCTTCACGTCGTGGCGGTTCATTGGATAGCTCAAGCAGCCACCCTTACAAGCATGAAATCCGCTTCAATATACACACTTTATTTCAAATTATTTGAAGATCTAGTTTAATTATAAGTTAAATATTTTAAAGTTTGATCTACAGAAAATGTGTGGATGACAAATGAGAAAATACTTTTAGAATGTCCCATGTTAACATGACACCTGCACCGGTAACTTTGGCCGTTTGAGATATTTACAGAGTATCCAGCTTGCACTTTTGAATGATCTCAAGCTGTTAGATTAAGGGAAGAGCACTATTGCATAATCTTATGTTCTTTCAGGGGCTATGCCAATGTACAATGGCAAGTAGTATATGCGACGAATGATCCGAAGAATCTCAAACTGTTGCAGCTGGAGGGACTTTCCCCCCGCCATTGCCGATGCTTCCCCGGCCGCTGCTCCTCGGGTCGCTACCACGCAAACGTTCAAAAGTCCAAAATCAGCACAGCTCAGCAGCCCACGTGTAAAGTGATCGACTTTTTTTTTGAGGGGGTGGTCGACTAGTATAGCATTTTAGTTTTTCTCCTTTTGAAAAACAAATACCCCAGGCAGACAAGGTGGCCCGTGAGTCACTCGTCCTCTCCTTCCCCGGCGCTTCCAGTCGTTCCAGATGGCGATGGCTATGCGACGCGCGGCGGCGCTCGGCGCCCGCCACATCCTCGCCGCCTCGGCCTCCGCCTCCTCCCGCGTCATCAGCCGCCGCCACGTACGTCCTCTTTTCCCCCGCCCCACTCGCCTAAGCTCCTCCTTCATACCCCTCGCCCTCCCGCCGGCACGGGGAAGATCACTTCCCGACTTCCGTGCTCTTGTGCTCACTCCTTCGAGGATTCTATTTTCGTGGCTGTCTGGGTGCGCAGATGGGCAGCGTGAACGCGGGCGCGGCGATGGAGAAGATCCAGGCGGCGGGGCTGCTCAGGACGCAGGGCCTCATCGGCGGCAAGTGGGTCGACGCCTACGACGGGAAGACCATCGAGGTAAATACTAATACCCTTCCGCCATCTTACCGTATTGCTGTTTCTACGGAGCTTGTGATTTGGCGCGGTGACTTGGAGGTGAATTAGCGGTTATTGCTGGGTGGTGCTCCGAGATTCCTTGTGGTATGTGATGAGTGTGGAGTTTTGGTGCCGAATCCTTAGTTTATTGTGATTCTTCCCGTGCAAGTATTAGTCGTGTGTCCTTGGCTTGTGGACACACTGTATGCCCGTGTAGGCATTCAGGCGAGCAGGTTATGGGCGGCAGTGTAAGACTCTTTGGTGGAGTGTGGTAAACAGAATTATGTACTCCCTCCGAGGCTCCGATCCATATTAATTGTCGCAAAATCGGATGTATTTAGACATGTTTTAGTACTAGATACATCTAATTCCGCGACAAGTAATATGGATCAGAGGGAGTACTTGTTTTCAACATGTTTTGGACGCTAGGGAGTCTGACGAGAGGAACACATAAATTAGGTTGTGGCACCAATTATTAACAGGAACCAGTATTAACTATTAAGATGGGGAAGCTCCATCAATGTCATTTATGATAAACAACACGCTTACTGATGCATCTATGAGTTCTGAATATGTTGGTTGGCCTTTTGATCCCATTCCTAGGACGTTAGTGCTACTCCCACCATCTCGAATTAGATGTCGGAGATTTGTCTAGATTCGCATGTATTTAGAATCTCCGACATCTAATTTGAGACGGGAGTATTAAAATTTCCTCTTGCCTGATAAGGGTTGGTCCATAGGGGGCTAATCTTAATTCTTTAGTATGGCCGTATCCTGTATTAGCATCGTATGCCTTGATACCACCGCGGTAGTCATGAAAATATGTTGCAACTTAGGTGGTCTTGCCCCTTTTCAGTTTGCTGCCTAGGCTATTTCTGTGAAGTATACTGGACAGTGTGAAAAATCAATGAAATGTTGCCACTAGAATACCTCTACTCACTTTTCATATCAATTCTCTAATCCATGTTCTCGTAGGTGCAAAATCCAGCAACTGGCGAGGTCCTTGCAAATGTTGCCTGCATGGGCAACAAGGAAACATCTGATGCAATAGCTTCTGCGAACACTACGTTTTATTGTATGTCTAACGCACCACAGCATTCAATTTTTATGCTTGCATGCTGATTGAATAACGTTTTGTTAGTGCCATGGTCAAAACTTTTGAACTTGCTCATAATCTTAATATATGCAAATTAAATTGCTTCTGCTTCTGGAAAATTATCAATGGAGGGAATGTTATGAATCAATTGAACCTTCGCTCAACTAAATATCTTCTGCATATTAGAAAATGCTTTCTACCTTGCCTACGTGTTCTATTGCTATATAATACAGTTAATACTAGCACCTTTGGTAGTTAGAATGAATCTCATAAGAAAATCAATACCACTACACTGCCTCCATGTGAGGTGAATATGTGATGGTTGTTTTGAAAATGTTCATTTCAAAATATGTAGTATATGCTCTCTTTGATGGACATGCAAACCTTCCTTATCTGAATTAAGTTTAGTTATGGTTTTCAATGCCTGGAAGGACACTTGTCACCACCTCATATAAAAAAATAGGGGTTACTTTATTTTGTCGTTCTATAAATGTTTGTATGCCTAGGCAATTCTTTTTTTCTTTGTATATTTGATTATAGGTACTTCTGCATGTACTAGTTCTACTTTTCGTTACTCCCTCTCACCCTTTCCTTTTTGTAGCTTGGAGCAAACTCACTGCTAGTGAAAGGAGCAAGGCACTAAGAAAATGGTATTTTGTATGGATCAATGTTAATAATAGCATGGATATCTTGTTGTATTACCTCGACCATTCTTCTCACTATGTATATTCAACAAAGGCATGATCTACTTATTTCACACAAGGAAGAACTTGCACTTCTCATGACACTGGAACAGGGGAAGCCTATGAAAGAAGCTCTTGGGGAGGTACTTACTAAAATCTTGGACTGATATTAGTTAGCTGGATGTCATCATAAAGGGTTGTGGTAGGCTGATTGTTGCTAATCATTAATTCAGGTGAATTATGGTGCAAGTTTCATAGAATATTTTGCTGAGGAAGCAAAACGTGTATATGGTGATATTATTCCCCCAACCCTACCTGACCGCAGAATATTGGTTCTGAAGCAGGTAATATGCTAATAGCTTTTCAAAACTTAATTGTTCCTGTGCCTTGGGTTAATCATTTAACCCTCCATAAATCCATTACCTCTATATCTGTTTAAATTACACCATCAGTTTGTACAGTCCATCTTTCATTTTGTCAAGAAGTTTTTCCTTTTTTAGGTACTAACAATCTTTTGTACTGCTACAAATTTCTCATACATTTTCTTGACCTGATGCACTGAATATATGGTTGCGTTTTGATATTTGGCTACTATGGCTACTTTTACATGTGAGGTAAACATGATTTCATAACGATTATTTTCTACAGCCTATTGGGGTAGTTGGAGCTATTACACCATGGAATTTTCCTTTAGCGATGATAACCAGAAAGGTTTGAAGCAAAACATTACACTTCTCCATTTGTTAAGATGTCCAAACGAAAAGCAACTATTGTTGTGCATTTTCTTATACATGGTTTGGCACAGGTTGGACCAGCATTGGCTTGTGGATGCACTGTCGTTGTCAAGCCATCAGAGTTCACACCTCTGACAGCATTAGCTGCAGCAGACCTTGCTCTTCAGGCTGGAATACCTGCTGTAATTCTCTCAAGTTCTCTACAATTCCGACCATATTTGTGTATGAGTGTATTTATTCTGTTTTGATATTACTGCACCTGTCGAAGTTCATGTTTCAAAATGAAGTACTCCCTCCGATCCAAATTAAGTGTCGAAGATTTAGTACAAACTTTGTACTAAAACATTACTAAATCACCGGCACTTATTATGGATCAGAGGGAGTACTAATTTCTATAATGACTAATGTAAAGTAAGGAGTTAAAACCAATGATGTTCTGCGCTATCAACGTTATGTGCTCAGCTACTTAACAAATTTGATTACTCCCTCCGACCCATATTAGTTGACTCACGTTTGTCTAAATTTGGATGAATCTAGACACTATTTAGTATATAGGTTCATCTAAATTTTGATAAATCTAAGTCAACTAATATGGGTTGGAGGGAGTACTAGATTTTTGGGCCATCTTACTTATTTTGAGAAGTAAGCTATTATACCATAAACCCATCATAATTGCAATCTCGCAAAACTCATTAAGGGAAAGACCAGGTTTCAGGTACAGTAGGACAAGTTGCAATTTCCATCTTTTACCTACACCTGCCAAGTTGTTTCTCTATTACTGTTAAACGAAATTCATTGCATATATTTCGGTCATGTTCCTTTGTCCAGGGTGCACTGAACGTCGTGATGGGTAATGCTCCTGAAATAGGTGATGCACTAATGCAGAGCACACAGGTTTTATTTCCTTCTGTTTTTGCAATATTAACTTTTGGCATGTGTTAGGCAGGAATGATTGTGTTTTACATGATAACATGTTCTATTTTATAGGTCAGAAAGATTACATTCACGGGATCAACGGCTGTGGGTAAAAAACTCATGGCTGGATCAGCAGATACTGTGAAAAAGGTATGTACTGAGAAACTTCTTGTGGAGAAATTACTGTGTGAGTCCCGGAGTTTGGACACTGTTAAATACTCTGAAGTTTAAAGTTCGCATCCATGCTTAGATCTTCTTCTCTTTAGGACGCATCCGATGTTCTTATTCATGCTTAGGTCCTCCTGCTAGGACACATCTGATTTCCGTATGGTCTGTTTTCTTTTTCCAAGGAAACACAATGCTTGCATTTTAATGGTATGCTACTATCGTGTTGCTTTTCCATTTTGACTTTTTTTTGTTGGAATTTTGGACATTATATATCTCACATGGTTACTTTATTTCTTAATCACAATGTTTCTTCAAAGCTGTTATTGCTCCATTTCATTTTACTACATTTCATCATTGATGTTCACAAGAATAATTCTCCTGTAGGTTTCTTTGGAACTTGGTGGGAATGCACCTTGCATTGTTTTCGATGATGCAGATATCGAGGTGGCCGTTAAAGGCAGTGTAAGTAAAAGTTCCGTTTCTGCAACTTTTCTGGGGCCACTCTTAGTATTCCACTAGCATACAGACCAATAAGATTAGTTCTCTAAGTAGATTCATAATAGCTACAATGAGTTTGTACATGATGTCGAAGACTTGTTGGATCTATTGTTTTCCTAAATTTTGTGGTTTTAACATTATAACTCAGATGCTCTGTTGTCTTAGGTCAATGTACATGTATGTAGGGTTTTTTACTCTCTCTTCGCTGAGCTGCTAGGTAATGCAGCTGCCTTGCCTGGCATATTTGGTAGTGCATATAGTAGTCCCCTTTCTCCCCTCCCACCCCCAAACAGCACATGTGTTCGTTATAGTCACAATTGACCATGACCATCCTTCAACCACATAGGAGAAGGAAATGATAACACTGATTCCTGATCCAAGTGCAAAAATTAAGCATCCTATTTTTCCATAGGTTTGTCAGCCTAGGAGGCTAGGACTCATTACTACTGCCAGTTCAAACACTGTAATTATCCTTTAGTTCTGTCTACACTTCACTGCATGGAAGGTTTTCTGTTTGCATGCAAGGAGGATATGTCCATTGGCCTTCAATTACTGAAGAAAAAACAGCTATTATAATGATTCAAATTAAGCACAAAAACATAATGGCAAAGTGCATAGCCTGTTTGAAACAACAAGAGTGAAGAAAATCTTAAAAAGTCTAAAACATCACAGGGAAAAGACATATCTGCGTTACTGTTCTAGAGGATAACATCGACATTGACAAAAAATAGGAACATTGTTTTCTCGAGAATGGCTGATTCAAGTTCATTTAATATGTATCACTTTGGAATTACAGTATGATGCACATTTACCATTTCCATTTTTGTTCAGCTTGCTGCCAAGTTTCGTAACAGTGGACAGACATGTGTATGTGCAAACAGGATACTGGTGCAAGAAGGTATACGGATCACTTATTTCATGTAGGTGTTACTGGGTCCTCATTGTTCCATTATAAAGTGCAGTTTATATATGTAGGTATTTACGAAAAATTTGCAAGTGCATTCGTCAAGGCTGTTCAGAGTTTGCAGGTTGGCAATGGGCTAGAAGAGAGTACATCCCAGGTATGTAATCGTGTTAAGTTTTAGCTGGCACATATTGAGCTACATAATTTAAGCTGGGTGTTTCTTTTGGTAATTGCTTAGATAATATTCTCTCATGTAATGCATGAGTTATAAGGATGCCTAATTTTACAGTAATCAGGTCTCTTTGGATCGAAGAACTTTCATAGGAATTTTGTAGGATTTCAAATTTTCTAGCAAGAGGTTATAGTAGATCACATGGAAAAATCACTCTGTGTCTTGCATGAGCCTTCTCTCCTCAAATCCCTGTGGAGCATCCAAAGAGCCAGTTTTACAAATTCGTGTCAGATTCCACAAGCCACAATATCTGAATCCTATGTTCTTCCTATTCCTTTATTTTTAGAATCCTGCGATCCAAAGAGGCCTTTATTATTTGACCTCCCTGCTGCTTCATAATGTATAATGTTTGTGATCTGCTTTGTTCTCTTCTTTTTTTCCGCCTCATCTTAGGTCTTACAGTTCCTTTCATGTGCAGGGTCCTCTAATCAATGAAGCTGCTGTTCAAAAGGTTCATATTTTGTACTTGCAGTTGCAGTAATTTCTTTATATTCTCTAGCATCTTTTTTCCTCTTTGCTCTAAAGCAGCCCTCACATGCTTTATTTGTTTTTTCTGTTCTCCTGTAGGTAGAGAAGTTTGTAGGTGATGCTACTTCAAAGGTAATCTTGGAAGACCATAACATGTGCATTTTTTATATTGAAATTAGAAGGGTGGTTCCAAGATCTATAACTACACCAATTCCTACCCCAGATGGATTATCTTTTGTGGTTCTTAAAACCATGAATCAGAAAGTAGAAAGTACTTGGTTGAGAAACTGTAACTTTCGCGACTCCAGTTAACCCCACCCTAACTTGCCCCCATCCACAGACCCCAAAAAATACAATTCTATACGAAAAGCTTGTCTGTTTTTTAATTTATACCCTAAAGTCTCCACTTTTGTTTTGCAAAATATTGAGTTTTTCATGGCAGGTTCTGGTTAGTTGAAACCCTAGTTGAGCTGGTTTCTAGATTACATTCCTGGAAAATGATAGCATGGTGCTTGATTGCTGCAGTTGAAGTCAGGACCTTGTTTGCTTTCATGTGTCAGCTGACCAATTCTCTTTGCAACTGCGTGTAAAGTATCTCCTTAATCCTTCCGTAGGGTGCCAACATCATGCTGGGTGGTAAAAGGCACAGCCTTGGAATGTCATTTTATGAGCCAACTGTGGTAGGAAACGTCAGCAGTGATATGCTTCTTTTCAGGTAGAGTCCAAATTTGACATCATAGCCCTCTTGTTTCAATGAATAGATTTTCTTTTCATGTCAATAGATGAGCAAATCCTTGGGCCAGTCCTTTGCAGTTTACAATCATGTGTTAATACTACCTTTTGCTTCAGGGAAGAAGTTTTTGGTCCAGTTGCACCACTTATACCATTCAAAACTGAGGAAGAAGCAATTCAGTTAGCAAATGACACGAATGCAGGTTCATTATCTGGCCCAAGAGCACCTTTTGGATCTCCTTATTTTAAACTCCTTTATTAATGAAAATGGCAAATAATTTGCCTTGTTTCGAAAAAAAAAAAAATGGCCCAAGTGCACCTTTTGGATCTCCTTATTTTAAACTGACAGAAGTACATGTTAAGCCCTTTAACCAAAGACTTGAGTGGAACATAATCTACAGGGTAGGGGGCAGTCATCAAACGTTTGTATAGGATGATACAACATGGATATATTTCTAGATACTGGAAACTATATTCTGTGATGTATGAATTCCTCTAATGGTTTAGTATAATCATCTTAAAAAACTAAGTCTTGGTGTAGGGATATGTTTTTCTTAAAAATGCTGAAAGTTGCATCATTGTTCTTTTTTGCATTAGAGTATGCGTAGCCTCATTATCCATGAATGTTACAGGCTTAGCCGCATACATGTTTACAAAGAGCATACCCCGCTCATGGCGTGTCTCCGAAGCTCTTGAATACGGGCTTGTGGGTGTGAACGAGGGATTGATTTCAACAGAGGTAACAGAGCGCCAAATGGAAATTACTTAATTACCTGCTTCCTGGCCTACAGCGTATTGATATATTTCACATAATTTCCAGGTAGCGCCATTCGGCGGGGTTAAGCAATCTGGCCTTGGACGAGAAGGATCGAAATACGGCATGGATGACTACCTGGAGGTTTGTGTACAAACTTGTAAGCTAGTTTCGACTTTAGTCGGTGCTCATTTGCTCAACCGCGGTTGCAGATCAAGTATGTATGCATGGGGAACCTGAGTTAGTGCTTGAAGCTAGCCTTTGCTTCCACCTGAATGAAGATGAACCAGGAACCTGCTGGGGCGCTGGTGCTGGTGCACTGTCAGGTGTATCGGAGGATTCGAGGGGATACTCAGTTTTAATAAAAGAGTACCGTGGAGGTTCCTGGAGAACATAGTAGAAGGTAGGAATGAAGAGAGTAAAGCCGTAGCAGAATAAAAAGGTTGAATGAGTTGTAAATGATGTTAACATACATGGTGGCTTTATCTCAGAATTTTGTACTGATCTATCGCGATGTTCATTTAGCATACGCATATGAGTTTTAATAATGCCGCAGCCAGTGTTTTATGGTAAACATATAGCTGATGCATCATGAATCAGAGTGTCACAGATCATCGGTAATATCCTGCTCGTGCCTAGTATTGGTTATGTGTATATTTTCATGACGGATTCAGTAGTAGCAATTGATGTTGTCAATGTTGGTAATCCCTTTCTGAGCTGATCATCAAGATAATTGCTGGCACGGACACCGGCGATTATCGATCATCTTCAAACAACACCAAGTTGGTTACAGCAGCAGCTGCAAAATTTAAGACTTGTATGCTAAACCAGCGCTGATTGATTGGTCAGATGCAATCTGTACAAATCCATAGTGCGTGTGGACCCCACTGACAAGAGTTTTAGTTGGGAGTCGATTTGCATCGGCCGACCTAGAGTCCGAATCCGGTCGAACTCTTCACGATGTTCCCCTAGTTCAACTAGGGACGAGTGTATGTAGCACATATTTGCGAGCGTCATTGTTTTGGAAAAAACAATCTAAGCCTAGAACCAGAACGCATCCGGACGAGGAGATCCATCGACATCTATCATAGCCAATGCGCAAGTACATGAGGAAGATACACGAGCGGTGGAGGGCCCTGCACCGACAGAACTTGAGAGAGGAGTAATGGTACCCTAACAAGACAACGCGTCTCAGTTTCAACAATTCGGCTAAATTCGGCTTAGACGGTGGTGATGATGCAGGCTAAACAATGTAGTATCAGTAGAAGTGCGACTCCAATGCTGAGCAAAGGAAAAACAGTGACTAACATTGCCGTTTCACGCATCCCAAGAAAACATCTGATGTTCTTTGTTATTTAGGTTTTTCTGTTGCTATGCAACTTTATATATTCTTACATTCTCCTATCATCCTAAGATACGAGATGACTTCTGGAAAGTCCTTTTGGCTCCCGAGCACCAGTGCTCTCTGCGTATTTAAAGAATTAAAAACTGCATTTCTAAGTTTCAAAAAAATCTTAAAATAAACTCCTAAATGTAGCTAATGATGTATCCAATGAACCTGTAAAATCTCAATTTAAAATGTTTTGTATTCTGAACTACACAAAAAAGATAAAGTCTCATTGTTTTTTGATTTGAAATCACTATATGTTTAGATCTACAATTTTGTCATTTTTGTTTAGCTTAAAACACATATTATTTTGAATTGAGATTTTGCATGCCTATGGTATACATCTTTAACCACATTCTAATTCTTTTTTAGAATTTTAACTCATAAATATGATTCATTTTATTTTTTTAAACCGAGAACACGGGTGCCCATGTGCACCAACTCTCTCCCCGATGACTCCTTTGTACCAAGATTTTATGTGAATGTAAGGTTCATCTATGTGCTCTTTCAGAACAGTTGTTGATCTCCTGTTGTCTGCATTTTAGATCAGCATTGTGTGGCAAGCCATGCTTCATATGCGAGAAAACCGCATCAACGGTCCTAAATGTTTCCAAGTTACGTTAGTTTGGTTCCTAATCTTTGAAATGGAATATCTAAGTCCTAATTGTTTATAAGTGCTGCACGCGAGGTCCTAACCGGCTTGTCAATCCCCATCCCCAGAACTTCTCCCCACCTCTTTTAGCTCTCCAGCTCCTACTCAACCCCCATGAGTGCCACATCGAACTCATCTGAGTGGAATCGACCGAGGAGGAAGGCGGCTTCTCCATTCCCATCGAAAGAAGTTGCAGTAGCTTCTCTCCCGCTGTCTCTACCAACAGGGCGATGCTGTTGGTGCCATGTGAAGAAAATATGCCCTAGAGACAAATAATAATATTTATTATTAGCATATTTCATAAAGTTTATGATTAAGTTTTATATCATCCTATAACTGTATTGAATGGAAACGTTAATTCATGTGTGATATATAAACAACCAGGAGTTCCCAGTGAAACTCTAGTCATTGGTTCATTGGTCAACGAATAATCAAGATTTTCTGATCATGTTGGTGCCTCGGTATTAATTGACAATGAAGCCATCTCATTGGAGAATGAGATGTTGAACATATCCTATCTAATGTACCGTGAAATGATCATGTCACATAGTTCAAATTGCGATGATTAGAAAACATAGTGACTCATTCCTTAGAACGTGAGACCATATCTAATCACTCTCGGAAACGTATCTATAATTTTTTATGTTCCATGCTTGTTTAGTATCTACTTTGCTTTGCTTTGTCTACACTTTGAGGTGTTTTTATATGTTTTTTAGACTAACCTATTAACAAGATTCCACAGTGTCAATTGCCGTTTTTTTTTCTGTTTTTGGTTTCAGAAAAGGCAGAAAATTCTCGAAATTGGATGGGATAAAAGCCAAAGTCAATATTTTACCGTGGGGAACACGAAGCCAGAGTACAAGACGGAGGGGAGCCACCAGGGGCCACACCCCCTGGCCGCGCGTATAACCCTAGCCCACGCCTGGGGGGATGCGGCCGCCCTGGCTACCCCCTACCTCGCCTCTTCGCCTATAAAGACCCCCCGATACCAAAACCCTAAGTACCCGATCAATCTTCCACGAAACATTCTATAGCCGCTGCCACCATCGTCCCTAGATCGGGAGGGATCTGAAGCTCTTCCCAGCACCTGATACGTCAGAAACATATCTATAATTTTTTATGTTCCATGCTTGTTTAGTATCTACTTTGCTTTGCTTTGTCTACACTTTGAGGTGTTTTTATATCTTTTCTGGAACTAACCTATTAACAAGTTTCCACAGTGCCAGTTGCCCGTTTTCTTCTGTTTTTGGTTCCAGAAAGGCAGAAAATCAATATTCTCGGAATTGGATGGGACAAAAGCCAAAGTCAATATTTTACCGTGGGCGACACGAAGCCAGAAGACGAGACGGAGAGGCGCCACAGGGCGGCCATACCCCCCTAGGCACGGGTGGGCCCACCCCGCGCCTGGGTAGGGTGTGGCCCCCCTGGTGATCCCCTGGCTCTCCTTCGCCTATAAGAAGCCCCCGATGCAGAAACCCTAGGCACCCGATCAAAACTCCACGAAACCTTCTATAGCCTCCGCCACCATCGTCCCTAGATCGGGGGTCACGAGGTTTAATCTCGTCAATGCCCATTATTATGAGCTTGGGTTTTGGAGAAGATGGGGGTGCTGGAGATCACGGAACGGTTAACAGACAAGCAACCAGGGGACACGAGATTTACCCAGGTTCAGGCCCCCGGAGGGAAAACCCTACTCATGCCTGTCTGCTCTTGATTACGGCGGAACTGAAAGTTACAAGGGTGCGCAGATGCAATCTGGCGTGGAGGTGTGTATGCGGTGAGGTGAGAGAGATCCTCCTTGTCGTGTCCTCCTAGCCTTTATATAGAGGTAGGCAGGTCCCGGGCATAGATCGAGTCGGTTACAAGTTTAGGGTTTGTCCCTTTGAATATTCTATCTGTTCTAGTCTTGCTCTCCAAGGATCCGAAGATGTCATGGCTTGGGCCACCCGAAAATCTTCATGGGCCACGTTTATTATTGTGGGCCTTCCTTGGGATGGACCAGGTATGCTAATGTCGTGTACCCATAGGGTATAACCATGTCAGTAGCCCCCGAGTGTTTAGTCGAATCATAGATTTGGCTGAGGAATCTTCAATATTTCCGATGCAGTTGTTTCTATTTATCAGAGAAAAGAATGATTTTAGTGTGTAGGGATTGTTGATGCGTGAGCCTGACTCTCCTGGCGGATCAGGGCCAGTTAACTGTCTTAGGACAAAACAACACGATCTTCTTCAGATTCGAGTCCCTAGACTTGAACCCGGAACAAATGCTGGCGCAATTCGACTCAGGCCGTTGAGGTCTTACAGGAATCGAATCCCAGTAGATTTCGAATGATGTACCCAACGCGTCCGTCGGGATTTTCATCGTGCCTGTTGGCACGGATTTTTACTAGCAGAGCGCAGTCGGGTGCGTTACCAGGCCATCAGATGATATCTGTAGGTCTTATCTTTGCGTCGCAGACACAACATCCGAAATTTTCTCACCGCGGAGGTGTTTCGGGTGGCCAAGGAGGATGTTACTCACTTGGCGTTGATTGGGGAAAAGTTTTTGCATTCTAATCCGAAGGATCGCAGTCTTAGAATTCATAGGGTGCACGACCAGCGCTCCCTATGAGAGTAGCCCCCGAGTGTCTGTTCGAGTCGTAGACTCGAGCAAAGACTTTAATTCAGCCGTTGTTGGCTTCAGGTCCGTAGGACACAATTTTTTCGGATGCTTGAATCAATCCTCCCTATGGGAGTAGCCCCCGAGTCCATAGTGGAGTCGTAGACTCGACGTAGGACTCGAAGAATAGATCTTTAGTGTAGTACCTTATTCATGCCTCAGGTGCGCGGCCATCGCTCCTGATAGGAGTAGGCCCCGAGTAGTTGCCTGAATCATAGATTCGATTGAGTACTTTAGCTGTTTAGCTGAAGAT
Organism: Avena insularis; assembly: GCA_023614405.1. Lineage (NCBI taxonomy): Eukaryota > Viridiplantae > Streptophyta > Magnoliopsida > Poales > Poaceae > Avena > Avena insularis. The sequence goes on from CM042695.1 coordinate 94,740,171, forward strand.
TTGTGACCGTTGCTAGTGTGGTTTTGATGACGTCAGTGCTGACGATCGGTGACCTCAATCGTCTGCGGCGCCAGAGGTGACGTGACTGGATGAATGTGGGTCCCACTTTCTGACTTGGAGTTGACTGGTCATGTGCGACATGGCGAGTTTACGGCGTCTCCTCGATTTTCGTGCGTAGTGGACGGCGTGCGAGCGACGGTTCGCTGATGTGCTGACACATGGGCAGTTGGGTTTGACTCTGACGTTAGGGCTTCCAGATGAACGGTCCCTGTCCATCGTCTTCGTCCTTATAACTGTGGGGAAAACTGTAGTTTGTTTTCACCCTAGCCATTTGCTTTCTACTGCTTCCATTTTCTTGAGCTTTTCCCGTCGCGCGCTGGACGTTCTCCGATCATTCCCTTCATTGTTCTTGCGCTCGCACCGCCGCCGTCGACGCGACGTGATGGGGAAATCGAAGAAGGCCTCCACCATAGCAGGCACCAATGCTGCTGCCGGCGGCAAGAAGGGCACTGCCGCCACTCGTGTCACCGAAGGTGGGTGGCGGCACACGAAGACGCGCGAGGGTGACCCGCGCAAGCTTCGTGAAGCGGGTTTAATCCTGCAGGACAAGGAGGCCGTCAAGATCCCCGGTGATGAGGTAATTCCCCGTCCACCCGCAGGGTTTCGGGTCATGTTTGTTGCCTTTGTTCTTCGGGGCCTCTCGCTCCCAGTCCACGATTTTCTCCGTGGACTGTTGTTCTTCTATGGCATCCAACTCTACCATCTCTCGCCCAATTCTCTTCTCCACATCGCCTGATTCATCACTTTTTACGAGTGCTGGCTCGGTATCGAGCCACACTTTGGCTTCTTCAGGAAGCTCTATTCCGTGAAGAGGCAGTCCGGCTCCGATGGAGTTTATCCGATCGGCGACTGCATCATTTCCCTTCGATCCACTTTTCTTTTCTTCTCTTTTTCTATGTGTGAGTCCGTCTAGTACTGGCGGATGAAGTGGTTTTATATCCGCGACTCCACAGTGGACGGGCAAAACTTCGGCCTTGCCCCTTTCGACTCCACCCAGGAGATCTTGAAGAAGAGATCCTAGAAATATCATATTCTGGAGGGTGAGGTGGAGGAGATAGAGGAGCTCTACCGTCAGGTGGAGGCCCTCCAGGTGGTTCCGGAGAAGGAGGTGAACGGTGTGGACATCATCCGCACCTTCCTCAAACGTCAGGTGCAGCCACTCCAGGCTAGGGCACATCCGATGTTCCTTTATTCTGGCCACCACGACCCAACGAGAGTTATGGCTGAGGATCTCTCCAAGGGGGACCTCGACAGAGTCCTTCGGCCGCTGCTGAAGTACAAGTCCGACGAGGACATTCCGGGGAAATCGCGGACCCCCCCGTTCAGTGCCTCTCGACCAGTTCCGTAGGTGTAGATCTATGACGTGCGCGTAGCGCTTTTTTCGGGCGCTTTTCCTTGTAATTATCTGTTCTGAATGTTTGACTTCATTTTACAGGAGCTCAAGGTACCTGGCATGGTGCCTCCACTACCCGAACGGTTTCTGGATGCGCCGGACAATGAAGTTGTGGACTCCAAGTCCGAGCTTCCCCTGGCGCAGTCACCGACCGAGGAAGCCCCCGAGGCGAGCGAGGGGCAGACCTGAAAGTGGGCATGGAGCTCGAGCGAATCTTCGGATGCCTCGACTCCGCCGACGCCCCCGCCGTTCCTTGTCTGCCACAGTGCAGGTGACAGTGCTTCTTCTTCTCCCATCCCAGTCGTTCTTGTGCGGGATATAGCGCCGCAGCCGCCGGCAAAGAGGAAGAAGGAAGAGAAGAAAGGAAAGAGGGCCCTGCCTATTTTTGACTTGAGCGACATGGACTCGTAAGTGCCTTCGGATGCCTTGTGCTACTTTGTTTGTCTTCTTGTCTTTCTACCTTTGACTGGTGCTTTCCTTTGCAGCCACTCCTCTGAGGGCTCTTTTAGCGATGCCACTCAGTAGGCAGTAGGGGAGTCGAAGATGATGCCTCCTCCCTCTCAGACGGTGGCCACCTCTGGGGGCGCTGCTCCGAACCCCTCTCCGCAAGAGGCTCGAGTGATCATCTCCCAGAAGACTGCACTGGGACCTTCGAAGTCTCTGTCTGATCATGTAAGTGTTTTCTCTCTTGCTGTGGGGGGAGCCCCCGAGCCATATTTTCGTATGATCTGCTGATCTTTGCTTCCTTTCTGCGTGTCTCGAGGGGGAGCCCTCGAGTGTTTTTCATGTGTTTGATGTCTTGCTCGTTTCTTGGGCACAGCCCTTGAGCCCTTTTTCTCATACTTTGTTTCTTCTCGTAGCCCTTTGTGCAAGGTGAAAACTTGCTTGTGCAGCAGCACCTGGCACTAGAGGCCAGCATGCGGCAGCTTCAAGGTACATATTAAGTTGATCCTGTTCTTTTTCGTCTGCTTGCTAGCTTGTGAAGCTCATGTATGTTCTTGTTGCCTTTTGCATATGAGAATAACACTGCCCTCCGCGAGCTTGATGCTCTCAAAAAGAGCCTTGAGTGAGCAGTGAAGAAATCCGAGGATGCCGTTGGGGCGAAGGAGCGCCTCGAGCAGGAGCTAGCTGACGCATCCGCGGCTAAGGAGCGCCTGCATCAGGAAGCTAAGGATTGCGAGGAGTAGTTCGCCACTACTGCGGCTTCACGCGAGAAGGAGGTAGCCGAGTAGCTGATGGCTGCTGCCAAGGCTATTTCGGATGAGTGCTTTGCATGTTTTTTCTATTTCGGCTGCTTTGTCTCCCTTCCCTTATTCGATTCCTTTGTTGCCTTTTGCTCCAGATGCCTCGGGCATTGAATTCAATCGCAGCGCCTTGGAGCACGGGAGTGCTCTGGACGATGCCATCGCGGCGGTCGAAGATCGCTGCAGTACTGCCGCTGGCTCCCTTGCCAAGGCCAAGGAGATCCTCGGGCGCTTATACAAGGAGCTCGTTCCCAAGGGTGCTGCCCTTGAGGATGTCGACTCTTTGGCGGATGCGCTGTTAGCGGATGCGCCCGCAGCCTACAAGCGCAAGCAAAAGGGGATCAATGCTTCCATGGGCCTGGCCATGGCCATGGCGTCCGGGGCAGAGATGGATCTTCACCAGGTCACCTCCCAGATGCCAACGGCTCCCGACGGTTCCGAAGTAGCCTTCGCTCTCTTCGCTGCTCGCTGTAAGCGCTATGGGCCGAAGCTTATTGACCTTCTGGCAGAGTATGCGGCGAAGCAGCAGGAGGAGGTTAGGAGCAGGCATTCTGGCTCCGAGGCCACTCAGGATGCGACTGCTTAGGCTTAGTCGCCGTAGATGTAGGATAGTTGTCTTCTGCTTTTGTTGTAACATCTTGATGAACAATTTCCTGTGCCACGCAATGGCTTTTTGTTGTATATAATGAGCCTTTGAGTTGTTGCCTAGTCGTGTGTTGTTCATATCCTTGTCTGTTTTCCTTTAGGGACCTTTGGGTGAGGACCCCGTCGATACTTCGTCTGCTCCGCAGTTGCGACCATCTTTAGATGATGCGTTGCAGCTTGTTTTTCTTCATGACTGCGTCCGTAGTCTTGAGAAGGAGTTACTTGGCATCTGAGGAGAGGAATATCTGATGGGGGAGCTGCGGCAGTTGGCCGAGCAGTTGTAGTGTAAGTTTCTTTGAGCTGCTGCTCATTTTTGGATGCGCCTGTTTTGCGGGTCATCTTACTTTGTAGTTGTTGCAGGTGCCAACCTTGTTCCGAGGGATGAGAAGGAGCGTGTTGCAGTTCGGATCAACTGCTTGGCCCAACAAGATATGGAAGCCAGTGGCTTTTTCTGGATGGATCGCGACCATGCCACGGTCCTTGTGACTATGCAGGATCATGCTCATCAGGTGACGCGGGTGCTGCGGCAGGTGAAGACTTCCCTGGCGTCGATTCTGCACGTCATGTTTCCCCTTGATGAAGCGTCGTCGACTCTCTGGGGCTTGCTGGCGAAGTTTCGAGACGTGCGTCACGTCAAGGAGTTGGTGCAACACCAGTTAGTTGCGGGGGTGAAGGCCGCTCTTTCCCTCGTGCGGCTGCATCGCCCTGATGTGAATCTTGTGGCTGTGGCGGCTAGGCCGCCCCCTTGGCCAGATGGTGGCCTATGGGACATGTGCCCGCACTATGTAGCTGTGAGACAGTATGCCGAGGAGGTTGTGGATCTTTTTGAGCATCGTGCGCAGGTGATTCTTCAGAATAGGTAGGACCTGTAAAAAGATAGATGTAAAACTTGTATGTATTTCGACTGGGCGTGTTGTGCCCTTTGTTGTAAAGGTTGATTGTATTAGCACGTGGTGCTTGGTTGTATGCATGCCTTTTTTGTTAGCCTAACGTGATCAGCTACTCAGGTGTACATGCGTTATCCTTAGTCGACGAAGTCGTGAGGTGAGGGGGAGCCCCTGAGTGTGTTGTAGCATAAAGAAATGCGAGAAAAAGATAAATTTTCGAGCGAGACACTTAGCTTTATTCATATTGTAATGAGGAGGTACATTGTTCGGCTGAGTAGCCTTGGCTGAGTAGCCTTATTGAAAGTAAAGGGGGATAGCTAGGGGTAGAAGCGTCGCAGTTGTGCGACATTCCATGCGTTGGAGTATGTGACGCCAGACTCCACGTGCTTAAGGCGGTAGGCGCCACCTGGGATGACTTCGGTGACGACGTATGGTCCTTCCCAGGGTGACTCGAGCTTTTTCGGCCACTCTTGCTTGAGTCGTAAGATGAGGCCTCCTTCGACGAAGAACCTTGGGCGCAGCCGACGGCTGTGATAGTTGCGGAGGCTCTGCTGGTAGACCGCCGAGCGAGCCGCGGCGATGTCGCATGCCTCGTCCAGTGTGTCGACGGTGTCTTCGAGTGCGGCCGTCGATTCAGCTTCGCTGTAGGCGACGACCCGTGGGGTCTTATGGCGTACTTCCGCAGGCAGTACGGCTTCGGCTCCGTGTTGGGAATATGCCCTAGAGGCAATTATGTATGATGAGATTTCCCATTGTATTCATAAAGATATTAAGTAGTCCTTGTATAAACATCTGATGTGTATCATTGAATATGTGATTCGGTTGTGGAACTATGCATTCATGTTGTTTGTACTAAATATCCTTGGTCATTGAGGTTGTGCTAGACACACAACTTAGACCAATGTTAAAGTTGGCTTGATGACTCGGTTCCACTTGTCATGGGCATGGAGATGTTATTCCAACTTACACAGACTAGGCTAAAGAGTTTAGCGAGTCGGATTGACCCATATTGAGGTACAACGAACAAGTTGTCATTTGTATATCTCAATCAATGTAATCCTTAGACCTGAGGTTGTTGCATAGTCCGAGTTGAGGATCACCGACTTAGGTTCATCAACGCTGATCCAGAATGGCGCTTATAAAGGTAGGGTTCGGGTCGACTGAGAATCAAGCTGCATGATGTGAATAACCAAGATGGGATTTTGCCCCTCCACTTGGAGAGATATTCTCTGGGCCCTCTCGTGAGATATGATTCGGAAAGCATGGCCATGCACGACTCGGTTAAGTGTTAACCGAGGCGATCGACTAAGAGTTAGTCGGGTGAATCACTTATCTCGGATCGAGAAGAGAGTCGGACTATTTAAGGGATGACATATATTCGCCTATAGTCTGACAAGGTATATCGTGAGGCAAAAGGGACTCGGACGTAAGTCGCATTGGAAAGGCAAGTCGTCAAGACTCTTTGGTACTTGGGAGTCGGCACGTTCTGCTAGGATCCGCTACCGACTGATCGATTGAGAGTCGGACTCCAATCGTGTCCAAGTAGCCATGAGCCTGCGGGGTCACACACTTAAGAGTGGGAGCATGTTCGGATTGGATCTGAACCTGTAATCTGGTTGGGTTGGACCTAAACCAGATTAGGACTGAGTTAGTGAGTTGAACTCATGGTGACTAGTGTTATATGGGCTTTAGTGAATGGGCCGCGCGAGCAGAGCCCACGTTCACTCCCTATATATAGTGGAGCACCTATACCCAGAAAGGTTAATCGTTGTTCGGTTAGGTCATTCCATGTGTTGGAAACCCTAGCTCCACAGCAGTCCTGCCGCCGTAATGAACCTAGCAGTTCGCCACGGCCTCCTCCTTATGCGTGTGGATACCAGCGGAGGTGTTGTGCGATCAGCACCGGGGACGATCGGATCGTGAGGATCGCATCGCATCAATCGACGCTTGATCGGTAATCCGAATCGCTAGCATCTAGTGGTAAACCCCGTGGCCTTCTACCTCAGCTAGATCTTGGGATCACCACGTTAGAGGAAAAAGTTTTGTTTTATCTCTACGTGGCCCAACAGTGGTATCAGAGCGATAGCTTCTGGTTTTAGGCTCGAGATCTCGCATATGTGATATGCGGTTGGCTATAGATGAGATCTATGTGCTATTTGGTGGTCAATATATGAGATAGATCGATTTTGTACGAGGTTGATTAGATCAACTGTACTCGGGGAATGGTAGATTTGATTTTCGTGATCATACTGCTGAGGTCGTGGAACGACATACCCCTACCGGTCGGCTTCCGCCATCGGGGTAGATTGTGACACGTAAATCCAGAAGCGGTGATCGAAGATCAAAGAGTTTGATCGAATCGGAACGATGGTCGGAATCCATGTTCGGATCGTAGATGAGATCTACGTTTTCGGAAAAATCGTCGGGCGCTGCCCGCACCCGCGAGGGGCGCTGCCCTGTCGTAGCGCCTTAGATGTTGTTGCGAGTTTCACAACGCCGATAGATATTGTATCTATGCATAACTTGGTTTTGCAGGAAGTTGTAAAAGGTATGGTTCATGTGCATGTGATGTATGTGTGTAATCCATACGTGATCTGCGAATCACGGTTTTTGAAAGCCGCCTGGAGCCTAGGTGCTGTCATTTTATTGTATAACGACCTGCGTGTCGGATTCTCCTTGTAATTTACTTTACTAAGCTGTGTAGCTGTTTGGAGAACTCGGAAGGCATGCAAAGCGATATACATGTCGGCGACATGGAGTAAGACGACAAGTGACAAGAGTTGGCACGAGTCGGATTACAGGCTTTGTGGAGATGGAGATCGCCATGAAGAGAGCCATACCATTTCACATTATAATTGCTTTATTTTGTGTTATTGTTATGTTTCTATTTTACCTCTATTAGATATTCGGTAAAATTTAATCCCTCAAAAAAGGTCTAGTCGGTTTTCCCGCCGGTGTTTGCACCATCACAAGTCGGACATTTTTGGTAGTGGGCTCATAAAATTGAGGTGCTGCCAATTCTTTCCGACTAGGTGGGTTCGAGTCGGACTCTTACTGCGGAAACACTCGGTAAGCTAGACGGGTCTATCACAACGGTTGTGGGGCTCGGGGAAAAGTCGGATGGGAGCCGGGGCATGTGATGCCACCCGTCCAACAGGAGTCGCATGAGATGCGATTGACAAGGAGTTGTCTACCTAGATCACTTGGCGGCTAGCGGTGATGCTAAAGCTCACTAGCCGACTTGCTTATTTAGGATCCTGAATCACTAAGTAACCATCAGAGGGGTGTTGGTTCTAGTGGGAGCATAAAATATTAAAGTATTTAATATGCTTGCTCTTTTATGAATACATGTCTTAAGTGTTTTGCATATTTTCTGTTGTAGATCATGGCACCAAGTAGCAGTCACCCTCAGATATCCGGTTTTGCGTTGAGAACCATTCTTGAGAAACATAAACTGAACGACACTAATTTTACCAACTGGTATCGAAATCTGAGAATTGTTCTCAAACAAGAAAAGAAGGACCATGTCCTAGATAACCCACTTCCAGATGAGCCAAATGAGATTGTGACTGTCGCTGCCACCAATGCCTACCGTCGGGCTAAGGATGAGTCCACGGATATTATCTGTCTTATGCTTGCTCACATGGAACCGGACTTGCAAAAGCATTTCGAGCATGTTGAGGCCTACGATATGATCGAAAGCCTCAAAAGTATGTTCCAGGCTCAGGCGAAGACTGAGAGGTATCAAGTCTATCAGGCTTTGCTGAGTTGCAAGCTTAATGATGGTGATCCATTGAGTCCGCATGTGATCAAAATGGTTGGTTACGTGCAGTCTCTGGAGAGGCTTGGCTACCCCATAAGCGAAGAGTTCGCTACAGATATAATTCTGAACTCTCTTCCTAGTGCATATGGACAGTTCATTTCAAACTACCACATGCATGGTATGGATAATAAGCTCACTGAATTGCATGGGATGCTCAAGCAAGCAGAGGCGGATCTCAAGAAGGGCACCAGTCAAGTGTTGATGGTGCAGAATAAGGCTAAGTTCAAGAAGAGTTCTTGGACTAAGAAGAAGGCTAAGTCAGGAGGAAAGCAGGCTCCGGACCCGGTCCCAAGCGCTTCCTCAGGGACTAAGCCATCTCCTTCAGCCGGATCCACTTGCTTCTACTGCAAGGCGGATGGCCACTGGAAGAGGAACTGCAGCAAGTACTTGGTCGATAAAGCCAAGAGTGGAGGTATGACTTCCGACTCAGGTACACTTGTTTGCAATGTTATAGACATATATATTGCTGATGCACCTAATAGTTCTTGGGTATATGATACCGGATCAGTTATTCACATCTGCAACTCGTTGCAGGGACTGGTAAGAACTAGGAGCGTAGCAAGAGGCGAGGTTGATATTCGAGTCGGCAACAAAGCAAGAGTTGCTGCGTTGGAAGTCGGCACGATGCAACTTCATTTACCTTCCGGATTCATTATGGAACTAAATAATTGTTATTATGTTCCATTTTCGATCGAAACATTATTTCTGCTTCATGTTTGATGAGGCAAGGCTATGAGTCGAATATCAAGAATAATGGTTGTTCTTTGTATTTGAATGATATGTTTCACGGCTTTGCACCCGTCCAGGACGGGTTATTTATTTTGAATCTTGATGGTGAGTCGGTTTATAACATAAATGTTAAAAGGTTGAAACCAAATGATCTGAATATGACTTACTTTTTGGCAATCGTCGGCTTGGTCATATAAGTTGGAAACGCATGAAGAAGCTCCATGATGATGGAATCCTAACTTCGTTCGACTTGGAGTCGTTCGAGACATGCGAATCTTGCCTACTCGGCAAAATGACCAAGACACCTTTTGCAAAGAGTTGCGAAAGGGCGTCCGACTTGTTGGGACTAGTATATAGTGATGTATGTGGACCAATGAGTACGACAGCCTGGGGTGGTTATGAGTACTTCATTACCTTCACTGATGATTTGAGTAGGTATGGATATATCTACTTGATGAAACATAAGTTGGAAGCTTTTGAAAAGTTCAAAGAATTCCAGAATGAAGCACAGAATCAACTCGACAAGAAAATAAAGTTTCTTCGGTCGGACCGAGGAGGTGAGTACATGAGCCATGAGTTTGATGACCATCTGAAAAGTTGTGGAATAGTTCCTCAACTTAATCCGCCAGGAACGCCACAAAGGAATGGTGTTTCGGAAAGGCGGAATCGAACCTTGTTGGACATGGTACGATCAATGATGAGTCAGACAGATCTGCCTTTATCATTTTGGGGTTATTGTCTAGAAACAGCGGCGTTCACACTAAACAGAGTACCATCAAAATCGGTAGAGAAGACACCGCATGAGATGTGGACAGGCAAAAAGCCGAGTTTGTCTTTTCTTAAGATTTGGGGCTGTGAAGCATTTGTCAAGCGACTTCAGTCGGAAAGCTTACGGCCAAGTCGGATAAATGTATTTTCGTGGGGTATCCGAGGGAAACTTTGGGTTACTACTTCTACAACCGAGAAGAGGGCAAAGTGTTTGTCGCTCGGAATGGTGTCTTCCTTGAGAAAGAGTTTCTCAGTCGGGGAGTAAGTGGGAGCACGGTGTAGCTCGAAGAAATTCGAGAGGAACCGGCTAGTAGCGAGTCGGCAAAAACCTTGGAGGTTGAACCGGTCGTGGCACCTGAGCCGGCAGCAGCACCTCTACTACGAAGATCGGCAAGATTACGAAGTGTTCGTGATGTGTTACTGTTAGACAGTGATGAGCCGGCAAATTATTCGGAAGCGATGGTGGGATCTGATTCCGAGTCATGGCTTGGAGCCATGAGATCCGAGTTAAACTCCATGGATGAAAATCAAGTTTGGAACTTGGTTGATCTGCCAGACGGTGCAAGACCCGTCGAGTGCAAATGGGTCTTTAAGAAGAAAACTGATATGGATGGAAATGTTCCCGTCTATAAAGCACGCCTTGTCGCGAAGGGGTTCCGACAAGTTCAAGGAGTTGATTACGACGAGACTTTCTCGCTCGTAGCGATGCTTAAATCAGTTCGGATCATGTTAGCTATAGCAGCCTATTTCGACTATGAGATATGGCAGATGGATGTCAAAACGGCTTTCCTTAACGGAAATTTAACCGAGGACATGTATATGATACAGCCCGAGGGTTTTGTCGATCCTGCTAATGCTGACAAAGTATGTAAACTTCAGAAATCCATTTATGGGTTGAAGCAAGCATCTCGGAGTTGGAATATTCGCTTTGATGAGGTAGTCAAATCGTTTGGTTTCATCAAGAGTGATCATGATTCTTGTTTATACAAGAAGTTTAGTGGGAACAAAGTAAATTTTCTAATCTTATATGTGGATGACATATTACTGATTGGAAATGATGTCCAGATGTTGCAAGAAACCAAGGAATCATTGGAAAGGAGTTTCTCAATGAAATACTTGGGTGAGGCAACATACATCCTCGGAATACGGATCTATAGAGATAGATCAAGGAGGCTCATTGGATTGAGTCAGAGTACTTATTTGGACAAAGTGTTGAAGAAGTTCAACATGGAATCGTCTAAGAAGGGGTTCTTACCGATGTCCCATGGTGTAAAACTTAGCAAGACTCAGTGTCCTTCGACAACTGATGAGCGAAGTCGGATGAGTGCGATTCCATATGCTTCTGCAGTCGGATCCATCATGTATGCCATGATTTGTACTAGGCCGGATGTTTCCTATGCTCTAAGTGTTGTGAGCAGATACCAGGATGATCCTGGAGAGATCCACTGGACAGCGGCTAAAAATATCCTGAAGTACTTGAGAAGGACTAAGGATATGTTCTTGGTTTATGGTGGTGAAGATGAACTCAGTGTAAAGGGTTACACGGATGCGAGTTATCTTACCGACTCTGATGATTCTCGTTCGCAATCCGGATACGTGTTTATTATAAACGGAGGTGCTGTGAGCTGGAAGAGTTCCAAGCAAGAGACTGTGTTTGTGTCTGCAACAGAGGCTGAGTATATTGCCGCCTCGGAGGCAGCAAAGGAAGCTGTTTGGATGAGGAATTTCCTCATGGATCTTGGTGTGGTTCAGGGCTCGTCCAATCCGTTAGACGTGTATTGTGACAACAATGGTGCTATTGCACAAGCCAAGGAACCTAGACAACACCAGAAGAACAAGCACATACTCATGCGGTACCACCTGATTCGCCATTAAGGATCAGGGTGATATCAAGTTATGCAAGGTACACACGGATGCAAATATTGCGGATCCGTTGACAAAGCCATTACCACAGCCGAAGCATGAGGCGCACCTAAGATCCATGGGCATTAGATTCTTAGACATATGATGTTGGAAGATTGACTCTAGTGCAAGTGGGAGCCTGTTGGGAATATGCCCTAGAGGCAATCATGTATGATGATATTTCCCATTGTATTCATAAAGATATTAAGTAGTCCTTGTATAAACATCTGATGTGTATCATTGAATATGTGATTCGGTTGTGGAACTATGCATTCATGTTGTTTGTACTAAATATCCTTGGTCATTGAGGTTGTGATGGACACACAACTTAGACCAATGTGAAAGTTGGCTTGATGACTCGGTTCCACTTGTCATGGGCATGGAGATGCTATTCCAACTTACACAGACTAGGCTAAAGAGTTTAGCAAGTCGGATTGACCCATATTGAGGTACAACGAACAAGTTGTCATTTGTATATCTCAATCAATGTAATCCTTAGACCTGAGGTTGTTGCATAGTCCGAGTTGAGGATCACCGACTTAGGTTCTGTCAAACGCTGATCCGTAACTGGGCAGTTATAAGGCAGGGTTCGGGTCGATTGAGAATCAAGCTGCGTGATGTGAATAACCAAGATGGGATTTTGCCCCTCCACTTGGAGAGATATTCTCTGGGCCCCCTCTCATGAGATATGATTCGGAAAGCATGGCCATGCACGACTCGGTTAAGTGTTAACCGAGGCGATCGACTAAGAGTTAGTCGGGTGAATCACTTATCTCGGATCGAGAAGAGAGTCGGACTATTTAAGGGATGACATATATTCGCCTATAGTCTGACAAGGTATATCGTGAGGCAAAAGGGACTCGGACGTAAGTCGCATTGGAAAGGCAAGTCGTCAAGACTCTTTGGTACTTGGGAGTCGGCACGTTCTGCTAGGAGTCGCTACCGACTGATCGATTGAGAGTCCGACTCCAATCGTGTCCAAGTAGACATGAGCCTGCGGGGTCACACACTTAAGAGTGGGAGCATGTTCGGATTGGATCTGAACCTGTAATCTGGTTGGGTTGGACCTAAACCGGATTAGGACTGAGTTAGTGAGTTGGACTCATGGTGACTAGTGTTATATGGGCTTTAGTGAATGGGCCGCGCGAGTAGAGCCCACGTTCACTCCCTATATATAGTGGAGCACCATAACCCAGAAAGGTTAATCGTTGTTCGGTTAGGTCATTCCATGTGTTGGAAACCCTAGCTCCACAGCAGTCCTGCCGCCGTAATGAACCTAGCAGTTCACCGCCGGCGCTCCTCCTTGTACGTGTGGATACCAGCAGAGGTGCTGTGCGATCAGCACCAGGACGATCGGATCGTGAGGATTGCACTGCATCAACTGACACGCTTCATCAGTAATCCGCAACTGCGCGTCTAGTGGTAAACCTCGTGGCCTTCTACCTCAGCTAGATCTTGGGATCACCACGTTAGAGGAAAAAGTTTTGTTTTATCTCTACGTGGCCCAACACTCCGTGCACCATGAAGAAAGGCATGTAGCCAGTTGAGCTGTTTGGCGTTGTGCGCAAGCTCCAGAGGACGGAGGGTAGCTCTTCTGCCCATGCTCCCGCAAGCCGCTCGAGCGGGCTCAATAGGCGTTTCTTGATGCCGTCGCCTACGAGGCTATTGGCCTTTTTGACCTGCCCGTTGGTTTGCGGGTGTGCCATAGAGGCATATGATATGTTGATCGCGATGCCTCCGTAGAAGTCCTGGAATTCTTTGGAGATGAATTTCGACCCATTGTCCGTGATGATGTTGTGCGGCACGCCGAGCCTGTAGACTATGGATTCGAAGAACTTCACGACCATTTTACTGCGGTGACCCAACATACTACTGCATGAGGTAGTATACTATAGTCGTTGACATAATACCAATGAAACACCGTTCACTAGTATTACATCCCTCAGAATGGTACAACAGTAACACAGTGGGTCCAATACATGGCTAAAGGTTACAACTCACTCTTTACACAAGATCCAGAGAATACTCTAAGTTAAAGAGAGAGAAAGAACTTCTTACGAAGGAGAATCAAAGATAAACAACGCAAGAACTACTATACTATTAAGACTAGTATTTTAACTAAGGGGTTGGCATTGCTTCTATGGCAATACACTATAGAATTAGGTTCTTCGCTAGAGATTATATTTCTATCTATTCAGTATCTTCGTATTCACTTGAGTCGATGTATATGTCGATTTCCTTAACTTCATTGAAGATCTTTGAATTTGGATGACGAGTCCTGGAGCATATATTGATGTGGATGTTGTCTATTCCGGCTTCAGAATCTAGCAAGGGTTAATAAGATACGTTGAGTACGAGCATACTCAGCAAATTCACTAGAAAAGGAGTGTTTGATGCACTACAACTACAGCCACAGACCATAGGTTGTATGCAATGCAAGTTTTCATAAACATTTCTTCAAAGGTTGCTTTTATTCTGAAAAGCTATGTGTGTCAGCCTTCACTGGTTTACCAGAACTTTCATGGAGTTCCTTTCCCGCCGCGTTCACAGCTCCTTCCCGGAATAGGGAGTAACAAGTTACAGTTCTTACACTCTGTAGAGGTGCGTTACTTTACCCATGAGAGATCAACTCTTTGTTGCACAACTGGGCAGCTTATTCCTGTCCACAATTCCATGATGTGGGGCCCAGAAGATGATCCAAGCCAATCACTGCCCCCTTTGCGACCTCGCATGCCTCCTTGGTGTACACCATGCCCACATATTGGATTACGACAATGGTTTGTACAAACCGTTAGATGTCAGAACTATCATGGGACGTTGAGGGTTCCCACCCATATGCTGCATATCCTCTACGAATTACCAATTAATATGCACGCTACAAGGATAACAGCCACGACCTGCACATCCAGCTTCATGCGAGAGGAAGAAGATACAGCTGACTTCTCCGTCCCATTCCAAATCTCATGGTCAACGCGTAATATACGGCGCAAGAATCACTGGCGACATTGGTTATTAAGTCCTAGGTGATATAGTTCTGAACAGTGGTATTCCAACTGTCAGATTTAATAGATTAGCTAATCACCCTGGATCAGTAACCAATAGCTCACATTATTATCGAAAATAGTTTTTTCTGATCTTTTTCAAATGCAGGTGGTGACAACACTGGATTTGCAAAATACTTTACAGAAAATAATCAAAGGACATGAGCAAGTGTGAACTTGCCTTTTGTGATTGCAAGATTATGCACCACGATCTTCGAGTTAGTATAAGATCCAAAATCTGAAATCAACATCATTGGTCCGGTAAGGACTAATGTTTAAAGAAGCAATATGCTTTTATGCATAAGTAATGTAATGCACGTTATAAACACGAATCCCGGGGATAATGTTGTTCTAGGGTTTGGATTCTGGAAATGGTTACTTTAGAATGTGTTATCCTTTTAGATAAGTTTCACACTTGTGCATTCTTATTAGGGCTTGTGAGTGTGTGTGAACAACACATATTTATGCAACAATAAAGTATATATATCTATGAAATGCTATTCAAAATTGTTTACACTTTAATATTTCATCTCCAAACTTTACTTTATAAGTAGAGTCACTTATAAAGGGCTTAAATGTTATTGCTCCTAGGTATATGAGTGAAGTATGAAGTAATGTGATCTTGATTATTTATTATATTGTCTGAATTGGCAAAACGAATAACTTTTGAATAAAAAATTCCTTTTCTAAGGTTTAAACAAACTTTGCGGTTAGTTAGTGGTGGTCGATGTTATTTGTGTTTGCTTGAATAGTTTTGGCTTGAGATGCTTTATAACTTAACTAGTTCAGACCAAAGTTAATTATAAAACATATAATAATGTTTATAGTGTTATATTTAGATTCTTGTAGACTAAAGTTAACTTTAAAACAAAGACAGTTTGAAAGTATAATGCTTATGATATTTGTATCTTGTGTACCTGGTAAGGTTTCCTTAAGGTTACTTAAGAATGGTTATTCTTTTACTTGGTGTAGTGGTTTCTTGATTTTTAATGGAGTAGTATCATTTACCTTTTATAGATGAGTGGTTATAGTTTATAAACCAAGATATAATCTATACCTAATAATAAAGCACGAAGTGTTTCTCCCGGTCCAATACTTTTTTGGACGACTTTACCCCTATAATAATAAAGCACGAAGTGTTTCTCCCGGTCCAATACTTTTTTGGACGAATTTACCCCTATCAGTTCGAAAATAGTACACCATCTGCCACCGCCGAGAAATCTATCCACGCTGTGTTATTTCGTCGGTCGAATCGGACCTCTGTCATGGAGTTTGGGCTTTTCATCCATTGGCTGGCCCACCGCGCGCATGTGGCCGCTCCTCAAACAAAAAGCCACGACTCTGTATGCTTCGATGAGAGGACTGAATAATCCCACCTCGCTCCTTTACCTTGAATCCCACTTATTCATATACGTTCTCAAGGTCCATGGAATCAGCAAGGGAATCGAATATCAAACCGTGTCTAAAAGGACGGGATTGGAAAGCTTTGGAAGCGGGCGGGGCGAGTGGCAGCGAATCGAATGGGGGTATCGAGAATCGAGAAGCGAGCAAACTAGGCCTGGCGACCCACCATCAGAGCTCACTCGCAAACTGGACGAGGAGTGTGTCTACGTGCTAGAGGGGCTTGGCCGCGAGGGAGCTCGAGGCAGATGGACGGTAGGAGACACGGGGAGCACTCTGCCTGTGTTCGTCGGCTGGGATGTGGTGGCGGGCGAGCTCTTGACATGGACGAGGAGCGGAGCTTGACGAGCTCGGGGCCGCTGGATGTGTGTTTGGCGACGAAGCATGGAGGGTTGGAGCGGTGGGGTGTGGATCTTGGGAGAACAAGGGTCGTGGACGGCCGCACCGAAGGAAGCGCGCGATGTTGCAGATGAACAGCAGGAGCAGAGATGGGAAGCGCCGGGGATGGGAAGCGGGAGGCGCTGAGGGTTGGTGTGGAGGCTTGAGAGGTTTGCTGCGTGCAGGGGGTCGCACTTCATCGGAAGAGACGCAGAGCAGCAACAAAGGAAAGGGGACGGGGGAGGCCGCTTCTGCTGCGTGACGCGTTTGTGCGTTCTGTGCGGGTTGCTGGAGGACACCATCGAGACCACAAGTTTTCTCTAAGACTACACCTCAACATTTAGAGATATTGATAATAAATTATTGTTGAAAAAATACTTTCAAATCGACAATAAATTATTATTATAATATATTCCATCAGCCAAAATATAAGGACAAAAATCAATGGACAAAAATCAAATCTTACTAACGATCAAATATTTAGAAAAATATATCCACATTTACAATATTTAATAAAAACATTAAGAAAATATACTTTGTGGCGAATCTAATTATATTGATTGAGTATTGCAAATGTTTATTTTTTTGTATAATTTTGGTCAAACTTAGAAAGCGTTGACTTTTTACTAATCCTTACACGCCGATTTTAGAATGGAGGGAGTAATTTTGTTATTTATAAAAAATATACCGACCAGTTAAATATAGAGATTGAAAATTAGATATTTAATCAGAAAATCAGTGCAAACCAAAGTTACAATTTTATTTATTAAAAGAGTTCTCCAAATAAATACATATAGAGATGAATTAACCGATTTTTTTTGAACGGGTTACGGGTGCAGAGCACCCGAAATATATTGCTGCAATAACGTCGTTGGAGTACAGGAGGCCTGAGAAATAAGAATTACACAGAGGCCCAGAAAATAAGCACCGAGGACCCTAAAAGAAACTTGAAAAAGCAATCAAGTCCACCATCTTCTTCCTCCTCCAGATCGACGATGAAGCTCCGGTATCGGCCCGTACCATGCCACAGGAGACGACCGACACACAGGGCGAAGCAGCGGCAGCCCTACTGCCCTTGAGTCCGACGCGTTGACGAAGCATCAGCCCCCAAGAAGCCGCCGGAGAGAAGCTCCCGGAACGAAACCGCCGCCACAGGAAGCCAACACCTGCACAACACAAGCCACCACCATGGTCGCTTGGAGAAGCAGGAGGGGGACCCACCGCGACAAGAACTGCCCCCGCATCCAGGCAAGAAAGAGGCAGACGAGCTCAGCACTTCACACCCCCCTCGCCTCCACGGCCGGCCGGGAAGGAGAAGCACACAAGCCATCCGCCACCACACCTCACTCCCCCGCCACCACGGCCGGCCAAGAGAGGGTCGTAGCTCCAGCTTCCTCACCCGATGCCAGGTCCAAGGCCTTTATTGAGAGTCTCCGGCGGAAGATCTACACACCCCAACCAACTCCGTCCACCGGAGTACTGCAGGGGCGGAGATCAGCACCGGCCCGCTCCAGATCTAGGCCAGCAATCTGGAGATAAAACTCCAACGGCATCTCGCCAAAACACCACAAGGGCAAACACAGAAAACCTAAACCTAGTCCTACAACTCCTACGGCGAGAGCCTAACAACCTAGACTACATGCGCCGGAGCTCCTCCTCCACCTCCCTCGACCGGCGTGGCCAGCAGTTTAACTGGAGGCCCGCCCTCGAGAAAGCTCAGGAGAACTGTAGCAGGGAGAGGGGAGAGGGGGGAAGAGGGAGATTTTATAATTAATTAACCAATTTTAGTTGAACTTGCTACAAAACTAGAAGCGGCCATTCATGCTCTGCTCAAAGGAGAGAATGGAGAAAGAGCAAACAAAGCATAGGGCTATGCGAACAGAATAGCGTACATAATAATATAAAAATTCGTCCGTAGCAACGCATGGGTATGTTTCCTAGTATTACTTAATTACTGATGAACTTACTATAATGTTGTGGTAGTTTTTGTAATCTGGTGGTTAAAGTAGATAGAAAGGATCTGATTTATTCACAAGTTGTTCTTTAAGGTTTTTATTATGAATAGGAATCCTTTTAGAATGTAATTTTCACTTAAGGTTGAAGATAATTTAATAAAAAGGTATTTATAATGTTTTAAACCATTATGGCTTCATATTATTAACATTTTAAACTAATACTATTTATTAGACTTAATTGACTCATTTTAGGAATAGTGACAAATTTTCTTTATACTTAGATGAATTATTAGCTAAGTAAATAAGTTTAAATTTGAGTTATTAAAATATTTGAAATTTTAATTAACTCAAAAGTGAATATTATATTTTAACATGCAAATATTATTTTTGTAATCATTTTGGTATATTACATTTATTTTTGTGATTTATAAATAATAAGATATGATTTTTACAATTCTTATTACTTTATAATTACTTAATACATAATAAATATTTAATTACGTGAAATAATAATACATGATTATGGTTTTAAATTATAATTTTTATTTTTCTAAGATTTTTGGTATTTTATTTATATTATTAACATTTACCATTATTAAAATATGAATTATCAAAGTTTTATTACTTATAAAACCTTTATTAAATAATAATTATTTAAATAATCATCATAATAATATTTGATAATAATTTTAAGTTGTAGAATTTATTTTTCTACAATTTTTCATATATTATACACATTTTTCTGAATTATAAATCAAAAGTTATTAATTAAACAAGATTTAATCATTTATTTGATTTGTGCAATATTAATAATTGAGTTATAAAATTTTATTTATTTCCTAAACAGGTTTTAAATTTTTTACACCGCACCCGCAGTTAGCCTACGTCACTGACCAGTGGGACTATGTCCACCTCAGCACTCAGGTTAGTAAATGTATTTTGTTACTGACCCTCTCTCTACACCCAGACGATGACACATGGGCCCTGGGCCACGTCACACGCCACGCTAGCAAAGACTGGTCAAACTAGCTGACATGGTTCGAACCTGATGTAGGCATGACATCACCTGGGTTGATCCTCACTGGTTGAGGATCGATCGATCTGGTACGTGCATGGGGCTATGGCTAGGTGCCTTGGACAGAGGAGATCAAGGCGAACTGCGGTGACCCAACATACCACCGCATGATATAGTATACTATAGTCGTTGACATAACACCAATGAAACACCGTTCACTAGTATTACATCCCTCAGAGTAGTACAACAGAAACACAGCAGGTCCAAGACATGACTATAGGTTACAACTCAACTCTTTACACAAGATCCATAGAACACTCTAGGTTAAAGAGAGAAAGAAACTTCTTATAAATAAGAATCAGAAATAAACAACTCATAACTATTATGCTAATTAAATCAGCATCTAACTATTTGGCTTGTATTTTTGCTATTGCAATACTCTACATAAGTAGGTTCTATGGTTAGAAATTCTATTCTTATCTAGTCAGAACTTCGTCTTCACTTGAGTTGATGTATATGTTGCCTTCCTTAACTTTATTGAAGAGCTCGAGCTTTTGATGATGATTCCTGAAGCATAACTTGATGTAGACGTCGTCTGTACTAGCTTTAGAACCTAGCAAGGGTTAAGAAGATACTTTGAGTACGAGCGTACTCAGCAAGTTCACTAGAAAAGGAGTGTTTGATGCACTATATCTATAGCCACAGACCATAGGTCGTAGGCAATGCAGGTTTTCATAAACATTTCTTCAAAGGTTGCTTTTATTCTGAAAAGCTATGTCCGTCAGCCTTCACGGGTTTACCAGAACCTTCATGGGGTTCCTTTCCCGCCGCGTTCGCAGCTCCTTCGCGGAACAGGGAGTAACAAGTTACAGTTCTTACACTCTGCAGAGGTGCGTCACTTTACCCATGAGAGATCTTATCTTTGTTGCACATCCGGGCTGCGAACCCGTTCACACTTCCTTGGTGTGAGGCCCAGACTAAGACCCAAGCCAATCACTGCCTTCTCCGTGACCCCGCATGTCTCCTTGGTGTATGCCAGCCCACCTATTGAATTACGGCAATGGTAGTACATACCGTTCAGATGCCGAAACTATCATGGGACGTTGAGGGCTCCCACCCATATGCTGCATATCCTCTACGAATTACCATAAATAAAATGCATGCTACGAGTGATAACAGCCACGACCCGCACATCCAGCTCCATGCGAGAGGGAAAAGATACAGCTGACTTCTTCGTCCCATTCCAAATCTCATGGTCAACGCATAATATACGGCGCAAGAATCACTGGCGACTTTGGTTGTTAAGTCCTAGATAATATGTTCCTTTACCATCGAAACTCTTATAGTAGGTTATTACCTCATGGTAAATAACCTATAATCACATTATTATGAAAATAGTGTTTTCTGACCTTTTTCAAATGTAGGTGATGACAACACTGGATTTGCAAAATACTTTATAGAAAATAATCAAAGGACATGAGCAAGTGTGAACTTGCCTTTTGTGAGTGCAAGATTATGCACTCATGGTCTTCAAGACAATATAAAAGATCCAATATATCTGAAATCGACATCATTGGTCCGGTAAGGACTAATGTTTAAAGAAGAAATATGATTTTATGCATAAATAATGTAATGCAAGTTGATAAATGCGAATACCGAGAATAATGTTGTTCTAGGGTTTGGATACTGGAAAGGGTTTCCTTGGGATGTGTTGCCCTTTTAGATTAAGTTTCATAATGTGCTTCTTATTAAGGCTTGTGAGTGTGTGGAAAACAACATGTATTTATACAACAACAAAATATACAGTATGGAATGTTACATAAGGTTTCTTACATCTTAATTGTTTATCTTCAAGTTTTACTTTACAAGTAATGTCACTTGTAAAGAATTTAAGTATTAACACTCTTATTATACAAGTAAAGTATAAAGTAAGGTGTTTACTATTAATTGTCATATGTTGATTTAAGTGGCAAAATGAATAACTTTTGAAGAAAATCTTACTCAACTAAGCAGAAGCATTTAAGCTTTTAAGTTAACCCTAGGAGGTGTTCTTTCTAGTTATTTTCTTTAAGTAAGAAAGAATTGTCTTTATTGGAATAATGATATTAGTAGTATTTGAGACTTATCTATCTTGGTTTTTAACTTGGTTGGTTTGGTAATAAGATACTTTTATAAATTAATTATAACAGACCAAAGTTAACTATAAAGTATATATTAAAGTCTTTAGCATTAATTAAAGTATTATAGACTAAAGTTAACTTTAAAGACATAGATGGACTTAAGGTATTATGCTTATAATATTTGTAGCTTATTTACTTTATAATGTTTTCTTTAGAGTTAATTAGGAAGGATTATACTTTTATTTGGTAGTGGTTTCTTTGTATTGTAAATGGATAAAGGGATTTATTTCCCGATAAGGATGTTGTTATGGTTTATGAATAACTAAAGAATATTATTTATTACTTATGAACTCACTTATAGTGTTTTGATTTGTTTATAAACTTGTGGTTAAAGTAAAGGAATAGGTTTTATTTCTTTACAAATTATTCTTAGAGATTTTATATTAGATAAGAATTCTTTTATAAAATAATTTATACTTATGGTTGAAGGATCATTCAATAAGATTGCATTTAAATGGTGTTAGTTCATTTGACCTCATAATGTTAGTATTTAAGATTAATACTATTTATGAAATTTAATTGGTTAATTTAAGAAATATTAACAAATTTTATTTGTCATTTTATGAATTATTAACTAAAGAAATAGGTTTGAATTCAAGTTATGAAAGTGTTTAACTTTTTATTTAACTCAAAAGTGGAATATCACATTTTTAACATGTAGGTATTATTTTTGTGATCATTTTGGTATATTACATTTATTTTTGTGATTTATAAATAATAAGATATGATTTTAATAAGGTTTATTACTTTATAAATACTTAATAATTAACAAATATTTAGTTAAGTGAAATAATAATGTATAATTATAATTTTAAAGTATAATTCTTATTTTTCTAAGATTTGTAGTATTTTATTTTTATTTTTAACATTTACCATTATTAAAATATTAATTATCAAAGTTTTATTACTTATAAAACCTTTATTAAGTAATATTTATTTAAATAATCATCATAATAATTTTTAATAATAGTTTTAAGTTGTAGATTTTATTTTTCTAAACATTTTCATATATTATATGTATTTTTCTGATTTATAAAACAAGAGTTATTGATTTTATAAGATTGAATCATTTTATGAATTTCTTTAATTAAATAACTAAATGTGTTTATTAGGTAATGCTGATGTCAGCATGAAACGAAGGGGTTTTCTCACCAGAGCCTATCCTACCCCTAGTCACTAACTAGTGGGACCTATGCCATGTCATTTCTATGTTTTTATTTATTACAGAAATATTATTACAAATTCTAAAATAAATAAAACATGAATATGGCATCAGCGTGATGTCACGCTGATGTCACCTACGTCAGATCCTCTCTAGTTGATAATCAAGCCTGTGATTGAGTGCGCGCGTGGAGTTTTACCCGGTCTTATTGGAAAAGAGGAAGATGCGGGGAGTCTAATAGTGGCGGCGCCACTCGATTTAGGTCGCCGAAGCAAGGGGTACGACGGTGGCCGACGGCGGCGATGTCAGGTGTTTGTGGTGGAAGCAATTTAAGGCGAAATACAAAGTACAAGAGGTACTAGAAGAACCAGTGGATCACCAGGATGCCGTTGGTGATCTCAGGAAGGCTCGGGGTAGCCGGAATCAATGGGAAAGACGACAGCCGGAGTTGGGAACGGGGTCTTAATCCGAGCGCCTGGGACTTCACCGGCTGGTGCTGACGGGGGCAATCGACGGAGTCGAACACGACGAGTCTTCCAAGCATCACGGCGTGGGTTGGGACGTCTAGAAGCGAGCTCTAGCTCGATCCCTGGTGGGTTAGGGTTCGTCGACAGAAGGGGAATTTGAGAGGAGGAAGGGGATTAGGGTTTGTCGGCAGCGGCGTTGGGGTTAAATAGACAACGCAGAGCGGCGGCGCTCATCTTGGCGCGCGACGCATATCGCAGCGCTGGCGAGCGGCGGCGGAGCTGCCACCGAGCTGCTTGCTCAAGGTAGAAGACGACGGATAGCAAAAACAAAAGGGTATCTGGGCTGGGCTTTTATTGGGCCGAGGTGAAGTGAGTGGAGGAAGAGGGGTGCTGCTACTGGGCGGTGGATAGGTAGGGAGAAGACCTGGGCCGGCCTGCTACTCGGGCCTCGTTCTTTTTTCTTTCTGTTTTCTTTATCCATATTCTGTTTTGCTTTTCAGATTTATATTTCTACATTTGATTTTAATTTTCTTTGTAGAATTAGTTTGCTGGATAATTGTACGAATACTAAAATGTATTTCAAATCTTGATATGAATTTAGCATTTTGATAGCATGCTTTATTTTTTTTCTAACTTTATAATTATAGAGATATTCTTTTATTAAATAGAGTAAGTAGGGTTTAGGGCTTTAGGATTTGTTTATAATCCTATAAAAATGATTTCAGTATTTCCTCTTAATGAGTGTGATTAGAATGGTTTAAGATATTTAAAGGTATGTAAATAATATATCCATATTTAGTTTGTATAACAATCATTATATAAGATGTTTTTTTAATATGCTAACTTCTATTATCCTAATTTCACAAATAGGTGAATGTTGTTTTAAGGATATTGGTTATGACATTACTTATATATTGATAGTCATGATTGAAATAAAAGTTAGGGTTTTAAATTATAAGTATTTACCATGAATTCTGGAAGTTTTTAATATGGGAATATCCTTTTGTAGTTATAAATGAAAGTGAATGGTTAAAATATATTTCCTTTATGTTTATAATTTTTAATGCTATCACCCTGTAAAGTAAAATAGTGGGATTGTTTTCTAGGTTATCTTATGATAAAGAATTAATAAAGATAGTTCTAAAGCACCTATGATAATGATGGTTTAAAATAACAAAAATGTGCTTAAGTGAGTTGATATAGGAAATATTCCTATTAACCATTGTGGACATAAGATGATAATTCAATCATTTGATATGGATATTAGGTTTGGTCTTAGATTTAGGGTTTAGTGTTTAGCAAGGATTCCTATATTCCATACTTTATAATTCTGGACTTCTGATTAAGGAATTCCTTTCCTAGATATATTACTTCTCTATGTCCATATTCATGTGCTAACATGATGAGCTTTGATTTACAGAATATTCTTATCCACCTTTTATTCTTCTAAATCCATTTGTAATTCCAATGAGCTTAACACTAAAGCTTTCATAATCTTCTTATATTCTTCCTTAATCACCCACCACTAATACTACCCCGGTAGATGTATATATAAAATTCTACTCTCCTTAAGTGTTTAGTATTTCCCAAGAAAAAAACTAATACTTCTATAATCCAATGTTATTCTAGCATCATCTTATTCATACTATCTTGTCTCTTCTTAACTCAAGTATCTAACATTCCAACCTCACATTATATTAATGTGACTTGTAATGACTAATCTAGGATAATAAATCTATACTATGGTTCAATCATGTTTCATACACCAATGTCACTTATACATGGTATAAGCATTCAATATTGGGGAATAAGGCATGATCATTATAATCCTTTGATCCTTTATGGTTCAGGTTTCTAGTTGCTAAACAAGGCTGGCTTTCATCCATACAACATTACAGTTGTATTATAATTAGCTCCTGTTTAGCTCTATTGGTTTAAGAGATATAATTCATTGACTATACCTACTTGATCCAATAGGACTACTCCTGGTAACTATCTTTAGACTTCATCCTTGTAATCTTCTTTGTTACCATATTGATTTTGACTTCCTCCAATCAGTCCCATCCTATAGATAACATCTAAAACTAGCATCACTATTTACCTCTTCTGACTTCTTTCTTTATGAGCCTTAAGTGAATGCTATAATAAGTACAAGACTTGATAGGTCAAGAATTGATAGGTTAAGAATTGGTGAATCAATAGTTGATTTCTCAATATGGATGAACAAAAAAATATAAGGATAGGATTCAATAGAGATGATAAAGATTGATATGGAAAGAAAGATATATGGTGAATGATCTTAACTTTGGTTTCTTTCCTACTCAATCTCACTAGAGAGTTAAAGTTAGGTATTTCCATGATACTCATGGTATAAGTAGATGAGATTAAGATATAGTTGTTACATTCTTATTATTTGTGTTATATTTATAATTTGGTATTCATGAGTGATTATATTTAATACTATGATATGATCACCTAAGGATCAAATATAAATCATTAAGTAATGTATTAGGGTTTAATTTTATTCCATTTGATCTACCCTTATATCAAATCATGTTTACCCAAAATAAGGTTTTAGCAAAGGTCACATTGAAACTTATCACAGTCAACTTGATGATCTACTTCAATTCCATCAAGTTGAGAGAAGCTTCAATCACTTTGACAAGTTTTGTTCAAAAGCGCGAAAATTATTCAGATTTTCTATGCATGAATGCAATGCACATATCTGTGTTCAGATAATTTCTAAGCTCTAATGCTGGGATGTTACACGAACCTATTGGTGGTGGCGCCGCTTCCTAATGGTCACCGGAACTACATCGGCGACGAGCTTCTGCGGCGGCCAACAGCGGTGCTCAACGAAACTAGGCCTACGGTGAGATTTAGCAAACGAGAGTGGTGTCCAGAGATGCGTAAGCTTACCCTGATGACGATAGAGAGGTCGAGGAAGCTTGGGGAGGCGTGACCACAGTGAATCGACGATAATGGCCATGGCGGCCGAGGAAAAGGAATGCTCGATTTCACATGATTCCCGGCGTGCGGGCTCCCGTGCTTGGTCCTTGGTGAATAAGTCCACGAAGGCGCGTCCAACGGTGGCTACCACGCGGCAAGGGGTGATCGGAATTGACCGGAACGACGAACTCCGACGAACTAGGGTTTCGGCTGAGGAAGGAAAGTGATGCTAGAGAGCGAGACTGGAGACGCGGTTGGTATGAGAGGATAGAGGAGGACGCGGCGATCTTATCTACTCCCTCCAGGGACGGCGACACGCCTCGCAGCGCGGCGGTTGATCGATGGCGGACCTTCGGCCAGCGAGATGCTTCCAGTAGGCGAGGTAGACGACGAAGTCGTTTTTGCGGATAACCCCCTGGCGTTTATTTTCTCTCAACCCGCAGTCCCCCTTTGGTCCCACCCGTCAGTGACAGAGAAGGACGAGCTGACTGGCTGCTGGGATTTTTGTGGGCTGCACATGGGCGTCAGATAAGGATAGAGGTGTTGGGCCACGGATAGGTAATGTTTTTTATTTGTTTTCTCTTTTTCTATTTCCTGTTTTCCTTTTAAGATTTGAATTTAATCTATATTTGAACTTTTCTTTGTAGAATTTATTTGCTGGATAATTGTAGTAATACTAAAATATATTTAGTATCATGTGTGAACTTTTATTATATAATCTTTTTATATTTCTTTTATTATATAACCCCTCTTAATATTTTGTAGAAGCTTTTCTTATTATTTTTCTCTCCACTTTTAATCATGGATTTATTAAATGATATATTCTTATTTGTTTATAAAACTTAACTCTAGTTGGCTCATAGTTTGAATATAAATTTTTATATGTATAATGATCCTATATCATTGTTTAATGCATGAAACATAAAAGAAATTAATATGTTTATTACTACTCCCATTAACTTGGAAAATGACAAAGTATATATTCTATTATGATAAACAAATAAGTTTAGGGTTCTTAATTTACTTGTATTTTGTCAACACCTGGATTTTTAATCCCAGATGCCTGTTATGCCATACATCGCAATCCTAGGATTACCATTTTTGCGAGACATAACAGATTTGGATACCACAGTACATCATCCATTACAAACCATACATAAGGTCTTACACAATTAAGGATCTCATGATCCAGTTCTTAATACAACTCAAGTAGCGGAATACGTAATAATAAAGGTAGCGTAGGCGAAGCTCCATCTTCGGGGTCACAGGCAATGCTGACGATGGGAGATGATCCTAGTTGTCGTAACCTTCCTGGGGTCCATCATCCTAGTACTCCTCTTCATAGTCTGGCCACGGGAATAGCCAGGGACAAAGCCATGAGTACTCTTTAAGTACTCACAAACTAATACTAACAGTTAAGGGGGTTTTTGTAGTAGGACACTAAGCTCTAGGGTTGTTTTGCAAAAAGCCAGATTTACCTCTACTAAGTTCAGAAGCAAGAAAAGCTAGTTGAAATTTTATAACACCTAAGTGGGAACTTGTATTTCATATCACAACTCTGTTGTGGTCAAGTCAAATTATCAATCCATTTCACAAGTCATTTTGAAAACATCTGACGGGGGAACAATATGGCCGCTCCAACTGTCCATAACCGCAGACGTGGCTATTCGAATAGTTTGTCATTCTGCAGAGATTGTACACTTTCACCACAACATTCGATACATCCGTCAGGAACAAATCCTGAATTCACCATACTCAGTATGCGGATAATCAATCCTAACGTTTCGATTACACACCCTAGTATAGGCACCTCTCCTGTGAGTTTGGCCTCCCAACCATGACCAACTGTCATCTTGGGTACTGCACAGGCGGACAATCTTCACAAGGTAGCCTCAGCTCAGACCTTGGCCGTGAGGGAACCCATACTAAGGTATATAAGTTTCCAGTCAAGCCCTACCGAGACAACCATCAGTTTTACAAAGGGCTAAGGCTCATGCCTCAACATTTTCAACATCAAATCATCTGGTGTTCGGAAACATATGTCAAAACATCTCAGTAGAATGGCTCATCATTCTAAGGTTTTCATAACCATTTTCCACCTCCCATCTAAAGTTAATCAAGTTTTATGCTTAGCACTAGCATCTACAAGTGGGGGTAAGTACTAATGAGGGGTGGTAAACAAGTGGAGTTTAACTAATTACAATCTCATGCCTTAGGATGACATCAAGATTATCTAGCTTAGGCCAAATTTAATGCTCTTTATGCAACCTTCAATTATCCTCCTAGAATCTACAAGTCACTTAAGTAAACTCTAAGTAATAGCTTTGATAGAGAAATAAAGTAGAAAGCTTGCAAGTAAAACTAGGATCGGGTTATCAAGTGGGTATGATCACATATGCTTAAGGCATATAGTTGGCATGGTAACAAGCAAGTATTAGCTTGCATGGGTCAACTTGATTAGTAAGGCTTGCTAAAGTAGAGTATCTTGCAAGTGTTAGCTTGCTCAATCAACTGGTAGTATGAGGCTTGCCTTGTGCAGAGCAGTGGTTGAAGTTCTCCTCGGCTTCTTCTTCGTAGTATCCTCCTTCCTCCTCGTAACCTTGGTTGGTACTAGCATCTATGAATAAATACGAGGTACACAATCACCAAACAATACTTAACCATCTTCAATCATCACACAAAGGTGTTCTATAGATGATCTAGCATCATCACTAACCTTACAAGAATAAAGCATTTGCATTATTTATTTATTTTTAGAAAAGTAATTTCTACTCATTGAAAAACTACTTAAGATTTAATATTCTCCAAACCAAACATGGGATCATGTTGACACATGTCATCACCACATATTTCAGTACATGGGAATGTGATTTAAAGTGGTGTCACAATTTAATAAGGTTTAACCTTTTTATTTTAAATAATTAAAGTGACTAGAAATGCCTATGTGGCATTCTTTCATTACTTGGATATTATTTCTATAAGTAAACCCAAATGTTTTTATATGAAAGGTATGATCAAATGTGATTTTTGAGAGTTGGAATCAACTCAAAAGCTATTATGGTTGAAATTTGAAAAATGTTTGAATGTAGAAGAGCTTCTGACTTGTTATTTTTACCAAGGTTGATCTACATATCCAAATGATTTGAATCCAACGGGCTTGGATTAAGCATTTCATTACCTTTCTAGCAAAATTTGTTTCATGCAATTTGGTTCACTGAATCGAGCTGGGTTGATTTTTGAAACTAGGTACAAAACTGAGTTTGAATTAAAATAGAAAAATCTAAATTTAAACGCTTGGGATGCGCGGGAAAGGTTAATGGGCCGGCCCAGTGTCACTCCACAGCGCAGGGCTCAGCTGACAGGGGGGTTCCACCAGTCAGTGGCTCATAACATGCGAAGCGGTACGGGGCGATCTCGGCCGCACGATCTAAGTCTAATCGAACGGCTACGGCTCATCGTCCACGTCGGGCAGCGCCGGTGAGACAGAACCCTAACGCGGCACATGGGGGTCGTGGGAGGCTCACCGGGGCTCAGGCGAGGGTAGGCAATGGGGGCAAACGACGAAGTCGACATCGGCGATTCTCCTGGCACCGACAGCTCCTCCTGGGGTGGCTCCAATCGATGGTTCCTTCTTCTCCAGCAGCGGCGGGCTCTGGTGAAATTCCGGCGATGCGCTGCTCGCCTTGCTCCGGGAGTGAGGTGGGGTGGTTTTGGGTGAGAGGGGAGTGGAATGGTGTGAAGAAATCGAGCAGGGGAGGCCTCTATTTATAGTGGTGAGAGGGGACCGACGGGCGCGGGCTGAGCTCGTCGTGGTCGACGGCACAGAGGGCTATCGGCGTGGGCGACGGTAGGGGGTGGTGCTGTGCTTCCTGGCGAAGCTGAACGACATGGTGGCAAGATGTGGGGCGGTGCTGATCGGTCGGAACGCTTCGGCGCTCTGAGCGGGTCCGACAGAGGTTTTGATGGCGCACATCACGCGTGGTCCGCGCGGCGGCGAACGGGCATGTATGCGGGGTTGCTGGGGTGGTGGTGATCACGCGTGCACGCGGCGAGGGCGGTGCGCGGTCTATGGGCGTGTGTCGAGGGTGGCGCACGAGCGCGCTCTCGGCATGCTCGCAGAGAGGCTTGGCATGGCTTGGGAGTGTGGTCCAGTGGCTGGCATTGCTCTAGGCTGGGACAGGGAGTGGCGGTGGGGTGCTGGCTAGCTCCCAGACAAGGTTGGCGGGGCTAGTTAGGCCTCTAGCTCGCTGGCGACAACAGGGTGGCAAGTTTGCTCTCGGCCTGCTCACCATTGATGGCTAGGCTTGCTTATAGTGGTGCTAAGGGTAGTTAAAAGAGCTAGATGATATACTAAGGACTAGTTGTAACCAGAGAGGGAACAAGTTAGGCCCAAAACACTATTAAAAATAGTGAATTTGATTTGGTTGATTTGAGTCTGCAACATGTTTGATGAAATGGCCGCATGAACTTGAGTTTTGAATTTTGAAAAGATTTTTGGTGGGTGTGCTAGGCATGTGTTGAGGATTCTGTGGGTGCTTGGGTTTTGAAAATTGAGCTGGTTTGAGTGGTTTTTGAAATAGTGGGATCTTCCCATATGAAATAGATTCAATTTTAAACTGTCATTTAAACTAAGCATTTAAATGTTTTTGGATGATCACAAAGTGGGCCTTGGTACCTTATTATGAGTACTAACAAGGGGTGCAAAGATCCATACATGTTTCTGTTGAGTTTTGAAAATTAGAGATAGCCAAAGTAGGCATGGGAGTTAATTTGGCCAAAGTGACCATTCACTTAATTTATTTGTTTTGACTTGTTTGTCTTTGGGAAAAGTTTGGGGATTGTTTAGATGATGTTTATTTAACCTAATAATAATTTTACAAGCAAAGAAACACAGAATCATGGAAATTCAAAATAATCTAAATTTTAATACACACATATGAATGCTTTCATATTTTTAGTTGGAAAAGTTTTTGTTAACCCTAATTTTGGTGATTAGAGTTTGATGATCCAAGTTTAGTATTTTTGGGATGTTACAAACCTTCCCCCCTTAAAAAAAATCTCGTCCCGAGATTTGAAATAGGACGAAAAAGATTACCTAGGATTTGAAGAGATCGGGAAACTCCGTCCTGATGTGATCTTCGCGCTCCCAGGTAGCTTCCTCTTCTGTGTGGTTGCTCCACTTAATCTTGAGAAACTTGATGCTTCGGGTTCTGGTAGTTCTAAAAGCTTCTTCCAAGATACGGATGGGCACTTCGGGATAGGTCAGGTCATCGTTGATCTCTATGGTCTGGTGATCAATGTTCTTGAACACTTCCGTCTTCTCCGGAACTTCGAGGCACTTGCGAAGTAATGAGATATGGAACACATTGTGCACGGCTGACATCTCTTCGGGCAGTTCCAATTGATACGACACTTCTCCTCGATGGTTCAGAATCTGGAAGTGGCCTATATATCTGGGGGCTAACTTTCCTTTCAGCTGGAAACACTTCATTCCTTTCAATGGCGACACTTTCAGATACACAAAATCTCCGATGTTGAAGGCGAGGACTCGACGTCTCTTGTCGGCGTAACTCTTCTGCCTTGACTAGGCTGTCTTGAGGTGCTCACGAATCTTGTGAACCTTCTCTTCTGCTTCTCGTAGGATGTCGGGTCCGAAAATCTGACTCTCTCCTACTTCCGACCAGTTCAAAGGGGTGCGACACTTTCTTCCATACATGAATTCAAATGGGGCCATTTGCAAACTAGCTTGATAACTGTTGTTGTATGAAAATTCTGCAAACGGCAGACAGTCTTCCCATTTAGATCCATACTCTAACACACAGGCTCTCAACATGTCTTCGAGTATTTGATTTACTCGCTCTGTTTGTCCGTCGGTCTGAGGGTGATAAGCTGTGCTGAAATCTAGTCGGGTTCCTAAACCTTCTTGGACTTTCTTCCAGAATCTCGAGGTAAACTGAGTTCCTCGATCCGATACGATGTTCTTGGGGGCTCCATGCAAACTGACGATTCTAGCGATGTATAACTCCGCTAGCTTGGAACTCTGATATGTGGTCTTGACGGGTAAGAAATGGGCGACTTTGGACAATCTGTCCACTATGACCCAGATAGAGTCATTTCCCCTACTAGAAGTAGGCAATCCGGTGATAAAGTCCATTCCAACGGAATCCCATTTCCATTCCGGAATATGCAATGGTTGCAACAATCCAGTGGGTCTTTGATGTCCCGCCTTGACTCGCTGACATATATCACACTTGGCGATATAGCTTCCGATTTCTCTCTTCATCTTATGCCACCAAAATTGTCCTTTCAAATCTTGATACATCTTCGTTCCTCCGGGGTGGATAGAATAAAGAGTATCATGAGCTTCCTTCATAATAACTTCTTTCAACTCAGAATCTGCTGGTACACAAAGGCGTCCTTTGTACCACAGAACTCCTTCTTCGTCTTCCGTGAATCCGGGTACTTTGCTTGTACCGATACGACGCTTGATTCCGTCGATACTAGCATTCCCTTTCTGTGCCTCTTTGATCTGGCTGATCAAAGTGGGTTGAAGTTCTATGCTAGCCAAAAATCCTTCACTCACTAATTCCATTCGAAAATCTTCCATCTCTTTGTGCAAGCTTGGTTGCTCCTTCAAAATCATGGAGTTCAAGCGGCACGGAAATCTGCTGAGGGCATCTGCTACCACGTTGGCTTTACCGGGGTGATATTGAATGTCCAGATCGTAATCCTTGATTATCTCAATCCATCTTCTCTGTCTCATATTCAGCTCCTTCTGAGTGAATATATACTTTAGGATCTTGTGATATGAATAAATCTCACAATGGTTTCCCATCAGGTAATGCCTCCATGTCTTCAGGGCTAGAACTACGGCTACGGGTTCGAGGTCATGGGTTGGATAGTTCTGCTCAGGTTGTTTCAGTTGTCGAGATAGATAAGATATGACTTTGCCTTCTTGCATTAGCACACATCCAAGACCGATCTTGGATGCATCACAATACACGTCAAAGGGCTTCGTGATATCCGGCATGATTAAGATTGGGGCTGAAATCAATCTTCTCTTGAGTTCTTGAAAACTCACTTCGCATTTGTCCATCCATTCATACTTCTTGTCCTTCTTTAGCAATTGGGTCATGGGTCTGGAGATACTCGAGAATCCTTCTACGAACTTGCGGTAGTATCCCGCCAATCCGAGAAATGCACGAACTTGGGTTTGAGTGGTTGGGTCTTGCCAATCTTCGACATCTTTCACCTTTGCAGGGTCAACGGCAATTCCTCCGGCTGATACAATGTGACCAAGGAATCCTACCTCCTGTAACCAGAATTCACATTTGCTAAACTTGGCATACAACTGATGCTCTCTAAGGGTTCCAAGAATGGTCCTTAGGTGTAGCTCATGTTTTTCTTCTGATTTGGAATAAATCAGAATGTCATCAATGAAAACAACGACAAACTTATCCAGGAAGTCCATAAAAATCTTATTAATGAGATTCATGAAATAAGCAGGGGCATTGGTTAATCCAAAAGACATGACAGTATACTCGTATAATCCATATCTAGCGGTAAAGGCAGTCTTTGGAATATCCTTTGCGCGAATCTTGAGTTGATGATAGCCTGTTCTAAGATCAATCTTAGAAAACACTTTGGCACCGGTCAACTGATCAAACAAATCTTCTATCTTGGGCAGTGGGTACTTGTTCTTGATAGTGACATCATTCAACTTCCGATAATCCGTACACAAACGGTTACCTCCATCCTTATTGTCCACAAACAAAACAGGTGATCTCCATGGTGACGCACTTGGTTGAACCAATCCAATTTCCAGCATGGCATCTAGTTGCTTCTTCAGTTCTGCTAGTTCAGACAGGTTCATACTATAGGGTCTCTAGGCTATGGGTCCTGTTCTGGGGATTAGTTTGATGATAAACTCGATATCCCGATCTGGGGGCATACCGGGCAAAACATCTGGAAATACATCGGGGTATTCACAGACTATCCGGACTTGGTCAATGGTAGGTTGGGCTATACTCTTGTTGCACTTGAATTGACGAGGTAAGGTTTCAGATACATGCTCGACTGATATTCCGGCTGTAATGGTCATGGTTATGGCTTTCTTGGCACAGTCAATCAATCCTTTATGTTTGGACATCCAATCCATTCCTAGTACTACTTCCAAACCTTTAGTTCTGAGTACTATCATATTAGCATAAAAATCTATGCCATGGATTCGGATGGGGACGGCTTTGCAAATTTGCCTAGCTTTGGTGGTTGAACTGGGGATTTGAACAATCATAACATGCTTCAGTTTGGTGGGTTAAATCTTACTAGTGCATGCAAATTCTTCGGTGACAAATGAGTGCGATGCACCAGAATCAAACAACACTCTAGCAAGTACTGAATTAACAGAAAACATACCCAGCACGACGTCTGGTGCTTCCTGAGCTTCTTCAGCATGCATGAGAAAAAGACGGCCGTTGTGGTTGAGCGAGTTCCCTGGGGAAAACCTTGTTCCGGGCTGAACACGACGCTGCTGCTGAGCTGGGGCATTTGCATTGGGGGCTGCGGCATTCTTCTTGGGGCACTCATGGGAGTAGTGACCCTTATTTCCACAGTCATAACAAGTCACTTGCGACTTGTCCTTTGCTGCAACAGGCACAACATTGCTTCCAGTCCTCGGGTCAGTGTTGGTGTTGGCGGTAGCATTATTGTTGTTGAACTTGGGTGGTGCACGGTTGAAATTGCTAGTTGCCGGGGTTGTTGTGATTTCCTTCGGGCCTTGGGTTTCCACGGTTGGGATAGGTCGGGCGGTTCATCGGGGGTCTGTTGGTTCTCGGGGCCAATCCTGGCGATGGGTTAGGGAGATACTTTGGGGTCTGATGGGTTCCTGGCTGATGCATCATGCGACGCTTGTGGTTCTCATTGGCTTGGTTGATCTTTCCTTCCATCTGGATGGCAGAGTCGACAAGGGATTCAATATCAGCAAAGGGGATATTTACCAACACCGTCCGCATCTCATCATGCAAACCATTCAAGAATCTCTCTTTCTTCTTGGCTTTGGTGTCGATCTCATCCAGGGCATACCTAGATAACGACAAGAATTTGTCACGGTATTCCACTACGGTCATCCTTCCTTGCTTTAGTTCTCTGAACTCATCTCTCATTCCCTTGATCAAACCCGGTGGCACATGGGTTCTGCTGCACTTGACCTTGAATTCCTCCTAGGTCATCATCTATCCTCCGGTCATTGCACGAACACTGTTCCACCATGTTCTTGCATCTCCGGCTAGATAGTGGGTGGCGAACAGAACTTTCTCGTTAGCTTCCACTCCGGTGACTTCTAGGTTGTTTTCCATAG
Source organism: Avena insularis (assembly GCA_023614405.1). Lineage (NCBI taxonomy): Eukaryota > Viridiplantae > Streptophyta > Magnoliopsida > Poales > Poaceae > Avena > Avena insularis. The sequence goes on from CM042695.1 coordinate 94,775,525, forward strand.
TTTGCAGCCAATCGTCTGCATCTAGGGACTCTTCCAATTTAGTGAAAATGGGTGGGTTGGTATTCTGGAAATTCTTGAGCTTAGATCCATGGTTGTCCTAATTTCCTTGGCCTTGATTGTTGTGGGCCAGCTGAGCTATCTGCTGAAGGGTGGCTAGGTTGGCTTGACGTTTGGCTCTTTTAGCTTCGCGGTCAGAAACCAACATTTGCAGGATCTGCAACATCGGGTCCGGGGATGAACCACTTCCTCCGCGTGGCATCTGAAGATTGAGATAGATCATGAGAAAAGAGGGAAATTTCTAAGGTTCAGGGACTTTGAAAAGTTTTTAAGGTTTGACTCAGATTTTCTAGCAACTTGCTTTTCATTCATTCATCCATAGCACACAATACAACACACACCACAACAAAGGAAAGCAGATGGTTTTAAGAACCATTCTGGAAACTACGATACAGTGGGACCGAATATAACTCACTATGCTAGTGCTTAGGTGCTACTACTCCTTGGAGTCGGTGTAATCGTCATCCTCATCATCCTCATCGTCATCGATGAAGGCAAAATCATCCTCATCGGTGAAGAAGTCCATGGCCTAATCCTCCAGAAAATCATCATCATCGCTGAGATAGGAGTAGGGGTCTCCACGAAGATCTTCTCCGACATTCTCCCTTTCCTCCAGCTGCATGTATCTCTCGTGGATGGTATCCTCCAAATCCGAGATATGGTGGCGAAGACGGGCAATGATGCGCTTCTTCTTGTCAAGCTGACGGCGGTGAGACTTGTGGTCCTTCGCTAGCATGGTGATGGTCTGATCCTTCGTCTTGATGATGGAAGACTTGTGGTTGGAGTAGTCACGACAATTATCCAATTCCTGCCGACGATCGTACATCATGAAGCTAAGGTGGTCCAACTGAGTCTTCAGCTCGGGGTGGTATGGGGCTTCCAGTGGCTGTCCCATAGCATCACGTCTTGGACAAAACTCAAAGCGGGTACCCTTGATCTGGTTGATACTCTGCCCACACAGACGGTCAAGAGCTTTCTGCATGGCCCTGGCAAGTCCATCGAGCCAGTTGTTCTCTCTTAAGGTGAACTGAATTCCCTCGGCAGTGGGAGGTTCAATCTTTCCTCGGAGACTTGCAACAATTAGGCACTACAGATCTTCTCCTCCTTGATCATTGAGCTGAGCTCCGAAGAACTCGGGGTGCGGATGCTCCAGAAGTTCCGAAAGCTGGTCCAAATCCCGCTCAAAGATGAGGTCTCCTCCATTCCCCAACTGATAAAACTTGCTGTACTTCACGTCCATCTATAAGAATATAGGATGAGTAAGTTAGTAGAGTGATCAAGTGTGTCAAATTTTATGTATTTTGCAAGAGTTTTGGGGGAACATGAATTTTTATGAAAGAAACAAGGTGATAAGAATGGGAATAAGTTTTTGTAAATATTTGCTTCCCTTGGTTTTGAAACTAAGATTTTGATTCAACGTCTAGTCTAACTAGGGTCTCCTATGGTTAGGATGGCTCTGATACCAACTTGTCAACACCCTGATTTTTAATCCCAGATGCCTGTTATGCCATACATCGCAATCCCAGGATTACCATTTTTGTGAGACATAACAGATTTGGATACCATAGTACATCATCCATTACAAACCATACATAAGGTCTTACACAAATAAGGATCTCATGATCCAGTTCTTAATACAACTCAAGCAGCAGAATACGTAATAATAAAGGTAGCGTAGGCGAAGCTCCATCTTTGGGGTCACAGCAATGTCGCGATGGAGATGATCCTAGTTGTCGTAACCTTCCTGGGGTCCATCATCCTGGTACTCCTCTTCATAGTCTGGCCACGGGAATAGCCAGGGACAAAGCCATGAGTACTCTTTAAGTACTCACAAACTAATACTAACAGTTAAGGGGGTTTTTGTAGTAGGACACTAAGCTCTAGGGTTGTTTTGCAAAAAGCCAGATTTACCTCTACTAAGTTCAGAAGCAAGAAAAGCTAGTTGAAATTTTATAACACCTAAGTAGGAACTTGTATTTCATATCACAACTCTGTTGTGGTCAAGTCAAATTCTCAATCCATTTCACAAGTAATTTTGAAAACATCTGACGGGGGAACAGTATGGCCACTCCAACTGTCCATAACCGCGGATGCGGCTATTCGAATAGTTTGTCACTCTGCAGAGATTGTACACTTTCACCACAACATTCGATACATCCGTCAGGAACAAATCCTGAACTCACCATACTCAGTATGCGGATAATCAATCCTAACGTTTCAATTACACGCCCTAGTATAGGCACCTCTCCTGTGAGTTTGGCCTCCCAACCATGACCAACTATCATCTTGGAGTCTTGCATGTGGACAATCTTCACAAGGTAGCCTCAGCTCAGACCATGGCCGTGAGGGAACCCATACTAAGGTATATAAGTTTCCAGTCAAGCCCTACCCAATTTTTAGGTATTGTGGTTGTACGGTAAAATTGGAATGGTATCGCATCCAGACAACCATCAGTTTTACAAAGGGCTAAGGCTCATGCCTCAACATTTTCATCATCAAATCATCTGGTGTTCGGAAACATATGTCAAAACATCTCAGTAGAATGGCTCATCATTCTAAGGTTTTCATAACCATTTTCCACCTCCCATCTAAAGTTGATCAAGTTTTATGCTTAACACTAGCATCTACAAGTGGGGGTAAGTACTAATGAGGTGTGGTAAACAAGTGGAGTTTAAATAATTACAATCTCATGCCTTAGGATGACATCAAGATTATCTAGCTTAGGCCAAATTTAATGCTCTTTATGCAACCTTCAATTATCCTCCTAGAATCTACAAGTCACTTAAGTAAACTCTAAGTAATAGCTTTGATAGAGAAATAAAGTAGAAATCTTGCAAGTAAAACTAGGATTGGGTTATCAAGTGGGTATGATCACATATGCTTAAGGCATATAGTTGGCATGGTAACAAGAAAGTATTAGCATGCATGGGTCAACTTGATTAGTAAGGCTTGCTAAAGTAGAGTATCTTGCAAGTGTTAGCTTGCTCAATCAACTGGTAGTATGAGGCTTGCCTTGTGCAGAGCAGTGGTTGAAGTTCTCCTCGGCTTCTTCTTTGTAGTATCCTCCTTCCTCCTCGTAACCTTGGTCGGTACTAGCGTCTATGAATAAATACGAGGTACACAATCACCAAACAATACTTAACTATTTTCAATCATCACACAAAGGTGTTCTATAGATGATCTAGCATCATCACTAACCTTACAAGAATAAAGCATTTGCATTATTTATTTATTTTTAGAAAAGTAATTTCTACTCATTGAAAAACTACTTAAGATTTAATATTCTCCAAACCAAACATGGGATCATGTTGACACATGTCATCACCACATATTTCAGTACATGGGAATGTGATTTAAAGTGGTGTCACAATTTAATAAGGTTTAACCTTTTTATTTTAAATAATTAAAGTGACTAGAAATGCCTATGTGGCATTCTTTTATTACTTGGATATTATTTCTATAAGTAAACCCAAATGTTTTTATATATTATGAAAGGTATGATCAAATGTGATTTTTGAGAGTTGGAATCAACTCAAAAGCTATTATGGTTGAAATTTGAAAAATGTTTGAATGTAGAAAAGCTTCTGACTTGTTATTTTTACCAAGCTTGATCTACAGATCCAAATGATTTGAATCCAACGGGATTGGATTAAGCATTTTAGTACATTTCTAACAAAATTGGTTTCATACAATTTGGTTCACTGAATCGAGCTGGGTTGATTTTTGAAACTAGGTACAGAACTAAGTTTGAATTAAAATAGAAAAATCTAAATTCAAACGCTTGGGCTACGCGGGAAAGGTTAATGGGCCGGCCCAGTGTCACTCCATGGCCTTGGTCTCAGTGACAGGGGTTCTACTAGTCGTTGGCTCATAACACGCCGCAAGCGTGGCGATCTCGGCCGCACGATCTAAGTCTAATCGAACGGCTACGGCTCATCGTCCACGTCGGGCAGCGCCGGCGAGACAGAACCCTAACGCGGCACATGGGGGTCGTGGGAGGCTCACCGGGGCTCAGCGGGGTCGATGGGGGCAACGAGCAGCGTCGATTCTCCCAACAGCAGCTCCTCCCTGGCGGCTCCAATCAATGGCTTCCTTCTTCTCCAGCAGCGGCGGGCTCCGGTGAAATTCTGGCGATGCGCTGCTTGCCTTGCCCCGGGAGTGAGGTGGGGTGGTTCTGGGTGAGAGGGGAGTGGAATGGTGTGAATAAATCGAGCGGGGGAGGCCTCTATTTATAGTGGCGAGAGGGGACCGACGGGCGCAGGCTGAGCTCGTCGTGGTCGACGACACAGAGGGCTATCGGTGTGGGCGACAGTAGGGGGCGGTGCTATGCTCCCTGGAACGGCGTGGTGGCGAGGCGTGGGGCGATGCTGATCGGTCGGAACGCTTCGGTGCTCTGAGCGGGTCCGACGGAGGTTTTGATGGCGCACAGCGGCGTGGTCCGCGCGGCGGCAAACGGGCGTGTCTGCGGGGTTGCTGGGGTGGTGGTGATCTGTGGTCGTGTGTCGAGGGTGGCGCACGGGCGCGCTCTCCGCATGCTCACAGAGAGGCTTGGCATGGCTTGGGCGTGTGGTCCAGTGGCTGGCATTGCTCGAGGCTGGGACAGGGAGTGGCGGTGGGGTGCTGGCTAGCTCCCAGACAACGTTGGCGGGGCTAGTGTGGCCTCTAGCTCACCGGCGACAACGTGGTGGCAAGTTTGCTCTCGGCCTGCTCACCATTGATGGCTAGGCTTGCTTACAGTGGTGCTAAGGATAGTTAAAAGAGCTAGATGACCTACTAAGGACTAGTTGTAACTAGAGAGGGAACAAGTTAGGCCCAAAACACTATTAAAAACAGTGAATTTGATTTGGTTGATTTGAATCTGCAACCTGTTTGATGAAATGGCCGCATGAACTTGAGTTTTGAATTTTGAAAAGATTTTTGGTGGGTGTGCTAGGCATGTGTTGAGGATTTTTTGGGTGCTTGGGTTTTGAAAATTGAGCTGGTTTGAGTGGTTTTTGAAATAGTGGGATCTTCCCATATGAAATAGATTCAATTTTAAACTATCATTTAAACTAAGCATTTAAATGTTTTTGGATGATCACAAAGTGGGACTTGGTACCTTATTATGAATACTAACAAGGGGTGCAAAGATCTATACATGTTTCTGTTGAGTTTTGAAAATTAGAGATAGCCAAAGTAGGCATGGGAGTTAATTTGGCCAAAGTGACCATTCACTTAATTTATTTGTTTTGACTTGTTTGTCTTTGGGAAAAGTTTGGGGATTGTTTAGATGATGTTTATTTCACCTAAGAATCATTTTACAAGCAAAGAAACACAGAATCATGGAAATTCAGAATAATCTAAATTTTAATACACACATATGAATGCTTTCATATTTTTAGTTGGAAAAGTTTTTGTTAACCCTAATTTTGGTGATTAGAGTTTGATGATCCAAGTTTAGTATTTTTGGGATGTTACATATTTCTTTGTTGATATGAGAAAAGATTTAATAACTAAGCATATTTTTTTCTGATTGTGATATTTGATGACATCACCTTTAGGACTAGGAAGTTATATTTAGAATGTTTTATAGAAAGGAATTGATAAAGATACTCCTAAGAACATATAATTATGATGGTTAGAATTGGCAGAGATGTGCTAATGTGATTTGTTGTTTACACTTTAATATATCTATGAAATGCTATTCAAAATTGTTTTCACTTTAATAGTTCATCTCCAAACTTTATTTTATAAGTAGAGTCACTTATAAAGGGCTTAAATGTTATTGTTCCTAGGTATATGAGTGAAGTATGAAGTAATGTGATCTTGATTATTTATTATATATTGTTTGAATTGGCAAAACAAATAATTTTTGAATAAAAAATTCCTTTCTAAGGTCTAAACAATCTTTGTGGTTAGTTAGTGGTGGTCGATGTTATTTGTGTTTGCTTGAATAGTTTTGGCTTGAGATGCTTTATAACTTAACTAGTTCAGACCAAAGTTAATTATAAAACATATAATAATGTTTATAGTGTTATATTTAGATTCTTGTAGACTAAAGTTAACTTTAAAACAAAGACAATTTGAAAGTATAATGCTTATGATATTTGTATCTTATGTACCTGGTAAGGTTTCCTTAAGGTTACTTAAGAATGGTTATTATTTTACTTGGTGTAGTGGTTTCTTGATTTTTTAATGGAGTAGTATCATTTACCTTTTATAGATGAGTGGTTATAGTTTATAAACCAAGACATAATATTACTTAATTACTGATGAACTTACTATAGTGTTGTGTTAGTTTTTGTAATCTGGTGGTTAAAGTAGATAGAAAGGATCTAATTTATTCACAAGTAGTTCTTTAAGGTTTTTATTATGAATAGGAATCCTTTTAGAATGTAATTTTCACTTAAGGTTGAAGATAATTTAATAAAAAGGTATTTATAATGTTTTAAACCATTATGGCTTCATATTATGAACATTTTAAATTAATAATATTTATTATACTTAATTAACTCATTTTAGGAATATTAACAAATTTTCTTTATACTTAGATGAATTATTAGCTAAGTAAATAAGTTTAAATTTGAGTTATTAAAATATTTGAAATTTTAATTAACTCAAAAGTGAATATTATATTTTTAAAAAATAAATATTATTTTTGTGATCATTTTGGTATATTACATTTATTTTTGTGATTTATAAATAATAAGATATGATTTTTACAATTCTTATTGCTTTATAATTACTTAATAAATAATAAATATTTAATTAAGTGAAATAATAATACAAGATTATGGTTTTAAATTATAATTTTTATTTTTCTAAGATTTCTGTTATTTTATTTATATTATTAACATTTACCATTATTAAAATATGAATTATCAAAGCTTTATTACTTATAAAACCTTTATTAAATAATATTTATTTAAATAATCATCATAATAATATTTGATAATAATTTTAAGTTGTATATTTTATCTTTCTACAAATTTTCATATATTATACACATTTTTCTGAATTATAAATCAAAAGTTATTAATTAAACAAGATTTAATCATTTATTTGATTTCTGCAATATTAATAATTGAGTTATAACATTTTATTTATTTCCTAAACAGGTTTTAACTTTTTTACACCGTAGCCGCAGTTAGTCTAAGTCACTGACCAGTGGGCCTATGTCCACCTCAGCACTCAGATTAGTAAATGTATTTTGTCACTGACCCTCTCTCTACACCTAGACGATGACACATGGGCCCTGGGCCGCGTCACACGCCACGCTAGCAAAGACTGGTCAAACTAGCTGACGTGGTTCGAACCTGATGTAGGCATGACGTCACCTGGGTTGATCCTCACTGGTTGAGGATCGATCGATCTGGTGCGTGCGCGGGGATGTGGCTAGGTGCGTTGGACAGAGGAGATCAAGGCGAACCTATTGGTGGTGGCGCCGCTTCCTAATGGTCACCGGAACTACATCGGCGACGAGCTTCTGCGGCGGCCAACAGCGATGCTCAACGAAACTAGGCCTACGGTGAGATTTAGCAAACGAGAGTGGTGTCCAGAGATGCGTAAGCTTACCCTGATGACGATAGAGAGGTGGAGGAAGCTTGGGGAGGCGTGGCGACGGTGAATCGACGATAATGGCCACGGCGGCCGAGGAAAAGGAATGCTCGATTTCACATGATTCCCGGCGTGCGGGCTCCCGTGCTTGGTCCTTGGTGAATAAGTCCACGACGGCGCGTCCAACGGTGGCTACCACGTGGTAAGGGGTGATCGGAGTTTACCGAAACGACGAACTCCGACGAACTAGGGTTTCGGGTGAGGAAGGAAAGTGATGCTGGAGAGCGAGACTGGAGACACGATTGGTATGAGAGGATAGAGGAGGACGCGGCGATCTTATCTACTCCCTCTAGGGACGGCGGCATGCATCGTAGCACGGCGGTTGATCGACGGCGGAGCTCCGGCCAGCGAGCTACTTCCAGTAGGGGAGGTAGACGACGAAGTCGTTTTTGCAGATAACCCCCTGGCGTTTCTTTTCTCTCAACCCACAGTCCCCCTTTGGTCCCACCCGTCAGTGACAGAAAAGGACGAGTTGACTGGCTGCTGGGCTTTTTGTGGGCTGCACATGGGCGTCAGATAAGGAGAGAGGTGTTGGGCCACGAATAGGTAATGTTTTTTATTTGTTTTCTCTTTTTCTATTTTCCGTTTTCCTTTTCAGATTTGAATTTAATCTATATTTGAACTTTTCTTTGTAGAATTTATTTGCTGGATAATTGTAGTAATACTAAAATATATTTAGTATCATTTGTGAACTTTTATTATATAATCTTTTTATATTTCTTTTATTATATAACCCCTCTTAATATTTTGTAGAAGCTTTTCTTATTATTTTTCTCTCCACTTTTAATCATGGATTTTTTAAATGATATATTCTTATTTGTTTATAAAACTTAACTCTAGTTGGCTCATAGTTCGAATATAAATTTTTATATGTATAATGATCCTATATCATTGTTTGATGCATGAAACATAAAAGAAATTAATATGGTTATTACTACTCCCATTAACTTGGAAAATGACAAAGTATATATTCTATTATGATAAACAAAGAAGTTTAGGGTTCTTAATTTACTTGTATTTCTTTGTTGATGTGAGAAAAGATTTAATAACTAAGCATATTGTTTTCTGTTTGTGATATTTGATGACATCACCTTTAGGACTAGAAAGTTATATTTAGAATGTTTTATAGAAAGGAATTGATAAAGATATTCCTAAGCACATATAATTATGATGGTTTGAATTGGCAGAGATGTCCTAATGTGATTTGTTGTAGGAAAACATTCCTATAAAGTGATATTAACATAAGATGATGAATCAATTCCCTGAATGGACATTATACTTGGTTTAAGATTTAGAGTTGGTTGTTTAACAGGAATGTCTATTTTTCCATTCTTCACCATCCTTAACCTTTAGTTAAATAATTCCTTTCCTAGATATAATACTTCTTCCTATCCATCATCATGGTTAGTATGATGAGCTTTACTTCACAAGAATGTTCTTATTCACCTTTTATTCTTCTAAACTCATGGATGAATCCAATGAGTTTGATACTAAAGTATTTCATAGTTTTCTCATATCCTTGCTTGGTTAATTCCACTACTCTACTATTGATAACCATCAATACAACAAGTAGTTCTTTCAAACTCCACTCATAATCTTTCTTAATCATCCAACACTAATATTTCTTCATTAGATGTATGTATGTATCCAACTATCTTTCTCTAAGGCTTACTATCCTTTAAGATGAATCACACTCCTTCCATAACCCTATGCTACACTAGCTTTAACTGAATAATATCATCCTATACTTACTTTACTCCAATAACTCACACTCCAACCCTACATTATATTTATGTGACTTGTAATGACTACTCTAGGATAATTTATCTCTACTAGGGTTTCAATCATGTTCTACCCACCAATATCTTTTATACTAGATATAGGTAGACCATCCTGGTGAGTAAGTCATGATCAAAATAATCCTTTAATCATTTATAGCTTAAGTTCTTAGTTGGCTAAGCAAGGCTTTATCAATACTACTTTTCAATTGTATTGAAATTATCTTCTTAGTATCTCATATTGGATTAAGCTTATTCATGGACTATGCCCTCTTTAAAAGATTTAAGTAGATGTTATGATAAGATCAAGAAGCAGTAGATCAAGTATTGATAGTTAAAGAATTTGTGAATCAATGGTTGATTACTCAAGATTGATGAACAACAGATATTAAGATAGGTTCCATAAAGATTGATATGGAAATAAAGATATATGGTGAATGATCTAAACTTAGTTTCTTTCCAACTCAAACTCATTAAAGAGTTAAAAGTTAGGTATTACTATAATACGCATAGTAAGAATAGATAAGAATAAAATAGGTCAGGATTAGTCATTGCATTTATATTACTTTAGTTGTAATCTTAACTTAGTATTCATAGGTTGTTATGATGAATAGTATGATATGATCCCTTAAGGATCATATATTAATCATTAAAGCAAAGTCTTATGAGTAACATTTATTATATCTGATCTACCCTTAGATCAAATCATGTTTACCCAAATAAGGTGTTAGCAAAGGTCATATTGAAACTTATCGCAGTCAACTTGATGATCTGCTTCAATTCCATCAAGTTAAGAGAAGCTTCAATCACTTTGACAAGTTTTGTTCAAAAGAGCGAAAATTATTCGGATTTTCTATGCATGAATGCAATGCACACATCTGGGTACAGCTTATTTCTAAGCTCTAATGCTAGGATGTTACAGACTCTCCCCCTTAAAATAAACTTCGTCCTCGAAGTTCGCAAACTCTCACGTTTCGGATGAAGGAATTGTCTTTGTCTTAATGATTAATATATACCTGATTAGATATCCTAATCCAATTTTTTATTTAATCACCAAACTTTATTACTATGTTAAATACAGTCTAGAGGTCTCACTAAAACAAGTTTTAAGTTTCTATATGCCCGTGTTTGTGGTTAGAATACTATATTTCTATTCTTGTCACAGTATAGTTGATACTGGTACTCCTTCCAATATTGGATTTGAACTCAATTAGTCCATACCCATTAGAATTTCTTGTTCCTCAATACTTGTCCAATTGGTGTGTTTTCTATTACTTCTTAAGGTTTACTTAAGAATTGTTTCTTCTGTAATTAGTCGGTTAGGATTAACCTTTTATCACCTTCAAGCTTATACCTTTTAAAGCTTTAGATAATCTTTCATTCGTAATTTCTACTCTCCCCCTTAGGGTTTACTAATACTCTTAAATTGTATAAATAGCATTTATTGGCTTTATCACCGGAATGTTGGTCTCTATTCAGTTTATACTTTAACAAATTAGGGCCTGGTGAAAGATTGTACGGTGTATCCACTTAGTTGTGGATCTCCGAAGCAAATCTTTCAGCATTATATGTCATACTTACTTTTGGACATTTTCGCTGGGATAAGTTTGACTTTGCGAGGCATCTCGAAAGATGATTGCTTCATTTTTATACTTCCTTAGGTCTTCCTTAACCTAGGCCAATTTTTATGCTCTTTATGCAACCTTTAAGATGATCTGGTTAACTATGTCAACCAACACCGGCTGCGAACAAATTACCAACTGTGGATCGGAATACCGACTATGGATTAAGTACCAACAGCGAATCATTCGAGTGGTATACATTACTCTACGGTTTTCGACCTACTACTGATATTCTCTCTGAACTGTCAGAGCTTTCCTACCATTTTTCTCCTCAACTTTATCTTTGTACTAATTTATAATGCCTCCATGAACTAGGGATTACTACTTTATTATTCCCTTTAGTAATATCACCTACTTGATTGAACCTTAAGTTCATCCTTTCTTCTGGTTCCTTACATCTTCTACATTACACTTGTTTCTTAAATCTGGCTAATATTAATCTATGCTTTATCTATCCTCCAAATGGTGTTAATGGTCCTTATATTTTGCTTCATTCTTCAAGTAAGTCTTCATCTTGTTCTTTAGAACTCGTCACTCCCTTACACGAATTCCCATTCCTATCTAGGTCTATAACATCAAGTAATAACTGGGTGTTACATCATGCATTTGCACACCTAATTAAACTTCATGTACAGATCTAGGCAATCAAGAAGATTCAAGAAGATCCAAAAGTCGATAAACAACAAAACATACACCATGTATTATACATAGGTTTTTAGATAATTTACAAATGTACTAGATGTTCCAACAGTTGGCTCCACACCTATTTACACAACTATCTTACAGGAACTTCTTGTTCTTGTGAATATATCTTCACTTATTTCGGCAAACTTTTCAAACTACAATACGCATTACCCTCTATGTACATTATTCAAGCACTCATCCCTGGGGATGTCATTCCTTTCTTACTTTCATCTTCCTCTAGTGCTTCCTGGAGTTCCGTCCATGATGACGTGAAGTCCTACGACTGCCTTCTGGAGCGTAAGAGCATCCAAGAGGTGCGTATTCTTGATTAGAAGTACCGAGACTGAGATTAGTCACTGAAAAATGACTAGAGTTAGTGTAATCCTCTATAGAATATTCCGGGTTTTCCGGCAATGTTTCCTCATAGTAATTTGGTTCCTTACCTTTTTCTTGGATCCAGTCATATATATTGGTGTAGTAGCTATCGGAATACTCTTCTAAGTCGATTGGATTAGTATTACCCCCATATGGTCCATAAGGCTCTCGATGGGTATAGTTAGTCTCTTCTTCAATACCTGTATCACAAGGTATAGGGTTTCCTATGGTTCCACCTTGAGATTCTACTTCCCATCCGTACTTGTTTGGATCAGGGTTATTTGGAATAACTTTATTCCATTCATGTTGTTCGGAGTAATATTTGGTCCATAGGTCTTCAGGTGGCTTGAAGTCATTTTGGTAGTAGGCATAATTTTCCGAGTTTGGGTCATCAAACTCAGTTTCCTCAAACACTTCTCCTGAAGGTATGTATTTGGGATGCCTAGCTTCTTTATCTAACTTCTTCCTACGAGCCATTGCTTTATCAGGATCAGTAAAATCCTCAATGACCGTATCCAGTTCCTGGACTAAGACTTGGTGAGTGTTATGATAAGTGTTTAGCAAAGACCGATAATGATCCATATACAACTAGAGTAGGTTCAGCTTGGACTAGAGTAGAGTGATCTAACTCATGCTCTGGGTTTGAGGTTTCATGTGGTATAATGGTATGAGTACTACCTTCTAGAGCTTGGGATTTCTATTCTCGGATCATGGTTATGGCTGCTGCTACGGCAATCTGATATGTAGATGCCATGCACCTTGCCTCTCCTGATGACATTTCTCCCTTAAGTCCTAACTTCTTGGGTAACATGATCATGACACGGTATTTAGCTAATACCCTCCCATCATAGTAACTGTAAATCTTGACCAAAAGTCTCGATTCACATTCCAAACTCCATAGAAGTTATCAAAGTTTATCTGTCCAATCCCCTCTGTAGTCATTCAACGTCCTGTTCATCACTTGAACATTCCGGGGTGGATATCGAGGTGCCATGTGGAACTGTGTATAAGAAATTATCATCAGTCACATAGAGTTAAAACTCTTGGGTAATGATCGAATTTGCAATCATACTAAAGAATTATCGCACTAGTAACATAACAGGATTATTCTCAAGTGAATATCCCTCATATCACTAGAGAACTCTTTATTATTGCTAGGATGTGTCCTACAGGTTCTACCCATTTACTAGGTTTCCAACCTAAGGTCAAAGCATATGCTCTGATACCAACTACAGTGACCCAGCATACCACTTCATGATGTAGTATACTATAGTCGTTGACATAATACCAATGAAACACCATTCACTAGTATTACATCCCTCAGAATGGCACAACCGAAACACAGCGGGTCCAATACATGGCTAAAGGTTACAAGTCACTCTTTACACAAGATCCAGTGAATACTCTAGGTTAAAGAGAGAGAAAGAACTTCTTACGAAGGAGAATCAAAGATAAAAATGCAAGAACTACTATACTATTAAGACTAGTATTTTAACTAAGGGGTTGGCATTACTTCTATGGAAATACACTATAGAATTAGGTTCTTGGCTAGAGATTATATTTCTATCTATTCAGTATCTTCGTCTTCACTTGAGTCGATGTATATGTCGATTTCCTTGACTTCATTGAAGAGCTTTGACTTTGGATGACGAGTCCTGGAGCATATCTTGATGTGGATGTTGTCTATTCCGGCTTCCGAATCTAGCAAGGATTAAGAAGATACGTTGAGTACGAGCATACTCAGCAAATTCACTAGAAAAGTAGTGTTTGATGCAGTATAACTACAGCCACAGACCATAGGTCGTAGGCAATGCAAGTTTTCATAAACATTTCTTCAAAGGTTGCTTTTATTCTGAAAAGCTATGTCTGTCAGCCTTCACTGGTTTACCAGAAGTTTCATGCAGTTCCTTTCCCGCCGCGTTCGCAGCTCCTTCCCGGAACAGGGAGTAACACGTTACAATTCTTACACTTTGCAGAGGTGCGTTACTTTACCCATGAGAGATCAACTCTTTGTTGCACAACCGGGCAGCTTATTCCCGTCCACAATTCCATGATGTGGGGCCCAGAAGATGATCCAAGCCAATCACTGCCCCCTTCGCGACCTCACATGCCTCCTTGGTGTAGACCATGCCCACATATTGGATTACGGCAATGGTTTGTACAAACCGTTAGATGTCAGAACTATCGTGGGACGTTGAGGGTTCCCACCCATATGCTGCATATCCTCTACGAATTACCAATCAATATGCACGCTACAAGGATAACAGCCACGACCTGCACATCCGGCTTCATGCGAGAGGAAGAAGATACAGCTGACTTCTCCGTGCCATTCCAAATCTCATGGTCAACGCATAATATACGGCGCAAGAATCATTGGTGACATTGGTTATTAAGTCCTAGGTGATATAGTTCTGAACAGTGGTATTCCAGCTATCAGATTTAATAGATTAGCTGATCACCCTGGATCAGTAACCAATAGCTCACATTATTATCGAAAATAGTGTTTTCTGATCTTTTTCAAATGCAGGTGGTGACAACACTGGATTTGCAAAATACTTTACAGAAAATAATCAAAGGACATGAGCAAGTGTGAACTTGCCTTTTGTGATTGCAAGATTATGCACTCACGGTCTTCGAGTTAGTATAAGATCCAAAATCTGAAATCAGCATCATTGTTCTGGTAAGGACTAATGTTTAAACAAGCAATATGCTTTTATGCATAAGTAATGTAATGCACATTATAAACACGAATCCCGGGGATAATGTTGTTCTAGGGTTTGGATTCCGGAAATGGTTACTTTAGAATGTGTTGTCCTTTTAGATAAGTTTCACACTTGTGCATTCTTATTAGGGCTTGTGAGTGTGTGTGAACAACACATATTTATGCAACAATAAAGTATATATATATATATCTATGAAATTCTATTCAAAATTGTTTACACTTTAATAGTTCATCTCCAAACTTTACTTTATAAGTAGAGTCACTTATAAAGGGCTTAAATGTTATTGCTCCTAGGTATATGAGTGAAGTATGAAGTAATGTGATCTTGATTATTTATTATATATTGTCTGAATTGGCAAAACGAATAACTTTTGAATAAAAAATTCCTTTTCTAAGGTCTGAATCTTCTTTGTGGTTAGTTAGTGGTGGTCGATGTTATTTGTGTTTGCTTGAATAGTTTTGGCTTGAGATGCTTTATAACTTAACTAGTTCAGACCAAAGTTAATTATAAAACATATAATAATGTTTATAGTGTTATATTTAGATTCTTGTAGACTAAAGTTAACTTTAAAACAAAGACAGTTTGAAAGTATAATGCTTATGATATTTGTATCTTGTGTACCTGGTAAGGTTTCCTTAAGGTTACTTAAGAATGGTTATTATTTTACTTGGTATAGTGGTTTCTTGATTTTTTAATGGGGTAGTATCATTTACCTTTTATAGATGAGTGGTTATAGTTTATAAACCAAGATATAATATTACTTAATTACTGATGAACTTACTATAGTGTTGTGTTAGTTTTTGTAATCTGGTGGTTAAAGTAGATAGAAAGGATCTGATTTATTCACAAGTTGTTCTTTAAGGTTTTTATTATGAATAGGAATCCTTTTAGAATGTAATTTTCACTTAAGGTTGAAGTAATTTAATAAAAAGGTATTTATAATGTTTTAAACCATTATGGCTTCGTATTATTAACATTTTAAATTAATACTATTTATTAGACTTAATTGACTCATTTTAGGAATATTAACAAATTTTCTTTATACTTAGATGAATTATTAGCTAAGTAAATAAGTTTAAATTTGAGTTATTAAAATATTTGAATTTTTAATTAACTCAAAAGTGAATATTATATTTTTAACATGTAAATATTATTTTTGTGATCATTTTGGTATATTACATTTATTTTTGTGATTTATAAATAATAAGATATGATTTTTACAATTCTTATTACTTTATAAATACTTAATAAATAATAAGTATTTAATTAAGTGAAATAATAATACATGATTATGGTTTTAAATTATAATTTTTATTTTTCTAAGATTTCTGGTATTTTATTTATATTATTAACATTTACCATTATTAAAATATGAATTATCAAAGTTTTATTACTTATAAAACCTTTATTAAATAATATTTATTTAAATAATCATCATAATAATATTTGATAATAATTTTAAGTTGTATATTTTATGTTTCTACAAATTTTCATATATTATACACATTTTTCTGAATTATAAATCAAAAGTTATTAATTAAACAAGATTTAATCATTTATTTGATTTCTGCAATATTAATAATTGAGTTATAACATTTTATTTATTTCCTAAACAGGTTTTAACTTTTTTACACTGCACCCGCAGTTAGCCTAAGTCACTGACCAGTGGGCCTATGTCCACCTCAGCACTCAGGTTAGTAAATGTATTTTGTCACTCACCCTCTCTCTACACCCAGACGATGACACATGGGCCCTGGGCCACGTCACACGCCACGCTAGCAAAGACTGGTCAAACTAGCTGACGTGGTTCGAACCTGATGTAGGCATGGCGTCACCTGGGTTGATCCTCACTGGTTGAGGATCGATCGATCTGGTGCGTGCGTGGGGCTGTGGCTAGGTGCGTTGGACAGAGGAGATCAACGCGAACCTATTGGTGGTGGTGTCGCTTCCTAATGGTCACCGGAACTACATCGGCGACGAGCTTCTGCGGTGGCCAACAGCGATGCTCAAAGAAACTAGGCCTACTGTGAGATTTAGCAAACGAGAGTGGTGTCCAGAGATGCGTAAGCTTAACCTGATGACGATAGAGAGGTCGAGGAAGCTTGGGGAGGCGTGACAAAGGTGAATCGACGATAATGGCCACAGCGGCCGAGGAAAAGGAATGCTCGATTTCACATGATTCCCGGTGTGCGGGCTCCCGTGCTTGGTCCTTGGTGAATAAGTCCACGACGACGCGTCCAACGGTGGCTACCACGCGGTAAGGGGTGATCGGAGTTGACCGGAACGACGAACTCCGACGAACTAGGGTTTCGTGTGAGGAAGGAAAGTGATGCTTGAGCGAGATTGGAGACACGATTGGTATGAGAGGATAGAGGAGTACGCGGCAATCTTATCTACTCCCTCCAGGGACGGCGACATGCATCGTAGGACGGCGGTTGATCGACGGCGGAGCTCCGGCCAGCGAGCTACTTCCAGTAGGCGAGGTAGACGACGAAGTCGTTTTTGCGGATAACCCCCTGGCGTTTCTTTTCTCTCAACCCGCATTCCCCCTTTGGTCCCACCCGTCAGTGACAGAAAAGGACGAGCTCACTGGCTGCTGGGCTTTTTGTGGGCTGCACATGGTCGTCAGATAAGGAGAGAGGTGTTTGGCCACGGATAGGTAATATTTTTATTTGTTTTCTCTTTTTCTATTTTCTGTTTTCCTTTTCAGATTTGAATTTAATCTATATTTGAACTTTTCTTTGTAGAATTTATTTGCTGGATAATTGTAGTAATACTAAAATATATTTAGTATCATTTGTGAACTTTTATTATATAATCTTTTTATATTTCTTTTATTATATAACCCCTCTTAATATTTTGTAGAAGCTTTTCTTATTATTTTTCTCTCCACTTTTAATCATGGATTTATTAAATGATATATTCTTATTTGTTTATAGAACTTAACTCTAGTTGGCTCATAGTTCGAATATAAATTTTATATGTATAATGATCCTATATCATTGTTTGATGCATGAAACATAAAAGAATTTAATATGGTTATTACTACTCCCATTAACTTGGAAAATGACAAAGTATATATTCTATTATGATAAACAAAGAAGTTGAGGGTTCTTAATTTACTTGTATTTCTTTGTTGATGTGAGAAAAGATTTAATAACTAAGCATATTGTTTTCTGTTTGTGATATTTGATGACATCACCTTTAGGACTAGAAAGTTATATTTAGAATGTTTTATAGAAAGGAATTGATAAAGATATTCCTAAGCACATATAATTATGATGGTTGGAATTGGCAGAGATGTCCTAATGTGATTTGTTGTAGGAAAACATTCCTATAAAGTGATATTAACATAAGATGATGAATCAATTCCCTGAATGGACATTATACTTGGTTTAAGATTTAGAGTTGGTTGTTTAACAGGAATGTCTATTTTTCCATTCTTCACCATCCTTAACCTTTAGTTAAATAATTCCTTTCCTAGATATAATACTTCTTCCTATCCATCATCATGGTTAGTATGATGATCTTTACTTCACAAGAATGTTCTTATTCACCTTTTATTCTTCTAAACTCATGGATGAATCCAATGAGTTTGATACTAAAGTATTTCATAGTTTTCTCATATCCTTGCTTGGTTAATTCCACTACTCTACTATTGATAACCATCAATACAACAAGTAGTTCTTTCAAACTCCACTCATAATCTTTTTTAATCATCCAACACTAATATTTCTTCATTAGATGTATGTATGTATCCAACTATCTTTCTCTAAGGCTTACTATCCTTTAAGATGAATCACACTCCTTCCATAACCCTATGCTACACTAGCTTTAACTGAATAATATCATCCTATACTTACTTTACTCCAATAACTCACACTCCAACCCTACATTATATTTATGTGACTTGTAATGACTACTCTAGGATAATTTATCTCTACTAGGGTTTCAATCATGTTCTACCCACCAATATCTTTTATACTAGATATAGGTAGACCATCACAGTGAGTAAGTCATGATCAAAATAATCCTTTAATCATTTATAGCTTAAGTTCTTAGTTGGCTAAGCAAGGCTTTATCAATACTACTTTTCAATTGTATTGAAATTATCTTCTTAGTATCTCATATTGGATTAAGCTTATTCATGGACTATGCCCTCTTTAAAAGATTTAAGTAGATGTTATGATAAGATCAAGAAGCAGTAGATCAAGTATTGATAGTTAAAGAATTTGTGAATCAATGGTTGATTACTCAAGATTGATGAACAAGATATTAAGATAGGTTCCATAAAGATTGATATGGAAATAAAGATATATGGTGAATGATCTAAACTTAGTTTCTTTCCAACTCAAACTCATTAAAGAGTTAAAAGTTAGGTATTACTATAATACGCATAGTAAGAATAGATAAGAATAAAATAGGTCAGGATTAGTCATTGCATTTATATTACTTTAGTTGTAATCTTAACTTAGTATTCATAGGTTGTTATGATGAATAGTATGATATGATCCCTTAAGGATCATATATTAATCATTAAAGCAAAGTCTTATGAGTAACATTTATTATATCTGATCTACCCTTAGATCAAATCATGTTTACCCAAATAAGGTGTTAGCAAAGGTCATATTGAAACTTATCGCAGTCAACTTGATGATCTGCTTCAATTCCATCAAGTTAAGAGAAGCTTCAATCACTTTGACAAGTTTTGTTCAAAAGAGCGAAAATTATTCGGATTTTCTATGCATGAATGCAATGCACACATCTGGGTACAGCTTATTTCTAAGCTCTAATGCTAGGATGTTACAGACTCTCCCCCTTAAAATAAACTTCGTCCTCGAAGTTCGCAAACTCTCACGTTTCGGATGAAGGAATTGTCTTTGTCTTAATGATTAATATATACCTGATTAGATATCCTAATCCAATTTTTTTATTTAATCACCAAATTTTATTACTATGTTAAATACATTCTAGAGGTCTCACTAAAACAAGTTTTAAGTTTCTATATGCCCGTGTTTGTGGTTAGAAGACTATATTTCTATTCTTGTCACAGTATAGTTGATACTGGTACTCCTTCCAATATTGGATTTGAACTCAATTAGTCCATACCCATTAGAATTTCTTGTTCCTCAATACTTATCCAATTGGGGTGTTTTATATTACTTCTTAAGGTTTACTTAAGAATTGTTTCTTCTGGAATTAGTCGGTTATGATTAACCTTTTATCACCTTCAAGCTTATACCTTTTAAAGCTTTAGATAATCTTTCATTCGTAATTTCTACTCTCCCCCTTAGGGTTTACTAATAGTCTTTAAATTGTATAAATAGCATTTATTGGCTTTATCACCAGAATGTTGGTCTCTATTCAGTTTATACTTTACCAAATTAGGGTCTGATGAAAGATTGTATGGTGTATCCACTTAGTTGTGGATCTCTGAAGCAAATCGTTCAGCATTATATGTCATACTTACTTTTGTATATTTTCGCTGGGATAAGTTTGACTTTGCGAGGCATCTCGAAAGACGATTGCCTTCATTTTTATACTTCCTTAGGTCTTCCTTAACCTAGGCATATCAGGTGCATTTTGCCCTGAGACTGGGGGTGCCCCGTTGTCTGTCACCTCTCGAAGCCGTGTGAGCTCCTCCTGCATGCCGAATGACTGGGAGATTCTGTGGAAGTCCCTGTCATAGTGGTCAGACCGGGTGAAGCTCCCGTGGACTGTGATGACGCCTCTAGGTCCTGGCATCTTGAGTAGCAGGTACGCATAGTGCAATACGGCCAGGAACCTTGCGAATGCCACGCGCCCGAGGATGGCGTGGTATTGTGATGGCCATTCCACCACTTCGAACTCGAGTCGCTCACATCGAAAGTTGTCGGGTTTGCCGAAGATGACGTCGAGCCATATCTTGCCCAGGGGAAATATGCCCTTCCCTGGGACGATGCCGTGGAACGTTGTGTCGGATTGTTCCAGGCTACATAGCAGAATCCGCATCACTGCTAGGGTGCTAGCGAACATTAGGTTGATGCCTCTGTCGCCGTCCATGAAGACGCGGCTCATTTCGAACCCTCCGATCTGCGCGTCGAGCACTAGGGCAGCATGACCTGGGCGAGGTCTCTAGTGGGGGTGATCCGAACGGCTGAATGTGATGCAGGACTCCGAACCACTGAGGTACTCAAGGATAGCGGGTGGAGCGGTCACAGCCAAGCTGACATGGCGGGTGATCTTCTTTTGCACCCTGTTTGTTGGGCGCCCCTTATGGATCATCAGTGACCCTTTCGGTGCGTGGTACCCGTTTACGCCGTTGTTCTGCATGGGTGCGACCGGGTGATTCGAAGGCCCCACGGGTGGTGGTGGAGGAGCTCCATGGGCGATGTCACCTGGTGCAGGTGCGTGTCCGAACCCAGGGTTCGAGATCTGCTGTCTCATCTAGGACAAGCTCTTGCTGAGTTTCTAGAACTCGCGGTAGTCCTTGAGCATATGGCTGGCCTTCTTTTTGCCATCCTGCTTGTCGATGTAGAAGTGGATGGTGCATGGACCCGACAATTTGTCGTATGCTGAGGGTTCGTCGTCGCGGATGCAGCGTTGCCACGTTTGCGTTGGGCGTCCTCCGTCGCGAAAGTTGTTTCCACGGTATCCGCCGCTGCTGCGGTTGCTTTCGTTGCGGCGGTCGGCGTAGCCAGCCACAACCATGTCAGGTCCGTCGTGATCGTCGTAGATGCACGATCTCTGCTTGCTACGGCGCTCGCATCTGCGGCCATAATCATCTTCCTTATTCGAGTGTGCTCCATGGACGGAATCCTCGCCATTTGCCCACCTGTTGGCGATGTCCATGAGGTGGTCGAGCATCTTGGGTTTGACGCACCCAAGTTATTCTTCGAAGTCCTGGCGTTTGATGCCATCTTTGAAGGCGTCGATCGTTCTCTCCTCGGAGATGTGTGCCATGGAGTTCTTGATGTTGGACCAGCGTAGTATGTACGAGCGAATGGATTCGCCCGTTCGTTGAGTGCAGGCTCGTAGCTCTTTGATCGAGGCTGGCCTCTTGCTGGTACCCTTGAAGTTTTGGATGAAACTGTACGCCAGTTCCTCCCAGCTTCGGATGGATCCCGAGGATAGGCTGCTAAGCCAGATCCGGGCTGCGCCTGTCAGCTACAGCTGGTGGCATTGCAGGGCGGTGTTTTTGTTTCCGCCGTGCACCTTGACGGATGACAGGTGGTCGCTGAGCTACGCCTTAGGGTCCTGCATGCCGTCGAACTTCAGAGTGTCCGAAGGAAACTTGAAGTTTCTCGGCATCCGCGTCCGCCGAACAGATCTGCTAAAGCATCGAGCTCCGCAGAGTTCTCCTTCGTCGTCATCTTCTTATGATTCTGATGAACACACGCGTTTGGCGCGTGCCTTGTCGACATTGCGCGGAGCCATGTCGTTTCGAGCGTCATAGTCGCGGTTGTGACATCGTGGACTCTTGCGTCGTCAGGGTAGGTCGTGCTCGTCCTCGTCGGATGAGGGTGTGGGGCTGCGGTTGAATCTGACCGCAGCTTCCTTTTTGGATCCGCAGGAGTCTCCTCGTGGAGCGCAGCTCCAACGAGTCCGAGTCCGGCTAGTGCGGACTTGTGCATGGCCCTCTTCGGGTCCCCTACCGGAGGTGGATGGGACGCGAGATATGTGGTGGCTGCCATGATCGCAGCTTGCGGCGTCTTCGGGATGACGTTGTTGTTGGCGTCCATCTCCATGAAGGACGTGTTGAGGGTTCGAGTCACCTCGAGACGTGCAGCGGGCTCCATGTTCTCTACACGAGAGCGATGCTTGTTGGCATTGTTGCCGTGCGAGCTGGAGCTGCCAACGGCGGAGAGCGCAGCTCGCCACGCACTGGACTCCGATGCCACTTGCTTGCGTTTGTCGAGTACCTCTTGCATCTTCACCTGCTTTTTTTGCTCTTCGATGAGGAGAAGGTGGTATGCCATCAGTAGGTCCCGTGAGGCACCCATAGGCAGGATCTTGTTGCCCGTCACGGCTTCGCGTGCCTGGTTCCATGCTTCCTCGCTGAGGTGGATTACTCGATTGGCATCGGGGTCATCCTCGTTGGGCGGGGGGGTATGGTTGCCTCCTGTTTTTGCCGTTTCTACCCTGCGGGTTGGGCGGCGGTATGTGGGCACCCGAACCTGGTGGTCGTTGGTCCACATCGCTTTGGATGACCACGGCACATTGATAGCGTCCGTAGGTTGGATCGCTGTTGCCGCAACTTTCGGATCCGGAACCGTAGGTCCCTTCATCCGACGGGGGATCGCACAAATCTGAGTTGCAGCTGCTGTTGTCGTAGGACTCATCTGTTGATGTTGACATGCGTAGCATGCTGAGATGCAAAGCCCATGAGGCGGGCCTGATCGATGGCAGTGGCACCCGCTCTGGGAGGCGGAGAGTGCCGGTCTGTCCCACCTGGAAGCAGAAGCTCCCGAACAAGATATCGAGCCTGTCGCCTACGGGCTCGAAGTCCGGCTGGCGAGTGGGCGATGAAGTCGAAAGCGTCGAAGAGGAGATGGCTCTCCGCCACCGAGGTGTTGTAGATCGCTTTGGTCGGGACCGTCACGATCGCACAATCAACACCCTCGCTTCCCACAGACGGCGCCAATTGACAAGGTTTAATCTCGTCAATGCCCAGAAGATGGGGGTGCTAGAGATCGCGGAACGGTTAACAGACAAGCAACCAGGGGACACGAGATTTACCTAGGTTCAGGCCCTCGGAGGGAAAACCCTACTCCTGCTTATCTGCTCTTGATTATGGCAGAACCGAAAGTTACAAGGGTGCGCAGATGCAATCTAGCATGGAGGTGTGTATGCGGTGAAGTGAGAGAGATCCTCCTCGTCGTGCCCTCCTAGCCTTTATATAGAGGTAGGCAGGTCCCGGGCATAGATCGAGTCGGTTACAAGTTTAGGGTTTGTCCCTTTGAATATTCTATTTGTTCTAGTCTTACTCTCCAAGGATCCGAAGATGTCATGGGCTTGGGCCACCCTAAAATCTTCATGGGATGCTTATATTCTTGTGGGCCTTCCTTGGGCTGGACCAGGTATACGATCTTCTTCAGATTCGAGTCCCTAGACTTGAACCTGGAACAAATGCTGGCGCAATTCGACTCAGGCCGTTGAGGTCTTACAAGAGTCAAATGCCAGTAAATTTCGAATGATGTACCCAACGCGTCCGTCGGGATTTTCATCGTGTTACTGGCACGGATTTTACTAGCGAGCGCAATGCGCGTTACCGAGCCATCAGATGATATTTGTAGGTCTTATCTTTGCGTCGCAGACACAACATCCAAAATTTTCTCACCGCGGAGGTGTTTCGGGTGGCCAAGGAGGATGTTACTCACTTGGCGTTGATTGGGGCAAAGTTGCCAAAAAGTTTTTGCATTCTGATCCGAAGGATCGCAGTCTTAGAATTCATAGGGTGCGCGACCAGCACTCCCTATGAGAGTAGCCCCCGAGTGTTTGTTCGTGTCATAGACTCAGCAGAGACTTTAATTCAGCCGTTGTTGGCTTCAGGTCCATAGGACACAATTTTTTCGGATTCTTGAATCTATCCTCCCTATGGGAGTAGCCCCAGAGTCCGTAGTTGAGTCATAGACTCGACGTAGGACTCGAAGAATAGATCATTGGCGTAGTACCTTATTCATGCCTCGGGTGCACGGCCAGCGCTCCTGATAGGAGTAGCCCCAGAGTAGTTGCTCGAATCGTAGATTCGAGTGAGTACTTTAGCTGTTTAGCCAAAGATTTGTGACCGTTGCTAGTGTGGTTTTGATGACGTCAGTGCTGACGATCTGTGACCTCAATCGTCTGCGGCGCCAGATGTGACGTGACTCGATGAACGTGGGTCCTACTTTCTGACTTGGAGTTGACTGGTCATGCGCAACGTGGCGAGAATTACGGCGTCTCCTCGATTTCCGTGCGTAGTGGACGGCGTGCGAGCGAAGGTTCACTGCTGTGCTGACACATGGACGGTTGGTTTTGACTCTGACGTTATGGCTTCCAGATGAACGGTCCCTGTCCATCGTCTTCGTCCTTATAACTGTGGGGAAAACTGTAGTTTGTTTTCACCCTAGCCATTTGCTTTCTACTGCTTCCATTTTCTTGAGCTTTTCCCGTCGCGTGCTGGATGTTCTCCGATCATTCCCTTCAACGTTCTTGCGCTCGTACCGCCGCCGTCGACATGACGTGATGGGCAAATCAAAGAAGGCCTCTACCGTAGCGGGCACCAATGCTGCTGCCGGCTACAAGAAGGGCACCACCGCCGCTCGTGTCACCGAAGGTGGGTGGCGGTGCAAGGAGACGCGTGAGGTGACCTGCGCAAGCTTCATGAAGCGGGTTAATCCCGCAGGACAAGGAGGCCGTCAAGATCCCCGGTGATGAGGTAATTCCCCGTCCACCCGCAAGGTTTCGGGTCATGTTCGTTGCCTTTGTTCTTCGGGGCCTCTTGCTCCCAGTCCACGATTTTCTCCGTGGACTGTTGTTCTTCTATGGCATCCAACTCCACCATCTCTTGCCCAATTCTCTTCTCCACATCGCCTGCTTCATCACTTTTTGCGAGTGCTGGCTCGGTATCGAGACACACTTTGGCTTCTTCCGGAAGCTCTATTCCGTGAAGAGGCAGTCCGGCTCCGATGGAGTTTATCCGATCGACGGCTGCATCATTTCCCTTTGATCCACTTTTCTTTTCTTCTCTTTTTCTATGTCTGAGTCCGTCCAGTACTGCCGGAGGAAGTGGTTTTATATCCGCGACTCCACAGTGGACGAGCAAAACTTCGGCCTTGCCCCTTTCGACTCCACCCAGGAGATCTTCAAGAAGAGATCCTGGAAAAATCATATTTTGGAGGGCGAGGTGGAGGAGATAGAGGAGCTCTACCGTCAGGTGGAGGTCCTCTAGGTGGTTCCGGAGAAGGAGGTGAATGGTGTGGACATCATCTGCACCTTCCTCAAACGTCAGGTGTAGCCACTCCAGGCTAGGGCGCATCCGATGTTCCTTTATTCTGGCCGCCACGACCCAACGAGAGTTGCGGCTGAGGAGCTCTGCAAGGGGGACCTCGACAGAGTCCTTCGGTCTCTGCTGAAGTACAAGTCCGACAAGGACATTCCGGGGAAATCGTGCCCCCCCCCCCCCGTTCAGTGCCTCTCGACCAGTTTCGCAGGTGTAGATCTGTGACGTGCGCGTAGCGCTTTTTTCTGGCGTTTTTCCTTATAATTATCTGTTCTAAATGTTTGTCTTCATTGTACAAGAGCTCAAGGTACTTGGCATGGTGCCTCCACTACCCGAACGGTTTCCGAATGCGCCGGACAACGAAGTTGTGGACTCCGAATCTGAGCTTCCCAGCGCGATCACCGACCGAGAAGCCCCGAGGCGGCGAGAAGCGAACCGGCAAGCTCGAGCGAATCTTTGGAAGTCTCGACTCCGCCGACGCCTAGGGACTCACCATTCCTTGTCCCGCATGTGGAGGTGATTTGCTTCTTCCACTCCATCCCATCCGGCTGTTCTGTGCTTGGTCAAGCGTCATTTGGCGAAGGAAGAAGGAAGAGAATAAAGGCAAGAGGGCCCTGCCTGTTTTTGACTTGAGCGACATGGTCTCGTAAGTGCCTTCGGATGCCTTGTGCTACTTTGCTTGTCTTCTTGTCTTTCTGCCTTTGACTGGTGCTTTCCTTTGCAGCCACTCCTCTGAGGGCTCTTTTAGCGATGCCACTCAGGAGGCAGTAGGGGAGTCGAAGATGACGCCTCCTCCCTCTTGGGCTTAACGCCTCCTTCCTCTTGGGCTTGACGCGCCCAAGTTCTTATTTGAATTCCTCACGTTTGACGCCATCTTTGAAGGCGTCGATCGTTCTCTCCTCGGAGATGTGTGCTATGGAGTTCTTGATGTTGGACCAGTGTAGTATGTATGAGCGAACGGATTCGCCCGTTCGTTGAGTGCAGGCCCGCAGCTCTTCGATCGAGGCTGGCCTCTTGCTGTTACGCTTGAAGTTTCGGATGAAACTGTACGCCAGTTCCTCCCAGCTTCAGATGGATCCCGAGGATAGGCTGCTAAGCCAGATCCGGGTTGCACCTGTCAGCTGCAGCTGGAGGAATTGCAGGGCGGTGTTTTTGTTTCCGCCGTGTAGCTTGATGGACAACAGGTGGTCGTTGAGCCACGCCTTAGGGTCCTGCGTACCGTTGAACTTCGGAGTGTCTGAAGGAAGCTTGAAGTTTCTTGGCATCCGCGTCCGCCGAACAGATCTGCTAAAGCATCGAGCTCCGCAGAGTTCTCCTTCGTCGTCATCTTCTTCGGATTCGGATGAACACACGCGTTTGGCGCATGCCTTGTTGACCTTGCGCTTAGCGAGGTCGTTTCGAGCGTCATAGTCGCGGTTGCGACATCGTGGACTCTTGCGTCGTCGCGGTAGGTCTTGCTTGTCCTCGTCGGATGAGGGTGTGGGGCTGCAGTTGAATCTTACCGCAGCTTTCTTTTTTGGCTCCACAGGAGTCTCCTCGTGGAGCGCAGCTCCAACGAGTTCGAGTTCGGCTAGTGTGGACTTGTGCATGGCCCTCTTCGGGTCCCCCACCGGAGGTGGATGGGACGCGAGATATGTGGTGGCTGCCATGATCGCAGCTTGCGGCATCTTCGGGATGACGTTGTCGTTGGCGAGTCACCTCGCGACGTGCAGCGGGATCCATGTTCTCTACGCGAGAGCGATGCTTGTTGGCATTCTTGTCGTGTGAGATGGAGCCGCCAACGGCGGAGAGCGCAGCTCGCCGTGCGCTGGACTTCGAGGCCGCTTGCTTGCGTTTTTCGAGTACCTCTTGCATCATCACCTGCTTTTTGTGCTCTTCGATGAGGAGCAAGTGGTATGCCATCAGTAGGTCCCATGAGGCACCCACAGGCAGGATCTTGTTGCCCGCCACGGCTTCGCGTGCCTGGTTCCATCCTTCCTCGCTGAGGTGGATTACTCGATTGGCATCGGGGTCATCCTCGTTGGGCGGGGGGGATGGTTGCCTCCTGTTTTTGCTATTTCTACCCTGCGGGTTGGGCGGCAGTATGTGGGCACCCGAACCTGGTGGTTGTTGGTCCACATCGCTTTGGATGACCATGACGCATTGGTAGCGTCTGTAGGTTGGATCGCTGCTACCGTAGCTTTCGGATCCGGAACCGTAGGTCCCTACATCCGACAGGGGATCACATAGATCTGAGTTGCAGCAGC
Organism: Avena insularis; assembly: GCA_023614405.1. Lineage (NCBI taxonomy): Eukaryota > Viridiplantae > Streptophyta > Magnoliopsida > Poales > Poaceae > Avena > Avena insularis. Next base: position 94,803,566 of record CM042695.1, read on the forward strand.
TGCTGTCGTATGACTCATCTGCCGATGTTGACGTGCGTAGCACGCTGGGATGCAGAGCCCATGAGGCGGGCCTGATCGATGGCAGTGGCATCCGCTCTGGGAGGCGGAGAGTGCCGGTCTGTCCCACCTGGAAGTAGAAGCTCCCGAACAGGATCTCGAGCCTGTCGTCTACAGGATCGAAGTCCTTCATGGTGGCTGGCGAGTGGGCGGTGAAATCGAAAGCTCCGAAGAGGAGATGGCTCTCTGTCGCTAAGGAGTTGTAGAATGCTTTGGTCGGGACCATCACGATCGCATAATCAGCGCCTCCGCTTTCCACAGACGGCGCCAATTGACGAGGTTTAATATCGTCAATGCCCATTGTTATGAGCTTGGGTTTTGGAGAAGATGGGGGTGCTAGAGATCGCGGAACGGTTAACAGACAAGCAACCAGGGGACACGAGATTTACCCAAGTTCAGGCCCCCGGAGGGTAAACCCTACTCCTGATTTTCTGCTCCTGATTACGGTGGAACCGAAAGTTACAAGGGTGCATAGATGCAATCTGGCGTGGAGGTGTGTATGCGGTGAGGTGAGAGAGATCCTCCTCGTCGTGCCCTCCTAGCCTTTATATAGAGGTAGGCAGGTCCCGGGCACAGATCGAGTCGGTTACAAGTTTAGGGTTTGTCCCTTTGAATATTCTATCTGTTCTAGTCTTGCTCTCCAAGGATCCGAAGATGTCATGGGCTTGGGCCACCCAAAAATATTCATGGGCCGCGTATATTATTGTGGGCCTTCCTTGGGCTGGACCAGGTATGCTAATGTCGTGTACCCATTGGGTATAACCATGTCAGGGGGTCTGAAGTTCTTCCCGGCACCCTATCGGAGGGGAGATCATCTCGGAGGCCTTCTTATTCATCATGCCAGCCTCCGGTATGAAGCGTGAGTAGTTCCACCTTGGACTACGGGTCCATGTAGTAGATAGATGGTTGTATCTCCTCCTTGTGCTTTCATGTATAGATCTTGTGAGCTCCGTTCTTGATCAAGATCTAATCTATTTGTAATCATGCATGCTGTGTTTGCGGGGATCCGATCGATATTGAGATTACTATGTCAGATTGATTAATGGTTTTGTCTTATTGATTCTATCATGTCTGTGTTGTTTGTGATCTTGCATGCTCTCCGTTCTTAGGAGCTATCTTGGCCAAGTAGTTGTTAGTGACTCCAAGAGGGGGTATTTATGCTCGATAGTGGGTTCATGCCTCTAGTTTCCAAGGGAAGTGACATAAATCTCTTCGGTTGTAGATGTGTTGTTGCCACTAGGGAGAAAACAACAGTCTCTTGTTCATGGAACAAGTGGATTGTTTACCTTACACACTTTGCTTAAATCAGTTGTATGTTGCTTGCAACTTAATACTGGAGGGGGTTCGGATGATAACCTGAAGGTGGACTTCTAGTCATAGATGCAGTTGGATGGTGGTCTATGTATATTGTTGTATTGCCCAATCGAATCTCATAGTATCTTTTTGTCTAGTATTGCATTGTTATGCCTTGCTTAGTTCCTGTTAATTTCCCTACTGTAATTTGTTTACCCTTCATGCCATGTTGTTTATCTAAGGAGAGCACCTCTAGTGAACTATGGACCCCGGTCCAATCTTTATCATTGGTTCATCCTCCACTGTTACAGTTTACTTGCTGCAAACCATCATTACCTTCCACACCATACAGTTAATCCTTTGTTACAGCAACCGGTGAGATTGACAACCTCACTGTTAGTTGGGGAAAAGTCTTGAGTTTGTGTGACGTTTCCTTCCTCCTACTAGTTCGATAACCTCGGTTTCTTACTGAGGAAAGACTTGCTGCTGTGCTGGTTCACGCCTTGCTCTTGGGGCTCCCAACAGGCTCCACGTAGTAGCTAGATGGTTGTATCTCCTCCTTTGTGCTACCATGTTTAGATCTCATGAGCTATGTTCATGATCAAGATCATCTATTTGTAATCATGCATGTTGTGTTTGCGGGGGTCCGATGGATATTGGGATTACCATGTCATCAGATTGATTAATGGTTTTGTCTTATTGATTCTACCATGTCTGTGTTGTTTGTGATCTTGCATGCTCTCCGTTTCTAGTAGATATCTTGGCCAAGTAGATTCTAGTGAATCCAAGAGGGGGTATTTATGCTCGATTGTGGGTTCATGTCTCTATTTAATCTAAGGGAAGTGACAGAAATCTCTAAGGTTGTAAATGTGTTGTTGCTACTACGGAGAAAACAACGGTCTCTTGTTCATGGAACAAGTGGATTGTTTATCTTACACACTTTGCTTAAAGAAGTTATTTGTTGCTTGCAACTTAATACTAGAGGGGGTTTGAAGGGATACGGGTAGGCTACACTAGCGCAAATCAAAAAAATTCTACCGCGTATACCAGGATTACTGTTGTCATAGATCACGGGATTACCACTAGACGCAGCGATTCTTGGAATCGATGAAGCCTGCGAGGCGGTCTGACGTTCCCGTCTCTTCCTTGTCCTCGTCCCACGAGCTCCCTGCGTGGCTTGTCCAAGCGCTTCTGAGATCTGGCGCCTCAAGGTATCCATACATACAGGTGGAAGCGTCGGGGCGACTGCTAGGTCATGCTAAAGCGTGAGAAGTGGCGGCTGGGAATGATCTGAGGTCTAAGGTCTAACCCTGGTCAGCTCGCCCCACCCTCTCTTATATAGGCGTCCCTAGTGGGCTTCTACATTAGCAGCCCATTAGTACCCTAAGCCTGGTCTAATTCGGATCCAATCCTCATTAGGCTTCCAGCCCCTTAAGTGTGTGACCCTATAGGTTCATATGCGTATAGACATGACACAAATACATTTATTCTGTCAATAGTTGGTAGAGGCCTCTAGCAAGACGTGCGAACTACTAAACGCATACAAAGATCATATCGGACGAACCATCACAAGGTTTAGTACATGTTTTTCCCTTTGCCTCACGATATTCGGTCTAGCTCCAAGCTGACCTCCCTTTCTCGATACCATGATTCAGAATCCCTTTACTAGGTTAACTCTTAACCATATGTAGCACGGCCATGCATTTCTGGATCCGATCACTCGAGGGGCCCAGAGATATCTCTCTCAAGTAGAGAGGGGCAAATCCCATCTTGATTGACCATGCCTTGCAGCATGCTTCAGGACAAACCCGAAAGCTACCTTTATAACTACCCAGTTACGGTGCAGCATTTGATAGCCCCAAAGTAGGTCGATCCACATCTCAAGTACATGCGACAATCTCAGGTCTAAGGACAAAACATACACGATGTGTAGAGAGAGAGAGAGCTGCAACTAATTGCTAGACTCAGGTTGGGTCAGTCCAACCCCATGTTCATAACATGTGTCCACGTCATTGGTTTGACATCTCCATGTCTATGACTTGCGAAACATAGTCATCAACCAATCGATGTGCTAGTCTAATATTCACGTGTGTCCTCACATGAACTCCGACTAGGGACAACTCTTAAATAACCATACAAGTATAGAGTTTCACAAACAATTCACGTAATTGCCAATCAATAAAAGTTGCCTGATATGGATATTCAAGGAACATTACAATAACTCATGGATACATATGAAATATCATCATCTCTATGATTGCCTCTAGGGCATATTTCCTTTAGGGTTCAGATGATAACCTGAAGTTGGATTACTAGTCATAGATGCAGTTGGATGGCGGTCTATGTATCTTGTTGTACTGCCCAATCAAATCTCATAGGATCATGAATATCTAGTATTGCATTGTTATGCCTTGCTCAGTCCTGTCAATTGCCCTACTGTAATTTGTTTACCTAGCATGCCATGTTTGTTTATCTTAAGGAGAGCACCTCTAGTTAACTATGAACCCTAATCCAGTCTTTACCATTGATACATCTTCCATTGTTCATGTTTACCTTTCTGCAAACCACTATTACCTTCCACATCATAGAGTTAACCCTTTATTTTCAGCAAACCGGTGAGATTGACAACCTCACTGTTCGTTGGGGCAAAGTATTGAATTTGTGTTGTGTAGGTTTCCAGTTGTTAGCAACACCTTTGAGTCGTTTCCTTCCTCCTACCGGTTCGATAACCTTGGTTTCTTACTGAGGAAAAAACTTGTTGCTGTACACATCATACCTTCCTCTTGGGGTCTCCCAACGAAGCTCTACAGTGGTCTGAGCCGCATCAATACTCTAGGCCCACTTCGATAAGTTATATCCATAAGCTCTGCATCATGTGACTAGGTCACGAGGGATATTACTTATCGGATCGAGTAAAGTAGCTATTGTCAGTAACAAGGTTGAACCTGACATGGTGATGTCATTGATAAAGCCTCAGACAATACTAGTATCACAGAGAAAAAAGGAATAATACACATCATTTATGGTTCAATGACAAGTTTTGTGGAATACACAGGTGGTCATCATGGGCATCCAGGTCCCGCTGTTGATCATAGGTCGCAAAAGAGTCTTGATCATGTCTAGAGTGTTCCGAACCGTTGGGTAGCACACCGAAGGGACTCACGAAGCTTAGAGATCATTAATGGTTCATTCGAATCACTGAAGAAAAAGAAGAGAGAAACCAAAGTTGTTCTGAAGAGATCCGAAGGAGTTCGGAGAAAGAATAAAGGAAAAGGGACCGAAAGGTGTTTTGGATAAATGGTGATTTAAATATACATTTATTATATGTTAATTGTTAATTAGTATATTTTAAATAAATATTTATAAAGGCATCTTTCTTATTAGGCAAAAAAATCCGGAGGGATTTTACCTGAAAAGGGATTGCGAAAAAAGGCAAAATAAATAACAGCAATGTAGCCCACGCGCATGGGCGGCAGATAGTTGTCGCTTACCATGGGAGACATCTAGTACGCGTTGCTACAGCCTCACACGGGTGATGCTGGGCCACGAGTGGTAACTGGCCCACCTGGGCCATATCCGCTGTCGCCGCCAGGCGTGAGCTGGGCCTTGGGGTCGTTGGGCCACGGGGGGAGAAACTGGCCCACTCGGTATCCCGCACCGCCGCCGCTCGGTTGTTGGGCCGCAGGGTGGGCAAACGTCCCACCCGTTCGACGATTTTGTTGCCTCTCTTGCCGGTGTCACCTCCTGCTGGCTAGGCTGGCACGACTGATAGCCCTTCCGACCACCGCCTGGAGCGCAGCCGGCTGGAGTTCGTGATTTTGCCCTTTCCCCTGCTTTTTAGTCCCACACGGGGCACCTAAGGAGGAGGGAGCCTCTCCCTCTCCTATATATAGAGGTGCACATAGAAGGATTAAAACACATAATAAAATAAAGAAAAGGCCTGTGTAGCCTCTCTCTCTCTCTCTCTCTCGCACACGTGCTCGACCGTGGCCCCCTTGTCAGTGTTGTGCGAGCGAGGAGTTCTTCACCGTGGAGCGCCGTCGCGCTGCGGGATTCAGATCCGGAAGATCTACTTCCGCAATATTGGATGGATTAGGGAGAAGCGGGAGTCATTGATGTCTACTCACTTCTATTCTTGTAGACAGTTGTTGGGCCTCCAAGTGCAGAGGTTTGTAGAACAGCAGCAAGTTTCCCTTAAGTGGATTACCCAAGGTTTATCAAACTCAGGGAGGAAGTGGTCAAACGTATTCCCTCTCAAAAAATCCTTCAATCAAGATACAAGAAATCTCTTGTGTCCCCAACACACCCAATACACTTGTCAGGTGTATAGGTGCACTAGTTCGGCGAAGAGATAGTGAAATACAAGTGGTAACGGTGCCACAAAATAGCTTCTGACTTGTTGTTGACGTCGGGGAACGTGTGTGAGTGCCAGAAAAGAGCTTGACGGTGAGGTAAAGACAAAAGCAAGCAAACATGCAACAGATCTAGATGCAAACGATATTTCAATGTTTATAAACAAGGCCGAGGGATCATACTTTCACTAGTGAACACTCTCTCATATAAATATCCTCTCTTCATGATACTACCCTTAACTACTCTCTAGTTGGACACTCTAATCCATGGTAGGGCCTTCCCCAATCTAGATAACCCCACACTTTCACCTTGAGCGCTAGATGGTTCCAACAAACACCACAATTTCATAGAGACATCCAACTCCAAATATAACTCATAACAAATATTCAATCTAGCCAAAGTTCCACACAAGGTATGCACGCTGTCACTTTCACACACGTGGGGAAAAGCATAGATCTATTAAAGCACAAAGAGTATTTATATAGATTCAAACCTAAGTGCCACCATGGCGTGCACACTGTCACTTTCACACACATGGGGAGAGCCGAGATCTAATGAAGCACTTGAGTAGTAAGGTAGATCTAGTTGATTACAAAGCTCATGACCACAACAAGATCATGCATAGAGAGAGAGATGAACACATAGCTACCGGTAGAGCCCTTAGCCTTGAAGAAGAACTACTCCCTCCTCATCATGGGAATCAGCAACGGTGATGAAGATGGCGATGGAGATCGATGGAGATGGCTCCGGGGGCACTTGCCTATCCTGGCAGGGTGCCGGAACAGAGAATTTCTGTCCCCCGAATCTCCCATTCGGTGGCGGCGGCGCTACAGAGGTTTTTGTTGATTTGTTCTGGCTTCCCTAGGGTTTTTGGGTCGGAGGCTTCTTATAGGTGCAGGAATCAAGGTCGGTGGGGGTCCAGGGGCCCCACACCCCCTCTAGGCGCCTCCAGGGCTTGCCCGCGCCTAGGGGGGTTTGCCTCCCTGTGGCCCCCCTCTGGCTCTGCTTCGTGGTTCCGTGTTGCTCCAGGAAAATAATAACTTTGGCTTTTGTCCCGTCCAATTCCGAGAATATTGATTTTCTGCCTTTCTAGAACCAAAAACAGAAGAAAATAGGCAACTGACACTGTGGCATCTTGTTAATAGGTTAGTTCCAGAAAAGATATAAAAACACCTCAAAGTATAGACAAAGCAAAGTAGATAAAAAACAAGCATGGAGCATAAAAAAATATAGATATGTTTCCGACGTATCAAGCATCCCCAAGCTTAACTCCTGCTCGTCCTCGAGTAGGTAAGTGATAAAAAGAATAATTTTTGAGGTGACATGCACCATCAAAACCAAGATCAAACCATTTGCAAGCATTGAAAGCTGGGATCAAAGAACTCTAAACATGTGCATGAAAGATGGAGTTCTAACAATAGACAAAGTAACTATGCATGCAACATGAAAGGCTACAAACAAAGATCATGAATAACATGCATTGAAAAACGTTTGTTTGTTTCACATACAGAAAACATAGCACAGTGACAATCATCTTGTCCCTCATAGAGTAGCAATATAGATGCATAGGACACCTTCAATGTTCACAAGGGTGACTAGAAACAAATAGCACAAGAACAAGTAATATCACAATATGCATCAATCAATAAATTTTGGGACACTGCATACATAATGACAACTATGCTCTCTTAATGGTTCCTAAAAGGTAAAAGGTGGAGACTCAAATAATGGTGGAAGAAAGGCCTTTTATAAAGGAAGCAGGGATTTCAAGTTTCAAAAAGATCTTTCAAAAATTATGGTACTTGTTAGCTTTCAGCCCTCATTGCCCCTTTCATAAGCATCTTGAAGTGGTTAAGGTTAAAGTGGCAAAGCTGGAGTATATGCTTGACGAAGTATAAGTTGGCAATCTCAAGTCCCTTGAATACGAGGGCCACACCTCATGCATACTCAACTTTGGGTCCAGGTAAGTTCTTGTCATTGTAAGTATTTGCATATCATTGAGAACCATCAGCACGGGTACCCTTGCACATGCTACATGAGCTTTCCCATAACCAAAATGACAAGGCAAGCAGACAATGAGCATCTCAGCAATCTTTTTATTTATCATATGCATAACTTTTTATTGAGGATTCTTCATAGATAGCTCACTATGGTGATGCTGCAAGTTTTCACCATGATTATGCATGGCTTAGGCTAGCGGCCCAGGCGTTTCTCTAACATAGAATACAAACTCCATGGACTTACAAGTTCCCTCTTTATTTCACACCAGTGACATCCATAGACAAAAGAGCATGATATCAACTGAGTACAAAGTACAAGTGCAATGTTGAAAACGTTCCCTATGATAGCACGGTTCTGCTAATTCCAACATATAAGTGCAAGCATATACAACATAGATGACACAATTGTTCAAGTTTATTAGGGGCAAAGAATATAAAGTGTGCCATCAAGTTCGTGAGGGCTTTAATCACTAAGTTTTCACATAACAAAATAGTTTTAATTGGAAGATAGCTGAAACAAGAATATACTTGGAATGGTGTAACACACCATCACTACTAGGAAAAGGCCTATCGGTGGCACACCATTTTGGGACTTCTGTGGCGCATACGGGATACGCCACTGTTATGTCGCCACTAAATTGCAGTTTTGTGGCGCATATTGAAATGTGCCACGGAAGTCTTAAAAACTTCTATGGCGCATATTGCCAAAATGCGCCACAGAAGTCCCGAACCAGATCTCAAACTTCTGTGGCGCATTTGGCCAATATGCGCCACAGAAGTTTTTTTCAAATTTCAAAAAAACCCGGCGAGATCTGGCCGGAGGTGGTGCTCGCCGGAGGTGGGGGTCACCGATGGAGGAGAGAAGGAGGTCGCTAGTGGAGGAGGTGGAGGTCGCCGGTGGAGGAGAGGAGGAGGCCACCGAAGGAGGAGGAGGAGGAGGCCGCCGGAGGAGGAGGAGGAGGAGGAGAAGTTGAAGGAGGAGAAGGTCACCGGAGGAGGAGCTCGCCGGGGTGGAGGAGGAGGGAAGTGGGAGGAGCTCGCCGAGGTGGAGGAGGATGGAGGTGGGAGGAGGAGGAGGAGCTCGCCGGGGTGGAGGAGGGAAGAGCTCACCGGAGTGGAGTAGGGAGGAGCTCACCGGGGTGGTGGTGGAGGAGGAGGAGGAGGATAAGCTCACCGGGGTGGAGGAGGAGGAGGAGGATCTCACCGGGGTGGTGGAGGAGGAGGAGGATCTCATCGGGATGGAGGAGGAGGATCTCACCGGGGTTTAGGAGGAGGAGGAGAAGGTGAGGAGAATGAGAGAAGAAGTTGAGAAGGGGAAAGATGGAGGAGTGGAAGAGTATAAGAGAGGGAAATGGGGGGATTCAAATTTCGAAATTTGGCCAAGACTTCTGTGGCGCATATGGAAGAAATGGGCCACAGAAGTTTGTCCTCTTTTTTTATTTTTTTGCAGGAAAAAACGATCTTTTGGCCATAACTTTTTACTCTTTTTGAATTTTAAAAATCTAAATAATCGCTAAACAACCATAGGTGGTTGCGAGCGGATGCAAAATCTTGTTCTCGTTATTTTGGTATATTATACGTATTTTTCCGACATCGTATGCAAAAGTTACGGCCATTTTACCGTGGCATAAACTTTTTTTTGCATAAAAAGTCAAAATGCATGTTTGTTAATTTTCCTACAAACTAGACCATATTACCTATCACTATGTGAAAGGATTTTATTTTTTGAAGTGTTTTTCATTTTCTATTATTTTTTGCAAGGCTAAAAAGGCGATCCTCGGGGGGGGGGGGGGGGGGTAGATTCTGTTTTTCCTACTCCATCTTCTGTGGCGCATATGGTCATATGCGCCACATAATATTGGTCAGAGTAAAGTCAACGAGATTTCGTGATAGGGTCCACCCGAGCTTTCTATGGCGCATACGTCCATATGCGCCACAGAAGTGTGAAGACTTCTGTGGCGCATTTGCTGAAATGCGCCACTGGACAACTTTTGTGGCGCATGGTCAGAACCATGCGCCACAAAAGGTTTGTCTATCTATGGCTATTTTCCTAGTAGTGCATGCATAGAAGTTTATAGTGGACACTTTGAAATAACTTGGTTTCTTGGGAGTTGGAAGCATGAGTAGATCTTACTCATACAAGTGGAGGCTAGCAAAAGACTGGGAGCAACCAACTAAGAGAGCAATAATGGCCATAATCATGTAGAGCGACAAAAAATTACTAATCAAAGCATAGAGTGGTACTACAAGCCAAGGACTAAATGATCATAGAGGCTATGGTGACTTTTCATAGTCATAACATGGTGTGAGCATGTGCCAAGTCAACCCAAGCAAAGCATCAAAGGAGAATACCACAATACTATGCTTTTGCATGCTAAAACAACGCATGATTCCTTCAAGGCACATTAAGCAATCCTAATTGTTTGGAACAAGTCATGCTACAGCAATAATCACTAAGCATAAGGTCAAAACAAGATCTAGCATGACATGATAAAGTCTAAGCCACAGTCAAAACAAGCTCCCTTTTGAACCACTATAAGCATGAAACTTTCTACTCTTTTCCAACACCAAACAACTTATTTGAAACAACTCACAAAGATAATAATCAATAAATATCAGTGAGCTTGTCTCACAAATCCACCAAGAAGAACTAAAAATTTCTAAGCTAAAAGCACAAGAAAACTAAGGCTGAACACAGTGCTAGCAAAAGTAAACACTCACAAAACAATAAGAGTGAAAACTAGAGTGTTCTAGGCAATGGAAATAAAGTGTGTCTCTATCCAAAATAAGTGTGGTGTAACCAACCAACTTACTCAAGCAAACTAAGCAAACGAAAACTAAGACTCTCCAAGAACAACACAACAATGCATGAAACAATAAAAATGAAGTGTCTAGAAATACCTGAGCTTTTTATTGATGAAGAAGGGGATGCCCAAGGCATCCCCAAGCTTTGATGCTTGTACCACTTGGATATTTCTTGGGGTGACACGGGGTGGCATCCCCAAGCTTGAGATTTTGTCCATTCTTCATCTCATTACATCATTCTTTCTCTACACCTGAAATTTTTCCTTCATACAAAACTTCACACAATCTTTATTAGCAACATTAGTGTATTCAAAAGATAATAGACCTTTAGGCAAAGCTTTGGAACAGCAAGACTTTTCACTAACAACACAAGCTACTGTAATAACTTCTTCAAAAAGCTCAGTTCTCCAAAAGAGAACTCAAAAAGGAATCAATAAGAAGCAAATGCAAATAATGGAAGAAATCTGTCAAAACATACCAGCAGGTAGAAACCGATTTTTTCGAAGACCTTCTGTTGCTCAAATCAAAAAGTGTTGAACTAACGAAAGTTTGTTAACATGCTGGGGGATTTATTCATAAATATTCAGCTCAATCCGACTTACAGAGACTCCTCACAAATTTTTATGGTGAAGGACATAAATCTGTTTCGGGACAGCAACTCCCCAAATCTTACTTCCCTCTCATTAGAGGTCATTCTTGGCACAAAAAGCAAACAAAAAGGATAAGGAGAGGTCATTACAGAATTAATAACTTCCAAGACTCAAGAAAACTCTTGGGTTATCTCCCAACAAGTACTTTTCTTTAATGCCTTTAAGTTAGGCTTGATAGTTTGAGAAAATGCTCTCATAAGAAATATGAATTTAAGTAAAAAAGAGCATCAAGAAGCAAATTCAAAACACATTTAAGTCTAACCCACTTCATATGCATAGGAATCTTGTAAAGAAACAAGTCATGAAATCACAAAGCACCAAGCATAGGAAAGCAAAACAAATGCAACTTCAAGACTTTGAACATAAAGAGGGGAAACTTAATATTATTGAGATGCATAAAACCATGTTTCCCTCTCTCATAATAACTTTTAGTAGCATCATGAACAAAATTAATAATATAACTATCACATAAATCATGAGCCACATGCATATAATAATTATTACTCTCCACATAAGAATAGTCATTCTTATTAATTATAGTGGGAGCAGATTCAACAAAATAGCTATCATTGTTATTCTCATCACAATAATCATCAAATATAGGAGGCATGTTGTAATCACAATCAATTTTCTCCTCAATAGTATGTGGACTGAAAATATCATATTGATCATTGCAATCATCATAGGTAGGAGGTTTGGTGTCATCATAAGCAATACAATAGCTATCTTCCAAAGCTGGGGGACTAAAAAGATCATTTTCATCAAAACTAGCTTCCCCAAGCTTAGACTTTTCCATAGCATTAGCAATAATGGTGTCCAAAGAGTTCATACTAATAACACTGCTATTAGCATGTAAATAAATCTCCATAGGTTTTTTAATTTTCTCTTCAAACACTTCATGTCCTAACTCAAGATAAACACTATAAAGCTCTCTAATTTTGTTGTTCTTTTACATTAAGCCTAACTAGTGAAAACAAGAAACAAAAATACAAAATTGCAGAATCTAAAGGAAATAACTTCGAGCACTCACACACCAAGAGTATGTGAGTACCTTTTACCTTTCCTCCCCGGCAACAGCGCCAGAAAAGAGTTGATGGCGTGGAGGAAAGGTAAAAGCCCAAAACCTCCCCGGCAACGGTGCCAGAAAAGAGCTTGATGTCTACTCACTTCTATTCTTGTAGACAGTTGTTGGGCCTCCAAGTGTAGAGGTTTGTAGAACAGCAGCAAGTTTCCCTTAAGTGGATTACCCAAGGTTTATCGAACTCAGGGAGGAAGTGGTCAAAGGTATTCCCTCTCAAGCAATCCTGCAATCAAGATACAAGAAGTCTCTTGTGTCCCCAACACACCCAATACACTTGTCAGGTGTATAGGTGCGCTAGTTTGGCGAAGAGATAGTGAAATACAAGTGGTAACGGTGCCAGAAAATAGCTTCAGACTTATCATTGACATGGGGGAACGTGTGTGAGTGCCAGAAAAGAGCTTGACGGAGAGGTAAAGACAAAAGCAAGCAAACATGCAACATATCTAGATGCAAATGGTGTTTCAATGTTTAGAAACAAGGCCTAGGGATCATACTTTCACTAGTGAACACTCTCTCATATAAATATCCTCTGTTCATGATACTACTCTCCGGTTGGACACTCTAATCCATGGTAGGGCCTTCCCCAATCTAGATAACCCCACACTGTCACCTTGAGCGCTAGATGGTTCCAAAAAACACCACAATTTCATAGAGAAATCCAACTCCAAATATAACTCATAAAAAATATTAAATCTAGCCAAAGTGCCACACACGGTATGCACGCTGTCACTTTCACACACGTGGGGAAAGCATAGATCTATTAAAGAACAAAGAGTATTTATGTAGACTCAAACCTAAGTGCCACCATGGCGTGTGCTGTCACTTCCACACACATGGGGAGAGCAGAGATATAATGAAGCACTTGAGTAGGAAGGTAGATCTACTTGTTTACAAAGCTCATGACCACAACAAGATCATGCATAGAGAGAGAGATGAACACATAGCTACCGGTAGAGCCCTTAACCTCGAGGAAGAACTACTCCCTCCTCATCATGGGAATCAGCAACGGTGATGAAGATGGCGATGGAGATGGATTGAGATGGCTCCGGGGGCACTTCCCCGTCTCGGCAGGGTGCCGGAACAGAGACTTCCTGTCCCCCGAATCTCCCCTTCGGTGGCGGCGGCGCTACAGAGGTTTTCGTGGATTTCTTCTGGCTTCTCTAGGGTTTTTGGGTCGGAGGATTCTTATGGGCGCAGGAATCAAGTTCGGTGGGGGTCCAGGGGGCCCACACTCCCTCTAGGCGCCTCTAGGGCTTGCCCGCGCCTAGGGGGTTTGGACACCCTGTGGCCCCCCTCTGTCTCTGTTTCGTGGTTCCGTGTTGCTCCAGGAAAATAATAACTTTGGCTTTTGTCCCGTCCAATTCCAAGAATATTGATTTTCTGCCTTTCTGGAACCAAAAACAGAAGAAAACAGGCAACTGGCACTGTGGCATCTTGTTAATAGGTTAGTTCCAGAAAAGATATAAAAACACCTCAAAGTATAGACAAAGCAAAGCAAAGTAGATACAAAACAAGCATGGAGCATCAAAAATTATAGATATGTTTCCGACGTATCCTTATGTGTGTGGATCCCTCGGGCAGCGCCGTGATTTCGGCGCTAGGAGTTATCGGGGCCATTGGACTTCGTGACCTCGAGGTCAACGTCAGAACGAATTCATCAACCATGTTCATCACGGTAAGTTAACCGCGCTCGGTATTCAAAGGTATGAATACATTATCCTCTCCCGTTACTACATTACTAGTACATAGATTCTGGCATTAGGATTTCATTCGTAGAATATTTTTTTGTTTTCTACCCTCGAACCCCAACACCATGTCTGTGTTGTCGAGTTTCTTAAAACAATTCGCCTTGTCTCTCAATCGAGAGACAATCCACGATGTGTATTATACAAATTCCCTAACCATCGGGTAATATGCTGTTCTTAGGATTAGCATATTCGATTCACTCCCATATTCTTATTTTTCCTGATTTATGTCACAGGATTCCCCCGACCCTTGCAACCACTACTACTAGGAAAATGGAGAAGACATCTATGTTGATTTTATGGTTAGAAATGGACACTATGATACTTAGGAGAAACAGAGAAGATGTTGGACAAAAAAACATGGTTGATGTACTGAAGAAGATGGATGAGCTAGTTGCCCTTGGTGGGAATGTGTTTGCTGCAATTGTTTGTCTAATTGCAGTAATGTTGTATGTAGAAGTTGCTAAGTAGATCAGGTATGATATACTATTTGAATGGAAATGAATGCTAGTTGTTTCAGATGCAATGTATGAATATAAGGATTTCTATTTTTGTGTCCCTTGTTCCTTATTAGTACTCACTTTTTCCTAGCCGCTTAACTTTTCCTCACTTTTGCCCTTCTCCTTCTCGGAAACTCATCAAAGAGCTCGAACGGCAGCTGCTGTCAGGTTGACCGTTGGATGACGTGTGGGGCCGCACGAGTGTGGGACCACATGGAGCCGGTTGGTCAGGAATATGTTATGCTGATGTGTGGGGCCATGCCATGTAGGACCACGTCGGTCCGGTTGGTTATGAGGGACATAGTGTGGGACCATGTGGGGGCGCGTTTGGTAGTTACGTGTGTTCTGTTGTCTAAATTGGAAGTTTTATTTTATTATTATTTTTATGATTGGCCTTTTTAAGAGCGTCTTTTTCTCTTGTCTCTCGCTAACAGTTGTGTTTTTTTCCAAAAAGGTAGCGAATCTAGAGCAGCTTATCTCTTTATTTATTGTTCCTCTTGGCCCTCATTTTTCCTAATTTGGTAGCAAATATAGAGCAGCAAATCTAACCAACATCATAAATACATTAAGTAAACAAAGCAGATGTAGATAAACTAGCTAATATAGGATATATAGTACGATACTTAATGAGATTTGATAATTAGACTACTCAGCAGTAGCAGCGGACAAGTTCAACATAACAATACAAAAGAAGCTACTTTACAGCAGCAACACAAGATCAGTGGCCCCTCCTGGCCTCTGCCAGGAGGGACTCCGCCTCCTCCCTTTGGGGCTTCCCCCACTTCTTGCTGCCCAATACCTTGACCTTCGGTGCCTTGGGCTTGATCGGGGGCATGCGACCCTCTTTGATGGCCACCTTCTAGAGGTTGCGGAGGTGAAAACCAAGCGCCTGGTGCTTGGCTCTGAATGCGTGGACATTCATGGTCTCGCTGCAGGTGGTCACGTCCTCGGCATGCTTCACGAGGGAGTTGAATTCGGTGGCGAGAAGCCTCCTGGTGCAAAAGGGGCACCTGTAGATGTCGACGGCAATTCCCATGGGCGCCATGTCCTTCTTGAAGATGTCATCAAGGCGGTGATTTCTATCCTCCGTCAGGTTTTCTCCGGGGGAAACCCAAGATCCCTCACGGGATCGGGTGTGGCGATGTTCTTGCATCGTTTTCCTCTTGGGGCCTCATCTTGGATGTTTCGCCAGCTGGAGGGACTAGCGATGTCAAGTTGTGGTTGGAGGAGGAGGGTTGTGGGGCGGTGAAAGAGCATGTGGGGCCCCATGTGTGGTTTTGGTAATTAATGACAATCTTTATAGACCAATGTGTGTATTAAGTTGCACTTGTAGGATTTGTCCATTGGCATCACTTGGAGCATGCGTTGGCTTCAAGGTCGATGAAGTAAAGAAGAAGATGTGTTGTGCAAGCTCAAAATGCGCCATCTCTAGAAGATCTCATGCTTGGTGCTTGCCATCCTCGATGGTCTTGGATCGATGATGAGGAATCAAGAAAGGCGTTTCATCTTGAGAAGGGCAAGATCGTATACATCTAGCTCAAGTGGAATGCTCAAGGCAAAGGTATAATCTTGATAGGTTTCCCCTTTTGCCAATATCATGTTGTTAGTTGGGAGACCTGGTTTAGGATAGATAGCCGTACTATAAAGAGGTGCTCTCGAGTGAGTATCTCGATTATATCGTTTGGAGAGAGCTAAAACCTTTGCATATTTGCATCATCATATTTGGTTATTATTTGGTCTTATACATGTGAGGATTTAGAGCTCGTGGTAATCTCCATAACAAGCTCTTGTTCATCAAAATCGGATCTCCCTTTTATATCTTGTTGTGATTTTGACATTTGAGGTTTTCCGGTTTCTCACCAAGGGAGGTTTATCACTTTAAAATACGTGAGACATTCTCACTTGGTGATAACCAATATTGGGTAGCACGTGTCGTCCTCTTTCCAACGCAACTGGATTCGGGTAAATCGGAGTTACCAATCAAAAGTTATCGTGGTTTGAATTTGCCTCTTATTTGTATTTAAATAGAAAAAGGATGTAACTACCTCGGTGAATTACGCTCCTAGTTACAAGCCTGGATGAGCGTAAATGGTTAAAATAGTACGGTGGGGCCAAATGCCACTCACAGGTAGACCTTTCGGTCGTCCTAACTATTTCCAAACATCGGGACAAGAACGGGCGGCGTAATCGGCAGGCGAAGGGATCAACTACATACACAAATGAGTATGTATGCAAGCCACCATACAATGGTTCTCAGAGTCATTCCATCTAAAAAGAAAGGAAATATAGCAACGCCATACGGCAAGATCCAAATATCCTAGATAGATATAATAGTTTAGGACATCTCCTCATACATCAAACATCAGAGTATCAAGCGGAAGCGGAAAACAAGATCCGAGTACGGATAAGAGGCAAATCGGCATAAGATGCCCCATAAATAAACATATCCCGCCCACAGATCTCACGGATCCCCGTTCCCGGAATCTCTACACCAAGTGATCGTTGCCAACATCGTCCGTCTCCTCCACCCAGTATCCATCTTGTGAGGGTACCTGTTCATCTGAACCAATAATTTATCGTGTGAGACCCTAGGGGTACTCAGCAAGTCTTTATGCCTCTAAAGGGGACACAACCTGGGGTGACGCAATTGCAACAAAAGATAAACCCTAGCAATTCTATAGATACTCGCTAACCATCCGCCTAACCAAAGATAGACGGATGTCCGTGAATTAATAACAACAGCTATAACGGTAATATTAACAGATCCATCCTCCTCCTCGCTTACCGACGAGGAAGCGGACGAACAACCCCCCATCCGTTGGCAGTTTTATTATCCATTCCATGAGTGTTGTACTATTTACTAGTCAGGTACTTAGTCAAATTAAAAGCGGTACTTTAGTTATTCTTGTCTATGATCGAGAAACTGTGCTCCAAGTCGTCCATAACATGACACGGCTTTCAGAAAGTTTTACCCTGCAGGGGTGCACAAATAGCAACACACACTCGATCAACCTCGGAAAAACCAAATCAAAACCAACGAGGCAGTCATGACAAAGCGATCACAGGATTCAGAAATATTTCAGGGGGCCACCCCATTAAGTTACCCAGCAAGCTGGCGGCTACGAGGACGGACTCAAGGTTTGTGTGGCGGTTTATAAACGATCGAACCGAAAGTGTGACTGGGCTTGTCGATACAAAAACGGTCACGCCCTAAACAAGACAGTGCAGACTGCACAATTTAAATAAAGCGTAAAGCATGGCATAAGTACAGGATAGTAAATAAAACCTCAAACTAGTTTGTGGCCCCAAGAAATAAGAATGAATCAAGCTACGCTCAGGGGGTTCATAAGCCTCCGGATGTGGATAGCGAATATTCAAGGAACAGGAATCAAGTACTCGGGGTCCTACGGGACACAAGTGAGCCTGAAAAACCAAATAGCAAATATGGCTCACCGATGCCACTTTCATTAGTTATCCCATTACTACTCAGGTTAAGTTGTTTAGGTACCTTGTTATCCATCAGACACTCACATACCCTACACATGTGTTCTCTCGACTGCATGGCTCAAACAACTCCTGTAGTAATGGCTCATGGGATGGAGGAACAAGCTTCGGTGGGGTTTAAAAATAAAGGCTATGCAATACTTGGGATTCAATCTAATGCAATCGCGACTCAATGATGCATGAATAAGATAGAGGCAATAGGTACTACATGTATGCAAGCATGTGGTAGTGCTTGCCTGGCAGCTCAGTTGAAGCAAGGGATGGATCTGGGTAGTGCTCCTGGTTCTCTTGATATATCCCACCTTTCGTCTATTCGAAGAAGAACCAAACAGACAAGGGCCAACATAAATAAAGTGCTCAATCATATGAATAAAATGCGACAAGCAAACAGTCATGCCATGATGAATGATGCACAATTTGCAGGGTAATAATGTAGCATGGCAGGGGTGAGGTGTGGAGTACAAGAAATAATCATTTTGTGGAGTTTTAATCACATTTTAGCCTCATATTAGTTGATGTACACATTATATTTATATGATGCATGGTGCAAAACAGAACACGGAATGCATAAACAGAAAGGTCTCGTCGAGCTAATCATTTTAGACATATTATTTGTTAAATTTGGAGTTGTAAAACAAAAGTTATTAATTAATTAAGGTAAAAGGGCATTTTGTTGTAATTTTAATCAACTTGGAAAATAAAGTGTCCAAAATATATTTTGAAGGGCATATTTGAAATCCTCACATTTTTCTGATTTCAAAACATATATTATTTGTATTATATGGATTTATATTTGAAAAGATATTTAAAAACAGATTTAAATTTGAATTTAAATTGAATTTGAAAGGATTTAAATTAAAACAGAAATAAACAGAAACTTTTTTCTACTCAGGTTAAGTTAGCCACAGACAATGACCAGTGGGTCCAGCGCTGACTCAGCAGCACAGCGCGCAGAAAAAGGTTTTTACACCACGGGTTGAGCTAGCCTCAGCGACTGACGGGTGGGGCCGGGGAACACGTGGACCCACACACGGGTGCGCCAGCGGGGACGCGACACGTGGGGCATCCGTGGGAGTGCGGGTTGAGATTTAAAAAGGCTAGGGGGTGTTCTGAGAAACGTGCAGAGGGGCTGACGGTGGGCTCGGTGGACCGCGGGTTAAGCAGAAAACAAAACGGAGGGGATATTTGCAAAAGCAGCGCCCGTACTGTTCCTCTTCTCCGCGCTGGTAACCGATCGGTGCGCGGCTGACGCAAGCGCGGCTCGTGGGGGTTCGATCCTGGGAACTAGGGCTCGCGCGCGGAGGCGGAGCCACTGCGGTGGCCTGGGGTTGTTGCTGGGGAACGTATGCGCGGCCAGAAAACCTTACCGCGGCACTACGGCGAGGATGCGAACGCGAGCGCGCCAGCGCAGAGAGTGCTCGACAAAAAGGCTAGCGCGTACAGAGGTGGATCGGCCAGAGGGGGTTGTCTAGGAGGTGGGTCAGCTCACCGTGAGGGCGTCGGTGGAGGTGGTTCGGGCTGGGAAGCAGGGGATCGTCGACGTGGCTCGCGGACGGTGGCTAGGGTTTGGCGTCGGTCTCGGCGGGTGCAACGGTCCTGGGGCTCCTTCTGCTCGGCTCCGTGTACAGGGTGGCGTAGGGGAGCTCCACGGCCTTCCTCGACAACCAGAGCTCCGCGCCCGCCGCCGGATTCGAAGAGTTGGTGATCGGCAGCCTCGGTGGCCGACGCAGCGGGTGGGTGGTAGGAGGGGGAGGGAGAGGGTTAGGGCACGGCCCCGGGGGATCTGTGGTGGGTACGAAAAGAGAGGGAGGGGGTAGCCCGGGTTAGGGTTTTAGGGTTAGGGGAAAGAGGATGGCTCGGGTTAGGGTTTTAGAGATAGGGGGTATGGGTTTAGATTAGGTATAGATTAGGAGAGAGGTTTAGAGAGAGAGGAGAGATGTGGTGTGGTAATCTTTTGACAAGATCAAGCATAAGCAAAACAAGCTCAAGCAAGATGTAGTCAAAAGAGAGAAGAGAAGAAAAGGTGGTGAGAAATAGAGAGAGAGGTTAGGTTTGGAGAAAGAATAAGAGAGAGGGGTATAGAGATATGGGGATGATCCACTCAAGATTCAAATAAAAACTCAAAAGAGAAGGAATGGTGATGCTTTGCATGGCCCATGCATAATATTAATGCTAGGTTTCATCTTGTGAAAACAACATAAATAGCCATAGCATTTATACATATGCATTCCAAAAATATGGAATAAGCCAAACTAGAAGAAGTGAAAGGATGCCCCATGTGGAGTAGTTGGAGATGACCATATTTGAATAAACATGGGACATGCTAGTGTGTATGTGCCACTAGATGCTTAATAGTCCCAAAAATATCCCAACATGAGCATAATTCCAAAACAACCCATATGGAAGCTAGGAAAAGGAGCACTACTCATAATGCATGCAAAGGTGGCTCCACATATCAATAATGTGAAAACAACATGATGCTAATATGGGAGCATGTGGAAATAGAATTGGATCCATCCCAACCCACATGAGCTAGAGGTAAAACCCAATAAAGTGCAAAGCTCATATTTAGTTGGATGGTGGAATTATAAGGTGGTGAAAAGAAAGGGTGGTGGAATTTAAATAAAAGATATGCCCCCAACTCAACTTGGGCATTTAAACAATATATCAATAACCAAATACAATATCAAGAGGCAAATACAATTAATGATGCATATGAGAGAAGAACCAAACAAAAAGGGTTTTATATGATGCTCAAATGCAAGGTGGCATGATGACATGAGCATGATATAATTATGATGCAACAATTATATGTAAGAAGTAGCATTTATATATACTAGGCTAGTAGCATTGCAATTGTTAGACAATTGGGATGCTATAAAGGATTTCCTCTGCTATTGGGCCAGGCGGTACTACCGCACCTGCTATCGCTCTCCCAGTGCGCGCGTGCTCTCTACTGCCTCCCTCGGTAGTGTGGGTCGTCACTACCGGCCTGGCCCGGTAGTACCGGCCCGCCGATTGCCTTTGCAGCGCTTCGCCTCGCCTCCCAAGGCTTGGCGCGCTTACCGCTAACCGCTTGCCATCGTCCATAACGTATCTATAATTTTTTATGGTTTCATGCTATTATTATGTTTTTGACACTTCTTTTTATATAAAGTTCATGAGTTATTTGGACTAACCTACTAATAGTTGCAAAAGTGCACAATGTTCTTGTTTTACACTTTAATGTGTAGGAATTATCAAGAATACAAGTGGAACACTTGTTGGAGTTAAATTGGGATTTTTCCAGAAATCTGTCTTAGAATTCTTCTTGAATATGGTCACGTTTCGGATAGAAGACGACGTCAAACGGAAAACTCTTCTATTATAAAGTTGTCGGAAATTTTGCGATAATTGTTCTGGACATAAAATTTAGCTGATTCCGAGTCCGTACGGGTCCGCTAGACCCGATTTATTGCAGCCCAAGATGGGGTGGCGGGAATCCGAGAAGCTATATAAAGGGAGAAAACCTAATTCGTGGGAGAGACCTCTACCCACGAATTTGCAGCCACCAAAGCCACGTTTTTGCCTCCCCATGGATCCCATCTCCATGGGGGAGGGTTCCCAAGAAGCCATGAAGGAAGGGGGCTAAGGGGCGGTGCTCCCCCACAATACCGGCGGCGGGGAAGGAGTCCCCCGCGCCGCCGCCCTCTTCACCATCGTCACCGCCATCTCCATCACCCCTTCTAGTATGCAGTTGTTCATCCTCCCACACATCTCTGTACCATCCTATATAAACATGGTGTTTGATGATATAAGTTATAATCCTATGATCTATGTCATGTTTGTGTAGTTTCTTTGTTCTTAGATCAAATGGTTGAATGTCTTTGGTTTATTAGAGTTGTATGTTGATATGGTACAATCCTTTGGTGTCTATTATATTTGTGCGCGCATGGATTAAACACCATATAGTTTGAATTATGTGTAAGAGGAAGGGAGAAGTTCTGCCGGAGTGACAGAAACCTAAGGACACGAACCGGAACATTGCACGTATGGGAGTAAGAGGACCATTAAATTAAGGCTATGGTTGGGGAAACCTTAATGCATTGTTAGTAGTTACGGATGTTGTTAACAATCCAATCATATAGTACATGTAATTCCAAGTAGTGAAGCACATGTACATTTAGCCTCTTCCACATAAAAAACTGCATCGAAGACGATGAACTCGATTTATTCACCAATTAAACTTGGACAAAGCCACTACAATTACCACCACTATTCCACACTCATGGTTTGTTAATTTAGTGTATTTTATTGCTGCAGCAACTAGCTTTATTTTCTTGTTATTTATTATCTTGCAAAGCTTTCTCTAGTACTTGTTTTGTTGCTCTAGTTTTATTTCCTAGATAGTGCAAACGTTTAGTGTGCGTAGAGTTGTATCAGTGGTTGATAGAACTGAAGAGAATATTTATCTACCTTTAGCTCCTTGTTGGATTCGACACTCTTACTTATCGAAAAGGCTACACACGATCCCCTATACTTGTAGGATATCAAGACCTTTTCTGGCACTGTTGTCGGGGAGCAATAGCGTGTGGGCGAATATTCTTGTGTGCACTTGTTTGTTTTATCTCTAAGTAGTTTTTACTTTCAGTTTTAAGTTGGTCTCTATCTTAGTATGGATAGGGATTGCTAATTACAAAAAAATAGTTGTTCTTGTTACCTAAAAACGTTTTCAAAAAGGAAAGTGATTGGAAAGATGAGTAACGGTTCAGTGGGGGTTGACCTTGAACACTTGTGTTCATGCCTATGAAACCAAAATAAATCTTCCCATGGAAGCTTTTCAACTGAAGGAAGGAACCATTAAATATAAATTCCTATTCAAGAAAGGTATAGGATACCTTTTTCCTCTCCTATTAAAACAAAATTTGCTCTTAATGCTTCTTTAGTTGAAAATACTTGAATCTTGCTTCTTATGCCTAACTTAAAGGCGTTAAAGAAAATACTTCTTGGGAGATAACCCAATAGTTTTCTCGAGTCTTGGAAGTTATAAATTCTGTAATAACCTCTCCTTATCCTTTTTATTTGATTTTGTGCCAAGAATAACCTCTAATGAGAGGAAAGTAAGGTTTGGGTCCCGAAATAGATTTTTACGCTCCACTGTAAAAATTCTTGAACAATATCTATAAGTCGGATTGAGCTGTAATTTTCTGAATAAATCCTCCAGGTTGTTAGATAACTTTTGTTAGTTCAACAGTTTTTGATTTGAGCAACATAAGGTCTTCGAAAAAAATCGGTTTCTACCTACTGGTCTGTTTTGACAGATTTCTGCCATTATTTGCGTTTGCTTCTTATTGATTCCTTTTTGGGTTATTTTTGAGAAATTGAGCTTTTTGAGGGAATTGCTACAGTAGATTTTTCCTTTAGTGAAAGTTTTTCTGTTTTGAAACTAAATCCAAAGGTCTATTATCTTTTGAATGCACTAATGTTGCTAATGAAGATTGTGTAAAGTTTTGTATGAAGGAAAATTTTCAGGTGTAAGGAAAGAATGATGTAATGAGATGAAGAATGGACAAAAGCTCAAGCTTGGGGATGACACCCCGTGTCACCACAAGAAATATTCAAGAGGTACAAGCGTCAAAGCTTGGGGATGCCCAAGGCATACCCTTCTTCATCAATAAAAATCTCAGGTCTTTCTAGACACTTAGTTTTTATTATTTCATGCATTGTTGTGTTGTTCTTGGAGCGTCTTAGTTTTAATTTTTGGTTTTTGTTTGCTTAGTTTGCTTGAATAAAGTGGTTGGACCCCCGTTTTCGCTGTGTTGTTTCAAATAAGTTGATTGGTGTTGGAGAAGGAGTAGGAAGCTTCATGTTTATAAGTGGTATAAAAGGAGTTTTTTTTACTGTGGCCTAGAAATTATCATGTCATGTTCGGTGTTATTTTGACCCTATGCTTAGTGGGTATTGTTGTATCATGACTTGTTCCAAACAATTAAGATTGCTTAATGTTTCTTGAAAGAATCATGCATTGTTTTAGCATACAAAAGCATAATATTGTTGTATTCTCCTTTGATGCTTTGTTTGGGTTGACTTGGCACATGCTCACACCATGTTATGACTATGAACCAGTCACCATAGCCTCTATGATCATTTAGTTTTTGACTTGTGGTACCACTTTATGCTTTGATTAGTAATGTTTTGTCGCTCTGCATGATTATGGCCATTATTGCTCTCTTAGTTGGTCGCTCCCAGTCTTTTGCTAGCCTCCACTTGTATTGAGTAAGCTCTACTCATGCATCCAACTCCCAATAAACCAAGTTATCCCTATGCATGGTGTGTTACACCATTCCAAGTATATTCTTGTTTTATCTACCTTCCAATTAAAAATTCATTTTGTTATGTGAAAATTAGTGATTAAAGGTCTCACAAACTTGATGACACACTTTATTTTTCTTGCCCCTAATAAACTTGAACCATTGTGTCATGTATGTTGTATATGCTTGCACTTATACGTTGGGATTAGCAAAACTGTGCTGTTATGGGGAACGCTTTCAACATCGCACTTGTACATTGTACACAGTTGTATCATGCTCTTTTGTTTATGGATGTCGGTGTGAAATAAAAGGGGAGCTTGTAAGTCCATGGAGTTATGTATGTGTGTTAGAGAAACGCCTGGGCCGCTAGCCTAAGCCATGCCTAATCATGGTGGAAACTTGCAGCATCACCATAGTGAGCAATCTATGAAGCTTTCTTCTTATAAAAAAAGGAGAGACATTGAAAAGAGGAAAGAGAGAAAAAACACCATTTTTCCATGGTAAATAAGAAGATTGATGAGATGCTCATTGTCTGCTTGCCTTGTCATTTTGATATGGGACAGCTCCTATATCATGTGCAAAGGGTACCCCGTTGGCGGTTCTCTATGATACACATGTACTTACTATGACAAGAACTTACCGGTGACTAAAGTTGAGTAGCATGAGGAGCGGCCCTCGTACTCAAGGGACATGAGATTGCCAACTTATACTTTGTCAAGCATATACTCCATAGTTTGTTCACTTTAACCTTAATCACTTCAAGATTCTTATGATAGGGGCAATGAG
The DNA here is from genome assembly GCA_023614405.1 of Avena insularis. Taxonomy (NCBI): domain Eukaryota; kingdom Viridiplantae; phylum Streptophyta; class Magnoliopsida; order Poales; family Poaceae; genus Avena; species Avena insularis. The sequence continues at coordinate 94,828,630 of CM042695.1, forward strand.
AGCTAAAAGCTAACACGTACCATAATTTCTAGAAGCTCTTTATGAGACTTGAAATCCCTGCTTTCCTTTATGAAGGGTCTTTCTTCCACTATTATATTGAGTCTTCACCTTCTATCCTTAGGCACAAACTAAGAGAGCATAGTTGTCATTCTTAGTTCTATGTGCATTGTCCCAAAACTTAATGATTGATTCATATTGTTGATATTGCTTGTTCTTGAACTATTTGTATCTAGTCATTCTAATGAACTTTGAAGGTGTCCTATGCATTTTTTGCTACTCCATGACGGACTAGCGTAATGCCACTATGCTATGTTTTTTATGTGAAACAAACAAATATTTTTAATGCATTGTTATTCATGATCTTTGTTTATAACCTTTTCATGTTGCAACTTGGTTGCTATGTCTTATTGTTAGAACTACATCTTTTATGCTCATGTTTAGAGTACTTTGATCCCAGCTATCCCTGCTTTGCAAATGGTTTGATCAAGATTATGATGGTGCATATCACCTAAAAAATTATATTGTTTTTATCGTTTACCTACTCAAGGACGAACATGAACTAAGCTTGAAGATGTTGATATGTCCATAACGTATCTATAATTTTTGATGGTTTCATGCTATTATTATGCTTTTGACACTTCTTTTTATATAAAGTTCATGAGTTATTTGGACTAACCTACTAATAATTGCAAAAGTGCACAATATTCTTGTTTTACACTTTGATGTGTAGAATTATCAAGAATATAAGTGGAACCCTTGTTGGAGTCAAATTGAGATTTTTCAGAAATCTGTCTCAGAACTCTTTTTGAAGATGGTCATGTTTCTGATCGAAGACAGCGTCAAACGGAAAACTCTTTTACTACAAAGTTGTAGAAAATTTCACGACAATCGTTCTAGACATAAAATTAAGTTGATTCCTAGTCCGGAGGGGCCCGCTAGGCCTGATTTACTGTAGCCCAAGATGGGGTGACGGGAATCCGAGAAGCTATATAAAGGGAGGAAACCTAATTCGTGGGAGAGACCTCCACCCACAAATTTGCAGCCACCAAAGCCACGTTTTTTCCTCCCCATGGATCCCATCTCCATGGGGGAGGGCTCCCAAGAATCCAAAAGGAAGGGGACTAAGGGGCGGTGCACCCGCACGATACCGGCGGCAGGGAAGGAGTCCCCCGCGCCGTCGCCCTCTTCACCAACTTTACCTCCATCTCCATCACCTAATCCTCCTAGTATTTAGTTGTTCATCCTACCACACACCTCTATACCGTCATATGTAAACAGTTATAATCCTATGATCTATATCATGTTTGTGTAGTTTCTTTGTTCTTAGATCGAATGGTTAAACGTCTTTGGATCATTAGACTTGTATGTTTACATGGTACAATCCTTTGGTGTCCATTATATTTGTGCGCGCATGGATTAAACATCATAGTGTTTGTAGTATGTGTAAGAGGAAGGGAGAAGTTCTGCCGGAGTGACAGAAACCTAAGGACGCGAACCGGAACGTTGCACGTATGGGAGTAAGGGGACCATTAACTTAAGGCTATGGTTGGGGAAACCTTAATGCATTGTTAGTAGTTACGGATGTTGTTAACACTCCAATCATATAGTACATGTAATTCCAAGTAGTTAAGCACATGTACATTTCGCTAATTAAACTTGGACAAAGCCACCACAGTTACCACCACTATTCCACACTCATGGTTCTGTTAGTTTAGAGTATTTTATTGCTGCAGCAACTAGCTTTACTTTCTTGTTATTTATTATCTTGCAAAGCTTTCTCTAGTACTCGTTTTGTTGCTCTAGTTTTATTTCCTAGATAGTGCAAACGTTTAGTGTGCGTAAAGTTGTATCAGTGGTTGATATAACTCAAGAGAATATTTATCCTACATTTAGCTGCTCGTTGGGTTCGACACTCTTACTTATCGAAAAAGCTACACACGATCCCCTATGCTTGTGGGATATCAGCCCGCGCGCCGCTCTGACTCCCACTCGCCTCGCACGCCAATCCGCTTGGGCCGGCCCATCTCGCCGCCGCCTCATGCTGCTCCCGCGTGTGCCGCCACGTGCTCCTGCTTGCATCTCACGTGTGCACCCTCCCGCTGGCTTCGCTCACTGTCGTGTGCTGCTCGTTCGATCCCCCGTGCGTTGACTTCCCTTGCAGCGAGATGTGCTGCTAGGTTGTGTGATGTAGTACCGGCCCAGTCCGGTACTATCGTCCCACCCAAGCAAAACAGCCCCAGCGGGCAGAATTTGCCCTCCCCTTTAAATATCATTTTGCCTCTTTTATTTTGTGTGGCTTCTTCTTCCTCCTTTTGTCTAAGCTTTGCCCCCATTTTATCTACCATCTAAAAGCTTGATTAATCTCTTCCCCTCCAATGATTCTTGCCCATATTTGAGTGGAAGAGGGAGGAGATCCAGATCTACATTTTGACCAATCCATTTCATCTCTTTGTGAGTGAATCCTTTGGGATCTAGATCTTGTGGGATTTTGTGTTTCTCTTTGATTCCTCCTCTATTGTTCCCCCCAATAGCTTTAGTAGCTTTGTTGGAACTTGAGAGTGGGGGATTGGAGAATCTTTGTGGTGTTCTTGCCATTTGAATTTGGTGCATCGGTTTGAGTTCTCGGTGAGGATTCGATTGAGTGAAAGTTGAGAAGCTTTTTACTCTTGGGTTCTTGGAATCCTAGACGGTTTGGTTGTTTTGCAAGGTTGTGGATTACTTGGGGCCTCCAATTAATTTGTGGAGCTTTCCCCAAGCTTGTTTGCTGGGAGCCTCCAATTGAGTTGTGGAGAAGTGCCCCAACCTTGTGACAGGTTCGGATTGCCACCGACAAGTGCACCGGTAGTGGAAGTGTGGATCGATCATGTTGGGGTGATCACCGGAGAACAAGGGAGGTCTTTTGTGGCATTGGTGGTTCGATACCACCCTCTCTACAAATGAGACGTACTCCATGTTGGGAGGAACTCGGTCAAATAGTGTCGTCTCTGCGTGCCTCGGTTATCTCTATATCCGAGCTATACTTATGCACCTTACTTTGTGATAGCCTTCATGCTTGAAGTATATATCTTGCTATCACATAGTTGCTTGTATTGCTTAGCATAAGTTATTGGTACAAATAGGTGAACCCTAGTTGTTCTAGGTTTTGTGCTTAATAAAGTAAACGCTAGTTTAATTACGCCTTTGTTGAGCCAATCTCGGAAAAGTTTTAAACCGCCTATTCACCCCCTCTAGGCGGCATCTGTATACTTTTAGGTGGGCTCGGCTTTGATGACTTGCGGGCACAGCTTCTGGATTGGCGTACTTTGTCTGAAAACCCTGAATCGACTTCGGTAGTTTCCGGCGATGGAAGCTTTGGTTGTTGTGGAGTTCCTCTCACCTCCTTGGAGGCATCGCTATGGAGTTCCTCTCCTTCTGTGTCGGGTTTGTTCGTTGGGTCGGCATTTCCCCATTTTACGTCTTGGCTAGGTGGTGCGCCTCCCTAGGGCCGGTGAGGATATCAGAGCGGCGGTTCCAGATGTTTGCCTCTGCCGTGTTGCATCGAGGTGTGCGAGTGTCAGCTTTGGTCGCTAGGGAGTGATGGCGCTGCGTTAACGTGGGAGCGCTTCATCGGGAAACCCCAGGAGCAAGGTGTGATGCAGCACAGCAGCAAGTCTTCCCTCAGTAATAAACCAAGGTTATCGAACTAGTAGGAGGAAGGAAACGTCTCAAAGATGTTGCAAGCAACTTGGAAACCTGCACAACACAAACTCAAGACTTTGCCCCAATGAACAGTGAGGTTGTTAATCTCACCGGTTGCTGTAACAAAGGATTAACTGTATGGTGTGGAAGGTGAAAGTGGTTTGCAGAAAGTAAACATTAACAGTGGAAGATGTATCAATGGTAAAGATTGGACCGGGGTCCATAGTTCACTAGAGGTGTTCTCCTTAGATAAAAAACATGGCATGCTGGGTAAACAAATTACAGCAGGGCAATTGACAGGACTGAGCAAAGCATAACAATGCAATACTAGACATAAAGATTCTATGAGATTCGACTGGGAAATACAACAAGATACATAGACCGCCATCCAACTGCATCTATGACTAGAAGTCCACCTTTGGGTTATCATCCGAACCCCCTCCAGTATTAAGTTGCAAGCAACAGACAACTGCTTTAAGCAAAGTGTGTAAGGTAAACAATCCACTTGTTCCATGAATAAGAGACCGTTGTTTTCTCCCTAGTGGCAAGAACACATCTACAACCTTAGAGATTTATGTCACTTCCCTTGATTAAATAGAGGCATGAACCCACTATCGAGCATAAATACCCCCTCTTGGAGTCACTAGCATCTACTTAGCCAAGATAGCTACTAACAATGGAGAGCATACAAGATCACAAACAACACAGACATGATAGAATCAATAAGACAAAACCATTAATAATCTGACATAGTAATATAAACATCCATCAGATCCCCGCAAACACATCATGAATGATTACAAATAGATGAGAATTTGATCATGAACGGAGCTCACAAGATCTAGACATGAAAGCACAAGGGAGGAGACACAACCATCTAGCTACTACATGGACCCGTAGTCTAAGGTGGAAGTACTCACGCTTCATACCGGAAGCTGGCATGATGAAGAAGAAGGCCTCCGGGATGATCTCCCCTCCGGTAGGGTGCTGGGAAGAGCTTCAGATCCCCCCAATCTAGGGACGATGGTGGCGTCGGCTACATACGGTTTCGTGGAATATTGATCGGGGTACTTAGGGTTTAGGCATCTGAGGAATTCTTATAGGCGAAGAGGCAAGGCTGGGAGGCGGCCATGGGGCCCACACCCTGCCTAGGCGTGACCTAGGGTGGGCCCATGCCTGGGGGGTGCGGACGCCATGTGGCTCCCCTCCGTCTCTCCTCTCGACTCCGTGTTCTCCTCGATAAAATATTGACTTTGGCTTCTGTCCCGTCCAATTCCGAGAATATTTCCTTACTAGCTTTTCTAGAACCAAAAACAACAGAAAACAGGCAAGTGGTACTGTGGCAACTTGTTAATAGGTTAGTACCAGAAAACATATAAAAAGAACCTCAAAGTGTGGACAAATCAAAGCAAAGTAGATACTAAACAAGCATGGAACATAAAAAATTATAGATACATTTCCAACGTATCAAGCATCCCCAAGCTTAACTCCTGCTCGTCCTCGAGTAGGTAAGTGATAAAAGAATAATTTTTTAGGTGACATGCACCATAAAAACCAAGATCAAACCATTTGCAAGCATTGAAAGATGGGATCAAAGAACTCTAAACATGAGCATGAAAGATGTAGTTCTAACAGTAAGACAAAGTAACTATGCATGCAACATGAAAGGATACAAACAAAGATCATGAATAACATGCATTAAAAAACGTTTGTTTGTTTCACATACAGAAAACATAGCATAGTGGCAATCAGCTTGTCCCTCATAGAGTAGCAAATAGATGCATAGGACACCTTCAAAGTTCATAAGAGTGACTAGATACAAATAGCACAATATCAAGTAATATCAACAATATGAATCAATCAATAAGTTTTGGGACAATTCACATAGAACTAAGAATGGCAACTATGCTCTCTTAACTGGTGCCTAAAGGTAGAAGGTGGATACTCAAAATATAATAGTGGAAGAAAGGCCCTTCATAAAGGGAAGCAGGGATTTCATGTCTCAAAAAAAGCTTCCAAAAATTATGGTACTTGTTAGCTTTCAGCTCTCATTGCCCCTATCATAAGCATCTTGAATTGATTAAGGTTAAAGTGAACAAACTATGGAGTATATGCTTGATTAAGCATAAGTTGGCAATCTCATGTCCCTTTAATATGAGGGTCGCACCTCATGCTACTCAACTTTAGTCACCTGTAAGTTCTTGTCATAGTAAGTACATGCGTATCATAGAGAACCGCCAACGGGGTACCCCTTGCACATGGTACAGGAGCTATCCCATAACCAAAATGACAAGGCAAGCAGACAATGAGCATCTCAGCAATCTTTTTATTTGTTATTTTCATAGGTTTTTATTGATGATGTTTCATAGATTGCTCATTATGGTGATGCAGCAAGTTTACACCATGATTATGCATGGCTTAGGCTAGCGGCCCAGGCGTTTCTCTAACACAAAATACATAAATCCATGGACTTACAAGCTCCCTTTCTATTTCACACCGGCGACATCCATATACAAAAGAGCATGATATCAACTATGTACAAAGTACAAGTGCGATGTTGAAATCGTTCCCCATGAAAGTATGGTTATGCTAATTCTAACGTATAAGTGCAAGCATATACAACATAGATGAAAAAATGGTTCAAGTTTATTAGGGGCAAGAAATATAAGGTGTGCCATCAAGTTTGTGAGAGCTTTAATCACTAAGTTTTCACATAACAAAATATTTTTTAATTGGAAAATAGATGAAAACAAGAATATACTTGGAATGGTGTAACACACCATGCATAGGAGTTTATAGTGGACACTTTGGAATAACTTGGTTTCTTGGGAGTTGGAAGCATGAGTAGAGATTACTCATACAAGTGGAGGCTACCACAAGACTGAGAGCAGCCAACTAAGAGAGCAATAATGGCCATAATCATGCGAAGCGACAAAACATTACTAATCAAAGCATAGAGTGGTACTACAAGTCAAGGACTAAATGATCATAGAGGCTATGGTGACTTGTTCATAGTCATAACATGGTGTGAGCATGTGCCAAGTCAACCCAAACAAAGCATCAAACAAGAATACCACAACACTATGCTTTTGTATGCTAAAACATCGCATGATTCTTTCAAGGCACACTAAGCAATTCTAATTGTTTGGAAAAAATCATGCTACAACAATAATCACTAAGCATAAGGTCAAAACAACACCTAGCATGGCATGCTAAAGTCTAAGTCACAGTCAAAGCAAGCTCCTCTTGCACTATTCAAGCAAGAACTTTCCACTCCTTTCCAACACCAATCAACTTATTTGAAACAACACAGAGATAAAGGGGGTCCAAACTACTTTATTCAAGCAAACTAAGCAAAGCAAACGAAAACTAAGATGCTCCAAGAACAACATAACAGTGCATGAATCAATAAAAACGAAGTGTCTAGAAAGACATGAGCTTTTTATTGATGAAGAAGGGGATGCCTTGGGCGAATCATTAGTCCTACCTTCTCACCAAAGGAATTTGGATTTGAAGAAACGAGCGCGAGTACATCTTGGATTTACACCATCATATCTGAAATATTGCGGTGCAAAATTCTCCGGCTGTGGTGGATGAAAATAGGTGAGGTTTGTCGGGATCGAAAGATTTCGACGAGATCTACAACTTTCGTTTTTTGGCCGAAGGCAAACGACAAAGTCTAGATGGGTTAATAAGCGAAATAAGATTCGGGCATTTGTAGATTCGGGATTTCGAGAAGGGAAACTCGTACAGCTGTGGCTCCACGAGTTTATATGGAGATTTAGGATGGTGTAAAGATAGGTCTTGAAGTAGGGAATAAGTAGAAACAAACGGAAGTCAATTTGGGAGTTATAGATAAAAAGATATAAGAGTTTGAATAGAGATAGGTTTAGAAAACTGATGTTTGCACGCTTTTTAAAGCAACTGGACAACAACCGGTGCCTCTCCTGTACGCGCGTCCTGGCCGGTTTGGTCCGGTGGGCCGGCCCGTTAGTTTTTTTCCTTTTTTTATTTTCTATTTACTTGTTTCCTTCATATCTTTTGCATACGAACTCCAAATGACATGATTCTTGTTTCTAAAATTTTCTAAAATCGAATAGATCATTATAGGATCATAATTATAATATGTTTACTAGTTTGCAAGTGGTGGATTTATAAATACTTGTATATTTCATTTTATTTATATCTTTATGTGTTTGTATTTATTCCATAACTTTTTCATAATAGCTTCAAATGAGCTCAATTTTGTTTCTAAAATTTTGTAATATTAATTTGATCTTTTTAGGCTATAATTATCAATAATCACTGCCTTAGCAACAGTGGGTTTTATAAAGCCAATTTAATTCTCTTTAGGAACAAAGTGGCACATACTATTTAGGGTTTTAGTCCTTTATTTATATTTAGGGATTTTTCTTGATGCAAATATGCAATGCAATGCTCGTGAATGTCATGCAAATGCAAAAAAAAATCTAGTCCCAATTTCCAAAATCTTGGGATGTGACAGGCTAACCCCCTTAAGATGAATCTCGTCCCGAGATTCAGAATGGCTAGCAAGGGTATGGGTGTTGATGTCGAGGCTAACCCCCTTAAGAAAATTAAACTTGCATCTCGAAGGATAGTTGATAAGCTATATCTTGTTCTTCCTCCCTCTAGGATTGTGAGTGTAGTATCAAGTTGTGCACCAACAATTCAAGCTTCTTATTTAACCATTCAGTCTATGTCTACTATTACTACTATGTCATGTGAATCCAATATAATCTAGCTAGTGGGAATTTTTTATGTGCTCCAATCTCTATGGTTTAAGCTCAACGCCGGCTCTTCGCTATGGTTGAAAGGCACTCGAGATTCGCAAAGCCAACAGTACAAGAGCGAATAACAAGAGTAGTAGGAAAGATGATCAATCCATCCTACACCCAAATCATTATCCTGTATGAGGATAGGTGAATCACGTTTTTCTATCACTCGGGCTTCCTCATTTGCCTTGAAGAATGTTTCCATGGGCACGAACTAATGCTCTATGTAGACTCCCATGTATTCAATCAACAAAGCTACTACTAAAACTAAACTATCGATACTTCAACTTTCAGGTTGCGTAATCTACTACATAACATCATTTCAACACTTCATACTCCCACATCTCTTTTTTTTCATTAGATAAAGCATTCTCCTTCCTAAATGCATTGTGTTGTCTAACCTTCCACTTAACACATCATTATATCTCCAAGGGTTCAAGATAGGGAAGAATAGATTCTATAGGAAAGAAACGACTAAGAAAAATAATCCTACCCATAACTATATGAAGCAATCAATGTCACAAGTCACAAACAAGGAAACAATCATAGGCGATCAACACACAATCAAACACTTGTATAATAATATTACAGGGGTCTAAATATAGCAGTATATAACCACAAAATAGTTTGAAAGCATTGGGAACAATACTAGAGTAAAACATAGCAACATATAAGCAAAAAACAAAATCTGTCAAAACGGTACAGCAGACTTCACGAATTTTTCTGACCGACTTAAACTCGTCAGGAATTTTAGCCATTTTTTGTGCATATACTACAGGTAATTACGCTCCAAATCCTATTTTTTATATGTTTCCAAGTTACCAATAAAATATGAAAAATCGCGCGGTACAACAGGTCAGGCAGAAAACTGCAGCAGTAATCCCACGAATTTCAATCAATTCACACCATTAAAATAATTTTAAAACCACACGAAAACTCCAGCAACTTTAGAGTTTCAAAATAACTGATCCTAAATAAGACATCACACAATATGGTTCAGTATAAACAAGCAAGCAATATATATTGTCATACCTCATCAGTTGGTAAGATCAATATGCTAACACGATGGCGATGATCTTCTATAGAGATTAAATATGGTGGTCCATCTACTCAAACTTGGTGAGATATTCATACGTATCATCTTATTTGTTATTTTACTTATCTAACTCTCATATAGATATCAAAAGAATGGACAACTATAAATGTTTGAATAGGAGAGGTTCTAGAAAAGATAGATAAGGAATATAAGAACTCTAATAAGTAGAAAATATGATTGTTCTCCTCATAGAGGTCTTCTATTACTAATCCATTTCTAAGGTCACGGTCCTACAGTCAACACACAGCTCTGATACCATCTTGTAACACCCTCGCCTGATAAGGCTGAGTTCATGTGTATAGTGCCAATCCCTGGATCGGTTCACTGTCACACACAGTATAAAATGATACCAAATATAACTGTGCATTATAAATACAACGAATATGATCCAGAATTTACATTATTTATTCAAGTACATAGCAGAAACGAAAATACAAGGTAGCTCTCCATCCTTCAAATGTGCTACAGGCGAACAATTGTTGAGTGGAGTCTCGCGACCTATGAACGATCACTCAGATACGATATAACCTGCAACATAAATTGTAGCAGCCCCGAAGGGTCAATACATGGAATGTATGGCAAGTAGGCTAAAGTGGTTAACAACAGATCTATCAACTACATGCTTATTTGGCCAAATGGAGTTCAAGCTCATTTGCATAAAGCAACAGTTTTATCCTAACATTTGTAACAAAGTAGTTTTCCAATACGATAAATAGGACACTCTGGTTCACTCCCAGGTGCTCCTGCCCAATTATGTTCACCCAACAAGTTTTAAGTAATTAAGAAATAAGGATGAGTGAGAAATATCATAGCATCAGTATCAGGTCGCTCAAATTGTCCATAACCGGGGACACGACTAAGTACTTAGTTTAGACACCCTGTAGGGATTTGTACACTTTACCCATGTGACCTGGCCAACCCAGCTCGGACCACCACACTCATATTGTGTGATGATAGGGAGAAGTCCAAGACGAGACAATTCGGGAAGAGCTTCCCAAACCCATCCATGCACCGTACCAACCTACACTATTCTACATCTCTGGCTACGTAGGGTTCGGGTCGCCACAACCTACTAAGTCCAGCCAACCGCCCATTCCATTATTGGCACATGGTTGCACACGAAAGCTTCCAAACAAAGAAACCAATCCTTTCTCAATACCCTGGGCGGCATTCCCCACCAATATCCACACTCGATGACCCAATCAAAGCCATTCCGCCCAGGTGGTTCATTAAAATCATGTTGGTTTGTCATTTAGCAAAATATAATCCTTTCAAAACATATAAATTTTCATGGTATGATTCCCTTCCTCGTCTAAATAGCATAGCTAAGCAATCTACCAATACGATGGCTCATAAACAAGGATTGCTAGGGAATAATATAGGACATAGCATAGCATATACACATAAATTCCTACATATGCACTTCTACAAAAACATCTACAATGCATAAGAAAACAGTAGGACATTTATGACCAAGATAGCACCACTTGCCTTTGTTGTAGATGTAGTCGATTAGATAATCCTCACAATCCTCATAGATATAATGGTTGCACTTGTCATAACCACAATACTTGCAATCATAGTAGTTGCAATCACATATGTTGTACTCCTCGCAATCTATCGATCAAACAATTGCATACAACATAAACAATAGCACATAGAGATCAAACAAATACAACAAATGCATGCATGATAATTTAATAAGTCACAATGGTTGTTATTTCAGTTCTCTAAACAATACTGAAGTATATGATGCATGAAAGAGACCAATTAATGCAATGGAGTACTTGTTATTAATAATTACTTGCCAATATAGGGGTTTTAATAGTTCTGTTGTAACACCTTTTCTAACTATTGAATTAAATTTGTTTCTTGGGTTCACTGGATAGAGGACATTAATACAAACCAGTAGGCGTTGGATTCAACCTAATCAGAGTTATAGATCTTTTTGTATGATTTAAATAGTGTTCAATGGGTTTTAAATGATTCATATAGTTTCTGCTTCCTAAAAATCAGACTAAAATTATATCTATAATCTCCACGGAATTGTGATTCCAGGGACATATTATTTGTAATTTTCTAAGCAGTATTCGAATTACTATGATTTTAATACTCTAAATAAGCCATTAAACTATTTATTTAATTGCTGCGAAAGCTTACAGTATTTTCCTAAACCATTTGCATATTGATGATCTACATGGAACCAACTTTCCATCAGTATATCATTTATATTTTTTGTGACAAGCAATTAATTTACTATGAATTTAATGATTTATAAAGCCATTAAAACTAATTAAATTGCTACGGGGTAAATAGTCCGCAAAAGCTGTATCCAACTTGATATTATTAATCTACATTATAGTAGCTTCAATTTGATATATTGTTCATATTTTTCGGAGTTACAGATAATTTCCTATGAATTTATTAACCTAAAAGACCATTAAAACTAATTAGGTTACTGCAGTAAACGCATACTGTAAAGGTTGAATATAATGTCATATTAATATTCTACACATTTTTCTAAATCCATTGATATATTATTTGCTATTTTTGGATCTATGAATCTTTTTATATAATTTTTGCAAGTTTGCACAATTTTCTGCAAATTAAATTCAATTTCAAATCTACAGGGAATATTCCCTGCGAATATTTTATGCTGACTAGGACGCGGGGCTGACATAGCATTGACACATGGCGAGATCCGGTTGGCTCGTACCCCTTCGCGGAATCAATCTAATCCTGGCCATTGGGATGAGATCCAGTGGTCAGGAGAAGAGATTGACCTGATTTTGGCTCAGAATAGACATGAAATAGATCTGTTTTAGAGAGACAAATCCGTAGGTCAAATTGAGAAACTTACAACATGAAAGTTGTGGGAAATCATTAGTCCTACCTTCTCACCAAAGAAATTTGGATTTGAAGAAACGAGCGCGAGTACATCTTGGATTTATACCGTCATATCTGAAATATTGTGGTGCAAAATTCTCCGGCTCTGGTGGATGAAAATAGGTGTGGTTTGTCGGGATCGAAAGATTTCGACGAGATCTACAACTTTCATTTTTTGGCCGAAGGCAAACGACGAAGTCTAGATGGGTTAATAAGCGAAATAAGATTCGGGCATGTGTAGATTCGGGATTTTGAGAAGGGAAACTCGTACAGCTATGGCTCCACGAGTTTATACGGAGATTTAGGATGGTGTAAAGATAGGTCTTGAAGTATGGAACAAGTAGAAACAAAAGGAAGTCGATTCGAAGTTGTAGATAAAAAGATATGCGAGTTTGAATAGAGGTAGGTTTAGAAAACTGATGTTTGCACGCCTTTTAAAGCAACTGGACAACAATCGGTGCCTCTCATGTACGCGCGTCGTGGCCCGTTCGGTCCGGTGGGCCGGACCGTTAGTTTTTTTTCCTTTTTTTATTTTCTATTTACTTGTTTCCTTCATATCTTTTGCATACGAACTCCAAATGACATGATTCTTGTTTCTAAAATTTTCTAAAATCGAATGGATCATTGTAGTATCATAATTATAATATTTTTACTAGTTTGCAAGTGGTGGATTTATAAATCCTTGTATATTTCATTTTATTTATATCTTTATGTGTTTGTATTTATTCCATAACTTTTTCATAATAGCTTCAAATGAGCTCAATTTTGTTTCTAAAATTTTGTAATATTAATTTGATCTTTTTAGGCTATAATTATCAATAATCGCTGCCTTAGCAACAGTGGGTTTTATAAAGCTAATTTAATTCTCTTTAGGAACAAAGTGGCACATACTATTTAGGGTTTTAGTCCTTTATTTATATTTAGGGATTTTTCTTGATGCAAATATGCAATGCAATGCTCGTGAATGTCATGCAAATGCAATTTTTTTCTAGTCCCAATTTCCAAAATCTTGGGATGTGACAAAACTCCTTCAAAAAGCTCAATTTCCCAAAAATAACCCAAAAAGGAATCAATAAGAAGCAAATGCAAATAATGGCAGAAATCTGTCAAAACAGACTAGCGGGTAGAAACCGATTTTTTCGAAGACCTTATGTTGCTCAAATAAAATAGTGCTAAACTAACGAAAGTTAGCTAACATACTGGGGGATTTAATCGTAAATTTTCAGCTCAATATGACTTACAGAGACTCCTCATGAATTTTTATGGTGAAGGACAGAAATCTATTTCAGGGCAGCAACTCCCCAAATCTTACTTCCCTCTCATTAGAGGTCATTCTTGGCACAAAAAGCAATAAAAATGATAAGGAGAGGTCATTACTGAAGTAATAACTTCCAAGACTCAAGAAAACTCTTGGGTTATCTCCCAACAAGTACTTTTCTTTAACGCCTTTAAGTTTGGCACAAGAAGCAAGAAATCAAGTATTTTCAAATGAAGAAGCATTAACATCAAACCTTGCTTTCAAAGGAGGAGAAAAAATGAACTTCTCTCTCTTCATAGGGAAGTGTTCAATACCTTTCTTGAATGGAAATTGATATTTAATGGTGCCTTCTTTCATATCAATGATGGCACCAACTGTTCTAAGAAAAGGTCTTCCCAAAGTAATAGGATAAGAAGCATTGTATTCAACATCCAAAACATAGAAATCAACAGGGACATAAGCATTGTTAACCAAAATGAGAACATCATTAAAACTCCCCATGAGTTTCTTCTTATCATTATCATTAAGTGCGACATCCAAATAACAATCTTCTAAAGGTGGCAAATCAAGCATTTCATAAATCTTCCTAGGCATAATAGAGACACTAGAACCAAGGTCACATGAAGCTTTGAGATCAAAGGCATTCACTTGCATATTAATAATGGGTTCCCAACTATATTCTACTTTCCTAGGAATAGAAGCTTTGTGTTTCAACTTCTCTTCTTTAATCTTAACAAGAGCATCTGTAATGTGATTGGTGAAAGCAACATGCATATCACTAGCATCAGGACTTCTAGAAAGCTTTTGCAAGAACATAATCACTTCAGAAATATTGCAACCATCAAGATCAAAATCAAATTTAGCATCACTAGTAGTAGGCTCATTGGTCTTAGGCATTGTAGGAGAAGGAAAAGGGACTTCTTGTGGTTTAGTGGCATCCATATTGGTGGTGATGGTGCACACACTATTGTTTCTATCAATTTCAGCTTCCCTTTCCCACTTAGCATGAAGTTGGGCTAACAGTCTAACATTCTCATCAGTAGTAACTTGTATGGAATGAGTAGAAGCAAAGGTACTTTCCATGGTTTCAGGTTTAGCAGCCATTTTATTAATTAAAGAGGACTATGCTTCAGACAAAGAGGAAATATTTTTCTCAGCACTCAAATTTTTTGACTATAAACTAGGAATTTCTCTATTCAAATTCTCAAGTTGATGACTAATATTTTTCAGGATAACAGATTGTTCTTCCATAGTTTTTAGTGAATATCTTGTTTTGCTCAAATTGCATTTGCATGAAGTTCTTAGTGGATCTTTCAAATTCTAGAATCCTATCTTCACTAGGCATTTCAGATCTACCATGATAAGTATTTCCATTATTAGGAGGGTAAGGCCTATAATTGTTGTTACCACCAAAATTATTCCTATAGGAATTGTTGTTTCTAATGAAGTTCACATCAACTTGTTCTTCTTGAGCAACCAAAGAGGTTAAGGGAACATTATTATGATCTAAAGGAGCTTTCCCATTAACAAGCATATCCATGATAACATCAATCTTATCACTCAAATAGGAGGTTTCTTTAACATAATTTACCTTCTTACCATGTGGAGCTCTCTCAGTATGCCATTTGGAGTAATTAACCATCATATTATCAAGGAGTTTTTTTGCAGCACCCAAAGTGATGGTCATAAAGGTGAAGGAAATATGCCCTATAGGCAATCATAGAGATGATCATATTTCTTATGTATCCATGAGTTATTGTAATGTTCCTTGAATATCCATATCAGGAAACTTGTATTGATTGGCAATTATGTGAATTGTTTGTGAATCTCTTTACTTGTATGGTTATTCAATAGTTGTCCCTAGTCGGAGTTCATGTGAGGACACATGTGAATATTAGACTAGCACATTGATTGGTTGATGACTATGTTTTGCAAGTCATAGACATGGAGATGTCAAACCAATGACGTGGACACATGTTATGAACATGGGGTTGGACTGACCCAACCTGAGACTAGCAATTAGTTGCAGCTCTCTCTCTCTACACATCGTGTACGTTTTGTCCTTAGACCTGAGATTGTCGCATGTACTTGAGATGTGGATCGACCTACTTTGGGGCTATCAAATGTTGCACCGTAACTAGGTAGTTATAAAGGTAGCTTTCGGGTTTGTCCTGAAGCATGCTGCAAGGCATGGTCAATCAAGATGGGATTTGCCCCTCTCTACTTGAGAGAGATATCTCTGGGCCCCTCGAGTGATCGGATCCAGAAATGCATGGCCGTGCTACATATGGTTAAGAGTTAACCTAGTAAAGGGATTCCGAATCACGGTATCGAGAAAGGGAGGTCAGCTTGGAGCTAGACCGAATATCGTGAGGCAAAGGGAAAGACATGTACTAAACCTTGTGATGGTTCGTCCGATTTGATCTTTGTATGCGTTTAGGAGTTGGCACGTCTTGCTAGAGGCCGCTACCAACTATTGCCAGAATAAGTGTATTCGTGTCATGTCTATACGCATATGAACCTATAGGGTCACACACTTAAGGGGCTGGAAGCCTAATGAGGATTGGATCCGAATTAGACCAGGCTTAGGCTACTAATGGGATGCTAATGTAGAAGCCCATGAGGGACGCCTATATAAAGAGAGGGTGGGGCAAGCTGACCAGGGTTAGACCATTCCACCCAGCCGCCACTCCTCACGCCTGTGTTGCACGCGCGGACCTAGCAGTCCGGCGTCTGACGCTTCCACACTGTACGTGTGGATACCTCGGAGGCGCTGCATCTGTAGAGCTGGGACGAGCCGCGCAAGGGGATCTGCTCGTGGGACGAGAACAAGGAGTCGTAGATCGTCTACACTGCCTCGACGCGCTTCATCAAGTTCCGCAACTACGCGTCTAGTGGTAATCCCATGATTTATGACAACAATAATCCTGGTTTAAGCGGTAGAAAATTTTGATTTGAACTAGTGTAGCCTACCCGTATCCCTTCAGTGGTATCAGAGCCGATGATGTTCAGTTATAGGTTCGGGATGTTTGCATATGGTGATATGCAGATTGATATGAATGATATGATCGTTTATATTGCGGTGGTTCAAGATTGATCTATGATCTTGCTTTCCGTGATCGTGATTCTGAGGTCATCGAACGACTTACCCCTACCAGTAGGCTTCCACCATCAGGGTAGACAGTGACACATAAATCCTGTTGAATCACGCGAAGATCAATATGATTGATCGAAACGGAACCTAGATCTAAAATCGATGTACCGTGATCAAAGGAGTTTGATTGAATCAGAACAATAGTCGGTTTATGGTAAATTTGATTTGCCGATCAAAATCCTTAAAGAAAATTGCCGATCAATACCGCGAGGGGTGCTGCCCCTTCGAACCCCGCAGGGGGAGACCCCCTAGTCGTAGCCCCTTTTGTATCTCGTTAAGGTAACTAGGTGCTGCGAGTTCACATATCCGGTAGAATATGATTCTATGCAAAACTTGTTTTTGCAGGATGTATGTGATCAGTATGGCCCATATATGTATGTGATGCATGTATGAAATTTTACATGACCTGCGTGTCGTGAGTAGGGCAACACAGCTGGAGCCATATGTGTTGTCAATTATTGTAATGGCCTGCGTGACAACTTGTGATGGTCCCAATACTATGTAATTTTGATTACTAGCTGTAATTTTGATTACTGCGTGTTGTGTGTGTCGTCTTCATGACGACGTGGATTTGCACCGTGGCGTCTGTGCCACGGGACATTGTAAAACTTGGCCTCTTGGCCCTTCTTCTATGAAAACGATACGTCTCCCAGGACGTATCCTTGAAAAAAGGAGTAATAGCTTGTATTAGTTCTTGGAGGACTCATCACTTGAAGGATGGCTCACATGGAACATGTGATGGAGATCATCATGGTGGATAGGTTTTATGGCGATGGAGATCACCATGAGAAAATGGGCCATACTGTGTCACAACCATGTGAATGTTATTCTTATGTGTTTTACTACTATGCATGCTTAGATGATAGAAGTAGAACGATCCCTCACAAAGTTTAAGTTAAACCATGCCCTCCCAACCAAACCTTGCACCATCCTATGCCCTGTACAATTGTTGGTGGGCCTATGAAATTAGGGTGCCGCGGTTTTCCTTGACTGTATGGGTTTGTATCGAATACCTACACGCATAAGGGTTGGTGAGCTTGACAAGGTCATCTTAACAGTTAAGGACCTTGGGGCATAAAGGTTGGGAGCCTAGTTTTGACATAGAGATGCCACCCAACAACAAGAGTCATATGTGATATGATTAGCAAGTGTTGCTTACCGATTTACCTTGTCTTCTAGCAGTGATGCTAGAGCTCACTAGTCGACTTGTTAATTGTGGATCTTGAATCACTTAGTATCAATCGAGGGATATTGATTTAAGTGGGAGTATATATACTATTAAATTTTTTAATATGTTTTACTCTTTCATGGTTACATGGCTTAGTATTTTGCATGTTTTCTCTTGTAGATCAATGGCACCGAACACTGCATCACCTTTTTCTTTGCGTTCGATTCTTGACAAAGATAAACTAAATGGAACAAACTATACGGACTGGGTCCATAACCTGAGAATTGTTCTCAGGTCTGATAAAAAGGAAACGGTTCTGGATACCCCAATCCCCGATGAACCTGCTGATAATGCAACTGCTGCTCTTAAGAATGCTTACTAGAGAGCATGTCATGATTCTCTTGAGGTTAGCTGTCTTATGCTTGCATGCATGGAACCTGAACTCCAAAAGAAGTTTGAGGATCAGGATGCATACGATATGATCGTGGCGCTTAAGGACATGTTCCAAGATCAGGCAAGGACTGAGAGGTACAATGTTGCCAAGTCCTTTGTGGAATGCAAGCTGGCAGAGGGAGCAGATGTAGGCCCCCATGTGATCAAAATGGTTGGTTATAGTCAGACTTTGGAAAAGCTTGGTTTTCCACTAGGCCAAGAGTTGGCTACTGACTTCATTTTGGTGTCTCTTCTGTCTAGCTATGGGCATTTCATTTTGAACTACCATAAGCATGGGGTGGAGAAGGGCCTTAATGAGTTATGCGGGATGCTAAAAACAGCAGAAAGTGACATGAAGAAGTGTGCAGGGCATAGCCATGTGATGGTTGTGCAGAACAAGCCTAGCTTCAAGAAAAAGGGTACTTCTTGGAAGAAGAAGGGCAAGGCTAAGGATACGATCCCTAAGCCCTAACCCAAGCAAAAGGCTAGACCTGTAAAAGACACTGAGTGCTTCTTTTGTCATGAACATGGCCACTGGAAGAGAAATTGCAGCAAGTACCAGGCTTCTTTGAAGAAGAGTGGAAGTAAGAGTACTTCTCACTCAGGTACGCTTGTTGTAAATGTTGTGGACATTCTTCTCGCTGATTCCTATGTTAACTCTTGGGTATTTGATACCGGATCGGTTGCTCATATTTGCAATTTGATGCAGGGGCTAATAAGGACTAGAGAAGTGCAGAAAGGCGAAGTGGATTTTCGCGTCGGAAATAAATCAAGGGTTGCTGCATTGTTCGTCGGCGTCATGCAACTTCACCTTCCGTCAGGATTTATTATGGAGTTCAATAATTGTTATTACATTCCAAGTATGGGTCGAAACATTTTATCACCTTCATGTTTGATGAGGGATGGATATACATTTGCGAGTATGAACAATGGTTGTGTAATATATATGAATGATATAATTATGGCTCCCATTGTGAATGGGTTATTTATTTTAAATCTTGATGATGCATCTGTTTACAATGTTAGTGCTAAAAGGCTTCGGCCTAATGATTTGAGTCCTACCTATTTATGGCATTGTCGTTTGGGGCATATAAGTGAAAAGCGCATGAAGAAGCTCCATGGTGATGGTCTTCTAACTTCGTTTGATTTTGAACCATACGAGACATATCGTGCTTGTTTACTTGGAAAGATGACCAAGTCGCCTTTTTCGGGTTTACCCGAGAGAGCGACAGACTTGTTGGAACTCATACATACTGATGTATGTGGACCAATCAGCATGACAGCCAGAGGAGGATATCACTACTTCATTACTTTTACTGATAATTTTAGTAGATATGGTTATGTCTACTTGATGAAGCATAAGTCTGAAACTTTTGAAAGGTTCAAGGAGTTTCAAAGTGAGGTAGAGAATCAACATGGCAAGAAAATAAAGGCCTTGCGATCTGATCGTGGAGGTGAATATTTGAGTCATGAATTTAGCAATCATCTTAAGAGTTGTGGAATTGTTCCATAGCACACGCCGCCCGGAACGCCTCAAAGAAACGGGGTCTCCGAACGGCGCAATCGAACTTTGTTGGACATGGTTCGATCGATGATGAGCCAGTCGGATTTACCATTATCATTTTGGGGATACGCTCTAGAAACGGCAGCTTTCACACTTAACAGGGTACCATCTAAATCCGTAGTTAAGACACCATATGAGATGTGGACTGGAAAGAATCCCAGTTTGTATTTTCTAAAGATTTGGGGTTATGATGCATTTGTCAAGCGACTTCAGTCGGACAAGGTAACACCCAAATCGGATAAGTGCATTTTCGTGGGATATCCGAGGGAAACCTTAGGGTATTACTTCTACAGCCGAGAAGAGGGCAAAGTGTTTGTCGCTCGTAGCGGTGTTTTACTAGAGAAAGAGTTTCTCACAAAAGGAACGAGTGGGAGGTCGGTGCGACTTTAAGAAGTTCAAGATGAGCCAGTCGGGGATGCTTCTATGAGTGATGCTATTGTAGAAGAACAAGTTGAGGAACCCGTGGCAATAGAAGCACCACAACCATGAAGGTCGACGAGGCTCCGCAAAACGCGGGAATTATTATTTTTAGATAATGATGAGCCTACGACCTATGCAGAAGCGATGGTGGACCCAGACTCTGAGAAATGGCTGATTGCCATGAGATCCGAGATAGAGTCCATGGAAGACAATCAAGTTTGGAACTTGGTTGACCTACCCGATGGTTTTAAAGCCATCGAGTGCAAATGAATTTATAAGAAGAAGATTGATATGGATGGAAATATTCACATCCATAAAGCTCGACTTGTTGCAAAAGGTTTTTGAAAAGTTCAAGGAGTTGACTACGACGAGACTTTATCTGCCGTAGCGATGCTTAAATCTATACGGATCATTCTAGCCATTACTGCACATTTTGACTATGAAATATGGCACATGGATGTCAAGACGGCTTTCCTAAATGGAATCCTAACTGACGACGTGTATATGATGCAGCCCGAAGGTTTTGTCGATCCAAACAATGTTGGAAAGGTATGCAAACTTCTAAAGTCTATTTATGGGCTGAAGCAAGCATCTCGAAGTTGGAACATTCGATTTCATGAAGTTGTAAAGGAGTTTGGCTTCATCAAAAACGAGCAAGAACCTTGTGTTTACAAGAAGGAAAGTGGGAGAGCGCTGGTATTTCTAATCTTATATGTAGATGACATATTGCTTATTGGAAATGACATTCCTATGCTCGAGTCTGTTAAGACCTCATTGAAAAATAGTTTTTCGATGAAGGACTTGGGAGAAGCGGCATATATTTTGGGTATCAAGATCTATAGAGATAGATCAAGGAGGCTATTTGGATTAAGCCAGAGTACATACATTGACAAAGTGTTGAAACGGTTCAGCATGGAAGAGGCTAAGAAGGGGTTCTTGCCCATGTCTCATGGCATAAAACTCAGCAAGACTCGGTGTCCTTCGACTACTAATGAGAGTGAGCGCATGAGCAGGATTCCATATGCTTCGGCTATTGGATCCATCATGTATGCAATGATATGTACTCACCCAGATGTTTCCTATGATCTAAGTGTTACGAGCAGATACCAGGCTGATCCAGGTGAAGGTCACTGGACAACGGTAAGGAATATCCTTAATTACTTGAGAAGGACTAAGGATGTGTTCCTAGTTTATGGAGGTGAGGATGAACTCAGTGTAAGGGGTTACACAGATGCGAGTTACCTTAACGACTCAGATGACTCCAGATCGCAATCTGGTTATGTGTTTGTCATGAATGGTGGTGCTGTGAGATGGAAAAGTTCCAAGCAAGATACGGTGGCATCCTCTTCAATTGAAGCTGAATATATTGCCGCCACGGAAACTGCAAAGGAAGCTGTTTGGATTAGGAATTTCCTGATCGCTCTTGGTGTGGTTCAGGACGCGTCCAATCCCATGGACGTTTATTGTGACAACAATGGTGCTATTGCACAAGCCAAGGAACCTAGACAGCACCAGAAGAACAAACATATTCGCATGCGTTACTATCAGATTCGAGAGTTCGTTGAGGATGGTAGTGTCATGATATGCAAAATACATATAGACTCAAATGTTGCTGATCCTTTTACAAAGCCACTCCTGTAGCCTGTGCATGAGGCGCACGCAAGAGCAATAGGTATTAGATACAATCTAGATTGACTCTAGTGCAAGTGGGATACTGAAGGAAATATGCCCTAGAGGCAATCATAGAGATGATTATATTTCTTATGTATCCATGAGTTATTCTAATGTTCCTTGAATATCCATATCAGGCAACTTGTATTGATTGGCAATTATGTGAATTATTTGTGAAACTCTTTACTTGTATGGTTATTTAATAGTTGTCCCTAGTCGGAGTTCATGTGAGGACACATGTGAATATTAGACTAGCACATCGATTGGTTGATGACTATGTTTCGCAAGTCATAGACATGGAGAAGTCAAACCAATGATGTGGACACATGTTATGAACATGGGGTTGGACTGACCCAACTTGAGACTAGCAATTAGTTGCATCTCTCTCTCTACACATCGTGAACATTTTGTCCTTAGACCTAAGATTGTCGCATGTACTTGAGATGTGGATCGACCTACTTTGGGGCTATCAGACGCGAATTAGACCAGGCTTAGGCTAGTAATGGGATGCTAATGTAGAAACCCATCAGGAACGCCTATATAAGAGAGGGTGGGGCGAACTGACCAGGGTTAGACCATTCCATCCAGCTGCCACTCCTCACGCCTGTGTTGCACGCGCGGACCTTGCTGTCCGGCGTCTGACGCTTCCACCCTGTACGTGTGGATACCTCAGAGGCGCTGCATCTGTAGCGCTAGGACGAGCCGCGCCAAGGGAGCTGCTCGTGGGACGAGAACGAGGAGGAGTCGTAGTTCGTCTACACTGCCTCGACACGCTTCATCAAGTTCCGCAACTGGGCGTCTAGTGGAATCCCGTGATTTATGACAACAGTAATCCTGGTTTACGCGGTAGAAAATTTTGATTTGCGCTAGTGTAGCCTACCTGTATCCCTTCAAAAGGTACCTCCAGCAGCTGAATCCAACAGGTTTCTTGAAAAGAAGTTCAAACCCGCATAAAAAGTCTGGATAATCATCCAAGCAGTAAGTCCATGAGTGGGACAATTCTTAACCAAAGATTTCATTCTTTCCCAAGATTGAGCAACATGTTCATTATCAAGTTGTTTAAATTTCATAATATCACTTCTCATAGATATAATCTTAGCATGAGGGTAGTACTTTACAATAAAAGCATCTTTGCATTTCATCCAAGAATCAATACTATTTCTAGGCAAGGATAGCAACCATTCTTTAGCTTTTCCTCTCAAGGAGAAAGGAAACAACTTAAGCTTAATAATATCTCCATCTACATCCTTATACTTTTGAATCTCACAAAGTTCAACAAAGTTATTGAGATGGGCGGCAGCATCATCAGAACTAGCAACAGAAAATTGCTCTCTCATCACAAGATTCAACAAAGTAGGCTTAATTTCATAAAAGGTAGCATCAGGAGTAGGTGGAGCAATAGGAGTGCTTAGGATATCATTGTTGTTTGTGCTAGTGAAGTCACACAGCTTGGTGTTCTCAGCAGAGTTCATTTTCGTAAAAGTGGAGCAAGCCAACAGCAACAGCAACAACAACTAGAGCAGAAACTATTTTTTGTGTTTTTGAAAAGAGAAAGCAAACCAAACTAAACTAATCTTTTTTGGAGTTTTTGATAAAAAGAGGCAAACAAAACCAAACAAAAGAAACTAAGAAAACTAAAAACAAAGTAAAGAGAAAGGTTGTGGAGGACTCCCCTTGTGAAGACATCCTTAACCTCCCCGGCAACGGTGCCAGAAAATCTTGATGGCGCTGCGTCAACGTGGGAGCGCTTCGTCGGGAAACCCCAAGAGCAAGGTGTGATGCAGCACAGCGGCAAGTCTTCCCTCTGTAAGAAACCAAGGTTATCGAACCAGTAGGAGGAAGGAAACGTCTCAAAGGTGTTGCAAGCAACTTGGAAACCTGCACAACACAAACTCAAGACTTTGCCCCAACGAACAGTGAGGTTGTCAATCTCATCGGTGGCTGTAACAAAGGATTAACTCTATGGTGTGGAAGGTGAAAGTGGTTTGCAGAAAGTAAATAGTAACAGTGGAAGATGTATCAATGGTAAAGATTGGACAGTGGTCCATAGTTCACTAGAGGTGTTCTCCTTAGATAAACAAACATGGCATGTTGGGTAGACAAATTACAGCAGGGAAACTGACAGGACTGAGCAAGGCATAACAATGCAATACTAGACATAAAGATCCTATGAGATTCGATTGGGAAATACAACAAGATACATAGACCACCATTCAACTACATCTATGACTAGAAGTCCACCTTTGGTTTTGTTGGAGATATGCCCTAGAGGCAATAATAAATGTGGTTATTATTATATCTTTGTGTTTATGATAAATGTTTACATTCATGCTATAATAGTATTAACAAGGAAACATTAATACTTGTGTGATTTGTAAACTTAAATTGAAGTCCCTAGTAAAGCCTCTATACAACACTAGCTTGTTGGTTAATGAATGATTGTGGTTTCCCTGTCATGAACATTGAGATGTTATTAACAACAAGATCATATCGTTAGGAGAATGATATGGTGGACATACTCCTATAGATAAGCGTAGCATAAAGATCAAGTCATTTTAATAGTTCAATTGCTATATGCTTTCTGAGACATAGTAACCTAATTCCTTCGACCATGAGATCATGCATATCACCTTTACCGGATGGATGCTTTGATGACATCAAACACCACACCGTAACTGGGTGGCTATAAATGTGGCATTGAGTGTTCAGAAAGTATTGGTTGAAACACATGGATCAAGAGTGGGATTTGTCCATCCATATGACGGATAGATATACTCTGGGCCCTCTCGGTGAAATGTCATCCAATTAGCTTGCAAGCATGTGACTAGCTCACAAGGGATCACATATCACGGGAACAAGAAAAGAGTACTTATCGGTAACAAGGTTGAACTAGGTATGCAGAGATACCGACGATCATAACCTCGGATAAGTAAACTATCGTGAGACAAAGGGAAATTGGTATCGTATGTAAGTGGTTCATTCAATCGCAAAGTAATCATAGAAATATGTGGGAGCCATATGAATTTACAGATTCCTCTATTGGTTATTGTTCGGAGAAGTGTCTCGATCATGTCCGCATAATTCACGAACCGTAGGGAGACACACTTAAGGATTCGACGTTGTTTGAGTAGTTATGGAATGATGAGAAAGAGACCGAATGTTGTTCGGAGTCTTGGATGGGATCCGGGATATCACTAGGAGATCCGAAATGGTCCGGAGAATAAGATTCATATAAGGAAAGTCCCGTTTCGGAGTTGGAGAATGGTTCCGGTGTTTTCATCGGGAATGTTCTAGAAAGTTCCGGAATGTCCGGCACTCCGGAGGGGAAGGGTACATGAATGTGTTATATCAAGTTGGTATGATTACATTATGTACTCGGTGTCATCGCTGAACAAAATAAAGGGATTAATCAAATCCTAGTTTGAAAAGTCAAACGCCAAGTTTGAAAGTCAAACGGCTATTTTTGGGAAGTGGAGAAAGAGGAGGAAACCGAGTTGGGGAGGAGTCCCTCCTCCACCGCCGGCCCACCTCCAAGCCGAGTTGGGGAGGGACTCCCCTCCCTTGGCCCCTCCACCTATATAAGGAGGGCAGGGCTCCTCCTAGACACACAAGATCCCGCCCAAACCCCTAAGCCGGGCCCGCCACCTGCTGCCGTCGCCGCCGCCCTAGGTCAAACCGCCGCCACCTAGCAACCCTAGCCGCCGGCCAAGCTTCCTCCTCAGCGTGTCTAAACCCTAGATCGTCGAGGGACTCTCTCATACTCCACCATACTCGCTCCGGCTTAAGGCGAAGCCTCATGAGATCTCCCTCTACTTCGTACCACGCCAGTTGTCTTGCCGGAATCATGAGGAGAGTGCTACAACCTCCACCTGCTGGAACAAGGAGAGGAAGGTCTTCATCGAATCTTGAATGTGTGACCATTGCGGAGAGCTGCTTAACGCAGCGCCGGAAGGATCGTCTACGCGATCTTGAGATCGGGAAGAGTATGACTACATCACCCACGAGAATCCACTCTCGTTAAACACTTTGGAATCTTCGAGGGTGAGTTATTCTATCGACTCGTTGCTACAATCTAGTAGATAGATCTTGGCTTGTTTGTTTGTATGCGGTAGAAAATTTTGTTTTCCATGCTACGAAACCCTCAAAGGGTATCGAGCCGTGTCTATATGTAGATCTGTTGCGAGTAGAACACAATGGTCATTATGGGCGTTGATGCTTTTATTGTCGATTGCTTGTGTACTTTGCATCTTATGGATGTTGGGATGAAGCGCCCGGCTAACCTTACATGACATCGTTCATGAGACTTGCTCCACGCTGACATGCAACTTGTATTGCATAAGTGGCTTTGGGTGCTTTCTCCTAGCATAGTTAAGATCCAATTTACAACGGGTGATTAACAATACTAGTATCAATGTTGTGGTTCATGTTCGTAAGTTAGATCGACACTTATTGAAAGCCCCAAACCACGTAAAACATGCAAAGAAAGTAGAGGCGTCTAACTTTGTTTTGCAGGGGTGTGCTGTGATGTGATATGGCCATGATTGTGATTATATTTGATGTATGCAATGTTCCTTATTGTAAGTTGGCAACCGGCAGGAGCCATATGGTTGTCTTTAATTTATGTTAAGACCCGCGTGCCTATTCAAAGTAGTTGTAATAGTTGAAGCCGGTGGACAACAACCATGGAGAAGCATCATTGACCTTGATGCAATGCCGGTGATGATGGAGATCATGTTCGTGCTTGAAGATGGAGATCGGAAGCACAAAGAAGAAAGGCCATATCATATCACATATTATGAATTGCATGTGATGTTAATCCTTTATGCATCTTGTATTGCTTAGTAGACGACGGTAGCATTATAAGATGATCCCTCATGCACATGAATTTCAAGTCATAAAGTGTTCACCCTTAGTTAGCACCGTTGCTAAAGCTTGTTGTTTCGAAGCACCACGTGATGATCGGGTGTGTTAGATTCTGCAAGTGCATACAACGTGAGCAAGCCAGATTTGCTCATGCGGAAACTAAGGTTTGATCTTGACGAGCCTAGCATGTACGCACATGGTCTCGAACACGGATCGCAAAGGTAAAGCATGAATCATATAGTAGATATGATGAACATGTCGATTGTTCGCCATTGAAACTATATCAGCTCGTGATGATCGGTGTTGATGTGGTGGATTTGGTTCGTGATCACTAAAACAATGTGAGGGATATTGTTTTGAGTGGGAGTTCACCTAGATTAATTTTATTATTAACTTGAACTCAATTTGTCATAAACTTAGTCTAAACTATTGCAAATATGTTGTAGATCAATGGCAGCCCCTACCATCAATTTTAATGCGTTCCTAGAGAAAGAAAAGTTGAAAAACAATGGAAGCAACTTGGATTGGTTCCAATTTGAGGATTGTCCTCACAGCTGGTAATTTGACCTATGTGCTAGATGCACCATTGGTGACCCCTGCAGCTGATGCTGCCGATGAAGTAAAGAATGTTTACCTCACTCGGAAGACTCAAGACTCCACGATTCAGTGTGCTATCTTGTATGGTTTAGAATCGAGCTTGAGAAAAGGTTTGAGAATTCAGACCCATATGATATTGTCGAGGATCTCAAATTGATCTTTGAGACTCATGCGGCAATTGAAAGCTATGAGGCTTCAAGAGTTCTTTAACCGCAAGATGGAAGAGGCAGCTCACGGTGAGCATGTGCTTAAGATGTCCGGGCACGAACAAACTTCAAAGCTTGGGTATAGTGATTCCTAATGCTTTGGGGATTTACCGTCCTCCAATCACTACCACCAAGTTACAAGAACTTTGTGATGAACTACAACATGCAAAACATGAACAAGACGCGTTGCGAACTCTTTGCCATGTTGAAATCTGCATAAGTGGAGATCAAGAAAGAGCACCAAGTGTTGTTGGTCAATAAGACCACCAAATTCAAGAAAGGCAAGTCTAAGCGTAAGGGACACTTCAAGAAGGGTGGTAAGAAAGTTACGCCGACGAAGAAGACCAAGGCTGGACTTAAGCCTGATCGAGTGCCTTTACCGCAAGGGAGAAGGTCATCGAAGCGTAATTGCCCAAAGTACTTGGCGGATTTGAAGAACGGCAACATCAAGAAGAAAGGTATATCCGATATACATGTTATTGATGTGTATCTCACTAGTACTCGTAGTAGTGCCCGGTATTTGATCTTGGTTCGGTTGCTCATATTTGTAACTCAAACAGTCTGCAGAATAAACGGAAGCTAGCGAAGAACAAGGTGACGATGCGCATTGAAACGGATCAAAGGTTGATGTGATCGCGGTTGCACGCTACCCTTCATCTACCATCGGGATTAGTTTTATACTTAAATAATTGTTATTTGGTGCTGCGTTAAGCATGAACATTATATCGGGATCTTGTTTATTGCGAGACGGTTACTTGTTTAAGTCCGAGAATAATGGTTGTTCGATTTATATGAGTAATATGTTTTATGCACATGCACCTTTGATAGATGGTCTATTCTTGTTGAATCTCGATAGTGGAAATACACATATTAATAACATTGAGGCTAAACGTCTGAAATCGAGCGATAACTCGACCTATATGTGGCACTGTCATCTTGGTCACATTGGAGTGAAGCGCATGAAGAAACTCCATTCCGATGGACTTCTTGAATCACTTGATTTCGAATCACTTGAAAGATGCGAAGCATGTCTGATGGGTAAAATGACTAAGACTCCATTTTTACAGTATGATGGAGCGAACTGACTTATTGGAAATCATACATACCGATGTGTGTGGTCCAATGAGTGTAGCATCGCGCGGTGGTTATCGTTATGTTCTTACCTTCACAGATGACTTGAGTAGATATGGGTATATCTATTTCATGAAACATAAGTCCGAAACTTTTGAGAAGTTTAAGGAATTTCAAAGTGAGGTAGAGAATCAACGTAACAAGAAGATAAAATTTCTACGTTCTGATCGTGGAGGTGAATATCTAAGTTACGAGTTTGGCGAGCATTTGAAGAAATGCGGAATACTTTCACAATTGACACCACTGGGAACACCACAGCGTAATGGTGTGTCCGAACATCGTAATCGAACTCTCTTAGATATGGTTCGTTCTATGATGTCACTTATAGATTTACTGCTATCATTTTGGGGTTATGCATTAGAAACAGCCGCATTCACTTTAAATAGGGCACCATCTAAATCCGTTGAAACGATACCGTATGAATTATGGTTTGGGAAGAAACCTAGATTGTCGTTCCTTAAAGTTTGGGGTTGCGAAGCCTATGTAAAGAAGTTACAGCCGGACAAGCTTGAACCCAAAGCGGAAAAATGCGTCTTCATAGGATACCCAAAGGAAACTATTGGGTATACCTTCTATCATAGATCCGAAGGCAAAATCTTCGTTGCCAAGAATGGATCCTTTCTAGAGAAGGAATTTCTCTCGAAAGAAGTGACTGGAAGGAAAGTAGAACTCGACGAGGTTGTCGAACCTTCTCTCGAAATTGCGAGTAGCGCAGCACCGGAAGAAGTTCCTGTGGTGCCTGCACCAGTTAGAGAGGAAGCTAATGATGATGATCATGAAACTTCGGTTGAAGTTGCTACAGAGCCTCGCAGGTCAACGAGAACTCGTACCACTCCAGATTGGTATGATCCCGTTATGAGTGTCATGTTGGTGGACAACACCGATGACCCTGAGACATATGAGGAAGCAATGATGAGCCCAGATTCCAATAAATGGCAAGAAGCCATGAAATCCGAGATTGGATCCATGTACGAAAACCAAGTATGGACTTTGGTGGACTTACCGGATGGCCGGAAGTCTGTCGAGAACAAATGGATTTTCAAGAAGAAAACAGATGTTGATGGTAATGTTACTGTCTATAAAGCTCGACTTGTCGCAAAGGGGTTTCGACAAATTCAAGGAGTTGACTACGATGAGACTTTCTCACCAAGAAGCTAAAGTCTGTGAGGATTATGTTAGCAATCGCTGCATATTATGATTATGAGATATGGCAGATGGATGTCAAAACAGCATTCCTCAATGGAGACATTGATGAAGAGTTGTATATGATGCAACCCAAAGGTTTTGTCGATCCTAAAGATGCTAACAAGGTATGCAAACTTCAACGGTCCATTTATGGATTGAAGCAAGCATCCCGGAGTTGGAATCAATGTTTTGATAAGGTGATCAAAAGTTTTGGTTTTGTACAAACGTATGGAGAAGCTTGTATTTACAAGAAAGTGAGTGGGAGCTCTGTAGCATTCTTAATACTATATGTAGATGACATATTGTTGATTGGGAATGATGTAGACCTTCTAAATAGTGTCAAGGAATATTTGAATAATAGTTTTTCAATGAAGGATCTTGGCGAAGCAGCTTACATATTGGGCATAAAGATTTATAGAGATAGATCAAAACGCCAAATATCATTGTCACAAAGTACATATTTGGACAAAGTTCTAAAGAGGTTTGGAATGGAAGATAGCAAGAAAGGGTTCTTGCCCATGTTGCCCAATACGACCTTGAGTAAAACTCAAAGTCCGACATCGGCAGAAGATAGAGAAAGGATGAGTAAGACTCTCTATGCCTCAGCCATAGGATCTCTAATGTATGCCATGCTATGTACTAGACCCGACATTGCATATGCTGTTAGTTTAACTAGCAGATATCAAAGTGATCTAGGAGTGGATCATTGGACAGCGGTCAAAAACATCCTTAAGTACTTAAGAAGAACTAAGGATATGGTTCTTTCTTATGGAGGTGATGAACAGCTCGTTGTTAATGGTTACACCGATGCTAGTGGGAACACCGATCCGGATGATTCTAAATCACAATCTGGATACGTATTTATTTTGAATGGTGCAGTAGTTAGCTGGAGGAGTGCAAAGCAAAGCGTTGTGGCGAGATCTTCAACTGAATCGGAATACATGGCTGCTTCGGAGGCTTCACAAGAAGCGATATGGATGAAAGAGTTCATTACAGAGCTGGGTGTGGTTCCTAATACGCTGGACCCAATGTCTATCTACTGTGATAACATGGGTGCCATAGCCAATGCGCAAGAACCAAGGTCACACAAGAAGCTGAAGCATATCAAGCTACTTTTTCACGCTATTCGAGAACATATCCAAGATGGGGACATAAAGATTTGCAAAGTACACACAGATCTGAATGTGGCGGATCCGTTGACTAAACCTCTCCCGAGGGCAAAACATGACCAGCACCAAACTGCCATGGGTGTTCGGTATATTACCATGTAATCTAGATTAGATGACTCTAGTGCAAGTGGGAGATTGTTGGAGATATGCCCTAGAGGCAATAATAAATGTGGTTATTATTATATCTTTGTGTTTATGATAAATGTTTACATTCATGCTATAATAGTATTAACAAGGAAACATTAATACTTGTGTGATTTGTAAACTTAAATTGAAGTCCCTAGTAAAGCCTCTATACATCACTAGCTTGTTGGTTAATGAATGATTGTGGTTTCCCTGTCATGAACATTGAGATGTTATTAACAACAAGATCATATCGTTAGGAGAATGATATGGTGGACATACTCCTATAGATAAGCGTAGCATAAAGATCAAGTCATTTTAATAGTTCAATTGCTATATGTTTTCTGATACATAGTAACCTAATTCCTTCGACCATGAGATCATGCATATCACCTTTACCGGATGGATGCTTTGATGACATCAAACACCACACCGTGAATCGGGTGGCTATAAAGGTGGCATTGAGTGTTCGGAAAGTATTGGTTGAAACACATGGATCAAGAGTGGGATTTGTCCATCCATATGACGGATAGATATACTCTGGTCCCTCTCGGTGAAATGTCATCCAATTAGCTTGCAAGCATGTGACTAGCTCACAAGGGATCACATATCACGGGAACGAGAAAAGAGTACTTATCGGTAACGAGGTTGAACTAGGTATGCAGAGATACCGACGATCATAACCTCGGATAAGTAAACTATCATGAGACAAAGGGAAATTGGTATCGTATGTAAGTGGTTCATTCGATCGCAAAGTAATCGTATAAATATGTGGGAGCCATATGAATTTCCAGATTCCTCTATTGGTTATTGTTCAGAGAAGTGTCTCGATCATGTCCACATAATTCGCGAACCATAGGGAGACACACTTAAGGATTCGACGTTGTTTGAGTAGTTATGGAATGATGAGAAAGAGACCAAATGTTGTTCAGAGTCTTGGATGGGATCCGGGATATCACGAGGAGATCCGAAATGGTCCGGAGAATAAGATTCATATAAGGAAAGTCCCGTTTCGGAGTTGGAGAATGGTTCCGGTGTTTTCATCGGGAATGTTCTAGAAAGTTCCGGAATGTCTGGCACTCCGGAGGGGAAGGGTACATGAATGTGTTATATCAAGTTGGTATGATTGCATTATGTACTCGGTGTCATCGCTGAACAAAATAAAGGGATTAATCAAATCCTAGTTTGAAAAGTCAAACGCCAAGTTTGAAAGTCAAACGGCTATTTTTGGGAAGTGGAGAAAGAGGAGGAAACCGAGTTGGGGAGGAGTCCCTCCTCCACCGCCGGCCCACCTCCAAGCCGAGTTGGGGAGGGACTCCCCTCCCCTTGGCCGGCCGGCCCCTCCACCTATATAAGGAGGGGCAGGGCTCCCCTCCTAGACACACAAGATCCCCGCCTCCAAACCCTAAGCCGCCAGCGCCGCCACCTGCTGCCGCCGCCGCCCTAGGTCAAACCGCCGCTGCCTAGCAACCCTATCCGCCGGCCAAGCTTCCTCCTCGGCGTGTCTAAACCCTAGATCGTCGAGGGACTCTCTCATACTCCACCATACTCGCTTCGGCTTAAGGCGAAGCCCTGTGAGATCTCCCCTCTACTTCTGGTACCACGCCCAGTTGTCTTTGCCGAATCGCGAGGAGAGTGCTACAACCTCCGCCTACTCGAACAAGGGAGAGGAAGGTCTTCGTCGAAAATCGAACGTGTGACCGATCAAGGGAGCGCTGCCGGAACGCAGCGCCGGAAGGATCGTCTACGCGATCTTGAGATCGGGAAGAGTACGACTACTTCACCCACGAGAATCCGCTCTCGTTAAACACTTTGGAATCTTCGAGGGTGAGTTCTTCTATCGACTCGTTGCTACAATCTAGTAGATAGATCTTGGCTTGTTTGTTTGTATGCGGTAGAATTTTTTTTGTTTTCCATGCTACGAAACCCTACAGGTTTATCATCCGAACCCCCTCCAGTATTAAGTTGCAAGCAACAGACAACTGCTTTAAGCAAAGTGTGTAAGGTAAACAATCCACTTGTTCCATGAACAAGAGACCGTTGTTTTCTCCCTAGTGGCAACAACAGATCTACAACCTTAGAGATTTCTATCACTTCCCTTGATTAAATAGAGGCATGAACCCACTATCGAGCATAAATACCCCCTCTTGGAGTCACTAGCAACTACTTGGCCAAGATAGCTACTAACAACGGAGAGCATGCAAGATCACAAACAACACAGACATGATAGAATCAATAAGACAAAACCATTAATCAATCTGACATAGTAATCTCAATATCCATCGGATCCCCGCAAACACAACATGCATGATTACAAATAGATGAGATCTTGATCATGAACGGAGCTCACAAGATCTAGACATGAAATCACAAGGGAGGAGACACAACCATTTAGCTACAACATGGCCCCATAGTCCAAGGTGGAAGTACTCACGCTTCATACCGGAGGCTGGCATGATGAATAAGAAGGCCTCCAGGATGATCTCCCCTCTGGCAGGGTGCCGGGGAGAGCTTCAAATCCCCCCGATCTAGGGACGATGGTGGCGGAGGCTATAGACGGTTTCGCGGAATATTAATCGGGGTACTTAGGGTTTAGGCATCGGAGGCTTCTTATAGGTGAAGAGGTGAGGCTGGGAGGTGGCCAGGGGGGCCACACCCTTCCCTGGCGCGGCCTAGGATGGGCCCATGCCTAGGAGGGTGCGGCCGCCCTGTGGCTCCCCTCCATCTCTCCTCTGGACTCCGTGTTCTCCTCGATAAAATATTGACTTTGGCTTTTGTCCCGTCCAATTCCGAGAATATTTCCTTACTAGCTTTTCCGAACCAAAACAATGTAATCGGCACTATGGCAACTTGTTAATAGGTTAGTACCAGAAAACCTATAAAAATCACCTCAAAGTTTGGACAAAGCAAAGCAAAGTAGATACTAAATAAGCATTGAACATCAAAAATTATAGATACATTTCCGACGTATCAGGGCATCGTAGTATTCAGCTTGTGGGGGGGTGTGACCTCGGGGCTGGCGTGTGATACGTCGTAAACGTATCTATAATTTTTGATGCTCCATGCATGTTTTATATCATTTGTGTTATGTTTTGTCTACACTTTGAGGTATTTTTATACACTTTCTGAAACTAACCTATTAACAAGATGCCATGCTGCCGCTTGCTGCTTTCTTCTTTTTGGTTCCAGAAAAGGCAGAAAATCAATATTCTCGGAATTGGACGGGACAAAAGCCAAAGTCAATATTATACCCAACACGACACGGAACCACGAAGCAGAGATGGAGTAGGACACCAGGGTGGCCACACCCTAGGTGGGTGCAGGCCAGCCCTGGTGGCGCCCATAGGGGGTGTGGGCCCCCTGGCCCTCCACCGACCTTGCCTCCTTCGCCTATAAGAAGCCCCTGACTCAAAAACCCTAAATCATCGACCAGAAAGCCACGAAAAGTTCCGCAGCACCGCCGCCACTGAAGGGGAGATTCACGGGACAGAAGTCTCTGTTATGGCACCCTGTCGGGACGGGGAAGTGCCCCCGGAGCCATCTCCATCGATCTCCACCACCATCTCCATCACCGTTGTTGATTCCCATGATGAGGAGGGAGTAGTTCTTCCTTGAGGCTAAGGGCTCTACCGGTAGCTATGTGTTTATCTCTCTCTCTATCCATGGTAATATTGTGATCATGATCTTTGTAATCAAGTAGATCTACTTTGTTACTCAAGTGCTTTAATAGATCTCTGGCTCTCCCCACGTGTGTGAAAGTGACAACATGCATACCGTGGTGGCACTTAGGCTAGAGTTTACATAAATACTCAAGTGATTCAATAGATCTCTGCTCTCCCCACATGTGTGAAAGTGACAGTGTGCACGCCGTGGTGGCACTTAGGCTAGAGTTCATAAATTCTTATCATGAGTATATTTGGAGTTGGATGTCTTTATGAAATTGTAGTGTTTGTTGGAACCATCTAGCGCTCGAGGTGACAGTGTGGGGTTATCTAGATGGGGAAGGCGGACTTTGAGGAGTGCTGTTATAGCCCTACCATGGATTAGAATGTCCAACCGGAGAGTAGTTCAGGGTAGTATCATTAAGAGAAGATATTTATATGAGAGAGTGTTCACTAGTGAAAGTATGATCCCTAGGCCTTGTTTCTAAACATTGAAAGATCGTTTGCATCTAGATCTGTTACATGTTTGCTTGCTTCCACCTTTGTTTCAGTTTGTCTTTAGTCTCTTCCACGCCACCAAAGTCTTTTCTGGGGCAGTTGCTGGGGATATCCTCCCCATCAAAAGCTCTTTTCTGGCACCGTTACCACTTGTATTTTACTATCTCTTCGCCGAACCAGTGCACCTATACACCTGACAAGTGTATTAGATGTGTTGGGGACATAAGAGACTTCTTGTATCTTGATTGCAGGGTTATTTGAGAGGGATACCTTTGACCACTTCTTCCCTGAGTTCGATAAACCTTGGGTAATCCACTTAAGGGAAACTTGCTGCTGTTTACAAACATCTGCACTTGGAGACCCAACAACTGCCTAAAATAATAGAAGTGCGTAGACATCAGCGTGGTGTGTTTTGTATTGTATGGTTTTTGGACGGTTTTTGTTATAAACTATCCAACTCTTTTTCGACTTTATCAATCAAATGCATTGCCGAGCTTCAAAAAAGACAATGTGAACGTGCGACAACATATAAATGATCTGTCTCAATGAGGATCTTGAAGAAGATTGTTGGTTTGAAACTTTAGTCTAAAAAATTAGGAATAACTTTAAAAAATCTAAAGTAGGGGGGCCATGGCCCTCCTTGGCCCCAAGGGAAGTAAATATAAAAGCAAGTCGTGACACATTGACACCTATTCTCCATCTATGAAGCTAATTTTATCTGCAATAGTTGGACTTGCGGTAGCTTCGACGACTCATCGATTCACATTCAACTATGTGGCTCCGGCCCCAAAGCTCTCGACTACTGAGTGGTCGATCTAGAAGAGAGAAATATAATAAAATAAAAAGTAACACATGATATCTTTGAACTCAAGCTTTAACAAGGTGGGGAACAATATAATATCCTAAACGATAAAAGTGCTTAGAGACTAGTTTGCTCGAACGAGACTCCATTTCCTAACCGTCCGATCAAGTTATCAACCCTGCATCACCGGACATCCCGAGATAGCGCACATGATCCCCATCTACCTCACTTGTCTCTATATTCTCTACCTCTGGCGTGTGCTCCCTTACACGAGACCTGTCAGCCCCGAACAAATCCACCCACCCAAGATGGGGCTACACTGGCATCAACCCTTCACTAGTACAGAACAATCCTTCACACACGATGGAATCGGCCCGTCGCACACGACTTTAGCAACCGTTGTTATCGATGGGTGGGTGATGCGCCTCGAGAGCGCACACGGATTATTTACCTGTGTGTGAAGGGGCATACGTTTTTGCAAAATCAGCCGTCTACGAATTGTAGGTCCTTTGCAAACGTGTTTTTCTTATTGAATGTCTCGTTTTCGAATGATTGCAAACGACTTATGATGTTTTATCCTATGTATTCATCGCAATTCACACACCGTTTGTTAAAACTAGTCATATGTTGTTTCTCGGCATTGCGCACGATTTTACTCTAAACCTACAAACCAAATATGCTAGTAGATGTATGCAAACAAAGTACTAAACCTCAATTTTATTTTGATTGCACATCGGATATTCATCATATGTTTACATACATTTGCGACATAACTTCACTTAGCAATACAGATGAGAATGATACACAAAAGAAAGAGAATCTATCATTTTCTTGGTTACATCTTTATCTTGATGACATTGATGTACCTTGCAAGTATAAATTGGATTTATCCACTTATGCTGGGATCACCATCCTCATGCACCATGTTGCAGCTCCGGAGAGAGTAGACAACATTTTTTGCAGGATGGGCACTTTCGATCTTGCCAGTATTGCTCAAAGGATCTGCAAATATAGTACATCATATTCTTCGATATGAGAATTGTAAACGCAAATAGAAAAGAATGTTTGATGTACAAGTTGAAAATAATTAGTCACTTACATGCAACTGTGGACGCCGTGGAAGCTTTATCTTCTTACAACGAAGGTGTTCCTTTCCTTGACTAATTGGCAATTGAGGAAGTTGAGATGGATAGACGAAATATGAGATCAATGCTAATCTCTCGAGAAATATGAAATCTCTCACATTCTGAACAAAACTGAGGCTCATACATAAAGCAGAGAGGAGGGGCACGAGAGGAGGAGGATCCGGGCGGTATCTCGTCTTTCACGCGTACCGATGCACCTACTACCCTGGCCAAACCACAAGATCTCTAGCGCAGCTCCTGGCCCCTGGACAGGCAGGCAGGCGGGCCACCCATCCATCCAGCAAACCGTATGGTACACGCTCCTGGGAGTAGTACCTACATCCATCTGCCCTCTCAGGACGGAGGGAGGAATAAACGAAGCTTCCTTCCTTCCCTGGTCTATCTCCCGTCAAAACAGTGGCCTGGCCTGTGCCACCTTTACCTTTTCACCCCTCTTCTCCTCCAAAGGGCAAAAGGCTGCTTGTCTCTTGCGCGGGGGACCCACACAAAATGACTGAACCCGAGGCAGGCAGGCCACCAGGGGTCCTGGACGGCCCGCTTTGCTTTGGTGAAACCCAAGATGATTTGCCTCGGGAGTTGTGCGCCCTGATCTGGTAGTGGTAGTTTAGCATGAGACAGGCAGCTTTCGGAACTTGCTCCTTGCTGCTGCTGCGCGCGGTATACTCTACTCCCGGTATGGTTGGTTCCAGAAGAAGAAGCTTCCTTCAAATCTCTGCACGCACCAGCTGCATCTGCATCTGCATTCCGTTTCTTTTGTTTTTACCCAAGACTGGACCGGGAGTACATACTACTGAAATGCACAAACTGACATCAAGTACTAGTATAAAAATGCGTGAAGCTACCGTATACTCGAAATTGGAAAATTCACTCATTCACGCCGACAGTCATTTTCATGTTTCTTTTTCTTCCTTTGCTAGTCACTTATCGTTCGAATTCCAAAATACACATCCCTTGCGTGCGTCAAGTATGAGTATCCCACCACTTTCTTTTCTCCTCCCTTCCCTTTACATCTTTTCCTCTTTACATACTGTAGAATCATCATAATTCCTGCTAGGCCCACACGCCTCAGAGGTACGTAATACACATCAAACGTTGCTATATACTATGTGGCTTAGGCCATCTCTAACCGATCCCTAAAAAACGATTAGAGGGGTAAAGATCGGTGAGGGACACATCTAACGATCCCCAAAACGATTAGAGGCATAAATATTTTGGAGTCGGGGGAGTAAACTTGCCCGCAGAGGAGTAAATTTAGGAGTCGGACGCCACTTTATTTAGAGAAAAACTCCCACCTCTTCCCACGTCACACCCATTCCCGCTGGCAACCGCCATACCCCGCCCGGTCCCTGCGCTGCCCTCCAGCCCACCTCTCCGTCGCTCGTCGTCGCCAGAATCAACGAGGGGATCGAGTTTTCGCCGATCGCCACCCCGATTTGTTCCAAATCAGCCACTGTCGGGCTCGATTCGTCGCAACTTGGAGCCGCCGGAGGTTGGGAAGGCGGTAGAAGGCCGGCACCGTCGCCCTCGACGCCTCCTCTTCCCCAACCGACGACCGTTTGGACACCCTCATCACCTCCTCCGCCCATCAGGTGTTCGACTGAATCGGTAGGTGAGATTTTCAAGCCAATTTTGTTTGTTTTGGTTTGCAAATTTGACCGGCACCATCGTGTAAATGAAGAGGTTGAGGGATTACATCCTGGACGACTCATCATCGTCGTCGGAGGAGGAGGACGACGATCAACACGCATTGAGAACAAGGAGGTGCACGATCAGCTGCAGCAGGATCTTGTTGAGCATCACCGGCGTCTCCATGGTGCTACCTAATTTTGTTTGTAAACTTAATTTTTATTTGGTTTGTAAACTTAATTTTTATTTATTCATAAACATGTTATTTCATTGTATTTGAACTATGCCAAATGTTTGGCTTTCAATTGTTTGGTTTTTTACACAATTTTTTTTACTCCTCTAAATGTAGGGGTTCGGTTAGGAACCGCCAAGCTTTAGGGGAGTACTTTTACTCCTCTAAATTTTAGGAGTCGGTTTAGTCCTCTAAAGTTTTGGGGATCGGTCAGAGGTGCCCTTACTACCTTTCTAATTCCCTTAGAAGCACTAATGGTTGCACGCGTTCAAGATCGCTTTGTAAATTGGCATCTCACGTTTGCATTTTTGGTTTTCGCAAGAATGCATGTTGAATTGTATTTTCTAAACCACGCATTATTTTTTGATACATGGTGTATTGAGTTGAAAACATAGCATTCTTCATATGGTCACAATTCCAAGACAAGGTCACAAGGAAATTGACACTCCTAAATGATACATGCATATTAGCTTGAATTAAAGTTATGATTCCCTCCTTTTGTTAACACCTAACAAAAATCCGAGATTTCACAAATACAATGCCGTGGGAGAGATAAATATCCTTTATTCCCCTTATTTTCTTCCATTTGTCTTCATTGCAAAGGAGGGCACGCGATTACCATTTTGGAAAATATAACTTATATATCACAAAAGTTACACCATTAGAAAATATAACCTCTAAAGTTTCTAATGATATAATTTTTATGCTATACTATTTATATTTTGTTATTCAAATGGGCAACCTAGTTATCTGCGAGTGACTTATAATCCTAAACGGAGGGAGTATTTACAACATCAATATATATATTATGAAAATATATTATACGATGAATTTCAATGGTGTTTTGTTGATATTGATATATTTTCCATAGACATGGTTAAAATTAAATAAGTTTGACTTAAGACAGTTATATAACATCCTTTAATTTGGAATGAGGGGAATACACATTAGAAATTATGTTCCCGAGTCATCTAAAGGATTATTTATTTCTAAACGGATGAGATTGTACATCACCGGTAATATGTACCATATACTAGACACTAGCTAACCTCGTGCATGCGAGTATATAAGTAAGGAGTATATATTTTGCCAAGTTTTTTAGCTTTGGATTAATTTGGTTTGTGCATATCTTTGTGAGTGTGTGTGCATGTACAAATTTATTATGTGTGATCATCTTATCTAACTTTGTCCAAGAAAAATATAGCCCTGTGAAGACAGGATGTGAAACCAATATGCACCATAAGTCACACAACAGTTGTGCAAGAATTCAGAAATGTACATATGTTTCCAGATCCAACCAATAAGAATAATTAACAGCTACTCCAAACATACACTACAATTAATACACGTATAGGAGAGTTCCATTAACATGTTTGTGCCGATATACATGTGCCCCGGGATCAATGAAAGCTTGCATTGCCTCCTCAGCATGCAAGATTGCCAAAATAATTAGATTACACATTTACACCCCTCGTAATTGATTAAGACCACGTACAGTTACATGATAGATCATCTTAGTTAGACCCTTAGCATCATCATCATAGACATATGATGCATCACTATATCTGTAAGATCACCCCTGATCGATCAATGGCGCGTAATTTCTTCTATAATTCCCCACTTAGTACCATGCACTCAAGCTATACTTATTTAGCCACATGCAGCAGTTAAACAAAAAGCTCTAGTTAACTTAACTCGATTGTTTGGGTTCATTTCATTACCCGTAGATCACCGACGGGCTGCCCATCCTCTGGCCTCCCATGTGCGGCCGCCGCGGCGACGGCCTCTCGAGCTTTCCCTCGAAGCCCCTGCTCCCCGCCGAGTCGCCGGACATGGTCATCATTGACTTGGTGTCGTACACGCCGGTGATGGAGTCCATGTCGTCCATCATCGGCGGCGCCATCTGGAGGAGCTGGTCGCCCTTTTCGTCCTCGTCGTCATCGTCGCCCCACATCATGGGGCTCTTTCCGCCGGCGTACTGGCCGGACCTCTTCTTCCCCAAGGACCCAAGGCTGCCACCGCCATCGCTGCACGCGAAGAAGCTCTCCATCGGCGCATGCTGCTGCTGCAGGTCTAGGTGGCCGCCGCCGTAGAGGTGCAGGTCCTGCAGGGAAGGGAAGCCCATGGACGCAGCGCCCATGTCCTTGATGGAGCACACGTCGAGGACGCCGGCGTGGCTGCCCAGGGATTTGTACCCTCCGGCCGGGTTCACCGCGACGTCGCCGGAGGAGAGGCTCTGGTATGCTTTCTCCAGGATGGACTGCATGTACTTTCCCTGGGCTTCAATCCTCATCTGGAGGTGCTTCTGCACCTGCATGTCAATTCCATGTTCATGCATGCATTAGCTTCTAATTCTGTCTAATTAAGCTATACAGTTAGTGCTGATTGAGTACTCCTAATGCTTTGTAAGGATGTTCATGCATGCATGTAACTAAAGCTGGTGAGCATGAGAGGCGTGCATGGGAAGGGGCACATAAAGTGGAGCTGGGTAAACTTCCTAATGCTTTTAAAAGGAGCAAACTGAAACTTGATGAGAAATTCAAGATCTTTTTGGATCCATCCAATGCATACTTTGATTCTTGGTTGATTAATCACCTCTAGTTGCTCATGCAGCCTTCTCTGGACCTCCATCTGCATTCTTATGGCCTCGTTCATGTGCACGTTGCGGCTGAAATCAAGATCCAGAAAATGGGAATGAAAAAAAGGTGAAAGGATCAGGAGACATACTACTCGATGGTATCCATGAAAAGCTTAATAATTGGGACATGAGTGAACACTCAACACAAAGTAATCAACATATTATACTGCTTGCAACTGAATAACCTACTCGTTCATGTTTCTCCCCATTATGCCCGAAGAAGAGGCCGCGTTTCTGTGCATCTCCATTGCTGCTGCAGCTGCAAAATTTTGGGCAACATTTCAGTAACACTAAGATATAACATGACCATGCATATGCTAGAAGATGCGCGGTCGGAAAATACAAAACTGGGAGATGCCAAGTTTTATCTGCACAACTGGATTGTTGCACCAGAAAGGGAGCATAAGTGTGCACTCAAAATTGATCTCTTTTTTTTTGCATGAATTAATTAGCTCTCTTACCATCCTTAACTGCATGATCGTTGAAGTCCTTGTGTGGCTGCTTTCCCAACCTGAATTTCTGCTCATAAAAAGTTCAAACTGATTAGCCAACATGAGAGAGAGAGAGAGAGAGCATGCAAACAAGAAATTGAGCCTAACCCTAATTAGAGGGTGCAAGAACACTCTAAACGCACCTGAAGGTGGCTCTTGAGGTGGTAGAGAGTGAGCCCCTTGACTCCCATGACCCTCATGATCGTCTTGGGCGTCGCCTCTACAGGAAACACAAAAATCCTCAGCAAAACTGATCAACCAGCACATGAGAAAAGCCGAGGCTATATACGGCCGCCGGAGCGTACTGTCTGGTCCTCCTAGCTGTGCGACGGCGTCGACGAAGCGCTCGTGGAGCTCGACGGTCCATCGGAGGCGGGGCTTGGGGTCGGTGGTGAGGACGAGGCCCGAGTCACCCTGCACGCACATGCCCCCTCTGTCGCTCACGTTGGCGCCCTGCTGCACCGCCACCGCGCCAGCGCTGCTCCCGCTAGTGGCCTTCTTCGAAGAGAACATTCTTCTTCTATTCTCACCTCCCCCTTACTCTCTCTCTCTCTCTAGATCTCCCGAATTAAGCCGCCTGTAGGGGGATTGGATTGGATTGGATTGGGCTGGAGATTCAAGAAGAACAAGGAATAGGGTTCGGCCGATCGTGTTCGCCTCCCTCCCGCGCAACGAGGAGATGCCACCAGCAGCAGCAGCCGAGAGACCTCTTCTTGTTCTCGTCGGCTGGTCTAGCTGCTAGCTAAGTTTGCGCTGGGGTGATGACTTCTTTCTTTCTTGGCTGCTTTCTCTTTCTATTTGCTCTCGCTTGCTCGGTTGGAGGTGTGTGGCTTTAATTTGCTTCTTTTTCTCCTCCCCCAGTCCCCCTTCTCTTTCTTTCTAGCGAGAGGAGTCTTCACCTACAAAGCCCGCCCCCATGGGTGATATTCTATCCCTGCCGCGCGCCGAAAAAGCAAAACCAGCTAACTCCAAGGCTCCCCCCTCCCTTTGGAAAAAGATGGGAGACGTGGGGTCTTTTGAAGTTTGCTACTGGTGTAGTGATACGTACGTACACTGCTTGGGCTATGATGATTTTTATGCTGGGTGCACTAGTACTATCGAGTATCATCCACACAGTTCAGAGATACCTGTGCTAGTTACAATAATATTGGAGGAACATATTATCAGACATATATTTATAGTTATTACTATGATTTTTCATGCATAAACTTGATTCCAAGTAGTAGTACCAAGCATGTTGCCAACTATATTATGTCTTTTGGCTGAATTAGTCGATCACATATATGCGGCTTAGCTAGTGTGGCAGTGATTATGATAACCATAATGTCCTCACAATAATATTGATGCAAATTTGGCCCACTTCTAGCTCACTGCCTAATACTCCCTCTGTTTCATAATATAAGATGTTTTAGCTTCATGAAAGAT
Source organism: Avena insularis (assembly GCA_023614405.1). Lineage (NCBI taxonomy): Eukaryota > Viridiplantae > Streptophyta > Magnoliopsida > Poales > Poaceae > Avena > Avena insularis. The sequence goes on from CM042695.1 coordinate 94,872,543, forward strand.
AACCTATCTAGACGCCATTTAGTGCGCACTGAATTTACACGCTAAAAGATGTCTAGATATATTACCTTCATAAACTATAATATTTTATATTTTAAAACGGAGAGGGTACCTACTAGTAGTGAAGCCTGGACGTGACATTATGCTAAAAACTAAGGACGCCAATATTGAGCGAATGCTTTCCGCGTGGCAACATGGGATCCTAGCGCTTGACATCTACCGTCACTTCCAAAATCCAACGGCTGGCAACTCTTTTGTTCCATGCTATAAAATCCAAACTTGTTCGCTCCATATAAATTCCTAAAATATATACATGACCAACGCGCTTCAAGCACATGGCATTGGTGGTAGATTTATTACAAAAATATACCATTTCATTTGGAAGACGGTGCTCTCTATTTCATTAAGAAGGAAATCATAATTGATAAGAGTAGATACCTCCTCCTCCTCGATACAATAATATTAGCAACCACGCGATATATTTGCTGGGATATCAGCACAAGCAAGACCAAAAGAAAACAGAGAGAAAAAAGAGAAACTAACTAATGCTAACACCGGCAGATCCACGAAACGAGGATGACCTGCAACCGCCGCGTTCTCCAAAGTCATCCCACCATACTTCCAGTACTTAGGAACGCCCTGTACCAAGCAGCACCTTTAAAAAGGAATGCAAAGACGCCGACGTTGCTGTCCGGACAGGTTCTAAGGTTTCCCCGGGCACACTGAAGTGAGTGAGGCCACGGTTCATGAGGCCAAGGACATGGTTCCGAACAAGCCACGTACTCTTCAAAACGCCTCCACCAGTGGTTACTCGCCCAAGGAATAATTAACTTAGAGAGAGGGATCGGTGATGATGGACTGCCAAAAGGAGAAAATGGCACAAACTCCCTACGAGAGGATGCAAGATGCTCATTAGACTCAATCTCGGCGTTACAAAGGCAACACGACTGTGCTCATGAGGCCAATCAGTTCAACCTCGCAGGAAGTAACCTCGATCGGCATGCGCTAAACAGATCCTGGCAGATTTTGTCTTCGCAGGGCCCCATGCAGTTTGTTTGTAGTGCTACTCTTTTTTTTTTCGCTCTCCTTTGCCATGCACTAGGAACAAACAAGCTGTGTGCATGCTCCGTTCCTTTTTTTTTGACGTGCATGCTCCGTTCCTTTTTGACCAGCGAGTAATATGCATGCATGATTTTAGCACGATAAAGGTGACAAATAAGATCTAGCTAACTTGTGTATTACTACTAATGACTATACATGGGTAACTAACCTAGCTAGTAGATAAATAATTAAGCTAGGATATATTTGTATTATAAATTTTTTGGCAATTAGCTACGTAGAATCTCATCAATGTTTATAAAGCATAGTACCTCCGTTCCGGTTTATACGGCAAATACATATTTTGAGAAAATAATTTGACGGTACATATATCACAAAAAATAGCATTGGAAGCGCATTTTGAATATGAATCTAGTGGTATAATTTTTGTTAAATATAGTTTGTATTTTGTTGGCCAAATTTAAGGTCAAACTATTTTTTCGAAGTATATATTTGTCTTATAAACCGGAATGGAGGTAGTATCCTGGTTGAACCGCCGGTATATGTTGGGCTTTGTGACTTTGCATTAATGATATCGTGTTTGACAAATAGAAAAATGCCTTAACCATTGCAGGTTATTTACTCATGTACACATTGTCTTCAGACTTGGTTCCATTTGCTGCAACCGGATATAGATATTAATACATGAGTAGGAGAAAACCACCAACTTCCATAGTAGATATTGATATTGTAGGAAATTCTTTTTGAGAATTAGTTAGGGCTCCAGTTTCTACCTCAACACATATGCACGTAAACATCATGTCATGTAATTAATTATGTTCAGTTGTTGATTGAAGTTGAATGATCCCTTTTTTAAAATCAAAATAATATTTTCGTTAGTTCAAAAAAATCTAAAACAAATTAGGATGTAACAACTGATATATATCACAAACGTGCAAACTATTAGTTGGAAATTGTATGTATTTCAAGCTACACAAAAAATGACAAAACAATGATCAGAATATCACATTTTCAAATCTCCAAAAATACCATATGTTTTTCATTTTTGTGTAGCCCATAATAAAATTGTGTATTACAATTTTGCTTGTAGGATATATCATTGAAAATTTCCAGAATATTTTCATCTTCTAAAATAATTACAAAAATGATTTTTTTAATATACACATATCACTAGAGCTCACGTGCCAGAGGAACTTTTAGGTTGATTGCCACCGCCTACTCAAGAGGGCATACCGCATGCAGTCACATTCACATCTGATTTTTTTTTTTGCTTCGACGACAAGTGCACGAATGCTGTCAATAGCACTATTCCTTTATCCAAAAAAAAATATCAAATTTGTCTAAATTTATATGTATCTATGCACTAAAACGTACGAGATACATGCAAATTTAGCCTAATCTGCGACATCTTTTTGGGCAGAGGAAGTAGCATATAATCATTTCTGAATGATTGTTGTAGATTTTGTGAGAGCTAGGATTACACTAATCACCGAGCATCGCTGTTTGGACACTCAAAAAAATGTAACGAAAAACCCTCCATTGGAGCTAAGTTAGCCAGCTGCTCATCATGATAAGCGTCTTTGCCTTGTTCCTTTCTCTTCTTTATATTGCTGACCGGGACCTTGGTGGTGCATGTCAGATGACCGGCCCCGTTGATTATTCCGGTATGAAATGTCCTAAATGCCCTTTGGGGTGAGGACCCGTTTGAGAGCTTATTTAATTTTGAGGATCTATTGGCCACGAGGTGAGTAATTGATCAAAAAAAAAATTGCGCAGCTACTATTGTTTTTACCAGAGTCAAATCTCTATATGTACACATTCCTTTTTTTAATTTCCCAAACTCGAAAGATGTGATTTTCTTTCTAATTTCTCAAAAAATCTTCCAATGGATGTTGATATATGCTGCATCGAATCAAAAGAGCATAAATTCCTCTTCATGCAATATCTCACTAGCTAGCTCTTTAGTAGGATAGAAGACTGTCCCCTCCACATATGCATGCATGCATACGTCAGCAGCCACCAACTTCAAATCCAAACAAAAATGTGGAGAGTTTAGGAAGGTCAAAACTAACTAGGGTTTGGCTTCAATCCCCCAGTGGGCCCCAAAAGGAGACAGGATGAGTAAGAACATTGTAAAGCGTCCGTGTGCTGCCCCTCCCTGCCGTTTTCTTTATCAGCAAGGGAATAGATGCTTCCTTCTTTGACAATTAAGCAAAGATTCTTCTCAAACATTCCCCAAAATGTGTTGTTGTTTGGACAATTGTAACTCTCTGGTGGCTTTCCTTACACCATAAGAAATCGATAGAAAAAAGTGTGGGCGACACGAGGCCTCGTGTAAAAAAATAAAAAATAGATATTAGTGGTAAAGTTATCTCTAAGAATGCAAAGATAATTTCTTTCTTCTTAGAAAAGAGCAGTTGTTTGCCATTCGATCGGAAGAATATAAAGTTATGTACATGGTGCCTGAGGGAAGAGGGCGAAACAAAAAGGCCTAGTTCTTTCCCTATGACGATGGTATTGTTTTATCTCTTGGTTCGAGAGTGAAGGCGTAAGAGCAAGTACAATAAGGGACTTATAGTCTGCTCTTATTTGACATTTTTGCCTATGTGGAGCAGAGATGAGTAAAAAAGGGAGTGAGCTCATATTTAAGAACCCACATTTATATGTGCTCCAAGAAAGTGTAATAAATGTGAAGAAAGAGATAAAAAATGTTGTAAAAAGAAATAGTCTAATAGTCAACCTTATAGCGTACCTTACTAAATGGTGGATCTGGATTACATGTTAGCGGCATATAGCCACCTTAGTTCGTTATACTAAGCCCGTTGTGACATCTCTTGGTGCACAAGGAGTGCTTTCGGCAAGAGGGCCAATTTTTGAAAATGTGCATTTTTTGCTCCTTACACACCTCCACATGGTGTAAATTAGGCTACAAGGCTTACTGAAGTCTAGTGAACTAATATTGTATCCCGCCCGTCCAATAAAATACTCCCTCCTTTTCATGAAATAAAGGGAGTAGTTCACATTATTAGTGTTGTGTATCCCTCCCGTCACCGAAGCCCTTCATGCAAGGCTAACCGTGGGAAATCAGGGTGGGAAAAAAGTGCTAAGGGTAATTTTAAAAAAAGGGATAAAGGGACCTATAATATAGAAAAATCCAACTGAAAATTATTATTACCTATTTTAATGAAAAAAGAGGGTGTTGGGTTTTTACATATTAAACATTAGCAGTCATTTTACATACGTTAGCGGTATAGTTCTAGTGGTTGAAATAATTTTTATTTTATACACTATTTAAGTTTTGAAAAACAATGTCCCCCCAACATAGCCTAGTTTATTTTGCTAAAATGATGATAAAACAAAAAAATCTCGACATCAGCGTTTAAATGCTTGTAACTTTCTCATGATTGGTTATAGCTGCATTATTTTCTGCACGGAAGTGGAAGAATAAAGATAATATTCTCAAGAAAAACAAAATAACGTAGCAGCAGCCTTATTTGAGCATATAAACAATTTCGTTTGATGTAAAAGTTAGTGGCTAACAGTCCTTATCCCATCTGCCAAATAACCATGTCTTGTCTTTATCATGGATGCTGAGCGAAAAGACAACACTTATATATCAAAGTCAACTAATCTACTTAAGGATCTCAGGCATAAAATTCCTTGTTTTTCGAGAGGCATAAAAAACCTGTGTAATCTTTCAGATAAACTTCCAATGTACAGTATGTACTTTTGAAGAATCTTGGCCCCCTTGCATTGGCCAAACGACCTGTTTGGCATACAAGACCAGTATAGGAATTTCACAGAACATGGAGCGAAGAGTCCAATTTTTGTTCTCGGTTGTGCTCTATTTCGAACAGGACATAAAGCACCAGCATATAAAATTGCTTACCTCATGTATGGAGGAATACTAACCAACAGTAACTCATGTATAGCTAGCATATTTGCAACGAGAGGTCACGTGTGCAAAAGCAAGCTGTCACTTAATAACGCTATAGTACACTGACTAAAGTCGGTATTCGGCCTTTAGCTGGGCGATTTATTTATTAAGCTAAATAAATCATATCCACTAGACTAAGTTAGCTTACATTTCAAGCACACATTCGTAGATGCCCCTTAGGTAGGTCGACAAGGACAACACTTCCCTTAATTATTTGAGAGGTTCGCCTTTATGAGCACTCATGCATCATGCAAACCCTAATTAGCCACTGATCTAAGATTCTATGCATAGTTAGTTAGCGAGGAAGTAAACAAAAATCTAAGAAGCTCCTTTAGCTGCGGAAAGTGTATTTGACTCCCGACTTCCCGAGCTCCAATGCTCTCTTCATTTTAAAAAATTTAAGTTTCAAAAAAAATCTGAAAATAAAATCTAGGCGTAGTCAATGTTGTATCCTACAAGAATGCAAAATCTTGACCCGAAATTCTTTATATTATGGGCTACACAAAAATGACAAAGTATGATAAATTTTGGAGATTTGAAAATATGCATACTCAGATCCACACTTTTATCATTTTTGTGCAGCTCATAATACAAATATTTGAAATTAATAATTTACAAGTTTGTGGGATACATCATTGAATACATCGGGATGTTTTCCAGATTTTATTTTAAAACTCAAAATTATGATTTTTGTTTTTATTTGAAAAAAAGATCATTGGTGCCCATGTGCATCAAATCTCCACTCCTTCAACCGTGTCTTGTTTTATCTTTCCATTATGCTCTATCTAGGCTATAGAGGCCCACCTTTTTTTTTCAAAGGAGGGAGCCTATCTATCATCCTTATCGGTAGATGCACGCAACCATCTTCATTGAACAATTTCAATCTACACATAACAAAATAAATATCCCACTAAAAGGCTATAGAACAATTGCAATAAAATTGCATGTCGCATGTATGTATCATTAATCCTATTGCTAGACCACCATCCAAATTGAATGCACAAAGATCGTGCTATCATCTCCAGGTGGCTACACCCAGAGATCAGATACTTACTTGTCTCCACACGCTAAAGAGAGCACCATATATTGATTCAATGTATCCATAATTCCATATGAATAACCTGCAAGAAATTAGAAAAACTCATATTTTGTTATGACCAATATCTTTTGGTTAAACCACGTGATCTACGTGGTAAGCAACCCCAAATAAAAAAAATATTCAAATATAAAGCGTATACGCCTATCGATATTTGAATCTTAAGTTGTCTAATTCTCGATCATATTCGAGATACTAGTTGGGGGTGGAAGGTTTTGAGTCATCAATATATATAGTCAGCCACAAGAGTCATTCAAATGTTGAATCGTTTCCTCCTTATCTCAATAGCAGCACCCATTGCGATGAATTTGTGCTCTTCTATATTTGATAAACCTATATTATTACGCAAAGTGATCAGTAACATGTTAGTAGCATAAAATGGTCATCTCTCTCTGGACTAACATGATTAAAGACGTACCATGAATGTATGAACAAACTAAAGCTTGTTTCCTAGCCCTACATGTAACATTCCGAGCTTGCTTTAATCCCTAATCATGATGTACACTACTTAATCTGCAAAAGGTATGTGGATGCACATTATACATGAGCCAAGGGATAACGTGTGAACACGGTTGATTTGTTTGTCAATGGCTCCCAATACATTAGTGGTGAAAGAACACATCTGAGCGCTTTTTCCTCAAGGAAATCTACGGAAGTGTCTAATATGTCGATCCTTCCCTTTTCCTTTTTCACCTTTGTAGTGTAATCTTTGAACAATGATGAATGATGCATGATTATTAGCGACTAATTAAGTGTTCGTGAGGGTCCTCTAGGGCAGTTAGACAAAGCGCGGATCATACCAGTGATCTTTGCCTCTATATGGACGAGATGAAGCAATCATTGGCTGATGCGCAGCCAAATTTTCTCAGTTTAAGTAGGACCGGAGACAGAACCCCAGGAAGCTAGGCTGGAGGAGTTTGGAGATTCTTCGTCCGATTTTAAGCTTGGTTTTGGGAATTTTACACTTAGTTTCTCCCTTCTAAGTCTTATATAGACTGCAACAGTTATATTTTCAATCTTTGGGTTAAATCCTGGAGTTGCCGGTGAGTTTTAAAACCCGTATAAAATATGAAGAGTGGGAATTTGCACCCTAAAAGTACTAATCAGCTGATCAAGTGATACATTAGCTTTGACGCACATAATTATTAAATTGTGGAATTGCTAACTCGAGATATATTTAGAGCTTCCTCAATTACGATCCTGCCACGGTGGGTCTCATTCTTATACAGGTCAAAATTGAGAATAAAAAAATCTAAAATAATCATATTAATGTTCGTACGCCCGCTGGACGATCCTGCTTAAGAAGTTGTTTGTTGACAATTTTCTAGTCTCCGACAACATCCCAGTTTCTTGTTTAGTACTTTAGTTTATGGTCGGTTAGATTATTTCAGGAGCGTCTTCAATGGGTGTCCTGCACTTTTGGGACTGCGCTTGGAAACATGTCCGATACATTGGGTCCAGCTGCCCCTAGCGGCCCTCCAAATACGGCAGGCCCAATAGGTTTTGCCAAATAAAATGACGTTTTGACAATTATGCAAAACTAACACATGCATAGAACATGTAAAAATATAGCCACAATTTAATGTCTCGCCGACCAAAATTATGGTCGGCCACTGAGTCTGGCCACCACCGAAACGTATGTATAATGCAGAGAAGACATGCCTTCTCTTAGCTCTCCACATCATTTAGAGAAGACATAATATGTAACTTGTATAATCTACTATATCTTATTGCTATCTCTAGCAATTAATAAGAATTAACTATTTTTAGTAAAAAAATTGGTTGGCTAAGAAAAGACACATGGTACAATGGAAAAATAGTCTTCTCTTATTTCTAAGAGATCATCCCTTAGCTAAGGAAAGGCAACCTTCTCTTTCTTATTTCTCTTTTCTCCAACTAAACAAAAATCCTATGTGACAAGCATAAGGGAACACTGATGTCACCATATTGTACATGCCCTAAGTTTGGCTATCACATATTACGACATTGCATACAAATCAAATGTAAGATGTTGAAGACTCCAATGGCAGCGGTGTTGGCGCCGCCGTGGAGGTTGGTGCACTAGCAAGCCCCATTTCATGCAGGATGCGTTAACGATTTTGCATAAACCAAGCCTTCACTATCGGCTCCATGTTTGACATGTTGGCCGTCAAGATCTTTGTGTGCTCTTTCATCTTTTGACCCCAAATCGTGACGCTTTTGATACTGCTTTGATTCTTACCGCCAGTGTGTGTGGACATGGCCTCCATAATCATGCCCTACATCATAGCTTGCACGTCCGCACTTGTCAGTTTGTTCGCACGTAGACATTGCCTTTCGTATCCTGTCAGATAAAGTGAAGTGAAATCTCACCAAAGTCCCACTTCTAGTTCATGAAATTTTAAAATAAACTAGAGGTGGGACTTTGATGAGATCTCACTTGCATCTCTACTCGCAGGCGCTAGCCACTCCTACTTTGATGCCCCCTCCTGTCGACGAGGTAACAAGGGCGCCGGGAGTTGCGCCATCGGCGACATCAAACGATATGCGCCACCAAAGACATGGGCTAGGCACGAAAGGGGGCAGCAGGCATGAGAATATAATGAGAGGGAAATGTGAAACAAAGTTTTAGTTGTGTATGTTGAACTATGATCCAAATTTAATAAGGAGACTAACTTCCAACGAGCGGATCGGGGCCATCGCCGGAGGCTTGGGGTGAGTGTAGCGGAGTATGAAAGAGATATTTTGTTAGCGACATTGTTGCTCAAGTTAAATTTCAGGTATGCAAGATCAGCACTCATGATAATCTTCCTGATATCATGACTAAACATGTTCCTGTTGCTAAATTTGAGCTATGCCCGAACTTAGTTGGTTTAACTGGTTAGCCCAAGTGGCTATTGGCGCCGAAAATATTTTCTTTGTTGTTTAGAGAGATATTGTTGTTGATGCTATAAGAAGATTTTTTTATCAAGATGGAGTTTGTTAGAGTTTGGTCCAAATTCATTAAGGAGGCTAACTTATGACGAGCAGAGCGAGACCCGTCGTGGAAGACTTGGGAGAGTGGGGTGGAGTCAGAAGTTAGCCCATACTGTGCCCAACAGGGACGCCTACGGGTGCGGAGGGGAGAAGCCTCTCTCTCTCTCTCTCTCTCTCTCTCTCTCTCTGTGGTACGGATCGTTAAAGACCTAGGTTTCCACCTTATATATACCTCTTGTAAGCCGTCGGCTGGAATAAGTTGCATCTAAGGTAATCCAGACGTTGTGTAAACACTCTCCATATAGTAAAGTTTCGCCGGCAAGTGTTCATGGTTTTTCTCTCTTTTTGTTAGATAGGTTTTTCATATTAAATCCTATGTCTCTATTGTGATTTTGTTTTTGTTTTTCGTTATTTGCGTGTTGCATTTATAACAGTGTCAATGACACGGCTTGAACGCATGGCATAATCCTATGTGGCGCTATTTGCCGGCGTTGGCCGCCACTCCCAAGCAGGCCCATATGGTTTGGGGCCGGCATGTAAGATTCTTGGCTTGTCATGTTGTTTGTACTCTAAACTCAAACTGATACCATCAACCAACAATATTTTGATCTAGCCGTTCACACTTAAATTATTATTTAAAGCCATTTTTTCTCTAAAAGAATCCAAGTACCAGTGTACAAATCCGGTCAACAGGAGGTAAGATAGGTATAGATAGCTTAGCTTTCGTGGTCTTGCAATATCGTTGCGCACTCTGAAACAAGCTAAGCCAGTTCCAGTCTTTTTGAGCTCACACAACTCCGTGTAAATGCGTGTGTTGAACTCGGAGCTATCCGGTCGGCCGCCGGCCGCGCGCCGGTCTCGTTGGTCTCCGGTCAAGAACGAGGGTCGTTTTCCATTCCCCTTTCCTTTTCACCTTTCACCCACGCTACATACCTGGCCTCGCCTGTGTGTGTGTGAGGTTTCGGCGTCTCAAGAGTCCATTCATGTCGACTTGATGGATGTAACTCCCATACTCTCCACGGTTGAAAAGAGATGCTAATCCCTGCCCAAAGTGGCCATGCGTAGATGCACTTTCTGTTGCCTCGCTGAAACTTGTGTGGGTGTGACCATGCTTTCTTTGACTACAGCTACTTTGATGGTTTTTCTTTACAGCAGGGGTAACCCCATTTTCCATTGCTTTTTAGTGAAACATTATCTTTTCTCTATCTGAAACTGTTTTGCTTGGTTTACATGCTTATGTGTGTACAAAAATAAGGGGAAATTAATTCAAGGTCTTGTAGACTGTAGTGTGATAATAGCTGAATTTGCCTCGCAGAATGCGACTTTGAGTCTTACGTTTAGCCAATCCTCAACTGCAGGCCCAAATATCACATTTTTATAGGGAATGCCCAGAATTGCTTGTCCAAGGTTTTCGGTGTATATGGCCCAGTTTCACCTCAGATTTGAAGTGCTTCTCTTAGTGGCATCACGTGGGCTAATCGCCAATGACCATTCAACTACTTTTGTATGCGGAATGCTATATGCCGCCCACTGATGGTGCCGGCGGCTAGCGCAACACATGGCGCACCACCTGTTGGGCCGGCCCAGTTCACGTCAGGTTTTTCTCTTCTATTTTTTCTATTTTTTTTTGTTTTTTGGTTTTTTTTGCATGTTTCTTTTTATTTTATTAGGGTTTATTTTTTTAAAAGTTTATTATTTTCTCAAAAAAGGTTCATTCTTTTAAAATTATGTTTTCCGAATTTTGGTTCATGATTTTCCGAATTGTGCTCGTGTTTTTTAATTTTGGTTCATGATGTTTGAAATTTTTTCTTCAGAATTTTGAAATTTGTTCATAATATTTTAAAAATATTCACGAATATTCGAAAATTGTCACGGTTCTAAAATCATTATTATAGAGAATATTCAAAGTTTGAATAAAATGCAGAAAAAATAAACATAAAAATGAAGAAGAAAACAAAAATCTTTGGGATGATACAGTTACCGCGCCTCAGGCGAAGCCCGTGTTGCTGCTTGAAGCGGCGTATAGCACTGCCTCTTTTGTATTTCCAGGTGCATGAACATGTCCAGAAATGTGAAGTGGTTCACTTAGTGGTCAGACCACGTAGTTGGGTCATACCTCATACGAATGATGGGCGAGGCCTGAGTTCTCTCAGGCGACAAAAGCCTCATTGAACAAAATCGCTAAGAAAAATGAGCAGCAAGATTTTCTTTTCTACTCCCTCCGATTTCAAAATATAAGATGTTTTAGATTTGTAAAGAAAATGTATCTAGACTAGTTTTAGTGTGTAGGTTTACTCATGTTTCGAATGAACCTACACACAAGTCTGATACATTTTCTTTACAAACCTAAAACATCTTATATTTTGAAACGGAGGGAGTACAAAGCAAGCCATGACCCTATTCTTGTTTAAGGAAACTATAATAAAAGATGTTTTACTTTTGTGAAGATAATGTATATAGCCGTCTTTTAGCGTGTAGGTTCAGAGAGGTTTACTATAAATCTACACACTAAAAGATATCTAGATACATTACTTTTATAAATCTAAAACATCTTATATTTTAAAACAGAGGAAGTACTATCTTACTAGGCATCGCTAATTGTATTTCAAACACCCACACACACGTGTCTAGCATCCACACATGCCATATATATGAAAAACAATGTATTTAACACTTCTCAACGCCTATAGGCACCACCAGCGATCGATAAAAGTTGTAAGTCTTTTTGTTAACAGCTTGTTGGCAAAGTTTTGTACTCCAGAGATCTTGGCTCTGATGCAAATTGAATCATATTCACCCATCAGTTCGACCAAAATTCGTCGTCAAAACATCTGAAATGACGAAAAAAGGTCGACAATAGATTTCCCCTAAAAAAGTATCCTATTAAATTACTTATATTCGTGTGCATGCGAGCACATCACATTCACATTGCAGGCACGAACCGCAATGACAATATTAGACGTGATTGGTTGCATGGGTCTATTTTGGGGCTCCAACAAGCCTTCCGGGCGGGCGAGGGGGGGAGGGGAGACATAGCCAAAATGACTTGTCAGACACGCTGTGGATTTTGTTTGGTTGTCCACAAAGCATTTTCTTGCATGAGGCTAGAAACGGTATCTTTTTTTTTGCAGACGCTCACGATGTGTATATACACTCACCTCTATGAACACACGCACACCCTATCCTATGAGCACCTCCGACAGACTGAACCGACGGGTCTTGAGATTAACAAAGTCACCGCAGACGCCTCGCTATCGACGGGAGCGTTGCCTCCCACTGAAATAATATTCCGCCTTTATGAGACATCAAAGCGTCAAACCTAAGGTTTGAACTCTGGTGGGCTGGGGGTACCACTGTCCTCCTAACCATCCAACCACGGGTTGGTTCTCGGCTAGAAACGGTATCATTGGTGTATGGTTGCTTGTATTATAACATTCTGGATTAGACAAAAGCCACAACCCGCTGTTTGGTTGTAACTCAAAACAGTTATGTGATAACCCCTTCCATTTAGTGGTGAGATTACCCAGCACATAACACCCAATACTGGTGAAAGGATACAGATGTCGCCTAGAGGGGGGTGAATAGGCGATTAAAACTTTTCCTAGAGTGGCTCAACAAAGGCGGAATAAAACTAGTGTTTACTTTGTTAAGCACAACCTAGAACAACTAAGGTTTACCTATGTGCACTAACAACTTATGCTAAGCAATACAAGCAACAAAGTGATAGCAAGATATATATTACTTCAAGCCGAAGGCTATCACAATGTAAAGTGCATAAGTAAAGAGCTCGGGTATAGAGATAACCGAGGCACGCGGGGACACCGATATTTTACCGAGTTCCTCCCAACATGGAGTACGTCTCGTTTGGAGAGGGGGTGGTATCAAACCACCAACACCACAAAAGGCCTCCCTTATTCTCCGGTGAATCTCACCCCAACGGGATCGATCCACGCTTCCACTATTGGTGCACTTGTCGGTGGCAACCGGAACCTCTCACAAGGTTGGGGCACTTCTCCACAACTTAATTGGAGGCTCCCAACAAATGCCACAAAAGGCCACAATGCCACCAAGGCCAAAACTCTAGGGTTCCAAGAACCCAAGAGGGACAAGCTCCAATGAGTAACTCAAACCAAATCCTCCGAGGAGAACTCAAACCGATACACCAAATGCAAATGGCAAGAACACCACAAAGGTGCTCAAATCCCTCTCTCCCAAATTCCACCAAAGCTACAAAAGCTTATGGGGCAATAAGAGAGGAAGAACAATGGAGGAAATTCACAAAAGACTCCAAGATCTAGATCCCAATATGTTCCCCTCACTTAGAGGAGAGACTGATTGGTGGGATTGTAGATCTAGATCTCCTCTTTCAAATCCCTCAAGAATATGCAAGAATCATCGGAGGGATTGAGAGAAAGCAAGCTCAAGAAGGTCAACAATGGAGGGGAAAACTTGCAAGAATGGTTGGGGAACTATTAGAGAAGGAGGCCTCTTAAATAGGTACCCCCAAAATCCAACCGTTGAAGCCCAAAAACGTGAATCCCGGTACTACCGGACATTCCCTGGGGATTCCAGGTCGCCAAACGCACCTTATTCAGTACCACCCGGTACTAAGGGGCGGTACTACCGGACCTCCGGTACTACCGGACCCTGGTCCGGTACTACCGGTCATCCCTGAACGAAAACGGCCATAACTTTTGCATTCGGACTCCGATTTTGATGATCTTGGGCTCGTTTCGAAGAGGACAACAAGATCTAAAAGATCATGCAAAGAAACATTATAGTCCAGCAAGGGAGGATAGATCCAAATGACGAAAGGTTTAACCTCTATCAAAAAGACGAACCGATAAAACCTCCAACATCAAAAACGTAATAGAAAATGCATATGAAATCCGTTTTCGATGAACTAGAGCTTGTCATGGAGATTAACACAAGCTCTAAATCCTCACATGAGTAAGAACCAAATAATGGAAGGTTTTACCTATCTCTAAAATACAAACCGGTAAAACCTCCAAGATCAAAACGCAATAAGATATAAAAGGAAATCCGTTTTTGATGAACTAGAGCTTGTTATGGAGATTACCACAGGCTCTATATCCTCACATGGATAAGACCAAATAACAACCAAATATGATGATGCAAGTATGCAAAGGTTTGATCTCTCTCCGAACGATGTGACCGAGTTACTCATTCGAGAGCCCCTCTTGATAGTACGGTTATCTATCCTAAACCCAGTCTCCCAACAAACATGAGACCGGCAAAAGGGAAAACCTATCAATATTATACCTTTGCCTTGAGAAATCCACTTGAGCTCGATGTAGACGATCTTGTCCTTCTCAAGATGGACACCTTTCTTGATTCCTCATCATCGATCCATGATCACCGAGGATGGCAAGCATCAAACATGAGATCTTCTATAGATGGCGCATTTTGAGCTTACACAACACATCTTCTTCTAATTTCATCTATCTTGAAGTCAACACATGCTCCAAGCAATGCCAATGGACAATTCCTAGAAGTACAACTTAATACACACATTAGTCCATAAATATTGTCATTAATTACCAAAACCACACATGGGGGCCCACATGTTCTTTCAACTGGTGATAGAATAAGGAATTCATATAAATAGTTCATCATACGGAGTTGTACTAGGATATACCACCCGAACTAACATTTATTCTAATTACTGATGCATCACGAGCTATTCAAAAAATATAGCTCATGATGCATCACAAGTTCATCGTCAAAACGGTTAGTATATATACCACCTCCTAAAATATTATAGTCTAGGCATCAGATTTGATCAACTCCTAGCTAGTGAAGTGGGTATTAGAACAACTCTCTAAAAATATATATGATCTCAACAGATCACGACCACCGTCAAACATTAAAGCAAAACAGTAGCACTAACAGTAGTGCCTACGCAGTTAGTTCATACGCCAGGTCCTCCTCTCTTTTCCTGTTATCCCAGCATAGCTGCTACCATGGGGGCTTGTTATCCGCAAGGTAGTTGATTGCTTGCACCAGTAAGTGCGGAGCAAAGAGAGTCTCCTTACTCACATACCTAGGCTCTAAGATCGTCTTCATCTGGGTGTAGACACTCTGTAGGTGTTGTTCTTTGAAGTCTCTATAACACTCGATCCTGCTCTTGACGAGATCGCATATCCTATTTAGGACGAACTCGAACACATATGGTTCCCACATTGGAGATTTGGCATATACTGAGCTAGATGATGAATTTCTTTGGCAGGCTACATCCAGGACAAGTCAGGCTTCACTGAAAGAGCAGACATATCGGGAGATGGAGAAGGGATGATGTCCTACAAAAGAGCTAACACCCTAAGCATTGAAATTCTATGCTAAGTATGAAAATCGGTTTCACATGTCCTATAATCAATATCTACCAAGGAAGCATCCACATGCTTGCATATCTTTGCTACAACATCAAGGGAAAGAGGTTCTTATAGCCAAAGGAGTAGGATTAGCGCAAATGTCGAGGAAGAGGGGGAAGCCGGCCACTCGGCGATGACAGCCATTGACGCGGACGAGGGAGAAGCAAAAAAAGGTAAATCGTGGTCGTTGACAAGGGAGAATTCATAAGATCCACCATCGCCTTCGATGAGGGAGAAGAATTAAGGTAAAACATCGGCATGCTCGGGGGAGAAGAAGACATGAGGACCTAATACAACAAAACATAGCTCGAGGAAGATGGAGGAGTAACGTGCTGATGACCGCCGTCGAGCTCCTGGTCCAAGAAGGTGAAGAAGCTCTCAACGATCGCGCTGGATCTCGAGAGGAGGAAGAGCTCGAAGGGGGAAATGGTGGAATAGAGGGGAGGCGGGAGGGGGGATTTTAGGCCGACTGTGACCGAATATCTCCCGCTGCATTTTCAGTGCACCGTGAGAGCCCAGTGCTCGCGCCATCTCCATGGTTTGCAGCTGTCTATATGCGGCATTGTCTAAAATACACGCGGCAAGGATGTCTCACTAGAAACGGTCGATTCATCCGTTCTTCCGAGGCTTGACTTGGAAGTGCTTTGAACGACGCACGGGCCGCAACGAGAAAGAAGGTCAAACATCCAATCTTCTCAGTTTTCGCTCGTGCGACCTGTCTGGACTCGCAACCAATCGCGTCCATTGATCCGCTACGTCCGAAACACGAGCGGCTCCCCCCTGTTCGGAAGGGAAACGATTTGATTGCATGAAGTCGCGACCAAATTTCAACCATGCTCGGGTCATGTCTGAGCCTGACAGACTACTGCTATTTTCGGTTGTCAGTTGACACCTGAATGCGGCCAAGAAGTGGAAGGTGGCGCGTCTCCTCAACCAAATGAGGATGCCCCTCTGTCTCTGTGTCTTCCTGCCGCATGCCCTGACGTGCAAAACATGAAACTGCCGACTTAGGTACCGAAGTGAAAGCACGTGAGCATTATGCAGTGTTGCATCTACTAATATTGTGCCAGCGATCTGACCATCTATCTAACGAGGCCATACTGTACCTTGTAAATGAACCACTGACCATCTATCCAAATGCAATCGACCCCAGTTCTGGGTTACTTCCACGGTCTCCTACTCCATGTGTTGCACAAACCACCACTTGAACCAATTATTTGTAGTTTTTACTAGATGGTGGTCGAATCTGTTGTATTTTCCATCGCTTGGCCATCTAATCAACTATTTAGCTATGTTGACAGCAAAACCGACAGCTAGATTCCATAAGTTAATGTTCCAATAAATGTACAGGTGTCAATAAACTTAAAATTCATAAAAATATAATTATTTGTCCAAAAAAATATGGTTTTTTATGTTCTCTAGAATGCAATAGCCTTCACTCTATATGTATCATCAATTTTTTTTATTTTAAAACATTTTTCTGCTGATATTTTAAAGCAAATACTCAACATATTGAAAACGTCATAGGAAAATAATTATACGTACATGAATTAATATGTTTTTGTACACATGTAGTAAAACTCAGTTTGGATCTTACCACACGAAATTTTAGAATGAGTCATCAAAATTCACACAAGTTAGATAACTAGGTGCAAACAGCCAAATACCACACAGAGGATGCATGTTTGTGAGAACAGGATCCCAGAAATCCAAGGAGTTTTTGGATCATGTTTCTATCCCGTGGAGAATTACAATCTGACTGTGAGGTGATGGAGTGACGAGGAAGCGACCCGTTCTCGGCTCGCTCCAGTGCTCGCAATAGTCGATAGGTGGTCTAATGGCCAAAGGACCTATTTATAATCTTTATTAATTTTAGAGTCTTGTACTATTGTTAATAATTATTATTAGACTAGTGGTCTTTTTCTTTGCCAAAAAACAAAAGCATACACCACGGAGATCGATAACATTTCGCAAACTTCATTATACTCATTACTAGCATTTTGCAAACTTCTTTAGCACATTACTAGCATTTTGAAAACTTCTTTAGCACATTGCTGCGCCAAGTTTGGCTTGGGTCTTGTTCTTTTTTCTTTACCATGCGGCGGAACTACATGTTATATACTCCCTCGTTCACTAATGTAAGACCTTTTAGATATTTCAATCGGAAATGCTAGAGTTACGGAATTTACTTTACGGACTAGACTTACGGATTGACGTGGACGTCACCGTGTTGGTTTAAAACTGCCTGCCTTCCGTGATTTCTGGCCTCAACCCTTTTGTTATTCATCCAGGTATATCCGTAAATTGATTCCGTGAAAAAATTGTCCATAGTTGTAGTATTATTGTATTTCAATAGACTAGATTTACACTAAAATGGATGAACCTAAACAATTACATGCCTAAATACATTCATTTTCAAAAGAAAAAAAGGTAGAACCATTAGTTAACAAGGGAGTATTATATATTAAGAAAAAGAAGGGAGGCCTAGAAGGCCAAAGTACAACAGACAGAGATAGACTCCTGTGCTCCTTTAGTTGCCCTTCTACTACTGTTCTGTTCATTTTTTTCTCTTTACTTTTTCATTTGGATTTTCGTCGTGTTGCAGTTGTTAAAAGAAGGGCGTGGTGGTGTTATGAGACGTGGCCCGGCACCTAACGATGACAGAGATAGGTGGCCCAGTTCGTCTTGGCTCTTTCTCCTCTGGTCACGATCCAATTAAATTCAACCCACGCCTATGCGACAACTCGTTGGTTGCCTATTTACTTTCGCTGAAAATAGTCCCAATTAATTTTTTCTCTCCATCTTTCTGCCAGGAGAGCGACCAAGCAATTTCCTGTAGCAAAGTTCTTGAGTTCTCAAGGAGATTACTGCTGTACTTATACTATCCAACTATTTTAACAACGGATTCAGGGGGGAGGAACCGTAGCCGACAGTGATTAGTTTACACTCTACTGCTCTCGAGTTATCCTAATTATTCCCACTTCCAAAATAGATTTGGCGGCCAAATGAGGGGCCGACCATGGACCAACGTCTACCGTATAATCTAGGTATCTCTTTTGTTAGGTTGTGTGTCCTTTGGCGACGGTGTCTAGACGACAGAGTAGACGGCCGATGTTGTATCTGAACAAAAGATCTCATTGCTACGTCTCCATCTCGACTAGCTTGGCCGTGTTTGGTCTTCTTCCCGTAGGTCAACAACAATGTAGAGTTTCACATAGCGTATCACGACGGGTGTGTCCTTGGCCACAGTGTGTTCAACTATATATCTTAGGTTCTCATGTTTCGATGTGGAAGATTCATGGAATCTCTTCCAACCGAGCAGGTGTTGAAATAGTTAGTTGTTTTCAGATAAATTTAATTCAGCTTAATACCATGATAACAACATGATCTTTTTTAATCATATATATACGGAGACACGATGAGTTTGTACATTGGACAGTGCTAGGTCCCCGGGTTCTCGGCCGTCCGATCTAGGCACATCAACGGTCAGATCTCATTTTCGTCCTTTCATCCCACTTTTACTACAAATGGTTTCGTTTTTGCTACATATAATCCCTCTTTTTGTTACACGTAGAAAAAACGGTTCGGACCAGAAAATACAAAAATAGACTGGACCTCGTCAGAGATCTCGCTGGACACCTCGTCGGAGACCGTGTAGCAAAACCCGACCTCATCGGAGACCTCGCCGGAGACTTTCACCGAAGACCTTATAGCAAAAACTTTACGATATTATAGCAAAACCACAAAACGTATGTAGCAAAAAAAAATCTATTATAGCAAATCCGACTTCGCCGGAGACCTCGCCGGAGATCTCGTAGCAAAAACTATATACTATTATAGCAAAACGATAAAACTAATGTAGCAAAAAAATTGTAGCAAAAATCCAACGCTGCTCGTAGCACCGATGGAAGACTCGTATAGTCACACGTAGCAAAGTCAAACATCTCCCATAGCACCTCCACTTGTCGTATGTAGCAAGTCTGATGACCGCTTGTAGCAAAGCCTCACATAGCTATGTAACATCCTCGCCTGATAAGGCTGAGTTCATGTGTATAGTGTCAATCCCTGGATCGGTTCACTGGCACACACACAACTCGGATCGGGGTTCAACAGCATACACAATAAAAATGATACCAAATATAACTGTGCATTATAAATACAACGAATATGATCTAGAATTTACATTATTTATTCAAGTACACAGCGGAAAACGAATATAAGGTAGATCTCCATCCTTTAATTATGCCACAGGCGAACAATTGTTGAGTGAAGTCTCGCGACCTATGAACGATCACTCAGATACGATATAACATGTAACATGAAACGTTGCAGCCACGAATGGTCAATACATTGAATGTATGGAAAGTAGGCTAAAGTGGTTAACAACAGATCTATCAACTACATGCTTATTTGGCTAGGTGGAGTTCAGGCTCATTTGCATAAAGTGTTAGAGATATGCCCTAGAGGCAATAATAAAAGTAGTTATTATTATATCTTTATGTTTATGATAAATATTAACATTCAAGCTATAATTGTATTAACTGAAAACATTAATACTTGTGTGATTTGTAAACTTGTTAGAGTCCCTAGTAAAGCCTCTTTATAATACTAACTTGTTGGTTGATAGATGATCATGGTTTCCTAATCATGAACATTGAGATGTTATTAACAACAAGATCATATCATTAGGAGAATGGTGTGATGGACATACTCCTATAGGTAAGCGTAGCATAAAGATCAAGTCATTTCAATAGTTCGTTTGCTATAAGCTTTCAGATACATAGTAACTTAATTCCTTCGACCAAGAGATCATGCCAATCACCATCACCGAATGGATGCTTTGATGATATCAAACACCACTTCGTAATTGGGTGGTTATAAAGGTGGCATTGAGTGTTCGGAAATTATGTGTTGAGGCACATGGATCAAGAGTAGGATTTGTCCATCCATATGACGGGTAGATATACTTAGGGCCCTATCGGTGGAATGTCATCCAATTAGCTTGCAAGCATGTGACTGGCTCACA
Source organism: Avena insularis (assembly GCA_023614405.1). Lineage (NCBI taxonomy): Eukaryota > Viridiplantae > Streptophyta > Magnoliopsida > Poales > Poaceae > Avena > Avena insularis. The sequence continues at coordinate 94,893,005 of CM042695.1, forward strand.
AGGGATCACATATCACATGAACAAGTAAAGAGTACTTATTGGTAACGAGGTTGAACTAGGTATGCAGATATACCGACGATCCGACCTCAGATAAGTAAAATATTCGATCTCTACTTAGGATGTACAACCATAACCTGCTCTGGCTTAGGCGAAGCCCTGCAGGATTTTCCCTCTACTTCCGACACCACGCCGTCGTGCTGTCGGGATCGCGAGGGGAGAACTACAACCTCCGCTGCCTGCTGGAACAAGGGAGAGGAAGGTCTTCATCGAGTACCGAACGTGTGACCGACTGCGAAAGCACTACCGTAACGCAGCGCCGGAAGGATCGTCTACGTGATCTTGAGATTGACAAGTGTACGACTATATCACCCACGAGAATCTGCTCTCGTTAACCGTTTTGGAATCTTCGAGGGTGAGTACTCTAATCGACTGGTTGCTACAATCTAGTAGATAGAGCTTGGCTTGTTTGTGTGCATGCGGTAGAAAATTTTTGTTTTCCATGCTACGAACCCCTATAGTGGTATCAGAGCCGTGTCTATATGTAGATCTATTACACGAGTAGAACACAATGGTCATTATGGGCGGTGGTGCTTTTATTATCAATTGCTTTTTATGTACTTTGCATCTTGCGGTATGATGGGATGAAGCGGCCCGGGCTAACCTTACATGACATCGTTCATGAGACTTGCTCCACGCTTGACATGCAACTTGTATTGCATAAGTGGCGTTGCGGGTGCATGTCTCTCCCATCATAGTATAGATTCAATTTACAATGGGAACTTGATAGTTCAAGCATCAACGTTGTGGTTCTTGTTCGTAAGTTAGAACGACACTTATTGAAAGCCCCAAACCACGTAAAACATGCAAAGAAAATTAGAGGCGTCTAACTTTGTTTTGCAGGGGTGTGCTGTGATGTGATATGGCCATGATTGTGATTATATATGATGTATGCAATGTTCCTTATTGTAAGTTGGCAACCGGCAGGAGCCATATGGTTGTCTTTTTTAATTTCGTTAAGATCTGCGTGTCTATTATTCAAAGTAGTTGTAATAGTTGATGCTGGTGGACGACAACCATGGAGCGGTGCCATTGACCTTGACGCAATGTCGGTGATGATGGAGATCATGTCCGTGCTTGAATATGGAGATCGGAAGCACAAGAAGAAATGCCATATCATATCACATATTATGAATTGCATGTGATGTTAATCCTTTTATGCATCTTGTATTGCTTAGTTTGCGACGATAGCATTATAAGATGATCCCTCTCACAAAATTTCAAGTTATAAAGTGTTCATCCTTAGTAGGCATCATTGCTAAAGCTCGTTGTTTCGAAGCACCACGTGATGATCGGGTGTTTTAGATTCTGCGAGTGTATACAACGGGAGCAAGCCAGATTTGCTCATGCGGAAGCTAAGATTTGATCTTGACGAGCCTAACATGTACATACATGATCTTGGAACACGGATCACCGAAAGGTAAAGCATGAGTCATATAGTAGATATGATTAACATGTTGATTGTTCGCCATTGAAGCTACATCAACTCTCGTGATGATCGGTTTTGATGTGGTGGATTTGGTTTGTGTGATCACTAAAACAATGTGAGGGATATTGTTTTGAGTGGGAGTTCACCTAGATTAATTTAACTATTAATTAGAACTCAATTTGTCATAAACTTAGACTAAACTATTGCAAATATGGTGTAGATCAATGGTGGCCCCTACCATCAATTTTAATGCGTTCCTAGAGAACAAAAAGTTGAAAAACAAAGGAAGCAACTTCGTGGATTGGCTCCATAACTTGTGGATTGTCCTCAATGCTGGTAATTTGACCTATGTGCTGGATGCACCGCTGGGTGACCCACCTGCAGCTGATGCTACCGATGAGGTGAAGAATGTTTTCCTCACTCGGAAGAATCAGTACTTCACAGTTCAGTGTGCTATCTTGTACGGTTTAGAAATGGAGCTTCAGAAAAGGTTTGAGAACCATGACCCACATGCTATTGTCCGCGAACTCAAAATAATATTTGAGTATCACGCGGCAGTTGAGAGTTATGAGGCTTCTGAAAAGTTCTTTAACTGCAAGATGGAAGAGGGTAGCTCCGTTAGAGAGCACGTGCTTAATATGTCTGGGCAAGCAAGTAAGCTTCAAAGCTTAGGTATAGTGATTCCTAAATCTTTGGGGATTCACCGTGTCCTCCAATCACTACCACCAAGTTACAAGAACTTTGTGATGAACTACAATATGCAAAACATGGACAAGTCGTTGCCCAAACTCTTCTCCATGTTAAAGTCTGTGGAAGTGGAGATCAAGAAAGAGCACCAAGTGTTGATGGTCAATAAGACCACCAAATTCAAGAAGCAAGGCAAGTCTAAGAAAAAGGGAAACTTCAAGAAGGGCGGTAAGTAAGTTACAGCGCCGGCGAAGAAGACCAAGGCTGGGCCTAAGCCTGATACAGAGTGCTTTTACTGCAAGGGAGAAGGTCACTGGAAGCGGAATTGCCCTAAGTACTTGGCGGATTTGAAGAACGACAATATCAAGAAGAAAGGTATATCCGATATACATGTTATTGATGTGTATCTTACTAGTAGTCGAAGTAGTGCCTGAGTATTTGATACTGGTACGGTTGCTCATATTAGTAACTCAAAACAGGTGTTGTAGAATAGACGGAAAGTAGCGAAGAACAAGGTGACGATGCGTGTTGGAAATGGATCAAAGGTTGATGTGATCGCGGTCGGCATGCTACCTCTTCATCTACCATCAAGATTAGTTTTATACTTAAATAATTGTTGTTTGGTGCCTGCGTTGAGCATGAACATTATATCCGGATCATGTTTATTGCGAGACGGTTACTTGTTTAAGTCTGTGAATAATGGTTGTTCGATTTATATGAGTAATATGTTTTATGCACATGCACCTTTGATAGATGGTCTATTCTTGTTGAATCTCGATTGTAGTAATACACATATTAATAACATTGAAACTAAACGTTTGAAATTGAGCGATAACTCGACCTATATGTGACACTGTCATCTTGGTCACATTGGAGTGAAGCGTATAAAGAAACTCCATTCCGATGGACTTCTTGAATCACTTGATTTTGAATCACTTGATTTTGAATCACTTGAAAGATATGAAACATGTCTGGTGGGAAAAATGACTAAGACTCCATTTTCTGGTATGATGGAGCGAGCTATGGACTTATTAGAAATCATACATACCGATGTGTGTGGTCCAATGAGTGTGGCATCACGCGGTGGTTATCATTATGTTCTTACTTTCACGGATGACTTGAGTAGATATGGGTATATCTCTTTCATGAAACATAAGTCCAAAACTTTCGAGAAGTTTAAGGAATTTCAAAGTGAAGTAGAGAATCAACGTAACAAAAATATTAAATTTCTATGATCTGATCATGGAGGTGAGTATCTAAGTTACGAGTTTGGCGAGCATTTGAAGAAATGTGGAATACTTTCACAATTGACACCGCCGGGAACACCACAACGTAATGGTGTGTCCGAACGTCGTAATCAAACTCTCTTAGATATGGTTCGTTCTATGATGTCACTTACAGATTTACCGCTATCGTTTTGGGGTTATGCATTAGAAACAGCCGCATTTACTTTAAATAGGGCACCATCTAAATTCGTTGAAACGACACCGTATGAATTATGGTTTGGGAAGAAACCTAAATTGTCGTTCCTTAAAGTTTGGGGTTGTGAAGCTTATGTAAAGAAGTTACAGCCCGACAAGCTTGAACCCAAAGCGGAAAAATGTGTGTTCGTAGGATACCCGAAGGAAACTATTGGGTATACCTTCTATCATAGATCCGAGGGCAAAATCTTTGTTGCCAAGAATGGATCCTTTCTAGAGAAGGAGTTTCTCTCGAAATAAGTGACTGGAAGGAAAGTAGAACTCGACGAGGTTGTTGAACCTTCTCTTGAACTTGAGAGTAGCACAACACCAGAAGTAGTTATTGTGGCGCCTACACCAATAAGAGAGGAAGCTAATGATGTTGATCATGAAACTTCGGTTGGAGTAACTACAGAACCTCGCAGGTCAATGAGAACTCGTACCACTCCTGATTGGTATGATCCCGTTATGAGTGTCATGTTGGTGGACAACACCGATGACCCTGCGACATATGAGGAAGCGATGATGAGCCCAGATTCCAATAAATGGCAAGAAGCCATGAAATCCGAGATGAATCCATGTACAAAAACCAAGTATCACTACAAGAAATGTGTTATACTATGACCTTTTGAAAGTGACCCCGGAAGAAATCGTCATAAATTTATGATGATCTTGCTGCAGATGGTCATGAGCTATTTGGGAGGGGCAAAGGATAGCAAATGCATGACGATTTGGCCCAAAAACGTCTTAAATTCTTTACACGAAATCGTCATAAGCTGGTATGTACTGTTTGGGGCCTTGTTTGGAGCTTACTACGACGATATAAAATCATCATAGTCACTTATGACGCTATAATAACGCCGTAGTATGTTAAGCACTAGGATGACTGTGTTGCCACCTCCTCAATGTGATCCACGTGTCGCTCTTACGTGGTATTTTTTTGGGAGGGGGCTGTTAGTGTTAGTTGTGTGCTGGGGATTTTTTAGGTCGGGCCTGGGTGGGCCGATTCTTTCAGGTCAGGCCCAACAACTTCTTTGGCCTAGATAATATTGTTAGGCAAAAAAGATTGCACGAGCGGGGACTTGAACCCATGACCTAGCGCTCTGAGGAAGCTGTCAAAACCACTATGCTATAGTTGTGTTGTTGCACATAATATAGAAACTACTCTATCTATACTATTACTAAGTCCGCTGTTTAACAAAGCAGACACCGACGGAGCAAGCACTGCACAAAAATGACCACGCCCTTTTCAGGTGATCAGCGACAATGAAGCGATGATGAAAACAACCAACGAGGGGCTGAGGCAGTGGTTGACGATGGAGGGGCTGAGGCGGTGGTGGCCGGCAGAGGGGCTGAACGGCACATAGGGGTCTGGGCTGGGTGGCCGGCGAAGGGGCTGCGGCGGTGGTGGTCGGCGGAGGGGCTCCGGCGGTGGTGACTGGAGGAGGTGCTGCAGCAGTGGTGACCGGCGGAGGAGGCGGGGGCATCGACATCGGTTAGCACCCTCTCCTCTCTCCCCTGTTGATATACTTCCTTGTTAATTTTAGAGCCTGGTTTCATTAGGGTTTCAAAATCCATATTTTCAGATGATGTTTAGAATCAATTCAAGCCCAAATCTTCAGGGTTTTTTTGCCTTTAGATAGATGTAGGCATAGAACTATATTGTTGGAGCTTATCTAGGTTTTGGTTTAATTTCTTAGCTAGATGTTGGCATAGAACTATATTGTTGGAGCTTATCTAGGTTTTGGTTTAATTTTTGCTAGCTAGTGTGTACACTTCAGTGCAATTCTAACTTGCAACATTTTTCGGTCTTTTGCAGATGGACAGAAGCTGGATAACAAATGGAGTTAGAAGGATTTATTATGAGCATCTAAGGGGAGTGGATGACTTCATGCGAATTGTTCGCAGAAGTGTTCCCGATGATGCTCAAGTTTTATGCCCATGCCCCAGCTGTATGAATTGTGTTGAACAAACTCTACCAAATGTAGAGGCTCATATGCTAATGCGTGGGATGGCATGCACGTATGATAGGTGGACCCATCATGGAGAGCCTTTACATCCAAAACCCGGAGCTGAACCTGAACCCGGTGAAGGCGTAGATCATGTTGATGTTGGCGGTGAGTTTGTACAAGATGATGTTCTGCAAGAGGATGTTGGTTTGGAGGCATAGGATGGCTATGAGGATGATAGAATCTCTGATTTGTTTAGGGATTTGTACGAGTCTAAACCGCAAGGTGCTGGAGAGCATACAATCTATGTCGAGCTGATAGTGGAGGCCAAGCGCGCAGCTAGTGATGGTGGGACATTGTCCAGATTTTATTTTACCGTGAAATTACTCCATGTCAAGTCCTTCTACCGAATCAGCAATGTTGCCTTCAACACAATACTCCGTATCTTGACCATCCAATACCCTAAAAGTGCAATTCCCGAATCTTATGAAGAAGCATTGGGTATAATCGGTAGATTGGGGCTTGGTTATGATTCAATCCATGTCTGCCCGAACAACTGTATATTTTTTCGGAACACGTACGCCAAGCATGACAGGTGCCTGAAATGTGATGCCTCAAGGTGGAAAGATGCGGATGGGAGGAAGCAGATACCAGAGAAGGTGTTGAGGTACTTTCCTGTGATTCCAAGGATACAGAGGATGTTCATTTCAAAGCAACAGTCGGAGGATGTACAGTGGCACAAGCTAAAACGGCAATCCATGGATAATGAACTTAGCCATCCAGCCGACGGAAAGGCATGGAAAGATTTTGATGATAAACATAAAGAGTTTGTCGCCGATGCGAGGAACATCAGACTCGGCCTTGCCACAGATGGCTTTAATCCATTTGGAATGAGCTCGAAATATAGCATGTGGCCGGTATTTGTTGTGCCGTACAATATTCCACCATGGGCATGTATGGATTAGTCCAACTTCATGATGGCTTTGCTAATCCCGGGTCCAAAATCTCCAGGAAAGGATTTTGATGTCTTTATGGAGCCCCTAGTAGAAGATCTCCTCAAACTCTGGAAGGGTGTCCGTACCTATGATGCCCTGAGTCCTGATAAGTTTGATCTCCGTGCTGCGGTAATATGGTGTATCCATGATTTCCCAGCGCTGCACACTTTGTCGGGGAGGCTCACATCTGGTTATCAAGCATGTGTGCGTTGTGACAAGGATCCGTGATCGAAAAGAATAAGTAACAAGATATGTTGGACCGGGGGGCGCCGTTTTCTTTCCCGCCACCATCCTTGGCGAAAAAGCAAAGATTTCAATGGAAAAACTGAAACCTGTGACCAGCCGGCGGAGTTCACTAAAGAAGAGCTCGAGCAATAGCTTCACAATGTGAAAGATGTGAGACCTAGAAAAAATTAGAAGAAAAGGAAGCGTGAGGATGGACAATGTTGGGACCGGAGGGCTATTTTGTGGGACCTCCCTTACTAGGCAGATCTCAAGTTGAGGCACAACCTTGATGTAATGCATATCGAGAAAAACATATGTGATAATCTGCTTGGCACATTTATGAACATCGACAGGGAGTCAAAGGATGCAGTTAACTCTAGGCTTGATTTGGAAGACTTGGGCATAAGATAAGATTTGCATCTTCAGCCTGTTGAAGGTGGAGAGTCGTTTGAGATGCCAGAAGCATGGTATACAATGACTAAAGAAGAAAAGCTTGCATTCTGTGAATTTATAAGAGCGGTGAGATTTCCATATGGGTATGCCGCTAACCTAGCAAAATGCATGTCTCCTAATGGATGCAAGATCCAGGGACTAAAAACTCATGACTGTCACATCCTCCTTCAAAGGATTTTACCGGTTGGACTCCGTGGAATTTTGGATAAAAAAATATATGAAGCAGCTGCTGAGCTGGGGAATTTCTTCAGAGAGTTGTGCGCCAAAACACTGAAGCTATCTGTTCTTGAAAGACTCGAAAAAGAAATTGTAGTTATCCTTTGCAAGCTTGAAAAGATCTTTCCTCTAGCCTTCTTCATGGTGATGGTTCATTTGACTGTGCATTTACCCAAAGAGGCAATGCTTAGAGGCCCCATACAATACGGTTGGATGTACCCTGTCGAAAGAAGGATGCTTACATTTAAGCGTTATGTACGAAACACCGCCAGGCCTGAAGGGTCAATTGCCGAGGCATATATTGTTGATGAGTTCCTTACATTTTGCTCGAGGTACTTTGACGATCTGGAAACAAGATTCAATAGGCCGAGAAGAAATAGAGAGAAGATGATTCGCACATTGGTGATGTCTCTGTTTTCAACCATGGTGTACACCTTCTTGGAGGGTCGGAGTACTCGGAGGGTGGTGATGAATATGACAAGATGCATTGGTATATGCTAAGGAGTTGCCCTGAGGTTCTACCATATATTGAGTATGTCATCTCTTGTGCATGCGCCCTTATCTTTTTTATTGAGTTGGAAGGAACCCATTTGCAAGCCTGATGATTTATTTAACTTTATGTTTTTGTTGGCATTGCAGGTTGTGAAAAAAAGAGCTGAATAAGCAAGGTAGCCGCATCAATGTTGATAGATGGCTCGCGAAGGGATTTGCTAAGTGGTTTATGAATCATGTGAGATCTTTAGTCTTGGAATCAATTGCCACATGTTTTTTGTGTGTTTTTGTTACTAACCCTGGTTTATTTGTGCAGATTGGAAAATTGCATGAGGACGATAAGGTCAGTGCTGATCATTTTTCTTTGGCATTCGAGTCGGATAGGCGAGTGAGGCTGTATTCACATGTATTGTTGACAGTGTCTGCTACCACACAGTTGACCGCGAGAAAAATAGAAACACGCAGAACAGTGGAATAGTTGCCGAGGGAGACGATGATGGTGAAGAGATGGACTTCTATGGTCAGTTCAAAAGCATCATAAGGCTCCAGTACAATTCCAGTAGAGGCGTCCATCGATCGGTCGTCTTGTTCCGTTGTGATTGGTTTGATCTTGGTGGCAGAAAGAAGACAAGGATCCAAGATGACGGACACTTCAAAAGCATTAACATTGGAAGGTGCTGGTATAAGAGTGATCCATTTATTCTAACGACACAAGCAACAAAGGTGTTCTATGTGCCAGACACCGACTTGCGTGGAAATTGGCAAGTTGTGCAAAAGTTTCAGCACACACATTTGTGGAGTGTGAAAGAAACTGAAATCGAGAAGGGTCTCAATGGTGGTGGTGGTCTAACATACCAAGATGATAACACTGAGGAAGTTCTAGTGCAAGAGAAAGAACCCGGTGTGCATACTAGATTGCGAAGGAGACGGGAACGAGTGTTACTTGATGCTTCATTCATAGAAAAAATTAGGAAAAGAAGGAAGGAGGAGTGGAGGGCCATGAATGCGATGATAAAAACATGGTAGATGACACAGTCCTCCAGTACCGTAGCGATGGTGAGGATAAAAGGCAGAGGCATTTCGACGATGATGATTAGTAACAACATGCAAGGTAAATTTTATCCTCCACTGTCTTTTCTTTTTTATTTCATTGCTAGTGGCTCACTGAAATTGCTATTCTTTGTCGCAGTGGTGGTGAGGAGAAAGATCAGGAGCAGTGGTGGTGAGGAGCAAGATCAGATCAGGAGCAGTGGTGGTGAGGAGCAAGATCCTTTTAGCTGGATGATCATTATGATTTCTGCCTTGTAATCTTGACATTTTAATTTCTGGATGACCATGTACTACTATTTCTGGATGACCATGTCATTTTAATTTCTGGATGAGTTATGAATATCATTGTGACTTCTGGATGATCATTATGATTTTAGTTCTGAATCTGTGAGTGCATATCATTGTGAGTTCTGAATCTGTCCAAAAAATGAAAAATGGTGAGGCCTGGGGATCGAGCCAAGGACCTCCTACTACTGTTGCAGCGTCAACTGCCATCACACTACACAAGTGATCTTGTTAGGTACCTGATCACATGATACAAGTAGCATTGTATATTGATCACAGGACCATTTAAAAACAATGCAACCTAATCATTTCATAGATACAAGTAGAGGACCATATTTACAACCTGATCATTTCACAACCATTTTCACAACCTGATCATTTCACAATGCAACCTGATCATTTCACAACCATTTCACAACCTGATCATTTCACAACCATTTCACAATGCAACCTGATCATTTCATAGATACAAGTAGCAAAGGATCATTTCATAGATACTAGTAGGTTTGAGAATCATTTCATAGAGACTAGTACTAGCAACCAAAAGCAACCACATAGCTAGGACCATCCATAGTCTGGACATTACAGGACCAAAAGCTTCCTGATAGCTAGGACCATCCATAGTCTGGACATTACAGGATCATTCCATAGTCTGGACATCACAGGACCAAAAGCATCCTGATAGCTAGGACCTGATAGCTAGGACCTGATAGCTAGGATCATTCCATAGTCTGGACAAGTAGCACCAACAGAACCCTGATAGCAACACAACTAGCAACCTAGAGGACCATATTTACAAAATAGCACCAACCAACACAACCAGCTGATTACATGACCTTCTTAACCTCCAGCTTAAGTCCGTCGATAGGGCTACGGTGAAAACGGAACATGAAGACATCGCCCTTATGCATCCTGGTCGCCGCCACCACCTGGGACCATTGGGTTGTAATTTGTGCTCCTTTACCCTTCCCTTTGCTCATGATGAGGGAGACAATTATGGGATCACGGCCTCCGCAGAAGACCCTTAGCTTTGATGGGAAGTCCTTGTACGGCCTGATGTTGGCATTGGTGAAGTTCCTTGGGAAATACTGCAATGCAAACAACAAAATGCAATCAGCAATGCAAATAGCAATGCAAGGACATAGTGCAAACAATTTGTTTACCATTTTAGCTTTTGGCTCCTCTGTGTTTGCTAGCTGCATAGTGCATACATACACTGGTAGAGTGGGTTTCTTCTTTGCAAGTTCCCTCATGAACAGCACCTGTGTGCGTTTCAAAGCAATCTTGTTGCCATACACACAACACTTATTAAAACTGACACTTGCCTTTGACTTGGGACCTACATGCAAAGAAAAGGCACATTTTCAAATCAGCAAACTGCATAAGTAAAAGATAAAGTAAAGGAACAATGGCAGAAAAAGGATTTTACCTCGACGCATGATAATCTTGTTGGCAGCGGCGGCTTCCTCGGCAGCGGCTTCCGCAGCAGCTTTCTTAGCGTGCCGCTTAGCCTGAGCAGCAACTCTCTTAGCATGAGCAGCAGCTCTCTTAGCCTGAGTAGCAGCTATCTCCGCAGGAATGACAGCTTTGTCATCCGAGCTAAGCTCGATGACCCCCGGAGAGTCCATGGTCACCTACCAAAAAAACTGAATCGGTACATGCATCAAAGCAAACTCAATAGATAGATAGCAACACAAACAATTGCTGAATCGGTACATGCATCAAAGCAAACTGAATCAGTACATGCATCAAAGCAAACTCAATAGATAGATAGCAACACAAACAATTGCTGAATCAGTACATGCATCAAAGCAAACTGAATCAATACATGCATCAAAGCAAACCCAATAGATAGATAGCAACACAAACAATTGCTGAATCAGTACATGCATCAAAGCAAACTGAATCATTACATGCATCAAAGCAAACTCAATAGATAGATAGCAACACAAACAATTGCTGAATCAGTACATGCATCAAAGCAAACTGAATCAGTACATGCATCAAAGCAAACCCAAACCACTATATACTGCTGATATCATCTTGGAAACAACAAAGCAGCACAACAATTGCAAGTTATATCCAATAGATAGATAGCACTTCACATCTAGTGCAACACCAGACAGTTATCATAAAAATTTGAATGATTATCGATACAGTGACAACTAGCAAACTCAAGCAGATACAATATTATTCATTTCATTCATGTATTGCCATCATATAGTGACAACTAGCAAACTAGCAAACTCAAGCAGATATAAACACTAGCAGGAACCTGACGATATTCTTCATTTCATTCATTTGTTCAGCCGCATGCAAAAATACACGAAAAGAGTATGCATAGTTCTACTACAGTAGTAGGAACCTGACACTAGCAGCTGTTAACCCTAGGCCCTTAAGCAGATAACCAACAAGCCCTATAACCCCAGGCCCTCAAGAGAACCATGCATCCCCATCTTATCATAACAGGCTACGGTTAAACAGATAGCAAGAACCAACAAGCCCCATACTCCCAGATCCTGATGCTAGAGATAACGAGTGGATGGGCTGGAAAGCTTCCGGGTGGCTACTGGGGTATTCTGGTGTGGGGAATCGAAAGAGAGAGATTGAGACGGGGGAGGAATTGAGGGTTCTTTCCCATAATCCTGGACAGAGAGTAAGCTGGTGCTGCTACATAGATTGTAATAGGTAGAAAAAATGGAGAAAGAGATGTCATATTTTTCCCACAGTGAAGTCAAGTGCTCAAGCACAGGCTCGTCGTCGTCGGAGGGGCTCGTCAAGTGCTCAAGCACATGCTCGTCATCATCGGAGGGGCTTACCGGCGGAGCTCGAGAAGGGGAGGCAGAGGGAGAGGGGCTTGCGGTGGATGGGAGGGAGAGGCGCTTGCGGGGAAGGGGAGGGGCTTACCGGCGGTGCTCACTGGCGGTGCTCGAGGAGGGGGAGAATAGGGAGGCAGATCGGTGGAGCTCGAGGAGAGGAGGGGGAGAGGGGCTTGCGGGGAAAGGGAGGGAGAGGGGATTGTGGGGGAGGGGAGGGGCTTACCAGCGGTGCTGACTGGCGGTGCTCGAGGAGGGGAGGCGGAGGGAGGCAGATCGGCGGAGGGAGAGGAGGGGAGGGGGAGGGAGGCGAATGGCTCGAGGAGGGAGCTATAACAGGAGGAAGGAGTTAGTATACCAGGAGTCCAAGAGTGGGTGGAGACGTTAAGTTTGCTAAATAAATAGCATTTTGAAAAACACATTCAAAAATAAAATAAGATTTAGAATAAGATTTTCATTTTCTTTTACATATGTGACATTTTTAAAAAACTTTTGTTTCATATATGTGTCATTTTGCAACAACTTTTAGAATAAAATAAGATTTAGAATAAGATTTGAATCGGTAGTAAGTGAGTCAAATTTCGTCGCAAAAAATGGGCCATTTTGTTAATCAACCACCAAATGAAAGTTTCGAAATGCCAGCACCACATTTTTATAAAATAATAGACCACCTTACATTTACAAATGTCCCAACTGGGGCATCTCAAACCTTTCGGTCCACCCCTGGCGAAAAAGACAAATGTTTGCCGAATCTGTAGGAAGTGGGTCCGATTTGAACTACAGGTACATTATCGTATGCTCATGATTTTTTGCAAAAATCATTTTTAGACTCACAATATGCTGTTTTATCAGAGATCCAATGCAAGTTTGGTGAGACTCATCCCCTAGCTAAGAACCTTCACGCCCGCCATTTTGACCATAGTTTGAAACAGGCGTAAAAATTCAAAAACTATCCGAACAATGTTAATCTTTCGCGTGGCGTCATTTTATGTGACACGGTTTCAAGGAAAAATACCAAACTTGGTATATTGATTGCATCTCGAAAAGTCTTTCTCAAAATGAGCTATCATGTTCGAGGTTTCATGGCTTTCGGTCCAAATGACCAATGTTATGGCTAGAATCGCGTCATAGTTTGTGATAACGTGCCCATATTGTACACGCATCTGCATCCTGGGATGACGAACAATGTTGCAGGAGAAATTTTTCCTTATCATCGCACAGAAAAATCATTTTCTATTTTCCGAGCGTAAAAAACGGGTCGTTTTATGAATCAACCACCAAATGAAAGTTTCGAAATGCCAGCACCATATTTTTCTAAAATAATAGACCACCTTAAATTTACAAATGCCCCAACTGGGGCATCTCAAACCTTTCGGTCCATCCCTGGCGAAAAAGACAAATGTCTGCCGAATCGGTAGGAAGTGGGTCCGATTTGAACTACAGGTACATTATCGTATGCTCATGATTTTTTGCAAAAATCATTTTTAGACTCACAATATGCTGTTTTATCAGAGATCCAATGCAAGTTTGGCGAGACTCATCCCCTAGCTAAGAACCTTCATGCCCGCCGTTTTGACCATAGTTTGAAAGAGGCGTAAAAATTCAAAAACTATCCGAACAATGTAAATCTTTTGCGTGGCGTCATTTTATGTGACACAGTTGCAAGGAAAAATACCAAACTTGGTATATTGATTGCATCTCGAAAAGTCCTTCTCAAAATGAGCTATCATGTTCGAGGTTTCATGGCTTTCGGTCCAAATGACCAATGTTATGGCAAGAATCGCGGCATAGTTTGTGATAACGTGCCCATATTGTGCACGCATGTGCATCCTGGGATGGCGAACAATGTTGCAGGAGAAAGTTTTCCTTATCGTCGCACCGAAAAACCATTTTCTATTTTCCGAGCACAAAAAACGGCTCGTTTTGTGAATCAACCACCAAATGAAAGTTTCGAAATGCCAGCACCACATTTTTCTAAAATAATAGAACACCTTACATTTATAAATGTCCCAACTAGGGCATCTCAAACCTTTCGGTCCAGCCCTGGCAAAAAAAGACAAATGTCTGCCGAATTGGTAGGAAGTGGGTCAGATTTGAACTATAGGTACATTATCGTATGCTCATGATTTTTTGCAAAAATCATTTTTAGACTCACAATATGTGTTTTAGAAAAGATCCAATGCAAGTTTGGCGAGACTCATCCCCTAGCTAAGAACCTTCATGCCCGCCGTTTTGACCATAGTTTGAAACAGGCTAAAAAATTCAAAACCTGTCCGAACAATGTAAATCTTTCACGTGGCGTCATTTTATGTGACACAATTGCAAGGAAAAACCTTCGTATTGCGTTATTTTATGTGACATAGCATACAAGAAAAAACTTTCATGTTGCATCATTTTATGTGACATATATAGCATAAAAACCCTTATATAAACCCAAACCCAAAAATTCTGCCGCCAAAACCCAAAATTTCTCCCTCTCCCGCCTCTCCCGCCCACGTCTCCCGCCCAAAATTTCGGCAACGAAAAAGACATGGGCAATTTGGGAAATTGGACTCGGTCCATCCCCACCGAGTCATTGACCGACCCACCCACCCATCCCTACTCGGCCACTCCATCCATCCCCGCTCACCCATCCCCATCTCCACCCACCCCCATCTCACGACGCGAGCGGCGACGGCGTCCCCGCGCGCTCGCTCCATCTCCCACAGCGACGGCGACCCACCCCTCCCTCCATCTCCCACACCTCCCTCCATCTCCCTCCCTCCATCTGTCGCGCTCGCTCCACGACCCACCCTTCCCTCCATCTCCCACGATGTCCCATGATGGCCAGAGCAGGTGAGTCTCTTTGCTATCTCCCTAGCTCCTCCTACTTCCTGCTTTCTAGGGTTAGGGTTTGTCTCATGGCGTGTCTAGGGTTAGGGTTTAGCTCCCATGGCGTGTCTAGGGTTAGGTTTTGGCTCCCATGGCGTGTCTAGGGTTAGGTTTTGGCTTCCATGGCGTGTATAGGGTTAGGGTTAGGTTAGGCTTTGATCTGATAGGGAGGTGTACTATCCATGTCCATGTTCAGAAGATAGGGAGCCCCTCTTCTTTTTTTCTGACTATGATCTGTACCGACTATAAGTTGGTTCAGAGATTTTTTTTGGTTTGAAGATATGTACTGACTATGATGGATGGAGCTCTTAGATTAGTCTGATCTGATGTAGCTTGCAATTGTTCTGCTGCTTTTATCTATTGATGATGAAGATTAGTCTGATCTGATGTAGCTTGCAATTGTTGATCTGATGTAGCTTTTATCTATTGATGATGATCTTAGATTAGTCTGATCTGATGTAGCTTTTATCTATTGATGATGATCTTAGGGTTTATTTTTACTGATGCTCGTTGATGCTTGTTCTGGGCCTTTGAATTAAATGTGTCCAAGGCTAAAATTGGCTCGTTTTGCTGATGCTCCTGTTGATTTAGTGAGCACTCTGTTTGCCCCTGTTCTAGGAAAATGTTGGAGCAAGGTACTGATGTGTGTAGTGATGTGGCAGATGGTTGTGTCCCTGAAGTTTCAGGGTGTACATGGTAGCTGGCTATGTGTGTATGTTTATTTTCAGTTCTCTAAGACTATACCAAGTTTATGTGTAATGCTTAGTGTAACTTTGTAGTTAATGCGCAGACTTTCTAGAACTGGATCTTTGTGTAACTGTGTATGTTTATCTTTAGTTCTCTGCAACAATTTTGTTTTTGAAGTAGCAGCAATTGTGTATACCATGTGATCTTTGTGGAAGCATCTATTGACAACACACGGTCTGACTTCTATTTGATGTTGCTCAGGATTTTGAGACCAGCAATGGGAAGAATGACAAGGAAGACACAGCCTGCTGGTATGCAAATTGCTCCTCATGTATATGCTTGATGCTACAAATGCTGTGATTGGATGTGTTAAGCTTGTTATTTGTTTGGTTGTCCATGTACTATAATTCCTGCTGCTATAATCTTGCTTGTAAGCTTTGATGTGCTATAATTTCTGCTGCTATAATCTTGAAGGGAATATGCCCGAGAGGCAATAATAAAGTGGTTATTATCGTATTCCTTGTTTATGATAAATGTTTATTTTACATGCTATAATTGTATTAATACGGAAATGTTAATACATGTGTGTTTAATAAACAAAAGGTAGTTCCTAGTTATGCCTCTCTTATAAACTAGCTCGTTGATTAACAAGATGATCATAGGTTTCCTGATCATGGACATTGGATGTTGTTAATAACGAGGTCACAACATTAGTGTAATGATGTGATGAACATTCATCCGAAGTATAGCATTACGATCAAAGTCATTGAGTTTATATTGCTATAACAACTTACGAAGTGATCCTAATCCTTAGACCATGAGATCATGTCAATCACTAACACCGGAAGAGTTTCTCGATGACATCAAACGTCACACCGTAACTGGGTGATTATAAAGATGGCTTCAGAACTACTAAAGTGTTATGTTGAGACCCATGGATCGAGAGTGGAATTTGTTCATCCCGATGACGGATAGATATGCTCTGGGCCCTCTCGGTGATATCACATTGATTAGCTTGCAAGCAAGTGATTTGATCACTAGAATGTTATATCACGGGAACAAGAAAAGAGTGCATGTCGGTAACGAGATCAAACTAGGTATGGAGATACCGATGATCGAATCTCGGACATGTAATATATCGTGAAACAAAGGGATTAAGATACTAACGTAAAAGGTTCACACGATCACAGAAGTCATCGTTGAATGTGTGGGAGTCAGTATGGATCTCTAGGTCCCGCTACTGATTATTGATCGGAGAAGGGTCTCGATCATGTCCGCATTATTCGCGAACCGTAGGGTGACACACTTAAGGGATACCGACACCATTCGGAGCAAATGATATGCCAGAAAAAGAAAAGGAAAGCGCGGGAATTTATTTCACTAGACATCGAAACTGTTTTGGTTGAAATTGCTGAAACTGGTTCTGCATGTGAAATGGAATACTAGCAAGGGGTTTTATGTGAATGTTTGTTAATTAAAGTAATTAACAAAATTCTGAATAAATAAATAAAAGAGTTTTATTTAAATGAGATCTTGCATTAAATTTGGTGGAAATTTAATGCATGTGAGTGGATTTTTGAGTGGATGCTTTTTAATGGGAGTGGAGGCTTTTCATTTTGGTGGAGCTCCACCCACATGAATGTGGAAGAGGTGGGGCAGCCCCATGGCTGGGCGCCATGCCCCTTGGGTGCCCCCTCTCCCTATAAAGGCCCCCTCTCCTCTCAAATCACACCTCCTCAAGGATCTCTCTCCCCTTTAGAATTTCCCCATGGTCTCGGATCAGCGAGATACATGTTCCGGTGGCTTTTTCTAGAAGGATTTGTTGCTTCACTGCTTCACTGGGCGAGGGCACGGAGGTTGTCGGTACCGCACGTGTGTGCTATCAGGGATGCACCACCGCTTTGAGGTGCTGGACTTGATCGTCGGGACGGCTGGACCAGACGGACTTGATCACGATCTTGAGATCGGCAAGCGTCATCACATCATCCATGAGTACAACCTCGTTAACGCTATTCGGTCTTCGAGGGTATGTATTCTATGGATGTATATCCACCCGTTGCTTGTATCTAGTAGATAGATCTTGGTACTTAGATGTTCCCATCGTAGGAATTTTTGTTTTCTATGCTGCGAACCCTACAGTGGTATCAGAGCCGGATCTATGCGTAGATACTTTGCACGGGTAGTACACATATGAGTATGTGGGCGATGATGATCATTTTATTGCTTCTTAGTTGTACTTTGGATATTGGTGGCATAGTGGGATGAAGCGGCCCGGACAAACTTTACATGTCCTCGCACATGAGACATGTTCCACGCTTGACATGCAACTAGTTTTGCATAAGTGCTAGCGGGTGTCTGTCTCTCCTACTATAGTCAATATCTAATTTGCAACAAGTTGTCAACAATTTGGTTATCCTCGTTGTGGTTCATGTTCGTAGGTAAGAACGGTTCTATCTTCGAAAGCCCTAAGCCATGTAAAATTTGCAATGGATAAATTAGAGGCGTCTAGTTTAGATTGTTGCTGGGCTAGTGTTATGATATTGTGATGTTGTAAGTATAAGTATGAGATGATACTCTTACAACACACATAACGTGTAAACTCCATAGACCTTGGATTTACACATAAAGATATGATAGTGATCATACCACGGTGCACATGATAGAGATCATATGCAGGAACCATATCATTTCACTAATAAACATGTGATGTTTGATTGCATCTTATATTGCTTGTTTGGCGTTTTATTAGCATAATAAGATGATCCCTCATTTAGATATCAAGATAAAAATGTGTTCTTCCTTAAGTATGCACCTACAATGTTTCGTCGCTTCAAGGCATCACGTGATGATCGGGTGTACTTGAATCCACGAGCATATCTCGGGTGTAAGACAGTTACACACGCGAATACTAAGGTTCTTACTTGGCGAGCCTAGCATGTACAGACATGGCCTCGGAACACGGACCGAAAGGTTAAGCATGAGTCATATGTTTTGATATGATGACCATATGGATGCTCGCCTTTGAAGCTACACCGACTCACGTGATGATCGAACTTGGTGTAGTTGATTTGGTTCATGTAATCACCAAAAAGGCACGAGGGATGTCGTTTTTGAGTGGGAGTTCATTTCTAATTTGGATTAGTAGAACTCAATTTATCATAAATTAAATCAAAGTGAATTTGCATAATTTGTTGTAGTCATTGGCATTCGTTCACCACCTTATGCATAGTTGTAATTGATACTTTACGAACTGGTATCGTATTGTGTTGAGTGTCAATCTAAAGTTTAAAGTCCTATTGCAAACTTTCAGAAAAATTCTATTTACTCCGTGAAATTTAATAATTGGTATTAAATCGAGAGTAACAATTCCAGTGTTAGTATCTTAAGTATCATGTTTGCCTCCATGATTCTTGATTATTTTAATATCAAGTTTATATAGGAGCTGAAAGAATTGTTTCAGAAACCATCATGTGTGACAGATATAACGATATCTGAAACAATTTTTTGGTTGCAATATGATAGAGTATAATATGTGTTCTCACATAGGATGAGAATTTACAAAGGTTGGAGATGCTAGACATCCTAATCATCCAAAAGGGTTTTGGAAAGCAACATTATACTCACGATTCTCCTTATAAGCTACATTAGCTTGATCATGAAAGTCGTCATGATAAGGATGAATAGAAGATGTATGTAAAGTGTTTACTACACTAAAAGATTACTAAAGAATGGATTTTAAAAGAATGCCGATCATTTTGATGATGGTGATCTACTTCAAAGTGCAAGTCCAAAGGTATTATTATTTGAATATACACGCTTTGGACTATGTGTCATGTATATGACGCCACTTTGGTGTTGATAGATTCTTTTAAAAAGGAAAAGGAAATGCTAAAAGAGAATCTATAAAATATATTTGGCAGAAAAGAAAATATTGGAAATATCCAATTTAGGTATATGGATGATATACATGTTATGGTTGTATTCTTTGCTTGTTAAACAATGTGGTTCTTAGGTATTGGATATTGAATTGGTTGGTATGAAATTTCATACGGAACGATGCAATTCATGAACCACAATGGCCTAAGTAACTAGCAAGAGAATATGTGATGATGTTCATCGAAAACAAACAAACCGTTGTTTGTATTTCTCGTTGACATCAAAGCTTGACTTCAAGATTTGTTTTAATAATTGTTATTTAAATCAGGTATTATGAGAACAAAGGTTGTTTAAATAATTACCATATTCCATATTAGATGGATGATTTACAAATCTAGTTGGAGAAATCACATCCATAAAGCTAATGCTAAAATGTCGCAAGACAAATTATTGGAAGATCACTTACGAAGTGACATCGCTGTTTAAATTATATTGGAAATAAAACATGAATAAACTCCATTTTCATGGATTTTTGGAGTCTTTGATTTGATCAAGTGATGCTTGTGAGACTTTCCTCGGGATAATTCAAAACTTCGTTCAAAGGCCAAAGAAGAACGAACGACTAAAATATTGGAATTTATACATATCGATGTATGTAGTCCATTATTTATAGTCATAAGCGATGGGTTTCAACTTCATATGCTTTCTCCGGAAATTTGAGTGAATGTTCACTTAATGAGAAAGAAGTATGAAATATTTGAAAACGTTCAAAGACTTTCAAGATGAAGTGAAAATCATTGTGACAAGAAAATAAATGGTTTATGATTTTATCATAAGGGATTTATTTGAGTTACAAGTGTAATAAGAAAATAAATGAATTATGATTTTATCATAAAGGGATTTATTTGAGTTGCAAGTTTAGCAAAACACCTAGATTTACATCTCCCGAAACACCATAGGAGTATGGAATGTTTGAGATTTGTAATGAAACCTTGTTTGACATGGTTGGATCAAAGGTTTATTCATAAAACTGCCATTATGTTTTAAAATATTAAAGCTTTAGAGACTACCGCTTTTACACTGAAAAGAGCTCCATCTTGATCCGCTGAAATGACACCATATGAGTTATGGTTTGGGGTAAAACCCAAGTTGTCATTTCTTATATTTTGGTATGCTAAACATAAGTAAGATGTTTACAACCGAAGTCGGATAAGCATGTCTTTGTAGGTTATTTCGAATAGCAATTGGGTATTCCTCCGTAACACCAAGGACAAAAGGGTTTGTCGCTTGAAATGTGAAGTTTCTTGAAAAAGGAATTTTTCACAAAAGTTAAATGGGAGGACAATAGAACTTTGATAAGGTTAACGAACCTTAGCTAAATGTGCTGAGTTGCGCAGCGCCGGAAATCGTTCCGAAGGCTGCCATAATGCTCATAGCTTATGTGCCTCAAAGGTTGTAGTCACGGAGATCTAAGTTCCTATTGAACCAAGTAGGCCGGTTAAACAATCAAATGCTAAGATTTGAGAGTAAATCATTATTGTTTGACAATGATGAACCGAATACATACAAAGAAGCGATGATGGGCCCTGACTCCGTCAAATGGCTTGAAGCCATAAAATCCGTGATACGTCCATACACGATAAATCAAGTTTTGAACTTGGAAGACCCTCCGGAAAGGTGTAAAAACCTATCGGTCGTATTTGGATCTATAAAGAAACAGACATGGATGTTTCACATCTATGAAATAGTCGACATGTCGTAAAGTATTTTATGACAATATTCAAGGAGTTGACTATGACAAGATTTGATCTTTCATAGCGATATTTAGTCTGGACGGATTAAAGTAGCAACCACTACATATAATTTGGTATATGGTAGATGAATAAACAAAACAAAGTTCTTTTAATAGAATGGTTACCTAGGACGTGTACATGACACGATCCAAAGGGTTTTGTTAATTCAAAGGATGCTAAAAAGGGGCATGCAAACTTCAATTGTTGAAGTAAGCATCGCGGAGTTGGAATCTTCACCGTGATGAAAAAGAGTTTTCATCAGGAGACGATGAAGATGCTTGCATTTGCAAGAAATTAAGTGGGAGCGCTGAGACACATTTCTAATACATTATGTGGATGACATCTTGTTGACAAAGGTTAAGAATTTCATTTCGATGAAAGACTTAGGCAAAACCCGAATATTTAGCATGAATGTCTATAGTGGATAGACTGTGACGCTAATATGGTTATGCCAAACGTACATATATGAGATATTGAAGGAGTTCAATATAGAAACAACAAGAAACGATTCTTGTCGCATGGAAAAGAATTGAATCAAGATTCAAGTGTATCGACACTTGATAAGTGAAACAAGATTCAAGTGCTTTGACACTTGATGAGTGAAATCACAAGAATGTTTTGATCAATCATACCATGATATGTACACATCCAGATATGTCCTATGCTCTAAGTGTTATGAGCATATACCAGAATGAATCGTAAAATGATCATTGGACTATAGTAAGGATATTCTTATGGTCTTTTGGAAGAACTAAGAATATATATTTGTGTAGAGGTGACAAACAATTACAAATAGTTCATTGTAAAGCGTTACATTGATACTAGTTTTGTCGCAAGATACAAATTAAGTTTATCTCAATTTAAACTATGAGTGGCACAATGAAATGGAAAGGAGTTTTCATGATGGATTTGGATGTATTCCAAAGTTAAGACATTGTGACGAATACTACAACAAAAGGCTAAGTATATGACTGCTATAGTAGCGAAGAAGGAGAATTTGTGTCAAGTAGTTTGTTATCAAACTAAGGTGTGGTTCGCAACGGGTTAACACTAAAGATATATTGTATGACAATAGTATCGACGTGTTTTAACCCCAAGTAACTAAAAGGTCTCACCGAAAGACCAAATTTATACAATGCCATCTCATTGGAGAATGAGTGATGCGTGGAGACGCAAAGATATGCAATACACACGGACCTGAAAGTGTCAGATCCGTAGATTATGTTAACCACTTGCAATTGCGTATTTGGAACACCAGAAAGCCATAGGTGTTCAATACACAAAGTTTTCAAACTAGATTATTGTCTCTAGTGCAAG
Organism: Avena insularis; assembly: GCA_023614405.1. Lineage (NCBI taxonomy): Eukaryota > Viridiplantae > Streptophyta > Magnoliopsida > Poales > Poaceae > Avena > Avena insularis. The sequence continues at coordinate 94,915,663 of CM042695.1, forward strand.
TGGGAGACTGAAGTGAATATGCCCGAGAGGCAATAATAAAGTGGTTATTATCGTATTCCTTGTTTATGATAAATGTTTATTTTAAATGCTATAATTGTATTAATACGGAAACGTTAATACATGTGTGTTTAATAAACAAAAGGTAGTTCCTAGTTATGCCTCTCTTATAAACTAGCTCGTTGATTAACAAGATGATCATAGGTTTCCTGATCATGGACATTGGATGTTGTTAATAACGAGGTCACAACATTAGTGTAATGATGTGATGAACATTCATCCGAAGTATAGCATTACGACCAAAGTCATTGAGTTTATATTGCTATAACAACTTACGAAGTGATCCTAATCCTTAGACCATGAGATCATGTCAATCACTAACACCGGAAGAGTTTCTCGATGACATCAAACGTCACACCGTAACTGGGTGATTATAAAGATGGCTTCAGAACTACTAAAGTGTTATGTTGAGACCCATGGATCGAGAGTGGAATTTTTTCATCCCGATGATGGATAGATATGCTCTGGGCCCTCTCGGTGATATCACATTGATTAGCTTGCAAGCAAGTGATTTGATCACTAGAATGTTATATCACGGGAACGAGAAAAGAGTGCATGTCGGTAACGAGATCAAACTAGGTATGGAGATACCGATGATAGAATCTCGGACATGTAATATATCGTGAAACAAAGGGATTAAGATACTAACGTAAAAGGTTCACACGATCACAGAAGTCATCGTTGAATGTGTGGGAGTCAGTATGGATATCCAGGTCCCGCTACTGATTATTGATCGGAGAAGGGTCTCGATCATGTCCGCATTATTCGCGAACCGTAGGGTGATATACTTAAGGGATACCGACACCATTCGGAGCAAATGATATGCCAGAAAAAGAAAAGGAAAGCGCGGGAATTTATTTCACTAGACACATCAAGCTTTGCTGAAATTGTTGAAACTGGTTCTGCATGTGAAATGGAATACTAGCAAGGGGTTTTATGTGAATGTTTGTTAATTAAAGTAATTAACACAATTCTGAATAAATAAATAAAAGGGTTTTATTTAAATGAGAGCTTGCATTAAATTTGGTGGAAATTTAATGCATGTGAGTGGATTTTTGAGTGGAGGCTTTTTAATGGGAGTGGAGGTTTTTCATTTTGAGTGGGAGCTCCACCCACATGAATGTGGAAGAGGTGGGGGCAGCCCCCATGGCTGGGCGCCATGCCCCTTGGGTGCCCCCCCTCTCCCCTATAAAAGGCCCCCCTCTCCTCCTCTCAAATCACACCTCCTCGCGAAGGATCTCTCTCCCCCCTTTAGAATTTCCCCATGGTCTCGGATCAGCGAGATACATGTTCCCGGTGGCTTTTTCTAGAAGGATTTGTTGCTTCCGCTACTTCGCTGGAGCGAGGGCGCGGAGGTTGTCGGGGTACCCGTACGTGTGTGCGATCACGGATGCACCACTGCTTTGAGGTGCTGGACTTGATCGTGCTGGACCGGCTGGACCAGACGGACTTCATCATGATCTTGAGATCGGCAAGCGTTTGTCTACATCATCCACGAGTACAACCTCGTTAACGCTATTCGGTCTTCGAGGGTATGTATTCTATGGATGTATATCCACCCGTTGCTTGTATCTAGTGGATAGATCTTGGTACTTAGATGTTCCCATCGTAGGAATTTTTTTGTTTTCTATGCTGCGAACCCTACAAATCTTGCTTGTAAGCTTGTATGTACTATAATTTCTGCTGCTATAATGTGTTTGGTTGTCCATGTACTGATTCTGCTGCTGGTTCACACCTTGTCATCAAATGCTTCAATATAGAAATTTCTTGTTAATCTACTGGTTTATATTTTCAATATAGAAATTTCTTGTTAATCTACTAGATTTAATGAAACTAAAACCTGATAAGATACATTGGCTGTTTGAGTTGTCTTGCTCCCATATGCATTTCAACCATCCATCTAATGCATATTTTCTTATCCATGTAAAGAAGCGCCCCTCACTGAACTTGAGAAGATTAGGGCTAGGACAATGATGAGGAACAACCGTGTCTTCCAATCTCTTGGCATCTCCCGGATAGCCTCAATGATTAGAAACTCAAATGGTAGTGCAATAGTAGCTGAGGACTCCTCCGCATCTGCCATAACACAAGGCGAGAGCTCGGACTACAATCCTAGAGATGAAGATATTATTGAGGAAGAAGTTGACGATACTGTAGTGGACAAGATTGTAAAGGTGCAAATTCTAACTTGTTTGGAGGGGTTTATTTGTTTCTGTGTGTTTTTCCTTGTTTTCCTTCATTCTATGCTTACATTGTTTTATTTCTGATCTGTGGTCTAATGCTGTTCATGCGAGGTCCCGAAGGTTCCTAGGAGGAGGAAGAAGTGTGCTAAGAGAAAGAGAAAGAGTACAAGTAGCCTAGATACAGCTACAACAATGGCTCCAGGAAGGGTATTTGCGGTACCACCAGGAAGATCAGATAAGTTGATGTGTCTTGATGAACTTGCTACTGCTAGAGTCACAAGGCAGAAAGCGAAGGCGGTTGATGTAGCCAATGAAGGAGGCCTGCTTCGCAAGGATGGTGGAAGCTCAATGCAATGGGATGATGGGTCTATGTCCATGGATGAAGGAAGTACCGTCCGTATGGACCTCAACCCTGTTGCGCCTATGGTGGACAGAAATGATGAATTCGATTCCAAACCTGAGCATCCTATGGGTGATGAAGGCAAGTATGAAATAGTAGTAGCACAAATCCTTTACTAGTCAATTACTTCACATTATTGCTGGGCATGGATGTCAGTATTTCCAAACTAAACAAGCGCCCAAATCTGTTTTCTGTAATTTATTTGCACATCTGATTATAAATATATTTATTTGCACATATCTGATCTGATCTATAGCTTCTATTTCTACTACTGTAGCTTGATAAGCTTCTAGTATAGATAAGCATGCTTGCTGCAATTATTGTACTGATAGATATTGTACTGCTATTGTATTTGCTTGCTTCTATTTCAGGCTGTAGCTTTTATTGTACTGCTATTTTACTGCTATTTGGAAAGCTTGCTATAATTTTTTACTGCTGTAGCTTCTATTTCTACTGATATTGTACTGCTTGCTTCTATTTCAGGCACATTACTTGTGGTAGTCAGCCGCAAGAGAAAAGGCACAGTCCTGGAAAAGATGACCAAGGTTCTGGGAAGCAAAGTGAGGATTGAAATTGATGAAGGGATGAAACGCCCCGAGAGGCCCATGCTAGCTGCAAAGTTTGCATCAGAAGGTGGGATGATTGCAAGAAGCCATACACCGATTCTTCCACACTTCAAGGAATACAAAAAGGACAAGACTATGGTGAAAGACTATATAGGAAAAGTTGCTGTAAGCTCATGAGTCCTTACCTGAATGTGTTTTTTCTACTATTTTTTGTCATTTGGTTACTTATCTTATCGTTGCTTTATTTGCTGCATTTGTAGGCAAATTTTGAGATGGACACTGATGCAAAAGAAGTTAAGGTAGCCTGCACTGATATCTTGAAGAATGTTTCAAAGCAAAGACGACATTTGGTCAAGAAGAAGTTTTTCGATCAAGTACCAGCAACTGATCTCAGCATCAAGTCCCCGGTTTCATACATCTCTGATGAGGAATGGCAAGCGCTGCTCAAGCTATGGATAAACCCGAAACACATGGTATTCTGCATTGCTTGAGCTTTACATTCTGTAATTACCATGTACTGTAGTTTTATATGCTGTCAACTACTGTTTTTTGAAGTTTGAATGTTGAAGGAACAAAATAGTAGCTTTTTAGATGTTGTCAAGTAAACATATATTGGATGAACAAAGCAACTGTTTTATTTACATGCTTTCAACAAGTCAAGTGAACTACTTTATTTTATTTGATGCTGTATGTGATAGGATACATGCTCATTTTGTTGATTGATATGATACATAATCTGGTTAAGTCTCGTGAAGTAGTTTATATTCTAGTATACAGATTGTTGGAAATGTTCTTATAAAAATGCTCTCATATGTAGGACACGTGCCAAAAGAACAGGACCAATCGAGGACTAGTCAAGTTTTAGCAGAAGACCGGTTCACGGTGCTATCTAGCTCATCTGTATGCAGCTGTAAGATACTCTTACATTTTTATTTAGGCATAATTAACTTGTGTCCTTATAAGACTGTGTCCTTATTAATGTTGGAAATCATTTCAAAGGGAGGAACGTCAGGGTGAAGAGCTTAATGCCATTGACATGTTTAAGGTCACCCACAACAACAAGAACGCTAATTTCTCTGTCGTAGTTCAAGATGCTATAGTGAGTCACTCCTTTCCTGGTTGTGATTAAATTTGTGTGTGAGATTGTTTAGTTATGCCTAGGTTTATTTAATGGTCTACTTGATAATATTATTAATGTTGGAAATGGTCTATAGTTGTTTGGTAAGCATGTTATTCTTCATTTCTTACCAGAAGGTTGCTCTCCAAGTATGTTGTAGTTTTAGTCTACTTTAAGAACTTATAATACTATCCATTTCATATTTCTTTGCTTCTGCTCCTAGTGGATTACCTTATTTTTTTGCGATTCTGCTCCTACTGTTTGTGCTCATGCTAATGTTTCCTAACATCTTTGAGCAACTGATTCCAAATGGCAGAGCAAAATGGAAGCTGAGATGGCTAAGCCGGTACCAAAAGGTGAAGAGGCAAAGTCTGCTGTGGAGGTGGTTGCCCAAGTTCTCACCAATGAGGCACTGTCAAGCACATTCCTGAAGAATGTTGGCCTCCAGACGGGCTCCAAGAACAAGATGAATAGTTCACATGTGGCCGTATCCACTCCTGTCTGTGACCTGCAAGAGAAGTTGCAGAAGTCGTAGCAGCGAAGTGAAGAGATGTCTGAAGAATTGGCTGCAATCAAGAAGGCCGCGCAAGAGGCAGAAGCTGCACAAGCTCAACGGGATAAGGAGTACCAGGTGCTGGTCAAGAGGGCGCAGGAGCATGAGGAGAAGCTTGCTCACATGATGGCTTTATTTGGAGCCAAAAACACATGATGGCTTTAGTTGGTCAATGGGTATCTTACTGGGCGATGGGTATCTTATTACTATTTTTTTGGCGATGAGCATCTTGTTGTTATTTGAGTACCTTGTTGTGAGTATCTTGCTATCGTTTTGGATGTGAACCTGATGTACCTGATGACTGTGAACCTGATGCTACATGATGATGGTTGGCTGTGAACCTGATGTTACTTGAAATGATACCTGATGACTGTGAACCTGATGTTACTTGAAATGATGCCTGATGCTACATGATGTTAATTTAGTGTTTGAAATGCTACATGATGTATTGAAATGTTGGTTTTGAATTTCAAATGTTGATTTCCTGTCTATTTAGTTTGTGCCGAATGAAATAGTGGCCTTAGTAAACAGGCCACAGCCCAAAGTAATGAAATGGCCATAGACAAATAATTTGGACTGGAATAAAAGGCCTTGGCCCAGAAGAAAGTGTAAATGGACATTTCTTTTTCAGAAAAAACTGAAATATAAGCTAATAGACTGAGTAAGGCCATGTCCCAAATGTAATCCCGACACTGAAAAGGCAAGTAGCCCTAATATAGAGAGCCCTAAAAATGCTAAGTTTGTCCCAATAACTCGAAAAAAATACAAGAATAATAATTCATAATGGACCAAATTAATGGGCTGGCCCATATAACAATCAGTATGGACTGGGCTAAATTCACGTTAAGACGTTTTCATTTCGTCACAAAGTTCTGCCACGTCGGACCGTCCACGTGGCGTGGGCTGGTTGCACATGACGATTTTGGAACGTCATAGAGGTTATGACGATCTCAAATCGTCATAGTATATTATGACGATTTCAACGCCCAGCTTTCGACGATCTCAAAATCGTCATAGAATCATCATAAACGGACTATTGTGACGATTTTGTGACGAAAATAGAGGGTCATATAATGCCAGATTCCTTGTAGTGTATGGACTTTGATGGACTTACCGGATGGCCGGAAGGCTGTTGAGAACAAATGGATTTTCAAGAAGAAAATAGATGCTGATGGTAATGGTACTGTCTATAAAGCCCGACTTGTCGCAAAAGGGTTTCGACAAATTTAAGGAGTTGACTACGATGAGACTTTCTCACCAGTAGCAAAGCTAAAGTCTGTGAGGATTTTGTTAGCAATCGCTGCATATTATGATTATGAGATATGGTAGATGGATGTCAAAATGGCGTTCCTCAATGGAGACATTGATGAAGAGTTGTATATGGTACAACTCAAAGGTTTTGTCGATCCTAAAGTTGCTAACAAGGTATGCAAATTATCGTGGTATTGCATGGCAGATGCTACTGGGGGTAGCTTACGTAGAGGGAGCAAGGCGATGTAGGAGAATCCGGGAGCGAGATTGGCACACGATGTACCCAGGTTCACGTCCCCTCGATGGAGGATCGCTACGTCCTGCTGTCAATCCAGTATATGATCATAGATTGGTTTACAATGGAGCCGCTGTAGGCGGAGGGAGAGATTAGATCTAATGAGATGTGGGTGAAGGTGCAATATGACATGGGAGAGCATGCCTCGTGGGGGTGCCCCTAGTGGCTTTATATATGCAGCCAGTTAGGGTTTACAAGTGCTAGTGGGCTTTTTATACAAGTCGCCGTCTTGGGCCTCTAGTCGCAGCCACTCGTCTGGGTCTAGTATGCACCAGCCGCCGTATCCAGCGAGTCGACCCGCTCTGCATTTAGCGATCCAGCTGGCGATTCCTCCTCAGTAGTCCCCGATTGGTATCCCCCCATCAGTAGTCCCCGAGCGCGTTGGCGATTCGATGCGGGCTTGAGGCAGTGCGTGGAGAGTCTTGACGATGGGTCGTAGCGAATCGGCGACGAGCTCCTGAACAAAGAAAAGGACCGTGAAGCGGGAGGCGGTCGGCGTGAGCCAGTCGGTGATGGCCAGTTGGCGAAAGATGCAGGATGTCGGTGAATCCACCATTTGCAGCGAGAACGTGGAGCGTGCCGAGTCCCCGAGCGCGCCGAGTTGCGAGGTTGGGCGACCGGCGAGTGGCGCTGTCTGTAGCGCACCGAGTGGAGAGGTTGGGCGACCGGCGTGTGGAGCTGTTTGTAGTGCGCCGAGTACCCGAGCGCGTTAATCTGTGCGAAGTCCATGATGGAGAGTCCCCGAGCGCGTTGAGCTGGGGCGAGTGTCCAGCGGCGAAGTCCCGGCGTGTCGATACGTGAGGCGAGTGTCCGTGGCGGCGAGTCCGGCGTGGAAATGCTGTGGCGAGTCGCGTTGGCGAGTCCTGGCGTGTCGAGTCTGCGGCGAAGTCCTTGATGGCGAAGTCGGCGTGTTCAGTCGCAAAGCGAGTCGCGATGGCGAAGTCTGGCGTGTTAATCTGTGGCGAGTCGCGTGGCGAAGTCCCCGAGCGCGTTAATACGTGAGGGCGAGTCCGATGGCGAGTCCCCAAACATGTCGAGTCTGTGGCGAGTCCATGATGGCGAGTCCCGAGTGTGTTAATCTGCGAGGGTGAGTCCGTGGTGGCGAGTCCCCGAGCGTCTTGCTCTGTGGCGAGTCCGCGAGGCGAAGTCCCAAGCGCGTTAATCTGTGACGAAGTTCATGGCGAGTCCCGAGCGTGTTAATCTGTGAGAAGTCCGTGGCGAAGTCCCAGCGCGTTAATCTGTGACGAGTGTCGCAATGGCGAGTCCCGAGCATGGAAATGCGAGAGAGTCCACAGTGGCGAGTCGACGGCGAGCAGCGGTCGCGGAACCCGCAGCGTACGCAGCATGCCTAGGTGTAGTCCCCGAGGCTCGTGTTGGCTTGTAGAGGCGACTTGAGGCTCTTTAGAGATGCATATTCTGAAAATAGTAGTGGTTGCTGCCGAGCATGGCGAGTGGCGAGGTCGAGCGAGTCCGTAAGGGGAGAGTCCCCGAGCGTGGCGAGTGCGTGATGATTGCGAGTCCACGAGGGAAGAGTCCACGAGTGTGGCGAGTCCGCGATGATTGCGAGTCTGCGATGATGTTGATTGCGCTGTTTTGTTAGCGAGTCTCTCGTCTTGGCCCGGGGGGCCAGCCGCATGGCGACTCCAAAGATGGCTCTCGACTTGGCATTCTTCCTGGACGATCCGAGGATCGGTTTGCGAGTCCTCGTCCGCATTACTTGGCCATGCGAGTCGCGCTATCTAAGGTTGAGGAGGACATGGTGCTGTTTGTGTAGCACTGCCATTTATCTTGGCCCGGAAGGCCAGTCAAGCAAGGCGACTCCAATGATGGCTCTCGGTTAGCGTTTTTCATGGACGAACCGAGGCTCGGTTTACGACTCTTCGTCCGCACTACTTGGCCATTGCGAGTCGCTCTTTCAAAGGTTGACAAAGGCGCATTGATTTTTCCCGGGGGAAGAGACGCCCAGTGGTGAGTCCATGCAGCGTGGCATGCGACCCTCTTTGGCAACTCGGACGATGAAGGTCCCTTAGTAGGCACGGCGTACGCATCTGACGTAGCGGACATGGTTGCACGGTGTTTAGCCGGAGAAAGTCGATGCGGCAGACACGGGGTCGACGCGGCGGACGTATGGTCGCGCTATGGCGAAGTCGACGCGGCGGACACGGGGTCGACGCGGCGGACAGAGGTCGCGCTATGGCGATGTTGGCGCGGCAGGCGAGTCTGCAACGGTGGGCGCCAACTGTCGTGGTATTGCACGGTCCATTTATGGATTGAAGCAAGCATCCCGAAGTTGGAATCAATATTTTGATAAGGTAATCAAAAGTTTTGGATTTATACAAAGTTATGGAGAAGTTTGTATTTACAAGAAAGTAAGTGCGAGCTCTGTAGCATTATTAATACTATATGTAGACGACATATTGTTGATTGGGAATGATGTAGACCTTCTTAATAGTGTCAGGGATTATTTGAATAATAGTTTTTCAATGAAAGATCTTGGCGAAGCAGCTTACATATTAGGCATAAAGATTTATAGAGATAGATCAAGGCGCCTAATATCATTGTCATAGAGTACATATTTGGACAAAGTTCTAAAGAGGTTTGGAATGGAAGATAGCAAGAAAGGGTTCTTGCCATGTTGCCCAATATGACCTTGAGTAAAACTCAAAGTCCTACGACGGCAGAAGATAGAGAAAGGATGAGTAAGACTCTCTATGCCTTAGCCATAGGATCTCTTATGTATGCGATGCTATGTACTAGACCCGACATTGCATATGCTGTTAGTTTGACTAGCAGATATCAAAGTGATCCAGGAGTGGATCATTGGACAGCGGTCAAAAACATCCTTAAGTACTTGAGAAGAACTAAGGATATGGTTCTTTCTTATGGAGGTAATGAACAACTCGTTGTTAATGGTTACACCGATGCTAGTTGGAACACCGATCCGGATGATTCTAAATCTCAATCTGGACATGTATTTACTTTGAATGGTGCAGCAGTTAGCTGGAGGAGTGCAAAGCAAAGCGTTGTGGCGAGATCTTCAACTGAATCGGAATACATAGCTGCTTCGGAGGCTTCACAAGAGGCGTTATGGATGAAGGAGTTCATTACATAGCTTGGTGTGGTTCCAAGTGCTCTGGACCCAATGTCTATCTATTGTGATAACATGGGCGCCATAGCCAATGCGTAAGAACCAAGGTCACACAAGAAGCTGAAGCACATCAAGCTACGTTTTCATGCTATTCGAGAGCATGTCCAAGATGGTGACATAAAGATTTGTAAAGTACACACAGATCTGAATGTGGCGGATCCGTTGACTAAACCTCTCCCGAGGTCAAAACATGACCAGCACCAAACCGCCATGGGTGTTCGGTATATTACCATGTAATCTAGATTAGTTGACTCTAGTGCAAGTGGGAGACTGTTGGAGATATGCCCTAGAGGCAATAATAAAAGTAGTTATTATTATATCTTTGTGTTTATGATAAATATTTGCATTCATGCTATAATAGTATTAACCGGAAACATTAATACTTGTGTGATTTGTAAACTAAATTAGAGTCCCTGGTAAAGCCTCTTTATAATACTAGCTTGTTGGTTACTAGATGATCGTGGTTTCTCGATCATGAACATTGAGATGTTATTAACAACAAGATCATATCATTAGGAGAATGGTATGATGGACATACTCCTATAGATAAGCGTAGCATAAAGATCAAGTCATTTCAATAGTTCGTTTGCTATAAGCTTTCTGATACATAGTAACCTAATTCCTTCGACCATGAGATCATGATAATCACCATCACCGGAAGGATGCTTTGATGACATCAAACACCACACCGTAACTGGGTGGCTATAAAGGTGGCATTGAGTGTTCGGAAAGTATGTGTTGAGGCTCATGGATCAAGAGTGGGATTTGTCCATCCATATGACAGATAGATATACTCTGGGCCCTTTCGGTGGAATGTCATCCAATTAGCTTGCAATCATGTGACTGGCTCAGAAGGGATCACATATCACGGGAACGAGAAAAGAGTACTTATTGGTAACGAGGTTGAACTAGGTATGCAGAGATACCGACGATCAAACCTCGGATGAGTAAACTATTGCGAGACAAAGGGAAATTGGTATCGTATGTAAGTGGTTCATTCGATCGCAAAGTAATCATAGAAATATGTGGGATCCATATGAATTTCCAAATTCCTCTATTGTTTATTGATCGGAGAAGTGTCTCGATCATGTCCACATAATTCATGAACCATAGGGAGACACACTTAAGGATTCGATGTTGTTTAGTAGATATGGAATGTAAATAGGGGGACCGAATGTTGTTCGGAGTCTCGGATGGGATCCGGGATATCATGTGGAGATCCGGAATGGTCCGGATAATAAGATTCATATAAGGAAAGTCCGATTCTGGAGTTCGGGAATGATTTCGATGTTTTCATCGGAGAGGTTCTAGAAGGGTCTAGAAGGTTCAACGGGCCGGAAGGGGAATGGTTCATGAATGTTTCATGGTTAAGTGGAATGATTGGATCATGTCCTAGGTCACTTGGTTGGGCATTTGCAAGAGAGGAATTGAGCTCCAAATTGCAAGTCAAAAGGCAGGTTTGAAAAGTCAAACTCGAACAATGGTTTCCTAGTGGAAGAAGGAAAGAGTCCTTTCTCTCCAACTTGGATAGGGATTTGGGGAAGGATTCAAACTCCCCTCTCCCAAGCTGCCCTCCCTCTTATAAATAGAGGGGAGGGGCTTCCCAAAGAGATCACAACCAGCCCTCCCCACCTTGCACCACCGCCAAGCCTGTCGCCACCGCTTGTCATAAATCACCGGCCACAATCACATCGTCACTTCTTAGCACGTCGACTACACCTCCTACTATTCGGCCCTCTAAATCTAGATCGCTGGAAACCCTAGATCCACCATAACCTGCTCCGGCTTAGGCGAAGCCCTGCAGAATTTTTCCGCTACTTTCGACACCACGTCGTCGTGCTGCCGGAATCGCGAGGGGGGGGACTACAACCTATGCTGCCTGCTGGAACAAGGGAGAGGAAGGTCTTTATAGAGTACCCAACGTGTGACCGACTACGGAAGCGCTGCCGGAACGCAGCGCCGGAAGGATCGTCTACGCGATCTTGAGATCGACAAGTGTACAACTACATCACCCACGAGAATCTGCTCTCATTAACCGCTTTGGAATCTTCGAGGGTGAGTACTCTAATTGACTCGTTGCTACAATCTAGTAGATAGATCTTGGCTTGTTTGTGTGCATGCGGTAGAATTTTTTTGTTTTCCATGCTACGAACCCCTACATTGTTATGCATTCTCAATCTGTCAATTTCCCCGCTATAATTTGTTCACCCAGCATGTTACTAATCTTATGGAGAACACCTCTAGTGAACTGTGGACCCCGGTCCAATCCTTCCTATTGATATACCATCTACTGTTTACCGTTTACTATTTACTTTCCGCAATTACCACAAGCAACTACTATCTTCCATACTATATGTTTAATCCTTTGTTTTCAGCAAACCGGTGATATTGACAACCTCACTGTAAGTTGGGGCAAAGTATTGTGGTTGTGTTGTGCAGGTTCCGGGTTTATAGTAACACCGTGGGAGTTGTTTCCTTTCTCCTAATGGTTCGATAACCTTGGTTTCATAACTAAGGTAAACTTGCTGATGTGCTCGTCATACCTTCCTATTGGGGTTCCCAACGAGCTCTACATCATTTGAGCCATCAAGCACTTTTCTGGCGCCGTTGCCGGGGAGATAAGGACAACTTCAATCTCTTCCTCCCCGTCAAGTCACTTTTCTGGGAGAAAGAAGATTTCTGCAAGGGGAGTCTCTCACAACCAATCTCTTTACATTGTTTTTGCTTTGCTCTGTTTTGCTTGTTTCTTTTCATCAAAAACACAAAAAAAATAGTTGTACTGGTTTGTTTCTTTTTATCAAAAAACACACAAAAAAATTAGTTCATACTTTAGTTTTTATTTCGGTTGGCTTGCTTTAGTATTGCAAAATGACTACTCTTGAAAACACTAAGTTGTGTGACTTCACTAGCACAAACAACAATGATTTCATGTGCACACTGATACGTCCAATTTGCATCACCATTCTATATCATAATTTGCCTCTATTCATTGATATATTTCTTATTAAGAGGTGTTACTTATGTCTTTTCAACTGTTTTTGCATGTTGGATGATTCTTGGAGGATGAACTACCGGAGTCAGGATTCTGATGGAAAAAGAGGTGTTTTCATGCAATTTCGCAAAGATCATAAAAATACCAGAAAAGTTATGGAAAATCATATTTTCCCAGAGGACGAAGGAAGCCAGAAGGGGAGGCGAAGATGGGCCACAGGGGGCCCACACCCCCCTAGGCGTGGGCCACCCCTAGGCCACGCCTGTAGGGGATGTGGCCCACCTGGCCGGCCTCTGACTCCGCCCTCTCGCCTCTATCTTCTCCTTGAAACCCTAAAACATAGGAGAGCGACCACAGAAAGATTTTGCCGCCTATGCGGGGCGGAAAACACCGAGAGAGAAAGAGCTCTCCGGTAGATAGATTTCTGCCGGGGAAATTCCTTCTTGGAGAGGGGAGATCATCGCCATCAACACCATCAAGCTAGACTTCATAGGGATCATCATCATCATCCACACCATCATCTCCACCAGCACCATCATCACCACTCCATCCCGCTGTAACAATTGTGTTGAATACTTGCATAGTTCTTCGGGGAAACATTCCCGGTGTTGATTACTATTGTAGTTGATTCTTGTGAGTGGAACCATTGGATTATTGTTTATGTTCAGATTGTTATCCATTACCATATCATCTTTGATCTTGATCCATATGATGTCTTGTGAGTAGTTCGTCTAATTCTTGAGTACATGGGAGAATTCATGTTGTTAGTAGTGGATTTGTGTTGAGATATTATTCAATGGTTTAGTATTTAAGTTGTGGTGCTATTCTTCTAGTGGTGTCATGTGAACGTCGACTACATGATACTTCACCATTTATGGGCCTAGGGGAATGCATTGTGTATTTGGCTACTAATTGTGGGGTTGCGTGAGTGATAAACCTTTTAGGACAAAGATTGCACAAGGGAGCGTAGGATCTCAGAGTTTAAGGTTGTGGTTAGGTTTATATCTTAATTGCTTTCCTGTAGTTGCGGATGCTTGCAGGGGTTTAATCACAAGTATGTATTAGTCCAAGTAAGGTCGGTACATTAGCATAGATTCACCCACACAACACTTACAACACTAAAGAAGACTACGCAGCTATTTGAAGAGAAAGCACTTGACAGTATTCCCATGTGTCCTCGAGAATGTTTGGTCCTTATAAGTATTTCCACCGGCTTGTCCTTTGCTATGAAAGGATTGGGCTACTTGCTGCAGTTGTCCGTTGTCTTTATTACTTGCACTTTGTTTCTTTGCTTTATCAGAAAACCCCTAAAAATCAGTTTGCTAAGTATTTACAGAGATTTCCTGCTCCATACCACTAGTCAACACCTTCTGCTCCTCGTTGGGATTGACACTCCTATTTATCGAAAGTACTACAATACACCTCCTATACTTGTGGGTCATCAAGACTATTTTCTGGCACCGTTGTTGGGGAGTGAAGCGCTATTGAAGAGTTGAACTGGTAAAGGAAACTTCTACTGTGAGTATTGTTTTTATTTCTGTTTGTTACTTTGTTTCCAATATGGATAACCCACTTGGTTTTCTGTTTGGGAAAACTACTACCACTGTTAGGGTAGTAGATGAACCACCACCTGTTGAGATAGATCTTTTTAAGATACCTACAAGTATTGTTGATCATGTTATGGATAATTATTATTTAGGGGATGGAACTGTCCACCCTGGTGATCATTTGCTTTTTATCCATGAATTATGTGGGTTGTTTAAGTGTGCAGGTATCACAACTGAACAGGTGAAGAAGAAGTTACTCTCTATATCCTTGAAAGGGAGAGCTGAAGAATGGTATAAGCTGCTGAAGAATGGGCAATCCATGGAATGGGAGGAAATAGTACCTCTCTTTTATTCTAAATTTTATCCTCCCAGTAAGATTCACAAGGATAGGAATCTGATATATAACTTTTGGCCTCGTGATGGAGAGAGTACAACTCAAGCTTGGGGGAGATTGAAGTTACTAATGCTTAAATGTCCTATTCATGAACTCCCTAACAATATTATTATCAATAACTTTTATGCTAGGCTTTCTCTTCATGATAAAGATTTACTAGATGCTTCTTGTGCTGGATCATTCACACGTATGAAGGAAGAAGCTAAATGGGATCTCCTAGACCGTATTCAAGAGAACACTGAAGCTTGGGAGAATGACAAAGGAAGAAAGTCACGTATAAATTATGATTATGAATGCATAAAATCTTTTATGGGAACTGATGACTTCCGTGATACTAGTAATGAGTTTGGTCTTGACTCCCAAAGTATTGACAATTCTTTTAAAGCCTTTGCCTCTTACATAGAAATTCCCCAAAAGAAGTGGAATAAGTACCATGCACCTTATAAAGATGTTGTTAGTCATGTTCCTGTTAGAAGCACTGAAGTTTGTACTGTTGATCATATTTTGCCTGAACCTTATGTTGAGAAAATACCTTTCCCAGCTAAGGTAAAGGAGTATTCTATGATGATTAGTGTGAATAACAAAGGTACAAAGAAAACTGTGGAACCTGATGAGCAAATGAATACTGAACATGTGGTAGCTATTGTTAAAGATCTTGCCACTAGATATATAGAGGATGAGCACATTGTCTTCTATGAAGATGCTTATAATATTATTTCTCATCCTAGTAAAGCTAGAAAAGCTAGTGTCCCTGTGCTTTCTGTGAGAATTGGTGATCATTTCTATTATGGTTTATGTGATATTGGTGCTAGCTCTAGTGATATTCCTTATGACCTTTACAGGTAAATTATGCATGGAATTGGTCCTTGTGATCTTGAAGACATTGATGTGGTTATTCACCTTGCTAATAAGGAAACCATTTGCCCTATTGGTATTGTAAGATATGTGGAAGTCCTCTGCGGTAAGATTAAGTATACTGCTGATTTTCTAGTGCTTAATTCAGCAGCTAGCAAAACTTGTCCTATCATTTTTGGTAGACCTTTCTTGAACTGTAACATCCCTAAATCATGATTTCAAAGATTGCATATCATTCATGCATGCATATAGTTTTGAGATCAATTTCAAACCAATTTCAAGAAAACAGAAGCACATAGTGCTATCATTTTATGTGAGCAAACTTAAATCAAATGGCCATCCCCATTTGAGAGCTTAAGTGTTTTAAACCAAGTTTGTTTGCTTCCTTGTTGATTGTATTGAGTGTGGAATTTGAACAAAATTATACAAAATAAAAAATGGTTCACAACTATTTTCAAAACATTTTCAAATTAAGTGTTATAGCACTGTTTATTTTGTTTATTCAAAAGGACCAAGCTTGAACAGAGAGACCACATGTTTCTATGCCCAGAATTATGAATGTTGCACCCTACAAAATTCCTGAAAAGATTTGATTTCAATTTGAGTTTGAAATCATTCCAGAAAATCAAATCAGAAATAGAAAAGGAATAAAGAAAAAGAAAAGGGCCGGCGCCAGACTTTGGGCCCAACAGTGAAACCAGCCCAGCTAGCCACCCGGGTCCCCTCTCTCTCTCTCTCTCTCACGCGCAGATGCACCCATAGAGCCGCAGACGCCTGGACCCCACTCCCCCTCTGTTCTATTCGCTGACAAGCGGGCCCTCTCCACGTCGACTCCTTCTTCCCCAAATCGCGCCCGCAGACCACATCGCCGCTGCCGTTTATGCCTGTAATGGCGCGGCGTAATTAGCCTTGATACCGCGAGTGTTTCCTGTCGCGCTTCGGCCTATTTAAACCACACCCCAGCGCGGTCATTTCCCCCCACGCTGCACTCTCTTCTCGCCACCAGGCTGCCCCTAATTCGTGTTGCACCACCGCAGCCAGAACTAACTCCGGCGAGGTATTCCGGTAAGGCCCTGTCGCCCCTTGCTGCCTAAACTTGCTAGTACAATCTCCGCGACCATGCGCACCTCCTGACGCCTCTGATGCATGCTAGGAACATCCAGAGCCTCGGCAACGTCGGCGACCACACGAGACAGACGACGCCATCAACTCCGGCGATCAATTGCGGTAAGCTTCGAGCGCCCCTTGCCCCCTCTTGCATACGAGGTTGTTCGCCACTGTCTTGCGTGCCTCCTAAACCATCTGGTTCGTGCTAGGGCGACGCGGAACCTCGGCAACGACTTCGACAGCAACCACCTGACGCCGTGCACGACTCCGACGAGCTCCAGCAGCCCATACCGTGCGCCCCTTGCCAAGCCACCACCACGTTGAGCTTCACCTCATCACTACGGTTCTGGTAAGCATCCTCTCCCCTCCCCGGGCGACCTAGAACGCCAGCGCCGCCACTGACAGACGCGCCGCCGCCAGTCGCCGCCGCTAGCGCCGCTAGGCTATGGTCAGAGCAACGGTAGCCGTTAGATCTGTATCATAAGGACCAGATTAGATCTGAGCGAAACGTTTTTTTTGAATCTGGCGCGTTGGATCTGACTTGATCTGACGGCGCGGAAGGGTGATCCTGAGTGAAACGGTATCGGCCAATAGGATAGCGTCGCGTGTCTAGGGTTTGGTTTAAAAACAGAATTTGAAATCTGATTTATATCCAAATTTGATTTAGCTATAACTTTTGATTCCCATGTTAGATTTTGGCAAATTTTGTACCATTGGAATCAGGAGAGCAAGCCCTTTTCATTTATGCAATGTGTTTAAATTTTTGCTTCTGTTAAAATAGTTTTATTTGCAGAAACATGTGTAGGGCTTATTTGAGCATATGAAATGTTTAGGAAATTGTTTTTAGTGTCAAATAAACTTGGTTTGGAAAGTTTTTGACTTGTTCAAGATTCAGTACTATGCACTTGCTTGGTTGAGTTTTAAAAATCATCACTTAGCATTTTGCATGCATGCATATGTTTTTTTTGTTTGTTTGTATATGTTGTGTGTAATTTGTTGCTACCATTCTTTGTGTAGACTTTGGTGCTAGTGATTGTGATTGTGAAGAGTGCTACTCTCCCAACTACCAAGGCAAGTGGTACTTCATGAATATTTCTATCCCTATATTTTATACTAAGCATTAGAAATATTTTGCTAAGTCTTGCATGTTATTATTTTTGCCTATATGCCATGTTGGGAAATCCTAAGTAGTTGTAGAATTGCTAGGAAATTTCTAAGTTAAGTTACTACCTATGCCATGCTTATCCTAGCTAGTAGAAAACAAGGGTTGGTGAATTATACATGCTATGATGAAAATATTTCTAAGTCTTTGGACTTGTTTTACCTAATAAAACAACTAAGTAAATGAATCACCTGGGTGGAAAGGGACTTGTTTGGTGGTTTTTGGTTGAGTGGTTACACAAGGCCCATGGCTATGGTTTACCTTGTGTATCTCACTTGTGGTAAGCCACCCAGGGACAAAGAGATTTTAGAGGCCAAGTGTTGAGAAGCTTCTAGTGCAGCCACTTGGCAATATGGGCTCTGCCTGGATCACATAAGTTGCTAGAACTTAGCCATTTGGACAGTTGGTGGTAGTGGGAATGATAGGTTGGAGCGCGTCCATTTGGTCTAAGGAAAGGCTTCTGAAAGGTCCTGTCTTCGGAAACCAAGTCTGGTGGGGAAAGTGCACAACCTCTGCAGATGGAAAATCTAAGTACTTAGCCAAGTCCATGGCAATGGACAACTTGAGCATCAAGGCATGGAAGCTATCAAGAATCTCATCATTCCAACTTCTAAGTAAAAACTTGTGGGTGAACAAGGGTGAAGGACCTCAATGTCTATTGGTGGTTCCTTGGGAAAAGTTTTGACAAAGAAAAACTTAGTGATTTCAACTAATAGGCAAAACCTATTTTAAGAAAAGCAAGCCAAGCTACACTTAGCCAAATTTGCATATAGTATCTAGTCCACTTAAAATATACTAAGGTATCACTTGCCAATACTATTCCAAAGTATTGACCCACTGTGGATGTAACTTGTGATGTTGCAGGTTACTCTGATGAGGATTAGGTGTCATGAGTCTACACTCAACATGTTTGCCTGTGGCACATGAAGATGAAGACTTATATTTATTTACTTATTCAGACTCTTGTATTAGGCCTGTGGCCTTTGAGTTGTAAAGACTATGTTTATCTCTGGAATGGATGTAATAAATGACCTGTGTATCTGTGTACTTCATCTTGAACTATGGATGCTAGCATTGATCCAGGGACTAGCATTGCAATCACAGGGATCCTTTTACTTTACAAAAGAGGGATCTTACAGATGGTATCAGAGCACTGTGTTGCCTGTAGGATTATGACCCTAGGATTGGAAACCACTAAGGAAAAAAATTTAACTTCTACACTTGTCTATTCTTCTCGTAAACTTTTCTAATCTTATCTCTCATCTCTATTTGTAGATGAACTCCATCAACGAAGCCGTGAGGAAAGGACCACTCATGACAATGACTTTGGAGTGTGAGACAGAATTCCCCAAGGCTCTCAAGGACCTCATGGTTGCACTAGAGATACAAGGTGCAGCTGTGTACAAAGGTTTTCCAGTGATGGATGAAGGAGTGGAATACTGGTGGGTGCAACTTCACTTGTATAAAAACAAGGAAGACAACCATCAGGAAAAAGGATTCTGCATGTTCACCAATTCAGTGGTGCACCCTACATTCTTTGAATCAGCAAGGGATGCAGCTTGGAAGACCATCAAAGAACTTGGTGATAGAATCAAGTGCAGAATGCTCAACCTCCAAAATGATCTAAGGAAAGAGAAGGAACATACCCAAGAGTTGGAAGCTACCAACCAAACCTTAAGAGGAGACATTATAGACTTGGTGATGGAGTCATGTGAGCAAGATAGGCTGATTGCTTCTAGAAACATTGTGTTAGCCAACAGATCCAGTGAGATAGGATTGTAAACGTACTTCGTTAGTTGGACCACCACCTATCACCTTATTTTCCAAAAATGTTGCTTTAAAATAAGATTGAACCTTGGTTGTTGTAATGGCTTCATGTATGCATGACTTGTGTGTTTTGCTTCCCAAGGATATGTATGTGTTGTTTTGTCTTTTGTTTTATCACGGTTTGTGTTGTTCTAACTTTTCTATCTTATAAATAGATGCTTATTACCATCAGCACTGTTGAGGAGTTCCAGGTTACCCACTTTGGTCCTCGTATCGTTGAGCTTACTACCTTGCTCAATCTCCCTCTTCCCACCATCATGGTGCATCCCCTCACCAAGTTTGAGAGGAAGGACCTCTGGGGCTTCAAGGTGAACCAGCCCGGACGCCAGACAGAGCCTATTACGGAGGCCATCGTCTTCAAGCTCATGCACGATGACAGGGAGAGAGGCCTTGAGGTAGTTATGCAGGATCTGATAGGACGTCTGCTAGGGCGACACTCCCGACAGGTTAGAGGTACCCACTTCCACGTCTTCGGAAGACGTGATGAGGATGGAGAGTCCATCGACTTCGAGGGCGATTCGAGGGACGCAGCAGAGCCGATACGCCTGTACCTCTAGGACTTAGAGTCTCTCATTAGGCACGTGGACACTGACAGGACCAATGTCATGCTCAGCAATGACGAGCTCCAGGTGCAGCTTCGCGAGAAGGATAAGCTCTTCGCGCACCAAGACGAGATAGTCAAGGAAATGGAGGCGAAGTTCGAGACCCAGGACAGGAAGTTCAAGAGTCAGGAGAAGCGTGTCTAGGATAGGAACAAGAAAATCAGGGACATGACTGAAGAACTGCAGTCCAAGGACTTCGAGCTAGAGCAGCAGCAGGCAGTGATAGAGAGGCTTCGTTCCCAGAAGAGGGCTCTCAAGGCCAAGATAGAGACCTTGACCACTAGCATCGAGGAAAACAAGACCGCGATGGAGAACGTAGGCCTTACCTTTGTCGAGGAGGAGATTGATGCCGATGAGTAGATTGACTACTCGTTTATCTTTTATTATCATACTTGTTGTTTGAGAACTTGTTATTTGACCATCCGACATGTGGATGGCTTGCTACTTGTGTGTTTTACTTTGTGAACTTGTTATCTTGTTGTTGAACCTTTATCTTTCTGTTGCATGCTTGTGTTTGCTTATGTAATGTAATGTGCATGAAAGCATCTATGGGTATCTCATTCTTATCTCTATTTGAACAAACCACAGATGCCTCCCCGTCGTACAAACCCCAACAACAACAACAACAACATCACTCCAGAAATGCAGCAAATGATGACTGCTCAAACACAACTGATGCAGATGATGACAACGTTCATCCAGAACCAAAACAATAACAACAACAACAACAACTCTCCGGGCTTTGATATGCTTACCAGATTTTTGAGATTGAGGCCAGCAAAGTTCTCAGGAACGACTGATCCCATGGTGGCCAATGATTGGCTACGCTCAGTAAACAAGGACTTGGTAACCGTGGGCTGTACTGATGCTGAAAAGGTCGATTTGGACATCTTGGAAGGGCCAGCCGCCACTTGGTGGGACAACTTCCATCACCACTCCCATAGATGAAGTGACATGGGCTATCTTTGACGATGGCTTTCAGATGCTCATATCTCATCCGAGTGATGAGTCCGAAAAGAAAGAGTTCCACAATCTGAGCGGCGCCATCGCGTGGCTGAATATATTGAGGAGTTCAACAATCTGGCGCGTTATGCACCGGATGAAGTTGACACCGATGCCAAGAGAAAGGAAAAATTTCTCGAGGGTTTGAATGATGAGCTGAATCTGCAGTTGGCTGTGGCATATGTTCCCACTTATCAGTCGCTCTGTGACAAGGCTGCAATATTGGAAAACAAAATGAAGCAAGTTGAGAGTAGAAAAAGGAAGCACTCCGACAAGCACAGCTCGGGATCGTCTCACAAACGATCTCATTATGATGACAGCGGAAGCTCAGGATCCCACAAGCATGGGAAATTCAACAAGCACCACAACCACAACCGTCATGACAACAAGCATCACCGTAGTCATGACAATGACAAGTACAAGAACCACAAGAGTGGACATAAGAGCCACCACAGTGGTAATGGAAGTGGAAGTGGAAGCCAGCCTGTTAAGAGAGACATAAGTCAGGTTGAATGCTTCAAATGCAAGAAGATGGGGCAAATGCAAATGACTGCCCTGAAAAGAAAGTTGAAGGACCCAACAAGCCCAATCCTTTCCAGAAGGGACAGGTGAACCACATCAGTGTGGAGGAGGTCTATGAGGAGCCTGATGCTGTTGCTGGTAAGTTCAGACTCAATTCTATTCCAGCATTTGTTCTTTTTGATACTGGAGCATCGCATTCATTCATATCAAAAGCATTTGTTGATAGAAATGGGTTTCCAACTGAAAACATTGGGTGTCCAATAAAAGTTAGTTCTCCGGGTGGAGATATGATAGTAAGTCTTGGATGCCGGGATCTAGTAATAGAGTTTGGAAAACATAAATTTCCAGTGAGTCTGATAATCCTAGATTCCCAAGGACTGGACGTAATATTGGGAATGGATTGGATGGCTAAGTATGAAGGAGTACTAGATTGTGCTAATCGTACTGTTGCACTCACAACCCCGGAAATAAAGCGGATTAAATTCAAGTCCAACTTTGAATCTAAAGGAAGTAAGCTAAATTCTCTTAAGGGGGTTAGCATGGACAGTGTGCCAATTGTGAGTGAGTATCCGGATGTGTTTCCGGAAGAATTACCGGGAATGCCACCAGATAGAGATGTGGAATTTCTTATAGATTTGGTACCGGGGTCTGGACCAATAGCAAAGAGACCATATAAAATGTCAGTTGATGAACTGAAAGAACTCAAGAAACAACTTGGAGAACAGTTGCAGAAAGGATTTATTCAACCAAGTTCTTCATCTTGGGGAGCCCCAGTCTTGTTTGTGGAGAAGAAAGATAGAAGTCAAAGGTTATGCATAGATTACCGTTCACTCAACGAGGTAACTATCAAGAATAAATACCCTTTTCCTAGAATCAATGACTTGTTTGATCAGCTAGAAGGAGCTTGTGTGTTCTCAAAGATTGATCTAAGGTCAGGCTATTTTCAACTCAAGATAAGAGAACAAGACATACCTAAGACAGCATTCACTACAAGGTATGGATTGTATGAGTATACCGTAATGCCTTTTGGTTTGACAAATGCTCCAGCATACTTCATGAATATGATGAACAAGGTGTTCATGGAATTCCTTGACAAGTTTGTTGTCGTTTTCATCGATGACATCTTAGTCTACTCCAAGAGCAAAGAAGAGCATGAAGGACATTTACGTTTGATACTTGAGAAATTAAAAGAGCATAAACTTTATGCCAAATTCAGCAAGTGTGAGTTCTGGTTGGAGGAAGTTGGTTTTCTTGGTCATGTTATGACAAAGGATGGTGTAGCAGTTGATCCTGCTAAAGTTTCAGCTGTGACTGAATGGGAATCTCCCAAGTCCGTGAAAGAAGTTCGTAGTTTCCTTGGCTTAGCAGGTTACTACAGAAGGTTCATTGAAAATTTCTCCAAGGTTGCTAAGCCTATGACAGAATTGTTAAAGAAGGACAAGAAGTTTGCTTGGTCTGAAGGTTGTGAACTCAGCTTTCAGGAATTGAAGAAGAGACTTGTGACAGCACCAGTTTTGTGTCTGCCAGATTTGGAGAAAGATTTCCAAGTATATTGTGATGCATCTCATCAAGGTTTGGGTGCAGTACTTATGCAAGACGGTAAAGTTGTAGCTTATGCCTCGAGACAACTCAAAACTCATGAAGTGAACTATCCTACTCATGATTTAGAGTTAGCCTCTGTTGTCCATGCACTCAAAACATGGAGACACTATCTTTTGGGAAAGCGTTGTGAAGTGTTCACAGATCACAAAAGTTTGAAGTATATCTTCACCCAGAAGGGAATTAATATGAGACAAAGAAGGTGGCTAGAACTTATCAAGGACTATGACTTAAGTTTGCAATACCACCCCGGTAAAGCAAATGTCGTAGCAGATGCTCTAAGTCATAAGGTTTTTGTGAATGGCCTTACCAAAGGAGAATTGCCAGATGATTTGTGTGCCCAATTTAGAAAACTCAGGTTGGAGATTGTGCCTGAAGGACATCTCATGTCTTTGGATGTTCAACCCACTTTGTTGGACAAGATCAGAGAAGCCCAGAAGACTGATAAGGAAATTGAAGAGATTAAGGAAAAGATTGGCAAAGGAAAAGCCAAAGAATTCCATGAAGACGAACATGGTACTTTATGGCATGGGAAACGTATCTGTGTTCCACAAGACCCGGAGTTGCGGAAACTGATTTTGCAGGAAGCACACAACTCACCATATTCCATTCATCCGGGTAACACCAAAATGTACATGGACATGAAAGAAAGATTTTGGTGGAATAATCTCAAGAAGGACATCGCGAACACATTGCTTTGTGTGATGTATGTAGTAGAGTGAAAGCGGAGCATCAGAAACCAGCAGGTTTACTGCAGCCACTACCTATTCCTGATTGGAAGTGGGACAAGATTGGTATGGATTTCATTACCGGATTACCAAGGACCCAGTCAGGATACGATTCTATATGGGTAGTAGTATATCGCCTAACTAAAGTGGCTCACTTCATACCCGTGAAGACAACCTATACAAGTGCTAAGTTAGCCAGAATCTACATGAGTAGAATTGTATGTCTACATGGAGTGCCCAAGGGTATTGTGTCTGATAGGGGAACTCAATTCACTTCCCATTTTTGGAGACAGTTGCATGAGTCATTGGGAACGAGGTTGGAATTCAGTACTGCTTTTCATCCTCAAACTGATGGACAAACAGAAAGGACTAATCAAATTCTTGAAGACATGTTGAGGGCATGTGCCCTAGACTATGGAGCCAGTTGGGATGAAAGTCTGCCTTACGCAGAATTTTCTTATAACAACAGCTATCAAGCCAGCATTGAGATGGCACTGTTTGAATTTCTCTACGGAAGAAAGTGTACCACCCCATTGCTATGGAATGGTGTGGGATAAAGAAGTTTATTCGGGCCAGATCTTATCAAAGAAGCCGAGGAGAAGGTCAAGTTGGTTAAGGACAGGTTGATGATAGCACAGTCCCGATAGAAAAGCTACGCAGATCCTAAGCGTAGAGAAGTCACCTACGAAGTTGGTGATAGAGCTTATCTTAGAGTATCACCACTTCGTGGAGTGAAGAGATTCGGAGTCAAAGGAAAATTGGCACCAAGATATGTTGGACCATTCAAGATTCTGAGTCGTAAAGGAGAAGTTGCCTATGAAATTGAATTGCCAGAATCTCTGTCAGTTGTTCATAATGTATTTCATGTGAGTCAACTTAAGAAATGTCATCCAGAAATGGAAGAAACTTCTTTGAAGGATACTATACCTTTGGAGGAAGTTCAACTAGAAAGTGATCTCACTTATGAAGAGAAACCTATCAAGATTCTTGAGACTGCACAAAGAGTCACAAGGACTAAGACTATCAAGTTTTGCAAAGTGCAGTGGAATCATCATTCCGAAGAGGAAGCAACATGGGAAAGAGAAGATGATCTTCGGAAAGACCACCCTCACCTATTTGCTAGCCAAACCGAATCTCGAGGGCGAGATTCACCTTAAGGGGGTTAGGTTTGTAACATCCCTAAAATCATGATTTCAAAGATTGCATATCATTCATGCATGCATATAGATTTGAGATCAATTTCAAACCAATTTCAAGAAAACAGAAGCACATAGTGCTATCATTTTATGTGAGCAAACTTAAATCAAATGGCCATCCCCATTTGAGAGATTAAGTGTTTTAAACCAAGTTTGTTTGCTTCCTTGTTGATTGGATTGAGTGTGGAATTTGAACAAAATTATACAAAATAAAAAATGGTTCAAAACCATTTTCAAAACATTTTCAAATTAAGTGCTATAGCACTGTTTATTTTGTTTATTCAAAAGGACCAAGCTTGAACAGAGAGACCACATGTTTCTATGGCCAGAAATATGAATGTTGCACCCTACAAAATTCCTAAAAAGATTTGATTTCAATTTGAGTTTGAAATCATTTGAAAATCATTCCAGAAAATCAAATCAGAAATAGAAAAGGAATAAAGAAAAAGAAAAGGGCCGGCGCCAGACTTTGGGCCCAACAGTGAAACCAGCCCAGCTAGCCACCCGGGTTCCCTCTCTCTCTCACGCGCAGACGCACCCACGCAGCACTGGACCCTCCCCTCTGTTCTATTCACGACAAGCGGCCCTCTCCGTCGAATCCTTCTTCCCCAAATCGCGCCCATGCCATCCGCTACCGTTGATGCGGTAATGGCGTGGTGTAATTAGCCTGATACCTGAAGCGTTTCTTGTCGCTACGCCTATTTAAACCACACCCTGCCGCGGTCATTTCCCCCCACGCTGCACTCTCTTCTCGCCACCAGGCTGCCCCTAATTCGCGTTGCACCGCCGCAGCCAGAACTAACTCCGGCGAGGTATTCCGGTAAGGCCCCGTCGCCCCTTGCTGCTAAACTTGCCAGTACAATCTCCGCGACCATGCGCACCTCCTGACCCCTCTGATGCATGCTAGGAACATCCAGAGCCTCGGCAACGTCGGCGACCACACGAGACAGACGACCCCATCAACTCCGGCGATCAATTGCGGTAAGCTTCGAGCGCCCCTTGCCCCCTCTTGCATACGAGGTTGTTCGCCACTGTCTTGCGCGTCTCCTAAACCATCTGGTTCGTGCTAGGGTGACACGTAACCTCGGCAACGACTTCGACAGCAACCACCTGATGCCGTGCACGACTCTGACGAGCTCCAGCAGCCCATACCGTGTGCCCCTTGCCAAGCCACCGCCACGTTGAGCTTCACCTCGTCACTGCGGTTCTGGTAAGCATCCTCTCCCCTCCCCGGGCGACCTAGAACGCCAGCGCCGCCACTGACAGACGCGCCGCCGCCAGTCGCCGCCGATAGGCTATGGTCAGAGCAACGGTAGCCGTTAGATCTGTATCGTAAGGACCAGATTAGATCTGACCGAAACATTTTTTTTGAATCTGGCGCGTTGGATCTGACTTGATCTGACGACGCGGAAGGGTGATCCTGAGTGAAACGGTATCGGCCAATAGGATAGCGCCGCGTGGCTAGGGTTTGGTTTAAAAACAGAATTTGAAATCTGATTTATATCCAAATTAGATTTAGCTATAACTTTTGATTCCCACGTTAGATTTTGGCAAATTTTATACCGTTGGAATAAGGAGAGCAAGCCCTTTCCATTTATGCAATGTGTTTAAAGTTTTACTTCTGTTAAGATAGTTTTATTTGCAGAAACATGTGTAGGGCTTATTTGAGCATATGAAATGTTTAGGAAATTGTTTTTAGTGTCAAATAAACTTGGTTTGGCAAGTTTTTGACTTTTTCAAGATTCAGTACTATGCACTTGCTTGGTTGAGTTTTAAAAATCATCACTTAGCATTTTGCATGCATGCATATGTTTTTTTGTTTGTTTGTATATGTTGTGTGTAATTTGTTGCTACCATTCTTTGTGTAGACTTTGGTGCTAGTGATTGTGATTGTGAAGAGTGCTACTCTCCCAACTACCAAGGCAAGTGGTACTTCATGAATATTTCTATCCCTATATTTTATACTAAGCATTAGAAATATTTTGCTAAGTCTTGCATGTTATTATTTTTGCCTATATGCCATGTTGGGAAATCCTAAGTAGTTGTAGAATTGCTAGGAAATTTCTAAGTTAAGTTACTACCTATGCCATGCTTAGCCTAGCTAGTAGAAAACAAGGGTTGGTGAATTATACATGCTATGATGAAAATATTTCTAAGTCTTTGGACTTGTTTTACCTAATAAAACAACTAAGTAAATGAATCGCCTGGGTGGAAAGGGACTTGTTTGGTGGTTTTTGGTTGAGTGGTTACACAAGGCCCATGGCTATGGTTTACCTTGTGTATCTCACTTGTGGTAAACCACCCAGGGACAAAGAGATTTTAGAGGCCAAGTGTTGAGAAGCTTCTAGTGCAGCCACTTGGCAATATGGGCTCTGCCTGGATCACATAAGTTGCTAGAACTTAGCCATTTGGACAGTTGGTGGTAGTGGGAATGATAGGTTGGAGCGCGTCCATTTGGTCTAAGGAAAGGCTTCTGAAAGGTCCTGTCTTGGGAAACCAAGTCTGGTGGGGAAAGTGCACAACCTCTGCAGATGGAAAATCTAAGTACTTAGCCAAGTCCATGGCAATGGACAACTTGAGCATCAAGGCATGGAAGCTATCAAGAATCTCATCATTCCAACTTCTAAGTAAAAACTTGTGGGTGAACAAGGGTGAAGGACCTCAATGTCTATTGGTGGTTCCTTGGGAAAAGTTTTGACAAAGAAAAACTTAGTGATTTCAACTAATAGGCAAAACCTATTTTAAGCAAAGCAAGCCAAGCTACACTTAGCCAAATTTGCATATAGTATCTAGTCCACTTAAAATATACTAAGGTATCACTTGCCAATACTATTCCAAAGTATTGACCCACTGTGGCTGTAACTTGTGATGTTGCAGGTTACTCTAATGAGGATTAGGTGTCATGAGTCTACACTCAACATGTTTGCCTGTGGCACATGAAGATGAAGACTTATATTTATTTACTTATTCAGGCTCTTGTATTAGGCTTGTGGCCTTTGAGTTGTAAAGACTATGTTTATCTCTAGAATGGATGTAATAAATGACCTTTGTATCTGTGTACTTCATCTTGAACTGTGGATGCTAGCATTGATCCAGGGACTAGCATTGCAATCACAGGGATCCTTTTCCTTTACAAAGGAGGGATCTTACATGAACACTTGTGGAGCTATTATAGATTGTAGTAAGGGAAGAGTTTTGACTAAGTTTGATGGAGATTCTTATGAGTTTAATTTTTCCAAATTTTCTAAAGCTCCTTGTGAAAATAGCTTGCCTAATAAAGATTTCAGGATGGAACAACTTGCTTCTATTGATCCGGTTTATGACCTTGGGCCTCTTTTTGATGACTGTAAGTATGCCCATCCTGATGATAGAGTTGTTCCATGTGACAGTTATATTGTCAAATTTATTCAAGGTGCTACTGAAAGTTATTATGAGAGAGGGAAACATGGTTTTATGCATCTCAATAATGTTAAGTTTCCCTGTTTTATGTTGAAAGATTTGAAGTTGCATTTGTTTTGTCTTCCTATGCTAGTGGATTTTTGTTTCAATAATTTGTTTTCTCATGATGCCCCCATGCATAGGAAGTGGGTTAGACTCAAATGTGTTAGTTATTTGCTTCTTGATGCTCTCTTTCACTTCAAATATATATCTCATTTGTGAGCATCTTTAAAAAAATTCAAGCCTAACTTAAAGGCATTAAAGGAAAGTACTTCTTGGGAGATAACCCAATAGTTTTGTTGAGTCTTGGAAGTTATTACCTCAGTAATAACCGCTCCTTATCCTTTTTGTTTTGGTTTTTGTGTCAAGTTCAACTACTTTTGAGAAGTAGAGGAGTTGTGAAAAGTGGTTGTCCTGGGACAGATTTTTGTGCTGCATTGTAAAAATTCGTGAACAAGCTTAGTACTTCGGATGGAGCTGTATTTTTCTGTGCCTGTTATCCAAGTTGTTACCCAACTTTCATTAGTTTTGCACTTTTTTATTTGAGCAAGATAAGGTTTTCAAAAAAATCAATCTTTACCCGCTGGTCTGTTTTGACAGATTTCTGCCAACATTTGCATTTGCCTCCTATATTGATTCCCTTCCAGATTATTTTGGGTTTTTGGAAAGGAGTTGCTACAGTAGCTTTTGTTTTGATGGATTTCAGTTGAAGTGTGAACCTAAAGGTTTATTATTTTTGCTTACACTAATGTTGCCATTGAAGTTTGTGTAATGCCTTGTGAGAAAAGGAATTTCCAGGAGAAGGAGAAAAGGAAGCTGCAGAATTCGTCTTTCAATAGGTAAAAGTGGTGAAAATAGAAGGTTCGTGAAAGCCTAATATTTTTATATTTTTGATGTTTTTATTACATATGGAAGGTTATGAAATGAAACAGAGGAGGAAAAAGAGGCCAGGGTGGCCACACCCACCCCAAGCGCGGCCCCCAGCTGGCCGCGCCTGGAGGGGGTGTGAGCCCCCTGAGCTCCGTCTCCGCCTTGTTTTCGCACCAGTACCTTCCTTATGTTTTGAAACTTCGTAATATATAACCCCCGGATCCCCAAGGTTCGTGTATCGTGTTCTCATTGTGTTTTCGTTTCGATTTGTTTCTGTCAGGAAATCTTCTCAAAGTTTAGAGCACCATGGTCTCCGCCAACGACAAAGGCAAGAAGCCCGAAGATGATGATCCTCAAAACCCCAAGGAGGAGGAGATCTTGGTAGGGGATGAAGAAGACATGGAGGAGGACGAGCATCCGGACACCCGCGCTACCGTCGCAAGCATTGGAGTGGTGGAAAATCCTACCAAGCTTAGCAGGACAGCACGGATGTCTACAGGAGGGAAAAGCCCGCGTCATATCATCGCTCCACGGTCACCTCCTCCACGTACCAAGAATCCCTTCCATACTCTTATACATGAGCAACAATACCAACAGGTGCCCAAAGGGAACTTGCCCTCGGTTTGGGATCTGCCTCGCTCTAACCATGTAGGGAAGGAACACACTAGGAAGGAAGAGTGGGGAAAGAATAGCAAGGATTGGGACTCTCGGTCCGATATGATCATGAACCGCATTGAGCAAAATTCGGAGTTGATTC
Organism: Avena insularis; assembly: GCA_023614405.1. Classification (NCBI taxonomy): domain Eukaryota; kingdom Viridiplantae; phylum Streptophyta; class Magnoliopsida; order Poales; family Poaceae; genus Avena; species Avena insularis. The sequence continues at coordinate 94,945,831 of CM042695.1, forward strand.
GTACCCTGACCTTCGAGATTGAGGATTTGAGGAAACATATTGAGGAGCTTATCAAGAGAACATCACCACCACCAAAGGAGTAATTCACCATCAGGTTTGGCATCCCCTTGGCTTGTTCCAAGCTTGGGGGAGTGTCGCGGTATCACATCATTATCTTTTATCTTTTATCTTTTTAGTGGATCCGTATCTTTGGTAGAGAAGTTATCTTATAGGTTGGTTTGCATGATGGAAGTATCTCTCCTTTAGTTGATTATCTATGTATCCCTTGGTGTGAGTTCCTTTATTGAATATTAATGAGAAGTTTCATCTTTTACTTTTGCACTTCTTATTTTAGTTTGCAATCTCTATTATATGATTGATCTTGTTGATCAGTATTGGTATCACTTTTGGAGCAATCAATTAGATCTAAATTGGTTTTGGCAAACCGAGCTCTGGTTAGTAGCAACACTTTTAGAGATTTGAAAGGAAAAGAGAAAAAGCTTACAGGTATTTTGTATCATTTATTTTCTTTCTTGATTGGCTCATAAGCTTAGTATTCTTTATTTAAGATCTTTTGTGTCTTCAAGGAAGATTGCATGTTTGGCTTTATCACTTGTAGGTTTGCTGTTTTCTTCAACTCTTTTGCTTGCTTCCCAGCCTTGCTAGCCAAAAACCTGTTTTGAGAAGGCATACTTCTCATGAATCCAACCCCCTTGAACCAAACCTGTGCCATTTGTGTCCACCATATCTACCTATTAGCATTATTGCTATTCCAAGCAAATTCTCAAGCTTCATCTATCTTTCGAATTAAAAAATATTTTGTTATGTGAAAACTAGTTAGTAAAGCTCTCACGAACTTGATGGCACACCTTATTTTCTTGGCCCTAATAAACTTGAACCATTGTGTCATCGAAGTTGTATATGCTTGCATCTATATGTTAGGATTAGCAGAACCGTGTTGTCACGGGGAACGCTTTCAACACTTATGGATACATATCCAGTTGATATCATGATCTTTTGTTTGTGGATGTCGTCAGTGTGAAATAAAAGGGGAGCTTGTAAGTCCATGGAGTTATGTATGTGTGTTAGAGAAAGGCCTGGGCCGCTAGCCTAAGCCATGCCTAATCATGGTGGAAACTTGCAGCATAACCATAGTGAGCAATATGTGAAGCATCCTCAATAAAAACCTATGCAAATAGAAAATAAAAAGATCGCTGAGATGCTCACTATCTACTTGCCTTGTCATTTTGATTATGGGATAGCTCCTGTATCATGTGCAAGGGGTACCCCGTTGGCGGTTCTTTATGATACACATGTACTTACGATGACAAGAACTTACCGGTAACTAAAGTTGAGTAGCATGAGGAGCGGCCCTCGTACTCAAGGGACATGAGATTGCCAACTTATATTTTGTCAAGCATATACTACATCCTTGTTCACTTTAACCTTAATCACCTCAAGATGCTTATGATAGGGGCAATGAGGGCTCAAAGCTAGTAAGTACCATAATATTTCGGAAGCTCTTTATGAACTTGAAATCCCCGCTTCCCTCTATGAAGGGCCTTTCTCCTATTTCTAAGTTGAGTCGGTAAACCTTTTTCCTCTCTATCTCCAACAAGCTTTTGTGTTGTTGTGTTTCAAGCATTCATATCATGATTTATTCAGTCATGTTCTCTATTTTCCTTGTTTGCACAAGACTCTTATCTATTGAGTATTACTTTGAAAGTCATCATTGTGAAAAACCTTTTATGTTTGAGCAAAGAGTACTCTTGTTGTGAAAACTTCTACAAAAGCTTTTTGTGAAACTGTTTGCCAAATGTTCTCTGACTAAGAACAAAGTTTGCCAATTCCAATTATGATTTATGTTTATGCATCTCTATTGTGCTCCTTTACTTGTTGCAAGCTAAGTTATATAATGGTGAGTTGCTTTCTTCTATGAGTTGTGTAATGGTAAGTGTGATGCTTCTTGTCCGTATTATTTTATCGACACTTCACTCCATAAACCTGTGGACATGTTTACTGAGGTCGGTTTTCGCTTGGGGACAAGCGAAGGTCTAAGCTTGGGGGGAGTTGATACGTCCAATTTTCATCACCATTCTATATCATAATTTGCCTCTATTCATTGATATATTTATTATTAAGAGGTGTTACTTATGTCTTTTCATCTGTTTTTGCATGTTGGATGATTCTTGGAGGATGAACTGTCTGAGTCAGGATTCTGATGGAAAAAGAGGTGTTTTGATGCAATTTTGTGAAGATCAGAAAAATACCAGAAAAAATATGGAAAATCATATTTTCCCAGAAGACGAAGGAAGCTAGAAGGGGAGGCGGAGATGGGCCACAGGGGGCCCTGTCACATCCCAAGATTTTCCAAATCTTGTAATGTGAAAAAATTAAATGAATAAAATAAAACTTTGTTGATTTTCAGGGTGAGAAGAAACTTTTTGATCCCAATTTGAAACTTTCAGACCTATTTTGAACAATAAAATCCTAAAGGGATTTAAAAAGATAATTAAACAATAAAGTTAAAAATATTTAGAATTACTATTTTAGAAACTTTTAATAAAAAGATTTGGTTTTCAAAAGCAAAGGATAGAATTATAAATAAGGATTATTTTATAAGCCAAATTAAAACTTGGCCAAGCCTTTGAAATAAAATATTTCTATTGGATAAAAATAGTAAAGGTTTATTTAAAATAAAATAATAAGGATTTATTATCCAAGTTTATTAAAAATAAAGGTTTTACTATTTTAATTAAACATCAAAACTTATTTATTTTAAACAAGTTTTCCAAGTATTCTTTATTTCCAAATAAAACCTACTGATTTGGTTTTGAAAATATTTAAATTTCAAATGGAGATTTTAAATAAATCAAATTCTATTTTTTTAATAAACAAGGTCTATTTATTTAATTAATAATGGACCCTAAAATAAAAATATTATTTTGTTCTTGGGACTTTGGTTTATGTTGTTAAACAGAACCAAAAACTCAATACAAAGTTTGGTGAAAGTTTGATGTGAATTGAATGTTTGATTTGTTGTTTGAATTTCAAAACAGAAAATAGAAATAGGAAAAGAAAAGGCATTTGAAAGAAAAAAAATAGAGTCAGACGCAGCCCAACTGGCCAAGCCCAACAAGCCCGGTAGCAGCCCAGCTTCTTTCCCACGCGCGAATCGTTTTTCACCTGAACCCGCACCCGCACCCGCAGAGCGACTGACTGGTGGACCCTCTTTCCCTCTCACTCCTTCGCTGACGCCCAGGCCCCACACCACCTCAGCATCGTCTTCCCTCGACCACGCCGCCATTGCTTCGTCCTTTACTCCGGCGATCAATTCGCGCTGTTAACGGCCATTAATCCACCCTGCGACCATGCACTTTTAATCGCTTGCGCCTTCTCCTCCTTTCCCCTCAAACACCGTTGCACGAGAGCCACCAGGCTGCCCTGAATCAGATTTACACCACCACTGCTCCGACGAACATCCCCAGTAAATTCCGGCCGAACCTCGCCGCCCTTGCCTTCCTAAGCACACCGCCGTGATCCCCACTCACAAGCGCATCTGTCCGTACCTCCCATTCACCTGCGGGCGCCCCAGAGCGTCGACTCCGGCCACCTCTGAGCACCACGCTGGCTACTTCTCCGCGACCTCCCCTGGTAAGACAGACCGCCCACGACTCTCGTTCATGCTCCTACACTCGCCACACTCGGCTACATCTAACTGTCCTCATTTTGCCTCGAGTGAACTACGCAACGTCGCCCGACAACGACCAGAGCCGCCCGACACCGTCCCCCACTCCGGCGAGAAATCCCGCTAGAACCAGAGCGCCCCTCGACGAGCTGACCGTACCTTGAGCATCCCCACGTCACTGCGATCACGGTGAGCATCTCCACTTCCTTCTTTGCTTCCTATACCGTCGGCAAGCTCGCCGCCAGAGCGTGCGCCGCCGTCTGCCAAGGCCCGCCGCTTAGTGGCAAGTTGATTGTAGTCATAGATCGATATCGTGTGGCTGTGATTAGAACGGAGCGAAGCGGTATGAGTCAACCCGCGCCGTGCGATCTGTTTAGATCCAACGAACCGCAGAGCGCAATCCGCGCGAACCGGTACCGCCCAATAAAAACGCGACGCGTGGCCAGTCTGTGTTTTAAAACAGAAATTGAAATCAGATTGATTTGCAAATTTGAAACCCTTGTAACTTTTGATCCACACATCCAAAATTTGCAAACTTTATATCAATGGAATCAGTGGAACAAGCCCTAGCCAACCATGCAATTAGTTTAGTAAAAACCTTCTGGAAAAATGTCTGTTTTTGCAGAAACATATGTATGCTTGTTTAGATTGTAAAAATTGTTCAAAAATGATTTTGGGGATAAAATCTTTTGCAAATGGAGTGATTTGAACCTACTGACCATAGGAAACACTTTGTGGTCTCAAAAATGTATTTGGTGAAACAAAAGAATGATTCTTGAATTTAAAACCAATTCTAGTCAAATAAAAATATGGTTTATTTATTAAAAATGGTTTTGGAAGAAAACCTTTGGGAAATGTTTTGTTTTAAACTCTCTGACCCCAAACACCAAGTTTTATGGTTTGAAAACATATTTGGTTAACCCTATATATTAATGCCATAGTAAAAGCATTTCTACACCACATAAAATGATACCTTGTTTTGAAAATGGTTTATGAAGTGAAATATTTTGCAAATGACTTTGCCACTTTATAAAATGACCATTAGGTGTTTTCAAATGTTTATGACCCATTAGGAACCACTCTTTCAAATAAAACAAAGCTTGGTATGCTTTCATGCATTACTTTGACTTTATCATTTAATGTGATGTTTTGCTTGAATGGTAGATTGAAATATTGTTTGCTTGATTGATTTGTAGTGACTTGAAGTGTGTGAACATTGCAAAGATCAAGGAGTGAACCTATTCTCTACCGAAAAGGCAAGTGATGCTTCATACTTTTGTCCCATTACTTTCACTATGCATTAGTGATTTCTCTAAGTAAAACTTGCATGGAATTTTGCTAAGTATAAACCTTGCTATGGGAAATCCTAGTAGATGAAACCTTAGTAGAAATTTTCCTAAGTTAAGATTCCTACTACTATCAAGCTTAGCTTAGCTAGTAGAAAACAAGGGTGGAATATATATTCATACTATGGAAAAATTTCTAAGTCTGAGGACTTGTGTTTTTGTTTAATAAAATAACTAAGTTAATGAATCACCTGGGTGGAATGGTAATTGCTTGGTGGTTTTTGGTTGAGTGGTTCACAAGGCCATGTTTATGGTTTACCTTGTGTATCTCACTTGTGGATGGCCACCCAGGAACAAAGAGATTTGAGATGTCAAATGTTGAGAAGCTTCAAGTGCAGCCACTTGGCATTATGGGCTCTGCCTGGATCATATAGGTTGCAATAACTTAGGCAAATGGACAGTTGGTAGGGTTTGATAGGTTGGAGCGCGTCCATCTTGGTCTAAGGGAAGGCTTTTGAAAGATCTTGTCTTGGTGAAACCAAGTCTTGTGGGGAAAGTGCACCACCTCTGCAGAGTGTAAAATCTAAGTACTTAGCCATGTCCCTGGTAAAGGACAATTTGAGCATCAAGACATGGAAGCTATCAAGAATCTCATCATCCAAATTTCTAAGTTAAAAACTTGTGGGTGAACAAGGGTTAAAGGATCTTCAATCTTTGATTGGGAGATGCCTTGGGAAAGATTATTTTGTCAAGCAAAAACTTAGTGATTTCAAATGATAAGGAAAAATCTATTTTGAGCAATGCAAGCCTCAACTCCACTTAGCCAAATGCATATAGATGATAGACTCTACTATATTACCATAGTATCACTTGCCAATACAATTCAAATGTATTGACCCTTGTGGCTGTAACTTGTATGTTGCAGGTTTGATTGATATTAGTGAAGTTTAATGATTAGGATTACAAGTCTACAACCAACATGCCTGCCTGTGGCACTTTGAAGATGAAGGACCCCATGCTTATAGATATTCTGCTGCAATGTAATGTAATAGCCAAATGAGCTATGTAAGATGTAATAAAATTATGTTATTCCTGGTTATAACATTGTATTATGACCTTTGTTTCTTGATATTACATCTTAACTGTGGATGCTAGCTATTGATCCAAGGACTAGCATTGTAAACACAGGGATATCTACCTTATTAAAGGTTGGGAACCTTACAGATGGTATCAGAGCATTGTGTTGCCTGTAGGATTTGTAACCCTAGGATTGGACAAAAACCCTTAGAAAGATAGGAGTTGTATTTGTTCCAAAACTTATTTACAAACAATCTTGTAAACTCTTTCCTCAATCATTTTGGTTTTGGTTCTACATCTCTTCTATTTCAACTTGATGGAAAAACCTACACCATGGCCAAAGACTTCACCATGTACAAAGGACTCCATCAACTCTAATGACTTCAACATCTTCAACTCTAGTGACTTCAACTTCTTCAACTCTAATGACTTCAACATCTTCAACTCTAATGACTTCAACATCTTCAGCATTTTCACCAAGGACCCCAAACTTGGATATCACTAAGGACTACAAGTGTGACAAGAAATGTTGCTCAAGACTTGAAGACCAAGGAAACACAACTTAGAAGGAACCATCATCACCTTTGGAGTTTTGTGACCAAGATATTTCCTAAGGAAACCATGATCTCATGCAAGAAGAATTAACCAAAAAAGAGAAAGGAAAAATATCAAGTGAACCATATAGATGGACCACCATATTAAGTATAGATCAAACACACCAACTTATGTGGTGTAACAAAAGTATTTTTGGTTGCCTAAAAATATACTTGAAACTTGTTGTTTGAGTGAAATGTTTGGCTTGTGATTGCTTGCACATTGCTTGAGTGAATTGTGATGTGTGTGATTAGAATTATTCCCTTAGAAATATTTTTGCCTATTCTAATCCCAATTCAACCCAAACAGATGACTTCTCCAAGAGACTCCAACATCAAGGATGGTGACACCAACAACAACCAAGAGGACAACATGAGAGAACTCATAGTAACCCAAACCCAGTTGAGCCAAGAGACAACTCAGCTTTTTGCCAACAACAATGGACTAGACCTAGCCATACAAAGGATTTTGAAACTTCAATCCCAATTGTTGCAAGGATTGGTTACTCAAATGATCAACATGAGAGAAAACTTTTCCCAAAGAGCTAATGACAACAAGGATTACAAAGATGTTAGTCTAGAAGGAACCCAAGTTAGCAATATTTGTGGTGACAAGGATCATGCATCCAAGGGGCATGAAGATCAATTCCCTAATTGTGAAGAAGAAGGTCATGTCTTTAGTAACTGCCCCAAGAAGAGAGAAAGATTTCCCACCTTTGAGGAGCATGAACTAAAAGAACTCCTAGCTTTGGAGAGACCCAAAAAGAAGAAGAAGGACATAAGCCAGTTGCAATGTTACAATTGCAAAGAGATGGGACACTATGCCAGTGAATGCCCAGAAAAGAAGAAGAGCCAAGAAGACAAACAAAAGCTAGTGAAACCCAAGATAAGGAAGGATATTAGCCAAGTGATGTGCAACCACTGCAAAGAGTTAGGACATTATACATCATATTGTCCAGAGAAGCCACCTCAAGACCTCAGCCTTATCACATGTTTCAAATGCAAGGAACTAGGCCACTATGCAAACTTTTGTCTAGGAAAGTTACACCAAGATCTCAAGCAAGCCAAGATGTAATTTAGATGGAAAATTTTAAGGGTGGTAGTACCCTAGATGTTTTGAGCCAACTTGTAACCCTAGCCTCCCCAAATCTCGGGACGAGATTTATTTTAAGGGTGGTAGCCTGTCACATCCCAAGATTTTCCAAATCTTGTAATGTGAAAAAATTAAATGAATAAAATAAAACTTTGTTGATTTTCAAGGTGAGAAGAAACTTTTTGATCCCAATTTGAAACTTTCAAACCTATTTTGAACAATAAAATCCTAAAGGGATTTAAAAATATAATTAAACAATAAAGTTAAAAATATTTAGAATTACTATTTTGGAAACTTTTAATAAAAAGATTTGGTTTTCAAAAGCAAAGGATAGAATTATAAATAAGGACTATTTTATAAGCCAAATTAAAACTTGGCCAAGCCTTTGAAATAAAATATTTCTATTGGATAAAAATAGTAAAGGTTTATTTAAAATAAAATAATAAGGATTTATTATCCAAGTTTATTAAAAATAAAGGTTTTACTATTTTAATTAAACATCAAAAGTTATTTATTTATTTTAAACAAGTTTTCCAAGTATTCTTTATTTCCAAATAAAACCTACTGATTTGGTTTTGAAAATATTTAAATTTCAAATGGAGATTTTAAATAAATCAAATTCTATTTTTTTAATAAACAAGGTCTATTTATTTAATTCATAATGGACCCTAAAATAAAAATATTATTTTGTTTTTGGGACTTTGGTTTATGTTGTTAAACAGAACCAAAAACTCAATACAAAGTTTGGTGAAAGTTTGATGTGAATTGAATGTTTGATTTGTTGTTTGAATTTCAAAACAGAAAATAGAAATAGGAAAAGAAAAAGCATTTGAAAGAAAAAAATAGAGTCAGACGCAGCCCAACTGGCCAAGCCCAACAAGCTCGGTAGCAGCCCAGCTTCTTTCCCACACGCGAATCGTTTTTCACCTGAACCCGCACCCGCAGAGCGACTGACTGGTGGACCCTCTTTCCCTCTCACTCCTTCGCTGACGCCCAGGCCCCACACCACCTCAGCATCGTCTTCCCCCTGACCACGTCGCCTCGCCGTTTCCTGTCCTTTACTCTGGCGATCAATTCGCGCTGTTAACGGCCATTACTCCACCCTAAGACCACGCACTTTTAATCGCCTGCGCCTTCTCCTCCTTTCCCCTCAAACACCATTGCACGAGAGCCACCAGGCTGCCCTGAATCAGATTTACACCGTCACTGCTCCGACGAACATCCCCAGTAAATTCCGGCCGAACCTCGCCGCCCCTTGCCTTCCTAAGCACACCGCCGTGATCCCCACTCACAGGCGCATCTGTCCGTACCTCCCATTCACCTGCGGGCGCCCCAGAGCGTCGACTCCGACCACCTCTGAGCACCACCGCGTCTGCTACTTCTCCGGCGACCTCCCCCTGGTAAGACAGACCGCCCCACGCCCTCTCGTTCATGCTCCTACACTCGCCACACTCGGCTGCATCTAACCGTGTCCTCATTTTGCCTCGGAGTGAACCACAACGTCGCCCCCAACAATGACCAGAGCCGCCCGACACCGTCCCCCACTCCGGCGAGAAATCCCGCTAGAACCAGAGCGCCCCTCGACGAGCTGACCATACCTTGAGCATCCCCACGTCACTGCGATCACGGTGAGCATCTCCACTTCCTTCTTTGCTTCCTGTACCGTCGGCAAGCTCGCCGCCAGAGCGTGCGCCGCCGTCTGCCGCCGCGCAGCGCCGCCAGTTAGTGGCAAGTTGATTGTAGCTGTTAGATCGATATCGTGTGGCTGTGATTAGAACGGAGCGAAGCGGTATGAGTCAACCCGCGCCGTGCGATCTGTTTAGATCCAACGAACCGCAGAGCGCAATCCGCGTGAACCGGTACCGCCCAATAAAAACGCGACGTGTGGCCAGTCTTTGTTTTAAAACAGAAATTGAAATCAGATTGATTTGCAAATTTGAAACCCTTGTAACTTTTGATCCACACGTCCAAAATTTGCAAACTTTATATCAATGGAATCAGTGGAACAAGCCCTAGCCAACCATGCAATTAGTTTAGTAAAAACCTTATGGAAAAATGACTGTTTTTGCAGAAACATATGTATGCTTGTTTAGATTGTAAAAATTGTTCAAAAATGATTTTGGGGATAAAATCTTTTGAAAATGGAGTGATTTGAACCTACTGACCATAGGAAACACTTTGTGGTCTCAAAAATGTATTTGGTGAAACAAAAGAATGATTCTTGAATTTAAAACCAATTCTAGTCAAATAAAAATATGGTTTATTTATTAAAAATGGTTTTGGAAGAAAACCTTTGGGAAATGTTTTGTTTTAAACTCTTTGACCCCAAACACCAAGTTTTATGGTTTGAAAACATATTTGGTGAACCCTATAGATTAATGCCTTAGTAAAAGCATTTCTACACCACATAAAATGATACCTTGTTTTGAAAATGGTTTATGAAGTGAAATCTTTTGAAAATGACTTTGCCACTTTATAAAATGACCATTAGGTGTTTTCAAATGTTTATGACCCATTAGGAACCACTCTTTCAAATAAAACAAAGCTTGGCATGCTTGCATGCATTACTTTGACTTTATCATTTAATGTGATGTTTTGCTTGAATGGTAGATTGAAATATTGTTTGCTTGATTGATTTGTAGTGACTTGAAGTGTGTGAACATTGCAAAGATCAAGGAGTGAACCTATTCTCTACCTAAAAGGCAAGTGATGCTTCATACTTTTGTCCCATTACTTTCACTATGCATTAGTGATTTCTCTAAGTAAAACTTGCATGGAATTTTGCTAAGTATAAACCTTGCTATGGGAAATCCTAGTAGATGAAACCTTAGTAGAAATTTTCCTAAGTTAAGATTCCTACTACTATCAAGCTTAGCTTAGCTAGTAGAAAACAAGGGTGGAATATATATTCATACTATGGAAAAATTTCTAAGTCTGAGGACTTGTGTTTTTGTTTAATAAAACAACTAAGTTAATGAATCACCTGGGTGGAATGGTAATTGCTTGGTGGTTTTTGGTTGAGTGGTTCACAAGGCCATGTTTATGGTTTACCTTGTGTATCTCACTTGTGGATGGCCACCCAGGAACAAAGAGATTTGAGATGTCAAATGTTGAGAAGCTTCAAGTGCAGCCACTTGGCATTATGGGCTCTGCCTGGATCATATAGGTTGCAATAACTTAGGCAAATGGACAGTTGGTGGTAGGGTTTGATAGGTTGGAGCGCGTCCATCTTGGTCTAAGGGAAGGCTTTTGAAAGATCTTGTCTTGGTGAAACCAAGTCTTGTGGGGAAAGTGCACCACCTCTGCAGAGTGTAAAATCTAAGTACTTAGCCATGTCCCTGGTAAAGGACAATTTGAGCATCAAGACATGGAAGCTATCAAGAATCTCATCATCCAAATTTCTAAGTTAAAAACTTGTGGGTGAACAAGGGTTAAAGGATCTTCAATCTTTGATTGGGAGATGCCTTGGGAAAGATTATTTTGTCAAGCAAAAACTTAGTGATTTCAAATGATAAGGAAAAATCTATTTTGAGCAATGCAAGCCTCAACTCCACTTAGCCAAATGCATATAGATGATAGACTCTACTATATTACCATAGTATCACTTGCCAATACAATTCAAATGTATTGACCCTTGTGGCTGTAACTTGTATGTTGCAGGTTTAATTGATATTAGTGAAGTTTAATGATTAGGATTACAAGTCTACAACCAACATGTCTGCCTGTGGCACTTTGAAGATGAAGGACCCCATGCTTATAGATATTCTGCTGCAATGTAATGTAATAGCCAAATGAGCTATGTAAGATGTAATAAAATTATGTTATTCATGGTTATAACATTGTATTATGACCTTTGTTTCTTGATATTACATCTTAACTGTGGATGCTAGCTATTGATCCAGGGACTAGCATTGTAAACACAGGGATCTCTACCTTATTAAAGGTTGGGAACCTTACAGGCCCACACCCCCCAGGAGCGGGCCACCCCTCGGCCGCACCTATAGTGGGTGTGGCCCACCTGGTCGGCCTCTGACTCTGCCCTCTCGCCTATATCTTCTCCTCGAAACCCTAAAACATGGGGGAGCGACCACAGAAAGATTTCGCCGCCTCTACGGGGCGGAAAACACCGAGAGAGAAAGAGCTCTCCGGCAGACAGATTTCTACCGGGGAAATTCCTTCCCGAAGAGGGGAGATCGTCGCCATCAACACCATCATCAAGCTAGACTTCATCGGGATCATCATCATCATCCACACCATCATCTCCACCAGCACCATCATCACCACTCCATCCCGCTATAACAATTGTGTTGAATACTTGCATAGTTCTTAGGGGAAACTTTCCCGGTGTTGATTACTATTGTAGTTGATGCTTGTGAGTGGAACCATTGGATTATTAGTTATGTTTAGATTGTTATCCATTACCATATCATCTTAGATCTTGATCCATATGATGTCTTGTGAGTAGTTCGTCTAGTTCTTGAGGACATGGGAGAAGTCATGTTGTTAGTAGTGGATTTGTGTTGAGATATTATTCATTGGTTTAGTATTTAAGTTCCAGTGCTATTCTTCTAGTGGTGTCATGTGAATGTCGACTACATGATACTTCACCATTTATGGGCCTAGGGGAATGAATTGTGTATTTGGCTACTAATTATGGGGTTGCCAGAGTGACAGAAACCTGAACCCCGTTAGGACACCATTGCACAAGGGAGCATAGGATCTCAGAGTTTAAGGTTGTGGTTAGGTTTATATCTTAATTGCTTTCCTTTAGTTGTGGATGCTTGCAGGGGGTTTAATCACAAGTATGTACTAGTCCAAGTAAGGTCGGTACATTAGCACAGGTTCACCTACACAACACTTACAACACCAAAGAAGACTACTCAGCTATTTCAAGCGAAAGCACTTGAAAGTATTCCCATGTGTCCTCGAGAACGTTTGGTCCTTATAAGTATTTCCACCGGCTTGTCCTTTGCTAAGAAAGGATTGGGCCACTTTCTGCAGTTGTTCGTTGTCTTTATTACTTGCACTTTGTTTCTTTGCTTTATCAGAAAACCCCTAAAAATCAGTTTGCTAAGTATTTACAGAGATTTCCTACTTCATACCACTAGTCAACACCTTCTGCTCCTCGTTGGGATCGACACTACTATTTATCGAAAGTACTATGATACACCCACTATACTTGTGGATCATCACACACCTATTTATCCACCTGTTCCTGAAGCTACTTTCTTTGAAATTAAACCCGCTTTGCTTAATCTTGTTATGAAAGAGCAATTTTCTGGAACTAGTACTGATGATGCTGCTGCTCACCTTAATAGTTTTGTTGAACTTTGTGAGATGCAAAAATATAAGGATGGAGATGGAGATATTATTAAGCTTAAATTGTTTCCTTTCTATTTGAGAGGAAGAGCTAAAGAATGGTTGTTATCCTTGCCTAGAAATAGTATTGATTCTTGGATTAAATGCAAAGAGGCTTTTATTGGAAAATATTATCCTCCTGCTAAGATTATATCTATGAGAAGTGAAATAATGAAATTTAAACAATTTGATAATGAACATGTTGCTCAATCTTGGGAAAGAATGAAATCTTTCGTAAAGAATTGCCCCACTCATGGACTGACTACTTGGATGATTATCCAAACCTTTTATGCAGGGCTAAATTTTTCTTCAAGAAATCTATTGGATTATGCTGCTGGAGGCACCTTTATGACCATTACTTTGGGTGCTGCAACAAAGCTCCTTGATAATATGATGGTTAATTATTCTGAATGGCACACTAAGAGATCTCCACAAGGTAAGAAGGTAAATTCTATTGAAGAAACCTCCTCCTTGAGTGATAAAATTGATGTTATTATGTCTACGCCTCCTAATGGAAAAGCTCATATTGATACAAATAATGTTCCTTTGTCCTTTTTGGTTTCTCAAGAAGAGCAATTTGATGTGAACTTCGTTAGAAATAATAATTTTAGCAACAATGCCTATAGGAATAATTTTGGTAATAATAATAACTATAGGCCATATCCTTCTCATAATGGTAATACTTATGGGAATTCCTACAACAATAATAGAAGTGCACCCTCTGAACTTGAAGTCATTCTTAAGGATTTTATTAGTAAACAAACTGCCTTCAATAAAACTGTTGAGGAAAAACTTTCAAATGCTGAAAAAAATATTTCATCTTTGTCTGAAGCACAATCTTCTTTGATTAATAAAATGGCTGCTAAACCTAAAACTATTGAAAATCCCTTTGCTTCTAATAATGTCATACAAGTTAGAATTGATGAAAATGTTAGAATGTTAGCTGAATAACATGCTAGGTGGGAAAGAGAAGATGAAATTGCTAGAAATAGTAGTATGACTAAAATTTGTACTATTACCACTACTAGTAATGTTGATGCTAGCAAACCACATGAAGTCCACATTCCTTTTGCAACAAAACCCAATGGAACCTTTTCCAATAAAAATGCTGAAATTTTTCGAAATACGGGAAACAATAATTCTACTACCTTGCATGCTAATTTTGATTTTGATCTTGATGGTTGCAATATTTCTAATGTAATTATGTTCTTACAAAAGCTTGCTAGAAGTCCTAATGCTAGTGCTATGAATATGTCTTTTACAAAATATATTACAAATGCTCTCATGAAAATTAAAGAAGAAAAATTGAAACATAAAGCTTCTATTCCTAGGAAATTAGAAGATGGTTGGGAACCCATCAGTAATATGAAAGTGAATGATTTTGATCTTAAAGCTTTATGTGATCTTGGTGCTAGTGTCTCTATTATGCCTTTAAAAATTTATGAAATGCTTGATTTGCCACCATTGGAAGATTGTCATTTGGATGTCCATCTTGATGATAATGCTAAAAACAAACTTATGGGGAGCATTAATGATGTTTTTATTATGGTTAACAATACCTTTGTCCCCGTTGATTTCTATGTTTTGGATGTTGAATGCAATGCTTCTTGTCCTATTATTTTGGGAAGACCTTTTCTTAGAACTGTTGGCCATTATTGATATGAAGGAAGGCACCATTAAATATCAATTCCCACTCAAGAAAGGTATAGAACACTTCCCTATAAAAAGAGTGAAGATATATTTTGGCTCTCCTATTAAAACAAAATATGATATCAATTCTTCTTCATTTGAAAATACTTGATTCTTGCTTCCTATGCCTAGCTAAAAGGCGTTAAAGAAAAGAACTCTTGGGAGATAACCCAATTTTTATTCAGTAAGTTTTTATTTTGTTGAGTCTTGTAAGTTATTGCCTCTGTAATAACCTCTCATTATCCTTATTGTGTGGTTTTTGTGCCAAGAATAACGTCTAATGAGAGAGAAGTAAGATTTGGGGAAGTTGCTGTCCCGAAACAGATTTTTATGCTTCACTGTAAAAATTCGTGAAAACTCTCTGTACGTCGGGTTGAGCTGTAATTTTCTGAGTAAATGCCCCAGGTTGTTATCTAACTTCTATTAGTTCAACACTTTTTGATTTGTGTAACATAAGGTCTTCGAAAAAATCGGTTTGTACCTGCTGGTCTGTTTTGACAGATTTCTGCCATTATTTGCATTTGCCTCTTACTCGGTTTCTTTTTGAGTTATCTTTGATCACTTGAGCTTTTAAAAGGAATTTATACAATAGCTTGTGTTTTAATGGAAGTTTTACTTGAGTTGAAACTAAACCCAAAGGCTTATTATCTTGAATACACTAATATTGATAATGAAGATTGTGTGAAGTTTTGTATGAAGGAAATTTTCAAATGTAGGGAGAGAATGATATGATGAGATGAAGAATGGACAAAAGCTCAAGCTTGGGAATGCCACCCGTGTCACCCCAAGAAATATTCTAGAGGTACAAGCGTCAAAGCTTGGGGATGCCCAAGGCATCCCCATCTTCATCAATAAAAATCTCAGGTCTTCTTTCAAGACACTTCATTTTTATTTGCTTCATGCACTATATGTTGTTCTTGGAGCGTCTTTATTTTTGTTTTTAGTTTTATTTTTCTTGGTTTGCTGCAATAAGTTAGTTGGACCCCTGCATTTTTCTTTTGGAGAAGTCATACCTAGTTCTTCATTGCCTAGAACACTTTAGTTTTCACTCTTATTGATTTGTGAGTGTTCTCTTTTGCTAGCACTGTGTTTAGCTTTAGTTTTCTTGTGCTTTCTGCTTAGAACTTGTTAGTTCTTCTTTGTAAGTTTGTGAGACAAGCTCACTGGTCTTTATTGATTATTATATTTGTGAGTTGTTTCAAATAAGTCGATTGGTGTTGGAAGAGAGTAGGAAGCTTCATGCTTATAGTGGTACAAAAGAAAACTTGTTTTGACTGTGGCTTAGACTTTATCATGTCATGTTAGCTGTTGCTTTGACCATATGCTTAGTAATTATTGCTGTAGCATGACTTTTTTCAAACAATTAAGATTGCTTAATGTGTCTTGAAAGAATCATGCGTTGTTTTGGCATACAAAAGCATAATATTATAGTATTCTACTTTGATGCTCTATTGGGGTTGACTTGGCACATGCTTACACCATGTTATGGCTATGAACCAGTCACCTTAGCCTCTATGATCATTTTGTTTTTGACTTGTGATATCACTTTATGTTTTGATTAATAATGTTTTGTCGCTTTGCATGATTATGGCCATTATTGCTCTCTTAGTTGGTCGCTCCCAGTCTTTTGCTAGCCTCCACTCGTACTGAGTATGATCTCTACTCGTGCATCAAACTCCCAAGAAACCAAGTTATTCCAAAGAGTCCACTATAAATTCCTATGCATGGTGTGTTACACCATTCCAAGTATATTCATGTGTTTATCTATCTTCCAAATTAAACTTTTGTTATGTGAAAATTAGTGATTAAAGCTCTCACAAACTTGATGGCACATTTTATTTCTTGCACTTAATAAACTTGAAATATTGTGCCCATTTATGTTGCTTATATGCTTGCAAATTATAAGTTGGGAGTTAGCAGAACCATGTTGTCATGGGGATCTCTTTCGACATTGCACTTATTTATTCAGTTGATATCATGTTCTTTTGTTTATGGATCCCGATGGTGTGAAATAAAAGGGGAGCTTGTAAGCTCATGGAGTTTGTATATGTGTTAGAGAAACGCATGGGCCGCTAGCCTAAGCCATGCCTAATCATGGTGGAAACTTGTAGCATAACCATAATGAGCATTCTGTGAAGCATCCTCAATAAAAACCTATGCAAATAGAAAATAAAAAGATCGCTGAGATGTCGATTGTCTGTTGCCTTGTCATTTTTATATGGAATAGCTCCTGTGTCATGGGGCAAGGGGTACCCCATTGGCGGTTCTCTATGATACACATACACTTACAATTACAAGAACTTACTTGTGACCAAAGTTGAGTAGCATGAGGTTCGGTACTCATATGCAAGGGGCATGAGATTTTCAACTTATAACTTGTCAAGCATATACTCATACTTGTGTCACTTTAACCTTAATCACTTCAAGATGCCAATGATAGGGGCAATGAGAGCTCAAAGCTAGTAAGTACCATAATTTTTGTAAGCTCTTTATGAAACTTGAAATCCCTACTTCCCTTTGTGAAGGGCCTTTCTTTTTACTTTTATGTTGAGTCTCCATCCTTCTATCTTTATGCACCAATTAAGAGAGCATAGTTGTCATTCTTAGTTCAATGTGCATTGTCCCAAAACTGATTGATTGATTCATAACTTTGGTATTGCTTGTTCTTAAATTATTTGTATCTAGTTACCCTTATGAACTTTGAAGGTGTCCTATGCATTTATGTTTTGCTATTCCATGAAGGACAAGTTGAATGCCACTTTTGCTATGTTTTCTATATGTGAAACAAACAAATGTCTTTCAATGCATTGTTATTCATGATCTTTTGTTTGTACCTTTTCATGTTGCAACATAGTTTCTATGTCTTATTGTTAAAACTATATCTTTCATGCTCATGTTTAGAGTACTTTGATCCCAGTTATTAATGCTTTACAATACCTTGATCAAGATTATGATGGAGCATGTCTCCTCAAAAATTATTATTTTTATCACTTACCTACTTGAGGACGAGCAGGAGTTAAGCTTGTGGATGCTTGATACGTCGTAAACGTATCTATAATTTTTTATGTTTCATGCTTGTTTTGTATCAACTATCTTATGTTTTGTCTACACTTTGAGGCATTTTTATACATTTTCTAGAACTAACCTATTGACAATAGGCCGCAGTGCCAATTGCCTGTTTTCTGCTGTTTTGGTTTCAGAAAAGTTATTAAAAAATATTCTCGGAATTGGACGGAACAAAAGCCGAAGTTCCTATTTTTCTAGACGCAAAACGGAGCCCGAAGGAGAGACGAAGTGGAGTCACGAGGCGGCCACACCTGGGGCCGACGCGGGTCCACCCTAGGGCACGCCGCCCTATGGCGTGGGACCCTCGGGCATCCACCGACCTTGCCCCTTCACCTATATAAGCCCCTCAAGGCAGAAACCCTAAGTACCCGATCAGAAATCCACGAAAAAGTCTGTAGCCGCCGCCATCTCCATCCCTAGATTGGGGCGATCCAAAGCTCTTCTCGGCACCCTGCCAGAGAGGGGAGATTATCCCGGAGGCCTTCTTCATCACCATGCCAGCCTCCGGAGTGATGCATGAGTAGTTCACCCTTGGACTATGGGTCCATACAGTAGATAGATGGTTATTTCTCGTCCTTTGTGCTATCATGTTTAGATCTTGTAAGATCCATTCATGATCATGATCATCTATTTGTAATGCTACATGTTGTGTTTGCAGGGATACGATGGGTATTGAGTACTATGTCGGGTTGATTATTGATTCTATCATGCCTATGTTATTTGTGATCTTGCATGCTCTCCGTTGCTAGTAGATGCTTTCGCCAAGTAGATGCTTGTAACTCCAAGAGGAAGTATTTATGCTCGATAGTAGGTTCATGCCTCTAGTAATCTGGGGAAGTGACAAAAATCTCTAAGGTTGTAGATGTGTTGTTGCTACTAGGGAGAAAGTAACAATCCTTTGTCTAAGGGCAATTGTATTATTTACTTTACACACGTTGCTTAATGCAATTATCTGTTGTTTGCAACTTAATACTGGAAGGGGTTCGTATGATAACCTGAACGTGGATTATTAGTCATAGATGCAGTTGGATTACGGTCTATGTATTATGTTGTAATGTCCAAACAGATCTCGAAGAGATCAAAATGTCTAGTACATGCATTGTTATGCATTCTCAATCTGTCAATTGCCCCACTGTAATTTTTTCATCCAGCATGTTATTTATCTTATGGAGAACACCTCTAGTGAACTGTGGACCCCGGTCCAATTCTTCCCATTGATATACCATCTACTATTTACCATTTATTGTTTACTTTCTGCAATTACCACAAGCAACTATTATCTTCTACACTATACGTTTAATTCTTTGTTTTCAGCAAACCGGTGAGATTGACAACCTCACTGTAAGTTGGGGCAAAGTATTGTGGTTGTGTTGTGCAGGTTCCAGGTTGCTAGAAACACCTTGGAAGTTTTTTTTTCTCCTACTGATTCAATAACCTTGGTTTCATAACTGAGGAAAACTTGTTGTTGTGCTCATCATACCTTCCTCTTGGGATTCCCAACGAGATCTACATCATTTGAGCCATCACTCCCCGCCAGTCTCGTCTAGGGGCAGACCTAGAGAAACTTATGAGTGCGGGCAAATTGAATCGGTGGGGGCATTCCTTGCATAAACTTTCCTGAATTTGAGTTTTTGGTCTCAAATATGAACAACTCAAAATTTTGAGTGGAGACCACTCAGCTCTACTTGGATCCGCCCTGCCCTCATCCATCTCCTCCATCTCCGCCGCCTCATCCTCGTCGTCGTCGTCGTCTGATGGTGGATAGCGCTCGTGCACAGCTTGGGTGATATGGACCCAGGTGGTGGCTTGGCAGCAAGACATGGCTGCTACTCTACGGGTGAGAGTGCGGTGCGACATGGCACGGCCTTTATAGCCGAAGGCCTAGGGGGAAAAGGGAGCAAGAAAGGCCGCACATGTGAAACCGACTGGTCGGCCAGGAGGTGACACGTCGTACCTGCTATGGCAGCGCCGCCCCTGGAAGAAGAAAAAAGAAGATGAAAGCAACCTGAGATAAATAAGTCATGGTGTTGCGTGCCATGGCCTAACCAGAACGGACATGGGTCTATGGGCTGTCTGACTTGTATTCAAACTGCCATTCAAACGGATCAAAACAGACACATTTTTTGAGGGTTTTGGTTTAGCCTACAGGAGATACGCTGAGGCAAATGCGCCGTCACACACGTCATGATCCATACTGCACAACTTGGGTCTGAGTCACATATGCCCCATACTGCGTCACACACGTCATGATCCATCCATCTCTCACTTTCAAAGTTCCCATCATCAATCAAAATGAGACGAGAAGATAGTCTGAAAAAAAAAGCGAGGCAGGAAAACGACCTGTGGCCTCCATTCTTTATGCAGAAGGAGACGCAGCACGCAGCTAGCACTCAACCTCACGTCCTCACCAACCCCTCTCAACTGTACAGAAACAAAATTAAGTACTCCAATAACAGCTGGACTGTTAGACTAATAGAAGATTAATGTATCATTTAGATAATTCGACATTATGTGATTCACCAGAATTTTTTTTGAAACTTAAGTAGGCTGAATTCCTAGAGCGCCACGGTATGTTTGTATTCTCTCACGGCTCAAAAATGTTCTTTGCTTACAAAGATTTGCAAGCTCATCTTTAAAAATAAATAAAGGATTTGCAGGCTCATAGTAGACATGACCATTTATATGGGTATTATTGTTCAAGATTTATTATTTTGTAAATATTCAGAAGGAACCTACTGTTCGCTGCAGTAGCATGTGCTCGTAGCGGAAATGCTATTGGAGCCAGAACTCACTCGAACCCTTTATTTTAAATTTTGAAATAATATTCCGAAGTTTGAAAAAAACTAAAAATATGTACATATAGCTACTTCCAGCATTCAATATAGTATTAATCTAAAATACCTTATATTATGGGCTATACAAAAAGATAAAATCTGACAAGGTTTGGAGGTGCACTCACACACCCAAATCTACGTTTTTGTCTTCTTTTGCAGCATAGAATACAACATATTTTGGATTAAGATTTTGCATACTTGAAAATATACCATCATTGCCTATATGTACATATTTTTTATTTCTTTAAAAAATTAAAATTTCATTTTCCAAATGTTTAAAATAAAGGGCTTGAGTGAGCCTGGAAGCCAACTGGACGCAGTCGTGCCCCCAAGTGATATTCCGCTTCTTTTGTAATTGTAAACACTATTAGGAAGACATAAAACTAAGTAAATTTTAGAAACGCATTTAG
Source organism: Avena insularis (assembly GCA_023614405.1). Lineage (NCBI taxonomy): Eukaryota > Viridiplantae > Streptophyta > Magnoliopsida > Poales > Poaceae > Avena > Avena insularis. The sequence goes on from CM042695.1 coordinate 94,966,904, forward strand.
TCTTCACTCTTGAGGCCCTGTTTGGAACAAACAAGTTGAAAGGTGTTCAATTTTCCTAAATTCGTGTGTTCCTCCAGCAAGCTCGATCAATAGCCGGTTACAGTTGTTTATTTGTTTTCTTTGAAAATAATAATCATTATGTGCATATTTGAATGGAAATAAAGGACACGTATTTAGATCAACTAAACAAACTCCTGATTACAAATGCCACATCATTTATTTTTGTTGTTCCTGGTTACTAAGTTGGGGTGGGGCCATGTTGGGTGTGGAAGGATATAGAGGGATTGGCGGAATATGTTAGATGTATTATTGAGCCTCATGGACGAGTATATATATAGACGTACAGAGGATCATTTTAAAGTATAAGGCAAGTTAGGCTAGATTCTTAACTATCCTAAACTACAGTAACAGTTGTATACGTACAATACTCTAACATCCCCGCGCAGTCGTAACAGTAGCATCATGAACAACTGAAACGTCGCGGACGGTCAGACTGGAGATAAACCGAAGTAGAACCAGTGGGCTGACATCCCCCCTCCCCCGCAGTTCGAGCGGGAACGCCATGAACAGTGTCACGTCGCGGTAGCTTGAACTGTAGAGGAAGCTGGTGAGATTCTCAAGCCAGGTGATAGCCCTTGTGCCATGTCGAGGGAGCCGAGAGCGTTGGGCAGTGTCATGGTCGAGGTATCCGTGCGAGGGGGCGCCATGGTCAATGTCGTGGTCGAGGATGCTAGTGTCGAGGTAGCCACATGTGAAGCTGCATGCATTTAGTGCGGGAGGAGGATGACGAAGACGCGTTGAGACAGTCGTCGAAGATGTCGATGCCGAAGCCGATGCAGTCCAAGCTGTCGAGGACGAGGTGCGGCCATAGTTTTGCCAGAACTAGGCGCATCTGGGTTCACTCAATAGCATCAACTACAACAAGTAATCAACATCGGCAAAGTTTCCCCTATGAACTAAGCAAGATTCAACCTAATTATTACAACGGTATGGCGTGGTGGCGATGGTGCTGGTGGATATGATGATGGGGATGATGATGATGATCTCGATGAAGCCTAGTTCGATGACGGTGTCGATGGCAATGATCTACCCTCTCCGGGAAGGAATTTCCCCGGCAGATTTCTGCCTGCCAGAGAGCTCTTTCTCTCTCTGTAGTTTCCGCCCCGAAGAGGCGGTGGAATATTTCTGTGTCCGCCCTCCCCGTCTTAGGTTTTAGGAAGGAATATATATGCGAAAGGGCGATGCCAGAGGTGGACCAGGGCGGCCACACCACCCGGTGGCGTGGCCTAGGGGGACTCGCGCCTAGGGGTGGTGTGGGCCCCTGTCTCCCATCTCCACTTCCCCTTCTGGCTATCTTCGTCTTCTAGAAAAATAGGAATTTATGTATATTTTCTGGGATTTTCTGATCTTCGGAAATATTGCATCTGGACATCGCTTTTTCCATAAGAATCCTGACTCCGGCAGTTAATTCTCCAAGAATCATCAAGCATGCAAAAGAGATGAAATAACATAAGTATCATCTCTAAATATGAAATATATCAATGAATAACAATAAATTATGATATAAAATAGTGATGCAAAATGGACTTATCAACTCCCCCAAGCTTAGACCTCGTTTGTCCCCAAGCGAAAGCTGAACTCAATAAACATGACCACATGTTTATGGAGTGAAGTGTCGATAAAAAGAATACGGACAAAAAACATCACATTTATCAATACACAAGTCATAATAGAAATCAACTCACTTTTATATAACTTAACTTGCAATGAGTAAGGGAGTCACAATAAAGGTGCACAAAGAAAATCATAATTAGTGATGGCAAACTTTGTTCTTGGTCAAAGAACAATTAACAAATCATACTTATTTTTAGCAAAGCTTTTATAATGAAGTTTATATTGTAGGAGTCTCTTGCTCAAACATAACAGTCTCTTCACCAACAATGATAGATTTCAAAGTTATATTCATTCGGATAAGAGCATTGTGCAAAACAAGGAACATAAGAAACAAGATTGAATAAATCAATATATAGATGATTGAATCATAACAACTTAAATGCTTGCTTGAGATAGAGAGGAATAGGTTTACTGACTCAACATAAAAGTAAAGGATAGGCCCTTCGCAGAGGGAAGCAGGGGTTAACAAGTTTTATAAATCTTCCAAAATTATGGTACTTATTAGCTTTGAGCTCTCATTTCCCCTATCATAAGCATCTTGAAGTGATTAAAGTTAATGTGAGGGCAAATATGAGTTATATGCTTGACAAATCACACGTTGAAAATCTCATGCCCCTTGAATACAAGTACCATACCTTATGCTACTCAACTTTGGTCACAGGAAAGTTGTTTTCATTGTGAGTGTATGTGTATCATAGAGAATCGCTAACGGGGTACCCCTTGCCCCATGACTGATACGTCCAAAACGTATCTACTTTCTCGAACACTTTGCTATTGTTTCTCCTCTAAACTTGTGTGATTTGGATGCAACTAACACGGACTGACGTTGTTTTCAGCAGAATTACTTTGATGTCTTGTTTTTGTGCAGAAAATCAACTATCAGGAAAAATCCCAGAAAATATGCCAAAAACTATATTTCACCAGAAGATCCACGGAGCCAGAAGGAGAGAAGGAGAGGGGGCCTAGGGGGCCCAGACCCACCCTAGGTGTGGGCCCACCACTGGCCACGCCTAGAGGGGGTGAGGCCACCCCAGGCAGCTCCTCGGCCTCCCTATGCGCCTATAAGTTTCCTTTCGACCTAAAAACCGGGGGGGTCGATAGTTTTCCTAGAAGAGTTCCGCTCCGCCTCCACCACCAGAAACCAAGATTCGGATCCAGAAACTCCGTTCTGGCACCCTGCCAGGACGGGGAATTTGGAGAGGATCATCACCACTGTCATCACCAACGCATCTCCATCAACCACCGATGTTTCCCTCATCCATGAGTGAGTAATCCCCCGCTGTAGGCTTGGGGATGGTAGGGATTGGATGAGTTCTATCATGTAATTGAATATGATTGTTAGGGCATAGTGCCTAGTATCTCTTGTGCTATTTGACTTTGTTGCAACTTGTTGTGCTTAATGCTTGTCACTAGGGCTCGAGTGTCATGATCTCAAATCTAAACTTATTATTGAATTATTATAATAGTATTGTTTGTGATCTTATCTGCAAGTTGTGTACACATATCATTGTCCGGATCCAAAGGCCCCAAAGTGACAATAATTGGGACAACCAGAGGGGATGGCTGTGGTGTGAGGATCACATGTGTTCACGGAGTGTTAATGCTTTGCTCCGGTGCTCTATTAAAAGGAGCACCTTAATTGCTAGTAGTTCCCTAGAGGCCCCGCTGCCACGGGCTGGCTGGACAGAAGATGTTGTGCAAAATCTCATTGCGAGCATGTATGGCTATATTTGGAGCACATGCCTAGGATTGTTTAGTACTTGGATGCTTGTTATTATTTATCTACAATGCCCTAGATATTGAAGTTACATGTTTAGAATCGTCCATGCAACGCCCGTTCATCCATCCCTATGCCTACCGCACTCGAATCCCATCACATCAACTATTATTTATTCCTTTATTGCATTCTTCTTTGTTGCTTTGTTGTTGCTACTACCAAACTGTTGCTACTGATAAACTTCTGTGAGCAAGAACTATTTCCAGGTGCAGCTGAACTGACAACTCAGTTGTTAAGGCTTGCAAGTATTCTTTGGCTCCCCTTGTGTCAAATCAATAAATTGGGCAATACTACCCGTGAAGACAGTTGCGATCCCCTACACTTGTGGGTCATGAATGACAGAGGAGCTATCCATATCAAAATGACAAGGCAACAGACAGTGTGCATCTCAGCGATCTTTTTATTTGCTATTTGCATAGTTTTTTATTGAGGATGCTTCATAGAATTCCACTATGGTTATGCTGCAAGTTTCCACCATGATTAGGCATGGCTTAGGCTAGCTGCCCAGGTGTTTTCTCTAACACATATACAAACTCCATGAACTTACAAGTTCCCATCTTATTTCACACCGTCGGCATCCATAAACAAAAGAACATGATATCAACTAAATAAATAAGTGCAATGTTGAAAGCGTACCCCATGACAGCATGGTTTTGCTAACTCCCAACTTATAATTTGCAAGCATACAAGCATCATAAGACAGTCACAATGATTCAAATTTATTAAGTGCAAGAAATAAAATGTTCCATCAAGTTTGTAAGAGCTTTACTAACTAATTTTCTCATAACAAATTTTTTAATTTGGAAGATAGATAAAACTCGAGAATTTACTTGGAATAGCAATGATGCTAATAGGTAGATATGGTGGACACAAATGGCATATGATTTGGTTCAAGGTTTGGATGCACGAGAAGCATTCCCTCTCAGTGCAGGTTTTTGGCTAGCAAGGCTAGGTAGCAAGCATAAGAGTTGAGTGAAACAAGCAACATACATGTGAAAGAAACAATCATGCAATCTTCCTTTGAAGCACAAACGATCTGAACTTGAGAATACTAAGCTTATGAGACAATAAAGAAATATACCTATAAGTACTTTTTCTCTTTTCCATTAAAACCTCAAAATATTGTTGCTACTGACCAAAGCTAGGTTTGCCAAAACCAACTAAATTTACTTGATGCTCCCAAAGTGATACCAATACTAACAACAAGATCAATCATATAACGGAAATTGCAAACTAAAATAAGATGTGCAAAAAGTAAATGATAAAACTTCACATTAATATTCCATAACGACACTCACACCAAGGGATACATAGATAACCAACTAGAGGAGAGATACTTCCACACTGCAAACCATCCTATATGATAACTTCTCTACTCATGATATGATTCTACTAAAAAGGTTAAAAGATAAAAGATAATGATGTGATACCGCAGCACTCCCCCAAGCTTGGAACAAACCAAGGGGATGCCAAATCTTGATGACGAATTACTTCTTCGGTGGTGGTGGTGGTGTTTTCTCGATAAGCTTTTCAATCAATTTCTTCAAATCCTCAATCTCAAAGGTGAGACTACGAATCATCTCTGAATTATGCTCAATGCGGTTCATGATCATGTCGGACTATGAATCCCAGCTCTTTTGATTCTTTCCCCACTCTTCCTCCTTAAAGTATTCTTTCCCTGCATGGTTAGAACGAGGCATATCCCAATTGGAGGGTAACTTTTCCTTAGGCATATTTTGGAATTGCTGCTCATGTATAAGAGTATGGAAGGAGTTCTTGATGCGTGGAGGGAGTGACCGTGGAGCTAAGCAATGACGCGGAGCTTTCCCTCCAGTGGACATCTGTGCAGTCCTCTTGAACTTGATAGGGTTTGCCACCACTCCAATAGGGTAAGTGAAACAAGATTCAAGTGCTTTAACACTTGGTGAGTGAAATCACAAGAATATTTTGATAAATCATACCGTGATATGTCCATATTTAGATATGTCCTATGCTCTGAATGTTATGCATATACCAGAATAAATCATAAGATGATCATTGGACGATAGTAAGTATATTCTTATAATCTTTTGGAAGAATTAAGAATATATTCTATTTGTAGAAGAGACAAATAGTTCATTGTAAAATGACACTAGTTTTGTCACAAGATACAAATTAAGTTTTTCTCAATTTAAACTATGGGTGGCACAATGTAATGGAAAGAAGTTTCCATGACGGATTTGGATGAGTTCCAAAGTTAAGACATTGTGACGGAAACTACAACAAAAAGGCTAAGTATACAACTCCTATAGTAGCAGCAAAGGAAGGCATTTGTGTCAAGTAGTTTGTTATCAAACTAAGGTGTGGTTCACAACGGGCTAACACTATAAAGATATATTGTACGACAATAGTATCGCCATGTTTTAACCCCAAGGAACTAAAGGTCTCACCAAAAGACCAAATTCATACAATGCCATCTCATTAGAGAATAAGTGATGCGTAAAGACGCAAAGTCATGCAAATACAAACAGACCTGAAAGTGTCAGATCCAGAGATTATGTTAACCACTAGCAATCGCGTATATGCAACACCAGAAAGCCATAGGTGTTCAATACGCAAAGTTTTCAAAATAGATTATTGACTCTAGTGCAAGTGGGAGACTAAAGGGAATATGCCCGAGAGGCAATAATAAAGTGGTTATTATATTATTCCTTATTTATGATAAATATTTATTTTGCATGCTATAATTGTATTAATACGGAAACATTAATACATGTGTGTTTAATAAACAAATAGAAAGTTCCTAGTTATGCCTCTCTTATAAACTAGCTCGTTGATTAACAAGATGATCAAAGGTTTCCTGATCATGGACATTGAATGTTGTTAATAACAAGGTCACAACATTGTTGGAATGATGTGATGAAAATTCATATGAAGTATAGCATTATGATCAAGGTCATTGTGTTTATATTGCTATAACATCATACGAAGTAATCCTAGTATTAGACCATGAGATCATGTTAATCACTAATACTGGAAGAGTATCTTGATAACATCAAACGTTAAACCGTAATAGGGTGACTATAAAGGAGGGTTCAGTGCTACAAAGGAGTTATGTAGAGGCTCATGGATCAAGAGTGGAATTTGTCCATCCCGATGACGGATAGATATACTCTGGACCCTCTCAATGATATCACATTAATTAGCTTGCAAGCAAGTGATGAGATCACTAGAATATTATACCACGGGAACAAGAAAAGAGTACATGTCGGTAACGAGATCAAACTAGGTATGGAGATACCGATGATCGAATCTTGGACATGTAATATATCGCCAGTCAAAGAGATTGAGTTACATGCGTAAAAGGTTCTCACGGTCATAGAAGTCATCGTTGAATGTGTGGGAGTCAGTACGGATCTCCAAGTCCCACTGCTGATTATTGATCGGAGAGGGGTCTCAATCATGTCTATATTATTCACGAACTATAGGGTGACACACTTAAGGAATACCGACACCATTTGGAGCAAATGAGCTGCTAGAAAAAGAATTACAAAGCGCAGGAATTATTTCACTAGACACCGAAATTGTTTCGGGTGAAATTGCTGAAATTGTTTCTACATGTGAAATTGAATAGTAGCAAGGGGTTTTATGTGAATGTTTGTTAATTAATGTAATTCAAAAAATTCTGAATAAATAAATAAAATTAGTTTTATTTAAAGAGAGATTACATTAAATTTGGTGGAAATTTATTAGGAATTTGAGTGGGGTTTTGAGTGGAGAATATGGAGGGACTTTTGGTGAGTGGGAGATCCACTCACATGAATGGAGGAAGGGGTGGGGGCAGCCACCATGGCCGTCGGCCACATCCCTTGGGGTGCCCCTCCTCCTATAAAATGCCCCCTACTCTCTCTCTCACTCACACCTCCTCGCGAAGGATCTCTCTCCCCCCTTTAGAATATCCCCATGGTCTCGGATCAGCGAGATACATGTTCCCGGTGACTTTTTTGGAAGGATTTATTGCTTCTGCTGCTTCGCTGGAGCGAGGGCGTGGAGGTTGTCGGGATACCCGAACGTGTGTGCGATCACAGATGCACCATTGCTTTGCGGTGCTGGATTTGATGGTACTGGACCAGCTGGACCAGATGGACTTCATCACGATCTTGAGATCGACAAGAGATCGACTACATCACCAACGAGTTCATACTCGTAAAGCTTTTCGGTCTTCGAGGGTATGTATTCTATGGATGTATATCCACATGTTTCTTGTATCTAGATATATGGATCTTGGTGCTTATAGTTCCCATCGTAGGAATTTTTTGTTTTCTATGTTGCGAACCCAACAGTCGTGAGGCCGCGACAGCCTACCGGGGCAGGCGCAACAACAGAGAGGGCAGACACACAGGCGCGGTGTAGATCGTCGATGTCGATGGTCGGAGTAGAGGCGCGAGTGGACGATGGCGATGGGCGACTCAATCCAATCTAAGATCGGTAAACCAAAAAACAAAACCGATCAAGATATCAGAAAAGGAGACTTATAGGGCAGCCGATCACGGATAGGCGGACGAACCTGAGTACGGGTTGCACAACCCCCCAGCGGAGATCATGGAGATCGTCCTTCCCGGGGGCAGCGTAGCGGAAGCATGCCGGTGGCGACTAGGGTTTGGGATCGGTTTAGGCTAATAACATGTGGAAGGATAGGGAGGGATTGACAGAATATGTTGGATGTATTATTGAACTTCATGTGCGAGTATATATATGCGTACCAGAGATCATCTTGAAGTACAAGTCAAGTTAGGCTAGAGTCCTAACTATCCTAAAATATCGTAACAATCGTATATGTACAATACTCTAACATTGGGCATTGGCTTGTTTTTGTTGCTTAAAGTTACTATATAGGTAGGCATGCTAGTCATTTATGTTGACAATCAAATTAATGAAGAAAGTTATGCTCCCTAATTTGCGAAGGTTATTTCTGTCTAGTTGATAAGTTCTTTCAATTATAATAACCAAGAACATGATCGGCGACTCATGATTTCTAAAATTGTTCTTGACTTATATAACTTACATAGTCAATCTACTGATTTTTCGTTGGACTTCAGCAATCTAGTGGTTTTTCTCCAAGGGATCACATGACAGCTAGAACAGAGTTACTGCTTGTTTGACTATATATTTCTTAGTGAAAACTCTTGTTGGAAGGTAAAAATGGTTTCGCTTCGAGAGCATTATTAAGGAAGATCATACAAAATTGTATCTAGATTATTTCATATGTTGTCTCAAGTACGTACAATTTAGAAGCTTGTTTTATGGTGGTGGAGTATATGTTATGCTACTCCCTCCGTTCCAAAATAGATGTCTTAGGTTTTTTAAAATTTAGATGAATCTACTTCCTCCGTTTCAAAATATAACATGTTTTAGGTTTGTGAAGAAAATAAATCTAGACTTCTTGATAAATTTAAGACATCTATTTGGGGACGGAGGGAGTAGTTTTTTCTGCAGTTCTAAAGAGTGGACATCCATTTTTGGAAATGTAGGCCCGCTACTGTTTACTATTGACTTTGACCAAGTAAAGAGAAGAGACTAATGAAGTGCTGAACTTTCAAAATACCAAGCGCTGTGATAAAGTATGCAGAGTATCGATCTTTTGGTATGTCGGCAATATACTACAGTAGTATGTATGCTCGAGCTCGACCAACCGTGAAGAAATATTCTCTTCACACCACATTGATTGATAATGGCTATGAACCATTAATTTATGTTAATCACTCACTCTTATGGATGTGGCTGTATAACTTTCCTCCCTCTTTTTTTTAGCACATTCATGTCCGCACAACAATTGCACAACAACTGCATACACAAACTGTCTTGATAATGATAATGCTATTCAACTAAGGAACTTATAGCTTATGTTGGCTACGTACAATTACCCACTCAAACCATGGTTTCCTGACAATGCTATCCACTATGCACACAAAGATGCTATTTAGTGATAATGATATATTTTCTGCTTTTTGTGCTACACTAGTGAAACAAGGGCTGCCAACACCGGCTTAGGCGATGACAAGGATGCCGTGTAATAAGAGCATATGTGACTCAAATGACTTACGTTCGATCTCATATGATTTATCTTAATGTTTTCTTATATTGGTTGTTTGATTTGTCGAGCTGTATTTCGAGAGAAAAAAACTTCGTTTTGCCAATTATCATTTGTCAAAAGTATTTGTATGTCCTAGTAACTTAAGTTTGCATATACTACGACACCAAAGTTTGAGCCTCCATATAATCTGCAATTTTCAAATGTTACTACAATTTGTAATGTGTAAATAACAAAAACTAAGACTTAATTGAAAATTGAAACTACTAGGAAATAGACAATATCCTTTCTTCACAGGTCTTTCTGTTCCATCTGAAGAAAAAAAATATTTTGGCTAAAACCCAGTTATGTTAATTAGATAGAGCATCCTAAATAATTCGGCACTCCGCTTATAGTAACCCAAGCATAAAAAATGGAGGGAGAGAACATGAAAGGAAGAAAAACAAATTGAGAGAAGGGGACCCAAACACTGGAAAAAGACTTCCTTTTTCTATTCCAAGTCTCTCTTCCCCCACCCCATCTCTGCTTCTTCGCTTCTTCTCCTGCACAGTACACACTGTTCATCTCCTCTTCGATCCCAAATCCCAAGCTGACCAACCAAAGCCCCGCCCCGCATGGAGTGGACGGCCCCGGAGCCCACCCCGTCCTCCCCGCCCCACCTCCTCTGGGACTGGGGCGCCGCCGCCGCTCCGGGCTCCTCTGGCGAGGCGGCGGGCAGGCGCGGGAAGGAGAAGCGGGCCAAGGTGAGGCAGGAGGGAAGCGGCGGCGGCGGCGGCGGGGGAGGAGGCGGAGGGAACGTGAGGTGCCAGGTGGAGGGCTGCGGGCTCGAGCTCCGAGCCGTCAAGGACTACCACCGGAAGCACCGCGTCTGCGAGGCCCACACCAAGTGCCCCCGCGTCGTCGTCGCCGGCCAGGAGCGCCGCTTCTGCCAGCAGTGCAGCCGGTGGGTGTTTCTTGAAGCTCCGAGGTTGTTCGCTGGAGTCGTGTTCTTGCGCTCTGGTCGCTCGCCGGCTGGGCTTTTCTTGTCCTTTTCGTGCACTTGAAGTTTGCAAGCTCGCGCCTTTCCGCGATTGCTTTTGCGCGGCTTCCTGTGCGCCTTTCGTTCCTGAAATTTCCGCAAGCGCGAAGCTTTAAAAAGCTAGCATCTATTTGCAAATTCACCCAATTTCTTAGACCAGGATGCGTCGCGGTGTGCTTAAATTGCGAGATTAGTCGGTTAATTAAGCAGTTCAAGCTTGTGCTTTTATGTAAAATCCTCACAATTTTGGTGCTGTAGTCTTATGGTTACACCGTTTGTGTACGGCTTGTTTCCCGATTTGGGAAGCGAAGATGCTTTCTTCCCACGATTATAGTATTGTCTACCTGTGGAGAATCGTACTGCATAGGGGAACGCCTGTGCAATGCTTCCAGTTTTGGCATGGCACTTGTCCTGTGTGTGTGTGCATTTTTGGGATGAATTCTGACTACTGTGGTTCAATTACTGTGTGGGAATTTCTCTTCTATGTATATATGCTCTTTGATGGTAATGAGTACTGTATAAGTAGCTTATGTAGTATGTCATTTTGCTGATTGCTTGGGTTGTTGTGATCAAGGTTCCATCCACTGTCGGAGTTTGACCAGAACAAGAGGAGCTGCCGGAGGCGACTGTCTGATCACAATGCTCGACGCCGGAAGCCACAGCCAGATGCGTTCTCCTTTGCACCGGCAAGGCTTTCATCGTCATTGATATTTGGTAATTTATCCAAACATTAAGTGAGCAATTATGCAAGATTTGTATTTTTCTCCTTACTCTCTGAATAGCACCGCGATTACTGTTTTATGGTTGATCAGTGGTTGCAAGTTGAACTTCACGAAATTGAGTTTCAGCTTTCGTTAATACCGTGATTTGTCAGTCAGTCAATATATAAGATGTTTATCTAGTCAGTTGCATACTCATATTCTCTTGTACGTTAAAATTAAATGCTTTTTTCCATTGCTCATTGCAGATGATAGACGACAAATAAGTTTTGTTTTGGACAAAGCCCCGCTGAGCCATGTAAGGCCTTTCGCCATTTCTCCATGGGACAGCCCGTCTGACTTCAAGTTCGCACAAGTGAAGGAAATAAGAGAAGTATCAATAAATGGACAAGTTCATTTGGATAAAACTCGTCCATCCGACGTTGTTCCAACAATGAGTCATGACATAGATGGGCTGTTGCCGATGAAAGGTATGGTTTGTCAATATTATTTGTTGCTATTGCTGAAATGTTGACATCGATGAAGAACTGCATGTGGTCTGCTTTCTTAGGTGGTTCAGCACATTTGCTTACGAAGAAAGTGCTAGATCTTTGATTGGCAAGATACCAAAAAGTAGGAATAGAAAGATTGCAATGCCATGTCATCTTGCATTCCACAGGATTGCAAGGATGTTTTGTTGCGTATAAGAAAAATGTAGGAATCATTCCAAGTGGTTTGAGTCAATGGAGATTTCTTTTGAAATGGAGTAGTACAAAATTCGCATGGATTATAATCTTACAAACAAGCATAGGAAAAAATCCTGAGTATTACAATCGTAATTTTTTTAAAGAAAATCCTTTGAATCAAATATGCAAAACGCTGGTTCTCTATTGTGGAAACTTGTCAGGGTATTGCATTGTAAAATGCGTCCAGTCCGTCCACTCAAACCGAGGCAGATACTTTTTGGCCATCACTCATCTGTAACACATGTAAATCTTGCATTGCAAAACTCACTTTGAACTCCTGCTGTTCACGGGCATTTGTAGCTTCAAAACAGGATACATGTAGGAACACTTCTCTGGAATTTTTTCCCCAGGAAAAAAATGTCATCATTTATAGATGTGGTTCTAACTCTCAGGTACAAAGGTTCATAAGAAATGGTCTTGGATCTAAATCCGTGATGGCACTAGGTTTAAGAATCGGGAAAAGGAATCATTGTTGAGTAAATGAATGAAGTCTTAGATAAAAAGAAGGTTATATGCAAGATTATGCGGCAAAACTTGTGCGTCTGGTTGTGGAGTTGTTCTGCCTAGTTTGTTTTTACTTAAGTTTTTTCCTTAATATTTGCATATACTATTTTTTCCTGCTCCTGACGTATAAACTTCAGTCTGCAACACTTGGATATATGAAAGAGGTACATCAAAATTTTCTGCTTATGAGTTACGGCATGTTTAATAACTACAATATTACATTGGAACAACTTGGACCTATGCTGGACTGGATTTTTGGTATAGCTGATGCATATGGTTCAATTGGTCTGTCGTTCCTGGACATCGAGAATAGCAACGATAATTCCTATGATACCAAATTTTGATGCAAAAAATCTCTAATCGCCGCACATTTGAAGCTATAAAATATGTAGATCTTTAGATTTTTCTCACATTGTCCCATCTAAGAAAATGATTTCATGGCAATACTTCTGATAATGTGCAGAAGTCAGCTTAGGAACTCCTAGATTAACTTTGCCATGTCCATTCTCGAAGGTCCTTAATAGTGAATAACCTATGACCACCGACTGGAATTAAACCAAAAGTTTAAGCTGGTGAGGAAAGGTGGGCTGGCAATGTACCCATAATTCAAGATGGAGTTACATATTACCAGATATAGTGCAGTTTGCTTGTCGGCAATACCACTCAACAGTCTTGAGATATATCTCAAATGCATGAGCCACATGATTCTTGTTCATGTTTGCAGATGTCTCTGCTGCCAACACTTGGATGTTCTTCACTGTCCATGGAATCCTTTGATTGATTGACTGACTGACTGACTAACTGACTGATTGATTGCTTCTGCAGGCCCGGACTCATCTTTAACTGCTTCAAAATTAGGTGGAGCACCGGATCTTCAGCGTGCTCTCTCTCTTCTGTCAGCTAGTTCTTGTGGATTACCTGATCCTGTACAGCAAGCATCTTGCCTCGTCCAGTTCACCGGTGCTAGCCAAAACGGCAGGGGCCCTCCTCCATCACACGGAGGAAGCTCTGTGTCGGTGGCATCTTTCGCCGAAGGACAGCCTATGGCGCCGCCATCTCAACTCCTCCGTTTTACCTTGGATGGCAACAGCAACGGCTATGAATCCACTTTCTTCGGTCTAAACCAGATGAACTGATGTGCGAAAAGTACGAGCCATCGTTGAGTTGGATCGGCAGCAAGAGCTTATGCAAGAACTGCTCCTGTCAAGCTACTGGAGTGTTAATGTCACCTATATACTCATTGATCACCTTCTTGTTTTTCCATTTTGCAACCCCACTGCCAATTGCCGGTTCGTTTCGAAACCGTTATTGATGATTGATGAATCTGGACATGAATAATTTATTTCATGACGTGTTGACTTGTATACTGTATATGTCTTCTTCTTCCTGATAACATATCGGTGATAAGTCATTGCGTTGTACTCCCTCTGTTTACAAATATAAGATATTTTAGATTTGTGAAGGAGATGTATCTTGACAACTTTTAGTGTATAGGTTCAAATGAATCTAGACACTAAAATGTGTCTAGATACATCTCATTCACAAAGCTAAAACATCTTATATTTTCAAACGGAGGGAGTAGTTACCACTGCTACTCCAGCCAAGAACTAGAACTGTACTCCCTCCGATCCACTTGACATTTGTTTTACACATATGACACCAATTTGTCTTGTGCAGGAAGCAAAGTACAGCCCAATTTGACTTATCCTCAATTTAATTTTATTTTTCTCTAGAACATGCACACACACACACATACATACATCAAAGAACAGATTAATCATATAATTCCAGGTAGAGAAAACGATCTTGTCTCCTGCAAGCAAACAAATCAGACAGCTCCTTGGTACACAGAGATGCAGAACCATCAGGGTTGCCTTGATATAAATCTTCCTGGATCAGGTTATTTGTGGCTGATATTAAGTCAGAACAGCTCAACATGGTGTGTTGTCCAGATAGAAACCGCCAGCCCACTTGATCACATGTTAGAATTTCTCAAACAGCACCAGACACTTCGGAACATAAATTTGGACCAAGTGACATTGATTGATTCAGTTGACATGTGACCAACCAAGTAGCAATCGTATGAAATCTGGGGGATGCAAACAATGGCACTACAATCTCCAAACAGCAGGCACCGAAAAAAGGCAAAATAAAAATACAGATTAATACTGAAGGTGCAAATGCGGAGCACAAACTTGCGCTGGTAGAAGAGCAAGCAGAAGTTATATTAACATATGAAAGCTTCATTAGATCTTGTTAGCATACACGGCGACATCTATATTTCATACTCCCTCCGTCTAAAAAAGGATGTCGGAGATTGTCTAGATTCGCATGTATCTAGATGCGTTTTAGTGTATAGATACATGTGAATCTAGACAAATCTCCGACATCTCTTCTTGGACAGAGGGAGTAAGAGATTACTTTGTACGACAGAATGCACACTGATAAAGCCTAGTAGGGGATTCTTCTGTAGAGGCACCCAGACCCCACGCACCAACGAATAAATCGAGATCGCCTCTCTGTTGATTCTTCCCTGCTCTGTTCTCTAATCCCCGATGGGATCATCTAGCCTGCTTTAATCTCAGTCGGTGGTCATGGGTTCAGCAACACAGCAGCGGAAGCGTCCTTTGCGGACATGGCTCATGACCTCCACCTCGGCGTTCTCGAGCATGCAGACGATCTCGGTAAACGGTGGGCAAACCTCAGGGTTCGCATCCCAACAGCGCATCATGATGTGGCTTAGGCAAGGCAGGCAATCCTGTGGGATTACCGGACGAGCAGCCCTATTCACGACAGCAAAAGCTGCCTGAACTGCTGTCATGTTTGTGAAAGGAAGCATGCCAGTTATAAGCTCCCACAAAACGATACCGAAGCTGTAGACATCAACTTTATGATCATAAGGGCGGTGCTGGATCATTTCCCTGCACACAAACAAGACCAACCACTAGCTCATCAATTATATGCACAGCGCAATGCTGAAACTTAGTGGAGAAAAGCACAGCTACGAAGCAACTTTTACTATGTGGCAATCATAAGTCAAACACTTGTCAGCCATTTCTCCTTGTAAGCAAACATCATCGGTAAGTTATGTTACTGGTATAGTACCAAGTACCCACCGTACCCTACCTCGCTCTTGAGAAAATAGTTGCCAACTCAGCACCATTTCAATTTGGATTATGTCGTACCAAAACTTTGTACGGACAAAAGACTGGAAACATGATATAGTAGAAATCCTTCGTTAATAATTGTAAGGTTAGTGTAGCCCTTAATCATTTCAGGATGCAACAGAAGGCTGTTAGTCAGATGACAAACTGTTTAGAAAAGATAATAACATCATGTACAGCTGAGTTCAATGAAAACCTGGTGCACACAATTGGGGCATCCAAGTATATGGTGTAAAATAAAACTCTGCATAGTCAGAGTTTGTAAATGCCACTATGTGGTAACAGATTATTGACAAATAGCTGTTTGATGCTCTACAATGAAGGTTTAAAGTAAAATTAGGTGTCAAACACCATTGAGTAAAATGTATGAAAGATGAATTCTATATAAGATACACAGAGAGGCAAGGAACTTACGGTGCCATCCAGCGGTAGGTTCCTGTCTCTGGTGTCATCCCCTCTGTTTTCACTTCGATACGAGCAACTCCAAAGTCCGCAATCTTAATGGATCTGTCTGCTGCAATTAGAAGATTATCTGACTTCAGATCCCTGTGTATAAATCCCAAGGCATGCACATAGGCCATTCCCCGAGCTACATCCAACGCTTGTTTGACAGCAAGCCTCAAAGGTACCAGCTTGTTCTGCCTTCTCGCGAGGAACTGCCGGACCGAGCCACCTTTTGCATACTCGGTAACAATGCACCACACGATTGACTTCCTGCAAGCCCCTATAAACCTTACGATATTTGGGTGCCTCAGTGTGGACAACATCATAACTTCTTGCACAAACTGTTGCTCCAATGACTGTGCTCTCTCCGTGTCATTGTCAGGTTTCTCCAGCAGCTTAATGGCAACATCTTCTCCAATGTATGTTCCCCGGTACAGCTTCCCAAAGGCCCCTTGTGCAAAAGGAACCCCCATGTCCAACCTCCCCAGATCAATGGCCCACTGCTGGTACTTGTTGAGTATCTCAGTCGGATGATTCGGGTCCATCAAGACCCTAGCCAATGCGTCTTCATTCAGCGTGTGCGCAGCCACGCGGTTGGGGCGGAAGACGCTGTTGCCAACCGAATAGCTCGCGGTCGGGGTATCACGGAGGCCTGGATGCTTAAGTATGACGGTGCGGGACTCGTTCGAGCCCACGCTGCTGTCGCCGCCCACTGACATCATGGTAACGGAACCACCGGCGTAGTTGGACAGGTTGTAGTTGTCGGTGCTGTCCATGGACATGTGGGAGCCCTCTCCAATCTTATGATAATAAGGCATGTTGTAGAAACCATCAAACTGGTTTCCTTGCATATCCTTGCCACCAGCACCACCGCCGCCAATCATGCCATGAAACCTTGCCCCCTCAGCCATGTCAAAAAGATACAGTGCTACGATTTGAGCTTCTGCAGATTAGCTGCACATCCTCCTCATGCAGGAAATTTCCTCTTCCGTGCACCCGGTAGCTAGCTCTGGCGACCACGGCAACCTGAACCTCTGAAATGAGCTAGTATCAAACACACACCACTCAGAATATACAGAAGTTGCTTCTTTATATAGCCAAGGACCCAGAATTTTCCATAAATAACAGGTACAGTTTTCCTACTAAAACTGAGAAATTTACTCATTTTACTCAAATTATTACACTATGTACCATACCCTAGATTTAAGCCTTTCCCCGTACAGACACACAAGTCTCCCCAAAGTCCAAACCTTCCCCTACAACTCGATCGCCCCTCCCTCCAAAATTCCGCAACCAGGCGCAATAACAAAGCAAACCTTTATGCGAAAACCAACTATCCAACTCCTAATCTCGCAGAAAACCAAGAACCGATCAATCAAAGAGCTCCTCGCAGCCCATCCCTGGAAGCCGCGCGATTCGGGACAGAATTGGGCGGGCGTGGGCCGAGACGAGACTCACCTCGACAAGGAAGCGAGACGATCGGTGCACGCACGCGGCGGGATCGCGGGGGCGCGCCGGAGGTGCGAGGTGGTGAGGGGAGAAGAAGGATTCCGAATTGGCGTGTGGGGTTCGCTGCTCGGTGCTGTTTCGCTTTTTCTCCGGAGACCGGAGCAGAGAGACGACGACTCGAGAGTGGGAAAGGGAAGGGAGAGAGGACACATACGTACAGAGAGGAGGTCGTTAGCGTAGTTGCAGTTCCCGTTTTACCCCCCGTACTCCCGGGTTTCTCCCCTTTGCTCTTTGGTCAATACTAGAAAGGATTGACTAGTTCCATCGTGTAATGCCATGGTAAATTTGTTGCACTAATGCAGAGCAACAAAAAAACCTAGAGCAAGAATGATACTCCTACTTAAAAGTAGCTTTTTTTCATGCTCTTTCTTAATCAAGCAATTGTCCCATTCATATGAATCACAGTCATCTGTATTGCTCATATTGACATCATCCATGGAGAGCCACCTTTAGCCATTGCACATTTGCACTATAATGCTACACATGTGTATCTTATGGAAGTTGTTATACTTCCGTTCATGAAGTGAATCATCTATTTATTGTGAATAAAGCTCACACACTACGCGTGGTTGGCTGGTTGAAGATCGAGTCAGTGTATAGTTTGGATACTTAATGACCGATCCAACTTTCACTTATAAATAGTGGCTTCTTTTGGATCATAAAGTATGAAGGGACATCAAGTTATGCTTCACATGTATGCACTTGTGTCCATGAGTGGTGTAGGACCTATTACTTGGAATGATATGCATTGGGAGTTAGAGGTGAAGTGCCAACAAGTCAGACCGTTATATGTCCACCACAATCGTGGATGTGGTAGGATAAAGATCACCTCATCGTTGGTTGCGGATGAGTTTCCTACTAACGTGACTGACATTGGTTTGTCATTGCTTACCACCGGTGTGAAGCTTTGGAAAGCAATGTTGCAGATCTATTTGTGCAAAACATTTTTTTTTGGAGAAATGTCACTTTGCATACGATGATTCTTCTACATTTCCTACCATAGATGCTAAGTTTCCTACAACACAATACACGTACAAATATACAACCAATGAACTCATAATTACCGACCACTTTGTAGATAAGTTGCCTACAACATATCATATGTACTATACCTTTAGTTTTTATCTAAAACATTCTCTTAATTTGCCTACCAACACGCCTAAATTGCCTGAAGTGCTAAGTTGCTTACATCATATCTTATGTACCAACACCTAGGAACTTTTCTAACATTATTCTTGATAAGCCTAGCTTAAGTATTAAGCTGACATCTTCTCACTACTCGCTCTGTCCACAAATATGAAAATCTAAAATACTAAAGCAATATCAATAGATTTGCAAGAAGGTATATTTTAGTGTGCATTTATTCAATAGCGTAGTTTTGGATATTTTCTTCTAGCTATATAGTAGGTCAAACTTGGTAAGCTTTGCATTTGCCTAAATTCATACCTAATGTACTTATGTATATATTCTTAGTTCCATCCTTTTTCTCCCCCCTTTCTTGTTCGGTCAATGAAAAAGATTGGGTAGATCCATCATATAATGGTGTGGAAAATTTGTTGCGCTAGTGCTAAGCATAACAAAGAAAATGGAATAAGGAAGATTAAAACTAGTGAAGCACAACTAAAACTATTGCAAGATTTATTTTTGTCTATTAATTGAGACTTGGTGCCCGCGATCGCTGCAGTTCATCCCATGTCTCCTCTTTCTATAACTTCTTCCCTCTTATCACCCCAACTCGTTCGGCTCCATGATTATTGAAATATGCCAGATAGTTGTTAATCCCACTCCCTTTCTCTTGCACATGTTGAGTGGGCCTCTATGAAAATTTTGAGGGCACTGATGAGAATCACCAGAATCAACCATTTTTTTATTTTTGAATCTTGCATGGCTCCCTCTTGAAATATTTCTCATCCCTCACTCTACGACTTTAGACGACCTCCTTCCCCTCCCCTATCTAATCAATCGTTATAGAATAAACCTCCAGATTTTGCATCATATGATCCACCTTGATTCTCCTTCACAACCATTCCAGTGCATGCTTGTCCATCGTGGTTAGTATTGAGAATCAATAGGAACAAGGAGACTACAAGGACCAATGACTAATTGCCAACATCCAAGATGATGCTACTATGTTGATGCACATATCAATGTTACAACATCATAAATCCAGCGAATGGCAAGATGTGGTCCAAGGACCCCCACCTACACCAAGTTGAAGAAGCCTATTGTAGCATACTAGAAATACATCAACACCAGGATGGTATGAGTCTGAATCTCCTACTTGGTGGTGGAGTGCCTCCTTCCCAAAATGAACAATCTATAACTTATGTTTTGCAAATTACTATTTGTTACCATTTCATCTTCTTCACTATCTAAGTTTGAATAGAAACTTTTGGGATCTAGATGTTTCCTATCAACAAGTTCATAAGTAAATGAATTACTTCTCGCTCTTTCCCAAATATAGGGTGTGCTTGACTTTGCATCGTATTTAATGCACAACTTTACTATTAATAATACCCAAGTACATGGATTGAGCATGTATGAATAGTATTGTTGTGTCCGTCTTGCGAACTATTTTGTTTCATAAGTTCTTGTAATGATTTTGTAGACATACCATAAGTGAAAATCATGATCAAAGTTTTATGGTGAAAACCCAAAAAAATCAAGCGTGCCTTACATTGTATTTCTTTATTGTACTCTTTCTTAATCAAGAAGCTTTGCCTTTATATGAACCATGATCACCTTTATTGCTAGTAGTGATATCATTCATGGAAATACACCTTCGGTGAATGCATGGCTAATGCAATGCATGTGTATTGTGTGGAAGTCATAAATTGTCTAGCTCATGGAGTGAATAATCCATTAATTGTGAACCAATAAATTTATGCACTATGTGTAGTTGGCTGGTTACGACTTAGTCGAGGTATAGTTTTCTTACATAATGGTCGATTCAACTCTCACCTATAAATGGTGGCTTCTTTTGTGTCTCAAAACATGAAAGAAATCAATTCCTGTTTCATAGGCACTTGTGTCGATTTATAGTGTAGGATCATTTAATGCACTGTGAGTTCGAGTTGAAGTGACAACAAGTTCTCCAGTTACCATGTTCACCGCAAGCATGGACACATGTGGGATAAAAAATAACTAATTGTTGGTTGGAGAGAGGCTGCTCAGAGTTGTTTCCATTTTTCCTAGAGAGGCTGAGACTGGAGCACATACGAAAACTCAATAGTGAAAAAGGTAAGAGAGAGAGGATCGTTGGTTAATATATAGCTTGTGGTTCCCATTTTACCCACCATACTTCAGGATTTATCATTTTGATCCTTCTTTGATTTCCCCATTTGTTCTTGTGTCAATCAAACAGATTGAATACTTCAATTAGCTAATGATATGGAAAATTGATTGCACTAATACATAACATAAAAGACTAGAGAAAGTATGATGATTAAAACTAGCCGATCGAGCATAACAAAAACTATTGCAAGATTTATTTGCTATCAAGCAGGAGTTAGTGCGTGTAATTTTTTGTAAAAACAGTAATCTTCTGTTTCCAATCTGATCCATGTTCTCATTATTAACACATTCGCATGGGCTCCCTGGAGCTTATCGTCACCATCCTTAAGCAATTCTAGTGCCGATTGAGACTCTGAGCAATGACGTTGGGCTTCAGAACTGCCTACTACCCAACCATCAAGTAGTGTGTGAATCATGAAGGTATTATCTCGTAGTAGATTTCTGTTTGCTCCTAGATACGCATACCACTAATTGCTACGGATGTGTTCCACCAATTGAATTTGCACAACCAGATTTTGAATTAGGAATCTGGGACACTTTCCCCAGCACCAGCAATGCCATATCGAGTCCTACTGGCAAGATTCGATGATGGACCTATTATATATTTTATATTTCTATATTGTACAACTACCTCCTACTTATTTATGTGTATAATATGGTCTTAAACTGGAAATGCTCATTTAATGGTCAGTTCTTTTCAATCATGATATGCATCTTGCATTTCATAAGGGAGAAGCTTTACAACAAGTTGTAGATGCATTGCATATGGGAGAAGCTTACAACAAGATTTTCAATCCAGGATAGAGAATTTTTGTATAGTTATATGTTTATAACTTGACATTTATAGGTTATACGGATCCCATACTTCTAATACAAGATACACAAACTAATACTTGGCATAGTATTTATAATTCTCCTTGCTAATAAAATATGCATTCAAAAGATGCTCAAATTTATAGTATTTTAATCCTCTAAGTGTGTATAACTTTTATTCATATTATTATTTCATCTGATGTGCCTACAAAGCATACATAAAGACGTATTCTCTCATTGAATCCTAGTATTCCATATTCTGTAGACATGGGCTTGCGTCCCAATAGAGTTGGCGACATACAAAGTTGAAATATGCTAATGATATATTGACACTTGACTTCTATTGATAGTATATGCTAACGATATATTGACACTTGAGTTCCGTGAGCCATGTCGGAAAATTGTTATTAAAGTTATATTATGAACTTCTTCCTAAGATACCATTTGGTACTATTTTCACACTACCAATCTAAATACTTCCTTATCAATTAGTGAGTGGAAGCAAAAAAAGAGAGAAGTTTGACTACACACTTTTAAAAGAGTCTCCTATTTACAAATGAATAGAGTACTATATAGATGAGACTAACTAATTAACTTGTGTTTTCACTAAACATTATTGCCGCAAGTTGAAAGCAATGTATTTAGACATCATAATTATCCCAGCTTACTTATTTACTACCAAAAGGAATATTTAAAGAGTTAAGAATTTAAGTTGACTAGGTCACCGGATCTTACTTCCTAGTCGAGTTGGTTCGCAACATCGTTGGCCAGAGTGTTGCAAGGCATTAGGAATGCAATGGCGGCGACGCGTTGTGCATGTTCTGGTCTTGTCGGGGCCTGGAGGTCTGTGGTGCGTTTGTGTGCTTGCACCGTCTCCTACGCATGGTCGGCAATCTGCTGTTCTGCCCATCCCACATGGGCGTTAGGACGGTGGTTGATGACTCCTTGGTGGCGCCAGAGAACTTGGTGCTTGATGTGGAGTCTTGTTGGGAACCCCAAGAGAAAGGTGTGAAGCAGCACAGCAACAAGTTTTCCCTCAGTAGAGACCGAGGTTATCGAACCAGAAGGAGGAAGGAAACGTCACACAGGTGTTGCAAGCAACGCGGAGACCTGCACAACACAAACTCAAGACTTTGCCCCAATGAACAGTGAGATTATTAAGCTCACCGGTTTGCTGTAACAAAGCATTAAATGTATGGTGTGGAAGGTAATGGTTTGCAGCAAATAAACAAGTAACAGTGGAAGATGTATCAATGGTAAAGATTAGACCGGGGTCCATAGTTCACTAGAGGTGCTCTCCTTAGATAAACAATATGGCATGAAGGGTAAACAAATTACAGCAGGGCAATTGACAGGAACTGAGCAAGGGATAACAATGCAATTACTAGTCAGAAAGATCCTATGAGATTCGATTGGGCAATACAACAATTACTAGAAGTCCACCTTCAGGTTATCATCTGAACCCCCTCCAGTATTAAGTTGCAAGCAACAGACAACTGCTTTAAGCAAAGTGTGTAAGGTAAACAGTCCACATGTTTCATGAATAAGAGACCGTTGTTTTCTCCCTAGTAGCAACATCACATCTACAACCGAAGATATTTATGTCACTTCCCTTGGAAACTAGAGGCATGAACCCACTATCGAGCATAAATACTCCCTCTTGGAGTCACTAGCAACTACTTGGCTAAGGTAGCTAATAACAATGGAGAACATGCAGGATCACAAACAACACAGACATGATAGAATCATAAAGACAAAACCATTAATCAAACCATCATAATAATCTCAATATCCATCGGATCCCCGCAAACACAACATGCATGATTACAAATAGATTAGATCTTGATCATGAACGGAGCTCAGAAGATCTATACATGAAAGCACAAAGGAGGATATACAACCATCTAGCTACTACATGGACCCATAGTCCAAGGTGGAACTACTCACGCATCATACCAGAGAGAAGGCCTCCAAGATAATCTCCCCTCCGGCAGGGTGCCGGGAAGAACTTCAGATCCCCCCTGATCTAGGGACGACAGTGGCGGCGGCTACAGAAGGTTTCGTGGAGATTTGATCGGGTGCTTAGGGTTTCTGCATCGGGGGTTTCTTATAGGCGAAGGGGGAGGCCGAGGAGGCGGCCAGAGGGGCCACACCCCTCCCAGGTGCGGGCCCACCCCTGGTCGCGCCTAGGGGGTCTGGCTGCCCTGGCCCACTTCTCCGTCTCCCCTCTGGACTTCTTGTTCCCCACGGAAAGTAATTGACTTTGACGTTTGTCCCATCCAATTCCGAGAATATTTCTTTACTAGCTTCGCTGGAACCAAAAATAGCAGAAAACAAGCAACTGGCACTGTGGCAACTTGTACCAGAAAACATGTAAAAAGCACCTCAAAGTGTAGACAAAGCAAAGCAAAGCAAAGTAGATACTAAACAAGCATGGAGCATCAAAAATTATAGATACGTTTCCGACGTATCAAGCATCCCCAAGCTTAACTCCTGCTTGTCCTCGAGTATGTAAGTGATAAAAGAATAATTTTTAAGCTGACATGCACCCTCACAATAAAGATCTAACCATTTGCAAGCATTGAAAGCTAGGATTAAAGAACTCTAAACATGTGCATGAAAGATGGAGTTCTGACAATAGGACATAGTAACTATGCATGCAACATGACAAGCTACAAACAAATATCATGAATAACATGTATTGAAAAAAGTTTGTTTGTTTCACATACAGAAAACATAGCATAGTGGTAACCAGCTTGTCCCTCATAGAGTAGCAAATAGATGCATATGACACCTTCAAAGTTCACAAGGGTGACTAGAAACAAATAGCACAAGAACAAGTAATATCACAATATGCATCAATCAATAAGCTTTGGAACAGTGCACACAGAATGACAACTATGATCTCTTAATGGTGCCTAAAGATAGAAGGTGGAGACTCAAGTAATGGTGGAAGAAAAGCCTTTTTGTAAAGGAAGCAGGGATTTCAAGTTTCAAAAAGAGCTTCCAAAAATTATGGTACTTGTTAGCTTTCAGCCCTCGTTGCCCCTATCATAAGCATCTTGAAGTGGTTAAGGTTAAAGTGAACAAAGATGGAGTATATGCTTAACGAAGTATAAGTTGGCAATCTCAAGTACCTTGAATATGAGGGCCACACCTCATGCTACTCAACTTTAGTCACCTGTAAGTTCTTGTCATTGTAAGTATTTGCATATCATTGAGAACCGCCAACGGGATACCCCTTGAACATGGTACATGAGCTATCCCATAACCAAAATGACAAGGCAAGCAGACAATGAGCATCTCAGCAATCTTCTTATTTACCATGGTAATATGGTGCTTTTTTCTCTCTTTTCTCTTTTCTCAATGTGTCTCTCTTTTTTTATAAGAAGAATACTTCATAGATGTCACTATGGTGATGCTGCAAGTTTCCACCATGATTAGGCATGCCTTAGGCTAGCAGCCCAGGCGTTTCTCTAACACAGGATACAAACTCCATGGACTTATAAGTTCCCTTTTTATTTCACATCGGTGACATCCATAGACAAAAGAGCATGATATCAACTGAGTACAAAGTACAAGTGCAATGTTGAAAACGTTCCCCGTGACAGCACGGTTCTACTAATTGCAACGTATAAGTGCAAGCATATACAACATAGATGACACAATGGTTCAAGTTTATTAGGGGCAAAGAATATAAAGTGTGCCATCGAGTTTGTGAGGGCTTTAATCACTAAGTTTTCCCATAACAAAATAGTTTTTAATTGGAAGATAGCTGAAAACAAGAATATACTTGGAATGGTGTAACACGCCATGCATAGGAGTTTATAGTGGACACTTTGGAATAACTTGGTTTCTTGGGAGTTGGAAGCATGAGTAGAACTTACACATACAAGTGGAGGCTAGCAAAATACTGGGAGCAACCAACTAAGAGAGCATAATGGCCATAATCATGCACAGTAACAAAGCATTACTAATCAAAGCATAAAGTGGTACTACAAGTCAAGGAATAAATGATCATAGAGGCTATGGTGACTTGTTCATATTCATAACATGGTGTGAGCATGTGCCAAGTCAACCCAAGCAAAGCATCAAAGGATAATACCACAATACTATGCTTTTGCATGCTAAAACAACGCATAATTTCTTCAAGGCACACTAAGCAATCCCAATTGTTTGGAACAAGACATGCTACAGCAATAATCACTAAGCATAAGGTCAAAACAACACCTAGCATGTCATGCTAAAGTCTAAGTCACAGTCAATGCAAGCTCCTCTTGCATTTAAAGCAATAAATTACTACTCCTTTCCAACACCAAGCAACTTATTTGTAAAACAACACAGCGAGAACGGGGGTCCAAACTACTCAAGCAAATTAAACAACCTAAGCAAAGCAAACAAAAACTAAGACGCTCAAGAACAACACAACTGTGCATGAACAATAAAAACGAAGTGTCTAGACAGACCTGAGCTTTTTATTGATGAAGAAGGGGATGCCTTGGGCATTTCCAATCTTTGACGCTTTTACCTCTTGGATATTTCTTGGGGTGACACCATGGTGGCATCCCCAAGCTTGAGCTTTTGTCCATTCTTCATCTCATTGCATCATTCTCTCTCTACACCTAAAATTTTTCCTTCATACAAAACTTCACACAATCTTTATTAACAACATTAGTGTATTCAAAAGATATTAGACCTCTGGCAAAGCTTTGAAACAGCAAGATTTTTCACTAAAAACACAAGCTACTGTAGTAACTCCTTAAAAAAGCTCAATTTCCCAAAAAGAACCCAAAAAGAAATCAATAAGAAGCAAATGCAAATAATGGCAGAAATTTGTCAAAACAGACCAACAGGTGGAAACCTATTTTTTCGAACATATTATGTTGCTCAAATCAAAAAGTGTTGAACTAACGAAAGTTAGCTAGCATATTGGGGGATTTATTCGTAAATTTTGCACTCAATCCGAGTTACAGAGACTCCTCACAATTTTTTTTGGTGGAGGACAGAAATCTGTTTCGGGACAGCAACTCCCCAAATCTTAGTTCCCTCTCATTAGAGATTATTCTTGGCACAAAAAGCAAACAAAAAGGATAAGGAGAGGTCATTACTGAAGTAATAAATTCCAATACTCAAGGAAACTCTTGGGTTATCTCCCAACAAGTACTTTTCTTTAACGCCTTTAAGTTAGGCACAAGAAGCAAGAAGAATCAAGTATTTTCAAATGAAGAAGCATTAACATCAAACCTTTCTTTCAAAGGAGGAGCAGAAATCAACTTCTTTCTCCTCATAGGGAAGTGTTCAATACCTTTCTTGAATGGAAAATGGTATTTAATGGTGCCTTCTTCCATATCAATGATGGCACCAACTATTCTAAGAAAAGGTCTTCCCAAAGTAATAAGACAAGAAGCATTGTATTCAACATTCAAAACATAGAAATCAACAGGTACATAAGCATTGTTAACCATAATGAGAACATCATTAATACTCCCCATGAGTTTCTTCTTAGAATTATCATTGAGTGGGACATCCAAATAACAAGCTTCCAATGGTGGAAAATCTAGCATTTCATAATTCTTCCTAGGCATAATAGAGACACTAGAACCAAGATCACATGAAGCTTTGAGATCAAAGTCATTCACTTGCATATTAATAATGGGTTCCCAACTATCTTCTACTTTCCTAGGAATAGAAGCTTTGTGTTTTAGCTTCTCTTCCTTAATCTTAACAAGAGCATCTGTAATGTGTTTGGTGAAAGCAACATGCATATCACTTGCATCAGGACTTCTGGCAA
Source organism: Avena insularis (assembly GCA_023614405.1). NCBI lineage: Eukaryota > Viridiplantae > Streptophyta > Magnoliopsida > Poales > Poaceae > Avena > Avena insularis. The sequence goes on from CM042695.1 coordinate 94,994,406, forward strand.
GCTTTTGTAGGAACATAATCACTTCAAAAATATTGCAACCATCAATATCAAAGTCAAACTTAGCATCACTAGTAGTAGGCTCAATAGGTTTAGGCATAGTAGGAGGAGGAATAGGGACTACTTGTGGTATAGTGGTGATGGTGCACACACTATTGTTTCTATCAATTTCAGCTTCCTTTCCCACTTAGCATGGAGTTGAGCTAACAGCCTAACATTTTCATCAATAGTAACTTGTATGGCATGAGCAGTAGCAAAGGTATTTTCCATAATTTCAGGTTTAGCAGCTATTTTATTAACCAAGGAAGTTTGAGCTTTAGACAAAGAGGATATATTTTTCTCAGCACTCAAATTTTTTGACTGTAAACTAGGAATTTCTCTATTCAGATTCTCAAGCTAATGACTAATATTTTTCAAAATGATAGATTATTCCTCCATAGTTTTAGTGAAAATCTTGTTTTTCTCATATTGCATTTGCATAAAGTTTTTAGTGGATCTCTCAACTTCTAGAATCCTCTCTTCACTAGGCATTCCAAATCTACCCTGATAAGCATTTCCACTAGGAGGATAAGGCCTATAATTGTTGTTACCACCAAAATTATTTTTATAGGCATTGTTGTTAAAATTGTTGTTTCTAATAAAGTTCACATCAACTTGCTCTTCTTGAGCAACCAAAGAGGCTAAGGGAACACTATTAGGATCTAGAGGAGCTTTCCCATTAACATGCATAGCCATAATAACGTCAATCTTATCACTCAAAGAGGAAGTTTCCTCAACAGAATTTACCTTCTTACCATGTGGAGCTCTCTCAACATGCCATTCAGAGTAGTTAACCATCATACTATCAAGGAGCCTTGTCGCAGCACCCAAAGTGAGGCCCATGAAGGTACCTCCAGCAGCTGAATCCAACAGATTTCTTGAGGAGAAGTTCAAACCTGCATAAAAAGTCTGGATAATCATCCAAGCAGTGAGTCCATGAGTGGGGCAATTCTTAACCAAAGACTTCATTCTTTCCCAAGCTCGAGCAACATGCTCACTATCAAGTTGTTTAAATTTCACAATGTCACTTCTAATAGATATAATCTTAGTAGAAGGATAGTACTTTCCAATAAAAGCATATTTGCACTTAGTCCAAGAATCAATACTAATTTTAGGCAAGGAAAGCAACCATCCTTTAGCTTTTCCTCTCAAGGAGAAAGGAAAAAGCTTGAGCTTAATAATATCTCAATCTACATCCTTATACTTTTGCATCTCACAAAGTTCAACAAACCTATTGAGATGGGCAGCAGGATCATCATAACTAGCACCAAAAAATTGCTCTCTCATCACAAGATTCAACAAAGCAGGCTTAATTTCATTAAAGGTAGCATCAGGAGCAGGTGGAGCAATAGGTGTGCTAAGGAAATCATTGTTGTTGGTGCTAGTGAAGTCACACAACTTGGTGTTCTCAGCAGAGTTCATTTTCGCAAAGGTGGGCAAGCCAAAAACAGCAGCAGCAGCTAGAGCAGGAACTAATTTTTTTGTGTTTTTGAATAAAGCAAGCAAACCAAACTAGACTAATTTTTTGGGCTTTTTTGAAAAGAGGCAAACAAAACCAAACAAAAGAAACAAAGCAAATTAAAAACAAAGTAAAGAGAAAGGAAGTGGAGGACTCCCCTAGTGAATACGTCCTTAGCCTCCCCGGCAACAGCGCTAGAAAACTTGTTGATGACTCCTTGGTGGCGCCAGAGAACTTGGTGCTTGATGTGGAGTCTTGTTGGGAACCCCAAGATAAAGGTGTGAAGCAGCACAACAGCAAGTTTTCCCTCAGTAGAGACCGAGGTTATCGAACCATAAGGAGGAAGGAAACGTCACACAGGTGTTGCAAGCAACGCGGAGACCTGCACAACACAAATTCAAGACTTTGCTCCAACGAACAGTGAGGTTGTCAAGCTCATCGGTTTGCTGTAACAAAGGATTAAACGCGTATGGTGTGGAAGGTAATGGTTTGCAGCAAGTAAACAAGTAACAGTGGAAGATGTATCAATGGTAAAGATTGGACCGGGGACCATAGTTCACCAGAGGTTCTCTCCTTAGATAAACAACATGGCATGAAGGGTATTACAGCAGGGCAATTAACATGAACTGAGCAAGGCATAACAATGCAATTACTAGTTAGAAAGATCCTATGAGATTCGATTGGGCAATACAACAATATACATAGACCGCCATCCAACTACATCTATGACTAGAAGTCCACCTTCAGGTTATCATCTGAACCCCCTCCAGTATTAAGTTGCAAGCAACAGACAATTGCTTTAAGCAAACTGTGTAAGGTAAACGGTCCACATGTTCCATGAACAAGAGGCCGTTGTTTTCTCCCTAGTAGCAACAACACATCTACAACCGAAGAGATTTCTGTCACCTCCCTTGGAAACTAGAGACATGAACCCACTATCGAGCATAAATACTCTCTCTTGGAGTCACTAGCAACTACTTGGCTAAGGTAGCTACTAACAACGGAGAGCATGCAAGATCACAAACAACACATACATGATAGAATCATAAAGACAAAACCATTAATCAAACCAACATAATAATCTCAATATCCATCGGATCCCCGCAAACACAACATGCATGATTACAAATAGATTAGATCTTGATCATGAAGCAGCTCAAGATCTATACATGAAAGCACAAAGGAGGAGATACAACCATCTAGCTACTACATGGACCCATAGTCCAAGGTGGAACTACTCACGCATCATACCGGAGAGAAGGCCTCCGGGATGATCTCCCCTCCGGCAGGGTGCCAGGAAGAACTTCAGATCCCCCCGATCTAGGGACGACGGTGGCGGCACCTACAAAAGGTTTCGTGGAGATTTGATCGGGTGCTTAGGTTTTCTGCATCGGGGGCTTCTTATAGGCGAAGGGGGAGGCAGAGGAGGCGGCCAGAGGGGCCACACCCCTCCCAGGTGCGGGCCCACCCTTGGTCGCGCCTAGGCGGGGGGGAGGGGGGTCTGGCTGCCCTGCCCCGCTTCTCCGTCTCCCCTCTGGACTTCTTGTTCCCCACGGAAAGTAATTGACTTTGACATTTGTTCCGTCCAATTCCGAGAATATTTCTTTACTAGCTTTTCTGGAATAAAAAACAGAAAACAGGCAACTGGCACTGTGGCAACTTGTTAATAGGTTAGTACCAGAAAACATGTAAAAAGCACCTCAAAGTGTAGACAAAAAAAAGCAAAGTAGATACTAAACAAGCATGGATCATCAAAAATTATAGATACGTTTCCGACGTATCAGTGGTCTCAGGCATGGCGGTAGAAGCCTCCTCCTGTTGGAGGTGGACGACCGGGTTGGGCCTGGTGTGGGAGATCTTGGGATCCCACACCAAGCTCCGGTGGTGATGATCTAGTCAGTGACGAGTTTATGGTGATGTGGCAGCCGGTGAAAACCAAGCCTCGACCTCGATCTTGGCGGACGATGATGGCATCTCTTCGCATCGCTACCTTGTTGAAGGCATTATCTTCGCTGGCATCATCACTTCACTTGGGTTGCTCAGGGGGAACCCTAAATCGGGGTCTCCTGGATCAGACGTAGGCGTAGGTGATGCTGGCTCAGTTGACGTAGAGCCTATTGGGAGACCCCAAGAGCAAGGTGTGATGATCACAACAACAAGTTTTCCCTCGGTTATGAAACCAAGCTTATCGAACCAGTAGGAGCAAGGAAACAACTTCAAGGTGTTGCTAACAACTTGGAACCTGCACAACACAAACTCAATACTTTGTCCCAACTTATAGTGATGTTGTCAATCTCACCGGTTTGCTGAAAACAAAGGATTAAACGTATAGTGTGGAAGATAGTGATTTGCTTATAGAAAATAAACGGTAAAACGGTAAACAGTAGATGGTGTATCAATGATAAAGGAATGGACCGGGGTCCATAGTTCACTAGAGGTGTTCTCCTTAAGATAGATAGCATGTTGGGTGAACAAATTACACCGGGGCAATTAACAGAGTGAGAAAGCATAACAATGCACATACTAGACATCTTGACTCCTACGAGATTTGATGGGGCATTACAACATAATACATAGACCGTAGTCCAACTACATCTATGACTAATAATCCACCTTCAGGTTATCATCCAAACCCCTTCCAGTATTAAGTTGCAAGCAACAGATAATTGCATTAAGCAATGTGTGTAAAGTAAACAATACAATTGCCCCATGGACAAAGGATTGTTGTTTTCTCCCTAGTAGCAACAACATATCTACAACCTTAGAGATTTCTGTCACTTCCCCAGATTACTAGAGGCATGAACCTACTATCGAGCATAAATACTCCCTCTTGGAGTTGCAAGCATCTACTTGGCCAAAGCATCTACGAACAACGGAGAGCATGCAAGATCACAAATAACATAGACATGATAGAATCAATAATCAATCTGACATAGTATCTCAATATCCATTGGATCCCCGCAAATACAACATGTATGATTACAAATAGATGATCCTGATCATGAACGGAGCTCACAAGATCTAAACATGATAGCACAAAGGAGGAGAAACAACCATCTAGCTACTGTATGGACCCATAGTACAAGGGTGAACTACTCACGCATCACTCCGGAGATTGGCATGGTGATGAAGAAGGCCTCCGGGATGATCTCTCCCCTCCGACAGGGTGCCAGGAAGAGCTTCAGACCCCCCCGATCTAGGGACGATGGTGGCGGCGGCTACGGACTGTTTCGTGGAGATTTTATCGGGTGTTTAGGGTTTCTACATCGGGGTTGAAAGTACAAAGGAAGTCGCCTAGACGGGGGTGAATAGGCTTTTAAAATTATTACGGTTTAGGCTCAAGAAAATGCGGAATAAAACTAACGTTTAATTTATTGAGCACAAAACCTAGCCACTAAGTTCACCTAATTGCACCAACAACATATGCTAAGCAATACAAGCAACAAGGTGATAGCAAGAAATAAATACTTCAAGCACGATGGCTATCACAATATAAAGTGCATAAGTAAAGGGCTCAGTTGAGAGATAACCGATGGACGTGGAGACGAAGATTTGTTTCCTGAAGTTCACTTCCAAAGAAGCTACGTCTCCGTTGGAGAGGTGCGATGGTGCAATGCTCTCTGAACGCCACAATTGGCTCACCTCGAGGTGTGGTGGCTCGATGCTCACCCAACTCCACACAAGGCCTCACCCCATATGCGGAAGCATGCAACACACCGACGCCACAAAAGGCTCACCCTATTCTCCCGAGTGCGCACCACAAAAGGCGGGCATTCGCTCCACTATGGGACGCTTGAGGGTGGTCACCGAACCCGTACAAGATTGGGGCTAACTCCACAACTCAATTGGAGGCTCCCAACAACAAAGCCACGAAAGGCTACAATGCCACAAAAGGCTAATCAAAGCCACACAAGGCTACAAGACCACAAAAGGTCAACAAGACCACACAAGGTCAACAATCCAACCACACAACCGTCTAGGGTTCCAAGGAACCCAAGAGAAACAAGCCGACAAGCTTGAACTCGCCGAATCTCCGAGGAGAACTCAAACCTATGCACCAAATTCAAGGCAAGTCCTTCTCTCCCAAATTCCAACAAAGCTACAAAAGCTATTGGGGGAATAAGGGAGGAAGAACACAAGAGGAGAACACAAAACTCTCCAAGATCTAGATCCCAATGATTCCTTCACAGAGAAGGGATTTGACTTGGGGGGATTGTAGATCTAGATCTCCTCTCTCAAATACCTCAAAAAAATGCAAGAACCATAGGAAGGGAAAGGGGAGAGGGAAAGCTTCTTCAAGGTCAACAATGGAGGAGAGAGAGAAAGCCAAGAACCAAGAAAAGAGTTGTTGCCCACGAAGGGGAAGAGGATCCCCTTTTAAAGGGCTCCCAGATCTGTCCGTTATGGGCATTCGCGACTCCTGGCCGGAACTTCCGGTGGGAGGCCGGAAGTTCCGATGGCACACAGCCAATGGTCAAAAACTGTGGAGCGAGAAACTGAAAAAGCGAGTCCTGGTCGGAACTTCCGCCGATCCACCGGAACTTCCGGTGGGAGCGAAACTTCCGGTGGAAGTTCCGACAGAAGTTCCGTCAAATAGACATATCCAAAACATAAGGTTACTGAACATGAGCGGAACACGACTCGGAAATTCAACCGAAACTTTCGGCGGCAACTAGGCCTGAGCGGAACTTCCGGTCCCTGGCCGGAACTTCAGGTGGGAGCGGAACTTCTGGTGGAAATTCCGACTGAAGTTCCGTCAAATAGCACATCCAAAACAAAACGTTACTGAACGTGAGCGGAATAAGACCCGGAACTTCCACCGGAACTTTCGGCGGCAAAAATTCCCTAGCGGAACTTCCGATGGCAAGCCGGAACTTCTGGTCAGGGAAATTCCAGAAACCGGAAAACCAGAAACGCAATAACTTTTGCATCCTAACTCCAAACGGGATGAAACCAATTTTGTTCGAAATATTGGGTATCACCTTGGGAGAAAATATCATGACTATATATGTGAAGTATCCCCCAAGGTGTGGAGCCGGAAAACTCGCAAGATCAAAAACCGCAATAAGATATGCGAGTGAAATCCTTATTTGATGAACTAGAGCTTGTTATGATGATGACCACAAGCTCTAGATCCTCTCATGGACAAGAACCAAATAATCAACCAAGAAAGATTATGCTATGAATGCAAATGTTTGAGCTCTCTCCGAACGATACAAACGAGACACCCGCTTGAGAGCCCCTCTTGATAGACGACTATCTATCCTAAACCCGGTCTCCCAACTAACAACACGAGACCGGCAAAAGAAAAGCCCTACCAAGAACATACATTTGCCTTGAGCATCCCACTTGAACTTGATGTAGACCGTCTTGTTCTTATATAGAGGTAACACCTTTCTTGTATGCTCTTGCTTGATGAAGATGAAGACTTGCAAATTTCTCCCCCATACTCCATGGGGAAACCTCTTCTTTGAACTTGCCTTCATCATTCCATGAGCACGAGGATGGCAAGCTTCAAGCATGGGATCTTCTAGAGATGGCGCATCTTGAGCTCGCCCTTCTTCATCCCTTCTTGAGGTTGATCCATCTTGATGCAACTCTTTGCACATGTCTTGATCAACCTTCAAGCTCCTTCATTCTTCATGATTCCAATGGGCACAAAGCCCTTGGACATTTCTTCATCTTCCAACCTTGAGACCAACACATGGCCCAAGCGATGCCAATGGACAAACCTCCAAGTGAAACTCAATTTACACATTAGTCCATAGAGATTGTTATTAATTACCAAAACCACACATGAGGGCATACATGCCCTTTCAGGGGTGCTTTTATAGGCGAAGGGTCAAGGTTGGTGGGCGCCCGAGGGTCCCACACCACCCGGTGGCGCGCCCCCCGTGGCCACGCTGCCACATGGTGTGGCCACCTCGTGGCCCCACTTCGTCTGCCATTCGGACTCCGTGTTCCTTCTGGTAAAATATTGACTTTGGCTTTTGTCCCGTCCAATTTCGAGAATATTTCCTTACTAGATTTTCTGAAACCAAAAACAGCAGAAAAACAGTAACCGCATCGGCATCTTGTTAATAGGTTAGTTCCATAAAATGTATAAAAATACCTCAAAGTATAGACAAAACATAAGAAAGTTGATACAAAACAAGCATGGAGCATCAAAAATTATAGATACGTTTACGGTGTATCATTAGGCGGCGCCTGGAGTCGTTATCCCTCTTGAGGGCATCGTTCCTAGAGCAGATGTAGGTTGGTCTGGTTAGGCCACTCATGCTGCTACGAGGGAAACCCTTGGATATGGCTTCCAGATGGGACGATGACGGCGTTGTGTTGTCGTGTTATCTCTTGGGAGCATGGTTTATGGAGCAGCGTTGAATGGTAGAGGCTGGGTGGAGTAGATTTTTCTTGCATAGAGCTTTGGCGTCAAGTCATGCCTGCCTGAAAGGTGCTACATGAGTCAAGCCTATTCGGCAGGTCCTATACACGATAGATCCTTAAAAGACTCCAAAATGTGTTGGTTGTTGGTACTTGATGGCATGGTGCTGCTGTGTACCGGCGGTGACTGCGGCGTTCTTAGGAGTTAGCACACAGGGAGGTGGTGCTACTAGGCACCGCGGTGGTGTCGGTGGCTGGTGTGGCGCGAGTCTGCGCATTGATTTACATGATGAAGATGGGTTGCCGAAGGATTGAGGAAAGCGGGGACATCCAGAGCGAGTGCCTTGGCGCCCTTCTACGGTCATGCCGAGCGGATCTAGGCTCCTGGCTTGCATGGGCGGCTAGGTGTTTTACAGATCTCACCGGGAGCTGGCGATGGCTATCGTCATGCTCGGTAGTGTTGTTTTAATGGTTTTTGGTTTGAAAGATATTTATAATAACTTTTGCCAGACTTCTAATATTTTAATAATAAATAAAACTTGTGTGCGTTGCTCGATGCAGAGGCTGAGGCTCTGTTCCCCATTTCGAAAAAAGTTGACTAGGACATAATAGCCATTCCCAGGTTATATGTCTGTATTGCAGAAGGGAAAAACTTTACAACAAGTTATAGATGTATGGTCGATCGTCGGCATTGCAAGATTCTTGTGGTATTTTTGGTGCTGTTGATCAGCTACTAGCACTAGGAAAGCAAGAGATTGAGAAGCATGCTATTGCTTTTTGCAATCTGTCAGGGATAGGCTTGAAGATGAGTTTCAGTCACTCAATTCTCTCCGAGAAGCATATGACACATATGAGAAAATCACATGAAACGGCGCACCTTGGATGACCCAGTTCAGTACCATTTAGGCTATGAGAGTCAGGAAAATTTGTTCTTTTATGAGCTTGCCGATTGATGTTTCTGGATTTTATCCAAATATCTCTGATGCTTACTATTTATTTGGCGTTTTTCATTTTAGCAAATCGTTAGCTGAAATACTCAGATGCTATGCATAGATTGCATATCAATAAACCAAGTCAATTCATACATTATGTTACTCTTTTCATAGTTGTTCAATAATTTTTATTGTAGTGCGTGTCATGATAACCTAAATAACTATATCAACTGTCACCGCAAAAAAATGCAACCCTTGTGTCACCTCCTGTTCTGCAATTCTGATGTGATCCATTCTATTGGTTGTGGTTGAAATTTGGAAGGAAAAGAACAGAAATTTGGCTGCTGAAGTCTGGCGGTAACGTTAAAAGAATACAGAACCTTCTTTGTGGTATGACTGGATACCTTCGTTCTAAAATACTCCCTCTATTTTAAAATATAAGATGTTTTAGCTTTGTAAAGCAAATGTATCTAGACTACTTTTAGTATTTAGGTTCATTCAGGTTTAGAGTGAATCTAAACACTAAAAAAAGTCTAGATACATTTACTTCACAAAAGTAAAAAAAATTATATTTTGAAACGGAGGGAGTATAGTATATAAGATGTTTTAACTTTGTGAAAGAAGTATATCTAGATTTTTTTTAGTGTTTAGATTCGAAGTGAACGCACATACTAAAAGGATCTAAATACACTTCTTTCACAAAGCTAAAACATCTTATAGACTTTAAAACACAGAGAGTACATGTTAAAATAGCAATACCGAATCTGTTTTCACCGATTCTGTATCAACAAAGGCATGTTCGTTCGCTGCCCAGCACAAAATTTCCTCGAAACAGGCATACGCCCATCTTTATAAATAAAGCAACATCCGTACAATATCCAACACGAACACACAAGAGGCCCGATACAAGGTCCAAACGCCACACACAACACCCCATACAACAACACGTCACGGATACAAATGTGCCTCGAGGACCCGCTCACTGGCCCGGGGGAGAAGCGAGTTGGCGCGCCACCACAATAAGGTGCTCTATCATCCCATCCAGCTGCTCCCTGTCCCGCTGCCTACTCAACGGATACCACTGCTGCAAAAAAGCAAGAAATTTGAAGGTCGAGTCAGAGGCACGGCGAAGAAAGACACGCTCGATGACCATCTTGTTCCGAATGTTCCATAAAGTCCAGGTCATCCCCGCAAACACAAACCAGAAGAGGCGCCTCCTCCCGCCAGTCTGGTTTGCATTGGCTTCCAGGAATTCCCCCAGGTCTGAGGCCTGCCACGCCGGCCCTAGAGCCTCCCGGGTGAAGTTCCAAAGGAAGCGAGCGGCAGGACAGGTGAAGAAAATGTGGTGTCCTGTTTCCGGGACAGCACAAAGAGGGCATAGGCCATCCCCCGGGCCATGCCTCTTGGCCACCTCCACTCCCCCAGGGCAGCCGATTGCGTAACAACTGCCAGAGGAAGATTTTAATCTTCAAGGGGAGGGGGTCCTTCCAAAGAGGGAGGGTCCAGGGAATGGAAGGCCCACCAAACAGGGCCCGGTACATGGACCCCACTGAGAACGTTCCCGAGGGCGCAAGATGCCAGGACATAGTATCTTGGGCTATGGGATGGGGCCGTGGGAGGCTGTCCCGAAGACCCTCCCAAGACGCCCGCTCGGCAGCCCCAAGGTTCTGGCGGAACGCAACTTGCCAGACCCCGTCCTGGAAGGCATTAGCCACTAGGAGGAGGGGGTCCGGGAAGATCGCGAACAGCTCGGGAACCTCGTGTCGCAAGGGGTGTCCACCCACCCAATGGTTGAGCCAGAAGATGGAGCATCTCCCATTTCCGATGGAAATCGAGAGCCCCTTCCGGATCGCCGGCTTGATGTCCTGGATGGATCTCCAAAACTGAGATCCTTGCCGACGTTCGCAAGCCAGGAGTGGGCGCCCACGCAGATATTTAGCTTTGACCAGTTGTAACCACAAGCCTCCATCGTTCGTTAGGATCCGCCAGACCCATCGTAACATGAGGGCCACATTCATATGGCGAGAGGAAATGATCCCTATGCCCCCAAGATCCTTGGGGGCGCAAATGTCTACCCACTTAACCATATGATACTTTTGGTGACCATCATTCGCCATCCAAAAGAACCTAGAGAGCTCCTTGTCAAAGTTGGCGTGCACGCCTTCCTGCAGGATATACAACCCCATGATATACATGGGGAGGCTGGAAAGGCAGGCATCAATAAGGATGGTCTTTCTCCCTTTGGAGGTAAACCTGCCTTGCCATGGTTCAGATTTTGCCTTCACCCGACGCATAAGGGGCTCCAGGTCCCGAGAGAGAATCCTAGTGTCCCTGACTGGCATTCCTAGGTAGTTCATGGGAAAGGTTGCCAGCCGGCAATTCAGGTTATCATCAATCCTATGTTGGGTGTACAAGGGGTACCCAAGCACCATCACTTCGCTCTTGTCAAAGTTAATTTTGAGGCCGGACATGGCCTCAAAGCAAAGGAGCAGGAATTTTAGGTTAATGATGTCCTGCTCCGACCCCTCCACCATAAGCATGGTGTCGTCCGCATATTGGAGGTGGGTAACTCCCCCTCCAGGGATAAAATGTCCCACCACACCAGAGATGTGGCCGGAAATCTTGGATTTCTCCATGATTTCCGCTAGGGCATCCACCGCAGCATTAAACAAGATTGGCGAGATCGGGTCCCCTTGTCTCACCCCACATGTGGGCTTGAAGAAGGGCCCAACCTCCCCATTTATGTTTATTGCTGTGTTCCCGCTCATGACGATCTGCATGATCCACCCTATCATGCGATCATCAAGGCCCCTACGGTGGAGGACCTGGCGAAGGAAGGCCCAGTCTAGCCTATCATACGCCTTCTGGAAGTCCAGCTTCAAGAAGACGCCCCACTGGCGTCGAACCTTAACCTCATGAATGATTTCATGAAGAGCCAGGATCCCATCGTGAATATATCTTCCTTTAAGGAAGGCAAACTGGTATGGGTGCGTCAGGCGCTCCATGACAGGATCCAACCTACGCGCACATACCTTGGACAGAATCCGCTGAATGACATTGATTACCGTGATCGGCCTAAACTGCCAAATGTCCGTGGCTCCCACTACCTTGGGAATCAGGGTAATCACACCAAAATTTAACTGCGACATCACGAGGGTCCCAACAAAGAACTCCTGGAACATGGGCATAACATTCCCCTGTATAGTCTCTCAGAATTTCTGAAAGAAAACTACAGGAAGGCCATCAGGCCCCGGGGCTGAGTTATCCTTCATTTCCATGATGGCCTGCTCAACCTCAGCTGGCAAGAACGGGAGCGTGAGCTCCAAGTTCTTCGCGTCGGAGACCCTAGCCCCCTCTGGCCAAAAGTCCCCAGCCAACGCGACCCCGGATTGGGGGCCAGCTAAGAAAAGCTCCTTATAGAAGGAGTAAATATGGGATGTGACCTCCTTGGACCCCTCCAAGAGACGCCCAACATCCCATAGGCAGGGAATGGAACATTTCCTATGCCTGCCATTAGCAATGGCATGGAAGTAGGTCGTATTCGCATCCCCTTTGAGAAGCCAGTTCTGGCGGCTCCGTTGTCGCCAGAACGTCTCCTCGCCCCGAAAATCTCCATGAGAAAATCCTCTAGTGCATACCGCTGGAGCCATTCCTCAGACGAGAGGCCTGAACAGTTTGCGGCCCTATCCAAGTCCTGGATGGTCCTGAGGAGGTCCCATTTTTTGTGCCGCAACTCGGCACCAAGGTTAGCCCCCCACCCACGCATGAACTGGCGAGACATCTGAGTGCATAAATGCCAAACATCCACTGCCGTGCGCGCCCTCTGAACTGCCAACATCGTTACGCTCCACTTGGCCTGGACCAACTCCACAAACCCCGGCTTCTGGAGCCAGAAGTTCTCGAAGTGGAACTGACTAAGCTTCGGCGGAGACCCTGCACCAGTTGAGAGGAGGAGTGGGCAATGATCCGACCCAATCCTCGTAACTGCCCGAAGGGAGCACAAAGGGTATGCTAGTTCCCACTCCACCGATACCAGGACCCGATCCAGCACACTCCAGATCGGATCCACCCGGTTATTAGACCAGGTGTACCGCCCCCCCCACGCGGGGGATCTCTCGTAAGGCAAGATCAGCGATGCAGTCATTGAACATACGCATCCTAGAGAGATCCACGTTATCCGAGCTCTTCTCTTCTGGGGACCGAATAAGATTAAAGTCTCCCGCCACCACCACTGGGCTAGTACAACTCCCCACCTTGGCTACGAGCTCAGCCAAGAACTCAAGGGAGCGACGATGATCCGCAGGGCCATAGACAATGATCACCTCCCAGCTGAGGGCCGACCGTCTATAGGTGAGTGTCATACTCATGAAAAACTCCCCTCGGTTCATGTCCTCAACCTCAAAAGTCTCCTCTTTTGCCCCTAAGAGGATCCCTCTGGAGTGACCGTTAGCCGGCAACCAATGCCAGATGAACTTGTGGCGGCTCAATCCCTGTAGCTCAGGAATCGTGAAGTCTTGTCTGATCGTCTCCTGTAGGCCCACGATGTCAACATCTTCCTGCCTCAAATAGTCCCTCGACTGCTGCCTGCGACCAACATTCCCAAAGCCCCGGATGTTCCAATCTAAGAGGAAAATCGGGCGACTCATTGGGAAGAACTATCAGGGGGGATCCCCTTACGGGGGACAGATCGGGGCCCTACTACTAGTCGAGGGCCTGGACACCGGTTTGGGAGGTCTCCCTCTCCTCCCCCGCCTGGGGGGTCGTCAGGGAGTCCTCCTCACTCACCATGTGAGGGGGGCTACCTCCCCTAGTGACCGGGCCCTGCAGCCCGGTGCTAGTGGAGGTGCGGAGTCTGGACTGCTTCTCCTGCTCCGCCTGAGCACGAGAGGCCACCAACACTCCATCATAGACCTCCTTCGCCTTTAATGTCGCGATATGCTCCAAGCGGGGGCCGCGTTCGCTGCGAAACACGATCCCGCAGTCCCTGGCCACAATATCTAACCGCTCCTCTAGAACATCTGCCAAAACCGAGAACCTGGACCCAGAAGGGGGGAGAAACAGTAGGGGACAAGGAAGGCTATACGTACCTGGATCAAGGTTATGAGACGCCGCCAGCGCCTCCGCCTGCTCGAGGACGGTCGGCTCCCTCCCCTCACCTCCAGTCCTGGCTCTCGCAGTGGCAATCCTAGCACTGGCACGAGAGGGGGGAGGAGGGGGAGGTCGCGGGCGACGGGAGGGGTGGGCCTTGACGAGCGCCTCGAGAGTGTCGGGGAAGACCGAGTGCAGCCCATCTGCCGAGGGAGCCGGAGTCTCCGGGGCCCCGGCAAACAGCTGCCTGGACGAGGCGGGAGGGGAGCCTAGAGAGAGGGTGTAGCACACCACCCCATGGGACCGTGGGGAGGACGACGGGGCCATCACCATCCCCTCGCTAGGTGAGGACCGAGCCGCCGTGGGACTGTAGTGCGGGGCGGTCTGCATCGCTGCCCATCCAAAAAGCCCAAGAAACTCTAGGCCCTCGCCCAGGTTTGACCCGTAAGGGGCAACGTCCATCTCCTCCGATATCAGAGGGTCAGGACGAAGGCACCTAGGGACGTCCACTGGGGGGAGGGCAAGGGTGAGCACCGGCTCCAGAGCCAGAGTAGCCGCAGAGGGGGCCGTTCCTCCTCCTGCCGCCGGGGAGGAGCCACCCCCTGAGAAGTAGGAGGAGGCGCGGGGGGATCCTGGTCATCCTCCGAGTCATCCCCGCTGGACTGATCCGCTCCCCATCCCCGGGCTCGCGGAGGTGCTCAGAGAGGTCCGAAGAAGGGGACCGAGATCCCACCTCCTCCCGCTCCAGCTCCACAGTAAGGGTCCTGCCCGGGGTGCCAAAGTAGAAGGGCGGGAGGGTGCAGTCCAGTTTGGCCGGATCCGTGTGACGGACCTGGACCCGAACCGGACCCTGACCGCGGAGGGAGGCCACGTCGACGCTCACGAACTTGCCGATGGCCTGGGTGATCAGCTTGATGTATCGCTCCTTTTTGGCTTCATCGGGAATGGCGTGGATGCGGACCCAGACGGTAGAGAGCGCAGCTGTAGTGTCGGGGTGCACACATGACTCACGGATCGACACCTTGATGTTGTGGACGGGGAGAAACGTCGAATGGCCCCAGGATAGCGCCCGCAGCGCCTCCCTGGATGGGAAGATCACGAGAACACCATGGGGGCAGTCTCCCTCACGTTCCACACGAAGTCCGAGTCAAACGACCTCAACTCTGCGCGGATGATGTCCTCGGTAACCTCCACCGACAGGGGTGGGTCCTGGTCTGGCAGCACACGGATCTCCGCGAGGTTCTTTGGGACAAACAACACGAGCCAGCAGCCCTACCCTCACGTCCAGCAGTAGGCGGCCTCCTCTCAAGGGCATGGCGCAGGTCACGCTCCTGCCTGAGGGCACCAGGGGATGGCCCCCGACGGGTCGGCGACCGGCCACGCGGTGACCGCTGCAACAGAGAGCGGTGACGATAAGCAGACGCGCGCGGTGCCTCGCGGAACCCCCGATGCGGTCGTCCTGGCTATCACGACGCAGCGTAGCATCACCCTGCCGCAAGGGGGACCTCCTGGTCGGAGATCGTCGGGCAGGGGCCGGTAGGGCTCAGCCGATGGAGGACACGTCGCAAGGGAGGCCGGACGGAGGACACGTCGCGGGGAGATGGGGAGACGCTCGGGGAGGAATCGGCGTGGTGTCGTTTCATGACGGCGGCGACGAAGGACGTCGGGAATGGTGGCGACGGCGGGATCTGACGAACAGCGCGTGCGCAGGCAGCGTGGCGGCAGACCTGTCTGGGAGAAGTGGGGATCCCTAGCGCCAGGTCGTGGGCACCCTTGTGGATCCACAACCAAGATCCAACGGGCCAGATGCTCTCTTTGGGCCCCTCCCCAGCCCGCGGGTCCAATGGGGTATTCACCCTAGCGTCTTGACTACGCCACGCTGGCACCGGGCCGTTTAGGATGTAGCAACCTAAGATGGGCCCTCCCCAGGCCGGCCCATTTGGCCCAACCCTGGTCGGGGGCAGGAGAGGTCGTCCCCCTCCTCGACACCCGCAGGTGGCGGCGGCGGCCTCACCGGCAATTCTAGGGCAGGAGGCGCTCCCGCATGAAGCTCCGCAGCCACAAGGCAGCTCCCCGTTGCCGCGCGAGCTCCCACGAAGGCATCTACAGACACCCATAGAAAGGCCCGTCGCGAGGCCGGACCCCCATCAACCATCCGCGCCAGCGCCGAGTAGCTCGCCGGAGAGGCCAAGACCTGACGCGCCGCCCGCCTCCTGGAGCACAAAATTTAGTGTGTACGTAGTAATGGTTTTTCTTTTCTTTTCCAGGTTGTTGTGATGTTTTTATTTTTGTTCCATTGTGTTCACCATGAACAAACTATGCATGACAACAGGTAACTGCACATGCGCGGCTATTAACAAAAGAATGGATGTATATTTATTAATTATATAAAGATTCGACGAATGATGACTATACTTAACAATGTAGTACTATGAAAGAATCCCCTAATCTAGGATGAAATATGAACACTGCAGTATCAATTATGACGATTTCTGGCGCGTCAAGATCTGATGGAGAGTCCGATCCGGCACGGGGATGAACTTGACGGCCCAGCCGATGGGCCACGACACGGCGGCGATGGCAATGCAGACACCCCACTGCCCCAGTCCCAGCCTCTTGGTGCCGGCGAACCTTGTCAGCACCTCCACCATGACCACCTGCAGGACGAGCGTCACGGCGATGATGGCCAGGAACATCCTGTTCTTGAGCACCCCGGCGAACACGTTCTTCTTCTCGATCTCCCGCGCGTTGAACTCGTTGAACACCTGGCAGAGCACGAACGCGTTGAAGATCATGGTGCCGTTGGCCTTCTCGTCGGTGCCGAACACGTCCCGGCCCCGGTACTGGAGCGCCAGCAGCACGGCGATCTGGAACGCCGCCTGCGCCGCCAGGTTGCGCCACATCGCGTTGCTGATCAGCGGCGCGGTGCGGCCGATGGGGGGACGGTCCATGAGCGCCTTCGTGGGCGTGTCCGTGGCCAGCGCCAACGCGCCCATGGTGTCCATGATCAGGTTCACCCACAGGAGCTGCACGGTGGTCAGCGGCATCTTGCCCGTGGTGACCGCCGACACGAAGTTGATGACCAGCGCGGCGACGTTGACGGTGAGCTGGAACTGGATGAACTTCTGGATGTTGTTGTAGACGCAGCGCCCCCACCGCGTGGCCGTCACCACCGTGTCGAAGTTGTCGTTGAGGATGATGATGTCGGAGCTCTCCTTGGCCACCTCCGTGCCCTGCACGCCCATGGACAGCCCCACGTCGGCCTCCTTCAGCGCCGGCGCGTCGTTGGTGCCGTCGCCGGTCACGGCCACCACGTGGCCCTTCTGCTTCAGCCGCTGCACCAGCACCAGCTTGTCCAGCGGCAGCGACCGGGCCATGACGCGGATCCTGTCCACGATCTCGAGCTGCTGCTCCGGCGACATGGCGCGGAACTCGTGCCCCTCGATGACGATGCCGTTGGGGTCGTTGTCGGATATGATGCCGCACTCGTATGCAATCGCGCGCGCCGTGAGGATGTTGTCGCCGGTGACCATCTTGACGGCGACACCCGCCTTCGTGCACGCTTCAATGGCGGCCTTCACCTCTGGCCGGCACGGGTCTTTTAATCCGACGAAGCCCAGCAATGTCAGCCCCTCGTCGTCAATCTTCGTCTGCTCGCTGCTGTCGAGTTGCTTGTAGGCGAAGGCGATGCAGCGGAGGCTGCCCACCGCCATGTCGTGGATGACCTTGTCGAGGTCCTTCCTCTGCTCCGCGCCGAGCTCGCGCGCCGCTCCGTCCGTGCCCACGTACATCGAGCAGTTCGCCAGTACCATCTCGGCGGCGCCTTTCCAGTGTGCGATCACCAAGCCGGTGGCGCTGTCCCTGATCATCACGCCGCTGCGTTTCTTGTCGGAGTTGAACGCCTCGACGCGCACCACCTCGCAGCTCTTCTTCAAAGCGTCAGCGTCCATGCCGAGGTCCGCCACGGCCCAGGACAGCAGCGCCTTCTCCGTGGGGCTGCCCAATATCTCCGGCGGCGACACGTTGTCCGGCTTGTACACGCTCCCCGTGGTGTTGATCCCAGCTCCCTGGCAGAGCAAGCTCACGACGCTCCCGGCGATCGCTCCCGTGGCGGCTCTAGTAGGCTGCTCCGTGCCGACCCAGAACTCGGTCACCTTCATCTGGTTGAGCGTGAGCGTCCCGGTCTTGTCGGTGCAGATGGCCGTGACGGAGCCCATGGTCTCGCACGCCGACAGCCGGCGCACTAGCGCGTTCTCCTTGACCATCCTCTTCATCGAGAAGGCGAGCGTGAGCGTGACGGCGAGCGGGAGCCCCTCCGGGATGGCGACGACGATGATGGTCACGGCCTGCTGGAAGATCCCGACGAGCGCGCTGAAGACGGCGTCGAAGGTGACGTGGCCCTTGTCGAACAGTGGCTTCCCCTGGTCGTCCTTGGTGCTGCCCGTGAAGTGGCGCGCGGTGAGCACGGTGAAGACGAGCACCGCGACGGCGACGCCGATCTTGCCGATGCTGGAGGTGAGGCCCTCGAGGCGCTCCTGGAGGGGCGTGGGGTCGGTGGTCTCCCTGGTGATGCTGCTCATCATCTCGCCCCACAGCGTGTCGGTGCCGACGGCGGTGACGAGCATCCGGCCGTACCCGTCGACGACCTTCACCCCCGCGGCGAGGAACGGGCTCCTCTCGGCGTCGACCTCCACCGGGTGCGGCTCCCCCGTCATGCTCGACTCGTCCACCTGCATCCCGTGGCCCTGCAGGAACACCCCGTCCGCCGCCACGCAATCGCCGATCTTCAGAACCACAACGTCGCCGACGACGACGTCGTGTATGGAGACCTCCTGCCTCCGCTTGCCGCGGACGACGGCGACGGCGACGTTCCCAGACTCGCTGGCCAGCTTGTCGAACCGCTTGGCCTGGCCGTGGTTGCTGACGGCCGAGACGGCCGCGACGAGGAACACCGCGAGGAAGATGCTGACGCCGTCGTACCAGCCGTCCTTGAGGCCGTGCTCCTTGACCCCGAACCCGAAGGAGACTGCCGCGCATACGAGGAGCACGATGAGGAAGACGTCGCTGAGCGCGTCGAGGACGTGGCGGAGGAACGTCTTGGGTTTTGGTTTGGGGAACGTGTTCGCGCCGAACGCCTCCCTGCGGCCCCGCACGTCGGCGTCGTCCCCGCGGATGCCGCGCTCCGCGTCGGAGGACAGCGCGGCGGCGATCCCCGCGGCGCCGCCGAGGCTGCGGAAGCAGTCGTCACGCTTGTGCTTCACCAGGTGCTTGAAGGACTCGTCGTCAGCGGCGACGGAGAATGTCACGGCATTGTCGGCGTCGACGTCGGCGTCGGAGTCGCTGTCGTGGTGGATCTTGATGGCGACGTAGGAGGCGGCCCGTGGTAGGAGGGCGCCGGTGGAGAGAATGCCGAGGCGCGCCAGCCTGTGGCAGGTCCGGATGACGTTGAGGGCCTTGCGCCATTGCCTCGCCGGCTGCCACGACGAAGACGCGGCGATCAGGATGTCGGCGCACTCCATCAGTTTCCGCAGCAACTGAAAGCGGTACGCGAGAACGATGTGGAAGGGAACAACCTATATGGAGGGATTGATCGGTGGGCGCGGCGGCGCTATGATCAGTCAATGAAAGGAGGACTGGACCGGATCGTGATCCTCGGACGACGACGATTAGCTGGGAGGTCGATGAGGAAACGCCTGAATTTCTGGATTGTTGTACCGGCGGAGTATCCCCTATATATGGGGAGTATTGCGGCAAACTGAGGAAGCTTCCTGGGAACTGAGAAGTATTATGGGACGATGAACCGCCTCGATCACTCTCCGCGTTGTGACGATGATTTCCTTTCGTCACGCAAACGGAACAGAGTTAAACCAACAATAGTATTGTTGGTCTGTTGCATCCATCCGTCCATCCAGTGTTAAATGAGGGGAAACCTGCAAGGAACCTTCGCCCACCCAAAAATAGGAGGGGCGCCTACCATAGTACCAATGCTAACAAATTTAAACTTCCATTTTTTTTTGTACTTACCATAGTTTCACCGGCGTCTACAGGTCGGAAGTTCGAGAGACGCGTTTCTTTTCTTTCCTTTTGTGTTTGTTTATTGCGATGGAAGGAGAAGATGCAGTTCAGTTCCTTATTTCCTACGATGAATATGTCCAAAGGTGTATGGCCTTGTGGACTTGGAAGGAGATGCGTTTCCTTGTGTCGAAGAAGGTTTGGCCATGGAGACGCGTCGTCGTTTCTTATGCTTGTTTAGTTTCGTCTCTTCTTCTCTGAAATTCCTGCGGGGTTGGAAATGTAGTATTTCGGAGTTCGGACTAGACTAGAGGGCATATATTCCTTTTTTTTTTCTTTTGCGACTAGAGGGCATAGATTCGTTAACATGGAAGGGATGGAAGAGACCAGAATTTACCACTAGGACGATATCAAATATACCACGTCGGTCAGTTCAAAACAAATTCAACCAAAAAAAATCTAGATGTGCTAGAAAACAATGTACTCTACATACTGTACTTCAAAAACTCTCAACTTGAAACACCCTATATTTTGGGCTGCACACAGACACCAAAATCTGATACTCCCTCCGTCCCATATTAGTTGACTCAAATTCGTCTAAATTTGAATGAATCTAGACACTATTTAGTATATGTATATAGGTTCATCTAAATTTTTACAAATACAAGTCAATTAATATGGGTCGGAGAGAGTAACTAAAGTTGTGAACAATGCAAAAAATTCAATCCTCCAAATTATGTCTTATCTACACATAGATTTTTTTTTCCATTTTTTTTGAAAATCTGAAATGGTGTTTTCAAAATTTGAGAAAATCGAGTTTCATATAGCTCGGGCTCTAAAGTGAATTTTCGGCTATCACTTCCTCCAACTCAGATTTTTCTAGTATGTAGACTATTTTTGTGTGTAGATATATCCACATCTTGATAAAACTGAGTTAATTAATTTGGAACGGAAAAAATACTATAAATCAGCATTGGAAACAATCCGGCTCACTGAGTGTAAATGAACCATTGTTTGAAAACATATTTTTAAATATAAAAATAGGAAAATATATTTGCATGTATATCCGGAAATTCTATAGTCGCACAAAAGTTTTCATGGAAAAGAACATTTTTACCGTGTAACTAACATTATTATTCTTGGACAATTTTTCTTTTGTGTCATATGAAGTTATATTTTTTTCGTGAAAGCTTGTGTGCGGACACAAAATGTCCGAATGTACACGTGAAATTTTCTTTCAAATTATTTTACCATTTTAAACTTTCTTTTATGTAGTTTTTATAATAGGTTCATTTGCACGCTTGAGTTAAAACACCACCACCATATGAGCATATGATAATATATGATAATCAGTGGTGCTCCCTCTGTTTTAAAATATAAGATGTTTTAGATTTATGAAAAAAATGTATCTAGACTTGTTTTAGGGTGTAGATTCACTCCAAATGTAAGTGAACCTATATACTAAAAATAGTCTAGATGCATTTGCTTCACAAAGCTAAAACATCTTATATTTTAAAACGGAGGGAGTACATACGTACCTATTTGCAACGAATGTATGGGACTGTCGACGAGAATATACATACTGTGCGGCAGCATTGACACCTTTCAGCAGCATATTCGTACTGTGCATACTTGCAACGAACGTGACCGACTGACCGGAAGGCCTTAGTGCCTAAGTCTAGCAAATTAAGACACGAGCGTCTATGGATATGTCTACCGTGCTAAGGTTTTGACCAACTGCTCCGTGGCGCGCCATCGACAACGCATGAGGATAAGAAGCGGCGCGCCGCGTCCGCTCCGACGTACTTTGCGCCGGCGGCCGGCGGCCGGCACGAGCACGAGACAGTGCGTGGAGACCACCAATGTAGTACTCACAGACTGTCGACCAATATACGCGGTTTGGCCGAGACGTGGGAACAGCGGAAGCCAGGAGGAGTACTGCAAGCTAGCAATAAGTTGACCGGGCTCTCTGCGCCAGGTGTGTTCTCTGCTGGGTGGACAACGTGACGTGACGTCGGCAACGACGCGTTCTCTGTCTTTGATCTTAGTTTCTAAACAAAACACATTTTTGCTCAGGCTGGACGTCGACTCGCACCATATAGTCATATTTTCTGTTCTTAGCAAAAAAGATATACTTGACGATTTCAAAAAATATTACGACAAAACATGAGAGGTTGTGGATAGAAATGTACATATATTTCTTGTGGGTTCCGGTTATAATGGTACTATCTGTTTTTCCATCCGCACGAAAGTCCTTGGGTGGGCGTTTTTGAATCGTTTCTATACGAATTTTGGAGAAGTGCTAAGATCTGCGTATTCCTGATTCAAAAGTACATACCATGATTGAAAACTAATTTCTTATTACTCCCTTCGACCCATATTAGTTGACTTGGATTTATTAAAATTTGGATAAACCTATATACTAAATAGTGTCTAAATCTATCTATATATATATCTATCTACTAATTTTGCTTGTGGTAGGTTTGTTGTCCCAGTTTTTCCGTCCGCCACAAAAAGACAGTTTTGCCCCTAACCTTTCGTTGATATTACAGCCCTTGCCACCGCCTAAGTCAACAAGTCCAATATCGGTTCGTCTTCATAGGCAGATCGAGCCCTCTGTGAGCTCCCCAACGGCTTGCGCAGTTGGCGAAGACGCGAAATCCGCCGATCTGGACGCCGGGCAGGGTTTGGCGCCGCCGGACTTGCCCGGGTAGCACACCTGCGCCATGGGGCTATGAATTTTATCCATGTGCTTCTTTGTGATTTGGGATTTGTATCAACTATTTATGGCATTGGAGGCAGATTCTTGAGGTGGATCAGGCCGTGGGGTTGAAAGCAGATGAAAGATGTGCAGAAAAGATGCTTTGGGTATTTGATTTGTAGTAGACACTGCAACGCCGGGGCTGAATCCCCCTGAACCCATTGATCTTTGCCCCAACTCCGGTTATTCTCCTAACCATTGGTGCCAGCGTTGAAATCTCTTCTCCTCTTCCGGACTGTTACTTATCCATGTGACCAAGTGAGCATATCTTATTTAATATGGTGCTTGCAAATTGTTCTTGGACAGTTGCTTTTCAAAGTGTTTATTCAATCAAGATTCTAATGTTAGACTGAGTTGTTATGGTATTTGGTATATTGGGATGTTTTCACGAGCAGATTGTTTGCCTGGTGTACGGGTGCTTGATGCCAATTTCTATTGCTACTATACTCTATCATAACTTAAAGTGAGATGTACAGAGATTGAAATTTTGATTCAGTAGTAATTCTTTTATATGAATGATGATGTTTTGTCTTCTGATTCTAATCTAAATTAAGTGTGATAGATTTTTCTTTTATCACAAGTGTGAAACAAGCTTGTGGTTCTGAATTCTGATAAAAAAGAGTTATACTAAGGAATTAATTACGCTGGAGGTAGATGTACTGTTCCTGAAGACACTTCTCAATTTGAAGCTACCATTTCAGCTCTAACAGTGCTTGGTAGCTGCACTGCACTCATGGTCCCGATAGACATTTCAACACAGGTGAAATTAAATGGATATGCTAGCTTAATTCCATGACCGTTTTATGTATAGAGCTCTTATCTTTTTTTTGCGAAAGTATAGAACCTCTATCTAAACATATTATTTCTTTGTAGTAAAGTAAAAATATTTTAGAGCTGACCGAGCACAAGGGCTTAGCTTTTCTGAATGTGTCTATTTCCTTTTCTGAATGGGCATGTGAGCATGGGCCTAATTGTTTGGTAAATATGCTGTTATATACAACATACAAACTCCTGACAGATCATTAGCTCTGTCACATAAACTGATTATTATGGGGTTCCAAAATTTTTGTACTTCCCAGGCGAATAAGGCTGATATCAAGATCGATTAGCGTCGGCACCGCCTTTTTTTCCGAAACAGGCTTTCGCACCTCCTTCCCGTGTGCTTCAAGCAGATGGCGGCCCCCGACGGTGTCGTTGGAACAGCCGCTTGATGGCACGACCTTCCTGGTGTGCGTTGAGTAGAAGGCGCCGCCGCTGACATACGACAGGTGCCAGAACTCGGTCCATGCCTAGTGTTTAGCCCGATGGAAGCGCGTCCATGCAAGGTGGGCGGTGATGCCGCGAAGTCCGCCATGTGACGAGCGTGGTGGCGAGCCAGGACCAGGAGAATACCGTAGTATTATCTTGATATGATTGTCCATATGGATTTGATAGAGTTTGCAAAGTCGAAGATCTGAGTGATGAGAAGTTGAATACTATACAACTTATTTCAATGACGGCCATAGATGATAAGGTTTTTCAGTACTTTCTTCAACTCATCAGATACTGAATGTGGATGGAATTTTCTATACAAAGTATGCGGTTCACAATCTGAATCTGAAACAGTTTGGTTATTCCTCCCTCACTGCATGTCTATCAGTACGTCAGAGGTGCAGAATTCCCTTGGAGACACGTCAAAAGCTCATGGATCTAAATATGGACTGAGTAGAGCACATTGATTCTAATGTTCCTGCACATGATATTAATTGGGACATTTCGGTATATAATAATGGTATTGACTAGGACAATGGCTATGTAGAACATCCTATGTAAGTCTACCAAATTGTTTTGGATCTTTATGAAACTATTGATGCCAAAATTCCAATATAATGGTGTTGCTGTTTCAGATTTGCATGGAATACATCCGAACAAAGAACATCCTATGTAAGTCTAGCAAATTGTTTTGGATCTTTATGAAACTGCAAACAAAGAAGGTTACATGGAATACATCCGAACATCAGATTTGCAGGGACAATATGATAAAAAAATCGGCTAATAGAGAAATACTGAAATGATACTCCGAATTATTTACTCGAGATATGTTTACACTCTTAATGCCTCCTTTAGATCCTAAAATCTTAGAATATTTGGAGCCATGTCACGGTGGCGTGGTTGGGTCCACATCAAGAAAGTTTTTCCTTTTCGCTTGTGAAATTCTCCATGGCTAAAAATGCTATATATATTATTATTATTCAAAGAACAATGTCATGCTCTTAGAGATATAAACGGATTGGATCGGTCGGATATTGCTATTACCATATCCTTTACCATATTTTCTTGATGGATTCGGATCGGAGTGGATAATAGTCGGATGCGAATTTGAATGCAGAATATATTAGATTGCGGATATGGAGCGGATTCGAAGCAGACTTGGATCGGAAGAGGATAATCGAACAAATACACATAGAAAAATAAAAATGTATTTAGTTTATGCAAAAAAAATAACAAGAAAGTGTGCAACACAAGATAGCAGTAGTATAAAAGTGCAAGATTAATAATAGCATAGTATAACATGCATATCTAGCATGTATAGCTAGCTGACACTCACTACATTGTCTAGATATTAGGGTTGTGCTAAATTTATCGGACTATCCTATTTGAATACCTCGGATAATCCGCATTAAATGTTGGATTATCCTTATCCGTCGGATATCATCAATACCATATCCGCTACCATATTCGTCGGATATCCACTCGATAAATATCCACATCCGCATCCATATCCGCCGGATATCTAAAAACGCATACCATATCCTAAAAAACGGACGTGGATGCGGATTCAAAACGAAAAGTATCCGTATCATTTAATCCCTACATGCTCTAGGAAGAGGAACAAAAAGCGGTAGAATGGGAAATTCAAAGACAACGGCTACCAAAGGGAGGCGTAGCTACACGGCAAGAATGTCGGTGTATTGGCAACCAAAACATGTCGTTTGTAGACATGTCACACCCACGGTTTAAACATATATTGCTCATGGTCGGCATCATACTATTCTTGGAAACGATGTGAGCATATTACATATTATCTATTACTTTTTATCATGTTAGTAATACTATTTCGCAGCAACACGCGGGCATGTTGCTAGTATATACTAATTTAAGGTAGGTTGGTCTACACCAAATTTCCGTCCGAATTCTTTTGGACAAGTTTGCCCCTGACTGTTTGGATGAATTACAACCACGGCCACCACAAAGAAACAGAACAATTCCCCCCGACCGGATGAGGTTCTCCCGAAATCCCAAATGCCACGGCGGCGTGGTTCCGGCACCGCCGCACGCTACTTCTTCCTCGACCACACTGCTCGATATGCGCGATGCGGAACATGCCGACCACCAGGGCGCTCGATCTGCAGGACGAAGAGCTGGTCGAATACACCTAACCACCGAATCAGACCGCCACCGAACCAACCCGACAGGCGCAGCCGTTGCAGTCCCACCTGCGGGTCCGAGGAGTTCAATCCGGCAACGATGCTGGTGCTGCAAGGGAGGCAGAAGGACCCCTCTGGTCTCGAAGAGCAGGGAGATTTGGTTCAAGAGATTGACTGGGCGTAGACCGCCACCGAACCATCCCTGCGGTGCGGGCGCAGCCGCAGCAGCCCCACCTGCGGGGCAGAGGACGGACGCAATGGGAGTTCAATCCGGCACCGATGCTGGTGCTGCAAGGGAGGCAGAAGGACCCCTCTGGTCTCGAAAAGCAGGGATATTTGGTTGAAGAGATTGACTGGGGGTCGCCACGCTGGAAGACGATGTGACCATCTCACCATGTCCCCGGCTTCCGTGCCACCGAACTGCAGTTGTGTGCACCGTCACGAATTCGTACACTCCGGCGAGGCGCAGCAACAACGGGAGAGACATGGCCGCGAGCGCCAGACGGCGTATAATCCCGCGTGCAGTCCAGGAATAGAACAAACAGTCGGCTTAGGCGAAGGCGTCAATTTCACACGATCAGCTGGTACTGCTATTCCTCTTACCATTCCAATTTTGGTCTTCAGGGTGTGCTACATCATGTCCTTTCCTACATTGTTTGACCGCTCCCCTTTTCCCACATTGCCAGCACCAGGTGCAGATTAATTAAGTCTATATCGATACTATGCTGGAAGTGCAGAGAAACCATAAAGGAACAATCCCTGTCGTTTGCTTGCTCTTCCAGAGACAACCCATTGACCCAAGCAACCCATGCATTGATCTCTTATGAATATTCCCTGTGCTTCTAATTTGATGAAGAGAAACATGGACAACTTCACAAGCACTAAGTTATCTCGGTTATGAGTAGTGCACTCTACTTGTTCGTTCAGTTTCCTACAAGAATTGAACTTTTCAATGTTGTTCTTCATATGTGAGAGCAGATGCCTTCGTCTTCTTACATTATTTTTTAAGCTTTTGATATTTGTTCTTCTCATTTAATTGGCCTGATAGGTACAAGTCGAAAAATATGACCAACAATCAAAATGATGGCATGTCAAAAGGAAACTGAAAACTGAATTTAGATGATGTTGCTACTCCCTCTATCTCAAGTCTTAAGGCCTATTTTTTTTTTGAAAAGTCAAACCAACTAAACTTTGACCAAACTTTTAGAAAAAACTATCAATAAACATGATATTTTGTAGACATCATATGAAAATATATTTTATTATCTATCTAATGATGTTGATTATGTATTTTGCATATTAATATTTTTTGGTAAAAACTTGGTCAAACTTGACATAGTTTGACTTTTCAAAAAAAATATAGGCCTTGAGCCTTGGGATGGAGGTAGTATTAATTATCCATTTCTTAGTAGCGCAGAAAGAGCCATTACCGCCACATGATCACAATGTTAATTAATTCTCCATTTTGGTGTATGCTACTCGGGTGCTATTCCTTCTTTCAAATGTGAAATCATGTACTCTCTCCCTCCCAGAATAAGTGACTTGGATTTGTCTAGATTCATATGCATATATACACTAAAACATGTCTAGGTGCATGCAAATCTAGATATATTAAAGTCACTTATTTTATGACGGAGAGAGTATATATGCTTGTCATATTTCAGTTGTAAAGCAATATAAATAGCACCATAATCCTATATATAGATAATATCACATCATTAGAAGAATTATAGTCGTTTGATCAGAGCAATAAAATTTTTTATATTGAGAACTCCCTTCGTCCTAAAATAGATGTCACGTGTTTTTAAAAATTTGGAGGTATCTAGACTAATTAGTGTCTAGATACATCCAAATTTAGATAAATTTATGTCATCTATTTTGGGACGGAGGGAGTAATACAAGTGACACACATTCGGTGTATGCGAGTTCTATGACTGAAGAGAAAATTACAAATAACCACCACATTACAGGCTAGGGTTTCAAAAAGCAACCACTTTACGTTAGGGTTTCAAAAACCCACCGGTTCAGAGTTCGTTCGTTGCGTAGCAATCGATACGGTTTGACGCTGGTCTAATGACAAAACTGACAGGACGGCCCCACCTGTAAGGATGACGTGGCTCACGCAGACGGCTGCGGGCAGACGGCCGTTAACGGCGCTGTCGGAACCCTAACCTCCCGTTTCGGACATGGGTCAAACCAGACCACACGCTCGCACACTTCCTCTCTCGCGCGCGTACTAAAGCCATGGCGGCGGCGATTTCTCCTGGCTCTAGATCTCCGGCCGGCGGGGGCGCTGGAGGCGTACCTGGCGGAGAAGATGGCGGTGGAGACGGCGGCGGTGGGCACGAAGTTGAGGTGCCGGGCTTCCTTGCGGCGGAAGGGGATTGGTGCGGTAGCTCTAACCCATCGACGGCGATGTTTGCATCGCCGGAGAAGCGGGCCGCCGCTTCCTTGGCAAATCGTTTGAAGGATGACCTTACCCAGAGCAGCCGTTGGACCAGTGCATTCGGAGGCGGCATTGAGTAAGTCATTCGCATCCATCTAATCTGCCACTGCCATTTTGTACTGAAAAATAGACAATTAAATTCTCCTATTCTGAATATATGCAGTTTGGATGATGATATATGGGATATAAGGATCAATTTAGATGGCAAGGACAATTTAGAGCGCACTTTGTCTGAATCAGATGTAACATTCCTCAATTTGCTAGCTCTAATAGAGACAGAGGGCTATGGGATTAGTGACAACATATATTATGTGAAAGAGAAGGGTATAGGGATAGCTGGGATGGACTTACTAGATGGGCATAGTAAGGTGCAGCGGATGGTTGAACTTTATGAGGATAAGAGATCATCGACTTGATCAATTAAAAGAGGAAGCACACTTCCATCAAACATCAACACTGCTGCAGTTGAAGAGCAAATCCCAATTTCAGAAATTGGAAACCCCATTGTTTACACAGTTGATGATGATGGGGTTGTTTTACCAAGTCAAGAATGTACACAGTTAACTGAAGATCCTGAGTGCATGTACTTGCTGACACAACAGAGAAACAATGTTGAGAATGATCATGAAAATGATCATGAGAATGACATGCAAATCTTAAAAGTGGGTGATGGTGATGGAGGGTACTTATTCAATGAACAGGGAACAGAGCACATTGTTGATGAAGAACAAGAAGATATGGAAGAGGATGAACAAGAAGATATGGAAGAGGATGAAGATTCAGAAATGGAAGATGATGAAAATTACACTCCAGAGCATATAAATGAAACTGAATCAGATGAGGATGAGCCAAACCATGATTTGAATAAGAGAAAGAGGGGTGCCTTAGAGCATGAGTCTTATTTTGCAGAAGAGCCTGAAAATTTATTTAATGCATCTGATTGCTCAGATGTTGACAAGGATGAGCCAGTTACTGTGAATAAGAAGAAAGAACCAGTAAGGAAGGGGCCTACTAGCAGATCACATTGCAGTCAGCAGAGTACAACAACACCAGGTGGCTTCCTTACGATGATGAAGGGCGGATGGTGATTTGGATCCAAGGATGATGATGGATTTGAGAAATTGTCATGGGCTCTGCCAAAAGGAAGGAAAAGCAGGGCCAAAAAGAAACAGCCAAGGGTGTGGTATGATGAGAGCAGACTACAACCTGAAGAAGGATTGTGTCTTAGGATGTGCTTCCTAGATGTGTACCAGTTCAGGAGAGCAGTGCAACCACTTCATATTGCACAACTTAGGAACTTCAGGTACCATAGAAATTGCAAGGACAGAGTGATAGTAAAGTGTGCTCAAGAGAAGTGTCCTTTTTTATGGTTGGTTCTCAGATAAAGAATGAGAAATCATTACACTGAGAAAGGTGCACTTTGAGCACACTTGTGGCACAGTAGGTGAGCACTGCAAGGTCACAGGCAAATGGGTTGCAAAGATTTGTGAGCCCAGCATTAGAATTGATCCAAGGACAGGCATTGAGGCTGTGATGGAGACAACCAAGGAGAAATTTGGTGTAGATGTTCCTAAAATGATGGCATACAGGGCAAAGAGGAAAGCTTTACAGTTTGTGCTTGGTGATCAGGTGGAGCAATACAAGAGGCTAAGGGATTACTTGCAGACAATGCTTGACAC
The DNA here is from genome assembly GCA_023614405.1 of Avena insularis. Taxonomy (NCBI): domain Eukaryota; kingdom Viridiplantae; phylum Streptophyta; class Magnoliopsida; order Poales; family Poaceae; genus Avena; species Avena insularis. The sequence continues at coordinate 95,024,607 of CM042695.1, forward strand.
AAATCCAGGCTCCAGATGCATTGTGACCACAAAAATTCTGGTAGAGCATCCAAGTACCAACCCTAGATTTCATGGATTGTTCTACTGTCTAGGTGCATCTGTACAAGGATTCCTTAATGGTTGCAGACCATTTATAGGTAATTTACATGATATATTTTCCCTTTGCTAATTAATGAGACATATACACATTATGACATGGCATACATCTATTCATTTGTAGGTCTAGATGGCTGCTTCATTAAGCTGACCACAGGCCAGCAGATTCTCTGTGCCACTGGAAGGGATGGGAACAACAATATCTTCCCTATTGCTTTTGGCCTGGTTGACAAGGAGGAGACAACTACATGGTCTTGGTTTCTCACCCAACTAAAGTATGCTATTGGTGGTGAGGCAGGCAAGTTTGGGTACTATACCATAATTTCAGACAGGCAGAAGGTAATTGCATAGTTATTTACATAGTATACATTTCTTATTTTATTGTCAGTTGCATAGTTATTTACATAGTTAGAAATCTTTGTGTAGGGTCTACTTAATGCAATCAACCAAATATTCCCCAACTGCCCACAAAGATACTGCTTAAGACACATTTATGCAAACTTTAAAACTGCTGGGTTTAGAGGTGAGGAGCTCAAGAAATACATGGATGCAGCCTCCTATTCTTACACAAAGCATGGTTTTGATGTTGCCATGGCTAACATGAAGGAGGAGAGTGTGGAAGCTTGGGAGTGGTTAATGAAAATACCAGTTGCAGCATGGGCCAGATATGCCATGGACTATAATTGCAAAACAGACTTAGTGGTTAACAATTTAAGTGAGGTTTTCAATAGGTGGATTCTTGACATTAGAGGGAAACCAGTGAGAACAATGTTTGATGGCATAAGGAAAAAATGATGGTCAGGAATGAAGGCAAGAGAACAGGAGCTGCCAAGGCAAGATGGGAAATCACACCTACTTATGTAGAAATGCTAGAAGAAAATAAGAAATGGCCAAGAATGTATAGATCAAGAAAGGCTGCTGAAGGTTTGTGGGAAGTTAGCCATGGGGAAAAATGTTATGCTGTTAACTTGACAACTATGACATGTGGATGTAACAAATGGGACATGACTGGTATCCCTTGCAATCATGCTATATCAGCCATCGACAAGTCATTCCAACACCCTGAAGATTTTGTTTTTGATTTCTTCAAGAAGCCTTTGTATGTTGAGGCATACAAGCCTGTGATTTACCCTGTGCCAGGTGAAGATAGCTGGACAAGGACTGATACACCTGATATTGATCCACCAGTCTTCAAGATCTCATTGGGCAGGAATCAAACCAAGAGGAGAAAAGGAAAGTATGAAGTTCCAGAACCAAAGCAATCATCAAGGATGGCCACTATAACCTGTAGCAATTGTGGAACTCTTGGGCATAGATACACTAGTTGTGGTGCCCCTCTAAAGCCATCTCTGGTGATGAGGAAAAACAAACATAAGGTTTGTTTTCTATTTTAACTATTCTCTGCAATTTCTATGTTTTAACCATTCTATGCATTTTCTATGTAATAAACACTGTCTTGCTTGGATGCAGGAGAACAGGGCAGAGCACTCCGAGTCTTCTACAGCAGCTGCTGCTACTAGGAGGACAACACCTGGTGCTACTTTAGGTCAAACAACACCTGCTGCAAGGAGGGCAACACCAGCTCAAACAACACCTGCTGCAAGGAGGGCAACACCAGCTCAAACAGCACCTGCTGCTAGGAGGACAACACCAGCTCAAACAGCACCTTTCAAAGCTCCAAGGCCAGGTCCTGCTCAAAATGAAGCAAGTGGTACTTCCAGTAGGCCTGTAAGAGCAAGAAAGCAATCATCAAGGATGTCAGGTTACCTCACAGCAAGTAATATTGACAACCTTACCTTGAGTGATATCAAGAAAGGGCTGTTGTGAACAATGCAACTTGTGGTTGTGAACTATGTTGGTACTACGTGTGGTTGTGAACTATGTTGGTACTATGTGTGGTTATGAACTATGTTACTTGTGGTTGTGAACTATGTTACTTGTGGTTTTGAACTATGTTGGTACTATGTGTGGTTGTGAACAATGCTATGAAATGCTTGTGTAGATGTTGTCATGCTAGTATATTAAATTATTGATCATGGTAGATGTTAAATTATTGATCATAGTATAACATTGTATCCAGTACCACAAAGCATATTCACACAAACTGAATGGTTCAACACATGGAGGGTTCAACTAAACAAATACATGGTTCAACACATGGAGGGTTCAACTAAACAAATACAGGGTTCAACACATGGATAGTTCAACTCAACAAATACAGGGTTCAACTCAACAGACTCATACATCTACCTAAACATAAATATGCCAACTGAACACACCATTACACAAATATGCCAACTAAACAGACCATCGCTCCTCGTCCTCACAAATTGCCTTAATTCTCTTGACCTTGTCCTTGTTAACAGCATTGGCCTTGAAAAGGTCATGCATGGAGTACTCTAACTTTTTCTTTTCATCCTTCAGATTAGCTCTTTCCTCATCCCACTTCTGTTGTTTCACCTTGAATACTTGTGCCTGTGATTTAAGCACATTCTTCAGTTCCTCCTTGGCATTCTTCAGCACCTCTACTTCATTCTTCAATGCAGCTATGTGCTTATCCATCTGCTCAGCATCATATTGCCCACTCATTATCTTAGCATAGTTTTCTGCTATGACTTTTTTCTCAGTCTGAGCTATCCACTTCCTCTCAGTGTGATCTATCCACCTATTACCTTCCTCTAATAGGGTTGCATGCTTCTTCTCCAATTTCTCCTTCTCTTCAGATAGAGCCTTCATCATCTTACTACTCTCATACCTCTCTTCAATTCTTGAAACATGCTGTCATTGTACATTCCCCACAACTTAGACAATGCATGCTGCAAACTATCATCCCACTCTGGATCTATCCACCTTTGAAAGCCACAATTCATGACCTGCTGCACATGTATATGTTTAGAATATAATCAGTACTCACAATGTATCTAAATGATCCAGGATCTATCTAAAACACCATTAGGTTCTGTACATGATTGTTCTAACAGGTTCAGGCCATTACAAATGGAGTGAACAAGTAATCATTATTTATCTAAATACAGAGAGATAAATACAGAGAGATTCAATGCACATGATTTAATATAGAGAGATTGCACATGATCCAGCAACATATATGTTGAGAACAAATAATCATTATTTATCTAAATACAGAGAGATTCAGTGCACATGATTTAGTATAGAGAGCACTTGATCCAGGAACATATATGTTGACAACAACTACTCATTATTTTTCTAAGTATAAGAGAGATTTAGTGCACATGATTTAAAACAAGTACTCATGATTTATCTAAATGTATGAATCAAGAACAAGTACTCATTATTCAAACATATCAGTTAATCAAATTATCAAGCCATGATAAAAGTACTGAGGGAAAGCAAGGACCTGAGTACTCACATTTTCCACTGAGCATAGATAGAACCTCCTCCCTGTATCTTTGCCCTCAAATGCAACACATCGACGCGGTTTCAGATTGTGACCGGAGCAAACGAGTGGGGCATCATCATCAATGACATAATATCCCTCGTCAAAAAGATGATTCGGTGCGTAGTCAAGCGGACAGATCTACAAATCGAACAAATCATCCACAAATCAGAGCTCAAATCAAACAATTTCAAAAAAAATCCCAAATCAGTAACCAGAGGAGAAAAGTACTCACATCACCGAGGAGAGATTCACCGGATGTTTCGCTTTCGTTCTAGCTCGGCATGGTCTACGACGGCGGCGGCGGCAGGTGACCAGCGGCGGCGGCGGGCGAGCTGATAGGGAGAAGAAGCAGAGGACTGAGGCGGCGGGCGAGCTGATAGGGAGAAGAAGCAGAGGACTGAGGCGCGAGCTGACCAACCGTTTTGTCTAGACAGCGCCGTTAACGGCCGTCTGCCCGCAGCCGCCTGCGTGAGCCACGTCATCCTTACAGGTGGGGCCGTCCTGTCAGTTTTGTCATTAGACCAGCGTCAAACCGGTATCAGTGCTTTCTGCAACGAACGAACTCTGAACCGGTGGGTTTTTGAAACCCTAACGTAAATTGGTTGCTTATTGAAACCCTAGCCTGTAATGTGGTGGTTATTTATAATTTTCTTATGACTGAATCTAGTCCAGTTAATCAACATCTAGAATTTTTTATTTTGTGGCAACACACGGGTATTTTGCTATCTTTTTTATCTTTACTATTAAATTGCTTAAGGTTTGTAGTTTTCAAAAAAAAAATTGATTCAGATTTGGTCCACGGTGGTAAATATGCTTTCTTGCACCGAGGCTATTATTTATGGCCCTCTGGCTCGGCACTATTCGGCCTGAATTCTTTAAACGTGTTTGCTCTATTGCTGCGGGTAGAAAAGTTGTTAATCTTCCTATCACGACAAGAGTTGTTTCATGGGAAAAAACACAAGACTTCTCTGTTCCTTTCCTGTTTAAACTCAAGCTAGCTGTTATTGCCAAGAAATATTTTTGAGCTAGGTGCATGTTTCGTGTCTTCTTTTCATTTTTTTGTCTTCTTTTCGTTTTTTGAAATCGAGCTGTCAGTTCTTATTAAAAATACCACGACACCAGGAACCTCACCTCGCAATCTGATCTTTAGGATGAAAAAACAGGGACACCAAATTGGTGTCTCATAGTTCAAAACACTAGAAGAAAAAGGTAAATCACCGAGCTTCTCAACCAACAATGCAACCACCACCGATGATCTTGTGTCGGGAAGGATGAGAAGCAAAAACCCACATGTAAAGAGTGCATGTCTTGCCAGCCGTATTTTGCAATAGCAGCTCTAAGAAGCTGGGCTTAGGGTGCACCATAGCACTAATGATCTTAGACAGTAGAGAAAGATTGATTGGAGCTAAAAGAACTATTTATGAAGGATCCCTTTCTGCTACATGATGATGTGAACATAGGATCCGTCGAGACGAACAGAAAAGAACTAAAGCGACAACTTTGATAGGGAAGCTTGGCTTAATATTTGTGTACATTCTATATTGTACAACAATGTTTTTTTTAAGAATCAGTGGCAACGCACGGGCATTTAGCTAGTTTATCTAAATTTAGACAAATCCAAATCAACTAATATGGGTCGGAGGGAATACTAATTTTCGTACCATAAATCTCAGTGGTTCCTCACTCTTCCGATTCTCGCTAATGTGATTCTCAGAAGTTTTCTCATGCATACCATATTTGGTTGCCTTTTGGCCCATGAAAATCATATGTTGTAATATCTATGTCACCAGGCAAGAACATATCAGAGTGATCAATATGGAATTAGCTAGCCTATGATATTCTACATTTTTAATGATACTGATATTACATTAATTCTCATTATCATAGGAATCCAGGTTAATACGTGCAAACCTAGCTTTTTTCACATTAATGTAGTATTGTCAAGAGCACTAAAGAAAACTCTAGACTATAGATTTACCTTTCTAGATTCTTGGCTTTCCTTAGCTCTTGCACTCTCTTAGTTGTTGTTATACCATCTATCACAATCCTATCGCTCATCCTTGGCACCGGAACAAGGGCCCAAGTTTAACCCATCTTTTCTGCTCCAGTAGCCACGACTGTCTTTTCAGTGTCAGATAACTGCTTCTTCTGATTCACCACAAAATGGACAACCTCTTGAGTATACTACACTTCTTCATCTTCGTCAGGTTCCTCATCAAATCTTATTAACAGGTGCACTTCAATGTTATCTTCAGCCCTACAGTGTACCATTTGTGGTGCAGTCAACATAGTTGTCCTATCACCCCTCGTAATTTTTATGTCACATGTGTTTCCATCACTCTGGTTTTGCTAGTGGATTCAACAACAGTTCTTGCCCCATTCCTATTAGTACTAGGAGTTGGGGTTTTCTACTGAATATCAATATCCATCCTCCCAGCATCAGGATTCTTCTCTTTACCCAGTTGATCCTGAAAGTCATCACCAAAGACCTTCATCACCAACGCCAGTATGCTCATCGTCAGCCAACCATTATTTCCACCATCACCACCAACATTGTCCCCATCAATCTCTTCATCTTCTAAGGTAAAGTATATGAGGAAGAAACCTTGTTCCATCTCAAATAGTTTGTTTGCATGTTTCTTCTCAATGTTTATAACAGAAACTTTCAACCTGATATTCTTGTACAAGCTCTTGAAGTTTTCTTGCCAATCAAGTTTAACTAACATACATAGAGTATAGGACACCTAGAAAATTAACTTCCAAGTATGCCATTTTTTGAGGATAATCCCTCAATCTTCACCCACACCCCCTAAAGTTTTTCAAATTGCCTAGCTCCCCCTCCCAATTCTCAAAGGACACATTGAATCCTTTCTTCTTTAGATTAATGGAGGGGTATTATATTAGGTCTGTGATTTTCTTGGATGGAAAAAACTTTACCAAGTACTTTTTAGCAACAATTTGTCTGATTTGCCAAAAGCAGTTAACCTTCCCCATCTCAATGAAATTTAGCTCAAGTATTTCTCATTTATCTCCCCCTCATTGGCAACTACTATGCCTCCATTGTCTAGATTCAACCAATTGATTGCCTCTTGACCTTCCACATACACATGGAAGAAAATAAGTCCAGGATTGGCACTCCCCTAGTATTGTGCCATTGGCATGGGCTTATACAGTTATTGACAAGAATCCATATGGTTACTAGTCTTACCATATATGAAGAATAGCTTTACCATTTACATAAGCCAACATAGTTTCATGGCTTACCACAATTGAAGCATATGTAATTCCTATATCTAGTATCCATAGTAGGTCAATGCACATAATTCAAATTCCACACGAGTTCATGAGGATTGACTGACAGAGCTTTATCATTAACCTGGTAAAAGAACATTTCATGATCCCTATATTTTTGCGTGTTAAATAACAATACCAAGGATTATTTAATTGTGTATTAAGTGCTACAGATTATTCTCCCTAAAAAGGAACTACAAGCCAAATGCAGCAAAACAGAAGTTTCTGGGGGTGGATTATTCGATTATCCTCCCCTGCCTCGATCAGCAAAGGGAGCCAAGGCGCGTCATGCAGTATGGGGGCGGAGGATTCCCCGAATTCTCCGACCAGGGCCGGAGATTTTGCCCTGGTCGGATAATCTGCCCCTCTAGGGGGGGGGGGGGGATAATGCGCCCCCAGGGAATTTTCACAAAGGAGCTGAGGCGCGTCACGTGGTATGGGGGCGGACTTTTGGCCCGAATATTCCGTTCCGGGCCAGATGTCCGCCCCAAGTTTGTTCCAATGACAGCTTTTCAAGAGGGGTTACATATATCCATTTGATCCTCATTCTGGACTCTCTTGGATCCAACGAAAAATCTCAAAGAATTTCCACGAGATCGCCAATTTCAACCACCCGAAGGCTTTGATCTTTGGAGAATCGAAGGAGGAGGCCTTGATCTACAATAACACCAATCAAGATCTTCATTTACCCTCCATTCACTTGGGGGCCTTTTGATTTAGAGTTTCTTATGAATTTCTAGATCTTGGTTTTGTTATTTGATACTTGTTTATTGTGGCAGCTTGTTGTTATCTTGAGAGCCTCCAATTCGGTTGTGGATGTGTGTCCTGCTAGTGTTGTAAAGGCACCGGTTCCTTCCTCAAAGGGTACCATATAGTGGAAAGGTGGATCATGCCAGTTGTGGTGAGATCCATCGGAGAACAGGGTAAGGCCTATTGTGGCGTGGTGGTCTTAGTACGGCCCACCCCTCCAACACATACATACTTCCCTTAACAAGGAAGAAAATGCGGAATAAATCTTGTGTCTCTGCGTGCTCCACTATGGTTACCTCGTTCCTCTCACTGTCTTTACTCGCTTAGTAGCTAGGTTGGAATATAGGGAAATTCACCTTAGTTGCATATCTAGAGAATTTACCTTTGTGTCAAGCCTAAAATTGAAAAACAATTGAAATTTGGAGTATCACCTATTCACCCTCTCTAGGTGCCCATACGATCCATTTAACTTGGTTCAGCACATCGGAACTTGCAGTATTCTGGACCTTTTTCTTGTTTTTGTGCACTGCTTGTTGCTAATGAGAATTCTTGTATTCCAATTTCCAAGTACTATTCTGGTTGGTAGCTCCTTGATGCATAGCCATACTGAACTTCCTAGGCCCTGACATCACCAACATATGGTTCTGTAACATTGGAGGTTGTGCAAAGTATGGAGGCCATTACTCCACTAGATAATTGTTCTAAATCTCTGGCTTCATCATCGGGAACATAACTTGCCCTAGATTACCCCGCAATTGCTGCATTGGACCTTGTGTGAAGTTCCCAAGCATTGGTGTCCTCTACAGTAGCAACGTGGAGTCACCTTGCGTACTTACCTACGGTGGCTGTTTTGCTCAACCTCCAAAGCCACCTCCATGCCGGCCGCACCCCACCCCATAGCTACTACTTCCTCGACCTCCTCCCGCCATCTTCACGATCTACAGAAAAGGTTGCTCACCCAATCCATGCTCCCCACCAGTCCTCGGAGAAACTAAATCTCTGAGGGATAGGCAAACAGCCACCACTAGTAGGATAGCAATCCTCCAGCGTGAACGACCTTACTTCAAATAAATCTATCCTGATCACCCACACGAGAAGTCCTGTGGATGAAACCCATGGCTTGTATCTGGGCACTAGTATAAGTTTCTCAATGCACCAAGGGAAGACGTACTCCGTGAAGTCTTGACCTCCATCACCCCCCTCAAATATGCACCATGGATATTGATTGGTGTCACATATCCATGGTTGAGCGTAAAAGAGATGGCGTGTCGCTGGCCGGTGGGCTATCTCACCAATTTCTGATATCCCGTCTTCATTCTCTATCTCCGATCTGCTTCTGCGACATCGGTCCCCCACATCTCGTCAGAGAAGGCCGATGCTTGCGAAGGAACTCTTCTCGACCTCTCACCTCATGGCCCTCCTGGGTCACACCTCTGTCATCTCCTCGCATATCTCCTCTGAGTACTCCGACAAGGAGTGTGGTGGGTAGGGGCACAATTTCAGTGAGTCCAAGTGGTGACGAGATCATCGCAGAGCGGTCACGCATGAGAGCGCTATTGCTAGAGCTCATCTCCCTCCTTTCGCCACCTTTTTTTAGAGAGCGGCAAGTCGTAACAGGGTGACAAACATATGCATGGACATCATAGTTGATGGCTTTTTGATTGATGTGTGATGCATGATAAAGGTGTCGGAGGTCGTGTTCCTTGGAGTGCAGATCGACGGGGGCAATGCGCGACCAGTGTACGGGAACAATGTGGAGAATGTGTCGCTGAACTAAAAGCATATTGTCCGGTTCACAAAGGAAAACATCCACTTATTGTAGATAATCTCAGTGCCCGATGTGTAGTTGGCTGGTAGATGACCGAGTTGGTGTATAGTTTGGCTACTTAATGAGTGGAACTCTTGCTTATAAATAGGGGATTATTTTTTGTCGCAAAACATGAAGGGAAATCAAGTTATGTTTCAAGGTAGACACTTGTGTCGAATGTCTAGCGTAAGACCTGTTAGTTGGAATGAGATGCACCGGGAATTCGAGTTGAGAAGTGACAGAGAGTATAGTGGCTAGTCTATAGTACCCGATTGGTTATCATGTCCACCAAAAAGTCCCACTCCCTCTATGACGCCTTGAGTCCCGCAGCTGGATTTTAAGCATGCACTCTGAAGTCAATTTCAGTTTAGGCCGAGGATGATATTTGGTAGCATCCAAGAAAATACTTGATGCATCTTGATGCCAATATGGCGAAGTCCAACAAGATGTGTGCCAAGGCCTCTAACCCTACACCAAGTTGAAAAAGGATTCACCATGGAACCGATAATCAAGTGCCTCCTTTTCGAAGTGATCAATCTAAAACTTAAGTTGGAGAAAATATTAAACTATTTGTTGAAATTTTGTGTCTATCTTTTTTTGAAGTTCTAACTAAAAAATGTGTGCTTCCAATGTTTCCTATCAACAAGTAGAAGTAAACGAATGAGTACGTCTCCCGTTTCAAAATATAGGGCCGCTTGACTTAACAAAATATTATCATTTAATATGTCCTTGTAATAGTTTATAGACACACTACAAGTAAAAATCATAGCCAAAGTTATATGTTGAAGACCAGAAGAAAAATCAAACGTGCCTTGCTGTTAGGACAGAGGAAGTAATGTATTGGTTTTTGTTATATGCAATCGTCCCATTTATATCTTTATCGAAAAAATTGTCCCATTTATATAATCCCAATCATATTTATTCCTCATATTGCCATCATCCATGGAAAGCTTCCTTCTACGAATGCTATGCATGTGTATTGTCGTAGTATGAAAGTTGTACTTCGGTTCATGAATGTGTGAACCATCAATTTAGTGTGAGTACATTGCCCTGCTCCCCAAATCTGGGGATGTCGTCACTGCGGATGGCTTTCGGCCCATCTCCCTCCAGAACTATGTTGTCAAGATGCTCATAAAAATCCTGACTTCGCGTCTCCAGCGGTTCATTGAGGAGCTGGTGGCGTATGAGCAGACAGGCTTCGTCCGGGGGCGCTGCATCACCGACGGGTTTCTCTATGCCGCTGACTTGGTCCAGTGCTATCGCCTTCGGGGGGTTCCTGCGGTTGCCCTTAAGCTTGACTTCAGGAAGGCCTTTGACTCAGTGAATTGGGATGCCCTCGATGCGATCCTCCGTGCGCGTGGATTCGGTGACCGGTGGCGTACCTGGATCCGGATCCTCCTGGAAACCGGCAAAGCTGCTGTGCTTCTCAATGGGGTTCCAGGACGTTGGATCAACTGCAGGAATGGGCTGCGCCAGGGGGACCCCCTCTCGCCATATTTATTCCTGATAGTTGCCGACCTCCTGCGTCAGATGATCCTGAAGGACAATGACGAACATCGGCTCCTCCACCCCCTGGCGGACAATCTCCCTTGCCCCGTGGTACAGTATGCTGATGACACGTTGCTCTTGGTTCGCGCTGATCCCGGTCAGCTCTGTCGCTTGCGAGACATACTTCGGGAGTTCTCGGACGCGACAGGGCTCGCCATCAACTATCACAAGAGCGCATTCGTGCCCATCGGCGTGCCTGCTGCGGATGCCGCGCGTCTGTCTGCCATCTTGGGTTGCCCCGTCTCGTCGTTCCCGCAGACATACCTTGGGCTCCCGCTATCGGATCGCAAGCTACCTGCCTCTGCCCTGGATTACCTTGCCGGGAAAATTGAGCGATGTATCCCTCCCTGGCAGATCCGCCCCACCTCCCTTGGTGCTAGGCTGACGCTCTCTACATCTGTTCTGTCGGCTCTCCCCGCTTATGCGATGTCAGTGGCTCAACTTTCTAAGGGGACAATCGCGAAGATGGATCGCCCCCGGCGCGGCATGTTGTGGAGTGCCATGACGTCCTGCTCGGGGGGTTCATGCCAGGTGTCGTGGGAGGTGGTTTGTCGGCTCCGCTCGGAGGGTGGGCTTGGTATTGTCGACCTTGCTCTTCATAACACGTGCCTCCTGCTCAAGAAACTTCACGTCGTCCTCTCCGGGCAGCGCACCCCGTGGGCCGACTGGGTCCGCGCGAACTACATGTGCGCACGCCCTGCCCCCGCGACCCCCACTTGGCAGGTCTTCTCGTCGCTTTTGCCCCTGTATCGGGCGATCACTTCTGTGCGCGTGGGGCACGGCCGTTCCGTCGATCTCTGGAGGGACAACTGGACCTCGCTTGGTGCACTCTCGACTGCCCTGCCTGCGGCATACTCCCATATGATCCGCGCTGCTGGCTCTGTGTCCGACACACTTGTGGATCGGGCCCTTGTGCTCCGTGCGCACGACAGGGTGACTGACCATGCTGGGGTGGAGCTTCGGGTGCTTCACGGTGCTCTGGATCGCCTCCTCGAGCGCTCCTCAACTGCAGATGACGAGCGGTCTCTGGCGTGGGGTGATGCCCATCAGTTCGGTATCGGGGCCGTGTACAGAATGTTGAAGAGCTCCGGCTGTGGCCCTCCTCTCCACGACCTAAATTGGGCCGGATACGCGCCACTCAAGGTCAAGGTGTTCGTCTGGATCCTCCGCCACGGCAATACCCGCACGCGTGCCTTCCTGCGACACATTGGGTGCTTGGATACTGACGTGTGTCCCTTCTGCCCGCGCCAACCAGAGACTCTTGGCCACCTATTCTTCACCTGCTCCCGCCTGCGGCTGTTCTGGCGGCGCGCGCTTGGGCCCCGTCGATGCGCCCTGCCCAACTCCGCCGAAGCGGCCTGGGACTCGCTACAAGCAAGCAACCCCTCTTGGGGAGTACCGCTGTGGGGCACCGTCGCCTCGTGCCTCTTCTGGGTGATTTGGAAAACCAGGAACCGGATGGTCTTTGACGCCGTCCGTCTCCCCCTCCCGGCGATCCTCGAGCAAGTCGTTGAACATCTGCGGCTATGGCGGGCTCGGGTTCCTTCGCGTGCTAATTTCGAGAGTGTAGAGCAGTGGTGCGCGGCACTGTTGTAATCCCTTTGAGCTGACGCTCCTCCCCTGATCTGTAAAAGTCTAATGGGCACTTTATTTCGCCCTCTTCAATGAAAATTACAGGTGGGCAGTTCGCCCCCGTTGCGCCGTTCAAAAAAATTTAGTGTGAGTAAAGCTCATGCACTATATGTAGTTGTCTTGCTGACGACCGAGTATACTAGTTCGGTTACGAAATGGCGTACTCCCAACTCTTGCTTATAAATACATAGTGGTTTCTTTTGTATCACAAAACAAGAATGAAAACAAAGATCTATTTCACATGTAGAAACTTATGCCGATGGCTGGTGTAACATCTATTAATCGGAATGAGATGCATCAGGAGTTTAAGTTGAGGTTATAGAAACCATGAAAGCTGATCAACTCCATCCCTTTGGTTGCTTGCTCTATTCCTGCTCCCTACCAGTCCATGGAGAAAACTAAATCTCCGAGGGATAGGAAAATAGCCACCGCCAGCAGGGTAGCAATTCTCCAGCGTGAACTACCTTGCTTCGAATAGATCTCTCATCACCCACACCAGAAGCCCTGTGGATGAAACCTTGGATCGGGCTTTAGCTGGATTCCATGGCTAGTATTTTGACATTGGTATAACATCAACATGACGTGGTTCCGATAATCGAGTGCCTCCTTCTCAAAGTGAACAATCTACAACTTAAGTTGAACACATTATTAAACCATTTATTTGAAATTTTGTGGGGCTTTGATTTTGAAGTTCTAACTAAAACATGTGTGCTTCCAATGTTTCCTATCAACAAGTTTAGAAGTAAACGAATGAGTACATCTCCCGTTTCAAAATGTAGGGCGCGCTTGATTTTACAAAACATCATCGTTTAATATGCCCTTACAATAAATTTATAGACATACTATAAGTAAAAAAATCATAGTCAGAGTTATACGTTGAAGATCAGAAAAAATCAAGCGTGCCTTACTGGGATGTAATGTATTGGGTTTTGTTTTACTTTTTTATAATGCAATCCTCCAATTTATATATTTATAAAAATTACCCCATTTATATAAATCCTATCCATACTTATTCCTCATATTGCCATCATCCATGGAAAAGCGACCTTCGACTAATGCTATGCATGTGTATTGTAGTACTATGAAAGCTGTACTTCGGTTCATGAATGTATGAACCATCAATTTATTGCGAATTTGCGAGTAAATCTCATGCACTATGTGTAGTTCGTTACTTAATGATGTATTTCCAACTCTTTCTTATAGATAGTGCTTCCTTTCTTTTGTGTCACAAAACAAGAATAAAAACCAAGATCTGTTTCACATGTAGAAATTTATGCCGATGACTGGTGTAAGACCTATTAATCGGAATGAGATGCACCGGGAGTCTAAGTTGAGGTTACAGAAACCAGGAAGGCTGAGCAACACCAACCCTCTGGTCACCATGCACACCACAACCAGGGACATTGCCCCATAAATAACAACTCGATGTAGTTTGCAGTACCAGAGCAACTCAAACCCGCAGCTTACCACCGGTTGCAAGCTTTATGGGTGCAGATATGTTTGTGCAAAACGTTTAGGGCTTGTTTGGTTAGCTGGGGTTGGAAGTCGATTTGGAAGGGATTAAAGTGGATAAAATCCCATAAAAGTCAAAATTCTCCGAAATTCACTCTAATACTCTCCAATCCCTCTAGTAAGGCGATTTACCGAACAAAGCTTTACTGGTAGAATTCCAGTTTTGATGATGGGCGTGTTGTCAACGCCTCGTTGGGAGACCCCAAGAGCAAGGTGTGATGAGCACAACAACAAGTTTTCTCTCAGTAAGAAACCGAGGTTATCGAACCAGTAGGAGGCAGGAAACGACTCAAAGGTGTTTCTAGCAACTTGGAGACCTACACAACACAAACTCAAGACTTTGCCCCAACAAACAACGAGTTTGTCAATCTCACTGGTTTGCTGTAATAAAGGATTAAATGTATGGTGTGGAAGGTAATAGTGGTTTGAAACAAGTAAACAGTAACAGTGGAAGATGTATCAATGATAAAGATTGGACCGAGGTCCATAGTTCACTAGAGGTGTTATCCTTAGATAAACAAACATGGCATACTGGGTAAACAAATTATAGCAGGGCAATTGACAGGACTGAGCAAGGCATAACAATGCAATACTAGACATTCATGATCCTATGAGATTCGATTGGGCAATACAACAAGATACATAGACCTCCATCCAACTGCATCTGACTAGAAATCCACCTTCGGGTTATCATCCGAACCACCTCTAGTATTAAGTTGCAAGAAACAGATAACTACTTTAAGCAAAGTGTGTAAGGTAAACAATCCACTTGTTCCATGAACAAGAGACCGTTGTTTTCTTCCTAGTGGCAACAACACATCTACAACCTTAGATATTTCTGTCACTTCCCTTAGATTAAATAGAGGCATGAACCCACTATCGAGCATAAATACCCTCTCTTGGAGTCACTAACATCTACTTGGCCAAGATAGCTACTAGAAACGGAGAGCATGCAAGATCTCAAACAACACAGACATGATAGAATCAATAAGACAAAATCATTAATCAATCTGACATAGTAATCTCAATATCCATCGAATCCCCGCAAACACAACATACATGTTTACAAATAGATGAGATCTTGATCATGAACAGAGCTCACAAGATCTAAACATGATAGCACAAAGGAGGAGATACAACCATCTAGCTACTACATGGACCCGTAGTCCAAGGTGGAACTACTCACGCTTCATACCGGAGGCTAGCATGATAAAGAAGAAGGTCTCCGGGATGATCTCCCCTCCGGCAGGGTGCCGGGAAGAGGTTCAGATCCCCCGATCTAGGGACGATGGTGGCGGCGGCTACAGACGATTTCGTGAAATATTGATCGGGTCCTTAGAGTTTAGGCATCGGGGGGGGGGGGGGTCTTTATAGGTGGCACCAACCCTCTGGTCACCATGCACACCACAACCAGGGACATTGCCTCATAAATAACAACTCTATGTAGTTTGCAGTACCAGAACAACTCGAACCCGCAGCTTACCACCGGTTGCAAGCTTTATGGGTGCAGATATGTTTGTGCAAAACGTTTAGGGCTTGTTTGGTTAGCTGGGGTTGGAAGTCGATTTGGAAGGGATTAAAGTGGATAAAATCCCATATAAGTCAAAATTCTACGAAATTCACTCTAATACTCTCCAATCCCTCTAGTAAGGCGATTTACCGAACAAAGCTTTACTGGTAGAATTCCACTTTTGATGATGGGCATGTTGTCAACGCCTCGTTGGGAGACCCCAAGAGCAAGGTGTGATGAGCACAACAACAAGTTTTCTCTCAGTAAGAAACCGAGGTGATCGAACCAGTAGGAGGAAGGAAACGACTCAAAGGTGTTGCTAGCAACTTGGAGACCTACACAACAAAAACTCAAGACTTTGCCCCAACAAACAATGAGTTTGTCAATCTCACTGGTTTGCTGTAACAAAGGATTAACTGTATGGTGTGGAAGGTAATAGTGGTTTGCAACAAGTAAACAGTAACAGTGGAAGATGTATCAATGGTAAAGATTGGACCGAGGTCCATAGTTCACTAGAGGTGTTATCCTTAGATAAACAAACATGGCATACTGGGTAAACAAATTACAGCAAAGGTAATTGACAGATCGAAAAGGCATAACAATGCAATACTAGACATTCATGATCCTATGAGATTCGATTGGGCAATACAACAAGATAAATAGACCGCCATCCAACTGCATCTATGACTAGAAATCCACCTTCGGGTTATCATCCGAACTGCCTCTAGTATTAAGTTGCAAGCAACAGATAACTACTTTAAGCAAAGTGTGTAAGGTAAACAATCCACTTGTTCCATGAACAAGAGACCATTGTTTTCTCCCTAGTGGCCACAACACATCTACAACCTTAGATATTTCTGTCACTTCTCTTAGATTAAATAGAGGCATGGACCCACTATCGAGCATAAATACCCCCTCTTGGAGTCACTAGCATCTCCTTGGCCAATATAGCTACTAGAAACGGAGAGCATGCAAGATCTCAAACAACACAGACATGATAGAATCAATAAGACAAAATCATTAATCAACTGACATAGTAATCTCAATATCCATCGAATCCCCGCAAACACAACATGCATGATTACAAATAGATGAGATCTTGATCATGAACAGAGCTCACAAGATCTAAACATGATAGCACAAAGGAGGAGATACAACCATCTAGCTACTACATGGACCCGTAGTCCAAGGTGGAACTACTCACGCTTCATATCGGAGGCTGGCATGATGAAGAAGAAGGCCTCCGGGATGATCTCCCCTCCGGCAGGGTGCCGGGTAGAGGTTCAGATCCCCCGATCTAGGGAAGATGGTGGCGGCGGCTACAGACGGTTTCGTGGAATATTGATCGGGTCCTTAGGGTTTAGCCTTCGGGGGGGGGGGGGGAGGGGGGTCTTTATAGGCGAAGAGGCAAGGCAAGGGGGCCAGCAGGGCGGCTGCACCCACCAGGCGTGGGCCCACCTTACCCGCGCGGCCAGGGGTGTGTCCCCCCTGGTGCCCCTACTCCGTCTTGTATTCAGGCTTCATGTGCCCCACGGTAAAATATTGACTTTTGCTTTTGTCCCGTATAGTTCTAAGAATATTGATTTTCTGCCTTTCTGGAACCAAAAACAGAAGAAAACAGGCAACTGGCACTGTGGCATCTTGTTAATAGGTTAGTACAAGAATACATATAAAAACACCTCAAAGTGTAGACAAAGTAAAGCAAAGTAGATACTAAACAAGCATGGAACATCAAAAATTATAGATACATTTCCAACGTATCAATCATCCCCAAGCTTAACTCCTGCTCGTCCTTGAGTAGGTAAGTGATAAAAATAATAATTTTTGAGGTGACATGCACCATCAAAATCAAGATCAAACCATTTGCAAGCATTGAAATCTGGGATCAAAGAACTCTAAACATGAGCATGAAAGATGGAGTTCTAACAATAAGACAAAGTAACTATGCATGCAACATGAAAGGCTATAAACAAAGATCATGAATAACATGCATTAAAAAATGTTTGTTTGTTTCACATATAGAAAACATGGCATAGTGTCATTCAGCTTGTCCCTCATGGAGTAGAAAATAGATGCATATGACACCTTCAAAGTGCATGAGAGTGACTAGATACGAATAGCACAAGAATAAGTAATATCAACAATATGCATCAATCAATAAGTTTTGGGACAATGCACATAGAACTAAGAATGGCAAATATGCTCTCTTAACTGGTGCCTAAAGGATAGAACATGGAAGACTCAATATACTGGTGGAAGAAAGGTCCTTCATAAAGGGAAGCAGGGATTTCAAGTCTCATAAAGAGCTTCCAAAAATTATGGTACTTGTTAGCTTTCAGCTCTCATTGCCCCTATCATAAGCATCTTGAAGTGATTAAGGTTAAAGTGAACAAACTATGCAGTATATGCTTGACAAAGTATAAGTTGGTAATCTCATGTCCCTTGAATACAAGGGCCGCTCCTCATGCTACTCAACTTTAGTCACCTGTAAGTTCTTGTCATAGTAAGTACATGTGTATCATAGAGAACCGCCAACGGGGTACCCCTTGCACATGATACAGGAGCTATCCCATAATCAAAATGACAAGGCAAGTAGACAATGAGCATCTCATCAATCTTCTTATTTACCATGGGAATATGGTGCTTTTTTCTCTCTTTTCTCTTTTCAATATGTCTCTTTTTTTATAAGAAGAAAGCTTCATAGATGTCATTATGGTGATGCTGCAAGTTTCCACCATGATTAGGCATGGCTTAGGCTAGCGACCCAGATGTTTCTCTAACACACAAACATAAATCCATGGACTTACAAGCTCCCCTTTTATTACACACTGGCGACATCCATAGACAAAAGAGCATGATATCAACTATGTACAAAGTACAAGTGTAATGTTGAAAGCGTTCCCCGTGACAACACGGTTCTGCTAATTCCTACGTATAAGTGCAAGCATATACAACATATATGACACAATGGTTCAAGTTTATTAGGGGCAAGAAAAATAAAGTGTGCCATCAAGTTTGTCAGAGGTTTAATCACTAAGTTTTCACATAACAAAATACTTTTTAATTGGAAGATATATGAAAAAAAGAATATACCTGGAATGGTGTAACACACCATGCATAGGAATTTATAGTGGACACTTTGGAATAACTTGGTTTCTTGGGAGTTGGATGCATGAGTAAAACTTACTCAATACAAGTGGAGGCTAGCAAAAGACTAGGAGCAACCAACTAAGAGAGCAATAATGGCCATAATCATGCAGAGCGACAAAATATTACTAATCAAAGCATACAGTGGTACTACAAGTCAAGGAATAAATGATCATAGAGGCCATGGTGACTTGTTCATAGTCATAACATGGTGTGAGAATGTGCTAAGTCAACCCAAACAAAACATCAAAGGAAAATACCACAATACTATGCTCTTGTATGCTAAAACAACGCATGATTCTTTCAAGGCACACTAAGAAATACCAATTGTTTGGAACAATTCATGATACAACAATAATCACTAAGCATAAGGTCAAAACAACACCTAGCATGACATGCTAAAGTCTAAGTCACAGTCAAAGCAAGCTCCTCTTGTACTACTCAAGCAAGAACTTTCTACTCCTCTCCAACACCAATCAACTTATTTGAAACAACACAACGAGAATAGGGGTCCAAAATACTTTATTCAAACAAGCTAAGCAAACCAAACGAAAACTAAGACGCTCTAAGAATAACACAATAGTGCGTGAAACAATAAAAACGAAGTGTCTAGAAAGACCTGAGCTTTTTATTGATAAAGAAGGGGATGCCTTAGGCATACCCAAGCTTTAACGCTTGTACCTCTTGGATATTTCTTGGGGCGACATGGGGTGGCATCCCCAAGATTGAGCTTTTGTCCATTCTTCATCTCATTATATCATTCTTTCTCTACACCTAAATTTTTTCCTTCATACAAAACTTCACACAATCTTCATTAGCAACATTAGTGTATTTAAAAGGTAATAGACCTTTGGGTTTAGCTTTATAACAACAAAGTTTTCACTAAAAACACAAGATACTGTAGAAATTCCCTCAAAAAGATCAATTTCCCAAAAAGATCCCAAAAAGGAATCAATAAGAAGCAAATGCAAATAATGGCAGAAATCTGTCAAAACAGACCAGCAGGTAGAAACTGATTTTTTAGAAGACCTTATGTTGCTCAAATCAAAAAGTGTCGAACTAACGAAAGTTATATAACATACTGGGGGATTTATTCGCAAAATTTCAGATCAATCCAATTTACAGAGATTCCTCATGAATTTTTACGGTGGAGCACAAAAATCTGTTTCGGGACAACAACTCCCCAAATCTTACTTCCCTCTTGGCACAAAAAACAAACAAAAAGGATAAGGAGAGGTCATTACTGAAGTAATAATTTCCAAGAATCAATAAAACTCTTGGGTTATCTCCCAACAAGTACCTTTCTTTAACGCCTTTAAGTTAGGCACAAGAAGCAAGAATCAATTGTTTTCAAATGAAGAAGCATTAACATCAAACCTTGCTTTCAAAGGAGGAGCAAAAAGAAACTTCTCTCTCCTCATCGGGAAGTGTTCAATACCCTTATTGAATGGAAATTGATATTTAATGGTGCCTTCTTTCATATCAATAATGACACCAACAATTCTAAGAAATGGTCTTCCCAAAGTAATAGAACAAGAAGCATTGTATTCAACATCCAAGACATAGAAATCTACAGGGACATAAGCATTATTAACCATAATAAGAACATCATTAACACTCCCCATGAGTTTTTTTAGCATTATCATTAAGTGGGACATCCAAATAACAATCTTCCAAAGGTGGCAAATCAAGCATTTCATAAATCTTTCTAGGCATAATAGAGACACTAGAACCAAGGTCACATGAAGCTTTGAGATCAAAGTCATTCACTTGCATATTAATAATGGGTTCCCAACTATCTTCTACTTTCCTAGGAATATAGGCTTTGTGTTTCAACTTCTCTTCCTTAATTTTAATAAGAGCATCTGTAATGTGTTTGGTGAAAGCTACATTCATATCACTAGCATCAGGACTTCTAGCAAGCTTTTGTAGGAACATAATCACTTCCGAAATATTGCAACCATCAAGATCAAAATCAAACTTAGCATAACTAGTAATAGACTCATTGGGCTTAAGCATTGTGGTAGGAGGGATAGGGACTTCTTGTGGTTTAGTGTCATCCATATTGGTGGTGGTGATAGTGCACATACTATTGTTTCTAGCAATTTCAGCTTCTCTTTCCCACTTAGCATGAAGTTGGGCTAACAGTCTAACATTTTCATCAATAGTAACTTGTATGGCATGAGTAGTAGCAAAGGTACTTTCCAAGGTTTCAGGTTTAGCAGCCATTTTATTAATCAAAGAGGACTGTGATTCAGACAAAGAGGAAATATTTTTCTCAGCACTCAAATTTTTTGATTGTCAACTAGGAATTTCTCTATTCAAATTCTCAAGCTGATGACTAATATTTTTCAAGACAGCGTATTGTTCTTCCATAGTTTTAGTGAATATCTTGTTTTGCTCATATTGCATTTGCATAAATTTTTTAGTGGATCTTTCAACTTCTAGAATCCTATCTTCACTAGGCATTCCAGATCTACCATGATAAGTATTGCCATTATTAGGAGGATAAGGCCTATAGTTATTACCATAAGCATTGTTGCCAAAATTATTATTTCTAATGAAGTTCACATCAACTTGCTCTTTTTGAGCAACCAAAGAGGCTAAGGGAACATTATTAGGATCTAAAGGAGCTTTTCCATTAACAAGCATAGCCATGATAACATCAATCTTATCACTCAAAGAGGAGGTTTCTTCAACAGAATTTACCTTCTTACCATGTGGAGCTCTCTCAGTATGCCATTCATAATAATTAATCATCATATTATCTTTGTTGTAGCACCCAAGGTGATGGTCATAAAGGTACCTCCATCAGCTGAATCCAACAGGTTTCTTGAAGAGAAGTTCAAACCTGCATAAAAAGTCTGGATAATCATCCAAGCAGTAAGTCCATGAGTGGGACAATTCTTAACCAAATATTTCATTCATTCCCAAGCTTGAGCAACATGTTCATTATCAAGTTGTTTAAATTTCATAATATCACTTCTCATAGATATAATCTTAGCAGGAGGGTAGTACTTTCCAATAAAAACATCTTTGCACTTAATTCAAGAATCAATACTATTTCTAGGCAAGGATAGCAACCATTCTTTAGCTTTTCCTCTCAAGGAGAAAGGAAACACCTTGAGCTTAATAATATCTCCATCTACATCCTTATACTTTTGCATCTTACAAAGTTCAACAAAGGTATTGACGTGGGCAACAACATCATTAGAACTAGCACCAGAAAATTGCTCTATCATCACAAGATTCAACAAAGCAGGCTTAATTTCATAAAAGGTAGCATCAGGAGCAGGTGGAGCAATAGGAGTACTTAGGAAATCATTGTTGTTTGTGCTAGTGAATTCACACAACTTGGTGTTCTCAGCAGAGTTCATTTTGGCAAAAGTGGAGAAAGCCAATAGCAACAACAACTAGAGCAGGAGCTAATTTTTTTGTGTTTTTGATAAGGGAGAGCAAACCAAACTAAACTAATTTTGTTGGAGTTTTTGATAAAAAGAGGCAAACACAACCAAGCAAAACTAAGAAAAACAAAAACAAAGTAAAAAGAAAGGTTGAGAAGGACTCCCCTTGTGAAGATGTCCTTAGCCTCCCCGGCAATGGCGCCAGAAAAGCTTCATGATGGGCGTGTTGTCAACGCCTCATTGGGAGACCCCAAGAGCAAGGTGTGATGAGCACATCAAAAAGTTTTCCCTCAGTAAGAAACCGAGGTTATTGAACCAGTAGGAGGAAGGAAACGACTCAAAGGTGTTGCTAGAAACTTGGAGACCTGCACAACACAAACTCAAGACTTTGCCCCAACGAACAGTGAGGTTGTCAATCTCACCGGTTTGCTGTCACAAAGGATTAACTGTATGGTGTGGAAGGTAATAGTGGTTTGCAACAAGTAAACAGTAACAATAGAAGATGTATCAATGGTAAACATTGGACCGGGGTCCATAGTTCACTAGAGGTGTTCTCCTTAGATAAACAAATATGGCATGCTGGGTAAACAAATTACAGCAGGGCAATTGACAGGACTGAGCAAGGCATAACAATGCAATACTAGACATTCATAATCCTATGAGATTCGATTGGGCAATACAACAAGATACATAGAACGCCATCTAACTGCATCTATGACTAGAAATCCACCTTCAGGTTATCATCCGAACCCCCTCCAGTATTAAGTTGCAAGCAACAAATAACTGCTTTAAGCAAAGTGTGTAAGGTAAACAATCCACTTGTTCCATGAACAAGAGACCGTTGTTTTCTCCCTAGTGGCAATAGCACATATACAACCTTAGAGATTTATGTCACTTCCCTTAGATTAAATAGAGGCATGAACCCACTATCGAGCATAAATACCCCCTCTTGGAGTCACTAGCATCTACTTGGCCAAGATAGCTACTAGAAATGGAGAGCATGCAAGAGCTCAAACAACACAGACATGATAGAATCAATAAGACAAAACCATTAATCAATCTGATATAGTAATCTTAATATCCATTGGATCCCTGCAAACACAAGTTGCATGATTACAAATATATGAGATCTTGATCATGAATGGAGCTCACACGATCTAAACATGATATCACAAAGGAGGAGATATAACCATCTAGCTATTACATGGACATGTAGTCCAAGGTGGAACTACTCACACTTCATACCAGAGGCTGGTATGATGAAGAATAAGGCCTCCGGTATGATCTCCCCTCTGGCAAGGTGCCAAGAATAGCATAAGATCCCCCCGATCTAGGGACGATGGTGGCGGCGGCTACAGACGATTTCGTGGAATATTGACCGGGTCCTTAGGGTTTAGGCATCGGGCGGTCTTTCTAGGCGAACAGGCGAGGCAGGGGGTCGCCAAGGCGGCTGCACCTCCTAGGTGTTGGGCCACGTAGAGATAAAACAAAATTTTCACTCTAACGTGGTGATCCCAAGATCCAGCTGAGGTAGAAGGCCACGAGGTTTACCACTAGACGCGCAGTTGCGGATTACTGATGAAGCGCGTCTGTTGATGCAGTGCAGTCCTTTGCGATCCGATCGTCCTGGTGCTGATCGTACAACACCTCTGCTGGTATCCACATGTACAAGGAGGAGAACCGGCGGCGAACTGCTAGGTTCGTTACGACGGTAGGACTGCTATGGAGCTAGGGTTTCCAACACATGGAATGACCTAACCGATCAACGATTCACCTTTCTAGGTTACTGTGCTCCACTATATATAGGGAGTGAACGTGGGCTCCACTCTCGTGGCCCATTCACTAAAGCCCATATAAAACTAGTCACCGCGAGTCCGACTCACTGACTCAGTCCTAATACGGCTTGGGTCCAACCCAACCAGATTTCCTGTTCAGATCCAATCCAAACTTGCTCCTGCTCTTAAGTGTGTGACCCCGCAAGCTCATGGCTACTTGGACACGATTAGACTCCGATCAGTCAGTAGCGGCTCCTAGCAGAACTTGCCGACTCCAAAGTACCAAAAGGTCATGACGACTTGCCTTTCCAATGTGACTTACGTCCGAGTCTCTTTTGCCTCATGATATACCTTGTCAGACTATAGACGAATAATTGTCATCCCTTAAATAGTACGATTCTCTTCTCGATCCGAGATAAGTGTTTCACCCGACTAACTCTTAGTCGATCACCTCGGTTAACACTTAACCAAGTCGTGCATGGCCATGCTTTCCGAATCATATCTTCCAAGAGGGCCCAGAGAATATCTCTCTGAGTTAATGGACAAAATCCCATATTGGTTATTCACATCACGCAGCTTGATTCTCAGTCGACCTGAACTCTGCCTTTATAACTGCCCAGTTACAGATCAACGTTTGACAGAACCTAAGTCGGTGATCCTCAACTCGGACTATGCAACAACCTCAGGACTAAGGATTACATTGATTGAGATATACAAATGACAACTTGTTTGTTGCACCTCAATATGGGTCAATCCGACTCGCTAAACTCTTTAGCCGAATCTGTGTAAGTCGGAATAGCATCACCATGCCCATGATAAGTGGAACCGAGTCATCAAGACGACTTTCACATTGGTCTAAGTTGTGTGTCTAGCACAACCTCAATGACCAAGGACATTTAGTACAAACAACATGAATGTATAGTTCCACAACCGAATCACATATTCAATGATATACATCAGATGCTCATACAAGGACAACTTAATATCTTTATGAATACAATGGGAAATATCATCATACATGATTGCCTCTAGGGCATATTCCCAACACTAGGCACGAGCCCACCTTGGCCACGTGGCCAGGGGGTGTGGCCCCCTGGTGGCCCTCCTCCGTCTCGTATTCAGGCTTCGTGTTCCCCACGATAAAATATTGACTTTGGCTTTTGTCCCGTCCAATTCCGAGAATATTGATTTTCTGATTTTCTGGAACCAAAAACAGAAGAAAACAGACAACTGGTACTGTGACATCTTGTTAATAGTTTAGTGCCAGAAACATATAAAAACACCTCAAAGTGTAGACAAAGCAAAGCAAAGTAGATACTAAACAAGCATGGCACATCAAAAATTATAGATACGTTTCCGATGTATCAACTTTTCATACGAAAATTCTTCTCACTGAGCCGATGTTAAGTTGACACTTTCTTTGTTCCAAAATAAATGAGTTAGATTTGTCTAGATTCGTATGCAACTTTTAAGGATTTCGTAAAAAATGTGTATACATCTTCTAACGAGGGAGCATAGAGAAATTTCACTATGAACCAAGGAAGATTCCACTCATAGTGAGTCACTCAGCCGAGCTTCTCCCATCTGGCCACCCAGCTCTCGCCTCCCCATTCCCATCAGCCAACTCTCGCCTCCATATTGTTTTCTTGTGATAAAACAATATATTCTGCATGATCGGTCCAATTAGAATATTTTTTTTTGGAAAAAAGTATATATTAATATCATAGGGATACCAATTACACCCAGTCTTTGCAACAACTCATGCCCTAGCGGCCTTACGGATGCACATAGCCCAAAAAAATAATTACAAAAAAGAAAAGTCCCGCTATAGAGAACTATTCCACACAGCAACGTCACTGACACCACCAGAACAACACTAGTAGACCTCCACTCCAATAACGTCTTCAAGAAGGAAACAATGTACAAGCACCGTCGTTGCCCGATCAAAGATCATAGGTTTTCACCCTAGAGAAATTCCTCGCTCGTAAAACATTGCCTTTAACAAGGCCATTGTCAGGTCAGACCTTGGATTTTCACCCTGCAAGGTAAGACTGGGAACTCCTCCTGTGTTGACTCTCCCCACAAACAGTCGCTGCTCGGAGTCACAGATCACGTAGCCAGTTCGTCGTCGCCACAAAGACTCAAATCACCATCGCTGCCCTCATGTTTCCGCTTTCTTGACATTCTTCGCATCGGACTTCACCATGGCTCTTTGAATGGCACTTAGTGGGAACAAATAGTAGAGCTTCGCAAAGCTCCCACTGAAACCAAACGGGCAAAAAAACAAGGTACGCATGACCGAATACCTTCCAATCCAGCAATCTCCAGGCCTGATGCGCCCATGGGAGTTCGTCAGTGGAGCCTTCTGGAACTCGACACTCCAGCTAGATCCACGAGGGAAAGCATCAAGCATATCTTCTTCTTCACGCGGGAGGAACCCTAGGACCGCCTCCATTATTCAGTCCAAAACAACAGTCCCCAAACCGTTGGCGGCTACCGGCAATCGGAACGAGCGGGTCAGCCATTATCCCTCTCGAGCCCATGGCCGAACCTTGGGATTGAGCGGGACTCCAGGATAAGCGTTGCCACAGGGAAGCCGCCACCGTCGCTAGGCCCACACCAGACCCCCTTCTGCTCTTCTGCACCTTCCATCCGAGCCGCCAGCCTGCGTTGTTGGAGCGTTGCCACCCGCAGGCCCAAGGTGCCTACCCCCCACACGAAGGAGATCGACGAAGGCCACGCAAACCGCTCGTCACCTTCAATGACCAAGGCGTGGCTGCCACCACCGACCGGGAAGAGGGCGCGGCGGTAGCGGTCGGAGGGAGAGGACCCCGCGGCGGCCTGCTAGGGTTTTGAGGTGGGCGTCCCGGAGTCGCCTCATGCAAGTGACTCGGGGGCGGCGACTCATATGTGTTTTTTCATGCTTCTTTAAGCTACTCTCGAAAATGGAGGGAGGATTTTACTTCCCCGACATCTGCACTAGCTAGGGATGCACACAGCCATTAGGCATGAGTACCAGGATTTTTAAACTTGGTTAAGCACCAAGCCTGGTCCTCAGGATGACCCTGGGGCGGTGGCTCATATGCGTTTTTTCATGCTTCTTTAAGCTACTCTCGAAAATGGAGGGAGGATTTCACTTCGCCGACCTCTGCACTAACTAGGGATGCACACAGCCATTAGGCATGAGTACCAGGATTTTTAAACTTGGTTAAGCACCAAACCTGGTCCTCGGGATAAATTGGATGAGTACTAGGATAGCCTAGTCCTTAAGTATAAATAGGAACCTAAATTTGCATCCGTGAGGATTTGAACCCAGGTGTTGGGTTTATTGATACGTCGGAAACGTATCTATAATTTTTTATGTTGCATGCTTGTTTAGTATCTATTTTGCTTTGCTTTGTCTACACTTTGAGGTGTTTTCATATGTTTTTTAGTACTAACCTATTAACAAGTTGCCACAGTGTCGGTTGCCTATTTTCTTCTGTTTTTGGTTCCAGAAAGGCAGAAAATCAATATTCTCGGAATTGGACGGGACAAATGCCAAAGTTAATATTTTGCCGTGGGAAACACGAAGCTGGAGTACGAGACAGAGGAGACCCACCAGGGGGCCACACCCCTGGCCGCACGGGTGGGCCCACCCCGCTCCTGGGGGGTGCAGCCGCCCTGGTGGCCCCCCAGCCTCGCCTTTTCTCCTATAAGAAGCCCCCGATGCCTAAACCCTAAGTACCCCATCAATATTCCATGAAATCGTCTGTATCCGCCACCACCATCGTCCCTAGATCGAGGGGATCTGAAGCTCTTCCCGGCACCCTGCCGGAGGGGATATCATCCCGGAGGCCTTCTTCTTCATCATGCCAGCCTCCGGTATGAAGCGTGAGTAGTTACACCTTGGACTACGGGTCCATGTAGTAGCTAGATGGTTGTATCTCCTCCTTGTGCTTTCATGTCTAGATCTTGTGAGCTCCATTCATGATCAAGATCTCATCTATTTGTAATCATGCATGTTGTGTTTGCGGGGATCCGATGGATATTGAGATTACTATGTCATATTGATTAATGGTTTTGTCTTATTGATTCTATCATGTCTGTGTTGTTTGTGATCTTGCATGCTCTCCGTTGTTAGTAGCTATCTTGGCCAAGTAGTTGCTAGTGACTCCAAGAGGGGGTATTTATGCTCCATAGTGGGTTCATGCCTCTACTTAATCAAGGGAAGTGACAGAAATCTCTACGGTTGTAGATGTGCTGTTGCCACTAGGGAGAAAACAACGGTCTCTTGTTCATGGAACAAGTGGATTGTTTACCGTACACACTTTTGCTTAAAGAAGTTGTCTGTTGCTTGCAACTTAATACTAGAGGGGGTTCGGATAATAACCCAAAGGTGGACTTCTAGTCATAGATGCAGTTGTATGGCGGTCTATGTATATTGTTGTATTGCCCAATCTAATCTCATAGGATCATTTTGTTTAGTATTGCATTGTTATGCCTTGCTCAGTACTGTCAATTGCCCTGCTGTAATATGTTTACCCAGCATGCCATGTTTGTTTATCTAAGGAGAACGCCTCTAGTGAACTATGGACCCCGTTCCAATCTTTACCATTGATAAATCTTCCACTGTTACTGTTTACTTGTTGCAAACCATCATCACCTTCCACACCATACAGTTAATATTTTGTTACACCAACCGATGAGATTGACAACCTCACTGTTAGTTGGGGCAAAGTATTGAGTGGTGTTGTGCAGGTTTCCACATTGCTTGCAACACCTTTGAGACGTTTCCTTCCTCCTACTGGTTCGATAACCTCGGTTTCTTACTGAGGGAAAACTTGCTGCTGTGCTGCATCATACCTTGCTCTTGGGGTTTCCCAACGGGGCGTCAACACGCACCAAGACTTTCTGGTGCCGTTGTCGGGGACTGAAGAAGACGAAGCTCCCACGTCAACCACGCGCCATCAAAGACTTTCTGGCGCCGTTGCCGAGGAGGCTAAGGACGTCTTTACAAGGGGAGTCCTCCTCAACCTTTCTCTTTACTTTGTTTTTAGTTGGCTTAGTTTCTTTTGCTTGGTTTTGTTTTCCTATTTTTATCAAAAACTCCAAAAAAATTAGTTTAGTTTGGTTTGCTTTCTCTTATCAAAAACACAAAAATTAGTTCCTGCTCTAGCTGCTGCTGTTGTTTTTGGCTTACTCCACTTTTGCCAAAATGAACTCTGCTGAGAACACCAAGTCGTGTGACTTGACTAGCATAAACAACAATGATTTCCTTAGCACTCCTATTGCTCCACCTGGTCCTGATGCTACCTTTTATGAAATTAAGCCTGCTTTGTTGAATCTTGTGATGAGAGAGCAATTTTCTGGTGCTAGTTCTGATGATGCTGCTGCCCATCTCAATAGCTTTGTTGAACTTTGTGAGATGCAAAAGTATAAGGATGTAGATGAAGATATCATTAAGCTCAAGCTGTTTCCTTTCTCCTTGACAGGAAAAGCTAAAGAATGGTTGTTATCCTTGCCTAGAAATAGTATTGATTCTTGGATTAAGTTCAAAGATGCTTTTATTGGAAAGTACTACCCTCCTGCTAAGATTATATCTATGAGAAGTGATATTATGAAATTTAAACAACTTGATAATGAACATGTTGCTCAAGCTTGGGAAAGAATGAAATCTTTGGTTAAGAATTGTCCCACTCATGGACTCACTGCTTGGATGATTATCTATACTTTTTATGGAGGTTTGAACTTCTCTTCAAGAAACCTGTTGGATTCAGCTGCTGGAGGTACCTTTATGACCTTCACGTTGGGTGCTGCAACAAAACTCCTTGATAATATAATGGTTAATTACTCTGAATGGCATACTGAGAGAGCTCCACATGGTAAGAAGGTAAATTCTATTGAAGAAACCTCCTCTTTGAGTGATAAGATTGACGTTATTATGGCTATGCTTGTTAATGGGAAAGCTCCTTTAGATCCAAATAATGTTCCCTTAGCCTCTTTGGTTGCTCAATAAGAGCAAGTTGATGTGAACTTTATTAGAAACAACAATTTCAACAACAATGCCTATAGGAATAATTTTGGTGGTAACAACAATTATAGGCCTTATCCTCGTAATAATGGCAATTCCTATGGAAACTCCTACAACAATGCTAGAAGTGCCCCCTCTGAACTTGAAGTCATGCTCAAAGACTTTATTAGTAAACAAACCATTTTCAACAAGACTGTGGAGGAAAAGATTTTAACTGCTGAGAAAAATATTTCCTCTTTGTTTGTCCTCCTTGATTAATAAAATGGCTGCTAAACCTGAAACCATGGAAATTACCTTTGCTGCTACTCATGCCATATAAGTTACTATTGATGAAAATGTTAGAATGTTAGCCTACTTCATGATAATTGGGAAAGGGAAGCTTAAATTGATAGGAACAATAGTGTGTGCACCATCACCACTAAACGACAAGAAGTCCCTATTCCTCCTCCTACAATGCCTAAGCCTAATGAGTCTACTGCTAGTGATGTTAAGTTTGATTTTGATATAGATGGTTGCAATATTTCTGAAGTGATTCTGTTCCAGCAAAAGCTTGCTAGAAGTCCTGATGCTAGTGATAAGCATGTTGCTTTCACCAAACACATTATAGATGCTCTTGTTAAGATTAAGGAAGAGAAGTTAAAACACAAAGCTTCTATTCCTAGGAAAGTAGAAGATAGTTGGGAACCCATTATTAATATGCAAGTGGATGACTTTGATCTCAAAGCTTCATGTGATCTTGGTTCCAGTGTCTCTATTATGCCTAGGAAGATTTAATAAATGCTTGATTTGCCACCTTTGGAAGATTGTTATTTGGATGTCCCATTCAATGATAATGCTAATAAGAAACTCATGGGGAGTATTATTGATGTTCTAAGGTTAACAATGCTTATGTCCCTATTGATTTCTATGTTTTGGATGTTGAATACAATGGTTCTTGTCCTATTACTTTGAGAAGACCTTTTCTTAGAACTGTTTGTGCCATCATTGATATGAAAGAAGGCATCATTAAATATCAATTTCCATTCAAGAAAGGTATTGAACACTTCCCTATGAGGAGAGAGAAGTTGATTTTTTCTCCTCCTTTGAAATCAAGGTTTGATGTTAATGCTTCTTCATTTGAAAATACTTGATTTCTTGCTTCTTGTGCCTAACTTAAAGGAGGTAAAGAAAAGTACTTGTTGGGAGATAATCCAAGAGTTTCCTTGAGTCTTGAAAGTTATTACTTCAGTAATGACCTCTCCTTATCCTTTTTGTTTGCTTTTTGTGCCAAGAATGATCTCTAATGAGAGGGAAGTAAGATTTGGGGAGTTGCTGTCCCGAAACAGATTTCTGTCCTCCACCATAAAAATTCGTGAGGAGTCTCTGTAAGTCGGATTGAGCTGAAAATTTACGAATAGATCCCCTAGTATGTTAGATAACTTTAGTTAGCTCAACACTTTTTTATTTGAGCAACATAAGTTCTTCGAAAAATCGGTTTCTACCTGCTGGTCTGTTTTGACAGATTTCTGCCATTATTTGCATTTGCTTCTTATTGATTCCTTTTTGGGTTCTTTTTGGGGAATTGAGCTTTTTGAAGGAGTTGCTACAGTAGCTTGTGTTTTTAGTGAAGTTTTTTTCCGTTCTAAAACTAAACCCAAGGGTCTATTATCTTTTGAATACACTAATGTTGCTAATGAAGATTGTGTGAAGTTTTGTATGAAGGAAAAAATTTCAGGTGTGGAGAGAGAATGATGTAATGAGATGAAGAATGGACAAAAGATCAAGCTTGGGGATTCCACCCCAGTTTCACCCCAAGAAATATCCAAGAAGTACAAGCGTCAAAGCTTGGGGATGCCCAAGGCATCCCCTTCTTCATCAATAAAAAGCTGAGGTCTTTCTAGACACTTCGTTTTTATTGTTTCATGCACTGTTGTGTTGTTCTTGGAGCGTCTTAGTTTTTGTTTGCTGTTCTTATTTTGTTTAGTTTGCTTGAATAAAGTAGTTTGGACCCCCTCTCTCGCTGTGTTGTTTCAAATAATTTGATTGGTGTTGGAAAGGAGTAGAAAGTTCTTGCTTGAGAAGTGCAAGAGGAGCTTGCATTGACCGTGACTTAGACTTTAGCATGTCATGCTAGGTGTTGTTTTGACCTTATGCTTAGTGATTATTGCTATAGCATGACTTGTTCCACACAATTGGGATTGCTTAGTGTGCCTTGAAGGAATCATGCGTTGCTTTAGCATATAAAAGCATAGTATTGTGGTATTCTCCTTTGATGCTTTGTTTGGGTTGACTTGGCACATGCTCACACCATGTTATGACTATGAACAAGTCACCATGGCCTCTTTGATCATTTAGTCCTTGACCTGTTGTCACATCCCAAGATTTTCCAAATCTTGTAATGTGCAAAATAAATGAATAAAATAAAACTTTGCTTGATTTTCAGGGCCAGAAGAAACTTTTTGAATTCAATTGGAACTTCAAACCAAGTTGGATCAAATAAAATCCTAAAGGGATTTAAAAAGATAAAACACTTATTAAAGGAAAATAAAAATATTTAAAATTACTATTTTTGGATCTTTTAAATAAAAGGATTTGGTTTCCAAAGGAAATAGAAGTTTTATTAATAAATATTATTTTATAGAGCCAAATTAAACCTTGGCCAAACTTATGAAGTAAAATGCTTTGTTTTGATAAAATAGTAAAGATTTATTTAAATAAAGAAATAAAGATTTAATATCCAAGTTTTATTAATAAAGGTTTTACTATTTCCAAAACATCACAACTTATTTATTTACTTAAAATAAGTTTTCCAAGTACTTGGTATTCTCAAATAAAACCTACTGATTTGGTTTTGAAAATAATTAGATTTCAAAATGGAGTTTAAAATAAAAATCAAATTCTATTTTGATTCATTAAACAATGTCTGTTTATTTAATAAATAATGGACCCTATTATTAAAATTATTATTTTGTTTTGGAAATTTGGTTTATGCTACTAAACAGAACCAATTTCAAAGTTACAAAGTGTGGTGAAAGTTTGAATGGGTTGGAACATTGTTTGGTTGTTTGAATTTCAAAACAGAAATTGGAAATAGAAAAAGAAAAAGGTTTCAGAATAGAAAAAAATAGAAATGGACTCAGCCCAACCCAGCAGCCCAACAGCCCAGCTCCCCTCCCGATGAAACGCGTTTTTTCACTCCCAGACCACATAAAGACCGACCGGTGGACCCTCCCTCTCCCTTTCCTCGCTGACACCAGGGACCCACACAACCAGCTCACTCCTCTTCTTCCTCGCGACGACCACGCCGGCCGTTTCTGCCAGTGATTCCACGCGTAAATTCACGAGTAATGGCCGCGTTAATCTCGCCCCTGACCATGCGTACATAAGCGCCTCTCCTCCCTCTGTCTTTCCCCTCAAACGCCAACCCCTCTTCGCCACCAGGCTGCTCGGAATCAGCTCCAAACCGCCGCTGCTCTGACGAGCTTCCTCCTCCAATTCCGGCCAGTGTCCTGCCACCCCGTGCCTCCTCGACCTAGCTCACACCTTCCCCACCTCTTGGACGATTCGTCTGTGCCCCTCGTTGACATGGGCGTCCACAGCGCCGACTCGACAAAAGCTCGCCGCCGTCTGTCTTCAATCAAGCGACGACTACCAGGTAAACCAGACCACCCCTCTCTTCCCCGTGGACATGATAATGACCACCATGCTATCGCGGACCTAATGGTGCTCTTCGTTTGACCTAGGGTGCCCCTTATCCTCACCCTCGACGACCTCTAGTACCGCCCGAGACCCAGCTCATCTCCGGCGAGCAATCAATCTCTGTCATCGCCCCTCGACGGACAAGCCACGTTGAGAATCAGCATGATGCCACTTAACGCTAGTGATCTTACTCCTCTTTTTCGCTTTTCGCCAGCGCCACGACGCTTATCGGCCGCTTCGTCATTTATTGTTGACCTTAGGAACCGCTAGTTGATCAAGAGATTTAGATCGAAGAGGCGAGATAGATTCACTTAACAAATAAAGGGTACGCCCTGCACCGCGATCTACCTAGATCCTGCGGTCCACGCGTTGCCGATCCGCCGAACGGTATCATCCAACCGAACGCCACGTGGCGTGTTTCGTTTAAAAATAGATTTGAATCTTTTATAGATTCAATTTTCAAACCTTTGTAACTTTTGATCCACACGTCCAAAAATTGCAAATTTGATATCATTGGAATCAGTGGAACAAGCCCTAGCCAACCATGCCTTTGGTTTAGCAAATAGTATCTGTTAGAGTGTTTGTTTTTGCAGAAACTTTTGTATGCTTGTTTAGATTAGAAAAATGATTCAAAAATGTTTTTGAGTTTGAAACCTTGGCAAATTGGTTAGTTGTGAACTTACTGACCCTAGGAACCAACCCATGGTTTTGAAAATGGATTTGATAAAGTTTAGGATGGATTAATTGATTTAGTCCATTTCTAGTCAAATAAAAATAATGGTTTTATTATGAAAATGGTTTTGGAGTAAAAACTTTGGGAAAATGTTTTGGATCAAACCTACTAACCCTAAACACCAAGTTTTGAGAAACAACAACTTATTTGGTGAACCACTTAAAGTTGTTGCTTGATAAAAATATTTTCTCACCACATAAAATGATGAATGGATTTGAAAATGGTTTTTGGATAAAACCCTTTTTGCAAATGACTTTGCCATTTTGGTAAAATGACCAATTTGGAACTTACAAAGTTTATAAACCTAGTGGAGACCATCTTTGCAAATAAAACTATCTCTTGCATGCTTGCATGCATGACCTAGATCCCATTGTTTTATGTGTGTGGAATTATTTGATTGATTATTGGTTTGGAATGCTAGTTGATATTGTGTTTGCTTGATTGATTGTAGTGAAGTTAGAAAAGTGTGAGACTAGAAAGATCAAGGAGTGAACCAACATTCCCTACCAAAAGAAAGGCAAGTGACACTATCATTCAAAGTCCTACTATTTTCATTATACTTAGGGATTTTGAAACATGCATGAAAATAGTTTCTATACTTATGCTATGCTAAATCCTAATAGGATACCCTATACATTCCTTAGTGAAAACAATGTAGTTGTTACATGCTTAGCCATGCTATATTGTGAAAAGAGATACATGTTGAGATTTTATGAGATTGAGAAAAGACTTATGTTTTATATAATAAAACAAGGACTCAATGAACCACCTGGGTGGACAAGGATACTTTGAGTTTTGGAGAAGGTGGCAACAAAAGGAACCATGTCTATGGCAATCACTTTGTGTTGTGCTCCAAAGGAAACCACCCAGGAAACTTAGAGATTGAACATGTTTCTCCAATTGTGGCTTTCGTGTGCAACCACATGCTATTTATGGCTCTGGCTTAGTCAACTACATTTGGAAGACCCATACATTGTCTTCAGTTAACTGGACATGGGGACCTAGAATCCTACATGGGTGCTGAAGACAAGCTATCAATGGTGTATGGGAGGACCCTCTAGAAAGACTTCGTCACATTATCAATCTGCCAGTACTCCATCTTGGTGAGTGCTAATCCAGTGGCCACTGGTGGCAAAAGGATGGGATTGTGACATGTGGGTAAAGTGTACTCCTTCTGCAGAAGATAATAAAATCTAAGTACTTAGCCGTGTCCCCGGTTATGGACAATACTGAGCAACTAAAGTTTGAAGCTATGGGAGATCTCGACATTCCAACTTCGAAAATAAAAACTTGAACACTTGGGGGTACCAAGGTGCTCAAGAGATTTTATTAAACACTTGATGCACTTGGGGTTACCAAGGTGCTCAAGAGATTTTATTAAACACTTGATGTACTTGGGGTTACCAAGGAACTCAAGGGATTTTGGTGAAAACTTGAACACTTGGGGTTACCAAGGGGTTCAAGGAGTTTGATAATAACTTAAATACTTGGTTTTATCAAGGAGTTTTCAAAGATTTTATCAAAGATCAAAAACCACTTTGAAAGATAGGATAAATTACTGCTTTATGCAAAAGAGCCTAAAACCCTACTTAGCCAATTTGCATGTAATGATAGGATCCACTTATATTCTACATAGTAGTGAAACTTGCCAATACAATTCAAATGTATTGACCCTTGTGGCTGTAACTTGTAATGTTGCAGGTTTGATTGATTTTAGTGAAGATTGACTGATTAGGATTACAAAGCCTACAACCAGCATTTGCCTGTGGCACTTTGAAGATGAAGGACCCCATGCTTATAGTTATTCCGCTGCAATGTATTGTAATAGCCAAATGAGCTATGTAAAGATGTAATAAAAATTATGTTATTCCTGGTTATAAAGTTATATTATGACCTTTGTTTCTTGATATTACATCTAAACTGTGGATGCTAGCTATTGATCCAGGGACTAGCATTGTAAACACAGGGGACACCACCTTATGTTAATAAAGGTTGGGACACTCCCTCTACAGATGGTATCAGAGCATTATGTTGCCTGTAGGATTTGTAAACCTAGGATTGGACAAAAACCCTTAGAAAATAGGAGTTGTACTTGTTCCAAAAACTTATTTACAAACATACTTGTAAATTATTTCCTCAACCATTTTGGTTTCAACTCAACATCTCTTCTATTTTTCAACTTGATGGACACCTACCCCATGGCCCAAGACTACACCATGTGCAAAGGACTCCCTCAACACTTTCAACTCTAATGACTTCAACTTCTTCAACTCTAATGACTTCAACATCTTCAGCATGTTCACCAAGGACTTCCAACTTGGATACCACTAAGGACTACAAGTGAAACAAGGAAATCTTGCTCAAGACTTAGAGACTGAGGGAATGCAAAAGTTAGAAGGAACCTACATCATTAGAAGTCAAAGTAACCAAGAGCTTTTCTCAAGGAAACCATGATCTCATGTAAGAAGAATCAACCAAGAATGATAGAAAGATCACAAGTGAACCATATAGATGGACCACCATATTTTAGTAAGTCAAACACACCAACTTATGTGGTATAGCAAAAATTATTTTGTTGCCTAAGTGTGTGCTTGAACTTTGTGTTTGAGTGAAGTTTTGGTTTGTGAATGTTTGCACATTGTTTGAGTGAATTGTGATGGGTGTGATTAGAATTGATTCCTTAGAACTATCTTGCCCATTCTAATCTTCATTTAACCCAAACAGATGACTACTCCAAGAGACTCCAACATCAAGGTTGATGAAATCAACACCAACCAAGAGGACAGCATGAAAGAGCTCATAGCAACCCAACACCAGTTGAACCAAGTGACAGCTCAATTCATAGCTAACACTAGTGGAGCAGATCCAGCCCTGCAAGGATTTTTGGAAACTCAAGGCCAACTGATGCTTAAAGTGACTGATCAAATGATCAAGATGGAAGAAAACTATTCCAAGAAAGTTTATGACAACAAGGATGACAAAAATGTTATTCTAGATGGAGCCCCAGCTTGCATTATTTGTGGAGACAAGGATCATACTTCCAAAGAGCATGGAGATCAATGCCCCAACTATGAAGAGAAACATCTTGTTGGACAATGTCCCACCTCTCAAGCTACTTGTTATCTTTGTGAAGGGAACAACCATGTCCCTATCCAATGCCCCATCTACTCCATTGTGGAACAAAGGAAACAAGAAGGATCCAAGTCTACCAATAAAGTTGATGGCAAAGGAAAAGGACCACTTATACCTCCAAACAAGACAACCCAGTTCAAAGGATCAAAGAAACTCAAGAAGCAAAATAAGGACAAAAGCCATGTGCAATGTCATAAATGTAAGGAAATGGGACACTATTTCGGTGAATGCCCAGAGAACCCGAAGAATAAGGAGATTGGCCAAGTAGTATGCAACAATTGCAAAGAGCTAGGCCATTATGTAGCAACTTGTCCACAAGAGCCACGTAAAGAACTCAAAGATATCCACTGTTTCAATTGCAAGAACCCAGGACATTATGCAAGCAACTGTCCAGAAAAGATGAAGAACACGTTGAACAAGCCTATGGAGAAACTCAACCTTGGCCCATGAGTCAAGTATGGAAACCAAGGACACAATGCAAATGTTTGCCTAGAGAAGCCTTCCCAGGATCCCAAGAAGGACATTATGTAATTTTTGTTTGAAATTTTTTAAGGGTGGTAGTGCCCTAGTTGTTTTGAGCCTACTTGTAACCCTAGCCTTCCCAAATCTCGGGACGAGATTTATTTTAAGGGTGGTAGCCTGTCACATCCCAAGATTTTCCAAATCATGTAATGTGAAAAATAAATGAATAAAATAAACTTTGTTTGATTTTCAGGGCCAGAAGAAACTTTTTGAATTCAATTGGAACTTCAAACCAAGTTGGATCAAATAAAATCCTAAAGGGATTTAAAAAGATAAAACACTTATTAAAGGAAAATAAAAATATTTAAAATTACTATTTTTGGATCTTTTAAATAAAAGGATTTGGTTTCCAAAGGAAATAGAAGTTTTATTAATAAAGATTATTTTATAGAGCCAAATTAAACCTTGGCCAAACTTATGAAGTAAAATGATTTGTTTTGATAAACTAGTAAAGATTTATTTAAATAAAGAAATAAAGATTTAATATCCAAGTTTTATTAATAAAGGTTTTACTATTTCCAAAACATCACAACTTATTTATTTACTTAAAATAAGTTTTCCAAGTACTTGGTATTCTCAAATAAAACCTACTGATTTGGTTTTGAAAATAATTAGATTTCAAAATAGAGTTTAAAATAAAAATCAAATTCTATTTTGATTCATTAAACAAGGTCTGTTTATTTAATAAATAATGGACCCTATTATTAAAATTATTATTTTGTTTTGGAAATTTGGTTTATGCTACTAAACAGAACCAATTTCAAAGTTACAAAGTGTGGTGAAAGTTTGAATGGATTTGAACATTGTTTGGTTGTTTGAATTTCAAAACAGAAATTGGAAATAGAAAAAGAAAAAGGTTTCAGAATAGAAAAAAATAAATAGAAATGGACTCAGCCCAATCC
Organism: Avena insularis; assembly: GCA_023614405.1. NCBI lineage: Eukaryota > Viridiplantae > Streptophyta > Magnoliopsida > Poales > Poaceae > Avena > Avena insularis. The sequence goes on from CM042695.1 coordinate 95,063,477, forward strand.
AGCAGCCCAACAGCCCAGCAAACAGCCTAGCTCCCCTCTCCCGCGACGAAACGTTTTCCACTCACTCCCAGACCCGCAAAGAGACTGACCGGTGGACCCTCCCCTCACTCCCTTTCCTCGCTGACAGCAGGGACCCACACAGCCAGCTCACTCCTCTTCTTCCTCGCGACGACCACGCCGGCCATTTCTGCCAGTGATTCCGCGCGTAAATTCACGAGTAATGGCCGCGTTAATCTCGCCCCTGACCATGCGTACATAAGCGCCTCTCCTCCCTCTGTCTTTCCCCTCAAACGCCAACCCCTCTTTGCCACCAGGCTGCTCGGAATCAGCTCCAAACCGCCACTGCTCCGACGAGTTTCCTCCTCCAATTCCGGCCAGTGTCCTGCCACCCCATGCCTCCTCGACCTAGCTCACACCTTCCTCACCTCCTGACGCATCTGTCCGTGCCCCTCATTTGACCGCGGGCGTCCCCGAGCCGACCGATAAAGCTTCGGCGCGTCATCTTCAACTGCGACGACGACTTCCAGGTAAACCAAACCACCCCTCTCTTCCCCGTGGACACGATAATGACCACCATGCTCTCACGGACCTAATGGTGCTCTTCGTTTGACCTAGGGTTCCCCTTATCCTCACCCTCGACGACCTCCAGTACCGCCCGAGACCCAGCTCATCTCCGGCGAGCAATCGCAACTCTCCCCGAGCGCCCCTCGACGGACAAGCCACGCGTTGAGAATCAGCACGACGCCACGAACGCGGTGAGCTTACTCCCTCCCTTTTTCGCTTCCTGCCGCCAGTCTCGCCATCTAGTTGATAGGAACCGCTCGATTTAGATCAAGAGACGAGATAGATTCACTTAACAGCGAAAGGTACGCTGCGCCGTCAGGCGACCGATCCTGCGGCCCGGTCCCATGCCGATCCGGCCGAACCGGTATCATCCAACCAGAACACGCCACGTGGCCAGGTTTCGTTTTAAAAATAGATTTGAATCTGTTATAGATTCAATTTTCAAACCTTTGTAACTTTTGATCCACACGTCCAAAAATTGCAAATTTGATATCATTGGAATCAGTGGAACAAGCCCTAGCCAACCATGCCTTTGGTTTAGCAAATAGTATCTGTTAGGGTGTTTGTTTTTGCAGAAACTTTTGTATGCTTGTTTAGATTAGAAAAATGATTCAAAAATGTTTTTGAGTTTGAAACCTTGGCAAATTGGTTAGTTGTGAACTTACTGACCCTAGGAACCAACCCATGGTTTTGAAAATGGATTTGATAAAGTTTAGGATGGATTAATTGATTTAGTCCATTTCTAGTCAAATAAAAATAATGGTTTTATTATGAAAATGGTTTTGGAGTAAAAACTTTGGGAAAATGTTTTGGATCAAACCTACTAACCCTAAACACCAAGTTTTGAGAAACAACAACTTATTTGGTGAACCACTTAAAGTTGTTGCTTGATAAAAATATTTTCTCACCACATAAAATGATGAATGGATTTGAAAATGGTTTTTGGATAAAACCCTTTTTGCAAATGACTTTGCCATTTTGGTAAAATGACCAATTTGGAACTTACAAAGTTTATAAACCTAGTGGAGACCATCTTTGCAAATAAAACTATCTCTTGCATGCTTGCATGCATGACCTAGATCCCATTGTTTTATGTGTGTGGAATTATTTGATTGATTATTGGTTTGGAATGCTAGTTGATATTGTGTTTGCTTGATTGATTGTAGTGAAGTTAGAAAAGTGTGAGACTAGAAAGATCAAGGAGTGAACCAACATTCCCTACCAAAAGAAAGGCAAGTGACACTATCATTCAAAGTCCTACTATTTTCATTATACTTAGGGGATTTTGAAACATGCATGAAAATAGTTTCTATACTCATGCTATGCTAAATCCTAATAGGATACCCTATACATTCCTTAGTGAAAACAATGTAGTTGTTACATGCTTAGCCATGCTATATTGTGAAAAGAGATACATGTTGAGATTTTATGAGATTGAGAAAAGACTTATGTTTTATATAATAAAACAAGGACTCAATGAACCACCTGGGTGGACAAGGATACTTTGAGTTTTGGAGAAGGTGGCAACAAAAGGAACCATGTCTATGGCAATCACTTTGTGTTGTGCTCCAAAGGAAACCACCCAGGAAACTTAGAGATTGAACATGTTTCTCCAATTGTGGCTTTCGTGTGCAACCACATGCTATTTATGGCTCTGGCTTAGTCAACTACATTTGGAAGACCCATACATTGTCTTCAGTTAACTGGACATGGGGACCTGGAATCCTACATGGGTGCTGAAGACAAGCTATCAATGGTGTATGGGAGGACCCTCTAGAAAGACTTCGTCACATTATCAATCTGCCAGTACTCCATCTTGGTGAGTGCTAATCCAGTGGCCACTGGTGGCAAAAGGATGGGATTGTGACATGTGGGTAAAGTGTACTCCTTCTGCAGAAGATAATAAAATCTAAGTACTTAGCCGTGTCCGCGGTTATGGACAATATTGAGCAACTAAAGTTTGAAGCTATGGGAGATCTCGACATTCCAACTTCTAAAATAAAAAATTGAACACTTGGGGGTACCAAGGTGCTCAAGAGATTTTATTAAACACTTGATGCACTTGGGGTTACCAAGGTGCTCAAGAGATTTTATTAAACACTTGATGTACTTGGGGTTACCAAGGAACTCAAGGGATTTTGGTGAAAACTTGAACACTTGGGGTTACCAAGGGGTTCAAGGAGTTTGATAATAACTTAAATACTTGGTTTTATCAAGGAGTTTTCAAAGATTTTATCAAAGATCAAAAACCACTTTGAAAGATAGGATAAATTACTGCTTTATGCAAAAGAGCCTAAAACCCTACTTAGCCAATTTGCATGTAATGATAGGATCCACTTATATTCTACATAGTAGTGAAACTTGCCAATACAATTCAAATGTATTGACCCTTGTGGCTGTAACTTGTAATGTTGCAGGTTTGATTGATTTTAGTGAAGATTGACTGATTAGGATTACAAAGCCTACAACCAGCATTTGCCTGTGGCACTTTGAAGATGAAGGACCCCATGCTTATAGTTATTCCGCTGCAATGTATTGTAATAGCCAAATGAGCTATGTAAATATGTAATAAAAATTATGTTATTCCTGGTTATAAAGTTATATTATGACCTTTGTTTCTTGATATTACATCTAAACTGTGGATGCTAGCTATTGATCCAGGGACTAGCATTGTAAACACAGGGGACACCACCTTATGTTAATAAAGGTTGGGACACTCCCTCTACACCTGTAGTACCACTCTATGCTTTGATTAGTAATGTTTTGTCACTCTGCATGATTATGGCCATTATTGCTCTCTTAGTTGGTTGCTCCCAGTCTTTTGCTAGCCTCCACTTGTATGAGTAAGTTCTAGTCATGCTTCCAACTCCCAAGAAACCAAGTTATTACAAAGTGTCCACTATAAACTCCTATGAATGGTGTGTTACACCATTCCAAGTATATTCTTGTTTTCATCTATCTTTCGTAAAAAAGTATTTTGTTATGTGAAAACTTACTGATTAAATCCCTCACGAACTTGATGGCACACTTTAATTTCCTTGCCCCTAATAAACTTGAACCATTATGTCGTCTATGTTGTATATGCTTGCACTTATACGTTGGAATTAGCAGAACCATGCTGTCATGGGGAACATTTTCAACATTGCACTTGTACTTTGTACACAGTGTCTATGGATGTCGCCGGTGTGAAATAAAAAGGGAGCTTGTAAGTCCATGGAGTTATGTATTTTGTGTTAGAGAAACGCCTGGGCCGCTAGCCTCAGCCATGCCTAATCATGGTGGAAACTTGCAGCATCACCATAATGAGAAATCTGTGAAGCATCCTCAATAAAAACCTATGCAAATAGCAAATAAAAAGATCGCTGAGATGCTCATTGTCTGCTTGCCTTGTTATTTTGGTTATGGGATAGCTCATGTACCATGTGCAAGGGGTACCCCGTTGGCGGTTCTCTATGATACACATGTACTTACTATGACAAGAACTTACAGGTGACTAAAGTTGAGTAGCATGAGGTGCCGCCCTGGTATTCAAGGTACATGAGATTGCCAACTTATACTTTGTCAAGCATATACTCCATAGTTTGTTCACTTTAACCTTAATCACTTCAAGATGCTTATGATAGGGGCAATGAGGGATGAAAGCTAACTAGTACCATAATTTTTGGAAGCTCCTTTTGAAACTTGAAATCCCTGCTTCCCTTTGTGAAGGGCCTTTCTTCCACTATTATATTGAGTCTCCACCTTCTACCTTTAGGCACCAGTTAAGAGAGCATAGTTTCCATTCTTAGTTCTATGTGCAGTGTCCCAAAACTTATTGATTGATGCATATTGTTGAAATTGCTTGCTCTTGTGCTATTTGTATCTAGTCACTCTTATGAACTTTGAAGGTGTCCTATGCATCTATTTGCTACTCCATTAGGGACAAGCTGAATGCCACTATGCCATGTTTTCTATATGCGAAACAAACAAACGTTTTTCAATGCATGTTATTCATGATCTTTGTTTGTAGACTTTCATGTTGCATGCATAGTTACTTTGTCTTATTGTTAGAACTCCATCTTTCATGCACCTGTTTAGAGTTCTTTGTTCCCATCTTTCAATGCTTGCAAATGGTTTGATCTTGGTTTTGATGGTGCATGTCACCTCAAAAATTATCCTTTTATCACTTACCTACACGAGGACGAGCTGGAGTTAAGCTTGGGGATGCTTGATACGTCAGAAACATATCTATAATTTTTAATGTTCCATGCTTGTTTAGTATCTACTTTGCTTTGATTTGTCTACACTTTGAGGTGTTTTCATATGTTTTCTGGTACTAACCTATTAACAAGTTGCCACAGTGCCATTTGCCTATTTTCTTCTATTTTTGGTTCTAAAAAGGCAGAAAATCAATATTCTCGGAATTGGACGGGACTAAAGCCAAAGTCAATATTTTGCCGTGGGAAACACGAAGCCGGAGTACGAGACGGAGGATACCCACCAGGGGGAAACACCCCCTGGCCGCGTGGGTGGGCCCACCCCACGTCTGGGGGGGTGTAGCCTCCCTGGTGGCCCTCCAGCCTCGCTTCTTATCCTATAAGAAGCCCCTGATGCCTAAACCCTAAGTACCCGATCAATATTACACAAAACCGTCTATAGCCGCCACCACAATCGTCCCAAGATCGGAAGATCTGAAGCTCTTGCCGGCACCATGCCGGAGGGGAGATCATCCCGGAGGCCTTCTTCTTCATCATTCCATCCTCCGGTATGAAGCGTGAGTAGTTACACCTTGGACTACAAGTCCATGTAGTATCTAGATGGTTGTATCTCCTCCTTGTGCTTTCATATCTAGATCTTTTGAGCTCCGTTCATGATCAAGATCTCATCTATTTGTAATCATGCATGTTGTGTTTGCGGGGATCTGATGGATATTGAGATTACTATGTCATATTGATTAATGGTTTTGTCTTATTGATTCTATCATGTCTGTGTTGTTTGTGATCTTGCATGCTCTCCGTTGTTAGTAGCTATCTTGGCCAAGTAGTTGCTAGTGACTCCAAGAGGGGGTATTTATGCTCGATAGTGGGTTCATGCCTCTACTTAATCAAGGGAAGTGACAGAAATCTCTACGGTTGTAGATGTGCTATTGCCACTAGGGAGAAACCAACGGTCTCTTGTTCATGGAACAAGTGGATTGTTTACCTTACACACTTTGCTTAAAGAAGTTGTCTGTTGCTTGCAACTTAATACGGGAGGGGGTTCGGATGATAACCCAAAGGTGGACTTCTAGTCATAGATGCAGTTGTATGGCGGTCTATGATATTGTTGTATTTCCTAATCGAATATCATAGGATATTTTTGTCTAGTATTGCATTGTTATGCCTTGCTCAGACTTGTCAATTGCCCTGCTGTAATATGTTTACCCAGCATGCCATGTTTGTTTATCTAAGGAGAACACCTCTAGTGAACTATGGACCCCAGTCCAATCTTTACCATTGATACATCTTCCATTGTTACTGTTTACTTGCTGCAAACCATCATCACCTTCCACACCATACAGTTAATCCTTTGTTACAGCAACTGGTGAGATTGACAACCTCACTGTTAGTTGGGGAAAAGTCTTGAGTTTGTGTTGTGCAGGTTTCCACGTTGCTTGCAACACCTTTGAGACGTTTCCTTCCTCCTACTGGTTCGATAACCTCGGTTTCTTACTGAGGGAAAACTTGCTGCTGTGCTGCATCATACCTTGATCTTGGGGTTTCCCAACGGGGCGTCAACACGCACCATTTATACATCCACTCCCCAACCAGTTGAGCTAGGCTCACTTCCCACTTTGTTTTTCTTACCGCGTGCCATGTCCACTCAAGTAGATATTCTCAATACTTTGCTCGAAACATGGAACCACATGATAATCCATGATCTTCAGATACAATTTCTTAATCCATTTTGTTGCATTCTCAGTTTTCATTTATTAGGATCTGAACATATATACCCTTTGTATCCTTATATTATTAAGAAAGGAGCCTTCCTTGTCATGTTCCTGTCTGTATAGGTTTTGACCGAATTATTGTACGAAGTACTCCTCTTGATAATCTCATCATTCTTATGACGAGTGGTGTTACATCAAAGCCACAGTGAGGTATTTGTTAACTCAATATGATTTTTATAAATGTAACAACTTATCAATATCATTCTGGAGTAGTAATCCTATATTTGGTCACTAATTCTACCTTCTAAATGCTATAATTTTTCCCGTGAATTCCAAATTATTAACATAATGTGGGGATCTACTCGGAAATATCATTAATTTAAATTTGTTCGTGTTAAAATTATTAGTATTTCTTATCAAATATGTTCTATTCTATAGTAATTAGCATATGAACGCCCCTATCCTCGCGCCGCCTCCTCCGAGCGACCACGGGGAAAACCCCTAGCTGCCGACACGCGCCGCCTGATACGTCGTAGACGTATCTATAATTTTTTGTGTTCCATGCTTGTTTAGTATCAACTTTGCTTTCCTTTGTCTACACTTTGAGGTATTTTTATACGTTTTTCGGAACTAATCTATTAACAAGATGCCACAGTGCCAGTTGCCTGTCTTCTGCTATTTTTGGTTTCAGAAAAGCTAGTAAAAAATATTCTCGGAATTGGACGGGATGAAATCCAAAGTCAATATTTCACCGATGAGAACACGGAGTCTAGAGGAGAGACGGAGGGGCGACCCAGGGTGGCCACACCCCCCAGGCACGGGCCCACCCTAGGACACGCCTGGGCAGGGTGTGGGCCCCCTGGCCGCCCTCCTGCCTTGCCTCTTCGCCTATAAGAACCCCTCGATACCAAAACCCTAAGTACCCGATAACATCTCCACGAAATAGTCCGTAGCCGTCGCCACCATCGTACCTAGATCGGGGGGATATGCAGCTCTTCTCGGCATCCTGCCGGAGGGGAGAGATCATCTCGGAGGCCTTCTTCATCACCATGCCAACATCTGGTATGATGCGTGAGTAGTTCCATCTTGGACTATGGGTCCATACAGTATCTAGATGGTTGTTTCTCCTCCTTTGTGCTATGATGTTTAGATCTTGTGAGCTCCGTTCATGATAAAGATCATCTATTTGTAATCATACATATTGTGTTTGCGGGGTTCCGATGGATATTGAGATTGCTATGTCAGATTGATTATTGATTCTATCATGTCTTTTTGATTATTGATTCTATCATGTCTGTGTTGTTTGAGATCTTGCATGCTCTCCGTTTCTAGTAGCTATCTTGGGCAAGTAGATGCTAGTGACTCCAAGAGGGGGTATTTATGCTCGATAGTGGGTTCATGCCTCTATTGGATTTGGGGAAGTGGCAGAAATCTCTAAGGTTGTAGATGTGATGTTGCCACTAGGGAGAAAACAACGATATTTTGTTCATTGAACAATTGTATTGTTTACTTTACACACATTGCTTGAAGCAGTTATCCGTTGCTTGCAACTTAATACTGGAGGGGGTTCGGATGATAACCTAAAGGTGGATTTACTAGTCATAGATGCAGTTGGATGGCGGTCTATGTATATTGTTGTAATGCCCAATAAAATCTCATATGATCATGAATGTCTAGTATTTGCATTGTTATGCCTTGCTCTGTTCTGTTAATTGCCCCGCTGTAACTTGTTCACCCAGCATGTTACATTATTTATCTTAATGAGAACACCTCTAGTGAACTATGGACCCCGGTCCAATCTTTACCATTGTTATATCTTCTACTGTTACTGTTTAATTTCTGCAAGCCACCATTACCTTCCACACCATACGTTTACTCCTTCGTTTTCAGCAAACTAGTAAGATTGACAACCTCCCTATAAGTTGGGGGGAAAGTCTTGAGTTTGTGTTGTGCAGGATTCCAAGTTGCTAGCAACACCTTTGAGTTGTTTCCTTCCTCCTACTGATTCGATAACCTTGGTTTCATCACTGAGGGAAAACTTATTGCTGTGATCATCATACCTTCCTCTTGGGGTTTCCCAACAAAGCTCTACAGTGATCTGAGCTCATCAAGACTTCTTCTGGCACCGTTGCCGGGGAGTAAGGACAACTTCACAAGGGGAGTCTTTCACAACCACTCTCTTTACTTTGTTTTTGTTTTTCTTAGTTTCTTTTGCTTTGTTTTGCTTAGTTTCTTTTGCTTTGTTTTTCTTGCTTCCTTTTATAAAAAATTACAAAAAAATTAGTTTCGTTTGGTTTGCTTTTTTCTTATCAAAACACATAAAAATTAGTTCTTCCTACAGCTTTCACCTTGCTCTAGTTCACCATGTTGGTCCCTAAGTTCACCCTGAAAGACCTTTCAATAGGTAGTGGCTCTATAATTGGAAAAGAAAATATTGAATAGTTCTTTAATCATATTAGCAAACATGAGGATATTGAGGATATATCCTTAGCAGAACTAGCCCCTAATTATGAAATTCATGCAGCTTCTTTAGTTCACATGTTGGAGGCTAGGTTTGTTAACCTTAACCCCATGATGCAAATAATGTTTCTTAAACTTAAAGATATTGAAGATACTGAAAAAAGAGACTTTATTCTGGAAACTTTGTCAAAGGAGTTCAATGATGTTGCTAAGGAAGCTAAAAAGGTCTTTGATCATTTTAATATGATAGGGTCATGTGTAGATGTTATGGGTACTTTAGAAAAGTTAGATAAAACCAAACCCGATGGAGAGTAAATTAAAATACCCATATCTTTTAAACTTGTAGGAATGCATGAAGCCTTAGAAAATATTTTTGATTGGATTGTTCCTGAAAATCCGTTTGATGAAAGTAGTAAACCCATGAGTATTGATAGGGGATCCTCTACAACTCATTTGGATGAGATACCTTTCCTAGTTGAAGAAATTTCGAGTATTGATGTTAATGCTTCTTCATTTGAAAATACTTGATTCTTGCTTCTTGTGCCTAACTTAAAGGCGTTAAAGAAAATTCTTTCTTGGTAGATAACCCAATAGTTTTATTGAGTCTTGGAAGTTTTTAATTCTATAATAACCTCTCCTTATCCTTTTTATTTAATTTTTGTGTCAAGAATAACCTATATTGAGAGTGAAATAAGATTTGGGAAAGTTGCTGTCCCGAAACAGATTTCTGTGCTTCACTGTAAAAATTCATGAAAAATCTCCGTATGTCGGATTGAGCTGTAATTTTTTGTGCTTATGCCCCAGGTTGTTAGATAACTTTCGTTAGTTCAGAACTTTTCGATTTGAGCAACCTCAAGGTTTTCGAAAAAATCGGTTTTTACCCGCTAGTCTGTTTTGACAGATTTCTGCCATTATTTGCATTTGCCTCTTATCGATTTCTTTTTGAGTTCTTTTTGGTAAATTGAGCTTTTTGAAGGAATTGCTTTAGTATCTTGTGTTCTTAATGGAAGTTTTGCTGTGTTGAAACTAAACGCAAAGGTTTATTACTTTTGAATGCACTAATGTTGCTAATGAATATTGTGTGAAGTTTTGTATGAAGGAAATTTTCAAGTGTAGGGGAAGAATGATGTAATGAGATGAAGAATGGACAAAATATAAAGCTTGGGGATGCCATCCCGTGTCACCCCAAGAAATATTCAAGAGGTACAAGCGTCAAAGCTTGGGGATGCCCAAGGCATCCCCTTCTTCATCAATAAAAATCCCAGGTCTCTTTCTAGACACTTCATTTTTATTGTTTCATGCACAGTTGTGTTGTTCTTGGAGCGTCTTAGTTTTTGTTTTTGGTTTTTGTTTGTTTATTTTTCTTGAATAAAGTAGTTGTACCCCCATTTAATCTTTGATGTTTCAAATAAGTTGATTGGTGTTGGAAAAGAGTATAAAGTTTCATGCTTATAGTGGTACAAAAGTGAGCTTGCTTTGACTATGGCTTAGACTTTATCATGTCATGCTAGATGTTTTTTTGACCTTATGCTTAGTTATTATTGTTGTAGCATGACTTGTTCCAAACAATTGAGATTGCTTAGTGTGCCTTGAAAGAATCATGCGTTGTTTAGCATACAAAAGCATAATATTGTGGTATTTTCCTTTAATACTTTGTTTGGGTTGACTTGGCACATGCTCACACCATGTTATGACTATGAACCAGTCACCTTAGCCTATATGATCATTTAGTTTTTGACTTGTGATACCACTTTATGATTTAGCTGATAATGTTTTGTCGCTCTGCATGATTATGGACATTATTGCTCTCTTAGTTGGTCGCTCCCAGTCTTTTGCTAGCCCCCATTTGTATTGAGTAAGATCTACTCATGCATCCAACCCCCAAGTTCCAAAGTGTCCACTATAAATTGCTATGCATGGTGTGTTACACCATTTCAAGTAAATTCTTGTTTTATCTACCTTCCAATTAAAAAGTCACTTTGTTATGTGAAAAATTAGTGATTAAAGCTCTCACAAACTTGATGGCACACTTTATTTTTCTTGCCCATAATAAACTTGCACCATTGTGTCATCTATGTTGTATATGCTTGCACTTATATGTTGGGAATTAGCAGAACCATGCTATCATGGGGAACGCTTTCAACACATGTAAATATCTACCCAGTTGATATCATGCTCTTTTGTTTATGGATGTCGGCGGTGTGAAATAAAAGGGGACCTTGTAAGTCCATCGATTTATGTATATGTGTTATAGAAATGCCTGGGCCGCTAGCCTAAGCCATGCCTAATCATGGTGGAAATTTGTAGCATAACCATAGTGAGCAATCTATGAAGCTTTCTACTTATAAAAAAAGAGAGACAAAAAAAGAGGAAAGAAGAGAAAAAAGCACCATTTTCCCATGGTAAATAAGAAAATTGCTGAGATGATCATTGTCTGTTGCCTTGTCATTTTGATATGGGATAGCTCCTGTGTCATGGGGAAAGGGGTACCCCGTTGGCGGTTCTCTATGATACACATATAATTACAATGACAAGAACTTACCGGTAACTAAAGTTGAGTATCATGAGGAACGGCCCTCGTACTCAAGGGACATGATATTGCCAACTTATACTTTGTCAAGCATATACTCCATAGTTTGTTCACTTTAACCTTACTCACTTCAAGATGCTTATGATAGGGGCAATTAGAGCTGAAAGCTAACAAGTACCATAATTTTTGGAAGCTCTTTATGAAACTTTAAATCCCTCCTTCCCTTTGAAGGGCCTTTCTTCCACTTTTATATTGAGTCTCCACCTTCTATCTTAGGCACCAATTAAGAGAGCATAGCTGTCATTCTTAGTTTTATGTGCATTGTCCCAAAACTTATTGATTGATTCATAATGTTGATATTGCTTGTTCTTGAACTATTTGTATCTAGTCACCCTTATAAACTTACTTTGAAGGTGTCAAATGCATTTATGTTTTTCTACTCCATGAGGGACAAGCTGAATGCCACTATGCTATGTTTTCTATATGTGAAACAAACAAACGTATTTCAATGCATTGTTATTAATGATCTTTTTTTGTATCTTTTCATGTTGCAACATAGTTACTATGTATTATTGTTAGAATTTCATCTTTGATGCTCATGTTTAGAGTACTTTGATCCTAGCTTTCAATGCTTGCAAATAGTTTGATCATGATTGTGATGGTGCATGTCACCTAAAACATTATTCTTTTTATCACTTACCTACTCGAGGACGAGCAGGAGTTAAGCTTGGGGATGCTTGATACATCGTAAACGTATCTATAATTTTTGATGTTCCATGCTTGTTTAGTATCAACTTTGCTTTGCTTTGTCTACACTTTGAGGTATTTTTCTACGTTTTCCGGAACTAACCTATTAACAAGATGCCATAGTGCCAGTTGCCTATTTTCTGCTGTTTTTGGATTCAGAAAAGCTAGTAAATAAATATTCTCGGAATTGGACGGGACGAAAGCCAAAGTCAATATTTCACCGAGGAGAACACGGAGTCTAGAGGAGAGACAGAGGGGCGACCCAGGGTGGCCACACCCCCCAGGCGTGAGCCCACCCTAGGCCACGCCTGGGCAGGGTGTGGGCCCCCTGGCCGCCCTCCTTCCTCGCCTCTTTGCCTATAAGAACCCCCTGATACCAAAACCCAAAGTACCCGATCACATCTCCATGAAACAGTCAGTAGCCACCACCACCATCGTCCCTATATCGGGGGGGGGGGGGGGATCTGAAGCTCTTCCCGGCACCCTGCCGGAGGGGAGAGATCATCCTGGAGGCTTTCTTCATCACCATGCCAGCCTCCGGTATGATGCGTGATGATGACCCACAACTATAGGGGTGTATCGTAGTACTTTCGATAAATAGGAGTGTCGATCCCAACAAGGAGCAGAAGGTGCTAAACAGTGGTATGGAGAAGGAAATCCCTGTGAATGCTTAGCAAACGGATTTTAAGTGGTTTTCTGACAAGGCAGCAAAACAAAGAGCAAGTAATAGAAGTAAAGAACAAACGGAGCAAGTGGCCCAATCCTTTCGTAGCAAAGGACGAGCCGGTGGAAATACTTATAAGGACCAAACGTTCTCGAGGACACATGGGAATTCTGTCAAGTGCTTTCACTTCAAATAGCTGAGTACTCTTCGCTGGTGTTTGTAAGTTTTGTGTGGGTGAACCTGTGCTAACATACCGCCCTTCATAGGACTAATACATACTTGTGATTAAACCCCCTGCAAACATTTGTAACTAGAGGAAAGTAATTAAGATATAAATCTAACCACAGCCTTAAACTCTGAGATCCTACGCTTCCTTGTGCAAAGGTGTCCTAACGGGGGTTCAGGTTTCTGTCACTCCGGCAACCCCATGATGACCCACAAGTATAGGGGATCGCAACAGTCTTCGCGGGTAGTATTACCCAATTTATTGATTCGACACAAGGGGAGCCAAAGAATACTTGAAAGCCTTAACAACTGAGTTGTCAGTTCAGCTGCACCTGGAAATAGTTCTTGTTCACAGAAGTTTATCAGTAGCAACAACAAAGCAACAGTGAAACAGGAGCAATAGTAACAGTAACGGTAACAGTAGGATTCGAGTGCGGTAGGCATAGGGATGGATGGACGGGCGTTGCATGGACGAGTCTAAACATGTAACTTCAAGAACTAGGGCATTGCAGATAAATAATAACAAGCATCCAAGTACTAAACAATCCTAGGCATGTGCTCTAAATATAGTCATACGTGCTCACAATGAGAACTTGCACAACATCTTCTGTACAGCCAGCCCGTGGCAGCGAGGCCTCTAGGGAACTACTGACAATTAAGGTGCTCATTTTAATAGAGTACCGGAGCAAAGCATTAACACTCCGTGAACACATGTGATCCTCACACCACAGCCATCCCCTCCGGTTGTCCCAATTATTGTCACTTTGGGGCCTTTGGATCCGGACAATGATATCTGTACACAACTTGCATATAAGATCACAAACAATACTATCATAATGATTTAATAATAAGTTTAGATCTGAGATCATGGCACTCGGGCCCTAGTGACAAGCAAGCACAACAAGTTGCAACAAAGTCAAATAGCACTAATAGAGATACTAGGCACTATGCCCTAACAGATCTTATTCGATTACATGATAGAACTCATCCAATCCCTACCATCCCCAAGCCTACATCGGGGGATTACTCACTAATGGATGAGGGGAACATCGGTGGTTGATGGAGATGCGTTGGTGATGACGATGGCGATGATCCTCTCCAAATTCCCCCTCCCGGCAGGGTGCGAGAACGGATTTTCTGGATCTGAATCTTGGTTTCTCGTGGCGGCGGCGGAGCGGAACTCTTTCTGGAAAACTATCGAACCCCCCTCTGTTTTTAGGTCGAAAGGCAACTTATAGGCGTAGAGGGAGGCCGAGGAGCTGCCTGGGGTGGCCACACCCCCACCAGGCGCGGGGTCAGGTGGGCCCACGCCTGGGGTGGGTCTGGGCCCCCGAGGCCTCCCCTCCGTCTCTTCTTCTGGCTCCGTGGATCTTCTGGTGAAATATAATTTTTGGCATATTTTCTGGGATTTTTCCCGATAGTTCATTTTCTGCACAAAAACAAGACACCAAGGTAATTCTGCTGAAAACAGCGTCAGTCCGTGTTAGTTGTATCCAAATCACACAAGTTTAGAGCAGAAACAATAGCAAAGTGTTCGAGAAATTAGATACGTTTTGGACGTATCACCCCACAATTAGTAGCCAAATACACAATGCATTCCCCTAGGCCCATAAATGGTGAAGTATCATGTAGTCGACGTTCACATGACACCACTAGAAGAATAGCACCACAACTTAAATACTAAACCATTGAATAATAACTCATCACAGATTCACTACTAACAACATGACTTCTCCCATGTCCTCAAGAACTAAACGAACTACTCACAAGACATCATATGGATCGAGATCAAAGATGATATGATAATGGATAACAATCCGAATATAAACAATAATCCAATGGTTCCACTCACAAGCATCAACTAAAATAGTAATTAACACCGGGAAAGTTTCCCCTAAGAACTAAAGCAATATTCAACACAATTGTTACAACGGGACGGAGTGGTGGTGATGGTGCTGGTGGAGATGATGGTGTGGATGATGATGATGATCCCGATGAAGCCTAGCTTGGTGACGGTGTTGATGGCGACGGTCTCCCCTCTCCGAGAAGGAATTCCCCCGGCAGAAATGTGTCTGCCGGAGGGATCTTTCTCTCTCGGTGTTTTCCGCCCCCCATAGGCGGCGAAAATCTATCTATGGTTGCTCCCCGAGGCTTAGGGTTTCGTAGGGAAGATATAGGCAAAGGGGCGGGAGGCAGGCGGGTGGGCCACACTGCCCTAGGCGTGGTCAGTGGGCCTCGCCTAGGGGTGTGGGCCCCCTGAGGCCCATCTCCGTCCCTCCTTCTGGCTTCCTTCGTCTTCTGGTAAAATAATATGTTTCCATATTTTTCTGGTATTTTTCGGATCTTCACGAAATTGCACCGAAACACCTTTTTTTCCATCAGAATCCAGACTCCAGCAGTCCATCCTCCAGGAATCATCCAACATGCATAAACAGATGAAAATCCATAAGTAATACCTCATAATAAGACAAATATCAATGACTAGAGGTAAATTATGATATAGAATGGTGTTGCAAATTGGGCGTATCACGTGAGTAGTTCCATCTTGGATTATGGGTCCATACAGTAGCTAGATGGTTATTTCTCCTCCTTTGTGCTATCATGTTTAGATCTTGTGAGCTCTGTTCATGATCATGATCATCTATTTGTAATCATACATGTCGTGTTTGCAGGGATCCGATGGATATTGAGATTGCTATGTCAGATTGATTATTGATTCTATCATATCTTATTGATTATTGATTCTATCATGTCTGTGTTGTTTGAGATTTTGCATGCTCTCCATTTCTAGTAGCTATCTTGGTCAAGTAGATGCTAGTGACTCCAGGAGGGGGTATTTATGCTTGATAGTGGGTTCATGCCTCTATTGAATCTAGGGAAGTGACAGAAATCTCTAAGGTTATAGATGTGTTGTTGCCACTAGGGAGAAAACAACGATATTTTGTTCATGGAACAATTGTATTGTTTACTTTACACACATTGCTTAAAGAAGTTATTTGTTGCTTGCAACTTAATACTGGAGGGGGTTCGGATGATAACCTGAAGGTGGATTACTAGTCATAGATGCAGTTGGATGGCGGTCTATGTATATTGTTGTAATTCCTAATCAAATCTCATAGGATCATGAATGTCTAGTATTTGCATTGTTATGCCTTGCTCTGTCCTGTCAATTGCCCCGCTGTAATTTGTTCACCCGGCATGTTATGTTATTTATCCCAAGTAGAACACCTCTAGTGAACTGTGGACGCCGGTCCAATCTTTACCATTGTTATATCTTCTACTGTTACTGTTTAATTTCTGCAAGCCACCATTACCTTCCACACCATACGTTTAATCCTTTGTTTTCCGCAAACCAGTGAGATTGACAACCTCACTGTAAGATCCCTCCTTTATAAAGGAAAAGGTTCCCTGTGATTGCATTGGTAGTCCCTGGATCAATGCTAGCATCCACAGTTTAAGATGAAGTACACAGAAACAAAGGTCAATATTACAGTCATTCCAGAGACAAACATAGTCTTTACAACTCCAAGGACACAGGCCTAGTACAAGAGTTTAAGTAAGTAAATAGATAAAAGTCTTCATCTTCATGTGCCAGAGGCAAACATGTTGAGTGTAGTCTCATGACTCCTAATCCTCATCAGAGTAACCTGCAACATCACAAGTTATAGCCACAGTGGGTCAATACATTGGAATAGTATTGGCAAGTGATACCTTAGTATAATTTTGGTGGACTAGATACTATATGCAATTTGGCCAAGTGTAGCTTAGGCTTGCTTTGCTCAAAATAGGTTTTTCCTATTAGTTGAAATCACTAAGTTTTTCTTTGTCAAAACTTTTCCCCAAGGAACCACCAATAGACATTGGGGTCCTCCACCCTTGTTCACCCACAAGTTTTACTTAGAAATTGGGATGAGGAGATTCTTGATAGCTTCCATGTCTTGATGCTCAAGTTGTCCTTTTCCAGGGACATGGCTAAGTACTTAGATTCTTCCATCTGCAGAGGTTGTGCACTTTCCCCACCAGACTTGATTTTCACCAAGACAGGACCTTTCAGAAGCCTTCCCTTAGACCAAATGGACGCGTTCCAACCTATCATCCCACTACCACCAACTGTCCAAATGGCTAAGTTCTAGCAACCTATGTGATCCAGGCAGAGCCCATATTGCCAAGTGGCTCCACTAGAAGCTTCTTAACACTTGGCCTCTAAAATCTCTTTGTTCCTGGGTGGCTTTCCACAAGTGAGATACACAAGGTAAACCATAGAAATGGGCCTTGTGTAACCACTCAACATAAACCATTCCTTCCATTCCACCCAGGTGTTTCATTCACTTAGTTGTTTTATTATGCAAAACACAAGTCCAAAGACATAGAAATATTTTCATCATAGCATGTATATTTCACCACCCTTGGTTGCTACTAGCTAGGTTAAGCATGGCATAGATAAGCATCTTAACTTAGAAATTTCCTAGCAATTCTACACTACTAGGATTACCCAACATGGCATATAAGCAAAATATAACATGCAAGACTAGCAAAATATTTCTAATGCTTAGTAGAAAACATAGGGATAAAAATATCATGAAGCACCACTTGCCTTGGTAGTTTGGAGAGTAGCTACACTCCTCACAATCACAATCACTATTGGCACCAAAATCTACACATAGAATCATAGCAACAAATCACATACAAATAGATACAAGAAAAAATATATGGATGCATGCAACATGATATGTGATGATTTTCTAAACTCAACAAGACAAGTGTATAGTACTGGTTCATAAACAAGTTCAAAACTTGCCAAACAACATTTATTTAAACCTTAAAACATTTCTCAAATAATTTATATACACAAAATAGTCCTACACATGTTTCTGTAAATAAAACCATTTTAGAAGAAACAAAACATTAAACACATTGCATATTTGGAAAGGGCTTATTCTCCTGATTCCATTGATATAATTTTTTTCAAATTTGAACGTGGGAATCAAAAGTTATGGCTAAAACAAATTCAAACATCTAATAGATTCAAATCCTGTTTTTAAACCTAAACTCTAGCCACGTGTCATAACCTGATTGGTGCATACCGGTTCGCTCAGGATCGCGCTCACAAGCCGTTAGATCTAACTTATCCTGCACGGTCCAGATCTACTCATAACGTTTCGATAAGTGATCTATTTTCACGCGCTAGATCTAGATCCAACGGTCATCGACCAAGCAACCATAGATGGATGGCGCTGGCGGTGGCATCTGGCGGCGGCGAGCTCTATCTATGGCGGCGCGGCACTACTGGGGGTTCTAGGGTCATCGGAGGCGCTTACCAGGTTCGTAGCGATGCACTGATGCTCAACCTGGCGACGGCTTGGCAAGGGGCGCACGGACACGGCTGCACGGGCTCGTCGGAGTTGCTGACAGCGTCGGGCTCGGGTGGACGATGACGTTGGCGACGCTCCTGGTCACCCTAGCATGAATAAAAGGCATCAGGAGATGCGCAAGAGTACGGCGAACACGATCGTGTGAATCAGAGGCGAAGGGGAACAAGGGGCTCACCGAATTTAATCGCCGGAGTTGAGGACGTCGTCGGAACCTTGCTGTGCTTGACGAAGACGACGACCTGGGGCGGTATAGGAGGAACCAATGGTGTCAGAAGGTGCGCAAGGAAGTTGCGAAGATGTCTGCAAGAACTAGAGAAGAAAGGGCGCACAGGGCTCACCGGGATTAGTCGCCGAAGTGAGCTCTGTCTGCGGCGGTGCAGGAGCGATTGCGGGCAGCCTGGGGGCGTTTCTGTCTGGCTTTATTGGGGGAAATGGCCGCGAGGGGGAGGTGGTCTTATAGCCAGAGCGAGGGCGAGGATCTCGCGCGGTATCAATGGCAATTAAGCGCGAAATCAACGCGGCAGTGAATGGCGGAGGGAACGGCCGGCGACGTGGTCGTGGGCGCGATTTGGGGACGAAGGGTGACGCGGCAGTGAGGCCCAGTTGTCAGCGAGAGAAACAGAGAGGGGGTGGGGTCCTGGCGTCAGTCACTCGGTGGGTGCGTCTGCGAGTGAGAGAGAGAGAGAGAGAACCCGGGTGGGCTGAATCCGTCGTTGGGCTAGATAGGTGGCGCAGGCCCATTTCCAATTCTTTTTTCCTTTTCTTTTTCTGTTTTCAATTCCAGGAATCAAATTCAAATGATTTCAAAACCTATTTGAATTCAAATCTTTTCAGGATTTTTGCAGTGTGCAACAATCACATTTCTGGGCATAAAACCAAGTGGTCACTTTGAATTGGCTTGGTCACTTGGAATAAAATAAAATAAGCAGTGGCATAGCACTTGTTTGAATAGGTTTTGAAATTGGTTTTCAAATCATATTTGTTTTGAAACTTTGGTTTAAATCTTAGCAATCTAGCAATACAACCTGAGAGCAATAAGACAACAAATATTGGTTTCAAGAACAACAATCTCTCATTGGAGAGTAGCATTTGATTCAAATGCTGATCACATAAAATAATGAGCTCATATGCTCCTGTTTTTGAATTGATTTGTTTGGAATGAACTCTATATGTGATCATGGATGCATGGATGATATGCATGAGTTTGAAACATAATTTTAGGGATGTTACACTCACTATAAGTCGGGGCAAAGTCTTGAATTTGTGTTGTGCAGGATTCCAAGTTGCTAGCAACACCTTTGAGTTGTTTCCTTCCTCCTACTGGTTCTATAACCTTGGTTTCATCACTGAGGGAAAACTTATTGCTATGCTCATCATACCTTCCTCTTGGGGTTTCCCAATGAAGCTCTACAGTGATCTGAGCTCATCACCGCCTACCTCTGCCCCGCTCCCTCCCCTTATTGTCCCCGAGGCCACCGCTAGACAAAACCGGCTTCAACGGTGAAGGGGGCGGCGGGGATTTAGTACCCCTCGGCTCCCATGGAGGGAAGCCATCGAGCAGGGACCTGGGGCCGCGCCGGTAGGACTGGAGCCCGCTCCCTGCCCCATGGTAGCACCGGTCGCTCCTCCCCGTGCATCTGCACCCCGATCACTGCCTGCGCCACCCTTTTCCCCTCACCGCTAGGGTGGTCCGCCACCTACTACACCTCCATGGACCCTCTGCACGAGATCCATCTGTTGCCCGCTCTTTGTGTTCCCTGGTCCCCTATCCGGTGGATCTAGGCCAGCGACAACCTATGCACCAGGGTAGTGCTTAGATGCTCATCGGGATGCAGCCTAGGTGTTGCCGCGACCATTTGTGAACAGGATGCTGCAGAGTGCAACAATAGGTCAGATCCGCGGGTAGTAGGTCGGTCATCATCTCGGTAGGTTGAGGGCCACACTGCAATGAGGGTGATAGGTGGGTGCCTTTGTTCTAGTTCTCTAGCTCTGGGGCAAGATCTGATATTGGTATGTTCCTGTGTGATGGATGGAGTTTTTCCACCGGGTGATGACACACAAGTATAGGGGATCGCAACAGTCTTCGTGGGTAGTATTACCCAATTTATTGATTCGACACAAGGGGAGCCAAAGAATACTTGCAAGCCTTAACAACTGAGTTGTCAGTTCAGCTGCACCTGGAAATAGTTCTTGCTCACAGAAGTTTATCAGTATCAACAGTTTGTAGTAGCAACAGCAAAGCAACAGCAACAACAGTGAAACATGAGCAATAGTAACAGTAACGACAATAGTAGGATTCGAGTGCAGTAGGCATAGGGATGGATGGACGGGCGTTGCATGGACGAGTCTAAACATGTAACTTCAAGATCTAGAGCATTGCAGATAAATAATAACAAGCATCCAAGTAATAAACAATCCTAGGCATGTGCTCCAAATATAGTCATACGTGCTCGCAATGAGAACTTGCACAACATCTTCTGTCCAGCCAGCCCGTGGCAGCGGGGCCTCTAGGGAACTACTGGCAATTAAGGTGCTCATTTTAATAGAGCACCGGAGCAAAGCATTAACACTCCATGAACACATGTGATCCTCAAACCACAACCATCCCCTCCGGTTGTCCCAATTATTGTCACTTTGGGGCCTTTGGATCCGGACAATGATATGTGTACACAACTTGCAGGTAAGATCACAAACAATACTATCATAATGATTCAATAATAAGTTCAGATCTGAGATCAAGCACTCGGGCCCTCGTGACAAGCATTAAGCACAACAAGTTGCAACAGGCCTACTGCAGGGGATTACTCAGTCATGCATGAGGGAAACATCAGTGGTTGATGGAGATGCATTGGTGATGATGATGGCGATGATCCTCTCCAAATTCCCCGTCCCGGCAGGGTGCCAGAACGGAGTTTCTGGATCCGAATCTTGGTTTCTGGTGGCGGAGGCGGATCGGAACTCTTTCTGGAAAACTATCAAACCCCCCTAAGTTTTTAGGTCAGAAGGCAACTTATAGGCGCAGAGGGAGGCCGAGGAGGTGCCTGGGGCGCCCACACCCCCTCCAGGCGCGGGGTCAGGTGGTCCCGTGCCTGGGGTGGGTCTGGGCCTCCCAGGCCTCCTCTTTGTCTCCCCTTTTGGCTTCGTGGATCTTCTGGTGAAAAATACTTTTTGGCATATTTTCCAGGATCTTTCCTGATAGTTCATTTTCTGCACAAAAACAAGACACCAAGGTAATTCTGGTAAAAACAGCATCAGTCCGTGTTAGTTGTATCCAAATCACACAAGTTTAGAGAAGAAACAATAGGAAAGTGTTCGAGAAAGTAGATACGTTTTGGACGTATCAACTCCCCCAAGCTTAGCTTATTGCTTGTCCTCAAGCAATTCAGTTGAAAACTGAGTGCGATAAAAGAACTTCCACGAACACTTTGCTTCATATGATGTATATATTCTCAGCACAGGAGTAGATGCTTAGACAATTCATAATAAGGAGTATGCAACTAAGTCTACTCAATAGTCATTGCAAGCTATGAAGAGAAACCAACTCAATAATAATAAGTAACATGAAACATAAACATAAGCAACATTGCGATGCTCATAATAAGGTATGATAGAGTGGTATCTCGCCTGCCTTTGTTTGAAGAGAAAAATATAAATGCCAAGGCACCTCTGAAGTTCACATGAAGACTAGAAGTAAAGATATCAGAGATACAAGCATCAAAGTCATGACATAATTAACCAAGTTTTGGAACAAACACAAGAATGACAACTATGCTCTCAAGAAGGTGCTCATAGAATAAGTGGTGACTCAACAAAGTTGTGGAAATGGTTTTGTGAAGGTTTGAAAGGCTTCCCAATGCTGAAAGGAAGGTACTCATTAGCTTTGAGCTCTCATTGCCCCTATCATAGGCATATTCATGTGGTTAAGGTGAAAGTGAGTTCCACTCTGAATCATATACTTGACAGACCATAGACTGGAAATCCCAAATCCCTTGAGTACGAGGGTCCCTCCACATGCTACTCAACTTTGGTCACCTGAAAGTTCTTTTCATTGTAAATACATGCATATCATCGATAACCGCCAACGGGGTACCCCTTGCACATGGTACAGGAGCTTTCCCATAACCAAAATGACAAGGCAAGCCGACAATGAGCATCTCAGCAATCTTTTTATTTACCATATGCATAGCTTTTTATTGAGAATGCTTCATAGATGCTCATTATGGTGATGCTGCAAGTTTCCACCATGATTAGGCATGGCTTAGGCTAGCGGCCTAGGCGTTTCTCTAACACATTGTATAGACTCCATGAACTCACAAGGTGCCCTTTTATTTCACATCGTCGACATCTGTAAACAAAAGAGCAAAGTATTAACTAGATAAGATATCCAAAAAGTGTTGAAAGCGTTCCCCATGACAACATGGTTCTGCTAACTCTCAGCATATAATTAGCAAGCATATAACTTTCATGGACTAGTCACAATGGTTCAGGATTATTAAGCGCAAAGAATAAAGTGTTCCATCAAGTTCGTGAGAGCTTTACTAACTAACTTTCTCAAAACAGACAAACATTTTATTTTGGAAGAAAACACGGCATATAGAATATGCACTCAAGTAGCAAATGATGCTAATAGGTTGGTATGGTGGACACAGCTGGCAATATTGGTTTTGGAGAGTTGGAAGCACAGGTAGAGAACATACTCAGTGCAAGTGAAGGCTAGCAATAGAGAGGGAGCGACAAATGAGAGAGCAATAGCTGTCATAATCATGCTTACAACAAAACATGACTAATTATGGCATGAAAGTGATACAAGAACTCTGAGGCAAAATAAATCATCGAGGTGTACTGACTATTGATTAGTCATATGCATGCGTGAGCATGTGCCAAGTCGATTCATATGAACAGTCAAAGGAGGATACCATAATGTCATACCAAAGTATGAATAAAATAATGCAAGCAAACATTCATATGACATGCTACAAACTATTAACAAGTTGGAGCTGATCATAGACAAGCAAGAACTACTAAGCATCCATAAGTAACATACTCCTTACAATAAACAGACTAAGCATGCTCACAATGATTAGTATATGTACAAAAATGAAAACAAATAGAGTTCGTTACCAGCCTCTTACCATACCTCAAGTTGTCTTAATCTTCATTATTGCCCTTCACTTGTGTGACTTGAATAATAACATGAAACCAAAATCCACTAAGGACGGCTGAACCCTGCAAAGAACTCACAAAACCAAAGAAGAACAACAAATATTTTTGGTGTTTTCGATTTTTTTAAAGAAAGCACACAAAGAAAAAACAAACGAAGAAAAAGAAAACCAAAAAAACTAAGACGCTCCAAGAACAACACAACTGTGCATGAAACAATAAAAACGAAGTGTCTAGAAAGACCTGAGATTTTTATTGATGAAGAAGGGGATACCTTGGGCACCCCCAAGTTTTGACGCTTGTACCTCTTAAATATTTCTTGGGGTGACACGGGGTGCCCCCCAAGCTTGTTCTTTTGTCCATTCTTCATCTCATTACATCATTCTCTCTCTACACCTGAAATTTTTTCTTCATACAAAACTTCACACAATCTTCATTAGCAACATTAGTTTATTCAAAAGATATTAGACATCTGGCAAAGCTTTAGAACAACAAGGATTTTCACTAAAAACACAAGCTACTATAGCAACTCCTTCAAAGAGCTCAATTCACCTAAAGAGAACTCAAAAAGGAATCAATAAGAAGCAAATGCAAATAATGGCAGAAATCTGCCAAAACAGACCAGCTGGTAGAAACCGATTTTTTCGAACATCTTCTGTTGCTCAAATCAAAAGGTGTTGAACTAAAGAAAGTTATCTAACATACTGTGGGATTTTTTCGTAAATTTTCAGCTCAATCCGACTTACAGAGACTCCTCACGAATTTCTATGGTAGAGGACAGAAATCTATTTCGGGATAGCAACTCCCCAAATCTTACTTCCCTCTCATTAGAGGTCATTCTTGGCACAAAAAGCAAACAAAAAGGATAAGGAGAGGTCATTACTGAAGTAATAACTTCCAAGACTCAAGGAAACTCTTGGATTATCTCCCAACAAGTACTTTTTTTAACGCCTTTAAGTTAGGCACGACGAAGAGCAAGGATTGGAAATGAGAAAAATAAAAGTGAGCAAATATAACCACTGTGAAAACATTTCTTTGTTCATTAAAATCCTTTTATTAACAAGGTTGATAAAGTCTTGTTACCAAAAAAATCTTATATGAAACAAAACTTTGCATTCCACAAGGTGATTATGTTACCTCATACTTGATAGCAATGGTCCCAATCATAATAGTTTCAAAATTTTCTTGTGGAATGGGACAATATATTTCTCCAACCTTGATGCTCTCAATATTTTCAATGGAATTCAAGCAATAGCTTCTAACAACCTTCTTGGGGAAATAAACAGAGAATGTTACTTTTCCTTGATTATAATTAATGATAGCACCTGCAGTATTAAGAAAAGGTCTCCCAAGAATAATAAACATATTATCATCTTCAGGCGTTTCAAGCACAACAAAATCAGTCAGAGCCAAGCAATTATGAGCTACTTGAACAGGAACATCCTCACATATACCAACAGGAATAGTAGTTGACTTATCACCCATTTTCAAAGAAATATCAGTTGGTATCAACTTTTCTAGCTGGAGTCTCTTATAGAGAGAAAAAGGTATAACACTAACTCCAGCTCCCAAATCACATAAAGCAGTTCTAACATAATTATTCTTAATGGAGCAAGGAATAGTTGGTACACCTAGATCACCAAATTTCTTTGGAACCTTACCATTGAAGGAATAATTAGCAAGTAGAGTAGAAATCTCCTCATTAGGAATCTTCCTTTTATTAGAGACAATATCCTTCATATACTTTGAATAAGGAGGCAAGTTAATAGCATAAGTCAAAGGAATTTGCAAGAATAAGGGCTTCATCCACTCACAAAACTTGTTGTAGTGTTCTTCCTACTTTGACTTGTGTTTCTTACCTGGAAAAGGCATAGGTTTCTACACCCAAGGTTCTCTCTCTTTACCATGTTTATTAGCAATAAAATCTTCCTTTGTGTACCTAGTGTTCTTAGTGTGCTTCTCAGGTTCTTCCTCAACTTCCTCCTTATCAGGAGGATCATTATTATTACCACTCTTAGTTTCAGCATCAGAGACAAATATACTATTAGGATCTACAGCAGGTTCAAGTGGTTCCTCAACTATCTTATGTTTCTTTTTCTTTCTCTTAAGAGGACTACCACTATCTTCACCTTGTTGAGAATCCTGCTCAATTCTTTTAGGGTGTCCTTCAGGATATAAAGGATCTTGAGTAGCTATACGACTCCTAGTTCTAATTCCATAAGCATGTTTATCTCCTAAGGCATTAACTAGCATATCCTTTTGTACCTTAGCAAGTTGATCAAGTTGGGTTTGAACCATTTCAAAGTGTTTACAAAGCATTTTAATATCATTAGAAGTTCTTTCCACAATATCTTTCAACTCACGGATAGCTCTAGAGTTTTCCAATAAATGATTCTGAACTTGTTTATTAAAATACCCTTGTTTAACAATAAAAGTGTCAAGTTCCTCTAAACATTGATCAGGAGGCTTACCATAAGGAATACCACCTTCATCAAAGTGTTGGAGAGAGTGTACCTCAATAGTAGATGAGTGGGGAATTGGCTTACATAATTCTTCTATAGGAGGTAGATTCTTCACATCTTCAGCTCTAATACCTTTCTCCTTTAGACACTTCTTAGCTTCCTTCATCACTTCATTAATGCAATAACTCCCCTCTTCTTTGTTGTTGGTGTTGGAACTGGTTCAGGAGTAGTAGGCTCAGGTGCATTCAGCTCAGTTGAAATCCAATCATCATAATTATTGCTTATCTTGGTCATTAATTCTTCAGCATCTGTAGGAGTCCTTTTCCTGAAAACACAATCAGCTAAGCTATCTAGGTAGGTCCTAAAATCATCAGTTAGTCCATTATAATAAATATCAAGAAGCTCATTCTTAGGCAATGGACATCCAGGATGTGCATGAATCAATGCACATAATCTTTTCCATGACTCAAA
The DNA here is from genome assembly GCA_023614405.1 of Avena insularis. Classification (NCBI taxonomy): domain Eukaryota; kingdom Viridiplantae; phylum Streptophyta; class Magnoliopsida; order Poales; family Poaceae; genus Avena; species Avena insularis. The sequence goes on from CM042695.1 coordinate 95,090,040, forward strand.
CAATTTCTCTTCTTCTCCCTGTTTAAAATCAAAAAGTCTCTGCAAAGCAGCATGTCTAGCACTGGGAGGGAAATATTTTTGGAAGAAAGAAGCAATCAAGCAATCAGGGCTATCAATGGAACCAGGAGGTAATCTATTAAACCAAGCCCTAGCTTCTCCTTTTAGTGAAAAAGGGAAGATCTTAGCAACAAAGTACTTGCGCATCTTAAAATCATTAGAGAACAAAGAACTCATAGTAGAAAGCTCATTCATATGAGCCACAACACTCTCATTTTCAGTCCCACAAAAAGGTTATTTCTCAACAATATCTAAATAAGATAAATCAAGAGAGAAATCATAATCTTCATCTTTAATATCTATGGGAGAAGTGGCAAACTTAGGATCAGAGGACATCTTAGGCATAATAGTACGTCTAGCAAGGAGAATCTTAGTAGCACTAGTACCATGTGTGTTTCGACACTCTTCAACAAAATCATCAGTGAACTCAATGTAACCATCATTAATATCATAACTCTCACTAGACTCAGGTGAGCTAATAGGTGTAACAGTGTCTTCACTAGGAGTTTCAGTATTTCCTAGACTAGCCATAGTAGCATCTAGAAAAGGACCTAATGAACCACTCGCATCAAGCACAGTAGAAGTAACATCATGAGTATCAAAAGCAGTTTCAGACTCAACAGTAGTAGCAGTGTGCGTGTAGCATGTGTATGTGGTGGTGGTGTGACAAGCTTACTTATAACAGACGGTGAATCAAGAGAAGCAGAGGTGTTTAGGACTGTACCTCTTCTTGTAGTCGATGGTAAAATAGGAAACTTTCCATCACGAGACTTCCCCATGATGAAAGGAGTAGCAGTGAACAATAATAGATCCAACTGAACTTACAAATAAAGCTATGCTCCCCGGCAACGGTGCTAGAAAATAGTCTTGATGACCCACAAGTATAGGGGATCGCAACAGTCTTCGCGGGTAGTATTACCCAACTTATTGATTCGACACAAGGGGAGCCAAAGAATACTTGCAAGCCTTAACAACTGAGTTGTCAGTTCAGATGCACCTGGAAATAGTTCTTGCTCACAGAAGTTTATCAGTAGCAACAGCGAAGCAATAGCAACAACAACAATGAAACATGATCAATAGTAACAGTAACGACAACAGTAGGATTCGAGTGCGGTAGGCATAGGGATGGATGGACGGGCATTGCATGGACGAGTCTAAACATGTAACTTCAAGATCTAGGGCATTGCAGATAAATAATAACAAGCATCCAAGTACTAAACAATCCTAGGCATGTGCTCCAAATATAGTCATACATGCTCGCAATGAGAACTTGCACAACATCTTCTGTCCAGCCAGCCCGTGGCAGCGGGGCCTCTAGGGAACTACTGGCAATTAAGGTGCTCGTTTTAATAGAGCACCGAAGCAAAGCATTAACACTCCATGAACACATGTGATCCTCACACCACATCCATCCCCTCCGGTTGTCCCAATTATTGTCACTTTGGGGCCTTTGGATCCGAACAATGATATGTGTACACAACTTGCAGGTAAGATCACAAACTATACTATTATAATGATTCAATAATAAGTTCAGATCTGAGATCATGGCACTTGAGGCCTAGTGACAAGCATTAAGCACAACAAGTTGCAACAAAGTCAAATAGCACTAATAGAGATACTAGGCACTATGCCCTAACAAATCTTATTCGATTACATGATAGAACTCATCCAATCCCTACCATCCCTATGACTACGGTGGGGGATTACTCACTCATGGATGAGGGAAACACCGGTGGTTGATGGAGATGCATTGGTGATGATCCTCTCCAAATTACCCGTCTCGGTAGGGTGCCATAACGAAGTTTCTGGATCCGAATCTTGGTTTCTGGTGGCGGCGGCGGAGCGGAACTCTTTCTAGAAAACTATCGACCCCCCTTGAGTTTTTAGGTCAGAAGGCAACTTATAGGCGCAGAGGGAGGCCGAGGAGGTGCCTAGGGTGGCCACACCCCCTCCAGGCACGGGTTGGGGTGGGTCTGGGCCCCTGTGCCTCCTCTCTGCCTCCCTTCGCCCGTGGATCTTCTGGTGAAAAATAGTTTTTGGCATATTTTCTGGGATTTTTCCTGATAGTTCATTTTCTGCACAAAAAAAAGACACCAAGGTAATTCTGCTGAAAACAACGTCAGTCCGTGTTAGTTGTATCCAAATCACACAAGTTTAGAGAAGAAACAATAGGAAAGTGTTCGAGAAAGTAGATACGTTTTGGACATATCACCGGGGTCCGACGGTTGTGCTTCACGTGGATGGTGGCTTGGAGGCGTGTTCTTCGGATGTCCGGCTGCCGACGAGGCACAACACTGAGTGAGGTGGTTGTACTCAGGATTACTGCACGCGTGGTTAGAGAGACCCGCAATGTCGTTGGCATCGAAGCAGAGGTATCGCGGTTCCCCCTTCTTCACCCTAGAGTATGCAAGCCTAGAGGTTCTGATCTTTAGGATGGGCGCACAGTCTCCAGATCCACTTGGTGAGTAACGCAATATTAAGGAATCTAGAGTTTATATTTCCTAGACCGCCCTGGTATTTTGGCCTACACACCTCCTGCCATTTAATCCAATGATATTTTCCATTCTCCCCCACCCCTTCCCAAAATAAATGCGAGAGGTGCTTTTCGAAACCTGCGTGCGTGCTCTCTGCCAGCAGGAACAAACCCATACAGAAGGTGGGAAGAGTAGAAAGGGAGGAATTCGTCGGGATCATGCGTGCTACCGACGCGGTGAATCTCCCCTTCGAAGGATCCACTCTGTGGCCAACATGCGGTGACCCAGCATACCACTTCATGCGTAGTACACTATAGTCATTGACATGACACTCACAGAACACCATTTTGTAAATATCACATCCCTCAGAGTGGTACAATAGAAACATTGCGGGTCCATATTACAAACATACACACATTATTATTATTACAATACCAGAAGATCTGTACTTCAAGTGATACAAACTTACAAACCAAACTTAAGATGTTTCAATAGCGGATCAAAGTTTCAAACTCATAACCAGAATTGAGCTCAACAACTTAGTATATAAAGTTTATGATGCTCGGCTCATTTGGTTTAATAACTATCTAAGACAACCACTCGAACTCGTCACCCTCCACTCCATAGCGTATTTCATAGTCCACCCCTTCCACTCCTCCGGACATGTCTGGTTCCTCGTAGTAGACATCCTCTTGTCCTTCAGCAGTGTACATTGGAGTGTCTTCTCGTTCCTTAGAGTCTAAGCAGGGGATCAAAGGAAACAGTGAGTAACAACGTTACCCAGCAAGTTCATTATATGCAAGGTGGGAAGTTTGATGCTCTATCTACCACCTCGGACTATCAGTCCTTGGCACTATGCAGTTTTCGTAAACATTTCTTTAAAGGTTGATTTTAATATAGAAAACTATGCCCATCAGCCTTCACAGGTTGACCAGAACTTCATGCAGTTCCTTTCCTGCCATGTTCGCAGTTCCTTCCCGGAACAGGGAGTAACAAATTACAGTTCTTACACTATGCAGAGGTGCGTTGCTTTACCCATGAGAGATCAAATCCTTGTTGCACAAGTAGGCGTACTTTCCCGTCCACAATTCCATGATGTGGGGCCTAGTAGATGATCCAAGCCATTCACTGTCCTTCTCCATGACCTCATATGTCTGCACAATCCTTTGGGATGAGCTACATCTCCGTTAAGCCCCCTTCTGGGCAAGATATAACCCTGATGAGTTCCCAAAGGCTCTATGAGCCGGTTACCCCCCTAGCAAGCTCCATAAAGGTCCGACTGTACCTCCGGAAGCCGCTCATAGATAATCTAGACACCAAAATTGTGAGGTCTAAGGGTGCCCACCCATATGTTGGATCCGCACAAGGAATCACAGTGTCACGTTAAGGTCGTCTTTCCTACATACGGAAGGAAGAAGATCCAGCTGACTCCTCCGTCCCATTCCAAATCTCATGGTTAACGCGTGATATACGGCGCTAGAATCACTGATGTATTGGGTTATTAATTCTGATGTGATGAATCTCGCTGCAGATGGATACCTAAGTCCATTGCCAATCTTATATTTATCATCACTTAGGATGATAACAACATTTTATTTGTTTGAGAAAATAGTATTTTCTTTCTTTTCTTTGGAACATAGATGATAATACACAATTTGCAATTACTTTGATAAAACTCATCAAAGGACATGAGCAAGTGATGAACTTGCCTTTTGACTACAAGGTAGTGAAGTCGGATGCTTGCACTCTACCTTGAGCTTATATTTCTACAAAACACCATTATTTCCCGGTAAGGACAATATTTAAAGAAGCAATAATAATATGCATAGTAATGAAATGCATCATTTTATTATTTATCATCTTTGTGTGTTTTACCCACCTTATTAAATTCTTAAATTCCTTTATTAATAAAAGAAATTTGTTAGTGAATAATTCCTAAAATCTTGTAAATATTATATTTAAGATTTTTGTGGTACAATACATTAAATAATTTTTATTCAATTTTAACTCTTATTATTATTTTCTTAAAATTCTATTTAAGAATAAATGTTTTCAATTTGGAGAAATTTCTTTTGCTACTCTAATTAAAAATTGAGTATTTTTATAAAATACTATATCTATTTAGAATTGTAAAAGTGAATTTTATTTATTTTTAGGTATTTTACTTATTTTTATAAAATTCTATAAGGTATATATATTATAAAAATAATTAACCTAAATTTATTCTATCAAAAATATAATTCGTAATTTTGTTGGGTAGCTTATATTTTTATGAACTCATGGATATATTACTTTTATTTTTGGGATTTTATTTAATTTTCTAGAGCTTATTTGGTTCTAGGGTATTTTGTTCTTTAAACAAAATGTTTTAATTCTCTATTTTAAAACCTAGACCTAGCCCACTAGGCTGTCCTAGCCCTAAACTAGCCCATCTGGGTTGGGTCAAACCCCTTGGCTCACTCGGTACTAGTCTATACTGGCCCAGTACCCCTCTCTCTCTCAAGCACACCCGTGTTCTTCCTTTCTCGTTCCCCTTCCTCGTGATGTGGTGTCGCTGTCGTCGCCGTGTGACTCCGGCCGCCTCGGTCCTCCGGGGCCACCGTCGTGACGCAAAACAAGTTCGTCGATGATTCTCTATCATCTGGTCCAGCAAGATTTGGTGCTAGAGCTCCTCGCCGACCATGCCCCCTCCATCTCGAAACCTAGGGTTCGGATGTTGCTGGCGATTCGGTTCTCCGTCGTCCCTATGGTGCCGCTCTGGTGCTCTAGTGGCTATGTGGTGCAATGCTGGTGCTCTGGTGGCTGTGGTCACTGTGTTTGCGGCTTGGAATAGGTCGCAGCACCTTTGGGTGCTCCCTGTGCCGCCGTGTACACCCTCATCAGCCGTTCTGCTTCCTCTACTAAATCTCAGCAAAACCCACCCGTACCATCGATCCGTACCATCTGCCATCGGGTTTGGCTTGTCAAATACTTTCCCCTGGCAAAGACGATGGAGGGATCTGGCATTCACAACCACCATAAACCACAAAAAAACACATCTGAAAGGGATATAAAGAAGGAACTTGGCTGGGGTAAAATCCTAGCTGATTCACAGATCATTGGAGGACAACGCATCATCCCCTTCATCATCAACCATTGCATCTACATCACCACCATTACTCCCATCCTTCATCTATTAGATCTTGTTGTAATTCTAGATTCAATTGTGGTGTGCACTAGATCTATTTCAGTACTTTTATCCATCCATTTGATTATGATGATGTTGTTGATTGCTTCCATGTGTGAGTAGTTCCTTTGTTGGGGAGATGTATAAACCCTAGCACTATTATGAATTTGCAATAAAGATGATCTATTCTTGTGTCCATATGACTTGCCGGTCTATGATTAATTTATGATTTGTGTTTGATCTCTCTCTTTAGATGGCATGTGAAGTTGACCACATACCATTTTCCCTTGGGACTAAAGAGAGGGAGAAATCCTTTGGGAGTGCTTTGGGATCGTACCTGGAATGCCCCCTTGACAGATTGGTGTCGGCTCGTGAACTACACGGTCAAAGGAGGAATAAAGTGGGACCCCCTAAGCTAATTACGATATCCAAGGGGAAACCCTTAATTGCAGTGGTTTGTATGGGTGACTTCTCTCAGACATCGCTGTGGTTATTTAGAGGTGACCTCACTCTTGGATCAACATAGTGGCTTCCTACAAGCCTTGTAGTGAATATCTTATTATGGGGCCCTCTCCACACATTTCATGACACAAGAAGTATGTTATCTTAAATTATTAATAAGAAAAATACCATGCTAGAGGTGTATCCTACATCTCCGAGAACTTTTAGCCATATTAAGTTCAACCATGCTTTCACACAATCTTGATACTTTCTTTTAATGGTTTTAATTACTTTTCTGCACACAACCAAAAACCTTTCAAACACTCTTTACTTGATATCAAAGGCAACTTACAAGTATCCTTTGGTAGATAGTGACGAGGGACATTAGGACCATTACCAATATCTCTCTATGGGTTCGATATCTTTACATCAAAACTAGCTACAATTGATCTGTGCACTTGCACTCATCAAGCTATTTTCTGGCGCCGTTGTCGGGGAGCTAAGCGCTTTTGGTGTTTTTTTATTAGTTGCTTATTTATTAATTGTTTTGCTAAAGTTTCTTACTAAGTTTCAGGTCATACTTCATGGGCGAGTACCAACATATAATTCAGATGGAAGTTGTAAGGAATTACGGTCTGCCCATGGATGCCTATTTAAAATACAATCACCCGAGAGGGTATGATATCAACCCCATGCTTTTAGATCTTTTGCATGCAATTTTTTTGTAGGAGAGGGTACGGAGGATCCGTATGAGCATGTAGGGTTATTTGAAGATATTTGTGGGACTTTCCAACTTAATATAAAAACCGAGGATGAGGTTAAATTTGTTCTTTTTTGTTCAAACCCTTATTAATGAAGCTTGTTCTTGGTACATTCAAAGTTCAGCAAAGATTACTAATTCCTGGGAGAGCTTAGCCTCTTTGTTCTTAGCTAATTTATTTCCCAGGACAAAAACTCTTGGAGCGAGATGTATGATCACAAATTTTAAAGGAAAGCCTGAAGAAAGCTTGCATGAAGGATACGCAAGGTTTCGAGGACTACTTGACCCCTGACCCCATCATAATTTCCCACCTTGGTTGGTGATACACACCTTCTACGCAGGTTTGAATGATGATAATAGAATTGAACTCGACTCCCTTACCAATGGGTCATTCACCGAATTTAGTATTGAAAGAGCATGGAATTTATTAGACACGGTGAATAGAATAGAGAAACCTTATTGCGAGGCTGAGTTTAGTAAAGAAAATCCTATAGAGTACAATTGCTTAAAAGTTTTCTAGCTTCAGGTAAGGTAGAAAAACTGCTCGCAAACTTTAATATTGACCATCGCATGATTGTTCAAATTATTCAAACTTACGCCGACTATCTGTAGATCCCAAAGGATTTGGAACGATATACACCACCTTTGGAGGAGAAACCCCCTAAGACTAGCCATAAGGATAAATATTCGCAATTGCAAAAGAAAATACTAGATGAGGAAGAAACAATATTAACCAAAGTGATGGAGAGTAAAAGTGAAAAGAATAAAAGGATAGAAAGGGTAACTAATGATCTGGAAACTATTAAATAGAACATTGGGATAGTAAAAGAACTTCTAGAACCTGAAATGTTCATAGATGAAGCAATCATGGTAAGTAAAGAATCCTTAGACATGATAGGAGGCAAGTTTGATGGTAAAAATAGAAGTCAACAGAAGATCCCTTTATGTCTAGGGGGGACTATGTATATAGGATTATGTGACTTAAGCTCTTCCATTAATATCATGCCTTACACAATCTATGAAGAGATGCGTGACCATCTTGATGAGTCCTACCTTGAGCAAGTAGAAGTTACGTTTATGCTTTCTAATCAAACTATCCATCCTACTTAAGGGATACTTCGCAATGTTTGTATTTCTGTGGGAGCTTTTGTGTACCTAGTTGATTTTCATATTATTAAAATACATTTGAATTCCTCCTGCCCAGTTATTTTTGATAGCCATTTTTACAACTCTATGAACATTGATATTGACAACAAGAAACATGCTCTGTCTTTGCAGGTTGGTGAATAGGTTATAGAAGTAAACTATAACCAATTCACAAAATTGCCTTATGAAAAAAAAGTTGAGATTAAAGAGGAGAAGACTATTGAAGAATTGGCAGCAAACTATAATTTTGCACCCCACAATATGAGCTAGAGAGAAGTTTGACAAGTCATGATTCGCTTCCAAACGACTCTGCAAAATAAGATTTGGATGAGATCCTCAACACTGCACCAGAGGTTGAAACTTGCCTCAGGAACAAATTTGATGAACATGAAAGAAAAGGGGATGAGGATCCGCCACCTCTCATCTTGAAGCCTATTCCTCGGAACCTAAGGTATGAATTCTTAGATAAGGAAGGTAAGTGCCCGATGATTTTGGATGATTTATGACCCACAAGTATAGGGGGTGTATCGTAATACTTTCGATAAATAGGAGAGTTGATCCCAACGAGGAGCAGAAGGTGCTAAACAATGGTATGGAGCAGTAAATCCCTGTGAATACTTAGCAAACGGATTTTTAGTGGTTTTCTGACAAGGCAACAAAACAAGGAGCAAGTAACAAAGGTAACGAACAAACGAAGCAAGTGGCCCAATCCTTTCTTAGCAAAGGACAAGCCGGTGGAAATACTTATAAGGACCAAACGTTCTCGAGGACACATGGGAATTCTGTCAAGTGCTTTCGCTTCAAATAGTTGAGTACCCTTCTCTGGTGTTGTAAGTGTTGTGTGGGTGAACCTGTGCTAATGTACCGACTGTATTTGGACTAATACATACTTGTAATTAAACCCCCTGCAAACATCTGTAACTACAGAAAAGTAATTAAGATATAAATCTAACCACAGCCTTAAACTCTGAGATCCTACGCTCCCTTGTGCAAAGGTGTCCTAACAGGGGTTCAGGTTTCTGTCACTCTGGCAACCCCACAATTAGTAGCCAAATACACAATGCATCCCCCTAGGCCCATAAATGGTGAAGTGTCATGTAGTCGACGTTCACATGACACCACTAGAAGAATAGCACCACAACTTAAATACTAAACCATTGAATAATAACTCATCACAGATTCACTACTAACAACATGACTTCTCCCATGTCCTTAAGAACCAAACGAACTACTCACAAGACATCATATGGATCAAGATCAAAGATGATATGGTAATGGATAACAATCTGAACATAAACAATAATCCAATGGTTCCACTCACAAGCATCAACTACAATAGTAATCAACACCGGGAAAGTTTCCCCTAATGAACTAAGAAATATCCAACACAATTGTTACAATGGGACGTAGTGGTGGTGATGGTTCTGGTGGAGATGATGGTGTGGATGATGATGATGATGATGATCCCGATGAAGCCTAGCTTGATGACGGTGTTGATGACGACGGTCTTCCCTCCCCGGGAAGGAATCCCCCCTGCAGAAATCTGTCTGTCGGAGAGATCTTTCTTCCTCGGTGTTTTTCGCCCCCAAAGGCGGCGGAAATCTATCTGTGGTCGCTCCCCGAGGCTTAGGGTTCCGTAGGGAAGATATAGGCGAAGGGGCGGAGTCGAAGGCTGGTCATGTGGGCCCATGCCTAGGGGGTGTGGGCCCCCTGAGGCCCTTCTTCGTCCCTCCTTTTGGCTCCCTCATTCTTCTAGAGAGATAATATGTTTCCATATTTTTCTGGTATTTTTCTGATCTTTGCGAAATTGCACCGAAACACCTTCTTTTCCATCAGAATCCAGACTCCAGTAGTCCATCCTCCAAGAATCATCCAACATGCATAAACATATGAAAAAGCCACAAGTAATACCTCATAATAAGACAAATATCAATGAATAGAGGTAAATTACGATATAGAAAGGTGATGCAAATTGGGCGTATCAATCATAAGCCCTCCTCTGAGGAAAACACAAAATTATTAGAGGTACTTGTCAAACAGCATGAAGTTTTTGGATACACCCTTAATGACATAAAAGGTATAGACCCTTCTATAATAACTCACAAGATATCCATGATTGAAGATGCTAAACCATTCGTTCATAACCAAAAAAGATTGAATCCTAAAATGAAGGAGGTAGTAGGAAAGAAAGTTATATGTATATTGGACAGCAGTATTATCTATCCAATATCGGATAGTAAGTGGGTGAGTCCAACTCACTTCATACTTAGGGAAGAATGTATAACCATTATTAATAATGATAAGGATGAATTAATCCCGAATAGAACAATAGAAGGTTATAGGATGTGTACTGACTTCAGGAAGTTGAACAAAGAAACCATAAAAATTCACAAGCAACAGTCTCTCATTAATGATATTATGGAAAGGATGTCCGCTAACTCTTACTTCTATTTTCTTGATGGATATTCCCAAATAGCTATTCAGCCTGAAGATCAAGAAAAAACCACTTTCACATGCCCCTATGGAACCTATGCTTATCGATTAATGCCTTTCGGTTTGTGTAATGCATCTGCTACTTTTCAAGAGTGTTCTGAAAATATTCGACAGTTTTGCAGAAAGTTCCATGGAATTCCTTATGGAAATTTTTGTTGTTTATGGGACTACTTTTGAACAATGTCTCTATAATCTTAATAGAGTTTTGCAGCGATGCAGACAAACCAAGAAGGTCCTCAATTGGGAGCGATGTCGCTTCATGGTAAGGGAAGGAATAATTTGTGGGCATAAGGTTTCTGGAAAAAATATTGACATTGATAAATCAAATTGGATCACCTTAGTAAAACTACCAATTCCTCAAGACATAAAGGGGGTAAAGAATTTCCTTGGGCATGCTGGCTTTTATAGATGCTTTATTAAAGATTTCACTAAATTAGCTGCTCATTTAACTTGTCTATTAGATAAATACACTCTTTTTGCCTTTGATAGGGATTGCAATGATTCCTTCGAACAATTAAAGAAAACACTAATTTCTGCACCAGTCATCCAACCACCAAATTGGGATGAACCGTTTGAAATTATTTGTGATGCTAGTGACTATGCTATTGGAGCTGTTTTAGGACAAAGAGATGGACTGAATCTAAACATTATCCAATATGCAAGTTGAGTTTCGAATGAGGATCAAAAGAACTATGCAACAACCAAGAAAGAATTTTTTGCTGTTGTTTTTGCCTGTGATAAATTTAGACACTACATTATCAACTCAAAAGTAATAGTTCATACTGATCACCAATCTTTAAGACACCTTCTAGCTAAGAAAGACGCTAAGCCCCGTCTGATCAAATGGGTCTTGCTCCTAGAATAATATGACCTGCAGATAGTAGATAGGAGAGGAAAGAATAATCCTGTTGCTGACCATCTATCATGAATGGAAGGAATTATGGAAGATCCCATCCCTATTACTGAATATTTGCCACGGGAATATCTTGTAGTTATAGAACCTCGCAATCCTTGGTTTGCAGATTGTGCTAATTTCCTTGTAGGTAAGTTTTTACCAAAAGGAATGGATTACAATCAAAGAAAGAAATTCTTTAATGATTTAAAACATTACTTTTGGGACGATCCTTACTTATATAGGCATGATTTAGATGGGATAATCAGGAAATGTGTACCCGAGCACGGGGTAAAGTCCATTCTTAAAGCTTGCCATGATAGTCCTTATGGAGTACATCACGCTGGTAATCGCACTATAGCTAAGGTCTTGCAGTTAGGTTTTTACTGGCCTACATTAGTTAAAGACTCCCATGAATATGTTAGGAATGGTGATGCTTGCCAATGTATGAGTAATTGATACGTTGGAAACGTATCTATAATTTTTGATGATCCATGCTTGTTTTGTATCTACTTTGATTTGCTTGTCTACACTTTGAGGTGCTTTTTACATGTTTTCGGGTACTAACCTATTAACAAGTTGCAACAGTGCCAGATGCCTATTTTCTGCTATTTTTGGTTTCAGAAAAGTTAGTAAATAAATATTCTCAGAATTGGACGGGACAAACGTCAAAGTCAAATACTTTCTGTGGGGAACAAGAAGATCAGAGGAGAGCCGGAGGGGCCAGCCAGAGGGGCCAGACCCACCCCAAGCACGGGGGCAGGTGGGCCCGTGCCTGGCTAGGGTTTGGTGGCCCTGGCCGCCTCCCGATCTCGCCCCTTCGCCTATAAGAAGCCCCCGATGCAGAAACCCTGAGTACCCGATCAGAAATCCATGAAACCGTCTATAGCCGCCGCCACCATTGTCCCTAGATCGGGGGGATCTGAAGTTCTTACCGGCACCCTACTAGAGGGGAGATCATCCCGGAGGTCTTCTCTCCGGTATGATGCATGAGTAGTTCCACCTTGGACTATGGGTCCATGTAGTAGCTAGATGGTTGTATCTCCTCCTTTGTGCTTTCATGTATAGATCTTGTGAGCTCCGTTCATGATCAAGATCTAATCTATTTGTAATCATGCGTGTTATGTTTGCAGGGATCCGATGGATATTGAGATTATTATGTTGGTTTGATTAATGGTTTTATCTTTATGATTCTATCATGTCTGTGCTGTTTGTGATCTTGCATGCTCTCCGTTGCTAGTGGTTATCTTGGCCAAGTAGTTTCTACTGACTCCAAGAGGGGGTATTTATGCTCGATAGTGGGTTCATGCCTCTAGTTTCCAAGGGAAGTGACATAAATCTCTTCGGTTGTAGATGTGTTGTTGCTACTAGGGAGAAAACAACGGTTGCTTGTTCATGCAACATGTGGACTGTTTACCTTACACACTTTGCTTAAAGTAGTTGTCTGTTGCTTGCAACTTAATACTAGAGGGGGAGGTGGACTTCTAGTCATAGATGCAGTTGGATGACGGTCTATGTATATTGTTGTATTGCTGTAATACCCCACCTTTATAAAGTTAAAGGTCCCTGTGATTTCAATGCTAGTCCCTGGATCAATTGCTAGCATCCACAGTTTAAGATGAAGTACACAGAAACAAAGGTCATTATTACATCGTCATTCCAGAGATAACATAGTCTTTTACAACTCCATAGCCACAGGCTATTACAGAAGTTTAACTTAACAATATAAATAAAATTCTTCATCTTCATGTGCCACAGGCAAGCATGTTGAGTGTAGACTCATAACCCTAATCCTCATCAGAGTAACCTGCAACATCACAAGTTATAGCCACAGTGGGTCAATACATTGGAATAGTATTGGCAAGTGATACCTTAGTAGAATAATAGTATCTAGCTTCTACATGAATTTGGCTAAGTGTAGCTTAGGCTTGCTTTGCTCAAAATAGGTTTTACCTATCAGTTGAAAACACTAGGTTTTTGTTTGGCAAAAACTCCCAAGGAACCACCAATAGACATTGGTGAACCTTCACCCTTGTTCAACCACAAGTTTTAACTTAGAAATTGGAACGAGGAGATTCTTGATAGCTTCCATGTCTTGATGCTCAAATTTTCCATTTTCGGGGACACGGCTAAGTACTTAGATTCTTCCTTCTGCAGAGGTAGTGCACTTTCCCCACAATACTTGACTTTCATCAAGACAGGACCTTTCAGAAGCCTTCCCTTAGACCAAAATGGACGCGTTCCAAACCTATCATCCCTATACCACCAACTGTTAATTTGGCTAAGTTATTGCAACCTATATGATCTAGGCAGAGCCCATAATGCCATGTGACTGCACTAGAAGCTTCTTAACATATGGCATCTCAAATCCCTTTGTTCCTGGGTGGCTTTCCACAAGTGTGATACACAAGGTAAACCATAGATATGGGCCTTGTGTAACCACTCAACATAACCCAATCATCCATTCCACCTAGGTGATTCATTCACTTAGTTGTTTTATTAAGCAAAACACAAGTCAATGACTCAACAATATTTTTCCATAGCATATGTATATAATCCACCCTTGGTTACTAAAAGCTAAGCTAAGCATGGCAATATAAAGTACCATAACTTAGAGAAAATACTAACAATTCTACAACTACTAGGATTTCCAAGCATAGCATATAGATACTTAGCAAAATTACCATGCAAGCCCTATACAAAATATCACTAATGCATAGTCAAAATATTGGGACAAAAATATGAAGCACCACTTGCCTTTGTAGTTGGGGGAGTAACAACAATCCTCACAGTCACAATCACCACTAGCACCAAAATCTACACATAAAATGATAGCACCAAATTCACATTTCAATAATCAAACAAAAATATATGAATGCATGCAAATGCCATGTGATGATTTTTCTTAACCAAACAAGACAAGCAAAACAGTACTGAACACTAAACGAAACAATTATACAACAAATACACTTAATTTTGCCTTTACAACATTTTCCAAATAATTTTTATACACAAAATATGCCTACAAATGTCTCTGCATAAAATTCTATTTTAACTGAAACAAAATACAAAACTAATCCCATAGATGTGTAGGATTTGTTTTTGTGATTTCCAATGGTATATTATTTGTATTTTTTGAATAAACAGAACAAAAGTTATTGAATTTACAAGTTTGAATAACTAATAGATTCAAATCTAAACTAATAGATTCAAATCTAAATTTAAAACAGAAAAGCCTGACATGCGGCGCAATCTGATTGGCCTGCATCGTTCGCAGAGATCACGCTCGCGTCGTTGATCTAATCAGATCCAATGCACCAGATCTAAAGAAAACATTTCGATCTAAATCTAATCTATACCCTACGATCTAGATCTAACGGTGCTGGCTCGCTCGACCAAAGTATGGCGGCGCTGATGGCGGCGACGCGGCGACGCATCGCCAAGACGGCGATTTGAGAGGGCACTATCGAAAACCATCTTCCGCTCGATCATCGAAGCCAGCAGTCTCGTTCACGAACCGTGACTAGTGCTAGCACTAGTCCCGGTCCGTGAGGCCCCCAACGGCTAGAAATGGACATACTCATTAGTCCCAGGCCGGACCAGATTATTAGTCCCGGCCCGTAATACGGCCTGGGACTAATAACCTGGAGCGGGGCAACAGCTCTTTTTGTGGACTATTAGCCCCGGGTCGTATCATAGCCCGGGACTAATTGTCCATTACTATATATACAGCTCCCTGGCCAGCTGCCCTAAAGCATATGGTGGCCATTTTTCTCAAAGAAAGCAAGAGAGTTCATGCCATTTTTTTCTCAAGATTTGTCAAGATTTAGTTTGCAACACCTAAATCCAAAGCTTTAAAAGGTTAGAACTTCATTCTTTCATCTCTTTTTGCTACTTTAGCTCTATATAATGCTCTAGAAGTATAGAGATATGGATCAAATGCATGCATGCTCTAGAAGTAGCTAGAAGGATTTTGATATATATGTGTAACAAATTTTGATTAGGCACATAGTTACTGAAAATTGAAATGTGTAATTTTAGAGTTTCAGAGCTTAGAATGGAATGAGGTTTTCACTGATGGAACAATAATAAAAAACTCCACATTTATCATGTTGATTGTTTTCTCCAATTCACAAATTGGTGCATGTAAATTTTTCAAAATTCAAAATTAGTGCTCTAGAAGCTCTCAATATAACTTGTAATAATTTTATCATGTTGTGTAATGGTTTTTGATATACTTTTACTATAATGCAGATGGTCCGGGAATGGATGTACGGTATTGACCGACGCTCTGGCGAGTTCATTAATGGCGTGCAGGAATTCATCCGTGTTGCTGATGCAAACAAGCTCAATGGTTTTGTATTCTGTCCATGTAATGGATGTAGGAATCAGAAGGATTACTCTGACTCAAAAACCCTTCACAGCCACCTGTTGAAGTCCGGATTCATGCCCAGTTATAATTGTTGGACCAAGCACGGAGAGAGAGGGGTTATAATGGAAGACAATGAATAAGATGAGGAGGGTGACAACTATCATGGTTTCCCTGAGTACGGAGATACTTCCATGGGGGATGCTGAAGGGGAGGATGAAGAAGAGACACATGATGAACCCGTTGATGATCTTGGTCGGACCATTGTCGATGCACGAAGAGATTGTGAAACTGAAAAGGATAGGGAGAAGTTCAATCACATGCTAGAGGATCACAAAAAGTTGTTGTACCCAAATTGCAAAAATGGTCTGAAAAAGCTGGGCAGCACACTAGAATTGCTGCGATGGAAGGCTGAGTGTGCTATACCTGACTCCTCATTTGAAAAGTTGCTAAAAATGATGAAGAATATGCTTCCAAAAGATAATGTATTGCCCGCCAGTACATACGGGCAAAAAGGTTGTCTCGCCTCTAGGTTTAGAGGTTCAAGATACATGCATGCCCTATCGATCGCATCCTCTACCGCTGTGAGGAGTATGAGAATTTAGATGCATGCCCGTATGCACTTCACTTCGTATAAGATTAGACGAGATGACCTGGTGACGTTGAGGGCGAGCCCCCGAAGAGGGTTCCTCAAGGTGATGTGGTATGCTCCTATAATACCACGGTTGAAACGCTTATTCAGAAACAAAGAGCACGCCAAGTTGTTGCGATGGCATAAAGAGGAATGTAAGTCAGACGAGATGTTGAGACACCCCGCTGATGGGTCGCAATGGAGAAAAATCGATAGAAAGTACCCGGACTTTGCAGATGATGCAAGGAGTTTAAGGTTTGGTCTAAGTACAGATGGCATGAATCCCTTTGGGAGCAGAGAGCTCAACACAAAGACTGCCCGTGACTCTATGCATCTATAACCTTCCTCCTTGGTTGTGCATGAAGCGGAAGTTCATTATGATGCCGTTGTTGATCCAAGGTCCAAGCAACCCGCAACGACATTGATGTGTACTTAAGGCCATTAGTGGAAGAACTTTTACAGTTGTGGCACGAACCCGGATACGCGTGTGGGATGAGCACAAGGTGAAGAATTTAACCTCCGAGCATTGCTGTAATAATCAATGATTGGCCTGCTCTTAGTAACCTTTCAGATACCAAAACAAGGGATACAATGCATGCACACACTGCTTAGATGAGACCGCAAGTATATATTTGGAACATTGTAAGAAGAATGTATACAATGAGCATCGCCGATTTCTTTTGGCCAAGCATCCGTTAAGAAAGAAAGGCAAGCATTTCAACGGTCCGCATGTCACCGCACGGCCTAAGGAGCATATCGGGTGCTGATATATTTGATATGGTCAAAGATTTGGATCAACTGGTAACCTTTGGAAAGGGTCCTGGAGGAAAATCTGTTCCGAAAGACGCTGAAGGACACACACCCATGTGGAAGCAGAAATCTATATTTTAGGAGCTACCATATTGGAAATTCTTAGAGGTCCGCTCTGCAATCGATGTGATGCATGTGACGAAGAATCTTTGCGTGAACCTGCTAGGCTTCTTGGGCGTATGGGAAGACAAAAGATACACGAAGCACGAAGGACCATCAACATATGAAAGATCCGTATGGCTCGCATCCGTAATGGTTTCAAGGTCATGCCAGCTATGCTCTTACCAAACAAGAGAAGGAAATATTTTTTGAATGCCTAAGCAGTATTAAGGTCCCGTTTGGCTTCTCGTCGAATATAAAGGGGATAATAAATAGGGCAGAAAAAAAGTTCCAAAACCTAAAGTGTCATGACTGCCACGTGATTATGACGCAAATGCTTCCGATTGCATTGAGGGGGCTTCTACCAGATAATGTTCGAGTACCCATTGTGAAGCTATGTGCATTTCTCAATGCAATCTCTCAGAAGATAATCAATCCTGAAGATCTACCACGGTTACATAATGATGTGGTCCAATGTCTTTTCAGTTTTGAGTTGGTGTTCCCACCATCCTTCTTCAATATTATGACGCACCTGCTGGTTCACCTAGTCGAAGAGATTTCCATTCTCGGTCCTGTATTTCTACACAATATGTTTCCCTTTGAGAGGTTCATGGGAATGTTAAAGAAATATGTTCGTAACCGTTCTAGGCCAGAAGGAAGCATCTCCAAGGGCTATGGAACAGAGGAGGTCATTGAATTTTGTGTTGACTTTGTTCCTGACCTTAAGCCGATTGGTCTTCCTGAATCGCGGTATGAGGGGAGACTGAGTGGAAAGGGTACTCTAGGAAGGAAATCAATAATATGTAGAGACGGACATTCTTACACCGAAGCACATTACACCGTTCTACAGAATTCTATCTTGGCAGCCCCATATATCGAGGAACACAAGAAAATCTTACCCTCCAACAACCCTGGAAAGTATGACTCTTGGATTAGAGATGAACACATGAAGAGTTTCGGCGGTTGATTGCAACATCTCATCAAAAACAACACTCTTGGAGATCAGCTATACTTGTTGTCTAGGTCACCATCTTCGACTATATCGACTTTCCAAGGGTACGAGATAAATGGGTATACATTTTACACGATAGCCCAAGATAAAAAGAGCACCAACCAAAACAGTGGTGTCCGCTTTGATGCAACAGACAACAAGGGGTCAAAGACCACAATATTATGGTTACATGGAGGAGATATGGGAACTTGACTATGGACCTACTTTTAAGGTCCCCTTATTTCGGTGCAAATGGGTCAAGCTGACGGGAGGAGGGGTTGAGGTAGACAAGAAATACGGAATGACATCGTTGGATCTCAACAATCTTGAGTACTTAGACGAACCATTCGTCCTAGCCAATGATATGGCCCAGGTTTTCTATGTGAAGGACATGTCTACCAAACCTAAAAAACGAAAAAATAAGAAAAATAATACATCAGACGATGAGCCAAAGCGCCACATAGTTCTTTCAGGAAAAAGAAACATCGTGGGAGTGGAGGACAAGACAGACATGTCAGAAGATTGTGATAAGTTCCATGAAATTCTGCCCTTCGCGGTGAAGGATGACCCAACCATCATGTTAATGAATGAAGATGCTCCATGGATACGACGGGATCAGAAAGGAACACACGCGAAGAAATGATATGTAATAATTGTAACATTTTATGAGTGAAGATGTTCCATGCATGTGTCCATTTTTATAGTGTTGTCTGCAAACAATCTTGAGTGTGTTAGTCCCATTTTGTGGCTGGACCGGGACTAAAGGAGGGCATTTAGTACCGATTCATACTTACCATTAAGATCTGATCTCCAAACGCGTGATGTCACATATTAGGAGTGTTTTATGACCAGTTTCCGGAGATGCCGGAGGACTGGGCTCGCGGATCTCCCCGAACCGGCCGTAGTGGTGTCCTCGCCTCGAAAACCATCTTGCATCTTGTAACTTCTCTAACTAGATCAATACGCTGGAGATAACTAATTTCACATATTAGGAGTGTTTCTATGACCAGCTTTCGGAGATGCCGAGGATCGGGCTCCGCCGCATCTCCCTGAAACTGGCCGTAGTGGTGTCCCTGCTCTCTAAAACCATCTTGGAGATGCCTCAAACTGGCTGGAGGACTGGACTCACAAGGATGCCTATTTATAGTACAAACAGCTCGTCATAATGCCGACACTCACGACATAATGTCGACACTCACCCCTATTATTAGTGCTGACTCATCTTTAGTCCCGGTTGGTGTCTCCAACCAGGACTAAAGGTTCATCTTTAGTCTCGGTTAGTGACAC
The DNA here is from genome assembly GCA_023614405.1 of Avena insularis. NCBI lineage: Eukaryota > Viridiplantae > Streptophyta > Magnoliopsida > Poales > Poaceae > Avena > Avena insularis. Next base: position 95,109,656 of record CM042695.1, read on the forward strand.
CATCCTGGACAAGGTACAAGCCGCACGACATAATGTCGACACTCACCCCTATTATTAGTGTTGCCTGGCCCAGTCAAGAATCCTTCAACATGTTGGTTTCTCCAACCGACTAAAGATGAACCTCTCTTTATATAGGCATTTCCCTCTATTTATTAGGTAACACTCAAGACATTTATTAATATTAAAAACCGGGACAAACCGGGACTAGCTAACACTTAGGACTAAAGCCGCCCCCTTTAGTCATGATCATGCCTAGTCCTATAGTACGCAGCTTCAGGGTCTTCATCGTCATCGTCACCTGCCACTCTGGGGATCCTCAGCCCATCCATGCCATATACCAGGGGCCATTCCACCGGATTCACAAGGGGAGAGCGGTCTCCTGAAGACGATGCCGCTACCACCGGACGGTGTGGGCCTGTATGGTGGACCTGTGGCACCATAGGCGAGGATGGTCTCCCCGGAGATGTAGAGCATCATCCGATGATAGTACGGTTTGCCCACCATAGACGATTTAATCGACTTCGCTAGGTTCACCGCATGGCCATCACCCTCGCACTGGTGAGCTCCCTTTCCGCCTATTAGCGAAGAAGGCATTCCTGTATCGAGTTGTCGATCCCACCGGGATCCATCCGCACGCTCCTGCTGTGAGCTCGTGGTAGAAGTGGTTTGTGATGGCCACTGCATGCGAACCTTGAGGGATGGAGGGACAGAACACCTCTAGCGCCAAGATCCAAATGGCGGGCGGTAGCCCGGCGGACAAGGGTCGTTGAGGCGCACACTTGGTCTCCTCGAGGGTCAGAATGGCCCAGTAGGCGTTGTCCATTGTTCTAAGAGAGGAAGGTGTGGATGTGTGGATAGCCATGGCACGATCACCCTAAATATAGAGGGAAAGGGCGGGAAAACTTGGCATGAATCTTTGGGAAATGGCGGGAAATATCTTTAGTCCTGGTTAGTGACTACATCCGGGACTAAAAGCTCTCGTAGAAAGGAAAGGAAGGAAAACTTAAGGAAGAGGTGGAAATGGCAGAAAATATCTTTAGTCCCGGTTTGTGACTACATCCGGGACTAAATGGATATTATATTAAGATTCATTATATTTTTCTGATAATAATAGACATATTATTTGTGTTATTTGGATTATTACAATAAAAGATATGATTTTCCAAAGTTTTTATATTTGATTTGAATTAAAAAAGAAAATTTACAAATGAAATAATTTATAAATGATGCAAATAGATAAATGGATATTATATTAAAATTCTTTATATTTTTCTGATAATAATAGACATATTATTTGTTTTATTTGGATTATTACAATAAAAGATATGATTTTTCAAAGTTTTTATATTAGTTTTGAATTAAAAAAGAAAATTTACAAATGAAATAATTTATAAATGATGCAAATAGATAAATGGATATTATATTAAAATTCTTTATATTTTTCTGATAATAATAGACATATTATTTGTTTTATTTGGATTATTACAATAAAAGATATGATTTTTCAAAGTTTTTATATTAGTTTTGAATTAAAAAAGAAAATTTACAAATGAAATAATTTATAAATGATGCAAACAGATAAATGGATATTATATTAAAATTCTTTATATTTTTTTGATAATAATAGACATATTATTTGTTTTATTTGGATTATTACAATAAAAGATATGATTTTTCAAAGTTTTTATATTAGTTTTGAATTAAAAAAGAAAATTTACAAATGAAATAATTTATAAATGATGCAAACAGATAAATGGATATTATATTAAAATTCTTTATATTTTTCTGATAATAATAGACATATTATTTGGATTATTACAATAAAACATATGATTTTTCAAAAAATTTATATTAGTTTTGAATTAAAAAAGAAAATTTACAAATGAAATAATTTATAAATGATGCAAACAGATAAATGGATATTATATTAAAATTCTTTATATTTTTCTGATAATAATAGACATATTATTTGTTTTATTTGGATTATTACAATAAAAGATATGATTTTTCAAAGTTTTAATATTAGTTTTGAATTAAAAAAGAAAATTTACAAATGAAATAATTCATAAATGATGCAAATAGATAAATGGATATTATATTAAAATTCTTTATATTTTTCTGATAATAATAGACATATTATTTGTTTTATTTGGATTATTACAATAAAAGATATGATTTTTCAAAGTTTTTATATTAGTTTTGAATTAAAAAAGAAAATTTACAAATGAAATAATTTATAAATGATGCAAACAGATAAATGGATATTATATTAAGATTCTTTATATTTTTCTGATAATAATAGACATATTATTTGTTTTATTTGGATTATTACAATAAAAGATATGATTTTTCAAAGTTTTTATATTAGTTTTGAATTAAAAAGAAAATTTACAAATGAAATAATTTATAAATGATGCAAACAGATAAATGGATATTATATTAAAATTCTTTATATTTTTCTGATAATAATAGACATATTATTTGTTTTATTTGGATTATTACAGTAAAAGATATGATTTTTCAAAAAATTTATATTAGTTTTGAATTAAAAAAGAAAATTTACAAATGAAATAATTTATAAATGATGCAAACAGATAAATGGATATTATATTAAAATTCTTTATATTTTTCTGATAATAATAGACATATTATTTGTTTTATTTGGATTATTACAATAAAACATATGATTTTTCAAAGTTTTTATATTAGTTTTGAATTAAAAAAGAAAATTTACAAAAAAACAAACAGTCGCGGGTCGTGGCTGGACCCGGGACTAAAGGGTGAGTGCGCGAAACGGTTGTTTAAAAAGACCTTTAGTCCCGGCCGTGGCTTAGCTCATGATTAAAGGGGGTCTTTAGTCATGGTTAAGCCACCGGACTAAAGACCCTTTTAGTCGCTGGCTTATCCCGGACTAAAGGGTGGGTGTATAATAACTTGCGCCACCCCGCCTCCCCACCCAGCACTTGGCGAACTCGACGAGGAGACGCGCGCAGACGACGGCGAGAGCTCGATCGACGCAGGGGAGGTGCTGTCGGATTCCACCGCGCCGCCGCCCTCGTCTCCGGCCACCACCCCGCCATGCCGCCACGCTGCACTACGAGCCTCACCAAGGAAGAAGCCTCACGCCTTCTGGGCCGAGCTCCCGGCGGTCCGCCTTTCCTGCCTCCGGCACGCTGTCAGCCGATTCGGCCACACCTCGACCTCCTCGACCTCCTCCTGCTGACCTCGTGCACCTCCTCGCCTTCCTTCCTCTTCCTAGTTCGGCCAACAACTGCTCGTGAAAATAATCAACCCCCGTCCCTCTTGCTTATGTGGCATGCCGAGGTGGCCAAGACTTACCCGGTCACTATAGTGGCTAGGCTTAGTAGCGGTACAAAAATTTTAACCCCCTCTGCTGATGTCATAATGATGAAATAACCCTTTTTAGTAATTCTAGAATTTGATTAAATATTCTAAATTCAATAACTTTTAATTTATATGTCAGAAAAATACAAATAATATATCAAAATGTTCAGAAAATTGAAACCTAGATATCTATATAATCATGCATTATTAATCAACTTTCATGACAGCAAGTTTAATTAGAAGAACAAATGCACCCCTCTCATATGTTCCGGAGTTTTCCCGAGTTAGGGTTTTCACTCCTCGGAACCCCGATTAATTTGCCGAGCATGTTTTAGGGTTTCAATTCAATGCAATTCAACTTGTCATATCGTCATACCTGCTTGTTTCCCCTTTATTTTTTTCTGGTGTTTGGTGCTTCTCGGTAGAATACGATATCGAGATCGAGATCGAAGCCCTTTAGGATTAGGGTTATTTTGTTGTTTAAGTTATTATAATTAGGATTATATTGTTTTAGTTATTAGGATTATTGTTTTTTCTAACCTTTTCAACTCTCTTTTTGTTATAGATAATTAAGTCATGGATCCATCCGAAGATCCTGGTCGCATCGGTGAAGGTTTTCTTCAGGGCATGATAAGAGGTGAAATTCCTCTTATTACGGGCACGGCCGAAGATATTTTGCTCGAGGAAGATATATCCTCATATCTGAATCCATCCGGTGATGGACTAGAGGAAAACCAAGGGGAAGACCAGATGGACGAAGGGCAAACAAATAACAACAATAATGATGGCCCCTCGACAGGATCCGGCGAGGTACATATATATATATAAAGTCTCGTGTTACCTCTATTCATTAACTGATCTAGATATATATTAATCACTCTCTCTTCTTCTTTTAGCCCACCTGATCGAAGCAATCGACAGCTCGAACAAAACGAGGGCCGAACAAAAAGTTGGATGGTAATCAGAGGTTCACCATCGAAGAAATAGATGATGATGGTGAACCGATTGCTCCAGAGAAGCACCGGAGGATGTTTATAAATCAATGCGGGGTGCTTGTTAGGGACAACCTGCCGATCACCATCCAAGAATGGAATAAGTCAAAGAAACCCGGTGAAGAATCCAACAAATGTCACCGATGATGCCAAAGATGACCTTTGGCGAAGCTCATAGCGCATTTCATACTACCTCCGAGTATGAGGAATTTGAGGTAGATGGTATTACCCCAAGGCCGGTGGGCTTGAAAATAGAGCGAAAGTCAAGGAGTGGCACTAAGCAAGATGGCTGAACTGCATCGAACCACAAGAAAATTTATACGAAATATGTCGCGAAAAAGAAAACTCCAGACTTCAAAGGAGTAAACGAAGTTGAGAGAACAAAGGGTCTGATTTTGTACAAAGACAAGCAATCTGATAAAGCAAAGGCAAAGTCGGCAAAGAACGCTAAATGCTGCCAACAAGAAATACCATCATAAATGGGGACAGGTGGCTACAAGAGTGCCATCCCTAAGTGGGAAACTATGGAGAAGGATATGAGGGCTAGAGGCGTCACTCCTGGTACAGATGGATGGCCCAAGAGGTCAAAGCACTGGTGGTACGGGCATGGGGGATCTTTGGACCCAGAAACAGGGAAGACATTATTTCATGATAAAATTCTAAAACCCTCCAAAGACCTTATTCAAGCAATGAACGATGCTCAATTGGGATTGTTCCGTCCCGAGAGAGAGAACGACGAGCTGACACGCTCTAGGGAATCCGAAAAGGAGGACGAACACGAGGCAAAGGCGCCGGTGTCTCGTGGAAGAAAGGGTTTCTCTATACGATGCCGCCATGTAAGCCGGAGAAAGAAGGACCGGGAGGCAAACCGGATCTCTAGGGTAGAGCAGGACCTAGCTGATCTGAAGAACCTCATGCATGAAATTAGCCAAAGGCCGCCGTCGTCAACTCACGCGCGGTCTGATGATCCAGCGTTGGATCTTAGCCAACGGAGAAGCAGCGTGGCTTCCACGGAGGTCTGTGCTGATGATCAAGCACTGCTGGATGATGCAGCGGCTCCTCACTACCCCGTGGATGATGTCAGAGAGATGGCACAATGTGAGCTACATCAGCCAATGAACAACCTGTCCTTCAAGGTGGCGATCGGCACTGCTTTACCTTGTCTACCTAGAGCACTCCATTCACTTCCGATTCCACCAGGCTATGCTCGTGTCACGGTGGATGACATAGTGGAGGATTTTATGACCTAGAGATTGAAATCGCCACGCTCAAGGCCTTATTAAACTAGGAGATGTCAAGCGCAACATCATTCTATGGAATAAGAAGTACATCAAGTTTCCAGGCTCGCGCCAAGGCCACCGACTCCAAGGAATCCAAATCCACCCCAAGATCGAATATCGCTAACCTCCAAGTCCACCCCAACCCGATTATCGCCAACCTCCAAGTCCACCCCAACCCGATTATCGCCAACCTCCAAGTCCACCGCTCACCGACGATCGCCAGCAGGAGTACATCAACTCGATCTCCGCCTCCGCCTCCATGCAATACTACTACCTCGTCGAAGAAACGGAAGTTCGACGGTCCCCCGCGCCCCACATCGAAGAAAGGTCAAACACCGAAGATAGTCAATATCCCGCCGGCTCTTCCAAAGAGACCTTATGACAAGACCGACGAGGAAACTAACGCGGATGTGGCTGCCCAAGTTAAGGCGCATTTTGCACCCAAAAAGCCTGAGCCAAAGCCGGTATATGACGAGAAAACAAAAAATTGGGCTAAGTCCTTTCTTGAGCAACCATCCCGGATATCGATGAATCTAGAATCAGACTATGACCGGGAGATTATTAAGCAAGCATAGAAGAAAAAAATCACAAGTGCAAAAAGCGGGAAGCAAGTTGCCCAGCTCGGAGCACAGAAGAATCAATCGGTTGCCCCGCTCAAAGTCATTTCAGACCTCGACAAGGCCTTCAGAGCTGAAATGGATATGGACATGCAAATAATGGACCCTAGAGCCCGTAATAATGCTGCACTTATGGGAATCACTGTATCGGAGGCCAAAGCAGTTGCTAACGAAGCAAATATGTCTCTTGGTCAATATTTAGGCTATGAAGATACGCCAGTGGGTCAGATAGTACGACAGTATGTCCAAGGGCATCCTCTAGTCAGTAATGAGGAGCTCGCGCGTCTATCCACACATATGCGAAATCTGCATGAATGGTACATGTCGCAAGCAGAAAAAAGCATCATAAAGATTGGTTTCTGGTGGACGTTAGAAAGGAGCATCACTTAAAACCATACTCGATACAGGTTCAAATGACCGAACTATTTCAGTTATACAACCAGCGCGCCCTCGACAAATCTATCATTGGTTGCTACTGTCTGTAAGTTATTTATTTATATAATTAAGTTTGTAGCTTTAGCTCGTTCATTGCATTTAATATATTATCCTAACTATATATCCTTTTGTATGATGATATTATATTCCGCAGAATGAAGATGCTTGAATGCAAAAGAGCTAGAAGATACAACGTTGGGTTCATTGACCCATATATCATTAATGAATATACGTTAAAGAATCACCCCAAAGACGTGGAGGAAGACCTGTCCAGGTTCTTAACCGAGCATAATTTTGTTAAGGAAATACTATTTCCTTAAAACTTCAAGTGAGTGTTTATATCTTGTACACATTTTATTTTTGCTTACTGGATGAGCTATGCATGTATGCTTATGTAAATGTCCGCAGATTCCACTGGATCTTGCTAAACATTCAAGTTGACAACTCCCTAGTTGAAGTCCATGACTCATTAAGTTGGGACCAAGAGAAGTGGAGCGACATGAAAGCAATGCTCCATAAGTAATTTCAATAATTATCGCATTATATCGTCCTCTTTCATTCATTTCCTGATATCAAGTAACTAATAACTCCTTTGTTCATTTTCTTTGCCGAGCAGGTGTTGGACATGGTTCAGACAGAAAATACCAGGTCCATTTAAAGAGGAGCTAACTTATAAAATGGCGAAGAGTTTATAGCAGCCACCGGGAACTCATTTATGTGGATACTACGTCTGCGAGTACATCCGAGAGTTGACCAGTGAGCGGAAAGTTGACTCACATTATATTTATGATTTGCGGGAGAAACTAGAGCCGCACCAGCATAAGAGCAATTCAAGAGGAGTCAAGGGATTTATGATGAAGGAAGTCCTTGATGTACATGGAGAGCATTATGCGGATGACGTGGAACTCGATTTGCCTTAGTCATCTCCATGTAGCTCATATGATATAGATATTCATCAATGACCATGTAATTTCAAAACATTTCTTCCTTTTGATATGATTGATTACATGTATGCTTGCAAGGGATCGATCTTATATAAATGCATCGACGTGTAGTGTGTATGTAGTAGCGTATAATATGTCTACTGAAATATATGTTTGTTATAGTGAAACATAAAACGAAAAAAGAACAAAATGGCAAAAAAAAGCAAATACACAATCTTTGCCGTGGCAGAGAAATGTGGTGTTTCTTCCGCGCCATAGAAACCTTTAGTCCCGGTGGTGTTATAGCCCGACTAGAGGGTTTCACTTCGCTTGAAACAGCCACGTGGTTGTTATCGTCATGTGTTATAGCCGGGACTAGAGGGTCTCTAGTCCGTTGCAGCCCCGCCCAAAACCGGGACTAGAGCCCGTTGCGGCCCGGGACTAGAGGACCTTTTTCCACCAGTGGGGGGTTGGGGCTGGGGCTGGCAGAGGTTCTTACCAGACTCGTGAGGTCACACTGATGCTCAACATAGTCGTGGTTGGGACGGGGGCGTGCTGTGTTGGCCGGAGGAGCTCATCGAAGTTGTAGACGACGTCGGGTTCTTGCAGACGATGATGTTACTGACTATATGGACCGTCCTAACACAAACCAATGGCTTCAGTGTGTGCACAACGATCTGGCTATCATGATAGGGTCAGGGAGAGGGCAAGGGGTGGTCGGGTTTTACCTAAATCGCTCGTCGGAGTTGAGCGGCGGCTCTGTCGCTTGCAGAGGTGGTCGGGGATGGCGACCTGGGTCATGCGCGGGCAAACCACAGACATTAGCAGAAGAACAGAGACATGGCAAGCTCGGGTGGTCAGAAGGCGAGGGCGCCAAACTCACTCGAATCAGCCGAGCTTCTCGGTGCTACGCAGGCAAGCAAAATTGTGAGCTGGCGGCGCTCGGGTGGCTGTGTTGGGGGAAATGGCCACGAGGGGGAGGGGATTAAGTAGCCAGAGCAGGGGCGAGGATTGTGCATGAAATCAACGGCATTTAATCGAATAAAGTCATGGCAGTGAAGGAGGAGGAAGAAACAACGAGGCCAGGTCGTGGGCGGGGTTTAGGGACGACGATGACGGGGCAGGTGGGTCCGAGGCATCAGCGGGGGAGGGGTGTGCGCGTGTGTGAGAAACAGAGGGAGAGGGAAAAACCCGGTTGGGCTAGTTCTGTTACTGGGCCAAATAGGTGGTGCCGGCCCTTTTCATTTTCTCTTGTCCTTTTCTTTTTCTAATTGATTTTTCAGGAATCCTTTTCAAATGCTTTTCAAATGAGTTTGAATTCAAACTCTCTCTGGATTTTTGTAAATTGAACCATGCACATATTTGAGTAAAAAACCTTGCTGTTCACTCTAAAACAGATTGGTCCATTGGAATTTAAAAATAAAACCATGCCTCATTTATTTATTTATAATAGGCATATGAATGGTTTTGGAGTTAGATTTTTGTTTTGAATTTTTTTGAACAAGCTTTGGAATCATCAATCAAGCCTATATTCAACCCTTTTCTGGTTGATACAAGGTATTCTCATATTAGAGAGTAGAAATATAGCCATTGTCTTGCTTACATGGAATAATAGGCAAAACAAATGGTTTCTGATTTGAAACTTTGTTTGAAAATGAACCAAATGTATGAGGATGCATGAATGATATGCAAACTTTATAAATCATGATTTTTGGGATGTTACAAATCTAACTCCCTTAAGGTGAATCTCGCCCTCGAGATTCGGATTGGCTAGCAAATAGGTGAGGGTGGTCTTTCCGAAGATCATCTTCTCCTTCCCATGTTGCTTCTTCCTCGGAATGATGGTTCCACTAAACCTTGCAGAATTTGATAGTGTTTGTCCGAGTAACTCTTTCTGCAGTCTCGAGAATCTTGATAGGTTTTTCCTCATAAGTGAGATCACTTTCCAATTGGACCTCTTCCAAAGGTATAGTATCCTTCAAAGAAGTCTCTTCCATCTCCGGATGGCATTTCTTTAACTGACTCACATGAAACACATTGTGAACGGCTGGCAATGATTCAGGCAATTCAATCTCATATGCTACTTCTCCTTTACAGCTTAGAATCTTGAATGGTCCAACATATCTTGGGGCCAATTTTCCTTCGACTCCAAATCTCTTCACTCCACGAAGTGGTGATACTCTAAGATATGCTCTATCACCCACCTCATAGGTGACTTCTCTATGCTTAGGATCCGCGTAGCTCTTTTGTCGGGACTGTGCTATGGTCAATCTGTCCTTTACCAACTTGACTTTCTCTTCAGCTTCTTTGATTAGTTCTGGCCCGAACAAGTTCCTTTCTCCAACACCATTCCATAGCAATGGTGTAGTACACTTTCTCCCATAGAGAAACTAAAACGGTGCCATCTCAATACTGGCTTGATAGCTGTTGTTGTAAGAGAATTCCGCGTAAGGCAGACTTTCATCCCAACTAGCTCCATAGTCTAGGGCACATGCCCTCAACATATCCTCTAAAATCTGGTTGGTCCTTTATGTCTGTCCATCAGTCTGGGGATGAAAAGAAGTGCTGAATTCCAATCTCGTTCCCAATGACTCATGCAGTTGCCTCCAAAAACGGGAAGTGAATTGAGTTCCCCTATCAGACACAATACTCTTGGGTACTCCATGTAGACACACAATCCTATTCATATAGATCTTGGCTAACTTAGCACTTGTATAGGTTGTCTTCACGGGTATGAAATGAGCCACTTTAGTTAGGCGATCTACAATGACCCAAATAGAATCATATCCTAATCTAGTCCTTGGCAGTCCAGTGATGAAATCCATACCCAATCTTGTCCCACACTTCCAATCAGGAATAGGTAGTGGTTGCAACAATCCTGCTGGTTTCTGATGTTCCGCTTTCACTCTACTACATACATCGCACAAAGCAATATGTTCGGCGATGTTCTTGAGATTATTCCACCAAAATCTTTCCTTCACATCCATGTACATTTTTGTGTTACCTGGATGAATAGAATATGGTGAGTTGTGTGCTTATTGTAAAATCAGTTTTTGAAGCTCCGGATCTTGCGAAATACAGATATGTTTTCCATACCATAAAGTACCTTGTTCGTCTTCATGGAATCCTTTGGCTTTTCCCTTGACAATCTTTTCCTTAATCTCTTCAATTTCCTTGTCTGTCTTTTGGGCTTACTTGATTTTGTCCAACAAAGTGGGTTGAACATCCAATGACATGAGATGTCCTTCAGGCACTATCTCCAATCTGAGATCTTTGAATTGGGCACACAGATCATCTGGCAATTCTCCCTTAGTAAGGCCATTCACATATACCTTACGGCTTAATGCATCCGCTACAACATTTGCTTTACCGGGGTGGTATTGCAAACTCAAGTCATAGTCCTTGATGCGTTCTAGCCATCTTCTTTGTCTCATGTTGATTTCTTTCTTAGTGAATATATACTTCAAACTTTTGTTATCCGTGAACACTTCACATCGCTTTCCCAAAAGATAATGTCTCCATGTTTTGAGTGCATGGACAACAGAGGCTAACTCCAAATCATGAGTTGGATAATTCACCTCATGAGTTTTGAGTTGTCTCGAGGCATAAGCCACAACTTTCCCTTCTTGCATCAAAACTGCACCTAATCCTTGGTGATATGCATCACAATAAACTTGGAAATCCTTCTCCAAATCTGGTAGACATAAGACTGGTGTTGTCACTAGTCTCTTCTTCAACTCTTGGAAACTGAGTTCACATCCTTCAGTTTAATCAAATTTCTTGTCCTTCATAAGTAACTCCGTCATTGGCTTAGCTACCTTGGAGAAATTCTCAATGAATCGTCTATAGTATCCTGCCAAGCCAAGGAAACTACGAACTTCTTTCACTGACTTAGGAGATTCCCATTCAGTTACAGCTGACACTTTTGCGGGATCAACTGCTACACCATCTCCTAATACAATGTGTCCAAGAAACCCAACTTCATTCAACCAGAATTCACACTTGCTGAACTTGGCATACAACTTATGTTCTCTAAGCTTATCGAGTATCAATCGCAAATGTTCTTCGTGCTCTTCATTGCTCTTGTAATAGATCAAAATATCATCGATGAATACGACAACAAATTTGTCAAGAAATTCCATGAACACCTTATTCATCATATTCATGAAGTAGGCTGGTGCATTGGTCAAACCAAATGGCATCACGGTGTACTCATACAATCCATACCTAGTGGTGAAAGCAGTCTTAGGTATGTCTTGTTCCCTTATCTTTAACTGAAAATAGCCTGATCGAAGATCAATCTTTGAGAACACATGGGCTCTTTCTAACTGATCAAACAAGCCATTGATTCTGGGCAAAGGATACTTGTTCTTGATAGTCACCTCATTAAGTGAATGATAATCTATGCATAACCTTTGACTTCTATCTTTCTTTTCAACAAACAAGACTGGTGCTCCCCAAGATGAAGAACTTGGTTGAATAAATCCTTTCTGCAACTGTTCTCCAATTTGTTTCTTTAGTTCCTTCAAATCATCAACTGACATCTTGTAAGGTCTCTTTTCTATTGGTCCAGATCATGGCAGCAAGTCAATCAGAAATTCTACATCTCTATCTGGTGGCATTCCCGGCAATTCCTCTAGAAACACATCCGGATATTCTCTCACAATTAGCAAACTGTCTATGCTAACCCCCTTAAGAGAATTTAGCTTACTCCCTTTTGATTCAAAGTTAGACTTGAATCTAATCCTTTTATTATCCGGGGTTGTGAGTGTGACAGTATGGTTGGCACAGTCTAGCACTCCCTTGTACTTAGTCATCCAATCCATTCCCAAAATGACATCCAATCCTTGGGAATTTAGGATTATCAGATTAACAGGAAACTTATATTTCCCAAATTCTATCACTAGGTCATGACATCCTGAGTTCACTATCATTTCTCCACCAGGAGAACTTACTTTTATAGGACACCCAATAGTTTCAACTGGAGGTCCATTTCTATCAGCAAATGCTCTTGATATGAATGAATGTGATGCGCCAGTATAAAAAAGAACAAGTACTGGAACAGAATTGAGTTTCAACTCACCAGCCACAGCATCAGGTTCCTCATAAATTTCTTCCACATTGATGTGGTTCACTTGTCCCTTTTGGAAGGGATTGGGCTTGTTGGCACCATCAAATTTCTTTTCTGGGCACTCATTAGCATAGTGCCCCATCTTCTTACACTTGAAGCATTCAACTTGACTGAGATCTTTCTTGACAGGCTGACTTCCACTACCACTTCCACCTCCATTGTGGTGGCTCTTGTATCCACTCTTGTGGTTCTTGTACTTGTCATTATCATGACTGCGGTGATGCTTGTTGTCATGATGATGGTTGTGGCTATGGTGGTTATTGTACTTTCCATGTTTGTGGGATCCAGAACTCCCACTATCATCATGATGGGAACGCTTGTGAGACGATCCCGAGCCGTGCTTATCAAAGCTATGCTTCATCTTCCTACTCTCAACCTGTTTCATCTTGTTTTCCAAGATGGTAGCCTTGTCCCATAGTGATTGGTAGGTTGGAACATAGGCAACTGACAGCTGCAGATTCAGTTCATCATTCAGTCCTTCGAGGAATTTCTCCTTCCTCTTGGCATCTGTATCAACTTCATCCGGTGCATAGCACGCCAGATTGTTGAACTCCTCAATGTACTCTGCCACACTGCGGTGACGCTGTTTCAGTTTGTGAAACTCCTTCTTCAAATTCATCACTCCGGATGACATGTGAGCTGTAAGGAATCCGTCCTCAAAGATAGCCCAAGTCACATCCTCAATGGGAGTGGTGATCTGAAAATTGTCCCACCAGGTTGCTGCTGGCCCCTCTAGCAGATGTGCTGCAAACCTGACCTTCTCTTTGTCGGTACAGCCAACAGTCACCAAGTCTTTGTTCACTGAATGTAACCAGTCATTGGCCACCATTGGATCAGTGGTTTATGAGAACTTTGCAGGCCTCAGTCTTAGAAATCTGGTGAGCATGTCAAATCCTGGCGGATTATTCTGGTTGTTGTTGTTGTTATTGTTGTTGTTGTTGTTATTCTGGTTTTGGTTCTGCATGAAGGTTGTCATCATCTGCATCAGTTGAGTTTGCGCTATCATCAACTGTTGCATCTCGGGAGTGACATTGTTGTTGTTGTTCTAGTTGGGGTTGGCACATCGAGGAGGCATCTGTGGTTTTATTAAGGATAAGAATGAGATACCCATAGATGCTTAACATGCACAATACATCACAGAGAACAACATAATAACCAAGCATCAAAATAACATAGAGTTTGAACGACAAAAACAACAAGTTTTGGAAAATGTAAACACACCATAGCAAGCCATCCACATGTTGGATGGTTATCGCGACTCAATAATCAAAATATGGTAGATGAAAGATATTAGAGTAGTCTACACTACTCCTCCGCATCAATCTCCTCATCAAAAAGGGTAAGACCAGCACTCTCCATGGCGGTCTTGTACTCATCAACACTAGTGGTCAAGGCCTCAATCTTAGTCCTAAGAGCCCTCTTCTGTGAGCGAAGCCTCTCGATCACTCCCTGTTGGTGCTCAAGCTCGAAGTCCTTGGCCTCTAACTCTTCCTTCATCTCCCGGATCTTCTTGTTCCTGTCTTGAACTCTTTTTTCCTGGCTCTTGAACTTCTTGTCCTGGCTTTCAAACTTGGCCTCCATTTCCTTGACAATCTCGTCTTGCTCCGCAAAGAGCTTGTCCTTCTCTCGAAGCTGAACCTGGAGCTCGTCATTGCTAAGCATGACGTTGGTCCTATCAGTATCTAGGTGTCTAATAAGACCCTCTAGGTCCTAGAGGTACAGACGAATCAGCTCCATCGTCTCTCTAGCAGCATCATCGTACTCTATAGACTCACCCTCCTTGTTGCGTCTCCCGAAGGGGTGAAAGTAAAGACCTCTAAGCTCGGTGGAGTGTCTCCCTACCAGGCGCCCAAGTAACTCCTGCATGACTACATCCAAGCCTCTCTCCTTGTCGTCATGCATCAGCTTGAAGGTGATAGCCTCCATGGGTGGCTCTGTCTGGTGTCCCGGCTGTGTGACTCTGAAGCCCCATAGGTCCTTCCTCTCAAACTTGGTGAGCTGGAGTGTCATGATGCTAGGAAGTGGAAGGTTGAGCACACTAGTGAGCTCAATGAGACGAGTACCAAAACAAGTTCCCTTGAACTCCTCGGCCGTGCTGATAACAATGTTAGGCATCTATTTTTTTATAAGATAGAAAAAGTTAGAATCAACACAAGTAGAGAAAATTCACAAGACAAAATAACACAAGCACATCACTTAGAAACAAAACACACAAGTCATGGCATACACAAATCCATTACAACATCAAAGGTTCAACATGACTTAAACAAATTTTTGGAAGTAAAAAACGATAAGTGTGGTGGTCCAACTAACGAAGTACGTTACAACTCTCACTCACTAGACAAAATAGCTATTAAGGCATCCTTAGTAGCCATCTGTCTATCTTGTTCACAAGACTCCCATATTAAGTCTATGATGTCTCCCCTTAGTTGTTGGTTGGTAGTCTCTAATTCCTAGGTATGCTTCTTTTCTTCTCTAAGGTCATTTTGGGTGTTGAGCATTCTGCACTTGAGTCTATCATCAAGCTCCTTGATAGCATTCCAAGCTGCATTTCTTGCAGAGTCAAAGAATGTTGTGTGCATTTTAGAGTTGGTGACCATGCAAAACCCTGACTCCTTGTGGTTGTCTTCCTTGTTTTTGTACAAGTGAAGTTGCACCCACCAATACTCTTCTCCTTCATCCATCACAGGGAATCCTTTGTACACAGCTGCACCATGTATCCCCATGGTAACCATAAGGTTCTTGAGTGCCTTGGGAAATTCAGTCTCACACACCAAGGTCATGGTCATGAGTGGTCCCTTCCTTACGTCTTTGTTGATGGAGTTCATCTACAAATAGAGATGAGAAAGAAGATTAGAAAAGTTTACGAGAAGAAAAAGACAAGCGTGGAAATTTTTCAAAGTGTTGAAATTTTTTCCTTAGTGGTTTCTAATCCAATCATAGGGTCATAATCCTATAGCCAACACAGTTCTCTGATACCATCTGTAAGACCCCACCTTTATAAAGTTAAAGGTCCCTATGATTGCAATGCTAGTCCCTGGAACAATTGCTAGCATCCACAGTTTAAGATGAGGTACACAGAAACAAAGGTCATTATTACATCGTCATTCCAGAGATAACATATTCTTTTACAACTCCATAGCCACAAGCTATTACAGAAGTTTAACTTAACAATATAAATAAAAGTCTTCATCTTCATGTGCCACAGGCAAGCATGTTGAGTGTAGACTCATAACCCTAATCCTCATCAGAGTAACCTGCAACATCACAAGTTATAGCCACAGTGGGTCAATACATTGGAATAGTATTGCAAGTGATACCTTAGTAGAATAATAGTATCTAGCTTCTACATGAATTTGGCTAAGTGTAGCTTAGGCTTGCTTTGCTCAAAATAGGTTTTACCTATCAGTTGAAATCACTAAGTTTTTGTTTGGCAAAACTCCCAAGGAACCACCAATAGACATTGGTGAACCTTCACCCTTGTTCAACCACAAGTTTTAACTTAGAAATTGGAATGAGGAGATTCTTGGTAGCTTCCATGTCTTGATGCTCAAATTGTCCATTTTCGGGGACACGACTAAGTACTTAGATTCTTCCTTCTACAGAGGTAGTGCAATTTCCCCACAATACTTGACTTTCATCAAGACATGACCTTTCAGAAGCCTTCCCTTAGACCAAAATGGACGCATTCCAAACCTATCATCCCTCTACCACCAACTGTCAATTTGGCTAAGTTATTGCAACCTATATGATCCAGGCAGAGCCCATAATGCCATGTGGCTGCACTAGAAGCTTCTTAACATATGGCATCTCAAATCCCTTTGTTCCTGAGTGGCTTTCCACAAGTGTGATACACAAGGTAAACCACAGATATGGGCCTTGTGTAACCACTCAACATAACCCAATCATCCATTCCACCCAGGTGATTCATTCACTTAGTTGTTTTATTAAGCAAAACACAAGTCAATGACTCAGCAATATTTTTCCATAGCATATGTATATAATCCACCCTTGGTTACTAAAAGCTAGGCTAAGCATGGCAATAGCAAGTACCTTAACTTAGAGAAAATACTAACAATTCTACAACTACTAGGATTTCCAAGCATAGCATATAGATACTTAGCAAAATTATCATGCAAGCCCTATACAAAATATCACTAATGCATAGTCAAAATATTGGGACAAAAATATGAAGCAACACTTGCCTTGGTAGTTGGGTGAGTAACAACAATCCTCACAGTCACAATCACCACTAGCACCAAAATCTATATATAAAATGATAGCACCAAATTCACATTTCAATAATCAAACAAAAATATATGAATGCATGCAAATGCCATGTGATGATTTTTCTAAACCAAACAAGATAAGCAAAACAGTACTTAACACTAAACAAAACAATTATACAACAAATAAACTTAATTTGGCCTTTACAACATTTTCCAAATAATTTTTATACACAAAATATGCCTACAAATGTCTCTGCATAAAATTCTATTTTAACAGAAACAAAATACAAAACTAAGCCCATATATGTGTAGTATTTGTTTTTGTGATTCCAATGGTATATTATTTGTATTTTTTGGATAAACAGAACAAAAGTTATTGAATTTACAAGTTTGAATAACTAATAGATTCAAATCTAAACTAAAAGATTCAAATCTAAATTTAAAACAAAAAAGCCTGACACGCGGTGCAATCTGATTGGCCCGTACCGGTTCACGCAGGATCACGCTTCTGTGCCGTTGGATCTAATCAGATCCAACACACCAGATCTAAAGAAAACGTTTTGATCTAAATCTAATCTATACCCTACGATCTAGATCTAACGGTGCTGGCTCGCTCGACCAAAGTCTGGCGGCGCTGATGGCGGCGACGCACTGCCAGTGACGTTCCGGCGATTTCAGAGGGGGCTCGGGCTGGCATAGGTTCTTACCAGACTCGCGAGGTCACGCTGATGCTCAACAAAGTCGTGGTTGGGACGGGGGCGTGCTGTGTTGGCCGGAGGAGCTCGTCGAATTTGCGGGCGACGTCAGGTTCTTGCAGACGATGACGTTGCCGATGATATGGACCGCCCTAACACAAACCAAAGGCTTCAGTGTGTGCACAACGATCTGGCGATCATGATAGGGTCAGGGAGAAAGCAAGGGGTGGTCGGGTTTTACCTAAATCGCTCGTCAGAGTTGAGCGGCGGCTTTGTCGCTTGTAGAGGTGGTCGGGGACGGCGACCTAGGTCATGCGTGGGCAAACCAGAGACATTAGCAGAAGCACAGAGACATGGCGAACTCGACAGGGTCAAGCAGAAGGCGAGGGGCGCTCGAAACTCACCGGAATCAGTCGCTGGAGCTTCTCGGTGCTGCGGTGCGAAATTCGTGAGCTGGGGCGCCGGCTGGCTGTGTTGGGGGAAATGGCCGCGAGGGGGAGGGGATTAAGTATCTAGATCAGGGGCGAGGATTGCGCATGAAATCAACGGCATTTAATCAAATAAAGTCGTTGTAGTGAAGGGGGAGGAAGAAACGGCGAGGCCAGGTCGTGGGCTAGGTTTCGGGACGACGATGACGGGGCAGGTGGGTCCGAGGCGTCAGCGGGGGAGGGTTGTGCGCGTGGGTGAGAAAGAGAGGGAGAGGGAAAAACCCGGGTGGGCTGGTTCTGTTACTGGGCCGAATAGGTGGCGCCGGCCCTTTTCTTTTTCTCTAGTCCTTTTCTTTTTCTAATTGATTTTGCAGGAATCCTTTTCAAATGAGTTTGAATTCAAACTCTCTCTGGATTTTTTTAAAGTGAACCATGCACATATTTGAGTAAAAAACCTTGCTGTTCACTCTAAAACACATTGGTCCATTGGAATTTAAAAATAAAACCATGCCTCATTTATTTATTTATAATAGGCATATGAATGGTTTTGGAGTTAGATTTTTGTTTTGAAATTTTTTGAACAAGCTTTGGAATCATAAATCAAGCCTATATTCAACCCTTTTATGGTTGAGACAAGGTATTCTCATATTAGAGAGTAGAAATATAGCCATTGTCTTGCTTACATGGAATAATAGGCAAAACAAATGGTTTCTGATTTGAATCTTTGTTTGAAAATGAACCAAATGTATGAGGATGCATGAATGATATGCAAACTTTATAAATCATGATATTTGGGATGTTACAATTGCCCAATCAACCTCATAGGATCTTTCTGGCTAGTAATTGCATTGTTTTGCCTTGCTCGGTTTCTGTCAATTGCCCCGATGTAATTTGTTTACCCTTCATGCCATGTTGTTTATCTAAGGAGAGCACCTCTAGTGAACTATGGCCCCGGTCCAATCTTTACCATTGATACATCTTCCACTGTTACTTGTTTACTTGCTGCAAACCATTACCTTCCACACCATACGTTTAATCCTTTGTTACAGCAAACCGGTGAGCTTGACAACCTCACTGATTCGTTGGGGCAAGGTCTTGAGTTTGTGTTGTGCAGGTCTCCGCGTTGCTTGCAACACCTGTGTGACGTTTCCTTCCTCCTACTGGTTCGGTAACCTCGGTCTCAACTGAGCGAAGACTTGCTACTGTGCTCTTCACACCTTGCTCTTGGGGTTCCCAACAAGACTCCACATCAAGCACCAAGTTCTCTGGTGCCATCTAGGAGTCATCAACAATTTTTCTGGAGCCGTTGCCGGGACAGCTTCAACCTCTTCCTCCCCGTCAAGCTCCACCATCAAGTTTTCTGGCGCCATTGCCAGGGAGGCTAAGGACGTCTTCACTAGGGGAGTCCTTCACTTCCTTTCTCTTCACTAGGGGAGTCCTTCACTTCCTTTCTCTTCACTTTGTTTTTAGTTTGGTTTGTTTCTTTTGCTTGGTTTTGTTTGCCTCTTTTCAAAAAACCCAAAAAAATTAGTCTAGTTTTGTTTGCTTGCTTTATTCAAAAACACAAAAAAATTAGTTCTTGCTCTAGCTGCTGTTGCTGTTTTTGGCTTGCCCACCTTTGCCAAAATGAACTCTACTGAGAACACCAAGTTGTGTGACTTCACTAGCACCAACAACAATGATTTCCTAAGCACTCCTATTTCTCCACCTTCTCCTGATGCTACCTTTTATGAAATTAAGCCTGCTTTGTTGAATCTTGTGATGAGAGAGCAATTTTCTGGTGCTAGTTCTGATGATCCTACTACCCATCTTAATAGTTTTGTTGAACTTTGTGAGATGCAAAAGTATAAGGATGTAGATGGAGATATTATCAAGCTCAGGCTTTTTTCTTTCTCCTTGAGGGGAAAAGCTAAAGAATGGTTGCTATCTTTGCCTAAAAATAGTATTGATTCTTGGACTAAGTGCAAAGATGCTTTTATTGGAAAGTACTATCCTCGTGCTAAGATTATTGCTATGAGAAGTGACATTATGAAATTTAAACAACTTGATAGTGAACATGTTGCTCCTGCTTGGGAAAGAATGAAATCTTTGGTTAAAAATTGCCCTACTCATGGACTCACTACTTGGATGATTATCCAAACTTTTTATGCAGGTTTGAACTTCTCCTCGAGAAACCTATTGGATTTTGCTGCTGGAGGTACTTTTATGGGACTCACCTTGGGAGCTGCAACAAGGCTCCTTGATAATATGACGGCTAACTACTCTGAATGGCATGTTGAGAGAGCTCCACGTGGTAAGAAGGTAAATTCTGTTGAGGAAACTTCCTCTTTGTTGTGGATATATCAAATGGGTAATACCTACGGCATAGTCTCATACCGTCAAGCCCGGGTGGCCCACAGTTGGTGGTTAGACCTATGGCATAACCGGGCGGCCCAGTTGCTGATAGAGAAGACGGAATTCCAGCAGGGATAGAGGAAGGCGACGTGTCACCGCCTTAGATGGAAGCCGGAGCCTTGGAGGACACGAAGACTAGTTAGTGTTAGTCTAGGACTGTAACCGTATCCGGCTGGGACTCTCCATGTAACCCTAGGTCCTGGCGCTCATATAAGCCGGCCTACGGGAGCCTTTAGGGCAGAACACCAAGTGCATAGCACAACTCGCATACAGCGAACCCCACAATCATGTAACTCGGTGTATTGCCATTATAGTGATTTATAGCAGGAGTAGGATCTCGCCACCATTGTGAGATCTGAACCTGGGTAAACTGTGTCAAGCCGACCCGGACGCTCTCCGTCTTACCCCACGTCCCTAAACTCGCCGTCGGTATACCCATCTGGCGTACGTGTCGACAATACCATGACAGTTGGCGCCCACCGTGGGGCAAGAGGCGCTTCAGGCTCTTCAGCGGGCGAGGACCAAGATCTTCGTAGGAATCGGCGAAAACCGTAGCCATCGGTCGCGTTCTCTTCTCCGGCAACGTTCTGATCATCCCTCCCGACGAATTCTGGATCCCGACGAAGATGAACCCTACGCGGTGCTCGATCGTCCCCATCAGAGATATCCACCTCTTCATCGGCGAAACCGACTCGGGCATTACTTCCCTGGGAGTCGGAGGAGCATCAAGACCCGCACGGACCGCCTACGGGCAAGATATGCTCGCGGAATGATCGATTTCGGCTCTCTCCTCGGAGTTTGCCGGCAAAGATCGGAAAAATTCAAGGCCCACCAAAACCGCCCCTGTGCAGGATATAACGTGGAAGATCACTGCAAGTCCGCCGGCTTCGTCCGTGCGTCTGGACAGCAGAGATCCAAGTTCGTTGGCGTGGTTACCATCTTCGATCTGGCGCGTTGCGTTCAGAGAGAGGGCGAAAACCCCCGCGATTACCTTGCCAGGTGCCTCCGTATATGGGCCGATCTGGCGCATTACCCCAATGATGATGCTATGTATCACTTTGTGGAAGGACTGGACCAAGGAACGCTTCTCCGGCATTCTCTAAGGCGGCAGCAGGCTTCAGTATGCCTCACCTTCGAGAGCATGGTGAATACCGTCAACAACTACACGGAGGCTGAGGAGGCAGCTCAAACAACTCTTGCGCTCATTGACGGAGCTCCACCGCTTCAGCCACCACCACCACCACCTCCCGCCGCCATCGCCGCAGCCGCACCACCTCCTCCAGTCATTGTCGCTGCTATTGCACCTCCACCCCCCATCATCGAGGAAGCCCCGGCACCCTCCGACTCCGTGATTGATGCGCTCTACGTCGACTTTAGCGCAGATTCGAAGGAGATAGACTTCAGCCCGGAGGAGATAGACTCTGCCATGCAGGAGATGGAGGAAGATTACAAACGCGACGAGCAGGCCAACAACGCCGTCACGTCTCGAGAGGTGTTCGTCACCATTGGGACAGTGATGGATGAAGATCAACCCGGACGAGATCCGCCTACAGTGCTGGACAAAGGGAAGGGACCACCTATTGCCGCCGACAATGATCGCGCAAAGGACATGCCCCCTCCGCCTAACCCAGTGCAACAACTGCAGGAACTCGGTACCGGACCGAGCAACAACAACACCGCAAACCTGCCACCTCCGGCATCTACGTCTGTTGCTGCCCAAGTCACTCTAGCGGATAGAGTGATGTACGGAAATCTCCTCGTCGAGCCTATGACCGTAGATCATATACGCAATGTAGTCCAACTTGATGAGAAGCACCAGCAGCTGCTAGAGGAAGCGCAGGCCATCGCGGAGCAAGGCGCAAAGCTAGATCGAGATCTAGCCAACACGCAGAAGTCAATTGAGAAAGCTAGAGCAATGGAGGCCGAGTACAAGACTCTGCTCTAGCAGCAGAAGGCCAAGAAAGCTCCGGCTCGCGTCATCAACGATCCTGGTGTGCGGCGTAACCTAGGATGGGCTCCCTCGAAGCCGGCACAGGCCAAGCCATACATTGACAGTGAAGGCAGGTAGGTGATGCCCACTCCTCTCCTCAACCTCGCCGTCGCCAATAACCATTCTGGAGCAGGATAGATCGCCTGAAGAAGTGGACTAGGTCTATGACCTAGTGGCCAAGGCGGTGAAATAGCAGGAAAAGGCCACCTCTCAGAGGCTCGAGTCTAACCCAGCGTTTTGCCAGTCTAGCCAGCATAAGCCGCCAAGAGACAGATCTCCTCTTGATGTCGGGTCTCAGACGGGTTCGTTAGAACAAAGACAGAGGGATGCACGCAACAGGAAGGATGCTATCCCCATATCCTTCGACCATGGAGGTAAGGCCCAACCTCGTTGCCCATCGCCACCGCCCCGCTCCCCCGACATCGCGAAGACCCCAAGACTCACCGCCGTACGGATATGCCTCCGCCAAGGCAGAGCGGCATTGTCATCCGCGACAACACGGAGCAGACCCGTCATGACGGAGAGCGCAACCAAGGACACAAGAGTAGGTCACGCCATGACCCTCCGTGTTCGACAAGTAACCGCGACAAGCGTGAGGCGTCGCAGGAGGGTAACAGTAATAAGGCTAACCCACCGCCACCTCCTCCTCCGTCGCCACCTAGCAGCCACCATGGTGGAGGAGGCCCGCGTCGTTCACGCAACCCATCCCCTGATGGCAAGAATAAGAAAAGAAGCTCGAAGCCATATGATGCACGTTCGCGCATGGACAAGATCCACGAGGCCCAGGAAGGACCATACTTGGGACCATGTTGCTTTGGACCTGTGATACGGTCCGCAACTTACCCCAAAGGTTTCCGGATTAACAAGACCATCAAGCCCTATGACGGCACCACCAAGCCAGCTACATGGTTGCAGGACTACGGCAATGCGGTGGAGATCGCCAGGGGTAACCCCAACGTTGCCGTCAAGTACCTCCCATTGATGTTGGCACGCACGGGCCGTCAATGGATTGATGACTTGCCGGAAAGATCCATCTGCAATTGGTTGGACATGCAAGAAGCGTTCACCAAGAACTTCGAGGGTACGTACAAACGTCCCTACACTGTTAGAGATCTACAGCGGTGCGTGCAAGAGAAAGACGAGACATCTCGCGCCTACCTCTCCCGCTGGCTGGATATGAAGAATTCCTGTGCAGGAGTGCATGATGAGACTGCCATGGCCGCCTTCATAGATGGGTTGGAAAGGGGCACATTGCTCTGACATAAGCTGAAACGCTTGCAGGACAATCACCAGCTAGACTTGAACTAGATGATTCAGTTGGCCAGTGAATTCGCAGCTGCCGACGACGATGCTCGCGGCTCTCTGTCGGCAATGGCCATTCCAACTCAAGCTCAGAGGAACAGCAGCACCAAGCGAAAGACCGCACCAGAAGAAAAGCAAACCCCCGACATGGTCGCTATGACTTTTGCAGGACGAGGTGATGGCGGACAGCGTGGCCGAGGACGGGGAGCAGGTCGTGGGCAGCAGCGAGGAAGTGAAACTACCTCGGCAGTGCTCCGTGTTCCCCAAACCTATGAGGATTACCGTGATATGCCATGCCTCGTACACCTCGACGCCAACGGCAAGGCCACCCACACAAATCGCCACTGCAAGTTCGTCAACGACCTTATGGAGGACTCGGAGTCCGGCTACAACAAAAGTCAGAAGAACATACCACGAGGCAAGGGCAAGGGGAAGAAGAAGGAGGAGGAGTCCAAGGATTCAAGTGACATGGACGAGGATGTTGACCCCAAGCACGCTGCCAAGAGAGACGGCAAAGGCAAGAACCCCTTCAAAAATAAGGCGGCGGTTTTCCACACTTTCCTTGGCACCCCCACCGTCCGACAACAGAAGACCTCCATGAGGATACTGATGGCTACTCTACCCCCAGTTCCCCAATTGACGGGTACGAGGCCCCACGGTGGGCGCCAACTGTCATGGTATTGCCGACGAGTACGCCATGGAGGGGTCCTCACAGTGCCTGTTTAGAGACGTGGGGGAAGTCGGACGGTTGACGGGTACAAGGTAACACAGCTTACCTAGGTTCAGATCCCACAACGGTGGCAGAATCCTACTCCTGCTATAAATCACTATAAGGGCAATACGCTTAGTTACAGGGATTGGTTCGCTGTGCGAGGTGACTAGAGAGTCTAAGTTATCCGCTGAAGTTGTGCCCTAAAGACCCCCATAGGCCCGACTTATATAGTCGCCAGGTCCTAGGGTTATAGGGAAAATTCCTAGCCGGACAGGTTACAGAGTCCTACACTGCTTACAACTAGTCTAGCGTGTCTTGCACTCCAAGGCTCCGGGTACGTCGGTGACTCCTCCGTAGCCTTCCTTTATCCGGCATGGGCCTCCCTTCTGGATCCATCTAACTGGGCCGCCCAGCAGGCCATGGTCCATGCTACCAACTGTGGGCCACCCGGGTTATTCGGATAGGAGACATGCTATGAGGATACCCATATAGCATATCCCCAACAATAGCCCCCGGAGAACTCCGAGATCTTGCGCCATCTTGCTTCTTCAGGTTGAATGCTCTGTCTAGATGAATGTCGGAAAATGGTCAAGCAACATCTTGGAGTCCTCCCAAAGAACCCTGCAAGGTTTTCTCCGTCTTCAATTTGTAAGTCGGAGAATTGTTGAATCTTCTATCGTACGTTTCCATAGCTGGACTGGATCCTTCCATACCGGAATATTCCGATGTGATGGTTCATCTGCCAGTACAGCTAGGACATCATAGACATAGGTCAGCAACGCCTCATAACTCACACATGCAGAGAACGCAATCATGTCCGTTTTTCCCGCGCGAGCGATACGAACCATTGGCGGCGATGGTTGGCAACGTGGCGAAATTTCCGCGCACGCTCCCGCATACGTCGTTGATGCTACACTCAATAGGGAGGAAGAGTGCTTCGTTGGAAACCCCAAGAGCAAGGTATGAAGAGTAAAGCAGCAAGATTTCCCTCAATAGAAACCGAGGTTATTGAACCATAAGGAGGAAGGAAACTTCACACAGGTGTTGGAAGCAACATGGATACCTGCACAACACAAACTCAAGACTCTGTCCCAACGAATCAGTGAGGTTGCCAAGCTCACCGGTTTACTGTAACAAAGGATTAAACATATGGTGTGGAAGGTAATGGTTTGCAGCAAGTAAACAAGTAACTGTGGAAGATGTATCAATGTTAAAGATTGGACCGGGGTCCATAGTTCACTAGAGGTGCTCTCCTAAGATAAACAACATGGCATGAAGGGTAAACAAATTACAGTGAAGGCAATTGACAGGAACTGAGCAAGGCATAACAATGCAATTACTAGCCAGAAAGATCCTATGAGGTTGATTGGGCAATACAACAATATACATAGACCGTCATCCAACTGCATCTATGACTAGAATTCCACCTTCAGGTTATCATCCGAACCCCCTCCGGTATTATGTTGCAAGCAACAGACAACTGCTTTAAGAAAAGTGTGTAAGGTAAATAGTCCACATGTTCCATGAACAATAGACCGTTGTTTTCTCCCTAGTAGCAACATCACATCTACAACCGAAGAGATTATTTTCACTTCCCTTGGAAACTAGAGGCATGGACCCACTATCGAGCATAAATACTCCCTCTTGGAGTCACTAGCAACTACTTGGCCAAGATAACCACTAGCAACGGGGATCATGCAAGATCTCAAACAACACAGACATGATAGAATCAATAAGACAAAACCATTAATCAATCTGTCATAGTAATCTCAATATCCATCGGATCCCCGCAAACACAACATGCATGCTTACAAATAGGTTAGATCTTGATCATGAATGGAGCTCACAAGATCTATACATGAAAGCACAAAGGAGGAGATACAACCATCTAGCTACTACATGGACCCATAGTCCAAGGTGGAACTACTCACGAATCAAACTGGTGAGAAGGCCTCCGGGATGATCTCCCCTCCGGCAGGGTGCCGGGAAGAGCTTCAGATCCCCCCGATCTAGGGACGATGGTGGCGGAGGCTATAGACGATTTCGTGGAATATTGATCGGGTACTGAGAGTTTCTGCATCGGGGCCTTCTTATAGGCGAAGGGGCAAGACCGGGAGGCGGCCAGGGCCACCAAACCCTAGCCAGGCGTGGGGGCATCTTTGCCCGCACCTGGGAGGGGTTTGGCCCCTCTGGCCGGCCCCTCCGGCTCTCCTCTGGACTTCTTGTTCCCCACGGACAGTAATTGACTTTGTCCTTCGTCCCGTCCAATTCCGAGAATATTTCTTTACTAACTTTTCTGAAACCAAAAACAGCAGAAACAGGCATCTGGCACTGTTGCAACTTGTTAATAGGTTAGTACCAGAAAACATGTAAAAAGCACCTCAAAGTGTAGACAAGTAAAGCAAAGTAGATACTAAACAAGCATGGAGCATAAAAAATTATAGATACATTTCCAACCTATCAGCATCCCCAAGCATAACTCCTGCTCGTCCTCGAGTAGGTCAGTGATAAAAAGAATAATTTTTGAGGTGACATGCACCCTCACTATAAAGATCCAACCATTTGCAAGCATTGAAAGTTGGGATCAAAGAACTCTAAACATGTGCATGAAAGATGGAGTTCTAACAATAGGACATAGTAACTATGCATGCAACATGGCAAGCTATAAACAAAGATCATGAATAATATGCATTGAAAACCGTTTGTTTGTTTCACATGCAGAAAACATAGCATAGTGGCAATCAGCTTGTCCCTCATAGAGTAGCAATAAAATGCATAGGGCACCTCCAAAGTTCTCAAGGGTGACTAGAAACAAATAGCACAAGAGCAAGTAATAACACAATATGCATCAATTAATAAGCTTTGGAACATTGCACACAGAATGACAACTATGCTCTCTTAATGGTGCCTAAAGGTAGAAGGTGGAGACTCAAATAATGGTGGAAGAAAGGACTTTTTGTAAAGGAAGCAGGGATTACAAGTTTCAAAAAGAGCTTCCAAAAATTATGGTACTTATTAGCTTTCAGCCCTCATTGCCCCTATCATAAGCATCTTGAAGTGGTTAAGGTTAAAGTGGCAACGCTAGAGTATATGCTTGACAAAGTATAAGTTGGCAATCTCAAGTCCCTTGACTATGAGGGTTACACCTCGTGGATACTCAACTTAGGGCCCAGGCAAGTTCTTGTCACTGTAAGTATTTGCATATCATTGAGAACCGCCAATGGGGTACCCCTTGCACATGGTACATGAGCTTTCCCATAACCAAAATGACAAGGGAAGAAGACAATGAGCATCTCAGCAATTCTTCTTATGTACCATTGGAATATGGTGCTTTTTTCTCTCTTTCCTCTTTTATCAATGTGTCTCTCTTTTTTTATAAGAAGAATGCTTCATAGATGTCACTATGGTGATGCTGCAAGTTTTCACCATGATTAGGCATGGCTTAGGCTAGCGGCCCGGGTGTTTCTCTAACACAGAGTACAAACTCCATGGACTTACAAGTTCCCACTTCATTTCACACCGGTAACATCCATAGATAAAAGAGCATGATATCAACGGAGTACAAAAAGTACAAGTGCAATGTTGAAAACGTTCCCCATGACAACACGGTTCTGCTAATCCCAACTTATAAGTGCAAGCATATACAACAAAGTTGCATCAATGGTTCAAGTTTATTAGGGGCAAAGAATAAAATGTGCCATCAAGTTCGTGATGGCTTTAATCACTAAGTTTTCACATAACAAAATAGTTTTTTAATTGGAAGATAGATGAAAACAAGAATATACTTTGGAGTGGTGTAACACACCATGCATAGGACTTTATAGTGGACACTTTGGAATAACTTGGTTTCTTGGGAGTTGGAAGCATGAGTAGAACTTACTCATACAAGTGGAGGCTAGCAAAAGACTCGGAGCAACCAACTAAGAGAGCAATAATGGCCAAAATTATGCAATGCAACAAAGCAAACTAATCAAAGCAAAGAGTGGTACTACAAGTCAAGGAATAAATTATCATAGAGGCTAATGGTGACTTGTCATAGTCATAACATGGTGTGAGCATGTTCCAAGTCAACCCAAGCAAAAACATCAAAGGAGAATACCGCAATACTATGCTTTTGCATGCTAAAACGACGCATAATTTCTTCAAGGCACACTAAGCAATCCCAATTGTTTGGAACAAGGCATGCTACATCAATAATCACTAAGCATAATGCTAAAACAAAACCTAGCATGTCATGCTAAAGTCTAAGTCACAGTCAATGTAAGCTCCTCTTGCACTTCAAGCAAGAACTTACTACTCCTTTTCCAAACACCAAGCAAACTTATTTTCAAAACAACACAGCGAGAACGGGGGTCCAAACTACTGAAGGAAACTAAACAAACTAAGCAAAGCAAACGAAAACTAAGACGCTCCAAGAACAACACAACTGTGCATGAAACAATAAAAGTGAAGTGTCTAGACAGACCTGAGCTTTTTATTGCTGAAGAAGGGGATGCCTTGGGCATCCCCAAGCTTTGACGCTTGTAACTCTTGGATATTTCTTGGGGTGACACCATGGTGGCATCCCCAAGCTCAAGCTTTTGTCCATTTTTCATCTCATTGCATCATTCTCTCTCTACACCTGAAATTTTTCCTTCATACAAACTTCACACAATCTTCATTAGCAACATTAGTGTATTCAAAAGATATTAGACCGCTGGAAAAGCTTTGGAACAGCAAGGATTTTCACTAAAAACACAATCTACTGAAGTAAATCCTTCAAAGAAACTCAATTTACCTGAAGAGAGCTTAAAAAGGAATCAATAAGAAGCAAATGCAAATAATGGTAGAAATCTGTCAAAACAGACCAGCAGGTAGAAATGAATTTTTGCGAACATATTCTGTTGCTCAAATGAAAAAGTATTGAACTAAATAAAGTTAGCCAACATACTGAGGGATTTATTCGTAAATTTTGAGCTCAATCCGAGTTACAGAGCCTCCTCACGAATGTTTTTGGTGGAGGAAAGAAATCTGTTTCAGGATAGCAACTCCCCAAATCTTACTTCCCTCTCATTAGAGGTCATTCTTGGCACAAAAAGCAAACAAAAAGGATAAGGAGAGGTCATTACAGAAGTAATAACTTCCAAGACTCAAGGAAACTCTTGGGTTATCTCCCAACAAGTACTTTCTTTAACGTCTTTAAGTTAGGCACAAGAAGCAAGAAGAATCAAGTATTTTAAATGAAGAAGCATTAACATTCATACTTGCAAAATCTTCAACTATGAAAGGTATCTCATCCAAATGGGTTTTGGAGGATCCTTTCTCATCCCTCTTTGGTCTACTACCTTCATCAAAAATATTTTCAGGGGCAATCCAATCGAAGTTATTTTCAAAGGCTTCATGCATTCCAACAAGATTATAGGGTATGGGTATATTGAATTCCTCTCTAGGCTTAGTATTATCAGAAATACCCACAACATCTACACTTGAACCTAGCATATTGAAACGTTCAAAAACCTTTTTGGCCTCCCTAGCAACATCATGGAATTCTTTTGATAAAGTTTCAAGGATGAATTCCCTTTTTTCAACATTCTTCTCTTCTTTTAGTTTTACAAATAAGAATTGCATGAAGGGGTTAAGGCTAACAAACCTAGCCTCCAACATATGAACTAAAGAAGTTGCAGCAATCTCATAATTAGGAGGAAGTTCAGCTATAGATTTATCCTCAATATCCTCATGCTTGCTCACATAATTAATGAATTCTTTAATATTATCTTTCCTAATTATGGAGCCACTACCTATTGCAAGATTTTTCAGAGCAAACTGGGGAAGCAACATGGTGAGCTAGAACAGGGTGGCAACTAGAGCAGGAACTAAATTTTTTTGTGTTTTTGAATAAAGAAAGCAACCAAGGTAGACTAATTTTTTTGGGTTTTTTTTGGAAAGAGGCAAACAAAACCAAGAAAAAGAAGCAAAGCAAACTAAAAACAAAGTAAAGAGAAAGGAAGTGAAGGAGTCCCATTGTGAAGACGTCCTTAGCCTCCCCGACAACGGCGCCAGAAATTACTTGATGCTACACTCAACAGGGAGGAAGAGTGCTTCGTTGGAAACCCCAAGAGCAAGGTATGAAGAGTATAGCAGCAAGATTTCCCTCAGTAGAAACCGAGGTTATCGAACCAGAAGGAGGAAGGAAACGTCACACAGGTGTTGGAAGCAACGTGGAGACCTGCACAACACAAACTCAAGACTCTGTCCCAACAAATCAGTGAGGTTGTCTAGCTCACCGGTTTCCTGTAACAAAGGATTAAACATATGGTGTGGAAGGTAATGGTTTGCAGCAAGTAAACAAGTTACAGTGAAAGATGTATCAATGGTAAAGATTGGGCCGGGGTCCATAGTTCACTAGAGGTGCTCTTCTAAGATAAAAAAACATGGCATGAAGGGTAAACAAATTACAGCGAGGCAATTGACAGGAACTAAGCAAGGCATAACAATGCAATTACTAGCCAGAAAGATCCTATGAGGTTGATTGGGCAATACAACAATACACATAGACTGTAATCCAACTGCATCTATGACTAGAAGTCCACCTTCAGGTTATCATCCGAACCCCCTCCAGTATTAAGTTGCAAGCAATGCATAACCGCTTATGCAAAGTGTGTAAGGTAAACAGTCCACATGTTCCATGAACAAGAGACCGTTGTTTTCTCCCTAGTAGCAACAGCACATCTACAACCGAAGATATTATTGGCACTTCCCTTGGAAACTAGAGGCATGAACCCACTATCGAGCATAAATACTCCCTCTTGGAGTCACTAGCAACTACTAGGACAAGATAACCACTAGCAACGGAGAGCATGCAAGATCACAAACAACACAGACATGATAGAATCATAAAGATAGAACCATTAATCAAACTAACATAATAATCTCAATATCCATCGGATCCCCGCAAACACAACATGCATGATTACAAATAGATTAAATCTTGATCATGAACGAAGCTCACAAGATCTATACATGAAAGCACAAAGGAAGAGATACAACCATCTAGCTACTACATGGACCCATAGTCCAAGGTGGAACTACTCATGAATCATACCGGAGAGAAGGCCTCCGGGATGATCTCCCCTCCGGCAGGGTGCCGGGAAGAGCTTCAGATCACCCCCGATCTAGGGACAATGGTGGCGGCGGCTACAGATGGTTTCGTGGAATATTGATTGGGTACTGAGAGTTTCTGCATCGGGGGCTTCTTATAGACGAAGGGGCGAGACCGGGAGGCGTCCAGGGCCACCAAACCCTAGCCAGGCGCGGGCCCACCTATGGTCGCGCCTAGGGGGTTTGGCCCCTCTGGCCGGCCCCTCTGGCTCTCCTCTGTACTTCTTGTTCCCCACGGAAAGTAATTGACTTTGTCCTTCGTCCCATCCAATTCTGAGAATATTTCTTTACTAACTTTTCTAAAATGAAAAACAGCAGAAAACATGCATCTGGCACTGTTGCAACTTGTTAATAGGTTAGTACCAGAAAACATGTAAAAAGCACCTCAAAGTGAAGACAAGTAAAGCAAAGTAGATACTAAAAAATCATGGAGCATCAAAAATTATAGATACGTTTCCAACGTATCAGTCGTCCACGCGTCATCCATTCGATCATTCCGCACGAATCTTGATGCCAGAGGTTATAAATTGTAACAGCGGTGGAATTTTTACTTTTCACCTCATTCTCCTCTGCGTCATCTTCTTCCTCCAGCGAGCGCCTCCTCAATCTCTCCGCGCACTCTGCAAAAAACCCTATCCCCTCGAACTTTCCCAGTCACCACCTTAACCTCCCAATGGCCAGCAGCAGCTCCACCCCCTCCATGGCGGCGTCAGGCGATTCCACGGTGAATCCGGCGAGCACCGTCCTCGTGCCCCCAGAGGGCCTGGTGATCCCCAAATCCGCGATGGTCGAATCCACCGGCGGCAACCACAATCCAGCGGCGCTGGAGCTACTAGAGGAGGAAAATGACTCCCACAAGGGGGACTGGCACGGTTCGGACATCACGGACCGTGATATCAAGGAGCTGATCATCGAGGGCTACCTCCCTGCGATAGAGGGGCTCGCCTGGTGGGCGGCGCCGGCCGGCGAGGTCACCCCTTCTCCCCAAGCCGGAGAGAAGGTGTACCTCAAAGACCAAATGGTACGCGGTGTCTCCCTGCCCATCTCCAATTTCTTCCTAGCTGTCCTCAACCATTACCGAGTACAGCCTTAGAACCTCTCCCCCAATAGCATCCTCGTGCTCAGCAACTATGCGGCTCTTTGCGAGGGTTACTTAGGAATTAGGCCTAGGCTAGATCTATTTATCTACTTTTTCACCGTCAAGCGGGAAGCCGGAGCCGACAAGGACGAGCTCAGGAACTGTGGCACAATTAGTTTTAAGATCCGGCCTGGTCGGCAGTTCCCCGACATCGTCGGCCATGAGTCTTGTAAAAACTGGCAACAGACATACTTCTATGGCCCAGATATCCTTCTGGCCGGCCGAGAAGCTACGTATCCGGACTTCGTCGATGGAGCTGCCGCGAAGCCCCGACATGGAGATCCTAGGCTTCCCTTCCCTCCGACATCGACCCTTCCCGCGCTATAAGGCGGATAGAGTGGTTCGTAGAGACGGGTCTGACTGGATTGGACCTGGCCATGTGCTGGTTCGTCAGGCGGATCCAGCCTCTTCAGCACCGCTTGAAGTTGATGCACGAGTATACCAAGGATAGGAAGGATAGCCTCCGCATCTCCGAGGACAACTTATCGAGCGACTCCGTCAAGATCCGCCTCAAGGACATCGTCAAGGTGAAGGATAGGAAGCGTGGCTTCACCATCACCTACGATATGTTCGAGGAGGGAAAGTGCCAAAAGGTACCTGTTTGTTTTCCGTGTATGACATATACTCCAGTTCTTCCGTATAGCCATCACCATCTCATCTAACACTTTGGGTCTTCACTTAACAGCTTAGCAATCTGGAGGAGGATAGCATGGCTATCCAAATCTATGATCCAAAGATGAAGGAAGTCACCGTCGTGTCCGACGATGATGTCCCGCTGGCGCGAAAGCGGAAGAGCTCCACCTCTGACGCTGCCGACAGAGGCAAGAAGAAGACGGAGGGTGGAGCCTCCAAGAAGACTACCGCCGCCCTGTAGACGGAGAAAAGAAAGGTTACCAGGATCCCTTTTGTCAAAGCACCTCCTGTTGTGTAAGCCTCTTTTCTCTCTGACATTGTCCATTGCTTGTCTTATTCATGTACTTATACTTTTTGCACATTTCAGGAAAAAGGCCACTACTAGTTTGAAGAATACCTCCAAAACTTTAGGGGCTTCTAAAAACATCAAGGATATGTTGCACCGTGACGTGTCTCCCCACGCATCTCCCGCCATCGCCCCTGTCACTCCCAGCGTCCAGCCTACGCCTGCTCCGACAAGCTCACGGGCCAAAGATGCATCTGGCCCTTCCGCCATGGAAGTGGACTCAGGTGCCTCCGTGGAGCTTGCCGTTGTCGGCGAACAGGCAACGCAAGAAATTACCGCAACCCAAATGGCTGAAGCTCCGGCTAAGGATGCCATCGGTAGCGGTAAGGCGATGGTGGTGAGTGGTACGTCTGTCGAAGGCGGCGTATTTGCACCCAGGAAAGCCGTAGAGTTCCCAAAGATAGTCTACCCGGCACTCACGCCGAGTAGCTCTGCTTTGGTTCCTAGTGCGGCGCCGACATCTCCAACGTGCGGTCTCGAGGAGCTCCTCCGGCAAGCAGAAATCTTGCAAGGAAACAGTCTTCCTTTTGGCAAGTTGCTTGCTGAGAGTGCTACCAACCTCAAGATCATTGCACTTATAAGTTTTATTTGCCTTTTGCATTTCATACGAGTATCCCACTGTAGCCCCCGAGGATTTAGACGGAAAACCATAGGTCTTTGCATCTAAATGCTCTAAGAGTGACTAAGCTAGGAAACTTCTCACTGTAGCCCTCAAGCATATAGTTTGAATAAATTATTCCGACTAGATGCTTCTAGAGTAGCATACGC
Source organism: Avena insularis (assembly GCA_023614405.1). Classification (NCBI taxonomy): domain Eukaryota; kingdom Viridiplantae; phylum Streptophyta; class Magnoliopsida; order Poales; family Poaceae; genus Avena; species Avena insularis. The sequence goes on from CM042695.1 coordinate 95,144,151, forward strand.
AGTGTTTATAAATTTCGATACTGTAGCCCCAAGCTTGTAGTTGTAACTGAATTAGTTCCGGCTCGATGCTCAAAGAGAACTAAACCATGTCTTGGATATCATCGTATTGTAGCCCCCGAGGTTTGTTCCGGCTTGGACGCAAGGCGGGACAAAGCTCTTAAATTAGAGATATCAAGCCCCCGAGCGTCGATCCGACATTCTCAAAGGCGGCTCAAGTCTTGGTCAACAATTGCAATTGCAGCCCCCGAGGTGTCAAGCCTAGTGAAAATCTGGCTTAAAACACCTTAATCCAAGGAACGCGACAATGTCCAAGCGTTATGTACCTGAAATATAAACATAATAATACACATGTATTAAATTGTTCTTTTAATCGTGTCCAATAAACAAATGTAAGAGGAACAAACATGGCCTTTAAACAAATGCTTTAAAGCTAAAACAATGCAACAGTTGAACAACATAAAACTGTTTAGGAGCAAAAAACTCAACTAATTTGAACAGCTTATGTAAAATTTTGCTTAAGCAAGTGCTGGCCTATCCATTATTCTGGTTTTTATGCTTGACTTTTCGTGAGACGGAAGACTCGCAGGACAGAACCATGTTCTTAGGTGATGATACTTAATGACACCGTCTAGAACCCAAGACCAAAACGCCGGCTTTGAGTGCCGAAAAGTCACTACTTCGGAATCCACATAAAAAACAACAGAAAACGTGTATCCAGAAAACTTAAGCTAACGCCCGAAGGCGGGTTTTTTGCATGGTACTGGGGTCTTTAAACGGCAAGCCAGTAAAAAGTTTAAACTCACGAGCTCAAGGCAAATCGTGAAAAAAGTATGACCAAAACGAAAGTGGTAAAAGACTCAGGATATGAATGAACCAATCTTAATCTTATGATCATAATAAACAATTAAAATAATAAATAAACAGAAATTTAACTGTTTAAACGTTGTCGGTGTCGTTCGTAAGCAGTGAAGCCGAGGCAACGAAGCTGGCTGTAACGAAGCCAAGGCGACACCCGTCGTGACGACGAAGTTCTTCAGCACCAAGCTGATGTAGTACGTGATGACGATGAAGCCAGACGTATTGGCGGACGTATTGGCCATGACGACCGGCTGCGAGGTGAAGCCGGGAAATTGACTTAACACACTTACACGCGGAGCCTCGAAACGAAACCAAATAGCATCCTTATATGCATGCATCGCCACAAACTTCGATTGGTCAGAAAACAGTCTCTGGCCAAGGAAATTCGCGTACGTGATATTCTTGTCTTCACGTGTAGACAAAAACCAATTAGCCAACGAGCAGTTGATTGCTTTTATTTTCCCAAAAGTCTTCAAACATGCTAATCGATCGATGTTTAGGCAGATCAAAATCAGTATGTCATAGTACGAAGCCGGACTGGTATCGTTGTAGTACTACATAAGGCCATACATCAATAGAATTGATTGTGTCTCAACTTGAAGACACGAATCAGCACTAGAACGGATACACCACTACGACCAGATCGTGTGCGGCGGGCAAGTTACGGTAGATTTTTAGGCCATCGCAAGACCGAGTCATTGAAAGATGGTCATTGAATCCGCGGACTTAATCGTGATGATAAATCTTCCGTGTAACCGGTCCAACCGATGGCGACGTTGCTGTATATACGCATACGTACGCGCACGGCTAAGACTCAGATCCACAGAATCAATAGCTGGCTGCTGTCGAAAAACCATCCGACTCCCAAATCTTGAAGATGTGTGCATGGGCGATGTGGGTAGTGTTCATGCCGGACCATAGACACGCAAGGCGTGCGTACGCCCCGACAACGAAGCTTGCCGGCCATGTGTAGATGTAGAAGGTTGTCGGGCTGCCAGATCCATCAACCTATCGGCGAGGAAAAAACCAAGCAAGACCGTTGCAGCCTTTTGCTGATGAAGACATTCGTGACACCGCCAACTTAGCCACACGCTCGAGAGGAGAGATGATAAATCACCCTCATACTCTCAAGAGCGATGACGAAGTCGGAGCATCGATGAAGATGCGATTTGTCCGTCTTCGAAGATGGCGAGGGATCCCGCCCGGATCCGTGTTGTAAGCGCCTCTTGCCCCACGGTGGGCGCCAATTGTCGTGGTATTGCTGACGAGTACGTCATGGAGGGGTCCTCACAGTGCGTGTTTAGAGACGTGGGGGAAGGCGGACGGTTGACGGGTATGAGGTAACACAGCTTACCCAGGTTTAGATCCCACAACGGTGGCGGAATCCTACTCCTGCTATAAATCACTATAAGGGCAATACGCCGAGTTACAAGGATTGGTTCGCTGTGAGAGGTGACTAGAGAGTCTAAGTTATCATCTGAAGTTGTGCCCTAAAGGCCCCCATAGGCCCGACTTATATAGTCGCCAGGTTCTAGGGTTACAGGGAAAAGTCCTAGCAGGATAGGTTACAGAGTCCTACACTGCTTACAACTAGTCTAACGTGTCTTGCACTCCAAGGCTCCGGGTACGTCAGTGACTCCTTCGTAGCCTTCCTTTATCCGGCATGGGCCTCCCTTCTGGATCCATCTTACTGGGCCGCCCAGTAGGCCATGGGCCATGCTACCAACTGTGGCCCACCCGGGTTATCCGGATAGGAGACATGCTATGAGGATACCCATATAGCATATCCCCAACACTCTTCGAGTGAAAAGATTGATGTTATTATGGCTATGCTTGTTAATGGAAAAACTTCTCTAGATCATAATAGTGTTCCCTTAGCCTCTTTGGTTGCTCAAGAAGAGCAAGTTGATGTGAACTTCATTAGAAACAACAATTTCAACAACAATGCCTATAGGAACAATTTTGGTAGCAACAACAATTATAGGCCTTATCCTCCTAATAATGGCAATTCCTATGGAAGCTCTTACAATAATGCTAGAAGTGCCCCCTCTGAACTTGAAGTCATGATCAAGGACTTTATTAGTAAATAAACCACTTTCAATAAGACTATAGAGGAAAAGCTTTTAACTGTTGAGAAAAATATATCCTCTTTGTCTGAAGCTCAAACTTCCTTGGTTAATAAAATGGCTGCTAAACCTGAAACTATGGAAAACACCTTTGCTACTGCTCATGCCATACAAGTTACTATTGATGAAAATGTTAGACTGTTAGCTCAACTTCATGCTAAGTGGGAAAGGGAAGCTGAAATTGATAGAAACAATAGTGTGTGCACTATCACCACTAAACCACAAGTAGCCCCTATTCCTTCTCCTACTATGCCTACCACTAGCCATGCTAAGTTTGACTTTGATATTGATGGTTGCAATATTTCTGAAGTGATTATGTTCTTGCAAAAGCTTGCTAGAAGTCCTAATGCTAGTGATATGCATGTTGCCTTTACCAAACATATTACAGATGCTCTTGTTAAGATTAAGAAAGAGAAGCTAAAACACAAAGCTTCTATTCCTAGGAAAGTAGAGGATAGTTGGGAACCCATTATTAATATGCAAGTGAATGACTTTGATCTCAAAGCTTCATGTGATCTTGGTTCTAGTGTATCTATTATGCCTAGGAAGATTTATGAAATGCTTGATTTTCCACCATTAGAAGATTGTTATTTGAATGTCCCACTCAATGATAATGCTAAGAAGAAACTCATGGGGAGTATTAATGATGTTATCATTATGGTTAACAATGCTTATGTCCCTGTTGATTTCTATTTTTTTAGATGTTGAATACAATGCTTCTTGTCCTATTACTTTGGGGAGGCCTTTTCTTAGAACAGTTGGTGCCATCATTGATATGAAAGAAGGCACCATTAAATATCATTTTCCATTCAAAAAAGGTATTGAACTCTTCCCAATGAGAAGAGAGAAGTTGCTTTTTGCTCCCCCTTTGAAAGCAAGATTTGATGTTAATGCTTCCTCATTTGAAAATACTTGATTCTTCTTGCTTCTTGTTCCTAACTTAAAGGCGTTAAAGAAAAGTACTTGTTGGGAGATAACCCAAGAGTTTCCTTGAGTCTTGGAAGTTATTACTTCTATAATGACCTCTCCTTATCCTTTTTGTTTGCTTTTTGTGCCAAGAATGACCTCTAATGAGAGGGAAGTAAGATTTGGGGAGTTGCTGTCCCGAAACAGATTTTTGTCCTCCACCAAAAAAATTCGTGAGGAGGCTCTGTAACTCGGATTGAGCTCAAATTTACGAATAAATCCTCCAGTATGTTAGCTAACTTTCGTTAGTTTAACACTTTTTAATTTGAGCAACATAAGATGTTCGAAAAAATTCGTTTCTACCTGTTGGTATGTTTTGACAGATTTCTGCCATTATTTGCATTTGCTTCTTATTGATTCCTCTTTGAGTTCTCTTCAGGTAAATTGAGCTTTTTGAAGGAGTTACTACAGTAGCTTGTGTTTTTAGTGAAAATCCTTGCTGTTCCAAAGCTTTGCTAGTGGTCTAATACCTTTTGAATAAGCTAATGTTGCTAATGAAGATTGTGTGAAGTTTTGTATGAAGGAAAATTTTCAGGTGTAGAGAGAGAATGATGCAATGAGATGAAGAATTGAAAAAAGCTCAAGCTCGGGGATGCCACCATGGTGTCACCCCAAGAAATATCCAAGAGGTACAAGCGGTAAAGCTTGGGGATGCCCAAGGCATCCCCTTCTTCATCAATAACAAGTTCAGGTCTGTCTAGACACTTTGTTTTTATTGTTTCATGCACAGTTATGTTGTTCTTGGAGCATCTTAGTTTTTGTTTGCTTTGCTTTGGTTGTTTAGTTTGCTTGAATTAAGTAGTTTGGACCCCCGTTCTCCCTGTGTTGTTCTGTAAATAAGTTTGCTTGGTGTTTGGAAAGGAGTAGTAAGTTCTTTCTTGAAGTGCAAGAGGAGCTTGCATTGACTGTGACTTAGACTTTAGCATGTCATGCTAGGTGTTGTTTTAGCATTATGCTTAGTAATTATTGCTGTAGCATGTCTTGTTCCAAACAATTGGGATTGCTTAGTGTGCCTTGAAGAAATTATGCGTTGTTTTAGCATGCAAATGCATAGTATTGTGGTATTCTCCTTTGATGTTTTGCTTGGGTTGACTTGGCACATGCTCACACCATGTTATGACTCTCACAAGTCACCATTAGCCTCTATGATCATTTAGTCCTTGACCTGTAGTACCACTCTTTGCTTTGATTAGTTTTCTTTGTTGCACTGCATGATTTTGGCCATTATTGCTCTCTTAATTGGTTGCTCCCAGTCTTTTGCTAGCCTCCACTTGTATGAGTAAGTTCTACTTATGCTTACAACTCCCAAGAAACTAAGTTATTCCAAATTGTCCACTATAAACTCCTATGCATGGTGTGTTACACCATTCCAAGTATATTCTTGTTTTCAACTATCTTTCAATTAAAAACTATTTGTTATGTGAAAACTTAGTGATTAAAGCCCTCACGAACTTGATGTCACACTTTACTCTTTGCCCCTAATAAACTTGAACCATTGTGACAACTTTGTTGTATATGCTTGCACTTATAAGTTGGAATTAGCAGAACCGTGCTGTCACGGGGAACGTTTTCAACATTGCACTTGTACCTTGTTGTACTCAGTTGATATCATGTTCTTTTTTCTATGGATGTCACCGGTGTGAAATGAAGAGGGAACTTGTAAGTCCATGGAGTTTGTATCCTGTGTTAGAGAAACGCCTGGGCCGCTAGCCTAATCCATGCCTAATCATGGTGGAAACTTGCATCATCACCATAGTGACATCTATGAAGCATTCTTCTTAAAAAAAGAGACACATTGAGAAAAGAGGAAAGAGAGAAAAAGCACCATATTCCCATGGTACATAAGAAGAATTGCTGAGATGCTCATTGTCTGCTTGCCTTGTCATTTTGGTTATGGGAATGCTCTTGTACCATGTGCAAGGGGTAACCCGTTGGCGGTTCTCAATGATATGCAAATACTTATAGTGACAAGAACTTACCTGGACCCAAAGTTGAGTATGCATGAGGTGTGGCCCTCGTATTCAAGGGACATGAGATTGCCAACTTATACTTCATCAAGCATATACTCCAGCTTTGCCACTTTAACCTTAACCACTTCAAGATGCTTATGATAGGGGCAATGAGGGCTAAAAGCTAACAAGTACCATACTTTTTGGAAGCTCTTTTTGAAACTTGTAATCCCTGCTTCCTTTAAAAAAGGTCTTTCTTCCACCACTATTGAGTCTCCACCTTCTACCTTTAGGCACCATTAAGAGACATAGTTGCCATCCTGTATGCAGTATTCCAAAGCTTATTAATTGATTCATATTGTGTTATTACTTGCTCTTGTGCTACTTGTTTCTAGTCACCCCTGTGAACTTTGCAGGTGTCTTATGCATTTTATTGCTACTCTATGAGGGACAAGTTGATTGCCACTATGCTATGTTTTCTGCATGTGAAACAAACAAACGTTTTTCAATGCATGTTATTCATGATCTTTTTTTGTAGCTTGTCATGTTGCATGCATAGTTACTATGTCCTATTGTTAGAACTCCATCTTTCATGCACATGTTTAGAGTTCTTTCATCCCAGCTTTCAATATTTGCAAATGGTTGGATCTTTATTGTGAGGGTGCATGTCACCTAAAAAATTATTCTGTTTATCACTTACCTACTTGAGGACGAGCAGGAGTTAAGCTTGAGGATGTTGATACGTTGAAAATGTATCTATAATTTTTGATGCTCCATGCTTGTTCTGTATCTACTTTGATTTGCTTGTCTACACTTTGAGGTGCTTTTTACATGTTTTCTGGTACTAACCTATTAACAAGTTGCAACAGTGCCAGATGCCTGTTTTTTGTTGTTTTTGGTTTCAGAAAAGTTAGTAAAGAAATATTCTCGGAATTGGATGGGACAAACGTCAAAGTCAATTACTTTCCGTGGGGAACAAGAAGTCCAGAGGAGAGCCGGAGGGGCCAGACCCACCCTAGGCGCGGGGGCAGGTGGGCCCACACCTGGCTAGGGTTTGGTGGACCTAGCCACCTCCTGGTCTCGCCCCTTCGCCTTTAAGAAGCCCCCGATGCAGAAACCCTGAGTACCCGATCAGAAATCCACGAAACCGTCTGTAGCCACCGCCACCATCGTCCCTAGATTGGGGGGATCTAAAGTTCTTCCTGGCACCCTGCTGGAGGGGAGATCATCCCGGAGGCCTTCTCTCCGGTATGATGCGTGAGTAGTTCCACCTTGGACTATGGGTCCATGTAGTAGCTAGATGGTTCTATCTCCTCCTTTATGCTTTCATGTATAGATCTTGTGAGCTCCGTTCATGATCAAGATCTAATCTATTTGTAATCATGCATGTTGTGTTTGCGGGGATCCGATGGATATTGAGATTATTATGTTGGTTTGATTAATGGTTTTATCTTTATGATTCTATCATGTCTGTGTTGTTTGTGATCTTGCATGCTCTCTGTTGCTAGTGGTTATCTTGGCCAAGTAGATGCTAGTGACTCCAAGAGGGGGTATTTATGCTCGATAGTGGGTTCATGCCTCTAGTTTCCAAGGGAAGTGACAGAAATCTCTTCGGTTGTAGATGTGTTTTTGCTACTAGGGAGAAAACAATGGTCTCTTGTTCATGGAACATGTGGACTGTTTACCTTACACACTTTGCTTAAAGTAGTTGTATGTTGCTTGCAACTTAATACTAGAGGGGGTTCGGATGATAACCTAAAGGTGGACTTCTAGTCATAGATGTAGTTGGATGACAGTCTATGTATATTGTTGTATTGCCCAATCAACCTCATAGGATCTTTCTGGATAGTAATTGCATTGTTTTGCCTTGCTCAGTTCCTGTCAATTTCCCCGCTGTAATTTGTTTACCCTTCATGCCATGTTGTTTATCTAAGGAGAGCACCTCTAGTGAACTATGGACCCCGGTCCAATCTTTACCATTGATACATCTTCCAATGTTACTTGTTTACTTGCTGCAAACCATTACCTTCCACACCATACGTTTAATCCTTTGTTACAGCAAACCGGTGAGCTTGACAACCTCACTGATTCGTTGGGGCAAAGTCTTGAGTTTGTGTTGTGCATGTCTCCGCGTTGCTTGCAACACCTATGTGACGTTTCCTTCCTCCTACTGGTTCGATAACCTCGGTCTCAACTGAGGGAAGACTTGCTGTTGTGCTCTTCACACCTTGCTCTTGGGGTTCCCAACAAGACTCCACATCAGGCACCAAGTTCTCTGGTGCCATCTAGGAGTCATCAGTAATATTGGTAAAATACAGGAAATGAATATGAAATATAATTTAGTAATAGAGCCATTTGATGTATGGGGAATGGACTTTATGGGACCATTTGTCCCTCTAATGGTTATACTCATATTGTTGTTGCTGTAGACTATGTTACTAAATGGGTGAAAGCTATACCTACTTCTCATGTAGATGCATCCACTTACATTAAGATGATCAAGGATGTCATCTTACCCAGGTTTGGAGTACCCCGATTTTTTGATTACTGATGGTGGAACTTATTTTATGAAGAGAACTTTTAACAAGATAATTCATAAGTATGGAGTGGACCATCGAGTAGCCTCACCTTACCACCCTCAAACCAGTGGACAAGTGGAATTATTGAACCGGGAAATCAAGGTCATACTTCAGAAAACGGTGAACATGTCAAGAAAGGACTGGGCTTTGAAGCTTAATGATGCACTGTGGGCGTATCATACAGCTTTCAAGAATCCTATGGGAATGACGCCATACAAAATGGTTTATGGTAAAACTTGTCACCTTCCATTAGAACTTGAGCCTAAGGCTCGATGGGCTATTAAAACTATGAACTTTGATTTTAAAACTGCTGGGGAAAAACGGCTCTTAGATATTCATGCTTTGGATGAACTCATGAATGAGGCCTATGAAAATGCTAGGATATTTAAAGAAAAAGTGAAGAAATGGCACGATAAAAAAATTAGAAGACAAGGAATTTAAATCGGGGGATAAGGTTTTGCTCCACAACTCTAGGATTAAGATTTTTGCAAGAAAATTGAAATCCAGATGGGAAGGACCCTATGAAGTCGAGGAGGCATACCCTTCGGATGCGGTAAGATTGAAAAATACTACACCTTCTTCATCCTGGATCGTCAATGGGCAGTGATTGAAGCATTATAGAGTTGGAGAGGTCAACACCACCGAGGTAGTTTCCTTGATTTCTGGCGAGGAATTTAACGAAGTAAGGTAAAAAAAACTCAAGCTTAAGGACTGTAGGTCGTTAGTGGTACTATTCTCATTTTGTTCCAAGTTTCTATTATTCTTGTCATTTTCTATGTCAAAAGAAGGGACCAGAGTAGGCGGTAAGTTACAAGTACGGGCGCGCGGTATGGACAGGGCCAGCCCGTACTGACCCCCATAACTGACTCCAACCCTCTTTTCTCTATGATTTCTTTTATTTATGGACCTCTTTCTTTTTCTTTATCATTTTGAGTTTCATTGTTTAATCTCAGATCTAGATCCTTCTTCCTCTCACCTTACAATGAAATCTCAGATCTCACTTGATCATGCGAAGGCTATGCAGCCTTTTCATATCAAGCAAATCTGGACCAAGAAAGAGGACACCTCTGATGCACAAGCAAAGAAGAATGGATCCAAAGGAGACACTTCATCTTCTTTGTTCTGTGAGCCTTCACAAGTCGTCCCACTGCCCAAATGGGAAGAAATGTTCCTGCAAATGCTAGATATTCTCAGGCACGTGGAACAAAGGAAGACCAAGGGAGAATCTCCGACAAACCCTTACAAGTACAATTTGCGTGGATCTTTTCTTAAATCTCCTCCCGGACCCTCTTCTCGCAAAGAGGATAAATACGATGAGATTCGAGAAAAGATCAAAAACCTTGAAAATATCTATAAAGCTTGTGTTGATACTATTTGGGAAGGAGTTGACTCTTACTGCATGATGGGCAAAGACCTAGAGAGAAAGGTCGATGACATTGATGGTAGAGTGCAACTTCTAACCAAAATTATCATGGAGATGGCTGATGATAGGAAGACTCTAAGTAAGATAATCACTGAGCTACATGTTGGGGTCATGGAGATGTCCACCTGATTTGCATGTATTGCTCATACCTGCAGCCTCAAGGTGGATGAAGAAGAGGGAGATGCGATTTTTTTCACTCTGAAGAAGGAGTAAGCAAACATAAGGAACAATTTGATCCACCCGGTTTGATTCCATACTTGGGGGGATCCGTGAGAGCCTTGTAATCTATCTTATAGTTTTTAGCATACTTACTTTCATGCATGCATGTTAGACTTTAATTCTAGAGTTTGCATTAGTTGCATCAACTTCGATTTCCTTTTGTTCAAGAGAAGATTTATATCCGTTGGGTTGCGAGACTTTATGATATTTAAAATTATGTTATAATTCATGATTATTATATTAGATGATTGAACTAGGTTGAGTGTTATGATACTTGTACAGCTGTCATGATTTTAGGGACTTCCACACTAATAAAAAGTATTGATTAGGCTATGAGAAGAAGAATTCTGGTAGCATATTATAATTAACAGTTTTCTTTGCAGCCATCAAAGTAGTGAGCATGATCAAATAGTTGTACTAAAAATAGAGAGAAAAGAAGTAAAGCATAAAATATATATAAATAGGAAAGAAACAAAAATAATCAAAAAGAGAGAACAACTATCAAAACAGTCAAGTGTAGAAGAAAAGGAATGATTATGAATCTTCATTACTAAACTACGTGCTCGATACCTCTAAACTCAATGATTATATGATATTTTGAATCACTAGAAGCTTCTTATAATTTCATTAATACTAGAGAAGGTGTGGAAGCCTCTAAATCATGTAATGTGTAAGGGTATGGTAATACCCCCAAAGTTTCTCTACATCCGATGTTGTATTCCTGTTTCAATTTCTACCTCATTTATTGTAAAGACTCGTGTCTCTTGAACATGATGATCTTGTCCATAAGCCACCATTTTGCTCGGGGACGAGCAAGAGCCTATCTTGGAAGAGTTGATGCGTCCAAAATTGAAGCACTTTTACCTTTTGTTTTTGCATAAATAGAGTAGGGATCTTTGTATTTCATGGCGTTCGCGCACACCTTTTTGTCTTTATTTCAACATGATCCCGAATCATTAAGTCCTATATGAACATATCAATTAGGGCTGACATATTATGCTATAATATGATATTTTTAAGTGTTAAAAGTCATTTTATGGATTTACCTTCGCACCTGGGAAATTGCCAAATGAGGGGAAGCAACCAGTGCCAATGATGACCGGTGGTACGAACGAAGCCCGCTCGTACCATCCGCCCGTACAATGTGCCATCAGGTACGCCTCGTCAAATACTTTCCCCTGGCAAAGACTATCGAGGGATCCGACATTCACAACCACCATAAATCACGAAAAAACACATCTAAAATGGATATGAAGGAGGAACTTGGCTGGGGTAAAATCCCAGCTGATTCACGGATCATTGGAGGACAACGTATCATCCCCTTCATCATCAACAGTTGCATCTACATCACCACCATTACTTCCATCTTTCATCTATTAGATCTTGTTGTAATTCCAGATTCAATTGTGGTTTGCACTAGATCTATTTCAGTACTTTTATGCATCCATTTGATTATGATGATGTTGTTGATTGCTTCATGTGTGAGTAGTTCCTTTGTTCTTGGGCACATGGATAAAACCTAGCACTATTATGAATTTGCAATAAAAATGATCTATTCTTGTGTCCATATGACTTGCCGGTCTATGATTGATTTATGATTTGTTTTGATATCTCTCTTTAGATGGTATGTGAAGTCGACCACATACCATTTTCCCTTGGGACTAAAGATAGGGAGAATCCTATGGACGTGCTTTGGGATCGTTCCCGGAATGGCCCCATGACAGATTGGCGCCGACTCATGAACTACGCGGTCAAAGGAGGAATAAATAGGGACTCCCTAAGCTAATTATGATATTCACGGGGAATTAATTACAGTGGTCTATAGGGGTGACTGCTCTTAGACATCGCAGTGGTTATTTAGAGGTGACCTCCCTCTTGGCTCAACAAAGTGGCTTCCTACGAGCCTTATAGTGAACATCTTATTATGGGGCCCTCTCCACACATTTCATGACACAAGAAGTATGTTATCTTAAATTATTAATAATAATAATACCATGCTAGAGGTGTATCCTACATCCCCGAGAACGTTTTAGCCATATTGAGTCCAACCACACTTTCACACAATCTTGATACTTTCTTTCTTTTAATTTTTTTAATTACTTTTCTGCACACAACCAAAAACCTTTCAAACACTCTTTACTTGAGATCAAAGGGAACTTACAAGTATCCTTTGGTAGATAGTGATGAGGGGCATTATGACCATTACCAATTTCTCTCTGTGGGTTCGATATCTTTACTTCAAGACTAGCTACAATTGATCTGTGCACTTGCAGTCATCACCTATCCAAAATAGGGAAGGATATTTTAGTGAAGTCGGTTTTGCAAGTTGTACCTACCTACACTATGTGGAGTTTCCAAATGACAAAAGGTCAGTTTAACAATCTTCGATCGATTTCTGCTGGGTTCTTGTGGAGTGATTCTAATGGAAAGAGGAAAGTCCAGTGAATTAGCTACGAGTGTATGTGCATTCCTAAGAAGAATGGAGACATGGGATTCCGTGATTACAATGATTTTAATCAAGCTTTATTATCCAAGAAGACGTGGCGACTTTCTACCGCACCAGAATCGCTATCTGCTAGGGTACTTCGTGCAAGATACTTCAAACACGGTGATTTTATGAGCACAAGGTGCCCGAAAAATGCATCCTACACTTAGAAGTGTAAAATGCATGGAACGGAAGTACTAAAAGAGGGATTGATTTGGTGAGTGGGATATGGGAGGAGTATTGATGTGTGGCAGCATAATTGGATCCCATGATTATCCCTCAAAAGACCACTTGGTCACCAGCCAGAGAAGGAGGTAGACAAGGTTTCTGAACTTATTTTTCCTAATGGAGGAGGATGAGACAATGATAAATTAAATGAGCTGTTCTTTGAGGGAGATGTCGAGGACATTCTGAAGATTCCAGTTGGTCGTGCCAGAACTGTCAACTATATCACATGGAATTACACCAAAAATGGTCTGTTCAGTGTAAGATCGATGTATCACTTAAAACAACCAGCTCATACGGCCAGCAGCGGGCGCTGCATGTTCATCCTCATCTAGTTCTCAACATCAAGCATGGCTATCTCTTTGGTCAGCAAATATCCCATGCAAAGTGAAGGTTCATTATTGGAGGTTGGTGGAGAACGGTCTAGCGGTGAGCGACGACCTAAAGAGACAGAAAATTAAAGTTGGTGTTAGATGCATTGTTTGTAACAGGGAGGAAAGCATCAATCACCATTTATGGCTATGCCCGCACTCAGTCCATTTTTAGGACATGTTGCGGGAAATATCGACACTCACCCTGGACTCACTAACAACAGATATCAGATCGTAGGGGGATTTTAAGCTATCGATGCTGGAACTATTTGGGAGATTGGATGTGAAGGATCTAGTGGTGACTATGATGGCTCTTTAACACATGTTTCTAGCTAGGAATGATGCAAGATATGAAATGACTATTGAGGAACCAACTAGGATTTCTCGTCGAAATATGGCACTAGTATATGAGTGGTAGTCCTTAAAACCTGGTGTTGTGGTATGGGAGGCCTCGAAGGAAGGGCACTGGCTACCTCCGGAAGCTAGATGGAACAAAGTTCACTCTGATGGGGATTTTTCAACATCAGACAAACACGGAGGTGGAGGTGCGATCATATGAGACCACCATGGGGCGCCAATCGAGGTGCCCAACCATTTTTTTCCCTCACGTGAATGATCCTGAGAGTGCCGAGCTAATGGCGTGTCACTGTGCATTGTTGTTGGCAAAGGAAGTGGGTTCATTGAGAATGGTGTTGGAGGTGGACTGTTTGGGAGCTATGGCAAAGCTTAAGAGCAAGGATCTGGATCAATCAACTCAAGGTCCTTTGGTCGAAGATATCAAGGCACTTCTTGATGACTTCTTGGATTGTTCGGTCAAGCATGTAAGATAAACATGTAATGCGGCTGCACACAAGGTAGCTAAGGAGGGCTGAAACCTGGTTGGGATCACCCCAGAGATTTGTAATGAACTTTGTAGATTTGGATCCTCGAGATTAATAAAGATGCAACCCTGTCAATGTCAGATCAGCCAGAGCCTAGGAAAAAACCCAAGTCTGCAAAGCCAACTGGGAAAAATGTCTCTGTCCCACCTCTCATTCCAATTCAAGTGCTGCAACAGGCTGGGGATATGCTGGAGATTCCTCAGGAGGAAATCGCAGTGGAGAAACTTACAGCTTCTCTAAAGGCCAAGAATATGGAAAAGGAGGCAAAATGAAAGGCTGCTTCTTTCATTTATCTTTTGGCCTTGTTCCAGGCTCTTTAATTGCATTATCATCTATGTTTCTTTTCTTCTCACCAAGACTGGGCTTGTATTGGTATTATTTTGATGTTATATGTGAATTGTTACTCTTATCTAGTGTGCTTATCTGTGATAAGTGGATTATTTATAGTCTGTCTTATTATTTAAATGGATAACTCGAAATTGGGAGTTATGAATTGGTTGGTGTTGGACTGGAACATTAGGGGACGGAATGATAAAAACAAGAGAATTGCAGTTTAGAATAAGATAGATGAAAGTAATGCTGCTGTATTTTGCCTTCAGGAAACAAAATGTGAAATTTTTGATCATTCTTTCATCAGGAGCTTTTGTCCTAGGAGATTTGATATGTTTGATTTTGCTCCTTCTATTGGGGCATCTGAGGGTTTAATTGTTCTTTAGAATAGTGTTGTGTTCTCTGCCAGAGTTATTGAGATTACTAGATCTGGTATTATTGTGAATTTCACTTATGTACATAATGGAGAAATCTGGAATCTAGTCAATGTTTATGGGCCTTGTAGTGGGGTTTTAAGGGATAACTTTGTGACCTGGCTTTATAACTTATCCATTACTACCCAAGAACAGTGGATGTTAGTAGGAGATTTTAATTTTATTAGGTCTGAGGAAAATAGGAACAGGCTAGGGGCAAACATGAATTATATCTTCCTATTTAATGACATCATCAGTCATTTGGGTCTGATTGAATTTCCACTTAAGGGAAGGAGTTTTACTTGGTCCAATATGTAGTCATGACCTCTTTTAGAGCAACTAGACTAGGTTTTTACATCTTGTGAATGGACTATTAAATATCCAAACACAATGGTTTTTCACCTTGCAAAAATAACCTTGGATCATGTGCCTTGTGTCATTCAAATATCAACAAATATTCCAAAGTCTAAAATATTCAGGTTTGATTTTTTTGGATACATCAAGCTGGTTTTCTTGATCTGGTGGACAGAGTTTGGAAGATGCCAACTGGCAGGAAGTCTGCAGGTTCTAAAGTTTCTGCAAAGTTTAAAATCCTCAGATATGAACTAAAAAAATGGGGGAAGAACTTGTCTCATATTAAGTTCCTTATTGATAAGTCAAATTAGGTTATCCTTTTACTAGATCAGTTGGAGAATCAAAGAGCATTACCCACCCCAAAGTTTAATTTTCGGAGCATTGTTAAGTGCCATCTGAAATGTCTTTTAGGCAAACAATCAGACTATTGGAAACAGAGGTGCACTATACGATGGGTAAAGTTAAATGGGAAAATACAAAATATTTCCACGCAAGAGCAACTGAAAGATATAGGCATAATAATATTTCTGGAATTCAAGATGAGGAGGGAATTACTATAATTGACCATAGTCAGAAAGAAGTAGCATTTTGGAAATGTTACAAAGGAAGAATGGGTGTCTATTACCCCACAGATAATCAACTTGATTTACACAACATACTTCCTATGGTGGCTGATCTTGATGTATTGAATAGACCTTTAACAATGGAAGAGATTGAAGGGATTGTTAAGCATCTTAAGCCTGATAAAGCCCCTAGGCCTGATGGTTTTAATGGTCTATTTGTGAAGAAATGTTGGGGTATTATAAAGGAGGATTTTATTAAAATGTGCATGGACTTTCACCAAGGGAATGAATCCTTACAAAGCCAAAAATGGGTCTTTTATCACTCTGGTGCCAAACAAACACACCCCTGAATCAGTCAATAACTTCAGGCCAATTTCTCTCACTAATACATGTTTGAAGTTTATTGCTAAGATATATGCTAACAGGTTGCAGTCAGAAATTACAAGGTGTATTCATGCAGATCAATATGGTTTTATTAAGGCTAGAACAATTCAAGATTTCTTGGCCTAGTCTTTTGAGTATCTGCATCAGTGTAAACAGTCCAGGAGAAAGATTGTAGTTACCAAGATTGACTTTGAAAAAGCTTTTAACACTATTGAGCGTCATGCCATTTTAAAAATATTGGAGTGCACGGGATTTCCTAGTCAATACATCAAGTTAGCGAAGGAGATTCTTGCTTTGGCTCATCCTCTGTTTGATTAATGGGGTGCCTGGAAAAACTTTTGCTTGTAAGAGAGGAGTTAGGCGGGGGGACCTTTATCTCCTTTGTTGTATGTGTTCAGTGGAGATTTATTGCAGAGTATTGTCAATATTGCATTATCTCAAGGAAGACTGAAGCTACCAATCACAAAGGAAGGTATTTTTCCTATTATTTGACACATTAATTGTACTCCTGCAGAGGAAGATCAGTTTCTAGAGTTCAAGGGGGTGTTGGATCAGTATGCTCCCTTCACTGGTCTAAAAGTCAACTATCATAAATCTTCATTGATGCCCATCTATATTTCTGAAGAGGAGGCAACCTATTTTGCTAGGGGTTTTAATTGTCAGTTAGGTGGTATGCCATTTACTTACTTAGGCCTACCCATGAGTACCACTATCAGAGACTTCTCCCCTCTCACTGATAGGATTGAAAGAAGGCTCTCAGCCACAGCTTCTTTTCTATCATATGGAGATAGTTTGGTCCTTGTAAATTCAGTGCTTTCTACATTGCCTATTAATTAAATGGCCACTTTGGATCTACCTTTGTGAATCATTGAGGTTATTAACAAGGCCAGAACAAGATGTCTCTAGAGGAAATTTAAAAATAATAAAATATGTAATTCTCTTGCAGCTTGGGACATGTGCTGTAAACCAAATGCAAAGGGAGGCCTGGGTATACTGGATCTCAGAGTACATAACAAGGCCTTGCTCATGAAGCATTTGGACAAATTTTATAATAATGAAGATCTGCCATGGGTTCGTTTGGTCAGAGATACTTACTATCATGAAACTGTACCACATGCTATCACTATTTGTGGTTCATTCTGGTGGAGGGTTGTTTTTAACTTGTTAGAAGAATGGAGGGCTATGATAAAATGCAAGATTGGTAATGGACATTCTGTGTTGTTCTGGAATTATCTTTGGGCATATGGGAAATTATCTTAGAAATTTCCCGGACTTTAGTCTTATGCAAGGGACTCATAAGATTCTGTCAGAGATATATGAACTTTACACAATTTGCATGAAGCATTTGCTCTTCCACTGTCAATTCATGCACATGAGGAGTATCTTCAATTACAGTGTATAATACACTCTTCATCTGTTACTGATGCCTTTGATGAGTGGATCTGTAAGATAAATCAAGGAGTCTTCACGACACAGGTGTTCTACCAGCAGCATCTTAAACACTTGCAGGATTATCTTCCCTTCAAGAAAATATGGGAGAGCAGATGTATGTCCAAGCATAATTTTTTCGCATGGTTGCTAATTCATGAAAAACTCAATACACAAGATATGCTGGTTAGGAGGTATTGGAAAGTTTTAGAAAACCAGGATTGTATACTCTATTCTGCCCAAGTCCATGAAGACTAGAAGCACCTGTTCTTTCAGTGTTTATTTAGTGCCAGAATATGGAATTATTTGCAAATCGATTGGCAAGACAGGCCTCTAGAAGAGTGTTTAAGGCATGCAGCTAAATGTTTCAAAGGGCCTTGCTTCGCTGAAATTGGTGTCTTAGCTTGCTGGAATATTTGGAAGCAGAGGAATGGGTGGATTTTCAACAATTTAAAACCACCATTTAGAGGATGGAAATCAGGTTTCTTTTATGATGTTTCCTTGCCGATGCATAGATTGAAGAAGAAACAGAAGGACTTTTTGTCAGCATGTCTTGACAATTTGCCTTAGTCCTGGGATCTAGTACTCCTCGCCCACCCCCATTTCCATTTCTATTTTTCTCTTTTGTACATATAAACTTGTTCTGGACTTTGTTTTTATGATTCAATAAAGGACTGTGGGGGTCTCTGCTACAGTATAAAATTTCAAAAAAAATCTACCCAAATCCATGGCTATGAAACTTTATCCATACCCATCGGATACCAGGCAGGTAGAATCAAATGGTACATAATTTATTTATAATTTTACATTCATTGATAGCACATCTATCAAAAAGCAATCATCTCAACACAATAACGGGTATATCAGTATATGACAATTATCAAAATTTAGAAATCACGATCTTATGCTTGATCCTTGCACTATAAGGATGCTTGTTTGCATAGGTTGGAGCTCCATGTGTAAGATTGACATGTCAACATAAATGGTTAAGATCCACACCTCAACTTGAGTCATGTAGCCTATCCTCCCATCTCTCTCTCTCTCTCTCTCTCTCTCTCTCTATATATATATATATATATATATATATATATATATATATATGGGAAATAGCCAGCTAAACACAGGCATAGCTGCGCATAGCCTATTCACCATTGATTCTCTCCCCTTTTGATATAGGGAGCACATGTTTCCTGACCCAAAACGTTAGATTCTCATTTGATGCTAAGTAACGCCGTTACTTCATGACTTGCACGAAAACCGAGCAAACTAAGCTTATTTGATCATGCCTTTTTGAGTCAAACCCTAATGTACAACAGAAGCAAAACCCTAACCCAAATAAGCCTTATTTTCGTTTTGTAACACTAACCCAAACAAGCCTTATTCCTTTTAGGTAGCTATTTCTTTTTGAGTCAAACCTTATTTCGTGTTGTAACCCTAACCCAAATAAGTCTTAGATAAGCCTTATTCCTTTTAGGTAGCTATTGCATGCAGAACTTAACATTTTTTCACTTTATGTATTGTTTTACGAGCTGTCGGCCCAAGCCTCACTTATTTATTCTCTCTTCAAAATTCCTTGCTCATTTGATAAACAAGGCGGAATAGACGATTGCTCTCTTCGTTCTACCTCATCCCTCGTCGTGCACGGCGCTGCCGTCAGCATATTTTTTTGGTACGCACCATTGCTTTCCCTAAGCCCGAGGAAATTTTTTATGCCAAAAATATAAGGCACTAAACCACTTACATGAAAAGTTAGGGTTTGCATACTACCACAAGCTTTCACTAGGGTTTGCATAGTACAAAGCGTTTGCATGCAGAACTCAATTTAAGCCTTGTTTACATTATCTTTTCATTTTAGATGCTAAAATTTTCTTTGTCAAACAGCGTGCTAAAAAATTAGAGTTTGCTCAGGAACCTAGGCATTGCATGCATGGACATAAACGGTGTGGTACAACCGCCGTTAGAAACCGTTAGTCCTTCCAAGAGCCAGCCACTACCATATAAAGTAGCATTGCATGTGATCTCTTTATCCAACGGACCTAAGCCTATACATAGCTCTATACATAGCTACGCCTGTGTGTAGCAAATCCGCGTCGATATATATATATATATATATATATATATATATATATATATATATATATATATATATATCACTCTGTGTGTGTGTAAAATACAAGGGCTATGTAAGATGCTTCTAACATGATGTACCTATGCGTTTGCGCCACTATTCCCCAGGATCTGACCACCTAATGTTTACAGATCGAGCCGTTGGCTGGTCCTGGATTAGGGTATGTGTCCGGTGGGTTTTCTCATTGCTTAAAAGAACTAGCAATGCAAGGACACACTAGAGTTAGTGCCCTAAACCCTAAACCCTAAAACATGCGGATGTTGTCTGGTACACCTATTGGGATACGTGCAAAATAAGCTTATGAGATGCATTCCTGCGGATCTTGATTAAGCAATCTATAAAAAACTGACTACTAAAAGCTTGGCAGAATATAGCAACATCGAGTTCTAAAGTGGACATACTTCATGCATGGCATAACAGTCCAAGCAAATATTTTGTTTGCCTGTTATTCTGTTTACGGGGGCGCGTTAAGGCACACGTGCACACGGTACTATAAATAAGGTCAAATGCGGCACTAATATTTCAAGCTTGTTAGTAGTTCGGGGCAATCTAGATGGTCTTCCAATAGCGAAAAGCAATGGTGTTAAACGACACATATATGAGATAATAATACGCACATGTGAACCTGATGGCATCTTGTTAAACACCTTACGAACTGCAAAATATTATAAATGCGGATACATGCGATATGTTGCATTACATAATACGGTATATGCTAGGCTGGCTATTCATATTATTCTGTTCTGACAAAAAAAATCCCGTCCGACACCGAGTAGCATGAACAACAAATCTACACACGTCGATCTAAAGTGCACTCCTTTTTGTGTCCGCCCCTAAATAGTGGTCAGCGCCTATCGCAGATGCATGTAGGCTTAGGCTTTTAACACGGTATGGCAGTCAATGCGTTTACTAAACATCAATTACTATGTCAGAGCTTGTAACTGGAAGCCAACGTGCAGTGCAGTGCTTGGGGGCAGCTATCCCCCTTGACAGCAAATCCACACTCTAATTTCATATTATCAAAAGAACCAACCAATTTGAAGCAATCAACATGTATGGCTTCAAGCTTTGAATGTTCAAGCATTGTTTCTCGTGTACTCCACGATCAATTCCGACGCGAATAGTTGTACACTTGGAAAAACACATGGTTCATCATATGGATCCATCAATTATGGATTATGGCTAGTGTGTCTATTCGCGACAGTAATGTGGTGACCCGACATTTGTGCGGCTAGATTTAATTTATTCATAAATTTGCTACATAATGTGCATTTGTTTTATAAATTTATTATGTGATTTGTCAACAAATTGTTAGGTAAACCCATGATATTTTGTATCGACCTTTAGTTTCCTTACTCTCACTTAATTTCCTAGTGTACATATCTTCACATCAATAATTTGTTAGAGGACTTTACCACGAAGACTTTAATACAAAATTAATATATCTCGAATCTAAAACCTATTGTAGTAATATTTCTCCATTAGAACAATTCAATGCCCATACATGCTTTCCCACCTCTAGATTGAATTTCCTATGTTGCTCGACCAATATAAGAATATGAAGTATCGATATATATTATCTTGAATTGCCTAAATATTTTCTCTCATGTACACACTTCACATATTGTTCTTTCAGATAATGTCCAAAGTTTCTGAGGACTCATATATTTTGGAATAACCAAAATATCTTATTCCATATCTGAATGTTTCATGCCTTATATCTTTTCCCAGAAATAGTCCGTAAGTTACTATATCAATGCTTGTTTTGTCCAATCAATATTTTTATACGTGTCTTGGTCATGTCAAATAAGTTTTGTATTTTTCCATTATAATATATTAATCATCGACTTCATGTTCAGAGTTTCTAAGGTACATTTTAGAACATCAAAAATGTCTTATTACATATCTAAATGTTTTATGCCTTATATGTTTTCCCTAAAATACTGTCTAAATTACTCTTCAATGGTTGTTTTGTCTGGTCAACCTTCTTATACTTATCGTGTTCATGCCAAATTAGTTTTGCATTATTCCTTTCTAATATATTAATTACCGACTTGTGTTGATTACAATTTTAGAAGTGTGCATTTGTATGCACCCTTGCCACAACATGTTCATTTTATATCAATCATCGCATTTGGAACATTTGAAAAAAATGTGTATTATACATTTTCGAGGATTTTTTCTTCAAGTTAGACCATTACAACCAAAATATACTTTCACATTTTTACGTATGCTATATGAATGAAGTACCTGACATCACTTATGTCTTGTACCCTTTTTTAAAGGCAAATGCATCATTTGAATCTTATAAATATGCCATTTCATTGTCAAGTTAATTATGCCTTCTAAAATATTATTTACCAACTTGTGTTGATTAAAATTTATAGATGTGTGCATTTTTAGGCACACTTGGCACAACTTGTTCATTTTATATCAATCCCTGCATCTAGATTATCTGCAAAAAATTATATTGTATATTTTGGAGGATTTATTTCTTCAAGTTAGAACATTGCAGCCATTATATCTTTTCACTTTTTTATGTATGTTATATGATAGAAGTAGCTGATATCACTTATGTCATGTACCAGATTTTTTTTTAAATGTACCAGATTTTTTTAAAATGAAAATGCATTGTTCGAATCTTATAAATTTTTGATTTTGTCAAGTTAATATAATCGTTAGTGACTTCTCAATCAAGCATATATACCTCTGATCTTCATTGTAGTGCAACTCTCAAAGAGTTTATATTCTATCGATTAGATACATTTTGGCACATCTATGTAATCTATGTTTGCAATAGTAGGCGTTCTTTATTGACGTTGGTCACCTGAGACAAACTACTGCAATGTCAAATTAGTTTTGTATTTTTCTATTCTAATATATTAATTATCGACTTCTTGTTCAAGGTTTGTAAGTTACATTTTACAACAACCAAAATGTTTTATTCCATATCCAAATGTTTTATGGCTTACATATTTTCCCCTAAATATTTTCTAAATTACTCTATCAATGCTTGTTTTTTTAGGTCAAGCTTTTTATAGTTATCTTGTTCATGTCAAATTATTTTTGCATTTTTTCCCTCTAAAATATTAATTACCGACTTGTGTTTATTAAAAAGTTAGAGTGTGCATTATGCATGTTTGCCACAACCTTTTTATTTTATATGAATCACCGCGTCTAGTACATTTAAAAAAATATTTCAAGCAATTCTTTCTTCGAGTTAGATCACTGCAGCCACAATATCCTTTGCGTTTTTTCATATGTTATACGATCGAAGTATCTGCATCAGTTATGTCTTGTACCTAGTATAAAATCAAATGCATTATTTCAATCATATAAATTTGCCATTTTATGAAGTTAAGATATTCCTTAGTGACTTATAAATCAAACATAACTTAGATTTTCATCATAGTGCTCATCTAAAAGAGTTTATATTCTATCATGTAGATTCATGTTGGCACATCGTAATTTGTGTTTGCAATCATAGGCATTGTTTATTGACGTTGGTCACCTGATACCAACATATTGTTGCAACAAAAAGAAAAATTAGAAAGTTCGGTTTTTGAGCTAAAATGCTCCTTTTATTTTAACTTTCCTTCCACGCTGCTACATGAATGAAACATACTACCTCAGGTCCGGTTTATCAGTCCGGCGTGTATCCCCTAGTTTCCTATTTTATTAATTTAATATTAGGTATATATTATAAAAATATATAATTAGAAACTTACATGTTATACAATTTATATTATATAGCTAAGATTGACGACCTACCGAACCGTTGGGAGTACTTTTTTGTATAAAATTTACTCAAAATTTTATACTCCATGTAACCAGATTTAATTGTCACACTTTTGCCTACACATTGCCTAAACCAGTGACAAATAAATTGGATCAGAGGTCATATTGTTAATTTTGTATTAATTGCATATGTAAATATAATTGTGTTTTCTTATGTTTATAATGTACCAAGCATTATGTAATTTTCTATATAAAATTAATCAAAATAATGGCATCCAAATTCACTATCGAATATAGGAGGCAAACGAAGCAGCTAGATTAAATCAGCAGGCATTGAATCAGCTTGTTTTTTAGGTCAGCTTTTTATAGTAGATCAAATAAGATTGATTGATGATGTCATGCATGATGTCATCGCTAGGATTGCATGTCGTACGGCCTGAAGAATCCTCTAGGAAAGGACTACGACCAGATTGCATGCGACGTGATCTGGTATGGCGCGCAATTTTTTTCTTTTCTATCTACATGGCAACTAGATATATGTGCAAGTTTATTATTGCGCGTAACACTTTTTGTCTTTTAATCTCATCCTTTGAATTAAGGATCCACATAGCATATATTTTCAGCATACGTGGCTGAACGTGGTGCCTCGAAACACAACATTATATTGCTTTTAGTATATAACTAGTTTAGTGGCCCTCGCAAATGCGAGTGTATCATCTTTAGTGTCTTCAATGTGTTTCAATATAAATTTATACTTTCATAGTTATTCATGTTATGAGATTAGGAAAGTTAATAGTTCAATTGTATAAATCATAATCAATGACACATATCTAATTTGTCGTTTAATGATTGTTATGCTATTCACAAAATTACAACTTTAAGGATTTATTATATGATCATTTGCACATGACATTATTGTATATAATATACAAAAAAGCATACCTCTCAATGTTTGGGAGAGATAGTAAAGTTCCCACCTGGATTTCCCTACCAAGTTCGAAGTAGTAATCACCACTCCCTCTACCCAAAATATAAGGTGCCTAAGGTTTTGTCAAAAGTCAATGTTTTCTAAATTTGACCAAGATTATACACAAAAATATAAATATTTACAATACAAAATCAATATCAATAGATTTATCATAAAGTATATTTTCTGAATGTGTCCATTCCATAATATAGATGTACATATTTGATCCTAAATATTTGGTCAAAGTTAGTAAGATTCGACTTTTTACCAGTCATTAGGCGCCTTATATTTTGGGAAGGAGGGAGTACCACTTAGTTGTCTAAAAGAGACTCATCCATCATACATGCCAAAATGTCTATGCGTGGAGTGATTTTCATCCTGATGCTACTAAAGAATTTAAGACCCTAAACTAATGTTAAAGATACCTTGAAATTTTAATATCATTAGAATAATTTAGATTACTTACTCTAGCATTGGGGATCTGACTCAATATAAAAAATGTTTGAATGCTTTGTTCTTGTACTTTCTCTATTTACATAAGTAGGCCAATGCCATTTAAAAAAAATAAGTACAATTCAATCACCATCTTGTTTCATATATCAATGAATGTTTTATCAAAATTTACCCTTCTCTTTAAGTTATCACTATCAAGTAATTCAAAACAATATTGCGCAACATTAGATATTTATGCATCTACTTCCTTCGCTATCATATCAAAAGGGAAGTGATTTTTGGTTTGGTCTTCAATGGCTAGATATGTACATACGTTGTACTTCCCAATTTTAGCACGTTGACACATACATTGCGTGTTTAACACCTTTATTATGAATAGATTACTCTAAATTAAATTTTTTGTGACATGTAAAATACAAATATTTTCAATTCTATCAATTTGACAATATATAGCGTAGTATGAATTTTTAAATGTGAGATTCTGTCATAACTATCTTATAATATTTTATTCATAATTACAAAATATGCATGAATCTATGATTATTGTTTGTAGCATAACCACATAGTATCTGACTAATTATTTTTCTAAGACTCTAAACTAATGTTAAAGATACCTTGAAATTTGAAATCATTGGAATAATTTAGATTACTTAATTACTCTAACATAAGGGACTCAATATCACAAATGTTTGAACGCTTTGTATTTCGTAAACCCACTCAACCGAGATTGTGCTGTGCGAATTGCAAATCCCATTTAATGTATACCATGACGGACCCTACGTCTCCTTTCCTTGAGCTATTTATTTCTATCCACTCATTTCTGATGCTTGCGATCTTCTTTGAACTGGTGATTATCTTAGCATGATAATTGGGGCTGGATTTTAACATGTCTTCCAAATCAACATAACAAAGTAAATGAAAGTGATTGGTTCACTTTTGTCATGAATGTGTTGGAGAAATTCCTTTGGATGATCTTGTAGTAGTTCACCTCCTACCTTTAGTATTATAAATGAATGGTTCGAGTGCCACATTTGGTCTAACTGCTTGAAAGAACAACCCACACATGCTGTTTGAAATAATATGGACGTGGCTCTCTAATTGAATCAGGGTCGTAGGACTATCTACATAGGGGTTTGTGCTTATGTGCACTACCTCTAAACTCGTCGATGGTGGAGGTTAAACTGTACCCCTTCATAATTAAAGGTATGATTGTCTTTATTTAATTTTTGAGTATTGTATCCGTTCGTTTTCTATGATTGTAGCGTATATTTGACCAACAAAAGCTTTCTACTCCGCCTTATTGGAGAGATTAGATGGCCATAAATGGAGCTTGCCGCTGCCTGGTCAGCCACCGCCAGCGTCAAACATCCTTCGCTGATATCCTTGTAACATCATGGTTGGGAAGATAAACTCTAGCCGAAGCGCAACGAACGGCCGGAGTCCTGTTGATGTATGCGGCAGGCTGTCGTGATCGAAGGCGAATTAATGTTTCTAGAAATAGCACACCAATGGCGACGGCGCAATTCCACATGTGTAGGTACCCTAAATTAAGTTGAACAGGTGGACCTAGTTTTGTGCTTTCGATCTAAGCCTATTTTTGTGGGGGGACTTCCGATCTAACCTTGTACAGCTCCGGCAGCGGCGCTAAACCCAACTCCCTTCCCAGATCTCAGCCGGCGATCGGACTGGTTCCCTCTCCCTCCGCTTGCCGCTACGGCGGCTGGAGGGAGGGGGAACCTTGTTCCTCTGTCTAGTAGTTAGGGTTAGGGTATTTTTTTCGTGGCACGCCGTTGGGGTGGTGGGAGCGGCGCCCATACGAATAAATCTGCCTCATCTCTACTCCCACACCGGTGCTGATCTTCACGGTTACGCCTCGGAGGTGATGGCAACGTTTGCTGTTTGGTCTTTCAGATCGGCAGCTTGGTCTTCTCGTCGTTCTTCAGATCTGGCGAGATTTGTTTCTCGTTGTGTCGCTGACGCTCGTCGTTATCTGCGATGGCGCTGGCAGCCGGGACGAGGTGGTTTCTCTGGAGCAAGGATGTTGGTCCGGAGGTGGTGGATCTGTCTTCCTCCTTCGACTTCGTCGACAAGAGGCGACGGATCTTGGTCTAAGACAGCACGGGGACGTCCCCCGGTCGACGTGCCACAACGACATATGCCTCGCTACGTGCAGCAGGCCTGTTCGTCGACTCAAAAAGCCTCGTTGGCGATGGTGTTTTTTTGGATCTTGCAATGGTGGAGGCTCGACGTCTCTTTTGGCGTTCGTCTCGGTGGCGCTGAAGGTTGGCGGAGGCCGCTAGATTCGGTGGTTGCAGTAAAATCTAGGGATCGTTTTGTATTTCTCGATCTCTTAGTCTTTTATCTGCAGTGTTTTCAGGATAATTATTTTATCCCAGTCTGTCTTTTAGTGTCCACATGTATTGCTTCATGTAACTTGATTTTTAATTAATGAAATATGTGGTTGCTCTCAAAAAAAAACTTGTACAGCATAGGTAGCCTATTTGACATAAGTGTATCGTTTAGCCAGCAGTACCATGACCGGAGCACGGCTCCTACATTCGATATAGAATCCGTGCATTACAAGGCTGATGGCCTACAACGTGAAACGTGTTATGCAAATAATATGGACCTATCTCTCTAATTAAATCGCGCTCGTCTGGCTTATGACCTACACGTGTGACGTGTTACGTAAATAATATGGACCTACATCTCTAATTAAATCACGGTCGTGGATTAGTCATCCTACTATCTAAATAATTCAAATGATGTGGCTTAACGTGGTGCCTCGAAACACACCTTTATATTGCTTTTAGTATATAATAGATAGAAATAGATTATTGTCTTTTAATCTCATCCTTTGAATTAAGGATCGACATAGCATATATTTTCAGCATATGTGACTGAACGTGGTGGCTCGAAACACAACATTATATTGCTTTTAGTATATAATAGATAGATTACATCATGAATTGACCTTTGATTTGTATACATTTTAACTGGACGTTGTGTTTAGGTTAGTACCATCCGACAGGGCATGTACACTAAAAACTTCACCATGTAAAGGTCGGAAATTTCTAATTCGCACAAATCTTGAACTTTTGATCTATTCAAATGATAGGCCACTCCTTTAACGGAGTATACATGCAAGAACACAATCTCTTTACCAGGAATAAACTCAAGAAATGTAAATATATTCACATGAGCGCAATTTAACCACATACTTACTGCTGATGATATTACTATTGTCGGACGAGGTGTCCTTCGGTGTCCTCCCTCTCAAACTTAAGTTTGCATGGGCCAATTTTTTTTGACCCGTCGAAACACATATCTAGGCTATATATACCTTCGTATAGACATACTCGATCGAGATGGTTATACTACACGTTATCACCGGCTGATCTCATCTCTTGTTATCGTGATCTACGACTTTGCATGCCAAGTTTTAAAATTTTGTTGTTGCTGTTATATACCTTCCAATTTCCGCTCCCGCGGTCACGTGAGTATATGTGCACGGTGAGTATGCGTCTAAGAGGACATACTAGCTTTGGATGGGTTCGTATGGTCTTAGATATGAATCGGTTTCGAGTTTTTGTTGTCAAAATTTAAAAAGGAGGGGATACCGAAGCAAAAGTGTTGTCCGGAATCCCATTTAATTTTCTGTGGCACTTCGTAGCACTCATGTTCTTCTAGTCTGATGTACAGCCGAAATCCTCACCACATTCACAATACTCCCTCTGATCCATAGGGAGTAGCAATTGTTGTCGTCTTCATTGGATTACCGTTGTAAACAGAATAGCGTGCTCTCCTTGATTCATGTACAAATTTCTCTGGCACCTCGAAGGTAAAATCATCATCATCATATACTGTAAGTATATTTTGTAGTATATTTTTAGATTTGTAGTAAAATCATCATCATCTCTGGCTCTCCTATCTGTATTGAGTCATGTTGTAGTATATTTTTAGATTTGTTCTAAGTTAAACTTTAGTATATTTGACTAATTTTTTAGAACAACGTATCAACATTTATGACACTGAATTGATACCATTAAATTTATTTTTAAATCTAGTTTCATAATATGTCAATTTCATGTAATATATGTTTTTATATTTCTTTATAAAGTTAGTCAAATTTGGTTATCTTTGACTTAGGCAAAAGTTAGATGTACACTTATTTACGGACAGAGGAAGTAGATCTGTAGCTAGAAACAGGACACGAATGGGACGACGGCGGCGAGGCAAATCCTATTTTCTGTCGAGTCCTGTTGTAGGTAAAACTGACTACCCAATTGGATCAGAAACTATGAGCTTGCGGGTTGTAAAGCCACGTATTTTGGACATTTTTTGTTGGAATTAAGCCTCCTGAACCTAGCTAACGAGAATTACGGACATAACATGCCGGTCCTACTACACATACCTGGCGAAATACATTAGGCCTTGTTTACTTCTCTCCTATTTTTATCCACTAGAGTTTTTGAATATATGGGGATTTGGTGCTCACTCAATACTTTTCAATCTCCTAAAATACTTTTTTCAAAAAATACTCTATCTTGAATGAGAGTTTTTAATCTAGACAAAAACATGAAGAATTTGTGGGGACCGGGATT
Source organism: Avena insularis (assembly GCA_023614405.1). NCBI lineage: Eukaryota > Viridiplantae > Streptophyta > Magnoliopsida > Poales > Poaceae > Avena > Avena insularis. Next base: position 95,173,595 of record CM042695.1, read on the forward strand.
ATCCTAGCCAAACCCTGTGTGGTAACGGACTATGAGTATTTCGCGGGAATTGAAATAATCCCACAATCCTCGCAAATATACTAACGAATACGAGAGAAGTAAATAAGGCCTTACAGGGTTGATCGATTAGGGTTTGGGTGGGGTGTCTAGTCACCAAAAATGTAATTATGGCGTGCCGTTGCTTATGGTCACTCATCGGGCCTAATGACATATATTACTCCCTATGTTTATTTGCGGGGATATTACTCCCTCGTTTACTACTGTGAGACTTTTTAGGTATTTAAACTAGACTATATTCAGTCTAAAATGCATGAATCTATGCACTAAAACATGTCTATATACTTTGTGATTTAGAAAAAGGACAAAATGTCTTATATAGTGAATGGAGGGAGTAATTTTTTCATATGGACATGGCGGGTCTTATACCAAACCGTAATGAAATCATGTATAATTCTTTTATGAATCGATTTTTACCGTAATTTGATTAAAACAACTGAAATAATCCAAACAAGTGTGGATATATAAAGACTGTTTTGTAAATAAAAGGATTTCACTATTGTTTCATTTAATTCAAATAGATTTCAAACAAATGTATTAATATGAAACAAGAAAAATATGTCAAAAAAGCGAAAGCACAAATCACGAGGGCCGCGGAGGACAGTGAACGTTAGAGGAGTGACCGGTAGGCCACGACGTTGTCAGGAAAATAGTGTTTCGAGTGTAGCTATCTTTCTATTTGGTTGTCCATCAACTTTGCAACACGTTCGGGAAGATCAATCTCTTCTTCTCGAGGACGTCCGGGAATTTCTGTATTGGATTGTTTCCTAGGTTAGTTTATATTCAATTTTCAAATTCCCAATTTTCCATATCAATTAGATTGATTTCTCCGCCCGTATCAACACTTCTCCCCCATGGTTCCACCCCCAAACCCTTCTCCCCCGTTGAGATCTGGAAATCTGGATCCGGTCCCTTACAGTATATGATGATGATGATTTTACCTTCGAGGTGCCAGAGAAATTTGTACATGAATCAAGGAGAGCACGCTATTCTGTTTACGACGGTAATCCAATGAAGACGATAACAATTGCTACTCCCTATGGATCGGAGGGAGTATTGTGAATGTGGTGAGGATTTCGGCTGTACATCAGACTAGAAGAACATGAGTGCTACGAAGTGCCACAGAAAATTAAATAGGATTCCGGACAACACTTTTGCTTCGGTATCCCCTCCTACTTATTTTGCGGACTGAGGGAGTAGTCTTGGTGCGTCGTCATTGTCGTTGATTACCGAGGCGGCCACATCTTCCGGCAACACCAGACCGGCCACGGAAACACAACTAATCAAAGAAGACTAGCCTCGGGTACCGTGTGCTGTAAAACTGTCTCAATCGACCGAATACAATTTGCTGGTTAAATGCCAAGACCTTAATTGATCAATTGAAAGCGAACAGGGATTAGACATCCCACCCCCAGCCCCAATCGATCAGCCCCCCTAAGACTAGCCCCAATGGGGGTATCATAGTTAGTATCATGCATCACATGCATGCAAAATGCTTATATATCATTGTAATTAATGATGAAAGAGATTGTGTTGGTATCATAGATAGATACGGTATCATAGCACATAGAACTAGAAAAAATAATTCCAAATAAATCTTACACACAAATTTATATTGAGATTCTACAAAAGAATAAATACAGTAAGACTATGATACTACTACATGATACTATGTATTATGAAAATGGTATCATATACTAGTATCATATGCATGATACTATTATATGATACTTCTCATTGTGACTAGTCTAATGTATTTCGCCGGGTATATACTCGTTAGCTAGGCTCAGGAGGCTCAATTCCAACAAAAAAGTCTAATACACGTGGCTTTACAACCCACAAGGTCAGTTTTATCTACAACATGACTCGACAGAAAATAGCAGTTTCCTTAGTGAGTGGTCAGGATTTGCCTCGCCGCCGCCGTTCCGTTCATGTCCTGTTTCTAGCTACCGATCTAGTCTTGGTCTGTTGTCATTATCGTTGATTACCAAGGCGGCCACATCTAACCGACTAAAAACTTTTTCAATCAACCGATTACAAGTTGCTGGTTAAATGCCAAGACCTTAATTGATCAAATTGAAAATCTAATTTATCTACCATTGACATATATGCCCTAATATAATTTTATTTATTTTATCATTGTGATCCATGTCCTCCATACTTGTTTCTGTTTCTCTGATTTAGTATTGCAGTTATTAAGCAGTAAAATCAAGTTGTTTTGCTCAATTTTTTTCTACTTGTGCATAACATCAATTAGTCGACTTGCTCCAGGCGGCCGTCTAGTAGTACGTAGAAGACCTATACTAAATCAACAACGGTTTTTCTGGTACTAATAAAGACTAAAAAAATGTGTTGATGTATATTGAGTTATCATTATCCTCTTTGTCCTCTTATGGTCAAATCCTGGCCCCACATTGTTGGTCTAGGAAACTCTCATGCCTTATGAAACAATATAAATAAAACCCTTATAATTAGGTGTTTATTCATATGTGGAGTACAACGTAGTAGATTGGCTAGAAGGACAAGATTCCTATCTTCAAACCTAGTACATCTTATATGCTCCCTGCGTTTCAGAAATATAAAATGTTTTAGCTTTGTGAACGGATGTATCTAGATATCTTTTAGTGTATAGTTTTGTAGAGGTTCACAGTGAACCTATACACTAAAATTCGTCTAGGTACATTTATTTTACAAAACTAAAATGTTTTATATTTCTAAACCGAGGGAGTACTGCCTCCGATCCACATTAATATTCTCAGATTATCATACATTCGAATCTAAATAAATCTGAGAACATTAATTTAAAACGGAGGGAGTATTTCTAACAGTTTGTAGGACTACGTTGCCTATTTCTAGAAATCAGCAACCATGACAGTTTCAGGCGTGTCAAGATCTAATGGACAGTCCAGCAGTCCGTCAAGGGGGTGATCCTGAATGCCTTGTTCGGCCAAGGCACAGCGGCAATGGCAAGGACACCTCAGTGCTTCAATCCTAGCGTCTTGGTGCAGGCGAACCTGGTCAGCACCACCTGCAGGACGAGCGCCATGTCCATGATGGCTAGGAACATTTAGCAGCACAGCGATCTGGAAGAAGGCCTGCGCGGCGAGATGGCGCCACATTACGTTGCTGATGGGCGGCGCCGTGCGGCCGACGGGCGGACTGTCCATGCGAGCTTGGGTGGGCGTTTCCGTGGCCAGCACGCCCATGGTCTCCATTATCATGTTCATCCACAGGAGCTCCACTGTGGTCACCGACATCTTGCCCGTGGTGATAGCCGACACGAAGTTGATGACGAGCGCGGCGACGTTAACGGTGAGCTGGAACTGGATGAACTTCTGGATGTTGTTGTACACGCAACGTTCCCAGCGGGTGGCCGTCAACACGGTGTCAACCTCTGCATGAGGATCTTTCAACCCGACGAATCCCAGCAATGTCAGCCCCTCGTCGTCGTCTATCTTAGATTGCTCGCTGTCGACTTGCTTATAGGCGAAGGCGATGCACCGGAGGCCGCGCATCGCCATGTCGTTGATGATCTTCTCGAGCTTCTTCCTCGGCTCCACGCCGAGATCGCGCGCCGGTCCTTCCGTCTCCACGTACATCGAGCAATTCGACAACACTATCTCGGCGGCGCCTTTTGATTGCAACATCAACGCGCCGGTAGCGTTGTCCCTGATCATCACACCGCTACGACGTTTCTTGTCGGAGTTGAACGCCTCGACGTGCACCACGTCGAAGCTTCTCGTCAACGCGTCGGAGTCCATGCCGAGGTCCGTCACGGCCCAGGACTGGAGCGCCTTCTCCGTCGGGCTGCCAGCTGATATCTCCGTGGGCGAGGGCGACACGATTCCGGTGCTGTTGATCCCAGCTCCCTGGCAGAGCAAGCTCACGACGCTGCCGGCAATCTCTGTGGCCGCCCTAGGCTGCTGAGTGCCGACCCAGAACTCGGTCACCTTCATCTGGTTCAGCGTGAGCGTCCCGCCGGTACTGTCGGTGCATATGGCCGTGACGGAACCCGTTATTGTCTCGCAGGCCGAGAGGCAGCGCACCGGCGGGTTCTCCTTCACCGCTCTCTTGATGGAGCATGCGAGCGTTACCGTCACCACGAGAGGGAGGCCCTCTGGGATCGCGACGACGACGATGGTCACGGCCTGCTGGAATATTCCCACGAGCGCGCTGAACACGGCGTCGAAGGTGAACTGGTCTTCCTTGGTGCTGCCTGTGAAGTGGCGCGCGGCGAGCACGGTGAAGACCAGCAACGCGACGGCGACGCTGATCTTGCCGATTCTCCAGGTGAGGCCCTTGAGGTGCTCCTTGAGCGGCGTGGGCTCGGTGGTCTCCTTGATGCTGCTGCTGCTCATCATCTCGCCCCACAAGGTGTCGGTGCCGACGGCGGTGACGAGCATCCGGCCGTAGCCGTGGACGATCTTCACGCCGGCGCTGAGGAAAGGGCTCTTCTCGGTGTCGATCTCGATCGGGTGGGGCTCTCCGTTCATGCTCGACTCGTCCACCTGCAGGCCGTGCCCCTCGAGGAACACCCCGTCCGCCGGCACGGAGTCGCCGATCTTCAGAATCACAACATCGCCGACGACGACGTCGACCTTGGAAACCTCTTGCTTCCGGGCAGCGCGAACGACAGTGACGGCGATGTTGTCGTCGGACTCGCTGGCAAGATTTTCGAACCGCTTGGCCTGGCTGTGGTTGCTGATGGCGGAGATGGTGGCGACGAGGCAGACCGCGAGGAAGATGCTGGTGCCGTCGTACCAGCCGCCCTTGAGGCCGTGCTCCTTGACCCCGAAGCCGAGGGAGACGGCGGCGCAGACGAGGAGCACGACGAGGAAGACGTCGCTGAGCGCGTCCCAGACGTGGCCGAGGAAGGTCTTGGGTTTAGGCTTGGGGTAGATGTTCCCGCCGAACGCCTCCCTGCGGCGGCGCACGTCGCCGTCGTCCCCGCGGATGCCGCGCTCCGCGTCGGACGCCAGCGCGGCGGCGATGGCAGCGCCGCCGCCGAGGCGGCGGAAGCAGTCCTGTCGCCTGTCCTTGACAAGGCCCTTGAAGAGCTCGCCGTGGGCGGCGACGGAGAATCCCGCACCATTGTTGCCGTAGGAGCCCGCATCGTCTTCGGAGTCACCGTCGTGGTGGATCTTGATGGCGACGTAGGAGGTGCTCCGTGGCAGCACGCCGGTGGAGCGAACGGCGAGCCGCGCCTGCTGCCTGTGGCACGTTCGGATGACGTTCAGAGCTTTGCGCCATTGCTTCCCCGGCTGCCACGACGGCGACGTGGACTCCATCCGAATCCAAGCCAAGACGCGAGAACGATGGAGCAATACAGCTGATGGATTGATGAAGAAAAGGAGACCCGATTATGATCTTAACTAGGAAGCTAGGAGGATTAGCTCGGAGAATAGGGGACTAGCTCGAAGGGGACTGTTAGCATGAATTTGTACATTCACTGGAGCTCAGTGTGGCGACTACTTATACTATCTTGGTGGGTGGGTGGGTGCGCTGTGTGTGTGTGTGTCCGGGGTTTGGGGGTTTGGGTTGGGGGGTGAGGGAGCAAACGAGGACTTAGACCTTTTTTTTTTTACATGAGGACTTAGACTTGGCGCGTGCCGGCGTTGTATCTCCGCACAAGCGTTTTAAGATTGGTGCGATGGTTCTCTTAGCTCCTTCCGTCAATTTCCTCGCAGTGCTAAGCGTGTACCCCGGGATGGGAACTTTCCATCCCGGGTCCCAGCTGTCTGATCTGTTCAGATTAACGGTCAAATCGTATTTCTGTCTTTTTATTCTGATTTTAATATAAATAGTTCTGTTTTTGTTATATGTAGTCAAAAAGCGGTTTTCGTCAAAAAAATAGAATAAAAATACCGCTTCGTCGAAGACTTCGTTGGAGACCTTGTCGGAGTCTTTGTAGCAAAAAAAATGTGTGTTAATGTAGCAAACCGACCTTGCCGGAGACTTTCGCCGGGAGAAATCGTCAGAGACTTTGTTGCAAAAAAATTGGGCTATTATAGCAAAACCACTAAATGGTCATAGCAAACAAAAATGTCCTATGTAGCAAGTCCAACTTCTCCGGAGACCTTGTCGGAGATCTCGTTGGAGACCTTGTAGCAAATACTTTTTGCCATTGTAGCAAGAACACAAAACGGTTGTAGCAAACAAAATATGAGAATGTGCAAAACTCAACTTCGTCGGAGACTCGCCAGAGGATCTCTGTAACATCCCAAAAATACTAAGCTTGGATCATCAAACTCTAATCATCAAATTTAGGATTAACAAAAACTTTTCTAAAATAAAATTATGGAAGCATGCATGTGAGTATGCATTTTATTTTGAATTCTTTAGAACCACCTTGTTTGTGTGTTTCTTTGTTTGTAAATGGATGCTTAGGTGAAATAAACATCATCTAAACAATTTCCAAACTTTTCCCAAAGACAAGTAAATCAAAACAAATAAAATAAGGGAATGGTCATTTTGACCAATTTAACTCTCATGCCTACTTTGGCTGTCTCAAACTTTCAGAACTTAACAGAAACTTTTCTAGATCTTTACACCCCTTGATAGTACTCCTAACAAAGTATCAAGGCCCACCTTGTGATCATCCAGAAACATTCAAATGCATGGTTTAGGGACAGTTCAAAATTGAATCTTTATCATATGGGAAGATCCCACTTTTTCAAACACCACTCAAACAAGCTCAATTTTCAAAACCCAAGCATCTGCAGACTCACCAGCACCAACCTAGCACACCCACCAAAAATCTTTTCAAAATTCAAAACTTGAATTCTTGCGGCCATTTCATCAAACACCTTGCAGACACAAATCATCAAAATCCTAAACACTATTATGAGCAGTGATTGAAGCCTAACTTGTTCCCTCTCTAGCTCACAACCATCTCAGTAGATCATCTAGCAAGCTAAATCAAGCACTAGCCTCACTGTAAGCTGGGCAATGACATCAATGGTGAACAACCGAAGCCCACCATGCCACCCCAGTGGAGACAGCGAGCTAGGAGAAGAAACCAGCCTAGCCAACATGTCTGGGAGCAAGCCAACACCCCACCGCCACTCCCTGTCCAACGCTCGAACCTTGCCAACCCCTGGACCACACGCACGGACCGTGCCCAGCTCGCCAGCAACCATGCCGAGCATGCGCCAGAGCGCCACGCTCGACCGACGCCCACAGACCGCGCGCCGCCCTCGCCGCGTGCATACGCAATCACCACCGACCCAGGAGACCGCCAGACATCCCCGTTCGCCGTCCCATGCCGCACAACCGCCGCTCGCCGTCGAAGACGCCGCCTCTACCGCGCAGAGCATCGCGCGTTCCAGTCCAATTGCCACCGCCCCTACGCGTGCATTAAAGCCATAGAGCATCGCCAGGAGACCACCAAGCGATCCCCACCGCCGGCCATGCCTCTAGCCGCCCGTAGCCATGTCGCCACCGTCGCCTGCCCATCTTGTTCGGTCTCGTCGCCGCGACTATAAATAGAGGCCACCGCCAGCCGAATTGAGCACACCATCTCACTCCCCTCTCCTCACTGATCGTGCCACCCCGTTCCCGGAGCAAGGCGAGCAGCACTTCGCCGGAATTTCACCGGAGCCTGCCGCTGCTGGAGAAGAAGGGGGCCAGCGATTGGAGCCGCCCCAGGAGAAGCTGTCGGTACCAGGAGGTTCGCCGTCGTCGACTTCGTCGTTCGCCCGCCTCGCCGACCCTCGCCTGAACCCCGGTGAGCCCCCAACGACCCCCACTGGCCGCGCTAGGTTTCTGTCTCGCCGGCGTTGCCCAACGTCGACGATGACCCTCAGCCGTTGGATTAGAACCAGATAGAACGCCCCACATCGCCCCATACCGCTTCGCACCCCCTCGTCTCACTGACGCGTGGGGACAGCAACTTAACCAGCCTGCGTAAGCGCTGTGCTTAGCAGGCCGGCCCAGTATCGCTTCCCGCGCAGCCTAGTTGTTTGAATTTGGATTTTTCCATTTTCATTCAAACACACTTTTGTACCTAGATTCAAAAATCAACCCAGATCGACTCAGTGCACCAAATATAATGAAACTAATTTTGTTAGAAAGGTCTAGAAATGCTGAATCCAAGCCCGTTGGATTCAAGTCATTTGGATCTGTAGATCATTCTTGGTAAAAATAATAAAGCAGAAGCTTTTCTGCATTCAAACATTTTTCAAATTAAAACCATAATAGCTTTTGAGTTGATTCCAACTCTCAAAAATCACATTTAACCATACCTTTCGGAATATATAAAAATATATAGGTTTACTTATAGAGAAAATGACCAAGTAATAAAAGAATGCCACATAGGCATTTCTAGACACATTATTTAATTAAAATAAAAGGGTAAAACCTTATTAAATTGTGACACCACTTTAAATCACATTCCCATGGACTAAAATGTGTGGTGATGACATGTGTCAACATGATCCCATGTTTGGTTTGGAGAATATTAAATCTTAAGTAGTTTTTCAATGAGTAGAAATTACTTTTCTAAAAATAAAAGGAAGTAAACCAAGCCTTAATCTTGTAATGCTAGTGATGATGTTAGATCATCTATAGGACCCTTTTGTGTGATGATTGCAAGTAGTTAAGTATTGTCTAGTGATTGTGTACATCGTATTTATTTATAGACGCTAGTACCGACCAAGGATACGAGGAGGAAGGAGGATACTACGAAGAAGAAGCCGAGGAGAACTTCAACCACTACTCTGCACAAGGCAAGCCTAATACTACTAGTTGAATGTGCAAGCTAACACTTGCAAGATACTTTACCTATGCAAGCCAATACTTGCTTGTTACCATGCCAACTATATGCCTTAAGCATATGTGATCATATCCACTTGATAACCAAATCCTAGTTTTATTTGCAAGCTTTCTATTTTTATTTCTTTATCAAAGCTACTCCTTAGAGAGTACTTAAGTGACTTATAGATGCTAGAAAGATATATTTGAAGGTTGCATAAAGAGCATAAAATTTGTCCTAAGCTAGATAATCTTGATGTCATCCTAAGGCATGAGATTGAACTTAGTTAAAACTCCACTAGTTTACCACCTCTCATTAGTACTCACCCCCACCTGTAGCTGCTAGTGCTAAGCATAAAACTTGATCAACTTTAGATGGGAATACTTGGTGAAAATGGTTATGAAAACCTTAGAATGATGGATCATTCTACTGAGATGTTTTGACATGTGTTTCCGAACACCAAATGATTTTGGTGATGAAATTGTTGAGGCATGAGCCTTAGTCCTTTATAAAACTGATGGTTGTCTGGATGCGATACCCTTTCAATTTTACCGTACAACCACAATACCCGAAGATTGGGTAGGGCTTGACTGGAAACTTATATACCTTAGTATTAGTTCCCTCACGGCCAAGGTCTGAGCTGAGGCTACCTTGTGAAGATTGTCCACCTGTGCAGTACCCAAGATGACAGTTGGTCATGGTTGGGAGGCCAAACTCACAGGAGAGGTGCTTGTACTAGGGCATGTAATTGAAAAGTTAGGATTTATTATCCGCATACTGAGTATGGTGAATTCAGGATTTGTTCCCGACGGATGTATCGAATGTTGTGGTGAAAGTGTACAATCTCTGCAGAATGTCAAACTATTCGAATAGCCGCGTCCGCGATTATGGATAGTTGGAGTGGCCATACTGTTCCCCCGTCAGATGTTTTCAAAATGACTTGTGAAATGAATTGAGACTTTGACTTGACCACAACAGGGTTGTGATATCAAATACAAGCTCGCACTTAGGGTTATAACTTCACTATATCTCTTGCTTCAAAACTTAGTAGAGATAAATCTGGCTTCTTGCAAAACAACCCTAGAGCCTAGTGTCCTATTATCAAAAACCCCTTTCACTTGTTAGTATTAGTTTGCGAGTACTTAAAGAGTACTCATGGCTTTGTCCCTGGCTATTTCCGTGGCCAGACTATGAAGAGGAGTACCTGGAGGATGGACCCCAGGAAGGTTACGACAACTAGGATCATCTCCCATCGTCAGCATTGCCTGTGACCCCGAAGATGGAGCTTCGCCTATGCTACCGTTATTATTACGTATTCTACTGCTTGAAGTTGTATTAAGAACTGGATCATGAGATCCTTATTTGTGTAAGACCTTATGTATGGTTTGTAATGGATGATGTACTGTGGTATCTAATTCTGTTATGTCTCGCAAAAAATGGTAATCCTGGGATTGCGATGTATGGCATAACAGGCATCTGGGATTAAAAATCCGGGTGTTGACAATCTCGCCGGAGACAGTGTAGCAAAAAATTTAGCCCCCCCCCCCACGCGGGAATAGTGAAAGTAGCAAAATAAATACGAGTAGGCAGCTAAAAAGTTATACAAATAAATTAGTTTCAGCATCACCATTAGGTGGAGGGCCTAAATTATATATTGTAATCAACTTCTTTATGGCATTCAAAGCTTCATCCTCATTACATTGGAAAAATATCTTCCTGCTATAGCATCCAAAGCATATCTATAACAAAGAGCAAGACCATGGTAGAAACTTTTAAGAACCAATCCTAGAGTCATTTTAGGCTCAGTTTTTTCATGTGAATCAGAAATTCTAGACCAGACTTCTTTGAAACTCTCTTCACTTCCTTGTTTGAAAGTAAAGATCATTTCCATAGGTGACACAGTAATTGGAGCAACACCAGACATGGTAGCAACTATGGTAGAAACTAATTTTTTTTGTGTTTTTTGATAAGAAAAAGCAAACCAAACGAAACTAATTTTTTGTATTTTTTGAAAGAAAGAACCAAGCAAAACAAAGCAAAAGAAACTAAGCAAAACAAAAACAAAGTAAAAAGAGAGGTTGTGAAAGACTCCCCTTGTAAAGTTGTGCTTAACTCCCCGGCAACGGCACCAGAAAATCTTGACGGGCTCAGATCACTGTAGAGCTTCGTTAGGAGACCCCAAGAGGAAGGTGTGATAAGCACAGCAGCAAGTTTTCCCCTAGTTATGAAACCAAGGTTATCAAACCAGTAGGAGCAAGGAAATAACTCCAAGATGTTGCTAACAACTTGGAATCCTTCACAACACAAACTCAAGACTTTGTCCCAACTTACAGTGAGGTTGCCAATCTCACTGGTTTGCTGAAAACAAAGGATTAAACGTATAGTGTAGAAGGTAATAGTTGCTTGTAGAAGGTAAACGGTAACAGTAGATGATGTAACAATGGTAAAGATTGGACCGACGTCCATAGTTTACTAGAGGTGTTCTCCTTAAGATAAATAACATAACATGCTGGGTGAACAAATTACAGCGGGGCAATTGACAGGAACTGAGCAAGGCATAACAATGCAAAAACTAGACATTCATGATTCCTATGAGATTTTATTAGGCATTACAACAATATACATAGACCGCCATCCAACTACATATATGACTAATAATCCACCTTCAAGTTATCATGCGAACCCCCTCCAGTATTAAGTTGCAAGCAACGGATAATTGCATTAAGCAACGTGTGTAAAGTAAACAATACAATTGTTCCATGAATAAAATATTGTTGTTTTCTCCCTAGTAGCAACAACACATCTACAACCTTAGAGATTCCTGTCACTTACCCAGATTCAATAGAGGCATGAACCCACTATCGAGCATGAATACTCCCTCTTGGAGTCACTAGCATCTACTTGGCCAAGATAGCTACTAGAAACGGAGAGCATGAAAGATCACAAACAACGCAAACATGATAAAATCAATAAGACATGATAGAATCAATAATCAATCTAACATAGTATCTCAATATCCATTGGATCCCCGCAAACACAACATGTATGATTACAAATAGATGATCTTGATCATGAACGAAGCTCACAAGATCTAAACATGATAGCACAAAGGAGGTGAAACAACCATCTAGCTACTGTATGGACCCATAGTCCAAGGGTGAACTACTCACGCATCATACCAGAGGCTGGCATGGTGATGAAGAAGGCCTCCGGGATGATCTATCGCCTCCGGCAGGGTGCTGGGAAGAGCTTCAGATCCCCCCGATCTAGGGACGATGGTGGCGGCGTCTACGGACTGTTTCGTGGAGATCTGATCGGGTACTTAGGGTTTTGGCATTGGGGGCCTTTTATAGGTGAAGAGGCAAGGCAGGAGGGCGGCCAGGGGGCCCACACCCTTCCCTGGCGCGCCCTAGGGTGGGCTCACTGATACGTCGAAAACGTATCTATAATTTTTGATGCTCCATGCTTGTTTAGTATATACTTTGCTTTGCTTTGTATACACTTTGAGGTGTTTTTATATTTTTTTTCTCGAACTAACCTATTAACAAGTTGCCACAGTGCAAGTTGCATGTTTTCTTCTGTTTTTGGTTCCAGAAAGGCAGAAAATCAATATTCTCAGAATTGGACAGGACAAAAGCCAAAGTCAATATTTTACCATGGGCGTCACGAAGTCTATAGGGGAGACGGAGAGGCGAACCAGGGCCACCACACCCCCCTAGGCGCGGGTGGGCCCTACCCCGCGCCTGGGTAGGGTGTGGGACCCCTGTCCCTCCACCGACCTTTCCTCCTGCGCCTATAAGAAGCCCCCAGGGAGAAAATACTCTTTGTGCTTGGGTAGGGTGGCACTTAGGCTTGAGTCTACATAAATATTCTTTGTGCTTTAATAGATCTATGCTTTTCCCCACGTGTGTGAAAGTGACAGTGTGCATACCGTGTGTGGCACTTTGGCTAGATTAAATATTTGTTATGAGTTATATTTGGAGTTGGATGTCTCTATGAAATTGTGGTGTTTTTTGGAACCATCTAGCGCTCAAGATGACAGTGTGGGGTTATCTAGATTAGGGAAGGCAGACTTTGAGGAGTGCTGTTATAGCCCTACCGATGATTAGAGTGTCTAACCAGAGAGTAGTTAAGAGTAGTATCATGAATAGAGGATATTTATATGAGAGAGTGTTCACTAGTGAAAGTATGATCCCTAGGCCTTGTTTCTAAACATTGAAACACCGTTTGCATCTAGATCTGTTGCATGTTTTCTTGCTTTAGTCTTTACCTCACCGTCAAGATATTTTCTGGCACCGTTACCACTTGTATTTCACTATCTCTTCGCCGAACTAGTGCACATATACACCTGACAAGTGTATTGGGTGTGTTGGGGACACAAGAGACTTCTTGTATCTTGATTGCGGGATTGATTGAGAGGGAATACCTTTGACCACTTCCTCCCTGAGTTCGATAAACCTTGGGTAATCCACTTAAGGGAAACTTGCTGCTGTTCTACAAACCTCTACACTTGGAGGCCCAACAACTGTCTACAATAATAGAAGTGCGTAGACATCAAGCTATTTTCTGGCGTCGTTGCCGGGGAGGTAAGGTAAAAGGTACTCACATCCTTCGGTGTGAGTGCTCGAAGTTATTTTCTTTAGATTATGCAATTTTGTCTTTTTGTTTCTTGTTTTCACTAGTTAGGCTTAATGGAAAACAACAACAAAATTAGAGAGCTTTATAGTGTTTATCTTGAGTTAGGACATGAAGTGTTTAAAGAGAAAATTAAAAAACCTATGGAACTTTATTTGCATGCTAATAGCAATATTATTAGTATAAATTGTTTGGACACCATTATTGCTAATGCTATGGAAACGTCTAAGCTTTGGGAAGCTAGTTTTTATGGAAATGATCTCTTTAGTTCCCCAGCTTTGGAAGATAGCTATTCTATTGGTTATGATGATACCAAACCACCAATATATGATGATTACAATGATGAATATGATATTTTCAGTCCACCTACTATTGAGGAGAAAATTAATTGTGATTACAATTTGCCTCCTATATTTGATTATTATGGTGATGAGAATATTAATGATAGCTATGTTGTTGAATTTGCTCCTACTACAATTAATAAGAATGACTATACTTATGTGGAGAGTAATAATTATTATATGCATGTGGCTCATGATAAGATTGTTTTATGTGATAGTTATATTGTTAATTTTATTCATGTTGCTACTGAAAGTTATTATGAGAGAGGGAAACATGGTTTTATGCATCTCAAAAATATTAAGTTTCCCCTCTTTATGTTGAAAGTTTTGAAGTTGCATTTGTTTTGCTTTCCTATGCTTGTTTATTTGTGCTTTCATGACAAGATTCCTATGCATAGGAAGTGGGTTAGATTTAAATGTGTTTTGAATTTTCTTCTTGATGCTCTCTTTTACTAAAATTTATATTCCTTATGTGAGCATCTTCTCAAACTATCAAGCCTAACTTAAAGGCGTTAAAGAAAAGTACTTGTTGGGAGATAACTCAAGAGTTTTCTTAAGTCTTGGAAGTTATTACTTCAGTAATGACCTATCCTTATCCTTTTTTTGTTTTTTATGCCAAGAATGACCTCTAATGACAGGGAAGTAAGATTTGGAGAGTTGCTGCCCGAAACAGATTTCTGTCCTCCACCATAAAAAATCATGAGGATTCTCTGTAAGTCGGATTGAGCTGAAAATTTACGAATAAATCTCCCAGTTTGTTAGATAACTTTCGTTAGTTCAACACTTTTTTATTTGAGTAACAGAAAGTCTTCAAAAAAATAGGTTTCTACCTGCTAGTCTGTTTTGACAGATTTCTGCCATTACTTTCATTTGCTTCTTATTGATTCTTTTTTGGGTTCTTTTTGGGAAATTGAGATTTTTAAAGGAGTTGCTACAGTATCTTGTGTTTTAAGTGAAAGTTTTTCTGTTCTAAATCTAAACCCAAGGGTGTATTATCTTTTGAATACACTAATGTTGCTAATGATGATTGTGTGAAGTTTTGTATGAATGAAAAATTTCAGGTGTAGAGAGAGAATGATGTAATGAGATAAAGAATGGACAAAAGCTCAAGCTTGTGGATGCCACCCCGGTGTCACCCCAAGAAATATTCAAGAAGTACAAGCGTCAAAGCTTGGGGATGCCCAAGGCATCCCCTTCTTCATCAATAAAAAGTTCAGGTCTTTCTAGACACTTCGTTTTTATTGTTTCATGCACAATTGTGTTGTTCTTGGAGCATCTTAGTTTTCATTTTTGGTTTTTTGTTTGCTTAGTTTGCTTGAATAAAGTTGGTTGATCATAGCACACTTCTTTTGGAGAGATACACACTCTGTTTTCATTGACTAGAACACTCTGTTTTCATTCCTATTGTTCTATGAGTGTTCACTTTTGCTAGCACCGTGTTTAGCCTTAGTTTTCTTGTGCTTTCAACTTAGAACTTTTTAGTTATTATTTTTGGATTTGTGAGACAAGCTCACTGATCTTTATTGATTATTATCCTTGTGAGTTGTTTCAGATAAGTTGATTGGTGTTGGAAAAGAGTAGAAAGCTTCATGCTTAAGTGGTACAAAAGGGAGCTTGTTTTGACTCTGGCTTAGAATTTATCATGTCATGCTAGATGTTGTTTTGACCTTATGCTTAGTGATTATTGCTGTAGCATGACTTGTTCCAAACAATTAGGATTGCTTAATGTGCCTTGAAGGAATCATGCGTTGTTTTAGCATACAAAAGCATAGTATTGCGGTATTCTCCTTTGATGCTTTATTTGGGTTGAATTGGCACATGCTCACACCATGTTATGACTATTAACAAGTCACCATAGGCTCTATGATCATTTAGTCTTTGACTTGTGGTACCACTTTATGCTTTGATTAGTAATGTTTTGTCGCTCTGCATTATTATGACCATTATTGCTCTCTTAGTTGGTCGCTCCCAGTCTTTTGCTAGCCTCCACTTATATGAGTAAGATCTAATCATGCATCCAACTCCCAAGAACCAAGTTATTCCAAAGTGTCCACTATAAATTCCTATGCATGGTGTGTTACACCATTCCAAGTATATTCTTGTTTTTAGCTATCTTCCAATTAAAAAGTCTCTTTGTTATGTGAAAACTTAGTGATTAAAGCCCTCACAAACTTGATGGAACACTTTATATTCTTTACCCCTAATAAAATTGAACCATTGTGTCGTCTATGTTGTATATGCTTGCACTTATACATTGGAATTAGCAGAACCGTGTTGTCACGGGGAACGTTTTCAACATTGCACTTGTACTTTATACTCAGTTGATATCATGCTCTTTTGTCTATGGATGTCACCGGTGTGAAATAAAGAGGGAACTTGTAAGTCCATGGAGTATGTATTTTGTGTTAGAGAAACGCCTGGGCCGCTAGCCTAAGCCATGCCTAATCATGGTGGAAACTTGCAGCATCACCATAATGAGCTTCTATGAAGCATCCTCAATAAAAAGCGATGCACATAGTAAATAAAAAGATCGCTGAGATGCTCATTGTGTGCTTGCCTTGTCATTTTGGTTATGGAATAGCTCATGTACCATGTGCAAGGGGTACCCTGTTGGAGGTTCTCTATGATATGCATGTACTTACAATGACAAGAACTTACAGGTGACTGAAGTTGAGTTGCATGAGGTGTGGCCCTCGTATTCAAGGGACTTGATATTGCCAACTTATACTTTGTCAAGCATATACTCCATCTTTGTTCACTTTAACTTTAACCACTTCAAGATGCTTATGATAGGGGCAATGAGGGCTGAAAGCTAATAAGTACCATAATTTTTGGAAGCTATTTTTTAAACTTGAAATCCCTGCTTCCCTATGAAGGGCCTTTCTTCCACCATTATTTGAGTCTCCACCTTCTACCCTTAGGCACCATTAAGAGAGCATAGTTTCCATTCTATGTGCAGTGTCCCAAAACTTATTGATTGATGCATATTGTGATATTACTTGTTCTTGTGCTACTTTTTTCTGGTCACCCTTGTGAACTTTGAAGGTGTCCTATGCATCTATTTGCTACTCTATGAGGGACAAGCTGAATGCCACTATGCCATGTTTTGTGTATGTGAAATAAACAAACGTTTTTCAATGCATGTTATTCATGATCTTTGTTTGTAGCCTTTCATGTTGCATGCATAGTTACTATGTCGTATTGTTAGAACTCCATCTTTCATGCACATGTTTAGAGTTCTTTGATCCTAGCTTCAATGCTTGCAAATGGCTTGATCTTGGTTTTGATGGTGCATGTCACCTCAAAAATTATTCTTTTATCACTTACCTACTCGAGGAAGCAGGAGTTAAGCTTGGGGATGCTTGATACGTCGAAAATGTATCTATAATTTTTGATGCTCCATGCTTGTTTAGTATCTAGTTTTCTTTGCTTTATCTACACTTTGAGGTGTTTTTATATCTTTTCTGGAACTAACCTATTAACATGTTGCCACAGTGCCAGTTGCCTATTTTCTTCTGTTTTTGGTTCCAGAAAGGCGGAAAATCAATATTCTCGGAATTGGACGGGACAAAAGCCAAAGTCAATATTTTACCGTGGGCGTCACGAAGTCCAGAGGGGAGACGGAGAGGCGAACCAGGGCCACCACACCCCCTAGGCGCGGTTGGGCCCTACCCTGCGCCTGGGTAGGGTATGGGCCCACTGGCCCTCCATCGACCTTGCCTCCTGCGCCTATAAGAAGCCCCTGGGGAGAAAACCCTAAATAATCCATCATACTTCCAGAAAATCCTCCATAGCGTGCCGCCACTGAAAGGGAGATTTGGGGGACAGAAAGTCTCTGTTCCGGCACCTTGCCGGGACGAGGAAGCATCTCCATCGATCTCCATCGCCATCTTCATTACCGTTGCTGATTCCCATGATGAGGAGGGAGTAGATCTTCCTCGAGGCTAAGGGCTCTACCGATAGCTATGTTTTCATCTCTCTCTCTCTATGCATGGTCATATTGTGATCATGAGATCTGTAATCAAGTAGATCTACCTTGCTACTCAAGTTCTTTAATAGATCTCTGCTCTCCCCATGTTTGTGAAAGTGACAGCGTGCACGCCATGGTGGCACTTAGGCTTGAGTATACATAAATACTCTTTGTGCTTTAATAGATCTATGATTTTCCCAACGTGTGTGAAAGTGACAGCATGCATACTGTGTGTGGCACTTTGGCTAGATTGAATATTTGTTATGAGTTATATTTGGAGTTGGATGTCTCTATGAAATTGTGGTGTTTGTTCGAACCATCTAGCGCTCAAGGTGACAGTGTGGGGTTATCTAGATTGGGGAAGGCGGACTTTGAGGAGTGTTGTTATAGCCCTACCGATGATTAGAGTGTCCAACCGGAGAGTAGTTAAGAGTAGTATCATGAAGAGAGGATATTTATATGAGAGAGTGTTCACTAGTAAAAGTATGATCCCTAGGCCTTGTTTCTAAACATTCAAACACCGTTTGCATCTAGATATGTTGCATGCTTGCATGCTTTAGTCTTTACCTCACCGTCAAGCTATTTTCTGGCACCGTTACCACTTGTATTTCACTATCTCTTCGCTGAACTAGTGCACCTATACACCTGACAAGTGTATTGGGTGTGTTGGGGACACAAGAGACTTCTTGTATCTTGATTGCGGGATTGCTTGAGAGGGAATACCTTTGACCACTTCCTCCCTGAGTTCGATAAACCTTGGGTAATCCACTTAAGGGAAACTTGCTGCTGTTCTACAAACCTCTGCACTTGGAGGCCCAACAACTGTCTACAAGAATAGAAGTGCGTAGACATCACCCGCGTCTGGGGGGTGCGGCCGCCCTATGGCACCCCTCCATCTCTCCTCTAGACTTCGTGTTCTCCTCGATGAAATATTGACTTTGGATTTTGTCCCGTCCAATTCCGATAATATTTCCTTTCTAGCTTTTCTAAAACCAAAAAAACAAAAAATAGGCAACTGGCACTACGACATCTTGTTAATAGGTTAGTCCCAGAAAATGTATAAAAAATACCTCAAAGTGTAGAGAAAGCATAGCAAAGTTGATACTAGACAAGCATGGAACATCAAAAATTATAGATACGTTTACGACGTATCACTTGCAAGCATGTGACTGGCTCACAAGGGATCACATATCACATGAATGAGTAAAGAGTACTTATCGGTAACGAGGTTGAACTAGGTATGCAGAGATACCGACGATCAGACCTCAGATAAGTAAAGTATCACGAGACAAAGGGAAATTGGTATCGTATCATTCGATCACGAAGTAATCATAGAAATATGTGGGAGCCATATGAATTTCTAGATTCCTCTATTGGTTATTAATCGGGGAAGAGTCTCGGTCATGTCTGCATAATTCACGAACCATAGGAGGACACAATTAAGGATTCAATGTTGTTTAGTAGATATGTAATGTGAGTAAGAAGACCAAATGTTGTTAGGAGTCTCGGATGGGATCTGGGATATCACTAGGATATCCGGAATGGTCTGGAGAATAAGATTCATATAAATAAAGTCCAATTCTGGAGTTCGGGAATGGTTCTGGTGTTTCATCGGAATGTTCTAGAAGGGTCTAGAAGGTTCACAGATCCGGAAGGGGAAGGGTACATGAATGTATCATGACAAAGTGGAATGGTTGCATCATGTCCTAGATCACTAGGATGGGCATTTAAAAGAAAGAAATCAAACTCAAAAATTGAAAGTCAAAAGGAAAGTTTGAAAAGTCAAACTAGGAGAATGTTTCCTGGTGGAGGGAGGAGAGGAAACCTCCTCTCCCTCCACCGCCGACCAAGGAGGAGAGGGACTTGGGGGAGAACTCGGCCTCCCCTCCCCAAACCGCCTCTCCCTCCCATAAAAGTATGGGAGGGGGATGCCCCTCTCACCATAACTCCAAACCCTATCCCCAAGCCGTCGTTGACCACCACCTCCTCCCCTCGGCCTCTAAACCTAGTTGTCGAGGATCCCTCCTACTCCACCATACTCGCACCGGCTTAGGCGAAGCCCTGCAGGATCTCCCCTCTAAACTCCAACACCATGTCGTCGTGCTGTCGGAATCACGAGGAGAGAGCTACAACCTATGCTGCCTGCTGGAACAAGGGAGAGGAAGGCTTCATCGAGTACCAAACATGTGACCGACTGCGGGAGCGCTGCCGGAATGCGGGGCCGGAAGGATTGTCTACACGATCTTGAGATCGGCAAGTGAACGACTACATCACCCACGAGAATCTGCTCTCGTTAACCGCTTTGGAATATTTGAGGGTGAGTACTCTATCGACTCGTTGTTACAATCTAGTAGATAGATCTTGGCTTGTGTGTGTTCATGCGGTAGAATTTTTTTCCATGCTACGAACCCCTACAGTGGTATCAGAGTCGTGTCTATATGTAGATTTGTTGCACGAGTAGAACACAATGGTCATTATGGGCGGTGGTGCTTGTATTATTAATTTCTTCTTGTGTACTTTGCATCTTGCGGGATGGTGGGATGAAGTGGCTCGGGCTAACCTTACATGACATCATTCATGAGACTTTCTCCACGCTCGACATGCAACTTGTATTGCATAAGTGGCTTTGTGGGTGTCTGTATCTCCCATCATAGTAAAGATTCAATTTACAACGGGCACTTGATAGTTTAAGCATCAACGTTGTGGTTCTTGTTCGTAAGTTAGAACGATACTTATTGAAAGCCCCAAACCACGTAAAACATGCAAAGAAAATTAGAGACGTATAACTTTGTTTTGCAGGGGGTGTGTTGTGATGTGATATGGCCATGATTGTGATTATATATGATGTATGCAATGTTCCTTATTGTAAGTCGGCAACCGGCAGGAGCCTTATGGTTGTCTTTTTAATTTCGTTAAGACATGTGTGTCTATTATTCAAAGTAGTTGTAATAGTTGATGCTGGTGGACGACAACCATGGAGCGGTGACATTGACCTTGACGCCACGTCGGTGATGATGGAGATCATATTCGTGCTTGAAGATGGAGATCGGAATCACAAGAAGAAAGGCCATATCATATCACATATTTTGAATTGTATGTGATGTTAATCCTTTTATGCATCTTGTATTGCTTGGATCGCGATGGTAGCATTATAATATGATTCCTCTCACAAAATATCAAGTTATAAAATGTTCGTCCTTAGTAGGCACCGTTGCCAAGACTCGTTGTTTCGAAGCACCACATGATGATCGGGTGTGTTAGATTCTGCGAGTGTATACAACGGGAGCAAGCCATATTTGCTCATGTGGAAACTAAGGTTTAATCTTGACGAGCCTAGCATGTACAAACATGGTCTTGGAACACGGATCACCGAAAGGTAAAGCATGAGTAATATAGTAGATATGATGAACATGTTGATTGTTTGCCTTTGAAACTACATTATGTCTCATGATGATCGGACTTGATGTAGTGGATTTGGTTCGTGTGATCACTAAAACAATGTGAGGGATATTGTTTTGAGTGGGAGTTCACCTAGATTAATTTAACTATTAATTAGAACTCAATTTGTCATAAACTTAGTCTAAACTATTGCAAATATGTTGTAGATCAATGGCGGCCCCTACCATCAATTTTAATGCATTCCTAGAGAAATAAAGGTTAAATAACAATTGAAGAAACTTCGTGGATTGGTTCCGAAATTTGAGGATTGTCCTCAATGCTGGTCAGTTGACCTATGTGCTGTATGCACCGCTGGGTGACCCACCTGCAGATGATGCTACCGATGATGAGCAAATGTTTCCCGTACTCGGAAGAATCAGTACTCCACAGTTCAGTGTGCTATCTTGTATGGTTTGGAATCGGAGCTTCAAAAGAGGTTTGAAAACTTTGACCCACATGATATTGTCCATGAACTCAAAATGATATTTGAGGCTCACGCGGCAGTTGAGAGTTATGAAGCTTCTGAAAAGTTCTTTAACTGCAAGATGGAGGAGGGCAGCTCCGTTAGTGAGCATGTGCTTAAGATGTATGGGCACGGCAATAAGCTCCAGAGATTGGGAATAATAATTCCTAATTCTTTGGGGATTCATCGTGTCCTCCAATCACTACCACCAAGTTACAAGAACTTTGTGATGAACTACCACATGCAGCATGGATAAGACGTTACCAGAACTCTTCTCTATGTTGAAGTCTGCGGAAGTGGAGATCAAGAAAGAGCACCAAGTGTTGATGGTTAATAAGACCACCAATTTCAAGAAGCAAGGCAAGTCTAAGATAAAGGGAAACTTCAAGAAGGGCGGTAAGAAAGCTACCGCGCCGGGGAAGAAGACCAAGGCTAGGCCTAATCCTGATACTAGGTTCTTTTACTGCAAGGGAGAAGGTCACTGGAAGCAGAATTGCCCCAAGTACTTGGTGGATCTGAAGAACGGCAACATCAAAAAGAATGGTATATCCGATATACATGTTATTGATGTGCATCTTACTGATACATCCGAAACGTATCTATAATTTTTGATGCTCCATGCTTGTTTAGTATCTACTTTGCTTTGCTTTGTCTACACTTTGAGGTGCTTTTTACATG
Organism: Avena insularis; assembly: GCA_023614405.1. Taxonomy (NCBI): domain Eukaryota; kingdom Viridiplantae; phylum Streptophyta; class Magnoliopsida; order Poales; family Poaceae; genus Avena; species Avena insularis. The sequence goes on from CM042695.1 coordinate 95,195,929, forward strand.
TTTTTTGGTACTAACCTATTAACAAGTTGCCACAGTGCCAGTTGCATGTTTTATGCTGTTTTTGGTTCTAGAAAAGCTAGTAAGGAAATATTCTCGGAATTGGACGAGACAAAAGTCAAAGTCAATTACTTTCCATGGGGAACAAGAAATCCAGAGGGGAGACGGAGAGGCGTGCCAGGACAGCCACACCCCCCTAGGCGCGGGTGGGCCCTTCCCCGCGCCTAGGTAGGGTGTAGGGCCCGTGGCCACCTCCTCGGCCTCCCCCTTCGCCTATAAGTGTCACATCCCAAGATTTTCCAAATCTTGTAACGTGAAAAATAAAATAAACAAAATAATTTTTTGTTGAAAATCAGGGTGAAAAGAAACTTTTGTTTCTAAATGGAAACTTAAAATCCCATCTTGAACAAACTTTAATTAAAGTTTGAATTCAACAAAATCCAAATCAAAAGAAATGCATTCCTCAGTGAATGTATCTGGAAATTTAAACACTTGGAAAATAAATCCAAATCCTAAAACCCTAATGGAAGAAAATCATTTCCAAGTTATCTCCAAGCCTATGGATTTGATCCATATAAAATCTTGTCAACAAACAAATACAAATGATCAAGAAAGACAAATAGAAATATTAAAAGACCATATAAATTGGTTTCATTTAATTTGGAGCCATAAATAAAATCTTATGAATTTAATAAAATAAGGAAAAGTATTTTCCAAGCTAATAAAGAACCTATCTATAAATCCATACCAATTGGTGAGCAAATAATTCTAAAGGGATTTAAAAGGATAAACAATTATCAAATAATACTTCACAAATTGGAATCACCAAGTTTGGATCTCTAAATAAAAAGATAAGGATTTTATAAGATGAAGAAAGAATTATTAATTAAAGAATACCTAAAGACCAAATTAAATCTTGGCCAAATCCATAAACAAGTGGAATGATCATAATCCAAATCCAAATAAAATAAAAGGATAAATAATTTCCAAAATAAAATAAAATGGCATAAACCAAATCCTATTGGAATAAAGACAAATCCAAATTTTAAATGATTAATAAATCATATTAAAAACTTTTCCAAATAATTCAAGATGAATTATTTGACACCTCATTAAGTAAATAAAACCTACTGAAAAGATTTGGAAGGTTTAAGAAATTAATTGGTGTTTGAAAATATTATTAAATCTATTTGTTTTAAAACTAGAACCTATTTTGAATAAATAAAAGACTCCAAAAAGAATAAAGTTTTTATTCAAAAATTGACTTCAGAATGTGCTACTAATCAATATTTAAATCTACACAAAATTTGGCAAAGGTTTGAAATAAATTTGAGGTTTGAATTGATTAAACAAAATCAAAACAGAATTAAAGAAAAGGGAAAAGGAAAAACAAACAGAACAAAAAAAAAGTAAAAGACCCAGCCCAACTAGCCTGGCCCAACTAGGCCCAGTCCAACCCACCTCTCCCTCTCGCGAGCGAAACGTTTTCTCACCGCAGAATTAACCCACGCCCTCACTGACAGATGGACACCATCCCCTCTCTTCCTCTCTCACTGACAGACGAACCCCACGCCCACGACAGCATCTTCTCCCCCGCGACGACCCCTTCTTCCCCCAAACCTCGTCGTTTCTGCTGTTAAACGTCGACGTCAATACGCCTTAATGCCGCGTTAATCTCTCGCCGTGACCACGCAATAATAAACTCCAGGCCTCCCTCTTCCTTCTCCCCAGACCACACCCCACCGGAGCCCCCAGGCTGCGCTAATTTCTTGGAACATCACCTCTGTCTCCGACGACTTTCCCGGCCGATTCCGGCAGCCCCTCGCTGCCCCTTGCCTCCTAGACCATGCTCACATGATCCCCACCTCCTGGCTAACCTTCCCGTAGCAACAGCTCGCTCGCGCGCGTGCCAGAACGTCGGCAACGTCTTCACCAGTACGCCACCGACGACCCCCGCAACTCCGGTGAGCTCTAGAACTCGACTCCGTGCGCGCCTTGACCAGTGAATCATGCCGTTTGGTTCGTCTGTGTCTTTTGCATCTCCAGGTGCTCGCTAATCACTCGTGCGTGGCCTGCAGCCTTGTCACATCCCAAATTTTAGATTTGGTTCTGCATATCATTCATCTCATTGCATCATACTCTTCCATGCAAAACCATCGATTGAAGTGATTCGACAAATCGCTATTTTCAAAATCCTATTTTACTTTACTAAAATGCTCCTACGGGAGGTTTTACTAGGAATTGTGTTTTCCACCCTTGTAGACAAGTGGAATCCACTCACCCCTGACCCTAGGTTGATCCCCTTGATTTTACAAAAATTTGGGAACAAGAATCGCCCAATTCGGAGTTCATATGAAGGAGTTACGGAGGTTTCACTAGATTGGAAAAATGGAAAAAGAAAAGATAAAAAAAAATCGGCGAGAGCCTGCTGGGCCGCGCCGGCCCAGCTAGCGTCCAGCCCGCGCTGCGCGCGCGCCTGCAGCCACCGCCCACGCGGCGGATAATGTCCGCCGCCGCCGCCGCGTCAGGCCACCGACAGGTGGGCCCCACCTGTCGGCGCCAACTTCGTCGTCGTCGCCGTGTCCAACTCCAACCGCCGCCCGAGTCCGCCTCCAACTCCTCCGCGCGGCCCCCCTCCTCTTAACCGCCACCCGCGCGTGACCCCTGCCCTATCGCGCCCGCACCCCCCGCGAGCCGTGCCGCCTCCTCCTCTCGCGCAGCCGCCGCCGCCGGTAAGTGCGCCGCCCGCCGTCGCGTCTCTCTCTCTCCCTCTCTCTTTTCTTCCCTGCACCTTCGCCCGCCGCCGCCTTCTTCTCCATGCGCCGCCTCGCCTCCTCGCGCCGCCATGAGCTTCTGCGCTGACCCGCCTCTCTCTCTCACAGACCGCCGCCGCCCGCGCCCCGCCACCCAACCGGCCGCGCCCGAGCTGAGCCGCGCCCGCCGCCTCCTGCGCACGATCTGTGGCCAACGGCCCAGATCGGCCGTTGACCGGTCAGCCCCAGGCGCTGACTAGTCAAACGCCCAGTCAGCGCCCAGTCAGCAGCCACGTAGGCCAGTCAACAGTCAAAGTTGACTGGGTAATTTCTTTAATCGATTTAATTGGCAGATTTTCGTAGAAACTTGTAAATTGCGTAGAAATTAATCTACTAGGCCAAAAATTGCAAATAAAATATGTGTAGATTCAGTAAGTCGTGTAGAATCTTGTTGTACCATTGTTTCACACTTTTGCAGCAAGATTTTGTCCAGATTAATTAAATGAGTTAATTCCCTTTTTGGAGTATTTAATTCGTAGAAAAAGATCTGTAACTCCAAAAATTGCGTTTAATATGTCCCTGGATTCAGTAAGACGAGGGGAATCTCAAAGTAAATTAAAAGGATAGGCGTACAGTAAAAACTTCTGCAGAAACTGTCTAGTGGCTTTCTGCAGTGTTTTAATTACTCGGGGAGTTTTATAATTCCTTTTTGAGTAATTCCAGTTGGTACTGTTCCTAAATAGCAATGCCTATACAGTAGATTTTTCCCAAGATTTTACAAACAGTATACTATCGGTAGTGAATTATTTGTGTTCTAGCTCTAGTTTTGAGCGTTATATTTTGCATAATAGTTTTCCTTGCGCTAAAACTATTTTCCATGCATGCAATCAGTACCTCTACTGAATACTATTATGTGGTGTTGCTGTAGCGTCACCCCACTTGTCATGCATGCATTCATGCATCATGTTTGTTGCATATGCTTGTGGATTGTTTGTTTATGATTGCAATTGTATCGTGTAGATTGTGACGAGTGCAACGCTTGCTCGTGTGTGGATTGTTCTTCCGACCGCTACAACCAAGGCAAGTAGATGCTACCTTGTTCATGATATTGTCCTACTATTTTTAATGCATTGTCGTGTATTTTGTAGATGCATGTGTAGGATGATACTATCGCTATGCTATGTCCTATTATGTGGTAGGGCTTTTCCTTGTAGATGAACCACCGTTGGTAGATGTGCTTAGAAATGCTATGATGAACGAGGGTTGGGTTACATCAAATAAACTTGTTTCTAAAAGTATTGGTTTGTGAAAACTAAAACAACTTAATCAATGAATCTCCTGGGTGTGATGGGATTGATAAATTTTGGTGGTTTCATTGCGGAAAGGCACCCAGATATCGAGAGATAATGATTGGCTTCTTTATTCTGTAGCTTACGTGTACAACCATGTGCCAATGATGAAATGGGCGGTTGGTTGGACTTAGTAGGTTGTGGTAACTCGAACCCGCGTATCCAGAGATGTAGAATTTTGGTAGGTTGGACGGTCTTGGCGTCGGGATTGGGGAGCTACTTCGACAGTCTCTTCTTGGACTTCTCCTATCATCACCCCAAAATGAGAGTGATGGTAATGAGCTGGGCTGGCCAAGTCACATGGGTAAGTGTACTAACCTGCAGGTGTATAATCTAATCGATTAGCCGTGTCCCCGGTTATGGACATCTGAGTTGCTTGATATTGATTCCATGACATGTTTCTCGCTCATTCTAATTTCATAATTGCTTTAATGTTGTTGGGTTAACTTAATTGGGATCTTTCCAAAGAAAATCAAAAACTGTTTATGAAAGTAGGACAAACGTATTTGCAAATGCAAGCCAGACACAGCTCCACTTGCCAAATATGCATGTAGATGTTAGCATTATTGTCTCCTTTACTAGCTCTACTTGCCATACATTCCATGTAATGACCCTTCGGGGCTGCTACGTTTCATGTTGTAGGATATTCCGATTCCGAGTAATCGATATAGTCCACGGTACTCCACTCGACACTTGTTCACTTGTGGGCAATTTGAAGAATGGAGGATTTGCTTTATTTATGTTGCTACCTGAATAATTTGAGCTAGCCATGAGCTAAGCTTTTATTGTAATAATGGTACTCTGGATCTTCGTTATTTATGATACACGGATATTTTGCTATGTTATTCATCTTATTCTATTGTGGGCCAATGAACCGATCCAGGGATTGGCATGTCACATAGAAGCCACGGTCTTTTCAGAACCGTGGTGTTACAAGATGGTATCAGAGCCCGTGTGTCGACTGTAGGATCGTGACCTAGGATTGGATTAGGAAGCCATAGAATTATTAAAGCTTATATTAACTCTGTCTTTCATCTTATGCCTTTCACTCTCGTAAATTCTTACCATATGCTATTCTCACACTTTCCTCTTTTAATTGATAGATGGGAGAAGTCAGGACTGAGTATGCAACCATGGAGTCAAGGCCCTTTGCAAGATGTTAGCACAGCTCTAATCATTGGGATTGCCACTTCCCATGTTCAAGGAAGAAGGTTGTACACCTATGGATATGGTGAGGATGCATGGGAGATCACCACCTTCATCTTCAGGGATGTCGCCTTGCCAAACCACTGCATCTGATCTACACCAAGACATCTCAACTGGGGACTTGGAATCAACTTGGCCATACATGAAGCCTGTCTACTTGATGCCATCATGTCCGACACCCTCTTGCCATGGACTCACCCTACCGTGACTATGGGAGGCGTGATGAAGATGGGCACATTGTGGTTACCCAGGCGACAGAACAACATGCCGCCCGTCGGAGGCACATAGAGGACATGGAAAGGGAGAATGGAGCTCTAGCAGAAAGTGATGATGATAAAGGAGATTGCAGATTTTGCTAGCAATGGTATGGTGGTCCAAGGATAGGAGATTGACACCTTGCATGAAGCTGGGAGTTTTGGAGAATGCCCACGATAGCGGAGATGCAACCATAGCTCATCTTCATGGTACTGCAAGAGAACACTGTAACATACACCAGTTGCAAGGGACCGTCCGGAAAGGGATCAAACTATTGAAGCCATGACAACCCAGTTGCGCTCTCCAAGCACGCTGAATCCACCCTCGATGATGACAATGGAGATGATGGCAACAATGGGGATGATGATGACAATGGGAACGATGATGATGAGGAGGACGAGGATGATGATGATGGAGCGATGATGGTGGAGGAGATGAAGCATTGCGATTGCTGAGAGTGAAGAAGAAGAGGAGGATCCAAGAGGTGGAGTTTGAGATCTCAAGTGATGATTCAGAGAGGTGTACACTCCGCCGCCATGGTTGAACCGTGGACGAGCGCCAAGCATGAGTGCAAGGACCTACCGCAACCTCTTCAAGAAGTAGATAGAAGTCCACCAATTAGTCCTCGTTAGGTAAAATCGTTAGGATTAGTCCCGATCGATGTGAAACTTAATTACTGTTAGTTTAAGAGTGTTTAGTTGCTTATTTGTGTACTCCAATATCCCAGGAATTATTTGTGCAAATTTTATGAAAGAGTTATGGCAAGTTTGGTTACTATCTGTGTTATTTTCGCTGCAGTTTTCTGCTGATACAGCAGTACTGTACGATTTTTCATATTTTTCTGTTAACTGGGAAAAAACTGAAAAAATAGGGCTGGTGCGAAACTCTCTGTAATGTATGTGCAAAAATCAGCATATTTTTCTGACGAGTCTAAGTCAGGTAGAAAAATTCGTGAACGCTGCTGGACTGTTCTGGCAGATTGTTGTTTTTGTTGCTTAGTTGATCAACTGTTAAGTTAACCATTGCCAACTCTTGTAAAACTATTTCAGTAGGTATATACTGCTAGGATAACCCTTGGGATGTTGCTGGATCACTTGTTTGCTGATGTATTGCTTGCTTGTGATTGTCTGCTATTGCTTGTTGTTGTTTGATCATAATGCATGGGTAGAATCCTATTATCGTAGTTGATTCTTTCTAAACTTACCTGTGCTGAACCGCAGATGCCTCCCCGCCGTCAACCCATTGAGTTGGAGAAGCTCATGGAAGCTCAGGCACAGCTGACCCAAGTTATGACTCAGTTCATGGAAGCTCAGAACAACAACAACAACAACAACAACAACAATGGGAACAACCAGCCTCAGGGAGATGCTCTCACCAGATTTCTGAGGCTAAGGCCAGCTAAGTTCTCTACTGCAACAGAACCAATGGTTGCTCTAGACTGGTTGCGTTCGGCCAACAAGGATCTGGTAACTGTTGGATGCACTGATGCTGAGAAGGTGAGGTTTGCCGCTCACCTACTGGAGGGACCAGCCGCTTCTTGGTTGGACACTTTTCAGATCACCCACCCGCTGGACACTGTGACTTGGTCAATGTTTGAGGAAGGTTTCAGGACCAACCACGTGTCTTCAGGAGTTCTGAGCCTGAAGAGGAAGGAGTTCCGCAACTTGCGCCAAACCAACCGCACTGTGGCTGAGTACATTGAGGAGTTCAACAACCTGTCCTGTTATGCACCTGAGGATGTTGACACTGATGCAAAAAGGAGGGAGAGATTACTGGATGGCCTTAGTGATGAGCTTTCAGTGCAGCTACTGGTGGTTTATTGCCCCACTTTCCAGGAGCTTATGGACAAGGCCAGGATCTTGGAAGGGAAGCACAAGCAGGTGGAGAATCGCAAGAGGAAGAGTAACAATCACCACTCTGGTTCACACCACAAGTCACGCACTTCATATGATGGACACTCCAAGCATGGAGGGAGTAACCATGGGAGCCATGATCGCCATCACCATGGAGGCGATGGACATCGCCATGACAACCACAAGAGCAGCCACCATAGCCACAAGGGAGGACACTCTCACCACTCTGGAGGACACGGTGGACATGACCGCAACCGTGATCGCAGCTTTGTGAAGAAGGATCTGAGTGAGGTGACATGCTTCAAGTGTGGACAGAAGGGACACTATGCTGACAACTGTCCGAAGAGGAAGGGACTGAAGCCAACCAACAACCAGAAGGCCACAGTGAACCACATGAATGTGGAGGAGATCCCAGATGAGCCTAACCTTGTGATTGGTAAGTTCTCAATCAACACTCACCCTGCACTTATACTTTTCGATACTGGTGCATCGCATTCATTCATATCAAGGGCATTTGTGGATAAGTATAAGCTACCTACCGAGTCTATGAAAGAGTCTATTAGAGTAAGCTCACCTGGAGGAGATATGATAGCTAGCGTGGGATGCCGCGGTTTAACTGTGAGGATTGGAACACACAACTTCATTGCACATCTGGTAGTGTTGGAATCACAAGGGTTAGATGTTATTTTGGGTATGGATTGGATGTCTATGCATGGGGGACACATAGATTGTGCACAGCGAGATGTTTCACTCAAAACCCTGGATGGTAAGAGAATTAGATTCAAGTCGGCTGTGCGACCGAGAAGGTGTAAGCTAAATTCTCTTAAGGGGTTAGCATGGATACTGTGCCAGTGATTAGGGATTATCCCGACGTGTTTCCGGAAGAGCTGCCAGGAATGCCACCTGACAGGGAAGTGGAGTTTCTCATCGACCTGATGCCGAGAACAGGACCTATTGCAAAGAGACCATATAAGATGGATGTGGATGAGCTGAAGGAATTGAAGAAGAAGCTGAAAGAGCAGTTGGAAAAGGGATTCATTCAGCCTAGTTCGTCGTCATGGGGTGCACCTGTTCTGTTCGTGGAGAAGAAAGACAGCAACAAGAGATTAGTGGTGGACTATCGCTCGCTGAATGAGGTGACCATCAATAACAAATACCCCCTGCCGAACATAAATGATTTGTTTGATCAACTGGAAGGAGCGAAGGTTTTCAGCAAGATTGATCTGCGATCAGGCTACATCCAATTGAAGATCCGGGAGGAGGACATACCAAAAACCGCTTTCACCACTAGGTATGGTTTATATGAGTATACAGTTATGTCTTTTGGACTAACGAATGCCCCGGCATATTTCATGACCATGATGAACAAGGTATTTATGGAGTACTTGGACAAGTTCGTGGTGGTGTTTATTGATGACATACTGATATATTCCAAGGATGATGCCGAGCATGAGAAACATCTGCGACTGATTATGGAGAAGCTGAGGGAACACAAGCTGTATGCCAAATTCAGCAAGTGTGAGTTCTGGCTTAACACTGTTGGATTTCTTGGACACGTAGTGTCAGGAGAAGGAGTCGTTGTTGATCCAAGCAAAGTGACTGCAGTAACTGAGTGGGAAGCACCCAAGAATGCAGGAGAGATCTGACTTTTGGGACTTCTTTGGATATTACAGAAGATTCATTGAAAACTTCTCCAAGATTGCTAAGCCGATGACGGAACTTCTGAAGAAGGAGAGGAAGTTTGAATGGTCAGATGTATGTGAAGCCAGCTTTCAGGAACTGAAGCGTCGATTAGTGACCGCGCCTGCCTGTGTTTACTGGACCTTGAAGGATTTCCAAGTGTACTGTGATGCTTCACGACAGGGACTTGGGAGTGTGCTGATGCAAGATGGGAGAGTAGTGTCATATGCCTCGCGACAACTTAAGCACCATGAGCGGAATTACCCCACACACGACTTGGAGTTAGCGTCAGTGGTTCATGCACTCAAGGTATGGAGGCACTACTTGATGGGGAAACACTGTGATGTGTACACCGACCACAAGAGCCTGAAGTACATATTCACGCAGAAGGAACTGAACATGAGGCAAAGGAGATGGTTGGAACTTATCAAGGATTATGATATGAATCTGCAATACCACCCAGGAAAGGCCAATGTAGTAGCAGATGCTCTAAGCCGGAAGGTTTATGCCAATGGATTGACAATTGGGGAATTACCCGAGGATTTGTGCAAGCAATTCAAGGACCTTAGACTGGAGGTAGTATCAGAGGGATACTTGGCAACAATGGAAGTCCAACCAACGCTATAGGACAGAATCAGGAAGGCTCAAGTGGGAGACAAGGAGATTGATGAAGTAAAGGAAAAGATGAAGGAAGATCGAGCTAGGGAATTCCGCGAGGATGAGTAGGGAACCTTGTGGTATGGAGATCGTTTGTGCGTCCCCAACGATCCGGAGATAAGGAAGTTGATTCTGCAGGAAGCTCATGACTCGCCGTATTCCATACATCCGGGCAATACGAAGATGTATATGGACCTAAAGGACAAGTTCTGGTGGAACAACATGAAAGGAGACATCGCGGAGCATATTGCCCTATGTGATGTATGTAGCCGAGTGAAGGCGGAACACCAGAAGCCAGCAGGATTGCTATAGCCATTGCCCGTGCCGGGTTGGAAGTGGGATAGAGTGGGAATGGATTTCATCACAGGATTGCCCAGGACCAGGTCAGGATATGACTCCATTTGGGTAGTGGTCGACCATTTGACCAAGGTAGCCCACTTTATACCGGTAAAGACGACCTATACGAGTGCAAAGTTGGCCAAGATTTATATGGAGAATTGTGTGCCTACATGGAGTTCCCAAGAGTATTGTATCTGACAGAGGCACCCAATTTACCTCACACTTCCGCGCCCATTTGCAGTCACTTGGTACTAGATTGGAGTTTAGCACAGCGTTTCACCCGCAGACTGACGGACAGACTGAGAGGGTGAATCAGATTTTGGAGGACATGCTGAGAGCTTGCGCTTTGGCTCACAATTCTAGTTGGGATGCGAATTTGCCGTATGCTGAGTTTTCCTACAACAACAGCTATCAAACCAGCATCAAGGCATCACCGTTTAATGTACTGTATGGGAAATGTTGCCGGACACCATTGCTATGGGATGGAGTAGGAGAACGTCAGTTGTTTGGGCCTGATTTGATCAAGGATGCTGAGGAGAAGGTCGCCTTGATTAGGGACAGGCTGAAGGTAGCACAATCAAGGCAGAAGAGCTACGCTGACGCCAAGCGCAAGGAAGTGGTGTATGAGATAGGTGATAGAGCATACCTCAGAGTGTCGCCACTTCGTGGAATCAAGAGATTTGGAATCAAGGGTAAGCTGGCACCTCGGTTTATTAGACCGTATTGGGTCTTAGCACGCAAAGGAGAAGTTGCTTATCAGTTGGAGTTGCCAGAGGCTCTGTCCGCTGTTCACAATGTGTTCCACGTGTCCCAGCTGAAGAAGTGCCATCCAGAGATGGTGGATACACCATTGAGAGACACTGTGCCACTAGAGGAGGTTCAGCTTGAGAATGACTTGACCTATGAGGAGAAGCCGGTCAAGATTCTGGAGACAGCGGAGAGGACTACCCATACCAAGACGATCATGTTTTGCAAGGTATAGTGGAGCCACCACACCGAAGAGGAAGCCACTTGGGAGCGTGAGGATGACATCCGAGAGGACTACCCACACCTATTTGCTAGCCGCGCCGAATCTCGGGGACGAGATTCATCTTAAGGGGGTTAGTCTTGTCACATCCCAAATTTTAGATTTGGTTCTGCATATCATTCATCTCATTGCATCATACTCTTCCATGCAAAACCATCGATTGAAGTGATTCGACAAATCGCTATTTTCAAAATCCTATTTTACTTTACTAAAATGCTCCTGCGAGAGGTTTTACTAGGACTTGTGTTTTCCACCCTTGTAGACAAGTGGAATCCACTCACCCCTGACCCTAGGTTGATCCCCTTGATTTTACAAAAATTTAGGAACAAGAATCGCCCAATTCGGAGTTCGTATGAAGGAGTTACGGAGGTTTCACTAGATTGGAAAAATGGAAAAAGAAAAGATCAAAAAAAATCGGCGTCAGCCTGCTGGGCCGCGCCGGCCCAGCTAGCGTCCAGCCCGCGCGGTGGATAATGTCCGCCGCCGCCGCGTCAGGCCACCGACAGGTGGGCCCCACCTGTCGGCGCCGACTTCGCCGTTGCCGCCGTGTCCAACTCCAACTGCCGCCTGAGTCCGCCTCCAACTCCTTCGCGCGGCCCCCCTCCTCTTAACCGCCACCCGCGCGCGACCCCTGCCCTATCGCGCCCGCACCCCCCGCGAGCCGCGCCGCCTCCTCCTCTCGCGCAGCCGCCGCCGCCGCTGCCACCCGCCGCCGCCGCCGGTAAGTGCGCCGCCCGCCGCCGCGTCTCTCTCTCTCCCTCTCTCTTTTCTTCCCCGCACCGCGCCGCCTTCGCCGCTCGCGCGCCGCCGCCGCCTTCTTCCCCGCGCTGCGCCGCCCTCGCCTCCTCGCCGCGACCGCGAGCCGCCGCGCCACCGCGCTGACCCCGCCTCTCTCTCCCACAGACAGGACGCCGACCACGCCGCCCACGCCCGGACGCCACGCCGAGCCGCCGCCCGCCACTCCCTCGCAAGACGGTGCAGCCGGCCCAGATCGGCCGTTGACTGGTCAGCCCCAGGCGCTGACTAGTCAAACGCCCAGTCAGCGCCCAGTCAGCAGCCACGTAGGCCAGTCAACAGTCAAAGTTGACTGGGTAATTTCTTTAATCGATTTAATTGGCAGATTTTTGTAGAAACTTGTAAATTGCGTAGAAATTAATCTACTAGGCCAAAAATTGCAAATAAAATATGTGTAGATTCAGTAAGTCGTGTAGAATCTTGCTGTACCATTGTTTCACACTTTTGCAGCAAGATTTTGTCCAGATTAATTAAATGAGTTAATTCCCTTTTTGGAGTATTTAATTCGTAGAAAAAGATCTGTAACTCCAAAAATTGCGTTTAATATGTCCCTGGATTCAGTAAGACGAGGGGAATCTCAAAGTAAATTAAAAGGATAGGCGTACAGTAAAAACTTCTGCAGAAACTGTCTAGTGGCTTTCTGCAGTGTTTTAATTACTCGGGGAGTTTTATAATTCCTTTTTGAGTAATTCCAGTTGGTACTGTTCCTAAATAGCAATGCCTATACAGTAGATTTTTCCCAAGATTTTACAAACAGTATACTATCGGTAGTGAATTATTTGTGTTCTAGCTCTAGTTTTGAGCGTTATATTTTGCATAATAGTTTTCCTTGCGCTAAAACTATTTTCCATGCATGCAATCAGTACCTCTACTGAATACTATTATGTGGTGTTGCTGTAGCGTCACCCCACTTGTCATGCATGCATTCATGCATCATGTTTGTTGCATATGCTTGTGGATTGTTTGTTTATGATTGCAATTGTATCGTGTAGATTGTGACGAGTGCAATGCTTGCTCGCGTGTGGATTGTTCTTCCGACCGTTACAACCAAGGCAAGTAGATGCTACCTTGTTCATGATATTTTCCTACTATTTTCAATGCATTGTCGTGTATTTTGTAGATGCATGTGTAGGATGATACTATCGCTATGCTATGTCCTATTATGTGGTAGGCCTTTTCCTTGTAGATGAACCACCGTTGGTAGATGTGCTTAGAAATGCTATGATGAACGAGGGTTGGGTTACATCACTAAAACTTGTTTCTAAAAGTATTGGTTTGTGAAAACTAAAACAACTTAATCAATGAATCTCCTGGGTGTGATGGGATTGATAAATTTTGGTGGTTTCATTGCGGAAAGGCACCCAGGTATCGAGAGATAATGATTGGCTTCTTTATTCTGTAGCTTACGTGTACAACCATGTGCCAATGATGAAATGGGCGGTTGGTTGGACTTAGTAGGTTGTGGTAACTCGAACCCGCGTATCCAGAGATATAGAATTTTGGTAGGTTGGACCGGTGCGCGTCGGGATTGGGGAGCTACTTCCCGAACAGTCTCTTCTTGGACTTCTCCCTATCATCACCCCAAAATGAGAGTGATGGTACGAGCTGGGCTGGCCAAGTCACATGGGTAAAGTGTACTAACCCCTGCAGGGTGTATAATCTAATCGATTAGCCGTGTCCCCGGTTATGGACATCTGAGTTGCTTGATATTGATTCCATGACATGTTTCTCGCTCATTCTAATTTCATAATTGCTTTAATGTTGTTGGGTTAACTTAATTGGGATCTTTCCAAAGAAAATCAAAAACTGTTTATGAAAGTAGGACAAACGTATTTGCAAATGGAAGCCAGACACAGCTCCACTTGCCAAATATGCATGTAGATATTAGCATTATTGTCTCCTTTACTAGCTCTACTTGCCATACATTCCATGTATTGACCCTTCGGGGCTGCTACGTTTCATGTTGCAGGATATTCCGATTCCGAGTAATAGATATAGGCCACGGTACTCCACTTGGCACTTGTTCACTTGTGGGCAATTTGAAGAATGGAGGATTTGCTTTATTTATGTTGCTACCTGAATAATTTGAGCTAGCCATGAGCTAAGCTTTTATTGTAATAATGGTACTCTGGATCTTCGTTATTTATGATACACGGATATTTTGCTATGTTATTCATCTTATTCTATTGTGGGCCAATGAACAGATCCAGGGATTGGCATGTCACATAGAAGCCACGGTATTTTCAGAACCGTGGTGTTACAAGCCTCGCTTCCGACGAGCAATTCTGACAACACCCGTGCGCCCCTTGACTGAAGAAAGCCACATTGAGCATTAGTGAGTCAAGGCGATTCCGGTGAGCCACTCTCCCTGACCCCTTGCTTCCTATTTCGCCCGCTCTGCCGCTAGCCGAGCGTCGCCGCTGTATTTACGCCGTAGTTTGGTCGTTGCTAGCCGTTGGATGCAAATCGTAGGGATACAATAGATGACTTACCGAACCGTTTTTGATCAATCTGTGTTGCACGATCTATTTAGATCTAACGCCTCCTGTAGCGCGATCTGGCCGAAGCGGTACCGACGAATAGAAACGCGCCGCGTGGCACTAGTTTGGTTTAAAACAGAATTTTGAATCTGATTAGTATGCAAACTTGTATAATTCGTAACTTTTAATCTACACGTCCAAATTTTGCAAACTTTATATCAATGGATTCAGAAAAACAAGCCCTAGCCAACCATGCACTTTGTTTAGTAAAAAGCTTCTGTTAAATTGTTTGTTTTTACAGAAACTTGTGTATGCATGTTTAGGTTATAAAATTTATTCCAAAATAATTTTGGGGATAAAATCTTTGGCAAATGGTGTGTTTTGAACCTACTGACCATAGGAAACAAATTGTGGTTTCAAAAATGTATTTGGTGAAGCAAAAGAATAAATCTTTGATTTAAACCATTTCTAGTCAAATAAAATATGGTTTAATTATCAAAAATAGTTTTGGAAGAAAACCTTTGAGAAATGTTTTGGAAATAAACTCTCTGACCCTAAACACAAGGATATATGGTTTGAAAACATATTTTGTGAAACCTATAGAATTTTGCCTTATTAAAAGCATTTCTTCACCACATAAAATAATGACTTGGTCTAAAAAATGGTTTATGAAGTAAAATCTTATACAAGTGATTTTTCCACTTTATAAAATGACCATTGGGTGTTTTCAAATGTTTATGAACCATTAGAAACCATTTTTTACAAATAAAACAACCTTTTGCATGCTTGCATGCGTTACTTTGATTTTATCATTTTATATGATGAATTGCTTGAATGGTAGATTGAATTATTTGCTTGATTGAATTGTAGTGATTTGAAGTGTGAGAACATTGCAAAGATCAAGGAGTGAACTTATACTCTCTACCAAAAAGGCAAGTGATGCTTCATACTTTTGTCCCATTATTTTCACTATGCATTAGTGATATTTCTAAGTAGGACTTGCAAGGAATTTTGCTAAGTATAAACTATGCTATGGGAAATCCTAGTAGATGAAACCTTAGTAGAAATTTCCTAAGTTAAGATCCCTATTACTATCATGCTTAGATTAGCTAGTAGAAAACAAGGGTGGAATGTATATTCATATTATGGAAAATTTTCTAAGTCTGAGGACTTGTGTTTTGTTTAATAAAACAACTAAGTGAATGAATCACCTGGGTGGAATGGAAGGAATGGTTTATGTTGAGTGGTTACACAAGGCCAGGGGACTGGTGAACCTTGTGTATCTCACTTGTGGATGGCCACCCAGGAACAAAGAGATTTGAGATGTCAAATGTTGAGAAGCTTCAAGTGCAGCCACTTGGCATTATGGGCTCTGCCTGGATCATATAGGTTGCAATAACTTAGCCAAATGGACAGTTGGTGGTAGGGGATTGATAGGTTGGAGCGCGTCCATTCTGGTCTAAGGGAAGGCTTCTGAAAGATCTTGTCTTGGTGAAACCAAGTCTTGTGGGGAAAGTGCACCACCTCTGCAGAGTGTAAAATCTAAGTACTTAGCCATGTCCCTGGCAAAGGACAATTTGAGCATCAAGACATGGAAGCTATCAAGAAACTCATCATCCAAATTTCTAAGTTAAAAACTTGTGGTTGAACAAGGGTTTAAGGTTCACCAATTTCTATTGGTGGTTCCTTGGGTGATTTTGTCAAAGCAAAAACTAGTGTTTTCAAATGATAAGGAAAATCTATTTTGAGCAAAGCAAGCCTAAGCTCCACTTAGCCAAATGCATATAGATGATAGACTCCACTATACTACCATAGTATCACTTGCCAATACAATTCAAATGTATTGACCCTTGTGGCTGTAACTTGTTATGTTGCAGGTTTGTTTGATATTAGTGAAGTTATTGATTAGGATTACAAGTCTACAACCAACATGTCTGCCTGTGGCACTTTGAAGATGAAGGACCCCATGCTATTGTTATATTCTGCTGCATTGTAATGAGATAGCCAAATGAGCTATGTAAGATGTAATAAATTATGTTATTCCTGGTTATAAAGTTGTATTATGACCTTTGTTTCTTGATATTACATCTTAACTGTGGATGCTAGCTATTGATCCAGGGACTAGCATTGTAAACACAGGGATCTCTACCTTATTAAAGGTTGGGAACCTTACAGATGGTATCAGAGCATTGTGTTTCCTGTAGGATTTGTAAACCTAGGATTGGACAAACCCCTTAGAAAAAATAGGAGTTGTATTTGTTCCAAAACTTATTTACAAATAATCTTGTAAACTCTTTCCTCAACCATTTTGGTTTCAACTCTACATCTCTTCTATTTCAACTTGATGGATAAAGCCTACCCCATGGCCAAAGACTTCACCATATGCTAAGGACTTCATCAACTCTAGTGACTTCAACATCTTCAACTCTAATGACTTCAACATCTTCAACATTTTTAACAAGAGCCTCAACCTTGGATATCACTAAGGACTACAAGAAAAGCTACTCAAGACTTGAAGACCAAGGAAACACAACTTAGAAGGAACCATCATCACCTTGAAGTTTTTGTGACCAAGAATTTTACCAAGGAAGCCATGATCTTGTTCAAGAAGAATCAACCAAGAGGGATGGAAAGATCTCAAGTGAACCATATAGATGGACCACCATATTTAGTTTAAGTCAAACCCACCAACTTATGTGGTGTAACAAAAATATTTTTGTTGCCTAAAATGTGTTTGAAACTTGTTGTTGAGTGGAATGTTTGTTTGTGATTGCTTGCACATTGCTTGTGTGAAATGTGATGTGTGTGATTAGAATTATTCCCTTAGAAATATTTTGCCTATTCTAATCCCAATCCAACCCAAACAGATGACTTCTCCAAAAGACTCCAACATCAAGGATGGTGACAACAACAACAACCAAGAGATGCACATGAGAGAACAACTACTAGCAAACCAAACCCATTTGAGCCAAGTGACAAATCAGCTTTTAGCAAACAACAATGGATTAGATCCAGCCATACAAAGGATTTTGAAACTTCAATCCCAATTGTTGCAAGGGATGGCTACTCAAATTATCAACATGGGAGAAAACTCTTCCCAAGGAGCTTATGACAACAAGGATGACAAAGATGTTATTCTAGAAGGAACCCAAGCTTGCAATATTTGTGGAGACAAGGATCACATTTCCAAGGAGCATGGAGATCAATGCCCCAATTGTGAAGAGAAACATCCAATTAACCAATGCCCCACATCTCAAGCTACTTGTTACCTATGTGAAGGAAACAACCATGTCCCTATCCAATGCCCCATCTATTCCATAGTTGAACAAAGGAAGCAAGGTGGAGTGCAACAACTGATTGCAGACTACCATGATAGAGCCAAGTCTACCAAGAAGGATGAAGACAAAGGAAAATCTCAGCTTGTACCTCCTAGCAATATGACTCAATTTAAAGGACCAAAAAGGAGACATATGTATTATCCAAGGAGTAATAGAAGGTCAAGGAGACCAGGAACTGTTCCTACCTTTGAGATAACATATGAAGAACATGAACTAGAAGCACTCCTAGCTTTGGAGAAACCCAAGAAAAAGAAGGAAAAAAGCCATGTGCAATGTGGTCATTGCAAAGAAATGGGACACTATGCCAGTGAATGTCCAGAGAAGCAGAAGTATAAGGAGATTAGCCAAGTGTGGTGCAACAACTACAAGGAGCTAGGCCATTATGTAGCAACTTGCCCACAGAAGATACGTGATGAACTCAATCTTATCACATGTTACAATTGTGGTAACCAAGGACATTATGGAAGCAACTGCCCAGAAAAGATGAAGCACAAGATAAACAAGCCTATGAAGGACCTCAGCCTTGTCACATGTTTCAAGTGTGGAAACAAAGGACACTATGCAGATGTTTGCCCAGAGAGATTTCAACAGGATCCCAAGAAGGCCAATATGTAATCTAGTTGGAAAAATTTTAAAGGTGGTAGTATCCTAGATGCTTTGAACCAACTTGTAACCCCTAGCCTCCCCAAATCTCGGGACGAGATTTAGGTGGTAGCCTGTCACATCCCAAGATTTTCCAAATCTTGTAATGTGAAAAATAAAATAAACAAAATAAATTTTTGTTGAAAATCAGGGTGAAAAGAAACTTTTGTTTCTAAATGGAAACTTAAAATCCCATCTTGAACAAACTTTAATTAAAGTTTGAATTCAACAAAATCGAAATCAAAAGAAATGCATTCCTCAATGAATGTATCTGGAAATTTGAACACTTGGAAAATAAATCCAAATCCTAAAACCCTAATGGAAGAAAATCATTTCCAAGTTATCTCCAAGCCTATGGATTTGATCCATATAAAATCTTGTCAACAAAAAAATACAAATGATCAAGAAAGACAAATAGAAATATTAAAAGACCATGTAAATTGGTTTCACTTAATTTGGAGCCATAAATAAAATCTTATGAATTTAATAAAATAAGGAAAAGTATTTTCCAAGCTAATAAAGAACCTATCTATAAATCCATACCAATTGGTGAGCAAATAATTCTAAAGGGATTTAAAAGGATAAACAATTATCAAATAATACTTCACAAATTGGAATCACCAAGTTTGGATCTCTAAATAAAAAGATAAGGATTTTATAAGATGAAGAAAGAATTATTATTTAAAGAATACCTAAAGACCAAATTAAATCTTGGCCAAATCCATAAACAAGTGGAATGATCATAATCCAAATCCAAATAAAATAAAAGGATAAAGAATTTCCAAAATAAAATAAAATGGCATAAACCAAATCCTATTGGAAGAAAGACAAATCCAAATTTTAAATGATTAATAAATAATATTAAAAACTTTTCCAAATAATTCAAGATGAATTATTTGACACCTCATTAAGTAAATAAAACCTACTGAAAATATTTGGAAGGTTTAAGAAATTAATTGGTGTTTGAAAATATTATTAAATCTATTTGTTTTAAAACTAGAACCTATTTTGAATAAATAAAATACTCCAAAAAGAATAAAGTTTTTATTTAAAAATTGACTTCAGAATGTGCTACTAATCAATATTTAAATCTACACAAAATTTGGCAAAGGTTTAAAATCAAATTGAGGTTTGAATTGATTAAACAAAATCAAAACAGAATTAAAGAAAAGGGAAAAGGAAAAACAAACAGAACAAAAAAAAGTAAAAGACCCAGCCCAACTAGCCTGGCCC
Source organism: Avena insularis (assembly GCA_023614405.1). Taxonomy (NCBI): domain Eukaryota; kingdom Viridiplantae; phylum Streptophyta; class Magnoliopsida; order Poales; family Poaceae; genus Avena; species Avena insularis. The sequence continues at coordinate 95,215,533 of CM042695.1, forward strand.
AACTAGGCCCAGTCCAACCCACCTCTCCCTCTCGCGAGCGAAACATTTTCTCACCGCAGAATTAACCCACGCCCTCACTGACAGATGGACCCCATCCCCTCTCTTCCTCTCTCACTGACAGACGAACCCCACGCCCACGTCAGCATCTTCTCCCCCGCGACGACCCCTTCTTCCCCCAAACCTCGCCGTTTCTGCTGTTAATCACCGACATCAATACTCCTTAATGCCGCGTTAATCCCTCGCCGTGACCATGCAGTAATAAACGCTAGGCCTCCCTCTTCCTTCTCCCCCAGACCACACCCCACCGGAGCCCCCAGGCTGTGCTAATTTCTTGCAACATCACCTCTGTCTCCGACGACTTTCCCGGCCGATTCCGGCAGCCCCTCGCCGCCCCTTGCCTCCTAGACCATGCTCACATGATCCCCACCTCCTGGCGAACCTTCCCGTAGCAACAGCTCCCTCGCGCGCATGCCAGAACGTCGGCAACGTCTCCACCAGTACGCCACCGACGACCCCCGCAACTCCGGTGAGCTCTAGAACTCGACTCCGTGCACGCCTTGACCAGTGAATAATGCCGTTTGGTTCGTTTGTGTCTTTTGCATCTCCAGGTGCTCACCAATCACTCGCGCGTGGCCTGCAGCCTCGCCTCCGATGACTCCCGACCGTGCTGACGCCAGGAGCATCTCCGACGAGCAATTCTGACAACACCCGTGCGCCCCTTGACTGAAGAAAGCCACGTTGAGCATCAGTGAGTCAAGGAGATTCCGGTGAGCCACTCTCCCTGACCCCTTGCTTCCTATTTCGCCCGCTCCACCGCTAGCCGAGCGTCGCCGCCGCGCGCTGCCGCTGAGCGCCGCTAGAGTTTGGTCAGATCGTTGCTAGCCGTTGGATGCAAATCATAGGGATACAATAGATGACTTAACGAACCGTTTTTGATCAATGTGTGCCGCACGATCTATTTAGATCTAACGCCTCCCGTAGCGCGATCCGGCCGAAGCGGTACCGACGAATAGAAACGCGCTGCGTGGCACTAGTTTGGTTTAAAACAGAATTTTGAATCTGATTAGTATGCAAACTTGTATAATTCGTAACTTTTAATCTACACGTCCAAATTTTGCAAACATTATATCAATGGATTCAGAAAAACAATCCCTGGCCAACCATGCACTTTGTTTAGTAAAAAGCTTCTGTTAAATTGTTTGTTTTTACAGAAACTTGTGTATGCATGTTTAGGTTATAAAATTTATTCCAAAATGATTTTGGGGATAAAATCTTTGGAAAATGGTGTGTTTTGAACCTACTGACCATAGGAAACAAAATTGTGGTTTCAAAAATGTATTTGGTGAAGCAAAATAATAAATCTTTGATTTAAACCATTTCTAGTCAAATAAAATATGGTTTAATTATCAAAAATAGTTTTGGAAGAAAACCTTTGAGAAATGTTTTGGAAATAAACTCTCTGACCCTAAACACAAGGATATATGGTTTGAAAACATATTTTGTGAAACCTATAGAATTTTGCCTTATTAAAAGCATTTCTTCGCCACATAAAATAATGACTTGGTCTAAAAATGGTTTATGAAGTAAAATCTTATACAAGTGATTTTGCCACTTTATAAAATTACCATTGGGTGTTTTCAAATGTTTATGAACCATTAGAAACCATTTTTTACAAATAAAACAACCTTTTGCATGCTTGCATGCATTACTTTGATTTTATCATTTTATATGATGAATTGCTTGAATGGTAGATTGAATTATTTGCTTGATTGAATTGTAGTGATTTGAAGTGTGAGAACATTGCAAAGATCAAGGAGTGAAGTTATACTCTCTACCAAAAAGGCAAGTGATGCTTCATACTTTTGTTCCATTATTTTCACTAAGCATTAGTGATATTTCTAAGTAGGACTTGCATGGAATTTTGCTAAGTATAAACTATGCTATGGGAAATCCTAGTAGATGAAACCTTAGTAGAAATTTCCTAAATTAAGATTCCTATTACTATCATGCTTAGATTAGCTAGTAGAAAACAAGGGTGGAATGTATATTCATACTATGGAAAAATTTCTAAGTCTGAGGACTTGTGTTTTGTTTAATAAAACAACTAAGTGAATGAATCACCTGGGTGGAATGGAAGGAATGGTTTATGTTGAGTGGTTACACAAGGCCAGGGGACTGGTGAACCTTGTGTATCTCACTTGTGGATGGCCACCCAGGAACAAAGAGATTTGAGATGTCAAATGTTGAGAAGCTTCAAGTGCAGCCACTTGGCATTATGGGCTCTGCCTGGATCATATAGGTTGCAATAACTTAGCCAAATGGACAGTTGGTGGTAGGGGATTGAAAGGTTGGAGCGCGTCCATTCTGGTCTAAAGGAAGGCTTCAGAAAGATCTTGTCTTGGTGAAACCAAGTCTTGTGGGGAAAGTGCATCACCTCTGCAGAGTGTAAAATCTAAGTACTTAGCCATGTCCCTAGCAAAGGACAATTTGAGTATCAAGACATGGAAGCTATCAAGAATCTCATCATCCAAATTTCTAAGTTAAAAACTTGTGGTTGAACAAGGGTTTAAGGTTCACCAATTTCTATTGGTGGTTCCTTGGGTGATTTTGTCAAAGCAAAAACTAGTGTTTTCAAATGATAAGGAAAATCTATTTTGAGCAAAGCAAGCCTAAGCTCCACTTAGCCAAATGCATATAGATGATAGACTCCACTATACTACCATAGTATCACTTTCCAATACAATTCAAATGTATTGACCCTTGTGGCTGTAACTTGTTATGTTGCAGGTTTGTTTGATATTAGTGAAGTTATTGATTAGGATTACAAGTCTACAACCAACATGTCTGCCTGTGGCACTTTTAAGATGAAGGACCCCATGCTATTGTTATATTCTGCTGCATTGTAATGAGATAGCCAAATGAGCTATGTAAGATGTAATAAATTATGTTATTACTGGTTATAAAGTTGTATTATGACCTTTGTTTCTTGATATTACATCTTAACTATGGATGCTAGCTATTGATCCAGGGACTAGCATTGTAAACACAGGGATCTCTACCTTATTAAAGGTTGGGAACCTTACAATAAGAAGCCCCCGATGCAGAAACCCTCAGTACCCGATCAATATTCCACGAAACCTTCTGTAGCCGCCGCCACCATCGTCCCTAGATCGGGGGGATCTAAAGTTCTTCCCGGCACCCTGCGGGAGGGGAGATCATCCTGGAGGCCTTCGCTCCGGTATGATGCGTGAGTAGTTTCACCTTGGACTATGGATCCATGTAGTAGCTAGATGGTTGTATCTCCTCCTTTGTGCTTTCAAGTATAGATCTTGTGGGCTTCTTTCATGATCAAGATCTAATATATTTGTAATCATGCATGTTGTGTTTGCGGGGATCCGATGGATATTGAGATTATTATGTTGGTTTGATTAATGGTTTTGTCTTTATGATTCTATCATGTCTGTGTTGTTTGTGATCTTGCATGCTCTCCTTTGTTAGTATCTATCTTGGCCAAGTAGTTGCTAGTGACTCCAAGAGGGGGTATTTATGCTCGATAGTGGGTTCATGCCTCTAGTTTCCCAGGGAAGTGACAGAAATCTCTTCGGTTGTAGATGTGTTGTTGCTACTAGGGAGAAAACAATGGTCTCTTGTTCATGGAACATGTGGACTGTTTACCTTACACACTTTGCTTAAAGAAGTTGTCTGTTGCTTGCAACTTAATACTGGAGGGGGTTCGGATGATAACCTGAAGGTGGACTTCTAGTCATAGATGCAGTTGGATGGCGGTCTATGTATCTTGTTGTATTGCCCAATCGAATCTCATAATATCTTTCTGACTAGTAATTGCATTGTTATGCCTTGCTCAGTTCCTGTCAATTGCCCTGCTATAATTTTTTTACCCTTCATGCCATGTTGTTTATCTAAGGAGAGCACCTCTAGTGAACTATGGACCCCGGTCCAATCTTTACCATTGATACATCTTCCACTGTTACTTGTTTACTTGCTGCAAACCACCATTACCTTCTACACCATACGTTTAATCCTTTGTTATAGCAAACCGGTGATCTTGACAACCTCACTGTTCATTGGGGCAAAGTCTTGAGTTTGTGTTGTGCAGGTCTCCATGTTTTTTGCAACACCTGTGTGACATTTCCTTCCTCCTTTTGGTTCGATAACCTCGGTCTCAACTGAGGGAAAACTTGCTGATGTGCTCTTCACACCCTGCGCTTGGGGTCACCAACAAAGTGCCACGTCGAGCACCATCAAGTCTTTCTGGCGCCATTGCCTGGGAGGCTAAGGACATGTTCACTAGGGGAGTTGCGGTGACCCAGCATACCACTGCATGATGTAGTACACTATAGTCGTTGACATAACACCAATGAAACGTTGTTCACTAGTATTACATCCCTCAGAGTGGTACAATAGAAACACGTCAGGTCCAAGACATGACTATAGGTTACAACTCAACTCTTTACACAAGATCCAGAGAACACTCTAGGTTAAAGAGAGAGAAAGAAACTTCTTACAAAGAAGAATTAGAAATAAAAAACTCAAAAACTATTATACTATTAAGACTAGTATCTTAACTAATGGTCTAGCATTGCTGCTATTGCAATACACTACAGAAATAGGTTCTATGGCTAGAGATTATATTCCTATCTAATCGGTAACTTCGTCTTCACTTGAGTTGATGTATATGTTGACTTTCTTGACTTCATTGAAGAACTTTAGCTTCTAAGGATGATTCTTGGAGTATAACTTGATGTAGACTTCGTCTGTACTGGCTTTAGAACCTAGCAAGGGTTAAGAAGATACTTTGAGTACGAGCGTACTCAGCAAGTTCACTAGAAAAGGAGTGTTTGATGCACTATATCTACAACCACAGACCGTAGGTTGTAGGCAATGCAAGTTTTCATAAACATTTCTTCAAAGGTTGCTTTTATTCTGAAAAGCTATGTCCGTGAGCCTTCACGGGTTTACAAGAACTTTCATGGAGTTCCTTTCCCGCCGCGTTCGCAGCTCCTTCACGGAACAGGGAGTAACAAGTTACAGTTCTTACACTCTGCAGAGGTGCATTACTTTACCCATGAGAGATCTTAGCTTTGTTGCACATCCGGGCCGCGAACCCATTCACACTTCCTTGGTGTGAGGCCCAGACTAAGACCCAAGCCAATCACTGCCTTCTCCGCTACCCCACATGTCTCCCTGGTGTACGCCGGCCCACCTATTGAATTACGGCAATTGGTAGTACAGACCGTTCAGATGCCGAAACTATCATGGGACGTTGAGGGCTCCCACCCGTATGCTGCATATCCTCTATGAATTACCATTTAATATGCACTCTACGAGTGATAACAGCCATGACCCGCACATCTGGCTCCATGCGAGAGGGAAAAGATACAGCTGACTTCTCCGTCCCATTCCAAATCTCATGGTCAACGCACAATATACGGCGCAAGCATCACTGGCGACATTGGTTGTTAAGTCCTAGATAATATGTTCCTTTACCACCAGAACTCTTATAGTAGGTTATTACCTCATGGTAAATAACCTATAATCACATTATTATGAAAATAGTGTTTTCTATCCTTTTTCAAATGCAGGTGATGACAACACTAGATTTGCAAAATACTTTACAGAAAATAATCAAAGGACATGAGCAAGTGTGAACTTGCCTTTTGTGATTGCAAGAATATGCACTCACGGTCTTCAAGACAATATAAGATCCAATATCTGGAATCAACATCATTGGTCCGGTAAGGACTAATGTTTAAAGAAGCAAAATGTCCTTATGCATAAGTAATGTAATGCACTTTATGAACGCGAATCCCAGGGATAACGTTGATCTAGGGTTTGGAAACTAGAAATGATTACTTTAGCAGGTGTTGTCCTTTTAGATAAGTTTCATATTTGTGCTTCTTATTAAGGCTTATGAGTGTGTGTGAAATAACATGTAAGTATAATAACATAAAACAATAAGATATACTAATGATATGTTCTACTTAAGGATTGCTTATATGAGAGTTATCTTATCTTCAAGTTTTACTTTGAAAGTAATGGCATTTGTAAGGAACTTAAGTGTTAACAATCCTAAGTATATAAGTAAAGCTTAATGTAATGTGATTATCATTAATTGTCATTTGATGTTTGAAGTGGCAAAAAGAATAACATTTGAAGAAAAGATTTCTTTAATGGGGTTTAGACAATGCTTGTGATGAATCAATTGTGGTCAAGGTTGTTTGTGCTTGCTTGAATAATTTTTACTTGGGATGCTTTAACTTAATTACCATAGACCAAAGTTAACTATAAAACACATAACAAAGTATTTAGCATAGTATTTGAAGTATGGTAGACTAAAGTTAACTTTAAAGATATAGATAGACTTAAGGTGTATTTCTTATGATTCTTGTATCTTGTTCACTTTATATTGTTTCCTTAAAGTTGCTTAAGAATGATTATACTTTTATTTGGTAATGGTTTCTTTACATTATAAATGTATAGAGGGATTTATCTCCCTATAGGGATGTGGTTATGGTTTATGAATAAGTAAACAACATTATTTACTACTTAAGAATTCACTATAGTGTTTTGATTGGTTTATAAACTTGTGGTTAAAGTAAAGGAATAGGTTTTATCTTATTACAAATTATTCTTGGAGATTTTATATTGGATAAGGATCCTTTTATAAAATAATCTTCACTTCTGGTTAAAGGACAATTAAATAAAATTGTATTTAGAATGTGTTGAACCATTTTGACTTCATATTATCATTATTGAAGACTAATACTATTTAATAGACTCAATTAGCAAATTTTAGAAATATTAGCAATTTTTATTTACCCTTTTATGAATTATTAATTAAGGAAATAGGTTTAAATTCAAGTTATTAAAGTGTTTAAAATTTTATTTATCTCAAAAGTGGAATATCATATTTTTAACATGTAGGTATTATTTTTGTGATCATTTTGGTATATTACATTTATTTTTGTGATTTATAAATAATAAGATATGATTTTTACAATGCTTAATACTTTATAAACACTTAATAAATATTAAATATTTAATTAAGTGAAATAATAATGCATGATTATAGTTTTAAATTATAGTTCTTATTTTTCTAAGATTTTTGGTATTTTATTTATATTTTTAACATTTACTAATATTAAAATATGATTTATCAAAGTATTAAAACTTATAAAATCTTTATTAAATAATAATTATTTGAATTGTTAACATAATAATGTTTGATAATAGTTTTAAGTCATAGATTTTATTTTTCTACAAATTTTCATATATATACACATTTTATGAATTATAAATCAAAATTTATTAATTAAACAAGTTTTATTTCCTTTATTACATTTCAGAAAATATTTATATTTGAATTAATATTGTTTTACCAATTTTCCAAACAGACACATAACTTTTTACACCTAGACTAAACCTACCCAAGTCACTGACCAGTGGGCCAGTTGCCACATGGCATACCAAAGATTAGTAATTGCATTTGTTACCGGCCCTATTCCTACTCCCACCCAATGACAGATGGGCCATGGGCCACGTCACACGCCACCTCAGTGAGGCAGGGCCCACCAGGGTTTGACTGGCTTATACACGGTGGTGGTCAACCAACATCGGCGACCCTACGGTGGCAGTGCTACGATGCATGCGGTGATGAGTTCCTGCACGATTCGGAAGCTCCTATTCCTATGCTACCTAAAAATGGCGGCGCGGAGTTCTGGGGCGGTCTATAACCTCATCGGCGACGACGACAATGGAACAAGCACGGCGGCGCTTGGTGACAGGTCGGTACAAAGGACGAGGAGGTCTAGGAGAGGGTTCTTTCGAACTAGGAGCTTACCTTGATTCTCGTACGATGATCATTGAGGCCTAGTGTGGTCGGATGTGGACTCTCCGACGAGAATTCCGACGAAGGCCGATGAAAGGGAACGGCAAAATTCGATCGCCCCCGAGCTCCCCTTTGATGCTGCATTCCTCACAGATGATCTACGCATGCTGGCGCTTCTCCTCGACCACCCGGGACGAACTCTACTAACGATGGCGGTGGCTAGGGTTTCGGTTGCCACAAGAAACTTGAGAGGAAGAAAGGGATATAGGAAAGAGTGGCGTGCAGGGTTTCTCCACGCGACATTGTGACCTTCTTATAGATCCCCTAAAGCGGCGGCGCGCATCTTGACGCTCGTCGGCGCAGCGGAGCTCGACAGCGAGATGCTTCCCGCATCCGTCGACGGAGACGATGACAAATAGAAAGAGCGAAGGGGTACTGGGCCGGAATGGTCTGCTGTTGGACTGTGGCGAAATGAGTAGAGGAAGAAGGGTGCTGCTACTGGGCGGTAGATAGGTAGGGAGAGAAATGGGCCTCGGCCAAGAACTGGGCTAATCTGTTTCTTTTCCTTTTCTTTTATATTTTCAATATTATGTTTTCATTTTTAGATTTGAATTAGATCATTTGATTTAAATTTCCTTATAGGGTTTATTTGCTAAATACTTGCAACAGCAAATAATATTTATTGAAATTTATTTTGTGAATCTTTATAATTTATTTTCTTTATTCCATTCATGAGAGTCAATATTTAATTAATGTTTTTTCAGGGCTTTTATTATTAAATTTTTCTTTCAGTAATAAACCATGAATTTTATTATGGAATATTTCCTTATCTATTTACAAATTTTATTTTTAATGAATTTATAGTTTGGAGATAAGTTTGATGTAATGATCCTATACCATTATTTGATGCATGATATCCTAAGGATTTAATATGGTTAATATCATTCCCATGAATCTAATAAATACCAAGGTTTATATTTTGTTATAACTAGCCTAAGAGTTAGAGTGTGAATTGTAATTGCTTACCCTAGGATTTAGGGTTCTTAATATACTTGTTCATCCTTTTATTTATATGAATAAATATTATTGGTTAAGACAGATTATCCTTATGTTGGTGTTCAAGAATGACTTCACCTTTTAGAAAAGAAAGTTATTTCCTGGAATGTCTTATGAAAAGGATTTGATAAAGATAACTCTTAAGCACATATGGTTATGATAATTAGAAATTATAAAGATGTGCTTAAGGGATTTGCTATAGGAAAATATTCCTATGAAGCATTGTGGAAATAAGATGATTGATTCAAATAGATGAAATAGATTTTATGTTTGGTAAAGATTTAGGGTTTAATGTTTAACAAGGATTCCTATATCCCATACTTCATAATTCTGGACTTCTGATTAAGGAATTCCTTTCCTAGATATTCTACTTCTCCCTATCCATCATCATGTGTTAACATGATGAGCTTTACTTCACAAAAATATTCTTATCCACCTTTTATTATTCTAAACCCATTGATAAATCCAATGAGCTTGATACTAAAGCTTTTCATAATCTTCACTTATCCAGACTTAGTTATATCACCTACTCTACTACTGATAATCTCCAATCCAATAAGTAGTTACTTCTAACTCCAATCATACCCTTTCATAATCATCCTTGTCTAATATTACTTCAATACATATATACATCAAACTACTCTCCTCAAAAGCTTACTATTCTTTAAGAGGAATAACACTACTTCAATAACTCCATACTACACTAGCTTTAGCTTAATCATACTATCTTATATTTACTTTACTCTAGTAACCCATACTCCCAACCTCACATTATATTAATGTGACTTGTAATGTCTATCCTAGGTTTCAATCATGTTTTATCCACCACTGTTACTTATACATGATATAAGCATTCAATCTTGGTGAGTAAGGCATGATCATTATAATCCTTTGGTCCTTTATGGTTTAGGCTTCCAGTTGGATAATCAAGGCTTCCCTCCATACAACATTACAGTTGTATAATAATTATCTTCTGTTTAGCTCTATTGGATTAAGAGATATAATTCATTGACTATACCTACTTGATCCAATAGGACTACTCATGGTAACTATCTTCAGAATTCATCCTTGTAATCTTCTTTGTTACCATATTGATTTGATTTCCTCCAATCACTCCCATCCTATAGATGATATCTAAAACTAGCATTACTATTTACCTCTTCTTACTTCTTTCTTTATAGGCCTTAAGTGAATTCTATAATAAGGACAAGAGTTGATAGGTCAAGAATTGATAGTTTAAGAATTTGTGAATCAATAGTTGATTACTCAACGTTGATGAACAATAATTATAAGGATAGGATTCCATAAGGATTTATATGGGAAGAAAGATATATGGTGAATGATCTTGACTTGGTTTCCTTCCTACTCAATCTCACTAAGGAGTTAAAGTTAGGTATTACCATGATACTCATGGTATAAGTAGATGAGATTAAGATAGGTCAATATTAAGTTGTTACATGCCCATTACTTAAGTTATATTTATAACTTGGGGTTCATGAGTTGTGTATTGAATACTAGGATATGATTAGTTAAGGATCAAATATAAACCATTAAGTATTTTATTAGGGTTTAATTTTATTACATTTGATCTACCCTTAGATCAAATCATGTTTACCCAAAATAAGGTTTTAGCAAAGGTCATATTGAAACTTATCATAGTCAACTTGATTATCTACTTCATTTCCATCAAGTTGAGATAAGCTTCAATCACTTTGACAAGTTTTTATTTAAAAGCGCGAAAATTATTCAGATTTTCTATGCATGAATGCAATGCACACATCTGTGTTCAGCTTATTTTCTAAGCTCTATTGTTGGGATGTTACAGGAGTCCTTCACTTCCTTTCTCTTTACTTTGTTTTTAGTTTGCTTTGTTTCTTTTGCTTGGTTTTGTTTGCCTCTTTGAAAAAAAAACAAAAAATTTATTCTAGTTTGGTTTGCTTTATTTATTCAAAAACACAAAAAAATTAGCTCCTGCTCTAGCTGTTGTTGCTGTTTTTGGCTTGCCCACCTTTGCCAAAATGAACTCTGCTAAGAACACCAAGTTGTGTGACTTCGCTAGCACCAACAACAATGATTTCCTAAGCACTCCTATTGCTCCACCTGCTCCTGATGCTACCTTTTATGAAATTAAGCCTGCTTTATTGAATCTTGTGATGAGAGAGCAATTTTTGGTGCTAGTTCTGATGATCCTGCTGCCCATCTCAATAGCTTTGTTGAACTTTGTGAGATGCAAAAGTATAAGGATGTACATGGAGATATTATTAAGCTCAAGCTATTTCCTTTCTCCTTGAGAGGAAAATCTAAAGAATGGTTGCTATCTTTTCCTAAAAATAGTATTGATTCTTGGACTAAGTGCAAAGATGCTTTTATTGGAAAGTACTACCCTCCTGCTAAGATTATATCTATGAGAAGTGAAATTATGAAATTTAAACAACTTGATAGTGAACATGTTGCTCCATCTTGGGAAAGAATGAAGTCTTTGGTTAAGAATTGCCCCACTCATAGACTCACTGCTTGGATGATTATCCAGACTTTTTATGCAGGTTTGAACTTCTCCTCAAGAAATCTGTTGGATTCAGCTGCTGGAGGTACCTTTATGGGCCTCACCTTGGGTGCTGCAACAAGGCTCCTTGATAATATGATGGTTAACTACTCTGAATGGCACGTTGAGAGAGCACCACATGGTAAGAAGGTAAATTCTGTTGAGGAAACTTCCTCTTTGAGTGATAAGATTTATGTTATTGTGGCTATGCTTGTTAATGGGAAAGCTCCTCTAGATCCTAATAGAGTTGCCTTAGCCTCGTTGGTTGCTCAAGAAGAGCAAGTTGATGTGAACTTCATTAGAAACAATAATTTCAACAACAATGCCTATAGGAACAATTTTGGTAGCAACAACAATTATAGGCCTTATCCTCCTAATAATGGTAATTCCTATGGAAGTTCTTACAACAATGCTAGAAGTGCCCCTTCTGAACTTGAAGTCATGCTCAAAGACTTTATTAGTAAACAAAATTCTTTCAACAAAACTGTGGAGGAGAAACTCTTAACTATTGAGAAAAATATATCCTCTTTGTCTAAAGCTCAGTCTTCCTTGATTAATAAAATGGCTGCTAAACCTGAAACTATGGAAAATACCTTTGCTACTGCTTATTCCATACAAGTTACTATTGATGAAAATGTTAGGTTGTTAGCTCAACTTCATGCTAAGTGGGAAAGGGAAGCTGAAATTGATAGAAACAATAGTGTGTGCACCATCACTAGAATGGATACAACTAAACCACAAGAAGTCCCTATTCATCCTCCTATAATGCCTAAGACTAATGAGTCTAATACTAGTGATGCTAAGTTTGATTTTGATATAGATGGTTGCAATATTTCTGAAATGATTTTATTTCTTGCAAAAACTAGCTAGAAGTCCTGATGCTAGTGATATGCATGTTGCTTTCACCAAACACATTACAGATGCTCTTGTTAAGATTAAGGAAGAGAAGTTAAAATACAAAGCTTCTATTCCTAGGAAAGTAGAAGATAGTTGGGAACCCATTATTAATATGCAAGTGAATGACTTTGATCTCAAAGCTTCATGTGATCTTGGTTCTAGTGTCTCTATTATGCCTAGGAAGATTTATGAAATGCTTAATTTGCCACCTTTGGAAGATTGTTATTTGCATGTTCCACTTGATGATAATTCTAAGAACAAAATAATGGGGAGTATTAATGATGTTCTCATCATGGTTAACAATGCTTATGTCCCTGTTGATTTCTATGTTTTGGATGTTGATCAATACAATGCTTCTTGTCCTATTACTTTGGGAAGACCTTTTCTTAGAACAGTTGGTGCCATGATTGATATGAAAGTGTTGGAATTATGCCCTAGAGGCAATAATAAAGATGTTATTGTTATAATTCTTGTTCATGATAAAGTTTATATTCCATGCTAGAATTGTATTAAGCGTTAACTTTGATACTTGTGTGGTTTATGAACAACACCGTGTCCCTAGTACGCCTCTATGGACTAGCTCATTGATTAATGATGGTTAAGGTTTCCAAACCATAGACATGAGTTGTCGATTAATAATGAGATCATGTCATTATGAGAATGATATGATGGACAGACCCAAATCCAGCAGAGCAATTAGATCGTGTCATCGTGTTCATCTTTGCGAAGCTTTTTCCTATGTCAAATATTGTATTCGTTAGACCATGAGATAATGCAACTCCCTAGTATCGGAAGAAAGCTTTGAGGTCATCAAACGTCATCCTATGTGAGGGTGATCATAAAGGTGTCTCTCAGGTGATCGGAAAGTACTTGTTGGGTTGTATGTATCGAGATGGAATTTGTCCTTCCCGAGTCGGAGAGATATACTTCGGGCCCACTCGGTAATCGATATCAACACCGCTTGCAAGCACGTGGTTAAGGATTTAATCCCAAAGTGATATCGGATTACGGAACGAGTAAAGTACTTGTTGTGAACGAGATTGAACTAGGTATGCCGATACCAACGATCGGATCTCGGGCAAGTAAAATATCGTGTGACGAAGGGAATACATATATGGGATTAATTGAATCCTGGCATCGTGGTTCATCCGATATGATCATCGATGAATGTGTGGGAGTCAATATGGGTTTCCAGATCCCGCTGTTGATTATTGATAGAAGATCATGTCTGCATATTCTCGAACCCGTAGGGTCACACACTTAACATGCTTCGATGCTAGGATAGAATGGATAATTGGTTTATGAGTTTTTGTTCGGAGTCTCGGATGAGATCCAGGACGTCATGAGAGGTTCCGGAATGGTCCGGAGAATAAGATTCATATAAAGGAAAGCAGTTTTTGGATTCTGGAATAGTTTCGGAGTTTATCGGTATTGTACCGGAAGGTTCTAGAAGCTTCCGGAGTGGGACCAACATGGGCCCACTTGTTGGAGGCCTGCGTGGGACTAAGGGGAGTGCCCTGGCCGCTTTGGGCCAGGGGAACAAGGCCCCATAGGCCCAGCCGGCCAAACCCTAGGGTAAACCCTAGGGAACCCTTCTAGAAGGAGGGGGGAAACTTGCCCCCCCACTCCAACCCTTGGGGCCGCCGCCCTAGGGCTTGGAGGAGGGGCCAAGGGGTCCAGACAGCCCCCTATATAAATAGGGCAGGGGCGCACCCTCCTCCCCCCACTCCTCCAACCCTAGCCGCCGTCCTGCTGCCCTCCACCTCTCTCTCTCTCTCCCGGCTGCGCGTAGGCGAAGCCCTACCACAGAAACTCTCCACCATAGCTCCACGCTATCATGCTGCAGATCCAATCTATCTCTCCACCCCACTTGATGGACCTAGGAAGGAGGAGACGTCGCGGCACCGTACGTGTGCATCTCTTGGAGGCGCCTCCACTTGCGGCGTAGGATCGGATCAGATCGCGAGGAGGAGACGGCTAGTACGACTACATCAACCATGTTCTGTTGAACGTTTCCGCTGTGCGATTTCTTCAAGGGTATGAAGATCTCATCTATCCCTCTCGTTGATTGCATCTCCTAGATTAGATCTTGGCTTTCTTGTTCGCATCCGTAGAATTTTTTTGATTTACTATGCTGCAAAACCCTTCAGTGGTATCAGAGCTAGATCTACGCGTAGATGTGTTTCACGAGTAGAACGCAACATGCTTGTTGCGGGCGTTGATGTTTTCTATTGCAAGCCTCTTGTTGTGTATTTCTTATGGCGCGGCATAGTGAGATCGAAGCGGTCCAGGCCAACTTTACGCGACCTTGTTCGCGAGACCGGCTCTGCACTTGTCATGTGGCTTGTTCCACACATGCGGCTGGTGGATGCCGGTTTCTCTCACTATAGTAGTCATGGGATTTACACCGGATGTTAGAAACAATAATATCACCATTGTGGCTTTCCGTAGGTAAGAATCGTTCTTAACTTGTTACTCCCATAAGCCACGTAAAACATGCAACAACAAAGTAGAGGCGTCTAACTTTTTTTTGCAGGGAGTGTTTTGTGATATGGTATGGCCCAAGACGTGATGTGTATGTTGTATGCAATGATCATGTTTTGTAATATTTCACGACTTGCATGTCGATGAGTACACAAACGGCAGGAGCCATATGGTTGTCTTTATAATTGTGTATGACCTGTGTGTCAACTTCTTATACGCCATGTAATAGATTTACTTTATCGCTAAGTAGTTAGCAATAGTTGTAGTTGCTATTCGTGGTGGAGGAAATCATGGTGGAGTGATGGAGATCATGCTGGCGCGCACAAGATGGAGATCATTGCGCGGAGATTGGCTATACCATGTCACATAAAATTATATGCATGTGATGTTTATCCTTTATGTATCTTATTATGCTTAGATCGCGACTCTAGCATTATAAGATGATTCCTCACTTAAACATCAAGATAAAATTGTGTTCTCCCCATGTATGCACCGTTGCGAAAGTTCGTCGTGTTCAAGCACCTCGTGATGATCGGGTGCTATAAAATCTACGTTCACATACAACAGGTGCAAGCCAGTTTTGCACACGCGGAAATACTTGGGTTTGACTTGACGAGCCTAGCATGTACAGACATGGCCTCGGAACACACGAACCGAAAGGTTAAGCATGAGTCATATGAATGATATGATCAAAACTTTGTTGTCCACCATTGAAACCACATCTCTTCTCGTGAAGATCAGATTAGGTGTGGTGAATTTGGATCGTGTTCACTAAACAACTTGAGGGATGTTGAATTTAGTGGGAGTTCATCTAGTAATTTGATTAAGTTGAACTAGTTATCATGAACATAGTCTAAATTGTATTTGCAAATTTTGTAGATCAAATGGCTAAGTCCAACTTCAACTTCAACGTTTTTGCTGAGAAAGAAAAGCTTAAGAACAATGGGTCTAACTTCACCAACTGGTTCCGCAATCTGAGAATCATTCTCGCTGGCGGACAAAAGAACTATGTACTAGAGAAAGCGCTAGGTGACACCCCTGCTACTGATGCGCCGACTGATGAAAAGGCCGTGTATCAGTCACGCAAAGATGATTATGGAGTGATTAAGAGTACCATGTTGTTTTCTATGGAATCGGACCTTCAAAATCGTTTTGAGGAGTTCGACGGGCGCTTTGAGATTCTTGAGGAACTAAAAACCATGTTTCAGACTCGGGCCCGTTCTGAGAGATATGAGATCTGTGAGAAGTTCTTTAACTGCAAGATGGAGGAAGGGAGTTCTGTTAGTGAGCATGCCATTAAGATGTCGGGCTACACTCAACATCTTGAGCAACTAGACTGCAAAATTCCAGAAGAGCTCAAGATTGACAGAGTTCTGCAATCACTCCCCCCTAGCTACAAAGGTTTTGTAGTTACTCACAATCAGATTGGTTCCACTGATACGATCACTGAGCTCTTCGCTAAGATGAAAGATGTGGAGGTGGATATCAACAAAGATAATCATGTGTTGATGGTCAACAAGACCCCTAGCTTTAAGAAAGGTAAGGGTGCAAAGAAATCCTTCAAGAAAGGCCGCGGCAAGCGCGTTGCCCTGCTGAGAAGAAGCTCAAGTCTGGACCTAAGCCGGACACTGAGTGCTTCTATTGCAAGGACAAGGGTCACTAGAAGCGCAACTGTCCAAAGTACTTAGCGGACAAGAAGGCTGGCGCCATTAAAGGTATATTTGATATACATGTTATTGATGTTTACCTTACTAGCGCTCGTTGTAGTGCTTGGGTATTTGATACTGGTTCAGTTGCTAATATTTGTAACTCGAAACAGGAGCTACAGAATAGACGACGGCTAGCAAGGGATGAGGTGATGATGCACGTTGGCAATGGATCAAGAGTTGATGTGATGGCCATCAGCACGCTCTCCTTAGTTTTACCTTCGGGATTAGTTTTAAACCTTAATAAGTGTTATTATGTGCCTGCGTTGAGCATGAACATTATATCTGGATCGTGTTTATTGCAAGATAGTTATTCGTTTAAATTGGAGAATAATGGTTGTTCTATTTATATGAATAACATCTTTTATGGTCATGCACCTGTTGTGAATGGTTTATTTCTTCTGAATCTCGAAAGCAATGAAACACACATCCATAACATTGAGGCTAAGAGATGCAAAGTAGATAGTGATAATTCAACTTATTTGTGGCACTGCCGTCTAGGTCATATTGGTGTAAAACGCATGAAGAAACTCCATTCTGATGGACTTTTGGAGTCTCTTGATTTTGAATCATTTTACACGTGCGAGCCGTGCCTCATGGGCAAGATGATCAAAACCCCGTTCTCCGGAATAATGGAGCGAGCAACGGACTTGTTGGAAATCATACATACCGATGTATGCGGACCAATGAGTGTTTCGACGCGTGGTGGATATCGCTATTTTCTCACTTTTACTGATGACTTAAGTAGATATGGGTATATCTATTTAATGAAACATAAATCTGAAAAATTTGAAAAGTTCAAAGAATTTCAGAACGAAGTGGAAAACCATCGTAACAGGAAAATTAAATTTCTACGATCCGATCCTGGAGGTGAATATTTGAGTTATGATTTTCTCACGCATCTTAAAGCAAGCGGAATCGTTTCGCAACTCACGCCACCCGGAACACCACATCGCAATGGTGCGTCTGAACGCCGGAATCAAACACTATTAGATATGGTGCGATCAATGAAGTCTCTTACAGATTTGTCGTTATCATTTTGGGGTTATGCATTAGAAACCGCTGCATTCACTTTAAATAGGGCACCATCTAAATCCGTTGAGACGACACCGTATGAACTATGGTTTGGTGCTAAACCTAAGTTGTCGTTTCTTAAAGTTTGGGGATGTGAAGCTTACGTCAAGAAGTTGATGCCAGACAAGCTCGAACCCAAAGCGGAGAAATGTGTCTTCATAGGATACCCTAAGAAATGATTGGGTATACCTTCTACCACAGATCCGAAGGAAAAGTGTTTGTTGCAAAGAACGGATCCTTTCTTGAGAAAGAGTTTCTCTCGAAAGAAGTGAGTGGGAGGTAGGTAGAGCTAGACGAGGTTATTGAACCTTCTCTCGAGTTGGAGAGTAGCGCAGCACCTGAAATTGTTCCAGTGCCGTTTGCACCAACAAGAGAGGAAGCTAATGACGAGGATCATGAAACTTCGAACGATGCTACTGCTGAACTTCGCAGGTCGACAAGGTCACGTGCCCCTCCTGAATGGTACGGCAACCCTGTCTTAACCGTCTTGTTGGTAGACAACAGTGAACCTGCGAACTATGAGGAATCAATGATGAGCCCAAACTCTGAGAAATGGCTAGAGGCCATGAAATCCGAATTGGGATCCATGAGCGAAAACCAAGTATGGACTTTGGTGGACCCTCCTAGCGACCGTAAGGCCATTGAGTGCAAATGGATTTTCAAGAAGAAAACGGACGCGGATGGTAATGTTACTGTCTATAAAGCACGGCTTGTCGCAAAATGGTTTCGACAAGTTCAAGGTGTTGACTACGATGAGACTTTCTCTCCCGTAGCGATGTTTAAGTCCATTCGGATTTTATTAGCAATTGCTGCTTTTCATGATTATGAAATATGGCAGATGGATGTCAAGACTGCGTTCCTCAATGGCAACATTGATGAAGATTTATATATGATGCAGCCTGAAGGTTTTGTCAATCCTAAGGATGCTGATAAGGTGTGCAAACTTCAGCGTTACATTTATGGACTAAAGCAAGCATCTCGGAGTTGGAACCTTCGTTTTTATCAAGTGATCAAGAGCTTTGGATTTGTTCCAAATTGCTACGAAGCTTGTATCTACAAGAAAGTGAGTGGGAGCTCAGTGACATTTTTAGTACTATATGTGGATGACATATTGATTATTGGAAATGACATTGGTATGCTTAACGATGTGAAGAGTTATTTGAATAAATGTTTTTCAATGAAAGACCTAGGAGAAGCTGCTTATATATTAGGCATCAAAATCTATAGAGATAGACAAAGACGCCTAATAACTTTAAGCCAAAGTACATACCTATACAAAGTTCTGAAAAGGTTCAGAATTGATAAAGCAAAGAAAGGTTCATTGCCTATGTTGTCAGGTAAGATATTGAGCAAGGCTCAGTGTCCAGCTACGGGAAACGATAGATAAACTATGAGCAAAGTGCCATATGCCTCGGCCATAGGTTCTATCATGTATGCCATGTTGTGTACTAGACCGGATGTGTCAAATGCTCTTAGTTTGACGAGCAGATACCAAAGTGATCCAAGAGTGGAACACTGGAAAACCATAAAGAACATCCTAAAGTATTTAAATAGGACTAAAGAAATGTTCTTGGTCATGAAGGTGATGAGCAGCTCGTTGTAAAAGGTTACGTCGACGCTAGTTTCGACACCGACCCGGATGATTCTAAATCTCAGACAGGATACGTTTATATTTTGAATGGTGGAGCTGTGAGCTGTAGAAGCTGCAAGCAAAGTGTCACATCCCAAGATTTTCCAAATCTTATAATGTGAAAAATAAATAAACAAAATAAATGCTTGTTCATTTTTAGGGTGAAAAGAAACTTTTGTTTCTAATTGGAAACTTAAAATCCCACCTTGAACAAACTTTAATTAAAGTTTGAATCCAACAAAATCCAAATCAAGAGGAATGCATTCCTCAATGAATGTATCTTGAAATTTAAACACTTGGAAAATAAATCCAAACCCAAAACCCTAATGGAATAAAAATCATTTCCAAATTATCTCCAAGCCTATGGATTTGATCCATATAAAAATTTGTCAACAAACACTTACAAAAGATCAAGAAAGACAAATAGAAATATTATAAGACCATAGAAATTGGTTTCACTTAATTTGGAGCCATGGATAAAATCTTGAGAATTTATTAAGATAAGGAAAAGTATTTTCCAAAGCTAGTAAAGCACTTATCTAAAATCCAAACCAAATGGTGAGCAATTAATCCTAAAAAGATTTAAAGTGATAAATCAATATCAAATAATATTTCACAAATTGGAATCACCAAGTTTGGATCTCTAAATAAAAAGTTATGGATTTTATAAGATGAAGAAAGAAATATTAAATAAGGAATATTTAAAGACCAAATCAAATCTTGGCCAAATCCATAAGCAAATGGAATGAATTATAATCCAAATCCAAATAAAATAGAAGGATAAAGAATTTCCAAAATAAAATAAAATGGCATAAAACAAATCCTTTTGGAATAAAGACAAATCCAATTTTAAATGATTAATAAATCATATTAAAAACTTTTCCAAATAATTCAAGATGAATTATTTGACACCCAAATAATCAAATAAAACTTACTGAAAGGTTTTGGAAGGATTTAGAATTCAAATGGAAATTAAAAAACATTATTAAATCTTGAATGAATTAATACAAGGACCTACTTTAAATAATTAAAAAGGCACTAAAGGAATAAAAGTTTTATTCTAAATTTGACATCAGATTGTGGTATTAAACAGTGTTTGATTATTCACAAAATATGGCAAAGGTTTGAATTCAAATGAGTGTTTGAATTAATTAAACAAAACCAAAACAGAAAATAGAAATGGAAAAAGAGAAAATCATTCAGAACAAAAAAAAATGAACAAAGTCGACCCAGCCAGCAAGCCCAACTAAGGCCCAGTCTAGCCCATCTCCCTTCCCCGCGAGAAAAACGCTTCGTACTCGCGAATAGACCCACAGCGACACTGACCGCCTGGACCCACTCCCCCTCTCTCCCTCACGCTGACAACGGACCCCATCGCCACGTCGTCATCGTCTTCACCCACCCCCGCTGACCACGCCTCCCGGCCGTTTTTCTGCCGTTAACTCCTCGGAGTAAATTCGCTGCAATGGCTCGACAATTAATCCCATGATCACGCCTAATAAATCCCCTCCCTCTCCTCTTCTTTTACCCTCAAACCCCTCTGCCAGAGAGCCACCAGGCTGCCTCCATTTTTCTTTGCACTGTCGCTGTCTCTAGCGAGCTCACCGAGCAATTCCGGCCAGTCGTCGTCGCCCCTAGCTCTCTCGACCATGCAAGAATCATCTCCATCACTCCCTGAACCTCCCAGTGGCATCAGCTCACCCAGCGCCCAGAACCCCGCAGAACGACGACCTCGCTTACCACGGGCGATACTTCCCTGGCTGGTAATGACCTCCCCTCTCTTTCTCTTTCACGCATGCATCCTCGCTACGTCTTTGCGCATCTAACCATACCCTCCTCTCCCTCTGGCATGCACTGAAGCCTCGCCTTCGACGACGACAGAGAACAACCGACGCCATCTTGAACTCCGGCGAGGAATTGCCAACAACTCCAAGCGCCCCTTCGTCCACTTCAACCACCTTGAGCTTCAGCACGTCACGGCGAGTTCGGTAATGATATCCTCCCTCTCCTACGCTTCCTAGCTTCGCCGGACCCTCCTTGAGCGCCCGTAACATGGTCGAGGCGTTGAGAGCCGTTAGATGTAAATCCCGTGGTTGTGTTAGATGAACTTAACGAACCATTTTTGATTGATCTGCACCGCACGATCACCTTTAGATCCAACGCCTCACAACTGTCGATCCGCACGAAGCGGTACAGACGAATAGAATCGTGACGCGTGGCCCTGTCTGTTTGAATAAAAACAGAAATGTTCTATTTGATGTGCCAATTTGAAAAATTCATAACTTTTAAACCACACGTCCAAATTTTGCAAATTTTATATCAATGGAATCAGCAAGACAATTACTTTCTGGCCATGCTATTTGTTTAGTAAGTTGCTTCTGTTAAATTGATTGTTTTTGCAGAAACTTGTGTATGCATGTTTAGGATATAAAATTGGTTCTAAAATGATTTTGGGGATAAAATCTTTGGCAAATGGTTTGTTTTGAACCTACTGACCCTAGAAATCAATTGGTGGTTTCAAAAATGTATTTGGTGAAGCAAAAGAATGAATCTTTGATTTAAAAGCATTTCTAGCCAATAAAAATGTTGATTATGGTTTAAAAATAATTTTGGAAGAAAACCTTTTGGGAAATGTTTTGATTTAAACTCTCTGACCCCAAACACCAAGTTTTATCTTTTTAAAACATATTTTGTGAACCCTATAAAAATTATTGCTTTGCTAAAGGCATTTTCAACCACATAAAACAATGACTTGATTTAAAAATGGTTTATGAAGAAAAATCTTTTGCAAATCGTTTTACCACTTTATAAAATGACCAATAGGTGTTTTCAAATGTTTATAACCTATTAGAAACCACTTTTACAAATAAAACAATCTTTTGCATGCTTGCATGCATTGTTTTGTTTTATCATTTTATGTGATAAATTGCTTGCTTGGTAGATTGAATTTGTGCCTTTCTTGATTGAATTGTAGTGATTTGAAGAGTGTGAATATTGCAAGGACAAGGAGTGAGCTTATATTCTCTACCAACAAGGCAAGTGATGCTTCATACTTTTGTCCCATTATTTTCACTATGCATTAGTGATATTTCTAAGTAGGACTTGCATGGAATTTTGCTAAGTATATACTATGCCATGGGAAATCCTAGTAGATGAAACCTTAGTAGAATTTCCTAAGTTAAGATTCCTACTACTATCATGCTTAGCTTAGCTAGTAGAAAACAAGGGTGGAATATATATTCATACTATGGAATGTTCCAAAGTCAAGGACTTGTGTTTTGTTTAATAAAACAACTAAGTGAATGAATCACCTGGGTGGAATGGAAAGACTGGTTTGTGTTGAGTGGTTATGCAAGTCCAGTATGCTGGGGAAAACTTGGGCATCACCAAGTCCAGTATACTAGGGAAAACTTGGTATCTCACTTGTCGATGGCCACCCAGGAACAAAGAGATTTGAGATGTCAAATGTTGAAAAGCTTCAAGTGCAGCCACTTGGCATTATGGGCTCTGCCTAGATCATATAGGTTGCAATAACTTAGCCAAATGGACAGTTGGTGGTAGGGGAATGATAGGTTGGAACGCGTCCATTCTGGTCTAAGGGAAGGCTTCTGAAAGATCTTGTCTTGGTGAAACCAAGTCTTGTGGGGAAAGTGCACCACCTCTGCAGAGTGTAAAATCTAAGTACTTAGCCATGTCCCTGGTAAAGGACAATTTGAGCATCAAGACATGGAAGCTATCAAGAATCTCCTCATCCAAATTTCTAAGTTAAAAACTTGTGGTTGAACAAGGGTTGAAGGATCACCAATTTCTATTGGGAGATGCCTTGGGTGATTTTTGTCAAACAAAAACTTAGTGTTTTCAAATGATAAGGAAAATCTATTTTGAGCACTGCAAGCCTAAGCTCCACTTAGCCAAATGCATATAGATGATAGACTCCACTATACTACCATAGTATCACTTGCCAATACAATTCAAATGTATTGACCCTTGTGGCTATAACTTGTTATGTTGCAGGTTTGATTGATGTTAGTAAGATGTGTCGATTAGGATTACAAGTCTACAACCAACATGTTTGCCTGTGGCACTTTGAAGATGAAGGACCCCATGCTATTGTTAGATTCTGCTGCATTGTAATGAGATAGCCAAATGAGCTATGTAAGATGTAATAAATTATTTATTCCTGGTTATAAAGTTGTATTATGACCTTTGTTTCTTGATATTACATCTTAACTGTGGATGCTAGCTATTGATCCAGGGACTAGCATTGTAAACACAGGGATCTCTACCTTATTAAAGGTTGGGAACTCTACACAAAGCGTGATCGCGGGATTTACAGTAGAAGCGGAATACATGGCTGCTTCAGAAGCGCCAAGTGAAGGAGTTTGGATCAGGAACTTCATCACTGATCTTGGTGTGGTTCCAAGTGCCTTGGACCCACTGGAGATATTGTGCGACAACACTGGCGCCATAGCATTGGCTCAGGAACCAAGATATCATCCAAAGACCAAGCATATCAACCGACGTTTTCATATAATTCAAGATTATATAACAGATGGAGATCTGAAGATTAGCAAAGTACATACGGATCTGAATGTCGCAGATCCGTTGACTAAACCTCTTCCACGAGAAAAACATGATCAGCACCTTAATGCCATGTGTGTTAGATTGTTGCCAGATTGTAAGAGGTCCCAACCTTTAATAAGGTAGAGATCCTTGTGTTTACAATGCTAGTCCCTGGATCAATAGCTAGCATCCACAGTTAAGATGTAATATCAAGAAACAAAGGTCATAATATAACTTTATAACCAGGAGTAACATAATTTTATTACATCTTACATAGCTCTTTGGCTATTACATTACATTGCAGCAGAAAATCTATAAGCATGGGGTCCTTCATCTTCAAAGTGCCACAGGCAAACATGTTGGTTGTAGACTTGTAATCCTAATCAATCAACTTCACTAATATCAAACAAAACCTGCAACATAACAAGTTACAGCCACAAGGGTCAATACATTTGAATTGTATTGGCAAGTTTCACTACTATGTAGAATATAAGTGGATCCTATCATTACATGCATATTTGGCTAAGTAGGGTTTTAGGCTTATTTGCAGAAAGCAATAATTTATCCTATCTTTTCAAAATGGTTTTGTTTCTTTTGTCAAACCTTTCTGAACTCCTTGGTAAATCCCCAAGTGTTTCTTGTCTTTGTCAAAAATCTCTTGAGCTCCTTGGTAAATCCCCAAGTGCTTCAAGTTTTTATCAAAATCTCTTGAGCTCCTTGGTAAGCCCAAGTGCTTCAAGTTTTTATAAAAACCTCTTGAGCTCCTTGGTAAATCCCCAAGTGCATCAAGTCTTTATCAAAATCTCTTGAGCTCCTTGGTACCCCCAAGTGCATCAAGTCTTTTGTTGTTACTTAAAAATTTCTTTTAGAAATTGGAATGTCGAGATTTCCCATAGCTTCAAGCTTTAGTTGCTCAGTATTGTCCATAACCGGGGACACGGCTAAGTACTTAGATTTTTATTATCTTCAGAAGTTGTACACTTTACCCACATGACACAATCTCATCTTGTTGCCACCAGCCCTTCGGATTAGTACTCACCAAGATGGAGTACTTGGCAGATTGAGAATGTGACGAAGTCTTACCAGAGGGTCCTCCATACATCATTGCTAGATTGCCTTCAGCACCCATGTAGGGTTCCGAGTTCCCTCATTTTCAGTAACAAGACAATGCAGGTCTTCCCAATGTAGTTGACTAAGCCGAGCCATATGTAGCATGTGGCTATACGAAAAGCCACAGTTGGAGAAACATGTTCAATCTCTAAGTCCCTGGGTGGTTTTCCTTTGGTGCACAACACAAAGAGATTTCCATAGACATGGTTCCTTTTGTTTCCACCTTATCCAAAACTCAAAGTATCCTTGTCCACCCAGGTGGTTCATTGAGTCCTTGTTTTATTATATAAAACATAAGTCTTTTCTCAACTTCATAAAATCTCAACATGTATCTCTTCTCAAAATATGTTGCATGGCTAAGCATTTTACAACTACATTGTTTCCACTAAGGATTATATAAGGGTATCCTATTAGGATTTATCATAGCATAAGTATAGAAATTCTTTTCATGCATGTTTCAAATCCACTAAGTATAATGAAAATAGTAGGACTTAAGATGATAGTGTAACTTGCATTTCTTTTGGTAGGGAATGTTGGTTCACTCCTTGATCTTGCTAGTTTCACACTTTTCTAACTTCACTACAAATCAATCAAGCAAACACAATATCAACTAGCATTCCAACCAATAATCAAACAATCAAAACACACATAAAATAATAGGATCTAAGTCATGCATGCAAGCATGCAAAAGATAGTTTTATTTGAAAAGGTGGTTTCTACTAGGCTCTAAACAATGTAAGGCTCAAGGTGGTCATTTTCTAAAGTGGCAAAGTCATTTGCAAAAGGGTTTTATCTATAAACCATTTTTCAAATCCAATCATTATTTTATGTGGTGGAAAATGTTTTTAGCAAAGCAAACAACTTTATATTGCTCACCAAATAAGTTGTTAGTTCACAAAACTTGGTGTTTAGGGTCAGTAGCTTTGAATCAAAACATTTTCCAAAGGTTTTGTTCAAAAATCAATTCCATAACAAAATCAATATTTTTATTTGGCTAGAAATGGGCTAAATCAATTAATCAACCCTAATCTTCACCAAATTCATTTTTAAATCCATGGGTTGGTTCCTAGGGTCAGTAGGTTCACAACAAACTAATTTGCAAAGATTACAACCCCAAAATCATTTTTGAATAATTTTTATCACCTAAACAAGCATACAAATGTTTCTGCAAAAACAAACATTTTACCAGAGGCTTTTTACTAAACAAATTGCATGGTTGGCTAGGGCTTGCTCCACTGATTCCATTGATATAAAGGTTGTAAATTTTGGACGTGTGGATCAAAAGTTACAAGGTTTTCAAATTTGCATCTAAATCTGATTTCAAAATTCTGTTTTAAAACAAAGACTGGACATGCGGCGCAAAACTACTGGTCGATACCGGTTCGCACGGATCGCGCAACTACAGCCGTTGGATCTAAATAGATCGCGTGGCTCAGACGTGCTCATACCCTTTCGTTAAATGAATCTATCGTGGCCGCCAGATGGAAATCTAACGGTGTTGGTTGACTTGACCAAACACGAGCGACGCTGACGGCGGTGAGCGGCGGCGCACGGTCGGACGATGAGATAACGGCGGTTACAGGAAGAAAGGAAGACAAAGGAGGGTCTCACCGTGTTCGCGTGGTCGTGGTGGTGCTCAAGGTGCTCTCGAGGAAGCAAGGGGCGCACGGGGACGGGAGTAATCGCTCGCCGGAGACGTCGTCGGCATCAGTTGGTTCTGTTCGTTGTCGGGGGAGACATTGCAGATCGCCCTAAGGCAAGACAAGAGCATGGTCAGATGCAGGAGAGTGTGGCGAGTGTGGGAGTATCATCGAGGAGTGCTGGGGAGAACGGAGTTTAGCTGTGGAGTTCGCCGGAGTGGGAAGCAGACGCGGCGGCGCTCAGAAGTTGTCGAAGTCGATGCTCTAGGGCGCCCGCGAGTGAATGGAAGGCACAGGGAGAAGCGCCAGGTGCTGGGGGTCACGGTCGTGTGCTCAGGGAGGCAAGGGGTGGAGAGGTTCGGCCGGAATCGAGGAGGAAGCTCGTTGGAGCAGTGAGGGGTCTCTGGTGAAATTAGCGTAGCCTGGTGGCGAGCTGGTGCGTGCGAGGGAGGGGAAATGGAGAGGAGGGGAAGGCGTTTAAAGGAGCGTGGTCGCCGGGGGAGTAATGGCCGTTAACAGCGCGAATTGATCGCCGGAGTAAAGGACAGGAAACGGCGAGGCGACGCGGTCAGGGGAAAAACGATGAACAGGAGAGGTGGGGTCCTGGCGTCAGTGAGTGAGAGAGTTAGGGAAGAGGGTCCACCAGTCAGTTGCTCTGCGGGTGCGAGTTTAAGTGGAAAACGTTTCGCAGAGGGGGAGAGAGACTGGGCTGCGAGTGGGCTTCCTGGGCCAGGTGGGTTGGGTCAGGTTTGTTTTCATTTTTTTCTTTTTGAATGTTTTATCCTTTTCTATTTCTATTTTCTATTTTGAATTTCAAACATCCAATCAAACATTCAAATCAAATCAAACTTTCACCAAACTTTGTACTGAGTTTTTGGTTCTATTTAACAACATAAACCAAAGCCCCAAAAACAAAAATAATATTTTTATTTTAGGGTCCATTATTAATTAAATAAATAGACCTTGTTTATTAAATCAAAATAGATTTGATTTATTTAAAATCTCCATTTGAAATCTAAATATTTTCAAAACCAAATCAGTAGGTTTTATTTGGAAATAAAGAATACTTGGAAAACTTGTTTAAAATCAATAAATAAGTTTTGATGTTTAATTAAAATAGTAAAACCTTTATTTTTTAATAAACTTGGATATTAAATCCTTATTATTTTATTTAAATAAACCTTTACTATTTTTATCAAATAGAAATATTTTATTTCAAAGGCTTGGCCAAGTTTTAATTTGGCTTATAAAATAATCCTTATTATATTTCTACCTTTTCATTTGAAAACCAAATATTTTTATTAAAAGATTCAAAATAGTAATTCCAAATATTTTTAACTTTATTGTTTATTTACCCTTTTTAAATCCCTTTAGGATTTTATTTGATCCAAATAGGTTTTGAAAGTTTCCAATTGGATTCAAAAGTTTCTTCTCACCCTGAAAATGAACAAGGTTTTATTTTATTCATTTATTTTTCACATTACAAGATTTGGAAAATCTTGGGATGTGACAGGCTACCACCCTTAAAATAAATCTCGTCCCGAGATTTGGGAAGGCTAGGGTTACAAGTAGGCTCAAAGCATCTAGGGTACTACCACCCTTCAAAAAAAAAATCCAACTAAATAACATCTTAGTTTGCTTGGGATCTTGGGGAAACTTCTCTAGGAAAACATCTGCATAGTGTCCTTTGTTTCCACACTTGACTCATGGACCAAGGCTGAGATCCTTCATAGTCTTGTTTATCTTGTTCTTCATCTTTTCTGGACAATTTCTTGCATAATGTCCTAGGTTTTTGCAATTGAAACATATGATAAGTTTGAGTTCTTCACGTGTCTATTGTGGACAAGTGGTTGCATAATGGCCTAGCTCTTTGCAGTTGTTGCACCATACTTGGCCAATTTCCTTATACTTCTGTTTCTCTGGACATTCACTAGAATAGTGTCCCATTTCTTTACAATGATGACATTGCACATGGCTTTTGTCCTTCTTTTTCTTTTTGGGCTTCTCCAAAGCTAGGAGTGCATCTAGTTCATGTTGTTCATATGTTATATGATAGGTAGGAATCTCTACATGTTTCTTGGACCTTCTATTGCTCCTTGGATAATTCATATGCCTCTTCTTTGGTCCTTTGAATTGGGTTGTATTGCATGGAGGTATAAGTGGAGCATTTCCTCTGTACTCATTCTTCTTGGTAGACTTGGATCCTTCTTGATAGTTTGCAATCATTTGTTGCACTCCACCTTGTTTCCTTTGTTCAACTATGGAATAGATGGGGCATTGGATAGGAACATGATTGTTTCCTTCACACAAGTAACAAGTAGCTTGAGAGGTGGGACATTGGCCAACTGGGTGTTTCTCTTCATAGTTAGGGCATTGATCTCCATGCTCCTTAGTAGTGTGATCCTTGTCTCCACAAATATTACAAGCTTTGGTTCCTTTTAGAATAACATCCTTATCTCCTTTGGAAAAGTTGCTTTCCATGTTGAGCATTTAGTCTGTCACCTTATGCAACATTTGAGCTTGGTTTTCCAAAAATCCTTGCAGGGTTGGATCTTCCCCACTGGTGTTGGCTATGAATTGAGCTGTCATTTGGTTCAGCTGGTTTTGGATTGCTATGAGTTCCTCCATGTTGTCCTCTTGGTTGGTGTTGGTGTCATCAACGTTGGGGTTTCTTGGAGTAGTCATCTGTTTGGGTTAGATGGAGATTAGAATAGGCAATATATTTCTAAGGAAATAATTCTAATCACACACATCACAATTCACACAAGCAATGTGCAAGTATTCACAAACAAGCATTTCACTCAAACAACAAGGTTCAAGCACATTTTTAGGCAACAAAAATATTTTTGTTACACCACATAAGTTGGTGGGTTTGTTTTAAACGAAATATGGTGGTCCATCTATATGGTTCACTTGTGATCTTTCCATCCTTCTTTGGTTGATTCTTATTGCATGAGATCATGGTTTCTTAGGAAAAATTCTTGGTCACAAAACTTCAAAGGTGAGGATGGTTCCTTCTAAGTTGTGTTTCCTTAGTCTCCAAATCTTGAGCAAGATTTCTTGTCTCACTTGTCCTTAGTGATATCCAAGGTTAAAGTCCTTGGTGAATATGCTGAAGATGTTGAAGTCATTAGAGTTGAAGAAGTTGAAGTCATTAGAGTTGAAGATGTTGAAGTCATTAGAGTTGAAGAAGTCCTTTGCACATGGTGAAGTCTTTGGCCATGGGGTAGGCTTTATCCATCAAGTTGAAATAGATGAGATGTAGAATCAAAACCAAAATGGTTGAGGAAAGAGTTTACAAGATTGTTTGTAAATAAGTTTTGGAGCAAATTCAATTCCAATTTTTCTAAGGGTTTTGTCCAATCCTAGGTTTACAAATCCTACAGGCAACACAATGCTCTGATACCATCTGTAAGAGGTCCCAACCTTTAATAAGGTAGAGATCCTTGTGTTTACAATGCTAGTCCCTGGATCAATAGCTAGCATCCACAGTTAAGATGTAATATCAAGAAACAAAGGTCATAATATAACTTTATAACCAGGAGTAACATAATTTTATTACATCTTACATAGCTCTTTGGCTATTACATTACATTGCAGCAGAAAATCTATAAGCATGGGGTCCTTCATCTTCAAAGTGCCACAGGCAAACATGTTGGTTGTAGACTTGTAATCCTAATCAATCAACTTCACTAATATCAAACAAAACCTGCAACATAACAAGTTACAGCCACAAGGGTCAATACATTTGAATTGTATTGGCAAGTTTCACTACTATGTAGAATATAAGTGGATCCTATCATTACATGCATATTTGGCTAAGTAGGGTTTTAGGCTTATTTGCAGAAAGCAATAATTTATCCTATCTTTTCAAAATGGTTTTGTTTCTTTTGTCAAACCTTTCTGAACTCCTTGGTAAATCCCCAAGTGTTTCTTGTCTTTGTCAAAAATCTCTTGAGCTCCTTGGTAAATCCCCAAGTGCTTCAAGTTTTTATCAAAATCTCTTGAGCTCCTTGGTAAGCCCAAGTGCTTCAAGTTTTTATAAAAACCTCTTGAGCTCCTTGGTAAATCCCCAAGTGCATCAAGTCTTTATCAAAATCTCTTGAGCTCCTTGGTACCCCCAAGTGCATCAAGTCTTTTGTTGTTACTTAAAAATTTCTTTTAGAAATTGGAATGTCGAGATTTCCCATAGCTTCAAGCTTTAGTTGCTCAGTATTGTCCATAACCGGGGACACGGCTAAGTACTTAGATTTTTATTATCTTCTGCAGAAGTTGTACACTTTACCCACATGACACAATCTCATCTTGTTGCCACCAGCGGCCACTGGATTAGTACTCACCAAGATGGAGTACTGGCAGATTGAGAATGTGACGAAGTCTTACCAGAGGGTCCTCCCATACATCATTGCTAGATTGCCTTCAGGCACCCATGTAGGGTTCCGAGTTCCCTCATTTTCAGTAACCTGAAGACAATGCCTGGGTCTTCCCAATGTAGTTGACTAAGCCAGAGCCATATGTAGCATGTGGCTATACACGAAAGCCACAGTTGGAGAAACATGTTCAATCTCTAAGTCCCTGGGTGGTTTTCCTTTGGTGCACAACACAAAGAGATTTCCATAGACATGGTTCCTTTTGTTTCCACCTTATCCAAAACTCAAAGTATCCTTGTCCACCCAGGTGGTTCATTGAGTCCTTGTTTTATTATATAAAACATAAGTCTTTTCTCAACTTCATAAAATCTCAACATGTATCTCTTCTCAAAATATGTTGCATGGCTAAGCATTTTACAACTACATTGTTTCCACTAAGGATTATATAAGGGTATCCTATTAGGATTTATCATAGCATAAGTATAGAAATTCTTTTCATGCATGTTTCAAATCCACTAAGTATAATGAAAATAGTAGGACTTAAGATGATAGTGTAACTTGCATTTCTTTTGGTAGGGAATGTTGGTTCACTCCTTGATCTTGCTAGTTTCACACTTTTCTAACTTCACTACAAATCAATCAAGCAAACACAATATCAACTAGCATTCCAACCAATAATCAAACAATCAAAACACACATAAAATAATAGGATCTAAGTCATGCATGCAAGCATGCAAAAGATAGTTTTATTTGAAAAGGTGGTTTCTACTAGGCTCTAAACAATGTAAGGCTCAAGGTGGTCATTTTCTAAAGTGGCAAAGTCATTTGCAAAAGGGTTTTATCTATAAACCATTTTTCAAATCCAATCATTATTTTATGTGGTGGAAAATGTTTTTAGCAAAGCAAACAACTTTATATTGCTCACCAAATAAGTTGTTAGTTCACAAAACTTGGTGTTTAGGGTCAGTAGCTTTGAATCAAAACATTTTCCAAAGGTTTTGTTCAAAAATCAATTCCATAACAAAATCAATATTTTTATTTGGCTAGAAATGGGCTAAATCAATTAATCAACCCTAATCTTCACCAAATTCATTTTTAAATCCATGGGTTGGTTCCTAGGGTCAGTAGGTTCACAACAAACTAATTTGCAAAGATTACAACCCCAAAATCATTTTGGAATAATTTTTATCACCTAAACAAGCATACAAATGTTTCTGCAAAAAAAAACATTTTACCAGAGGCTTTTTACTAAACAAATTGCATGGTTGGCTAGAGCTTGCTCCACTTATTCCATTGATATAAAGTTTGTAAATTTTGGACATGTGGATCAAAAGTTACAAGGTTTTCAAATTTGCATCTAAATCTGATTTCAAAATTCTATTTTAAAACAAAGACTGGACACGCGGCGCAAAACTACTGGTCGATACCGGTTCGCACGGATCGCGCAACTACAGCCGTTGGATCTAAAAAGATCGCGTGGCTCAGACGTGCTCATACCCTTTTGTTAAATGAATCTATCGTGGCCGCCAGATGGAAATCTAACGGTGTTGGTTGACTTGACCAAACACGAGCGGTGCTGACGGTGGTGAGCGGCGGCGCACGATCGGACGATGAGCTAACGGCGGTTACAGGAAGCAAGGAAGACAAAGGAGGGTCTCACCGTGTTCGCGTGGTCGTGGTGGTGCTCAAGGTGCTCTCGAGGAAGCAAGGGGCGCACGGGGACGGGAGTAATCGCTCGCCGGAGACGTCGTCGGCGTCAGTTGGTTCTGTTCGTTGTCGGGGGCGACGTTGCAGATCGCCCTAAGGCAAGACAAGAGCATGGTCAGATGCAGGAGAGTGTGGCGAGTGTGGGAGTATCATCGAGGAGTGCTGGGGCGAACGGAGTTTACCTGTGGAGTTCGCCGGAGTGGGAAGCAGACGCGGCGGCGCTCATAAGTTGTCGAAGTCGACGCTCTGGGGCGCATGCGAGTGAATGGAAGGCACAGGGAGAAGCGCCAGGGGCTGGGGGTCACGGTCGTGTGCTCAGGGAGGCAAGGGGTGGCGAGGTTCGGCCGGAATCGAGGAGGAAGCTCGTCGGAGCAGTGAGGGGTCTCTGGTGAAATTAGCGTAGCCTGGTGGCGAGCTGGTGCGTGCGAGGGAGGGGAAATCGAGAGGAGGGGAAGGCATTTAAAGGAGCGTGGTCGTCGGGGGAGTAATGGTCGTTAACAGCGCGAATTGATCACCGGAGTAAAGGACAGGAAACGGCGAGGCGACGCGGTCAGGGGGAAAACGATGAACAGGAGAGGTGGGGTCCTGGCGTCAGTGAGTGAGAGAGTTAGGGAAGAGGGTCCACCAGTCAGTTGCTCTGCGGGTGCGAGTTTAAGTGGAAAACGTTTCGCAGAGGGGGAGAGAGACTGGGCTGCGAGTGGGCTTCCTGGGCCAGGTGGGTTGGGTCAGGTTTGTTTTCATTTTTTTCTTTCTGAATGTTTTATCCTTTTCTATTTCTATTTTCTATTTTGAATTTCAAACATTCAAATCAAATCAAACTTTCACCAAACTTTGTACTGAGTTTTTGGTTCTGTTTAACAACATAAACCAAAGCCCCAAAAACAAAAAATAATATTTATATTTTAGGGTCCATTATTAATAAAATAAATAGACCTTGTTTATTAAATCAAAATAGGATTTGATTTATTTAAAATCTCCATTTGAAATCTAAATATTTTCAAAACCAAATCATTAGGTTTTATTTGGAAATAAAGAATACTTGGAAAACTTGTTTAAAATCAATAAATAAGTTTTGATGTTTAATTAAAATAGTAAAACCTTTATTTTTTAATAAACTTGGATATTAAATCCTTATTATTTTATTTAAATAAACCTTTACTATTGTTATCAAATAGAAATATTTTATTTCAAAGGCTTGGCCAAGTTTTAATTTGGCTTATAAAATAATCCTTATTATATTTCTACCTTTTCATTTGAAAACCAAATCTTTTTATTAAAAGATTCAAAATAGTAATTCCAAATATTTTAAACTTTATTGTTTATTTACCCTTTTTAAATCCCTTTAGGATTTTATTTGATCCAAATAGGTTTTGAAAGTTTCCAATTGGATTCAAAAGTTTCTTCTCACCCTGGAAATGAACAAGGTTTTATTTTATTCATTTATTTTTCACATTACAAGATTTGGAAAATCTTGGGATGTGACACAGATGTAAACTAGATTATTGACTCTAGTGCAAGTGGGAGACTGTTGGAATTATGCCCTAGAGGCAATAATAAAGATGTTATTGTTATAATTCTTGTTCATGATAAAGTTTATATTCCATGCTAGAATTGTATTAAGCGGAAACTTTGATACTTGTGTGGTTTATGAACAACACCGTGTCCCTAGTACGCCTCTATGGACTAGCTCATTAATTAATGATGGTTAAGGTTTCCTAACCATATACATGAGTTGTCGATTAATAATGAGATCATGTCATTAGGAGAATGATATGATGGACAGACCCAAATCCAGCAGAGCAATTAGATCGTGTCATCGTGTTCATCTTTGCGAAGCTTTTTCCTATGTCAAATATTGTATTCCTTAGACCATGAGATAATGCAACTCCCTGGTATCGGAAGAAAGCTTTGAGGTCATCAAACATCATCCTATGTGAGGGTGATCATAAAGGTGTCTCTGAGGTGATCGGGAAGTACTTTTTGGGTTGTATGTATCGAGATTTAATTTGTCCCTCCCGAGTTAGAGAGATATACTTCGGGCCCACTCGGTAATCGATATCAACATCGCTTGCAAGCACGTGGTTAAGGAGTTAATCACAAAGTGATATCGGATTAGGGAACGAGTAAAGTACTTGGTGTGAACGAGATTGAACTAGGTATGCCGATACCAACGATCGGATCTCGGGCAAGTAAAATATCGCGTGACGAAGGGAATACATATATGGGATTAATTGAATCCTGGCATCGTGGTTCATCCGATATGATCATCGATGAATGTGTGGGAGTCAATATGGGTTTCCAGATCCCGCTATTGATTATTGATAGAAGATCATGTCTGCATATTATCGAACCCGTAGGGTCACACACTTAACGTGCTTCGATGCTAGGATAGAATGGATAATTGGTTTATGAGTTTTTGTTCGGAGTCTCGGATGAGATCCAGGACGTCACGAGAGGTTCCAGAATGGTCCGGAGAATAAGATTCATATAAAGGAAAGCACTTTTTGGATTCCGGAATAGTTTCGGAGTTTATCGGTATTGTACCGGAAGGTTCTAGAAGCTTCCGGAGTGGGACCAACATGGGCCCACTTGTTGGAGGCCTGCGTGGGACTAAGGGGAGTTCCTTGGCCGCTTTGGGCCAGGGGCACAAGGCCCCATAGGCCCAGCCGGCCAAATCCTAGGGGAAACCCTAGGGAACCCTTCTAGAAGGAGGGAGGAAACTTGCCCCCCACTCCAACCCTTGGGGCCACCGCCCTAGGGCTTGGAGGAGGGGCCAAGGGGGCCGGGCAGCCCCCTATATAAAGAGGGCAGAGGCGCACTCTCCTCCCTCCACTCCTCCAACCCTAGCCGACGTCCTGTTGCCCTCCACCTCTCTCTCTCCCGATTGTGCGTAGGCGAAGCCCTGCCGCAGAAACTCTCCACCATAGCACCATGCCATCGTGCTGCAGATCCAATCTATCTCTCCACCCCACTTGCTGGACCTAGGAAGGAGGAGACGTCGCGGCACCGTACGTGTGCATCTCTCGGAGGCGCCTCCACTTGCGGCGTAGGATCGGATCAGATCGCGAGGAGGAGACGGCTAGTACGACTACATCAACCATGTTATGATGAACGTTTCCTCTATGCGATTTCTTCAAGGGTATGAAGATCTCATCTATCCCTCTTGTTGATTGCATCTCCTAGATTAGATCTTGGCTTTCTTGTTCGCATCCGTAGAATTTTTTTGATTTACTATGCTGCGAAACCCTTCAGAAAGAAGGCACCATTAAATATCATTTTCCATTCAAGAAAGGTATTGAACACTTCCCTATTAGGAGAGAGAAGTTGCATATTTCTCCTCCTTTGAAAGCAAGGTTTGATGTTAATGCTTCTTCATTTGAAAATACTTGATTCTTCTTGCTTCTTGTGCCTAACTTAAAGGAATTAAAGAAAAGTACTTGTTGGGAGATAACCCAAGAGTTTCCTTGAGTCTTGGAAGTTATTACTTCTGTAAAGACCTCTCCTTATCATTTTTGTTTGTTTTTTGTGCCAAGAATGACCTCTAATGAGAGGGAAGTAATATTTGGGGAGTTGATGTCCCGAAATAGATTTCTGTCCTCCACCAAAACAAATCGTGAGTATCTATAACTCGGATTGAGTTGAAAATTTACGAATAAATCCCCCAATATGTTAGCTAACTTTTGTTAGTTCAACACTTTTTGATTTGAGAAACATAAGATGTTCGAAAAAATCGGTTTATACATGCTGGTCTGTTTTGACAGATTTCTGCCATTATTTGCATTTGCTTCTTATTGATTCCTTTTTGAGTTCTCTTTTTTTTGAAGGAGTTACTACAATAGCTTGTGTTTTTAGTGAAAATCCTTGTTGTTCCAAAGATTTTCCAGAGGTCTAATATGTTTTGAATAAGCTAATGTTGCTAATGAAGATTGTGTGAAGTTTTGTATGAAGGAAATTTCAGGTGTGGAGAGAGAATGATGCAATGAGATGAAGAATGGACAAAAGCTCAAGCTTGGGGATGCCACCATGGTGTAACCCCAAGAAATATCCAAGAGGTACAAGTGTCAAAGCTTGGGTATGCCCAAGGCATCCCCTTCTTCATCAATAAAAAGCCCAGGTTTGTCTAGACACTTCGTTTTTATTGTTTCATGCATAGTTGTGTTGTTCTTGGAGCATCTTAGATTTAGTTTGGTTTTCTTAGTTTGTTTAGTTTGCTTGAATAAAGTAGTTTGGACCCCCATTCTCGTTGTGTTGTTTGCAAATAAGTTGCTTAGTGTTGGAAAGGAGTAGTAAGTTCTTGCTTGTAAGTGCAAGAGGAGCTTGCATTGACTATGACTTAGACTTTAGCATGAAATGCTAAGTGTTGTTTTGACCTTATGCTTAGTGATTATTGCTATAGCATGTCTTGTTCCAAACAATTGGGATTGCTTAGTGTGCCTTGAAGAAATTATGCGTTGTTTTAGCATGCAAAAGCATAGTATAGTGGTATTCTCCTTTGATGTTTTGCTTGGGTTGACTTGGCACATGATCACACCATGTTATGACTATGAAAAAGTCACCATAGCCTCTATGATCATTTAGACCTTGACTTGTAGTACCACTCTTGGCTTTGATTAGTAATGCCTTGTTGCACTGCATGATTATGGCCATTATTGCTCTCTTATTTGGTTGCTCCTAGTCTTTTGCTAGCCTCCACTTGTATGAGTAATCTCTACTCATGCTTCCAACTCCCAAGAAACCAAGTTATTCCAAAGTGTCCACTATAAACTCCTATGCATGGTGTGTTACACCATTCCAAAGTATATTCTTGTTTTTAGCTATCTTCCAATTAAAAAGTATTTTGTTATGTGAAAACTTAGTGATTAAAGCCATCACAAACTTGATGGCACACTTTATATTATTTTACCCTAATAAACTTGAACCATTGTGTCTTCTATGTTGTATATGCTTGCACTTATACGTTGGAATTAGCAGAACCATGCTGTCATGGGGAACGTTTTCAACATTGCACTTGTACTTTGTACTTAGTTGATATCATGCTCTTTTGTCTATGGATGTCACCGGTGTGAAAAAAGGGAACTTGTAAGTCCATGGAGTTTGTATTCTGTGTTAGAGAAACTCCTGGGCCGCTAGCCTAAGCCATGCCTAATCATGGTGGAAACTTGCAGCATCACCATAGTGACATCTATGAAGCATTCTTCTTCTAAAAAAAGAGATTGATAAAAAGAGACATATGAGAAAAGAGGAAAAGAGAGAAAAAGCACCATATTCCCATGGTAAATAAGAAGAATGTTGAGATGCTCATTGTCTGCTTGCCTTGTCATTTTGGCTATGGGATAGCTCCTGTACCATGTGCAAGGGGTACCTCGTTGGTGGTTCTCTATGATATGAAAATACTTACAATGACAAGAACTTGCAGGTGACTGAAGTTGAGTAGCATGAGGTGTGGCCCTCATATTCAAGGGACTTGAGATTGCCAACTTATACTTTGTCAAGCATATACTCCATCTTTGTTCACTTTAACCTTAATCACTTCAAGATGCTTATGATAGGGGCAATGAGGGCTGAAAGCTAACAAGTACCATAATTTTTGGAAGCTCTTTTTGAAACTTGAAATCCCTGCTTCCTTTATAAAAAAAAGGTCTTTCTTCCACCATTATTTGAGTCTCCACCTTCTACCTTTAGGCTCCATTAAGAGAGCATAGTTGTCATTCTGTGTGTAGTGTTCCAAAGCTTATTGATTGATGCATATGTGATATTACTTGTTCTTGTGCTACTTGTTTCTAGTCACCCTTGTGAACTTTGAAGGTGTCCTATGCATCTATTTGCTACTCTATGAGGGACAAGATGATTGCCACTATGCCATGTTTTCTGTATGTGAAACAAACAAACATTTTTCAATGCATGTTATTCATGATCTTTGTTTGTATCTTGACATGTTGCATGC
Source organism: Avena insularis (assembly GCA_023614405.1). Classification (NCBI taxonomy): domain Eukaryota; kingdom Viridiplantae; phylum Streptophyta; class Magnoliopsida; order Poales; family Poaceae; genus Avena; species Avena insularis. The sequence goes on from CM042695.1 coordinate 95,254,105, forward strand.
ATAGTTACTATGTCATATTTTTAGAACTCCATCTTTCATGCACATGTTTAGATTTCTTTGATCCCAGCTTTCAATGCTTGCAAATGGTTAGATCTTCATTGTGAGGGTGCATGTCACCTCAAAAATTATTCTTTTTATCACTTACCTACTCGAGGACGAGCAGGAGTTTATTTTTGGGATGCTTGATACCGTATCTATAATTTTTGATGCCCCATGCTTGTTTAGTATCTACTTTGATTTGCTTTGTGTACACTTTGAGGTGCTTTTTACATGTTTTCTGGTACTAACATATTAACAAGTTGCCATAGTGCCAGTTGCCTGTTTTCTGCTATTTTTGGTTCCAGAAAATCTAGTAAGGAAATATTCTCGGAATTGGACGGGACAAACATCAAAGTCAATTACTTTCCGTGGGGAACAAGAAGTCTAGAGGGGAGGCGGAGAGGCGTGCCAGGGCAGCCACACCCCCCTAGGAGCGTGTGGGCCCTACCTCGTGCCTAGGCAGGGTGTGGGGCCCCTGGCCACCTCCTCGGCCTCCCCCTTCGCCTATAAGAAGCCCCCGATGCAGAAACCCTAAGTACCCGGTCAATATTCCACGAAACCTTTTGTAGCCGCCGCCACCATCATCCCTAGATCGGGGGGATCTAAAGTGCTTCCCGGCACCTGCCGGAGGGGAGATCATCCCGGAGGCCTTCTCTCTGGTATGATGCGTGAGTAGTTCCACCTTGGACTATGGGTCCATGTAGTAGCTAGATGGTTGTATCTCCTCCTTTGTGCTTTCATGTATAGATCTTGTGATCTCCGTTCATGATCAAGATCTAATCTATTTGTAATCATGCATATTGTGTTTGCGGGGATCCGATGGATATTGAGATTATTATGTTGGTTTGATTAATGGTTTTGTCTTTATGATTCTATCATGTATGTGTTGTTTGTGATCTTGCATGCTCTCCGTTGTTAGTAGCTATCTTGGCCAAGTAGTTGCTAGTGACTCCTAGAGGGGGTATTTATGCTCAATAGTGGATTCATGACTCTAGTTTCCAAGGGAAGTGACAGAAATCTCTTCGGTTGTAGATGTGTTGTTGCTACTAGGGAGAAAACAACGGTCTCTTGTTCATGGAACATGTGGACTGTTTACCTTACACACTTTGCTTAAAGCAGTTGTCTGTTGCTTGCAACTTAATACTGGAGGGGGTTCGGATGATAACCTGAAGGTGGACTTCTAGTCATAGATGCAGTTGGATGGCGTTCTATGTATCTTGTTGTATTGCCCAATCGAATCTCATAGGATGTTTCTGACTAGTAATTGCATTGTTATGCCTTGCTCAGTTCCTGTCAATTGCCCCGCTGTAATTTGTTTACCCTTCATGCCATGTTGTTTATCTAAGGAGACCACCTCTAGTGAACTATGGACCCCGGTCCAATCTTTACCATTGATACATCTTCCACTTTTACTTGTTTACTTGCTACAAACCACCATTACCTTCCACATCATATGTTTAATCCTTTGTTACAGCAAACCGGTGAGCTTGACAACCTCACTGTTCGTTGGGGCAAAGTATTGAGTTTGTGTTGTCCAGGTCTCCATGTTATTTGCAACACCTGTGTGACGTTTCCTTCCTCCTTCTGGTTCGATAACCTCGGTATCAATTGAGGGAAAACTTGCTGTTGTTCTCTTCACACCCTGCGCTTGGGGTTACCAACAAAGTGCCACGTCAAGCACCATCATATGTAAACATTTATCATAAGCATGAAGATATGATAATAACCACTTTATTATTGCCTCTTGGGCATATCTCCAATAGTCTCCCACTTGCACTAGAGTCAATAATCTAGTTTGAAACCTTTGTGCATTCAACACTTATGGCTTTCTGGTGTTGTATTTACACGATTGCTAGTGGTCAACTGATCTCCGGATCCGAAACTTTTAGGTCTGTGTGTAATTGCATATCTTTGCGTCTCTACACATCACTCATTTTCTAATGAGATGGCTTTGTATAAATTTGGTCCTTTGGTGAGACCTTTAGTTCCTTGGGGTTAAAACATGTTGATAATATTGTCGTACAATATATCTTCATAGTACTATCCCGATGTGAACTACACCTAGTTTGATAACAAACTACTTGACACAAATGCCCTCTTTTACTGCTATAATAGCAGTCATATATTTTAGCCTTTTGTTGTAGTATCTGTCACAATGTCTTAACTTTGGAACTCATCCAAATCCATTATGTAACTTACTTTCCATTATATTGTGCCACCCTTAGTTTAGATTGATATAAACTTAATTTGTACTTTGTGACAAAACTAGTATCAATGTAATACTTTTACAATGAACTAACCATCTATTTGTCACTTATACAAAATAATATATTCTTAGTTCTTCTAAAAGATCATAAGAATATCTTTACTATCATCCAATAATCATATTATGAATCATTCTGGTATACGCTCATAACATTTAGAGCATAGGACATATCTGGATTTGTACATATCACAGCATGGTTGATAAAACACTCTTTGTGATTTTATCTATCAAGTATCAAAAATACTTGAATCTTGATTCAATCCTTCCTATACAACAAGAACCTTTCTTGTCGTTTCTATATTGAACTCATGCGATATATCATCTATGTACTTCTGGCACAACCATATTAGCGTCTCAATTTATCCATATAGACATTGATGCCAAATATTCGGGTTCTGTCTAAGCCTTTCATCGAGATGAAATTCTTAACCCGTGTCAATAAAAGATACATCATTTCCAATCAACAATATGTCTTAGCGCTCCCACTTAATTTCTTGCAAATGCAAGCATCTTCATCGTCTCTGATGAAATTAAACTATTTTAACAGTTTCATCATAGTGAAGATTCCAACTCCGCGATGCTTACTTCAACCATTGAAATTTTCATATGTTTTTAGCATCCTTTGAATTAACAAAACCCTTTGTATCATGTCATGCACACGTCCTAGGTAACCATTCTATTAGAAGAACTTGTTTTGTTTATTCAACTACCACATAACAAAATTATATGTAGTGGTTGCTACATTAATCCGTCTAGACTAAATATCGCTTAATGAAAGATCAGATCTTGTCATAGTCAACTCTTTAAACATTGTCGTGAACTCTTTCCCGACATGTCGACAATTTCATAGATGTGAAACATCCATGTATATTTCTTTATAGATCCAAATACGACTGTAAGGTCTTGCACCTTTTCATAGGGTCTTTCAAGTTCAAAGCTTGATCTCTTGTGTATGGAAATATCACGTATTTTATGGCTTCAAACCATTTTACAGAGTCAGGGACCATCATCGATTCTTTGCATGTAGTCGGTTCATCATTTTCAAATAATGATCTAACTCTCAAATCTTGGTATTTGATTGTTTACCCGACCTACTTTGTTCAATAGGAAATTAGACCTCTGTGACCACAACCTTTGAGGCACGTGAGTCATGAGCATTGTTGTTGCCTCCGGAACGCTTTTCGGTGTTGTGCAACTTTGCACATATAGCTAAGGTTCTCTTAACTTTATCAAAGTTCTATTGTCCTCCCACTTAACCTTTTCATGGAAAAATTTCTTCTAAAAGAAACTTGACGTTCTAAGTGATAAACACTTTTGTCTTTAGTGTTATGGAGGAATACTCAACGGTTATTCAAAATAACATACAAAGAAATATTCATCCGACTTTGGTTGTAAACATCTTATTTATGCATAGCATACCAATGTTTAAGAAAGGACAACTTGGGTTTTATCCCAAACCATAACTTTATATGGTGTCGTTTCAACGGATCATGACGAAGCTCTTTTCAGTGTAAAAGTGGTAGTCTCTAAAGCCTTTATATTTAAAATATAATGGAAGTTTTATAAATGACACCTTTGATCTTACCATGTCAAACAAGGTTTTATTACATATCTCAAATTCATGGAATGATTCCTCAAATATTAGGTGTTATGGTAAACATGTAACTCAAATATCTCCCTTTATGATCCTATCATAAATTCTTTATTTTCTTGTTACATTGATTTTGCACTTCATATTGAAAGTCTTCAAACTATTTCAAATGTTTCATACTTCATCCTCATTCAGTAAATATTTATATATTCACTCAAATTTTCGGAGAAAGCAGATGAAGTTGAAATCCATCGCTCTTGACTATACATAATGGGCTTCATACATCTATATGTACAAGTTCCAATAATCTAGTCATTCGTTCACTTTTGGCCTATGAATGGAGTTTTAATTATCTCAAGGAAAGTTTCACAAGTGTCATTTGATCAAAATCAAAAGACTCCAAAATTCCATCCATATGGAGTTTCTTCATGTTTTCTTTCCAATATAATTTAAACGGTGATATCACTTCCTAAGTGATCTTTCAATCAATTGTCTTTCGACATTTTTAGCATTTATTTTATGGATGATTTATCCAACGACATTTGTAAATAATCCATATTTTATGGATTACGGCAATTATTCGAACAACCCTTTTATTCTCACAATACCTGATAAAACAAATCTTGAAGGCAAGCTTTTATGTCAACAAGAAACACATCAACACTGTATTTGTTCTCGATGAACATCATCACATATTCTCTTGCTAGTTACTTAGGCTATTGTAGTTCATGAATTGTGTTGTTTCGTCTGACGATTCACACCAACAAATTCAGTATCTAATACTTAAGAACCACATTGTTTAACAAGCAACGAATACAGCCATAACACGTATATCCTCTATATACTTAAGCTGAACAATTCTAGTCTTTTCTTTTCTACCATATATTTCTAAGATTCTCTTTCAGTATTTGCTTTTCCGTTTGAAAGAATCTATCAACATCAATAGTGGAGCTATACACATGACACATAGTCCAAAGCATGTATAGTTAAATACCAATGTCTTTGGACTTGCACTTTGAAGTAGATCACCATCATCAAATACTTGGTGTTATTTCAAATTCCATTCTTTAGTAATCTTTTAGTGTAGTAACCTTTTTACCTACATCAAATATTCACCCTTATCATGGAACTATTCATGATCAAGCTACTGAGCTTATAACGGTGAATCGCGAGTATAATGTTGCTCTCCGAAACCTTTTGGAGGATTAGGACGACAAGCGTCTCCAACCTTTTACAAATTCTCATCAAATATGAGAACATAAACTTTTCCATATTATACTCTCTCATGTTGCAACCAAAACATCATTTCAGGTATCGCAATATCTTCCACACATCATGGTTTCTAAAACAACTCTTTCATCTCCTAGATAACCTTGATATTAAAACAATCTTTTGAATATCAAGAATCATGGAGACAAACATGATACTTATATACTAACACTGGAATTGTCACTCTTGATTTAATACCAATTATTAAACTTCACAGAGTAACCGGAACTTACTGAAAATTTGCAATAGGACTTTTAAACTTTAGATTAACACTTCAAAATAATATGATACCAGTTCGTAAAGTAACTAACCAGAATTCTATAGTTCTATTATCTCAACTATAACTAAGCGCAAGGTGGTAAACGGATGCCAATGACTACAACAACTATGCAAATTCACTTTGATTTAGTTTATGATAAATAGTGTTCAAATTTTAATCATATTACTGTTGAACTCCCACTCAAAAAAATATCCCTCACATTGTTTTAGTGATCACACGAACCAAATCCACTACACCAAGTCCAATAATCACGTGACATGATGTAGTTTCAAAGGCGAACAATCATCATGTTCATCATATCATCTATATGACTCATACTTTACCTTTCGGTATTCCATGTTCCGATACCATGTATGTACAAGCTAGGCTCGTCAAGATTTAACCTTAGTTTTCGCATGAGCAAATATGGCTTGCTCCCATTGTATACACTCGTAGAATCTAACACACCCGATCATCACGTGGTGCTTCGAAACAACGAGTCTTGGCAACGGTGCCTACTAAGGACAAACACTTTATAAATTGATATTTTGTAAGAGGGATCATCTTATAATGCTACCGTCGCGATCTAAGCAATACAAGATGCATAAAAGGATTAACATCACATGCAATTCAAAATATGTGATATGATATGGCATTTATTCTTGTGCTTTTGATCTCCATCTTCAAGCACGAACATGATCTCCATCATCACCAGCATGGCATCAAGGTCAATGGCACCGCTCCATGGTTGTCGTCCACCAGCATCAACTATTACAACTACTTTGAATAATAGACATGCAGGTCTTAACGTAATTAAAAGACAACCATAAGGCTCCTGCCGGTTGCCGACTTACAATAAGGACCATTGCATACATCATATATAATCACAATCATGGCCATATCACATCAAAGCACACCCCTGCAAAACAAAGTTAGACGCCTCTGATTTTCTTTGCATATTTTACGTGGTTTGGGGATTTCAATAAGTACCGTTCTAACTTACGAACAAGAACCACAACGTTGATGCTTGAACTATCAATTGCCCGTTGTAAGTTGAATCTTTACTATGATGGGAGAGACAGACACCCGCAAAGCCACTTATGCAATACAAGTTGCATGTTGAGCGTGGAGCAAGTCTCATTAACGATGTCATGTAAGGTTAGCCCGGGCCGCTTCATCCCACCATACCGCAAGATGCAAAGAACACAAGAAGCATTTGATAATAAAAGAACCACCGCCCACAATGACCATTGTGTTCTACTCGTGCAACAGATCTACATATAGACACTGCTCTAATACCACTGTAGGGGTTCGTAGCATGGAAAACAAAAAATTTCTATCTCATGAACACACACAAGCCACGATCTATCAACTAGATTGTACTAACGAGTTTATAGAGTACTAACCCTCGAAGATCCAAAGCGGTTAATGAGAGTAGATTCTTTTGGGTGATGTAGTCGTTCACTTGCCAATCTCAAGATCGCGTAGATGATCCTTCCGGCGCTGCGTTCCGGCAGCGCTCCCGCAGTCGGTCACACGTACGGTACTCGATGAAGACCTTCCTCTCCATTGTTCTAGCAGGCAACCGAGGTTGTAGCTCTCTCCTCCTGATTCTAGCAGAACGACGGCGTGTTGTTGAAAGTAGAGGGGATATCCCGCAGGGCTTCGCCTAAGATGAAGCGGGTATGGTGGAGTAGAGAGAGCCTCGGGGCTAGGGTTTAGATGTCGAGGGAAGAGGGCAGCCGGTGGCTAGGGTTTAGGCTAGATGGCAGCGGCGGTTTAGAGGGGATCTAGGGCGCCGACGGCTTGGGAGGGCAGCGGCGGCCTAGGGATTGGGTCTTGGGCGCCTTGGGAAAGGGGTACCTTGGGATGCACCCCCACCCCTCATTATATAGGTGGGGGCGTCCAAGGGTGTTCCCGGCCTAGGTGGAAACCCTTCCTAACTCAGAAACCCTCCCTAACTCGGAAACCATGTAGGGATTTGACTTTTTCAAATTGTCTTTTTGACTTTCAAATTAGAGTTTGATTTCTCTCTTCCAAGTGTCCAGCCAAGTGACCTAGGACATGATGCAACCATTCCACTTTGTCATGACACATCCATGTACCCTTCCCCTTCCGGTTCGGTGGACCTTCTAGACCCTTCTAGAACATTCCGATGAAAACACCAAAACCATTCCCGAACTCCGGAATTGGACTTTTCTTATATGAATCTTATTCTCCAGACCATTCTGGATCTCCTCGTGATATCCCGGATCCCATCCGAGACTCCAAACAACATTCGGTCTCTTTAATCACATTCCATATCTACTAAACAACATCGAATCCTTAAGTGTGTCTCCCTACGGTTCGTGAATTATGCAGACATGACCGAGACTCTTCTCCGCTCAATAACCAATAGAGGAATCTAGAAATTCATATGGCTCCCACATATTTCTATGATTACTTCGTGATCGAATGAACCATTTACATACGGTACCAATTTCCCTTTGTCTCGTGATACTTTACTTATCCAAGGTTTGATCATCGGTATCTCTGCATACCTAGTTCAACCTCGTTACTGATAAGTACTCTTTACTCGTTCCTGTGATATGTGATCTTGTGAGACAGTCACATGCTTGCAAGCTAATTGGATGACATTCCACCAAGAGGGCCTAGAGTATATCTATCCGTCATATGGATGGACAAATCCCACTCTTGATGTATGTGCCTCAACACATACTTTCCGAACACTCAATGCCACCTTTATAACCACCAAGTTATGAAGTGGTATTTGGTGTCATTAAATCATCCATCCAGTGATGGTGATTAGCATGATCTCATGGTCGAAGGAATTAGGTTACTATTTATCAGAAAGCTTATAGCAAGTGAACTATATTAAATGACTTGATCTTATGCTATGCTTAACTATAGGAGTATTTCATCACATCATTCTTCTAATGGTATGACCTTGTTGTTAATAACATCTCAATGTTCATGATCAGGAAACTATGATCATATATTAACCAACAAGCTAGTTTAACAAGAGGCTTTACTAGGGACTCTTTTATGTTTATAAATCACACAAGTATTAATGTTTCATGTTAATACAATTATAGCATGGTATGTAAACATTTATCATAAGCATGAAGATATGATAATAACCACTTTATTATTGCCTCTTGGGCATATCTCCAACAGGAATGGTACATGAATACGTCATGACAAAGTGGAATGGTTGCATCATGTCCTAGGTCACTAGGCTGGGCATTTAAAAGAAAGAAATCAAACTCCAAAATTGAAAGTCAAAAGGCAAGTTTGAAAGGTCAAACTGGGACAATGTTTCCTGGTGGAGGGAGGAGAGGAAACCTCCTCTCCATCCACTGCCCGCCAAGGAGGAGAGGGAGTTGGGGGAGGACTCGGACTCCCTCTCCCCAAACCGCCTCTCCCTCCCATAAAAGGAGAGGAGGGGGCTGCCCCTGTCACCACAACTCCAAACCCTAGCCCCAAGCCGCCGCCGGCCACTACCTCCTCCCCTCGGCCTCTAAACCTAGTTGCCGAGGATCCCTCCTACTCCACCCTACTTGCACCGTCTTAGGAGAAGCCCTGCGGGATATCCCCTCTAAACTCCAACACCACACCGTCGTGCTGCCGGAATCGCGAGGAGAGAGCTAACCTCTGCTGCCTGCTGGAACAAGGGAGAGGAAGGTCTTCATCGGGTATCGAACGTGTGACCGACTGCGGGAGAGCTGCCGGAACGCGGCGCCGAAAGGATCATCTACGCGATCTTGAGATCGGAAAGTGAACGACTACATCACCCACGAGAATCTGCTCTCATTAACCGCTTTGGAATTTTCGAGGGTGAGTACTCTATCGACTCGTTTCTATAATCTAGTAGATAGATCTTGGCTTGTGTGTGTTCATGCGGTAGAAATTGTTTATTTTCCATGCTACGAACCCCTACAGTTGGATCCTACACCTTTCCTATATGATTTACATCCTCACTTATGTAAGTGACATAATCATATGGGATAGCTTTCTTCTTTTCTCGCATTGATCTTCTCACAGGAGGTGGTGGAGGGGCATCATTATTTTGTGGATCATTTTCTTCATTTGACTGCTGGCTCTTCATTATCATGTTCATTAGTTTCAGCATCACCATTAGGCGGAGGGCCTAGATTATCATATTTAGAAATTTGAGAAGTTACTCTCCTTGGTATTGGTAGAACAATCTCTTAGATAGTCCGGCATGGGACACATACCCTATTCTCCTCAAGATCAATCTTTCTTATTTCCGTTACTTCATTATCTTCAAAAAAATATCGCTTGTCGGGTCTCCATATACTTAGTGGTGTGACCCGGACAATAGAAACGATATCCCTTTCCTCTATGAGGGTATCCAATGAAGAAACAGCTAACTGTTTTTGGATCTAGCTTCTTTAGTTGTGGGTTGAAAACTCTAGATTTAGCAGGACAGCCCCACACATGAAGGTAGTTCAAGCTTGTTTTCCTTCCCGTCCACATCTTGTAAGGTGTGCACGGTGCTTCTTTAGTAGGAGCAAGATTTAGTACATGTGGAGCTATCTTCAAAGCCTCAATCTATAGGCTTACTGGTAAATCTGCATGGCTAAGAATGCTTCGCACCATATCCATGAGTGTGCGATTTCTACGCTCAGCTACACTATTTTGCTGAGGTTCGCTAGGCATTGAGTAGTGGGAAACAATTCTATTTTCTGCTACGAACTTAGAAAATGGTCCTGAAATTTGCCCATAAGGAGCACGCTTTCCATAATACTCTCCCCCATGATCCGATCGTACAACTTTAATTTTTGCATTTAGTTGGTTATCAACTTCAGCTTTGAACACTTTGAATTTGTCCAAAGATTCCGATCGATCGGGTATGGGGTAAATATACCCATGCCGGGAGTAATCGTCTATAAATGTGATGAACGAATCAAAACCATCTATAGACTTAACATTCAGGGGTCCACATATGTCAGTGTGAATAAGTTGGAGAACCCCTGTGGCTCTTACGGATCCTTTCTTAATCGTTTTCGCATATTTTCCTTTGACGCAATCTACACAATTGTCTGCATCTGAAAAGTATAATGAAAGGAGTACATCATTTTTAATAAGTCTTTCCATTCCCCCTCTTGAAATGTGGCCTAAACGACGGTGCCACAATTTTGATGAAGTGCTAGTACCATTCCATTTCTTGTCATTATTTGAAACATTACTCACATGCATCACATAATCATTGAGAGATAACATATATAGTTTTCTCAGATAACACCGATCCCAACATCCTTATTACAATATTTCAAAATAAATTGTTTGTGACCAAACAAGCATTCGTACATCTCATCATCTAAACAAGAGAAAGAAATTAAATTCCTACTTAAAGTAGGTACATAAAGAACATTATTCAATTGAAGACTAAAGCCGGAATTGAGCTCCAAGGTGAGAGACCCTATTTCTTCAACGTCGACTTCAACTTCATTTGCTACTTTAAGCTTTCTTCAACCTCTTGTTGTAGTTTGGATCATATTTAATCCCTGCATGGAGTTAGCAACATGAGCAGTTGCTCCTGAATCAATCCACCATGAAGTACAAGAGAAATTTGTATAATATAATTCATCAACAAAAGTAATTTCATATGTACCTCTCATCATCATCCACTTGAAGTATCCTGAACAGTTGTTCCTGTAATGACCTCCTTTCTTGCAATGGAAGCACACATTCTAATTATCTGTGCTTCCAGAGGACTGTCCTACTTCCTTTTCCTTTCGCTTAGACTTTGGCATTTATTGCTTGAAAGGCTTGTTTGCAGGCTTTGGGGAATTTAGCCCTTCATGCTTTCTCTTTTGGGAGCCAACATGAAAGACTTGATCCTTATTCTGCCTCATGAACTTTTCCTCCTCCTAAAAAACTTTAGGGGTTAGGTCAAGAAGAGTCCACTTTTCCTTCATGGAGTTGTAGTTGATCTTAAATTGATCAAACTCGTCAGGGAGGGACTCCAATATCATTATCACAAGGAGATTGTCACTAAGATCACACTTTAATGTATTCATCTTTTGAGAAGCAGAGACCATTTTCATTATGTGGCTCCTAACTTCTTCATTAGATTTATACTTCCCAAGCAGCTTGTGAAGAAGCTCATGCGCATAAAACTTTTCAGAGCCTTGAAACTGCTCCTCTAAGGATGCCATAAATTCCTTAGAAGTATCCTTCTTAAGGAGAGCCCCAATAATCTCAGGTGAGATGAAAGACTTCATCAGTAGCATAGCCACATGATTGGATCTTTCCCATTTCTCCATCTTGGAGTCATAAGCTTTCTTTAAGTCATAATACCCCGCGGCACCAACAATGGGTGCCGTGGGCTTATCCTCCCTTAAAGCATAATCAAAATCACGGAAGGCCAAGCTTAACTTGATTGAGTTCTTCCACCGAGGGAAGTTACTGTCTGTCAGTGGCTCGATAGTGTCATAGCGTATCGCAGCGGAAGCTGAAATTTTCACATATTAATTAATTAGTAAATTGCATGAATGTAAATAAAGCATGCCATGATCATTAAATTTCTAATTATATGTCAAAACACCGTTGGGCAGAAAATACATACAAGTAGAATGTCATAAGGGGACGTGACTTGCAAATTTAACACAACGTTGGTCAATATTAATTTTGAAGTCATTTCATTATCATAGTAAGCATCAAAATAAAACATGAGGAAATTCAACATTATTGGATGCCTAAAATGATCATACAACATTTAAAACATATTAAATATTCTTAGACAAAAAATCACGTTGGTTAATTTTAGTCCAGAACAGTAACATGTTTTACAATCATATTTAGGCAAATTATTTCTACATTAAAAGTCAGTGCAAAATGCATAAAATATATTTATAATAGACATAAATTAATTGCACTGACAAAAAACACAGAAAACATAAAACAAAATGGAGCAATCCATTGGTTTTTCTATCTGGGCCGCAACCCATCCCCAGATTTGGCCCGTTAAGACCCTCCTGGCCTGCCTTGACCTCTGGCTCGCCATGGATCGTTGGATTCAGCCAACGACCAGGATTGAACATAAGGAGAGCAACAGGGGTCAGAACCCTAGTCTTATCCACTCCCTCCCCTGCTTAGGACGCTCCTGTGAGCGGTGGCGTATCAGCCCACGTGCACACAGAGAGAAGCGGCCACCGGCGCCAGAGAGGAGCGGCTCCGGCGGCCGCGCTCGCTCCTCCGCTCTGCCTGTGCCAGGGCAGTGCCGCTGGAGGCCGGAGGGTATCCGTACCTTTCCTTGTCTTCCTCGACTACAGCACAAGCCTGCATCAACCGGGCATCAATGGCGTCTTCCTCGACTCCAGCACCCCGTAAAGCTCTAATCTACCACTTTTATTATGATGATCAGGTGTCCTAGTTGCTCCTTGTTTTGATCTTGTGGTGGTTGCTGTAGTTTTTATTCTAACAATTGTATTAGAGCCAGATTGGTTTAGGTGCCCCCAATCAGGACGCGTAAGGTAGCGTATGAAGGCCACCATCTCGTTGATTTTGGTGGGTTCTCTTTGACTTAACATTAATCTTATCTTTATCCCTTTATTTGACCCTGTCTTTGCCTTTTTAACGTGACAGATCAATACAAACATAGGCATATTTTAGTACATAGATTCACTTATTTTAAACTGAATATAGTCTAGTTTGAAATAACTAAAAAGTCTCACATTAGTAAACGTAGGAAGTAATATATGCCGTTAGGCCGGATGAGTGACCATAAGCCACGACACGGCCATAATTACATTTTTGGTGACGTTGTTGGCAGGGTCGGAACCAGGGAAAGCGAGCAGGGACTAAACACCCCACTCCCAACCCCAATCGATCAGCCCCCTAATGTATTTCGCCAGGTATATGCTCGTTAGAAAAAAAATGTCTAATACACGTGGCTTTACAACTCGCAAGGTCAGTTTTACCTACAACACGACTCGACAGAAAATAGCAGTTTCCTTCGTGAGTGGTCAGGATTTGCCTTGCCGCCGCCGTTCCGTTCGTGTCCTGTTTCTAGCTACCGATCTAGTCTTGGTCTGTTGTCATTATCGTTGATTACCAAGGCGGCCACATCTTCCAGCAACACCAGACCGGCCACGGATATTTAACCGACTAAAAACTTTTCCAGTCAACCGATTACAAGTTGCTGGTTAAATGACAATACCTTAATTGATCAAATTGAAAATCTAATTTATCTACCATTGACATATATGGCCTAATATAATTTTATTTATTTTATCATTGTGATCCATGTCCTCCATACTTGTTTCTGTTTCTCTGATTTAGTATTGCAGTTATTAAGCAGTAAAATCAAGTTGTTTTGCTCAATTTTTTTCTACTTGTGCATAACATCAATTAGTCGACTTGCTCCAGGCGGCCGTCTAGTAGTACGTAGAAGACCTATACTAAATCAACAACGGTTTTTTTCTGGTACTAATAAAGACTAAAAAAATGTGTTGATGTATATTGAGTTATCATTATCCTCTTTGTCCTCTTATGGTCAAATCCTGGCCCCCCGATTGTTGGTCTAGCAAACTCTCATACCTTATGAAACAATATAAATAAAACCCTTATAATTAGGTGTTTATTCATATGTAGAGTACAACGTAGTAGATTGGCTAGAAGGACAAGATTCCTATCTTAAAACCTAGTACATCTTATATGCTCCCTGCGTTCAGAAATATAAAATGTAGCTTTGTGAATCGGATGTATCTAGATATCTTTTAGTGTATAGTTTCGTAGAGGTTTAAAGTGAACCTATACACTAAAATACGTCTAGGTACATTTATTTCACAAAACTAAAATGTTTTATATTTCTAAACCGAGAGAGTACTTCCTCCGATCCAAATTAATATTCTTAGATTTTTTATATTTAGATGTATCTGGTACTTAAAAATGACTAGATACATCAAAATTTAAATAAATCTGAGAACATTAATTTAAATCGGAGGGAGTATTTCTAACAGTTTGTAGGACTACGTTGCCTATTTCTAGAAATCAGCAACCATGACAGTGTCAAGATCTAATGGACAGTCCGGCAGTCCGTCAAGGGGATGATCCTGAATGCCTTGTTCGGCCAAGGCACGGCGGCAATGGCAAGGCAGACACCTCAGTTCTTCAATCCTAGCGTCTTGGTGCAGGCGAACCTGGTCAGCATCACCACCTGCAGGACGAGCGCCATGTCCATGATGGCTAGGAATATTTAGCAGCACAGCGATCTGGAAGAAGGCCTGCGCGGGGCGAGATGGCGCCACATTACGTTGCTGATGGGCGGCGCCGTGCGGCCGACAGGCGGACTGTCCATGCGAGCTTGGGTGGGCGTTTCCGTGGCCAGTACGCCCATGGTCTCCATTATCAAGTTCACCCACAGGAGCTCCACTGTGGTCACCGACATCTTGCCCGTGGTGATCGCCGACACGAAGTTGATGACGAGCGCGGCGACGTTAACGGTGAGCTGGAACTGGATGAACTTCTGGATGCTGTTGTACACGCAACGTTCCCAGCGGGTGGCCGTCAACACGGTGTCAACCTCTGCATGAGGATCTTTCAACCCGACGAAGCCCAGCAATGTCAGCCCCTCGTCGTCGCCGATCTTAGATTGCGCGCTGTCGACTTGCTTATAGGCGAAGGCGATGCACCGGACGCAGCGCATCGCCATGTCGTTGATGATCTTCTCGAGCTTCTTCCTCGGCTCCACGCCGAGCTCGCGCGCCGATCCTTCCGTCTCCACGTACATCGAGCAATTCGACAACACTATCTCGGCGGCGCCTTTTGAGTGCAACATCAACGCGCCGGTAGCGTTGTCCCTGATCATCACACCGCTACGACGTTTCTTGTCGGAGTTGAACGCCTCGACGTGCACCACGTCGAAGCTTCTCGTCAACGCGTCGGAGTCCATGCCGAGGTCCGTCACGGCCCAGGACTGGAGCGCCTTCTCCGTCGGGCTGCCAGCTGATATCTCCGTGGGCGAGGGCGACACGATTCCGGTGCTGTTGATCCCAGCTCCCTGGCAGAGCAAGCTCACGACGCTGCCGGCAATCTCTGTGGCCGCCCTAGGCTGCTGAGTGCCGACCCAGAACTCGGTCACCTTCATCTGGTTCAGCGTGAGCGTCCCGCCGGTACTGTCGGTGCATATGGCCGTGACGGAACCCATTATTGTCTCGCACGCCGAGACGCAGCAAACCGGGTTCTCCTTCACCGCTCTCTTGATGGAGCATGCGAGCGTTAGCGTCACCACGAGAGGGAGGCCCTCTCGGATCGCGACGACGACGATGGTCACGGCCTGCTGGAATATTCCCACGAGCGCGCTGAACACGGCGTCGAAGGTGAACTGGTCTTCCTTGGTGCTGCCTGTGAAGTGGCGCGCGGCGAGCACGGTGAAGACCAGCAACGCGACGGCGACGCTGATCTTGCCGATTCTCCATGAGGCCCTTGAGGTGCTCCTTGAGCGGCGTGGGCTCGGTCTCCTTGATGATGCTGCACCTCATCATCTCGCCCCACAAGGTGTCGGTGCCGACGGCGGTGACGAGCATCCGGCCGTAGCCGTGGACGATCTTCACGCCGGCGCTGAGGAAAGGGCTCTTCTCGGTGTCGATCTCGATCGGGTGGGGCTCTCCGTTCATGCTCGACTCGTCCACCTGCAGGCCGTGCCCCTCGAGGAACACCCCGTCCGCCGGCACGGAGTCGCCGATCTTCAGAATCACAACATCGCCGACGACGACGTCGACCTTGGAAACCTCTTGCCTCCAGGCAGCGCGGACGACAGTGACGGCGATGTTGTCGTCGGACTCGCTGGCCAGATTTTCGAACCGCTTGGCCTGGCTGTGGTTGCTGATGGCGGAGATGGTGGCGACGAGGCAGACCGCGAGGAAGATGCTGGTGCCGTCGTACCAGCCGCCCTTGAGGCCGTGCTCCTTGACCCCGAAGCCGAGGGAAACGGCGGCGCAGACGAGGAGCACGACGAGGAAGACGTCGCTGAGCGCATCCCAGACGTGGCCGAGGAAGGTCCTGAGCTTGCGCTTCGGGTACGTGTTCCCGCCGAACGCCTCCCTGCGGCGGCGCACGTCGCCGTCGTCTCCGCGGATGCCGCGCTCCGCGTCGGACGCCAGCGCGGCGGCGACACCGGCGGGGCCGCCGAGGCGGCGGAAGCAGTCCTGTCGCCTGTCCGAGAGGTGTGTGGAGGCCATGAACCGCCTCATTGCCTGTCTTGTGCCAATGGCTTCGTTTCACGTCAACCGAACAGAATTAAACCAATATCGATTGTTGGTCTGTTCGCAGTTTTCTTTAGAGAATTCATCACTTTACTGAACAACTAATGTCGATACAAAGTTTGATGCAAGCCGGAACATAATCTCAAAAGTAAACACTACCAAATTGTTCTGCTCTACGAGCTAAACTCTGTGATGAATTATTACAAAAACAACTAACATGACGAAAATTCACCGGAGACATGGAGCGAGCAAGGGTTTTGATGTTCTCGGTCACAACACCAACCAAGGATCTATCTATCTCAGGAGCCTTGATCCGCTGAATAACCCATAGACAATCAGGGACTAAGATGATCTTGTTCAAATCTCCATCTCGAGCGAGGGAGACTGCACACCTAATGGCTTGTGCTTCTACAACTTAACTTTAGGCGTCGTGATTTCATCAAGTAAAGAACGGTAAGATGCAGCCTTGGGAGGGTCTAAGATTCTTACTACTTGTGGTGGTTAGCTATTTCCAACATTAGGCTTAAGTAAAAAATGTCTTCTGCATATTCTTTGGAGGGTTGTTCGGAAAGGAAAGTGGTCATGTTACCAACCTGTAGGACATCCTCTCGGTATTCCAGAAAAAATGGCTACCTTCCCCGATAAATATTTCGGCCTCCCTCTCCACTTCCGCTGTCTTCAGAAAGCCGACCTCCAGCCTCTTATTGACAAGATAGGAGTAAAGCTACCCGGATGGATGGGGAAACCCTAACACCCCCAGGGAGGATCCCCAAGACCGTGTTCATGGCCATGACCATCTACCACGCCACTATCATCCCTCTGTCCAAGTGGGCACGTGACAAAGATCATAAGGATTGCTAGAAACTTCTTCGGGGCCGGTGATACCTTCAATCTAGATCACGGATGTAGCATAGCTTGCTTTTTTCCCTAGAAGACCTAGGTTTATCAAACCTTGGAAATAATTTTCTTGGTATAAAATTATGTCAAATAAGACCTTGATAACTCATAGTATCTTTGTTTATCGGACCTTTCATGATTACTTTGTTTTGTATATCGATGGATGGAGATAGGCCAGGTTAAGGATCCACATGCTGTTTTGCACACACATGTGGATAAAAATATTAATAAGCTCATTTGTGAGTTGTGATCTAATCTATACAAGTATTATGGGTGGTGCGTCCATAACTATCATAGCATTTGCCAGCCAAAAAAGCTATAGACTTTTTTCCAACCACTACACCACTTTCATGCGGGGTTACGCGGTTATTAAGTAAAACATACCAACGCCTTACGATTTATGATGTTACTGTGATTCGCAAATGGATCTCAAATCAACTAATGCACTACCTTTCTATCATTGGGTTCCACGCATAGAAGCATATTACCATTCATCTCACCTCGTTACCTTTACTAATCCTCGGGCTTATGGGTACCTGACAAGTCTTAAGATTGTGGCAAGAGACAACGATACAAAAGACAAATTCACTATTCAATCACAACACAATATTATTAGAAGATGCACATATCGTTGTTAGGCTATGCCTAATCCCGCAGCCCATGAGGACTACTCGCTCATAATAAGATCATCAATCATACACATTGTATAGAAATTCTTAAGAGAATATCAAATAGTCTTACAATGTCGCAATAGCGATGATATCAAGATTACAAGTAGATGGCTATTGCTATGGAGGGGGATGGAGAATAAAGGATGGCTATTGTGATGGTGACGGCGGCAGCTCAATGATGGATCTCCTCTCCTCATATGTGTTCTCGGCGAATGGCTTCAGATGCATTGCATTAGGGCTTTCGGTGGCTCCGATGTGAATTATATATATATATATATATATATATATATATATATGGAAAATAGCCAGCTAAACACAGGCATAGCTGCACATAGCCTATCCATCGTTGATTCTCTCTCCTTTTGATATAGGGAGCACATGTTTTCTGACCCAAAACGTTAGATTCTCATTTGATGCTAAGTAACGCTGTTACTTCATGACTTGCACGAAAACCGAGCAAACTAAGCTTATCTGATTTCATGCCTTTTTTAGTCAAACTCTAATGTATGACATAAGCAAAACCCTAACCCAAATAAGCCTTATTTTTGTTTTGTAACACTAACCCAAACAAGCCTTATTCCTTTTAGCTAGCTATTCCTTTTTGAGTCAAACCATATTTCGTGTTGTAACCCTAACCCAAATAAACCTTATTCCTTTTAGGTAGCTATTGCATGCAGAACTTAACATTTTTTCACTTTATGTATTGTTTTACAAGCTGCCGGCCCAAGCCTCACTTATTTATTCTCTCTTTAAAATTTCTTGCTCGTTTGATAAACAAGGCGGAA
Source organism: Avena insularis (assembly GCA_023614405.1). NCBI lineage: Eukaryota > Viridiplantae > Streptophyta > Magnoliopsida > Poales > Poaceae > Avena > Avena insularis. The sequence goes on from CM042695.1 coordinate 95,273,116, forward strand.
TAGGCGATTGCTCTCTTCGTTCTACCTCATCCCTCGTCGTGCACGGCGCTGCCGTCGGCACATTTTTTTGGTACGTACCATTGCTTTCCCTAAGCACAAGGAAATTTTTTATGCCAAAAATACAAGACACTAACCACTTACATAAAAAGTTAGGGTTTGCATACTATCACAAGCTTTCACTAGGGTTTGCATAGTACGAAGCGTTTGCATGCAAAACTCAATTTAAGCCTTGTTTACTTTATCTTTCCATTTTAGATGCTAAAAATTTCTTTGCCAAACAGCGTGCTAAAAAATTAGGGTTTGCTCAGGAACCTAGGCATTGCATGCGTGGACACAAACGGTGTGGTACAACCGCCGTTAGAAACCGTTAGTCCTTCCAAGAGCCAACCACTACCATCTAAAATAGCATTGCATGTGATCTCTTTATCCAACGGACCTAAGCCTATGCACAGCTACGCCTGTATGTAGCAAATCCGCGTCGATATATATATCGCGGGCATAGCCTATATATGGGAAATAGCCTGCTAAACACGGGCATAGCTGCGCATAGCCTATCCACCGTTGATTCTATCCTCTTTTGATATAGGGAGCACATGTATCCAGACCCAGGATTTGTCTAAGAACTAACGCCGTTAGTGTTCATTTGGCATACATGCATGAAGCTCTAGCAAAACAAACCTTATCTAATTTCGTTTGCATGAGGCAAACCCTAATGAGCAACATGCGGTAAACACTAAACCAAATATACTACACGGTAAACCGTAATATACTACATACATGAAGCCCTAACAAAACAAAGCTTATCTAATTTTGTTTTGGTTAGGCAAACCCTAATATACAACATGAGGTAAACCCTAACCCTAATATACTACATGCATGAAGCCCTAGCAAAACAAAGCTTGTCTAATTTCGTTTACATGAGGCAAACCCTAACGAGCAACATGCAAAATAAAGCTTATCTAATTTTGTTTAGGTGAGGCAAACCCTAACGGACAACATGCTGAGAAACCCTAACTTATTTAGTCTCTCTTCAATTTTCCGTGCTCATTTGAAAAACTAGGTGGAACCGGTTATTGCTTTCTTCCCTCTACCTCATCCCTCCTCGTGCACTTCGAATAAATTCTTGGACGAAACACACAATTTATTTGACAGAAATTTTTAAGAAACTAAATTCTCGTACTTACTAATAAACAATATAAATGTTATTATTTTCGAATACCATTTTGTTTCATTATTGCGACTTCTTTGTTCCACGACTTACTCATAATAATTCAGACTGATTCAGATCACAATTTACCTTGCCCCGCATACAAATATCGTACTTTAATATTGATATCGGCACCGCCCAACCTAACCCCCTAACTTATATAGTTAGTTTACTATTAATCCTAATGGCACACATATTTTTTATACTACCTTTTTACAGCTAGGAAGTAATTACATGTCCATAATTAAATTACCGCTACACTGTTTTTCCACGCAAGTAGTACTACTTTTACCACAGTCAACAACATGCATTACTAAGCAGAACGACTTCAGTGCACTGCTAGCTACAAGTACTTGTATAAGATGTTTTGTCTATAAGTGTGTTATATCTTTTATAGAGTACCACAGTACTATGTGGCGGGAAAACAAAACAAAATGTCACCCAGATGGCGCGCGACAAGTTACTCTCTCCCGCCAAAAAAATAAGACACTAAACCACTTAGATGAATATTTAGGGTTTGCATAGTACCACAAAATTTCACTAGGGTTTGCATAGTATGAAGTCCTAGCTGCAGAAAGAAGCCACCCTAATCAAAACAAGGGTTGTTTTGCTCCAATAGCTAGGGCCACCGCAATAAACAAAACAACCTTTGTTTGGTATTCTTCACATTGTCATGGATGCATGCGACCATCAAACACATACCAAAACAACCTTTGTTAGGGCACTCTCTTGCATGGCCCATAGTCTAAAGTTACTGCATGCAAAACCTGTTTTAATCCTTGTTCTCAATCCCTTCTCATTTTAGATGCTAAAATTTTTGTAGCCAAAACAGTGTGTTAATTTAGAACTCATGCCAAACCCTAGATTCTTGCATGCATGCACAAACTAACACCGTTAGCTCATCCATGTTCCACCCCACTTCCATCTAGAGGTTGCATGCATTTGATCCCTAAATCCAACGGTGCTCTGCCTATGCGCAGCTACGCCCGTGAGTAGCAAATCCGCGTCGATATATGTATATATATATATATATGGTGGCGCTATTTGAATGCAAAATAACTATTCTACACCCACCATCTATCTTTAGAACCGTATATTATTTTTACGTCACGTAAATTTTGTATTATTTCGTAAGTCGAGAAGAACATAATAAAATTTAGAAATGATATAATTTTTTTGTTACATGCCGTAAAAAAATTCGACGTAAAAGACATATTTTTGGTGTTTTTTACACTATAATGACTCATAAACTTTATTTTTGTGTCAATTTTTTTAGTTGTGGTGAATATATGAACATAATTATTCGTATACAAAACATAATTTTTTAAATCTAACAACGTAAAGATAACCCAGGGTGCAGAATAGTTATTTTGCATCCAACATATTTTTATGTTGTTAGATTGAAAAAATTATGTTTTGTATATGAATAATTTGTTCATATATTTACCGTAACCAAAAAATTTGACACAAAACTAAAGTTTATGAGTCATTATAGTGTAAAAAACACCAAAAAAATGTCTTTTATATCGAATTTTTTTATGGCATGTAAACAAAAAAATTATGTCATTTCTAAATTTTATTATGTTCTTCTCGACTTACGAAGTAATACAAAATTTACGTGACGTAAAAATAATATGCAGTTTTAAAGATAGAGGGTGGTGTAGAATAACTATTCTACACCCGGGTGTCAAATAGCGTCACCCACATATATATATAGATATATATATATATATATATATATATCGACGCGGATTTGCTACTCACGGGCGTAGCTGTGCATAGGCAGAGCACCGTTGGATTTAGGGATCAAATGCATGCAATCTCTAGATGGAAGTGGGGTGGAACATGGCTGATATAACGGTGTGAGTTTTGTGCATGCATGCAAGAATCTAGGGTTTGGCATGGGTTCCAATTTAGCACACTATTTTGGCTACAAAAGTTTTAGCATCATGCAAGAATCCATGTAGTATATTTGATAAGCTTTGTTTTGCTAGGGCTTCATGCATGTAGTATATTAGGGTTAGGGTTTACCGCATGTTATATATTAGGGTTTGCCTCACCTAAATGAATTTTGATAAGCTTTGTTTTGCTAGGGCTGCATGCATGCAAGGAACACTAACGGCGTTACTATTGAGCCAACATCCTGGATCTAGATACATGTGCTCCCTATATCAAAAGGGGACAGAATCAACGGTGGATAGGCTATGCGCAGCTATGCCTCTGTTTGCTGGCTATTTCCCATATATATATATATATTCATCGCCATGGAAGATGCTTGGTTTGACTCAATGAAGGCGGTGACACATGGTACAGGCGCATGGTATGGACGGGCTCCATCCGTACCTATGCTCGTTAAAACTCCTAGAATACCTCTTTGTGGCCTCTTTAACTTGAGAAAATTGAAAACTCGCAAATCCTCATTAATCAATCCAGATTCTTCCATTAAAGTGTCAATTTCTACAGAAAGAAAATTCAAACAAAAGATTTGCACATGTATGCGATAATTATTCATTAGTAGTAAGGCTAGAGAGATATTTTATCAGTTACTTAACTTATACAAGATTTAAACATGGAGAAAAATGGTTGTATTTCACACCCATCAACTTTTCCATGATTAAACTTTGATTGTTCTCGAGTAAGAAACCAAAATCATAAGAAACTCGGCGTTTAAACTGAAACAACAACAAAGAAAGCTCAGTTACAATTGGTAGTCTCATGCGGCCACCACTTTTTCAATCTGAAAGCTTAGCATAGATAGAGTAATGGCAAGAATATCATACATTCTTTGTTAAGTCAAGATCACAGTAAATATTTTATTAACAAGGATAATTAGATGAATAAACAATTATTCTAATATTCTAGTCAACTCTCGGCTTGCCAAGGAACATTTGAATAATCCATATTTAACAATTAAGAGTAAGAGAACATGTCAGAAGAAGCATAATATTATAATGTCTCATTAGAACACCTACATCAATAAATCAGGGCTACCAAAAAATTATTTTGTGAAAAGTTATTAAGGTGTAGAGCTTCACAAACGGTTAGTCGGCCGGGTTTTGCCAAAAACCGGGTACACGTGGCCACGGGAGGGATCAGGGCAAGTGGTATTTTTGCAGAAGTCCCCCTCTGTTTTGTTAGCTCCCATGTGTGAGTGGACCCGACTTGGCAGCGGTGCAAGAAGTAAATAAAATTATAATTAGTCCCATCTGTCAGAGGACCCTACCTGTCAGTAGGGGAAGAAGTTAATAAAATTATAATTATTTGCCAATCTAAAGGACATTGGACCTCAGGACCTGTGATACGTGCTGCCACCACGCGCAAAACACAACCTCCACACCGACTATCCATACTAGTTGAATGTCCGTGCGTTGCAACGGGTCGTCAAGTTTATTGTCTTATGATATATAAATCTGACAAATGTTAATCAACACTTTTTAACTGATTTCTTATACGGTCACCAGCACCGTTTATTAAGTGGAGCTGTCAGCATATATTAGTAGTGTCTTGTTATATATTAGCGGTGTCTATAAAAAGAAGACAAAGCAAAGCATGTATCCCTAAGGTAGCACAAAACAGAGGAAAAGAAAGAACATGAGATTTTGTCCTTGTGCGGACAGGAGGGGAGGGGGAGGAGGGCGTCCCATCACCATCAGTCCATGACGTCCTATATAATGTGAGAGGAAATCAGTCCAAGCAACACTTGGGGAAAATCGAAGGGAAATTTGGCTGGTCAGACTGACGTCCACTTGCTAAAACGCGTTCGGATTCTCCACCGCAAAACATGCACGGGCACACGATTCAGCCAAAAGAGTCAAATTTTAGATATGTGGATCGCAATAAAAGTCCAGATTAGCTCTAGAGGAAAAAGCGATCATACAGTTGTAATAAAATAAACCTGTGAGATCCATGGAGCCTACCTTGAGCGGCTTCAAGTTGGAAGCTATCTTCTCTGACCTACAGGCCATGGCACTCTTTTCGGAGATAGATATACATTGCAAACTACATGCCGCTGTCAGTACTTGTCGCCGCCTCACGTGTAGAGAAATTTAAGTTATACCAGTCGCCCGCGTCTCGACATGGATAAGTTGAGAGTCGAACTTGCTCTCAAAGACGCATCCTCCTAGCGGCCCGCCGTCGCCACCTCAAACCACTGGTGCCCGGCTCTGCGACCTTCGGCTCCATCTAGCGGATCCATGGTTGCACTCACGTAGTTCCCATCGTCAGCTTAATCGATCATCGATTAATTAGCTCATGTCCATGTTCCATGTAGGACACGCTGTCGGTCTATCTCCACCGCCTAGACACATCCATAGCCATGTCGCCGTCCTGGATTTCGACTTGCGGTGGACCGTGGTTTTTTGCCTGGTAAGGTTTCGGGAGAGACGCAAGCGTGGGTTTCGGTAGAGAGAAGTTTGTTTGTCTTTTATCTCGCGTAAGTTTGGTCGTACCGATCAGTTTTCTATACGTATACGAACGGATCGAACCTAACGGACGCGCCAGGGACTTCCATAAGCAGGATTACATAAGTCTAGCTTCGAAGATGTATTAGAACGGATCCGATAGCTGTTTTTTTTGACTTACAGGTGGCGTTGCTTGTAATACGTAGTTTAGTGGGAGGGTAAACTGGTCCAAAAAAATATTAGGTCGGGAGAAACACTTCGTGCTTTATTATTTTTTTGACACAAAGACAGTGGGGAAGTCCCCCACTGTGTCATTTTCATTTTATAAAAAGGGCATTGTACATGGTGTGAGTCACAGAGTGAGTCACAAAGAATAAACAGAAAATTACAAAGTATCTAACCATGTTTGCATGCCATCCAGTAAACCGGGTTTAATTCTATGTCTAATATCAGCCACTGATAATTTGAATATGCTATAACAATTATCCATGCACCTAGTGTGTTGCTTGAAGATGATGTTATTCCTGTGATTCAATAAGCTCCAGCAGCCTGTCATCATAGTGATGTTGAAGAACTGTTTCAAAATTCTATCATGAGCCTCTTGAATCATATTGATCAGTGTATAGTCAGTATTCCATTCAATTCCAAGTTTCCACCAGAAATTTTGGCTAAAGTCACATCTTAAAAAGAGATGTTCAACAGATTCAATAGTGCTTTCCTCACAAAGGACACAAGTGTCCTCCTCAATGTTGAAGTTTTTCCTGACAAGAAGCTCTCTGGTATTTAATCTATCATTAAGTAGCAGCCAAAAGAAGAACTTATGCTTGGGAAGACATGGAGATTTCCAGATCCATTCGAAGGGCTTTGGTGCATCAGGTGCTTTGATAAGGAGGTCATATACCTTTTTTGTACAGAATCTGTCTCCTCCCCATAGGAATGTCCATTTGTATTTTTCAAGAACATTTGAATTTTGGAGGATTATGCATAGACTATTCATCTGATTTTCAGCAATAAGGGATAGTGGCAATTGGAACAAACTTAATAACTCCCCTGCAATCTGATATTGCATAGCTTCCTCAGTTCTGATTTTTGGTTTTTTTTGCAAATGAAAATAATTCAAGAAATTTATTACATAGCTCAGTGTCATGTCATTTGTCCTGCCAAAACATAGTGTTGTTTCCCTGGCCAGGCACAATAGTAATCATATTCTTGAAGTCTGTCAGAAAAGAGAGGCAATTTCTCCACCAGAAAGATCCCTTGTGTGTATTGTGATCTGGTAGGGAACCATTTTGATAGTATGCTTGCTAGATAAGTTTGACCCAAGGAATATCCAGACAGTTGAAGAATTTGTAAAGGTTTTTCATCATCATTGCCTTGTTGTGTTGTCTCATGTTCAATATTCCTTTTTTGGAAAGGCAAACTTTGTCCCAGGCAACCAGACATTTACCTTTTTTTCAATTTCATTCCCATGCCAAAGAAAAGTTCTTGTAGATTTGTTCACATGGTCAATATGTGTGTAGTGCAACTTCATGGCACACATAATATGGTTAGGCATATGACTACTATGTGCTTTATTATTAGGTATAGCTGAATGCCCGTGCGTTGCCACGATTACTAAATTTTTGTTTCTTATTTCATATGTAAATATGATTTGTAAAAATTCACAAATATACAATCATGACTTGATATGCCAAAAGAAACAACCACCGTGGTGTTAGTTTCCTGCAGTGGTGTTAGTTTCCTGCAAAACGATAGCAGAACCATATTAGCACATACGGCATCAATTCTGAATAATATGACTTCCCCATTATTAAGAAGCATGTTGGATAAATATTCCATTTTGGACATTTTGTTGCGTTTTGCATTTGAAACATATTTAAATTAATTTCCAAATAGAGAATAAAATAAGAGGATAGAATAGTATGAAATTCTCATAATATATTTGGAAATTATTTAAATGTATTGCATATTCATTTTGGATCTATACAAATGTTATAGGAATTTACAATAAAAAATTATTTAGGGAATTTATAAAGTTCATAATGGATTTACCACAAATAAAATGATTTTATAGAAAACAGTTGGATAGGAAAATATATTACTAAGAATCCAATATGACTATTGTTTTATTGAAATTGATGGTTTCTTGTTTGAATAATTTCTAAACTGGTGTCAAATAGCAAAACCCTAGTATACAAATGAAGATAGAAAAAGAGAAAGGGAAAAAAGTTAAACCAGACCAAATTTCCAAATAGAGAATAAAATAAAAGAGGAGAGAATAGTATGACATTCTCATAATATATTTGGAAATTATTTAAATGTATTGCATATTCATTTTGGATCTATACAAATGTTATGGGAATTTACAATAAAAAATTATTTACGGAATTTATAAAGTTCATAATGGATTTACCACAAATAAAATGATTTTATAGAAAACAATTGGATAGGAAAATATATTACTAAGAATCCAATATGACTATATTGTTTTATTGAAATTGATGGTTTCTTGTTTGAATAATTTCTAAACTGGTGTCAAATAGCAAAACCCTAGTATATAGAAATAAAGATAGAAAAAGAGAAAGGGAAAAAAAGTTAAACCAGACGAAAAGAAAGGCCCAATTCAGCCCAACTCAGAACCGGTCATCTTCCTCTTCCATAACACTTTAATAAACAAAGTGTAAGTAAACTACAGCCATGAACGAACCTTGTCCTCAAGATTCTTTCTATTTTAGATATCTAAATGCTTCGCATTATACACGAAACTTACTCCCCACCGACTCACGGTTCCATTCCACGGATTTAATCCTCATTTCCGTAAACATCTTTTCTACCCGATCGATTGTCTTTCTCATGTAGCACGAACAGCACGTACACCTACGGAAGAGACTGATCCTGCAGTGGAGCTCGCGGGCACAAGCGGCGAGGTTGCACGGGCGACCAGCAGCAGAGCAGAACCAAGGGGGAGACGCGCACGTCATCGGAGAGGAGGCAGGGCAGGGGCTCGTCGGCCCAGGTAGGGAGGAGATCGCGGGAAGGCACGCAGGTCACCGGAGAGGAGGCGGCGATCAGGGAACTTGCTGTAGGCCAGATCGATCGACGCGATGCTCTCCAGCGGATGAATAGAAAAGCGGGAACACTACATACAACAAATAAGGAACATTGAGGACCGTTTTTGGTTAGTGATTGAACAAGATTTCGATCCGGACTGTGCTCTCGTGCACCCACGCGACGGACGAAGGCCAACGCGACGGACGAAGCAAGAGGGGCCGACGAAAACCACCTCAACATAAATTATATAGTAGAGACTACTAATTGTGCAACCGTACGTTCGTCGTCCAGCTAAAATTTCTGTCTGTCTGGTTTTATACGTTTTTTCCCTAGTAGTTTCGTCAAATAACAACCCTGACACCGCAAAGTGAAGCACTGAAAAAACTCTACGTGAAAAATAACGGTTCACGGACGCGGAGGTGCAGGGAGGCAGTGCTCGTCTTTGCTTGACACGACGATGACGTGGGACGGAATGTGTCAACTGGAGCTAGATGAGGTGCGGCCGAAGATGAGCATGGCAGAAGGGGCTTCCGGCGAGATGGGGCGCCGTCTCGGCCGCGCATGGAGAGGTATTCGTCTTCGTGGGGCTTGAACAAGACGACGGCCGACTGTGAGTACCAGGCGGCAGTTGTGAAGTCGAGCATGGCGGCGCGCAGGGCCCCTGCCTAGCGGCAGCGCTGCTTGCAGAAGGAGGAGCACAAAGAGGAAGTCGCCGATGGTCGCGGGCAAGCGGGGTGTTGGAAAACGGCGATGAGCGAGGGGAGCTCGAGCTGGGGTGCAGAGAATGACGGTGGGGAACGGATCAAGCATAGGGACGCGGGACTCGCGTGCGGGGACAGAGCCGAGCGACGGGGGTTGGTGGGTTGGGGACCTAATCGCGAAAAATAAGTGGCAGGTGGGGGTTTGTGCAACAAGGCCAGGGAGTGGCGGTTGGGTAGGTTGCTAGGTTTTCTGGCGTGCATGTGTGTCTACGTGCATGCGGTGTGTATGTGTGTGAGATGGTGAGAGGACTGTTGTCCGCTGGTGGGTTGGGCTAGAGTTAGCTTACGTGGGCCTAGGCTGATATGTGGGGTAGGTGGCCTAGCCACCCCCTATGGGGATTTTTTCCTGTTTTTGTTTTAAAACAATTTTGTAAACCCATATTTAGCAATTAATATAAAACCAGATAATATTTATTATGTATTATCACTGATAATAAAATTCTAAGATCATGTCATGCAACTCAATTCCATTATTTTATTTTGATAACAGAAAAACATATCAATACACATAATAACAAAATCATACTCCATATAATATTAAAATACATTTAATGATGGTTCTAATAAATTGAGTTGATATTCTAAATATTGATCAAATATAATATGCATCATAATATGGTAATGAGGGAGTATATTCGTATAAAATTTAGATAGTCCGTAGCAATCGCACGGGTTGATACTAATAGAGGACGTCTTGTTAATATATCGTTAGTTAAGCATAACCAGCTGGAAGCTATCACGGATTCAGCCATATAACAAATTATCTGTTTTTATTTTGGAATTTTCAAGAGTAGCTCATGGAAACTCGAGCTCGGTCTCGGCAGCGCCGCAGTGTATTGAGCTTGGTCGCCGTTTGCTTGTAGTAGTTTCCACCATTGCAGTTTAGAGATGCGCGTTTCATCACATCGTCTGCATGCTGTTCTCGCACAGCGTGATCATAATAGTACACTCACCGACCCTTTGATATGTGGCCTTTCGATCACCTCCTGCTTCTCACGAACCGTGGTTGACCAGTCGGTTGGAGGATAAAAGATGACTATCTAGATAGTTGTCATGTCTTGATTTTTTATGCTAGGGGTGAATCCCCTTTATTGTTTGGCCAGGGGCGTACCGTCCGGCAAGCTCGATCGCGAGTTAGATGAATACATTCACAGCGAGAGACATATTTTTTTATCCAGGTTCATGTGATCCCTACATCCTCCAACTAGCTACTATCTGATTATCACAATGTTATGCTGGGTTCCTTTCTTGAAAAGGTTCTCTGGTTTGACTCATCCTCCCTCTATGTCCTGACCTAGGCCTCCTTTTATATAGACAAGGGGACAACATAGGGGTCGGATCACACGCGGCGGTGCGAGCTCAGCAACACGACAGGGCACGACCTAGAACGTGACCTGACAATCCTACCTTGGTACCATGTGTCGCCCGGTGCCTGCCTAGTGTAGGTTGGCGCTAGGATGCATCATATCAGTCAGGTCCTTGTCCCTAGGTGTCTATCGGGGGTCGATCCGCCCCTGGGGGCATGGTCGTAGCCTCGAGAGATCCCCCGTGCGGGCACTGATCCCGGGTCGCATTAAACCCGCGGGTCCTGGGACATCCCAATTCCTATGGACGCGACAGTAGCCCCCGAACGAGGGGTTCGCGACCTGGTTATGCAGCTAGGGTAAAAGGAGAGGAAGGCCAGAAGTTGCCTCGAGCGTTGTCCCTAGGCCAGGGCGCGCGTCTCCCTTTTTTATAACATCATCTTATGCGTCGTCTCTTTTTTCCCTTCCGCCATGGAACATGGTGACTACCCCGCTTCATCTTCTTCCAAGATGCATCGTCTTGTTCTTCGAGCTTCTCCGCCAGACCCGCCATCCAGTCCTTCCGAGGGTGAACCTCATCGTTCAGGAAGGGGCATCCGGGCGACGAGAGAAGCCGCCTCTGGGAACGGTGGTCCTTCAAGCGGTCACCACTCCATGGGGTGGCCTCGTATTGTTGGCTTCGAGTTCTTCTTGATGGTGTTCCACAACCCTGAGGGAGTCTTGGGACTCCCTAGGGCGATGGTCGAGGACTTTGGCAGCAATGTCCCTCGTGTTGTGTTGGTGGTGGTAGAGGGATGTGGCTACAGGGCGAAGTCGGTGAAGATCTTCCTAGGCGCGGGTGGGAGGCTGTGCTTTGGGAGAGGGTGGGGCCTCTTCGCGTCCTCCCACCGCTTAGAGCTCGAAGATCTTGTTTTCTTCTTCTTCGACGGCCGCGATGAGTTCTTAGTCAAAGCTTTTGACGTCTATCAAAGGTGCGTGAGGTTCAGGTTCGATGGCGCCGCTGATTGTTGAACATGTGCTACTGATTGCTTTCATCTTCTTGAAGCTTATCCCCTATGTAATCAAAGCATCCCCTTCTAGGGAAACTATGACAAGAAAGAAGGAAATCGTTTAATCAACTGCCTCTTTGGCTTTTATTTCTATAAACTCATGTTAGCGGTCTCAGCGGGAAACCAATGGAGAAAGTTCCCTTGCCTGGTGTCTTCACACGGGGAGGAAGCAACTCTAAGAGGGACCGGGAGAAAATGCCTTCCCGCAGGCAGGCCGAAAGGAGGCATGTGCCCGAGGATTCTTGTTTTGAAAAAGGACTTATCTTGCTTTTGTGGTCGAGGCTGGGCCCTTCTATTGAGCCCCCCGCCCAATCCCTCGGTTCAAGAGGGAGAGCTTCCCGGTTCGCATCTAGGAAGAGGTAGGTGGGCTCCGAGTTGGGCCCTCCCTTCCCTAGCGGCACTGAGAAAAACACGCGACCATTCTGAACGTGACCTTCCATGATGAAGCAGCCTGGATGAACGATAATCAAAATAAGTGCACGAAAGATCAACTCATTTGTATTCATCCACTAGGATTTTTTCTGGATACACTGCTTGTGCTATGGGACCCAGCCGGCGCACAAGGCTTTTAGGTGCTTAGGGGCAGCCCCCGAGTGATTCCTCTCTTCTGGTGACTCGATCACCGTTAGAGACCAACCGCAGGCAAGCCCGGCTACGATGTCACGGGGAGACCAAAGGTCACCATGCTAAGCGCTTCTTCAGGATAAACCTGACATTCGATCTTCGCCCTGTCCAAGGCCGAGTCGTGACGCCTTGTTCTGGAGAACCTAGGCGGCCATTCCCTTCCTCCGTCCTAGGCGGGCCGCGCCCCGTTTTCAGGAGGAGTAATTCCCACTCAGGTTCCCGCCCCTGGTGAAATACCATGTTCCCTACCCCTCCCCCCCCCGACTGGTCTGGGCGCTTGAAGGGGAAACAAGAACCCGCAGCTTGTTTTTGTTGGAATTATGCCCTAGAGGCAATAATAAAGATGTTATTATTATAATTCTTGTTCATGATAATGTTTATATTCCATGCTAGAATTGTATTAAGCGGAAACTTTAATACTTGTGTGGTTTGTGAACAACACCGTGTCCCTAGTACGCCTCTATGGACTAGCTCATTGATCAATGATGGTTAAGGTTTCCTAACCATAGACATGAGTTGTCAATTGATAATGAGATCATATCATTGGGAGAATGATATGGTGGGAGACCAAACTAAGCGAAGCAATTAGATCGTGTCATTGTGTTCATCTTTGCGAAGCTTTTCCTATGTCAAATATTGTATTCCTTAGACCATGAGATAATACAACTCCCTGGTATCGGAAGAAAGCTTTGAGGTCATCAAACGTCATCCTATGAGAGGGTGATCATAAAGGTGTCTCTCAGGTGATCGGAAAGTATCTGTTGGGTTGTATGTATCGAGATGGGATTTGTCCCTCCCAAGTCGGAGAGATATACTTGGGCCCACTCGTGTCGATATCAACACGCTTGCAAGCATGTGGTTAAGGAGTTAATCACAAAGTGATATCGGATTAAGGAACGAGTAAAGTGCTTGCTGTGAACGAGATTGAACTAGGTATGACGGTACCGACGATCGAATCTCGGGCAAGTAAAATATCGGGACGAAGGGAATATATATATGGGATTGATTGAATCCTGGCATCATGGTTCATCCGATATGATCATCGATGAATGTGTGGAGTCAATATGGGTGCCTGCACCCGCTGTTGATTATTGATAGAAGATCATGTGCGCATATTCTCGAACCCGAGGTCACACACTTAACGTGTCTCGACGCTAGGATAGATTGGATAATGGGTTTATGAATTTTTTGTTCGGAGTCTCGGATGGGATCCGGGATATCACGAGAGGTTCTGGAATGGTCCGGAGACTAAGATTCATATAAGGCGGTGCAGTTTTGGAGTTGAATTGTTCCGGATTAATCGGTATTGTACCGAAGCTTCTAGAACCTTCGGAAGGGCCAACGTGGTCCCACCTTCCGGGAGGGCATGGGCCGATGAGGGAGTGTCCTGGACGCATTGGGCCAGGGGCACAAGGCCCCATAGGGCCCAGCCGATTCTAGATAGATTTAACTCGTTTAAATCTAGGGATAGAATTTCTAGATAAGGGAGAGTTTAAATCGTTTAAACTAGAGATAGGCTTGGAGGAGGGGCTAGGGCTGGCCGCCGCCACCCCCTCTATATATAGAGGGCTGGTGCGCCCCCTCCCCCCTACACACATCTCCCTCCAAGCCCTAGTAGCCCTGCTGCCTTCCTCTCTCCCTCCCCATTTGTTTGTGGCGAAGCCTGCTGCAGAAATTCTCCACCATATACACCACGCCGTCGTGTTGTAGATCCAATCCATCTCTCCACCATACTTGCTGGTCCGAGGAAGGAGGAGACGTCGAGGTGCTGCACGTGTGCATCTCACGGAGGCACCGCCACTTGTGGTGCTAGATCGGATCGGATCGCGAGGAGGAGAAGCGAGTACGACTACATCACCCACGTTCCGACGAACGTTCCGCTGTGCGAATCTTCAAGGGTATGAAGATCTAATCCAATCTCTCGTTGTTTGCATCTCCTAGATTAGATCTTGGCTTTCCCTCTGTTCGCTTCCGTAGAAAATTTTGATTTACTATGCTGCAAAACCCTTCAGTGGTATCAGAGCTAGATCCATGAGAAGATGTGATTCACGAGTAGAACGCAACATGGTTGTTGCGGGCGTTGATGTTTTCTGTTGCAAGCCTCTTGTTTGTGTTCTTCTTATGACGCGGGATAGTGAGATTGAAGCGGTCCAGGCCAACCTTACGCGACGTCGTTCGCGAGACCGGCTCCGCACTTGACGTGTGGCTTGTACCACACATGCGGCTAGTGGATGTCAGTTTCTCTCACTATAGTTGTCATGAGATTAACACCGGAGTTTGGCAACCATAATATCACCGTTGTGGCTTTCCGTAGGTAAGAATCGTTCTTAGCATCTACTCCCATAAGCCACGTAAAACATGCAACAACAAAGTAGAGGCGTCTAACTTGTTTTTGCAGGGAGTGTTTTCTGTGATATGGTATGGCCCAAGATGTGATGTGTATAATGTATGCGATGATCATGTTTTGTAATGTTTCACGACTTGCATGTCGATGAGTACACAACCGGCAGGAGCCATATGGTTGTCTTTATAATTGTGTATGACCTGCGAGTCAACTTCTTATACGCCATGTAATAGCTTTACTTTATCGCTAAGTAGTTAGCAATAGTTGTAGTTGCTATTCGTGGTGGAGGCAATCATGGTGGAGTGATGGAGATCATGCGGAGCACAAGAT
This sequence comes from Avena insularis, assembly GCA_023614405.1. NCBI lineage: Eukaryota > Viridiplantae > Streptophyta > Magnoliopsida > Poales > Poaceae > Avena > Avena insularis. The sequence continues at coordinate 95,288,186 of CM042695.1, forward strand.
GGAGATCATTGCGCGAAGATTGGCTATACCATGTCACATAAAGTTATATGCATGTGATGTTTATCCTTTTATGTATCTTATTATGCTTAGATCGCGACGGTAGCATTATAAGATGATTCTTCACTTAAAGATCAAGATAAAAACTGTGTTCTCCCCAAGTATGCACCGTTGCGAAAGTTCGTCGTGTCCAAGCATCACGTGATGATCGGGTGCTATAGACTCTACGCTCACATACAACGGGTGCAAGCCAGTTTTTGCACACGCGGAAATACTTGGGTCTAGCTTGATGAGCCTAGCATGTACAGACATGGCCTCGGAACACAAGAACCGAAAGGTTAAGCATGAGTCATATGAATGATATGATCGACACTTCGTTGTCCACCATTGAAACCACATCTCTTCTCGTGAAGATCTGATTAGGTGTGGTGAATTTGGATCGTGTTCACTAAACAACTTGAGAGATGTTGATTTTAGTGGGAGTTCATCTAGTAATTTGATTAAGTTGAACTATTCATCATGAACATAGTCTAAATTGTACTTGCAAATACTGTAGATCACATGGCCAAGTCCAACTTCAACTTCAACGTTTTTGCTGAGATAGAAAAGCTTAGAAACAATGGGTCTAACTTCACCAAATGGTTCCGCATTCTGAGAATCATTCTCGCTGGCGGACAAAAGGACTATGTCCTTGAGAAAGCGCTAGGTGACGCCCCTGCTATAGATGCGCCGGCTGATGAAAATGCTATTTATCAGTCGCGCAAGGATGATTATGATTTGATTAAGATCGCCATGTTGTATGCTATGGAATCGGATCTTCAAAATCGTTTTGAGGAGTTCGCCGGGCCCTTTGAGATTCTCGAGGAGCTGAAAAAACATGTTTCAGACTCAAGCCCGTTCTGAGAGATATGAGATCTCTAAGAAATTCTTTAACTACAAGATGGAGGAAGGGAGTTCCTTTAGTGAGCACGCCATTAGGATGTCGGGCTACACTCAATGCCTTGAGCAACTGGACTGCAAGATTCCAGAGGAGCTCAAGATTGACACTCCTAGCTGCAAAAGTTTTGTAGTTGATCACAAACAGATTGGTTCCACTGATATGATCACCGAGCTCTTTGCTAAGATGAAAGTAGCGGAGGTGAACATCAAAAAGAATAATCATGTGTTGATGGTCAACAAGCCCCCCACCTTTAAGAAAGGTAAGGGTGCAATGAAGCCCTTCAAGAAAAGCGGCGGCAAGCGCGTTGCCCCTGCTGAGAAGAAGCTCAAGTCTGGTCCTAAGCCGGACACTGAGTGCTTCTATTGCAAGGACAAGGGTCACTTTGGGCGCAACTGTCCAAGTACTTAGCGGACAAGAAGGCGACACCATCAAAGGTATATTTGATATACATGTTATTGATGTTTTCCTTGCTAGCCCTCGTTGTAGTGCACAGGTATTTGATACGGTTCGGTTGCTAATATTTGTAACTCAAACAGAGCTACGGAATACACGGCGGCTTCGAGGATGAGGTGACGATGCGCGTTGGCAACGGATCAAGAGTTGATGTGATGGCCGTCGGCACGCTCTCCTTAGTTTTACCTTCGGGATTAGTTTTAAACCTTAATAAATGTTATTATGTGCCTGCGTTGAGCATGAACATTATTTCTGGATCGTGTTTATTGCAAGACGGTTATTCATTTAAATCGGAGAATAATGGTTGTTCTATTTATATGAGTAACATCTTTTATGGTCATGCACCTCTTGTGAATGGTTTATTTCTTCTAAATATCGATTTGGATGAAACACACATCCATAACATTGAGGCTAAGAGATGCAAAGTAGATAGTGATAATACTACTTATTTGTGGCACTGTCGTCTAGTTCATATTGGTGTAAAGCGCATGAAGAAACTCCATTCTGATGGACTTTTGGAGTCTCTTGATTTTGAATCATTTGACACATGCGAACCATGCCTCATGGGCAAGATGATCAAAACCCCGTTCTCCGGTATGATGGAGCGAGCAACGGACTTGTTGGAAATCATACATACCGATGTATGCGGACCGATGAGTGTTTCGACGCGCGGTGGATATCGCTATTTTCTCACTTTTACCGATGACTTAAGTAGATATGGGTATATCTATTTAATGAAACATAAATCTGAAACGTTTGAAAAGTTCAAAGTATTTCAGAATGAAGTGGAGAACCATCGTAACAGAAAGATTAAGTTTCTACGATCCGATCGTGGGGGCGAATATTTGAGTTATGATTTTCTCACGCATCTTAAAGCAAGCGGAATCGTTTCGCAACTCACGCCACCCGGAACACCACAGCGCAATGGTGTGTTCGAGCGGAATCGAACCCTATTAGATATGGTCCGATCGATGATGTCTCTTACTGATTTGCGTTATCATTTTGGGGTTATGCATTAGAAACGCTTCATTCACTTTAAATAGGGCTCCATCTAAATCCGTTGAGACGACACCGTATGAACTGTGGTTTGGTGCTAAACCTAAGTTGTCGTTTCTTAAAGTTTGGGGATGCGAAGCTTACTTCAAGAAGTTGATGCCGGACAAGCTCGAACCCAAAGCGGAGAAATGCGTCTTCATAGGATACCCTAAGGAAACTATTGGGTATACCTTCTATCACAGAACCGAAGGCAAAGTGTTTGTCGAAACGGTTCCTTTCTTGAGAAGGAGTTTCTCTCGAAAGAAGTGAGTGGGAGGAAAGTAGAGCTAGACGAGGTTATTGAACCTTCTCTTGAATTGGAGAGTAGCGCAGCACCTGAAATTGTTCCAAGGTCGCTGCACCAACAATAGAGGAAGCTAATGACAAGGATCATGAAGCTTGGACGATGCTCTTGATCGACGTCGCAGGTCGACAAGGTCGCGTGCCCTCCTGATTGGTAAGCAACCTGTCTTGACTGTCTTGTTAGTAGAAGACGTGAACCTACGAACTATGAGGAAGCGATGATGAGCCAGACTCGAGAAATGGCTAGAAGCCATGAAATCCGAATTGGGATCCATGAGCGAAAACCAAGTATGGACTTTGTTGGACCTCCTAGCGACCGAAGGCCGTTGAGTGCAAATGGATCTTCAAGAAGAAAAAGCGGACGCGGATGGTAATGTTACCGTGTATAAAGCACGGCTTGTTGCGAAAGGTTTTCGACAAGTTCAAGGTGTTGACTACGATGAGACTTTCTCTCCCGTAGCGATGTTTAAGTCCATTCGGATTTTATTAGCAATTGTTGCGTTTCATGATTATGAAATATGGCAAATGGATGTCAAGACTGCTTTCCTCAATGGCAACATTGATGAAGAGTTGTATATGATGTAACCCGAAGGTTTTGTCGATCCTAAGGATGCTGATAAAGTATGCAAACTTCAGCGTTCCATTTATGGACTGAAGCAAGCATCTCAGAGTTGGAACCTTCGTTTTGATCAAGTGATCAAGAGCTTTGGATTTGTTCCAAATTGCTACGAAGCTTGCATCTACAAGAAAGTGAGTGGGAGCTCGGTGACGTTTCTGGTACTATATGTGGATGACATATTGATTATTGGAAATGACATCAACATGCTTAACGATGTGAAGAGTTATTTGAACAAGTGTTTTTCAATGAAAGACCTAGGTGAAGCTGCTTATATATTGGGCATCAAAATCTATAGAGATAGACAAAGACGCCTGATAGCTTTAAGCCAGAGTACATACCTAGACAAAGTTCTGAAAAGGTTCAGAATGGATAAGGCATTGAAAGGTTCAAAGGCCTATGTTGTCGAGTAAGATATTGAGCAAGGCTCGGTGTCCACTGATGAAATGATAGGGAAGCTATGAGCAAAGTGCCTTATGCCTCGGCCATAGGTTCCATCATGTATGCCATGCTGTGTACTAGACCGGATGTGTCCAATGCTCTTAGTTTGACGAGCAGATATCAAAGTGATCCAGGAGTGGAACACTGGACAGCCGTGAAGAACATCCTAAGGTACCTAAATAGGACTAAAGAAATGTTCTTAGTCTATGGGGGTGATGAACAGCTCGTCGTAAAAGGTTACGTCGATGCTAGTTTCGACACCGACAAGGATGATTCTAAATCTCAGACAGGATACATGTATATTTTGAATGGAGGAGTTGTGAGCTTGAGAAGCTGCAAGCAAAGCGTGATCGCGGGATCTACAGTAGAAGCAGAATACATGGCTGCTGCAGAAGCGTCAAGTGAAGGAGTTTGGATCAGGAACTTCATCACTGAGCTTGGCGTGGTTCCAAGTGCATTGGACCCACTGGAGATATTGTGTGACAACACTGGCGCCATAGCACTTGCTAAGGAACCAAGATATCATCCAAAGACCAAGCATATCAACCGCAAGTTTCATATAATCCGAGATTATATAGCAGATGGAGATCTAAAGATCAGCAAAGTACATACAGATCTGAATGTCGCAGATCCTTTGACTAAACCTCTTCCACGTGTAAAACATGATCAGCACCTCAGTGCCATGGGTGTGAGATTGTTGCCAAATGTAAACTAGATTATTTACTCTAGTGCAAGTGGGAGACTGTTGGAATTATGCCCTAGAGGCAATAATAAAGATGTTATTATTATAATTCTTGTTCATGATAATTTTTATATTCCATGCTAGAATTGTATTAAGCGGAAACTTTAATACTTGTGTGGTTTGTGAACAACACCGTGTCCCTAGTACGCCTCTATGGACTAGCTCATTGATCAATGATGGTTAAGGTTTCCTAACCATAGACATGAGTTGTCAATTGATAATGAGATCATATCATTGGGAGAATGATATGGTGGATGAGACCAAACTAAGCGAAGCAATTAGATCATGTCATTGTGTTCATCTTTGCGAAGCTTTTCCTATGTCAAATATTGTATTCCTTAGACCATGAGATAATACAACTCCCTGGTATCGGAAGAAAGCTTTGAGGTCATCAAACGTCATCCTATGAGAGGGTGATCATAAAGGTGTCTCTCAGGTGATCGGAAAGTATCTATTGGGTTGTATGTATCGAGATGGGATTTGTCCCTCCCAAGTCGGAGAGATATACTTCGGGCCCACTCGGTAATCGATATCAACACCGCTTGCAAGCATGTGGTTAAGGAGTTAATCACAAAGTGATATCGGATTACGGAACGAGTAAAGTACTTGCTGTGAACGAGATTGAACTAGGTATGACGATACCGACGATCGAATCTCGGGCAAGTAAAATATCGCGAGACGGCGGGGAATATATATATGGGATTGATTGAATCCTGGCATCGTGGTTCATCCGATATGATCATCGATGAATGTGTGGGAGTCAATATGGGTGCCCAGACCCCGCTGTTGATTATTGATAGAAGATCATGTCTGCATATTCTCGAACCCGCAGGGTCACACACTTAACGTGTCTCGACGCTAGGATAGATTGGATAATTGGTTTATGAATTTTTGTTCGGAGTCTCGGATGGGATCCGGGATATCACGAGAGGTTCCGGAATGGTCCGGAGAATAAGATTCATATAAGGCAGTGCAGTTTTTGGAGTTCGGAATTGTTCCGGATTAATCGGTATTGTACCGGAAGCTTCTAGAACCTTCCGGAAGGGGGCCAACGTGGTCCCACCTTCCGGGAGGGGCATGGGCCTATGAGGGAGTGTCCTGGCCGCATTGGGCCAGGGGCACAAGGCCCCATAGGGCCCAGCCGATTCTAGATAGATTTAACTCGTTTAAATCTAGGGATAGAATTTCTAGATAAGGGAGAGTTTAAATCGTTTAAACTAGAGATAGGCTTGGAGGAGGGGCTAGGGCTGGCCGCCGCCACCCCCTCTATATAGAGGTCTGCGCCTCCCCTACACACATCTCCCTCCAAGCCCTAGTAGCCCTGCTGCCTTCCTCTCTCCCTCCCGACTGTTTGTAGGCGAAGCCCTGCTGCAGAAATTCTCCACCATATACACCACGCTGTCGTGTTGTAGATCCAATCCATCTCTCCACCATACTTGCTGGTCCGAGGAAGGAGGAGACGTCGAGGTGCTGCACGTGTGCATCTCACGGAGGCACCGCCACTTGTGGTGCTAGATCGGATCGGATCGCGAGGAGGAGAAGCGAGTACGACTACATCACCCACGTTCCGACGAACGTTCCGCTGTGCGAATCTTCAAGGGTATGAAGATCTAATCCAATCTCTCTCGTTGTTTGCATCTCCTAGATTAGATCTTGGCTTTCCCTCTGTTCGCTTCCGTAGAAAATTTTGATTTACTATGCTGCGAAACCCTTCAGTTTTCGTGATGGTCCCTTTGTCTCTAGGCAATAATGGGAAGGTGCCTCCGTGACATGAGTATGACTTATCGAGTTCCCTTGATTTGTTACCCTGGGCGCATTACAAATATGGCCCATGAGTCCCATGATGTCTATGCACTTCTATTCTTGTAGAAAGTTGTTGGGCCTCCAAGTGCAGAGGTTTGTAGAACAGCAGCAAGTTTCCCTTAAATGGATTACCCAAGGTTTCTCGAACTCGGGGAGGAAGTGGTCAAAGGTATTCCCTCTAAAGCAATCCTGCAATAAAGATACAAGAAGTCTCTTGTGTTCCCAACACACCCAATACACTTGTCAGGTGTATAGGTGCACTAGTTTGGCGAAGAGATAGTGAAATACAAGTGGTAATGGTGCCAGAAAATAGCTTGACGGTGAGTTAAAGACTAAAGCAAGCAAACATGCAACAGATCTAGATGCAAACAGTGTTTCAATGTTTAGAAACAAGGCCTAGGGATCATACTTTCACTAGCGAACACTCTCTCATATAAATATCCTCTCTTCATGATACTACTCTTAACTACTCTCCGGTTGGACACTCTAATCATCGGTAGGGATTTCCCCAATCTAGATAACCCCACACTGTCACCTTGAGCGCTAGATGGTTCCAACAAACACCACAATTTCATAGAGACAACCAACTCAAAATATAACTCATGACAAATATATATGTAATCTAGCCTAAGTGCCACCACGACGTGCACGCTGTCACTTTCACACACGTGGGGAAAAACATAGATCAAATAAATCACGATGATATTTATGTAGACTCTAGCCTAAGTGCCACCATGGCATGCACGTTGTCCCTTTCACACACATGGGGAGAGCATAGATCTATTAAAGAACTTGAGTAGCAAGGTAGATCTACTTGATTACAAAGCTCATGATCATAATATGACCATGCATAGAGAGAGAGATGAACACATAGCTACCGGTAGAGCCCTTAGCCTCGAGGAAGAACTACTCCCTCCTCCCCCCACTCCCTGAGCCGGTCAGCCCCCTATATAAAGAGGGCAGAGGCGCACTCTCCTCCCCCCACTCCTCCAACCCTAGCCGACGTCCTGCTGCCCTCCACCTCTCTCTCTCCCGACTGTGTGTAGGCAAAGCCCTGCCACATAAACTCTCCACCATAGCACCATACCGTCGTGCTGCAGATCCAATATATCTCTCCACCCCACTTGCTGGACCTAGGAAGGAGGAGACGTCGCGGCACCGTACGTGTGCATCTCTCGGAGGCGCCTCCACTTGCAGCGTAGGATCGGATCAGATCGCGAGGAGGAGACGGCTAGTATGACTACATCAACCATGTTATGATGAACGTTTCCTCTATGTGATTTCTTCAAGGGTATGAAGATCTTATCTATCCCTCTCGTTGATTGCATCTCCTAGATTAGATCTTGGCTTTCTTGTTCGCATCCGTAGAATTTTTTTGATTTACTATGCTGCGAAACCCTTCAGAAAGAAGGCACCATTAAATATCATTTTCCATTCAAGAAAGGTATTGAACACTTCCCTATTAGGAGAGAGAAGTTGCATATTTCTCCTCCTTTGAAATCAAGGTTTGATGTTAATGCTTCTTCATTTGAAAATACTTGATTCTTCTTGCTTCTTGTGCCTAACTTAAAGGAGTTAAAGAAAAGTACTTGTTGGGATATAACCCAAGAGTTTCCTTGAGTCTTGGAAGTTATTACTTCTGTAAAGACCTCTCCTTATCATTTTTGTTTGTTTTTTATGCCAAGAATGACCTCTAATGAGAGGGAAGTAATATTTGGGGAGTTGATGTCCCGAAATAGATTTCTGTCCGCCACCAAAACAAATCGTGAGGAGTATCTGTAACTCGGATTGAGTTGACAATTTACGAATAAATCCCCCAATATGTTAGCTAACTTTTGTTAGTTCAACACTTTTTGATTTGAGAAACATAAGATGTTCGAAAAAATCGGTTTATACATACTGGTCTGTTTTGACAGATTTCTGCCATTATTTGCATTTGCTTCTTATTGATTCCTTTTTGAGTTCTCTTTAGGTGAATTGAGTTTTTTGAAGGAGTTACTACAATAGCTTGTGTTTTTAGTGAAAAGCCTTGTTGTTCCAAAGATTTTCCAGAGGTCTAATATGTTTTGAATAAGCTAATGTTGCTAATAAAGATTGTGTGAAGTTTTGTATGAAGGAAATTTCAGGTGTGGAGAGAGAATGATGCAATGAGATGAAGAATGGACAAAAGCTCAATCTTGGGGATGCCACCATGGTGTAACCCCAAGAAATATCCAAGAGGTACAAGTGTCAAAGCTTGGGTATGCCCAAGGCATCCCCTTCTTCATCAATAAAAAGCTCAGGTTTGTCTAGACACTTCGTTTTTATTGTTTCATGTACAGTTGTGTTGTTCTTGGAGCATCTTAGATTTAGTTTGGTTTTCTTAGTTTGTTTAGTTTGCTTGAATAAAGTAGTTTGGACCCCCATTCTCGCTGTGTTGTTTGCAAATAAGTTGCTTAGTGTTGGAAAGGAGTAGTAAGTTCTTGCTTGTAAGTGCAAGAGGAGCTTGCATTGACTATGACTTAGACTTTAGCATGAAATGCTAAGTGTTGTTTTGACCTTATGCTTAGTGATTATTGCTGTAGCATGTCTTGTTCCAAACAATTGGGATTGCTTAGTGTGCCTTGAAGAAATTATGCGTTGTTTTAGCATGCAAAAGCATAGTATAGTGGTTTTCTCCTTTGATGTTTTGCTTGGGTTGACTTGGCACATGATCACACCATGTTATGACTATGAACAAGTCACCATAGCCTCTATGATCATTTAGACCTTGACTTGTAGTACCACTCTTGGCTTTGATTAGTAATGCCTTGTTGCACTGCATGATTATGGCCATTATTGCTCTCTTATTTGGTTGCTCCTAGTCTTTTGCTAGCCTCCACTTGTATGAGTAAGCTCTACTCATGCTTCCAACTCCCAAGAAACCAAGTTATTCCAAAGTGTCCACTATAAACTCCTATGCATGGTGTGTTACACCATTCCAAAGTATATTCTTGTTTTTAGCTATCTTCCAATTAAAAAGTATTTTGTTATGTGAAAACTTAGTGATTAAAGCCATCACAAACTTGATGGCACACTTTATATTATTTTACCCTAATAAACTTGAACCATTGTGTCTTCTATGTTGTATATGCTTGCACTTATACGTTGGAATTAGCAGAACCATGCTGTCATGGGGAACGTTTTCAACATTGCACTTGTACTTTGTACTCAGTTGATATCATGCTCTTTTGTCTATGGATGTCACCGGTGTGAAAAAAGGGAACTTGTAAGTCCATGGAGTTTGTATTCTGTGTTAGAGAAACTCCTGGGCCGCTAGCGTAAGCCATGCCTAATCATGGTGGAAACTTGCAGCATCACCATAGTGACATCTATGAAGCATTCTTCTTCTAAAAAAAGAGATTGAGAAAAAGAGACATATGAGAAAAGAGGAAAAGAGAGAAAAAGCACCATATTCCCATGGTAAATAAGAAGAATGTTGAGATGCTCATTGTCTGCTTGCCTTGTCATTTTGGCTATGGGATAGCTCCTGTACCATGTGCAAGGGGTACCTCGTTGGTGGTTCTCTATGATATGAAAATACTTACAATGACAAGAACTTGCAGGTGACTGAAGTTGAGTAGCATGAGGTGTGGCCCTCATATTCAAGGGACTTGAGATTGCCAACTTATACTTTGTCAAGCATATACTCCATCTTTGTTCACTTTAACCTTAATCACTTCAAGATGCTTATGATAGGGGCAATGAGGGCTGAAAGCTAACAAGTACCATAATTTTTGGAAGCTCTTTTTGAAACTTGAAATTCCTGCTTCCTTTATAAAAAAAAGGTCTTTCTTCCACCATTATTTGAGTCTCCACCTTCTACCTTTAGGCTCCATTAAGAGAGCATAGTTGTCATTTTGTGTGTAGTGTTCCAAAGCTTATTGATTGATGCATATGTGATATTACTTGTTCTTGTGCTACTTGTTTCTAGTCACCCTTGTGAACTTTGAAGGTGTCCTATGCATCTATTTGCTACTCTATGAGGGACAAGATGATTGCCACTATGCCATGTTTTCTGTATGTGAAACAAACAAACATTTTTCAATGCATGTTATTCATGATCTTTGTTTGTATCTTGACATGTTGCATGCATAGTTACTATGTCATATTTTTAGAACTCCATCTTTCATGCACATTTTTAGATTTCTTTGATCCCAGCTTTCAATGCTTGCAAATGGTTAGATCTTCATTGTGAGGGTGCATGTCACCTCAAAAATTATTATTTTTATCACTTACCTACTCGAGGACGAGCAGGAGTTAAGCTTTGGGATGCTTGATACCGTATCTATAATTTTTGATGCCCCATGCTTGTTTAGTATCTACTTTGATTTGCTTTGTGTACACTTTGAGGTGCTTTTTACATGTTTTCTGGTACTAACATATTAACAAGTTGCCACAGTGCCAGTTGCCTGTTTTCTGCTATTTTTGGTTCCAGAAAATCTAGTAAGGAAATATTCTCGGAATTGGACGGGACAAACATAAAAGTCAATTACTTTCCGTGGGGAACAAGAAGTCTAGAGGGGAGGCGGAGAGGCGTGCCAGGGCAGCCACAACCCCCTAGGAGCGTGTGGGCCCTACCTCGTGCCTAGGCAGGGTGTGGGGCCCCTGGCCACCTCCTCGGCCTCCCCCTTCGCCTATAAGAAGCCCCCGATGCAGAAACCCTAAGTACCCGGTCAATATTCCACGAAACCTTTTGTAGCCGCCGCCACCATCATCCCTAGATCGGGGGGATCTAAAGTTCTTCCGGGCACCTGCCGGAGGGGAGATCATCCCGGAGGCCTTCTCTCTGGTATGATGCGTGAGTAGTTCCACCTTGGACTATGGGTCCATGTAGTAGCTAGATGGTTGTATCTCCTCCTTTGTGCTTTCATGTATAGATCTTGTGATCTCCGTTCATGATCAAGATCTAATCTATTTGTAATCATGCATATTGTGTTTGCGAGGATCCGATGGATATTGAGATTATTATGTTGGTTTGATTAATGGTTTTGTCTTTATGATTCTATCATGTATGTGTTGTTTGTGATCTTGCATGCTCTCCGTTGTTAGTAGCTATCTTGGCCAAGTAGTTGCTAGTGACTCCTAGAGGGGGTATTTATGCTCAATAGTGGATTCATGACTCTAGTTTCCAAGGGAAGTGCCAGAAATCTCTTCGGTTGTAGATGTGTTGTTGCTACTAGGGAGAAAACAACGGTCTCTTGTTCATGGAACATGTGGACTGTTTACCTTACACACTTTGCTTAAAGCGGTTATGCATTGCTTGCAACTTAATACTGGAGGGGGTTCGGATGATAACCTGAAGGTGGACTTCTAGTCATAGATGCAGTTGGATGGCGTTCTATGTATCTTGTTGTATTGCCCAATCGAATCTCATAGGATCTTTCTGACTAGTAATTGCATTGTTATGCCTTGCTCAGTTCCTGTCAATTGCCCCGCTGTAATTTGTTTACCCTTCATGCCATGTTGTTTATCTAAGGAGACCACCTCTAGTGAACTATGGACCCCGGTCCAATCTTTACCATTGATACATCTTCCACTTTTACTTGTTTACTTGCTACAAACCACCATTACCTTCCACATCATATGTTTAATTCTTTGTTACAGCAAACCGGTGAGCTTGACAACCTCACTGTTCGTTGGGGCAAAGTATTGAGTTTGTGTTGTCCAGGTCTCCATGTTATTTGCAACACCTGTGTGACATTTCCTTCCTCCTTCTGGTTCGATAACCTCGGTATCAATTGAGGGAAAACTTGCTGTTGTGCTCTTCACACCCTGCGCTTGGGGTTACCAACAAAGTGCCACGTCAAGCACCATCATATGTAAACATTTATCATAAGCATGAAGATATGATAATAACCACTTTATTATTGCCTCTTGGGCATATCTCCAACAGTCTCCCACTTGCACTAGAGTCAATAATCTAGTTTGAAACCTTTGTGCATTCAACACTTATGGCTTTCTGGTGTTGTATTTACACGATTGCTAGTGGTCAACTGATCTCCGGATCCGAAACTTTTAGGTCTGTGTGTAATTGCATATCTTTGCGTCTATACACATCACTCATTTTCTAATGAGATGGCTTTGTATAAATTTGGTCCTTTGGTGAGACCTTTAGTTCCTTGGGGTTAAAACATGTTGATAATATTGCCGTACAATATATCTTCATAGTACTATCCCGATGTGAACTACACCTAGTTTGATAACAAACTACTTGACACAAATGCCCTCTTTTACTGCTATAATAGCAGTCATATATTTTAGCCTTTTGTTGTAGTATCTGTCACAATGTCTTAACTTTGGAACTCATCCAAATCCATTATGTAACTTACTTTCCATTATATTGTGCCACCCTTAGTTTAGATTGATATAAACTTAATTTTTACTTTGTGACAAAACTAGTATCAATGTAATACTTTTACAATGAACTAACCATCTATTTGTCACTTATACAAAATAATATATTCTTAGTTCTTCTAAAAGATCATAAGAATATCTTTACTATCATCCAATAATCATATTATGAATCATTTTGGTATACGCTCATAACATTTAGAGCATAGGACATATCTGGATTTGTACATATCACAGCATGGTTGATAAAACACTCTTTGTGATTTTATCTATCAAGTATCAAAAATACTTGAATCTTGATTCAATCCTTCCTATACAACAAGAACCTTTCTTGTCGTTTCTATATTGAACTCATGCAATATATCATCTATGTACTTCTGGCACAACCATATTAGCGTCTCAATTTATCCATATAGACATTGATGCCAAATATTCGGGTTCTGCCTAAGCCTTTCATCGAGATGAAATTCTTAACCCGTGTCAATAAAAGATACATCATTTCCAATCAACAATATGTCTTAGCGCTCCCACTTAATTTCTTGCAAATGCAAGCATCTTCATCGTCTCTGATGAAATTAAACTATTTTAACAGTTTCATCATAGTGAAGATTCCAACTCCGCGATGCTTACTTCAACCATTGAAATTTTCATATGTTTTTAGCATCCTTTGAATTAACAAAACCCTTTGTATCATGTCATGCACACGTCCTAGGTAACCATTCTATTAGAAGAACTTGTTTTGTTTATTCAACTACCACATAACAAAATTATATGTAGTGGTTGCTACATTAATCCGTCTAGACTAAATATCGCTTAATGAAAGATCAGATCTTGTCATAGTCAACTCTTTAAACATTGTCGTGAACTCTTTCCCGACATGTCGACAATTTCATAGATGTGAAACATCCATGTATATTTCTTTATAGATCCAAATACGACTGTAAGGTCTTGCACCTTTTCATAGGGTCTTTCAAGTTCAAAGCTTGATCTCTTGTGTATGGAAATATCATGTATTTTATGGCTTCAAACCATTTTACAGAGTCAGGGACCATCATCGCTTCTTTGCATGTAGTCGGTTCATCATTTTCAAATAATGATCTAACTCTCAAATCTTGGTATTTGATTGTTTACCCGACCTACTTTGTTCAATAGGAACTTAGACCTCTGTGACCACAACCTTTGAGGCACGTGAGTCATGAGCGTTGTTGTTGCCTCCGGAACGCTTTTCGGTGTTGTGCAACTTTGCACATATAGCTAAGGTTCTCTTAACTTTATCAAAGTTCTATTGTCCTCCCACTTAACCTTTTCATGGAAAATTTTCTTCTAAAAGAAACTTGACGTTCTAAGTGATAAACACTTTTGTCTTTAGTGTTATGGAGGAATACTCAACGGTTATTCAAAATAACATACAAACAAATATTCATCCGACTTTGGTTGTAAACATCTTATTTATGCATAGCATACCAATGTTTAAGAAAGGACAACTTGGGTTTTATCCCGAACCATAACTTTATATGGTGTCGTTTCAACGGATCATGACGAAGCTCTTTTCAGTGTAAAAGTGGTAGTCTCTAAAGCCTTTATATTTAAAATATAATGAAAGTTTTATAAATGACACCTTTTATCTTACCATGTCAAACAAGGTTTTATTACATATCTCAAATTCATGGAATGATTCCTCAAATATTAGGTGTTATGGTAAACATGTAACTCAAATATCTCCCTTTATGATCCTATCATAAATTCTTTATTTTCTTGTTACATTGATTTTGCACTTCATATTGAAAGTCTTCAAACTATTTCAAATGTTTCATACTTCATCCTCATTCAGTAAATATTTATATATTCACTCAAATTTTCGGAGAAAGCAGATGAAGTTGAAATCCATCGCTCTTGACTATACATAATGGGCTTCATACATCTATATGTACAAGTTCCAATAATCTAGTCATTCGTTCACTTTTGGCCTATGAATGGAGTTTTAATTATCTCAAGGAAAGTTTCACAAGTGTCATTTGATCAAAATCAAAAGACTCCAAAATTCCATCCATATGGAGTTTCTTCATGTTTTCTTTCCAATATAATTTAAACGGTGATATCACTTCCTAAGTGATCTTTCAATCAATTGTCTTTCGACATTTTTAGCATTTATTTTATGGATGATTTATCCAACGACATTTGTAAATAATCCATATTTTATGGATTACGGCAATTATTCGAACAACCCTTTTATTCTCACAATACCTGATAAAACAAATCTTGAAGGCAAGCTTTTATGTCAACAAGAAACACATCAACACTGTATTTGTTCTCGATGAACATCATCACATATTCTCTTGCTAGTTACTTAGGCCATTGCAGTTCATGAATTGTGTTGTTTCGTCTGACGATTCACACCAACAAATTTAGTATCTAATACTTAAGAACCACATTGTTTACAAGCAACGAATACAGCCATAACACGTATATCCTCTATATACTTAAGCTGAACAATTCTAGTCTTTTCTTTTCTACCATATATTTCTAAGATTCTCTTTCAGTATTTGCTTTTCCGTTTGAAAGAATCTATCAACATCAATAGTGGAGCTATACACATGACACATAGTCCAAAGCATGTATAGTTAAATACCAATGTCTTTGGACTTGCACTTTGAAGTAGATCACCATCATCAAATACTTGGTGTTATTTCAAATTCCATTCTTTAGTAATCTTTTAGTGTAGTAACCTTTTTACCTACATCAAATATTCACCCTTATCATGGAACTATTCATGATCAAGCTACTGAGCTTATAACGGTGAATCGTGAGTATAATGTTGCTCTCCGAAACCTTTTGGAGGATTAGGACGACAAGCGTCTCCAACCTTTTGCAAATTCTCATCAAATATGAGAACATAAACTTTTCCATATTATACTCTCTCATGTTGCAACCAAAACATCATTTCAGGTATCGCAATATCTTCCACACATCATGGTTTCTAAAACAACTCTTTCATCTCCTAGATAACCTTGATATTAAAACAATCTTTTGAATATCAAGAATCATGGAGACAAACATGATACTTATATACTAACACTGGAATTGTCACTCTTGATTTAATACCAATTATTAAACTTCACAGAGTAACCGGAACTTACTGAAAATTTGCAATAGGACTTTTAAACTTTAGATTAACACTTCAAAATAATATGATACCAGTTCGTAAAGTAACTAACCAGAATTCTATAGTTCTATTATCTCAACTATAACTAAGCGCAAGGTGGTAAACGGATGCCAATGACTATAATAACTATGCAAATTCACTTTGATTTAGTTTATGATAAATAGTGTTCAAATTTTAATCATATTACTGTTGAACTCCCACTCAAAAAAATATCCCTCACATTGTTTTAGTGATCACACGAACCAAATCCACTACACCAAGTCCAATAATCACGTGACATGATGTAGTTTCAAAGGAGAACAATCATCATGTTCATCATATCATCTATATGACTCATACTTTACCTTTCGGTATTCCATGTTCCGATACCATGTATGTACAAGCTAGGCTCGTCAAGATTTAACCTTAGTTTTCGCATGAGCAAATATGGCTTGCTCCCATTGTATACACTCGTAGAATCTAACACACCCGATCATCACGTGGTGCTTCGAAACAACGAGTCTTGGCAACGGTGCCTACTAAGGACAAACACTTTATAAATTGATATTTTGTAAGAGGGATCATCTTATAATGCTACCGTCGCGATCTAAGCAATACAAGATGCATAAAAGGATTAACATCACATGCAATTCAAAATATGTGATATGTTATGGCATTTATTCTTGTGCTTTTGATCTCCATCTTCAAGCACGAACATGATCTCCATCATCACCAGCATGGCATCAAGGTCAATGGCACCGCTCCATGGTTGTCGTCCACCAGCATCAACTATTACAACTACTTTGAATAATAGACACACAGGTCTTAACGTAATTAAAAGACAACCATAAGGCTCCTGCCGGTTGCCGACTTACAATAAGGACCATTGCATACATCATATATAATCACAATCATGGCCATATCACATCAAAGCACACCCCTGCAAAACAAAGTTAGACGCCTCTGATTTTCTTTGCATATTTTACGTGGTTTGGGGCTTTCAATAAGTACCGTTCTAACTTACGAACAAGAACCACAACGTTGATGCTTGAACTATCAATTGCCCGTTGTAAGTTGAATCTTTACTATGATGGGAGAGACAGACACCCGCAAAGCCACTTATGCAATACAAGTTGCATGTTGAGCGTGGAGCAAGTCTCATTAACGATGTCATGTAAGGTTAGCCGGGCCGCTTCATCCCACCATACCGCAAGATGCAAAGAACACAAGAAGCATTTGATAATAAAAGAACCACCGCCCACAATGACCATTGTGTTCTACTCGTGCAACAGATCTACATATAGACACTGCTCTAATACCACTGTAGGGGTTCGTAGCATGGAAAACAAAAAATTTCTATCTCATGAACACACACAAGCCACGATCTATCAACTAGATTGTACTAACGAGTTTATAGAGTACTAACCCTAGAAGATCCAAAGCGGTTAATGAGAGTAGATTCTTTTGGGTGATGTAGTCGTTCACTTGCCAATCTCAAGATCGCGTAGATGATCCTTCCGGCGCTGCGTTCCGGCAGCGGCCTCATGATCGGTCACACGTACGGTACTCGATGAAGACCTTCCTCTCCATTGTTCTAGCAGGCAACCGAGGTTGTAGCTCTCTCCTCCTGATTCTAGCAGAACGACGGCGTGTTGTTGAAAGTAGAGGGGATATCCCGCAGGGCTTCGCCTAAGACGAAGCGGGTATGGTGGAGTAGAGAGAGCCTCGGTGCTAGGGTTTAGATGTCGAGGGAAGAGGGCAGCCGGTGACTAGGGTTTAGGCTAGATGGCAGCGGCGGTTTAGAGGGGATCTAGGGCGCCGACGGCTTGGGAGGGCAGCGGCGGCCTAGGGATTGGGTCTTGGGCGCCTTGGGAAAGGGGTACCTTGGGATGCACCCCCACCCCTCATTATATAGGTGGGGGCGTCCAAGGGTGTTCCCGGCCTAGGTGGAAACCCTTCCTAACTCAGAAACCCTCCCTAACTCGGAAACCATGTAGGGATTTGACTTTTTCAAATTGTCTTTTTGACTTTCAAATTAGAGTTTGATTTCTCTCTTCCAAGTGTCCAGCCAAGTGACCTAGGACATGATGCAACCATTCCACTTTGTCATGACACATCCATGTACCCTTCCCCTTCCGGTTCGGTGGACCTTCTAGACCCTTCTAGAACATTCCGATGAAAACACCAAAACCATTCCCGAACTCCGGAATTGGACTTTCCTTATATGAATCTTATTCTCCAGACCATTCTGGATCTCCTCGTGATATCCCGGATCCCATCCGAGACTCCAAACAACATTCGGTCTCTTTAATCACATTCCATATCTACTAAACAACATCGAATCCTTAAGTGTGTCTCCCTACGGTTCGTGAATTATGCAGACATGACCGAGACTCTTCTCCGCTCAATAACCAATAGAGGAATCTAGAAATTCATATGGCTCCCACATATTTCTATGATTACTTCATGATCGAATGAACCATTTACATACGGTACCAATTTCCCTTTGTCTTGTGATACTTTACTTATCCAAGGTTTGATCATCGGTATCTCTGCATACCTAGTTCAACCTCGTTACTGATAAGTACTCTTTACTCGTTCCTGTGATATGTGATCTTGTGAGACAGTCACATGCTTGCAAGCTAATTGGATGACATTCCACCAAGAGGGCCTAGAGTATATCTATCCGTCATATGGATGGACAAATCCCACTCTTGATGTATGTGCCTCAACACATACTTTCCGAACACTCAATGCTACCTTTATAACCACCAAGTTATGAAGTGGTATTTGGTGTCATTAAATCATCCATCTACTGATGGTGATTAGCATGATCTCATGGTCGAAGGAATTAGGTTACTATGTATTAGAAAGCTTATAGCAAGTGAACTATATTAAATGACTTGATCTTATGCTATGCTTAACTATAGGAGTATTTCATCACATCATTCTTCTAATGGTATGACCTTGTTGTTAATAACATCTCAATGTTCATGATCAAGAAACTATGATCATATATTAACCAACAAGCTAGTTTAACAAGAGGCTTTACTAGGGACTCTTTTATGTTTATAAATCACACAAGTATTAATGTTTCATGTTAATACAATTATAGCATGGTATGTAAACATTTATCATAAGCATTAAGATATGATAATAACCACTTTACTATTGCCTCTTGGGCATATCTCCAACAGGAATGGTACATGAATACGTCATGACAAAGTGGAATGGTTGCATCATGTCCTAGGTCACTAGGCTGGGCATTTAAAAGAAAGAAATCAAACTCCAAAATTGAAAGTCAAAAGGCAAGTTTGAAAGGTCAAACTGGGACAATGTTTCCTGGTGGAGGGAGGAGAGGAAACCTCCTCTCCATCCACTGCCCGCCAAGGAGGAGAGGGAGTTGGGGGAGGACTCGGACTCCCTCTCCCCAAACCGCCTCTCCCTCCCATAAAAGGAGAGGAGGGGGCTGCCCCTGTCACCACAACTCCAAACCCTAGCCCCAAGCCGCCGCCGGCCACTACCTCCTCCCCTCGGCCTCTAAACCTAGTTGCCGAGGATCCCTCCTACTCCACCCTACTTGCACCGTCTTAGGAGAAGCCCTGCGGGATATCCCCTCTAAACTCCAACACCACACCGTCGTGCTGCCGGAATCGCGAGGAGAGAGCTAACCTCTGCTGCCTGCTGGAACAAGGGAGAGGAAGGTCTTCATCGGGTATCGAACGTGTGACCGACTGCGGGAGAGCTGCCGGAACGCGGCGCCGAAAGGATCATCTACGCGATCTTGAGATCGGAAAGTGAACGACTACATCACCCACGAGAATCTGCTCTCATTAACCGCTTTGGAATTTTCGAGGGTGAGTACTCTATCGACTCGTTTCTATAATCTAGTAGATAGATCTTGGCTTGTGTGTGTTCATGCGGTAGAAATTGTTTATTTTCCATGCTACGAACCCCTACAGTTGGATCCTACACCTTTCCTATATGATTTACATCCTCACTTATGTAAGTGACATAATCATATGGGATAGCTTTCTTCTTTTCTCGCATTGATCTTCTCACAGGAGGTGGTGGAGGGGCATCATTATTTTGTGGATCATTTTCTTCATTTGACTGCTGGCTCTTCATTATCATGTTCATTAGTTTCAGCATCACCATTAGGCGGAGGGCCTAGATTATCATATTTAGAAATTTGAGAAGTTACTCTCCTTGGTATTGGTAGAACAATCTCTTAGATAGTCCGGCATGGGACACATACCCTATTCTCCTCAAGATCAATCTTTCTTATTTCCGTTACTTCATTATCTTCAAAAAAATATCGCTTGTCGGGTCTCCATATACTTAGTGGTGTGACCCGGACAATAGAAACGATATCCCTTTCCTCTATGAGGGTATCCAATGAAGAAACAGCTAACTGTTTTTGGATCTAGCTTCTTTAGTTGTGGGTTGAAAACTCTAGATTTAGCAGGACAGCCCCACACATGAAGGTAGTTCAAGCTTGTTTTCCTTCCCGTCCACATCTTGTAAGGTGTGCACGGTGCTTCTTTAGTAGGAGCAAGATTTAGTACATGTGGAGCTATCTTCAAAGCCTCAATCTATAGGCTTACTGGTAAATCTGCATGGCTAAGAATGCTTCGCACCATATCCATGAGTGTGCGATTTCTACGCTCAGCTACACTATTTTGCTGAGGTTCGCTAGGCATTGAGTAGTGGGAAACAATTCTATTTTCTGCTACGAACTTAGAAAATGGTCCTGAAATTTGCCCATAAGGAGCACGCTTTCCATAATACTCTCCCCCATGATCCGATCGTACAACTTTAATTTTTGCATTTAGTTGGTTATCAACTTCAGCTTTGAACACTTTGAATTTGTCCAAAGATTCCGATCGATCGGGTATGGGGTAAATATACCCATGCCGGGAGTAATCGTCTATAAATGTGATGAACGAATCAAAACCATCTATAGACTTAACATTCAGGGGTCCACATATGTCAGTGTGAATAAGTTGGAGAACCCCTGTGGCTCTTACGGATCCTTTCTTAATCGTTTTCGCATATTTTCCTTTGACGCAATCTACACAATTGTTTGCATCTGAAAAGTATAATGAAAGGAGTACATCATTTTTAATAAGTCTTTCCATTCCCCCTCTTGAAATGTGGCCTAAACGACGGTGCCACAATTTTGATGAAGTGCTAGTACCATTCCATTTCTTGTCATTATTTGAAACATTACTCACATGCATCACATAATCATTGAGAGATAACATATATAGTTTTCCTCGTATAACACCGATCCCAACATCCTTATTACAATATTTCAAAATAAATTGTTTGTGACCAAACAAGCATTCGTACATCTCATCATCTAAACAAGAGAAAGAAATTAAATTCCTACTTAAAGTAGGTACATAAAGAACATTATTCAATTGAAGACTAAAGCCGGAATTGAGCTCCAAGGTGAGAGACCCTATTTCTTCAACGTCGACTTCAACTTCATTTGCTACTTTAAGCTTTCTTCAACCTCTTGTTGTAGTTTGGATCATATTTAATCCCTGCATGGAGTTAGCAACATGAGCAGTTGCTCCTGAATCAATCCACCATGAAGTACAAGAGAAATTTGTATAATATAATTCATCAACAAAAGTAATTTCATATGTACCTCTCATCATCATCCACTTGAAGTATCCTGAACAGTTGTTCCTGTAATGACCTCCTTTCTTGCAATGGAAGCACACATTCTAATTATCTGTGCTTCCAGAGGACTGTCCTACTTCCTTTTCCTTTCGCTTAGACTTTGGCATTTATTGCTTGAAAGGCTTGTTTGCAGGCTTTGGGGAATTTAGCCCTTCATGCTTTCTCTTTTGGGAGCCAACATGAAAGACTTGATCCTTATTCTGCCTCATGAACTTTTCCTCCTCCTAAAAAACTTTAGGGGTTAGGTCAAGAAGAGTCCACTTTTCCTTCATGGAGTTGTAGTTGATCTTAAATTGATCAAACTCGTCAGGGAGGGACTCCAATATCATTATCACAAGGAGATTGTCACTAAGATCACACTTTAATGTATTCATCTTTTGAGAAGCAGAGACCATTTTCATTATGTGGCTCCTAACTTCTTCATTAGATTTATACTTCCCAAGCAGCTTGTGAAGAAGCTCATGCGCATAAAACTTTTCAGAGCCTTGAAACTGCTCCTCTAAGGATGCCATAAATTCCTTAGAAGTAACCTTCTTAAGGAGAGCCCCAATAATCTCAGGTGAGATGAAAGACTTCATCAGTAGCATAGCCACATGATTGGATCTTTCCCATTTCTCCATCTTGGAGTCATAAGCTTTCTTTAAGTCATAATACCCCGCGGCACCAACAATGGGTGCCGTGGGCTTATCCTCCCTTAAAGCATAATCAAAATCACGGAAGGCCAAGCTTAACTTGATTGAGTTCTTCCACCGAGGGAAGTTACTGTCTGTCAGTGGCTCGACAGTGTCATAGCCTATCGCAGCGGAAGCTGAAATTTTCACATATTAATTAATTAGTAAATTGCATGAATGTAAATAAAGCATGCCATGATCATTAAATTTCTAATTATATGTCAAAACACCGTTGGGCAGAAAATACATACAAGTAGAATGTCATAAGGGGACGTGACTTGCAAATTTAACACAACGTTGGTCAATATTAATTTTGAAGTCATTTCATTATCATAGTAAGCATCAAAATAAAACATGAGGAAATTCAACATTATTGGATGCCTAAAATGATCATACAACATTTAAAACATATTAAATATTCTTAGACAAAAAATCACGTTGGTTAATTTTAGTCCAGAACAGTAACATGTTTTACAATCATATTTAGGCAAATTATTTCTACATTAAAAGTCAGTGCAAAATGCATAAAATATATTTATAATAGACATAAATTAATTGCACTGACAAAAAACACAGAAAACATAAAACAAAATGGAGCAATCCATTGGTTTTTCTACCTGGGCCGCAACCCATCCCCAGATTTGGCCCGTTAAGACCCTCCTGGCCTGCCTTGACCTCTGGCTCGCCGTGGATCGTTGGATTCAGCCAACGACCAGGATTGAACATAAGGAGAGCAACAGGGGTCAAAACCCTAGTCTTATCCACTCCCTCCCCTGCTTAGGACGCTCCTGTGAGCGGTGGCGTATCAGCCCACGTGCACACAGAGAGAAGCAGCGCCAGCCGAGCGCCAGAGAGGAGCGGCTCCGGCGGCCGCGCTCGCTCCTCCGCTCTGCCTGTGCCAGGGCAGTGCCGCTGGAGGCCGGAGGGTATCCGTACCTTTCCTTGTCTTCCTCGACTACAGCACAAGCCTGCATCAACCGGGCATCAATGGCGTCTTCCTCGACTCCAGCACCCCGTAAAGCTCTAATCTACCACTTTTATTATGATGATCAGGTGTCCTAGTTGCTCCTTGTTTTGATCTTGTGGTGGTTGCTGTAGTTTTTATTCTAACAATTGTATTAGAGCCAGATTGGTTTAGGTGCCCCCAATCAGGACGCGTAAGGTAGCGTATGAAGGCCACCATCTCGTTGATTTTGGTGGGTTCTCTTTGACTTAACATTAATCTTATCTTTATCCCTTTATTTGACCCTGTCTTTGCCTGTTTAACGTGACAGATCAATACAAACATAGGCATATTTTAGTACATAGATTCACTTATTTTAAACTGAATATAGTCTAGTTTGAAATAACTAAAAAGTCTCACATTAGTAAACGTAGGAAGTAATATATGCCGTTAGGCCGGATGAGTGACCATAAGCCACGACACGGCCATAATTACATTTTTGGTGACGTTGTTGGCAGGGTCGGAACCAGGGAAAGCGAGCAGGGACTAAACACCCCACTCCCAACCCCAATCGATCAGCCCCCTAATGTATTTCGCCAGGTATATGCTCGTTAGAAAAAAAATGTCTAATACACGTGGCTTTACAACTCGCAAGGTCAGTTTTACCTACAACACGACTCGACAGAAAATAGCAGTTTCCTTCGTGAGTGGTCAGGATTTGCCTTGCCGCCGCCGTTCCGTTCGTGTCCTGTTTCTAGCTACTGATCTAGTCTTGGTCTGTTGTCATTATCGTTGATTACCAAGGCGGCCACATCTTCCAGCAACACCAGACCGGCCACGGATATTTAACCGACTAAAAACTTTTCCAGTCAACCGATTACAAGTTGCTGGTTAAATGACAATACCTTAATTGATCAAATTGAAAATCTAATTTATCTACCATTGACATATATGGCCTAATATAATTTTATTTATTTTATCATTGTGATCCATGTCCTCCATACTTGTTTCTGTTTCTCTGATTTAGTATTGCAGTTATTAAGCAGTAAAATCAAGTTGTTTTGCTCAATTTTTTTCTACTTGTGCATAACATCAATTAGTCGACTTGCTCCAGGCGGCCGTCTAGTAGTACGTAGAAGACCTATACTAAATCAACAACGGTTTTTTTCTGGTACTAATAAAGACTAAAAAAATGTGTTGATGTATATTGAGTTATCATTATCCTCTTTGTCCTCTTATGGTCAAATCCTGGCCCCCCGATTGTTGGTCTAGCAAACTCTCATACCTTATGAAACAATATAAATAAAACCCTTATAATTAGGTGTTTATTCATATGTAGAGTACAACGTAGTAGATTGGCTAGAAGGACAAGATTCCTATCTTAAAACCTAGTACATCTTATATGCTCCCTGCGTTCAGAAATATAAAATGTAGCTTTGTGAATCGGATGTATCTAGATATCTTTTAGTGTATAGTTTCGTAGAGGTTTAAAGTGAACCTATACACTAAAATACGTCTAGGTACATTTATTTCACAAAACTAAAATGTTTTATATTTCTAAACCGAGAGAGTACTTCCTCCGATCCAAATTAATATTCTTAGATTTTTTATATTTAGATGTATCTGGTACTTAAAAATGACTAGATACATCAAAATTTAAATAAATCTGAGAACATTAATTTAAATCGGAGGGAGTATTTCTAACAGTTTGTAGGACTACGTTGCCTATTTCTAGAAATCAGCAACCATGACAGTGTCAAGATCTAATGGACAGTCCGGCAGTCCGTCAAGGGGATGATCCTGAATGCCTTGTTCGGCCAAGGCACGGCGGCAATGGCAAGGCAGACACCTCAGTTCTTCAATCCTAGCGTCTTGGTGCAGGCGAACCTGGTCAGCATCACCACCTGCAGGACGAGCGCCATGTCCATGATGGCTAGGAATATTTAGCAGCACAGCGATCTGGAAGAAGGCCTGCGCGGGGCGAGATGGCGCCACATTACGTTGCTGATGGGCGGCGCCGTGCGGCCGACAGGCGGACTGTCCATGCGAGCTTGGGTGGGCGTTTCCGTGGCCAGTACGCCCATGGTCTCCATTATCAAGTTCACCCACAGGAGCTCCACTGTGGTCACCGACATCTTGCCCGTGGTGATCGCCGACACGAAGTTGATGACGAGCGCGGCGACGTTAACGGTGAGCTGGAACTGGATGAACTTCTGGATGCTGTTGTACACGCAACGTTCCCAGCGGGTGGCCGTCAACACGGTGTCAACCTCTGCATGAGGATCTTTCAACCCGACGAAGCCCAGCAATGTCAGCCCCTCGTCGTCGCCGATCTTAGATTGCGCGCTGTCGACTTGCTTATAGGCGAAGGCGATGCACCGGACGCAGCGCATCGCCATGTCGTTGATGATCTTCTCGAGCTTCTTCCTCGGCTCCACGCCGAGCTCGCGCGCCGATCCTTCCGTCTCCACGTACATCGAGCAATTCGACAACACTATCTCGGCGGCGCCTTTTGAGTGCAACATCAACGCGCCGGTAGCGTTGTCCCTGATCATCACACCGCTACGACGTTTCTTGTCGGAGTTGAACGCCTCGACGTGCACCACGTCGAAGCTTCTCGTCAACGCGTCGGAGTCCATGCCGAGGTCCGTCACGGCCCAGGACTGGAGCGCCTTCTCCGTCGGGCTGCCAGCTGATATCTCCGTGGGCGAGGGCGACACGATTCCGGTGCTGTTGATCCCAGCTCCCTGGCAGAGCAAGCTCACGACGCTGCCGGCAATCTCTGTGGCCGCCCTAGGCTGCTGAGTGCCGACCCAGAACTCGGTCACCTTCATCTGGTTCAGCGTGAGCGTCCCGCCGGTACTGTCGGTGCATATGGCCGTGACGGAACCCATTATTGTCTCGCACGCCGAGACGCAGCAAACCGGCGGGTTCTCCTTCACCGCTCTCTTGATGGAGCATGCGAGCGTTAGCGTCACCACGAGAGGGAGGCCCTCTCGGATCGCGACGACGACGATGGTCACGGCCTGCTGGAATATTCCCACGAGCGCGCTGAACACGGCGTCGAAGGTGAACTGGTCTTCCTTGGTGCTGCCTGTGAAGTGGCGCGCGGCGAGCACGGTGAAGACCAGCAACGCGACGGCGACGCTGATCTTGCCGATTCTCCATGTGAGGCCCTTGAGGTGCTCCTTGAGCGGCGTGGGCTCGGTGGTCTCCTTGATGATGCTGCACCTCATCATCTCGCCCCACAAGGTGTCGGTGCCGACGGCGGTGACGAGCATCCGGCCGTAGCCGTGGACGATCTTCACGCCGGCGCTGAGGAAAGGGCTCTTCTCGGTGTCGATCTCGATCGGGTGGGGCTCTCCGTTCATGCTCGACTCGTCCACCTGCAGGCCGTGCCCCTCGAGGAACACCCCGTCCGCCGGCACGGAGTCGCCGATCTTCAGAATCACAACATCGCCGACGACGACGTCGACCTTGGAAACCTCTTGCCTCCAGGCAGCGCGGACGACAGTGACGGCGATGTTGTCGTCGGACTCGCTGGCCAGATTTTCGAACCGCTTGGCCTGGCTGTGGTTGCTGATGGCGGAGATGGTGGCGACGAGGCAGACCGCGAGGAAGATGCTGGTGCCGTCGTACCAGCCGCCCTTGAGGCCGTGCTCCTTGACCCCGAAGCCGAGGGAAACGGCGGCGCAGACGAGGAGCACGACGAGGAAGACGTCGCTGAGCGCATCCCAGACGTGGCCGAGGAAGGTCCTGAGCTTGCGCTTCGGGTACGTGTTCCCGCCGAACGCCTCCCTGCGGCGCACGTCGCCGTCGTCTCCGCGGATGCCGCGCTCCGCGTCGGACGCCAGCGCGGCGGCGACACCGGCGGGGCCGCCGAGGCGGCGGAAGCAGTCCTGTCGCCTGTCCGAGAGGTGTGTGGAGGCCATGAACCGCCTCATTGCCTGTCTTGTGCCAATGGCTTCGTTTCACGTCAACCGAACAGAATTAAACCAATATCGATTGTTGGTCTGTTCGCAGTTTTCTTTAGAGAATTCATCACTTTACTGAACAACTAATGTCGATACAAAGTTTGATGCAAGCCGGAACATAATCTCAAAAGTAAACACTACCAAATTGTTCTGCTCTACGAGCTAAACTCTGTGATGAATTATTACAAAAACAACTAACATGACGAAAATTCACCGGAGACATGGAGCGAGCAAGGGTTTTGATGTTCTCGGTCACAACACCAACCAAGGATCTATCTATCTCAGGAGCCTTGATCCGCTGAATAACCCATAGACAATCAGGGACTAAGATGATCTTGTTCAAATCTCCATCTCGAGCGAGGGAGACTGCACACCTAATGGCTTGTGCTTCTACAACTTAACTTTAGGCGTCGTGATTTCATCAAGTAAAGAACGGTAAGATGCAGCCTTGGGAGGGTCTAAGATTCTTACTACTTGTGGTGGTTAGCTATTTCCAACATTAGGCTTAAGTAAAAAATGTCTTCTGCATATTCTTTGGAGGGTTGTTCGGAAAGGAAAGTGGTCATGTTACCAACCTGTAGGACATCCTCTCGGTATTCCAGGAAAAATGGCTACCTTCCCCGATAAATATTTCGGCCTCCCTCTCCACTTCCGCTGTCTTCAGAAAGCCGACCTCTAGCCTCTTATTGACAAGATAGGAGTAAAGCTACCCGGATGGATGGGGAAACCCTAACACCCCAGGGAGGATCCCCAAGACCGTGTTCATGGCCATGACCATCTACCACGCCACTATCATCCCTCTGTCCAAGTGGGCACATGACAAAGATCATAAGGATTGCTAGAAACTTCTTCGGGGCCGGTGATACCTTCAATCTAGATCACGGATGTAGCATAGCTTGCTTTTTTCCCTAGAAGACCTAGGTTTATCGAACCTTGGAAATAATTTTCTTGGTATAAAATTATGTCAAATAAGACCTTGATAACTCATAGTATCTTTGTTTATCGGACCTTTCATGATTACTTTGTTTTGTATATCGATGGATGGAGATAGGCCAGGTTAAGGATTCACATGCTGTTTTGCACACACATGTGGATAAAAATATTAATAAGCTCATTTGTGAGTTGTGATCTAATCTATACAAGTATTATGGGTGGTGCGTCCATAACTATCATAGCATTTGCCAGCCAAAAAAGCTATAGACTTTTTTCCAACCACTACACCACTTTCATGCGGGGTTACGCGGTTATTAAGTAAAACATACCAACGCCTTACGATTTATGATGTTACTGTGATTCGCAAATGGATCTCAAATCAACTAATGCACTACCTTTCTATCATTGAGTTCCACGCATAGAAGCATATTACCATTCATCTCACCTCGTTACCTTTACTAATCCTCGGGCTTATGGGTACCTGACAAGTCTTAAGATTGTGGCAAGAGACAACGATACAAAAGACAAATTCACTATTCAATCGCAACACAATATTATTAGAAGATGCACATATCGTTGTTAGGCTATGCCTAATCCCGCAGCCCATGAGGACTACTCGCTCATAATAAGATCATCAATCATACACATTGTATAGAAATTCTTAAGAGAATATCAAATAGTCTTACAATGTCGCAATAGCGATGATATCAAGATTACAAGTAGATGGCTATTGCTATGGAGGGGGATGGAGAATAAAGGATGGCTATTGTGATGGTGACGACGACGGCTCAATGATGGATCTCCTCTCCTCATATGTGTTCTCGGCGAATGGCTTCAGATGCATTGCATTAGGGCTTTCGGTGGCTCCGATGTGATTTATATATATATATATGGAAAATAGCCAGCTAAACACAGGCATAGCTGCGCATAGCCTATCCATCGTTGATTCTCTCTCCTTTTGATATAGGGAGCACATGTTTTCTGATCCAAAACGTTAGATTCTCATTTGATGCTAAGTAACGCCGTTACTTCATGACTTGGACAAAAACCGAGCAAACTAAGCTTATCTGATTTCATGCCTTTTTGAGTCAAACCCTAATGTACGACAGAAGCAAAACCCTAACCCAAATAAGCCTTATTTTCGTTTTGTAACACTAACCCAAACAAGCCTTATTCCTTTTAGCTAGCTATTCCTTTTTGAGTCAAACCATATTTCGTGTTGTAACCCTAACCCAAATAAACCTTATTCTTTTTAGGTAGCTATTGCATGCAGAACTTAACATTTTTTCACTTTATGTATTGTTTTACGAACTGTCGGCCCAAGCCTCACTTATTTATTCTCTCTTTAAAATTTCTTGCTCATTTGATAAACAAGGCGGAATAGGCGATTGCTCTCTTCGTTCTACCTCATCCCTCGTCGCACGGCTGCCATTAAGCACATTTTTTTGGTACGTACCATTGCTTTCCCTAAGCACAAGGAAATTTTTTATGCCAAAAATACAAGACACTAACCACTTACATAAAAAGTTAGGGTTTGCATACTATCACAAGCTTTCACTAGGGTTTGCATAGTACAAAGCGTTTGCATGCAAAACTCAATTTAAGCCTTGTTTACTTTATCTTTCCATTTTAGATGCTAAAAATTTCTTTGCCAAACAGCGTGCTAAAAAATTAGGGTTTGCTCAGGAACCTAGGCATTGCATGCGTGGACACAAACGGTGTGGTACAACCGCCGTTAGAAACCGTTAGTCCTTCCAAGAGCCAACCACTACCATCTAAAACAGCATTGCATGTGATCTCTTTATCCAACGGACCTAAGCCTCATGCACGCTACTGTATGTAGCAAATCACGTCGATATATATATCATGGGCATAGCCTATATATGGGAAATAGCTCAAACACGGGCATAGCTGCATAGCCTATCCACCTGATTCTATCCTCTTTGATATAGGGAGCACATGTATCCAGACCCAGGATTTGTCTAAGAACTAACGCCGTTAGTGTTCATTTGGCATACATGCATGAAGCTCTAGCAAAACAAACCTTATCTAATTTCGTTTGCATGAGGCAAACCCTAATAAGCAACATGCGGTAAACACTAAACCAAATATACTACACGGTAAACCGTAATATACTACATACATGAAGCCCTAACAAAACAAAGCTTATCTAATTTTGTTTTGGTTAGGCAAACCCTAATATACAACATGAGGTAAACCCTAACCCTAATATACTACATGCATGAAGCCCTAGCAAAACAAAGCTTGTCTAATTTCGTTTACATGAGGCAAACCCTAACGAGCAACATGCAAAATAAAGCTTATCTAATTTCGTTTAGGTGAGGCAAACCCTAACGGACAACATGCTGAGAAACCCTAACTTATTTAGTCTCTCTTCAACTTTCCGTGCTCATTTGAAAAACTAGGTGGAACCGGTTATTGCTTTCTTCCCTCTACCTCATCCCTCCTCGTGCACTTCGGATAAATTCTTGGACGAAACACACAATTTATTTGATGAATTTTTAAGAAACTAAATTCTCGTACTTACTAATAAACAATATAAATGTTATTATTTTCGAATACCATTTTGTTTCATTATTGCGACTTCTTTGTTCCACGACTTACTCATAATAATTCAGACTGATTCAGATCACAATTTACCTTGCCCCGCATACAAATATCGTACTTTAATATTGATATCGGCACCGCCCAACCTAACCCCCTAACTTATATAGTTAGTTTACTATTAATCCTAATGGCACACATATTTTTTATACTACCTTTTTACAGCTAGGAAGTAATTACATGTCCATAATTAAA
The DNA here is from genome assembly GCA_023614405.1 of Avena insularis. Lineage (NCBI taxonomy): Eukaryota > Viridiplantae > Streptophyta > Magnoliopsida > Poales > Poaceae > Avena > Avena insularis. The sequence goes on from CM042695.1 coordinate 95,319,065, forward strand.
TTACCGCTACACTGTTTTTTCACGCAAGTAGTACTACTTTTACCACAATCAACAACATGCATTACTAAGCAGAACGACTTCAGTGCACTGCTAGCTACAAGTACTTGTATAAGATGTTTTGTCTATGAGTGTGTTATATCTTTTATAGAGTACCACAGTACTATGTGGCGAGAAAACAAAACAAAATGTCACCCAGATGGCGCGCGACAAGTTACTCTCTCCCGCCAAAAAAATAAGACACTAAACCACTTAGATGAATATTTAGGGTTTGCATAGTACCATAAAATTTCACTAGGGTTTGCATAGTATGAAGTCCTAGCTGCAGAAAGAAGCCACCCTAATCAAAACAAGGGTTGTTTTGCTCCAATAGCTAGGGCCACCGCAATAAACAAAACAACCTTTGTTTGGTATTCTTCACATTGTCATGGATGCATGCGACCATCAAACACATACCAAAACAACCTTTGTTAGGGCACTCTCTTGCATGGCACATAGTCTAAAGTTACTGCATGCAAAACCTGTTTCAATCCTTGTTCTCAATCCCTTCTCATTTTAGATGCTAAAATTTTGTATGTTAATTTGACTCATAAACCCTAGATTCTTGCATGCATGCACGTTAGCTCATCCATGCCATCTAGAGGTTGCATGCATTTGATCCCTATAAACTTTATTTTGTATCAAGTTTTTAGATATATCATAATTTTTAAATCTAACAACGAAAGATAACCTGTGCAGAATAGTTATTTTGCACCCAAACATATTTTTATGTTGTTAGATTGAAAAATTATGTTTTGTATATGAATAATTATGTTCATATATTTACCGAATTCAAAAATTTGACACAAAACTAAAGTTTATGAGTCATTATAGTGTAAAAACACCAAAAAATGTCTTTTATATCGAATTTTTTATGGCATGTAAACAAAAAATTATGTCATTTCTAAATTTTATTATGTTCTTCATTTCATTTAATTAATACAAAATTTACGTGACGTAAAAATAATATGCAGTTTTAAAGATAGAGGGTGGTGTAGAATAACTATTCTACACCCTGGGTGTCAAATAGCGCCACACATATATATATATATATATATATATATATATATATATATATATATATATATATATATATATATATATATATATATATATCGACGCTGATTTGCTACTCACGGGCGTATGTGCATAGGCAGCAATGCTGATTTAGGGATCAAATGCATGCAATCTCTAGATGGAAGTGGGGTGGAACATGGCTGATATAACGGTGTGAGTTTTGTGCATGCATGCAAGAATCTAGGGTTTGGCATGGGTTCCAATTTAGCACACTATTTTGGCTACAAAAGTTTTAGCATCTAAAATGAGAAGGGATTGAGAACAAGGATTAAAACAGGTTTTGCATGCAGAAGCTTTAGACTATGCGCCATGCAAAAAAGTGTCCTAACAAAGATTGTTTTGGTATGTGTTTGGTGGCCGCATGCATCCATGAGAATGTGAAGAAAACGAAACAAAGGTTGTTTTCTTTATTGTGGCGGCCCTAGCTATGGGAGCAAAACAACTTTTGTTTTGATTAGGGTGGCTTCTTTCTGCAGCTAGGGCTTCATACTGGAAAAGTTTCATTCGATAAAGTCTGTAGTACAATATTTATTCATAGGTTCTTTCTGACAGAGACAGCATTGCACCCTACACGAACTAGTGTTTCATAAAAAATATCCATCTGCAGGGCCAGCGTCTTGAATGGATATTGTGAAGAATGGTTTCTAAGAGGGTGCAAAGTGATCTGCGTCGATGTTAGTGTACACTTCGCCGTCCGTCACTAGGGTGTCGAGTATTTCCCTAGTTATAGGAAAATGCGGTTGTTAATATTGACCAGACAGATTTTTTTGCGTTATAGTCCACAAAGTATTTTTCAGGTTACAATTATCACCTCATTTTCTCCTTTTTCACCATTAACCCATCAGAAATGTGTCCAATGTGCAGTCCTTCTGGGCCAAAATTGAAACAGAGGAACACATGTACTGATTATTAGGGTTAGGGTTTACCATTTAGTATATTTGATAAGCTTTGTTTTGCTAGGGCTTCATGCATGTAGTATATTAGGGTTAGGGTTTACCGCATGTTATATATTAGGGTTTGCCTCACCTAAATGAATTTTGATAAGCTTTGTTTTGCTAGGGCTGCATGCATGCAAGGAACACTAACGGCGTTACTATTGAGCCAACATCCTGGATCTGGATACATGTGCTCCCTATATCAAAAGGGGACAGAATCAACGGTGGATAGGCTATGCGCAGCTATGCCTCTGTTTGCTGGCTATTTCCCATATATATATATATATTCATCGCCACGGAAGATGATTGGTTTGACTCAATGAAGGCGGTGACACATGGTACAGGCGCATGGTATGGACGGGCTCCATCCGTACCTATGCTCGTTAAAACTCCTAGAATACCTCTTTGTGGCCTCTTTAACTTGAGAAAATTGAAAACTCGCAAATCTTCATTAATCAATCCAGATTCTTCCATTAAAGTGTCAATTTCTACAGGAAGAAAATTCAAACAAAAGATTTACACATGTATGCGATAATTATTCATTAGTAGTAAGGCTAGAGAGATATTTTATCAGTTACTTAACTTATACAAGATTTAAACATGGAGAAAAATGGTTGTATTTCACACCCATCAACTTTTCCATGATTAAACTTTGATTGTTCTCAAGTAAGAAACCAAAATCATAAGAAACTCGGCGTTTAAACTGAAACAACAAGAAAGAAAGCTCAGTTACAATTGGTAGTCTCATGCGGCCACCACTTTTTCAATCTGAAAGCTTAGCATAGATAGAGTAATGGCAAGAATATCATACATTCTTTGTTAAGTCAAGATCACAGTAAATATTTTATTAACAAGGATAATTAGATGAATAAACAATTATTCTAATATTCTAGTCAACTCTCGGCTTGCCAAGGAACATTTGAATAATCCATATTTAACAATTAAGAGTAAGAGAACATGTCAGAAGAAGCATAATATTATAATGTCTCATTAGAACACCTACATCAATAAATCAGGGCTACCAAAAAATTATTTTGTGAAAAGTTATTAAGGTGTAGAGCTTCACAAACGGTTAGCCGGCCGGGTTTTGCTAAAAACCGGGTACACGTGGCCACGGGAGGGATCAGGGCAAATGGTATTTTTGCAGAAGTCCCCCTCTGTTTTGTTAGCTCCCATGTGTGAGTGGACCCGACTTGGCAGCGGTGCAAGAAGTAAATAAAATTATAATTAGTCTCATCTGTCAGAGGACCCTACCTGTCAGTAGGGGAAGAAGTTAATAAAATTATAATTATTTGCCAATCTAAAGGACATTGGACCGGACCTGTGATACGTGCTGCCACCACGCGCAAAACACAACCTCCACACCGATTATCCATACTAGTTGAATGTCCGTGCGTTGCAACGGGTCGTCAAGTTTATTGTCTTATGATATATAAGTCTGACAAATGTTAATCAGCACTTTTTAACTGATTTTTTATACGGTCACCAGCACCGTTTATTAAGTGGAGCTGTCAGCATATATTAGTAGTGTCTTGTTATATATTAGCGGTGTCTATAAAAATAAGACAAAGCAAAGCATGTATCCCTAAGGTAGCACAAAACAGAGGAAAAGAAAGAACATGAGATTTTGTCCTTGTGCGGACAGGAGGGGAGGGGGAGGAGGGCGTCCCATCACCATCAGTCCATGACGTCCTATATAATGTGAGAGGAAATCAGTCCAAGCAACACTTTGGGAAAATCGAAGGGAAATTTGGCTGGTCAGACTGACGTCCACTTGCTAAAACGCGTTCGGATTCTCCACCGCAAAACATGCACGGGCACACGATTCAGCCAAAAGAGTCAAATTTTAGATATGTGGATCGCAATAAAAGTCCAGTTTAGCTCTAGAGGAAAAAGCGATCATACAGTTGTAATAAAATAAACCTGCGAGATCCATGGAGCCTACCTTGAGCGGCTTCAAGTTGGAAGCTATCTTCTCTGACCTACAGGCCATGGCACTCTTTTCGGAGATAGATATACATTGCAAACTACATGCCGCTGTTAGTACTTGTCGCCGCCTCACGTGTAGAGAAATTTAAGATATACCAGTCGCCGGCGTCTCGACATGGATAAGTTGGGAGTCGAACTTGCTCTCAAAGACGCATCCTCCTAGCGGCCCGCCATCGCCACCTCAAACCACTGGTGCCCGGCTCTACGACCTTCGGCTCCATCTAGCGGATTCATGGTTGCACTCACGTAGTTTCCATCGTCAGCTTAATCGATCATCGATTAATTAGCTCATGTCCATGTTCCATGTAGGACACGCTGTCGGTCTATCTCCACCGCCTAGACACATCCATAGCCATGCCGCCGTCCTGGATTTCGACTTGCGGTGGACCGTGGTTTTTTGCCTGGTAAGGTTTCGGGAGAGACGCAAGCGTGGGTTTCGGTAGAGAGAAGTTTGTTTGTCTTTTATCTCGCGTAAGTTTGGTCGCACCGATCAGTTTTCTATACGTATACGAACGGATCGAACCTAACGGACGCGCCAAGGACTTCCATAAGCAGGATTACATAAGTCTAGCTTCGAAGACGTATTAGAACGGATCCGATAGCTGTTTTTTTTGACTTACAGGTGGCGTTGCTTGTAATACGTAGTTTAGTGGGAGGGTAAACTGGTCCAAAAAACTATTAGGCCGGGAGAAACACTTCGTGCTTTATTATTTTTTTGACACAAAGATAGTGGGGAAGTCCCCCACTGTGTCATTTTCATTTTATAAAAAGGGCACTGTACATGGTGTGAGTCACAGAGTGAGTCACAAAGAATAAACAGAAAATTACAAAGTAACTAACCACGTTTGCATGCCATCCAGTAAACCGGGTTTAATTCTATGTCTAATATCAGCCACTGATAATTTGAATATGCTATAACAATTATCCATGCACCTAGTGTGTTGCTTGAAGATGATGTTATTCCTGTGATTCCATAAGCTCCAGCAGCCTGTCATCATAGTGATGTTGAAGAACTGTTCCAAAATTCTATCATGAGCCTCTTGAATCATATTGATCAGTGGATAGTCAGTATTCCATTCAATTCCAAGTTTCCACCAAATTTTTTGGCTAAAGTCACATCTGAAAAAGAGATGTTCAACAGATTCAATAGTGCTTTCCTCACAAAGGACACAAGTGTCCTCCTCAATGTTGAAGTTTTTCCTGACAAGAAGCTCTCTGGTATTTAATCTATCATTAAGTAGCAGCCAAAAGAAGAACTTATGCTTGGGAAGACATGGAGATTTCCAGATCCATTCGAAGGGCTTTGGTGCATCAGGTGCTTTGATAAGGAGGTCATATACCTTTTTTTACAAAATCTGTCTCCTCCCCATAGGAATGTCCATTTGTATTTTTCAAGAACATTTGAATTTTGGAGGATTATGCATAGACTATTCATCTGATTTTCAGCAATAAGGGATAGTGGCAATTGGAACAAACTTAATAACTTCCCCTGCAATCTGATATTGCATAGCTTCCTCAGTTCTGATTTTTGGTTTTTTTTGCAAATGAAAATAATTCAAGAAATTTATTACATAGCTCACTGTCATGCCATTTGTCCTGCCAAAACATAGTGCTGTTTCCCTGGCCAGGCACAATAGTAATCATATTCTTGAAGTCTGTCAGAAAAGAGAGGCAATTTCTCCACCAGAAAGATCCCCTGTGTGTATTGTGATCTGGTAGGGAACCATTTTGATAGTATGCTTGCCAGATAAGTTTGACCCAAGGAATATCCAGACAGTTGAAGAATTTGTAAAGGTTTTTCATCATCATTGCCTTGTTGTGTTGTCTCATGTTCAATATTCCTAGTCCCCCTGCTTTTTTGGAAAGGCAAACTTTGTCCCAGGCAACCAGACATTTACCTTTTTTTTCAATTTCATTCCCATGCCAAAGAAAAGTTCTTATAGATTTGTTCACATGGTCAATATGTGTGTAGTGCAACTTCATGGCACACATAATATGGTTAGGCATATGACTACTATGTGCTTTATTATTAGGTATAGCTGAATGCCCGTGCGTTGCCACGATTACTAAATTTTTGTTTCTTATTTCATATGTAAATATGATTTGTAAAAATTCACAAATATACAATCATGACTTGATATGCCAAAAGAAACAACCACCGTGGTGTTAGTTTCCTGCAGTGGTGTTAGTTTCCTGCAAAACGATAGCAGAACCATATTAGCACATACGGCATCAATTCTGAATAATATGACTTCCCCATTATTAAGAAGCATGTTGGATAAATATTCTATTTTGGACATTTTGTTGCGTTTTGCATTTGAAACATATTTAAATTAATTTCCAAATAGAGAATAAAATAAGAGGAGAGAATAGTATGACATTCTCATAATATATTTGGAAATTATTTAAATGTATTGCATATTCATTTTGGATCTATACAAATGTTATGGGAATTTACAATAAAAAAATTATTTAGGGAATTTATAAAGTTCATAATGGATTTACCACAAATAAAATGATTTTATAGAAAACAGTTGGATAGGAAAATATATTACTAAGAATCCAATATGACTATTGTTTTATAGAAATTGATGGTTTCTTGTTTGAATAATTTCTAAACTGGTGTCAAATAGCAAAACCCTAGTATAGAAATGAAGATAGAAAAAGAGAAAGGGAAAAAAGTTAAACCATTTCCAAATAGAGAATAAAATAAAAGAGGAGAGAATAGTATGACATTCTCATAATATATTTGGAAATTATTTAAATGCATTGCATATTCATTTTGGATCTATACAAATGTTATGGGAATTTACAATAAAAAATTATTTAGGGAATTTATAAAGTTCATACTGGATTTACCACAAATAAAATGATTTTATAGAAAACAATTGGATAGGAAAATATATTACTAAGAATCCAATATGACTATATTGTTTTATTGAAATTGATGGTTTCTTGTTTGAATAATTTCTAAACTGGTGTCAAATAGCAAAACCATAGTATATAGAAATAAAGATAGAAAAAGAGAAAGGGAAAAAAAGTTAAACCAGATGAAAGGAAAGGCCCAATTCAGCCCAACTCAGAACCGGTCATCTTCCTCTTCCATAACACTTTAATAAACAAAGTGTAAGTGAACTACAGCCATGAACGAACCTTGTCCTCAAGATTCTTTCTATTTTAGATATCTAAATGCTTCGCATTAAACACGAAACTTACTCTCCACCGACTCACGGTTCCATTCCACGGATTTAATCCTCACTTCCGTAAACATCTTTTCTACCCGATCAATTGTCTTTCTCATGTAGCACGAACAGCACGTACACCTACGAAAGAGACGGATCCTGCAGTGGAGCTCGCGGGCACAAGCGGCGAGGTTGCACGGGCGACCAGCAGCAGAGCAGAACCAAGGGGGAGACGCGCACGTCATCGGAGAGGAGGCAGGGCAGGGGTTCGTCGGCCCAGGTAGGGAGGAGATCGCGGGGAGGCACGCAGGTCACCGGAGAGGAGGCGGCGATCAGGGAACTTGCTGTAGGCCAGATCGATCGACGCGATGCTCTCCAGCGGATGAATAGAAAAGCGGGAACACTACATACAACAAATAAAGAACATTGAGGACCGTTTTTGGTAAGTGATTGAACAAGATTTCGATCCGGACTGTGCTCTCGTGCACCCACGCGACGGACGAAGGCCAACACGACGGACGAAGCAAGAGGGGCCGACGAAAACCACCTCAACATAAATTATATAGTAGAGACTACTAATTATGCAATCGTACGTTCGTCGTCCAGCTAAAATTTCTGTCTGCCTGGTTTTATACGTTTTTTCCCTAGTAGTTTCGTCAAATAACAACCCTGACACCGCAAAGTGAAGCACTGAAAAAACTCTACGTGAAAAATAACGGTTCACGGACGCGGAGGTGCAGGGAGGCAGTGCTCGTCTTTGCTTGACACGACGATGACGTGGGACGGAATGTGTCAACTGGAGCTAGATGAGGTGCGGCCGAAGATGAGCATGGCAGAAGGGGCTTCCGGCGAGATGGGGCGCCGTCTCGGCCGCGCATGGAGAGGTATTCGTCTTCGTGGGGCTTGAACAAGACGACGTCCGACTGTGAGTACCAGGCGGCAGTTGTGAAGTCGAGCATGGCGACGCGCAGGGCCCCTGCCTAGCGGCAGCGCTGCTTGTAGAAGGAGGAGCACAAAGAGGAAGTCGCCGGTGGTCGCGGGCAAGCGGGGTGTTGGAAAACGGCGCTGAGCGAGGGGAGCTCGAGCTGGGGTGCAGAGAATGACGGTGGGGAACGGATCAAGCACAGGGACGCGGGGCTCGTGTGTGGGGACAGAGCCGAGCGACGGGGGTTGGTGGGTTGGGGACCTAATCGCGAAAAAGAAGTGGCGGGTGGGGGTTTGTGCAACAAGGCCAGGGAGTGGCGGTTGGGTAGGTTGCTAGGTTTTCTGGCGTGCATGTGTGTCTACGTGCATGCGTTGTGTATGTGTGTGAGATGGTGAGAGAACTGTTGTCCGCTGGTGGGTTGGACTAGAGTTAGCTTACGTGGGCCTAGGCTGATATGTGGGGTAGGTGGCCTAGCCACCCCCTATGGGGATTTTTTCCTGTTTTTGTTTTAAAACAATTTTGTAAACCCATATTTAGCAATTAATATAAAATCAGATAATATTTATTATGTATTATCACTGATAATAAAATTCTAAGATCATGTCATGCAACTCAATTCCATTATTTTATTTTGATAACAGAAAAACATATCAATACACATAATAACAAAATCATACTCCCTATAATATTAAAATACATTTAATGATGGTTCTAATAAATTGAGTTGATATTCTAAATATTGATCAAATATAATATGCATCATAATATGGTAATGAGGGAGTATATTCGTATAAAATTTAGGTAGTCCGTAGCAATCGCACGGGTTGATACTAATAGAGGACGTCTTGTTAATATATCGTTAGTCAAGCATAACCAGCTGGAAGCTATCACGGATTCAGCCATATAATAAATTATCTGTTTTTATTTTGGAATTTTCAAGAGTAGCTCATGGAAACTCGAGCTCGGTCTCGTCTGCATGCAGTTCTCGGCAGCGCCGCAGTGTATTGAGCTTGGTCGCCGTTTTCTTGTAGTAGTTTCCACCGTTGCAGTTTAGAGATGCGTGTTTCATCACATCGTCTGTATGCCGTTCTCGCACAGCGTGATCATAATAGTACACTCACCGACCCTTTGATATGTGGCCTTTCGATCACCTCCTGCTTCTCACGGACCGTGGTTGACGAGTCGGTTGGAGGATAAAAGATGACTATCTAGATAGTTGTCATGTCTTGATTTTTTATGCTAGGGGTGAATCCCCTTTATTGTTTGGCCAGGGGTGTACCGTCCGGCAAGCTCGACCGCGAGTTAGATGAACACATTCACAGCGAGAGACATATTTTTTTATCCAGGTTCATGTCCGCAGTGAGCGGATCCCTACATCCTCCAGCTAGCTACTATCTGATTATCACAATGTTATACTGGGTTCCTTTCTTGAAAAGGTTCTATGGTTTGACTCATCCTCCCTCTATGTCCTGACCTAGGCCTCCTTTTATATAGACAAGGGGACAACATAGGGGTCGGATCACACGCGGCGGTGCGAGCTCATCAATACGACAGGGCACGACCTAGAACGTGACCTGACAATCCTACCTTGGTACCATGTGTCGCCCGGTGCCTGCCTAGTGTAGGTTGGCGCTAGGATGCATCATATCAGTCAGGTCCTTGTCCCTAGGTGTCTATCGGGGGTCGATCCGCCACTGGGGGCATGGTCGTAGCCTCGAGAGAGCCCCTGTGCGGGCACTGATCCCGGGTCGCATTAAACCCGCGGGTCCTGGGACATCCCAATTCCTATGGACGCGACAGTAGCCCCCGAACGCGCCTCAACCTAGGCGGTATAGGCTGGGAGCCACATCCTATTTTACGAGGGGTTCGCGACCTGGTTATGCAGCTAGGGTAAAAGGAGAGGAAGGCCAGAAGTTGCCTCGAGCGTTGTCCCTAGGCCAGGGCGCGCGTCTCCCTTTTTTATAACATCATCTTATGTGTCGTCTCTTTTTTCCCTTCTGCCATGGAACATGGTGACTACCCCGCTTCATCTTCTTCCAAGATGCATCGTCCTGTTCTTCGAGCTTCTCCGCCAGACCCGCCATCCAGTCCTTCCGAGGGTGAACCTCATTGTTCAGGAAGGGGCATCCGGGCGACGAGAGAAGCCGCCTCTGGGAACGGTGGTCCTTCAAGCGGTCACCACTCCATGGGGTGGCCTCGTATTGTTGGCTTCGAGTTCTTCTTGATGGTGTTCCACAACCCTGAGGGAGTCTTGGGACTCCCTAGGGCGATGGTCGAGGACTTTGGCAGCGATGTCCCTCGTGCTGTGTTGTTGGTGGTAGAGGGATGTGGCTACAGGGCGAAGTCGGTGAAGATCTTCCTAGGCGCGGGTGGGAGGCTGTGCTTTGGGAGAGGGTGGGGCCTCTTCGCGTCCTCCCACCGCTTAGAGCTCGAAGATCTTGTTTTCTTCTTCTTCGACGGCCGCGATGAGTTCTTAGTCAAAGCTTTTGACGTCTATCAAAGGTGCGTGAGGTTCAGGTTCGATGGCGCCGCTGATTGTTAAACATGTGCTACTGATTGCTTTCATCTTCTTGAAGCTTATCCCTTATGTAATCAAAGCATCCCCTTCTAGGGAAACTATGACAAGAAAGAAGGAAATCGTTTAATCAACTGCCTCTTTGGCTTTTATTTCTATAAACTCATGTTAGCGGTCTCAGCGGGAAACCCATGGAGAAAGTTCCCTTGCCTGGTGTCTTCACACGGGGAGGAAGCAACTCTAAGAGGGACCGGGAGAAAATGCCTTCCCGCAGGCAGGCCGAAAGGAGGCATGTGCCCAAGGATTCTTGTTTTGAAAAAGGACTTATCTTGCTTTTGTGGTCGAGGCTGGGCCCTTCTATTGAGCCCCCCGCCCAATCCCTCGGTTCAAGAGGGAGAGCTTCCCGGTTCGCATCTAGGAAGAGGTAGGTGGGCTCCGAGTTGGGCCCTCCCTTCCCTAGCAGCGCTGAGAAAAACACGCGACCATTCTGAACGTGACCTTCCATGATGAAGCAGCCTGGATGAACGATAATCAAAATAAGTGCACGAAAGATCAACTCATTTGTATTCATCCACTAGGATTTTTTCTGGATACACTGCTTGTGCTATGGGACCCAGCCGGCGAACAAGGCTTTTAGGTGCTTAGGGGCAGCCCCCGAGTGTTTCCTCTCTTCTGGTGACTCGATCACCGTTAGAGACCAACCGCAGGCAAGCCCGGCTACGATGTCACGGGGAGACCAAAGGTCACCATGCTAAGCGCTTCTTCAGGATAAACCTGACATTCGATCTTCGCCCTGTCCAAGGCCGAGTCGTGACGCCTTGTTCTGGAGAACCTAGGCGGCCATTCCCTTCCTCCGTCCTAGGCGGGCCGTGCCCCGTTTTCAGGAGGAGGAGTAATTCCCACTCAGGTTCCCGCCCCTGGTGAAATACCATGTTCCCTACCCCTCCCCCCCCCCCCCGACTGGTCTGGGCGCTTGAAGGGGAAACAAGAACCCGCAGCTTGTTTTCGTGATGGTCCCTTTGTCTCTAGGCAATAATGGGAAGGTGCCTCCGTGACATGGGTATGACTTATCGAGTTCCCTTGATTTGTTACCCTGGGCGCATTACAAATATGGCCCATGAGTCCCATGATGTCTATGCACTTCTATTCTTGTAGAAAGTTGTTGGGCCTCCAAGTGCAGAGGTTTGTAGAACAGCAGCAAGTTTCCCTTAAATGGATTACCCAAGGTTTCTCGAACTCGGGGAGGAAGTGGTCAAAGGTATTCCCTCTAAAGCAATCCTGCAATAAAGATACAAGAAGTCTCTTGTGTCCCCAACACACCCAATACACTTGTCAGGTGTATAGGTGCACTAGTTTGGCGAAGAGATAGTGAAATACAAGTGGTAATGGTGCCAGAAAATAGCTTGACGGTGAGTTAAAGACTAAAGCAAGCAAACATGCAACAGATCTAGATGCAAACAGTGTTTCAATATTTAGAAACAAGGCCTAGGGATCATACTTTCACTAGCGAACACTCTCTCATATAAATATCCTCTCTTCATGATACTACTCTTAACTACTCTCCGGTTGGACACTCTAATCATCGGTAGGGATTTCCCCAATCTAGATAACCCCACACTGTCACCTTGAGCGCTAGATGGTTCCAACAAACACCACAATTTCATAGAGACAACCAACTAAAAATATAACTCATGACAAATATATATGTAATCTAGCCTAAGTGCCACCACGACGTGCACGCTGTCACTTTCACACACGTGGGGAAAAACATAGATCAAATAAATCACGATGATATTTATGTAGACTCTAGCCTAAGTGCCACCATGGCATGCACGTTGTCACTTTCACACACATGGGAGAGCAGAGATCTATTAAAGAACTTGAGTAGCAAGGTAGATCTACTTGATTACAAAGCTCATGATCACAATATGACCATGCATAGAGAGAGATGAACACATAGCTACCGGTAGAGCCCTTAGCCTCGAGGAAGAACTACTCCCTCCTCATCATGGGAATCAGCAATGGTGATGGAGATGGTGATGGGGATCGATGGAGATGGCTCCGGGGGCACTTCCCCGTCCCGGCAGGGTGCCAGAACAGAGACTTTCTGTCCCCCGAATCTCCCTTTCGGTGGCGGTGGCGCTACGAAGGTTTTTCTAGAAGTATGATGGATGATTTAGGGTTTTCTCCCTGGGGTCTTCTTATAGGCGAAGGAGGCAAGGTCGGTGGAGGGCCAGGGGGCCCACACCCTATAGGCGCCACCATGGCTTGCCGACGCCTGGGGGTGCGGCCACCCTGGCGCCCTACTCCGTCTCTGCTTCGTGGTTCCGTGTTGGTTCGGGAAAACAATGACTTTGGCTTTTGTCCTGTCCAATTCCAAGAATATTGATTTTCTGCCTTTTTGGAACCAAAAACAGAAGAAAACTGGCAAATGGCACTGTGGCATATTGTTAATAGTTTAGTACCAGAAAACATATAAAAACACCTCAAAGTGAAGACAAAACAAAGCAAAGTAGATACTAAACAAGCATGGAGCATCAAAAATTATAGATACATTTCCGACGTATCAAGCATCCCCAAGCTTAACTCATGCTCGTCCCCGAGTAGTTAAGTGGTAAAAAGAATATTTTTTGAGGTTACATGCACCATCACAATCAAGATCAAACCAATTGCAAGCATTGAAAGTTGGGATCAAAGAACTCTAAGCATGTGTGTGAAAGATGGAGTTCTAATAGTAAGACAAAGTAACTATGCATGAAACATGAAAGGCTACAAACAAAGATCATGAATAACATGCATTGAAAAATGTTTGTTTGTTTCACATACAGAAAACATGGTATAGTGGCATTCAGCTTGTCCCTCATAAAGTAGAAAATAGATGCATAGGACACCTTCAAAGTTCAGAAGAGTGACTAGATACAAATAGCACAAGAACAAGTAATATCAACAATATGTATCAATCAATAAGTTTTGGGACAATGCACACAGAATGGCAATTATGCTCTCTTAATGGTGCCTAAAGGTAGAAGGTAGAGACTCAAATAATGGTGGAAGAAAGGCCCTTCATAGGGGAGCAGGGATTTCAAGTTTCAAAAGGAGCTTCCAAAAATTATGGTACTTGTTAGCTTTCAGCCCTCATTGCCCCTATCATTACCATCTTGAAGTGGTTAAGGTTAAAGTGAAGAAACTATGGAGTATATGCTTGACAAAGTATAAGTTGGCAATATCAAGTCCCTTGAATATGAGGGCCACACCTCATGCTACTCAACTTCAGTCACCTGTAAGTTCTTGTCATAGTAAGTACATGCGTATCATAGAGAACCGCCAACGGAGTACCCCTTGCACACGGTACAGGAGATATCCCATAACCAAAATGACAAGGCAAGCAGACAATGAGCATCTCAGCAATCATTTTATTTACTATGTGCATAGCATTTTATTGAGGATGCTTCACAGATAGCTCATTATGGTGATGTTGCAAGTTTCCACCATGATTAGGCATGGCTTAGGCTAGCGGCCCAGGCGTTTCTCTAACACAAAATACATAACTCCATGGACTTACAAGATCCCTCTTTATTTCACACCGGTGACACCATAGACAAAAGAGCATGGTATCAACTGTGTACAAAGTACAAGTGCAATGTTGAAAACGTTCCCCATGACAGCATGGTTCTACTAATTCCAATGTATAAGTGCAAGCATATACAACATAGATGACACAGTGGTTCAAGTTTATTAGGGGCAAAGAATATAAAGTGTGCCATCAAGTTCGTGAGAGCTTTAATCACTAAGTTTTCACATAACAAAATACTTTTTAATTAGAATATAGATAAAAACAAGAATATACTTGGAATGATGTAACACACCATGCATAGGAATTTATAGTGGACACTTTGGAATAACTTGGTTTCTTGGGAGTTGGAAGCATGAGTAGAGCTTACTCATACAAGTGGAGGCTAGCAAAAGACTGGGAGCAACCAACTAAGAGAGCAATAATGGCCATAATCATGCCGAGCAACAAAATATTACTAATCAAAGCATAGAGTGGTACTACAAGTCAAGGACTAAATAATCATAGAGGATATGGTGACTTGTTCATAGTCATAACATGGTGTGAGCATGTGCCAAGTCAACCCAAACAAAGCATCAAAGGAGAATACCGCAATACTATGCTTTTGTATGCTAAAACAACGCATGATTCCTTCAAGGCACATTAAGCAATCATAATTGTTTGGAACAAGTCATGCTACAACAATTATTACTAAGCATAAGGTCAAAACAAGATCTACCATGACATGATAAAGTCTAATCCACAGTCAAAACAAGCTCCCTTCTGTATCACTATAAGCATGAAACTTTCTACTCTTTTCCAACACCAAACAACTTATTTGAAACAACTCACAAAGATAATAATCAATAAAGATCAGTAAGCTTGTCTCACAAATCCACAAATAAGAACTAAAAATTTCTAAGCTGAAAGCACAAGAAAACTAAGGTTGAAAGCAGTGCTAGCAAAAGTGAACACTCACAAAATAATAAGAGTGAAAACTAGAGTATTCTAGGCAATGGAAACAGAGTGTGTCTCTCTCCAAAAGAAGTGTGATGTAACCAACCGACTTACTCAAGCAAACTAAGCAAACGAAAACCAAAAACGAAAACTAAGACACTCCAAGACCAACACAACAATGCATGAAACAATAAAAACTTAATATTTTTGAGATTCATAAAACCATGTTTTGCTCTCTCATAATAACTTTTAGTAGCAACATGAACAAAATTAACAATATAACTATCGCATAAAACATTCTTATCATGAGCCACATGCATAAAATGATTATTACTCTCCACATAAGAATAGCCATTCTTATTAATTGTAGTGGGAGAAAATTCAACAAAATAGCTATCTTCCCAAGTGTGTTCATTTGGAAACATATCATCATTGGAAGGAACATGGATAGCACTAATAGCACAACAATTATTAATATTATCATTTTCAGAATTGGTGCCAAAGAGATTTTCAATATCAAAAGTAGTGTGCTTTTCCCAATCATGATCAATAATATAGGTAACAGGCATAGGAACATCATCTAGTTCAGACTCATCAGCAAAAACTATGATAGGAGCAACATGCTTAGGGGAAGATACCGTTTCCTCTCTCCCTCCTCTTCTTCTCCTCCTCTTTAGGAGGGAGATGCTTGAAAGGAAGCTTCTCCACATACCCCGGTTTATTGTTAGAGACAATAGAAGAAACTTTGGAGGATTCCTCCTTTTCATTAATAAGAACAAAACTCATATCAGTCTTGTCATATTTTGGTAAAATATCATTTTTTATAAGATTTTGTATATAAGTATTCGTGTGGCAATTATCAACACAATAAAGATGACACCCATGCATGACGCAATTCATACCAAAAGCACTCATGTCTACCAAAGAAGTTTTCCTTGATTACTAGCGATCGCGTTATCACAATACAAGCTTGCAGTACTCATTGGATTAGAAAGGTCATTAGTATGGCCTGAGCATTGAAAATTGAAATGACCCACTTCATAGCAGAGTTCACAAATAAAAGGATAGAGGGCACAAATGTTTTTACCAAGATCATTTAGAGCCTTATACCACGTTCTGGTTTTTTCATTCCAGTGTGTGATACAATATTCTTATTCTATTTGATTCTTCTCATAAGGTCTATGCATACCACAAAAATTAACATTCTTATAAGAAATAGTACTTTCAGAAGTTTGAGCATGTTTATTGCAATCATTAATAACATTTTCATTTTCCATGCAAGTGTCTTTAAAAGGTTCATGATACATGTCCCACTTTTCTTTAGGAGCATTAATATGGGAAGCAAAGGCTCTATAATACTCCCTCCGTTTCAAAATATAAGATGTTTTAGGTTTATGAAGAAAATGTATCTAGACTTCTTTTAGCATGTAGATTCACTCCAAATCTGAGTGAACCTACATACTAAAAGTAGTCTAGATACATTTACTTCACAAAGCTAAAACATCTTATATTTTGAAATGGAGGGAGTATTTGACAAGAATTTGAGGATCAATACCATATCTAGCACTAAGCTCTTGAAAATTAGCAGTTTCAACAAAAGACTTAATGCAATCATACTCATAGTTTATACCTGGTTTTTTACCTTTGTCCCCAACCTTCGGAATTTCTTTGAATTGTTTCAAGAAGATCCCACTTAGCCTTGACCTCCTTACTTGTGAAGGATCCCTCTAAACAGGTATCCAGATAGTCCTTGTAATGTCCTGAAAGCCTTGTATAAAAATTATTGATAACAACATTACTGGGGAGCTCATGAATGGGACATTTGAGCATTAGTGACTTCAATCTCCCCCAAGCTTGGGCAATACTTTCTCCCTCATGAGGATGAAAATTAATTAATATAATTCCTATCTTTATGAATTTCATGAGGAGGATAAAATTTAGAATAAATGAGAGATTCAAGTTCCTTCCGCTCCAAATGATGAGGATCATCTAGTAGCTCATACCACTCCCTTGCTTTGTCCCTAAGTGAGAAAGGGAATAGCTTCCTCTTAACTTGGTCCATTGAAATACCTGCACACTTGAAAAACTCGCATAATTCATGTATAAAGAGTGAATGATCACTAGGATGGAAAGTTCCATCTCCAAAATAGCAGTTATTCATAACACATTCAATAATTTCAATAGGTATTTTAAAAGGGACACTTTCAGTATGTGGATTTAAAATATCACAAGTATCATTAGAATTACCACATGGGAGATAAAGTATCACCAGAGCAAATTTTCTTCCCTAAAGCTGGGGAACTAAAAAGATCTTTCTCATAAAAACTAGCTTCCCCAAGCTTAGATGTTTCCATACCATTAGTAACAATGGTGTTCAAAAAATTCATACTAATAACATTGCTACTAGCATGCAAAGAAAGTTCCATAGGTTTTTTAATTTTATTTTCAAACCACTCAAATTCTAACTTAGGAAAAATACTAAAAAGCTCTCTAATTTTTTTGTTGTTTTCCATTAAGCCTAACTAGTGAAAACAAGAAACAAAAATACAAAACTGCAGAATCTAAAGAAAATAACTTCGAGCACTCACATTGCAGGATGTGAGTACCTTTTACCTTACCTCCCCGGCAACGGCGCCAGAAAATAGCTTGATGTCTACGCACTTATATTCTTGTAGACAGTTGTTGGGCCTCTAAGTGCAGAGGTTTGTAGAACAGCAGCAAGTTTTCCTTAAGTGGATTACCCAAGGTTTATCGAATTCAGGGAGGAAGTGGTCAAAGGTATTCCCTCGCAAGCAATCCTGCAATCAAGATACAAGAAGTCTCTTGTATCCCCAACACACCCAATATACTTGTCAGGTGTATAGGTGCACTAGTTCGGCGAAGAGATAGTGAAATACAAGTGGTAACGGTGCCAGAAAATAGCTTGACGGTGAGGTAAAGACTAAAGCAAGCAAACATGCAACAGATCTAGATGCAAACGGTGTTTCAATATTTAGAAACAAGGCCTAGGGATCATACTTTCACTAGTGAACACTCTCTCATATAAATATCGTCTCTTCATGATACTACTCTTAACTACTCTCCGGTTGGACACTCTAATCATTGGTAGGGCTTTTCCCAATCTAGATAACCCCACACTATCACCTTGAGCGCTAGATGGTTCCAACAAACACCACAATTTCATAGAGACAACCAACTCAAAATATAACTCATGACAAATATATATGTAATCTAGCCTAAGTGCCACCACGGCGTGCATGTTGTCACTTTCACACACGTGGGGAAAAGCATAGATCTATTAAAGAACGATGAGTATTTATGTAGACTCTAGCCTAAGTGCCACCATGGCGTGCATGCTGTCACTTTCACACACATGGGGAGAGCAGAGATCTATTAAAGAACTTGAGTAGCAAGGTAGATCTACTTGATTACAAATCTCATGGTCACAATATGACCATGCATAGAGAGAGATGAACACATATCTACCGGTAGAGCCCTTAGCCTTGAGGAAGAACTACTCCCTCCTCATCATGGGAATAAGCAACGGTGATGGAGATGGTGATGGAGATGGCTCCGGGGGCACTTCCCCGTCCCGGCAGGGTGCCAGAACAGAGACTTTATGTCCCCCGAATCTCCCTTTCGGTGTCGGAGACGCTACGGAGGTTTTTCTAGAAGTATGATGGATGATTTAGGGTTTTCTCCCCGTGGGCTTCTTATCGGCGAAGGAGGCAAGGTCAATGGAGGGCCCCCCTGTAGGCGCCACCAGGGCTTGCCCACTCTTGGGAGGTGCGGCCACCCTGGTGTCCTACTCCGTCTCTGCTTCGTGGTTCTGTGTTGGTCCGGAAAAAATAATGACTTTGGCTTTTGTCCCGTCCAATTCCGAGAATATTGATTTTCTGCCTTTCTGGAACCCAAAACAGAAGAAAACATGCAACTGGCACTGTGGCATCTTGTTAATAGGTTAGTACCAGAAAACATATAAAAACACCTCAAAGTGAAGACAAAACAAAGCAAAGTAGATACTAAACAAGCACGGAGCATCAAAAATTATAGGTACGTTTCCGAAGTATCAGCCCACACAAGATAAGGAGTCCAGGAAGCATCTGATGGACAGAAGCTTGACTTAACGATCAAGAAAAAAGTTACGAACTGACATAGTTCCCGTGTTGTAATAATAACTTGTAATACATCCGTATACGGCTCTCAGACCTAGACTATCATATAAAGGCTAGGAGGAGGTGACGGAAGAGGCACCTTGGTTTTCTAGCAATCAGCAATCCACCATAAGCTAGATCGCAACTAGCGAATTAGCGATTGTAATCATCCTTTCCACCATAATCAGACTACATCGACTCCCTTGTTTGTCTGATCAGTCAACGAGATTACCAGCACTCTCTTTTCCATGAAACCCTAAGTCCATAACCATGGGCATTGCCGAGATTACCCCTCGTCACTCTGGGTGAGGGTTACCCCGGTCAGGAGTAATCCCTTGGTTTCTTGGTCTTTGGATGACTCCGTCGAGTACACAGGGAGACCTATTCTTCCGGGGGCACCGCGCTTTCACAGGACGCATCCCACTAGACTTGTTTGTTCGAGGGAGAGAGGGGGACCATCGGCTTCCTGCGGCAGGTGCCCGTATTTATATTGGATCCTTGTGATAATACTAGCTTGGACGGAGTGCCCCTTCTGGTTCTACCGATGAAGCAGCTTGCTGGGGTAGCTCATCGTTCTCGGGGATAGAGCCCCTAGTTAGGCATCTCTTAGGTAGGTGATGCCGCAACCGCGAGGTAACTTCTACTAATGCTTGTTGTTCGTGGAGGTTGAGTGTTGAAGGGGAATGTCGTTCAACGGGTTCTCGGCTCGAAAGAGGCGATGGGCTAGGAGGAGGCACCTTTAGGCATCCCAATCTTCTTCTCCTGGCCCTCGGGGCCGAGAGAGAGAAAGCTGGGCTCAGGTTTTAACCTCAGGCCATGGGAAATGACTTAAAAGGCATCTTCCTTCCAAACCATTATAACTGATGCACCGGCAGGAGACGGTTCTTCCTTTCGGCTTCTATATTGGGGGTGGGTAGCTTCACATTTTTGGAGGCGAATTGCTCTTTCTAAGGACAAAGCTTCCTTGCAACGAGCCCTTGCATGGATAGGGAGAGGCACTTTCAGGTATCTAGGGGCGTTCCTGGGCTCCCGGGGGAGTCCATAGGGTATCCCCCAGGTCAGCACAAGGCATGGGCCATCGGAGATGCCCCACGGGGCATCTTTTAGGGTCTTCAGGCAAGGGCGTTCGATGGGCTCGTAGGGGGCGGCGGGGCCTCGGGTGCCACTCGAGGGCACCTCTAGAGCTCAGTCGCGTATCAGGAGGGGGAATAGCATCTTTTTATATGACTATCCCCCAGTAACTTGAAATTGTTGTATCGAGGCAGCAGGCGACGAGATGGGGCATCTTGGGCATCTGAGTAGGTTATGCCAATTCATGGTTGGGAGGCGCTTCTCGGCTCGGGGTTTAAACCGGGGCCCTTAACGATGGTCGGGGCCATATCCCTCAGTCCTGCCTCGAGCCAAAGGGCACGTGCCCCAGTGGTAGTTGTAGAAGATCGGCGCAGGGGCTTCCATCTTGCCGACTTGGACGTTGGTGCTCATAGATTTCTTATTTCTTGACGGGGTTCTATCACACCTGCCCCACTATAACGGGGTGGTGGAACCACAACCACAGGAACCAGAAAGGGGGCACCGTCAGGCATCCATCGTGGCTTCCCATGCCCAAGCCTGGCTAGTGTTAATGGCTCAGAGTGACCTCCGGGGCCATGGGCGATGACATGTCATCTCCCTTCGCGGTTTCTTCCCAGGTAGGGCGGAAATAGGCGTCAGCGGATCTCTGGGGGCGTTTGCCCTGCCCGACGCATTTCGGGTAGGTGCCTCTAGCCCGACGTACTACCGGGACCGCCAGCGATGGCTCTCGAGTCATCTCATTTTTGAACCCGGCTGGACATATTCCTTGGCATGGCCTGTCCCATGAGAATAGAGAGGACGTCTGTGCCGGAGCTTATCAGGGGGAGGGCGCTGCAGCATGCCCGTGGTTACGGGACCTGAGGCGGCTCCCCTCCTCGATATTGGTGCGGGCATCTACGGCAGCTAAGATCTCTAGGATGGAGTCGAATACGTGAGTGATCATGCGCCTTCTCATTAGGGGGCTCTACAACCCCCGAAAGAAGGCAAGCTCCACCCGTTTAGTGGATTCCTAGGGGAGGGCAACGAGTATTCAGGTGAATCGCTGGGTAAATTTACTCAACGGTTCGCCCACCCCTATCGTACCCATAGGAGATCGAGGTAGTTGACGTCGTGCCGCTCCCTTCTTTGCCTGGCTGCACCTGGTGGTGGGGGTCTCGAGGGGGCAGCGGAGTTCCTTCTGAACGATTTTCCCTCGAGGCCCGGTCCATGGAGGGGTCCGACCGCTAGCGGGCGAAGAGCTTGGCGATTCTGTGGAGTCGTCCTCTGGTTCTTCGGTCGAACTGAGGAGTAGAAATATCACCCATTCTCTGGGCTGCAAGAGGCCAGGCATGGGAGTCGTGTCAGCGAGTTCGCTTTGGGAGCGCCCCCTACCTGGCATGCCAGATGTCGTGTCTTGATTTCGACACCGATGGTGTGAATCCCCTTTGTTGTTCCGCTGGTGGTGCAACATCCGGCGAGCTCAGTTGGCGAGCTAGACAAACATATTCACAAAGAGAGACACATGTTTTTTACCTAGGTTTATGTCCATAGTGAGCGGATCCCTACGTCCTGCAACTAGCTACTATCTAATTATCACAATGTTACACTTGATTCCTTCCACGGGAAGGTTCTCTGGTTTGACTCCTCCTCCCTCTACATCCGACCTAGGCCTTCTTTTATATAGACAAGGGGACACCACAGGGGTCAGATCACACGAGGCGGTGCGAGCTTAGCCACGTGGCAGGCCACATCCTACAACGTGGTCGGGCAATCTTTCCTTGGTACCGCATGTCGCCCGATGCTTGCCTAGTACATAATGGCGTTGGGATGCGTCATATCGGTCAGTTCCTTGTCCCTCGGTGGCCATCTGGGATCGATCCGCCGCTGGGGGCATGGCGGGGCCCCGAGATGAGTTTTTCCCGAGCCCCAATTACCGGTCAGAGAGAAGCGAAAGGGGCGATGCAGTAGCAAGATTTGTGGCGGCTGCTCCGCCACACCACCCCTCCCCTTCATCGACCCCCTCTATCCCCTTCGTTCTCTGCTCCAGATTGAGCGGGAGGTGGAGGGGCAGCAACAACTAGAGGGTGAGAATCAACGACGGTGCAGTGGTGGCACGAGTTCGCAGCATGGCGTTCTCGCGGGTGGGCCATGCCCGCTGGGGAAATCGGGTGTGGCGATTTTTAGGGAGGAGTCCATATGTGGCGTGCGCGAGGTGAAGCTAAGTACATGTTTTAATCTTCTGTCTCTGCCGATACCGTGACAACCTTTTAGGATGGATGGAGTACTAAATTTCTCATATTTCTAATAAAACTATTTATTCAGAGAAATTTCACCTTTTCATACGAAGTGCTAAGGGAAGCCGCAATGTTGCCGTTGTTGAAGTATAATCCAAATTCAATTAAGGTGGCTAACTTCTGACGAGCGGAGTGAGACCCGTAACCGGTCGTCATCCCCTCCCTCCTCCCCGCGGTATGGATCGTTGAAGAGTAGGTTTCCACCGCTATATAAACTTCTTATAAGTCGCCGACTGGGATAAGTTGTATCTGTGAAAATCCTAACATTTATAAATACTTTCCGATATAATGAAGTTTCGCTGGCTGGCGCTCATGATTTTTTACGCTCTGATTTTTTTATTCTTCGTTATTTATTTGTCGCGATTATAGCAACAATAGCAAATTTCTCGTAAAGTAGTATTTGACTATGAGTGTTGAATATGGCAAGAGCTCCTCGATGTAGCGGATTTCCAACATTTGGACTTTTAGTTTCACCAAGAAATTAAATCGTGTGTTCTCTTTTTTTAGAAACGCAGTACAAACGCAAACGCTCACAATGCGTAATACAATCACCCCTATGAACACACGCACACACACCCTACCCCTATGAGCACCTCCGAGATCTGAGCCGACGGGTCTTGAGATTGACAAAGTCACCGCAGGTGCCTCGCTATCGACGGGAATGTCGCCTCCCAATGAAAGAATATTCCGCCTCTATGACACCAAAGCGTCAAACCTGGGGCTTGAACTCTGGTGGACTAGGGTACCGCTGCCTTACTAACCACAGGTTGGTTCTCGAAATCGTGTGTTCTCTCTCCTCTCTTCATGCGTATGAATGCATTTCACTGCTAGTAGTTGACAAAAAAGAAATTGATCTATTGTTTGTCACAATTTGGCATCAAAGTAAGAGATGTGATGCAGCACAAGGGTTGTGGAGGAACAACTCCACCTTACTGCTATAATAAATATAGCACAAATGTTGAAGGAACCACTCCAACGTGCTGGGCTAGATATCGCTCTAGAGGCGTGGGCTAGATATCGCTCTAGGGGCGGGGGCTGTCAAGAGTTTAGTCCAAAAACTCTCAACATACTAGATCTAATCCAAGATCTAAAACAAGAACACAAGGTTCTATTTATTTGACAGGTAGTGGATACATAGTCCGAGTTCCATAGATAGAGGTGAGGACCTCTATTTATAGGCCTCATGAGCCTCCACTTCTTAGTTCTACTTATAGCTAGAAGGCTCTAGAGAATACTACTTAAAACTAGGAAGTAAACACAAACAACATGGTTATAACTCACACTAGAACACTCCAGAAACTACTACAACACATATGACTAAAGGACCAAATTACCTAGAATATAGTAGAAGCGTGTAGAAACTAGTACTGGATTTTATTACTATTTTATTCCCACTACTGTCCCTCATCATCCTCCCCTGGTTGTTTGAAACTCGACCTCGAGTTATCTTCATAGAGTGCTTGTTATGGATGATGAAGAGCTAAGTCTGCCACATTGAATGTGTTGGATCCTCACGCAAATGCTCATTGTTCTGCAGCATCCATTCTCTTTTCCAATCCTTTCATTGTTTGCTGCAGCTTCGTCTCCAATAGAACACCAAGAACTGGAATGGATCAACAAGGCTCGATACCACTGGCAAAGACAAGGGTTGTGGAGGAACAACTCCACCTTGTCGCTATAATAAAGACAAAGACAAATGTTGAAGGAACCACTCCAACATGTTGGGCTAGATATCGCTCTAGAGGCGTGGGCTAGATATCGCCTAGGGCTGGGGCCATCAAGAGTTTAATCCAAAAACTCTCAACATACTAGATCTAATCCAAGATCTAAAACAAGAACACAAGGTTCTATTTATTTGATAGGTAGTGGGTACATAGTCCGATTTCATAGCTAGAGGTGAGGACGCCTATTTATAGGCCTCATGAGCCTTCACCTCTTAGTTCTACTTATAGCTAGAAGGCTCTAGAGAATACTACTTAAAATAAAGACAGCATAAATGTTGAAGGAACCACTCCAACGTGCTGGGCTAGATATCGCTCTAGAGGCGTGGGCTAGATATCGCTCTAGGGGCGGGGGCTGTCAAGAGTTTAATCCAAAAACTCTCAACATACTAGATCTAATCCAAGATCTAAAACAAGAACACAAGGTTCTATTTATTTGATAGGTAGTGGGTACATAGTCCGATTTCATAGCTAGAGGTGAGGACGCCTATTTATAGGCCTCATGAGCCTTCACCTCTTAGTTCTACTTATAGCTAGAAGGCTCTAGAGAATACTACTTAAAACTAGGAAACAAACACAAACAACATGGTTACAACTCACAGTAGAACACTCCAGAAACTACTACAACACATATGACTAAAGGACCAAAGTACCTAGAATATAGTAGAAGTGTGTAGAAACTAGTACTGGATTTTATTTCTGCTTTATTCTCACTACTGTCCCTCATCATCCTCCCCTGGTTATTTAGAAGGTTATTTAGAACTCGACCTCGAGTTATCTTCATAGAGTGCTTGATATGGATGTTGAAGAGCTATAAGTCTGCCACATTGAATGTGTTGGATCTTCACACAACGCTTGGCTCTGTTGTTCTGCAGCATCCATTCTCTTTTCCAATCCTTCCATTGTTGGCTGCAACTTTGTCTTCAATAGAACACCAAGATGCTCCGGTTCCCTCTTTGGTCTAACGAACTACCCTCGCAAATGTAGAAAATTACTATTCTCTTTGATTCATATTAATTGTCATTAAAATGAATGTATCTAGACTATACCTAAATACATCTATTTCAGTAACAATTAACATGGATTAGAATACTCCAGGCTTACATTTTGGAACAGAGGTGGTATTTTTTATTTCAAATTATAAAGTTTTGGTAGAACAAAATAGCCCACCAAAACGTCTTATGATTTGAAATGCAAATAGTAGTTCTTTTAGCCTACCAAAACGTTTATAATTGAAAATGAATCGTAGTAGTTTCAAAATCCAAAAATCTAATTTAAAACTATACTTTTTTTGAGAGAAATTTAAAACTATACTTGGCTACACTACTTGTGTCTGCCCTAATATTTCCTGGTAGGAGTACAAAATCTGTACGATACGAAGATTCCACTCACTCCCCCTCACTCACTGACTGGAGCTTCTGCCACCCAGCTCTCGCCTCCCCATTCCCAACAGCCTCCGCCTCCATGGATCCCCGCGGCGCCGACCTCCCGTGCATCGTCCAAGCCCTAACCTCGCCCTCCATGGACACAAACGAAGCCACCGAGCGGCCCTGCATCGTCCAAGCCCTAGCGGCGTCCCCGTCCAAACCCCAAGCGTCCCTCCCGGCCGCCGCCAGAGACCACCCGACGCCGCCCGCCCCCAACTCCTCCAGGGCCAGGGCCACGAGCCCCCGCCGCACGCGCTCCGGCGGCGCCCCCGAGTGGACCGCCGCCGAGACCCTCGCGCTCGTCGCCACGGTCGCCGCCGTCGACGACGACGGCTGGGCCCGCTCCGTCTCCGCGTTCCAGAAGTGGGCCATCGTCGCCGACAACCTCGCCTCCTCCGGGCCCTATTCGAGGCGCAGGGGCAGGGCGGCCGGAGAGTGCAAGCGGAGGTGGGAGGCGCTCCTGGGTGAGTACGGGGCGGTGCGGCGCGCCGGGGGCATGTACTGGGGGATGGGCGCCGCGGCCAGGCGGAAGGCCGGGCTCCCCGAGGAGTTCGACGCCGAGGTGTACGGCATCATGGACGCGCTGATCCAGGTCGAGGAGGCGTTCCTTGCGGGTGCAGGAGGAGTAGGGGGTGGGGTGGGCTTGGTCGGTGCCGGTGCTGCTGAGCCATCTCAGGTGGCAAAAGAAGAGAATGCTGATGCTAGAGTCGGGGAAGAGGAGGAGGAGGAGGAAGTGGACGGTGACGACAGTGAGGAGGAGATGCCACCTCAGGTGGACGGTGGAAATGCGAATGCTCCTGGTGATTTGGGTACAATTCTTCTCCCATTTTCCTCCCCGTGTTCACGCCCCTGACTGATTCGCCTATGGGTAGGAATCGGTTAGTTATTTCAGTTTGGAAATCTTGTGCTTTGTTTATGATATATGTTGGGGTCTTCAGGAATTAGTAGTAAAGCTTGCAGCTTATGTCATATATTAGACGCCTATGCAGAGTCTGCAAAATGCAATCATGCAGCACTGCAACGATACAATGTGGAAAACAGATTCCGGCAAAGAGATGATATGCTACGGAATCAAGCTACTGAATTAGGATGATTTGGCCAACGGAGCACTTTGCATGCCAACATGGTTTTATCCTGGGTTGTGTTATGGAATGGGCACAGACATAGTTTATTGAGCATGCTTCTCATGTTATTAGTTCCTGTGGAGGCTTATATTGTCCTTTCAGATTTTCTTGCGATAAAACAGTATTATGTGTCCTGTCCAGTTAGAATACATTGCTTTTCTTGTTCACGTGTTATGTCCACTCCAGTAGCTATTGTCAATACTTGGCTGGGAGCCTGGAACCACTGATCCTGGATGACGATAATCAAAGATCTTCAGATACAATTTCTTAATTCATTTTGATGCATTCTAGGTTTTCGTTTATTAGGACCTGAAGATATTCACACTTTTTATATCATAAAGAAATGAGCCTTTCTTGTCATTTTGCTGTCTCTATAATTGTTGAACGAATTACTGAATGTACAACTGTCAAGCACTTCTCCTAATAATCTCATCATTCTCTTGGTGTATGGTGTTACTTTAATGCCACAATGAGGTGTTCCTTAACTGAATATGGCTTTGATAGAAGTTCTGCCGCAGCAATTCAATTTTGTAGTGGTAAACCTGAATTTGGTCACTGGCTCTACCTTCTCTATGCTATAATTGTTTCCTTTAATTCCAAAATATTAACATAAACATTGAATCTAAATCTGTCATGTAGAAGTATTATCTCATATCAAATATGTTCTCTTCTTGTTTAGGTTAGTAGAAATTTATGATGACACAGTATATACCAAGAGTAATAGAGTTTCTCATAGTATTGAAATATGGTTGGTTGAACTGTTGAAGCCCATTTGCTACAAACACTGCCTTATTTTACTCCACATTGACATCTCTGGTATAGATGGTTGTATTTCTTGAATACTTGAATGTACAAACAGATCCTTTGAGCACATGGAACAATGATGGCACGTGTTTACATACTGAAATCTCTTTCTGTACCATTTCCTTCTATCTAGTGTTAGTATTTTGTTAGCATCATTTTTGCTGCTAACTTATATGTTCTATTTCTCCAGAAGATGCCAGAGTGGAAACACACAACGACCCCAAGAAGAGCCAAAACGACGCATGGGAACTGGCCAACAAGTTAAATGAGAACGCACAGCATATCCATGCGCTACTGAAGGGAGAGGCAGATGAAGATAATAGCCTGAACCATGTTCCTGGCGATGCTATCTCACCGGATGCAATAGAGACCACCCGCCAGAAAGCCGACGAGCTGATCAAATCGCTGGGTGGGCTGGTGAGCTACCTGAACCAATTCACCGATCTGATCAAGGAAAACGGGATCGAAGATGTCGTTGGTGTGAACTGATTGGTGCTAGGCGGGTATTCTTAGAACCTTGAAGGGTTGAATCATGTAGCAAATCCTCCATCTCTGTCCCTCCCGATCTCAGTCTATCTCTGTAAATATGAGGGCTCTGTAAGATGTTTCTAATTGAATGATGTAGGTTTGTGTTAGACACTCTGACACTGTATGTGCCACTATTCCTCATGGTCTCGCTACCTTGATGTTTATGGAACCGTTGGCTGGATCAGTGGAGGTGGAGTATCTGCTGTTCTGTGTGATTTCTCATAGCTTGAGCCGACTCCCAAGGATACACGTACTACCAGGTGAGGTAGTGAAATCAGGCTGCATTTGTTCATTTATTTTTGAGTAGTGATCTGCTTCGTTGTAAGTAGATGATTCTTTGTTTTCTTTCTTCGAGACTAGTAAAGTGCACGTGCAACGCACGTCTGTATAATATAATTAAAAATTAAATCTTTATTTTCTTTTAGTGAGTTTTTATCAGGATACCTAAATAGGTCCTTTGCCTAACTAAAAATGTGAGTGTGAGTTCTCACGATCACGATCCACCCACATATTTTCACATAAAATTCCATACATGTATTATAATTTTGAACACTAAATGAATTGGAAAATGTGGCTTACTCCAATAAAGCGACACGTTCGATCATGCCGATTTCGAGATGAACACGACTTCTAATGATGAGTTCGATGTTTCGGAACTTTTTAGACCACAATCGTATATTCTATGTAATCTATGTTGCGTTCGTCATCGCCAAGTCTCAAATTTTTATACCATCGTCATTCAGTTCAGAGTTAACTAAAATAACAACTATTTTTCTTCTAAACGTGTTATATGACCCTCTGGAGAAGAAATCAATAGATAGGCTTCACATAATGGTTAAACATGAAATATCGTTATGACAAAGAGACAAATATATCCACTAAGGAGTGTCGGATAAAATATTCTCCGTAAGGTCTATGAAATTTAGCATCCACGGACCGCAACAAAGGATTACATATACAGTATGATATGAAAATTTGGTGATACAAAGTTTATTATATTCAACACAAGAAATTATCAAAAATATGTGCTTATATGGAAAACCTTCAGTTTTCTGCACTCTACTCTACACTCTTCAATAAAAATAACAGTCGAATTGGACAACGTTTTGTCAGAACAAAATGAACAACGCGCCGCACTCTACTCTCAGTTCTCCACTCTCTCTCTCTCTCTCTCTCTCTCTCTCTCGTCAAGCGCCCCCTGCCTGTATCCCTGCCGGACACCGGTCCCCATTCGCCGCACCTACCTATCCACCGCCCCTGTCTATCTCCCGCCGTTCCCCTTTGGCCGTCCCCAGCTCCCTCACTCGACCTCGTCAGGCCGCCCCTCCCCTTCGTCCCCACCGTCGGCGCGAGGTGACTCCCGTGTCCATCTCCGACCCTCCTTATCGAATCGGTCAGTCGGTGAAGAGCCCAGAGCAGGGCTTCGACGGAGGAGGACACGGAGGCACGGGCCTTTGTCTCCACTGGATTGACGGATGCGTCCACCACGCGTTGGAGGGCTCCACAGTGTCGGTCTCCTTGTCATGCAGTACAAGCCGATGGATTGGATCAATCGCCAAGGGACACCGGCGATGAGGCTCTGCTCTGGCGGGCTTGTCGCGTCGCGTGCGTTCTGGTCATCAGATTCGTGTGCAGGTAAGGAATTCCTCTCTTAAAAAAAACTGAATCCTACCATGGGTGTGGACAATCATCGCTCCAAAGTAGATCTCATGGGTGTGGTGTTCTTGTTAAATTTTATAACAATAGCCACTGCATATATGCTTTGCTTTCAATACTGGATACTTATGTTCAGTAAAAATACTGGATACCTTGGTGTTAGCACTATTACTATGGCACGGACATGTTGTAGTACCTCTTTTTCTTACTGTGTTCCATTTGGTCAGAGATGCTTGACATTAAAACTGAAAGGTTTTATTACTGATCGTGGTATTCTTGTTGAGAAATATGTAGAAGAATAATATTAGCACCATTTGGATTCAGGTTTCATGTTTTGAAGTAATTTTTGGACATACCAGCCGACAACAATTGGCTTGTCTCTCCCAGGTCAGCCACATTTGGACAGAGAGCGGCAACCTTCTTTTGTTGGCGTGATATTCACAACTTCTCTAGGTAAGCTGTTTTCTTCCCACCCGATGGTCGTGCATACCAACTTTGACCAGTTTTTCCTTTACGATTTTCTTGCAATGGTTTATCAACAACGGTTGTGTTTACATCTTCACTTGTATTATCACCTGCACACAAAAAGATGACAGCAATGTTAGATTTGAGCATTTGAGGGGCAATACGGAGTTTAGAACTAAAATACGAAACTGTAACCTGATATAGGTTTTGTTAGTATGTTCGTTACATCTTTGAAAGGGGTAGGACCCACAGGCACCAGCAAAGAAGATGGTGGTTCAACAGTCAGAGTTGCCGCAATTTTCATTTGCTGTCGGATATGCGCTGCTTATTCAGGTATTCAACTTTCTTCTCATTAGACAATCGGACATACCATCCTGCTTTATTATTGGTGGAGCCTGAAGCCAAGTAGTTTGGTTGATGTGGTATCTGCAAGGCAGTTGGTGACCTATTTAGTGATCTATTTCATTGTTTGCCATGTCCAGTGTTACTGCAGGTATAGAAAGGATGGTAACATAGATATTAGATTGTCGATTCCAACTTTATGTTAAATAGGCTATATTAGAACTCCCATTATTTCTAAAATCTGCTGCATGTGCTACAATAAAATTATTGCCATGCAAAAGTATATTCCTGGACTGCGTATATTGCACTACAGAGAACATAAAATTGTCTACAAATGATGACATGTGTTCTTGTTAAAATTTTCTAATCGATGACTAATTCTATTACATCTTCTTTGAAGCCACTGCTTTTTTCTTGTACTATAATTTCCAAAGTTACTAAATATTACACTGTACTAAAATTTGATTTGTACATAATTTGTTTTCAAGAAACTCAGTTTTGTTGTATTAAAGTGTACATTGCTGCTGAATTTTATTAGGAAGGAGGATCTCAAGAGAGCAAACATAAAAAGTAGAAAGTAGCTAGAAAGGAGAAGTTATCCCGCTAGCATATATACAGAAAACTACCACCGATTATGATTATGGTATATGTAACATCTGTTCTATCTATTTTATTTATCTTACATTATAAAGTTATTATCGATTATGATTATGGTACAGGTAACATCGTTCAATCTAATTCAGCATCATGTATAACAGAACATGAACTGAAAAACAACACTGAAGTATGAACACTCTCTTTCCAGCATGCTGACCACCAACTATCTCCGTGTCGATTGCATTATCCTGGAAGACTCTGATCATAAGTAGATGCGACGAATGGAAGGTACGAACCTAGTATAGTCAATGCATAAATATAACAATATATGCATCCACATGTGTGTCTCCATGTGACGCAGTTCTGGATATGTTTACTGGTCTCATCCGTCCTCCTATACATTGCATCTGGAACCTATCATTTTTGTGTAGCCAATCAGATTCGTCTTCCTCAGTTGTAGTTTCATTTGGTTGCTTGCATCCCAAAAAATGCTTCATATGTAGGCCCATCTATTATTATCTGAGTAACATGCAGTATTAGTTGACCATTACATTAGTTGTGAGTGTTAGTGGTGTCTTGGAATGTGGTATTTTCCCCATTGGAGCATCAGACGATGTAGCATCATGAGCTTCGGTTAACATTAAACCACTGATCGAATAATTAAATTATGCCATTAGCGCCCTGAAAATATAAGAAGCATGAAGAAGAAGGTCATCCTTACTATGGGGCATGATCAAGGGTGTATGTGGTACATCTTGCTTATCATTTAGTTGTGTAACGGAAGCCTGTTTATTTTCATGGGCTTGACGACGCCTTTTGAGAATATTATCTTTATTTTGGGCATAATATTCTCGATTCCTCTGCCGCTTGAACTCTATAGGATCTGTTACATACATCAAGTTGGCACATCAGCAACAATACAATTGATTACGTAAAGGAAAATTAGGATGCTCATACTTACCCGAGTGGGTGTTTCTTATATCCTGAAACTGGGAGCGTGAATCACCGTGATTGGGAGATGACATATCGGGCCCTCCTGTGAATATCCCCATCATTAAACTAAAATTCATGGATATGTGGAACGTAATATCCTACATATTTCTTGCCTATGTACTGTAAGACAGAAACCCCACAACCATATTTTATTCTCAACAAAAAGTATCTGTACAGAGTAAAGAAGGGGAAGAAAGAGATAACTAACCTAAAAGGAGGGGGAAAATCTGAGCAAAACCTAAACAGAGAGAGCTAGCTATGAAAGAAAAAAAGCCTCTACCTATACAAGTGATGCTACCCCAGCAAGTAGTTTTTTCTTATATTCCAGCTGACCACAAACAAAACCTCACATCTTCCTTGTTCAAATATGTACTGCATTTTGGTTAATAGAGAGAGCAAATAATATTGGTTAATATACATCTTTTGATATGCTAACATTGATGGTATTTTGGTACAGATTGGTCATTGCAATGCTGACGCTTTACTTACAGGCAGTGATGTACCCGAGAAAATAGGTAGGGTTAAGCAAGAAACTGAGGCAGAGCTATGCGGTTTAGTTTGTCATTGCAATGGAGATGCCGTGAACTAATGTACCCGAGAGAATATGGAGGATTAACAAAAAATTGATGCAGAACTACACTTTGAAGACCAAACAGAAAATGAAACGCATAAACAAGGTAAGCTTAAAATTTCTGCAGCGAGACTGATAACCGTGGTTGTCATGCACACCCAACACAGATGAAGATTGTCTGATACTTCAAAGTTTATCAGTTTTTCCATAGTATTGTTGTTGTTGTAGCCTGCAAGTAATTCAAAGCTCTGCATCAATCTATGCATCATAATATATAGATGTAATCTTATGACCCATGTTGTGATGATTGAAATTGTGTCGTGGATTACCAGTCTGATGATTGAAATTGTGTCGCTGATTACCCATGTTGTGATGATTCAAAATGTCATCAATCCCCTGTATATAGTTAACTGATCGATGTGTTTTACAGGATGGAGGTGAAGGAGGAATAACCACCCACTCGGTGCAGGGCTACAAGGTTGCCCTGCAGTGAGGCGACGGTGCTGCTGACGGCGTGTGGCGGTGGATCGCGGTTGCTCGCGGTGGCGTCTGCTCGTAGGAGCGTCTGGCAGTGGCTCGTGGTGGCGTCTTCTCGCGGCGGTGTCTGCTCGCGGCACCGTCTGGCGGTGGCTCACGGCGGCGTCTGCTCGCAGCGGCATCTGGTGGTAGCTTGCGGCGGCGTCTGGTGGCGTCTGCCGCTTTGGCGAGGCAAGGATTCCGGTCGTCAGGATTGATGATGATTTAAGGCGATTGCAGTCAGTTTCCTTTTTTGGGAGGTTTAGAATTAGACTTCCGTGATTATAGGTTGTGCTTAATTACTAATTATAGGGTGTGCAGACGACGCGGGTGTGGGATTTCCTCTGCCGGTGGAGTGTTCAGCCTATGATAATTGCTAAGTGCACACATGACCTGATTAGATTAATCGTGACCGTTAGATTGAGCCTATTGGGACTAATCGTACGGTGTTGATTGGTACGTGTGAATTGAGCGGGGTACGTGTAAGAAAACTCTTGTTCGCTTCGATAATAGTAGTAGAGATAAGTGGATGATATTATGGCAAACACAAGCCATTTTATTTACTCCATTTAGCTTGCTAAATAGGTTTTTAACCGAGGGAGTAGCAACTAGTATATCTACTTTTTCCGACTGTATCAACTATTCTACTGCATAGGAGTAGTCGTACATACAGCAATACTCATTTATAGTTGGCACGAGTGGTGGACCCAAGAAATTTTGGAGAAGTCGGTCAGATCACTTGTAACCAAAGATATACAAGTATACTTTCTAGAAATAGCGCTCAAGATATTTAAAATACTTATATACTACTACCTCTAATCCAAATCAGCTGTAGTAGGTTCACTGAACCTAGACAGCCTAAATCTATGACAATTATTTTATATAGGAGGGAGTACCATCATATTTTATGATACTAAAATAGAATACTGAATACACATGAGTGCTTAGATTAGTTTTGGTTTTGTTTTTCCGCTCGCACTGAGATTTATGGAGTTTGACTTTCCATGGTTGTACTGTCCACTTAATGTTGAATTTTAAATTAACACTAAATCTAACTGCAATATCTGAATTCAGTTCAACTAAGTGTGTCTGCATCGAGGGAAATTAAAATTGTATAACGTACATCATTGTATTCTACTAATTTGCAACACATTGACATGGTTAGTTTGCTCGGTTTAATAGACAAATACTATGTAACGATCAATATCCGCACACATTTGATGACAATGAGTTATAAAAAGCAAACAACTTAATTATTGTAAATTGAGGCGTTTTCGAGGTTTTAGAGATGTGTTTATAATTTTGAGAATTTTTCAAGTATTTCAAGGGTTAGCAAAACATTTTAATTTTTCTTAAAACCTTTCGGTACTTTGAAACTGCCCACTATAAAACCTAAAAAAATCGCATTGTGGAACAATAAGTTACCTAGCAGGGTGGTAAGTCTTGTACTTTCCTATCCGTGCGAGTTTGTTGTTTTGTCTAATCTATCAAATCTTTGTTGTTGTTCAATTGCGTGGACCCGTGTGAGTAAAAAATACATGCATACACCAAGATCTTCGACTTAGCTCCCACAGGTCATCCACCCGGGGCGGGAGATAACGAAAGGAGACAAAGTCCTAACGAAATCAACACACAATAACCTCAACCTTCTACCCATTCCGTCCATCATATCAGTCGAGTCGAGGAGATTTGGCTACTTTACTAGTGGATTGGATGGAAGAATAGACCTGATCCTTTACACAAATAAAAGATCTGAAGTATAATTTCCTTTTTTTTTTTGATCCAAAGGAAGGTTGTTTTGGAATTGACAAAGCGAACAATACATATTTGTCACGGAAAGGTGGGAGGGATGTCGGGATCCCGGGCAGCGGGATTCTCCCATCATGATAGACTGAAGGAAAAGTCGCACAGATATATTGGTTCGAATCCAATTCATGATTTCAGTTCAGAAGGATTTCATTCAATCGAAGTTTAGGATGGAGCTATCCTAATAGACAGATGTGATTGGTTGCAACAAAGTGTCTAGCTAGTCGTTAGAGGGAAGACAAGGCTCGTTCCGTGCGACTCCATAGAAGAGTACGCATGCTAGAAAACACAGCCAGCTTAAAAATGCTAGCTAGTTTTGTAGACTTATTTAGTTTGGTTGCATAGGCTTCCTCTTCGGCGTACTACGGCAACACCCCTGCTTGCTTCTTTCTATTCGACGTGGGGCGCGCGAGATTTCCCCCTTGCATGTGTGAGATTCCTCTCGCACGGAATAGGGGCCCCATAGGTTCGAATTCTGTCCCCGCCTCTGCATAACCTTGGCGATTGCATGCATCAATAACTTTTGTCAAAAATAATTTGAATTTCTCATTTTGTTGACGACTCTAGGTAGGGGTAAAGAAAATGTGTTTTCAGTTCATGAATTTTTTAGAACGTTTTTAATGATAGACTTGATCATGGATGGCTCTTTCATATGATGTGAAGGTTTGGCAACACCTTTCAACTCTTCTAAGTAACAATGTATGATCTTTGCGGGATAAAAGTAGGAATCGATGAGTGGATCTGGAATTATTATTTATGGATAACCTCTTCTATCTTGCCGTTCATATAGCCCATAGCCCCATAATGAGTGCCGGCCGTGCTAATGTCCAGATGAGTTTTCGAACTTCCCGGCCCGTCAGTCACCACAAAGTGAGAAGTGGAGTAGCGAACTCGCACACAACATGAGGACTTCCCTAAAAACCAGGAAAGGGGACGACGGCAGCAAGCAGCCACCGCCTCTTCGTCATCGATCGCCATCGCCGCCTCCTCTCTCCCTCTCCCTCTCCCACACCTCCTTCTATCTCCCTCCGGCTCACACGCGCTCGCGATCGCACCCGCACGCGTGGATGCAATTTGAACCCTAGTTTTTGTGTGTTTTCAGGTTCATCCCTCGCGCATCTAGGTGTTCCGATTAGCATCTCCGTTTGGACATTCTCATCGTAAGAGCTCGGATCGTGTTTTAGCAATCGGGTAAGATGTGTTGCTGTTGCTACCCGAGCCAACAAAAAACTTGGTGGAGGTGTATAAAATGGGACTGGGATTGTTGTAGTTGTGGAGTATGACCGAATTTCGCAGGAGTGTCGACGATGCACATTCCCAATAAGCGCCATGGTGGAGGTGTTTGACACACGTGTAGTTTCTGTATTCTACACATGTGACATGTTATTGTTTTATCAAACTTTTTGGGTGTGTTGACAATAGGAGTTTCCTGAAGAAAATATAGGCAATAGGCATAAACTACATAGGAAGAACAACATATATATGCTGAGTACTCAATCATTCGCGTAGTCCTACTTGTGGATTGCGAGTATGAGCTCTATAGCGTAGGCGACAATTGTTGATCTGTGAATACCAAGATGTTAGATTATATTTACTTGCATATCAAGTTAGGGTTTAGACCGGTGCGCTGCACCTCCTCTCCCCCCTCTCCTATATAAACCATTGTATTCTCTCATTGTAAAATCATTAATTATTGTTATTATCACAAATTTACATGGTATCAGATTAAGGTTAGATTCTAGGGCATGGCTCCCACGCCTCCCACCCCCCCGCCGCCGCCGCCCCCTCTAGGGTTCTTTGAGTGGCGCGCCGCCATGGCCGCCGTCGCGGCTGCCAAACCATCCACCTCATCCGCCCCACCTCCTATCGCCACCACCATCAACTTCGCCGATACAATCTCCGATGTTACTCCATTGATTCCCATCACTTTAGATCTCCCCAAACACAACTACTACCATTGGAGGCATCTTTTTGAGGTGCACTTGTGCCGCTGCGACCTCATGGCGCACGTCGACCCCAACATCCCTCCATCTCCCTCGGATCCCTGCTGGGTCAAGGATGATCTCGCTGTGATACAGTGGATCTACCAGCGGGTGAGCACTGAGATTTTCAATCTCGTTTTCAGGGCTGCCACCAGCGCCGCCGCCCTTTGGGCAGCCCTCCGTCAGCTTTTTCAGGACAACGCCGACGCCCGTGTCAACACGCTCAACACGGAGCTTCGGAACACCGTCCAGGGCGACTTGCCCGTGGGGTATCTTGCCGGCGCCTCGCACCATCGCCGATGAACTACGTGAACTCGGTGATCCCGTTGAGGACAAACAACTCATCAAGATCCTCCTCGTCAGCCTCAATCAACGCTTCGACAAGCAGCAGTCCTTCATCCCCATGATACGGCCGTCTCCTTCCTTTGCAGAAGTCCGCTCCATGCTCTCCTGGGCGGACCGCGCCATGACCACTCAAGAGTCTCGCCCTCAGGCCTATGCTGCTGCTCCACGGCCTCCGGTGCCGCTTGCGCCTGTTCCACCGCCGCTTGCGCCTGTTCCACCGCCAGGTTGGCGCCCTAGCCCGAACTATAGGGGCACCCGACCTATCTATCGGCCACGCTGCGGCCTCCTCTACGACACGGCTCCTCCACCTGCCCGGCACCACCACGGCTCCACCTGCAGCACCAGCTTGGCGATCTTCTCGGGACCCTTGGTGGCATGGTTCGAGCTTGGCCAATGCCTCAGACGCGCCCTCTCCTGTTGGCACGCCACCTGCCTACACTGGTTCGTGGTAGCCCGGCGTGCATCCTCATACAGGCTCACCTGGCCTCCTTGCACCACGGGTCCCTACACAAGATCATTGCGCCGCTCCTTCACCGCCCATGTATGCTGCACCATCGCCGGCTCCCTATGCCTCGCCGATGCACTCGCCGATGCCCTTTGCTATGGGTCCTTATGGCCCTTCGGCACCGGTCACTTATAATCCTGGAGGCTACTACTCGCCATACACCATGTACTCGACTCCTGCTGCACCGCCACCACCTGCGCCAGTACCTGCTCCGTCAACTACACCAACTCCCTCTACTCCGAGCTGGGACCAAACTGCGTTTCTACAGGCCATGAATAATTCTCCTGCTCAAGGTAACTTAGGTACTGATTGGATTTTCGATTCTGATGCTTCTAGTCACATGTCTTCATCGAATACTATGCTGTCAACTTGCATACCATCTCAGTTTTCATCCATTACATTAGGCGATGGTTCCTCCATACCAATTTCATGTGTCGGTCATACAAACCTTGCATCTTCCACTTCCAAACCACTCCTACTTAAAGATGTCTTAGTTGCACCAGCCCTCATTAAAAATTTAATCTCTGTTCGTCGTTTCACCAAAAACAACTCTGTTTCCGTCGAATTTGACCCTTTTGGCTTGTCTGTGAAGGATTTCATGACCAAGGCGGAGATCGCTCGCTTCGATAGCTCTGGCGACCTCTACTCTGTTCATGGCGCTCCTCCGGCCTCGTATCCATCATCCATGCTCGCCTCCGTAGATCTATGGCATAAACGCTTAGGCCATCCGAATAAAGCCACTTTATCCTCTCTACTTAGTGATTTTTCGATCCCTTGTCATAGAGGTTCATAATTCCTCCGTTTGTGAGTTTTGTCAACAAGGAAACATGTTCGTTTACCATTTGCGCATTCTACTTCTCATAGTACTTATCCCTTTGAACTTTTGCACTGTGATCTATGGACCTCTCCAACTGTGAGTCTCTCCGGTTCAAATACTACTTAGTTATTTTAGATGATTTTACACACTTCGTTTGGACTTTTCCACTTCGCAACAAATCTGATGTCCACTCACTTTTTATCAACTTTAAAACCTATGTCAACACACACTTCTTTTTACCCATAAAATTTATCCAGTGTGACAATGGAAAAGAATTTAACAACTTTGCAAAACGTAATTTCTTTCTCCAACATGGCATTCTCCTTCGTTTCTCTTGCCCTTACACTTCCCCACAAAATGGCAAGGCTGAGCGATCACTCCGCACCATCAATGACATAGTTCGCACACTACTCATTCAATCATCTATGCCCTCCATGTTTTGGGCTGAAGCTCTTAGAACCGCAACCTATCTCCTCAATATTCGACCATCTAGCACTAACCCAAACACCACACCTTTCTACTCCCTTTTTTTCTCTCACCCAAACTACATCGAGCTTCGCGTTTTTGGTTGCCTTTTCTTTCCTAATGTCTATGCAACTTCCCCAAACAAACTCTCTCCATGTTCCCTTCCTTGTGTCTTCCTAGGTTATTCAGATGAACACAAAGGCTACCGGTGTTTTGATCTTGTGACCGGTCACATTCACATCTCTAGGCATGTCACTTTCGATGAAAACACCTTTCCTTTCGCCACTAGAACCCCTACATCTACTCCCACCACATCCACCCCTCGCCCAGCCAATTCCATAAAACCTCACTTTTTCGTTCCTAACCTGTCCTGCAACCCTGCCACGGCTGCTCACTATCCTACCTCGACCAATACCGCTCCCGATTCTCCTGCCACGGTAGTCCCTAACCCTGCCCCGGCCGACTCGGCTGCCTCGACAGCCCCATCTGCACCCGTGTCTTGACCACCCATAACCCAGGTTTCCGCTCGCCGCCCCAAAACTCCTACCCTCGACAATCAAGCTACCCAATCCTCTGCCCCTCATGCTGTTGCGTCCTCCTCCTCCGCTGCGCCGGATGCAGCAGCTCCTCCTTCACATGCCGTTCCCACTATCGCACCTAACAACGACCATTCCATGCGCACACGTGCCAAGTCTGGTTTTTGACTTCCTAACACACGCCTCAATCTTCATGCTTCTCCAACTCTCTCACCTCTTCCCAAAACATACAAATCTGCTCTTCTTGATCCGAACTGGTCCGCTGCCATGCGCGATGAGTTTCAAGCACTCCAATCCAATAACACATGGCAACTTGTTCCTCGACCTCCTAATGCAAATGTTATTTCTGGAAAGTGGGTGTTCCGTCAAAAATTTCATTCTGATGGCACTCTCTCTCGGTATAAAGCGCGTTGGGTTTGTCGCGGGTTCTCTCAACAACACGGTGTCGATTACGACGAAACTTTCTCTCCAGTAGTTAAACCTAGAACCATCCGAACCATTCTTAGTCTTGCTGTTTCCTCTTCCTGGCCCATTCATCAACTCGATGTAAAAAATGCTTTTCTCCATGGTTCCTTAAACGAAGTCGTCTATTCTCAACAACCTTCCGGTTTCGAAGATTCTTCTTTTCCTGATCACGTTTGCCTTCTCCAAAAATCTCTCTATGGCCTCAAACAAGCACCCCGAGCCTGGTTTCAACGTTTTTTACCTTTATTCAAACTATAGGATTCATTCCCTCTCGTTCTGACTACTCTCTTTTTATTTACCACTCTAACACCCAGGTTGCATATCTCCTACTTTATGTTGATGATATAGTTCTCACTGCTTCCTCCACAACCTTTCTCACTCATATTATTTCTCTCCTACAAACTGAATTCTCTATGACTGATCTAGGTTCCCTTCATCACTTCTTAGGTATAGTTGTCACTCGTGATTCTTCTGGTCTTTTCCTCTCTCAACGTCAGTACTCTGTTGATCTCCTAACTAGGGCTGGAATGTTAGATTGTCAACCATCCCGTACATCTGTCGATACTTTTTCTAAATTTTCCTCGGATGGTGATATTTTTCCTGATCCGACTTTATACCGTAGCTTAACTGGAGCCCTTCAGTATCTCACCATTACACGTCCAGAAATATCATATGCTCTCCAGAAAGCTTGTCTTTACATGCATGATCCAAGAGTCCCGCATTTTAACCATGTCAAACGCATACTTAGATATCTCAAAGGTACATTAGATCATAGTTTGCATATCAACCACTCATTACCCACATCATTGACAGCATATTCCGATGCAGACTGGGCTGGTTGTCCAGACACTCGTCGATCCACTTCAGGATACTGTGTTTTTCTTGGCAATAATTTAATTTCTTGGTCTTCGAAGCGTCAGCTTACGGTTTCTCGCTCGTCCGCAGAGGCTGAGTACCGTGCTATTGTTCATGCAGTTGCTGAAACAGTTTGATTGCGTCAGTTACTTATTGAGTTACATCGACCTATTGGTCAGGCCACAGTGGTATATTGTGATAACATTTCAGCTGTTTACATGTCTGGAAACCCAGTTCAGCATCGGCGGACAAAGCATATCGAGATTGGCATCCATTTTGTTCGAGAGAAGGTCGCTTTGGGAGAAGTGCGCGTTCTTCATGTGCCTTCTACGGCCCAGTTTGCAGATATTTTTACCAAAGGACTTGCTACTACACCATTTACAGAGATTCGTTTCAGTCTCAACGTTGTCGAACCCACGGTTGAGACTGCGGGGGATGTTAGATTATATTTACTTGCATATCAAGTTAGGGTTTAGGCCGGTGCGCTGCACCTCCTCTCCTCCCCCTCTCCTATATAAACCATTCTATTCTCTCATTGTAAAATCATCAATTATTGTTATTATCACAAATTTACACAAGAGATCAACCCCGTTCACCTAATTGAACGGCTGTGTGAGTGCTTCACTTCCAACCATGTGATTGAGATACTCACAGTTGTACCGAAATTTGTTGAATCTTTTCATGCTTCTGAAGTGCTCCTGTGCGAAATTCTTAAAGCTGCTGATATTTTTCTTAAAAAACACATATAATCGTAAACACTCATAACACGTATATGCTTGAAACTGTTGATATGTTTAGAGGCCAGGGCGTAACTGGCCATTTTTCTTAGAACTTTATTTTATTTTTACCTTTTTGCTGGTCAGTTAGTTTATTTTTATGTTGAGCTGTGTTACGATGATTGGGGAGTACTTCTTAGTACTCCTGCCCGGTCGATTTAGCATCTGTTAATTATCGATTTTAAAAGTAACTATGGGCATTATAATTTTGTATCACAGATCCACGAGCGCTGAAAAAAATCTTATACATCCCAGGTCGTACGGCTAGAGCCGTGGATAGGGCTGGACATAAAACTCGAAACTCGACGAGTTTAACGAGCACTCGTTTGCTCGGCTCATTCAAAATCGACTCGTTTTCTTAGCGATTCGAGCTAAGCTGAAGTTTTTGCTCGTTATCCTTAACGAGCTAAACGATCGAGCTAACAATGTTCATGAGCTACTCGTTAAACTTGGTAATGTTGAATAATAGAGCAATTTACCAAGCGAATTATCCATAATAAACGCTAGATAAAATATGATTAAAATCATAGACAATAAACTAATCATGTGAAATAGCGAAAACATATTAAGGCATATAACCAAACAAACTGCTAGGCATAAAACTTTGGATTTGATCAGAACAAGATTGAGACAGAAGATATACACGGCAGAAGCAGAAGAGGAACCGCCGGCGTTGGAACCGTCGTTGGCCATGTCGTCGAGAAAGAGGATGCTGATGTCGGGGAAGAAATCCTCGTCGAGGAAGACGTCGCCGCAAGCGCTATCTGTAAAGGAGTCCGTGACGAAGCCAGTAGTCGCGCTGATAGCGCTCCCCAAAAACCTTATCGCCCTTCTCCCGTACAGGACTCGAAGCAGCGGGGTCTCGGAGGCCTACTGTCCCGGCTAGCGGTGCACGCCGCAAGACGGGATGGGGAAGATCTAGGTAGCGCAGTGTTCTGGAACTGGAGGCACAAAGGATGTGCGACCGACAGACTGAGAGGAGGTGCGACCTCTCTCTCTTATAGGCACAGAGGGGAGCAGAAGATGAAACGAATGGACGGAAGATGAAGCGAACAGGCGGCAGCCCACCGGACAGCCTCCACTCAATTCGTATTCATTTAACTCGTATTAAAAGTCCATTTAAAGCAAACATTTCAGCTTCTGTACATCTATTCATATACCATTCATGCGTGGCAAAATAAAGCTCGGCTCGGCGATATTCCCGCAACCCGCGGCGCGCGCGTCGCGTCGTGACGAGGCGAGGCGAGGCGAGCGAGGAGGAGGAGCGCGCATGTGGAACTCTCTCCTTCTCCTTCTCATCCTTTTACCAAGTGGTAGGAGAGCTCACCTTATAAGCTGGTCCAACTTTCACTCAACTAGCAATGTGGGACTAAACATTTGTCCCAGCTCTTGCCTTGCATGAATGGGCCAAATGAGCCTCTAGGATTTCAGGAATTTATTGGCATATAATAAATGGGCTGGGCCTATTTAGGCAAAAATTCCAACAGGTAACAACCAAGGTATAGCCCACTTATGTCTAATTTGACAGCCCATTTAAGACAAACATTTGGCCCAGGAAGACCAATCGATCAGGAGCGAGAGGCCGAGAGCCCGAGAGGCGAGAGCGACCGTCGTCGACAAACCCCTTATTTCTCCTAGACTCGTTGTTTCCCCAGACCCAGTTCCTAGTCCCCACCGCATTCCCATCTTCTTGATCTAGATCTTTTGACCGCGGCGACAGTGCCTACCGAGCCTTGCCGACTGGACTCTGGAGCCTGGAGCCCTACTCGTTCGTATTTTCTTAACGAGTAGCTCGTGAGCGCTCATTAACATCTAACGAACTGAGCCGAGCTTTAATTTTTGCTCATTATCCTTAACGAGTTTAATGATCTGAGCCTTAACGAGTATGAGCCTTAACGAGCCAAGCCTTAATGAGTCGAGCTACTCGATAGTCCAGCCCTAGCCGTGGACCATACCCCGAAAGAGACACCTAGCAACCCAAATCGCAAAGCACCCAGGTAGAATCGATTCAAAAGAAATCAAAGAAGGATGCCAAATTCCGCAAGGCAGCAAAGACGACGGGCAGGCCTTTGCAACAGGAGTCGCGGTTCACTGTCACCATCCTCCCCTGGCCTTCGGTGCACCGGTGAGCGCTGCCTCAAACCCGATTCAGGCATGCCCCGTGATCTAGCGGCGGTCATAGCTCTGTTGACGTGGTCATGGCTCTGTTGACGGTCACGCATAACTCTGCAACGCGGTGGAAGGCCGCATCCGCATAGAAGTTG
Organism: Avena insularis; assembly: GCA_023614405.1. Lineage (NCBI taxonomy): Eukaryota > Viridiplantae > Streptophyta > Magnoliopsida > Poales > Poaceae > Avena > Avena insularis. The sequence continues at coordinate 95,363,289 of CM042695.1, forward strand.
TGTTACCCATGTCGACACCATTCCATTACGGGTCATCATTAGTAGCATCAGGTGGTAATCTAGACAGAATCTGTGGGATGGGTGATGAGATATCAAGAAACGAGATTTCCCTCCAAATGTGAAAAGCTAGATGGATCTCAATAAAAAAACCTATTATTTACCTAAATCAAAATTACAATCTAGAAAAAAGCTTACATCGATGGCGTAATTATTTGTGTCGCCCTCGATAGTCGTTGTGAACCCTCATCCTCTGGGTAACCAACTTTTGCAGGTTTGGCTTATGGCGCCCCAAAAAAGTGCCGCGTATGGGGGTATTTTTATAGTGGTAGTTCCATCGCCCTCGAATCATCAAAACATTACCATCGATTGTCCCTGTTCGCCGGTGGCCACCGTCGATGGTGAGGAGAAGCGTGGCTAAGAATCCAGGAAAGACGAGGAGGCACTGTGTTGCAACTGACCGGACCAGGTTGTTGCGACCCGAGGGGGTTATTTTGTCCACGTCGTCATACTTTTCCTGTGTGGCATCTCCCCGCCAACCGCCGGAATCCATGTCAGCGAAAGCACGGTCCAATATTGCCGTTGGCGCACCCGCTGACATTGGGTTCGGATCAAACAGTGACCGCCTCCCCCTGAGGATGCCGACGACTCACTGGCGACGGCCTTCCCTTTCCGGCAGCCCGGGCAGCTGTTGTACTGGTTCGCAGGGGCGGACCCACGTTGAGCTTAGTGGGGGCACATGCCCCCACTCAAATTCTGAAATTCTTCTAAAACTTGTTTGTAGTTTGAGGAAAAATATATAAATTCCATCCATGTATTCAAGAAAATGCCTTCACTCATATCATTTACCCCCGGTAAAATATACTTCTGGGTCCGCCACTGCTGGTTCAAGCTGTGTGTGCTGAGCGCTAGCTCCATTTGTGTGTTTGTCCGTGTGAATAAATAGCCTACTCGTTCTCTGAAAAACAAAATAGCCTATTCGTGGTCGAATTTTTGTGGACAGGGCCGTGTCGAAACTTCACTTTCGCTGCGGGCCTGTATGTGGTGACGCGGGAATCGGCCCCTGCCGGCTGCCTCTATTGCTAGGTTTGATGGGCTAAATCGGTGATGGAGGTGTGTAAAGTCAACGATGTTAATCAGAGTGCGGCAACGCATGAATCAGACCGTAATTTATGGACAGTACTAAACGTCTCCGGGGATTTGTGCAGCCAACCCGTATCTTTTTTTTTTGTCAAAATCCCGTTTTTCTATAGAAAGTCCTGCTTTTGCTATATATTGTTTCGCTTTTGCTGCATGTAGTAAAAAACAGTTCAGTCTAAAAAGTAAAAAAACGGACTGGAGACCTCGTCGGCGACCGTGTAGCAAAAAAATTATCCTAATGTAGCAAAACCGACTTTGCTGGAGACATCGCCGGAGACTCTCGCCGGAGACCTCGCCGGAAACCTCGTAGCAAGAAGTTTGTGATATTGTAGCAAATTTAGAAAGCTGATATAGCAAAATAATTATACTAATGTAGCAAAAGACGGCTTTGCCGGAGACATCCTCGAAGCAAAAACTTGTAGAAAAAAATATACCATTGTAGAAAAATCTGATACTTAGTAGCAAAAAAATGATGCTAATATAGCAAAAGCAGAGAATAATTGTAGCGCACAATTTGTACAAATGTAGCAAAAATAACTTAGCCGGCGCGGTTCCGGGACACCCATCGGAATTCATAACCCAAAATTTATACATAAACATTGTAGCATAAAAGAAAACATCAATGTAGCAAATATAAAACGGATACATAGCAAAACATAAACGAGTATGTAGCAACATTAATTCCCCACTTCATAGTAGCAAAAGCCACTGATGTCGATAGCACCGTTGTAGACCCAAGGTAGAAAAACCGTATGCCGTTGGTAGCAAGAAAAAATTGAGAATGTAGCAACCATCGTCGAACCATATCGTCGAACCAACATAGGAACCACGTCGCCCGTCGCAGCTCTCACCATCGCTGTAGGAGCAAACCAACTTCGCCCGTCATAGCAACCCCGTACACCCATGACAGCACCTCCCGGCTTTCCCTTGCAGCGGTAGTAAGAACTTATTCCATAGCACGCTCGAGGTTGAGGCTGAGGTCGGCGTCGTGGATGGCCAGCGCCTCTGACTCGTTGAACATATAGCGGCTCTCAAGCAGCGAAGAGGCGAGACGAGGCCACAAAGGCGCGGCGAGGCTGCGGCGGCGCGAGATGCAGGCTCCAGCGGCGCGTGGCTGGACGCGAGGTGCAGGCGGCGCTCGGCTGGGGGCGAGATGCAGGCCGCGGCGGCGCCAGATGCAGGCTCCGGCAGCGCGCGGTTGGACGCGAGATGCAGGGGGCGCACGGCGACATGATATGCAGGAGGCGAGCGGCTGGAGGCGAGATGCAGGTCGCGGCAGCGCGCGGTTGAACGAGATGCAGGTCATAGGGATGAGGAAAAAGACACCAGACAGACACGTACGTGGTGGGCCTCCGGAGCGACAACGACCCGAGTATCGTTTCGCTCGATCCCGGGTGATCTCTATCGTTTTCCTAATTTATTCCGTGACAACTGAAGTCGCTGTGGTGTAGCTGCCGCCTAGTACGCCACGCGTTGCATGTGGATGGTATGCGCACCTTCCATTGTGGTGTAGCTGCCGCCTAGTACGCCATGCGTTGCATGTGGATGGTATGCGCACCTGCCATCCACAACACAGAGTTATTTTCTACCTAAAAATATAGTACAAGATAGTAAATCATTTTGTGGCAAACTATTGATGCCCCTCGATAAAAACTTGCTCTTAATGAGATACTAACTATTGTGGAAAGTTGCTACTCCCTCAGTCACGGTTTGGAGGACGTCTTACAAAAGTCATGCGTTTTCAAAACTCCTTTTCTCCTAGACGTGTTAGACTTAATTACAGAATGAATGATCTCTTTTTCCTCCACACTTTCTACTCCATGTAGCCAAGGAATTAATTCTTGCATGCAACTCTACTAATGTATGCGCCTAATCTTCTCATTTCCATTGAGTAATTATATTTAATAGGACACCGAATAATTAATGAGCGCATGTTTTTGGCACAAATCTAGCCTAATCACCGCCTACCTAGGTTCCAACAATCTCTCTAAACGTCCTTCAAACCGTGACGGAGGGAGTAAATCATTCATATTTTATTGCTGGATCTCCGTTGTCCCAATCTCTCTATATATAGTATGAGTAATGTGTTTGTCTAATAGAACAACGCATGCATATCTTCTCATTGATCGATCTCATCGAGAAAAGCTAAAAATAAGTAGGTGATAAATCATTCTGTGGCTGGCAAACAATAACTTCCTAACATGCATTCTTTACCGATTTTTGGAAACTTATTATCTAAATAATAACTTACTCTTAATACTTTCTCAAGAAAAAACTTGCTCTTAATGAGGTAGTAATTACTATGGAAAATTGCTAAATCATGTGTATGTCTCAATCTTTCTATATATAGTATGAGTAAATGCATATCTTCTCATTGATCGATCTCATCGAGAAAAGCTAAAAATAAGTAGGAGATAAATCATTCTGTGGCCGGCAAACAATAACTTCCTAACATGCATTCTTTACCGATTTTTGGAAACTTATTATCTAAACAATAACTTACTCTTAATACTTTCTCAAGAAAAAACTTACTCTTAATGAGGTAGTAACTACTATGGAAAATTGCTAAATATATCATGTGTATGTCTCAATCTCTCTCACTATATATATATATATATATATATATATATATATATATATATATATATATATATATATGATTCATGTGTATGTCTCATAGCACAACACATGCACATCTTCTCATTGATCGATCTCATCAAGTGTGAGCCTAGCCAGCGAGGATGGACAAGCACACGATCCGCATCCTTGCACTAGCCCTGCTATCTCTACATCTCGTATTCTCCGCTACCACGGCGCAATGTAAGTAGTGCATGATATACAAAACCTTTCTTTTCCTCCCTAAAAAAAAACCTTTCTTTTCCTTTGTTTCTTGTAGATCTGCTTGTTTGTTAATCAAGATCCAAAACAATTGTATAACGACGATGTGTCGTTTGCAATCTATATATCGTGTAGGTCGAATCATCGCCGACATGGATAGCGAGAAGATCAATCTCTCAAACGGGCTGTGCTACCGCAGTGCTAAAAATTGCGAGGGTGGAGTCTGTTACTGTTGTCAGGTAAATGACACCTGCTACAATAATATGGACTTTTGCAAGGAATGGTGCCCAAAACCCTCTGCTTCAGACCTAGGAGTAGTGGGCTAGTAGCGGCTACATACTGGATCCATCCAGAGTATACAAAAATAAAGAAACCATGTCATCTTTGAAGCGTAGAGGAATTACATATGTGAGACTAGATGCAATTGTTGTCTGAATTGTCGGCTTGAGATAAATATTGGAAATTGGGATTTCTTTAGTCATGCATGTTCCCATAATACCAGTAAAAGAATTGGTTTGGAAGCAATTTTCTAGAAAAAGGGAATCTCGTTCGACAGTACTAGATGCATCCACTGTACTACGGTTCTTGAAAAAGGGATCTTCAAATATGCAGAACGATTCGGCAAAGGCTAGTTCTACAACTCAAACTTATGTACTCTTTATAGTACCTTTCGAGGTAGGGCCACGCACTACACCTGTTTAATAAAGCATACAATTTTTAAAAAACATTCAATTATTTTTGCTTCCGTACCGCGAGAGACCCGAAATGACTGTCTCTTGAGGACCACCTACTGGGTGATCACCGCCCTAACTATATCTTGATTACCGATGAAATCTAAAAGTAGTTTTTAGTACCCCGAGTCGGATTCAGAACTTAAACTCTTGATCATGACTACCGGTCTAGATTCTCATTCGGCGTTCGATAAGGCATAAAGTCATTGACTAGCGTAAGGACAAAGGAAGACGTGACGAGTTGTTCACAAAAGCAAGCAAAAAAAACCACCCGGTGCAAACTTAACGAAATTAGTTTTTAGGAAATCAATCGATCAAAATATAAAATGGACTTAACCCACAAACATGTTTTTCCCACTATCAGCACTCAGCAGGGTTAATCTGTTTTATTGTCTACTCCCTCCATTTCAAAATATAAGATATTCTAGATGTCTGAATTACACCTAAAAAAGGTCTAGATACACTCTCTTCATAAAACATCTTATATTTTAAAACGGAGGGAGTACCTCTGAAGATACAGGACAAACCCCTCGAAGAATACAATATCCTATGACTCGGGATCGGTTCTGGCTGAATTAGAGATATGACCTTCGGGTGATCGGCTCTCCAGAAGATAGAAGGCTGCCTCAGTTGCTAGTTGCTGCTTTCGCCGAAGACTCCATCGAAGCCATCTTAACCGGGGTATGAGCGGTGCCATTGGCACTCATCCCGTTTACCCTGGTCGAGATACGATCCAAGTCAATGGAGGGATAGTTGGACTTCGACTAGAGGAAGACACGACGCATGCCGTCACATTCCTGCAGTCGGGCATATTTTGATAGTGCGGTAAGCAGCCCATCTAACTTCTTTAGCAATGACACAGTCGGTTCTCCCGTGGGAACTTCTTCAGCAATTTTGCATATTGGTCATTCGACTTTAGCCAGTTCTAAACTACTCTTGAACAACATCTTTCACGTTTCACACATTAGTCAACACCTTCTCTCGATTTATCATCTTGTTTCTAATAATGATGTGTTTGTTAAATTTTACCGTCATTTTTTCTATGGTAAGAACAAGACACAAGGAGATTTCTTTTTCATGGTAAGAGTCATGGCGGACTCTATCCAATTCCATATTGTCGTGTGTCATCTTCACCGCCGTCTCATCACGCTAGCTCCAGTGTCAATGTTCTGTTGTCTCAGTGACATTAGCATCTGAGTCATCCCTCAAATAATATAGTGCAAACAATTCTCAAGCACCATAATTTGCCTTGTTTGCCTTTCGAAAACTCTGTATTAGTTTTTGACGTTTGTCAGTGTGCTAAGAGTTATCGGTTATCTTAGAATTCATCTTAACATGTTTCCACTATGCTTCTTGAGTTAATTCACTCCGATATTTAGGGTCCCGCTATTGCTTCGTCTCATGGTTACAAATATTATGTTAGTTTTATTAATGACTATTAGCGTTTCTGCTGGATCTATCTTCTTAAACATAAGTCTGCTGTTGAGAAAGTTTTTTATGCTTTCCAGGCTTATGTCGAATGCCTTTTGGATGTTAAAATCAAGATAGTTTAGTCTGACTGGTTCGGTGAATATCATAGGTTGCATAGCTATTTTCAGCACACGGGCATCTCTCACGGAGTATCTTGCCCTCACACCTCCCAGCAGAACGGTATTGTTGAGCGCAAACACCGTCATCTCGTAGAAACAAGATTGTCCCTCTTAGAACACTCCTCGACCCCCTTGCGGTTTTGGGATGAAGCTTTCATGACTGCCTATTATCTCATCAATCGATGTCTACTCCTGTTGTACACAATGATACACCTATCTATTGTGTCCTCAAATTTCAACCAAATTATGATTTTCTTCATAATTTTGGTTGTGCTTGTTGGCCTAGTTTCTGCAAGTACAATGCACATAAGTTAGATTTTAGATCCAAACTTTGTGTCTTCTTAGGCTATAGTGCCATGCATAAAGGATACATGTGCTTAGATCGGTCCATGGGTCGGATTTATATCTCTCACGATGTTTTTTTCGACGAATTTATTTTTCCCTATGCCAACCCTAGAGTCCAAACTAATCTTCCTGCTTTGTATGAAGCTATCACTTTTCCCTCGTATGAACCGGCTATGGATAACCATATGCGCAAATATGACTTATCATACCTGTCTAATGAATCTCCTGTTTCAGTTGATATTCCCCTTTCCCAGGAGCTCGTCGCCGCTGTCGATATTCAGCCTCGTGTGATTGACATGCATGCATATGGAAATGTCACGACCTCCGAGGAGCCTGGTTCCCGGTCTCTGTCTCACGTGTTTCGGCTCCACGTGGTTCGCTCTCCTCTGGCCCAGCGCCATCCACCTCGGGCAGCCTAATTGGCTCGCCATCCTCGGCCCATCCACAGTAGCCCGCGTCACCCATCGCTAGCTCTTCTCCAGCCATGATATCCACGGCAGCTGCTACCGACGTTGCTGGCCATCCCATGGTCACGTGCACTCGTGATCAGATGCGTCGCGACAAAACATACACCGACAACACCGTGTGCTACAATCTAAGTAGTCGGGTGTTCTTCGCGCTAACATCGCATCGCAACGCCCTTCGAGAACTCGCCTGGCGACCGGCCATGGCTGATGAATTCTCTTCTCTCTGTTAGACGCGCACCTGAACTTTGTTTATGTGTCCGCAAGCGTCAACATTGTTGGTAGAAAATGGGTGTTCAAAACCAAACATAAGCCTGGCGATTCTGTTCATAAGTACAAGGCCCGTCTAGTTTCCTGTGGATTCAATCAGCAGCACGGTATTGACTACGGCGATACTTTCAGTCCGACTGTCAAGCCAGCGACCATTATTTGTTTGGTCCTCTCTCTTGTTGTGTCCCGTGGTTGGATACTTCGTCAGATTGATGTTAGTAATGCCTTCCTTCATGGGTTTTTGTCTGAGTATGTGTGCACACAGTAGCCTCGTGGTTTTGAGATGCTCAAAATCCATCTCATGTCTGGAAGATGCAACGTGCTATCTATGATCTTAAGCAGTCTACACACCATCGTTTGAGTGCTCTTCTTGATCATATTTTTTGTCTAAGGCCGACACGTCTCTCTTCATCTTCTATTTATATTGATGATATTATTATTTATGGATCTAGCTCTGCTGTTGTTGATCGGTTGGTGCAATCTATCTCCAATATTTTTCCTATTAAGAATTGGCGTGCTAGAGTATTTTCTTGGACTCGAAGCGTCTTACAATTCCGAGGGATGTTGCTGACTGAACGCAAGTATGCACTTGATCTTCTGAAGCTTGCTCGTGATTTTGGATCACTCTTAGGTACCTAAGATTCTTTTCGGTATCGTTGGTCGTCTTTAGTACTTAACTCTCACCTATCCGGATATTTCTTTTACTGACAATAAGGTGTATCAGTTCCTCTCTCAGCCAACAACATGATTGACTATCCACAAGTCCGCATCTGTGGGTATTAGCATTTTTACAAATGCATACTGGGCAGGTTGTGTTGATGATTGTCGCTCCACTGATGGTTTTGCAGTCTTTGTTAGACCAAACCTTGTTTCGTGGAGTGCTAAGAAGCAGCCTATTGCCTCTAGATCAAGTACAGATACAGAGTATAAAGCTCCAGACAATGGAGTTGCTCAAGCCATGTGCGTAGAATCGTTACTCGAGGAGCTTCGAGAATCTCATCTGCGTGTCCCTATCCTATGGTGCGACAATTTAGGGGCTACTTACCTCATGGGAAATCCGTGTTTCATGCTCGCAGTAACCACATTGAGATTGATTTTCACTTTGTGTGTAAACGAGTCGCCGCTGGTGCTTTGGAGGTGAGGTTTATCTCTTCTGGTTATCAACTGGCTGATGTGTTTATCTAAACCAGCCACACGATATATGTTACTTTTTTCAAACCAATCTAAATCTTGTATGTACTAGTTACATTGAGGGTGTGTGTTAAGAACGGTCTCTATATACTTGGCATGTGTCTGTACCGCGTGTACGTACATATGCAAGTGTATTGTATACCTCTGTCGTGCACCTATATAAGAGATCGAGTATGTAGACTATTTCCACACAAAAAACTCTAAACCTATTTTTTTATCATGTGATTGAGAGCTCACTCCCAAGCGCATCAAATAATCCAGATGGCTCAAATGGCCATTAGTCAAGCATACCCCAGAAGCAGCGGATATTCATATTACTTTTTGCTTTGCAAGATCTGCGCAAACAGTTGATATGCCCGTATAAGTTATCTGCAAGCGCTACCTAAATTCAATTTCTAGAATCTCAAGCAAAATATATATATATATTATATATATACACACACTATTAAGGCATGTGGTCACTAGTGCACATGTAGGCATTTAACACCGGTTCGGAGAGGCCTCTAACACCGGTTACAGAACTGCTGTTGAGGGTTCGGTGTTAGAGCCCCCCTTTAACAGCGGTTCTTATATAAACCGATATTAAAGGGTGGCGCACGTGGGGGCTGCCACAGCGCTCAGGGCCCCCCTTTAACACCGGTTCGCTGCCGCGGCAGAGTTCTGCCGCCGCCCCGTTCTGGGCGGATTTCTGTGGCGTGACGGAGACGGGGGAGGGATCGATCGGGAGAGGTATACACATCGTCGGTACATACGAGTACATGAATAATTAAGCAACTATTATTATACACAAACATCGTCATTGTGGTATTATTCGTACACGTTAAAGCATCAAGTATAAGACAAACACGTTCAAACATATATACAATATAACATCTCCGTACACGTTCATTTTGGATATCTAAAGAGTTCTCCGCCAGGCGTGACGACCTCATCAAGTATGAACCCTGCCAATTTCTCTTGAATGGCTCGTATGCGGTCAAATGGTAGGAGTTTGTCCCGCATCCGTTTGATCTAAATATATATGAAGAATAGGGTCAATATATATATAAAAATAAAACTCAACACAACTAATGGTAATAAAATAATATTGTGCACTTCGTTTACTTACTCTAAGTTATTCTAGTGCGGCTTGGTCCGTCGCATATATCGTGTTGCGAATGAACTCGCAAACATAGTATCCACATAAGTTATTGCTGGGTCCCTGATGCGCGCACTTTACGAGAATAGAGAGTTCAATCAAAATAATAATCAATAAAGCATGATATAATGGAATTAGAAGCATAATCAAAGAGATACGCAGACCTAGCTGGCTAGTATTACTTACATTTTGGTCAACAAATTTTAGTTCTTCTGACCATTCACCCATGACCCTGTATGTGAACCTTTTCCAAACCCTGTCCGGCAAAAAAAATGGATAAAAGAGTAATTAATTACTTGTTGTCACGAAAGTTACCGATCTAGTGCGATAATATGATTGAAACTACCTCTGGAGCATCTCTTTAAAGTCTGCCCATAGTTCTTGATCTTTTCGTAACGAATCCATGACAAGGACTTTTCCTGAGTCAACTTGAATGACTAGTAGAATAAAGTAGAACCTACGCACACATAACTCATCATCAGTTACACTTAACATTGAGTAAGCCAAAATAGAATGTGTACAAGAGAGGGTAACACTCACGAGAAGTTGTAAGACAATAGTATTTCCCTTTTGGTTTGTTGTCTCAGTAAAGACGTTAACAATAAATCTTTTTTTTGCCCGGGTTTGTGTTTTACCACTTGTTCAAGAACCCTATTTGGGTCAATGAACCCAATGTCAAAAGGGTCTCCTTTCATGCATTCCATAACCTTTTTTCTGTATGATAGTATATACATATATGGTGAGCATATATATACATGCAATTAATAAATTGAATGAGCTAAGATAGAAATTAGAGAAATAGTACTTACACACAATAAAGGCCGACGGCAGCTTTGTCGAGTTCTTTCTGTTTGGATAAAAAATGCAAGTCTTGAATGTTGAAGGTGATCTCGTCGTCTCCGCACAAGAAAATCTGATCTCTTATATGCGTCGTGATCCATTCTTCCTTTCTCTTCTTGCAGAAATCAAGGTACCACTTATGCAATCTTCGCATTTTTGTTGGTAGATTCTTGAGCTCGTCTTTCTTGACGAGATTCTTCCCGTACTTCCATGGCTATATGGGGTTGACGTCACCTTTGGGCAAGTGGTCTCCCATGATGTTCAAGTATGCAATGTAGGTCATCCCCGTCTCATTGGCCTTTCTTTGTAGCTCTTCCTTGTAATCATTTACAGGAGGAGCTATCTGTGTGTCAAACACTTGGAGCGGGGCGCACGATTTGTTTTCCTGCTCTCTGAGCATGGGAACTGTTTTCCGGGGTGCCTCATGGCTACTACTTTCAGATTCCCTCTGCCTTGCATCCCCCTTTATAATTTGGTGCTCGTGGGGTTTCAGGTTTCAAAAGATTATTGTAAAACTTCTCCACCACCGCTGGATCTAGTTTCTTCTTTGGCTCGGCCCGTCTAGGTGCAAAGAATTTCTTGACCTCTTCTTCCGAGATCCTCTTGTTCTCCTCGTCGCTACGATTCCATGGTAAACCGGCAATGTCTTGGCGGAAGGCTACGGGACGTAGTTTCTTGAACTCTTTGGCGTACGGTTTCTTGTGGATTTCTTCGTGGCAGTGCTAGTGATGCTCTTCGTGGCAGTGCTCTTCCGCTTACGCTGACGCACATGAGATGGCTGAAGCGCCGGAGATGGCTGACGCGCATGAGATGGCTGACGCGCCGAAGATGGCCGACGAAGATGGTGACGCTTGAGGAGATGGCGGGGTGCTTGGAGGCAGTGACGCAGAGGAGCAGGGGAGTATTCGATGACTGAGGCAAGGCCGCGCTAACTGCTTGAGACAATGCGGGGTGCCAGTGGCCTCCAATTTGGAAGCACGATGTGTTCCTTCTTCCAAAGAATGGTTGTTTTCACTGCAAATTTGAGTTGAGTTTCCCCCTCACCTGTAGCATGGTCAAGCTGTGCTTCCTCATATTCCTTCACAACCTCATCCACCCCGACAATAGCATAGCCATTTGGAATCGGTCGGCAGTGGTAAGTTCCACCAGCTACAGGAGGTAAGGCATAGCCGACCGCCACCTTAATGGATAAGCCCATTAATCTCACATGTAGCTCAGCGTGTTTGCTCTCCATGATCTCATCCACGGGGTATAGAGGACCCGCCATTTCAAGCGTGGGCTGCACATTCTCCGTGGAAGCCATACTGCTTTTCCGCGCAGAGTCTGGGCCGCCGGCAGCTTCCAATGCAGACTCTTCGTGACGCTAAGATAGGCTGATAGCTTGCTGGATATTTTGTGCATTCACTTGCGCCTGCAGCGCCACAAGTGCATGTTCTATCTGTGCCATCCGGTCTGTGTGCTCTTTTTCTTTTCTGCCGCGCCATCTGTAAGAGTCGCCCCACTTGGCAAACCCATCCTTCCATGTCATACCCCCTTGTGCCTCGTGCAAGTCCAGGGTGTTTTTTTTTACCGATGGCGCATGTCATCTGGTCATTCTCTCTGTCGGGATGGAAGGTCCTGGCGGCTGTTTCCTCGTATGCCATGATGAGTTCAGTGACGGGTTTGGCAAGAATTGTTGGGAAGATACACAATCCCGTTTCTGGGTCCAACCTTGCCCCGATTCTGTAGAACCAAGTCTTTGCACGTAGGTCCCACCCCTCTGTCTGGGGTGTGATCCCTCTAGCGCGCAGGGACTTCTCAGCTTCCTCCCACTTAGGCATGTGAGATATGTAGCCACCTGACCCCGTCCTCTGGTGATAATCCTTCTTCTAGGCATTTAGCCTATTGGTTTCTGACCTCTTTGTAGCTATAGCACCTTCCTTGTACGCCACACATTCGGGCCAGTGAGGTCTTATATTCGTATAATATGAAGGGTTTCGCAACATAGTAAATCAAAAAAATTCTACGGATGCAAACGGGAAAGCCAAGATCTAATCTAGGAGATGCAATCAACGAGAGGGATAGATGAGATCTTCATACCCTTGAAGAAATCGCACAGCGGAACGTTCAACAGAACATGGTTGATGTAGTCGTACTAGCCTTCTCCTCCTTGCGATCCGATCCGATCCAATGCCATAATTGGCGACGCCTCCGAGAGATGCACACGTACGGCACCGCGACGTCTCCTCCTTCTTCGGTCCAGCAAGTGGGGTGGAGAGATAGATTGGATATACAACACGACGACGTGGTGCTATGGTGGAGAGTTTCTGCGGCAGGGCTTCGCCTACGCGCAGTCGGGAGAGAGAGAGAGAGAGAGAGAGGGCAGCAGTATGGCGGCTAGGGTTGAAGGAGTGGTGGGAGGAGGGTGCGCCCCTGCCCTCTTTATATAGAGGGCTGGCCGGCCCCCCTTTCCTCTCCTCCAAGCCCTAGGGCCGGCGGCCACAAGGGAGGAGTGGGAGGCAAGTTTCCCCCTCCTTCTAGAAGGTCCCCTAGGGTTTCCCCTAGGGTTTTGGCCGGCTGGGCCTATGGGGCCTTGTTCCCCTGGCCCAATGCGGCCAGGGCACTCCCTCGTAGGCCCACGCCCCCCTCCGACAAGTGGGGCCATGTTGGTCCCAGTCCGGAAGCTTCTAGAACCTTTCGGTACAATACCGAACATTCCGAAATAATTCCGAAATCTAAAAACTGCTTTCCTTTATATGAATCTTATTCTTTGGACCATTCCGGAACCTCTCGTGATGTCCTGGATCCCATCCGAGACTCCGGACAAAAACTCATAAACCATTTATCCATTCTATCCTAGCATCGAGGCACGTTAAGTGTGTGACCCTACGGGTTCGAGAATATGCAGACATGATCTTCTATCAATAATCAACAGCGGGATCTGGAAATCCATATTGACTCCCACATATTCATCGATGATCATATCGAATGAACCACGATGCTAGGATTCAATTAATCCCATATTTATATTCCCTTCGTCACGCGATATTTTACTTGCCCGAGATTCGATCGTTGGTATCGGCATACCTAGTTCAATCTCGTTCACAGCAAGTACTTTACTCGTTCCATAATCCGATATCACTTTGTGACTAACTCCTTAACCACGTGCTTGCAAGCGGTGTTGATATCGATTACCGAGTGGGCCCGAAGTATATCTCCCCGACTTGGGAGGGACAAATCCCATCTCGATACATACAACCCAACAAGTACTTTCCGATCACCTGAGAGACACCTTTATGATCACCCTCTCATAGGATGACGTTTGATGACCTCAAAGCTTTCTTCCGATACCAGGGAGTTGCATTATCTCATGGTCTAAGGAATACAATATTTGACATAAGAAAAAGCTTCGCAAAGATGAACACGATGACACGATCTAATTGCTCTGCTTGATTTGGGTCTGTCCATCATATCATTCTCCCAATGACATGATCTCATTATTAATCGACAACTAATGTCTATGGTTAGGAAACCTTAACCATCATTAATCAATGAGCTAGTCCATAGAGGCGTATTAGGGACACGGTGTTGTTCATAAACCACACAAGCATCAAAGTTTCCGCTTAATGCAATTCTAGCATGGAATATAAACTTTATCATGAACAAGAATTATAACAATAACATCTTTATTATTGCCTCTAGGGCATAATTCCAACAGTCTCCCACTTGCACTAGAGTCAATAATCTAGTTTACATATGGCAACAATCTAACACCCATGGCATTGAGGTGCTTATCATGTTTTGCTCGTGGAAGAGGTTTAGTCAACGGATCTGCGACATTCAGATCCGTATGTACTTTGTTAATCTTCAGATCTCCACCTGTTATATAATCTCGAATTATATAAAATCGGCGGTTGATGTGCTTGGTCTTTGGATGATATCTTGGTTCCTTAGCCAATGCTATGGCGCCAGTATTGTCACATAATATCTCCAGTGGGTCCAAGGCTCCTTCACTTGACGCTTCTCTAGCTCACAGCTCCTCCATTCAAAATATAAACGTATCCTGTCTGATATTTAGAATCATCCGGGTCGGTGTCGAAACTAGCGTCGACGTAACCTTTTCTGACAGTGCTCATCACCTCCATAGACCAAGAACATTTCTTTAATCCTATTTAAATACTTTAGGATGTTCTTTATGGCTGTCCAGTGTTCCACTCCTGGATCACTTTGGTATCTGCTCGTCAAACTAAGAGCATTGGACACATCCGGTCTAGTACACAACATGGCATACATGATAGAACCTATGGCCGAGGCATATGGCACTTTGCTCATGGTTTCTCTATCGTTTACCGTAGCTGGACACTGAGTCTTGCTCAATATCTTACCTGACAACATGGGCACTGAACCTTTCTTTGCCTTATCCATTCTGAACCTTTTCAGAACTTTGTCTAGGTATGTACTTTGGCTTAAAGCTATTAGGCATTTTTGTCTACCTCTATAGATTTCGATGCCTAATATATAAGCAGCTTCTCCTAGGTCTTTCATTGAAAAACATTTATTCAAATAACTCTTCACATCGTTAAGCATACCAATGTCATTTCCAATAATCAATATGTCATTCACATATAGTACTAGAAATGTCACTGAGCTCCCACTCACTTTCTTGTAGATACAAGCTTCGTAGCAATTTGGAACAAATCCAAAGCTCTTGATCACTTGATCAAAACGAAGGTTCCAACTCCGAGATGCTTGCTTCAGTCCATAAATGGAACGCTGAAGTTTGCACACCTTATCAGCATCCTTAGGATCGACAAAACCTTCGGGCTGCATCATATACAACTCTTCATCAATGTTGCCATTGAGGAATGCAGTCTTGACATCCATCTGCCATATTTCATAATCATGAAACACAACAATTGCTAATAAAATCCGAATGGACTTAAATATCGCTCCGGGAGAGAAAGTCTCATCGTAGTCAACACCTTGAACTTGTCGAAAACCTTTCGCGACAAGTCAAGCTTTATAGACAGTAACATTACCATCCGCGTCCGTTTTCTTCTTGAAAATCCATTTGCACTCAACGGCCTTACGGTCGCTAGGAGGGTCCACCAAAGTCCATACTTGGTTTTCGCTCATAGATCCCAATTCGGATTTCATGGCCTCTAGCCATTTCTCAGAGTCGGGGCTCATCATTGCTTCCTCATAGTTCGCAGGTTCACTGTTGTCTACTAACAAGACAGTTAAGACAGGGTTGTCGTACCACTCAGGAGGGGCACGTGACCTTGTCGACCTGCGACATTCAGCAGTAGCATCGTCCGAAGTTTCATGATCCTCATCATTAGCTTCCTCTCTTGTTGGTGTAGACGGCACTGGAACAATTTCAGGTGCTGCGCTACTCTCCAACTCGGGAGAAGGTTCAATAACCTCGTCTAGCTCTACCTTCCTCCCACTCACTTCTTTCGAGAGAAACTCCTTCTCAAGAAAGGATCCATTCTTTGCGACAAACACTTTGCCTTCGGATTTGTGATAGAAGGTATACCCAATCGTTTCCTTAGGGTATCCTATGAAGACGCATTTCTCCGTTTTTGGTTCGAGCTTGTCCGGCATCAACTTCTTGACGTAAGCTTCGCATCCCCAAACTTTAAGAAACGACAACTTAGGTTTAGCACCAAACCACAGTTCATACAGTGTCGTCTCAACGGATTTAGATGGTGCCCTATTTAAAGTGAATGCAGCGGTTTCTAATGCGTAACCCCAAAATGATAATGACAAATCTGTAAGAGACATCATCAATCGCACCATATCTAATAAAGTTCGATTCCGGCGTTCAGAAACACCATTGCGCTATGGTGTTCCGGGTGGCGTGAGTTGTGAAACGATTCCGCTTGATTTAAGATGCGTGAGAAAATCATAACTCAAATATTCACCTCCACGATCGGATCGTAGAAATTTAATTTTCCTGTTACGATGGTTTTTCACTTCATTCTGAAATTCTTTGAACTTTTCAAACATTTCAGATTTATGTTTCATTAAATAGATATACCCATATCTACTTAAGTCATTAGTAAAAGTGAGAAAGTAGCGACATCCACGGCGCGTCGAAACACTCATTGGTCCGCATACATCGGTATGTATGATTTCCAACAAGTCCGTTGCTCGCTCCATTATTCCGGAGAAAGGAGTTTTGATCATCTTGCCCATGAGGCACGGTTCGCACGTGTCAAATGATTCAAAATCAAGAGACTCCAAAAGTCTATCAGAATGGAGTTTCTTCATGCGTTTTACACCAATATGACATAGACGGCAGTGCCACAAGTAAGTTGAATTATCACTATCTACTTTGCATCTCTTAGCCTCAATGTTATGGATGTGTGTTTCATTGCTTTCGAGATTCAGAAGAAATAAACCATTCATAGCAGGTGCATGACCATAAAAGATGTTACTCATATAAATAGAACAACCATTATTCTCCAATTTAAATGAATAACCGTCTTGCAATAAACACGATCCAGATATGATGTTCATGCTCAACGCAGGCACATAATAACATTTATTAAGGATTAAAACTAATCCCGAAGGTAAAACTAAGGAGAGCGTGCCGACGGCCATCACATCAACTCTTGATCCGTTTCCAACGCCCATCGTCACCTCATCCCTTGCTAGCCGTCGTCTATTCCGTAGCTCCTGTTTCGAGTTACAAATATTAGCAACTGAACCAGTATCAAATACCCAGGCACTACAACGAGCGCTAGTAAGGTAAATATCAATAACATGTATATAAAATATACCTTTAATGGTGTCAGCCTTCTTGTCCGCTATGTACTTCGGACAGTCGCGCTTCCAGTGACCCTTGTCCTTGCAATAGAAGCACTCAGTGTCCGGCTTAGGTCCAGACTTGAGCATCTTCTCAGCAGGGGCAACGCGCTTGTCGCTGCCTTTCTTGAAGGGCTTCTTTGCACCTTACCTTTCTTAAAGTGGGGGCTTGTTGACCATCAACACATGATTATCTTTCTTGATGTCCACCTCGCAGCTTTCAGCTGCGAAGATCTCGGTGATCGTATCAATGGAGCCAATCGATTATGAGTAACTACAAAACCTTTGTAGCTAGGAGGAGTGATTGCGAACTCTATCAATCTTGAGCTCTTCGGAATCTTGCAGTCCGATTTGCTTAAGTTGAGTGTAGCCCGACATCTTAATGGCGTGCTCACTAACGGAACTCCCTTCCTCCATCTTGCAGTTAAAGAATTTCTCAGAGATCTCATATCTCTTAGAACGGGCCTGAGTCTGAAACATGGTTTTCAGTTCCTCAAGAATCTCAAAGGGCCCGGCGAACTCCTCAAAACGATTTTGAAGGTCCGATTCCATAGCAAACAACATGGTTCTCTTAATCACACCATAATCATCTTTGCGCAACTGATAAACAGCTTTTTCATCAGCCGTCGCATCTATAGCAGGGGCGTCACCTATCGCTTTATCAAGGACATAGTTCTTTTGTCCGCCAGCGAGAATGATTCTCAGATTGCGGAACCAGTTGGTGAAGTTAGACCCATTGTTCTTAAGCTTTTCTTTCTCAGCAAAAATGTTGAAGCTGAAGTTGGACTTAGCCATTTGATCTACAAAATTTGCAAGTACAATTTAGACTATGTTCATGATAATTAGTTCAACTTAATCAAATTACTAGATGAACTCCCACTAAATTCAACATCCCTCAAGTTGTTTAGTGAACACGATCCAAATTCACCACACCTAATCCGATCTTCACGAGAAGAGATGTGGTTTCAATGGTGGACAACAAAGTGTCGATCATATCATTTATGTGACTCATGCTTAACCTTTCGGTTCGTGTGTTCCGAGGCCATGTCTGTACATGCTAGGCTCGTCAAGTCAAACCCAAGTATTTCCGCGTGTGCAAAACTGGCTTGCACCCGTTGTATGTGAACGTAGAGTTTATAGCACCCGATCATCACGAGGTTCTTGAACACGACGAACTTTCGCAACGGTGCATACATGGGGAGAACACAGTTTTTATCTTGATCTTTAAGTGAGGAATCATCTTATAATGCTACCGTCGCGATCTAAGCATAATAAGATACATAAAAGGATAAACATCACATGCATATGATTTTATGTGACATGGTATAGCCAATCTCCGCGCAATGATCTCCATCTTGTGCGTGCCAGCATGATCTCCATCACTCCACCATGATTGCCTCCACCACGAATAGCAACTACAACTATTGCTAACTACTTAGCGATAAAGTAAAGCTATTACATGCCGTATAAGAAGTTGACACACAGGTCATACAAAATTATAAAGACAACCATATGGCTCCTGCCGGTTGTGTACTCATCGACATGCAAGTCGTGAAATATTACAAAACATGATCATTGCATACAACATACACATCATATCTTGGGCCATACCATATCACAGAAACACTCCCTGCAAAAACAAGTTAGACGCCTCTACTTTGTTGTTGCATGTTTTTACGTGGCTTATGGGAGTAACAAGCTAAGACCGATTCTTACCTACGAAAAGCCACAACGGGTATATTATGGTTGCCAACATCCGATGTAAATCCCATGACAACTATAGTGAGAGAAACTGGCATCCACCAGCCGCATGTGTGGAACAAGCCACACGTCAAGTGCGGAGCCGGTCTCATGACGAATCAGTCAGTAAAGTTGGCACAGACCGCTTCGATCTCACTATCCCGCGTCATAAGAAGTACACAACAAGAGGCTTGCAACGGAAAACATCAACGCCCGCAACAAGCATGTTGCGTTCTACTCGTGAAACACATCTACGCATAGATCTAGCTCTGATACCACTAAAGGGTTTCACAGCATAGTAAATCAAAAAAATTCTACGGATGCAAAGGGGAAAGCCAAGATCTAATCTAGGAGATGCACTCAACAAGAGGGATAGATGAGATATTCATACCCTTGAATAAATCGCTGTTGGAATTATGCCCTAGAGGCAATAATAAAGGTGTTATTATTATAATTCTTGTTCATGATAATGTTTATATTCCATGCTAGACTTGTATTAAGCGGAAACTTTAATACTTGTGTGGTTTGTGAACAACACCGTGTCCCTAGTACGCCTCTATGGACTAGCTCATTGATTAATGATGGTTAAGGTTTCCTAACCATGGACATGAGTTGTCGATTAATAATGAGATAATATCATTGGGAGAATGATATGGTGGGCATACCCAAACTAAGCGAAGCAATTAGATCGTGTCATCGTGTTCGTCTTTGCGAAGCTTTTCTTATGTCAAATATTGTATTCCTTAGACCATGAGATAATACAACTCCCAGGTATCGGAAGAAAGCTTTGAGGTCATCAAACGTCATCCTATGAGAGGGTGATCATAAAGGTGTCTCTCAGGTGATTGGAAAGTATCTGTTGGGTTGTATGTATCGAGATGGGATTTGTCCCTCCCAAGTCGGAGAGATATACTTCGGGCCCACTCGGTAATCGATATCAACACCGCTTGCAAGCATGTGGTTAAGGAGTTAATCACAAAGTGATATCGGATTACAGAACGAGTAAAGTACTTGCTGTGAACGAGATTGAACTAGGTATGACGGTACCGACGATCGAATCTCGGGCAAGTAAAATATCGTGAGACAAAGGGAATATATATATGGGATTGATTGAATCCTGGCATCGTGGTTCATCCGATATGATCATTGATGAATGTGTGGGAGTCAATATGGGTTTCCAGACCCCGCTGTTGATTATTGATAGAAGATCATGTCTGCATATTCTCGAACCCGCAGGGTCACACACTTAACGTGTCTCGACGCTAGGATAGATTGGATAATTGGTTTATGAGTTTTTGTTCGGAGTCTCGGATGGGATCCGGGACATCGCGAGAGGTTCCAGAGTGGAACGAAGAATAAGATTCATATAAGGCAGTGCAGTTTTTGGAGTTCGGAATTGTTCCGGGTTAATCGGTATTGTACCGGAAGCTTCTAGAACCTTCCGGAAGGGGACCAACGTGGCCACACCATCCGGGAGGGGGCATGGGCCTATGAGGGAGTGCCCTGGCCACATTGGGCCAGGGGCACAAGGCCCCATAGGGCCCAGCCGACCAAGAGGGTTTAAACTCTAGATAGAGCTTCTAGAAGGGGGGTTTCCTTGCCCCCCACTCCTCCTCCTTGGCCGCCGGCCTTGGCTTCGGGAGGGGGCTAGGGTTGCCGCCCCACCCCTCTATATAAAGAGGGCTGGGGGCGCACCACCCCCCACACCTTCCCCTCCAACCCTAGCTGCCCTGCTGCCCTCCTCTCTCCCTCCCGACTACTTGTAGGCGAAGCCCTGCTGCTGAAATTCTCTACCATATACACCACGCCGTCGTGTTGTAGATCCAATCCGTCTCTCCACCATACTTGCTGGTCCGAGGAAGGAGGAGACGTCGAGGTGCTGCACGTGTGCATCTGACGGAGGCACCGCCACTTGTGGTGCTAGATCGGATCGGATCGCGAGGAGGAGAAGCGAGTACGACTACATCACCCACGTTAGATGAACGTTCAAGCTTGAATCTTCAAGGGTATGAAGATCTAATCTAATCTCTCTCGTTGTTTGCATCTCCTAGATTAGATCTTGGCTTTCCCTCTGTTCGCATCCGTAGAAAATTTTGATTTACTATGTCGCGAAACCCTTCAGTGGTATCAGAGCTAGATCTATGCGTAGATGTGTTTCACGAGTAGAACGCAACATGGTTGTTGCGAGTGTTGATGTTTTATGTTGCAAGCATCTTGTTTGTGTTCTTCTTATGACGCGGGATAGTGAGATTGAAGCGGTCCAGGCCAACCTTACGCGACGCCGCTTATGCAGACCGGCTCGACTTGACGTGTGGCTTGTTCCACATGCGGTGGTGGATGTCGCTCTCTCACTATAGTTGTCATGGGATTAACACCGGAGTTTGGCAACCATAATATCACCGTTGTGGCTTTCCGTAGGTAAGAATCGTTCTTAGCATCTACTCCCATAAGCCACGTAAAACATGCAACAACAAAGTAGAGGCGTCTAACTTGTTTTTGCAGGGAGTGTTTTCTGTGATATGGTATGGCCCAAGATGTGATGTGTATAATGTATGCGATGATCATGTTTTGTAATGTTTCACGACTTGCATGTCGATGAGTACACAACCGGCAGGAGCCATATGGTTGTCTTTATAATTGTGTATGACCTGTGTGTCAACTTCTTATACGCCATGTAATAGTTTCACTTTATCGCTTAGTTAGCAATAGTTGTAGTTGCTATTCGTGGTGGAGGCAATCATGGTGGAGTGATGGAGATCATGCCGGAACGCACAAGATGGAGATCATTGCGCGAAGATTGGCTATACCATGTCACATAAAGTTATATGCATGTGATGTTTATCCTTTTATGTATCTTATTATGCTTAGATCACGACGGTAGCATTATAAGATGATTCCTCACTTAAAGATCAAGATGAAAATTGTGTTCTCCCCAAGTGTGCACCGTTGCGAAAGTTCGTCGTGTCCAAGCATCATGTGATGATCGGGTGCTATAGACTCTACGCTCACATACAACGGGTGCAGGCCAGTTTTGCACACGCGGAAATACTTGGGTCTAACTTGACGAGCCTAGCATGTACATACATGGCCTCAGAACACATGAACCGAAAGGTTAAGCATGAGTCGTATGGATGATATGATCGACACTTTGTTGTCCACCATTGAAGCCACATCTCTTCTCGTGATGATCGGATTAGGTGTGGTGAATTTGGATCATGTTCACTAAACAACTTGAGGGATGTTGAATTTAGTGGGAGTTCATCTAGTAATTTGATTAAGTTGAACTATTTATCATGAACATAGTCTAAGTTGTACTTGCAAATACTGTAGATCACATGGCCAAGTCCAACTTCAACTTCAACGTTTTTGCTGAGATAGAAAAGCTTAGAAACAATGGGTCTAACTTCACCAAATGGTTCCGCATTCTGAGAATCATTCTCATTTGGCGGACAAAAGGACTATGTCCTTGAGAAAGCGCTTAGGTGACGCCCTCGTAGATGCGCGGTGATGAGAAAGCTGTTTATCAACACGCAAGGATGATTATGATTTGATTAAGATCGCCATGTTGTATGCTATGGAATCGGATCTTCAAAATCATTTTGAGGAGTTCACGCCCTTTGAGATTCTCGAGGAGCTGAAAAACATGTTTCAGACTCAAGCCCGTTCTGAGAGATATGAGATCTCTAAGAAATTCTTTAACTACAAGATGGAGGAAGGGAGTTCCGTTAGTGAGCACACCATAAAGAT